>CM066037.1:408131609-410979696 GCA_033557465.1 Ichthyophis bannanicus
TATAAAACTTAACTGAGGAGAGACAGTTGGAAAGGCGGTAAGGCAGCACGCAGGCGCTGAGGGATGCTCCCAAAAACTTTCTGATTGGACGCTGGGGAGCGTTCCCACGCAGGCTCCGTCGGTACCGACATACCCCATATGTGAAGACTTATTCCTGCTGTTCCCAGAGATCACCTGTTACAGGTAAGTAACTGTGCTATCTCTCTGCTAAGGCCTTACTCTTGCTTAGTGCTTCTATCATCTAGCAGTCCACCTGATGCTCTCATAGGCTTATTGCTTTAAATGTATCTGGAAAGATTTTTTATTTTTTCCATGGCCAGCGTTTTTCAAATTCTCTATCTGCCTTATCAGTGCTTCATATCTAACTTGCCAGTGCTTAAGTTGTTTCCTGTTTTCTTCATTCAGATCCTTCTTCCATTTTTTAAAAGATGCCCTTTTGGTTGCAAACAGCCTTTCTTCCCTCACCTTTTAACTCTGTCAGCAGTCGTTTGACTTACCTTCCACTTTTTGTGAAAGTATGGGATAAATCTGTTCTGGGCTTTCAAGGTGGTATTTTTTTTAAATAATGTCCAGGCCTGATGTAAACTCTTAACCTTTGCAGCTGTTCCTTTTAGACCTTTTTTCTAACCATTTTCCTCATTTTCTCATATAGTCTCCTGTTTGAAAGTTAAGTGATAATGCAGCAGATTTCCTTACTGTCCTCCCTCCTTATATGAAATCAAATTTGATCACGTTAGAGACACTTATAAATAACTAATGTACCTGAATGTAACTCACCTTGAATGTCTGCTGGAAAGGTGTGAGCTAAATACTACTAATAAATAAATAACTAGTGAAGAAAACAACATCTCTTCCACCAGATCCTGTCTTGGTTGACACATTTGTATGGACAATGAAGATTAAAAGATGATGCCCAAATGACATCTTGTGCTGAAAGTTTCAATGTATTGTCCATAATGACTCCATAATCTTTTTCTTGGGTGTTGACACCTAAATTGCAACCCTAGCATTTGTTTCTATAGTTGGGATTATTTTCCACTATGAGCATCACTTTGTGCTTATCCATTTTAAATTTCATCGGCTATTTAGATACCTAGTCCACTAGTCTGCAGTTCCTCATGATTTTCTATTGTTGTGAGAACTTTTTAATAATTTTGTTTCATTTGGAAATTAGATCACCTAATGATCTAACTCATTGCTCCAGGTCATTTATGAATATGTTAAACACCCCCAATTGGAAAGCTGACCATTTAGTCCTATTCTTGGTTTCCTGTCTTTTAGCTAGTTACCAGTCCACAAAAAGGCAGTGCCTCGAGTCAATGCTGACTCCTGGCGACCCAGCAGCTCCTAGGTTTTTTTGGGCAGTGTGACTAGTACTAGATTGCCAGGCCTTTCCTCTGAGGCAGTGGAAGGTTAAGTGACTTGCCCAAGGCCAAAAGGAGTGCTAGTGAGAATTGAATCCTGGTTTCTTGGTTACCAAGCCAGTGCTCTAACTATTAGACTACTCCTATCTCATGACTCCTTAATTTCCTGTGAAGCCTCTCTGGAAAAACTGTCAAATACCTTCTGAAAACCCAAATATTCTATATTAACCAATTCTCATTTATGTGCATGTTTGTTTACACTTTCAAAAACATCTAACTAGATAACTGCCACCTGGCCAAACAAAATTAACATAGTAACATAGTATATGATTGCAGATAAAGACCAGTATGGTCCATCTAGTCTGCCCAGTACTTTGGCCAAGGATATTTGGCAGCACTTGATCCAGATAACTTTACCCTGTATATAGTGGCACTTAACAGAGATTGGATTAACTTCACTGCAGACTGTACTGCTGAATTTTCTAGTAGCCAGTTTTCTATTCTTGTTAGAACATATAGTTTACATTTAAAAAGTTTGTCTTGGAGTCCTGGGTTTTCTGTTGAGAAGGGTAATTTCAAATTATCACTTCATCTTTTACTGCAGTTTATCTGTAACAAAATATATTTTTCTTTGATATATTGAAGAAAGACTATTCTCTCTTATTTACAGTTGAAACATATTTTTAATTGGTAATCATATTTTGTTGGTCCAAATCTAAGTTAATGAAAGACTGATACTGTAAGGAGGAAGATAGATCATTGAGTAAGCATTAGAATGAGTTGGTCAGCCTGACAGATTAACTAGTTAAGGTGCATGGTTGAATAGAAATACTTGCGTCAAATTATTTCTCTGTCATCCTATTTTGGGCCATGCATGATTTCAAATGCTGCTTAAGTGGTATTTGCAGTCTTCAAAAAGGGGTGATATGAGCCACCAAAAAGGTAAAGGGGATGGAAGGATACTTCTATGAAGAGAGGCTAAAAAGGTTAGGACTCTTCAACCTGGAAAAGAGACGACTGAGGAGAGAGATGATAGAGGTCTATAAATTAATGAATGGAGTGGAACAGGTAAACGTAGATCGATTGTTTACGTCATCAGAATATAAAAAGACTAGGGGACATGCAATGAAGCTACAGGGTCATCTATTTAAGACTAATAAGAGAAAATATTTTTTTACTCAAAGTATAATCAAACTCTGGAATTTGTTACCGGAGGATGTAGTAAAAGCTGTTAGTGTAGCTGGGTTTAAAAAAAGGTTTGGACAAGTTCCTGGAGGAAAGATCCATAAACCATTATTAAAAGGGACCCGGGATATTGCTGCTTGACCCAATACAAGCATTGAGGAACTTGTGTCTTTTGGAGAGACTGCTAGGTACTTGTGACCTAGATTGGCCATTGTTGTAAAAAGGATACTGGGCTTGATGGACCTTGGTCTGACCCAGTATGGCATATCTTATGTTCTTATGATTATTATGTTTAGAGGTTACTAAAGTAGTCATTTAATAGTTATAAGTGGTAGGAATTTGAAGCAAAATGCCTTGGACTAGGACAACCATATGAGTCTTGTCAGTATCGAGATGAGCAAAGGAGACAGAGGTATATTAAGAATAAAAACAAAATAAAATAAAAATGGCATTCTATTACTTAGGCATTATGTAAATACTATGTTTAACGATATCAGTGTTATCTCTTGACCAAATGAAGATAATGTTGTATGAGCTTGTTCAAAAAGTAAATAGATGTGAATTTATAAATTATCCTGTCTCTAGTTAAATTGTTACTGCATGTGTGTGTTTTATTTTATTTTGATTAGATCATAGAAAGTATTGCACTGTTCATTGCACTGGCTATCTGAGAAGCTGGCCTTTTAATGAAATGGGAATGGAAGAAGAGAGTGATGCAGAAAAAGACAGCAGTAACTTTAGCTGCCTTGTTGCAGTCGGGAGACTTCATCCTTATGTTGGTCCACAAAACAGTGTTGAGATTAAGGTCAAACCAATGGAGTTTATTACACGCTATACAGTGGATGGAAAATTTATCTATGTAGACCAACGGTAAGTAAAGGTTTCTTATATAATTTGATCACAATTACTTTATGTATTCTACGCCAACCTTCTGTTTTTAATTTCCATGTTCATGAATTTAAATTTGCATCAATGGTTGTAGTAATAGGATCTTACTAAAACACAAATTTGTTAAGGGTTAGTGATGACATAGTTAAAGCAGATTTGACTTTTAACTTATTGGTCAACAGTGACCACCTAACCTCTCAATTTCTACCATCATATATCCAATTTTGAACATACTACTTGCTTTCTGACTATATTGTGTTCTCCATGGACAAGCAGGAATGAGCCTTCATGTATGGGTGACGTCCCCAATGGAGCTCTGTGCGGGAACACATCCCAGCTTCTGTTGGAAGTGTTTGGGAGGAGTTTGCGTGCCGCGACAGCACCATCTTGATTCAGTCTTTTTGTTTTCCACAGAGCCCCACGGACACATTCCAGTCACTCCCATTGGTAAACCTTTGTATTTTCTTCTTGATGGGTTTTTGTTCACCTTGAGTTTCATTCCAGTCACCTGCCGCTGAGGTTTTCTCCTCCATTTTACCTTTTTCTCCTTCAGTCGTTAATTTTATTTTTGTCGCATCATCTCGGCCCTCCTGGTGCTGGTGCTCTGGCTGGCATCGGTCCTCATTGAGCCATTCGAATTTGCTGCATCTATTTTTCCACATGACATGTTCTAGAATGCTGCCAGTGGGTTCAGGAAGTCTTCCAAGTGCTCTAGGTCCATATTAGTCACAGATAACTGGTGCATACAGTGCCTGGGACCTGATCATCAGCCTTTTCTTGTAATCTATGTTCACAGATGACAAAAAGAAGACTCAAGCGTTGTGAGAAGCAACATAAATCACTTTTTGGTGCTCAAAAGTCCGATCCATCATAATCGGCATAATAATTGCCATACTGGGTCAGACCAAGGTCCATCAAGCCCAGCATCCTGTTTCCAACAGTGGCCAATCTAGGTCATATGTACCAAGCAGTTTCCCCCAAAAGACACAGGTTCCACAATGCTTGTATTGGGTAAGGCATTGATATCCTGTGTCCTTTCTTAATAATGGTTTATGGACCTTTCCTCCAGGAACTTGTCCGAACCTTTTTTAAACCCAGCTACACTAACAGCCTTTACTACATCCTCTGGTAACAAATTCCAGAGTTTGATTACACGTTGAGTGAAAAAATATTTTCTCTTATTAGTCTTAAATAGTTTACCCCATAGCTTCATTGCATGTCTTCTAGTCTTTCTATATTCTGATAATGTAAACAATCGATCTACGTTTACCCGTTCTACTCCGTTCATCAATTTATAGACTTCTATCATATCTCCCCCTCAGCCTTCTCTTTTCCAGGTTAAAGAGCCCTAACTTTCTTAGCCTTTCTTCATAGGGGTATCCTTCCATCCCCTTTACCATTTAGGTGGCTCTTCTCTGAACCATTTCTAATAACGCTATATCCTTTAGATACAGCGACCAGAATTGCACACAATATTCATGGTGCGGTCGCACCATGGAACGATACAGAGGCATTATAATATGTTTAGTTTTATTTTCCATTCCTTTCCTTATGATACCTAGCATTCTATTTGCTCTCTTGGCCACCGCTGCACACTGGGCGGAGGGATTTAACATGTTATCCTGAATGACGCCTAAATCTTTTTCCTGGGTGGTGGTTCCTAATGTGGAACCTTGCATCGTGTAACCATAGTTTGGGTTGTTCTTCCCTAGGTGCATAACTTTGCACTTGTCCACATTAAATTTCATCTGCCATTTGGATGCCCAGTCTTCCAATTTATCAGGATCCTCTTGCAATTTTCCACAATCCTCTTGGGTTTTAACAACTTTAATAGTTTTGTGTCATCTGCAAATTTGTTAACCTTACTCGTTATTCCCTTTTCCAGGTCATTTATGAATATGTCAAAAAGCAGCGGACCCAGCACAGATCCCTGGGGTACACCACTATTCACCTTTCTCCATTGGCCATTTAGCCCTACCCTCTGCTTTCTATCTTTTAACCAGTTCCTGACCCACAGTAGTACACTGCCTCCTATCCCATGACTCTTTAGTTTTGCCAAAGGACTCTGATGAGGGACCTTGTCAGAGCTTTCTGAAAGTCCAAATACACTATATCAACTGACTCGCCTTTGTCTACCTGTTTATTCACACCTTCAAAAAAACATAACAAATTAGTAAGACAAGATCTTCCTTGTCTAAAGCCATGTTGGCTGTCTCCCATTAAGCCATGACATGTTCAGCAGCATCAACTGCATTGGATGCTGGTGGTGCATCGATGCCAAGAGATTTTCAAGCTCAGTTGGAGTTGAACACCTATAGTGCCTCAGAGCATCAGCCATGGATTGATCTCAACTCGAAGACAAAGAAGGATTCGACTGGGTCGTCTTAGATGTCGAGGGGTGACCACACTGAACATTGCATGAAGACTCTGGTGTAGCAGCTTTGGAGCACATTAAGGCATGGCGTCGAGAGCGATGGGAATCTATGTGAGTCCCCCTCAGAAGTGCCCTGAAGGGAGGAGAGCTCATCCTCTAGGATATCGGCGGGGCAGACAGCCTACTAACAGCTGAGACCCAGCTGCTGATATCTCTTTACACATACCCGGGTGCATCAGGCCCTACAGCGTTTGGAATCAGCAGCCATGGAGAAGCGCCTTCTGTAAGCACTCAAACGCATCACGGTACTGTTGGCTGTGCAGCATGTCTGCGGCCTCTACATCAGCTGCATTGACATCGGCCACCATACAGCCAATCCTCGAGATGCATGCCCTTTCTGCGGGAGAGTTATCAATATCTGGGCATCAAAGGACCTCGACACCAGTGCCTGCTCAGCCAATATCCTAGTCTAGCATCTTGGGAGCCGATGTGCTCTTGAGATCTAGAAGGGTATCTGTGCATCATTGCTCCTGGAGGAGCTCCCAATCCCCTTGAAGCAGGAGGGTGATGCAGGCAGAGAATTACTTTGACCTCTGAGTCTGACTCAGAAGACTGGGTCACCGACATGGAATCAGAGGATTCGTTGGAGGGCAGGTCTCCTGAGCTCCTGTTGCGCCCTTCTGCACCTCATGAGTGGTGCTAGTCACCTCCTGAGGACATGACCTTCCAAGAGTTGTGAGGGATATGGCTAAGGCTATTCAATTTTCTTTGGGGACTGAGGATGAACCCAGGGCAGAAAAGTTTGAGAACCTGCAGTACTCTGCTGCTAAGGAAGCAGTGACGGTACCCGTGCACTGCATCCTACAGAAGGTATAGATGAGAGGGGAGCGGAGGATCTTGCCTGGAGTGGAGGATCTTGCCTGAAGCCTGTTGGAGTCTGCTGCTGTGTGGTGTGTAGAACCCTGGGTGAGCAAGGAGCGTGGTGAGCTGCACGGGGTTTGCTCCGCCCACACCACTGGGTCATCACTGTGACTCTTGCATAAAGCACAAGGGTTTCCTGTTCGGTCACGGGCGTGGAATGAAGGGGCATTGAATAAAGGGGTTTGTTCCCTTTGTTAGCCCTTCATTGCCAATTTGGAACCCTCTGAAGATCAGAAGATATGCCCCATAAGAGGAAGGACAAAAGCCTGGGGCAAGGAGCCGTGGGAGTTGCAACTTCTGTAAGTACTGTGGTTGTCAGTCCTATGGATAGACATGTGAGCTCTGTTCCTTTCATAGCTGTTGCAAGTTCCCCCCCCCCTTGAGTCAACATCCCTATTGTGCGTACTCTTCCACCCCAACCAGTAACCTCTCCTGTCTTGATGTGTAAAGGGGGGCAGTCCCAGGACTTTTGTGTTTTTGCCTTGGATTTCTCTGTGGGCCCCTCTCCAGTAAGCTCTGTTGTTCCAATGCTGAAATGTTTGGAATTTTCTGTATCTGCTGCTGCATTTCAGCTGATGCTGGGGGGAAGGGGGCGGAAGATTCCTGACTCTGTTGCACTCCTTGATGTGTGGAAAATGGTAGCTGAAATGAATGTATATTTTAGATCTGTTATTGAGCAGACTACCTCCTTTTCTAGGGAGGTAGTAGATAAGCTAGAATATCAAGATTCTGCATTGGCACAAGTGGGTTTAGGGTTGACTAAGGTGGAGAATCAGCTCTCCAATCTTCAGGCTGTTGGTGCTTCAGGTATACGAGAGAGCCTGATGCTCTATTCTCGGCTTGAAAGATTGGAGAACTTGGCACGTAGTAAAAATTTGTGTTTATTGAATTTTCCTAAAACCCATTATCTTTCTCCATTAATATTGAAGTATTTTAAAGAAATTTTGCAAATAGAAAATGCTGATGGGACACAAATTACAAGTGTGTATTATATATCTGGGAGGTCGCAGCCTTTAGGGACTGCTGTGCCCCCCCCCCCCCCCCAAGACACCCTCGATTTGTCCTAGTTTTTGGAGCATTCAGTGGAAGTAATTTCTACTAGAGTGACATTACTTGTTTCATTTGTTGCTGATTCTGATAAATCCCTGGTTATGAAAATGTGTTTCAAAAATAAACTGAGTCCCTTTTGTGGACAAAGGGTCTTAGTTTTTCTGGATGTAGCTAGGGCTAAACAGTTAAGACATAGAGTTTCTCCTGCTTAAACCTCAGATGTTGGCATTGGGAGCTACATTCTTTTTGTAATTTCCTTGCAAATGTTTGGTTGAATTGCAGGGTATCCAATATGTTTATGCAGATCCCCCGCAAACTTGTGGAATTTGTAAGAGCTAGGGAATGGTTGGTCCCCAGTAATGCATGATGGGTGGTTCAGTTATGTGATATTGTATTCTTAGGATTGCTTATTTGTGGGTTTTGGAATGTGTATGTTACCCAAAAGCCCAAAACTAAATTGTATTTGTTTACCTTCTCTCTCCTTGATGTGGTCTACGTTGTAAGTATGTTGTGTTTTTGGTAGCCTGAAGCTTGGGAATCCCATAAGGGAGAACTCATTCCTGCTTGTCCACGGAGAAAAGGTAGTTACTCACCTGTAGCAGGTGTTCTTCATGGACAGTAGTAATAAGTCCTCACAACCATCCCACCTCTCCCAATATTTGTCTTCTGCTACAGCTATGTTATCAGAGTGAACAAGATGGCACTGCTGCGGGCAGGCAGGAAGGAGGCGCGCAGGTATGGTCAAGCCTCCCAAAAGCTTTCAATAGAAGCTGGGGAGCATTCCCGCGTGGGGCTCCATACATGAGGACTTATTCCTCCTGTCCATGGAGAACACCTGCTATACAGGTGAGTAACTGCCTTTATCCAGGGGGTTCTCGCACCAAATTCTTTGGCAGCCGAAGTATGTGCTCACAAACTTTGCTGGTGTTTTTTTGCTACTTTTCCCTAAAATAGTTACTGTTCTTCCTCTATGGTAAACACAAAAATACTCTTTGATTGCTGATCTCATATAGAAAATGCCACTGTAGTCGGGTGCTTTAATCCAAGCTAAGATTAGACTATTTTCTCTCTAGTTGAAAGAGTTTTGCAGTAGAATAGATGGAGTCTTGCTTTTTATATCTGTATACCTAAATATTCACATATTTTGGATACATGGTAACATTCACAGAGGTTGAATTATTATTATTATTTTATTTTATTTTATTTAGCAATGGATGGAACCAGGCTGCTGGCATTAACCTTTAAAAAGGAGATAGAGCAGCTTTTAAACTAGATAATAGGGAAAGCCGACAGTCACCCAAGAGCGCATGGTTCAGAAGAATGTATCCTTGAAGGATACTACCAAAAGCAGAGAGGTTCCAAAAAAGAGTAAAGTAGCCCAAATGCCCTCGAGTATGGAGCAGACAGAGCTTAAAGATTCCAAATTACCCATGTCTACCAATAGCCAGATTAATATGAATAAAATAGAGTCTCTAAAATGCTTGTATGCAAATGCTAGAAGTCTAAAAAATAAGATGGGAGAGTTAGAATATATAGCACTAAATGAGAGGTTATATAATTGGAATATCAGAGACATGGTGGAAGGAGGACAACCAGTGAGACACTGCTACCTGGGTACAAACTATATCGTAACGATAGAGCTGATCAAATTGGTGGAGGGGTTGCGCTCTATTTTAGAGAGGGCATTGAGTCAGAAAGGATTAAAGTTTTGCAGGAAACAAAATTTGCTGCAGAATCTCTATGGATTGAAATTCTATGTAAAAAGGGGAAGGCAATGGCAGTGGGGGTGTACTATCGACCGCCTGGCCAGAATGAACAAATGGATGATGAAATGCTCAAAGAAATCAAGGAAGCTAACAAAGGTTACAGCGCAGTAATACCGTATATACTCGAGTATAAGCCGAGTTTTTCAGCACATTTTTTGTGCTGAAAAACGGCCCCCTCGGCTTATACTCGAGTCAACGTCTGCAGATGTCTAGCAGGGGGCAAGAATGTTTTTTGCACATGGCCCCGCGTTTCAGGGGGCCCCGCGCAAAAAACATTCTTCATCCCAAGTTAAAAAAAACAAAACAACCCAGCTGCTTCTGCCGCGGCAGTATCAAGAGTGCCGCCGCCGCCGCGGGGCCCCCCCCGGCAGAGCCTCCCTGGATCGCCTCCCTGCATCACAGCCTATCCCCGAACGCGGGCTTCTTCCAGAGCCGCGAGAAAGGAAACTTTTGCGGCTCTGAAAGAAGCCCGTGTTCGGGGATAGGCTGCGATGCAGGGAGGCTCTGCCGGGGGGGCCCCGTGGCGGCGGCGGCACCACTCTTGATACTGCCGCGGCACTCTTGATGCTGCCGCGGCAGAAGCAGCTGGGTTTTTTTTTTTTTAATTTGGGTTGATAGGGCGGAAGGGGGTTTAGGACTGGTAATGGGGGGGAGGCCAAGACTGGAAGTGGGCTGATAGGGGAGGGTTAGGACTAGTAATGGGCCATGGGGGGGGGGGTGCTAAGACTGGAAGTGGGCTGATGGGGGGGGTTAGGGCTGGTAATGGGCTATGGGGGGGGCTGACTGGAAATGGGCTGATGGGGGGGTTAGGACTGGTAATTGGCTATGGGGGGGGCTAAGACTGGAAATGGGATGATGGGGAGGTTTAGGACTGGTAATGGGTTATGGGGGGGCTAAGAATGGAATTGGGCTGATGGGGAGGTTTAGGACTGGTAAGGGGTTATGGGGGGCTAAGAATGGAAGTGGGCTGATGGGGAGTTTTAGGACTGGTAATGGGTTATTGGGGGGGGGCTACGACTGGACCGGGGCTGATGGGGGTTAGGACTGGTAATTGGCTATGGGAGGGGTTAGGACTGGTAATGGGCTGATGGGGGATTAGGACTGGTAATGGGCTATGGGGGGCTAAGACTGGAAATAGGCTGATGTAATTTTATTGGTCTCTATCTTTATTTTTTACATTGACTAGTAGGTGCCTCATTTCCCACCCTCGGCTTATACTCGAGTCAATAGTTTTGCCCAGTTTTTTGTGGTAAAATTAGGTACCTCGGCTTATATTCGGGTCGGCTTATACTCGAGTATATACGGTAATAATGGGTGATTTCAATTACCCCGGTATCGAGTGGGTCAGTGTCACAGCAGAACATGCTAGGGAGATAAAGTTCCTAGATTAAATAAATGGCTGCTTCTTGGAGCAGCTGGTTCATGAACCGACCAGAGGGGAAGCCATATTAGACCTAGTCTTTAGTGGAACACCAGATCTGGTGCAAGAGATAAGGGTGTTGGGGCCACTTGGCAATAGTGATCATAGCATGATCACCTTTGATTTAATTAGTGGAGGAGGGATAGTAAGGAAATCCACAGTACTACCTTTTAACTTTCGAAAGGGAGACTATGATAAAATGAGGAAAATAGTTAAGGAAAAACTAAAAGGAGCAGTTGCAAAGGTTAAAGACTTACATCAAGCTTGGGTGGTGGTGAAAAATACTATCTTGGAAGCCCAGACCAGCTGTATTCCACGCTTTAAGAAAAGTGGAAGGAAGTCCAAAAAACTGCCAGCATGGTTTAAAGGTGAGGTCCGAGAGGCTGTTACCAAAAAAGAATCTTTCAAGAAATGGAAAAAAGAGCCAAACGATGAAACCTGGAAAGAGCACAAGCACTGGCAAGTCAAATACAAGGTATTGATAAGGCAGGCAAAGGGAGAATTTGAGAAGAAGCTTGCTGCGGAAGCAAAAACGCGAAATAAAGACTTTTCCAAGTACATTCGTAGCAAAAAACCCGTGAGAGTCAGTTGGTCCATTAGATGATAGAGGGGTTAAAGGAGCACTAAGAGGCGACAAGGCGATAGCGGAGAGACTGAATGAATTCTTTGCTTCGGTCTTTACTGAGGAAGATGTAGGGATGTTACCCATGACTGAAGTGGTGTTTAAAGGTGCGGAAGAATTGAAGGAAATATCGATACATCGGGAAGATGTATTACAACTATTAGATAAACTGAAGAGTAGCAAATCACCTGGGCCGGATGGTATACATCCAAGGGTTTTGAAAGAACTGAAATATGAGATTGCAGACCTGCTATTAGTAATCTGTGAATTTTCATTAAAATCATTTGTAGTACCTGAAGATTGGAGGATCGCCACTGTAACGCCAATTTTTAAAAAGGGTTCAAGGGGTGATCTGGGCAACTACAGACCGGTGAGCCTGACGTCAGTACCGGGAAAAATGGTAGAAACCATCATAAAGAACAAAATTGCTCAGCATGTAGATAGTCATTGCCTAATGGGACCTAGAAAAAAAGTCCAATTAGAACACCAAAATTCCCCTTATGTTGCCTAAATATTTTTGTCGGAGCAATGTCATAAAAATATTTAGGCAACATAAGGGGAATTTTGGTGTTCTAATTGGACTTTTTTTCTAGGTTTACATTTGGTCTGATTAGGGTTCTTTTTGTCTTCAATTGCCTAATGGGAGACAGCCAACATGGCTTTAGACAAGGAAGATCTTGTCTTACTAATCTGTTGGTTTTTTGAAGGTGTGAATAAACATGTGGACAAAGGTGAGTCGGTTGATATAGTGTATCTGGACTTTCAGAAAGCCTTTGACAAGGTCCCTCATCAGAGACTTTTGGCAAAACTAAAGAGTCATGGGATAGGAGGCAGTGTACTATTGTGGATCAGGAACTGGTTAAAAGATAGAAAGCAGAGGGTAGGGCTAAATGGCCAATTTTCCCAATGAGAAAGGTGAATAGTGGTGTACCCCAGGGATCTCATTTATATTACATGTATAATACTGTAGAAATACTGTTGCCAGTAGCTATCTCATTTATAAAACTGTTTCCAGGTTTTCAGACTATCACTAACAGCAATTAATCACACATTGTATTAATACTAGTAGCTAATTGTTAACAGTAACTAGTTCTCTCACCCTCCTCTCGGATATTGATACATTGTTATATTGTCATCTGTAGCACATATACTATTGTATTGTTATTAGTAACCCAGTAGCTACAACACTATAGAGTGTATCCTATTAGTCATCTACTATTGCCAGTAGTCACCCAGTTCATCGAAAACTGTCACAGACAGCTATATACCATCAATACACAGACACATCCACTAGTCCCCATTCCCAGAGCCCCGTTCTCAGAGTTCCTTTGCCCACCAAAATATATACACAATGTCTCCCACAAGACAGGTAAACCTCCCACTCACTCTCATTCTAATAACTCTCCTAACTCAACACATCTACTCATACAAAACCAATCAAAACCCCTATAATCATATCCCCATCATACATAATCGTTACAGAAACCCATATAACAACATTATCACTACCCACAATCCGCACCAAAACACACCACACTGTTCAACCTTTACACACACTCACAATAATTACTCAAGCAATGACTCAAACAGACACCATCGCAGACTCATCCAAATAAAACACCAGCCACACACTGGTTTAAGCGACAACACAACCAAAATAGATACCCAAACAAAGCTCATCTTAATAAACGTTAGATCCATACGAAATAAAATACCAATCATCAACGACATGATAAAAGACACAAACCCGGAAATCATCTGCATTACTGAAACATGGCTCACTCCCACAGACACCGTACTACTAAACCAGTTAACATCACATCAATATGATACATTCAGCTGCCATCGGGATGCAAAAAGAGGAGGTGGCACTCTCATACTCGCTAAAAAAGACCTACAATTCACCTTAACATGCTTAAACAATATAGATGGAATAGACATCATCAACATAGAAAATAGAACCCTTGCACTTACTCTCATATATAGACCCCCTTCAACTGATCAAAAAAACCTCTCCTCCATCTTAGAACTTGCATGCACAGCATCACCAAACAAACCTCTCATAATCCTAGGTGATTTGAATCTCCCTTCCCTGAATAACTCTCAATCAGACAATTTCATAGATGCTATGACCCAAATGGGTTACGCTCAGATAATACATGCTCCCACCCACATAAAAGGCAACACCTTAGATCTCATCTTCCTTCCCTCCTCCCTTCTTAATAACCAACACCAACATACCCCTCCAACAATAACAGAGGTACCATGGTCTGATCACTACCTTATCACACTCCACCTCCCAGCTCAAGCAACACTAAACACAACAAACTCATCACCCCACATATCACGTTTTACACACTTTGACAAAGCTAATTTCCTTGACAAAGTATTACCCATACTCAACACAAACCTCCCAGACATCGAATCCGCTGTAAACCACTGGAATCAAACAGTCCAGAAAGCAGCTACCCCCACACATACCATGCATAAACAAGTAAAAAAGACAGAAAAATGGTTCACGAGAGAACTAGCAAATAAAAAAACAATTGAGGAAACGAGAAAAGAAATGGAGGAAAACTAAATCTGACGAAAACAAATCCCAATATATGACCACCCTCAACAATTACAAAAATGCAATTAACAAGTCAAAAAAGGATTACCACTCCAAAGTAATAAACATGGCTATCAACCGCCCCAGAGAACTATTCGCAATCGTAAAAACTTTGACAAAAGCTAAAAACCAAGAGCCAAAACAGTCGGCTATAAGCATACAGACCTTAGCAACCCACTTTGCAGAAAAACTAAAGTGCAAATCCAACACCATACCAATAACACTACCTACAAACACTGAATCTAATAACACATGGACCTCCTTCAACACGATAGATCAAAAACACCTTCTTAGGATCATAACACTTATCAACACCACAACTTCTCCACTTGACCCATGTCCTGTGTCATGGATCAAATGCACAAAGGAAGAACTCGCTGAAAACATCCAACAAATGGTGAACCAATCCCTTGTCCAGGGCATCATGCCCAACGCCCTAAAACTCACAACGCTTCGACCAATAATAAAAACAATAAACTTGACCCAAAAGACCCAAACTCTTACCGACCGATAGCCAGCATTCCATTTATAGCTAAAATAATAGAAAAAAACGTCCAATTACAATTACAAGACCATATCGATGAACACAAACCCTTAGACTCTCACCAGTTTGGCTTCCGCCCCTACCACGGTGTAGAAACCCTTCTAACTACACTGATAGACTTCCTCATCAAAGGCACAGATGATAGCAGTCAAGGCTTCCTACTCCTCTTCATAGACATCTCTGCCGCCTTTGACAACATCAACCACCTTACTTTGATCAATAGACTAGAAAATCTAGGAATAGGTGGGACAGTACTCAATTGGTTTAAGTCTTACATCACAAACAGACTAATACGTGTTCAAATAGACCAGGAAGTGTCAGAAACCTTCCCCCAAGGACAAGGAATACCCCAGGGATCCGCCCTTTCTGCCCTCCTTTTCAACCTGTACCTCCAACCCATTACAAAAATATTCAGAAAACACAAAATTAGTCACTTTATCTATGCTGATGACATCATGCTTGCTCTCCCCATATCCACCAAAAAAAATCCTACCTACGATGCCCTATCAAAATGCATGGTGGAGACCACCTCCTGGATGGAATCTAACTACCTTAGCATCAACCTCAAAAAAACTGAGGCAATGTTCGTAACAAGATCACCCGTGACTGAGGACACCTATCCAACATCAATCTCAATCATAAATACAACTATACCCGTCAAAAAAGAGGTAAAATACCTAGGGGTAATAATAGACCATACACTCACCATGCTACCACATATAAAACAGACGGTAAAAACCATATTCTACAAACTCAAAACCATACAACACCTAAGACCCCTTCTTGACACCCATGACTTTAGATCAGTTGTCAACACACTCATCACCCCACACTTCGACTATTGTAATAGTCTCTTAATTGGCCTACCACAAAAAAGTACATACCTACTCCAAAGAGCCCAGAACATCTGTGCCAAAGTAGTCACAAAAGCCCGCCTAGTAGATCATGTAACCCCAATAATGCTGGAACTGCATTGGCTCCCTATAAACAGCAGAATCAGATATAAAATCCTCCTAATCACATTCAAGCTCCTGAACAACATCGCCCCATCATATCTATCCATGCTATTACATGCCCCATCAGAATCAAGAACTCGCAGACTAAACGCAACACACTCACTTGAAATACCAAATTCATTCAAAAAAACTAAAAAATCCACCAGCACCAGAGCCTTCTCATTCACTGCCCCCATGCTCTGGAATAATCTCCCAATAAACCTTCGGATCATAAAAGACCTCACCCAATTTAGAAAGGAACTCAAGACATACCTTTTCTCCGAACACTATGAAATCCCATATCCCCAAGTCCAACCACACACCATCCCCAAACACTCAAACACAAAGCCCTAAAACCACACTCAACTACCCACACACATACACCCACCACATACTCCCCAAAATACTCCCAAGAGATGAAAAAAGGAAATAAATTCCTCCACACACACACATATGAAAGGTAGAAAACTCTGACTACCTATAAAAAGGTAGAAAAACTCTGATCAACACTACGCTACAGAAACTTATTAATGTATATAAAATGTAAATAGTTTTGACAATTAATGCACAGTTATTTGTATAAAGTTACAATGTTATAAATCTCTGTTAATAACTATTATCTGTATAAAGTTAAAAAAATCTCTGTTCCATGTAATGTATACATTAGTATACAAATTTGTTTACTTGTTCCATGTAAACCGCCCCTGATCTCTGGAAGGGGCGGTATAGAAGAAATAGATAAATAAATAAATAAATAAATCTGTGCTGGGTCTGCTGCTTTTTGACATATTCATAAATGACCTGGAAAGGGGAATAATGAGTGAGGTTATCAAATTTGCAGACCGCCTCCTTGCCCCAGGACCGCCTCCTTGCCCCAGTAATTTCAGTCTCCAAGCAGCTGGAGGAGGTGTGAGCCTCAGAGGTCCAGGGCTCACTGGAGGAATGATTAAGGCAGTGGCAGAGTAGTTAGTTCAGTATAGTTAAGCTTAATTTACAAAAAAAAAACCAGAGAAATACTTTAAGACTGTAATAAGACGGTGCTGTGCTTCCCTGCACCTGCGCTGTCAGTAGCTGCGAAGGCTGCCCCCTCCCTGGAAACCGGTGGGTAACTTCAGGGAAGAGTGAGGGAGTTGTTAGTGGGGTCTCCGGCTCCCGAGCCCTTTTGATCGGGTGAGGAGCCGTTGAGTCACGGCTTCAAGTGCAGTGCACCATGCGGCATCTATAGCAGCCGTGGCGGCGAGTTCTGTGCTGATGGGCCTTGAGGCGGTTTTTTATGTCTCCTTGACGCGAAACCTGACAGACGGGGCTACCCACGGGGGGTTCGCAGCAGCATTGCTGGCGGCGGCGAGAGTGAGGCAAGAGTCGCTTTGAGCTGTGGAGAGTTAGTTCGCATGTGCCGTGTCAGACGGCTGCCTAGGGTGAGCACTTACACAATCTTGACGATGCATATATTCATATGATTCTTGCAAGGTATTGTGGGTATTGTAGTTCATTCACTCCCAAACACAGCTGATGACAATAATTGAGTTGTGAAACCAAGTGGTAAGGTCAATAAAATACTTCTTTTATTGATGGGTTTAATTCACCCAGCACATGTATGCTTGATAGCACTATAAATGAGGTTACTTGCTTGCAGTGTTTAAATGGATAAAAAGTCACAAATCAAAGCAGGAAAACAACCTTCAGCTTGTCAGGCAATTAGCTAATGTTTTCTTAGCAAATAATTACCAAATACAAAGGCACAAAGAAAAGAATAAACTTTGCTTGTTAGGTTAACTTCAGCTTATTTTCCACACAGATCCTAGCAGTGATTCTCCCTTGCTCACACACACAATCAGGTGCAGCTTTAATTACTATCAATTGACCAGCTGAAACCCTTTAGCTGGCTGGCTGCTACTGTGTGAACCCAAATCCTGCTTTAAGAGCTGTTTGCAGTGGAAATAAAGAACAAAGTTAGGTTTCTTTGTGATGGCTGATGTGTTTGCTCACAGAAAGCTAGCAATAGCATTTAGATAGAGAACAGTCCATGTAAACTGTACTTTCATCTGCTGTATCTCCCCCTTCATCAATCAGCATAGGGTCACTATCATACATTGGCACAGACGAGTCTTTCATTAAGGCACTATCATGAGAATGCTTATTCCCTTGCTGCCATTCTCTATTATAGATAGGGTCTGGATCAGTGTTCATTCCTGAGCCTCTCCTGCCATCATAATTCCTCTCTGTAAAGCCTGGCCAGTATGTAATCCAATTCTGATGTCCAGCCTTCCAATCTTGATCCCTGGACACTGGATCTCCTCTCACATACCTTCTGGCCTTGGTCTGAAAGTCCCTTCCACATGCAGTCTTCTCTCTTCCAGGTAGCCACTGGTGATTCCTATCTCTGCCACTCCATTCCTCTGGCTGAATCCAGTCCAATGGACTCTGCTGGCATTTGGAATACCTCCCAGTATGGGTACTGCCTTGGAATCTCCCAGACCTTCCAATGGCCTTTCTTCTCTTCCTTCCAGAGAGTTTCCTTCTCTCTCTATCTGCTTGGCTTGGCTTCTGTTTCTCCAGGTGATACTGGTGCTTGAGCTTGTAGCCGTTGCTGTCTCTGTCTCTGTAGCTCTTTCTATAGCCTTTGCTGAAACTCTCCCTGAAGCTCTTTCTGTAGCTGTTCTTGAAACTGTTATCTGAAGAATAATCTCTATTCTTATTCTTTCCTAATGTGTGCTCCTCCCTAACACAGCGCAGCTGTCTTGAATCAGGCCCTGCCCTTTGAGATGAGTGCTTAGGGATTACCTCATAGCTCTCTTGATTGCACACACATTTTCTCACTTCAGCCCCTCTCATGGCTGCTGGAAACCTGGTGCATTCTGGGACTGGTAGTCTTTTATGTGAAAACTCTGTTTTCTTGCTTCTACCAGAACTGACAGGTTGCTTGTTCAGAGTCACATCATCTTTTCTATAGCTCCTACCTGAGCTATGATAAGCTTCCTTATCACAGCCGGCAGGCCTCGAACTCCTGGCATCAGCGCAGGAAACCGTGCACAGTGGAACGGCTGCTAGCAGGGAAGGATAGAGTGCTTAGTTTCAGCTAGTTTCAACTAATTGATGGAGGAAAGAGTGTAGAATACTGATTTAGAGTCCTTTCTTTAATTACAAAAAAGGAAAAAGGAGAGCAGCATGCCTTCTAGGCCTCAGTGCTATCTCTGTGGGGCCAGAAGAGGGTCAGTATCTGAAGGGGTGTGCAGGACCTGTGCTCAGGAGGCGGCATCGGGGGAGATAGAGGACAGTGTGGAGGTCCAAAAGACAAATTCTTCTCTCCTGATCCCCTTTTTCCGTCTGCGCTACCCCCGAAACCAGTGCCGGGGCCGTCATTGGCGCCAGATGCCCCTGCCGCCCAGCCTCTCTTGCAGGGGGACTTGGCGGCAATATTTTCGCAGGATTTTATGACTCTGCTCCAGCAGACCCTCGGAGGGACTGGAGGGGGATCGTCAGGTGCTTTGGCACAGGGGGATCTGGGGTTGAAGCGCCCTGGGACTCCTATGGATGCGGGAGCGTGTAGCGCTCCATTTAAGAAGCCTAAGATACTCAGAGACAGGGCAGATCAGGCCTTGGTCTCAGAAGAGCAGTCAGAGAACTTGGAGGACTCAGAGGTAGAGCAAGACGTGGAAGAAGGTGAGATCGCGGAACAAGAGGATCAGGCAAGAGTTGTTAGAATATTCATAGAAACATAGAAATATGACGACAGAAAAAGACCACATGGCCTATCTAGTCTGTCCTTCCATAACAACTACAACAGTCCCCTTTTTACCTTTAGAGATCCTCTGTTTTTGTCCCATGCTTTTTTGAATTCAGTTACTGTCCTCATCTCTACCACCTCCACTGGGAAGACTATTCCACGGATCCACTACTCTTTCCGTAAAGAAATATTTCCGCATATCACTCCTGAATCTATCTCCCTTCACCCTCATCCCATGTCCCCTCATAGCAGAACTTGCTTTCAATTGAAAGAGGCGCTCTCCCTGAACATTTATGCCACGGAGGTATTTAAACATCTCAATCATATCACCTCTATCCCGCCTTTCCTCTAAGGTGTACATATTAAGATCCTTCAGTCTGTCCTCATATGCTTTATAATGAAGACCACTAATCATCTTAGTAGCCACCCTCTGCACCGACTCCATCCTGTTCACATCCTTTTGAAGGTGCGGTCTCCAGAATTGCACACTATACTCCAAATGAGGTCGCACCAAAGACTTATACAGAGGCATTATCACCTCCTTTTTTCTGTTAGCCATTCCTCTCCGTATGCACCCAAGCATCCTTCTAGCTTTTGCCGTCGCCTTTTCTACCTGTTTAGCTACTTTAAGATCATCAGACACAACCACGCCTAGGTCCCGCTCTTCTTTAGTGGTCAAAAGTACTTCACCCCCTATACTATATTGCTCCCTTGGATTGCTGCAGCCCAAATGCATGACCTTACATTTTTTAACATTAAATCCCAGCTGCCAAATTCTAGACCATTTTTCAAGCTTAGCTAGATCCCTCCTCATGTTATCTACCCCTTCCTGGGTGTCTACTCTATTGCAGATTTTGGTATCATCTGCAGAGAGGCAAACCTTAGCTGAAAGCCTTTCCGCTATATCACTAACAAAGATGTTAAAAAGAATCGGACCAAGGACAGATCCCTGGGGCACACCACTGATAACATCCTTCTCTTCAGAGTGAGCTCCATTTACTTGTACTCTTTGTCGCCTCCCACCCAACCAATTTCTAACCCAAGCAGTAACTTTAGGGTCCATCCCTAGGGTGCTCAGTTTGTTTATAAGTCGCCTGTGAGGAACAGTGTCAAAGGCTTTACTGAAATCGAAATACATCACATCTAGGGCTCTCCCTCAGTCCAACTCCCTGGTCACCCAGTCAAAGAAATCAATCAGATTTGTCTGACAAGACCTGCCTCTGGTGAATCCATGCTGCCTCGGATCCTGTAATCTGCTGGACTCCAGAAACCTCACTATTTTTTCTTTCAACAGCGTTTCCAATAATTTACTCACTACCGAAGTTAAACTAACCGGCCTGTAGTTTTCAACCACATCCTTACTTCCGCTTTTGTGTAAAGGCACCACATGAGCCTCTCTCCAGTCCTTTGGCACCACTCCCGACTCCAACGAGGCATTGAAAAGGTCAGTCAGTGGAGCTGCTAGAACGTCCCCAAGTTCCCTCAGTATTCTCGGGTGTATCCCATCCGGTCCCATTGCTTTGTCTACTTTAAGTTGAGATAGTTTCTCACGAACACAGTCTTTTGAAAATTGTTCAAGATGTCCTTTGCTTCTGTTCCTATTTGTGGGTGTTTTCTGAGGTCCTGCTTGTGGTGCTTCATCTGTGAACACAGAACAAAAATATTTGTTAAGCAATTCCGCTTTATCCTTATCAGCTTCTACATATTCCTCCCCTGCACCCTTGAATCTGACAATACCACTCTTGCCCTTCCTCTTCTCACTAATATATCTGAAAAATGTCTTATCCCCCCCTTTTTATTGCATTAGCTATTTCCTCCTCCTTTTGAATCTTTGCCTTCTTGACTACTTTGCTAGCTTCTCTGTTTTTCCAAATATAGATGCCTGTCTTCCTCTCTCTGTGATCTCTTGTATTTCATGAAGGCCTCCCTCTTTTTCTTCACTTTTTCAGCTACTTTCGAAAACCATAGCGGTCTCCTTTTCCTTTTACCTTTATTTACCATTTTATCAAAAAGGTTGGTTGCCCTTAAAATATCCCCTTTCAGTTTTTCCCACTGTTTTTCTACATCCCTCAGCTGTTCCCATCCAACTAACGACTCCCTGAGGTATTGGCCCATCTTCGCAAAATTAGTCTTCCTAAAGTCTAAGATCCTCGCCTTTGCATGGATTCTAAAAGCCCTAGTCCTAATACTGAATCACACCATCTGGTGATCACTGGATGCAAAATGATCTCCCACTACAACATCAGAAACACTTTCACCATTGGTAAGTACGAAGTCCAGTATGGCCCCTTCACGTGTGGGGTCTGTTACCAATTGCCTGAATAGTTCTCCCTGTAGAGAATCCAGGATCTCCTTACTTCTAGATGATATTGCAGCAGGAATATGCCAATCAACATCTGGCATATTAAAATCTCCTATCAGTAGCACTTCCCCTTTCCTAGCAATGCTGCGCATGTCTTCAATTAACTCTGTCCACCTCTTCCTCTTGTCAGGGAGGTCTGTATATCACACCAATGTAAATAGATTTCTCTTTCTCTCTTTCTAGTTTAACCCACAATGCCTCCCCTCTCCCTTTTAAGCTCTGTAATTCCAAAGCTTTAATAGTAGTTTTTACATATAGTGCCACTCCTCCTCCCCTACTTCCTACCCTGTCCTTTCTGAATAAAGTATAGCCAGGTATAGTTACATCCCAATCATGGTTTTCTGTGAACCATGTTTCTGTAACTGCCACTAAATCCAAGTCGGCCACTCCCATCAAAGCTTCAACATCAAGGATCTTATTTCCCATGCTACGGGCATTTATACACACTGCTTTCCATATGTTACCCCTGTTACCCATTTCCATAAAGTTATTTAATGTATCACCTACCTGGGGGCTTTCACTTACCTGGGGGCTTTCACTTACCTCAGGTGAGAGGAGTTGTCAGCGCTTATCTCTGAAATGTTGAAGATGTTGAACATGCCGGCAGCGGGTCAGGCGGAGGATTCCACCTTTCAGGATCTGCTTTTGCAGACGGTTAGGAGGTTCCAGAGGGCTTTTCCAATACATAAAGTATTTAGGGAAATGATTCAGGAAGAATGGGACATGCCATTCTCAAAGGTTCCAGAATAATGGCACGCCTTTATCCGTTGGTGGAACCAGATAAGGACCTTTCCAATTCATACTGCTAGACCAGTCCAGACAAACGGGTTGTGTCCCCCTGCCAGCAGATCCTGGAGACAGAGAATTCTACCAGAGCTCTGATAGGCTGAACTCTGGTGATGTGGTTGTACCCTTAGGGGTCTCCCTCAGTATTTCTCTGTCTCCAGCAGATCTGGTTGCCATTTTTGTTTTCTCCTTTAAAAAAGTTATTTAAATCCCATTTCTGGGCAAAATCTAGGTTCCTTTATTTCCGGGGTGATTTTAATTTGGAACCTGGGTGTCTTCAGCTGAACTCCTGTTTATTAATCAGTTGTGCACGCTGACTGAAATAATTCCCAGCATCTGGCCACAAGGGCTTGCTGCTGGAAAAAGGGCTTCCTAAAATCTTTGTTTTGCACTGATTTTAGTGGTCTGTTGGCATCTGACACCGATTCTGCCTCAGCCCTTGGCTTCCCTGCACTGACCGGCATTGTGAGTACATTTCCCGACACCTGCAGCTTCGCGGCAACTGAAACGGTATTTCTTTCATTTTTCCCTCCCCGGGCACAGCTCAGACGGTCCTCCTCTCCTCACTCGCACAGTGTGTTCAATTCTGATTGATTTCGCCGAATTCGTCGTCGTTTTCAGTTTTTTTTATTACATCTGATTGCAGGCGGCCATTTTAATTCACCGCAGAGCTCTGTTTTTTGGCGGAAAGCACAATTTTTCGTTTCTGCTGCTTTCAGCTCCCTATTCACTTTGACAGCTTTCCTGCAGCTTGTTTTTGCAAACGGGTTCTCTCCTGGGATGACCTTTTTACTCAGCTTTCTTTAAATACAAAAAAAAAAAAAAAAGAGAAACTCTCTTGAATCCACACAATGCCTTCTTCAGGGCAGAGGTGCATCGTGTGTAACAAGAAGCAGAAGGAGCTTAAGAATAGACTCTGCACGTCTTGTTTTAATCACCCGGGAGAGTCTTCGTCGGTTTTGCCGAATCAGTGGGCCACGGTCTCTGATTTGCCTGTTTTAGATGGGCCGCTACCTTCTTCATCTTCAGCTGAATCACAAGGGGCTCCACCGGTGACTCTTCAAGCTCCCCTAGTTCCTTTGCAACCTGTTCTGCCCTCTGAAGATCAGCTTTTAGCACTATTCCGCCAAGCATGGGCTCTGTGGTGTACTGAATCTTCTACTACTGCGGCGGGGCCTTTGCCTGCGGCACATGATACCATACCTCTGTCTGCTGACCGCAAGCACTCCAGTGGTTCCGCAGGTCTTAAGGGAGCCCTTCATCCTACTTATGGAGGAAGATTTGAACCCTGAACATGACGGGTCTTCTGCTGACGGGTCTGGGGACTCCTCGGATTGTGAGGATGGGGAGTACTCCCCATCAGATTCTTCTATTCCAGTGCAAGAGGATTCACAGGATATATGGCTGTTCTTTAAGGAGGAGTTGTCCACCCTAATTGGGCAAGTGTCTGAGGCGCTTCGCCTTTCGACTCTTCCTGAGCTGCAGTCCTCTCAGACTCAGTCTCAGGTGGATCCCATCTTACAGGGCATTTGGAAATCCTCAAAATCTTTTCTGTTCCCACCAGAATTGCAGCAAATGGTGTCCCGGGAATGGGATTCTCCGGACATTCCGTTACGCAACGCTTGTCGCCTAGGACAATGTTATGTTTGGTCTCCAGAGCTCCTGGAGCAATGGCTCACATATCCAAAAGTAGATGCCTTGGTCACGGCGTTACTAACCACACCACCATTCCGGTGGAGGGAGGTGCAGCACTCAAGGATCCGCAAGACCGGAAGGTGGAGAACCTGCTGAAGACGGCTTTCTCCTTGTCCTCTCTGGCTCTTCAGACGACTGTGTGCGGTGGGCTGACAGCCCGTGCCTTGCTGCGCTGGATTCAACGTTTGCCAGAAGATTCTTCTCTCAGTCGCCTAGAGTTAGCTACAGCGTTTTTAGTTGACACTTTCTGTGATTTGCTGCGTCTTTCGTCTCGCTCGGTTGCAGCCGTCACGGTAGCCAGGCGATGGCTGTGGCTCCGCCAATGGGCGGCGGATGTCGTTTCCAAGGCCAGACTCTCTAAGTTGCCTTTTAAGGGAAAACCTCTATTCGGTGAAGAGCTTGACAAGCTCGTAAAGGATCTTGGGGAGGTTAAGCCCCAATGGTTGCCGGAAGACAGGCCAAGAGCGTCTTCTCGCCGGTCTTCTCAGGTGCAGACGTTCAGGAGTTTTTCCAGGAATAGGGACTCCCGAAGGTATCGTTCTTTCAAGTCCTCCTTGCCTGCAGCACCATCCAATCGCTATGGGCAGAGAACGCAGTCCTTTCGGGGGGGCCTGGAAAGGCTCAGATTCCTACTCTACCACAGGAAAGTTCTCCAAAACCGCGCATTCCTCCCGCTGACGGAGCGGGAGGCCCACTCGAGACTTTGCCACTGATGGGAGGTCGGTTGGCATTGTTTTCTCAAAAGTGGGCACAAATCACCTCCGATCGCTGGGTTCTCGACAGCGTTTCTCAGGGTTACTCTCTCGAATACTGCCGATCTATTCTCGAGGCCTTCCTGGTCTCCCCAGCAGGCTCTCCTGAGAAGCGACTGATCATCCAAGCCACCCTGCAACGTCTGCTTCTCTTAAATGCCATTTGTCCAGTACCCTCCCGCGAAAGAGGGTTGGGTCGGTACTCCATCTATTTCATGGTGCCCAAGAAGGATGGTTCCTTTCGCCCCATTCTGGACCCCAAGGGGGTAAACCGCAGCCTTCGAGTGCCTCATTTTCGAATGGAAACTCTTCGTTTGGTAATCCAGGCTGTGCGCAAGGGCGAGTTTCTAGCGTCGCTCGATCTCGCAGAAGCGTATTTTCATATTCCCATCCGAGTTGAACATCAGCGGTTTCTGAGCAATTCCCTTCGGATTAGCTTCGGCTCCCTGAACCTTCTCAAAGATAATGGTGGTGGTGGCAGCAGCCTTGCGCAAGCAGGGGATCCGGGTTCATCCCTATCTGGATGATTGGCTTATCCGAGCCGATTCTCTGCCAGAAGCTCGCAAGACTATAGTCCGTGTAGTGGACGACTTAGAAAACCTAGGGTGGGTGATCAATTGCTCCAAAAGCTGCCTCCAGCCGTCTCAGGTAATCGACTTTCTGGGGGCTTGTTTCGACACTCGCCGCGGGCACGTATTCCTTACGCAGAATCGCTTTCGAAAGCTCTCTTTTCAGCTCCAGCAATTCCTGCGTCAGGAGGCGCCTCGCACTTGGGACTACCTCCAACTCTTGGGATCCATGGTAGCTACCATCGATCTAGTTCCTTGGGCAAGGGTGCACATGCGTGACTTGCAGAAGGCGCTTCTGTCTCGATGGTCGCCGGTGTCGGAGAACTATCAAGTTCAGGTTCGGCTACCCCTACCTCCGGCGGTCAAGCTAAGCCTCCGTTGGTGGCTCTGGCCCCACAATCCTTTCCGGGGAGTGTCCTTGGAAACTCTGTGCTGGGTGCTAGTGACAACGGACGTCAGTTTCTCCGGTTGGGGGGGTGCTCTGTGGCTCGCACACAGCGCAGGGGATTTGGTCTCCTCGGGAGGCTCGCTGGTCCATCAATCGCCTCGAGACGTGAGCTGTGCGATTAGCCTTGCAAAGGTTTCAGCCTCTTCTGCGACGTCAATCGGTTTGAGTTCTATCTATACGACAATGCTACAGCAGTGGCATATCTGAACCACCAAGGGGGCACGAAATGTTCAGGGGTCTCGAAAGAAATGAGTCTTCTCCTTCCATGGGTGGAGAGGCATCTCCAAGTGATTTCAGCTCAACATATCGTGGGGATGAGCAATGTCAAGGCAGATTTCCTCAGCCGACATACTCTTGATCCCAGGGAATGGGCTCTCGCTTTCGAACTTTTTCAGTCAATTGTTCACAGATGGGGTCAGCTGGCAGTGGATCTCATGGCTACAGTGGGGAATACTAAAGCACCGATCTTCTTCAGCCGATGGAAAGACAACAGGATGCACGGAATAGATGCCTTATCTCAGCCGTGGCCGACACATCTTCTGTATGTCTTCCCTCCACGGTCCATGATCGGCAAGATTCTCCAGCGAGTCAGGGAACATCGAGGCCCAGTGATTCTGGTAGCTCCAGATTGGCCTCGCAGACCGTGGTATGTGGATCTCGTCCGGCTGGCTCGAGCATCTCCTTTGCGTCTGGGGGCATTCCAGAGGCTCCTGCATCAAGGGCTAATCGCCATGGAAGACCCGGCTCCTTACTCGTTTACGGCTTGGCTCTTGAACGCCACAGATTAGCTCATAAGGGTTATTTGGCTAGCGTTGTAGCGACTTTGCTCAAGGCACGGCGGTCTTCAATGTCTTTAGCATATTCTCAGGTGTGGCGCCTCTTTGAAACTTGGTGTTTGCAGCGCCAGGTCTCTCCCTGGTGTTGCGGCATCCCGGATATTCTTTCCTTTCTGCAGGCCGGCCTGGATATGGGCTTGGCCCTCGGGACTGTATGGGTGCAAGTGGCTGCTCTAACCTGTTTTCGCGGGCCAGTATCGGGGCGTTCTGTCGCCTCGCATGTGGATGTATCGCGCTTTCTTAGAGGAGTTAAGACCTTGCGGCCCCCGATACGGCCGGTGATTCCTTCCTGGGATCTCGCTCTTGTTCTCTGTGCTCTTGTTGCTTCTCCCTTTGAGCCTTTAAAAGCGTGTTCCCTTAGAGACTTAACTCTGAAAAGGGTATTCTTAGTGGCCATAACCTCGCCACGCAGAATTTCCAAACTTCAAGCTCTCTCTTGTTGAGATCCCTATCTTTCTTTTTCACCGGAGGCCGTTACTCTTCGGACGGTCCCTTCCTTCTTACCGAAGGTTCTTACGCCGTTTCATGTCAATCAGCCTCTTTTCTTGCCTTCCTTTGCACAGGATCAATGCGCTGGACGTCATTGTCACTTGCGTGCGGTGGACCTGAAGAGGATCCTCTACCAGTATCTAAAGGTCACGAACTCCTTCCGTCAGACGGATCATCTTTGTCCTTTTTGCGGGTCCTCGATGAGGGTTCGCAGCCTCCAAGTCCACTATTGCTAGATGGTTACGAAGAGCTATTGAAGCAGCATATATTCTTCAAAGAAAGACGGTGCCTGCAGGGCTCCGAGCACACTCCACACGGGCTCAAGTGGCGTCTTGGGCTGAACGTTCTCAAGTGGCTCCTCTCGACATTTGCCGAGCGGCGACTTGGTCGTCTTTGTCAACTTTTGTCCGTCACTATAGATTGGACATCCACGCTCGGCAGGAGGTTTGTTTTGGAGCTGCAGTGCTCTCGGCGGCTTTGGGCCCACCCTGAAGGTCGGTAGTTTGGGTACTGCCCGTTTGTCTGGACTGGTCTAACAGTATGAATTGGAAGGAGAAATTTCACTTACCGTTAATTTCCTTTCCTGGAATACTGCTTGACCAGTCCAGAACCCACCCTGCTGTCAGTTGCAGTCCTGCTGGTGCAGTGCAGTGCAGCCGCCGTCCTACTTTTCATCATTTTCAGAATGCCTGACCAAATAAGCCTACGGCTGTTTTTTTCTTAGCAACCTCCAGATTCTGGGGATGCTTTCAGCACCTTTGTACATAGTTGAATCGGGAGCCACTTTGGGGCGGTGGTGGTGTTAAATTGTGTTACAATTTTGGTTCAGCTTTGCAGACAATATTGAGGGAGATCCCTAGGGGTACAACCACATCACCAGAGTTCAGCCTTTCAGAGCTCTGGTAGAATTCTGTCTCCAGGATCTGCTGGCAGGGGGACACAACCCATTTGTCTGGACTGGTCTAGCAGTATTCCAGGAAAGGAAATTAACGGTAAGTGAAATTTCTCCTTTTAAATCACCTAAGGTAGATGCAGTGGTGTTGGCGGTTACTAAGAAAACTACGAGTCCGGTGGAAGGTAGTGCCACACTTAAGGATGTCCAGGATAGGAGGTTGGACACTCTGCTGAAGCAAGTCTTCGATATCAATGTGCTTTCCATGCATGCTTTCATTTGTGGGGCGTAGGTGGCGAGGGCTTGCCTTCGATGGTCCCAAAGAATTAAGGGAATGCAGGTAGAGGAGGCGGTCGAGGAAGCGTCCCGAATGGAGTCGGGGGTGGCTTATTTGGCGGATCTGCAGTATGATCTGATCCGAGGTCTTTCTAAAAGTATTGTGTCGGTAGTGGTGGTGCGAAGATATTTGTGGCAGCATAACTGGGTGGCGGATGGTGCCTCTAAGGCGAGGCTGAGTAAGCTTCCCTTTCAAGGTAAGCTCCTTTTTGGGGAGGATTTGGATAAGTTGGTAAAGGACCTCAGGAAGTCTAAGGGCGGACAAGCAGAAGCAGAGCCGACCTCTACCGCCATCTAAGAGTCAACAGCGAGAGTTTCGTTGATTTCATCCGTTAAGGTTTGGTCAGTTTCAAAGGGGATGTTTTCAGTATAGATCCTAGGGATTTCGAGGATTTAGGGGGGCGGGTAGAGGTTTTGGAGCCACCTCGTCCTCGAACCTCAAGAAGTCGCAATGAAGCGAGGGGGGTCCAGACAGGATTGGTGCCCGTGGGGGGTTGACTACGGGACTTTTATCCTGCCTGGGCCCAGATAACATCAGATCAGTGGGTGTTGGAGGTCATTCAGAAGGGCTGTGCTCTAGAGTTCAAACGGCCGGTGAGAGACGCCTTTGTTCAATCTCTGTGCAGGACGAGTTCAAAGCGGTCGGCCGTGAGGGAGACTTTGGACAGGTTGCTGGCACTAAAGGCTGTGGTGCCGGTCCCGGCAGACCGGTGCGGCTGCGGTCGATACTCAATATATTTTGTGGTGCCAAAGAAGAAGGGCACCTGAAGGCCAATTCTAGATCTCAAAGGCATAAACAGATGTCTCAGGGTATCGCACTTTCGCATGGAAACGCTGAGAT
This sequence comes from Ichthyophis bannanicus, assembly GCA_033557465.1. Classification (NCBI taxonomy): domain Eukaryota; kingdom Metazoa; phylum Chordata; class Amphibia; order Gymnophiona; family Ichthyophiidae; genus Ichthyophis; species Ichthyophis bannanicus. Next base: position 408,161,083 of record CM066037.1, read on the forward strand.
CGGTCATAGTGGCGGTGCGACGGAGAATTTCTCATGTCAGACCTTTCGGAGGCATATCTGCATATTCCGATTCGGTTAGAGTATCAGCGGTTCCTCAGATTTGCGGTTCCCTTGGGGCATTTCCAGTTCCAGGTGATGCCATTTGGTTTGGCAACGGCGCCACGGACCTTCACCAAGGTAATGGTGGTGGTGGCGGTGGCATTGCACAGGGAAGGGATATTGGTACACCCTTACCTGGACGACTGGTTGATTCAAGCAAAGTCAAAGAGCGAAAGCAAAGTGGCTACCCGCCGAGTGGTTCAGTTTCTGCAGACCCTAGGATGGGTAGTCAATGTAGCAAAGTGCAGGTTGATGGCGTCACTGGTGTTGGAATACTCGGGGGCCTGCTTCGATACAAGGAATGGCAGAGTGTTCCTTCCGCATCTCAGGGACCGAACCTTTCTGGAGAACAAGGCCCCCTCGGCGTGGCATTATTTACAACTATTGGGAACAATGGCGGGCACTCTCAAGGTGGTACCATGGGCCAGGGCCCACATGAGACCATTGCAGAGAGCGCTGCTCAGAAGATGGTCGCATCAATCAAATCAGTTGTCAAAAAGGCCAACTTGTCTGTTGGACACAAGGCAGACTCTGCAGTGGTGGCTGGATCCAGGGGCACTGGAGAAGGGGATGCCGCTGGAGGCGCCGGATTGGAGACCTTTGACAACAGATGCCAGTCTGTTCGGCTGGGGGGCGCACTACGAAGGGAAGTTTGCCCAGGGTCTATGGACAGACCTGGAAAAGAGTTGGTCAATCAACAGGTTGGAATTAAGGGCCGTCACTCTGGCGTTAAAAGCCTTTCAGCAGCTTCTGCAAGGGAAAGCGATTCGGGTGCTGTCAGACAATGCCACTGTGGTGGCCTATATCAATCGCCAAGGGGTTACCAGCAGCATGGCTCTCGAAGAAGAGGCAGAGGAGCTCCTCGGTTGGGCTGAATTGGATCTGGAGGCGTTATCGGCGGCACATATAGCAGGGGTAGACAATGTGACAGCCGATATTTTGAGTCTGGTCAAGGTGGACCCAGGAGAGTGGGCTCTCCATCAGGACGTTTTCGATTTGCTGGTAAGGCGCTGGGGGGCTCCAGTGATGGATCTGATGGCAACGTTCGCATCAGCAAAGGTAGAGAGATTCTACAGCAGAAGGAGAGAAAGGATGTCTGAAGGTTTAAATGCCCTGATTCGGAGGTGGCCGGATGATCAACTCCTATACGTATTTCCACCGTGGGTGTTAATAGGGCGGATTCTACAGCGCATAGAGCGACACAAAGGTCAGGTGATCTTAATTGCGCTGGATTGGCCAAGAAGGCCATGGTATGCCAACCTTATGCGTCTCCTGGTGGAGCGTCCGTGGAAACTGCCGGTCAGAAGAGATCCGCTAGTGCAGGGTCCGTTAAATATGCCTCAGGTGGATCGGTTCTCGCTTACGGCTTGGCTCTTGAAAGGGCAAGGTTGAAAGCCAAGGGCTACTTGGCAGCGGTAACTTCTACATTATTGAAGCCCAGACGTAGATCTACCTCGGTGGCGTACGTCCGGGTTTGGTGGATTTTCGAGTCATGGTGCTAAGAGAGGCAGGTAATGGCATTAAGGGCCACCGTTCCGCAGATTCTGTCCTTCCTATAGGATGGTTTCGATAAGGGACTAGCGGCGGCATCTCTAAGAGTTCTGTTGGCGGCGCTCTCATGTTACCGCGGTAAAGTGCAAGGGATAGGGCTTGGGTCACATCCGGATGTTAAAAGATTTTTACGAGCGGCGTCACTCTTGAGGCCTCCATGTCGAGTATAGGTACCTATATGGGATCTCAATTTAGTGCTAGAAGCATTGGTAGAGCAGCCATTCGAGCCGTTAACGAAGGTGACTCTGAAGGACCTTAGCTTAAAGTGGTATTTTTAGTGGCGATTTCTTCGGCAAGGAGAATTTCGGAATTACAGGCTTTGTCCTGTAGGGAGCTTTTTTTGTCTTTCTACGACAGGAAGGTAGTGTTGAGAACTGTTCCTTCTTTCTTACCAAAGGGTGGTATCGATGTTTCACATGAATCTGGTGGTGTCTTTGCCAGTGTTCGAGAAAGATAGCACGGACAGCTTCAAGCAACAACTGCACCAAGCATTGTGGAACTTGTGTCTCTTGGGGAAACTGCTAGGTACATATGACCTAGATTGGCCACTGTTGGAAACAGAATACTGGGCTTGATGGACCTTGGTCTGACTCAGTATGGCATATCTTATGTTCTTATGTTGGTTGGGTTAAAGAAATACTTGCAGAGAACGGCCCTGTTTCGCAAGACAGACAGATTGATTGTCTTGTTTGGGGGGCCTTAGCAAGGCAATCCGGCATCAAAGTCTTCCATTGCAAGGTGGCTGAAGGAGGCTATTGCATCGGCATATATATTGAAAGACAAGGCGGTTCCGCTGCGCTTAAGGGCACATTCAACTAGGGCACAGGCAGCTTCCTGGGCGGAGTTTAGTGCCAGCAGTGGAAATTTGTAAGGCGGCGACATGGTCATCATTGAATTCCTTTGTCAAACATTACAGGATTGCTGTTCAGGCAGACACTAGGTTTGGATCAGCAATGCTTCAGGCTGGTCTGGCATGTCCCTCCCGGTAGAGTATTCACTGCTCTGTTACATCCCCAGAGATTCAGGACTAGACTGGATGGACGATAAGGAAGGTGAAATTAGACTTACCTGCTAATTGTTGTTCCTTGAGGAACTCCAGTCTAGTCCAGTATCCCTCCCTGGTAGTGTGTTGAGCTGTAGCCTGAAGCTTGGTAAGGTTGTAACTTGGCTGCGGGAGTGGCTGATGGTTGCGGTGCATTTAGGGGAGGCGGGGCTGAGAATTCATCGTCTCAGCAATACTAGTGGCAAAGCGAAGGTCCTCGGGAGAGGGCAAAGTAAGCCTACGCAGTTAAAAATAAATAAATAAATTAATTAATTAATTAAAAAAAAAAAATAAAATATATTTTTTAATAGGACTGGCTCATTAAGGGGCAGGTTAACTTGTTTAGTTATGTCAGGGTTCTAAAGTTATGAAGTTCTGTTATCTACTTATTTATTGCTCTGGTGAGTCTGCTTTGTCAATAGGTTACTGGAGCAAGGAGGCGGTCACTGGACTATTTATACTGGTGCCACCAAAAGAGTGGCTTGTTCAGTCTCCAGGCTGCGAGAGGAGGAGCTTAAACCCCAGAGGTTCGGGACTAGACTGGAGTTCCTCAAGGAACAACAATTAGCAGGTAAATCTAATTTCACCTTTTCACCAGGTGAAAGCTGTGTACATTCAGGTACAGTGTATATGTTCCCTTGTCCCTGAAGGACTCACAATCTGTTTTGTACCTGAGGCAACGGAGAGTTAAGTGGCTTGCCCAAGGCCACAAGAAGCGCCTGTGGAACTAGAAACCCCAATCCCTCCGGCCCGAATTTGCTGTCCTCCAACGAGATTTGAACCTCCAGCCTGAGGCAACTCCAACCACTAGGCCACTCCTCTAGCCTGAGGCAACTCCAACCACTAGGCCACTCCTCCATCTTAGCACAAGTTTAAAATTTGTGAGTAGGCATGCCAAGCATTCATCCTTAAGTACTGTTCATTCACAAATTTCTCATAATTATTCATAATTCAATTATCTTAGTCAAGGCTGGCCAAACCCATCTATTAGACAAGACTAGCCTGTTGCCTAGGTCAGTAGTAGTCAAAGTAAAATGAGAGAGCCTGACAGCCACACAAACTCAAAGGAACAGCAGCATATTCTTTTATCTGCGGGGAGAGTGGGCACATACAAAGCAAAGTTTAATATTAAAAAGTATACTGTCCAATTACGCATTTTTATAGGATTGTTTTAAGATGGTGCTGGGACTACTGTATCATGATTGAGTTTAATTATCAAAATCTTGAGAGTGGGGGAAGGCTGAGTATTTGCCTTGGGCTCCCAATATCCTTGTACTGGCTCTGCTTAAAGTACAAAACATCTTTCGAATGTGAAAATTAATATTTTTCTTTCAGTCACTTAATGCTTTTTCAGCTTTTCTGATTGATCCAAACTAGCTCTGAGCTTCTTGAGGAGTATCATTAAAAAATGGAAATAAGAGGAAGATTACTTGCAAGGGAATTTGGTTTCTGGAGCAAGAGTTGACAGCTCCTGTACACATGCCAGTTATAGCACACTGTCTCCTGTAGTTCATGGCCAGAGAAAGCACTATCTTAAGGGGTCACTGGTTGCGCCTGAGCCTGGTCTTGACCTGCAGCCTTCCACAAGTTTGTCCTCATAGCAAATGAAGTACAGAAGTGTGCTCTGGGCTAACCTAAGTAGGAAATGCATTTTCAAAGCCTTATGCCAGCCAGCCAGCCTCAATGCCTCTTTAGAAAAACTTTCAGTCCCTGAGTCCTAGGAGCTGGAGAACCGAGGTTTGTGTTCTACTTGCCATCTGTGACTCCTCTGCTCCCCATTAGATAACTTTTCTGCTTTTTCCAGCCTCTCCTTGGTGGGATTGGTGGGAAGGTTTGTTCCCACCCTTGATGACTGCAGGAAGGAACCAGTGAAAGGTGGCCTGCAAAGAGTGGTATTTCAATGCCAAATAGGTGAACCAAGAGGGTATGCCACTTGAAGTGCTTCTTCAGATGCCTCGCAGAAGCCGTCATGCAACAACTGGGAAACCAATATTGAGGAGCCAGGGCCTGTTATGTCATATGTCTGCCATGTCTGGGACCTAGGCATGATATCCATAGTTGCCACAAAATGGCACCTGGGGGTCTCTGTAGTCGTAGTGTATAAAAGGGCTCTTTGATTTCCTAAATCTGATCCAGGTCCATCAACATCTACCTCCATGTGCCCTGCAACTGCATGAGATGTACCTTCCAACTTATGCTCCTCGCTTAATTTAAAAAAACATTTACTAGGACACTGAAGAAAAACACAGTTTCCAGAGCCAGCAGTTGACAGTTAAGGCCCTAGAGAGATTAGGAAAAACGAACACATTTTGATCCATAAAGCAATTGTGTTTATAATGAAAAATAATTACAAAGTCTAATTCATATTAGGCTGAAGAGCAAAGGTCACTATCACAGTTGACTTAGGGAGAAACAGAGAAATGTAAAAAATGATGGCAGATAAATAGCATACAGTTTATCCAGTCTGCCCATCCATACCAATCACTAAGCTCTACAATTCAGTCCTTTCCCTTAGAGATCTTTGTGGTTGTCTCATGAATTCAGATAATGTTCTCGTTTCCACCACTTCCAATGAGAGGCTATTTTATGCATCTACTATCCTTTCCTTAAATAAATATTTCCTGAGATTACTCCCAGATCTGTCCCCTTTTACTGTCATCTTATGATCCTTCATTCCAGAGCTTCCTTTTAACTGGAAGAAGGTCACCTCCTGTGCATTTATTCAATGGAGGTTTTTACAAGTATCTTCATATCGCCCCTCCCCCATCTTCTCTCCAAAGTATACATATTGAGATCTATGTGCTTTAAGACAAAGACCACTGATCCGTTTAGTAGCCACTCTCTGGGCAAACTCCATCCTGTTTATTTATTTTTGAAGGTGCGGTCTCCAAATTTTACACACTACTCCAAATGAGGTCTCACCAGACTCTTATACAGAGGCACTATTACCACTTTCCTGCTAGCCATTCCTCTTACTGTGCACCCAAACATCTTGCTGTCACCTTTTCTATCTATTTAGCCACCTTTAAGATCGTAATAATATCATCCTGCTCTATTATATGGATCTCTTCCCTCAGGTTTTTGCAACCCAGATGCTGTTTGCATTTTTTTAAAACTATTAAATCATAGTTACTGCATTCTAAATCATTCTTCAAGTTTTACTAGATCGTCTTCATATTATCCACACCTTTCAGGGTGTCAGCTCTATTGCAGATTTTGGTATCCTCTGCAGAGAGGCAAACCTTACTGAAGAACCCCTCGGCAATATCTCTTGCAGAAATGTTTAAAATAATCATAACAAGAGCTGATTCCTGTGGCACACCATTGGTAACACCTCTATCCTCAGAGTGAATACCATTTGCCACTACTCTCTGTTGCCTCCCACTCAACCAGTTTCTAACCCAGTCAATCACTTTAGGGCCCATCCAAGGACTCACAGTTTATAAGTCGCCTATGCAGAACTCTATCAAAGGCCTTGCTAAAATCTAAATACATCACTTCTAGCGCTGTCACTTGATTAATTGGGTGACCAGAGATTTCAAAGAAATTAATCTGATTTGTCTGACAAGACCTACCTCAAGTAAAACCATGCTGTTTCAATTCCCACCATCTATTGTATTACAGAAACTGAACTGTCTTCTGTTTTAGCAACGTTTCCATTAATGTACTCACCACAGGGCTTTATATACAAGGTCTAAGGCCTATATGCAAGTTAATGGAGACATTCAGAGATTTTTCTCCTCAAAGGGGATAGTAGACAGGGTTGCCCTCTGTCCCCACTTTTGTTTACGCTAGTTGAGCTACTTGCGGCAAGGATCCAGGGGACCACAGATATTAAGGGAATAGAGGCAGGGTACATTTTACTGTTTGTGGATGATATATTATATTTGGTAGTCTGGCCCTCTATTACCTTGCTGGTCTTAGTGTGGAAGTTGCAAGAATACGGGCATCTAGCAGGTAAATGTGCAGAAATTTGAGATACTGAATATAGTGCCTCTGGATGAGTTAGTGCGGTTGCAGGCTGAGTTTTTCTTCAAAGAAGCTAAAAGCATACATTATTTAAGTGGTTTACTGTCTGTGCAGCATTCTCATTTATTTCGGCTGAGTCTTCATTTATGCAACTGGAAGTTGATACAGCACATTGGTCAAAATTGCCCCTCTAGTGGCTGGGCTGAATAGCTTGTGTTAAGATAACCATTCTTCCTGTTTATGTTCTACACATTGCCTGCTTTGGCCAAATTTGTATTTGAAAAAAGAATAAAAAAGAAAAGTATCTAAATTTATATGGAAGGATAAGCCACCCAGTTTGATAAAGAGGGTGGTGTTTTTGAGTAAAAAGCAAAGAATTTGGGTGTTTGATTTTAAACAGCATTATCTGGCAGCCCGGTTTCAGCTGTGGGAGAGGGGGGCAGTAGGCAGCCTCTCATTTCATGGGTATGGGCAAAAGATCCCACAAGGAGTGGGTGGTGCTAAGCAGTCCTTATGGAGGGCATATCCTGAAGTTATGCGAGAAGGATACGGAGAAACTTTGAGGAGAAGCAGCTGTTGGGCTTGGCTCCAGTTTGACACTACCTGGATGTGCTGGGTACTGAGAACTTGATCTATAAGAATTGGCAAGGTATAGAGCTAATACTGCTAATCATTTGTATGGCATATGCAATATGGAACGACAGACTAGATAGGCCATGTGGTCTTTTTCTGTCGTCATATTTCTATGTTTCTATGCAGCACTGTACATACAGATGTAAGACACAGTCCCTGCTCATCAGAGCTTACAATCTAATCAAGACAAAACACATTGTGAAACTGGGGATTAGAGTATGGTAAGATACACAAGTAGTGGACAAGAGATTGAGGAGCATCAGAATCCAAAAATTGCTTCAAAGATGTAGGTTTTTGGCCTGAATTTGAATAGGGTTAGAGGGGCCTGATGCACAGACTCAAGTAGTTTGTTCTAGGCATATGGAGCAGCAAGGTGGAATGAATGAAGTCTGGAGTTGACAGTGGCAGATAAAAAAAAAGATCTCCCAGAGGAGTGGAGTTCCCGAGCAGGGTTGTAGCGTAAGATAAGAAAGGAAAGGTAGTGAGGAGCCGCAGAATGAATGCCCTTGTAAGTAAGTGGGAAAAGTTTGAACTAAATGTGGAAACTTATAGGGAGCCAGTGAAGTGACTTGAGAAGAGGAATTACATGAGCATAGCAACACTTGCAGAAGATAAGCTGTACAGCAGAGTTTTGAACAGATTGAAGGGGAGAGAGATGATTCAGAGGGAGACCAGCGAGGAGCAGGTTACAATAGTCAAGTTGGGAGGTGACTAATGAGTGAATAAAGGTCTTAGTAGTGTGTTTAGAAGGGAAGGGATGAATTTTTCTCATGTTATAGAGAGAAGCAGCAGGTTTTAGCTATCTCATTTGTTGGATGTGCCCAGAGAGAGAGTAGAAGCAAAGATGACCCCACGATTGTGAGCTGAGGAACAGGGAGGAGTGTAACTCAGTTTTGGCCATATTCAGTTTCAGATCGCGGTGAGAACAACAATATTGGATAAGCAGTCAGAATTCCTGAATTGGATTCCTGGAGAGATTTCAGGCGCAGAGAGGTAGATTTATTTTATTTTGTTTATTTTAAAAAATGTATCTACTGCCAATTGCTACAGCATTCGTGGCAGTGTACAAAACATAAAATCAACACCATTATAATGCATTGAATCCCTAACCCCCAATAAAATAAAATGAGAGAAAACAAAACTCCCAGCCCCTAAACATGCTATTTGCTGTCCCAATCAATAAGGAGTCCACCAGAGAGAAGCTACTCGAACTAGATCTGAGAGTCGTCAGCATAAAGATGGTACTGGGAGGAAATAAGTGCACCAAGAGACTAAGGGGCTTGTTTACAAAGCCGCGGTAACGGTTTCCGATCATTATCGGAGCTGCGGCCCCGATAACGATCGGAAACCATTACCGCGACTTTGTAAACAAGCCCCTAAGTATAGAGAAGAGAAATAGAGGTCCCAAGATAGAGCCCTGAGGTACATTAACTGAAAGTGGGATGGCAGTAGAGGAGGATCCACCACAACATACACTAATAGTGCCCTGGGAGAGAGAAGAAAAGCAGGACAGAACTGAGCCCTGTCAGACGGCTGCCTGGGTGAGAATCTTCACACTTTTGGCAAGTACATATTTCTATATGATTTGCAAGGTATTGTGGGCAATGTAGTTCATTCACACCAGACACAGCTGCTGACAATAATTTAGTTGTGCTCTTGGGTAAAGCCAATAAGATATTTATTTATGGGGTTATTTCTCCCAACACAGATATGCTTGGTAGCACATAAATTAGGTTACTTGCTTTCAGTGTTAACTTGGAAAAACAAAGTCAAAATCAGGAAAACAACAAATGAAAAGCCACAAAGCAAGAAACAAACTGTTCTTTTCAGGTTAACTTCTGATTACTTCCCACATAGATACAGAAGTGATTCTCTCCTAGCTCACAAGCAATTAGGTAAGGCTTAATTGCTAGCAGTTATCCAGCTGAAACCCCTTAGCTGGCTTGCTTTCTACTGTGTGGGTCAAATCCTGCTTCAGGAGCTTTTCTGGGTAGATTAAAGAACAAATTTTTATTTCTTTGTGATGGTTGCTGTACTTTATAACAGAAAGTTACCAACGGAGTTTGGATAGAGAACAGTCCATATAAACAGGATCCTCATCTGCTATTATTCCCCCTTGTTCAACAAGCATGGGTTCAATATCATGGATTGGCACAGATGAATCTCTCAATGGAGCATTTTCAGGAGAATACTTGTTTCCCTGCTGTCTTTCAAGGTTATAGCTAGGGCATAGATCAGTGTTCATACCTGAGCTTCCATTGCTGCTAGAGTTCCTCTCTATATAGCCTGGCCAGTATGTAGTCCAGTTCTTATGTCCAGCCTTCCAATCCAGATCCCTGGACACTGGATCTCTCTTCACATACCTTCTGGCACAGGTCTTAGGGTCCCTTCCACGTGCAGCCGTCTCCCTCACAGGTAGCCTCTGGTGATTCCTAGCTCTGCTGCACCATTCCTCTGGCTTTCCCCAGTCCAATGGTGTATGCTGGACCTTGGAATACTTCCCAGTATACGTACTGCTTTGGACTCTTCTAGACCTCTCAAAGGCTTTTCTCCTCTTTCTTCCAGAGGGTTTCTTTCCCTCTCTGTCCGTCCGGTTTGGCTTTTGCTTCTGATGATCCTTCAGATGAAACTGAGGATAATTCTCTGGATATCCAAGGTGATCATGAAGATGGTCATCTGTAGAATAAACTCTACTCTTATTCTGCTTAGATGAGTGCTCCTCCCTAATACAGTGCAGCTGTGCTGAATCAGGCCCTGCCCTTTGAGATGAGTGCTTAGGGATTACCTCATAGCCCTCCTGATTGAACACACGTTTCCCCACTTCAGCTCCTCTAATGGCTGCTGGAAACCTGGTGCATTCTGGGACTGGTAGTCTTTTATGGGAAAATTCTGTTTTCTTATTTCTACCAGAACTGACAGGTTGCTTGTTCAGAGTCACTTCACCTTTTCTATAGCTCCTTCCTGAGCTATGATAAGCTTCCTTATCACAGCCCCTAAATCCAAGTGAGGATGAGGTATTGAGGAGAAGGTGGTAATCAACAGTGTCAAAAGCAGCAGAAAGGTCAAGAAGAACGAGGATTGAGTTAAAGGCCCTTGGATTTAGCCAGGAAGAAGTCACTGGAGACTTTGGCAAGAGCCGTTTCTGTGGAATATAGAGGACAAAAGCCAGGCTGCACTGGATCCAGAAGGGCTTGAGAAGAAAGAAAGTTAAGACAGCGATGACGAACTGCTCATTCAAGTAGTTTTGAAGCAAAGGGAAGGAGAGAGAGAAGCTGATAGCTGGAAAGACAGGCATAGTCTAGTGAGGGCTTTTTGAGGAGAGGTGTAACCGGTGCATGCTTGAAGGCCACAGGAACAGTTTCAATGGAAAGCGATAGGTTAAAGATATGAGGATGGAAGGGATTATGATAGAAGAGAGAGAGCTCCCTAGACGAGTGGGAATGGGATCAGAGGAGCATGTTGTCAGTTTGGAGGAGGAGAGAAGATTTGCAGTTTCCTCCTATTTGGTATAGTCTCAGATGGTTTATGTTCAGGCCCTGCATGATCAGTTTGCAGTTGAAACCAGGGACGTTTTAGATCAGGTACAACCTTGTGTCTGAGTCAGTCAAGGGGAATTTAGAGAAATCTCTCTTTTTGAAGCCATATATAAAGGGTTGTGGGGAATTAAAGGGTGGATCTTTTGACCTGAATTGGCCACTGTTTGAAACAAGATACTGGGCTTGATGGACCTTGGTCTGACCCAGTTTGTCATTTCTTATGCTCTTAAAAATATATCTAGCCCTAGGAGGACCAGATTATGTCAGGGCAAAGCACCCCTTTAATAGGGCGCATGACTTGGGGGAAGGAACTATCCCATATGAAGAGTGGGTTTTAATCCATCGTAATATAGTAAAATGTTCCATCTCTGCCACTTTAGTTGAGAGTGAGTACAAAATTATATATAGAAGGCATTGGTCACTGGAGAAGCTTCACAAAATGTACCAATCCGATTCGGATGGATTCTAGAGGAAATGTGGTTATCTGTGGGCATATTTTCATGTGGTGTGGAGTTCCCCCACACCACTGTTCCCTCTAAGCTGTGCGCTTGTGCGCGCGCACACACCTCGCCGAGCGAGCGCACATAACTTACAAAGGAGTGCACAAAAATTACAGAGTTCTTTGGTTTTCAAATTAAAACCTTGGGTTTTTTAAGGCCGCCGATCTACTGCCATTTTTCTGTAATTTCCGGGCAATTCCGGGACTCATGACGTCACTTCCGAATCTCTCCTCTCTGCTTTGAGTCCTCACTCCTCTCACATGTGACTGACTATTGACGAATCTGACGATCAGTGACTGAGATCACATGACACAGGCTAAAGAGAGACATAAAAGGGAGGGGCAGCCAGCTAGCCAGCCTCTCTCTGCTGGTCTGCTCTTGTGCCTGCCTGCCAGCCACGCACCTCCTTTGATCCCTCCCTCAGCCAGCCTCCAGTGCCACGCGCCGCCAGAGAAGGCTCTCTTGCTGCTCTCGCCGCGGAAGGGCTGTTTGGTGGTGGGGGACTTTGTGTGCTTTCTCCGCACCGGCGAAGAAGAGGGGACCGGACTGCGCCTGAAGATCGTGCGGGGCTACGCTGGGGACGGGCTATCGGCAGCGGAGCAGGGCCGGACAGGTGAGGTCGCAACAGCTAGAAACTTTTCTGGACCTTCTGGGCTTGAGGATAAGGTTTTAGTTAATTTTTAAAAGAGACGATGACACTATTCAATAACTAATTGGCCCTTCTAGTTTGCCCAGTTATGCAGATCCCCACACTGCTATAATTAAGTCACTTTTCTGGATTTGTGTTGATGGTTGTCTACCTCCCCTTCCCCCCTCCTTTTTCTCTGAATGAATGTGATCCTTTCCTGTCCTTGGTTCTGGAGTTCCTTTCATCCGCTCTCTCTTTACCGCTCTGCCAATTTTCTTGAAGGGTGGTATATCACATTTTACATATATATAGCTGAGGAAGGGATGCCAGGCTGCTTTGGAGGCTGACGTTTCTCATCCCAGCCATTTATTAACCTGTTCGTTGAAAGTTAATAGCTGACTTGCTGATTCTAAAACTCCATCCAGACCATTTTTTGGTACTTATTACTCTGTATATATGTATTCCAATTTATGGATGTATTATTCATAGTTTTAGTTTAACTATGTCTACCAGAAAAGATCCTGAAACATCTTATAGGTCTCTGTCTCAGTTACAGTGAAAATTGCAAGGAGCAGGGAAGGTTTCTCATGAGCTAGAATGGTAAATAATACGCAGTACTGTAGCGACTATTGATTAGCCAATGGCCTTCCTCAGGGAGAGGAGCTCTCCAATGGAATAGTTTTACATGCACTAGCAATCTTATCATTTGCTTACACTGGTTGAAAACTGCTAATCCATGTAAGTAATACTGTGCCTTCTTTTTACTATGTATACTTATGGTTCTTTTTCTTTGTTACCACTATAACAATATTGTTATATTGCTGCAGTTCCAAGCCCCCTGATGAAGGCTTTGGATGAAATGCGTTGGGGCATTTCTTTTGAATAATAAAGCACCTGCTGTGACCACCATACCACTTTTAAAATGTCGAAACCAATAGCAATGAGAGGTGCAAAACGTAAGAGGACGGCCAGAGCTTTTAAGCCTGAATGGCTTGAAGAAATTGTTGAAACGGAGACACCGAAATCTGGGGATAAAACATGTTTGTTTGTTTATTGTCTTGATTGACCGCCCTTCATTGGTAAGCAGAGCGGTTTACAAAATATATCTTCATTACAGTGGGCACAAGGCCGGAAAAGGAAAAAGAAGTTACAACTCAGTAAAAGTAAAGAAACAAGGACAGGAGAAGAGGGTCAATAAAGGAAAAGGAGAGGCAACTGCGTGAAATATTCACTTACGAAGAGGATGACGGAGTAGTCTGTTTATACTGTCGAGATGCAAAAACCATCAGAGTTTTCGAATGGCAAATTTTGGGATGATGTGTGGAAACTGGACTTTTTGAAACGACATCTGTCTAGTAAGACTCATACTGAAAGTGTTAAGAAACTTAGAGCTAAAAATCCAAATTTAAGAGGAGGATTATTTAACTTGTTGCTTGAGAGCACCGCTGAAAAAGCGAAGAGGCAAATTAGTAATGAACAGAAGCGTTCTACACCAGAAGAAATTAAAATTCGAATTGATAGTGTTTTGCTGGCTGTTCGGATAAATATTTCCATGCTGTCTGTTCAAGATATTAATGAACACATGTCCAAGTACATAACCATACCTGAAAGCTGGAGAAGCAAAAGCTGTTTGTTTGAATTTTTTGAAATTATAAATATGAATGTCCAAGATAAGCTCATGGGAGATGTTGCATCAGCAGCGTATCATACATTAACTACTGATGAAAGCACAGACATTTCTGTCAACAAATACTTAATACTGTACTTCAAATATCGGCCAGTAAATTCATGTGTGTATAAAACTTCATTTGATGGGATGCTACAGTTGGAAGCATGTGATGCTGCATCAATAGTCGGTGCACTCCGGGAATTCTATGGGAAATACAAGCTTGACCTTAACAAAATGGTCATGTTTACTTCGGATGGTGCCTCTGTCATGTCAGGCAGAATAAATGGTGTTGCTGCGCAGCTAAAACAAAACATTTTGCATTTAGTGCAGCAGCATTGTGTTGCCCATCGTGAAGATTTGGGGATCTCTGAATCATGGAAAGAAGTAAAGTTGATGAAAGAAGTTGAAACTTTCATGAGAACTTTTACACAACCTTTTGTCAATCTTCTACTAAAATGTCACAATTTAAAGAATTAGCAGATGCTTCTGAATGCGAGTCAATTGCTTTTAGACCTCTGAACGAAGTGCGGTGGTTATCTAGACATTTTGCTCTTCAAGCAATTATTTGAAATTATGATCCATAAAATACTTTGAAGAAGAGAAGGATAATGATCCCATTGCAAAGTACTGTTATAAAAAGCCATCAATTCCATATAACACTGCAAATTTTGAATGATGTTTTATCTGAACTAGCTTCATTAACAATGGCATTTCAAAATCGTGGGCTAACACCACTGGAAGCATATCATCTTGCACAGGGTAAGCTGAACAAAATCCGAATGCAATACTTGGGTGACACAGTAAAATGGAGTGATAATGTTAAATCTTCTCGACAAGATACCTAGAGACGTTTCAGTGGATACTGGTTCCACACTTATTTTCATTAATATGCTGTGTCTGCATTTAGGGGAAAGATTTCCTGAAAATGAAATTGAGGAATGGTCTGCTTTTGACTTGACAGCAATAGCACAGTGTGATTATGAGTTTTGAATTGAAAATGTCCAATCACTCTGCTTAAAGTACAAAACAGTTTCTTATGGAGGAACATATTGTTATTCAGCAGTACAATGACTTCAAGTTTTTAGTCACAGAAAAAATCAAAAGCAAACTGATAAACAGTTTATCCGGATATGGTGACTTTGGCGTTTCAGAATGCTCACTTTGCAGATTTAGCAAAATTGATGAATATTGGTGGAACATTTTTGTCTTCTAGTGCAGATTATGAGCGTGTTTTCAACTTGATGAACAGTTTAAAAACCAAAATAAGGAATCGCTTACATTTAGAACATTTGGAAATGCTGATGCGTGTTAAGAGTCATCTTCAAGATGGCAGATCAGTAGACCTTGATAAAATTTATTCAGGCTGGGTAAGTTTGAAAGATCGAAGAGAAAAATTTTGAGAATGAACTCTTCTTCCATACATAAATTATTTACATGGAATAACAATGGCTTTCAATAAAAATTAACTGAAATAATACCACATTTGTGATTGTAATTACTAGAAATTTTCCGCTTCATTTAGTAATCGTCTATTTTCATTTAATTTGATTAACGTCAATGTAGTGTACATACTGTATTCTGACGTGTAGTCAAATTTTAAAGTATATAACTCCGAGTGTCGTTATGTGGCGCACAAAAAATTGAACCTTCCTTCAAAAGCTGCACAGCTGATATTTTATGCGCACACAGCCTACAGAAAATTAGAGGGAACATTACCCCACACCCAGCCCTATTGGGAAGTATACAGAATTGATGGAGTTGGTGGGGTACAAATTGCTTAGAGATCTCAAAATGTCTGTTACGCCACATTCCTGAGATGCCACAAAAGGCCCAGGAAGTTTAAAATACACTTTTTAGCAGCAAGATGTAGGATTGCATGTGCTTGACAGAATGAATGAATGATGGTTCTATAGTTCTGACAAAGTTGGGAAATTATTAGCAGTTGATCCAATTACAGATATCTATAGAGACCATTTGGCAAAGTGAAGAAGTATGGATGAGAGATATGAAGAATGGGCATGGATGCACAACTGAATGTATGAGTGGTGATTTATTGGAGAGCATGGTAATCTGAATCGAGCCCGATCGGGGCTGTGAGGGGGGAGGTGCAGCAGGCATTTAAATAACAACTGCCAGCAACCGGGGAACATAGCAAATCCATCAGCTAAGCCCTGAGACAGATTCCACCTCACTCTGCTGAATCGAGCCCGATCGGGGCTGTGAAGGGGGAGGTGCAGCAGGCATTTAAATAACAACTGCCAGCAACCGGGGAACATAGCAAATCCATCAGCTAAGCCCTGAGACAGATTCCACCTCACTCTGCTGAATCGAGCCCGATCGGGGCTGTGAGGGGGGAGGTGCAGCAGGCATTTAAATAACAACTGCCAGCAACCGGGGAACATAGCAAATCCATCAGCTAAGGCCTGAGACAGATTCCACCTCACTCTGCTGAATCGAGCCCGATCGGGGCTGTGAGGGGGGAGGTGCAGCAGGCATTTAAATAACAACTGCCAACAAACAGGCCCGCGCCTGTCGGGCCCGCGCCTAAGGACCACGCCAAAGGGCCCTTTGACGTGGCCCTTAGACGGAGCACTTTGACGGAGACTACATTTCATAAAGTTATGTCAACCAACTCTGTTTAAATCAATAATATCGAAATTGCAAGTAACTAATATCATAGCTGGTGTCAATGTTATAACCTCTCATTCAACTGTTATGCTGAAGTTATCCTGCTATCACTGTAACACTGCTGTTTATTATAACTTCTCCTCACACTATAAGTTGTAATTATCCTACTATCATTGAACCACAAATATTAACTTTATAGCTGCTCTTCCATCCTGTAAACCTTCAATTATCCTCTTATAATTGAAACACCAGTATTTAATGTTATAGTTTCTTATTCTCCCTATAAGCTGCAGTTATTCTGCTATCACTGAAACAATATATTTTTGCTATAGTTATTCATTCTCCATGTAAGCCTCAGATATCACTGAAACACTGATATTATCACTAGCATCTTTATCAAGCTTTGTCACTGGTATTAACCACTGATGTTAATGTTATAGCTTCTCTTTCAATCTATAATCACCATTTATCCAGCCATCATTGAAACCCTGGTTTTAATGCTACAGTTATAGTTTTAATTTGTCATTTTTCATAAATTACAATTATACTGCTATCACTGAATAGTTTCTCTTTCACCCTGTAAGCTGCAATTATACTACTATCACTGAAACAATGGTATTAATGTTAAGTTACTCTATCTCAATATAAGCCTTAGTAATACTACTATCACTGAAACTCTAGTATCATCACTAATACCATTATTACAGGTAATTTCACTAATATTAATTAACAACACTATTCTGTTTTATTGGACCTCTACTAATTAAAACATAAAAAGTAAAACTAAATACAAAACAAACAATGCATAAACAATTCATTTCTCCCATCAAAACTATACTTATTAGTATCACAATCCTGACACTGATAAATCTAATAAAATCCATAGATAATAAGAATAATAGACCAATCCCCATTATACAAAGTATATCAAAACTTGATAATCTAACAAACCCATTCAAAATAGGAACCAACCTTAGTTCCAGACAATCTAGACTTATATATATAACAACAACAAAAATATGCAACACACCACACCCGCCTCATATACAAAACTACACAAATCTTACCTGCCAACTCATTAATGCAAGATCTATGAAAAACAAACTACCAATTTTTATAGACATTATCAAAGATGATAAACCAGATATCCTTTGTATAACAGAGACCTGGCTCAAAGATACTGATTCAGTATTCTTAAACCAACTAAAGACACCTGAATATGAGATCTTCCATACTCACAGAATACAAAAAAAAGGAGGAGGAGTACTTATAATATTAAAGAAAAACCTCAATGCAAAATTAATATCATCTAATAATATAGATAATGTTGACATACTCACCATAAAAATTAAAAACATAAATATATCACTAATATATCGACCACCAGAATACTACATAGATAAAATTTACAACTTAATTGAATTACTAGCATCATCCACTGACACAAATCCTGTAATACTTATGGGTGACTTTAACCTTCCATCAACACCCAATAATCATTCTAATCACTTCTTAGAAATGATAAATAATTTGGATTTTCACCAAATAATAACTGAACAAACACACAATAAAGGAAAAACACTTGATATGGTCTTCCTACCAAACTCTATATACAACCTATATAACTCTGAATCCCTCTCAAACATTCCAGTACCCTGGTCTGACCATTATCTTTTAAAATTCAATATAACCTTCAAATACAACAATCATACTAAAAAACCACAACCTCCTCAAACTAAAAGATTCAGAAAATTCAATGAAGAGGAATTTTTAGATCAAATAATACCACACCTTACACAAACACCCACAAATCTCGAAGAATCTATCAAAAACTGGAACAATATAATCTCCAAAGCAGCAGAAAATAACCCAAATCAATCAAACCAAAATATAACCAATAAAATTGAAAAAAGACATGCTCCATGGTTTAATACATCTATCAAAACATTAAAAAGACAACTAAGAAAAGAGGAAAGGAAATGGAGACAATCAAAATCATTAATAAATCATGAGAATTACACTAAAACACTACAAATTTATAAACAAACAATAAACAACTCCAAGCAAAATTATTATTCTAATATAATATCAAGAGCCACTAATCGATCAAGAGAACTATTCTGTATAGTACAGAAATTAACAAACAAAACACTAAATAATGATGAAATATCAATAGATATCTCCCCACAAGAATTAGCTCAATACTATAGCGACAAAACAAACCTACAAATAACACCATCAAATATTACTCAACCACAAATTAAAACACAATTAAAGCAAACTACAGTTGATAACTGGACCAACTTCAACTTAATATCAAAAACTACTCTCAAAACTACAATAACTAACATTAATACAACAACTTCATACCTTGATCCATGCCCAGTTGATTGGATAAAGAAGACTTTCCCAATACTCTCTTCTTTCATTCTGCCCTTAGTGAATCTATCCTTGCAAAAAGGCTATTTACCACCATCTCTCAAACATGTTCAAATACGTCCTATACTTAAAAATAACACATTAGATAAACTTTCCCCAAAATCTTACAGACCTATATCAAGTATTCCTTTTATGGCTAAACTTATTGAAAAAATTGTACAAATTCAACTACAAGATTTTATTGACACATTAAACATTCTTGATGAACATCAATATGGCTTTAGACCCTTCCATGGAGTAGAAACCTTACTAACGATCCTTTATGACACAATATTAAGAGGTATTGATAATACTAAACAAGCCTTTATTCTTGTTTTCCTTGACATATCAGCTGCCTTTGACAGTGTTGATCACTTAACAATGTTAAACAGACTTCAAAATATTGGTATAACATCTACTGTTTATCATTGGTTCAAATCCTATCTATCAAACAGAACCCAAAATGTAAGAATCCACACCCAAATATCTAACACCTTCAAACAAACTCAAGGTCTTCCGCAGGGATCTGCTTTATCTGCACTATTATTTAACATTTACTTACAACCAGTTTGTAACATCTTTAAACGCCACAATGTCTTTTATCATATTTACGCCGATGATATAATGTTCTACCTCCCATTTGAAATCCCACACCCACCTCTCCAAAAAATAACAGAATGTTTTAATGAACTAACTGAATGGCTCAAAGAACAAAATCTACTTATCAACTTTACTAAAACAGATATTTTATTTATCACTAAAAATCAAACATATATACCCCCAAACACGATTACACTAGATACTCATGAAATTAATATAAAAAAAGAAGTAAAATATTTAGGTGTGATACTTGACAATAATCTAAATATGGATTCACATATAAAATATTTAACTAAAAATATACATTACAAACTCAAAACACTAAAACAACTAAGACCTTTGATTCTTCTACAAGATTTTATTAACATAATTCATGCTATTATTACCCCACATTTCGATTTTGCAAATACAATACTTAATGGTATTTCGAAACAAAATATTAAAAAGATACAAATAACTCAGAACTTAGCTGCTAGAACGATTATGAATATAAGCCCACTTGAACATATTACACCAATTTTAGCTGAACTTCATTGGCTACCAATTTACTCCCGAATCAAATATAAAATTCTTGTCACTACATTTAAACTTATAAATAAACTTGCACCATCTGCACTAAATACACTGATTAACATTGACATTGATAAACGATCTCAAAGGAGCAGAAACATAAATACTTTAACAATACCAAAAGATTTTACAAAAGCCAGAAAAAAACCAATAAGAGAGCTTTCTCACACTCTGCTCCAATACTCTGGAACAATTTACCTGACAACATTCGCCTACTGTCCGACATAAAAGAATTTAAAAAAAATTAAAAACTCACTTATTTACATTACACTATAATACACTCCCAAAACAGAATTCTAAAAGGGATACAGGCTAACATTTATTTTTAATATTATATACCCTATTTTCAAAAATAAATGACACTAATACACTAATTTAACCATACTACACACTCATTTACATGATGATTAATAATTTAACTAGCAATGTATATATGTTCTAATATGTTATACTTGTAATGTTACAATTTTCCTTGTAAATTATAATTATCTGTTCTATGTAAAATGTCCTGGTATATCTCATACCAATTAACCTACTGTTACATGTAAACCGCACTTGAAACAAGGGAAAGAGCGGTATATAAATAACTGTTAAATAAATAAATAAATAAATAATCTATAATGTAATGGTGTAAGTATTATGAGAATGCTGGTACGCACTTGCTTCTTGCAGTAGAGCAAAGTTTTTATAGATAATTCGGTCTGTGGTCTGCTGGCTTACTTCAGTATTTGTTGACGTCTTGGAAAGTTAATTTTTAAAAAAATGTGTTCACCACAAAAAAGTGACCAACTGGCCTGTAGTTCCCAACCTCAACTTTTTTGGAGAGGGACAAATCTTTTCCAATTTTCAAGACCGCTTCTGTCTCTAAAAGATTGAAAAGGTCAGACAGCAGAGGTGCCAGAACTTCTCTAAGTTCCTAAATACACTCAGATATATCGCATCCGGCCCAATCACTTTACCTTTAGTTTAGCTTGCTCCTCATGAATATAGCTTTCTGAAAATCATTCAAGGTCTGCCTCACTTCATTTCTGTGTTTATCTTTTGCAATCATACTTCTGGCCTTTCACCTGTGAGCACAGAGCAGAAGTATTTGTTACACAATATTTCTTTATTCCCCTTAGCTTTTATATATTCCTTCCTTTCACCTTTGAGTCTGACAATACTACTTCTATATATCCTGTTACTAGCATATCTTAAAAAAAAAAATCGTATCCTCCCCTCCCTTTTTTATAGTATCGACTATTTTTAATTCTATTTGTATCTTTCCTTTTCTGACTACTTTACTAACTTCTCTTAGGTTTTCCAGATATTGCTGCTTGTCTTCTCTTTATGATCTCTTGTAATTTATGAAGGCTTAACCTTTCCTTACATTTTCAATTGATACTTTCAAGAACCATGGTAACCTACTTTTCCTCTTCTTTATTTTCCTAACAAAAAGCTTTGTAGCCCTTAAAATAATATCCTTTCAATTTTGCCCACTGCTTTTCTACTTCCTCCAGATGTTTCATCCTGCTCATGACTCGAGGTATTTCCCAATCTTGACAAAATTAGTTTACTTGAAGTATAGGACCCTCACTTTTGAATGGACCCTGTCAGACGGCTGCCTGGGTGAGAATCTTCACAGTCTTGTCAAGTGCATATATCTATATGATTTGCAAGGTATTGTGGGCAATGTAGTTCATTCACACCAGACACAGCTGCTGACAATAATTTAGTTGTGCTCTTGGGTAAAGCCAATAAGATATTTATTTTTGGGGTTATTTCTCCCAACACAGATATGCTTGGTAGCACATAAATTAGGTAACTTGCTTTCAGTGTTAACTTGGAAAAACAAAGTCAAAATCAGGAAAACAACAAATGAAAAGCCACAAAGCAAGAAACAAACTGTTCTTTTCAAGTTAACTTCTGATTACTTCCCACATAGATACAGAAGTGATTCTCTCCTAGCTCACAAGCAATAAGGTAAGGTTTAATTGCTAGCAGTCACCAGCTGAAACCCCTTAGCTGGCTTGCCTTCCACTGTGTGGGTCAAATCCTGCTTCAGGAGCTTTTCTGAGTAGATTAAAGAACAAATTTGTATTTCTTTGTGATGGTTGCTGTACTTTATAACAGAAAGTTACCAACGGAGTTTAGAGAACAGTCCATATAAACAGGATCTTCATCTGCTATTATTCCCCCTTGTTCAACAAGCATGGGTTCAATATCATGGATTGGCACAGATGAATCTCTCAATGGAGCACTTTCAGGAGAATACTTGTTTCCCTGCTGTCTTTCAAGGTTATAGCTAGGGCATAGATCAGTGTTCATACCTGAGCTTCCATTGCTGTTAGAGTTCCTCTCTATATAGCCTGGCCAGTATGTAGTCCAGTTCTTATGTCCAGCCTTCCAATCCAGATCCCTGGATACTGGATCTCTCTTCACATACCTTCTGGCACAGGTCTTAGGGTCCCTTCCACGTGCAGCCGTCTCCCTCACAGATAGCCTCTGGTGATTCCTAGCTCTGCAGCACCATTCCTCTGGCTTTCCCCAGTCCAATGGTGTATGCTGGCCCTTGGAATACCTCCCAGTATACGTACTGCTTTGGACTCTTCTAGACCTCTCAAAGGCTTTTCTCTTCCTTCTTCCAAAGGCTCTCTTTCCCTCTCTGTCCGTCCGGTTTGGCTTCTGCTTCTGATGATCCTTCAGATGAAACTGATGATAAAACTCAAGCTGATTCTCAGGATACTGAGGACAATTCTCTGGATATCCAAGGTGATCATGAAGATGGTCATCTGTAGAATAAACTCTACTCTTATTCTGCTTAGATGAGTGCTCCTCCCTAACACAGCGCAGCTGTGCTGAATCAGGCCCTGCCCTTTGAGATGAGTGCTTAGGGATTACCTCATAACCCTCCTGATTGAACACACGTTTCCCCACTTCAGCTCCTCTAATGGCTGTTGGAAACCTGGTGCATTCTGGGACTGGTAGTCTTTTATGGGACAATTCTGTTTTCTTATTTCTACCAGAACTGACAGGTTGCTTGTTCAGAGTCACTTCACCTTTTCTATAGCTCCTTCCTGAGCTATGATAAGCTTCCTTATCACAACCCTCGCCATCTGTTTTCTAATATTGAATCATACCATATGGTGATCCCTAAATGCCATATGATCACCCACTGTAACTTCCAAAACACTCTTCCCATTCTAAGCACCAGGCTCAGTATAGCCCTCTTTATGTGTGGATTCTTTTACCATTTGCCAGAATAGCACTCCTTGTAGGCAATTTTGGATCTATTACTTCTAGAGGACACTGCAACAGGGATGTCTCAGTCAAAATCTAGCACACTGCAGTCGTCTTATCACTTCTGCCTGTTAAGGTTTGCATGTTTTGTATCACACCAATATAAATAGATGCTTAAGTCTTCCTATCCAGATTAACCAACAATTCCATCTTTTTACTTTGTAAGCCCTGCAAGTCTGTTATTTTAATATTTTTTAATGTATATCAGTACTCCTCCCTTTCTTCCTATCCTATCCTCCTTGAATACATTATAGCTCGGTATTATATTATCCTAGTCATGGCTCCCTATGAGTCATGTCTTCTGTTTTCGGGGCTTGCATATTGGTTCTTCAGCTTAAGAGACGGTGGAGTTGGGGTGTTGATTTTGTGACCAGCAGTTTTCTTTCAGCACCATTTCATCAATGTAGTTCTTGATGACTGAATTAGAACTATTTGTTTAAATCTTGGTTATCTGTTAAAAGTGAAGAATTATTTGTTTTTCCCTTCTAGCCAGTACCAAATACCTCTATCTAATTCATTCAGCTAATTTGGCGAATGGGTTTATATAATCAATATTTGAAAGATGGATCAAGGAAACATAGATACATGATGGCAGAAAAAGACCACATCATTAACGCATACATTCCATGCTCAAATCTCTTCTCCTTCCAGATTTCAGTCACCCATTGGTGGGTTATTTCGAAAATTAATGAGTGTTCCTTCCCACCTTTTTCCATTTCAAAGGTTGGGACTTAGTGACCGCTGTCACCGGTGGTGCATTATTCTCCACAAGGCCAGCTTGACGAAGCGATCTCCAAGCCTCTGTGATCTCTTGCTGAAATTTTTTTGTTTCCTAACAAAGTTCATTCGGAAAGGAAAGGACCAGGAGTATCGGATCCCCTCTTTATTCAACACCTCTATAATCGGTTTCATCTCCCTCCGGCGTGTCATTGTGAATGTCTAGAGATCTTGGTACAGGGAAACCGTCGCATCCTGATATTGGACCATTTTTTTCTCCTGATCCCTCCGCAGCAAGAGCTCTGCATTATTGTATCCCAAGAATCAAGCAATAACATCCCTCGGTTGATTATTAGGAGGCTTTCCCAGTGCGCGATGCACCCTTTCGATCTCCATGTTAGTCCCACTAGACGCAAACTCCTCCATTGTTAAAAGTCCAGCAGTTAGCGTGCTTATCACCGCCCTCAGATTCTCTGCTCCACCTGCAGCCTCCGGTATGCCTCTGAAGCGCACATTATTTCTGCGTGCCCGATTTTCTGTATCATCAATCTTATATGTGAGTTCCATTACTTGAGACTGCTGCCTGTCTGCTGCACACTGCAAGCTCACCAGATTTTCAGTATGGTCTTCCATTTTTGTTTCTCCTCCACTTGGGGGCCCAACTCCTTAATATCTCCACAAAGTTCCGTGATCGTAGTCATCAACTCCTCTCGCATAGATCAGAACTCTGCAGCAAGTTCCTCAGAACTCCTCCGGAGATCACGCTGTAAAAGAGAGCGCGTGGATTGCACTGCTTATCCATGCTCTAACTCACTTAGCATTTCTTCTCCTCTGATACCAACTTCCATGGAGAACCATCCTGTGCTCCGGTCTTACCCAGCAATCTTTGCGAGGCGCGCAACATATCCTTTGCCTCTGGCCCTTTAGCCGTGGTAGCCATTGGATTCTAATGCCGGATCTTCCAGAACAACAGGAAAAGATACACAAGCCCCCGTCTATCTCAAAGGGTGTACCAGAACACTCTCAAAATTCTGAGCAAGTTGCAGACAGTCCACCAGCAGGATAATCAAGAAGAGCCAGATTCATTTCAAGTCTGATGAAGAAATTCCCTCCTCTGGCCACCAGATGGTGCGCTAGTTTGACTGTTAGCAGAGTACTTCAGGAAACCGCTGAAAGTGAAGCAGCAGAAGTGAATGATCACACAGATGCACTTAACAGTATGCAAATCCTCACGCAGACAGCAGGAAAAGAGATCGGGCACAGCACTGAGCCAAATTCAGCTGTTCATTAGGATCAACAAGCAACGTTGTTCAAGGCAGCAATCTAAGATCACGTTCATCCACTGGAAACAGCTCCTTCCCGCTCAATCGAGCTGGAACGCAGGACTGATCATGCGTGTCACCACCGCATGGTATTGGCCGCAACAGCACAAGTCCCGATTTCACAGCCAGGCTTCAAATCAGCATTACAAAAGCTCCAGCATGAATCTTTCACACCTCCCACTAGCAGGCTCACCTCTGAAGTTGACGATCGGCTCTGCAACACCTCTAAGCACTCAGGTGCTTTATTTTAAGCATCGGCTCTCTCCTCTCTCCCGGACCTCCGATCCAGCCACAATGTGTTTAAAACACATAATGCAGGTCCAGCAACTCTCAATCGAGAATCGGAGAGGTGTACAGAGAGGCACTTTATGCAGGAGATGTTTCAAAAGCTGCTACCGTTTAAATAGCATTGGAAGTAGCATCGGGGAAGGGCACAGCAGCTGCGAGTCTTTTCTCCCTTTGTTTTGTAAGCTCGGGGCCGCCGATCACCAGCCCAAGCTATTCAGGGCTGATCTCTATAACCTCAGGAGCCCAAAAAGCACTTTCAGTTATTTTTTTATGCCTTTTTCATCTTTTTCCTTGTTTAGCAGGGGAATCATGGAGCGGAGCTGCTCTAAGCCGCTGCCATCTTCCTGTGGGCTCACGAGCACCCTCCTCTGCAAAATATTTTTTAACCATATCCCTCTGGTCATAAGAGTAGAGACCTAGGAAAGTTGATAAATCACAAGTTCAACAGTCTGTTGTAGTTCTCCATCACTTCAAACTTCTAATAGACCATGATATCTTTAATGCCCCCTGGCAAGCCATTACCTCTGTTACATGACATCTATTCTTTACGTTTGTTTCCCTGAAGCTTAATTTGAGATTGGAAGGAATCTGAACCTTCCACGATTGTATCTAGTTGTACCAGCAAGAATTGTTCTAGGTTGCCAATGGTGTCTCGCATCTCCCTCAATGTTACCTTCAGGCCTTATTCTCATCCCCTTAGAATGGACCTCCAGATCACCTAAGGAGCAGCCTTACCCATTTATTCAAAAGTTGGGGCCAGATATCTTTAAACCATCCCTTCTTTGCTGACACTAGCCTTTAGCAAAATGGTCACAGGGATACTGGTTGCTTCAATTGAGTCTGCCCTGTTGACTGATTTCATAGTGGCAGCGACCTCCATAAGAATATAACTACCATAATGGGTCAGACCAAAGATCCATCAAATCCAGTGTCCTATTTCCAACAGTGGCCAGTGCAAGTACCTGGAATATTCCAAAAGTACCAAGAATTGAATTGAATTTGACCATTCTTTGAATACAAATATATAAAAAAGGAGAGATAACCTCAACACATAAGCCAATCACAGATAGATTTCATATGAATTTTTTTGCAATCACCATCATAAATCCAAAAACCTCCTTTATTTTTAACTTTTTTTGTATTATAGACTTATCTTTTAATTTAAAATTCAAAAATCTATATTTAGTATTTCATTAATTTAATAATTCATAGTTACAAATTCATTCAGAAATCCAGTTGAAAAATTATTTCTTATTGCTTATTGATGATGATCTTCCTAAATATTATTAGATTCTCAAACTTCATTAAGTTCTTCTATCAAAATGAACCATGATTGAAAGAATACTTCCTATTCATCTCTCCGGGCCAGTCCAGAACAGATGGGTAGTCAAATCTCCCCCCTCTAGCAGCTGAGGACAGAATTCCAATTCTTTTATTGCTAGGTTACACATCGCTCCCTTGGCAACAGCAGCCAGTCTTTTTTGTCCTCAGCAGCTGAGATGGATGTGTGAAGATTTCTCTCCCCACCTGTTCTCTGTTATTATTCTTTATTTTTCTTATTTTATGGAAGAGTTCTCATTGAAGAGGTAGTGCTGTGCCCTAGCAGGGTGTTTAAGCACTTGGCTCTGATTTATGTTGTTTTTATACGGTAACATCAGTACTAGTAGCTGGTTAAACGATTCAGAGTATGGGACAGAGCCTGTCTCCTCTACTCTGCTAAAGGAAATTGGTAAGAGCAGGTCTGGGGGCCCCAGTTACTATTTTCTTACCTAGTAGGCTCTTCATTTACAGGATCGCTGGCAGCGGTTTCTAAGGAGCTAGAGAGCCTGTCTGTTTACCGGCATTAGTATCAGTTATTTTTTATTTAGAGCTGTGCCGCGGATGTTTGCTCACCTCTCTCTGTCACTCGGTTTCTCCGGTACGGTTTCTTTGTTGAAGTTTTCCTGTGCCTTTCGGTTTTACAAAGTGCCTTCAGTGCCTGTACACTTGCTCTGCGTTATGCAGGACAATAAAGGAGATTCACAACTCCATTCTTCTTCGCTGCAGCCGTTGGCTGAGAATGTGGGAGCGGCGGCCATCTTTGCAGCGCCTTCCGTTCCTTCTGCTCCATTGCCCAAAGCAAGTAAAAGGAAAGCGAAATCTCGTCATGTGGCAGAAGCTCATGCTCAGCCTGTGTTGCCTGTAATTTCAGAGGCGCAGGATCCTTTGCTTTCAGCTGATTTCATCCTCGCGTTTCATAGAGCTTATTTGTTAAAAAAAATCTCAGGCTTCTCTTCCGGTTTTATTGGACCCTCCACAATTGGCACAGATGGGGGTTTCTAATCAATCTGCATCTTGTGAAGAAGTTCCTTTAACAGATGTAAAAGAGTCTAAATTGGATTCAGTTTCTTTAGAGGCTGAGACTTTAGAGCCTGAACAAGGGGAACTAATGTCTGAGCAGGGTTTGGATTTTTGGCCCGCGGATTTAGAGGAAGGAGAGTTGGGTCCGGGTGAGGATCCAAATATCTTTAGGGTGTTTAGAAAAGAGGAGTTACCAGCTTTGATTGCACAGTCCCTTACAGCGCTAAGTATCATTCCGCAGGTGGTTCAACAAGAACCTTTGGAAGACCCCTTGCTGCAGGGTTTCAAAACGGAGCAAAGATGTTTTCCTCTGCATCGGGTGATCAAACAGATGATAGAGTCTGAGTGGGAATGCCCTGAGGCTTCATTAAGAGGAGCTAGAGCTTTGACTCGGTTGTATCCTATGCCTCAAGAGGAAAAGGAGCTTCTACGTATGCCAAAGGTGGATGCACTGGTGTCTACTGTCACCAAAAAAACTACCATACCTGTAGAGGGGGCCGCGGCTCTTAAAGACATGCAGGATCATAGATTAGAGGGTCTGTTGAAACAGGCTTTTGATGCCAGTGCTCTGGCGCTTCAAGCATCTGTCTGTGGAGCATATGTATCCAGAGCTGCGATTAGGTGGAGCCAGCAGACCTCTGCTCCGACTGATGCAGTGGCTCCTTCTAGTGAGGGGGCGAAATTGGAGTCGGCAGCGGCATATTTAGCAGATGCCTTTTACGATTTGATTTGCATTTCTGCGAAGTCTATGGCTTCCATGGTTGCTGCTCGTCGTTTTCTTTGGTTACGGAATTGGGCAGCAGATGCCCCCTCCAAGGCACGTCTCAGTAAACTCCCTTATAAAGGAAAGCTGCTTTTTGGAGAAGCGTTAGAGAAAATTGTTAAAGATTTAGGAGACTCCAAGGGAGGGCGTTTGCCCGAGGAATGTCCTAAATCAGTTAAGCAGGGCTCCTTTACCAGGGGTCAAGGGCGAGAATTTCGCCGTTTTAGGGGAGCTCGCTTTACTCCATATCAGCGAGGTCTATTTCCTTTTCGGGGGCAGTCCTTTCGAGGCGCTAGAGGTTCCGGTAGAGGCTTCTTTGGAGCTCCTTCCGCTACCATTAAAAAATCGCAATGAAGCGAGGCCGGCCCAAGCGGAGTTTCCGGTGGGCGGTCGGTTACAGGAGTTTCTCTCCGCTTGGGTCGCCATTACTTCCGACAAGTGGGTACTGCAGATTATTCGCGAGGGCTATGCTCTCGAGTTTAATTGTCATCTGAAAGACGCCTTCGTTTTTTCTCCATGCGGGTCGGACACCAAAAGGAGAGCAGTCCAGGACACGTTGCAGCGGTTGTTGCAGCTCCGGGCAGTGGTTCCAGTTCCATTAGACCAGTACGGCTTTGGTCGATACTCGATTTATTTTGTGGTTCCAAAAAAGGAGGGCTCTTTTCGTCCCGTGTTGGATTTAAAGCACGTGAACCGTTGCTTGCGAGTCTCTCATTTTCGAATGGAGACATTAAGGTCTGTAATCCGCTCGGTAAGGCCGAGGGAGTTCCTCTCTTCCATAGATTTGACGGAAGCTTATCTGCATATTCCTATCAAGCCAGATCATCAGCGCTTTCTTCGGTTTGCAGTACCCATGGGTCATTTTCAGTTTCGGGCCTTACCGTTCGGCCTAGCGACGGCGCCGCGCACTTTCACCAAGGTACTGGTGGTGGTGGCAGTGGCGCTACGCAGGGATGGCATTCAGGTTCATCCTTATCTGGACGACTGGTTGATTCGAGCGTCCTCGCGAGAGGAGTCGCTAAAGGCGACAGCGCGAGTAGTGTCCTGTTTGGAGAATCTAGGTTGGGTTGTGAATCAGGCCAAAAGTCGGCTGGAGCCGGTGCAGCAGCTGACTTATCTCGGAGCATTCTTCGACACGGGCCGAGGTATGGTTCTGTTGCCTCCAGAACGAAGTCGAAAGCTTCTCGCGCATGTGTCAAGGTTTTTGCTCGCAAGAGCGCCGACAGCTTGGAAGTACTTACAGTTGCTGGGGCTAATGGCAGCGGCCTTGGATTTGGTTCCATGGGCCAGGGCACACATGCGACTGCTCCAGCAAGCTCTTCTTTCGCGTTGGTCTCCACAACGGCATCCCCTTTCTCGTCGCTTAAGCTGTCCCGATCATGTCAGGGTCAGTCTTCAGTGGTGGTTGGTTCCAGACCATCTTCAGGCGGGAGTTTCCTTAGCGCTGCCGGAATTGGTTTTGGTGACTACCGATGCCAGTCTGTCCGGTTGGGGAGCACACTGTTTGAATCACATAGCGCAAGGCTCTTGGACGGCGGAAGAGAGCCTGTGGTCCATCAATCGCCTGGAGCTGAGAACGGTGCGTCTAGCGCTGTTAGCATTCGCAAGTCTTCGGTGCGCATCTTCTCCGACAATTTAGTGGCGGTCTCATACATAAATCGCCAAGGCGGGCCAGGAAGTCGTCTTCTGGAGGAGAGTCAGCGCTTGTTTCACTGGGCAGAGTTGCACCTTTCGGCGCTCTCGGCAGCTCATGTGGCAGGAAAGGACAATGTGCAAGCGGACTATCTCAGCCGACATGTGCTAGATCCGGGAGAGTGGCAACTCAATGCCAAAGTTTTTCACGAGCTCACAATACGTTGGGGTCAACCGGTAATGGATCTGATGGCAACTTTGGACAATGCAAAGGCGACTCGCTTTTTCAGCAGACGCAGGGAACATATGTCGGAAGGTCTCGACGGTCTGGTACAGCCACTTCTGTATGTGTTTCCTCCATGGCCGTTGGTGGGTCTCGTTGTGCAGCGAGCTGTCATGCACCAGGGTCTGTTGATTCTTGTTGCTCCAGATTGGCCTCGACGGCCTTGGTATGCCGATCTAATGCGTCTTCTAGCGGCTCCACCGTGGAGGTTGCCCGCTCGGGCAGATTTGCTACATCAAGGGCCCGTTTGGATGCCTCAGGCAGATCGATTCTTGCTTACGGCATGGCTCTTGAAAGGCGGCGCTTGCGCCGAAAAGGTTATTCAGTTTCGGTAATCAACACCTTGTTGCAGTCTCGTAGAAAGTCCACATCATTGGCATACATTCGGGTGTGGCGAGTTTTTGATGCTTGGTGTTCTGATCGCCGTTTGAAAGCTAGTCTATCTTCTATTCCGGATGTTCTGGATTTTCTTCAATGCGGTCTTGAGAAAGGTCTTGCTCTGAGTACCTTAAAGGTGCAGTTAGCGGCCCTGGCAGTTTTTCGTGGGCCAGTTCGCGGACTACGTCTTTCCTTTCATCCCGATGTTCTCCGTTTTCTTAGAGCGGCTAAGCAAATTCGTCCTCCGTTTCGTCAAATTGTTCCTCCTTGGGATTTGAACTTAGTATTAGAGGCTTTAACACAGTCTCCCTTTGAGCCTCATTCTTCACGTTCACTAAGAGAATTGTCCTGGAAGACAGCTTTTTTAGTGGCATTGTGTTCAGCTAGACGCATTTCGGATCTGCAGGCTCTTTCATGCCGCCCGCCTTCAGTTTTCTGAGGAAAAAGTGGTCTTGCGTCCGGTACCATCCTTTCTCCCGAAAGTACTCTCTGCTTTTCATGTGAATCAGTCGGTTTCGCTTCCCACTTTCGCTAGCTCGGGAGCAGATTCTGTCGATCGAGCTCTGCGGAAATTGGATATGGGTCGTGTACTTCGTAGATATCTACGGGAGACCGAGTCTTTTCGTAAGACTGATCGGTTATTTGTGGTGTTTGCAGGGCCATCTAAGGGTCAACCTGCATCCAAGGCTACCATTGCACGATGGATAAAGCATGCAATACGGGTTGCGTATGAAGCCAGAGGTAAACCGGTTCCGGTAGGTCTTCGGGCTCATTCTACAAGGGGTCAAGCTACTTCGTGGGCAGAATCGGCCTTGGTTCCCCCGGTGGATATTTGTTGTGCGGCGTCATGGTCTTCTCTTCATGCCTTTTCACGTCATTATAGGTTGGATGTTCTCGCTAGGCAAGATGCGTCGGTGGGGGCTTCAGCAGTGATAGCGGGGCTCTCGGGGCCCTCCCAGGGTTAGGTACTGCTTTGGTACTACCCATCTGTTTTGGACTGGCCCGGAGAGATGAATAGGAAGGAGAAATTAGACCTTACCTGCTAATTGTCTTTCCTTGAGTTCTCTCTGGGCCAGTCCAGACCCCTCCCTATAATTTTCATTCTTTATTAGAATTTTCTTGCGTTTCTTTTATGTCGGTTTTTTTCGGTGTTACATGAATGGAAACTTGTTTTTTGTGGTTATTGTTCATTTAAAAAAAAAAAAAAATTAAAAGCCATTACTTTGGCTATTTTCCCTCTCAAGTGCTTTCATGGTCAAGCATAAGACACAGAGCAAATTTATATACCTTCAATGGGACTCTTCCGCTGTTTTCTTCTTATTGATTTGTTATTGGCTGCTTGCTACGTAAAGACTGGCTGCTGTTGCCAAGGGAGCGATGTGTAACCTAGCAATAAAAGAATTGGAATTCTGTCCTCAGCTGCTAGAGGAGGGAGATTTGACTACCCATCTGTTCTGGACTGGCCCGGAGAGAACTCAAGGAAAGATTTAGCAGGTAAGGTCTAATTTCTCCATAGCTAAACACAACCGATTAAGCTAGCTAAAAACTAGCTGAGAATGCTTTAACTTTTCTCAGTAAGCCATTTATCTGTTCCCATGCCCGACAACTTGCTCCATCAGGAGTGTTAAAATAAGCCACCTTCTCCCAATGACTCTTTTACCAACTTTAAAATGTTTGTGTTCAATCTGATGTCACAACATCGCAGATAAAATCTTCTCCCAGAATGGCATTCAAGCATTCCAAGATGGTACGATCACTCATATAAAAACTGTCATTCAAATCAACCAATTGCCGATCAGCACAGCACTCTGATATCAGCAAATTATAAAGTTTTATCAAGCTAATTCAAAGCACAGCTCTTAAGGGCTCCAAATAGATTCTTTTTAGTTTTGTATACACTGTACTGATTTTCCTATGTAAAGAACATTTTCCATTCAATAGAGGCATTTTTAAACCTTATGGTTCTGGGGTCTTCCATGCTGTAGCAGAACCTTGCTCCGATCACTTACACTCATTCAGGAAGAAATTAAAAACATCTCTTCCAAGAGGAATACTTCAAATCTAGAGACTCAACCACCCTAGAATCATACTGTTGGCAAATCTCCAGTCCAATACACTGTATAAATCCACTGTATAAAAGCCTAAAAGTTGAAAATTAACAGACTGTCACCTACACCAACACTGTATATAGCTCAAAGTTCTATTAACTTTGTTATATAGTTACATTGTTTAGTTCCCTGTATATCAGTGTGCCTTTAAGAACATGTTAGATTGTTGGTTAACTGTAAACCGCTTTGAATAGTAGAAAGGCAGTATAAAAATAAGTTTAAATAAATACTGCAGTGAAGATAAACAATGTTGCACTAAGGGAGCGTCTTCCTTAGGACTGTTAAAACATGATTTATGGTATCAAACTCTTAGCTGTTGAGTTTTCCCTACTTATGCTATTTTACAGGGACACCAAATGGCATAAATGACTACTGCAGAGTCACATGACATCTTCTGAAATAATTTATAAGATTGTCCATCTTTAGAATCCACAAACTTTGAGTCTTCACAGGTTGTCTTGCATATCTGACAGAGGCCAAATTTAAAGGACAACAAAAGGTATTGTGATGTGATGTGATGAGAGTGGGAAAATGTGTATCCACCAAAGGTGGTAGAATAACTCACTGGATTGTGGCATTGGGTAGTGTCGAATCCCAAATCTGAGGCGGGTGCTCGAGAGGTGGATCAGTGAACGGTGGTAATTTAATCTGACACTAGAGATAAGGAGAAACTACAGCAGACAGATTTCAAGATGACGGATGGAGCCGACTGGGGGCCCTGGATCCCCAGCGCATGATGCTTTGACAGAGGAGGTCACAGGCGGTAGTCTAGGCTCTTTCTGGCAAGTTTGATGCAGTTTTTGTGAAGTTTGGATTTGATGGCAGTGGTGATTGAGGGGCTCTGCCGGTGAATGCTAGAGGCTGAAAACAGGATCTGCCTCATTCTGCATGAGACATGATCCAGGAACTGAAACAACTAAAAACAGTTGGAGCAACAAGGGGAATAGCTAGAAGATTTAGAAAATCGGAACCGGAGGAATAATTTGTGGTTTATTGGCTTCCCTGAATTCCTAAAGGAGGCAAAACTGAGGGGATTTCTATAAATATGGCTCCCCACAAATCTGGTGCTGGGGGGGGGGGGGATTGTGGGCCTTTGATCATGAAGCAGGTGCATCAGATTGGGCCCCTGAGAGAGGCGACAGACAGACCTAGGGTGGTGATAGCCCGCTTTTTTAACTATGTGCAGAAAGACAAAATACTGCGGGCAGCTAAACTCAAGGGTCCTTTGACGTTGGAGGATCACTGGGTCTTGATTTCCAGGATTATTCTACTCTGGTGGGCCGCCATTGCTGCTTTTCTCCACTTTGCCAGAGGCTTTTTGCCACTAAGATCCAGTTTACCCTGTGTGCCTCCAAATCATGCATAACAGTGTAAGTAAGACCTTTGAGGAGGTGCAGTTGGCCTTGGGCAGGTTGACTTCTATGTGGCAGCACTGAGATGAACGACCCCGGGTATTACATAAGAACATAAGATATGCCATACTGGGTCAGACCAAGGTCCATCAAGCCCAGTATCCTGTTTCCAACAGTGGCCAATCTAGGTCATACGTACCTAGCAGTTTCCCCAAAAGACACAGGTTCTGCAATGCTTGTACTAAGTCAAGCATTGATATCCTGGGTCCCTTCTTAATAATGGTTTATGGACCTTTCCTCCAGGAACTTTTCCAAACCTTTTTTAAACCCAGCTACACTAACAGCCTTTACTACATCCTCCGGAGCAACTCGGACAATAACTGGACCTGACAGTGCTTGCAAGCTGGATCCTTGGCGTAGGAGACGGATTCCTTTCATGGGACCTCCGAGGATCGGGGAGGGGGGATTGGTGGATCCAGATCCCAGATGGCACCTGGACTTTTGAATGTGGGTTTGCCCAGCTGCATGCTGGTAGTGAGCAGAGTATGGAATGTTTGTTTATTCCCTTCCTTCCCCCCCCCTTTTTTTTTTCTTTCTTCTTGCTTCTCTGGCTGCTCTTACATCCTCTCTCCCACTTTATATTTATTTATTTATTTATTATTTATTTACAGTCTCTTATATACCGCACTATTCAGCATCAGCGCGGTTTACATGGAACAAAAATGCTCAATACAAATAACACGTATGAGTTTACAGATAACAGGGCAAAAAACTTGGATAACAGGGGTAAACTATTTACAAAACTTGCTACACAGAGTCATATGAACAGGAATTCCATAGAAACATATACACCACTAAGGTTAGGGTATCATTCTTGGCATCATGTTGGGATACCATATATTTGCTTAGCGGATTGTATCGTTGGACTCTATGGGGTGTCGTTGGGCTCAATGAGGTACTTGTTGAAAAGGTGGAATTTGAGGGCTTTCCTAAACTGTGTTAGACTCTTAATAGCATGGATATCTGGAGGTAGTGCATTCCAGCATCTTGGCGCACTGAGACTGAAAGCCCTATTGGCTGTAGATGTAGTGCAAACTGTTAATGCTTTCGGGACTTTTAGAGAGTTTATAGCCGTGGATCTTATTGCTCTATTTGGAGATGTAGTATGGATGAGGGCAGTTATGGATTCAGAGGAGAGCTTGTTAATAGCTTTAAAAGTGAATAACAAGGTCTTGAAAACGATTCTGGCCTGGATGGGTAGCCAATGTAACTGTATCAGCAGAGGTGTCACATGGTCACTTCTGGAGGCTCCAAGGATGACCCTTGCTGCTGC
The DNA here is from genome assembly GCA_033557465.1 of Ichthyophis bannanicus. Lineage (NCBI taxonomy): Eukaryota > Metazoa > Chordata > Amphibia > Gymnophiona > Ichthyophiidae > Ichthyophis > Ichthyophis bannanicus. Next base: position 408,196,721 of record CM066037.1, read on the forward strand.
GTTCATGGCAAGCTGCAGCGGGTTCAAGGTGGATTGGGGCAGACCTTGTAGGATGGCATTGGCATAGTCAAAATGAGGTATGATCAACGCCTGGTAGATTGTCCTGAAATCATTTGGTTCGAGCATGGATCGTAAATGCTTAAGCGAGCGGATCTTGTAGTATACTGCTCTGACTGTGTTTCCTATATGGGCCTTCATGTCGAGGCGTTGATCCAAAGTGACTCCCAGGTAGCGTATTGAGTGTTTAGATTGTAACTCAGCTTCTTTTAATTTAAGGTATTGTGGTGGGGTAAAGTTAGGGTTCCTCGTAATGAAGAGTACTTCCGTTTTCTTATGTTGTATTCGGAGGTTTTGGGAGAGAAGCCAGTCAGATATTGCATTGAAACATTTCGTCAGTGGAGAGAGGTCCAGATGTTCGGTAGGGAAGGGTATGTACAGCAGGACATCGTCAGCGTATAACATGCAGTCAACACCGAAGGATCGGATGATCTTGCAAATTGGCTGCATGTAAATGTTGAACAGTAGGGCAGAAAGGGAGGATCCTTGTGGGACTCCCTGGCTTTGGTGGAAGGGTTCCGAAGTTATCCCTCCAGAACGAACATGCTGCCATCTCCCGGACAGGTAAGATCTGCACCATTCAAGCGCTCTTCCATTAACGCCTTTCTCAATTAGTCGTCCTAAGAGGATCTCGTGACTCACTGAATCAAAAGCTGCAGCAATGTCCAGAAAGATGAGAGCAAAACCTTGACGGATGTCGTCAATTCCAGTGATTATCTTGCAGAAGAGAGTGGTGAGAAGAGTTTCCACTCCATGGAATTCCCTAAAACCATGTTGGCAGGGGTCTAGCGGTGCAGCGGTGTCTATGTGATCCTGTAGTTGTCATTGAACCTCTTTTTCAATGATCTTTGCGAGTAGTGGTATGCTGGATATAGGTCTGTATGATTCTACCTTTTGAGGATCGAGCTTGCAGTTTTTTAGCAGAGGTCTGATAGAGATATGCTTGAGAGCTGAGGGGAATGAGCCGGTTGAGAAGGAGAGGTTCATTATTTTGGATAGTACTGGGCTGAAGTGGCTGCGGAGCTCCTTAATCCAGAAGGCTGGGCATGGATCGGACTGGGATGTGGTGGTGTTAAGGGCCATAATAGTGTCTTCAATTCCCTTCTTGGTAGGTGCAGAGAATACGGTGAGAACTGTTGGGCAAACTTGTTCTGGTGTGGTGGTTGTAGTAGAGGTTTTGATGGTCTGGCAAATCTTGGATTGTGCGTAGGTTGCAAAATCTTGCGGGTGAATCTCAAATTGAGGCCCAGGGGTTGGTTCCTTTGATAGAGTTTTGACTAGGTCAAAAAGGTTGTGTGGTTTATTAAGTGATCTCTTTAAGGTATCTGAGTAGTGCTGTTTCATTGTTTCTGTGATTGCCTTGCCGTGCGCAGCCAGCTTACAGTTGTACGCTGTCTGGTTGTTTAAAGAATGAGATCAGCGCCAGCGTTTCTCGAGTTTCCGTAGTTGGGTAAGAGATACTCTAAGATCAGCTGTGTACCATGGAGCACTCGTTCTTTTCCCTGGGGGCTTGTTGGTTGGTGTGCGTAGGGCGATTGCGCTGAGGCAGTTGTTCCAGTGAGAAATTAGGTCGTCAAGGTTCAGAGTGGTTTCACTGATGAGTTGTTGCGTTTCCACAAGGATAAGATCTCTGTTGTATGGCTTGAAACATCGGGAGTGCGGTCTTGCGGTGTTGCTCGGTATCTTGTTGCACTTTGAAATGACTTTGTGTGAGGGAATCTGGAGGATGATCAGTTTGTGATCTGACCAAGGCACAGAAGTTATGGACGTTATTGGATCCTGAGATGGGTTAAGGGATATCTGGGGGGCAAATACTAAGTCCAGAATATTTCCCTTAGTATGAGTAGGTTCCTTAACCAGTTGCGTGAAGCCGAGATTTGTAAGGGCATCAAGGAAGGATGACGCTTGATTGTCCTGTAGCGTAGGCAGGTTGAAGTCGCCGAGGATCCAATTTGGGATGCTTGGGTTATGAGTGTTGGAGGCAAGATCAATGATAGTAGCGAGATCCTCCGGAGAAGCTGAGGGTGCTCTGTAAAGCAGGTTAATTGAGCAGCGTTTGTTGGAAATGGTGACGGTCTCAAGGTGATTTGTGTTGGTGGAGTCCACCGTCTGGAAATGGAGGTCTGTCCTGGTGAGGATGAGCACACCTCCACCTCTTTTGTCTTGTCTATGACTAGTATGTACTGTGAAATTCAGGGGGAGGAGCTGGTTGAGTATGACGTTGTCTTCGGCGGAAAGCCACGTCTCCGTGACCATGAGTATATCAAGGTCGTGGAGGGAAATTGTCAGAGACAACTGGCCACTTCTTCCGGATTGAACGGGCATTGATGAGGGCACATTTTAGGCTATGGGGGTGGGGATTTTCCACCTGTTTGGGTTTCATAGAGTGTTGGAGTGCAATGTGTAACAGATGGGGGTGGTGTATGTTGTAGGATGTTGAGAGAGGGGTATATGGTTTGTATGTTGTAGGGTGTTGAGAGAGGGGATGGGTTGGATTTGGGGGGGTGCAGAAGGCAGGCAGGTTGAGTGGGGCGGGGGGTTCAGTGTGAATGAGCAGTAAATATGGGCACTTAGAGTGTGTTTAAAGGGGGAGATGAGTTTGCATCTTCATTGGTAGTTCGAGAGGGGGAGTGGAGAGGGCCTGATACTTACAAGAGTGATCTTTGGTATGGTGGGATGGGCAGAGAGGCAACCTGTCCACAATATAGGGAAGGGGTGGGGTGGGGTTGGGGCCAAAGTGGGTGGGTTGGGTAATGGATTATTTATTTATTTTATTTTATTTATTTAACAATCTCTTATATACCGCAGCTTCCTAAGATCAGCTGCGGTTCACAAATAACAACAGGCAACAAATCATGGATTTGTTTTACATATAACGTCATATAACTATAACCAATGTACAGAAAACAGAAATGTTGAACAGATAGCACTGAACAGTGCAACACTATATACATTATGTACATTAACATTATATTATTAAATACATATACAAGTTATGTGGGATATGGAAAGGGAAGCACAGAATCAGAGTGTATGTGACTCGTTTGGGGGAGGCCCTAGGCTGGGGGAGTCGCCCAAAGGCAGGAAGTGTGGATTTCATAGAAGGGTGTCCTCTTGGGTGGGACCCTGTGGGCAAGGTTGATTTCCTGGAATGTGTGTGAGTTAGGATCCCCAATAAAACACCATAAAATTATTTGGGCCCTAGCATGCCAAAGAGAGGCGATTTGTAATGCTGCAGGAGACTCACCAGGATGCCATGGAACATTTTAAGTTGGGTAGGGCAAGTATTAGGAGCACCAGCAGTTAGTAAAAAAAAAAAAAAGGGGGGGGGGGGTGCGGGTCACTATCCTAATAAATAAGACTACCAACTTTTGTATGTTGACAGGAAATGGTAGATTCTTGGGGGGCATTATGTTAAGGTTATGGGAGAGCTTCAAGGGACTCCTGTTGCTCTTTGTAATCTTTATGGTGCTAACTTGCATGACCCTTGGATTTTTGCAGAGGTGGCGTCCAGATTGGAACAGTATCTCACAGGGCAGTTGATTATGGGGGGGAACTTTAATGGAGTTTTGGGACACCTTACAGGGGAGAAGGGGAGGGGGGATGGCATGGAACACTACGCAGATTGTAGGTTAGATTTAGTGGATCCTTGGCACTTGTTACACCCACAGGAGTGTGACCTTATGCATTTGTCGTGGGCACATGGAACTAGCTCCAGGACTGATTATTTTCTGGTGTCAGCTTCTCTGTTCGCACAGGTGGATGATGTGGCTATTGGTCTCAGTGATATATCAGATCACATCATGATTTGGTTAGATCTGGTTTGGGACACCATAGAGAGGGGACTGTGCCTTTGGCACTTCCCCCTGGAATTGTATCAAGATGAAGCGTTTGCCCTGTATTCAAGGGAAAAGTGAGCGGAGTTTGAGAGGCATAATGGGCAGCATGCCAAGGACCCAGAATTTTTTTTGGGAGACATCAAAGGTGATTCTTAGGGAGAAATTATTGCATATGCTGGGCGGTGGAAGAAAATGCTGTGTGCTTGGATTATATGATTAGAGAAGCAGGTGGTGGTGGAACATCAACTTTTTGCATGCTCCCCATCAGAAGACATGCAGGCGCTGTTGATGGAAACTCAGACTGCTCTGAATAAGGCTTTGCACCAAAGAGTAAAAAAAATCCATGCTTTATTATAAATTTCAATTATATCAATATGGTGATTAAGAATGTAAAGTTGTTGGCCCACTGTTTGAGGGGAGCCCATGGCTCCAGATGTGTCTTGGCTTTATTGGATTGGCAGGGGGTAGTGCAAAAGCGTGTTGCGACCATAGGAGAGATCTTTTTGGATTACCATCAATGATTATATACTGCAGACTAGGGCTCCCCAAACAGAATAATGGACTGTTAGGGGCAGGTGTCTTTATCTAGGATAACCGAGAAACAGGCGAAACAGTTGGGTGCGCCAGTATATGTTGAGGAGGTGCAGAAGGTCATCGTTAATGCAGCATGTTGCAAGGCCCCGTTCCTGATGGGTTTAGTTCAGAGTTCTACAAATTGCTTCAAGACAAATTGGTGGTGCCTATGGTGGATATGATTCAGGCTCAGAGAGATAAGAGGGTCTTTGCCCATGATGTAAATCAGGTATATATAACCATTCTTCCCAAGCCTGGGAAAGACACCCTGAAGGTGGAATCATATTGACCTATTTCACTACTTAATTTTGATCTCAAACATTTGACTAAGATTATGGCTGACCAGCTCTTATGGGGTTTGGTAAATGATTGTCAGATGGGGTTTATTAGGGGTAGATATATGGTGGCAAATGTGACAATGATTTTAACCTCCCTGGAATTGGGTGCCTTATGTAAAGTGTTCCTCCTTACTTATTATCTTCAATGCAAATAAGTCCTTTGATAGGGTGGGATGGGACTACTTGTTTTAAAGCCTTGGAGGCCTATGGTTAGGAGGAGTCCTTTCTGAGGACTGTTCATCTATTATATTCATACCAAATGGCATCTGTTATGGTTATTGGCACCTTATTGTGTAGCTTTACTTTGCAATGGGGGACTCAGCAGGAGTATCCCCTTACCTCTCTTTTTGTTTTATCTTTAGATCCTCTGTTACGGTGTATTCAGGAGAGGGAGAATATTGCAGGAGTAACTTTGTATAGGGAAAGTGTCAAGATCTCTGCCTTTGCAGATGACTTCCTGGTCCAGTTGACTAATCCGCATGTTTCTTTGCTTGAGGAATTTTGGGAATTTGGGGCCTTTGCGGGTTTGAAGTTGAATACTGATAAGTCCGAAAGCCATGGATATGCAGGGGGATATGAAGGGTAAGTGGGGCTCCTCCTTTTCTCTGCAGTGGGTGGAGGGGGCATTCACATACTTGGGAATACAGCTTCTGGTGGAGCTTGGTAGGTTATATTCACTTAATTAAATTCAGATCTTTAATTCTATGAAATATTGACAAATTTGCAGAATACATCAATTGTTGAATATGTCCTTTATTATAAAATGTTAACATACATACCCCCAAAAGGAGGAGCTACTTCTTACATGCAGATTGGATGCCAAAAGCCTTCCCCTAAGGGAACCTATAAGCAGGGCCGGCCCGTCCATTGAGCAAGAATGTTTTTTGCACAGGGCCCCGCGTTTCAGGGGGCCCCGCGCAAAGAACATTCTGCTTTTTTAAAAAATTAAATTAAAAAAAAAAAAAAGCTGGCCGCTGCCGCCGCGGCAGCAACAGAATGGAGTGTCCCGCGGGGCCCCCTCTGCCCGGCTGAACTCTCCCGGCGCGGCTGAGGCCCTCTGCTCCGGCTTGCAGATACCCGAAGGGAGAGTGTCTCCCTCGCGTCTTTGTTAAGCCCGCAGGGGCAGATGGGAAATTTCCCATCAGCCCCTGCGGGCTTAACAGAGACGCGAGGGAGACGCTCTCCCTTCGCGTATCTGCAAGCCGGAGCAGAGGGCCTCAGCCGCGCCGGGAGAGTTCAGCTGGGCAGAGGGGGCCCCGCGGGACACTCCATTCTGCCGTAACGGCAACGGCCAGTTTTTTTTTTTTTTAAATTTCCATGAGCCGATTGGGGGGGGGGGGGGTTAGGACTGGTAATGAGCTATGGGGGGGGGTTAATACTGGCAGTGGGCTGTTGGGGGCTGTCTGGAAATGGGATGATGGGGGTTAGGACTGGTAATGGGCTGTGGGCTGATGGGGGGGGTTAGGACTGGTATTGGGCTATGGGGGGGTTAAGACTGGTAATGGGCTGATGAGGGGGGTTAGGACTGGTAATGGGCTGATGAGGGGGGTTAGGACTGGTAATGGTCTGTGGGCTGATGGGGGGTTAGGACTGGTAATGGGCTATGGGGGGGTTAAGACTGGCAATGGGCTGTGGGCTGATGGGGGCTGTCTGGAAATGGGGTGATGGGTTAGGACTGGTAATGGACTATGGGGGGGGGCTAGGACAGGAAATGGGCTGATGGGGAGGGGTTAGGACTTGAGGTGGGCTGATGTGGTTAGGACTGATAATGGGCTGTGGGCTGATGGGTGGGTTTAGGACTGGCAATGGGCTATGGGGGGCTGACTGGAAATGGGCTGATGGGATTAGGACTGGAAGTGGGCTGATAGGGGGTTAGGACTGGTAATAGGTTATGGGGGGGCTAAAACTGAAAATGGGGTGATGGGGGGTTAAGACTCGAAGTTGGTTGATGGGGGGCCAGGACTGGTAATGGGTTGGGGGTTGCTAGGACTGGAAATGGGCTGAGTGGAAGGGGAGGCTTGAACTGTAAATAGCTGATGGGGCGGGGGCTTGGAATGGAAATGGGCTGTGAGGGAAGGGAGCTAGGACTGAAAATGGGCTGATGGAGCAGCTAGGATAGGACTGGAAATGGGCTGTTGGGGGGAGCTAAGATTGGAAATGGGCTGTGGTGGGGGCTTGAATTGAAATGGACTCATGGAGGGGCTAGAACTGGAAGTAGGCTCATGGGGGGGGCTTGGACTGGAATTGGGCTGAGTGGAGGGGAGCTATGATTTGACATGGGCTGATGGGGCTAGGAAATGACTAGAAATGGGCTGATGGGGGGCTAGGACTGGAAATGAGCTGATGAAGGGACTTGGACGAAATGGATGGGGGAGCTAGGACTGGAAATGGGCTGATGGGGGGCTAGGATTGGAAATGGGCTGATGCAGGGACTAGAAGGGAATGGATGCTGGGTGAGACTGGAACTAGAAGGCAGCTGATGTTGGGGGAGGATTAGAATGGGATGGGGCTGGGAGAGTAAAATGGAGAGGGGAAAAATATTTTGTGTGGGAGGGATGAAACATCTATAATTGGCCGGGTATTGGGAGAGTAAGTGAGGATTGAGGATGGAGGGGTAAAATTTGTGAGGATGAAATAGGAATGAGGAAAGAGCAAAAGGAGAAAGATTAGTATGTTAAAGCAGATGTAGAGAGAGAGAATGGAAAAAAAACTAGAAGAGAGAAGAAAGGACAAATGGACAGCAGATGATGGAGAGTTAGCAGAAAACATGAAGAAACCAGAAGAAAGTGGCTGGACCAATTGCAACTGAAAAAAATGCACAAAAGGTAGAAAGATATCTCTTTATTTTGAATTTATTAACTGGAATATGAAAGCTCTGGGAAATGTGCATCATTAACGTCTACGCTTTGTTTGGTACAAGAGGAAATTAATTTATAGTTTTATTTCTACAGTGTTGTTGTACATTCCAAGTTTGGCTTTTGGGGTTCCCAGTTTAATTATTGCCTTCCTGTTTCTAAATTGTGATTCCTTGTTTGGTGATGGTCTATGTTCTGCATGTGTAACTGAGCTGAGGTATTCTGTTTATGTAATTCCTATTTGACATTGCCACTTGTTCTCTTTCCCCAGTATTCTCTGAAATGTATTGGTTTAATATTTGCAGTGTTGCCTTTTGATAGGTAGGGTATGGTGCTTTGTGAGTCCTGGTAATGATGTCAGGATACGGCGGGTTTGCTATGGGTTCTAAATGGGCAGCGTTTGTAGTAGTTCCTAATGTGCCTGGCGGTTGGCACTGGATTATAGTAATGTAGAAATCTTTTAGTCTTTCTTTATCCATACACTCATTAAGAGACATGTTTACTAAAAGTTAGTGTATGGTAACATTATGCAAATAAGGCCACTTATGCAAATGAGGCCCCGCACCGAGTCTCCGCACATGGCCCCGCACCCCCCTTGGGCTGCCCCTGCCTATAAGAATAATTTATAATAGTAATCACACATCTCAAATTTATTCACTTAAATTAAAACATTGGAATATAAAATGTAATGTGTTAAATAAATAAAATTGTTACTTTGAAGGGCTCACCATTATAATTATCTGTCTGTGGCTGGTGCTCATGAAACAGCATAGGGGATCATGTATATGTAAGGCGATGATTCTGAGAAGCTAAACTGCAAAGATTATATGTTTGTCATGAAAATTATCATAAAAATAATGGACACTTATTAGAAGTGATCACTCAGAAACAGACATTACTGTGCAACTCCTTCTGCATTTTCTACACCCAAGGTATCTATTGCCCTAGGGTGTGGCAGGGGCTAAATTGGCTCCAGTAAGCTCTACTGGATTGTTTGTCTCCTTACTCTCTGGAGCCTCCTTGAGGCAATGGCTGGAACTCCACTCTCTTTTTACTGAATTGTTACAATCGCAGGGGATTTATAATTCTTCCCAGGGCAGTGTTTGGGCCATAGGGGGAGCTCACTGCAAGATTTGACTAAACCTTCAGATTAATCTTTGCTGCTTACATTACCTCAACCTATAATCTCCTTATAGTCAGACTTACTATTAAGGAAAGGGTACATCTGTCAATGTGACATTACTTTACTTTATTAGATATCTGGAAAATTGTAATGTAAACAATTAAATTTGATTAGCTGGCTAATTTACAAGAACAGGATAATAGGTTGGCTGAGAAGAGAGAGAAGTTGGGGTTGCAGCCGAGAACAACAGTAGCTACTGAAAGCAAAGAGCCTGTTTTTGCATAAACAAGCAGAATTATTTGAAAACTTTGTAAGGTTAAAAAATGTGAGACTTTTGCATTTTCTAAAAACATGTGCCTCCTCCTTTAGTGTTACTTTTAAAATATTTCTCAGAGCCTGCAGCTTTCTAATTCTACATCTATACTTGTTTCTAATCTGCAATCTCCAGGAACAAGAAGGAATGTAGTCTTCACATATAGGTGAAGTCAGTACGGACAGAGCCCATGCGGGAATGCTCTCCAGCGTCCATTTGGAAAGCCTTTGGGAGTACTCCAGTGCAACCGCCTTCCCAACTCCCTCTCTTCAGTTCTTCGTTTTCTGCGGAGAAAAACTTATTTTTGTGGATAGCACCTCTGCCTTCCCATCAACACCGGCACCATCGAAGACATCGCTGGTTCCATTATTCTTTTCTTTTACTTCTTTCTTTATTTTCTTTAAAAAAAAGACTTGGACGTCGATGCCCTTGTTAGGCCTTAAGCCTTCCATAGCCTTCACATCCTCAAAGGCATGGAAAAACCAACTAGTGGTTTCAAAAAATGTTATAATTGTGCCAGCACCATTTTGGCAACTGACACACATGACTGGTGTTTAAAATGCCTCGGCCCAGACCACCAACCAAAAGACTGTTCCCTCTGTGAGAAAATGACACAGAGAAGCCTACAAAACCGGGCAAAATTTGGAGCACTCTTCGCTTCAGGCGTGGTATCGATGGCATCCACTTCGTCGAGGGCCTCGCCATTGTCCCATGGTTCTCAGGTATCTTCGAAGTCCAAGCACAAGACTGCATCAAAGTCTGACAATACCTCCAGAGGAAGATCTCGCTCAAGGCATCGAGACCTTTCAGCTATGATCTTGTCCTCCCTTAGTGCCCCTTTTATCCCTCTATCATCCAGTGGTCCAACTGAGTTTCTCAAATTTTTTGCTACAAATGTACTTGAAAAAGTTTTTATTATGCGTTTTTGCTTCCTCGTCAAGCTTTTTTTCAAATTCTCTCTTTGCCTGCCTTATCAATGCCTTGCATCTAACTTGCCAATGCTTATGTTTCTGGTGTTCATTATTAGGCCACTTTTTCCATTTCCTAAAGGATGCTTTTTTGGCAAAAGCAGCCTCTCTGACCACGCCTTTAAACCATGCTGGCAGTTTTTTGGCCTTCCTTCCCCTTTTATTAAAGTGTGGAATATATCTGGTCTGGGCTTCCAAGATAGTATTTTTAAACTATGCCCATGCTTGATGTAAATCTTTAACCTTTGCAGCTGCTCCTTTTAGTTTTTTCTTAACTATTTTCCTCATTTTATCATAGTCTCCCTTTCGAAAGTTAAAAGGTTGTACTGTGGATTTTCTTGCTGTTTTTCTTTCATTTATTACATCAAATGCAGTCATGCTATGATCACTATTGCCAAAACCCTTATCTCTTGCACCAGATCTTGTTCCACCAAGGACTAGGTCCAGAATAGCTTCCCCTCTTGTCTTTTCATGAACCATCTTCTCCAAGGAGCAGTCATTTATTTAATCTAGAAATTTTATCACTCCAGCATGTTCTGCTGTGACATTGACCCAGTCGATACTGGGGTAATTGAAATCACCCATTATTACTGTGTTCTAATGTTTGTTGGATTCCCTGATTTCTTTCAGCATTTCATCTTCCATCTGTTCATTCTGGTCAAGCGGTCGGTATTACACCCCTACTCCCTGTTGCCTTCCTCTTTTTACATGGAATTTCTTTCCATAGAGATTATACAGTGTATTTTGTTTTATGCAAAACTTTAATCCTATGTGATTGTGATGGCGCAGCTGGGTTAAACACTAGTGAAAGGAGGAGAAACCACTCTTTTTCCCCTGTAGCCAAGAGCAGTGCAGGAAGGGAAAGGGTTAAACCTTCAACTTATGAAAAAAACTCTGTGCACAGAAGGCAAGAGAGAGAGCCACACCTCAGCTCCATGGCAACCAGGGGAGCTGACGTGAGAGGCAGGGGGCGGAGTCAAAGATCATAGGACAGCCCCAAACATTTAGGCAAGGGGAAACAGAGAGGAGAACTGTGAAGAACACGGTGGAAGACGAGGCTGTGAAAGGGACAGTGAAAGGAGTTCTGAGAGGAGCTGTGAAAGGAAGTCTGAGGAAGAGAGAAGAAGGAATAGTCATCAGGAGAAAAGGCTGGAAACTTGGTACAAAGGCCAGAGGAATTCTTCTCGGGAGTCTTCCATTGAAGCTGTTGTAAAAGGTGGGAAATTAAGCAGGAACAAAACTCCCTTTGAAAGGCTGCAGAGACACTCTGATTGCAGGCAGCATGTGTGTAGCTCCAGCTCAGAGAGAAGCACAGCTGACAGAGAGCAAGTTGCTGATTGGAAGCTCTGGAGACAGGAGTCGGAGTCAGACCCTGTTGAGAAGCATAACGGCAGAGAGCAGGGGAAGCAGTCTAGGGACAAGAGGTTGCCTGTAAGCCTACCAGAAAGGGTAAGGAAAGCCAGGAAAAAGGTGAGCCCTTTTGAATCCATTAAGTCAGTGCTAAAGGAGACTGGTGTCCTAAGTTCCTCCCCCATACCTCAGAGTAAAGAAGAGTCCCATTGGAAACAGATTAAGGCTTTATTAGAGCAGTGGAAGCCTGCTCAGGAGAAGCCTGTAATTGAACAAGGCATATCAGACTCAGAGGGAGAGCCCATGCAGATTGAAGAAGCTGTTGTTGGAAGCGAGGGTTCTGATATGGAAACAGATTGTGCATTTTGCCAGAGAGGGTAAAAGCTGTAAAATGTTATGCTGATAGTAAGTGCTGGAAGAAGCCTGAGATTGTGCTGGTGGGATTTACACAGGGAGGGGCAGAGAGCTGCCGAAGTGTAAAAGCCAGGACAATTAGGCAACCGTGGAAGAAAAGAACATTACTATTTTATGGTTTGTTTTAAGAAAGCGTTTGTTGCTGGAGGAGAAAGCAGTGAATGTTAAGTAACAGAAAAAAGCTTGAAGAAAGTGCTTTGAAAGAAACATGCCTGTATGTATAATAGGTGAATAATGCTGTATCAGATAAAGACTCTTTGGTTTGGAGAAGAATCCTTTATTTCTGTTTATTGGGATAGTAGATAGACACTTGTGCAACAATAACAATAAAACTTATTGTTAACCCAATTCCTTGCTGACTCCGTCTTTGCCACAACTACAAGGGAACAGAGACCTCAGCACTTAAAAAGGATAAAATAAATATGTGGTCGGTCCATTCCCACTAGGCAACCGCCTGTACCAAGGGGTGGACGCGACAGTGACTCAATGCCCTCTCTAACATAGAGCACAACCCCCTCCACCAATTTGATCTCACTCTATCATTGCGATATAGTTTGTACCCAGGTATCAGTGTCCCATTGGTTGTCCTCCTTCCACCAGGTCTCTGAGATGCCAATCATATCTAACCTTTCATTTGGTGCTATATATTCTAGCTCTCCTATCTTATTTTTTTAGACTTACAGCATTTGTATACAAGCATTTTAGAGGTTGCATTTTGTTCATATTAATCTGGTTATCAGTTAATAGGTGTAAATTGGAATCTTTTGGCTCTGTGCTGAAGGACATCTGCGTTACTTTTATCTTTGTTGGAACCTCTCTATCGAGATGCCCTTACTTCCCCATTTTGCTAATATCTTTCAAGGATGCATCCTTCTAAACCATGGGCTCCTGGGTGACTGTCGTCTTTCCCCTATTATCTAGTTTAAAAGCTGCTCTATCTCCTTTTTAAAGGTTAATGCCAGCAGCCTGGTTCCATCCCGGTTAAGGTGGAGCCCATCTCTTCAGAAGAGCCCCTCCTTTCCCCAGAATGTTCCCCAGTTCCTAACAAATTCGAAACTCACTTCTTTGCACCATTGACTCATCCATGCATTGAGACTCTAGAGCATTGCCTGCCTTTTGGGTTCTGCGCGTGGAACTGGAGGCATGTCAGAGAATGCTACCCTGGAAGTTCTGGATTTCAACTTCCTACCTAAAAGCCTAAATTTGGCCTCCAGAACCTCCCTCCCATACTTTCCTATGTCTTTGGTGCCAACATGTACCAAGACAGCAGACTCCTCCCCAGAACTATCTAAAAACATGTCTAGGTGGCGCTTGAGGTCCGTTACCTTCACACCAGGCAGGCATGTTACTAGGCAATACTCAAGTTTACCAGCCACCCAACTATCTACATGCCTAATGATCGAATCACCAACTATAACAGCTGTCCTAACTCTTCCTTCATGGGCACATGACCCTGGACAAATCTCCTTGGTGCAAAAGTGTTTACATCTCTTGACAGACAGGCCCTAGCTACAGGATTACTTCCTGCTACACCAAGGTGATTCTCTCCTTTCATGTAACCTTTCTCCTCAATGTCAACTGAGAGGCTGCTACATTGGAGGTGGGACTTTAGTACTATGTCCCTGTAAGTCTCGCCTATGTACTTCTTTGTTAACTATTTCTTCAAAAGCTTGTATAGGTGCATGGGGGACGACGACAAGGTGGTATCTATTTAGTCATATTTTACAACTAAGGCATCCACCTGACCTATGGACAGCTTGGGGAAAAATCCATAACAAGTAGCTTCCAAGTAAGCATAAAAAGACCTATCCTTATCTACAATGCATTATATTTTACAGTGGAGACAAAGGAGAGGTCCCTTTTGAAGGACCCTTTTCTCTGTCTCTGAAAGTGTAACATCCAAAAGATTTAATATTATATGGTTTATCTGAACAGGACCTTCTGTGTTTGCCTCTCCTTCTTGTCTGGAAAAACATTCATTCCACAAAGAAGCCATCCCATCTCCGCCCTTGGTTGTTCCATCTTCTGTCAAAAATATCAATGTCATAATCGCGTTTATTATTAGCCACTGAGGGAGAGGGAGAACAAAGACGCAGAGTTCACAATAGCATCTCATGAATTTCTACTTTTTAAAAATTTTTCTAGTCCTCTCTTCTGCGTTTGAAACACCAGCAATTTCATTCTACTGGTGCCCATGGTAGAATCCTCTATACTTATTAATCTGGGTTTATTTTATTTTATTTATCAGCTTTTTTATAATGCTGTATCTACCAGGCACAGCGGTTTACATGAAACAATAAAACAAGCAACTTTACGTTGAACATAGGAAACAATAGATAACTGAACTGGGCAAACTATTAACATGAGTAACTATTTACTTGAAGCTGAGCTGGTTCTGCAAGAGATCCACTAGATGATGTGCTGGGAGGGTTGCTAAGGGTCTGTGCCAAAATGTTCCAAAAAGAGGGAGGTTTTCAATCATTCATGCAGCGCCTCAATATCCTCATTATACAAATCATTTAGGAAGACATGAACGTTTCCTTTTAAAATGCTCACCAGTAACGATTTTGTTTCTCAGTCAGTCATAACCACAGAGAGACCCGGGGGGCCACAGTCGCCTCCATTTTGGTTCAGCTTTACACCCCCCTGAATTTGGCCAATCGGGTGTCTGATTGTTTTGCTGACTGACACATTATGCAGCTAGAGTCCTGCATGCTTGCAGGACATGTTTGGTAGTTTTGTAGTGTACAGGAGGCCAGCACTCTCAGGCTCAGGAAAGATCATGGAGTTGGGACTTGCCTTTTAGACTGATGTACATTTTAGAGTGGCTGAGCAGGAGAGCGGCCTGGTTGAGAGCGGTGTTGCCACGTTCCAGGGAACAGAGCAACCCAGGTATGTCAGTGGAGCTGAGGCTGCAAAATTTAAAGGGGACTGCTATGCTGGTAGAAGGATCGGAGGGAAAGTGAAAGGTTGTGACCTGCATTGCTCATAATTTAAAGAGGCCACTGGTGCTGGAAGTGGCCTTTTCAGCAGTGCCAGAGATGGGTCTTCCCAGGGTAAGTAGGATGCCACAATTGCAGCACTAAAAATGATTAAGGGGCTGCAATGTTGGCAGGACTATGCTGCCATGTTCATATTTAAAGGGGCCGCATGGGCCTAATTTAGCTAACCCAGAGCAGGATATTCCTCAGTGCGAGGGGGGAAGGCAGATACAGTCATACTAAAAGTGTGGTACAGACAGCAGCCATAAAGAAGGAAGGAAAGAAGGGAGAGAGAGCAGTGAAGATGGCATAACAGGCTTCTGCTGCACGGGTGAGTACCATGCTGGGAGGGGTTGAATGTCTGTTGCCCCTCCCATGTTAACTCTGGGCTCCACCAAAAATTGCATTTTGGTTGCGCCCCAGTGTGCATGTCTTGTGATTTGGGATCGAATATTAATATAAGGTAGCATCTCCACATTTAAATGCAAGTCTTATTCTATTGCGGGACTTGATTTTCCAATGCCTTTATTTGTTAAAAAAAAAAAGAAAGAAAAAAAAAGAAAAACAATTGCTTACTGTGGCACAATTCATTACTTACCATCATATTTAAAAGTATTTCAAACCATGTATTGTTTAATTTGCTTGTGCACTTCCTTTTTTATTTATGTCATCACTATGGTAAAGGTTTTTTTTCACATATCCACGCTGTGTGTGACACTGATATATTGGTCCAACCAGACTGGGTTTTTCGTGCCTTTCTTTATCATTCACAGTGTAACCAATCATTCTCAATTTTTTTAACTTAATTATATTCATTTTTTCATGTTTTGCACAATGTCAGTTTGAGTGATCACTTCTAGTGAGCATTCGGTATTTTCATAAGTATATGTTAGTGATGAAAATTATATGAATCCTCTTCTTACATATTCATGGTCCCCAGTGCTGTTTCATGATTGCCAAGCACAGATAGATCATTTATAATTGTGGGTCCATCAATCAGCTTAACAATTTTATATATTCAAAAAATTAATTTTATATTCCAACTTGTTAATTTAACTGAATAATTTTGACACTTGTCATCGCTATTATCAGAGGTCCTCTTAGGGGAAGACTTTTGACATCTAATTTGAATGTAAGAATTAGCTTCTCCTTTTGGGGTATGTGTGTTACATTTTCTAATAATTAGCATATTTTTAACAATTGATGTAGTCTGCAAATTTAGCAATATTTTTTAACTTTAATTTTTTTAACATTTTTTCTGACAGAGTATACATTTATATATGCAGATGTCACGTCGAAATATGGCCATGTTGGGTTTTATATTATTTTAATTAGTTTGTTTTCTTAACTTTACAATAAAAATATTTTCTATGGTTGGTACTATTTTACATTTTTTAATGCTAAATTAATACACTTTAGTAAAGACCAAAAAAAAAAATCTAGTTTTTCTTCTAAGTCCTTTCTCCCCGTGAGTACCCCTTTTATCCTTTGGCCATCTAATGGTCTAACAGAGTCTCTCGCATGCTTTTTGCTTTGAATGTACAGTACTTTTAAAAGTTGACTATGAATTTGTGTCTCTTTGGGAAGCTTTTTTTAAATTATGGTTTATGGCCTGCCTGATTAGCGTTTTGCATCTGACTTGCCATGCTTATGATCTTTCCTGTTTTCTTCATTTGTTTATGCCGTCCATTTTTTGAGTAATGTCCTTTTAGATTTAAATGCCACTTTCACCTCACTGCTTGATTTTTCTTCAACATTTTTTTAATATGTGGAATACATTTGGGCTGCAAAGTAAGTATCTTTAAACCATGTCCTTGCCTCATGCACACTATGAACCTTTACAACTGTTCAGTTTTAATTTTTTTTTCTAATTTCTTCCTTTTGTAACGTTAAATGCTACTTCAGTAATTTTTCCTTAATGTCCTCCCTGTATTGATTATCAAATTTGATTCAGTTAGTGATCACAATTGCCCAGCAGCCCCTCTACCATTATTCTTTGCCATAGGTCCTGTATTTCAATGACTAGATTGATTAGGAGTCATGGTTATGGTTTAGGCACTTGATATACCGCCCTTTACCCTGTGTATCAGGGCGGTTTACAAACATATGTTAACAGGCACTTTTTTATTCCCTCATCCCCAAAGGGTTCACAATCTAAGCGTACCTGAGGCAATGGAGGGTTAAGTGGCTTGCCCAAGGCCACAAGGAGTGGCTGTGGGATTAGAGACCCCAGTCCCTCCAGTCTGAGGTTGCTTGTCCCATTGTGGGAATTGAACCCCAAGCCCTCCAGCCTGAGGTAACCTGTCCCAACCACTGAGCCACTCTCCCCTCAAACTCCATCTCTACACAAAAGGAGAAGGCCTCTCCTGGAAGACCTCATATTTTCAGCTTCATTAAGGATATGGAGGATGAACACAGGGCAAATATAACTGTATATTCTCCGGTTTCTCAACCAACTAAAGGAAGACTTATTGGTGCCCATCCACGATTTCCTTAAGGAGATGGGATAAGGAAGATGGATGTTATGTATTTTATTGAAAAGAATTCCAGATATGAAAAAAAAAGGTAACTAAACACTGATCAGTAATGGTGAATCAGCTCGCAAAAAGGCCACGCAGAAGAGTGCTTTTTCTTTAGTGTCTCCAGGAAGAGTTGTTTACACCTATTTGTTTATGTATTGATTAAATTTTTGGGATTCTTATCCGATCAGAGGCCCCAAATGATGTACAACAAATGTAGTATTAATTTTTAAAAATGTCTTACTCTGATAAATTAACTAAAAACCATCATAAATAAGGGTACTCAACTTCTGACTAAAAATAAAACTCAGTAAAATAAATGTATCTTTTGTAAAGTTGCAGGAGTGGTTGTTTTACTGTATATTCGGTTTATATTTTATTATATGTAACTGATGCTTTCACTTAACTCACTGTAACTCACTTCAGGTTTGTCTGGTGAAATGTGTTCTCAAAAAGGTATAAATACATAGAACACAATGAACTTAAGTACTATATTACTTAGATTTGCATCAGAGTTTGGAAAAGCCCTTTTCCTGCTATCTTTCTATCTTGTATGAGAAACAGAAGTTGTACATAACAATAATCTCTATGCCAAATATAGAGCTCTAGAATATACCAGACTAGTTTATTTTTCAAAAGAATAGGCCCACACAAAAAAACCCCTTGCCAGGTTACTATTAGATAATAGGCATACATTCCTAATCAGTCAAGCTGAAAAAAAAAGCTGATTGCACACTATTATTAATTTTGTTTTGCATTATAAAATCTCAATCATTCATACCTGCAATATTCACCTCTGTCTTAATTTCCAACCTGTATTCTTCAAATGCCACTAAAGAATAGGGTCAACATTCACGTACAATACACCATCTAGAAGGACATTATGATCTAATCAGTAAAAGGAGAAAAAGAACTCAGTATCTTAATCCCTCATCGGCAGTCTTAAATTCCATTTTGACAATGCACATTGATAATAAGCCTTACAGAAATCTTCCAAGTAGAAATTTTAGTTCCAAAAAATTTATAAAATAGGCAAACAAGAAATGCATTTAACCTAGCTGAATTTTCAAAGCTTCACTAGCTTCACCATCAGACCACGGACAGTGACCACTGTTTCTTGCCGCTCCTGGCTGCTTCAGGGCTTCATATTATATCTACTGTGGACAATTTACTATGCAAAAAATATATGTAATATCAATACTAGTACAGTTCTTAATAGTAGAAGTCTGCCCAGTGTATAATCTGTCCCCTTAATTCTAACAGACTCTTCATTCTACTACCAAGTACATCTTAGCATGCATGCCTGTTTACTAGCCCTCATTTTAAAGAGACCCTGTAGATCACATGATCTAACTCTCAAGTCAAATTTGTGAAAGACCCATGCAACATATTTAGAGACTTGATTTGATTTCTTTTTATTGTAATGCCAGCATACAATCTATGCAATATCTGTTTCCTCTTAATTAGTAAAAGTAAAGCTGTTCAATGGCTGCATTCAGCCCTTGTGGGTTTACCTATCCAAGCTTGTAAATCCAGTGCTGTTCATATTTACATAAAAGTAATCCCCTTTTCTCTCATCTAGAGAGTATAGCAACCACATCAGTCATATAGCTTTTCAGATCTTCAAACGGGTGATTTAGATTGATAATGTTGCAAAAACGGTATTTGAGTACTTTTAAATTTTCATCTATTTCAATGTTCAGTCATCAGGATCTTCAGCATCCTTACTGCTTTCCCTATGTATAACTTCTTGTAGGGATATTCAGTCACTTAGATGACAAAAGAAGAAAAACACATAGTGCATTTTTTTCAGTAAATACTTTCTTCCATCTGAGGAATTGCAAAACTTTTTCAACTGTATTATAATTTAAGATTGGGCAACATCCACATCTATAATGTCCAATTGCTCTGTCCTCTATCAGCATCTGTTGAAAACCTTCAGTGTTGTAATCAATCGTTGACATACTCGGAACCTCCTTTAAATTCTGATCGCTCGTATATGCTATTCTAATTTTCTTACCCTAGTGTGTTCAAAATTTGATTCAACCAAAATCTCCTATTTTTTTCCTATGTGACAAAAATGTTCCTTATGTGTGAATTTCACCCATGTATAAGCATATTTGATCATTTTAGTAGAATATCCTCTCTTCTTTAACTGCTTACTCAGAGACCTCGATTGGCTGCGAAATTCCTCCTCGGAAGAACAGATTCAACAATAGCATAGAAATTGTGAGTATGATAAACTTCTTTAATAGATGGTGGATAGGTACCACTTACCTTTTACCTGTTCACTGATGTAATGTATGGGAGTGTGCTTGTTCTTCACACAAGGGATGGCCAGGGGAGGAGTTGATGAAGTTGTTAGTTATAAGTAGAAGTAATAGTGGAGAGAGGCTTGTTTTGGTTCCTCTCTAGTAGTCTGGCAAGAGGGACTTTGGGGCTCTTGAGCCACTGGGATCCAGGGTGCTGATCAAGGCCTTGGACAGAGGTATAGGAAAGGTAAAAGGGTTGTCTTCCCTTTACCTGCAGGAAAGTCAGAAGATGTATTCTTGAAGCATATGACATATGGAGGAGAACACTGGGGAGAAGGGATAGCTGTATTTGAAGTGCTGATGAGCTTATGATCATTTGGTTATACTAGGAGAGAGAATGTCAGCAAGTTCTTTACAATTTACCATAGGAATTTTGGCATTCATTTGGAAAAGTGACAATTTGGGAGATTGCCAAACCTGAGTCTCCTTGAGTTCAGGGAATTCATATTAGAAGAAGAGAAGAGTGGCTTGGAAGTATTTTCCAAGAGGAGGAGTTGGTGGACCAAAGAAGAGAAGTATTGTCATATGGTCTTGAAAGTCCCAGGAAGAGGAAAGGAGTCTTGGAAGAGGACCCATTGAATCTGAGAGAAGAGAAAAAAACAAATCCAAGGAGAAGAGTGCAGAGGATGAAATAATCAGCTTTTTTGTTTCTGTCTGACTCTCAGCAGATGAACTACTTCAGTTTTGATTCTCCCAGTAAAATATTTTTTTATATATGTGATGCCTTCTAAAAGTTTTCTCAACCTTGTTTATGGTATAGGCACTTGATATATACCACCCTTTACTGTGTGTATCAGAGTGGTTTACAGATGTATCCTAACAGGCACTTTTTATTCCCTTATCCTTGAAGGGCTCACAATCTAAGCATACCTGAGTCAATGGAGGGGTTAAGCGGCTTGCTCCAGGCCACAAGGAGTGGCCATGGGACTAGCGACCCCAGTCCCTCCTGCCTGGAGTTACTTGTTCCCATGTGGGAATTGAACTCCTGGCCTGAGGTAACCTGTCCCAACCACTGAGCCGCCACTCCCTCCTTCACATTATGCTGTCTTAAAAATACAGTTCAAAATGCAGTAAAGTAATAGTTGTTCACTTATCTATATGAAACCTTTTACTTTGAATATGAAAGAGCAGTTATAGCAATGTGTAATCTGAGTCCTATCTGCCTGCCAGCAGCAACCACACCATTGGAGACAAGATCTTTATGCCTTCAGGCCCCTAGGTGTCTCTTAGGGTGAGCATACCAGGTCCTGGAATCAGTGTTCTGGGAGTAGGAACTGTCAGACTTGCAAGGTTATTTGGCAAGAGGAATTTTGTGGCTCTGATACCCCTTCAGTAAAATATGCCTCACCTGTACATCTGGACCTTGAGGTGTTCCCAAAAATTGCCACTCTCTACATTGCATAGAAACACTTAGCTGCTATGTAAAATCAAATGAAAATATCAACTAGAATATCTAGGTGCAGAAAGAGATTAAAGAAATGCATGTAGTTGAGCATATAGAATGCCTGTCAGTAAATGGCACATAAAATAAACCTCTAGAACTTTCAACGTGTACAAAATCTGAAAAGGCTAAACACAATACTTTTACTGTTGACATGTATGTGAAAGAAAATTTGGAGGGAAAGGAAATCCTGCCGGTCAGCTTGAGGGCTGAATCCAGTCAGACTGTCACAACTGAATGGCAACTCGGCAGGGAATACCAAGGTTCCCTGGTCTAGGTTGTATGTTTTTACCTATAACAACTTCCTCTCTCTTTTAAGTTGAGCCTTCCAGTACTCAGAAGTTTCCAGGACTTAAAGCACAAACCTCAAAGTGCAATGTTTGTTTCTAGTTGCCAGATAATAGGAGGCTGGAAAAGTTCAGGAACAAAAGTCCGGAATGTGGTACAGAGCCTACTAATACTACTACTTATTTATATAGCATTACAAGGCATACACCGCACTGTACAGATTCATGTAAAAGATGGCCCCTGCTTATGAGAGCTTACAGTCTAGCCAAGCCAGACAATACAACAGCTGAGGACTAGGATATAACTAGGGAAGGTTAAGGAGAAATATAGAAGACTAAACTAATGAGGATCCAAAAGCAGCCTCAAAGAGGTGAGCTTTTAGTATGGATTTGAAAAGGGCTAGGAATGAAGCCTACAGCATCTAATATACCTAGGCGGTTTCCCATTCTGACCCTACTTAGCTTCCCAGATCGGCAGACTCTGTAGTGTAGCTGTAGGCAAGCAAAAATCAGCAACAAGCATCAAATAGAAGTAGTAGCACACCCAGGACTTTTCATGAGAGATCTATCAAAGGGCAAAGCAGAATCATAGTTCTTGAGTTTAAATAGTTTTGGGAACCAATCGGACCAATTTGTGGGATCAGGATGTGACTTGAAATGGCTTAAAAAGTTTGGGAAGAAGCTGTGGCCCTTTAGATGAGGTGGAGTCCTGAGGATAAGTGTGTGACAGTCTGAGTATCCAGATAGGATCAACTGCAGTTGTTCCAGGTCATTGGAGGCCCCATATGGTTCTGAATAGAACTTTTTTTCCTTTTTTACCCCTCAAATGTGTTGTCATTGTACAGCTTTTTCTAATAGCTCTTGATGCCTTATTAAACTGTGTTCCTAATTTCTGCTTCAGCACTCTGTACAGCACAGCTCTGCTTTACCATTATGCCTCCTATCTTGGGAGGCATTCTATTTTCAGCCCTCTGTCTCTTTATGCTTGTCATAGAAGAGAACTTGTCTCATGCTGCTCTGCTTAGTTTGTTCTTCCACACATTATGAACAGCACAGAATGGCTAGCACCTCTTTTTTCAGGATTGTCTATCTCTTTGGCTGGGAGAAGTTAGTGATGGCCCTTTGGAGTCCAAAGCCCTTTTTCTTTTCTCAGTTTCTCTCTTTGGATTTCTCTTGTGGCCATTGTCTACCTCCATTTCGGTTTGTTCCATTTGCCGCCATTGTGGGGGGTTTGCTTTTCCGTTTGGATTATTTTAATAGTAAAGCATGCTAAGGTTCCTTTCATGTTTTTCCAGAACTGTATCCAGAATTCCATAACCTATCAGACATCAGTTCTAGCAAACATTTGACATCCCAAGGTTCCAGAATGTTGCAACTAGGTAAACCCACACTTTTTGTATTTCTGAACTTGAAAGGCAACCTTTGCCTTAATTGAATGTCTCCTACTCATCTCTTGCCTATGAGACCTTGAGATTGGGGATTCTACCCTTAGCTGGTTTATCTCATATCTTGAGTCTCATCTTTGGCAAAATATCCCTTGATTCTTCCTTTCTTAACTCATGTCACTTCCCAGCAGGCTTCACAAGGCTCAGTGTTAGCCCCAGTCTTGTTTAACTTCTTTTTTGTCACTTTGGTTACTTCAGTAAAAGATTTGGAACTAAGCAGTTTCTATTTTAATTTACAGATTGTTGTCTATACTGATCATGATAATCCTAATCTTTTTCTCCTAAATAAGTGTTTAGCTGCCATTGCCTTATGGTTATTGAATAATGGACTTAAACTGAACCCCTCAAAATGCAAAGCAATTTGGTTCACAAGTAATTTTGCCTTTGTCACAAGTATAATCCCTGATGAACAATTTTCCTGTATCATTATACGACTCACATTTGATAGCCATATCTCCATCATATTTAACTTCTCAGGCTTATTTATTGGCTATTACACTGCCTTTGTGTTTAAAGCTTGAGAGGATTTGTTGGGCTGCCTTTAGCATAGTGGCGCCCACACTGTGCAATGGTTTGCCTCTGCAGTTATCGGCTGAGAACCCATTAAAAACATTTAAGTTGGGATTGAAGCAATGGCTGTTACATGTTTGTCAACCAGCACTGATTATTCCTAGGGAGTTAGAGTAGGGCTGGATGTCTTTCCCCTTATGTGCTACAGGCCCTTTTTAATTGTGGACAGTTTGAGTGGACAGTCTACTTCTTCACTTTGACTGAGAGTCCAGGAAGAAGGGTGAGAAATGCTGGAAGTGGTAAATGAATGTCCAGCAAACTATAGCCTTGTAGAGTGATTCCCCCCCCTGGAAACACTCACACCTCTCAAGAGCCCAAGAGAAGTTAAGGAGAGGACTCCCCTCCACATTTTGTAAGCCATTGGAGTTGCAGCACAGAGTTCCCCCAAGGAATGGTTAAAGGAAAATAGTGCCTGAACAGGGATCCGAAGGACTGTTCATGAACAATAAGGAAGGGTTTTATTTTTAGTATCTATCTGGTATATAGCAGAAAAGATTGAGATGCTTTGGTGCTTTGGAGCCTAATGCAGATTCAAGATGGCAGCCACTGCTTTGCCAGCTAGGGAAAATCCTGCAAAACGTAGATGCCATGGTAGAGTAGCCTTTCCCATTGGAGAACAACATGGAATAATTTAGCACTCTCCAGCAAATGAGAGGCCAAAGACTATTGAGTTCTGTGAGGTCAACATCAGCAGATTCCTCCCATGAGAGGAACTTGCCCTCAGTGCGATTCTAGCATGATTTGGACATTGCTAGGCCTTTCTTCCATGCTGTAAGCCTATAGCACCTGGTATTTCAAGGTGGTCTACCATCCAAGTACTAACCAGGCCCAACCCAGTTTAGTTTTCGAGATCAGAATAGATTGGGCATACTCAGGGTGATATGGCTGTAGTTTGAATGGGTAATAGCCATAATAAAAACTATGGGAACTATCTTAAGATAACCACTGTAAATTAGGGGTCCTCCACTAGTATACATGCTGGAACTAATTTAGGGTGTGAAGCACCTTGAAGGAAGAGGCCATGTCAGCAAATGAGGGGATCTACTCATACTGCCTTGCCAGTGAAGTGGCTGAGGAAGAGATGCTTGATATGAATATTTCCCGAAAGCTGTATAAGCCTCTGGAGTACTCCAGAAAAATCATGGTGAAAGAGATTGACCCAGTGGTCCAGAGCCGCAAAATTATGTGAGCGATACCTTTTGGGTTAAGGTATCTATTCATTGCTCTGAATCTCATATACTATGTGAAGAACAACAAATCGGTGACAGCACCAGGAACTTCAGAAGAGGTGTTTTAGAGAGTCATCCATTGGTCCAGAACATCTTGAAGACCATACCCCTATGAGGAATTGGAACTGAAACATTTGCAAGCCACCCGAATGGCTCTGTTGAAAGCCATAAGGATATAGAAGTGCTGATTGGAGGTGCAGAGCCTCACCCTGAGAGTGGTACAGCCAGTGATAGAAAGACTGCATAGGAGAGGAACCAAACTCAGCTTTTGGACTGGAGATGGATGGATTTAGCTTGACCATGCGGGCTAAGGTGAATGTAATATCCCATAATGCTTTGCTAGCAAAGAAAAGTTAGGTGGCTGCAGAAATCTTTGACAGTTTCTTGGTAACAGTCATTCTACCATTAGTAGTTATAATTGACCATTGTACATAGAGTAATTCTATAACAGGGCCCCTAGGTTTCAAGACGGGAAAAATGCCTACTTTAAGCCTACTTTATGAAGACACACAAAAACCCATTTTGGATAGATTGTGGAGAGGGACATTGAGGTAACCAGATCCAGGACATACTCAGTTTCTCCAGTATTTTACAAAAGGCTCTGCTGAAAGCAGAGCCTTTTTGTATAATTTCTATATAGATGCCAGCAAATACATGTGTATTTGCTTGGTATGGATAGGGGCAGAAGCAATTTTGTAAATAGATGTGCACAAAGAGCATGGTCCCACAGGGCTTTATACAGTTAAGGGCTGGCAAATACATATTCAGATGCTGATTGTACAGGCTGTACTGTAGTTGCTGGCACTTAAACTACCCAGCACAGACATTTCCCCATCTCCCTTGTTCCCACAGCTCCCGCCCCCCCCCCCCCCCCCTCTAAGACAGGACATCCAGACTCCCCTCTCCCCTGATCTTCCCTCAACATCATTACCTTCCCGCAAACTCCCGTGGCTCTTACCAGGGACTCTTCCTGGTGGTCTAGCAGTGAGCAGGAGGTATCACTAGTCTCTCTTGCTCCTTTTGGTGCCCATGTTCAAAAGGGCATCTCTTCTCCTTAATGTTTGTCTCGTGGTACTATGACTAGAGATCAAGCTGCCAAATAAGGTTGTACTGCCCTTATTTAGCAGCTTGACACCTAGCAATAATAAGACCTCTGCTAGGGGTCAGATACACAGTTTTAAATCTAGGCGCCTGATAGTACATGAGTGATTTAGGTTTGCTCCTGCTTTACACTAGACTACCAGTGAGAGCCCCCATTACCCTGGCCCCTCAGGCTCATATAGCTATATCTTTATTTTAACATTTGATAGACCGCTTTTCATCGAAACATAAAGCAGTGTACAATAAAAGGTTAGCAGTGCAAAAACATGGAAAAGAACGCCATAATAAGATAGGAAAGCAAAGTACAAAAAGCATAGACAAGTAAATAAACAAATGGGCCAGGACTTTCATAAGACATAAGAATACAATAAGGTAACAGGCCCAGACAGGGGAGGACAGGACAATGTATGAGTAAACAGACACACACGGCTAATGGGAACATCAGGGGGGAACATAAGGAGAGAGATTGAAGGCTTGTTGAAACAGATGAGTTTTGAGTAGTATCTTAAATTGAGGATAGGAGGTTTCTAATCGGAGAGGTGGTGGTAGTACATTCCACAGTACTGGACCCAGAAAGAAAAAAGCTGCATGGCGGGTTTGTTCGAGATGAGCTTGTGACGGGGAAGGTAAGGACAGGCAGTTAGTGTGGATAGAACGAAGCTGGCGGTAAGTGGTATGAAGAGAGATCCGATCTGCAAGATATAAAGGGGTATTAGTGTAAATAGCGCGATGAATCAAAATAAGGAATTTATAGTGGAAGCTATAATGGAGGGGTAACCAATGCAAGCGAAGAAGAATAGGAGTGATATGATCATAGCGATGGGAGAACGTAACGAGACGGGCAGCAGCATTTTGAATACGTTGTAGACGTTGAAGTTGAAACTTAGGGAGATTAGCAAGAAAGACATTGCAATAATCCAAGCGGCTTATGACCAAGGCCAAAACAAGAGTGACCAAAGAAGCTGAGGGGAGAAGAGAACGGACAGCCCTGATCTGTCGTAGGGCAGCAAATGAATGACGGATAAGGGAAGTTAGATGATTATGAAAGGAAAGTGTGGGATCAAGAATCACTCCAAGATAGCGGAAGGAGGACACAAGTGGAAGAGAAGTGGAACCAATCGAGGGGGCGAGGGAGGGGCAGGAACCACTCAACGAGACCCACATAGCTGTGGACTTGGATGGATTTAAGTGCAAGAAATTCTGTGAAAGCCAAGAAGCAATCTGGGAAAGACAGAGGTTAAGTTGTGAGATATCCAGGGTTAGCGGAGAAGTATGGAAAAGTAGAATAATGTCGTCCGCATATATATAAAAGGACACAGGATACTGTTGAATCAACAAGGGTAAAGGAGAAAGAAAAATGTTGAATAATAGTGGGGAGAGGACAGAACCCTGCGGTACACCACAGGTGAGTGGGAGGGAGGTAGAGGACTGGCCATTAGAGTGAACAGAGAAGGAGCGAGCTGTGAGGAAGGAGCGGAACCACTGCCAATACTGTACCATGGACCCCAACATCAGACAAACGAGAAAGAAGGGTTCGGTGATCAATCAAGTCGAATGCTGCGGAGAGATCGAGGGAAACGAGAAGGGTAATATCACCGTGATCATGAGCAGCATGCAGGTCATTCAAGAGTGCCAAAAGAACCGTTTCAGTACTATGCCCGTGACGGAAACTGGCTTGACGGGGGTGAAGGGTGTTAGTGGATTCCACGTGGGAGTTAAGTTGTTCAAAGGCAAAACGTTCCAGAAGTTTGGCCAGGAAAGGAAGGTTTGAAACAGGACGCCAGTGGGATAGAGCAGAAGGATCAAGAGAAGGCTGCTTCAGAAGGGGGCGGACAACAGCCGATTTCCAGGATGATGGGAAATGGCCAGATGAGAGACTTACGTTGATGGTGGTGATGATAGGTATGAGCTGTAAAGAAGGCTCAGTCAGCCAGCGGGACGGAATCGGGTCCAGCTGGCAGGTGGTTTTACTAGACTTGGATAGCATCTGTAATACTTCAGCAGAAGTGACTGGGTGAAAGGAAGACCAGGTATGAGCTAGAGCAAGATTTGATGGCGAGAGGGGCGGTGACAGCTGATGAGCAGCAATCAATACAGCAGAAGAGACAGAAGACAAGGGGGAACAAGGTGGGCATAAGGGCAATGGAGGGGAAGGATTCGAAAAGGAGGAGCGCAGATTGAGAATCTTGTCAGAGAAGAAAGTGGCTAGAGACTGAGGGTCTGGAACCCGGGTCACTTGCTGACGGTTAGGGCCAACAGAGAGCTTGCGCAAAATTTTAAAGAGTTGTCTGGAGGAGTTTGCAGCGTTGGAGATTTCGGCTGCATGATAGGCACGCTTAGCGGACTGAACAGCTAGACGATAGTCAGAAAAAAGTTGCTTGAAACGGAGACGCAGTTCAGAAGGAGGATGGCGAGCCCACCGACGCTGCAATTGCCGGAGTTGGGTCCGCTGAAGATGCAAAGCGGGATGATACCATGGGGAATGGGCTGAACCAGAATGATTAGACACAGGACGGAGTGGGGCAAGGTCATCTAAAGCATTGGTGAGAAGAGAGTACCAAAGGGAAACCTGTTTATCAGAGGAAAATGAAGCGAAATCAGGTGGGAAAATGGAGGGAGCAGGTGGGAAAACATTAAGGGTATCAGGGGTAATGCAACGGCGAAGAGAAGGAAAGGGAGAGGGAGTAGGCGGATCAGTAGATGTCACGGAAGAGTAAGAGACCGAAAAGAGAATACAAAAATGATCAGACCAGGGGACGCTAAGCACAGTAGGAGAAGAGATCACCGGTAACAATGTGATAGGAGAAAGAACTACATCTAAAGTATGTCCGGCTATATGGGTAGGGCCAAGTACATGTTGTTGAAGGGGAATGTCATGTAACAGATTCAAAAAGGAACGGTCTCTTTGTCTGCTGGGGTTATCAACATGGACGTTGAAGTCTCCCAAAATAATGAGATTAGAAAACTGAACAGTGGTATCAGAAATAGTTTGAAGAGCTGCATCCCAGCGTGCAGCAGTCAGAGAAGGGGGGAGATAAATAAAGGGGGGGGGGGAGAGGAGCGAAGGCAAAGAAGAAGGGATTCAGGGAACAGGACAGAAGAGGAGGAAATTTCCTCAATATCAATGGACGTGCGATGAAGCAGGGCCACTCCACCCCCGCCTCTCCCTAACCTGGGAGTTGAAATCGCTGTAAAGCCGGAGGGAAGAGAGCTAGATAGGATTGGACTATCGCCTTCCTTGAACCAGGTTTCCGTAAGGAAACAGAGGTCAAGTGAATGAGAGGAAATAAGATCCTGAACCAACAGGGATTTTGACCGAAGAGATCGGCAGTTTAGCAGAGCTAGGCTAAGTGTCACAGTAGAGGCTATCGAATGTAACCTAGGGGAGAGAGGACGCCTGGACTGAGGAGCAGTGCAACCTCAAGAAATCAGGTTAGAGGGGCAGCGCGCCGAAGGGCCAGGAGGGACCGGGGACAAGGACGTAGGCCGCTGACCCCAAAAGACCGGGATAACTGACATATCCCCAGGGGAACAGAATGCAAATCCAAAACAAAAAGACAGGAGAAGCCAAGCACAAAACCAGAATGTACACGACTTGAATAGAGGAACTGACCTAAAAGAACCGAGCAACCGACTCAGAGGAGACTGCAGCCCCGAATCACAAAAGAGTGTTAGAAAAGAAAACAGTTCAGTCCGCGCCCCTCGCTCGCCCCAATGAGCTCGTCCAAGGAGCAGGACCTGCTCCTTGGGTGCGCGCCCATGGCGCGAACCACCGCAGGCAGCTTGTTGAAATAGGCAGCTGAGTACCTGGAAAGGTCGCGACCGCGAGAACGCAGTCGCGTCACTTCCGGGTTTGGGCACAGACTCCAGTGGGAAACAAAGACTCAGCAAGGCACCAGGAGACCTGGAAAGGTCGTGACCGAGAGAATGCGGTCGCGTCACTTCCGGGTTCGGGCACAGGGTGCTCTGGGGGTCCCAGGTGAAGGGGGGGGGGATGGTGATTCTGTCGAACGTTGGCCCTACCTCTTCAAGCAGGCACCTTTAAGGTGTCTTGGGGCAGGTGTAAATGCTGGTGTAAAAATATTTAGTGTACATATGTATTCCCCTTGTAAAAGGGAAATACAGTCTATGTTTTGGGTCCACCCAAACCATGCTTCCTTGAAATCTCTGCATTGTGTGGATCTCCAGAGGTGTAAATAGCATCTCTCTAAAATCACTATTTACACGTGAACCTGATCTACATGTGTAAATGCTGATATTTACACAGGAAGATGCTCCTAAAATAAAGCTTATAGCTACCTTTATAAAATACTGGTACATTCTCCAGGACCAAGCAGGAAGTCAGTCCTCACATATGGGTGACGTCAGGGCCGACGGAGCCCTCGTGCGGAGCATTTCCCCAGCTTTCAAAGAAAGCCTTTGGGAATTGCAGCGCGCATGCGCGGTCCCCTACCCGCCCAAGGGTGCCATCTTGCTCAGTCTTCTTTTTTCCGCGGAGCCCGACGGACGTAGTTTGTTTTTCGCCGAGGAAAAAGTTGATTTCCTTGTTTTTGTTCTTCTCCTTCGGTTCGACGCCGGATCCTTTTCCCGCCTGGGCCCAATACGCCGGTATCGAGCCCACTCTTTCTTTTTCGGTTTTTGTCCTTCGTGACTAGCGTTCGCGCCATTTTTTCTTTTTTCACTGGCAGCCCTGTCTTTTGACCTCGCAGGGGCCCTTTTTCCCCCGATGGCTGCCAGCGGGTTTAAAAAGTGTGATCAGTGTAAGAAACTTGTGTCTCTTACCAACACACATGACTGCTGCCTCCGCTGCCTCGGACCCGATCATGACCCGATAATCTGTGGTCCGTGTGGCAAAATGTCCTCGAAGGCATTGAGGAGTCGGCAGCACCAGAAGGATAGGATCTTGTCTGAGGCCTTGACGTCTCGGGACTCCGGCCCCGAGCAGCATCGGGGTTTCTCTGAGCGGGGGTCTCCTTCATGGGAACAGCGCAGGAAGAAGAAACCCGCGAGGGCGGCATCGGTGGATGCTTCTGGTTCCTCGAGAGCCAGGTCGCATAGCCCCGATAGCCGTCCCGGGTCTTCGGAGTCGGAGAGGCCTGCCAAGCAACCTCATATCGAGATGGAGTCTCCTGGACACGAGTGCTGTAGTCCTCGTGGACTCTCCTCCAGGGGAGCCGACGTCGGGCCCAACGCCGTCGGGCCCAACGCCGTCGGGGCCCGAGTCGGGAGCTGCTGGGTCTCCTGAGCTCAGACTCAGGTTGACGGCCTTGGAGAGCAGCCTGCTGCCTTCATGGAACAGCAGCAGGTATTGATCGCCAGTCTCACCGGTGCATCTGCCCCGACCACCGGGACATCGAAGTCCAAGTCGACCCCGGAGGCCGAGCCAATCCTCGAGTCCATGCGGGCTCGAGTCGATCCTCGGCCACGGTCTCCCTCTGCCTCCCGTTCGGGATCGAGGTTGTCGGCGCCGGTACCCTCGGCGTCGGGGAGGAGGGCATCGGTGCCTGCCCGACTGGAGCCGCTCGATACCTCCTCCGAGGAGTCGGGCTGGGAGACGGAGGACGAACAGTCACCTGACACTTATCGGACTCGGTGTGTCCCATCGCACTCGCCGGCGTCCGAACCTCGGAGACGATTCCCCACCAGAGGATACTCGGTTCTCGGACTTCGTGCGGGATATGGCCAAGGCCTTGGCCTTCCCTGCGGATCCTGAGGAGGAGCCTCGAGCCGAGGAGCTCGAGGCCTTCCAGTATGACTCTCCCCCGAAGGAGGCCTTTACTGTACCGGTTCCTCCGATGCTGGAGCGGCTGCTCTTCCGCATGTGGGAGACCCCGGCCTCAACGCCGGTGTTGAGCAAGCGGGTCGATTCCATCTGTCGAGTCCGCAAGAGCCCCAGGTTCCAAAAGGCACAATTACCGCACCACTCCATGGTTGTAGAATCGGCCATGCATCGACTGAAAAGTCAGAAGATGCACTCCTCGGTGCCTCCCGGCCAGGAGGCCCGGAACCTGGATGCCCTCGGTAAGAAGTGCTTCCAGGGCTCTATGCTTGCTTGCCGTGTCCAGACATACCAGCTCTACATGGGCATGTATCTCCGAGACCTGGCAAAGGAGATTGCCGGGTTCTCTGCTGGTCTCTCCGAGGAACCTTTGCAGAGGTTCCAGGTCTTGTCCACTTGTATTCGAGAGTGCTCGAAGTTTATCTCTCGAGCAGCCTATGATGGCTTCGAGGCTTCGGCCCAAGTAGCCAGGACCGGCATCTGTGCCCGCCGACAGACTTGGCTACAGTCATCCGATCTCGAGCCATGGGTACAGGACAAGTTGGTCGATGTCCCCTACCGAGGTGAAAACCTCTTTGGCAAGCCCATGGCTAAAAAGGCTGCAGAACTCGAGACCGAGACTCTGACCCGGACTAGGCTGTCCAGAAAAACCTCTGCCCCTTCTCAGAAAAAGAAGGGCTCGGGGAAAAAAGACCTTTTACCCGAGGAAGTCGTTTGCCTATAAACAATACCCTCATTATCAGGCCTCTGCAGCTCCCCAACAGGGTCAGCAGGCCAAGGGGCAGGGTCATGGGCCCCGTAGGCAGAAGGCCCCCAAGCCACCAACACCGCCCCCTGTTCAGCAGGGTGGGGTTTTTTGACTCAGAAGGCATAGCCTCTTCTCCTCAGCTGGCTCACATCAGCACAGGAGGCCGGCTGGCCCACTTTGCCCACAGGTGGTCAGCCGTCACATCAGATACCTGGGTGCTCCATATAGTCCAAAAGGGCTATCTTCTCCATTTTCACCAGGTACCTCCCTCCTATTTTCCAGGGGAGCCTCCAAGACTCCCTCTGCACAGGGACCTACTCCTTCAGGAGTTAGCAAGTCTGCTAAAGGAACAGGCTGTGGAACCGGTGCCCCACCACCTGAGAGGTCACGGCTTTTATTCCAGGTACTTTCTGGTACCAAAAAGAACAGGAGGCCTCAGACCCATCCTAGACTTGCGCAACCTCAACAAGTTCCTGGAGAGGGAAACGTTCAAGATGCTTACCCTTGGAATCCTGCTGCCCTACCTCCAGCAGGGAGATTGGCTATGCTCCTTAGATCTAAAGGATGCTTATACTCACATCCTTATTCATCCAGACCACAGACAATATCTCAGATTTGTTGTGGGGGGAAACTACTACCAGTACAGAGTACTACCCTTTGGCCTAACCTCCGCTCCCAGGGTGTTCACCAAGTGCCTGGCGGTGGAGGCGGCCTACCTGAGGCTTCAAGGTCTTTTTGTGTTTCCATACCTGGACGACTGGCTCATAAGGGGTCAGTCTTCCCAGGAGGCCAGTCAAGCCACCCTTCGCACTGTGGCTCTGCTTCAGCACTTGGGGGTTGTCATAAACTTCACAAAGTCCACTTTGCTCCCGTCCCAGAACTTAGAATTCATAGGAGCAAGGCTGGACACTCTTCAGGCGGAGGCTTTTCTGCCAATGGACAGAGCCCACAGGTTGATGGATCTAGCCAGGCAGTTTCACAGCAATTCCCTGGTCTCTGCCAGGCAATTCCTGAGACTTCTTGGCCATATGGCTTCCACGGCACAGGCCGTGTTTCGGAGACCTTCATCAGGGGTTGTCTAATTAGGTGCTACAAACATAAAGACAAACCATATTAAAAAACGATTTAAAAGTGAAAGAACAAATAGGCATGGACATACATTTCGCTCTAAACATACAAAATAAAAAATAATAATAATTATAATAGTAGTAATAATAATAATATAATCAAATAATAAATATTTCATAATAAATAATTAAACGTTTAAATGATTAAAATAATAATAATAATAGTAATAATAATAGTAATAATGATAATAAAACTCTAATGCTAGAAATGCGATACCCAATAGTAGTTAAACCATAAAAGATAATACAGAACTAATAGACCACA
Organism: Ichthyophis bannanicus; assembly: GCA_033557465.1. NCBI lineage: Eukaryota > Metazoa > Chordata > Amphibia > Gymnophiona > Ichthyophiidae > Ichthyophis > Ichthyophis bannanicus. The sequence continues at coordinate 408,230,355 of CM066037.1, forward strand.
AATAAATCCATATAGACATAATTAAATAAAATTCTTATGGAAGGTGACAAGCAAATAATTATAATGTTGGTACCTTCTTTGTTGGGACGGTGATCTGCAAACCTCACAGGGAGGCACACAAACTTATTGTAGAAGCGATGGCATAAACACTTGTATTAAGATAAAGAACTATAATGGAGAAGACACAAGGTAAGGCATATGTGCACCATTGGAGAAAGCTTAGTCAAAACTTAAATAAAAAAAAAGGGGGTTTAGAAACTGGAATACAAATGAACCGCAGTAGGCATTGGTGGGGGAGGAGGAGGGCACGGCCAAAGGTCACAGATATTGACTACTCATTTACTAGGCTCAAAAATGAAATAATATAGCCTATTTTTCACTTTATGTCAAAAAAATGTGGTCGTATGTACGTGATTCAGCACATGTTGTAGAGATTTTATCTACTTTCGACATTTGTACCACTGATATTATCCTAGTGACTTTAGATGTTGAGTCACTGTATACAAATATACCACAGAAAGAGGCTTTAGAAATAATCACGTACTATTTTTTGAAACGAACAGAACGACGTATTCCCACCACCTTTCTTCTCTCCTTAACACGCATTGTACTTTTTGAAAATTTCTTCTGTTTTAGAGATTTATTTTATAAGCAGATCAAAGGGGTGGCCATGGGGTCAGCTATGGCCCCTGACGTGGCCAATTTATACGTGTACAATTTTGAAGAAAGTTTTTTAAAAGAACATCCATTTCAGGATAATGTGATTTTATGGATAAGATATATAGATGATGTTTTAATACTTTGGAAAGGCACCGAGGACCTTTTGAGACAGTTTAACACATGGATCAATCAGTTAGACAATCTAAGATTCCAGCTGACTTACGATTCCCATAAAATTCCATACTTAGATCTCCTGATCCGCAAAGAAGATATAGGCTTTTCAACAACTCTGTATAAAAAACCAACAGACAAGAATCATTTTCTGCATTACAATAGTTTCCACAATTTTTCTCTTAAAAATAACCTTCCAGTGAGTCAATTTCTCAGGGCTAGAAGAGTATGTTCAGATTTACAAGATTTTGAAAAAGAGGCGGTCAATATGAAGAAGAGTTTTTTGGAGAAAAGATATCCCATTAAATATGTTGATTCTGCATACAAAAGGGCTAAGAATACGTCGCGTGATCTTCTCTTGAAACCTAAAGATAAGAAACCCAACAACGGGTTAGTCTGTCCCCTTATATACTCTCAATTTTCCGCTAAAATAACTAACATCCTTAAAAAAGAATGGCACATTCTTCAGTCTTTGCCGGCCTTTCAAGATCAGAATCTCATTGTTGCACACAAACGGAATATGAATTTACGCAACCTATTGGTGCCTTCAGCGCTTACAGAGAAGAGACTCCTTACGCAATACAGAGGCCAATTTCAGTGTGGTAGATGTGCTGTCTGTTTAAATGTTCTACCCGTTAGGAATTCCTTCACTCATCCTATTACACATGAGAAGTTTCTGATTAAAGATTTCGCGAATTGCGAAACTCAGAATGTAATTTATGTAATACAATGCCCCTGCAAAATGCTTTATGTAGGCAAGACCACCCGTAAGATCAAGACTAGGATCATGGAGCATAAAAGTTGCATCAAGAGGAACGTAGAAGACAAACCCCTAGTCTCCCATTGGCAGACATTACAGCATAAAGTGAGCGATTTAAAGTTTTTCGTGATCAAACAAGTTAAAACCAATTGGCGAGGGGGAGATGTGAATAAGACCATTCTCCAGCTCGAACAGAGATATATTTTTCAATTAAATACTCTTGTTCCGAATGGTCTGAATTTAGATCAAGATCTCTGTCTTTTTATAATTAGAATAATTCCATTCTCCCCATAACCAACAGGTACACCAACGAATGGACACTCTATTTTTTTAAAATTGTCCCTGCAGTGGGTTACCACCCTCATTTTATCAATTTTATACAATTATTACTATTATTAGTATTTATTATTATTTTAATTCCTGCCATCTATATAATTGTATATGTATATTTTTTAATATACTATATTTAAAGATTTTTTATATTAATTTTTTTTATATATTTTACAATACAATATATTATTATTATTTATAATTTTAATTTTATTTTTATTTTTCTTATATAGCAATTATTTATTATTTTAAAAAAATTTTTTATACATATATATTTTTTTAAAAATTTTCCTGTTATTTATTAATTTTAACTTGTAATTTTATTTTAAAGCTTTATATGGTCTACTATTATGCATTTGATATATTACATAACCATATTTTTGCCCACTTACGTTTTAACTTGTATTTTTAATTTTATAATTTTATATTTTAAATTATTTTAAATAATTGTAACTGGCTCATTGGGTTCTCTTAGGTAGTAAAAGGTTTTTTAAGTGATATGAGAAATGAGGATAAAATAACAAATAGGGTCATAATTGCTACCACAAACATCCACATGGATGCATTTAATGATGATTTGATGCCTTGGGCTGCTCTAGGTTTGGCAAGCTATAGAGAGAGTGTAGGTTTCATCTCTTTATTTTCATTAAAGTTAGTCAGACCATTTTACTTCAGCGTTGGATCTTTAAAGCGAGTACGATGTCAGTTAGAATGATTGGTTCCACTATTGCCTCGGGGTAGCCACGCCCCCTCCGTATCCCGGTCTCGAGATCAATATAAGGCCAGCGCATGCGTCGGCGTTTTTGGATAGTCAATTGAGGTGACAGTTTGAAGGAAAACTTTGTTACCAACACCCGTAAAATTGCTTTTTCGTCAGCAATTGAGAACGGTAAGAGAGACAATCTACAATTCTAAGAACCTTTGAATCAATATGAGTTTAAAGTGGCGATTTTTTATATAATATAGGCTAAAATCGGCAAGATGTATGTTCTGTATGCTAGTGGTGTAGGATTCTCTATAATCCCAAAATCTCCGGTTTAATATGGATATTGAGCCACATAACACCTGTTCGATTTATCTTCTAGATTATCAAACATCGCTATGAGCCTACGAGTTATCTGAGTCAGCTATAACAGTATAGTACCCCTTTACTTTGCACTAATCTCTCTGCTTCTTCATGTTTTCAAGAATTCCCTAGAAATTTGACGTCCTATTTTCCCCGTACATTTTCCAAATTGATGTGAAAGATTTTGGTTTAGTTGGCCCTACGATGGAACCTTGGCCTTACCTTCAACATTTCTTGTTATTTTTAAAGTTCAATTTTTTGACATAAAGTGAAAAATAGGCTATATTATTTCATTTTTGAGCCTAGTAAATGAGTAATCAATATCTGTGACCTTTGGCCGTGCCCTCCTCCTCCCCCACCAATGCCTACTGCGGTTCATTTGTATTCCAGTTTCTAAACCCCCTTTTTTTTTATTTAAGTTTCGACTAAGCTTTCTCCAATGGTGCACATATGCCTTACCTTGTGTCTTCTCCATTATAGTTCTTTATCTTAATACAAGTGTTTATGCCATCGCTTCTACAATAAGTTTGTGTGCCTCCCTGTGAGGTTTGCAGATCACCGTCCCAACAAAGAAGGTACCAACATTATAATTATTTGCTTGTCACCTTCCATAAGAATTTTATTTAATTATGTTTATATGGATTTATTTGTGGTCTATTAGTTCTGTATTATCTTTTATGGTTTAACTACTATTGGGTATCGCATTTCTAGCATTAGAGTTTTATTATCATTATTACTATTATTATTACTATTATTATTATTATTTTAATCATTTAAACGTTTAATTATTTATTATGACATATTTATTATTTGATTATATTATTATTATTATTACTATTATAATTATTATTTTTTATTTTGTATGTTTAGAGCGAAATGTATGTCCATGCCTATTTGTTCTTTCACTTTTAAATTGTTTTTTAATATGGTTTGTCTTTATGTTTGTAGCACCTAATTAGACAACCCCTGATGAAGGTCTCCGAAACACGGCCTGTGTCGGGTTGCTAGGTCTGATATTTTAAATAAAGTGTTTTTCCACCTTATCACGTTTTGTACTGTGTGCCTGTATCACGTGATAATTTGCCCTGCGTTGGACAGCATATGGCTTCCACGGTTCATGTAACCCCCATTGCCCGCCTGCACATGCGGCCTGCTAAGTGGAGCCTTCAAACTCAGTGGCATCAAGCATAGGGAGCCTTGCAGACTCCGTAAGAATATCCACCCTGCTTGTCTCCTCTCTGCAATGGTGGCTTCATCTTCCGAATCTGGTACTCAGAGTGGTTTTTCAATCCCCTCCGCATTCTCAAGTGCTGAAGACAGATGCTTCTCTTATAAGTTGGGGAGCACATTGCCAAGGGGCATGTACTCAGGGTCTCTGGACCCCTTGGGAGGCTGCTCAGCAGATAAACTTCCTGGAGCTACGGGCGATACGCCTAGCTCTGAGAGCCTTCTCCCACCTCACATCTCACCAGTCTGTACTGGTCCAGACGGCAATCAAGTTGCCATGTTCTACGTGAACAAACAAGGAGGCACAGGCTCCTTCCTTCTCTGTCAGAAGGCACAATGGCTGTGCTCTTGGGCCATCAATCACGGAATCCTCCTCAAGGCTGTCTACCTCCCAGGTCAAGAAAATTACCTGGCGGACTGACTGAGCAGGATCCTGCAACCACACGAATGGAGATTGAATCCATTGGTGGTTCAGCAGATCTTTCTCAGGTGGGGCCTCCCCACCATGGATCTTTTCGCCAGTCCTCTGAACCGCCAACTCCCGAGATTCTGTTCCAGACAACCGCATCCTCTCAGAGGTGCAGCGGATGCGTTTCTAATTCCGTGGTCCCAAGGCCTACTGTATGCGTTTCCTCCCACGCCACTAGTGTCCCGAACACTGTTCAAAGTCCTCAAGGACCGGGCCTCAATGATTCTGATAGCCCCCAGGTGGCCGAGGCAACCGTGGTTCCCACTTCTGCTGCAACTGGCGGTGGACACTCCTCTTCCTCTGGGGATTCAATACGATCTCCTGTCTCAGGAACAGGGATCTCTCTTGCACCCCAACCTCCATTCCCTTCATCTGATGGCCTGGCTGCTGAAAGGGTAGTCCTGGCTCCCCTACTACTGCCTAGAGAAGTGGAAGATGTAGTCTTAGCCTCTAGACGGCAATCCACCAGGAAATCCTACGCTCTTAAGTGGCGTAGATTCTCCATATGGTGTGCTCAGCACAGCGAGAATCCCTTCTCATGCTTGGTAGCGGTAGTATTGCAATATTTGCTTTACCTCTCCAATCTAGGCCTTAAGTCCAACTCTGTTAGGGTTCACCTCAGTGCTCTCTCAGCGCACCACTCGCCGGTGGATGTAAGGCCTCTTTCCAACCACCCTTTGGTGGCTCGTTTTCTTAGAGGCCTCCTCCTGCTTAAGCCTCTTTTGCATTCACCAGCCCCTGAGTGGGATCTGAATGTGGTCTTACAGCGGATTACTTGTCCGCCATTTGAACCTATGGCTACCTGCCCTCTCTGTTTTCTCTCCTGGAAAACCTTGTTTCTGGTAGCTCTTACCTCTGCTAGGCGAGTAAGTGAACTTCAGGCATTAGTGTCTGATCCCCCTTACACTAGGTTCTACAGGAATAGGGTACTCTTACGGACTCATCCGAAGTTTCTTCCTAAGGTTGTCTCCCCTTTTCACCTCAATCAGGAGGTGGTTCTTCCGACCTTCTTTCCCAGGCCGCATGCCAACCGGGCTGAGATGGTCCTGCATACCCTAGACTGTAGGAGGGCGTTATCCTTCTACCTTGACCGTACGCAGGAGCATCGGAGGGCTGTTCAGCTCTTTGTTTCTTTTGACCCCAATAAGTTGGGACTACCTCTCTCCAAGCGTACTTTGTCCATATGGGTCGCTGACTGTATCGCCTGGGCTTATGGGGCAGCCGGCCTCTCGTTGGAGGGTTGAGTCACAGCTCATCGTGTCAGGGCGAAGGCTGCGTCAGTGGTTCATCTCCGCTCTCTTCCGTTGGCAGACATCTGCTGGGCCGCTACTTGGTCTTCAAGCCAGACTTTTGCGGCCCATTACTGCCTTGAGAGGGAGTCCCGCAGGGACAGTGCTTTCGGACAGGCAGTACTCCATAATTTCTTTGGGGTTTAGGCAACTCCTACCCTCCGGCCCTGGTGTTGGGCTACCAGTCGGGGGAGTTCTCAGAGAAGATTCCTTCCTTACGTACTGACGAGCTAGAGGGAGCTCATTTTTTCGGCTTGAGGTCTCCGGTAGCCTTAAGCTGGGGAGTCCCATATGTGAGGACTGACTTCCTGCTTGGTCCTGGAGAAAGAGTAGTTACTCACCTGTAACAGGTGTTCTCCAGGAGCAGCAGGAATCAGTCCTCACAACCCTCCCTCCTCCCCTTGGAGTTGCAGTCATATGATTTATTTTGCTAATTTTTTTGCTGTCTTTTAGCTATGTCATCAGACTGAGCAAGATGGCACCCTTGGGCGGGAAGGGGACCGCGCATGCGCGCTGCAATTCCCAAAGGCTTTCTTTGAAAGCTGGGGAAATGCTCTGCACAAGGGCTCCGTCGGCGCCGACGTCACCCATATGTGAGGACTGATTCCTGCTGCTCCTGGAGAACACCTGTTACAGGTGAGTAACTACTCTAATCCTGCAGAAGTGTTGCATAGATTGAAGATGTGGACATTGTGCCTACTCTTGAGCAGGTAAATATGGTAGCAGGGCGTACCAAGTCATAAACGTGCCCTGTGAGACTTGAAAACCTGGTGCTCCTCCCCAGTGACATCAGACTTTTGTCATTTGCCCCATCCCCCACCCATGCCCAGTATAACACTTCTGCCCCTGTCCCCTTATGTTCAGCATCTCCCCATATTACCCCACTTCCTCATGACCAGCCAGCTCCCCCCTGAGCTGCCTGCTCTTACCCCACCACCGCTTTTCCTGTTCCCTTGGTGGCGACAGCGGACCAGACTAGCCATGCAAGCATGGTGGTGCAAAAACCCCCCACTTTTTTTTAAATTGGAGGTCTGCAGCTGCTAATGGAACAGAAAAAGCAGCAGCGAGGGGGGAAGCTGCGGTTGCACCCTAAATGCCGCCTCTATTTCTTTGCATCCTTTGCGGCTGCACCACTCTCACAGGCCTAGGTGTACAGTGCTGTATAGTAGCATATATTTTATAAAATACATGTGTAATTCAAGACTCCATTCACACTCTGCCCAAATTGCTCTCCTGAGCATGTCTACTCTACAAATTTTCACCAGGTTGCACTGCATCTGTTTTTAGACGGGACCTAATTTTATAAGCCCTTTAGTGTATTTAAAACTGTGCTTTAGGCCAGAAAATTGTTTATATAGTTGCTCCCTATATGTCTGTCATAATCAGAAGATGATACAAAGATTTCGGCTAATGCAAAATACCGATGTGGTTTATGGATGAAAGATCTTTTTTCCTTGGCTCATGTTGGTTGTTGAGAGTATTGTGTGCAGTTCAAGATTGTGACCTTTATTTTTTGGGGGCTTTTCCTGGATTTAGAACCTTTGTATTTGAAATGTGTGGAATCTATCCAGGTGTAGACCCACCTTTCCTTGGTCCTTGTTTACCTGGCCCTTCTAACAGGAGGAAAGAAGACACAAACACACAGTAATATTATTTATACCAATCCAGAGCTCTAGAGGAAGATCATCAGAGAGGCCTGGACAAGCAGTGCATCTCTCCTGACCACCTTCGGAAATCCCCCTCCAGCATCCTGCCTTTTATTGACCAGCTTACAGGGGTGACTTCATCTCTGGGTCACAAGAAAAATCACAAGACAATTACAAATCTTTTTATACAGACACCAATAACACAGGTACACTAAAAAAAATTTTTTTTAAACTGCCTCTAATGTTTCGATTGATTTTTACGTTTTTTGGTGCGCTGAATCCAAATCTGGTAACCAATTTGCTCCATCACGTACAGATTTTTTGCTACATTGGGTTAGCAGTTTGAGGTGAACGTTTCAGATTGAGTGCGATCGAGATAAAAGTTTCTTGGATGAATTCTTTATACTAATTGTTTAGTAGTTATTCAAATAAGAATAAAGAAAATTGTAACAAGGCAGCACATAAGAATAGAGTAATGTCAACAAAACACACTGTGATGGTAGCAAAATTGTCTGCACTTAAAACAGCCACATACATGTGCACAAACATTGAGCATATAAGAGCGAGGTTAGACACAAAGCAAAGCAAAGAAATGTGCAAAAAATGTTGTACAGGTATGTATGTAAGTATAGAAAACGCAAACCGCACCGTTGCAATACATGAAGACAAACACCCGATGGTGTGAAAATAAAATTCTAATAAATGAGATCCGACACTGTGGTAATAACTAGCAAATTTTTATTTCAAAGTTTAGTAAAAACACGATATTTGTCAACACAGTTTAGATTTTAAAGTCATTCTTGGGTCAATCAATCTCCTGGTGGGCCCGTTTCTTCTTCCCCCGAATGCTTCTCTTGGTGCGCTGCTTGGCGTATTTTTCATCTGGGGTTTCCCACAGCAGCAACCAGCAGAAATCAGCCATCATAGTGGTGTTCCATCTTCCTTGGTACCTTCTCTCTGCGTCCTTGATGTCCTGGTGAAACCTTTCACCTTGTTCTTCACTGTACGCCCCCAAGTTTTCGGGAAAGTAGTTCACATGGGAGTGCAAGAAATGGACTTTCAGGCTCATGTTACAGCCTTGTTCTTTGAAGGCATTGAGCATCCTGGCAACAATATCCTTATAGTTCTCATCCCGCCTGTTCCCCAAGAATTTGAGAACAACATCCTTGAAGGAATCCCAGGCTTCTTTTTCCTTCTCAGACATCGTTTCAGCGAATGCTCCATCTGAAATGAGTTTCCTTATATCAGGGCCAACAAACACTCCTTCCTTTAGCTTTGCTTCAGAAAGTCGGGGGAACTTTGAGCAAAGGTACCGAAAGCACTCACCATCTTTTGGAAGGGAGTTGATGAATTGCTTAATGAGACCCAACTTAATGTGGAGAGGTGGTAATAGAATTTTATCACGAGGTACCAAGCTCTCATGAAGAACATTTTTCTCACCGGGTCTCAAATACTCCCGAAGTGGCCAGTCTTTTTTCCCCCAGTGTAGGTCGCGGGCCCGGCTATCCCACAAGCAAAGGAAGCAGGGATATTTGGTGAAACCGGATTGCTGCCCTAATAGCATGGATAGAATTTTAAAGTCTCCACAAATCATCCACTTATGCTCATCACAACGAATCTTCTGAAGAATCAGGGCCAAATTCTCATATTTTTCTTGGAGAATAACAGAGTGAGCAATAGGAACTGAAGCGAATGTGTTGCCATTATGAAGAAGAACACCTTTTATGCTGTCTTTTGACGAATCAATGAACAGCCGCCATTCAGCAGGATCATACTTGAGTTTAAACTTTTCCATCACTCCGTATATATCGTTGCAAAATACCAAATCTTCCTCTTTGCTGAAATACTTCAAAAATTGTGTCTCGCGGTTGCGGTACCAATAAAAGTTGTTCCTGGTGACAATAGATTTTTCTGTTTAAGCCGAGAACCTAGCAGTTGGGCAGCATCTTTTGGGATTCCTAAATCCCGGACTAAATCATTCAATTCAGCTTGAGAGAAAAGTTCAGGTTTCGGATCTGGTTCAGTTTCAAACTCGGAAGTACTGGACTCATCGGGAAAAGCCATCTGATGAGTCTCATCATGATCAGAACTGTCCACACAAATATGATCCAAAGATTTTGGTGGTTCAGGCACAGGTACTTCATTGCTATGAGGCATAGGCCTAATTGCTGAGGGAAGGTTGGGGTAACTTATTACGTTCTTATTTTTTAAGTTGTATCCCTTCACAATGCAAGAGCAAAAATAGCAGTCACTGCTGTGGTCTCTTTGTTCACGCCACATCATAGGTATTCCGAAACGAAATGCTTGTTTTTTACCTTTCATCCATAAGCGTAGATCTTCCTCACATGTCTTGCACACTTTGTGAGGAGCCCACGGTTTGTCTTGATCGCCTAACTTCAAACCGAAATAGGCGAAATATACTTTTTTAATAAATGCAGAAATGTTCCTCTGCCGCTTTTTCACGGTATATTCCCCACAAATAAAACAAAAACTGTCCGGAGAGTTGACGCAACCTCTGGCTCTGTGAGCCATCACAAATACACAGCACTGCAAACTACAACTGTAGTGAACCACTTCGGAATAAAGCTGGATTACGACTGAGCAAACAAAAGATAATAATGAACTTGCAAGAAACTGAAATTTGACAGGAACGTTCATGTCGCAACCACCGTGTTTGAGCGAGCGAACGAGGCAAGGCGAACAGGAAAGAACATGCGCCAGCGCGAGTACTGGATTTAGCCCCCCGCCTCCCAATTGTCCTGTTAATGTATAAAATGAATACAAAACACTCTAAAATATCACGAGGGAGTGTTTCTAGTTAGTTAACCATTACAACCTCTATTTTGGGCCAAGAAAATAAACTGCAGTCGGCTAAAAAGAAATTATGTGAACATTCCTTATATGGGTAAGAAATCTAATTTTGCAAGAAAACGTGACGTGATGGAACATTTTGGCTATTTTTCCTGGATTCAGCACCCCAAAATCTATAGGAATCAGTTGCAAAACTGGAGGCAGTTTTTTGGTAGTGTACCTGTGTAATTTGCTGAATTGTTACAATTTTCTGCTAATCATACTGCTGAAGCCTGCAAGCTGAGGCCTAACTTTGCACTACAGCTCAATTGTGTTGGTTAGTTTCGACATAGCATAACTCATGATCAGCTGCTCATACTTTTTGCTTGTAGCCATGCTAATATTGCTTCTAAGATGGGGCCCATTTTTACAGGCCTGTTTCTCCTGACTCCTCATCAGTCTCAATAGTGGCATGGGCTGATTCAGTAAGTGGCCTCTGCTCTCTGGGGGGGATGCTCACCTTACCTGTATTCCCACAAAATGTAACTTTCTGCCATATGTGTCAGCCTGCCATTTAAGATCATGTCAAGGAATGTTTCTGAGAATTCCAGACACAGATTTTTAGTTGGAATATTACAGAAAGAAAGTATCTTCAGTTCTCAACCCAATCCTCAGGGCATATCTTGCCAGTCAGGTTTTCAGGATAAACACCATGAATAGACATGAGAAAGATTTGCATACAATTGAGGCAGTGAATGCAAATCTCTCTCATGCATATTCATAGGGGTTATCCTGAAAAACCTACTAGCTAGTTGTGTCCTGAGGATTTGGTTGAGAACCCCTGCTGTAGAATAGTTTGCCTATTGCTGTTAGATGGGTACACGATTGTCACCTGTTTAAAAGATTAGTAAAAACCTGGCTGTTAAACAGACCTTGGGGTTGGAGGCTGGAGAGAAGTGTTGATAACAGGGCTTGTTGATGAGATAGGGAAATGGCTGTTTTAGAATGTGTCGTGGGTTATATTGTGCTAGTGTTGGGCAAAGAGGGGGAGGTAGGTAATTGTAAATAGTTTTAAGTGATTTTGAAGATGAGGCATCATGTGCAAATTGCAATAAAATAAAATGCCTAAGATTCCAGAAGCTAATGTAGAACAGGACTTAGATGATACTGATAGTCCCATCCTGGTTTCTTCAAGTATGGTTGCCTCACTTCCATCAGCTCTGTCAAAACTCCAATTCATCTTATCTGATCTCAGTGAACAAAGGAGGAATCCTATACCCGAAAATTCATTTGCTAACCCTAAGAGTATGAATGTTGAGCATTTACTAGTAATATCTCCATCTTTCTCAAAGCAGAAGAGGTCTTAATGTTCAAGGAGCCATTCACCAGGAAGTCCTACTTCTATTTCAGAGGTTTTCTTTTTCAGGGACACGGCTCTCCCCCCCCCCCCCCCAAAAGAATGAAAATCCATCAAACGATGAGCCTTAAAGAAAATCTGATAGCTAGAGTAGCTAATGTGCACTGTCACATTAGCATGCTATTATTAAGTGTGGTGTTAATAAAAGATCCCATTGCATAAAATGGGACTCTGGTGAAATAATCTGTATATTAACAGTGTTGGCACATGTTAGTAGAGCTAGCCATAAATTGGCTTTAGACTGCAATTACTACAAAGGATCCTTAGGATTTATCTTGAAAAAATTGTAAAGAGCAAAAATGGATTTTAATATAGATATCTTAAACCTTTTGAAAGTATTTTTTTTACATCTTCAGCTACATATATGCTGACCCATCCACATATGTTTTATACATAAATTGGGTTTTTGAGAAAAGAAGTTTAAATTAAATTGATTTACTCACTATTTAGGAAAGAAGCTCTTCAACTATTTCAAAACCTATTTTTTTTGCTCTGACATTTTCTGAAGGGTGAAGTCTGGGTTGCCTTTCAAGAGAATAATACAGAAAACTAAGTGCCTTTCCTTTTATGTGTTCAGTTTTTGAAATACTACAATTGTCTATTTATATTTCTAGCTGATTTCTCTCTTTTAAGAAAAGAAGAAATGTACAGAAATAGAGAACAGCCATCTGAGACTTGAGAAAAATAAACTGCCTTGGTTTCATTGTATTCTTTCTGGTGATAAAAAACTGCCCAAATTAAATGAAATATCTTGTATCTATTGGAGTTAATTGCAGAAAAAAAGCTAAATTTGTAGCTTTATAGTCGGAGGTATGCCAGAGGTTATTGCAGCTAAAATGATTGTACACATAAACAAAAAGCCTTATTAACACCCAACATGACAGCAGCAAGACCATATGGTCGGACCACTACATCCTAAGATCCAACTTCCCAATACACATCTCCCCAAAAGCACCCACATACTCAACCCACCGAAACCCACACTTTAAAAAATTTGACAAAGACACCTTCCTAGCAGATGTCACACCTAAACTCGACAGCCCAATACAGAACTTAGATGACACCATAAAGAATTGGACCACTATAATCAGTAAAGCTGCTCCATTCAGCCCTAATAAAAAATCCTTCAAAAAGCCATCTGAACAATGGTACTCCCTAGACTTACGTAACATGAAGAAAACACTCAAAGCTTGAGAAGAAATGGAGAGCCTCCAAAACCCAAGAAAACAAAGAACTCTACAAGTCAGCATTAAGTAACTAACTATAAGGAAGCTAATCATAATGCAAAGAGAGAACACCATTCCTCCCTACTACAAAAGGCCATCAATCACCCTAGGGAACTTTTTGAATTAATAAGGATGCTATCCAAGACCCACACCAACCAGTCAAATACCAATCCCCCTCAAACCTCAAGCTATAACAAATCACCTGGCTGCTAAGTTTAAAAATAAAAACAACCTACCCGTACTCATCTATAATGCCTTCCAAACTTTCACAAGTAAATGGTCCATATTTTACCATATAAAGGAAAAACAACTGTTTGAAACAATAACCAAGATCAACACTACTACATCACACCTAGACCCATGTCCATTTTCCTGGATAAAGGCAACCAAAGCTGAACTAGCCCCTACTATTCTTAACATCATCAACCACTCCCTCTCACAAGCTATCATGCCAGACTCACTTAAAATATCCATCATTCATCCTTTACTTAAAGACATATCCCTCAACAAGGAAGACCCTACGTCATATCGCCCTATATCAAGTATTATATTCTTAGCAAAAATAATAGAAAAATTAGTTCAGATACAACTATAAGATTTCATAGACCTCAATGCTCCTCTTGACACCCACCAATATAGTTTCCGCCCCTATCATGGCATTGAAACCCTCCTTTTAGTGTTATTTGACTCTCTAATCTGTGGTCTGGAAAAATCTCAATTAGGCCGCCTTCATGATTTTTCTAGATATCTCCTGTGTGTTTGACAGCGTTGACCACTCCATCCTGCTGACCAGACTGGCAAGTTTAGGCATCTCTGGAACAACATTAAACTGGTTCAAATCATACATATCTAACTCTCACCAATTTTTAAAAATTAACCAAGAGGCATAGGAAACATTCCCCCAAGAACAGGGTATTCCCCAAGGTTCTGCCCTTTCAGCATTACTATTTAATCTTTACATCCAACTTATTTGCACAATCTTCAGAAAATACAACATTAAATATCTTATTTATGCTGATGATATAATAGTATATGCTCCATTTGACATCAAAAATCCCCAATACAATGACATCACTGACTGCAATAATTGAAGCAGAATCATGATTAAATGCAAACATGCAAATAAATTTTAAGAAAACAGAAATCTTATTCACAACTAGAAACCAGAACTTTACTCCCCCTTCTTCCTTCAAACTCCATAATATTGAACTGCCAGTCAAACTGGAAGTAAAGTACCTAGGCGTCATTATCGATACAGCACTCACGATGACTGCCCAAGTCAAACAACAGCTAGGACAATATTCTTTAAATTAAAAACTATACAACACCTCAGACTGATCCTTGACACCCATGACTTCAGAACAGTAGTCCAGGCCTTGATTGCTCCTCACCTGGACTACTGTAACAGTCTGTTTCAGGGCCTACCTAAAAAGACAACTTGCCCACTGCAACTTGCACAAAAATGTAACAGCTAGGATTATTACCAAAGCAAGTTTTACTGATCACATCACACCAATTCTCTATAATCTCTATTGGCTCCCCATCGCTTCCCGAGTTAGATACAAAATGTTAGTCACAACGTTTAAACTACAAAATAGCATCTCCTCCCTCCTTTTTATCTACCTTGATCCAGCCACAGTCTGATGTCAGATTGAGAAGAGCATGTAGAAAGGACCTCTTAGCCTTGCCCCCGTCAGTAAGGAAAACCAAGAAAGCCACCAGCAACAGAGCCTTCAGATATTCTGCTCCGACCCTCTGGAACACCTTCCCAGACTTCATTAGATCAACCAAGGACCTGCAAGCATTTTGTAAACTCCTAAAAACCCTACTTTTCTCAGAATATTATAACCCACCCATCTCACTGACACCACCTCCTACTTCACTACTACCCCACCCTCTGATATATCTATGCCCCATATCATACACTGTCCGTAACATTTCATACTCTGTTCGCAATATATCATGTAAATATTTAAGATGCAGCTACCACGATACAACTGTATAAGTGCCTAACTGCTCTGTACATAGTTTGCTGTATTATAGTTTCAAATGTTCCCTGTAACCAAGTTTCTGTAATTTTAGTTGAATGTAAACCGTCCCTGAACATAAGAACATAAGAACATAAGATATGCCATACTGGGTCAGACCAAGGTCCATCAAGCCCAGTATTCTGTTTCCAACAGTGGCCAATCTAGGTCATACGTACCTAGCAGTTTCCCCAAGGGACACAGGTTCCACAATGCTTGTATTGGTTCAAGCATTGATATCCTGGGTTCCTTCTTAATAATGGTTTATGGACCTTTCCTCCAGGAACTTGTCCAAACCTTTTTTAAACCCAGCTACACTAACAGCCTTTACTACATCCTCCGGTAACAAATTCCAGAGTTTGATTACACGTTGAGTGAAAAAATATCTTCTTTTATTAGTCTTAAATAGTTTACCCTGTAGCTTCATTGCATGTCCCCTAGTCTTTCTATATTCTGATAAGGTAAACAATCGATCTACGTTTACCCGTTCCACTCCGTTCATTAATTTATAGACTTCTATCATATCTCCCCTCAGCCGTCTCTTTTCCAGGTTAAAGAGCCCCAACCTTTTTAGCCTTTCTTCATAGGAGTAGCCTTCCATCCCCTTTACCATTTTGGTGGCTCTTCTCTGAACCTTTTCTAAAATTGCTATATCCTTTTTAAGATATGGCGACCAGAATTGCACACAATATTCAAGGTGCGGTCTCACCATGGAACGATATAGAGGCATTATAATATCTTTTGTTTTATTTTCCATTCCTTTCCTTATCATACCTAGCATTCTATTTGCTCTCTTGGCCGCCGCTGCACACTGGGCCGAGGGTTTTAACATGGTATCCACAAGGACGCCTAAATCTTTTTCTTGGGTGGTGGTTCCTAATGTGGAACCTTGCATCGTGTAACCATAGTTTGGGTTGTTCTTCCCTAGGTGCATAACCTTGCACTTCTCCACATTAAATTTCATCTGCCATTTTGATGCCCAGTCTTCCAATTTATCAAGATCCTCTTGCAATTTTCCACAATCCTCCTGGGTTTTAACAACTTTAAATAGTTTTGTGTCATCAGCAAATTTGATAACCTCACTCGTTATTCCACTTTCCAGGTCATTTATGAATATGTCAAAAAGCAGCGGACCCAGCACAGATCCCTGGGGTACACCACTATTCACCTTTCTCCATTGGGAAAATTGGCCATTTAGCCCTACCCTCTGCTTTCTATCTTTTAACCAGTTCCTGATCCACAGTAGTACACTGCCTCCTATCCCATGACTCTTTAGTTTTGCCAAAAGTCTCTCATGAGGGACCTTGTCAAAGGCTTTCTGAAAGTCCAGATACACAATATCAACCGACTCACCTTTGTCCACCTGTTTATTCACTCCTTCAAAAAAACATAACAGATTAGTAAGACAAGATCTTCCTTGTCTAAAGCCATGTTGGCTGTCTCCCATTAGGTCATGACTATCTATATGCTGAGTAATTTTATTCTTTATGATGGTTTCTACCATTTTTTCCCGGTACTGATGTCAGGCTCACCGGTCTGTAGTTTCCCGGATCACCCCTCGAACCCTTTTTAAAAATTGGTGTTACATTGGCGATCCTCCAATCCTCAGGTATTAGAGATGATTTTAATGATTGTTCACAGATTACTGATAGCAGGTCTGCAATCTCAAATTTCAGTTCTTTCAACACCCTTGGATGTATACCATCCGGCCCAGGTGATTTGCTACTCTTCAGTTTATCTAATAGTTGTAGGACATCTTCCCGATGTATCGATATTTCCTTCAATTCTTCCACACCTTTAAATACCACTTCAGTCGTGGGTAACATCCCTACATCTTCCTCAGTAAAGACCGAAGCAAAGAATTCATTCAGTCTCTCCGCTATCACCTTGTCGCCTCTTAGTGCTCCTTTAACCCCTTTATCATCTAATGGACCAACTGACTCTCTCACGGGTTTTTTGCTACGAATGTACTTGAAAAGGTCTTTATTTCGCGTTTTTGCTTCCGCAGCAAGCTTCTTCTCAAATTCTCTCTTTGCCTGCCTTATCAATGCCTTGCATTTGACTTGCCAGTGCTTGTGCTGTTTCCAGGTTTCATCATTTGGCTCTTTTTTCCATTTCTTGAAAGATGCTTTTTTGGCAACAACAGCCTCTCTGACCTCAGCTTTAAACCATGCTGGCAATTTTTTGGACTTCCTTCCACTTTTCTTAAAGCGTGGAATACAGCTGGTCTGGGCTTCCAAGATAGTATTTTTCAACAACACCCAAGCTTGATGTACGTCTTTAACCTTTGCAACTGCTCCTTTTAGTTTTTTCTTAACTGTTTTCCTCATTCTATCATAGTCTCCCTTTCGATCGTTGGAAGGGGCAGTATATACTGCCCCTCCCTGATCGTTGGAAGGGGCAGTATATAAGAGCCTATAAATAAATAAGTATGGCTTATCCATTCTTCCCATCCATACCAACTGCTCTACTCTAAAATCCCGTTCTTTCCTTTGGAGCTCTTCTGTGCTTGTTTCATGCTCCCATGACTTTAGATAGAAGCATGTTTACTAAATTGAGTAGCTTGGAGCGCAGGGTTTAGTGCATGAATAGTGTGTGTCACGGCTCTGCCATAGCTAGGAGCAGGTGGCAAAATACATCTACATTAAAAATCCTGTGCTACTGGAATAACGTGAAAAAATACGGGGTTAGGGTAGACATGAATAGCCACAGCCAGCTCTTGCGGCTGTGCTAATGGCACTTACCACAAAAGATGCCACTAGCACGAATGCAGATAATGTCAGCCTCTGATTAGGTACTAGAGGCACCTGCTGTGCCAGTGCACCATTAACACATGATTAGAGTATGATTTCCCTACAGTTCACACCCCAGAGCCAATCCACATATATAAAATCCTAGAAAATCATGGCCAATACTATCCGGGTTTAAGAGAAGCTTGCAATGCCGGCAGTATGGTGTTGATTATGATGCTATGGACAAACGCCTTGAGTTGCATGATGATATGTAGACCCCCTGAGGAAGCAATTGGTGAAACGCCTAGCTTGACGTTGTGATTGGCGTTAGGGAGTTTGGATGAAGGAGCAACGGCGTTCTGAAGCTAAGTACTGTCAATTTGTATACCTTTGGTTTGGGATACCTCCGGCCTGCATACTTTGAGGGAAGTCATATTTTTGAAATTGACAACTGTATTTTTGAATTAATACATTATACTAAAAAATAAGAATGAATATACATATTGGAAGGAGGGGGGGGGGGGTTTGAGTCATTGATGTGATGAGGAGTACAGCTTGAGTATGATTTACCGAATGCCTAATACTCTGACCTTGTGAGGAGCTTGAGACTCTCTTCTCCTTCTTTCCTCTTCCTTAAGAGAATATATAATATATAACAGAGAAAATATTGTGAGTCTGCAAAATTGGTGGAGTGTTTTTGACTTACATTGATGAGTTTATCTGTTTTCACTCTGGAAACCACAATTTAGTTTTGTGTTCATTCCACAATACTATCCATAGGCAAGCTGCGTGAGGGCATCCGCATCTGAGACAGCAATGTGCACTAGCACTGACAGTAAAACAATAGATACTGACAGTCGCAAAAGCTAGAGCCATCAGCATATGATTCTACCTGCTGGGAGAATGGGCACACATAAACATACAAAACAATGTTAGTCTTGAAAGTATGATATGCAAGTATGAATATGCACTGGATAGTTGTGCACGGGTTGCTGGGGTGATGAGCTGGAGAGAGGCCATAAGCTGAAGGTTGGCCTAGTATGCTCGGTAATACTACACCAGCCATGTAGACAACAGAGGCAGGGCAGCACCCATGCCCCCCCCCCCCCTCCCCATGCAGCCATCTGCAGCAGGGTAGATGATTGCACAAGTCTGAGTGACAAACGAATAGCAGGGGTAGGGCTCCTGTAACACCAGCAGCACTGGATGGGATACATTGCCCTCCTCCTACCCTGGGCTTTGCAATATGGATGGATGGATGGGTGGGTAGCTAGGCAGGCCCCCTTCACATGGTCATTGCTGTAGCTTGGGGAGAGCATGTTCAGGACAGTCATACATGGATGGACAGCCAGCATTGGTGAGGAGTTGGGAAATAGGGTTTGTGCTCAGTAAAACAACCTGAGTTGGGCCACATAGTCAGGTGAGCATGCAAATGAGTTGTAGCAATGACTGATAAATAATTGTGCTGTGCAACCACCAACTCTCCTGTATGGGGATCCATATATTGGTGCATTCCTGCGCCTGGGAGGCTATGCCAATGCCATGAGCTTTGTTTCTGGGGGTTCATGGCACCTCAGGCCGAGTGGCTCATAGCACATGCTTACATTTTAAACCACTGAAGGAGGGTTAGCTCTGTTAGAGTTCTCTGATCAGTGTGTCCCCCCCCCCCACCCCCAGCATGTTGCTTAGGGGATGAGATATTCTTCCCACCTGGGGAGCAATTATAAGCTTATGGCTGGGGGCCCTCATTTCCTGAAATCAGGTGGTGTGTAGGGTTTACCGCAGAGTGCCCCCAGAGCTCTCACCATGTTAGGAGCATGGGTGGCTTCTGTGGTTAGCTTCCTACTCTTTATCGGTGATTTGGCCACAGGGGTGGGAATTCACCTCCTAGGGCCTGTATCTTGACAACCTGGACTTCATTTGGCAAGAGGGATGGATGGCAGAAAACACCTGCCATATGTACCTCATAGCTCTGTGGTCTTTGTGTTGGACCAGCAGATCTGCATGCTGGGCCATTGTGTGCCTCCCCTCTTTCACTCACATGAGGGGGTGGGGTCAGCACTCCTCACTAGCAAGAATTCAGTGACAAGAAAGGGTCCC
This sequence comes from Ichthyophis bannanicus, assembly GCA_033557465.1. Lineage (NCBI taxonomy): Eukaryota > Metazoa > Chordata > Amphibia > Gymnophiona > Ichthyophiidae > Ichthyophis > Ichthyophis bannanicus. Next base: position 408,250,265 of record CM066037.1, read on the forward strand.
AACCCCCTCACTAGAGTCCTGGCCCCCTGTCTATTACATCCTAGATTGTCAGGCACCCTGGGTAGTTCAGGGTGAGAGGGTTTGGTACTCCAGAGCCCATATACCGGGCAATGCTGACACCCTGCCTTCACCGGAATGGGTCCTCTTGCACTTGTAATGCAGCCAGGTCTGGCCCAAGTGTTTCTGCAACCCCAGATAAAAAATGGTGCCACCCCCCCCCCCCCCCCAGCTACTGCTGCTGCTGCTGATTCCATCTCAAGAGGGGGAGGCAGACAGCGGCAATATTTCAAAAAGTGGGAGCTTTTTGCTGCTGCTTTTGGAAATACCGCTGCCACCATGGCCTGCCTTCCCCCCCCAAATGGAATCAGTGGCGGCTGGTGGTGGGGGGGATGGCATGGTGCCTGTTGTGCCAGTCACCCTATGTGGCTGCCTAGCTCGCCTAGTGGACAGGCCGGCCCTGGATTCACATTTGTGCCCTAGCTCCCATAGACACAGCCGTAGCGCAGTCTCTATCTATAGGCATGCTTCACTGATTTGTATGTCCCATCCACTTGTACTTAGCCCATATCTCTGTGCTGTGCAGCAGGGTGCACATATTCCCCAGTCTGCCTTTTCTATCTTTCATTGGTCACTTACACTGTGTTCTGTTTGGGGTTGGAGGCCATGTATTGTTTGTTCTTTCTGCTTAAGTGTGATAGGCTGCATCCACCCATTTAATTGCTCTTGCTCTTCACTGACATTGTATGTCACAGATTTTGTTAGAATTGGCACACCTGGGGGTGCCGGTGACGTCATTGGGCTGCATGGCGGTGTGAAGAAGGAGCTCTGCCACCAAAGCCTGTATCAACGGGGTGAAATCCCCAAAAGCGGAGGCTAATAGTGGTGAAATGCAGTGGAAGAAGTAAAGGAGCCACCCGGCAGATCACCAGAGGCAGAGAGAGCTGAGGCGCCCACAGGAGCCGTGGGGAGCAAGTGAAGCAGCATGGCTGTTTAAGGGAGCACATGGCGGAGTAGAGAGGAGACCTCAACACCGCGGCGTGAGCAAACTCGGCAGGGCCGCCGGTGAAGGAAAGCGGCGCAGAACCGGAGAGGCATCAGAGAGGGGGCAGAACCACTAGCAGGAAGGTGATGAAAACGGTGCAGATCAACGGAAGAGGATATCACAGGCAAGAAATGGAGAGGGAGGAAAGCTTTTAAAGAAATGCAACTGAACCCAACAAAATAAAAGCTACACAAAATAAAACCAGGCCAAGTCAATTAAATTGCAAAAAACTGATAAAAACCTATGGATCTGATATAAAGGGAAGAAATATTACCAGCAGATTGCAAAGCAGGAAAGTCAACAGGGGAAAAATAGGCTGCAGATCCAGGAGACAGAAGCCCTCAGAAGTTCTGGACGCACTACCAGGGGCGTAAGGGGGGAAGATGGAGAAGTCCAAAGGAGGGCTGTCAGCAAAGAAAAAGTTGGCGTAATACAGATCCTCCTATGCCCCATCGAAAGGAGGGAAAGAAGGAGAGAAGGAAGGTAAAATGGCGGCAGAGCATGAGGCTGAGCCAGTGGTGGAGGTGGAAGGTTCCTGGGGCCCGGGGGTTGCAGACATGATTAAGTTGTGGTTGAATGAGCTGAAAGAAGAACTTAAAGTGGAAATAAGCGGAGTTAAAAATGAGCTAAAAGAGACATTGCAATCTTTGAGACAGGATATAGTGGACCTAGGATCCTGGGTAGAGAAAACAGAAAATCAGATGGAACAACAAGGAGAAGCATTGGAAGAACTACAAAAAGGCTGGGAGGGGAGTTAAAGCAAGTTCAAGAAGAATTGTAAGAAAAGACGGAGGATCTGGAAGATCGATCTAGGAGAACCAATATAAGAGTGAGAGGCATACCATAGGTCCCCCAATATAAAAACGGCAAAGAAGTTATCATAAGTGTTCAGAGCACTGTTGCAAGCTGCAGCCCTAGAGGAGAGCAGGGAGGGCGAATCTTTGCAAATTGAAAGGGCACATAGGGGGCTGGGGCCAATAAGAGACAATCAACCAAGGAATATTGTGGTTTGTCTGAAATCCTTTAAAACTAAAGAAAGCCTCTTGAAGGCTGCACAGAAATTGGGACATTTTCAGTGGGAAGGACGTGCGGTGGAATTATTTCAGGATTTGTCTCTGGGCACACTGCAGTGTCGGAGAGAGCTGAAGGAGGTGATGACCTATTTGAGGAGGGAGGAGGTGCGATATAAATGGCTGTACCCTTTTGGCTTACTGGTAACAGTGAAAGGTATATTGAGAAGGGTGAAGACCAGCGAGGAAGCATGGGGAGTGCTCAGAGACTTGGGACTAACTAATCTTCCGGGAGGCATTGATGGCCAAGCAAAAAACAAAGAACACCATAACCTCGGGGGTTAGGGCGGTCAGCTCGAGATGGCACAGAGCACCAGCCAATGGTCGGAGGTTGGCGAGATTGACCAAGGGCAGTCAAGGAGTACAAGCGGTAGCGAAGGATATCGGCTGAGGAGGAAGTTCCCTGGACACCTGGCACAAGAAGAATCAACGGTTGAACTGAGATTTAGGACATTGATATATGGCTTGTAAGGGATGTTTTTTGAAGTGAATGGGGGGGGGAGAAGGAGAAGACGGGGAAGGAGGGAGGTGAAAGAGATGGGAGGGGAGGGGGAAGAGGGATATAGCTATAACAATGGATTGCATATATAGTTACAGTAATATTACTGAGAAGGGATGTTGGGGTGGGGTAGTGGGAGGTAAGGGTTAAGGGGGTAGTTGTGATCATACAGAGCAGCTAGGCGAGAAAAAAGGGGGGGGGAAGTAGGGAGTGGTGATAATGGGTGGGGTAGGCAGAGATATTGGAAGGGGGGATTGGAGGTGTGAGAGGGGGGAGGTTTAACAGAAGGGTAAGGGCAGGCTGAGATCCGATTGTAAGTCACTATTTATGGAAGGTGAGTCTCCACTGTGGAGTTGGGGGAAGGGGACGGGAGACAGGGGGGGAGGGGGAAGGGGGAGATGGGGTCAAGAGAAGGTGGGGGGAACATATTTTAAAGGTGAGAAAAGTAACATTAAATGTAAAAGGGCTTAATTTGCCATTTAAACGGCAGAAATTATATAAAGAAATAACACGCCAAAAGGCATAGATTGTGCTCATACAGGAAACGCACCTTACCCGGGCGACAGAACCCCTGGTCAAACCTAAGGGGTATGGGATCTGTGTCCATGCATCAAACACAGTAGAAAAGAAGATGGGGGGAGTTGCAATCTTAATAGATTCAAAAGTAAAGATGGAGTTACAAAAAGTAGTTAGGGATAAAGCAGGGAGATATATACTATTGGGTTTAAAAATAGGGAATGAGTGGTATTGTATAATGAATGTATATGCGCCTACAGGGGTGCAAGGAGAATTTTGGACAGAGCTCAATGAAGCGGTGGGGAAACTAGGAGCAGGTAATCTCATCTGTGGGGGTGACTTTAATTTAACTTGGAATCCTGCTAGAGATGCTACGGGGAAAAGAGGGCAACAGAGCAGACAGAAGTAAATATCGCCATTTTGTAACACAACATTGATAGATGTATGGAGATTTCAACACCCCCGGAAAAGACAATTCTCATACTTCTCTCTAGTACATGGTTCGTACTCTAGAATAGATGACATCTGGGTAACTAAGGAGGTGGTGGGGAGGATTAAAGGGGCAGAGATGGACCCAGTAATGTGGTCTGACCACGCCTTGGTGGAAGTGAGAATGACAATAGAGGGGGAGGGGAGGGGCGTTCAGTTCTGGCAGCTAAACGAATATCAGAAGATGAGAAGGTAAGAGAGGATATAGAGCGGGAAACGAGAATATTTTAGATGGAATGATAATGGGGAGTTGGCGTGGGGTGGTGTTTGGGATGGATATAAGGCAGTAGTGAGGAGAGTTTTAATCAAATGGGGGCACGTAAAAAGAAGGAAAGGGAGGGAAGAGATAGGGAATTGAGAGAAAGATAAATGAAACTGGAAGAATTAGACACGCAAGACAGAAAAGGAACATATATAGAGGCCAAGTACTGGCAGTAAGAGCGCAGATAAATGCAATGCAGGCAGATATTATAAGATACCATATGCAGCTATTAAGACAAGAATTTTTTTTGGGGGGGGCAATAAAGCCGGGAGATATATGGTGCAGAAATTGAAACAGAAATTAAGATCACATATATTGAAAGTTAGAGATTCTGGAGGGAAATTAGTTTACAAAGATGGGGACATCCGGGAGGCCTTTAAGGGATTTTACCAGTTGCTATATAAAGCAAGAACCCCTCCACAGTTGGAGAGGGTACAAAGTTACTTAGACTCCATACAGCTCTGAAATTGGAAGAGGAGGAACAAAAAGAATTAAATAGAGCTATAAAGGACGAGGAAGTCCTGAATGCTATAAAACAGTTTAAAGTAGACAAGGCGCCAGGATTAGATGGGCTCACAGCGAGGTTTTATAGAAGGTTCGGAGAAATATTAACTACACCATTAGTGTGGTTGTTTAATCTACCAAGGGAGGGAGGAATGCTAGCAGATACTATGGGGTGGGCATAACAGTAATACATAAAGCAGGAAAAGACCCGCAAGCATGCGCATCATACAGGCCAATTTCATTGCTAAACCTAGACGCCAAATTATTGGCTAAAATATTGGCTACATGCTTAAATAGGGTAATAGGGAAATTGATCCATCAAGATCAAGCGGGATTTATCCCAGGAAGGCAGGTAGCAGACAATATTCGAAAAATATTAAACACAATTTGGTCAATTGAACAAAGTAAGGAGGAGGCACTGTTATCTCTAGACACGGAAAAGGCTTTCAACCAGGTATCTTGACCTTTCCTGTTTCAGGTAATGGAAAGAATGGGATTGGGGGAAGAGTTCACGGGTTGGGTACGAGCGCTGTACCGTAACCCGAAAGCTTGTGTTCGGATGAATGGTGCTTACTTTCATTTTTTTGAGCAGGGGAGAGGGACAAGGCAAGGGTATCCTCTGTCGCCTCTTCTCTTTGCTCTTTCCATAGAGCCGTTTGTGGAGAGGGTGAGAGAATGGGCAGATCTGAAGGGCATAATAGTAGGAAAGAAAGAATATAGAATATCATTGTTTGCGGATGACATAATTATAAGCGTGACTAGACCGGGCTTTTCTATACCAATATTAATGTGGGAATTAGAAGAATATGGTAGGCTGTCGGGATTTGCCATAAATTGGGCAAAATCTGAAATACTGAATTTGTCACTAAAAAAGGAAGCGCAGGGGATATTACAAAAAAATACCCATTTAGGTGGGCTCGAGAGGCTATTAGATACCTGGGGATCCAAATAAGTAATAGGTCAGAAATACTATATGATTTGAAATATCCAAAATTATTTGGGCAAGTTGAAAGCTTGTTGAATGGGTGGGGGCAAGGCTATTTATCTTGGTTTGGACGCATAGCATTTATAAAGATGATGCTATTACCCAGATTCTTGTTCCTGTTTCAAACGTTGCCAGTACGGGTGCCGTATAGAAAGCTAAAGCACCTGCAAAGACTCATTAATCGATTTATTTGGCAAAATAGGAGTCCCAGAGTGGCTATTTCAATCATGTAGAGAGCTAAGAGAGAGGGGGGGGGGTTAGGGGGTCCCCAATTTTAGACAATATGTGGCAGCACAACTGAAAACGATATACAAATGGCAAAGAGAGAAACAGAAGCACTGGGTCCAAATGGAAGAAGATTCAGTTTGGGGAGTGGGATTGGAAAGGTTAGTGTGGAAGGGAAATAAAACACCAGAACTTAACTCCATAAGCCCTATAATTGTACATATTTTGAATGTTTGGAAACAGAATAGGAAAATATTAATACAAGAAAAAAAAAGGCATGCTTTGAGAGGGGGCAGGGGCCAGGGGTGAGCACCTTGCGAAGATGGGCAAAGTTGGGGATTACACACATTTCCCAAATAGTGGTTAAAGAGGGTGTTAGAGACTTTGAGGGTATTAAGGATCTATATGGGTTATCAAAAAATGATTATTATAGTTATATCCAGGTAAGCCACTTTTTGCGACAGCAGAAGGTATGGAAGGATTTAAGGGACAATAGGGGGTTGTTTGAGGCCCTATGTTCAGGACAGGCCAAAAAGGAGCTCTGTCCAAGATTTATAAAGGGTTAATGGAGGGCAGAGAGGGCAAGCTGGAGTTCATGAAAAAATGGGAGGAAGATTTAGAAGTGCAATGGAATGAAGAGGTGTGGTATAAGGTAATACAGAGAGTGGCAGGTATATCTATAGCCACTCAAATAAAGGAAAATGCTTATAAAGTGTTATATCGGTGGCATTGGACACCAACGCATAAAAAGCGAGCAGGATTGGGACAATCTGATCTGTGTTGGAGAGGATGTCAAGAGAGAAGTGACATGTTACATATGTGGTGGAAGTGTAGGCGGATTCAAACATACTGGGAAAGAGTGTTGGATATAATATATGAAATGACAGGACATGAGATTGCAAAGAAAGCCAGAGGTTTTCTTATTGCACCAGCTAGAGGAAGATATATTGGAGAGGGAAAGGTGGGTATTGCACCATTGTACTGTGGCAGCAAGAAGTGAGATAGCAAAATATTGGACAGGGCCGTCTACACCTCAAAGTGAAGGCTTTGTCAGAAGAATAGCAGACTTGTGTTTGATGCATCGACTGACGAGGTTGCGGCAAGGGAAAGGGGCGAAGAGTATGGAACAATGGAAGAGGGTTTGGAAATGGCTAGAAACCTGGAAAGAGGGAGAGAAGGTGAGGATGGAGTAAAGGAGGGATGGATCACAGAAAGGACTGCTATTACTATAAGCACTATTAAGGAGCCAAATGGTGAAAGATTGTGTAATATGAGTGATGAACACGACAGTTATGAAGGGGATATGGAAGCATGAACAAACGAAGAGGGAATAGAGATGGGAGGGAGACGGGTTGGGGGGGGGGATGGTAGAAGAATGGGCATTCATGAATGTTGTAATAGCCAGTGGGGGTTATAATAAGTTTGCTTATAAGATTTTAGTGAATAATGTATAATGTGTTGGCAGAAGAGGTCTGTTATATTTGTTATATTTACTGAGATAATTAATAAAAAGTTAAAAGGAAAAAAAAAAAGAATTGGCACACCCTTGTACTGCAGCTATCCAGTGGAGTCCTATATACGGCCTATCTGCTGTCCTGCCCCTTTGGTTCCATGGCATGTTGCAGCTACTCCATAAGCTCTCTCATCCTTCAGGCATCTTCAGGGTGCTCAACCCTCTGCACAGTGCTGTGGCCCCAGTGACATATACATGTCTAGGGGGTTTGCATTATTGTTAGCATGCAAGGGGGAGCGGGGAGAGTTGGTAGTGTATGCCTTCATGCAAGTATGTGCACCTGAGGCACAGTGACTACTACTTCTCAACTAACGTGTCTAGCACAACATTACTTTCCCTACCATGACCATGCTCCCTGCATATACTGCAGCTGCTCTGTCCCTGCCATCGTAGAAACAAGAGCTAACCGTGCTACTTGCAGCACTTTAGTAAACATGACCCATAATGTTCTGGTTTCCACCTCTAAGACATTTCATTTTAATTAATGTCTTTAATTACTAATCTTTATCTTTATTTAAATCTTGATAGACCGCCAAAACCAAAAAAGGCATGCGGCGGTTCTAATGCCACTGTTATTGTTTTATAGCACATATGTTTGTAAAGGCACTTACATGAAGATTAGACTTGAACAAAGTTATGAAAATATTATTTGATTTTCACATTATATAAGTTTATTCATGCTTTTAATTATTATTATTATTCATTATTAGTACTTGGTTCTTCCACGTTGCATTCTTTGATTTAGTGGATCATTTATTAACAGTTAGCAGGTACTAAAATGGGCCCTGCAATAAAGTGTGATGAGTGTTAGTGTGCATGGTTAGTAAATGATTCCTGTAACTTTTAGGGTTTAATGTAACAAATAATCATTCTTTCAGTGCCAAGAATAAATACATTATATACTGAGGTTATCACCAATATTTGTTGTAGAACTTCTGATTTATGTATTGCTTTTTTTAAACTCTTATTGTTATGTGCTAATTCTGGATGATATTCCTAAATATTGAAATACTAAATTGTAACTAATATCTATCATTTTGGAAGACATATAGAATTCTAATTGGCTTACATCCAATCTTATCTTATGGTACAAAGAAAATTTTATGGCAGGGAACAGGTATGCTGAATTATGCATAATTTTAATAAATGTAGATTTAATAAGGTTTTATATTAGAGTACATTGTAGAAGTCTTCATGCATACATTTTCACATTCTGTTGTCTAATGCAATTTGATTTGTATTTTTTAAAGTAGATGGTAGTTTTATTCTATACAACATATTTTATAATTGTTCTTTGACATTTGAAAATGTACAGTATATTGTGTAAATCAGTGAAACAAACTCATAAATAAATTCTACTCTACCAGTGGCTAGAAAGCTTGAATTAAAAAAGGGTCCCAGCCCTATCCTGGTTGCAAAGTACAACTGTTGTACCATGTTGTCATCATTGAATCAGCCTTGAAAAGGCCACACAGTCTTGCTGCGAAGACCAAAAGACCTTGGATATAGTAGGCAAGAAGACCTTCCGGGACCAAGATGCTTAGCACTCAAATTGTGGTCATAAGAATATAAAATATGCCATGCTGGGTCACACCAAGGTCCATCAAGCCCAGTATCCTGTTTCCAACAGTGGCCAATCTAGGTCACAAATACTTAGCAGTTTCCCCAAAAGACACAGGTTCCACAATGCTTGTATTGGGTCAAGCAGTGGATATCCCAGGTCTCCTTAATGGTTTATTGACCTTTTCTCCAGGAACTTGTCCAAACCTTTTTTTAAACCCGGCTACACTAACAGCTTTTACTATATCCTCCAGTAACAAATTCCAGAATTTATTTATGCGTTGAGTGAAAAAAAGTTTTTTCTTACTAGTCTTAAATAGGTTACCCTGTTGCTTCAGTGCATGTCCCCTAGTCTTTCTGTATTTTGATGGTGTAAACAATCAATCCGTTCCACTCTGTTTATTATTATTGTTGTTGTTAAGTGCCGTCGAGTCGGAGTCGACTCGTGGCGACCCTCTGGATAGCTATCCTAAATTGTGTTCGGTCTTCAGTCAGGCGGCTCATTGTTGACAGACTGGTACCCGTAGCTGCTGTTATTGTATCGATCCATCTCATTGCTTATTATTTATTTATCTCCTATCATATCTCCCCTCAGCTGTCTCTTTTCCAGGTTGAAGAGCCCTAACCTTTTTAGCCTCTCTTCATAGGGGGTATCCTTCCATCTCCTTTACCAATTTGGTGGCTCCTCTCTGTACCTTTTCTAATAATGCTATATCCTTTTTAAAATACAGCAACCAGAATTGCACACAATATTCGAGGTATGGTCGGACCATGGAACAATATAGAGGCATTATAATATCCTTTGTTTTATTCTCCGTTCCTTTCCTTTTGATACTGTCACGCCCTAGCCCCTTACAGACAGTATGGAGGGGCGTGCTTGTCATAGGAGAGATTCACCATTTAGCCTTTACCTGACTGGCTGCCTTGTAATGCCTCATGGGAAATGTAGTCCAGTCAGAAGGTACTTGGCTTCAGGTAAAAAAACACATTTGTAGTTGGCTTTGAGTGGTAAGGCTTTTGACAGAAATTTATTTATGGGGAAAACGCTAAGCTCACAAATTAACACCTTTGGATTGTTTCTCCAGGATTCTTTCAAAAATACATCAGGATATAACTGAACTCAAAACAAAACAGCTCATAACGTTTCTTCAGCATAAAGAAAAGTCCTTTCAACAGCTAATGCGTCCAGACATGGCTAGCAGTGCTGTTTTAAAACAAACAGAAACAGCTTTTCCTAGAACAGGTTTCTTTTCTCTCAGTCCAGAACACTTCCCGGCTGTTTGTCTCCTTGTTGAAAGTTTTCCTGTACTTAAGAAGTTAAACTCTTTATAGGCAAACAATTCTCTATGCAAGATTTTTAGGAGTAGTGAAACCAAAATGAAAGCTTTCCTTACTTTCACCGACAGCACGGCTATAGGCTGTGCACTGCACTGGCTAGCAGCTGTTTAACAAGTTGTAATTAGACAGCTGCAGTTTGCTCAGCAAAGGTATTTCTCCATTAATACAGGACTTTCACAAGTTATCTACAGGCTCTTAGGGTTACCAAACTCTGGAGGTTTTCCTTATGGTTGACTCCCTTCCAAACCCTCTGTATTTGAAGATTGGCATAAAGAGCAATCCATGTATGACTCTTCTTCTACTGCCAGGTCTTGTTCACCCAGTTGCATTGGCTCTACCTTAGTTTCTGGCTCAGAGGGCTTAGCCGATTGCCTTCTCTTAGTGCAAAAGCTGTCTCTTGCAACTCTGTAGTGCTCCAAATTAGACAAGCTTCCAATGCTCCTACCTGGGTCAAGGCTTGTACCAGCTTCTCCTCGCTCATGCTCTGGCCACCATTCACCTGAGCTTCCTCGTCCTGTCCTCCAACTTGTGTTCCTTGTTCCTGCTGTTCTTACTGTTCCAGCTCCATTCCTCTTCCAGTAAGCATTCCTACTCCTCTCTCTCTCTGGATAATCTGAGCTAGATTTAAACCTCTCAGGCTCCAGCCCCACCCCTTCTCCTCTCAGGTGTTGGCGATCAAACTGCCTTGGGGCAGCTGAGTGATTGGGGAATTCAGTGACGTAAGGGTTCCTTACCCTGGGCCTGCATTCCCTCTCCTTTTCTCCACTAGGGGCATTCTGCAACCTATTGCAGCTAGGAATTACCTGCTTTCTAGGTGTAAATGGAGTTTTGTGTCTCTGACCTTGTAAAATAGGTCCTTTGATAAGGGTGAATTCCTTCTCTTTATCCCTAACTCCTGGGTCCTGATAAGCTTCCTTATCACAATACCTAACATTCTATTTGCTCTCTTGACTGCCACTGCACACTGCACGGAGGGTTTCAACATGTTATCCACTGACGCCTAAATATTTATCTCCAGGAACAAGCAGGAATAAGTCCTCACATATGGGTACGTCGGTACCGACGGAGCCCGTGCGGGAAAGCTCCCCAGCTTCTTAGAATAGAAGCTTTTGGGACCTCCCACTGCACATGCGCACTGCCTTCCCGCCTTCCTGAACAGCTCTCCTCAGTTTCTCTTTTTCCGCGGAGCCAGCAGGTCGTGTTCCTGTCACCGCTGAAGAAATTGTTATTTTATTTGTTTCTTTAGACCGCGTACCTGCCTTCCCCATACCGATACCGGTATCGCCGGTCTTTTCTTTCTTTCTTTAAAAAATTATAATTCTTTTTTTTATTTTTTAGCTTTTTGGTCACTTCAGAGAGGCCTCTCGGCCTACTCAATTTCTCCTCATGGAGAAGCCAGCCCCTGGATTTAAGAAGTGTACCAAATGTAATGCTGTTATTTCAGTCACAGACACCCATGACTGGTGTCTGAAATGTTTGGGGCCTGACCATTCCATACCGGACTGCCCATCTTGCTCCCACATGTCTAAACGTGGGCTGCAGAACCGGGCCAACAAATTCCATGTGCTGTTTGCTTCAGAGAATACAGCATCACAGTCATCCAGGTCTTCTTCTCCGGATGGATCTCAGGTAACCAAACCTTCTGTGGGCAAGTCCTCAAAGAGCAAATCTCCTTCAAAGCATCGAGAGGCTCTTAGCTTAGAACTTGAGGACCCTGCCCCAGCCAAACAACCCCGGCGGGAAGTCCAACTTCCAAAAACGCCAATTCAGGGGTCTCAGGTTGATATCGATGCTACGGCCTCGACAGATCACCTGTTAGCCTGCTCTGGGGTACCGGGTCACTCCGGTACCGACATCCAGGCAGCTATGGCGTCCATGGGCGATACTGTACAGTTCATGCAGCAGGCCGTCATGGCTTTCATTAAAGCTGCAACGCCATCGGTTCCGCTTTCAGCGGTTCCGGGCCCGATACCGGTATCGTCCGCCATGCCGGTATCGAGGCCGTCCACCTCTAAACGCAAGTCGGTACCGTATGGGCTTTCGCTCCATACCGGTTCCATACCCGATACGCCCGATATCGATACCGATCGGTACGCGTATCGTGCGTTAGAGGAAAGCACCGATTCCTCTGAGGATTTTCACTCCTCTGATGATTCTGCTGAGTTTTCACTCAACTTACCTGAGGAGCCCTCTTCTCCTAAAAGGAGAATGTCCCCTCCAGAGGATTTGTCCTTCCAGGACTTTGTTTTAGATATGGCTACAGCCCTTTCTATTACCACATCCTCTGAAAAGGAACCCAGATCCAAAAAACTGGATATTTTGGGATACTCAAAGGCCCCTAAGGAGGCAGTTACCCTGCCTATCCATGAAATCCTTCAAGAACAACTGATGGATTTCTGGGAAAATCCTTTGACTTTGTCTCCTTATTCCCGTAGGTTGGACACCATGTATAGGGTCCCTCCTTCTCCTGGTTTCCAAAAGACTCAATTGCCCCACCACTCTATTGTGGTGAAGTCTGCAATGAAGAAGATTAGGAGTACCAAAAGGCACTCTTCCACCCCTCCAGGACGGGAATGTAAGACTTTGGACTCTTTTGGTAGGAAAATTTTCCAGGCTAGTATGCTTATAGCCAGGATTAATTCCTACAGTCTCTATATGGGCATGTTCCTGGAGGAACTTGCCAAAAAGGTGCGGCATTTTGCCCCCTTTATCCCTGAGGATAAAAAGCAGGGATTCCTTTCCCTAGTGAAACAACTCTTAGAGGTTTCTAAGTTCTCTAATAGGGCAGCATATGATTCCTTTGAGGGAGCCAGTAGGGCTTCGGGCATTGCTATTGCAGCCCGACGTCTTGCTTGGCTCCAGGCCTCTGATCTGGAACCTTGGGTTCTAGATGGCTTACGGAATCTGCCCTGTACAGGTGAGAACTTATTTGGGGAAGAGTGGCAAATCAAAGCCACCCAGATGGATGCTGAAAATGCCACCTTGGAAAGACTTTCAAAGTCCACTTCAATTCCTACTAAGAAAAAGTCTTTTAAAAGGCCTTACTATAAGAAGGCCAGAGTTGCTTCAAATACTGGCCAGCAGTCTTCTCAACCTCGCTATACTGCTAAGCGTCAGCAATCCAAACAAGCACGAGCTAAGCCTGCAGCAGCTACTGTAGCTCAGCAGGCTCCAACCCCTCAGGGGTTTTGACTTGCTCCTAGGGAACTTGCCACTTCTGGTTCTAACACAACCAGAACCTCTCACCATACCCGGAAGGTTGGTTCACTTTGCTCCCAGATGGGAACAAATCACAACAGAACAATGGACCCTCTCTATCATTCGAGAGGGTTACAAACTTCATTTCTCCAGCCTTCCTCCCCATCATATGGTGAGACCATTCAATTCTCCCCCATCTCTCCTAACCCTGTTGGGTCAAGAGGTTTCCTCTCTTCTTGCCCAAGGGGCCATAGAAGAGGTTCCTCTTCCTCAACAAGGGTCCGGTTTCTACTCCCCTTATTTTCTCATTCCAAAGAAGACAGGGGGATTCAGACCAATCCTAGATCTGAGAGAATTGAACAAATTTCTCTTCAAGGAGAAATTCAAAATGCTGTCTCTCGGCATTCTCCTTCCTTACCTCCAGGGTCAGGACTGGCTTTGTTCTCTAGACCTACAGGATGCGTATACACATATACTCATCCATCCATCCCACAGAAAGTATCTTCGCTTTCTGTTTCAGGGAAAACATTTCCAATACAGAGTACTCCCCTTCGGTCTAGCCTCTGCTCCAAGAGTATTCACAAAAAGCATGTCAGTCGTAGCCGCATTTCTAAGAGGCATGGGAATCTTTGTCTTCCCATATCTGGACGACTGGCTCATCCGAGCTCCAACTCAGTCACAGGCCCAGATTTCCCTGGACCACACAAGGAGCCTTTTGCAGTATCTGGGACTGGTAGTAAACCTTCCCAAGTCCCAACTCATCCCTACTCAATCTCTAGAATTCATAGGGGCCCAGTTGGACACCATCACTGCAAGGGCCTACCTTCCACATGTTCGAGGCCAGCGCCTCCTGAGTTTGGCCTCCCAAGCTCAGTCCAGCACTCACTTGACAGCCAGGGAAATGCTACGCCTACTGGGTCATATGGCCTCCACAGTGCATGTGGTGCCCTATGCTCGTCTTCATATGAGAGCAGCTCAATGGACCCTGGCCACTCAGTGGACTCAGGCGTCAGGAGCGCTCTCAGACCAAATACAAACCTCCGATCGTCTGTTTTGGTCCCTCCACTGGTGGACTTCCACCAAGAATCTGTTGTTGGGGGCTCCATTTCAACCATTGCTACCCCAAGCAACCCTCACAACAGATGCCTCCCAAACAGGGTGGGGAGCCCATCTGCAAACTCTCTCCACTCAGGGCACTTGGTCTCTACAGGAGACCACCCTTCATATCAATCTTCTGGAACTGCGAGCAATTTACCTTGCCCTCAAGGTCTTCCACTCCCTCCTAGCCAACCTCACTGTCCTAGTTCAGACGGACAATCAGGTGGCCATGTTTTACATAAACAAACAAGGAGGGACGGGCTCTCTGTCGCTTTGCAACGAAGCTCTAAGACTATGGGCCTTCGCCAGAGAGCATCAGATTCACCTGCTAGCAGTGTATCTCCCAGGAGTTCAAAACTCTCGGGCAGACAGGCTCAGTCGAGTTCTGCTGCCACACGAATGGTCCCTACATTTGGACCAAATAAACCGAATCTTTCAGGAATGGGGGACCCCGGACATAGACCTCTTTGCAAGTCCGTGGAATGCCAAACTTCCCCGGTTCTGTTCCAGAACTCCGTGTCAGGGAGCTCAGGCTACGGACGCCTTTCTCCTGAATTGGAATCAGGCATTCCTATATGCCTTTCCACCCATTCCTTTGATTCCCAAGACTCTGTTCAAACTCCAGAGGGATCATGGAACTATGATCCTCATAGCTCCACGCTGGCCACGCCAAGTGTGGTTCCCTCTACTTCTACAGCTCTCCCAGGGATCCTACTTGGATCTGGGAGCTGCGCCAGACCTCCTGTCTCAGGAGGAGGGGACTTTGTGGCACCCAAACCCCAAATCCCTTCACCTCAGTGCTTGGTTACTGAAGGCTTAAGCCTTCAAGACTTTCATCTTTCCCAACCAGTGAAAGATATCCTTTCTGCCTCTAGGAAACCCTCTACCAGGCGTTCCTATGCTTTCAAATGGAAACGTTTTTCCATTTGGTGTGCTCAGCAGGGTCTTGACCCTCTGGCACTTCCTTTGAATTCTCTTCTTGATTATCTCCTGCATCTATCCAATGCAGGCCTCAAGACGAATTCGGTAAGAGTCCATTTAAGTGCTATTGCAGCATCCTTGAAACATATAAATGGACAACCTATCTCCTCTCATCCTCTTGTTGCAAGATTCATGAGAGGCCTGACTCTCACTAAACCTCCCATCAGACCACCCCCGGTCGCATGGGATTTGAATCTAGTGCTCGGTCAACTTATGAAGCCACCTTTTGAGCCAATGTTTTCCACCTCCTTGAAATTTCTTTCCTGGAAGGTCATCTTCCTCATTGCAGTCACTTCGGCTCGCCGCATCAGTGAGCTGCAGGCTTTAGTGGCTAATCCACCTTACACAAGATTTCATCATGATAAGGTGGTCCTTAGGACGAATCCCCACTTTATGCCTAAAGTGGTCTCGCCTTTTCATCTTAATCAAGAGGTATATCTACCTGTCTTTTTTCCAGCTCCTCATGCATCCAATGCAGAGAGGAACCTTCATACTCTGGATTGTAAAAGAGCTCTCGCTTTTTACCTTAATAGGACTCAGCCACATCGAAAGTCTTCTCAACTTTTTGTGGCCTTTGATCCTTCCCATTTGGGACTTCCAGTCTCCAAGCATACACTTTCCAATTGGATTGCTCAGTGTATTTCTTTTGCTTACCAGAGCAAAAACATTTCTCTGGAAGGCCATGTCACTGCTCACAATGTGAGGGCCATGGCAACTTCTATGGCTCATCTGCACTCTGTTTCCATAGATCAGATCTGTCGAGCCGCTACCTGGGCCTCGGTTCATACCTTCACAGCCCATTACTGTTTGGACAAGGACTCCCGCCGGGATGCCTTGTTTGGCCAGGCTGTCCTCAAGCACCTGTTCCATTCCTAAACAACTCCTGCCCACCTTCCCAGAATGGATGCCTGAGATCCATACGAAGATGGCGAACCTTTACAGGGGATCCCATGCATCTAAGCTAGGGAGTCCCCATATGTGAGGACTTATTCCTGCTTGTTCCTGGAGATAGCACAGTTACTTACCTGTAACAGGTGATCTCTGGGAACAGCAGGAATTAGTCCTCACAACCCACCCACCTCCCCTAGGAGTTGTATCTTTTATCTATCTATCTTCCTGTCCTCTCTCTGTTGACTCAGCTATAAACTCGAAACTGAGGAGAGCTGTTCAGGAAGGCGGGAAGGCAGTGCGCATGTGCAGTGGGAGGTCCCAAAAGCTTCTATTCTAAGAAGCTGGGGAGCTTTCCCGCACGGGCTCCGTCGGTACCGACGTACCCATATGTGAGGACTAATTCCTGCTGTTCCCAGAGATCACCTGTTACAGGTAAGTAACTGTGCTTTCCTGGGTGGTGTCTCCTAATGTGGAACCTTGCATCGTGTAACCATAGTTTGGGTTGTTCTTTCCTAGGTGCGTAACTTTGCAGTTGTCCACATTAAATTTCATCTGCCATTTGGATGCCCAGTATTCCAATTTATCAAGGTCCTCTTGCAATTTTCCACAATCTTCATGGGTTTTAACAACTTCGAATAGTTTTGTGTCATCTGCAAATTTGATAACCTCACTCGTTATTCCCATTTCCAGGTCATATACGAATATGTTAAAAATCAGCGGACCCAGCACAGATCCCTGGGGTACTCTACTATTCACCTTTCTCCATTGGGAAAATTGGCCATTTAGACCTACCCTCTGCTTACTATCTTTTAACCAGTTCCTAATCCACAATAGTACACTGCCTCCTACTCCATGACTTTAATTTCGCCAAAAGTCTCTCATGAGGGACCTTGTCAAAGGCTTTCTGAAAATCCAGATACACTATATCAAGTGACTCACCTTTGTCTACCTGTTTATTCACATCTTCAAAAAAACATAACAGATTAGTAAAACAAGATCTTCCTTGGATAAAGCCATGTTGGCTATCTCCCTTTAAGCATGACTATCTACATGTTGAGTAATTTTGTTCTTTATAATGGTTTCTACCATTTTTCCCGGTACTGATGTCAGGCTCACTGGTGTGTAGTTTTCCAGATCACCCCTGGAACCCTTTTTAAAAATTGGCGTTACATTGGCCATCCTCCAATCTTTAGGTATTACAGATGATTTTATTGATAGTTCACAGATTACTAATAGCAGGTCTGCAAACTCATATTTCAGTTCTTTCAACAGCCTCGGATGTATACCATCTGGTCCAGGTGATTTGCTACTCTTCAGTTTATCAAATAGTTGCAATACATCTTCCCGGTGTATCGATATTTCTTTCAATTCTTCTGTGGCTTCACCTTTAAATAAAATTCTGTCATGGGTAACATCCCTACATCTTCCTCAGTAAAGGCTGAAGCAAAGAATCCATTCAGTCTCTCTACTATGGCCTTGTCCCCTCTTAGTACCCCTTTTACCCCTCAGTCATCTAATGGTCCAGCTGACTCCATCACAGGTTTTTTGCTGCAAATGTACTTGAAAAGTCTTTATTATGCATCTTTGCTTCCCCAGCAAGCTTCTTCTCAAATTCTCTCTTTGCTTCCCTTATCCATGCCTTGCATCTAACTTGCCAGTGCTTGTGTTTCCAGTTTTTGTTATTTGGCTCCTTTTTCCATTTTCTGAAAGATGCTTTTTTGACAAAAGCCTCTCTGACCTCACCTTTAAACCATGCTGGCAGTTTTTTGGACTTCCTTCCACTTTTCTTAAAGCGTGGAATACAGGTGGTCTGGGCTTCCAAGATAGTATTTTTAAACAACACCCATGCTTAATGTAAATCCTTAACCTTTGCAACTACTCCCTTTGTTTTTTCTTAAGTATTATCCTCATTTTATTATAGTCTCCCTTTTGAAAGTTAAAATGCAGTACTGTGGATTTCCTTACCATCCTCCTTCCATTTATGAAATCAAACGTGATCATGCTATGATTGCTATTGCCAAGTGTCCCCAAACCCTTATCTCTTGCACCAGATCTTGTGTTCCAGTAAAGACTAGGTCCAAAATGGCTCCCCCTCTGGTCAGTTCATGAACCAGCCGCTCCAAGAAGCAGTCATTTATTTCATCTAGAAACTTTATCTCCCTAGCAAGGCCTGCCGTGACACTGACCCAGTCGATACCGGGGTAATTTAAATTGTCCATTATTATTATTACTGTGCTGTAACTTTTGTTAGCTTCCCTGATTTTTTTGAGCATTTCATCATAGATCTGTTCATTCTGTCCAGGCGGTCAATAGTACTCCCCCACTGCCATCATCTTCCCTTTCCCCTTTTTACATGGAATTTCAATCCATAGAGATTCTACAGTGAATTTTGTTTCCTGCAAACCTTTAATCCTTTGTGTCTCAATGCCTCCTCTAACATAGAGCGCAACCCCTCCACCAATTTGATCTGCTTTATCATTACGATAGTCTGTACCCAGGTCTCACAGTGTCCCACTGGTTGTCCTCTTTCCACCATGTCTCTGAGATACCAATCATATCTAACCTCATATTTAGTGCTATATATTCTAACTGTACCATCTTATTTCTTAGACTTCTAGCATTTGCATACAAGCATTTTATTGATATTAATCTGGCTATCAGTAGACAGGGGTAATTTGGAATCTTTAAGCTCTGTCTGCTCTGTACTTAAGGGCATTTGGGCTACTTTAGTCTTTCTTGGAACCTCTCTGCTGATATGCCCTAACTTCAGTCTTTTGCTAGTATCCTTCAAGGATACATTGTTCTGAATCATGTGCTCTTGGGTGACTGTTGACTCTCCCCTATTATCTAGTTTAAAAGCTGCTCTATCTCCTTTTTAATGGTTATTGCTAGCAGCCTGGTTCCATCCCGGTTAAGGTGGAGCCCATCCCTTCAGAGGAGCCCATCCTTTCTTCAGAATGTTTGCCAGTGCCCAACAATTCCAAAACCCTCTTCCTTGCACCATTGTCTCATCCACACCTTGAGACTCTGGAGCTCTGCCTGCCTTTTGGCTCCTGCGCGTGGAATGGGAAGCATTTTGGAGAATGCTACCCTGGAAGTTATGGATTTAAATTTCCTACCTAAAAACCTAAATCTGGCCTCCAGAACCTCCCTACCACACTTTCCTATGTCATTGTTACCATCATGTACCAAGACAGCAGACTCTTCCCCAGCACTATCTAAGATCTTGTCTAGGTGACGTGTGAGGTCCGCTACCTTCACACCAGGCAAGCATGTAACCAGACGATCCTCACATCCACCAGCCACCCAGCTATCTACATGCCTAATGATCAAATCACCAACTATAACTGCTGTCCTAACCCTTCCCTCATGGGCACATGGCCCTGGAGAAACCTCCTTGGTGCGAGAGGGTTTTACATCACCTGGAGGACAGGTCCTAGCTACAGGATCACTTCCTGCCACACCAGGATGATGCTCTCCTGTCACGTGACCTCTCTCCTCCATGGCAACAGGGTACTGCCAGACTGGAGGTGGGACTTCAGTACTATATCCCCGTTGGTCTTGTCTATGTACCTCTCTGTCTTCCTTGTGTCCTCTAAGTCTGCTACTCTAGCCTCCAGAGATCGGACTGGTTCTCTGAGAGTAAAGTTTAGCTCCTTGCATCTAGTGCACACGTAAAACCTCTTATCAACTGGGAGAAAATCATATATGTGACACTTTATTTATTTAACAGCTCTTCTATACTGCACTCTTTATTATCAGTGCGGTTTACAGTTAACAGTTTGACTCTAGGACATGATCAGATCTGACCTGAGTTTACATATAACAAGGAAAGTAACATGGGATTGAACTGGGGAAACTATGTACATTTTAAGCAGAGAAAGATGTATGTTGGTATTCTATTTACAATAATGTACCTCTGAAGCAGTCCAACTGATTGATTACAAATACTGTCTGGTCTGTATTACATGTTATGTAAATTACATACATTGTAATTCATAATAAGGGAATGGGTTGTGAGGAGGGAGTATAAAAGACTGGAAAGCCCCCATCGTGCTGCTGGACTGCTGTCTGCATCTTAATTTTAAGGTTGTGTTTAGGTATTTAAGTTGTTTACTTACTAAGATTTGCTGGGGATACTTATACTAATAAAACTATACCTAATACGTTTAATGGACTTTGTGCACCTCAAGCTTTAAATTAATCTCAGGTCCTTAATGTATGCCTGAGGAGGATAAACAACGGCCCTGAGAGTGAATATGGCACCTCCTTCCCTTTTAAGAGATTTAAGCACTTATAAAGCTATGATTATCCCAGGGGTGGGTGGGAGTTGCGGAGGGAGAGAGGGAAAGAAAACTTATTAAAAGTTGACTGCTACATAGTGCCCTGTCCTGTGATTCACACAGCCCTTGCTTGGATAGAGAGTTTTTCAAAATGCCCATTTGATCTGTCACTTGGCTTTAACATCTATTTAAAACAATTTCACAGGCCTCCTATATAGAAGGCCTCTTTGTAAAGGTCTCTAGAAACAATTTATTGCTCAAAGAGTACTGACCCTGCTTTTTCTTTTATGCTAATTTATACTCTGATTTGATTTAAATTAAAGTTCTTTGCTGATACTAGGCCCTGACTGAGTATTACATTTAAAGTAGAAGCTCTCTGCTGGGTTTTAAATTTAAACTGAAAGCTCTTGTCTATCAGCTTTATATAGTACAGTGCATGTATGAGAGTATAAAACAGTCCTCTTCGGTTTCTCCTGCAAGAGAGATTGTTCCCAGTGTTCCTAGAGGCTGCAGTTGAACCTGGTAAGCGATTAATTGGAGTGCTCTATAGAAGGATCAGGCATAGTTTCCAGGACCTTAGCTGTTGCTTTTGGGGAAAGAAGGTTGCCTGGTTGTGAGCTAGCAAACTGAGAAAAGATGTGCACCACCGGTTGGCTGACGTACCCTGTATGGGCTACAGCTTGTTCAGGAAGAGTATCAGAAACTTGACCTTATCAAAGATCATTGCTCAGTGCTACTGACCCTCTGTTGCCACAGGCGAATCCTTGACACTATAGCAGTGTCAGTTAACCTTGTTAGGGGGTTTTTTTGTGTTTTTTTTTCCATCCAGCGCCTTTCGTGCCTTTTTTTCAACTACTGGCCGCGTCGCGGGTCCTTGATCTCGCTGGGGTCCTTTTTGCCCAATAGCCACCGGATTCAAGAAGTGTGATCAGTGCTCCAAAAACATGTCTCTTACTGACACACGCAATTGTTGCCTCTGCTGTCTGGGTGCCGACCATGACCCGTAGGAATGCTCCCTATGTAAAAAGAGGTCTACAAAAGCCATCCAAAGTCGTCGGCAGAAGCAGAACGACATCTTCCATAGGGCATACTTGACCCCGGTATCCCTGGTAGCCTCATGCTCTAAGGCCCTGAATGGATCCTTGGAGTTGCATAACACCCCCACAGTTCCCAAGCAGGGACGCAGACACTGGGAATCCTCACTATGCTGAGTTGCAGGGGAAGGACCTAGGAGATCTCTCTTTCTCAATAAATGTTTCAAAGCTTGCAAAGGGCTCACCTTGTTCCCAGCACCCTGTCTTCTCTCAGGCTGTGCCTCAGGTGAAAGCTTCTCCACAGTCTCTCTCACAAAGATTCCTTTACCATGCTTCCCAGCAACATTTTCCCCAGAACCAACTCTCCTGTGTTCCCAACTAGCTGTGCACTTCTTACCAGCTAGGCTGCCATCAGGGCTCGAGTTGTCTGCCTGTTGCCTGCAATAGGGATCTTGTTTGAAGCTTCTGCTGGAGCACTTTTCCCTTGCACGTGTCCTCCTAATCTCTTTACTTTCTGTAGCTTCAAGAGATTCTCTGCTAGTGTCCAGCCTGCTAGGGGATTTATTTATTTATTTATTTTACAATTCTTATATACCGCACTATTTGCAATCAGCGCGGTTTACATGTAACACAAAACATCTGACAAAATGCATATGTCTGGTCATTACATTGAACAGGGAATGGGATTTGGAGAACAAGTATCAACTATATAAAGGAACTTGGAGAACAAAGGTGAACTATATACATAAGAAGTTCAATGGAAAAGGCTCCTGTTTGGTGTTTTACATTTTTGGGGACGAACTATCTGAGAGTGGCTGGGGTGGTTCCTCAGAGGATTTCCCTCCTGGACTCCACCCACGGACACGATCTCCTCTTGCTTTCCTTCTCGTTCATCTCCCTGCTGTTCCTGTGTCTCGTCTGTCGTCTCCTTCTCTGGAAGACTCTCCTCCTTCTCCTGCCTCTCTGGAAGACTCTCTCTGCTTATATGACTGGGGCTGCCCTATAGCCTCAGACTCTACCCCCAGGCTTCCCTCGTCACCTCCCCTGGTCTCCATGGAGCCTAGGGCGTGGCTCACTCTCCCCATCTCTGTGCAGAGAGTTTTTTCCTTTGGTTTGAGTTTTAACCCTTAAACCCCCTGAACCTTCCTTCTGCCCAGAGGTAAAAGGCTGTTTTTTCACATTTTCTTTAGGCTCTAAACCTGTCTTGCCACCACAGAAGATAGCACATGCAGACAGTGAATGCACTTGCAACGCATGCCCAGCAGTTGTAACCTATAAATGCAGTATTAGGATGGCAGTAATCTACAGAACCACTGCAGAGTAACAAAGGGACCCCTACCCCACTTACAGGACTGTAGTAACAGGCCAATGCAGAATAGAAAGAGATGACTGGGAAATTGGCACAACTGGCAAGGGGACAGAGTATCAGAGGGCGGGCATGCAAATCAAGAAAAGAAAATACATGTGGAGAGTCCATGTTATGCCCCTAACTGTGGAATATAGAGTGCAAACATGGCATCTGAAGATACAGGGGGCCATGTATGGGATCAGGCAGGATGTCCGCAGTGTCCACCATGTGGAACGGATATATGAAACCACCTCACCTTGAGGCGTCCAGGGCACCTATTCACCTAGGCTGCAGTGAACACAATACAAGGCCTCTGGTGTTGGGGAGGATAGGATGAAATGGGATCCCACTCTCCTTTCAGCTACTCTTATATGGCTTGGATAGCATTCTAGCTATTGTGGAGTATGTCCCCCATATGGGGGAAAGGGACGCTAGAGTGAGTGGTTCTTGAGGCCATACACAATGAGCATACAGATATGGGGGAGGGCACATGGCTTAGGCATTCTGCCGGCCAAAACCTCTATTACTTAGGGTCCACAATGTCCAGAAGCACCCCCATGGCCCTCCATATAGGACATCTTATAGGGGCGGGAGGTAGTCCACATAGGACACCTATATTCTCCCCCCCCCCCCACCCCCCATGGGAAGAGCTGTGGGGAACACCACAGTGCAACCCACACATGCCCATAGAGGTAGCCAAAATCAAGCAGCCCTAGACTGCGCATCCCAGCTGTCCTTGGATCAAAGACCCACAGGACTTTGGAAGCCCCAAGTGCACATATGCACCACTACATGTCGTCCCTCCCTACCCCTCCCCCCCATAGGGTAGGTGGAGGTTTGACAGTACCTTTGATGCCAAACTGTCACATTGCCAGTATGTTTAACAATACATTTTTATGCCCTGCCTCCCCCCTCACTATATTCTGTTCGCTCCAACTGGCTATGTGGCCAGTATGGCCAATAGAGCCAGTACAGGCTGATGCACAGAGCATAGGCACCATCTTCTGACACCCCCCACAGTACATAACACCAGCAGCCCTCTGACTTCTAGCCAGTGATTATGCAGATGTGAACAGCAGTCAGTAAAGATGGCCGTTGATGTTTCTACAGATGTTTGCTCACTGTGTCCTAGCAGGGTCACCCCTGACCTGCAGGTCCTGGTTTTGTGGTTGTCATACTGTTGTGGTCCACTGCCATGGCAGTTGCACCAAGTAGCCCCTCAGAACAGGTGCCTAGGTATTTGATAACTTTGCCTGTTTGCTCTGTTTCTGCTCTTCATATTCTTCATATTTTATAACACTGCTCAGAGGCAGACAGGCAGTAATTGCACCCCCGCTAGTGGCGTCCTTGTGCTTCTGGAGTGCCACTAACATGTTTGTGCTAGCAGCGCTCCACAGTTGCCACCCACTTTCCGCTCCAATTCTGCTCTAACTCTGCCTATCTGCACTCTGCTCTGGTGGTGTGACAGTTTTAGTGCAGATGCCTTTCAGCCATGAGTGCCCAGCTATTGCAGGTCAAATATGTGCATTATCCCTGTGTTAAACCCCACACTCCCAGCTACTTTGCTTTTAGTGAACATGCTTATAAAATTGCAAAGGCTGAAGCAGTCAGAGGAGATGTTTAATGTGGTGTAGTTGTTCAAATTCATCCTCTGAAGGCTCCCCTTTCTGGTTCTCGATGATGGTTTTTGCAGTGGTTTTTTAAAGAAGTTACAGTAACTCCTTCTTTATAACCTTTATTTTGAGACCAGAATTACGGGATCCTATTCTTTGTTTTCTCCCACTTTTGTATTAAGCCAGGATAGGTAATTAAATAATCTTTTGCTGACTACAATCATAGATACCTTTCATATTTAGTTCAAAAGCATTAGAATCTTTTTTTTTTGTTTTGTTTAACTAAGGAACCCATTGCAGAAAGAGATGAAAACAATCATGAATCCCTATGTTTGTGTACTCTACAGGTGTGGGGGAGATGTAGGTCAGCATTGTTCAAAAGGAAACTGGTGTTTGATGCCAGTGCTGATCAGATACCATTCAGAGTTTAAAATGGGAGCAGTAGGCCAAGTCTTCAGGATTTGGGAAACAGAGTCTCACGAAGCCAGGTCAATTGTTTGGCCAACACCATTTCCTGTCCTTTCTTACTCTGCAAGATCAATATGCATTAGAGGCACATTTATTCTTGATTTAATTTTCATTCCACAAGCTCCGTTCGCTGAACACATCCTTCACACCATTCAACCTATTCCTTGGTCTGATCATGCCCTCATCCTCTTTTCCTTCCCCTTTTCCACTCACAAAGCCCAACCTCCTACCCGCCCTCAACACACTCGCAAATTTAGACAATTTGATGCGCCCACCTTCTTAGAGCAAACAATCCCATCCCTTGACCTACTAAAGGATATGGAACTTGATCAAGAGTCCCACATCTTGAAATGGAACGATATCCTTTCTACAGCCTCTTTCCTCCCACCCAAAAAATCCTCTCAAAAGCACCGCAATAGAGCACCCTGGTTCTCTACGAAACTAAAAAATCTTAAAAGAGAACTTAGGCATTTAGAACGTATCTGGAGACACTCTCATAATCCCAATGCCCACTCTGCCTACATAAATAAACTCCAAACCTACTGCTCTGAATCCTTCAAACATAAGAGGGAATACAACGAAAACATAATCCAACGGTCTCTCAATAAACCTAGGGAACTTTTCTCCATAGCAAAATCCTTAATAAATGAACCTTCACCCAAGGACCAACCCCCGAAAATATCTGCACAAACTATTGCCAACCACCTTACCTCTAAATTCCCCCCACCCTCCTCAAATAACAACTCCTATTTTATACCCGATTACAGCACCCAACCTCTAGAACCTACCCTCCTAACCTCTTGGAACGAATTCGAACCCATCACACTAGAAAATGTCTCCAATGTTATAAAAGACCTGAATACTTCCACCTCCGCCCTTGACCCCTGTCCTATCCCTTGGATCAAGACTACTAGAGGTTCCCTTAGCCCCTACATCCTTCCTGTTATACAAACCTCCCTCCAGACTGGTTTTGTTCCACCTCATCTTAAGTGTGCCACTATCCGGCCAATACCAAAAGGAACAAAACTGGACCCCACTTCCCCTACCTCTTACCGACCTATTTCTAGCATACCTTTTCTTGCCAAAATAGCCGAGAAACTAGTTCAAACCCAACTTCAAAACTATATTGATGAGCACGCTCCCTTTGACCTATTCCAACATGGTTTTTAAAAGAACCATGGTGTCAAAACCCTCCTTACCTCCCTACTAAACTCCCTGTACTTACACACTCAGAATCCTACCCAAGGATGCCTACTAATCTTCCTTGACCTATCAGCCGCTTTTGACTCCCTTCCTCACCATCAACTCTTATGCAGGCTCCATGAAATAGGGCTCAGAGGCACAACCCTAAAATGGTTTCTGTCTTACTTAGATGACAGAACCCAACAGGTCCGTATTGGCGATGATACCTCTCTCCCATTTACACTAAAACAAGGCATCCCACAAGGATCTAGCCTCTCCGCTCTCCTTTTCAATATTTTCCTTCAACCTGTTTGCAACATCTTTCAGAGCTTTGGCATTCAGTACCAACTATATGCGGATGACATGATGTGCTTCACCCCATTTAATCTCTCTAGCCCAGACTTCTCAAAATTAAGCAATTGCTTGTTGGCACTGAAATCATGGCTATCTCAGCATAACCTTCTAATTAATCAAACTAAGACCGAAGTACTTCAAGTGTTCTCCGCTACCTCTTACAACCCTCCTCCAACTATCACTATTGCAAATTTCACCCTTACCATAAAAAAACAGGTGAAATATCTTGGCATCATCCTCGATCAGAACCTCTCCTTCACTAACCAAATAAAGAAAACCACTAATACAATATATGCTAAGCTACGTACCCTCCAGAATCTTAAACCCCTCTTAGGCCCCACTTCCTTTTGATCCGTCTGTCAAGCCCTCACAACCCCCTCTCTTGATTACTGCAACTTAATCTATCATGGCCTTCCTAAGAATACTATACAACCACTCCAACTTGCCCAGAACACGATCGCACGGCTCATAACCAGCACTCCCAAGCGTTCACATATCACACCAGTTCTATATGACCTTCACTGGCTCCCCATCTACTGCAGGATTAAATTCAAAATGCTTACTTTTATACATAAAATCATCTCCAACGAATCAGCCCCATGCCTTTCCCCTCTCATTCCCCTCTCTTCTAGGTCTAGAACCCGCCGTACTATCACCAAAAACCTCATCTCTATCCCAAAAACCATAAGACATAGTAAACAATTTACCTGTAAACGCTCCTACCCTATGGAACTCCCTCCCTCATGAGCTGCGGAATTCTAGAACTCGCCTTGAGTTCCGAAAGAACTTAAAAACCTTCCTTTTTCAGGAACATTTTTCCCTTCCACCTTAGTCCCTCACTTCATCTACCTCCCCCTAGTTCCTACTACTTCTAAACCTCCTTAACGGCCTCTGATACCTTGGTAATTACCTTGTAAATAGTTCTATTATTATGTTTTATTTATAAACATGTTATATACATTTTTACTTGGTTCTATGTTCTATGTAAACAGTGGAAACACTCTATCTTAAATGTTCTATGTAAACCGTCTTGATTTGTAGAAAGACGGTATATAAAATCGGTTAAATAAATAAAATAAAATAAAATAAATAAAATTTATTTATTTATTTAGCTGTACTTATATACTGCTTTTCACCAAGTCAAAGTGGTTTACAATAAACAAAAGGAGATACATCAAAACATGTCATAACATATTTACAGGGTTGGGGGAGCGAAATCCATCACCAAGAGGGGTTTAATATATTTAAATTCCTGATTTGGTGTGCATCAGGGTTTCACAGAGGTTCTTTTCTGTTTTGCAGACTCAGTTCTCTTTCTGTCTCTCAATCTTGACTTTTTGACGCTCATCGTGAAAATGAGTTTCAGAGAGAGTTGTTCTGATTCAATTCTTTCACAAACCTCCAACTAAGATGATATCCTTTTACTAGAAATGAAAAGGAAGGTTTGGGGGAGAGACTTAACTCTTTTTGAGATCCTCTGAGCACTTTTGGGGCCCAGGGGTTTAGCCTGATACGCCATTTCAAAACTTTGTCTCTCTTGAAATGGCATATCAGGCTAAACCAAGGCATATGTTTCACTGGGAGAAGTACATAAGAATATCAGTATCAGAGGAGGAATAAATTGGAATATAGCAAAACTTTACATTTCAGTTTCTCGGGTTATATATAAATATATATATATATATTATATATATATATATATATAATAAAAAGGCTAAAGCTTCTTTATAGTTGGCAATTGACACCAGAGTTACATAAAATATATAATCCAACCTCAAATAGATGGCAGAAATATGGGGCAGTGATTTTTAGTTAGAAATATGGGGAGACCAGCACCTTTTATATATGGTGGTTTTGCCTGCAGGTCTTAGAATATAAAATGTATTGAATTGCTAGCATGCTGTCATTTACAAAGGCATCCAAAGAAATTTCTGCTAAGAGAATAGGGATTGCTCAAATACTGTAGAACCTGGTGTGAGATCGCATATATGTAGAAGAGAGTTTGCCTGACTGGGATGGGATGAAAGTCAGACTAGGTAACTATCACTTTTTGAGCAAGCTGACAACCTTGCAAAGAGGATGCTTGGTAGCATGTAGTAAATATGACTGGGTGCAGGCTCACACCTGATTTGGAGATGGATTTTAGGATTTTGGAATGTTTAAATATAAATTGGATTGTTGTTAAGTGCCATGGAGTCTGTGTCGACTCATGGCGACCCTCTGGATAGTTGTCCTAAACTGGATTAGAGGATATTTATCCATACCAGGACAGTAACTGAATTCAAAAAAGCATGGGACCAACACAGAGGATCTCTAAAGGTAAAAAGTGGACTGTTGTAGTTGTTGTTATGGAAGGACAGACTAGATAGGCCATGTGGTCTTTTTCTGTCATCATGTTTCTATGTTTCTATACCCCAAGGTATTGTGTGTTACCATTGTGGGTTATGGGAGGATGCACGGTTTTCAATGTAAAAGGAATAAGCTGAAGTTTGTTGTTTTTCGATTTTAAGAAATGTAAATTAAAAAAAAAAAAGTAGGAGCTCTAACCCTCGTGTTTTAGACCCAGCCCCTCTAGGCTTATTCAAAAGTGTTGAAAAGAATTAGTGATCCTTTCAGTGATTGTGAATATTTTAGTGATCCTTTCAGTATTTGTGAACATTTCACAAAAAGATGTCTTTCTACCACACTTCAGTAATTAGACCACAACTATAAAAGCTAAGAATATAAGAAATGCCATACCGGGTCAGACTAAGGTTCATCAAGCCCAGTATCCTGTTTTCAACAGTGGCCAATCCAGGTCACAAAAACCTGGCAGGTTTCCAGAAAGGTACACAGGTCCCCAGTGCTTGTCCCAGGGTAAGCAGTGGATTTCCCAGGTCCTCTTCAATAATGGTTTATGGACCTTTCCTCCAGCAACTTGTCCAAACCTTTTTTAAACCCAGCTACACAAACAGCTTTTACTGCATCCTTCAGTAACAAATTCCAGAATTTGATTATGTGTTGAGTGAAAAAATATTTTCTTTTATTAGTCTTAAATGGGTTACATTGTAGCTTTATTGTGTGTCCCCTAGTCTTTCTTCGTTTTAATGACATAAACAACCAATCTACGTTTACCCGTTCCACTCCATTTATTAGTTTATAGACCTCTATCTCATCTCCCCTCCACTGTCTTTTTTCCAAGTTGAGAGCCCTAACCTTTTAAGCCTTAAATCATAAGGGTATCATATTCAAGGTGCAGTTGCATCATGGAATGTTGCAGAGGCATTGTAATATCCTTGGTTTTATTCTCCATTCTGTTCCTTATAATTTTTAGCATTCTATTTGCTTTCTTGGCGGCTGCTGTTGCACACTAGGTGGAGGGTTTCAATTTATTATCCACGACGACTCCTAAATCTTTTTCCTGGGTGGTGTTTTTTGTTTGTTCCTTCGGTTGAGGGATTTAGTTCTTATTTCCACTTTCCCTTTCTGTGAAAATTGATTAAAAGATCAGTTTACTAGCTTAATGATTGGATGAAGTGTATTATTTGAATAAATCCCAAATCAAGCTTTCAGAAGGGTTTTCGTTTTGGAACGTCTCTTGTTGCTCTGTTAGATGATCTTTGCATGGGTTTGAACCATGTAGTGTATTCCTTAGTTGTGCTTCTGGACCTAAATACAGCCTTCAGTACCATTGTCCAAGGGATTCTGTTAACCTTTGTAAGACTGGTTTAGATCTTTTCTGAGTGGCTGGGTCCAGAGTGGTTTATGTGGGGTGGGATGTTTTGGAACCATAGGAAACCAAGTATGGTGTAACCGAGGTAGACGGACCCGGTGCTCCAGGCCCCTATAACATCCATCACCCCCCCCCCCCCCCCCCACACACACACACACACAAACTACTCAACACCAACTGTTCTTGGAAAATAACTGGTCGCAGCTTTATTAACCTTTTTAACAATTTAGCCATACATTGGAATAATAAACCTTTTACAATCCAAATAGCGGAGCAATGCCTCACCAGCCATGCAATTAGCAAGGTGTGACCTTGCCTCTGCTACTGCTGAAGTCCTGCCCACGGCAAGCTTCCTACCCCCTTTCCCCGACTTTGCTATGTAATTAGCAAAAGTCGGCCAGGGGTTGTCTGGGTCAGGGGCACCCCACCCCCGCCCCAAGTATAACCTGAGGCTCCGGACCCCGGAAACCTCTGGGATCCTGCCACCGGCACAGGTGACATCACTGTCCCTGCACCGCGCTCCCCCCCCACCAAGCTGCGACCAGCGAGCATCCTGCCTAAGCACATATTCCAAGGCCTCTTGCCAGTCGTTCAGGAGCAAATCCATACCAACTGGGGATAAGTGCACTACATCGCGCCTGTATAACCCCGCACAACTGATTTCTACCCAGGAATGCATGATTTGATAACCCCCCTGCTTGCAGACCCAATGGCCAATCTGGCGATTAATTTTTATCAGTCCCTGTGACCAACGCCATTGGTTCCAGCAAGCAGGCCTTGGAATAATGTCTGACCACATTAATACCACACCCTGAAACCTTCTCAAAACCACTGCCAAATCTCTCTTTACTGCTCTTATCGGCTGCTTGCATGTCCATGAGACAAGGTTGTTGCCCCCCAAGTGTAAAAGTATAAATGCAGGCTTTTTCCTTATTCTCTCGTGGTGCCGAAGCAAAGGCATCAGCTGTGTCCAGCGGAGACCGCGCTCACCCAGCCATGAAACAGACACCATTGCAGGATCGATAGCCAGATTAGGGCCCACCGACCTTGTCTCTGCTCGCTGTTCTGCCCAATAAACGAAGGAGTGACCAATCAGCCAACATCCCAAAGGATTCAGTCTCCCATCTGAAAGAGAAATTACCAGTTAGAATCAACTACCCCGCCAACTCATTCTCCCCCTCAAAGCCGCACATAGCCCCGAAATGCCCAAGAACGCCACTACCAATGCTTTGTATGTCCTCGGGCAATCCTGCCGCCGCCACACTGGTTGCTGCGCCGATGCGTAAAGAGTGCATCGCAAAAGGACGCGGTCTTTGCCTACGTGTCGCAGCACCATCCTCGGCACTGCGGAAACTTGAAAGCGTGTCAGCACCCGTGTGTCCTCATGAATGAAGAGCCCTCCATCTGACATGGGACGCACTCGTAGATACTGCCTCAAGGCCGTTACTGGGCATGTCACCAAGCCCACACTCTCCCTCAAGACCACCCACAATCCTCTCCCTTGCGGGTCAGTCTTAGATTTTGCTAATAAGACTCTTAGCTGCCCCACCTCCACACGCACAAGTTGGCGTTGCATACCACCCTTAATCCCAGGCCTACCAACTCTCTTATACGAAAAGCACCGAAAAAGGCAAGGCAAAAAACTGCCCGGAACAGGGTGGCTTCATACTATGACGCTGCCACACTTGGTAAGGCAGCACAGAGTCTCACCAGCAAGTCATGTGTAATCGACCGCCTGACATTTTGAGGCATCGGCCTCGAACGCTCCCACCCTCAAAGCAGCCGATGGGCTAGGAATCCCCCTGTGGACGAGCCCCAACCTAGGGCTCTCGCGAAAAAGTTAAACCCAGCCAAGTGGGTATGCACTGACGATCTGGAGAACCCATTGCTTTTGGCCTCGAGTATATACTGACCCATCAACTGATCGGACACCCCACCCGGCTGCCATCCCTGAGCCACCAAAAATTTGACTACCTTGTCACACCCTCGCTGGTATGCTGACCATGTCCCCTCTGACACCAAACTCCGCAGTAAATTCAGCATCTCCCTTGGCCAATGTTCCATAATTTCTCCGGGACCACGAATCCTCCTGTGTCCGCTTCTGGAGCCAATGTCCGAAATCACTCCCACTTGAAATGGGAAAGAGCATCAGCAATCTCGTTAGTACTACCTGGGATATGCCGGGCCTTTACCGACACATTCAACTGCAAACATGCTAACACCACTTCCCTTATTAGCTCTGGCACACGCAAACATCTTGGAGTGTAAAGATTAAGCACACTGACAACTGCTGCATTATCACACCACCACACTACCTGACGGTTGCAAAGCCTATCCGGCCACAACTCCAGTGCTACCAAAATAGGAAACAGCTCCAGGAAGGTTATGTTGCCAGTTATATTAGCCTCATGCCATGACTGCGGTCATCTATCTGCACACCACGCACCACCAAAATAAATTTCTAAACCAATCCCACCTGCAGCATCCGTGTATAGCTGCAAGTCCTCACTGGATACTCCGCCTCTATCAAAACCGAGGTCCCGTTAAAATCCAGCAAAAATCTGCTCCAGATTCACAAATCTGCCCGCATCACTTCAGAGACTCTAATCCAGTGCTGCGGTCTGCGGTGCTGCAGAGGGCCCGGCGACGAAGATCACCTTTTTAGGAGTGGAGTTAGACTCAGTGGAGATGGTGGCTCGCTTGCCTCTAGAAAAGGTATCCAGATTGCGGGTGTTAGTTGCTAACGTGTTGGCTTCATCTAAGTTCGCATTAAGAGAAATGCAGGCCACAACTCCAATGCTACCAAGTTCAGGCGAATTCATAATTTGTCTTTTCTGCTGGGAGCATCGGTAAATGACCATATCCTGCGGGAATTGTGTACAGTTCGATATGCTTCTTTTGATTGGGCAGTGGACTTGGCTAGAAAAGCGGGTCACAGGGTGTTAATGGCCAAAGTGGATATCGAATCTGCTTGAAGACGCCAACTGCCGCAGAAACACCTTGCCCATCAGTATGACCCTGCTTGCGAAATTCAGAGAGCCTATTAATGCCTGCATTTCTGTTAGATGACGTCAACACGTTAGCGACTAACACCCACAATCTGGATACCTTTTCTAGAGCCAAGTGAGCCACCATCTCCACTGAGTCTAACTCCACTCCTAAAAAGGTGATCTTCGTCGCTGGGCCCTCTGTCTTACCCGCCACCAACGGCACACCCAATTCTCGAGATAGCTCGACAAAACCTTCTAATAGCCCATGGCACTCCATTGACTGAGCTGCTCCGATGAACAAAAAGTCATCCAAATAATGAACCACCTTCGCACGGCCAACCTTCTGTACCAGCACCCACTGCAGGAAAGTGCTGAACTTCTCAAAGTAGGTGCAAGAGACTGAGCAGCCCATAGGCATGCATTTGTCAAAATAAATTCCATCCTCAAAACGGAAACCTAGCAAATGAAAAGCAGACGGGTGCACTGGCAACAAACGAAAAGCAGATTCGATATCCACTTTGGCCATTAACGCCCTGTGACCTGCTTTTCTAGCCAAGTCCGCTGCCCGATCAAAAGAAGCATATCGAACCTTACACAACTCCCGCGGGATATGGTCATTTACTGATGATCCCAGCAGAAAAGACAAATTATGAATTAGCCTGAACTTCCCCGGCTGTTTTTTAGGTATGATTCCCAACAGTGAAACCACAAAGTCTAGGAAAGGCGGCTCCTTAAATGGGCCCGTGATTCTGCCCAAATTCAGCTCTACGGTCAGCTTATCCCTTGACTATGGTTGCAAAACGCTGCACTGAAGGCGAATTCCGAGCTTTAGACACCAACACTTCACCCTGAACTGGAATAATGAATCCTAGCTGAAACCCAATCTGTAGAACATCCTTATCTCCCTGCTTCGGGTACTGTCGAAGCCAGTACCGCAATGCTTCCAACCGTATTGGAATCGGGGCACGGTCACTTACCTCATAACTTGGGGGCCGGCCCAGGGGCAACAGCGGCCCATTTTTTAATGCATTTTGCAGCCGAGTGTCCTCCGCTACAGACTGAGCAGACATGCCTAAATTTGCAGTCGGGAAACAGGCAGGAGGACTTATTGAACCTCAAGCAGATGTCCCCGACACCGCTTGCCCCTGATTTCTGCTGCAACATGCCCCCTCCCATCTGAAACAAACGTCCAACACTTGCATTGACCACCGTCCCACCTCTCCCCCACCCCTTGCCCCCGAACCTGCCCTCGCTGACATTTGCGTCAGCCAAAGGTTAATATCGTGCGTGCCCCAGGACAGTAATTTGTTCTCCTCCATTTTGTCCCTAAACTTCTCATCATAATTTAACCATGCCCATCCTTCGTGGGTCTGTGACGCCTCCAAGATTGAATCCGCATATGCTAGCAGCACCCCGTAATACTCGGGTGGATGATGACTCCACACATTTGCTAACCGCAGAAAGGATCGCGTCCAATTTACCACATTGCACGAGACCTTTTTGATTCGGCCCGCCTTTTCGTCATCTTTTTTTCCTTTTCTTACTCTCACCGGATCGCTTTCTGCCTTCTAACAGACGAAATATATCTATATAGCGCCGTTTACTAATCTTATGGTGCAACTTCTTCGGAACTCCCTCCCATAACTCCGAAAACGACATTACGGTAGGAGCTCCGCCTTCGACCTGGCCCCCACCACCCCACTGCTGCTTACCCCCTGTCTTTTCACTTTAGTCCCGGCTGACGAAGATGAAGAGTCCGAGGAGGTGGAGGAGGATGTCGCTGAGCTATGATGCCGCTGACAGGAATGCCTCCTTTTCTTGCGCAATTTACCCCCTTTCCATCACGTGAGAAACTTTGCTGCAACACCTCTCCTTGGTCAGCCTGCAACTCACCTGTCGCCAGTATATCTGGTGGCGATGCCACCGCTGTACTAGCCTCTGCCTGGCAGACATCCTCGCTTTGCTGAAGCAGCTCGTTCCGCCTCTTGTTGGTCGCCTCGTCCGCGAAACTCCTCCTTGATACCACTCCTCCATCCACATTTGCCGCTATTCCTTGGCCTCTCAATCTATGCCCCGCCGAATGCTGATTCATGGCCTGCACCTGTGGAGACAAAAAGGAAAAAGCAGGGGGGGGGGGGGGGAGGAACAGCCGGAGACTACGCAGGCGGCCAAGCCTCCAACCACTCAGCTCTGGACGGAACTTGCCCCCCCCCCCAAGCCAGTGTTCCCATGCTGCTGGTCCCCCTACTGGCAAATAGCTACCTTGCACCG
Source organism: Ichthyophis bannanicus (assembly GCA_033557465.1). Classification (NCBI taxonomy): domain Eukaryota; kingdom Metazoa; phylum Chordata; class Amphibia; order Gymnophiona; family Ichthyophiidae; genus Ichthyophis; species Ichthyophis bannanicus. The sequence goes on from CM066037.1 coordinate 408,285,691, forward strand.
GCGTCCAGCCTAAAGGGGAGGATATACCCTGCCCTCCCAAATTGGGTGTCCCTTGCCCTGCCATGCTACTGCCCTCTCCCCCTATGTCCTATCCCCAACCAGGATGCATACCTCCCAACTGCCTTTCTTCCAACAGCGGCCTTCCCCATCCCCTCGGGTTGTTGGCTGCTGCATCTCCGCTGCTAACTCCCGGTACTCCTCTAACTCTGCTTATCATCCTTTGCTACCACATCACTCCCGCTCTGAGAATCACTTGACCACATAACACTCCATGGGTACCCAAACCCACCTCTGCGGGGGCGCTCTGGTACTCGAGCCCAATCTTCTCCGCAACCTACCTCCACTCCTACCCATCTTGCGTATTACCAGAGACCCCCCTCGTCTTCTTCTGGGCCTCTGAGCTCTTGTGGGACCTCTACCCGCGGCCCTGCAACCCCACTGCCCCCTAACACGTGCATAACTCTCCACCTTCCCCCCCATTACTTTCCCCCACACCTCTGTCCACCTGTCCCCCTAAATCCACCCTTGCAGGTGTGGCACGCCGTCCCACTGCCCTGCTTGCTTTGCCAGGCCCTCCAAGCCGACCTAACCGATCTCTGCATGGTGGCATCACTCTCTACCCTTATTTTATTTATTTATTATTGCATTGTTTTATTAACCTGTTCCCCCCCCCTTTTTTTTTAATGGTAGCCCACTATTGCCTGAGAATTTTCTCAATCTTTATGACTAGCCCATGGTACTTTTTTTTTTTTTTTTCTTACCGACCACCTAAAGAGCTTGCAGCTTTTTTTTTTTAAAAAGCAGCACACCGCAGCAAAAAATTCCCCCACCCCCTTCAAGCAACTTGCTATCAACTCCAACACTTGCCTTGCCACCAAACTGACCACCTCTGCCTTTGCATCCTCCTCAATCCACCTGCCAATGCCGGGAAGGCCGGGGCCTGCACCCCCCACTCCCACGTGTCAGTTTCCATGACGTGACTGGCACCGCAGCACAGTGACTCTTGCCTCTGTGTCCTGCTCTTGGCTCCGGATTCGCCCCCTGCTACCTCTGATACACTGCAGCTCTCTCTCAACTCCGTCCGCCGCAAACCGTCCCGTACAAGACAGCACTCAGGTACAAGCCGACACACGGAGCCTCCGCCACCGTGACTGAAGAGGCAAGGGCTGCCGGCCTTACTCCTCCTCCCCCCCCCCCCCCCATGCTCGCCGGGCATCCGTCCCATTGGCTCCCCCATGATCGCATTCACGGGGAGCCAATGAATTAAAATTTTTCTCCTCCCGCTTGGGCGTTCTATTCCGTGGCCGCGCGCAGGGTCCCCGCACCGGGCTGTGCACCCGGTTATGGGCGGCCGCTGGAACCCTGCTCGCGGCCTTGCATTTTCCAAAGGTTCTTTATTATCCTCTTTCATTTAATATTTATGTACAACCTATTGGAAATTTTTTTTAGGGAGATCAGGCCTCAAATGTATGCTGATGACATTCAGCTCTACTTTGAGCTGAGTGATTCCCATCATGAAGCACATGGTACATTTGTGGGCTATATGATAGAGGGGATTGATGAGTGAATGTTGCTTAACAAATTGATATTCACTCTTCAAAAGACTGAAACTATGTGGATCTCCAAGCCCTCAATTAAAACCTCATCTTCAGCCCTTTTTGTGGTTAATAATTGTGCATTGTAAACCATTTATTTAGCAGCTCTTTTATACCACTGTATCTACGATTCACGGTGGTTTATATAGAACGTATTTGAACAGAAACTTATGGAACACTATGAACAAAATAAGCTGAAAAACATAAACTGCAAAGTACAGTGTACAATGCGGTGTAAAGCTTTGGGGTGATTGATTTGCAGCATGCCTCTAGTATTTAGCAGCATATTTCTATGATCCAGGCTTTTTCTCAGTTTCAGGTTATACGCAATTTCCATCCTTTGTTTCAAAAGATTGCTTGGCTAACATTATTCATGCTATCTTTGCCACAAAGCTATTATAATGTGCGGTTTATAAGTCATTCAAAAAGAACTGCAAATACTTTAGTGTATTTGCAACATTGCAGCCCATTTTAGGTTGGCTTTATAATTGTTAGACCACATTTCAGATCCCAACTAAAAACATTTGTTTCATGCTGCCTATGACATCCCCATCTCATGATGCAGCAGGTCCACTGCCAATGACACCTGCTTCCCTCTGGTCTCTCTCTCCCCTCTCCTCACCCTGGTTGTTTGCATTCCTGTTTCTTATAATTTTCTGGAGATCCTTTCTCTCTTTTAAAATGTTTTTTTTTTTAAATTGTAAACCGCTTTGCTGTTTTGTTTTTCGATGGGCGGTATATCAAAATTTTAATAAACGTAAACGATAGTGCAGGGAAGAGGTTTTTAATTTGTTAGGAACTGGGCAACATTCAGGGGAAGGGGGGCTTTTCTGAAATGATGGGCTCTACCTTAACCAGGGTGGAACCAGGCTGCTGGCATTAACCTTTAAAAAAGGAAATAGAGCAGCTTTTAAACTAGATAATGGGGTAAAGCTGACAGTTTCCCAAGAGAGTGTGGTTCAGAATGATGTATCTTTTGAAAGATACTAGCAAAACAGGGACAAACTAATAGAGAGGTTCCAGTAAAGGTAAAAGTAACCTCAATGCCTGTAAGTAAAGAGCATGAAGAGTTGAAAGATTCCAAGTTACCCTGTCCACTGATAACCAGATTGTTAATATGAATGAAAAACAAACTTTGAAATTTATTTATTTATTTATTTATTTATTTAACAATTCTTTTATACCGCGCTATTACAATCAGTGCGGTGTACAATGAACAAGAACATACTACAATGCATACAAGTAACATTGAGTTTTACATTAAACAGGGAACTTCAACAATAGGACAACCGGGGGAACTATGTACAGATTAACTTAATGTACTATGTACAGATTAACTTAATGTTATATACAGTAATATGAAACTCGTTTGGATGTTGTAATGTGGTTCACTAATAGGACTAGAGAGAAGGTTGACCAGCTAGCCCTTTTCAGGTTGTATTGCGGAGCTAGTTTTGATAATGTCTAGGTTGACTTCTGGGTAGCATTTTGTAAACAAGTGGTATTTCAATGCCTTTCTAAATAGGATTAGGTTTTTGATAGCACGGATTTCGTGAGGTAGCGCATTCCAGTTTAGAGGTGCAAATAAGGAGAAGGCCCTGTTGGAGGTGGCCTTAGTGCACTTCGTTATTATTTTTGGGACTATTAAGGTGTTCATTGATGTGGTTCTCCTTTTTCTGTTTTCCAGGGTGACATGGATGAGCTTGCTGATTGGCGTAGGGGGGCAGTTATTTAGTGCCTTGAAAGTAAGGACTAAAGACTTATACTGGATTCTGGCATGTAATGGCAACCAATGCAGTTCTTTCATGATGGGTGTTATATGGTCAGATCTTGATGAGCCAGAAAGGACTCTGGCTCATCAAGAAATGCCTGTATGCAAATGCTAAAAGTCTAAAAAGAATAGGATGGGAGAATTTGAATACATAACACTAAATGAAAGTTTACATACGATTGGCATCTCAGAACCCTGGTGGAAAGTAGAAAACCAATGGAATACCTGGTTACAAATTATATCACAATGATAGGGTAGATGAAATTGGTGAAAGGGTCCAAATAAGATAAAGGTTTTGCAGGAAACAAAATACAGTCAAACCTCAGTTTTCATGATTAATCCATTCGAAAAAGTCTGACTAAAACCGAAACGTATGAAAACTGAAGCAATATTTACCATAAGAAATAATGTAAATCCAATTAATCCGTTCCAGACACCCAAAAATATTCACAAAAAATACATTTTATAGAGAATAACTATATTTTACATACAGAAAACAATGAGAAATAAATATAAATGACTAATGAAATGGATAAATGAACATTTAACATCACTGAAAGCAAGCTAAGTACAGTACTGTACAATACAGTATGTTAGCATCTGGCCTTAGCCACCCCTGACAAGCTGCTGTGCCCAGCTCTCTTCGGAATCACATTGGATTCAGCCCATTAAAATACCTTTACATTATCTGCTCAATGCTTCAGAATGGCAGAAAATCTTAATGATATAGCTTCAGACGTACCCTGCAAGAGAAAGAACTGCCTCCCACATTCATGCAACATCTCCTGCTTACGTTGACAGCTTTTCTTCCCTGCTACCTCCGAGCCTGAGGGGGCGCTCCAGAGAACGGGCAGGCGGTGGACGAGATCGGGGCCTTCCTCTCCGCGCAATCCTTGCCTCTCTGACTCTGACCAGGCTCGAGGATGTATTTCATTTACGTGCTCAGCTGGCTTTCGCTTCTCATCACGCTGGCGATCGGTGAGTCCGGGGGGCAGTGCTGCCGGGACCGGGCGGGCGTTCTGGCAGTGTATACAGACCGGTGTGCAGCGCAAGGGTGTATGTATTTTCAGTACTGTACTTTACGAAAACCGAGGCGATGTACGAGAACCGGGATAAAATCTCAGTCAAAAAAGACGTTGAAAACCGAAGCGATGTATGAGAACCGGGACAAAATCTCAGTCAAAAAAGACGTTGAAAACCGAAGCATATGAAAACCGGGGCAAATGAAAACCGAGGTTTGACTGTACACTGTAGAATCTCTATGGATAGAAATTTTGAAGGTTCCTGCTTGAGAGAGCCATCCTCATTGTTAAGCCAGTGCTAACTTGTATGCTGTATTCAGGCATCTTCTTGTTCCTGTTTAGAATTTAGCTTGTTATTTATTTATATATTCTTTCTATACTTATAGCTTTTCAGTGTGTGTTCTATCTTCTGTCTGTCCTTTACCTAGCTCCTGCTCTCTGCAGTGCTGTCTCCTTCCTTAACTCTTTATTGCTTTAACACTTTATTGCCTCTGTATTTTATTTAACAGTTTTTTTATACTGCTTTATCATTTCAATCAAAGCGGTTTTCGTTGTAACTTAAACTTGGTAAACGTATATTAAACAGGGACATTGATAACTTGGATATTTCTGAGCAGTGGAGGGTTAAGTGACTTGCCCAAGGCCACAAGGAGTGCTAGTGGGAATCGAACCCTGGTCTCTTGGTTCCCAAGCCAGTGCTCTAACCACTAGGCTACTTGACTACTACTGACTGCACAGTTAGGAATGCTTTTCTTTTCTCCTCCCTATTTCTCTGTAAATATTTAAAGTTTAAGCTTTTACCTTGTCTGAGTTACTAGGGCACTTCCTATGGAATCTGCCTGCTGCTATTTACTTGCCTTCAGTACTTGGCCAACTCTTCACCCCCTGCTGGGCTTTGTTCAGAAGCTTACTTCTTTGAGCACATGAGCTGCTGACCTTCTATTCGGATGTTCCTGCTTTGGAGAGCACTCTTATTGTAAGCCTCTGTTAACTTTTATGCTCTATTCAGGCATCTCCTGGTGCCTGTTTAGAATTTAACTTGTTATTTATATATTGTTCTTTCTTTAAATATTTCTAGCTTTTCAGTGTGTATTCTATCTTCTTTCTGTCCTTTATCCAGCTCCTGCTCTCTGCAGTGCTGTGTCTCTTTCCTTAACGCTTTACTTTATTACCCACCCACCCACGGGTTAACTCTTTTTCATAGCCTTCCTGTGCTCATAGACGCAATTACTCAGGTGCACTTGAACCCACCAGGACCTCTCTCCTCCCTCTCTACCTATATCTCCTGTAATTTGCATTCTCTTCTCTTGTCCCTCTCCTATGGTTCCAGATAAGTGTTCTTGATGTTAACTCTTCCAAATCTCTTCCCCTCATTCCAACAATTCCATGGCCCTACTTCTCATTACCCACTCCTTACTATTCCCACTTCCTCTACCCTTTTTTCTTCTACGTTATCTGCCCTTGAGCTTCACCATTTTCTTCCTCTCATTCAGCCATCTCCTTCCTCTCATTCAGCCATCTCCACTCTTATTGAGGGAACCTCATCCTCGTTTCCGTTGTGCTTCCTCCTCTCTCCCCCGTTCTCTCCTGTTCCTTCTCCTTCTCTCATCTGGAGATATCAATCCCAATCCTGCCCCCCACCTAGTCTTTTTTCACACTCCCAAGGGAGATCAATACATAACCTCTCAAATCTGGTTCATATCCCTCTCCTTTCTCCCTCTTCTCTTCCTTTTTCATTCACCTTATGGCATGCACATTCTGTCTCCAATGCACTTGCCTTCATTCATGACTTCTTTATCTCTAATACACTGCATCTCCTGGCTCGTACTGAAACTTGGCTTCTCCTTGAAGGCTCTGCTTCAGTTGCTGCCTTTTGTCATTGAGGCTACCTATTTTCCCATACACCTCAGCCCATTGGGCGTGGGGTGGTGTTGGGTTTCTACTCTCTCAATCCTGCCAATTTCAGCCCCTCCTGCCTCTGTCTAATTCCTTTGCTTCCTTTGAAGTCCATGCCATCCACCTATTTACTCCACTACCTCTCTGGGTAGCTGTCATTTATTGACACCCCCCCCCCCCTCCGCCCCACCAACAAGTCCACCTCTACCTTTCTCACAGACTTTGACTCCTGGCTCTCCTCCTTTCTGGATGCATTTTCCCCTTCCCTTATTCTTGGGGATTTTAACATCCATGTTGATGACCTTTCTAACCCTAATGCCTTAAAGCTCCTTTCCCTAACCTGCTCATTCAACCTTCAGTTGTGCTCTACCGCTCCTACTCACAAGCATGGCCACTGCCTTGACCTCATCTTCTTCTCCAACTGCTCACCCTCAAACTTCTCCACCTCAATTCTTCCCTTATCTGACCACCACCTGCTAACCTTCACTCTTTGCCACCCCGTCTGGTCTCGCCAGGGTTGGCCCTAAGGGTTTCTGCCGCCCTAGGCAGAAAACCCAGCCTCGCTGCCCCCCCTCCCCCCAGCTGCCACATATTCCATCTTGGGAGGGGGAGGTGGCAGTATTTCCAAAAGCAGCAGATTTTTACCACCGCTTTTGGAAATACTACTGCTGCCTGCCTCCCCTCCCCAATGGAATTGGTGGTAGCTGGAGGGGACAGTGCGGATGCCCATGTGTGTTGCCACTGCCCACTCTTGCTGGCTGCCTAGCTCACCTAGTGGATGGGCTGGCCATGGGTCTTGCCTGATCTCCACCAACATGTTTAGGAATCTTCACACTATCAACCCTTTAGCTCTATTCGCTGCTGTCTTATCACCTCTTTCTTCCACTATGTCATTTGAGTCTGCTGATGAGGCAGTATCTTCCTATAACACTATATTCTCCTTTGCTCTGGATGCACTTGCTTTTCCCATTCCATGCTCTGTGAGGCATACTGTACCTCAACCCTGGCTGTCTTTGACAATCCGTTCAGCTGAGCACCTTTGACTTAAATCACATACCCTTGCTGGCTGCTTACATTTCAAATTCATGCTAACCTTTTTTCAGTCAGTGATACCACTCGCCAGGCAAGAGTGCTATGTCCATCTGACTAGCTGTCTTGCTTCTGACCCTCGCCTTCTCTTTGCTATGCTTAACATTCTCCTCAAGGTCCCTGCTCCCCCAGTCCCTCATTCACTTTCTGCCCAGACCTTGGCTGACTATTTCCATAACAAAGTCCAAAAGATTAGCCTTGAATTCTCCACAGGTTCACCTCCACCTCCCTCTGCCCCTCTTCAGTCCCAAATCCTTCCCTCATCTTCTGTCACACTTTCTTCCTTTTCTGAAATCATTGAGGAGGAAACTGCAAATCTTCTCTCCTTCTCCAAACTGATGGACCTGCTCCTCTGATCCCTTTATCACTCATCTACTAAGCTCTATCTCTTCCACCATAATCCCTTCCATCTGTCATATCCTTAACCTTTTGCTTTCCACTGCAACTGTTCCTGTGGCCTTCAAACATGCTCTGGTCACACCTCTCCTCAAAAAGCCCTCACTAGACCCTGCCTGTCCTTCCACCTATCAGCCTATTTCTTTCCTCCCCTTTGCTTCAAAATTACTTGAATGAGCAGTTCACCACAGCTGTCTTGACTTTTCTCTCAAGCCCTTCTGGATCCACTGCAGTCTGGCTTGCTTTTGTCTGCTACATTCCACAGAAACGGTTCTTGCCAAAGTTTCCAGCGACTTCTTCCTCACCAAATCCAAGGGCCTTTATTTGATCCTCATCCTTCTTGACCTTTCTGCTGCTTTTGACACTGTTGATCACCACCTTCTCCTCAATGTCCTGTCCTTGCTTGAATTTAGAGACTCTGTTCTGACCTGCTTTTCTTCTTATTCTCCCAAGGTACTTTTAGTGTATGTTCTGGTGAATCCTCCTTTACTGCCATCCCACTTTCAGTTGGTGTACCTCAGGGGTCTGTCTTGGGACCTCTACTTTTCTTTCTCTACACTCAGTCCCTTGGTGCACTTATTTCCTACCATCTTTATGCTAACTACTCTCAGATCTAGCTCTTTATGCCTGAAATCACTCCAGGGATCCAGGCTTGTATCTCTGCCTGCTTATCCAACATTGCTGCCTGAATGTCTCTCTGCCATCTGAAATTAAACATGGCCAAAACTGAGCTCCTTATCTTTCCCCCTAAACCCACCTTCCCCCTTCCTCCCTTCTCTATTTCTGTGGATGACACTACACTCCCTCTTTCCTCAGCTCATAACCTTGGAGTCGTCTTTGACTCTCTTTCTCTGGGCACATCCAACAGATGGCTAAAACTTGCCGCTTCTTTCTCTATAACATCATAAAAATTCATCCCTTCCTTTCTACTCACACTACCCAAGACCCTTATCCACTCACTAGTCACCTCCCACATTGACTATTGTAACCTGCTCATAGCTGGTCTCCCTCAGAATCATCTCTCTCCCCTTCAATCCTTTCACAGCTCAACCACACAGCTTATTTTCTGCCAGTGTCACTATGCTCATGTAACCTCTCTTCTCAAGTCATTTCACTAGCTCCCTATCGGTTTCCGCATCTAGTTAAAACTTCTACTGACCTACAAGTGCATTCATTCTGTGGCTCCTCACCACCTTTCTACTTTTATCTTACTCTACACCCCTCCACTCCTCTAGCAGACCCTTTTTATCTGTGCCCTTCTCTGCCACTGCCAGCTCCAGCCTTCATTCATTCCACCTTGCTGCTCCATATGCCGGGAACAAACTACCCGTGTGTTGAGACCCTTCTCTAGCCCTGTTCAAATCCAAGCTATAAACCCAACTCTTTGAAGCCATTTTTGGATCCTGATGCTTCTCGCTGTCTTGTCCACTATTTATGTGTATCTTACCATACTCTATTCCCCAGTTTCACTGTATGTTTTGTCTTAATTAGATTGTAAGCTCTGATGAGAAGGGACTGTGTCTTAGATCTATATGTACTATGCCTTGTAGTGCTATACAAATGATGATTAATAGTAGTAGTAGAAATTGCATGTAAAAAGGAGAGACAATGGGAATATGGGGTGTACTACCATTGTCATGGCCAGAATAAACAGATGGCTGATGAAATGTTTAAAAAATAATTAGGGAACCTAACAAAAATTATAAAACAGTAAAATGGATATCAACTACCCCAGTATTGACTTTGTCAGTGTCACATAAGGATATGCTAGGGAGATAGTTTCTGGATGAAATAAATGACTGCTTCATGGAACAGCTGGTTCATGAACAGATATGAGAGGAAACTATTTTAGACCTAGTCCCTAGTGAAATTCAGGATCTGGTGCAAGAGATAAGTGTTTGGGCCACTTGACAAATGTGATCATAACATGATCACATTTGATTTAATAAATCTTTATCTTTATTAACTGTCTTAATATACTGCACCTTTGAAAACCAGCAGGTCGGTTTACAATGCAATAAAAAACTCATAGGGCCAGGCATGGCCAGGAAACGGAAAAAACTACACTTCTTGATAGGACAGCAGCAAGCACACCAGACAGGAAGAGAAGGCTAAAGAAGGGAGAGAGCAGGCGAGAGGAGAGAAAGAACTAGTTGGGAGAACTGGGTGGGAGATCATAGGCATGACAGAACAGATGTGTTTTAAGGAGTGCCTTAAATTTTGGGGTAAGATGGTTCCAAACGGAGGGGAGGAGGGAGGGAGTTCCATAAGAATGGTGCCAGGCAGAAGAAGGCAGGATTACGGGTACACTCCAGATGGGCACGTGCCGGGGACGGAAGTTCAAGATGATTGATATGGATAGACCAAAGACTGCAAGGCACTGAACAAAACTGCAGTGAGTCGGCCAGGTAGTGCGGTGTGTGGGTGTGAATTGCCTGTGAGTCAGAATTAGGAGTTTAAGACTATATGCTGGGAAACCGGTAACCAGTGAAGTTGAATTAAATGATGTGTGTTATGACTGTAACGGGAGGTGTGAGAAATGATTCAGGCAGCAATGTTTTGAATCAGTTGCAGACGATGTATTTGTATTTGGGAAGACTGGTGAAAATAACATTCCAAACGTGAGATAACCAGTGCAAGAAGGAGTGTAGTGAGTGAGGAGGGAGACAAGACGTTACTAATTGCTCTGATCTGACGAAGAAACAACAACTGGCAACAGCAAAAATAGGAAGGACAGCAAGGAAAGCCACAGGTGCTAGCTTTTAACTTTCAAAAGGGGGGACAATGGATAAAAAAAATTACGAAAAGTAGCTGCAAAGGTTAAAGGTTTACATCAAGCCTGGATGGTCCTTAAAAATACTATCTTGGAAGCCCAGAACAGATATATTCCATGAAGGAAGGCCAAATGACTACTGGCATGGTTTAGAGGAGAGGTCAGAGTGTCTATTATAGTCCAAAAAGCATCTTTCAGAACATGGAATAAGAGGCCAAGGGAGAGGAAGTGGCATCACCGAGCTGCATGACTGCATAACTGAAACGCTCCAGAGCCCAGACCCATATTAGTGAGGAAATAGTGGAGAAAAATGCCTGCAATCACTCTCAAGTAGGTCAGAGATAAAGGTGGAATGGAGCCAGAGTGGAGCATGGTGGCAACGCAGCACAAAATCGATGATTTAAAAGAGTTAGAGTACCACAATGCAAAAGTGTTGATCCCGGAGAGTGGGAAGATTGACAGACCCACGGGTGCAGCAGATTGATCCTGGCGTATAGCCACGCATGAAAAATTTGTTGGAAGGGACATATGATTGCTGTATTTGCGGACTTGGTGTCTGCCACGTTGGTTAGAAGGCGATCACCGAGTAGCTACACTGCGATAATGAGGCAGGAAAATGTGCGATGCAGATGGCTTTATCCGCAAGGGCTGGCTTCACAAGGAATGGGATTACAAAGCGAGCAACAACAGAAGAGCTGAGAGCAGCAATGCAAGACATGGGCTTCAAAGAATTACCACAGAACATTGCGAGCCTGAGTGCTTAAAGAAGTTGGCGAGCTCTAAAACGAAAATGGGAGAGTGCAGAGTGGAAAAAACAAAGGAAAGGACCAAGAAGACTGGATGGGTCCTGAATAGGACTTAAGACTGTGAAAAATTGTTCTAAGGTATACTAAAGAGCAAATATAAAAGTAGGAAATGGCTGTTTGGAGGGAATCTTTCTAAGAAGAGGGACAGAGGGATTGGGTGAGGTGGTAAGGGTGGGAGGGGTGAATATAATAGGGAGTGGATGTGGGGGTAAAATGAAGGTTTGAAGTAATGGGAGATAAAAAAGGGAGGGAGATGGAAGGGAGGGGGAAGCGGGAGCCGGGATGGGACAGAGCGTGTCTAGGGCTTGGTGAGTCACCCCTTGGTGATAGTGATAGCTGGGAAAGTGAAGGAGGGGGATTGGGGTCAGATGGGGGAAGGGGAGGGGAAGAAGGGGGGAGGAGGAGGAGGAGGAACAGAAGTTGTGGTTGTTACCTTGAATGTTAAAGGCTTAACATCTTGGCAGAAGCGACGAAGCCTTATAAGGGAGGGAGGAATAATACTTGTCCAGGAGACACATCTGAGGGCTAATCAAGAAGGGATGTTCCGCACAAAATAATTCCCCTGGGCTTGTCTGGCGGGAAACAAAAGCCAGAAGAGGAGAGGGGGGCTAGGCATAATGTTTTCCAGGACCTTGCACACTGAGGAAAATAAAGTTATCAGAGATGAGGAGGGCCGGTGGTTGATATGGGAGGGAATGGTCAATGCCAGGCAAGTCAAGATAGTGTACGTCTATGCACCAAGTGAGGAGCAAGAGGCCCTTTTATGATAAGCTGCGAGTGAAGGTGGGGGAGGCCATGACCATACTTGGGGGGGGGGGGGATTTTAATATGACCATGAACCCATGGATAGATAACTTTGTGGGAGGTGGGGAACAGAAAACATAGGAATGCGTTGAAATGGTAGCATCTTTTGGGCTAGTTGCTGTGTGGAGGCAGCAAATGGGAAATAAAAGGGACTACACTTATTCACTGGTTCACCACACATAGTTGCATTGATATGATTTTTTTGGAGGGAAACTGTCTCCCACAGGTAAAGGAGAAGTGGAGATAGGTCAGATAGAATGGTCAGATCATGCCCCAGCTATGGTGAGCATAGATTGGCAAATAACAGCTAAAGGTCTCCAGTTTTGGAGACTTATGAGTCACTCCTCCAAGATAAGGAAGTGGTGGAACAAATGAAGGCAGTAAGTAAGAGGTATTTTGGGAAGAATAGTACACCCGGAATGGGTTTGGAGGTCATATGGGACAGTTATAAAGCATTTATGTGGGGGGAGCTTATAAAGTTAGGGGCAAGAAAGAAACAGGAAAGAAGGAAGGTGGAAGCAAAGTTGCAGGCAGAGTTGATATACTGGTCTAAGAAGCATAAACGGGAAGGGGGAGGCAAGTCACTTAAGGAAATGGAGCAGATTAGAGAAGCCCTGAGGATCTTGAGTATGGAGGAGTGAGCCTTTCAGCTGGAGAAGCTGAAATTGGACAATTCCATGCATAAAAACAAATTAGGGAGTTGGTTGGCTAGAAAATTGAAGGCCCGGAGGGCACATCAGAGCATTTTGAAAATTTGAAATGGACAGGGACAAATGGAATATACCACAGATAAAATTCAGCGGGCATTCATGGAATTTTATCAAAAGTTGTACACTTTGGAAGTGTCAGGGGGGAAGGAGGCAGGTCAGGCCTTCTTGCAGAATCTCCAGTTGCAAGTGTTGAGGGAGGAGGACAGGGACTTTCTTGGGCAAGCAATAACAGAAAGAGGAAGTGCTGGTAGCCATAAGGGGTCTGAAGACAGGGAAGGCACAGGGGTTGGACGGTCTCACTGCCCAATTTTACAAGGTCTTTGGAAATGAAGAATGAGAATACCTAAAAACATTTGCAATAAAATATAAGTACAAAAAAGAAAAAGTGGCTAAATGATGAAAACAAAGAACCACGAGCACAGGCAACTTAGATGCAAAAATTTGAAAAGAAGCCTGTCTTGGAAGCAAAAACTCATAATAAAGACTTTTTCAAATGCATTCATAGCAAAAGACCTGTGAAGAAAGTCAGTTGGACCATTAGATGATAGAGGGGTATACGAGGCACTAAGGATGATTGCGGAGAGACTGAATTCTTTGCTTTGGTCTTTATGAAACATAGGAATCTTACCCATGACAGAAGTGATATTTAAAGGTGATATATTGGAGCACTTGAAGCAAATCTCAAAATACCTGGTAGATGTATTACAGAGTAGCAAATCACCTGGAATAGTTGGTATATATCCCAGGATGCTGAAAGAACTAAAACATGAGATTGCAGACCCTACTATTTGTAATCTGAGAACTATCATTCAACTAATCTGTAGTATCTGAAGAGTAGCCATCGTAATGCCAGATTTTAAAAAGGGCTCCAGGGGTGATCTGGGAAACTGTAGATCAGTGTGGCTAATGTCAGTACTGGTCAAAATGGTAGAAACCATTATATAGAACAAAATTACTCTGCATATTAGATAATCATGGTTTAATGGGACAAAGTCAACATGTATTTAGCAAAGGAAAGTCTTGTCTCCCTAATCTGCTATATTTTTGTGAAGGTATGAATAAATAGTTAAAGGTGAGCCAATTGGTATAGTGTATCTGGATTTACAGAAAGCCTTTGACAAAAGATCTCTCATGAGAGAGTCTTGTGGAAATTAGAGTCATGGGAATAGAGGCTGTGTGTTATTGTCAATCAGGAACTGTTTAAAAGATAGAAAACCGAGAGTAGGGCTAAATGGCCAATTTTCACACAGCAAAAAGGTATATAGTGGAGTACCTCAGTGATTGGTGCTGGACCTGCTGCTTTTTAACCTGTTCATAAATGACTGGACATGGGAACAACGAGTGGGGTGATCAAATTTGTAGATGACGGAAAATAATTCAAAATTCTTAAAATACGATTGTGAAAAATTGCAAGAGGACTTTGAAAAATTGGGAGACTGGGGTATCCAAATGGCAGATGAAATTTAGTATGGACAAGTGCAAAGTTATGCACTTAGGGAAGAACAACCCAAACTACAGAAAGATGATGCAAGGTTGCACATTAGGAATCACCACCCAGGAAAAGGATCTAGACTCATCATGAATAATCCTCTGCCCATTGTGCAACAGCAGCCAAGAAAGCAAATATGATGCTAGGAACCATAGGAAAATAAATGGAAACTAAAAGAAAGGATATTATAATGCTTCCTTATTGCTCTATGGTAAGACCGCACCTTGAATATTGTGTGCAGTTCTGGTCACCGTATCTTTAAAAAGGATATAGCAGAACTATAGAAAAGGTACAGAGAAGAGTGACCAAAATGATAAAGGGGATGGAAGGATACCCCTATGAGGAAAGGCTTAAAAGATTAGGGCTCTTCAGCTTGGAAAAGAGATGTCTGAGTGGGGGATATGATAGAGGTCTATAAAATAATGGGTAGAGTGGTACTTTTTGAAGTGATTGGTTGTTGATCCCTTCAAAAAGTAGAAAGTCTAGGGGGACACACAATGAAGCTACAATGTAGCACAATTTCAGACTAATCAAAGAAAATATTTTTTTCACTTAGTATGTAATCAATTTCTGAAATTCATTGCTGGAGGATGTGGTAAAAGCTGTTAGTGTAGCTGTGTTTAAAAGAGATTTTGACAAGTTTCTGGAGGAAACATTCTTAAACCTTTATTAAAGTGGACTGAGGAAATCTATTGTTTATCCCTGGGATAAACTGCATGGCATCTGTTTACCTTTTGGGAACCTGATAGGTACTTGTGACCTGGATTGGCTGCTTTTGGAAACAGGATATTGGGCTCAATGGACCTTTTTTTCTGACCTAATATAGCATTTCTTATGTTCTTACGTAAGACATGGATTTTTTACATTGGTGTGTTAAGATGTATTTCATTTTCATTGTGTTATATATTTTATTTATGATTGTATATTGATATTGAATATTTTGTAAACTGTCATTAGCTTTATTAGATTTGTGGTCACATGTGATATATGTATAAATAAACATGACCCTTGAATGACAAAGACATATTGTTAAGAGTATAAAAAATGATGCAATTCAGTGTCGCTATGCATCAACAAACAAGTGTGGACACCAAAAAATTATTTGTACTCCCTGCCCATTCTGCACTGCAGGAAGTAGTTGGCTAACTTGCCAGTAAGTATTAGTTGCAACAGTAATAGCAGAGTCATACTTTGTTAAAAATTCTTCCTGAGATCTAATGATTGCAAATATCCTACTTTTTGCACAAATATATGCTATAATCTGATTGAGTTTTATAAATTCTAGGCATTATAATAACGTTAGCCTATTTAGATACACTTTCTGGTCTCCTAATAATTTTAGTTTATTTATTTTTATTTATTTATTTATTTTTCTTATATACCGCACTATTATCAGTGCGGTTTACATTTGAACAGAACATACAAGAATGTAGCAAGTTACATCGAGTTTTTACATTGAACGGGGAATGTAAACATGGAGAAAGGAACAAGGGAAAACTATGTACAAATTATATACAAATTATATAAATAGGGATACTCTTGAATCCTATTGTTTGTTGTGACATTTTCACCATTTGTGACTAATTCCTCTTCCCTCTCTCTCCTATGAATCCGGTAACAAACTCCTAAGTGGAAAAGATTCTCTTTGTGTGTTAACAAGGACAATTAGATCTTCTTACCTGTTCATTAAGGAGTCTAGACCAATACTAAGCTTAGCCTCTGAGAGATAAGTTAACTACTTAAGTGAAAGTTCATTTCATTGTAAGAGCAGCTTACCATAGACACATGGATGAGCACCTTATATTGGTTAATCCACTGATGTCAAAGTTCTTGAAGTGTTATGGCATAATAAAGACCCTTCAGAGAAACTTTGGTCCCAGAGGCTTTGAGTGTAATCCTAACCCAGCTCATTAAACCACTCTTCAAACCTATGGTTTCAGCAGAATTTATATACCTAACCCAAAAGGCTGTTTTCTTAGTAGCCAGAATTTCAGCCTAGAGAGTAAGCAAGTTTCAGGTTCTCATCTCATACTCGTCTTACCTGAATTTCTTCTTCATTAGGTTGGCTCTCTGAATACATTCCAAGTTCCTGACAAAGGTAGTTTCAGTGCATCACAACAATCAGCCTTGCTTCCAACTTTTCTATTTGAAGTTTCATGGTCACAAAAATGAAAAGGTCCTACATACCCTGGATTGCAAAAGAGTGCTGGTGGATTACATGAAGAGAAAAGTTTCATTCCCAACCGCATCAACTTTTTATAGCCTATGAATCTTATTCATCTAGTTAATAGACTGCATAGCACGCAGCTACAATCTGGCAGAAGTGCAAATTACAGATGCTCTGAAGGCACTTTAGAGCTATGGCAATATCTCCCACACCTTTGTTCCCTTGCAGTTAAGGAGATCTTTAAGCAGTTATCAAGTTACTTGGTTCCGGAAGAGAGATTTTAAGCCAAACATGGATTTCTGACCATCTCATCCTGATGTATTATGGGACCCGCCACACTGATTCCAATAATTAAAGTCAGGAACTATAAATACCATACTGCATTGCGATGCAAATTTAAATCCAGAACTGGCAAAAAATCTCACTCATGGAACCCGATAACATGGTAACTCTGTATAAAGTTGCGACATGATCTTCTGTTCATATCATCATATCATCACATCTTACTGCTGTCTGAAAAACTTGACCTAGTGACCTATTTGGACAAGCGGTGTATAAAATCTAAGATTAAAGGGTAATTGAAAGTTCATAGGAGGATTTTTTTTCAGATACCACACCATTCACAGAATATTTGAACAGCTTGAAAAATTGAAATTTTCGTTGACAAGGCATGGTACCAGATGGGATACATCCCAAGATACTGAAAGAGCTCAGAGAGGTTCTGACAGAGCCTTTAAAGGATGTTTTTTATAGATTCTTGGAGTTGGGAGAAGTTACGCAGGACTGGAGAAGGGCTGATATGGTAACTCTTCACAAAGGTGGTAATAGGGAAGAGATAAGAAGTTATAGGCCGGTAAGCCTTACCTTGGTGGTGGGAAAAGTAATGGAGGCGCTCCTGAGAATGGTGGACTTTCTAGAAACCAATTGATTGCATGATCTGAGGCAACATGGTTTTACCAAAGGACGATCATGCCAAAAAAAATGTGATTGAGTTCTTTGGGTGACCAGAGAACCAGATCAAGGGCATGTAATACCTAGATTTCAGCAAAGCCTTTGATAGTGTTCCTCATAAATAGCTTATCAATAAACTGAGAAGCCTGGGGATGGGTCCCAGGCTGGTGAACTGGATCAGAAATTGGTTGACAGACGACAGAAGGTGGAGATAAACGGAACTCGCTCAGAAGAAAGGAAGGTGAGTAGTGGTGTGCCCCAGTGATCAGTCCTGGGACCAGTACTGTTCAATGTATTTGTAAAGTGATATTGCTGAAGGATTAAAGGGAAAAGTCTGCCTTTTTGTAAATGACATGGAAATTTGCAACAGAGTAGACTCTTCTGAGGGAGTGGACAACGTGAGGGAAAAATCTACAAAAGCTGGAAGAATGGTCCAATGCTTGGCAGTTAAGATTTAATGTGAAGAAGTGCAGAGTCAAGTACTTGGGATGCAGAAAGCCAAGGGAATTGTATACAACAGGGAGCGAGAGGTTGTTGGGGTGCACAGACCAGGAGACGGACCTTGGAAAGATTGTTTCTGGGGATCTTAAGGTAGCGAAACAATGTGACAAGGCAGTGGCCCAAGCCAGAAGGATGCTAGGTTGCATACAGAGAGGATTAACCAACAGAAAGGAGGAGGTATTAATGCCACTGTACAATGGAGTATTGTGTTCAGTTTTGGAGACCATATCTCATAAAGGATATAAAAAGTGGAGTGGAGGAGTGGCCTAGTGGTTGGGGCAAGGTACTTCAGGCCAGAAGGTCGGGGCTTCAAATCCCACTAGAGGACAGCAACCTTGGGCCGGAAGGACTGGGGTTTCTAGTCCCACAGGTGCTCCTTGTGGTCTTGGGCAAGCCACTTAACCCTCCATAGCCCATGTTCCCTGTAAATAGTTATCTCCAAGTTATAATGCCCTGTTCAATGTAATTTCAGTTTGTTCAATGTAAACCGCACTGATGCAGAATAGCGCGGTATATAAGAGAATGTAAATAAATAAATAAATAAATAAAAAAGGTTCAGAGGAAGGTGACCAAAATGATTTGGAGCCTGTGCCAGAAGACGTATGAAAAGAAACTGGAAGAGCTAAATACGTATACCCTAGAGGAGAGGAGGGACAGGTGAGATACAGTATGATACAGATGTTTAAATACTTAAAGGATATTAATGAATGAACAAACAAACCTTTTTCAAAGAAAGGGGAAACTGTAAAACTAGAGGACATAAAATGAAGCTGCAAGGAGGTAAACTTAAAAGCAACATCAGGAAATACTTTTTCACTGGTGGATGCTTGGAATGCCCTCCGATGAAGGTGGTGGGGACAGATACAGTGACGGAATTCAAAATGGCATGGAACAGATGCAGTGGATCCATTTATACCAAGAGGATAAAATCAAAATAGACTTAACTATTTCTTAAACTTCAACAAACAGAGAGGAGTGACCCACACAGAGTGGTGAGTACACCTATTCTAGCCACTTTACAGGGCAGACTAGCTGGACCATACTGGTCTTTATCTGCCATGTAACACTATCCCTCTGCATGCTATCCCCCTACCTGTACACCAGAGCCTCCACATGATCACGCCAGTATATAGTTATGCCCTTAAAGTTCCATTCCCCTATGCCATGGATGCACATGCTCTGAGGACCCTATATGTGCATTCTTGCTCACTTTGAAATCCCTTCCATGCCCCTCCCCCCATAATACACACACACACACACACACACTCCCCACTCCTTTATTTTTGTTTTTGTCTAATATCCTTGGCAGTCTTTCACCTTTTCAGAGTGCACCCTCAGCTGAGCATTTATTTATCTTGTCTACAAAGAATGTGAAGCAACATATAATGTTACATAAAATGCATAATTAAAAATTAAGACAAATGTTAAAGTTTTTGTTTGTAACACAGCCAGGCGACCAGCAAGACGGCCTCGGGTCACTACCCCCGCCCCCCTCCTTCTCCCCCCCCCCCAAATAACTACGCTCAATCCGTATTTGCAACCAAAGGAACACGTATTTATTTGGTTATCAACATTTCTTGGAAAGTACAGTATCAAACTGTTGGCCACAGCATAAGCCTATTACATTAACTATTTACATAACCCTTTATAAATAACATAACTATTTATACAGTAAATTACGTTTTCTCTTCAACCCTTCTCCAGAGGCACAACCCACTCTAATTAGGTCCTTTATTTGTTACTTATTTATTTATTTTTGTGTCTCCTACCCCCCAAGGCCTGCCCATGGCATTAAACCGGGCGTACGTACAGTTTGTACCTATCGGAGCTCCATCTACCGATGTTCATGATCTGTTCTCTGGTCATTACCAGGCTGGCCGCCGTTGAAGCTGCACCGATACGGAATGAATGAGTGCCGTAGAAGCACGTCTCCACGCCTACCGCCTCCAAGGCCTGCTTAAGCACCCTGGCAAATTGAAAACGCGAGAGGGGTGCACCGTTCGAATGCACCAGCCAGTGATCTGCTTCTGCCGGCCGTACCAGCTTATAATCGGCAAAGGTTTTGACCAGGCAGGATGGGTCCCCCGGTAGCTGGGCTAACCTTACCAGGGTGGCTCTCGCTTCGGTATCGGTTTTGGATCTCCGAACATGCAGAGCGAGCGCCCCGTTGTGTAGACTGACATCTCGTTCCCTAATACCCCCTTTGGCGTTAGCCCTATTCGCTGCGGCGACCAGCTCGCCTACCCGGAATGCTCCAAAAAAGGCCCAAGAAAAGGCACATCGGAATAACCGAGTCTCTAAATTGTCGAAACATATTCGGCCCGCAACCGCTATCAGCTTCTGTAATATATGATGTGTTATAGGGCGCCGCCAGTCTTTCTTGCGGGGCTGTTCCGTTGTCCAGCCTTTCATCACCCTCGTTATCAGAAAATCCGCTCTTGGGCTGCTCTTGCCCATAGCCTTTGCAAAGAAAGCGATTGCCGCCAATTGCGCCTGCACCGCTGATTTCTTGATACCAGTCCTTTTTGACTGCAGGATCCACCGTAGGATGGACTCAGTGGTAGGACAGACTTCCTCAATCCCGTTCCTCGCACGGAAAGCCTGAAATTTCTCCCAAGCCGTTAGGTATTTTTTTCTTGTCCGCTCTGATAGTGAACTCAGCACCAGCTCCCATACTTCGGTGGACCAAGGTCCCAAGCCTGTTCCGGGATGGCTGTCTTGATTGCGTCGGCTTCAGGCACAAGTGATCAGAAAAGCGAGATCTTGGAACGAGAAAGAGCATCGGCAAGGTTATTGAGAGTACCCAGTATGTGTTTCGCTCTGATAGTTATATTATGCGTTAGGCACATCAACACTATATGCCTCAGGAGTGCCACCACCCCATGGGTGTGAGCGTGCATCCCGTTCACTACGTAAACCACTGCCATGTTATCGATATGGAATGTGATCGCCTTGTTGCCAAGTTGCGGGGCCCACATGGCTAATGCTACCGCTATGGGGAAAAGCTCCAGAAAGGTAATATCCCTGGTAGCACTTACAGAGTGCCATTCAGGGGGCCATTCCTCTGTGCACCATGCGCCTTTGAAGTATATTCCAAAACCGGATCCCCCTGCGGCATCTGTGAACAGGTCGATATCTTCATTGGACACCGGGTGCTCCTGCCAAAATGCCCGTCCATTATAGGATTGCAAGAAGAGTTCCCACATGTGTAGGTCCTCCTTTATGCCCTTCATGATCCTGATCTTGTGATGTTTTCTCCGGATCCCTTTTGTCGCCAATGCCATGCGACGGCAGAAGACCCGTCCCATTGGCATGTTTCTGACCAATTATATCTGACCAATTGTTGTATTGTTTCAATGTAAACCGCACTGATGACAAATAGTTCGGTATATAAGAAAATTAAATAAATAAATAAATAAAACAGAGCAACCCCAGCATTGATTGAAACTGTTCCAACGTAGCCTTTTTGCGGACCTGTATGTCTCGAATGGCGGATCTCAATTTTAGTATTTTGTCAAAAGGCAAGCGCGACTGCTGCGTTGCTACGTCCAGCTCAATACCCAGAAAGGTAATGGTCTCCACGGGCCCGCAGGTCTTTTCCTCTGCCAGTGGGATACCGAAGCACTTGGCCACTTGTTCAAAGACCTTGAGGATCCTTAGGCAATCTTCCCGGTCGTTTCCAGCGAAAAGGAAATCGTCCAAGTAGTGTACCAAGGTATATGTCCCGGCGATATCCTCAACCACCCAGTGTATAAATGTGCTGAATTGCTCGAAATACGCGCAGGATATCGAGCAACCCATGGGCAAGCATTTATCAAAGTAATACTCCCCATTGAAGGTGAATCCCAGCAGCACGAAGGACTCCGGGTGGACCGGCAGGAGTCGAAAGGCTGATTCGATATCCGCCTTCGCTAGCTTAGCCCGATGTCCCCGTTTCCTTATGATGTCTACTGCGTGATCGATCGTCTAATATCTCACCGAGCATATCGACAGATCAATTTGATCGTTCACTGAGCTCCCTTCGGGGTATGATAGGTTGTATATCAGGCAAAATTTTCCCATTTCCTTTTTTGGCACGATTCCCAGCGGGGACAGCACCAATTTTGGAATGGGCGGGGCCCTAAATGGGCCTGCCACCCTCCCCAATTCTTTCTTTTACTAATTTTTGTTGGACTACAGAGCTGAATCTCTTGACTGATGGGGAGTTGCGTGTCCCCTGAGCAAGCGGGTTGGCTGAAACCGGAATCCTAAAACCATAAGCAAAGCCGCTCTCGATATTGAGAGCATTGTCCCTACGCGGGTAAGTGCGTAGCCAAGGTCGCATGTGATTAAGCCTGATGGGGGTTGGGGCCATGGCCATCACCTCCTCGTTGCTGCACCGGTCTAAAGGACTTGTTGTCCCTGCTGATGCGGCAAATGTTGACAGGGTGATTCCCACCGCAGTTGGTACATACATGCCGGAATTTGCACGGCTGCCATGTGCAGCTCCCAGCGTTGAACTGTCGGCATGCCCTGCGCCCATTCATCTGGGCGGCCTGCCGCCATTGTGGCGCCTGAAAGGACTGAGAAGACCCTTCTAGACAGTATGGTCTGTTGGGTGCCATCTCCTCTAGCCATAAATCCACGATCCTGTGTTGCCAGGTCATGGTTGGGTCTTCGGCCAAGCTTTGTCTGAACTTATCAAAATTCAACCAGGCCCACCCCCCTAATTGCATGTGCGCACTGTTCCCTCTAAGCTGTGCGCGTGTTCGCGCGCACACACCTCGCCGAACGAGCGCACATACTTTACAACAGAGCGCACAAAAATTACGGCTCTGATTCTGATAGAAAACAACACAGATGTCTTAAAATTTAAAAGTTATGATTGTAATTACTAGAAATTTCCCGCTTCATTTAGTAATCGTCTATTTTCATT
This sequence comes from Ichthyophis bannanicus, assembly GCA_033557465.1. Taxonomy (NCBI): domain Eukaryota; kingdom Metazoa; phylum Chordata; class Amphibia; order Gymnophiona; family Ichthyophiidae; genus Ichthyophis; species Ichthyophis bannanicus. Next base: position 408,308,576 of record CM066037.1, read on the forward strand.
TAATTTGATTAAAATCAATGTGGTGTACATACTGTATTCTGACGTGTAGTCAAATTTTAAAGTATATAACTCCGAGTGTCGTCATGTGGCACACAAAAATTTAACCTTCCTTCAAATGCTGCACACAGCTGATATTTTATGCGCACACAGCCTACAGAAAATTAGAGGGAACATTGTGCGCTTGGGTTATTGTATCTAAGTATTTAATTAAATACTGATTCAGCTCCGGCTCACGCTCCAGGACCACGCTCATGAATATATGAAAGGCCGAAACCCAATTGTTTATGGATTTAACAATCTTCGGCTTCTTCTCCCACTTCCTATCCTTCTCTTTGCCTTCATTTGTTTCTCCGTCCTGATCCCTGATCAGCAGCGAAAATATATCAATAAATTCCCTCCGCCAGATTCGTTTTTTTAATTTTCTAGGCACCGCGCTGGCTAAAGAGCTTACACCGCAACACGGGTCTCTGCTTACCGCCACTGGGCTCGTTAGCGTAGCCGTCTGCGCCAACCCGGATTTACTGTTGTCCGCTCTCTGCGTGTGTGTCTCGCTACGCTCTATCCAAACCTTTGCTAGCTGTCTTTCTTTTTGGGATTTACTATTTTTTCTTTTGAAAGTTTTCAAAATGCTGTGCATTGCGTTTGCTAAGGAATGTCCCCCTCGATATCTGAGATAGATTCCTCTGACGACGAGGAAGACAATCCTGCCACTGTTACCCTGTCGCCCGCAGGCTTACCTTTCGCTGAGGCAGAGAGTGGTGCACTGTCAACATTCGCTGAGCTGGTGCTTGGCGTGTCATCACCTTTCACTGAGCTGGTGCTTGGCGTGCAGTCTCCTTTTGCTGAGCTGGTGCTTGGTGTGCAGTCACTCGTGGCCTGCCGTTCTTCCTGCCTTGCCGTGGTTGCCTCCAAACGTTGCTTGAAAGCGCTTAGGCCGTGTTGACTGGATGTCGATTGTGCCTGCGGTTGTGTTGTGCCACGACTATTCAGTTGCGTAGTCTTAACCGCACGGCTCCCTCGCGATCCGTCTCCTCTGCTTGCTTTCCTTTTCGTAGCTGTTGCTGGTGCCCGTTTCGCAGCGCCACATGTCGTTCTGCCCTCATTGCTCCGCCTGCTACTTGTTCCCTCCTCGTTGCGCTGTCCTCTGTAGCCCTTCTCTCCGCTCTGTACTGTCTTTCGTGGCATATTATCCTGTATGCACAAATGCTATGGGAGGAAAAGGGTAGGGACACAGAAATGCATATTAGCGTTGCACTTGCGGGCGCCATATAATTGCCTGGGCACCATCATTCTTACCCTTGGATAACTACCCTTTCTTTCCCCTTCCCCCCCCCCCCTACTTTTTTTTTCTTTTTTTTTTGCGTGTGCCCATTGCATAGAAACTCACTCTTTCTCCGTGCGATGTCCCATTCGATAGCCCAAGGTGTTTCCCCGGCATATTAACTCCATGTGCATCCCCCATTGGAGCAGAATAGGTGGCACTATGAATCCTGGGGCCGCACATGGTGTTTGCCATACTTGATTTAAAAAAAAGGGCCTCCAGTCAGGCCTGCTAAAATCCTAAGATGCGTCCCCATTTTAAGTCACTAGATGGCAGACACAGCACATGTAACCACTGATCCTAAACTCAATGTAAAGCAAAGCAAGAAACAGACAAATTGATATTTTGCAAAGGAAATTTTTTTTTTTTTTATTTACATTCTGGCCAACCTAAGCCCCTTTAAAGCTGCGTGCTTCCATTAAACCTTCTCTCCGCAACTTTGAAGTACAGTCGGAAGATAGAACAACTTGCTCGAGCTAGCAGACAATAGCGTGCTAAGCTCATGCACCCCCCGTTAGAGGCAGTGACTGAGTTTTCTCATAAACGTTTGTATTTTCACAAATAGATCACAGTTCTACGTGACTAAAAACCTCCATTGATTCCCCTGTCTCAATGTGAGTAAATCCCAATACCCCCTTAGCCACTTCAATGCGTGATCCCATTCCCTCTAACCACTTTAACGCCTATGCACACCAGAACATAACCCAAAACATAACATTTATCCATTAGACTTAATATTGCTTCATCCAGCAGGCGCTCATGTTTGTTAAGCGCGATCAACACTTGCCACGTGGCCCCCAAGTTGCTATCCGGCCCCCCCTCCCTACCCTTGTCTATGCACTCTGTGCTTCGGGATAAGTTTCTCAACTTGAGCTGATAAGAACTTTCTTCCCCCTGGACTTGCACTTTGCTTTTCCCTTGCGGCTCCCCCGGGTAATATATGTTGGCTTTCTTCCCCTCCGGTCGCCCCCCCTCCCCCCTCCATCTTCTTCCCTGCTCCCACAATCCTTTACGGAGACTCACCCGATTTGCAGCCTGAGAAAACAAAACGCCACTCAAACCCTGCGACGAACGCTGGCTTAGTCGCTGATGCAGCGTCTCACAGCCCCCCGGTTCTCCGCTCGCGTCGGATCCCCGAAACTCCGTACAGCCTCTCCATGTGGCAAGAGGGAGGTAAGCCGATTGCCCTCTCGTGCGGTACCGTGTGGGGGGGAAAAGAGGGCAAGCGAAAGCGCAGCCGGCCTTTCTATAGCCGCCGCGCTGCCCGTCCTCCCGCCCCGCCTCCCCCCGCCAAGGTTAACCCTTGGCCTGCTGTGCCGACGCCCGCCTGTGCCCGGCTGTGCTAATTCGCGGTCGGGTCTGTTTTCTTGATGACCTCAGCATATACGGTGCACTGAAGCAATTATACATTCTGCAATCAGAATTTAATTGAAGCAATTATACATTCTGCAATCAGATGTAGTACAGAATGACTTTACATAAGATATGCCATACTGGGTCAGACCAAGGTCCATCAAGCCCAGTATCCTGTTTCCAACAGTGGCCAATCTAGCTGTGAGGAACTTCGTAAGATTAAGAAAATTTTTGTTTCTTGGAAAAAAGAGTTAAATTTATTTTGAGGGGCTATGTCAGCTAAATAACCCAGATATCTGCTTCATATATTACCGTGCTACAGTAAAATGGGAGTGCTTATAATGGAAATAAGTAAAGATTACAGTTTAGAATTGTGAAGAGTTTACAGATCTGTAGGCAGTTCTTAGATGACTGTTAGCAGTCTGCAGTTAGCTCTTGTTGCTTTTTTTTTTGTACCAATCCAAAACCCCAGAGAAGACTTAAAGGCAAATTTTAGGTGCTACGTAGAGATCAGAATTGAGACATTGAGGTTGGAATGTACACAATTCTACTGCTGTTTAGAAAAGGCTCTGCCTAACATGGAGCCTTTTGTAAAATACGTATAAGGGCATGCAGGAATGCACTTGTATTTGCTGACACACAAAGCCAGCAGAGCAATGTGACAGATCTACACATAGGGAGAAAATACTGTTGACAATTTTTCAACTTACAACTGTATGTAGGCCATTTTGCACACCTATGGATATAAATGCCACTAATTAAATATAGAAGCCGCAATCTTTATTTTCAATTGGGAAGGGGAAGTATACAACGGGGGATTAAGGAGGATAATCCCATTTCATCCCTTCTGTAAAGGGCTGGCTGAAATAAGCATTTTATATGTGCCAGGTAGCAGTGGTAAATCTCGATGTGGAAATGTTAGGTCTGTCTTGTGCATTCCCCTAATGAAATGGGGACTATATGGGTAGATTTTTGACCTGCCCAGGCCACGCCTAAACCATGATCCCCAACACACTCCCTTGCACTTTCTAGAGATCTTCAGGAACAAGCAGGAAGTGAGTCTTCACATATGGGTGATCTTGGAACCGACGGAGCCTGGCGCGGGAACATTCCACAGCATCCAATAGGAATGCTTTCAGGAGCGTTGGTCCACTCATGCATGTCTGCCTTCCCGCCTGATCTCATCGGTCATCTTTTTTTCTGCGCCTTCGGGACCTTGTCCCTGTTTCACTGCATCAAGAGACTTAAAAATTTTCTCTGATACCGTTGAATACTTAATTTTCTGCCTTCCCTTCAACTGACTCGACTCCCCATCAATTCTGGTTCTTGTTTTTTTTCTTTTTTTTCTTTTTTTTTTCACTTTTCCCTTAGACTTTGTGGGGCACCATTGCCCAATTTGATTTGCCTCCCTCCTTTTTCCAGAGATGGAGAAACCTGCAGTGGTTTTAAAAAATGCTCTAAATGTCTGAACATTATCTCCATCACTGATGAGCATGACTGGGGCCTCAAGTGTTTAGACCCAGACCACGATGTGGATTCCTGTCATGACTTCCAGAGGGAGAAAGAACTGGGACAAACAGAAGGGTAAGCTGTTTCCAGCAGATTCAATTCCTTCGGTGCACGCCTCTGGGTTGTCGATTCCTTCAAAGTCATCCCATGCTTCCAGATTGTCATTTCCCCTTAAACAGAAGGGAAAGCATCACCAGGAGTCCCCAGCACATAAGACCAAGGAAGAATCAGCTTCGGCATCGAGGGACTCTCATTTGTTGGCCTCAAGTTTGGCTTCGGTATCGACACCGCTTGTCCCATTCCGATGCGGACCGTCCAGCCAAACAGCCCTGGTGGGAGTTCTCACCCTCCAAAGCCTTCCAGGGGCTCGGGGTTGCCCCAAGGCTCAGTCCTCTATGGAACCCCTGATACTGTACTCGGGAGTTGTAGCCCAGACCATAGTGTCCAGAGTCGCACCTTCTCCTGCACCGATGCTTGATGATCGAGTCATCGCCATCGAGAGGAGCATCGCAGTGATCCTAGCTGCAGTGGCACTGGTGTCTTTGATGTTACAACAAATGGTGTCGATACCTCTGATGCTGTCGGTGGTCATCAATTTAGAACCATCCCTGGGGACAGCCATTGTGGTTCCATGACACCACCTACTTCACACCGTCCAATGGAACAGCCGGTACGGAAGTCCTTGATACCGCCTCTCTCAGTGCCATCTACATCGAAGCAGCCCAGATCCTTCGAGCATCAAAGGTATCAGGACCCCGACAGACTATTTTGATTTCCTGCCAGACTCTGCTTTGGTCTCAGAGGTCTCTGAATTGGAGTCTTTCGATTCTGATCCACACAGGGATATACCATCGGATCCATCACCTCCTTGTGAACATCACCGATCACCGCCCGAGGACATGTCCTTCGAGGACTATTATTAAAGATATGTTGGCTGCTGTGGAGGTTTCGGTAGCAACAGACACAGAACTGAGAGCTGAAGAACTCAATATTCTTCAGTATCTTTCGGCACCGAAAGAGGCTGCAACTCTCCCAGTGAACAATATCCTTAAAAATTTAATGACTAGGATGTGGGAGGCTCCCATGCCAACTCCTGCTATCAGCAAACGCTTAATACACCCTTTATAGGGTTCCTCCCTCTCCAGGTTTCCAGAAGCCAAAGCTTCCTCACCATTCTATGGTTGTGTAGTCAGCTATGAGGAGAAGTAAGAGGCAAAAGAACCACTCTTCAGTTCCTCCAGTAAGGGAAGCAAGGACCCTCAATACATTTGAAAGGAAGGCCTTCCAGACAACAATGTTGGCCTCAAGGATTGACTCCTACATGCAGGGGTGGCTCAAGGCAATCTGCTACCTGAGGCGAAGAATGAGATGGCGCCCCCCCCCCAACCTTTGAGAGGGGCAGGGCTTTTTCAGAAATCCAATCAGAGACCGAACCAAACCAAAAAGCCGATTCAGTTATATGGAGGAAATGGAAGATGTTTGCACACAGGGCCATATTGAGCTGCAATCAAGCCTTGTGCGACTTGCAGCTCGGGCACACACCCCCCTCTCCCTCCCATACCTCCGTCCAGCGCTGTCTGCTCTTTCCCTGCTGCTACCGCTGTCTGTTTTTTTCACAGCGGCACCGGCAGCAGGGAAAGAGCAGGCAGTGCTGGATGGAGGTATGGGGAGGAGGAGGGGGGCATGTGCCCGATCCGAAAGGTTCCGGCACTTTAAGCAGATCTGTCCCTCCCTGCTCTGACATTTTGTCGGAGGAAGGAGGGACCAGACCTGCTTAAAGTGCTGCGAAGAGGCTTGGGAGTGCATTTCGGCTGCCTGCTATTGTCCTGCCAGCAGCGGCAGAGCAACAGCAGACAGCTGAAATGCGCCCCCAAGCCTTTGCGCCCTGTGCGGCTGCACTGCTTGCACAGGGCTAGGTACACTCCTGTTTGTACACCAAGGAACTAAAAGACAGCAAAAACCAACAGCACAGCTTATAAAACTAAAATTATAACTCATTTTTATTTTGTTGTTATAAACTGCGCTATGGTTCTTTCTTTTTCTTTTTCAACATATATCTTGCATCCACAGTAGGTGCAAAGCAGAACAAGGACATTCACTCACAGAACTCAATATTTTAAAAAAAAATCTAATTCTGATCATCTCACTAACAACCACTATTCTCCAGTACCAGGCATGTTGTGAACTAATACAAAACCCTACAACAAAGAACAAACCTACCATACCATACCATACCATATCAGCACAAACTTCCAAAACTCACATAAGAAGCCCATCCAAAAAAAGCATCACTGTAAATACTACAGTGGGCCCTGGAACATTCATACACCTATTTGAAAAGTTGAATAAGTCAAATTACTACAGTATAGTATAGATCCTTATGTACAAACTCCATGTTAACAGAACACCTGACCTCAGTCACACACACACACATCGACCTTCACCAAGTACAGAATAAGTAACCACAATCTAAAGTAAAAATAAAAATATGTAGACAAAATTTAAACTAAAACCCCAAGAAGCCAGAGTCCATATGCAGTGCAACATCAGATAAATAAGAGGTGCAGTTTCACAATACTGTGTAAAATATAAAAATAGCACAAAGTCCAATCACTAAAATTCAATAAAATTATTTTTTCTACCTTTGTTGTCTGACCATTTCATTCTCTGATCATGCTGGTCCCGATCTGAGGCTTCTGCTTTCCTGTCTTCTCTTAACTCTCTTTCTGTGGTCTATGGCAGTGTTTTTCAACCACTGTGCCGCGGCACACTAGTGTGCCGTGAGATATTGTCTGGTGTGCCGTGGGAAAAATTCCAATTTCATCCGTAACATGTGGCCTCGGCTCACAAATTAGGGTTGCCAACCGGCCGGTTTTCAGCCGGCCTGGCCGGTTTTTCCATGGCCAGGCCGGCTGCCGGCACAGTTGTAAAACCGGCCATTGAAAAGCTGGTTTTTTGCTCTGGCCGCAAGATCGGGAGCGGCCAGAGCAAAAAACCGGCTTTTGTGCCGAAGTCCGCGGCGCGAACGCGATCGCGATTCCCTATAGCAGTGCAGCCGCTGGTTCTGCTTTGTACAGAGCCCGAGCTGCAATAAAGTTAATTTGAAAAGGAAAGACAGCCTATGAGGAGCCCGCCCCCATGACATCACTTCCTCGGGCTCTGCGATGACCGGAGGGCTCCTGACACAGTTTCTCTTTACTTTTCAATGTAAGTGTAGTGCAGCCGCTGCTCTGTACAAAGCAGAAGCAGCGGCTTGGGCAGAGGGGTGTGTGTGTGTGTGTGTGAGTGAACCAGCAAGGGGGGGGGGAGTGTGAGTGAACCAGCAGTGGAGGGGGGGGGTGGTGTGAGTGAACCAGCAAGGGGGGGGTGCGATGGTGTGAGTGACCCAGCAGGAGGGGTGAGTAAGTGACAGGGGGGTGGGTGAGTGAACCAGCAGTGGAGGGGGGGGGGGTGGTGTGAGTGAACCAGCAGGGGAGGGGGGTTGGTGTGAGTGTTTGATTCCTATTCAAGAGAATTACTTTATATATAGTCAATATAGGCACAGAGGTAAATTTTTTTAACATTTTCTAATGGTGGTGTGCCTCGTGATTTTTTTCATGAAAAAAGTGTGCCTTTGCACAAAAAAGGTTGAAAAACACTGGTCTATGGTACATGGTCCATCTGCCATTTCTTATCTCTTGTTTTCTTCACTTCCTTCCATCAGCCCATTTCCAGTTCCAGTAACCCTCCCCAGTATCAGCCTCCATTCCAGTCCTCCCCTCCCAGTACCTTCCAGTGTCAACCGCCTTGCATTCCCACAACTGCTACTGGTGTCCATTCCCTTCCAGTCCCCCTCCTTCCCCACTGTCCATCCCCTTGTAGTCCAAATATCATCCCAGGTATTAACTCAGGTCCACCCTCAGTGCCACCCCCGCCAGTCAGCTCCCTTCCAGCCACCTACCACTCCCATCCCCAAGTGTCAGCTCCCTTCCAGTCCCCTTTCAGTACATCCCAGGTGTCAACCCCTTGCCCCCTCCTTCCCCTGGCAGACCCTCTCATTATCCGCTCCCTTCCAGTCCTATTCTACCATCCCCCTGCATCAGCCCATTTGTAGCCCTAGCCCCTAGCTTTCTTCCAGGGCCAGCAGCACTCTCCTCCCCTCCCCCATTAGCCCATTTCCAGTCCTATCCCCCTAAATCAGCCCACTCCAGTCCTAGCCCCCCACTCAGCCCATTTCCAGTCCTAGCCCCCCAATCAGCCCATTTCCAGTCCTAGCCCCCCTCCCGATCAGCCCATTTCCAGTTCTAATCCCCCATCAGCCCATTACCAATCCTAACCCCACCATAGCCCATTACCAGTCCTAACCCCCCTCCTGATCAGCCCATTTCCAATTCTAACCCTCCCCCATCAGCCCATTTCCAGTCCTAGCCCCCCATCAGCCCATTTCCAGTCCTAGCCCGCCACCATAGCCCATTACCAGTCCTAACCCCCCCATCAGCCCATTTCCAGTCCTAACCCCTCCATCAACCCATTTCCAGTCCTAGCCCCCACCCATAGCCATTACCAGTCCTAACCCCCCCATCAGTTCACTACCAGTCCTAACCCCCCATCAGCTCACTTCTAGTCCTAGCCCCTCCCCCCCCCCCCCCCCCGCCCAGGGAAATTAAAAGAAAAACTCCATCTTCGGAAGCTGCTGCTGTCGCTGTGGCAGCGGCAGAATGAACTGCCCCCCCCCACCTCCCTGGAAGAGCCATCAGCACCACGGGCTCAGCTTTAACAGAGCCGTGGGGAAAGGAAACACTCTCCCTTCGCGCGGCTCTGCTAAGCTGAGCCGCAGAGGTGAAACGCTGGGCTCTTCCGTGGCAGCAGGGCCGTGGATGTGGGGCAGTTCATGCTGCTGCTGCTGCTGCTGCTGCTGCAGTAGCAGCAGCAGCAGCTTCCGAAGATGGAGTTTTTTTTAAAAAAAAATTTATTTTGAAGGGCGAGTGAGGTGGTCTTTTTGGGGGCAATTTTTGCTGCCCCCAAAATGTTGTCGCCTGAGAATACCACTTCACTCGGCCTCATTATAGAGCTGCCCCTGCCTACATGCTCTACATGGGCATGCTCCTTAGAGATGTGTTGTGGTACCGAAAGCACTCCTGAACAGATGGAATGGGAAAATAGCGAGCACTTTACCTTTAAAAGTAAGAGCAAGCCAGGTTCCCATGGCAACAGGAAGCTTTCAGCCAGAACGGAGTTCAGCCATAGCCATGACGTAAGAGCTGAAGGCAGCTCTGATGATTTGCACCTGAGTAACCAGAGGGGTGTGGCTGCAGGAGAAAGCCGTTTTAAAACGGTTTCAGAGTCAGTCTTGCAGCAGCACAGGAACAAGAAGGAGATCAGGCACAGCCAGGAGTGGGAGAAGCCACACTGGCAGGAACACAGCCAAGAGAAAGAGAACTCTGGAACAGAAGGCAGAGAGAAGCCTCTGCAATTGTCCAAGCCACTTCAACAAGGAAGGCACTCAGGAGGGCAGCAACCAGGGAAACCTTGGAATCCAGCTCCAGGCAAAAGGGATACTGGAGGGTCCATTCCCTGTACCTTTAAAGCAAAGTCAGAGCCTCTGTGGAAGCTACCCGAGGACAAGGCCAAGCAGTTTGCCTGCACAAGGGGAGAAAGCCCTGAGCACAGACAAGGCATTGCTAGTAAAGAAGGTACGTCAGAATTACTTCCTAGCCAGAGACTTGTTGAAGATATTGTGCAACAATTGAAAGATAGTGCTAATAAGTGCCGAGATAGCACGGCTGTAAAAGTAACTCCTAACAGAAACACTTTCAGTAAATGGTTTGAAGCTGATATAAAAGCCATAGGGAAGAGCTTACGTAATAACCAATCTCCTACACTAGAGAAGGTCACGGCTAATGAGAGAGGAAACCTTCTAGAGCAGCTGCAAGAGGTTATCCAAGGTTTGCAGTGCAAGAGTTCACCTAAGCAGAGCTGTTATTAAGAGAGTGAGGATATGATGATTCTCGACGTAGCCAATATTCCTGAAACACCTGAATGCTATGAGATGGACTGTTCTCTGTGTAACATTGATCACTTAGATTTACGTTAAACAAGCTTTGTAGGAGAAGAATACAAAGTTGTTTTGGCTGTTTAAGTTGCTGTGAAGAAACAGTTTTTGTACTTTATTTCTACTTTTCATTTGCCCCTGTTTCTTATTTGGAAAGAAATTCTATGCTTTGCCTAAGCCTGTTGAACCCTTGTGAAAGGAAAAACCCCTAAATAAATTTATCTGTTCAAAAGACCCTCGTGCCACAACACATTTTGTTGAAGAGTGAAACTTAAAAACTACAAGTCCCAGCAACCCTTGCTGCTACATAGTAAAAGGACACTTGGAAACAAGATCGCGATCACCCTTGCTATAGAGCCATCGGCCCTAGGCAGGGGAAGTGTGACAGTGTCTAGGGACCTGGCTGAGTTCACTTCACTTCTGCCTTCTGAGAAACAAGACCCTCATCAAGTCCTTGTGACTCATGCTCAAAACACATCCAAATTCCTCACAAGAACAGCTTTTGATGCTTTGGAGACTAACAGCAGGGTGGCTGCTGCCTGCATTGGGACTAGGAGGACAGCCTGGCTTCAGGCATCCGATCTGGAACAATGGGTCCAGGATAAGTTGATCAATATCCTTTGTAATGAGGAGAGCCTCTTTTGCCAGAGGTGGAGAGAAAAGGCAGGGGAGATAGAAACAGATGACCTTACTATGAAGCGGCTATCAAAGAGGATGGCAGATTCTTCCAAGAAGAAGACTGCTAGTAAAAAGCCCTTCTACCTTAAGAAGAAATGTTTCTATCCACCCTACCATTCGTATTCTGCCTACTCTGGTCAACAACAACACCGCCAGCAAGGACAAGGCAAACCTCAAACAAGGTTACTAAATCACAACCTCCCCCTCCAACTCAACCCACAGAGTTTTTGACCCCTTCCAAAAAAGCCGGGCCAGTTGCCCCATCAAATCCCCTATTCCTCCTCTAATTCCAGGGAGATTATTACATTTCGCAAATTGATGGACCATCATCACCTCAGAACCCTGGACCTTGCAGCCTACCTCCGAACTTTAGGGATCTTTCTGTCCCATACTTAGACAACTGATTGATAAGGGCAGAGAGCGCTCAATAAGTCACTGTTGCCTTCCAACGGACCATCCAAGTCCTTCAAGACTTAGGGTTCATCATCAACTACCCAGTCACACCTTTCTCCCACTCAGGACCTAGAGTTCATAGGAGTTTGGCTGGACACAGTTCAAGCAAGAGCTTTCCTGTCAGACGACAGACATTTTCAGCTAATTGCCCTGGCCACCCAGATCCAGGAGCAATCAACAGTAACTGCCAGGACTTTCCTTCGCTTACTAGGCCATATGGCCTCGACAATCCATGTCGTACCCCATGACAATCCATGTCGTAACACAAAATCCTTGTATGTAGTTATTTAAGCTCTGTTGCTGTCACTGTACATAGTTCAACGTTCCATGTAAACTGAATTGTATTACCCTGTACTCTTCACATTGTTCAAACTGTTCATTGTAAACCGCAATTGATCTGTAGGAAATTGTGGTATAAAAATGTTAATAAAATTAATAATAATAATAATAATAATAATGCCTGACTCAACATGTGGGTCAGGCAGTGGAATCTGTCACAACAGTGGACACAATCCATAGGTCGCCTCTCCGACCTCATCACCATTTCTCCTCAGATGAAAACATCCCTTCCATGGTGGTACACACCGCAGAACCTCATTGTAGGGTTACCTTTTCAAAGGTTTGCACTGCAGTATACCCTGACCACTGATGCATCCAAGCACGGTTGGAGGGCTCATCTCAACCCAAGTCTGTGGTCTTCCCTGGAGAGCTCCCTTCACATCAATCTCCTGGAACTCAGAGTGATCTTCAACGCCATCCATGTGTTCTCTCCCCACCTGGTAGCTGCTCGATCTTCATTCAGATGGACAATCAAGTGGCCATGTTCTATGTCAACAAACAAGGAGTTACAGGCTCTCGCCCCTTATGCAGAGAGGCAATATGCCTATGGAACTGGGCAATCTCTTGGGGAATTCACCTTCATGAAATATACCTTCCATGAGAGGAGAATCATTAGCAGACAGGCTAAGTCAATTTCTCCAACCACATGAATGGATGCTGAAGCCTTGAGTGGCACTCCACTTGTTCCGATCTCTTTGCTTCTCCCTGAAACGCCCAACTACCTCTGTTTTGCTCAAAGATTCTGTCTCCTCACAGAGAGAGCTCGGATGTTTTTTTCCTGCACAGGGGATAGTGTCTGCTCTATGCTTTCCCCCCTCTCCCCCTCATTGCAAAAACACTTTTCAAACTCTAGGCTAACTGGGGAATGATGATCCTCATTGCCCCTTGTTGGCCCAGGCAACCATTCTCTTCTCCTTCAGCTAGCTCAGGCTCCTCCCCTCAGGCTGCATTCTACACCCAACCTCCTTTCCCAGGAGCAGGGGACCCTCCTGCACTCCATCCTTAAGACTCTCTGCTTGACGGCATGGCTGCTGAATGCTTCGTCCTCTAAGACATAGGACTTCAAGAGGATGTTTTGCATGTTCTGCTGTCTTCCAGGAAAGACTTGACCAGGCGTTCTTACACTTTCAAGTGGTGCAGGTTTTTTCTGTGTTGCTCTCAGAAAACCTTGGATCCCTTCACATGTCCAGTTTTGGATCTTCTACAATACTTACTCCACTTGTCCTCATCAGGACTTTAAGACCAATTTGGTACGAGTGCACTTATGTACCTTAGCTGCTTCTCACCGTACCCTACAGAATCGCCCCATTTCGGCACACCTGCTAGTGGCAAGATTTATGTGTGGTTTCTTTTGATCAAACTGCTTCTCTGCCCACCACCCATGGTGTGGGATTTGAATGTTGTTCTTGCACAACTCATGCGGAGCCCTTTCGAGCCTTTGACGTCGGCTCCCATAAAATTCCTAACATGGAAAGTCCTTTTTATTGTAGCATTAACTTCAGCATGAAGGGTTAATGAATGTCAAGCTCTGGTGAACTACGCTCCTTATATCAGATTGAACCATGATAAAGTTGTCCTCCAGATACATCCTAAGTTTTTACTGGAGGTTGTCACTTCCTTTTATTTGAACCAGTCCATTTCACTACCAACTTTCTTCCCGAGGCCTCACAGTTCCAGTGCTGAGGCAAAACTTCATACTCTTGATTGTAAGAGAGCACTGGCTTTCTACCTTGACCACACCGAGGGTGGTCATCTGTGCTCTCAGCTTTTTGTCTCCTTTGATCCAAGTCATCTCAGGTTGCCAGTTTCCAAGAGGACTCTCTCAAATTGGATTGCAGATTGCATATCCTTTGCTTATTCACAAGCTGGGCTATCTCTACAGAATCACATCACAGCCTATAAAGTCCAAGCTATGGCTGCTACAGTGGCCAACCAAAATTCAGTTTCCAGTTCGGAGATCTGCCAAGCAGTCACATGGTCTTCGCTGCATACCTTTGCTGCTCACTATTATGTAGACAAGGACTCCAAAAGCGATGCTCAATTTGGACAATCTGTTTTATGTAACCTCTTTCAAATCTAGACAACCTGCCCACCACCCAGCTGACTACCCCGTGAGAAGTGCTCCCAGTGTGCTGAGTCTGTCAGATCCCTGCTGCAACTTCTGGCTGCACTGGGAGTCTTTCTTGCTAGGTTGTTATGTGCTAGGGAGTCCCATATATGAAAACTTACTTCCTGCTTGTTCCTGGAGATAGCGTAGTTACTTACCTGTAACAGGTGTTCTCCAGGAACAGCAGGAATCAATCTTCACAACCTGCCCACCCCCCTTCAAGTTGTCCTTTTATTCTTTAGATTTTTTTTCTCTGCTATTCATTTGACTGAGGAGACCAGGAGGGAAGGCAGACACGCATGTGTGGACCACCACTCCCAAAAGCATTCCTATTGGATGCTGAAGAGTGTTCCCATGCCGGGCTATGTCTGTTTTGACGTCACCCATATGTGGAGACTGATTCCTACTGATCCTGGAGATCACCTGTTGCAGGTAAGTAACTACGCTTGACCGTCTATGTATAAATTGCCATTTACATGTGGATGCTGTTTGCTCATGTAAATTACAAATAAGGCTTTTAAAATAACCCCTTAGTACTTTGTTCTACAGCATATAACCTTTAGTCGTATATTTCATGTATAATTTTTCTGAAATATATGCAATTGTAAATATATCTGTTTTTCTATTAAACAGTGCAACAGTTATTTTAGGATACCTGCCTCAAGAACTTCTAGGAACTTCCTGTTATGAGTACTTCCATCATGACGACCATACTCATTTAACTGATCAGCATAAAGCTGGTATGGAATTTCTGATTTGAAGAGATTATTTCTATATACAGATGTTTGTACTTGGAATGTTTATTTATGTATATACATGTGTATATGTATGTATATATAATATATATAAATATGTATATCTTTATCTTTATTGAAGACTTATATATATATATATATATAATATATCGGTACATTATGTGTGTGTGTATAAATCCAGAGGGTCGCCATTAGTCGACACCAACTCAATGGCACTTAACAACAACTATATATATATATATATATATATATATATATATATATATACAGTATATACATACACACACATTAAAATAGTTATTTATAATTGGCTAACTTGATCAGTTTTTATCTTTAATGTTCATTTATATATTAATAAAATATGTATAATGAAAACCCTACTATGTCAAAATATCTAGAAAATATCAGATCTTTGAAGGCTGATAGATTCTATTTGCCAAAAAGTTATTACTATCTTTCTTTATGGAAAAGTAGGATAATGTCCTCACGTATGGGTGATGTCATTGGACAGAGCCCGTGTGGGAGTAGCTTCTTAGTTAACTTCTAGAAGCTTTTGGAAGCACTCCACCGCGCATATATGCCATTTCCCACCTGCCATTGCCACCCACAACTGTCTCCGTCTTTCATTTTTTTGCAGAGCTCATCAGATAAGTTGTCAGTGTGGAAGACTGATTTTATCTTCAAGTGACAATTTTTTAAAATTATTTTTCTACTTATTTTCTTTAGTTCTCTTCCTCTTGTTGCTCCCACAAGTGTTTTTCTCACTGATAGTCTCTTAAGTAGGTTTCCAAATGTCTTGCAAGTTTCCTTTCTCTTTTGCATGTTGCTGCTATAGGCTGCCTTTAGGCCTCAGATGCTCTGGGTGTGTACATTTTTTTCAAAGTAGAGTTATTTGATTTTGCATGAGTAAGTCTGCTTTAGTGACATCAGTCCTCATAGCCCATGGAGCTACAGCAAAGGCTGGGGTGCATCAACATCGAAAGGAAACCAATCCCACTTTGTGTCGAACATAAGTAGGGTCCATTTGGAGTGTTCAGTTACCAAGTCTCGCATAAAGAAGAGGAAGGATTCATCCTCGGCTTTAACATTTAGGATTTGCAACATTGAGCACCACTGACCCCACTGCCTTTGTTGTTGGAAGCCCTGAAGGTGCATCTCCTGAAGAGCTTTGAGGACAGAATGGAGGCCTTATTTGCATGGTGCCAAATAGCTCTTGCCAAAGTCTCCAGCGACTTGTTCCTCGTCAAATCTAAGGGCCTCTACTTGATTCTCATCCTTCTTGACTGTTTTGCTGCCTTTGACACTGTTGATCACCAACTTCTCCTCGATACCTTGTCCTTCTTTGAATTTAGGGGCTCTGTTCTCTCCTGGTTTTCTTCTTATCTCTCCCATCGCACATTTAGTGTATGTGCTGGTGGATTCTCTTTTACCACCATCCTGTTTTCAGTTGGTGTACCCAGAGCTCTGTCTTGGGACCTCTCCTTTTCTCTCTCTACACTCAGTCCCTTGGTACACTTATTTCCTCCCATGGTTTTCAGTACCATCTTTATGCTGACGACTCTCAGATCTACCTTTCTGTGCCTGAAATCTCTTCAGGAATCCAGGCCTGGATCTCTGCCTGCTTATCTGACATTGCTGCTTAGATGTCCCACCACCATCTGAAACTGAACATGGCTAAAACTGAGCTGCTTATCTTTTCTCCTAAACCCACCTCCCCTCTTCCTCACTTCTCTATTTCTGTGGAAAACACTACACTCCTCCATGTTTCCTCAGCTTGAAACCTTGGGGTCATCTTTTGACTCTCTCTTTCTCTGCACACATCCAACAGATAGCTAAAACCTGTTGCTTCTTTATCTATAACATTGGCAAAATTCATCCTTTCCTTTTTTTTACACACACTACTAAGACCCTCATCCACTCAATAGTCACCTCCCATCTTGACTATTGCAACCTGCTCCTCACACTCTGAATCATCTTTCTCCCCTTCAGTCTGTAAAAAACTCAGCTGCATGGCTTATCTTCCGCCAGTGTTGCTATGCTCATGTAACCCCTCTTCTCAAGTCACTTCACTAGCTCCAGGGGCGGCTCTGTAATGAGGCCAAGTGAGCTGGCAACTTTTGGAGGCGGCAAAAAATGCCTCCCGAAAGGCTGCCTCACTTGACTTTCAAAATTTTAAAAAAAAGGCTGTACAAGCTGCTATCGCTGCTTCTCGGCAGCAGCAGAATCAACCACTCTGCCCCACACGCCCCCCACCCTGCTGCCCTGGAAGAGCTCTGCAGTTGCCTGTCCGGTGCACTAGCTCACCTTTGCAGAGCCACGAGAAGGAACAGTGTTTCCCTTCTTTCCTGCAGCTCTGTTAAAGTTGAGCCTGCTGGCGCTGAGGGAAAAACAAGGTATTTCCTCATTTACCCTCAGCACCGGCAGGCTCAGTTTTAACAGAGCCGTGGGAACAAAGGGAAACGCTGTTCCTTCTCGCAGCTCTGCAAAGGTAAGCTGGGGCACCTGCTAGGCAACTGCAGGGCTTTTCCCGGGGGGGGGGGGCTTGGACTGAAAATGGGCTGAGCAGGGCTGGTAATGGGCTGGGCTGGGGGTTAGCACTGGAAATAGTTTGATTGGGAGGGCTAGGACTGAAATGCTCTGATGGGGGGGGGGGTTAGCACTGGTAATGGGCTGATGGGGGGGTTAGGACTGGAAATGGACTATGACTGGAAATAGGCTGGTCGGGGGGGTAGGACTGGTAGTGGGCTGATGGGGGGGGAGGGGCTAGAACCGGAAATGGGAGCTTAAGGGAGGCTAGGATTGGAAATGGGCTGATTGGGGGAGTTAGGACTGGAAATGGGCTGATGGGGAGCTAGCACTGGAAATGAGCTAGGATTGCTAATGGACAGATTGGGCGGCTAGGACTGGAAATGGATTGATGGGGCTATGACTGCAAATGGACTGATGGGGGACTAGGACTGGAGTGGGCTGATAAGGGGGATAGGACAGGAAATAGGCTGGGTCTGGAAATGGGCTTATGGGGGGGGAAGAGAGCTGCTGGCACTGTAAGAAGACTTGGGGTTAGAAATGGAAATTGACTAATTGGGGGGCAGCAGAGGGGAGAGCTGCTGGCCCTGGAAGAAAACTAGGGGCTAGGGTTACAAATGGGCTGATGGGGGGGGGGATAGGAGAATGGGACTGGAAGGGAACGGATGCTGAGAGGGTCTGGCAGGAAAGGAGCTGACATGGGGGGGAGGTGGGGGGCAGGAAGAGAGCTGACACAGGGAAGGAGGGGGCTGGAAGGGAACTGATATGGGGGAAGGAGGGGGCTGGAAGGGAGCTGATATGGGGGAAGGAGGGGCCTGGAAGGGAGATGACACTTGGGAATGGGACTGGTAGGTGGCTGGATAATGGGGAGGAGACTGGAAGAGAAGGGGGGTACTGGGGCTTTGAGGGAGTTGACATGTGGGGATGGCACTGGAAGGGATATGGACAGAGAGTAAGGGTGACTGGAAGGGAGCTGATGGGGGCAACACTTGAAGTGGAAGTGAGCTGATACCTGTAATAGTATTTGGACTAGAAGGGGATGGACAATGGGGAAGGAGGGGGACTGGAAGGGAATGGACACCAGTGGCAATCCTGGGAATGCAAGACGGTTGACATTGGAAGGTACTGGGAGGGAAGGACTGGAAAGGAGGCTGATACTGAGGAGGGTTATAGGCTGATGGAAGGAAGTGAAGAAAGCAAAAGAAGAGATAAGAAATGGCAGATGGACCATAGACCATAGAAAGAGAGCTAAGAAGATAGGAAAGCAGAAGCCTCAGAATTGCATCTCTTATTTATCTGATGTTGCATGCAAAGTCTAGCTTCTTGGGGTTTCAGTTTAATTTTTGTCTACATATTTTTATTTTTACTTTAGGATGTAGTCACTTATTCTGTACTTGGTTGGGTCTGTTTTCTGAGTACAGTATGTGACTGAGGCCAGGTGTTCTGTTACATGTACGTAAGGATCAATACTGTACTGTAGTAATTCGACTTGTTCAGCTTTTCAAATAGGTGTATGGATCTTCTAGGGCCTGCTGCAGTATTTATAGTGCTGCTTTTTTCTGTGTAGGTCCCTTGTATGAGTTTTGGAAGTTTATGCTGGTATGGTATGGTATATTTAGCCTTGTAGATCTTAAGTGGCTTCTATAGGGTGTTATATTATCTCCCAGTATGCCTGGTACTGGAGAATGTTTGTTAGTGAGATGACCAGAATTGTTTTGTTTTTTTTAAATATATTTAGTTCTGTGGGTGAAGGTCCTACTTCTGCTCTGCACCTATTGTCGAGGGAGAGGTTTCTATGGATGCAGAATATATATTCAAATGGAAAAGGGGGAACAATAACGCAATTTATAACAAAATAAAATGAGTTATAATTTGGTCTTATAAACTGTGCTGTGGTTTTCACTTTTTCTTTTAGTTCCTTCGTGTGCGAGCATCTTGCATTTCCTTTGTTTTTTACGGAATATATATTTATATTAACACCATGCTGGTCCAGTGCGCAGTTTCAGGGGTTTTGTGAGGTTGCTAAGCACTTATTGGTGTTTATGTTGGCGTGTGAGGTGTGTTGGGGGTCACAAAGTCCCTCTTGTTTTTCAGAGGGTGGGAAGTGCTGTGTTGGGGTGCCAAGTCACTCTTGTTTTTGTGGAAGTGGGAGATGCTGCATGGATGCTGTTGAGCCCCTCTTGTTTTGTATATTTAGCAGCATGTTTCCTAGGCTCTGCACTGGTAACATATGAACATAAGAAATGCCATACTGGGTCAGACTAAGGACTATAAAACCCAGTATCCTGTTTCCAACAGTGGCCAATCCAGGTCACAAGTACCTGGCAGGATCCCAAAAAGGCACACAGGTTCCACAATGCTTGTCCCAGGGCAAGCAGTGGATTTCCCAGGTCCTCTTTAATAATAGTTTATGGACCTTTCCTCCAGGAACTTGTGCAAACCTTTTTTTAAACCCATCTACACTAACAACTTTTACTGAATTCTCTGGTAACTAAATCCAGAGTTTGATTATGCAGGACCATAGGCTAACTGCAGGGAGGCAGTTACATCCCCCTGCATTACCGCACCCATAAGGCCACCCACTGAGGTGGCATTAGTTGCACTCGCGCTACTTGCACTGAGCCATTATGCTAGTTTCTGCTGACAATGCAGATGCCTGTGTGTGAGTTCTTTCTCTCGCCTTACTCTGCAGTAAAGTATAATTTTGGGAAGTAGTATTTACAGTGATGCTTTTTTTGTATTGGACTCCTTATGTGTGTTTTGTAAGTTGGTGCTGATATGGTATGGTAGATTTGCTCTATAGATACTCAGTGACTTTGTTGTAGGGTTCACAATATGCTTGGTACTGGAGAATGAATGTTAGTAAGACAATCAGAATCTGATATATATGTGTGTTTATTTTTTTTTTTTAAGATATTGAGTTCTGTGGGTGAATGTCCTGGTTCTACTCTACACCCGCTGTTGAACGGGGTACTGTGGATGAAAAATATATTTTCAAAAAGAAAAAGCAAGAACCATAATGCAGTTTAACAACAAAATAAAAATGAGTTATAATTTAGTTTTATAAACTGTGCTGTGGTTCTCGCTGTCTTTTAGTTCCTTGGTGTGCAAACATCTTGCGTTTCCTCCATATAATCTAATTGGCTTTTTGGTTTGGTTCAGTCTCTGATTGGACTTTTGAGAAAACCCCTCCCTCTACGGGGGGGGGGGGGGGTGGAGAGCGCCATCTCATCCTTCACCTCAGGGAGCAGATTGCTTTGAGTCGCCCTTGATTGGCGCTCTGCTAAACGTGATTTAGACAAAACTCTGTTTTCCTGCAAAAAGACTCACCAGGCAGGTCGCCATAGTGGAAGAAATTCAAGTGTCAGTAAACATTGGCTTGGAACATTTTCAGGAGGCCATTTGGACTCAAATGTAAATGTCATTTCCTTGGCAGTCTAAAAATGACACAAGTTCAATGGACTCTGAGCACAAGCCATGTACAGGCTTCGAGACTTAATCTGTCCATGTTCCACTCCGGGACACTCTGTCTTGGTGGACTGTCCATTCCAATCTGGCAAAAGGAATCCTTTTCCAAATTCCTTCTTATCAAAAGCTACTAGTGACAGTAATAATGTCCAACCTAAGCTGGGAGCCTATGTGGATGGGTTCCAAGATCAGAGATTGTGGTCCGCCCAGGATAAATTCCTGGAATTGAGAGCAATTTTGAACATTCTAAAGGCTTTCAGAAATTGGTTGGCCAATAAAGTGTGATAATTCAGACAGACAATGAAGTGTTCATGTACTACATTAACAAGCAGGAAGGAACAAGGTTGCACCTCCTGGGATGGAAAATGGTCAGGATGTGGAACTCTGCCATCTCTCACACTCAGGGCCACATATCTGGCTGGAAAACAATGTCCTGGCAGATAAGCTGAAGCCATATGCTTCAACTCCACAAGGTGTTCCTGGACCGGGAAGTGGCCCAAAGCATCTTTTGAGAGTGGAGCACTTACTTCCTTGTTAGATCTGTTCACCATTCTCCTGAACAAGCAGGCACCTCTGTTCTGCTCCAGGTTAGGGACACCCAGCAAACTCGCCTTGGATACTTTTTTCCTAGATTGGTAGAAAAGCCTTTTGTGCGTGTATCCTCCAATACCTCTCATAGCAAAAGCTCTTCAGAATTTCATGCTATAGGAAGGAGTAGGATCGGGGCAGAGAGTATGTCTGCTGGCCAGTGCTGGCCAGCCTGTGGGATGTTGCTGCATGTTAGCTGTCATGACTGCTAGGACGTGGCTGCACTTAATGCCACCTCAAGAGTGTTGTTGAATGCAGCAGTGCATCGGGGGGGGGGGGGGGGTATAGCATTGCAGGTGAAGCTGCTTGTCCCTTCCCTCTTTTTTTTGTTTCCAGCCTTGCATTTCCTGCCAAGGCAAATAGCATGGATACTCCCTTGCTGCCTGCTGAGACAGGGAGCGAGAGCCTATGCAGTGTCTTCCCTGTGCATGTAATGCAGGGCAGATGCTGAGCTCATCCCCTGCTTTTACCGCACAGGTTTTTCACTTACCACACCTTAACTTTTGCAGTTAAGGTGTGGTTAAGTGTTGAAAAGGACCTCAAAGGTATTAAATATTGTGCTTAATGGTGCAGCGATTTTAACTCACAGCCTATGGCTTCATTTATTAATATAAAGTAGGAAACTTTTATAACTCATTGCAGCTACTGTAGTTATGTAGTAAATTTACCTAATTTCATTCATAAAAATCATTTTGTATGCATATCACTTCCCACTGCAGCTATGATGGTGGAAGGCAAAAACTTTCATTTCATTCTTCTCTGATTTGGTCTTATGTTCCTTTCTGTTCCCTTTGTCCTGCTTCACATAATCTTGTGATTCCGAGATGTCTGATGTTTTCTTCTGCAGTTGCTCGTGCTTTGGCTTTTCTTGTGGTAGCGCCCACGTTATGGAATTCTTTGTCTATGGATTTGTATAGTACTTTTCTCTGCCTTGCTTTAAGGCGCGTCTTAAGTGTTATTTCTTTTTGTGGGCCTTCCCTTATTTGTGATTTTTGGAAGTCTCTCGCCCGATGTCTGTTTGTACTAACTCTGTTGGCACCTTGTTGTTCTTTCCCCTCCTTTTCTGGTCTTAGTTATTTTTATTATAACCTAGGTTTCCCTTCCTTGATTCTGTTTGTTTAGTTTTGTGTATTTATTTGTTTTTATGTTATTACCTGTTTTATTCTTATTGTATACCACAGAGATATTTTGTTTGATCAGCTGGATATCAAGTTAATAAACTGTAAACTGTAATTGCTGTAAACTTGTCTCAGTTATTGTAAGTTTGGGAAATAAATAAACCATGATTCTTATAGCACTTTCACTGGCCCAGAAAGCTATGATTGTCTCTTCTCAAATTCTCAGTAGATGACTATCATACTAGGTCGTCTTCTTCTCTAATCCTTAGCTGGCATTTGTGAAGCAGGTTGTCCTCTCAACCAATATGCTGCTATAGGTGCCAGTGGATTCTGTGTGGTGTTCACAATACTCTTCAAACTTTGGTGATATTTCTGGCCTTCACAAAGGTTGGAAGCGTATATCATGCTAGGTAATCTACCAACTTTAATCATGCATGATCAGGGAACACTGTTGCAGCACAACATAAAATCCTTCACCCTTACTGCTTGGGTGTTGAGGAGCTAACTCGGTCCTCTTTGAATCTGCTGATTAGCAGGATCAACATAATTCTGGCTTCCAGGAAAGATTCCACTAGGAAGAAGTTTGCCGTTTGGTGTGACAGAAAGGCCCTAGATCTCCTTAGTGGCCCCACACAAAAATTGCTCCAGTACCATCTACATTTAGTAGAATTCATTCAGAAGTCTAATTCAGTAAGGATGCACCTCAGTGCAATTGGTGCATATCACTAACATGTAGAAGATAAACCCATCTCTCTACAGCTTTAAGTTTGTTTTGTGTAAGGTTTGCTTCTTATGAAGCCTCCCATCAAACTTCTCACAGTGCCATGGGACCTCAATGTGGCTTTAACCAAGCTGATAAAAACTCCATTTGAGCCATTGGATACCTGTAAACTGATATTCCTGACATGGAAGATCATATTTTTGGTAGTGGTAACTTAAGTGTGCATAGTTAATGAGCTCTAGGCTCTTATAGCTGGTCCACCCTATACAGAGTTTTACAATAGGGTGGGTCTCTACACAAATCTTAAATTGGTATCAGAATTCCACCTTAACCATTCAATTGTCTTGACAGCATTTTTCCCAGACCTCATGCTCATGAAAGGAAAAGTGCATTGCACACATTGGACTTGGTCTTCCACTTGGAATGGACTAAAGTCTTCAGACAGTCAACATAAATTTTTGTTTCTCTTGACCTGAGCATGCCGGGGGCTGCCATCAACAAATACAGTCTGCCAGCCAACTGGATAGAGTGCATCATCTTCATGTATGCCTAAGCAGGCTTCACTCTTGAGAGTCATGTCATGACTTATAATGTCAAAGCCGTGGCTGCGTCTGTGGTCCACTACAAGTCAGTCGCCGTGTAGGAGGTTTGCAAGTCCATGGCATGGACTTCAGTTCACACATTCATATCTCATTAATGCAAGAAAAGGGATTCCCAATTTAATAGTAAGTTTGACCAGTCTGTTCCGCACAATCTGTTTGGGGACTTGAATCCATTTCCATCCTCCTCAGGCCTACTTATCCTTCTGTTCAGGCTGCCTCTCCACAAGCAAAAAAAAAGGCATAAAACTTCTTAAAAGCCTCATTGTCATAAAAAATGTTCTTCTGTCAGCTAATTGCTACATCGGGTATTACCTTTTTTCTTTTGAGGACGCCTATGGTTAGGGATTTCCATATACAAGGACATTATCCTGCTTGTCCATGGAGGAAAAGTTGATCACCTATAGCAGGTGTTCTCTATGGACAGCAGAATAGGTCCTCAGAAAACTCTTCTACTTTCTCTTGGAGAAGGAGTATTTTGCTTACTGTAGCCATTGTATCAGACTGAAGCAGTCCCATGTGGCAGTGCCAATTGAGAAATGGCATGCATTCACAGTGGAGTGCTTCCAAAAGGTGCTAGGAAGCTGTTCTTGTGCAAATTCCATTTGATGTCGTCCATATGTGAGGATTTATCCTGCTGTCCTAGAGAAGACCTGCTACAGTTGAGTATCTTTGTTTTATCTGGACAGGACCTTCATTCAACTAAATTACACTCATTTTCATATTCCGTCCTGCGGGAACGCTCCCCAGCGTCCAAAAGGAAAGCTTTTGGGAGCATTCCACAGCACCTGCGCGCTGCCTTCCCGCCTTTCCCAACCGTCTCTCTCCAGTTCTTCTTTTCCGCGGAGCCAGCAGGTCGTGTTTCCTGTCACCGCTGAAGAATTTCTATTTTCTTGTTTTCTTATTCTTATTTTCTTTAGTCGCGTGTCTGCCTTCTCGAGGACCGGTACCGCCGGTCTTTTTTCTTTCTTTCAAAAAAACCCCCTTTCTTTCTGCATTTTCCTCTGTGGCCCTAGGCCTACAGTCTCTTTCCTCATGGAAAAGCCCGCCTCCGGGTTTAAAAAGTGCACAAACTGCAGTGGCACTATTTCTGTCACAGACACCCATGACTGGTGTCTAAAATGTTTAGGTCCTGACCATTCCATCGCGGATTGTGAGTCCTGCTCCATGATGTCTAAAAGAGGGTTACAGAATCGGGCAGCCAAGCTCAGTACCCTGTTTCCCTCCGATGCAGCTTCGGTGGCATCGACATCTTCCAGGGCTGCTTCTTCATCCCATGGATCTCAGGTAACAAAACTTAAGTCCGGTCGGTCCTCAAAGGGTACATCTCCCTCTAAGTATTGAGATGTTCCCAACATTACTATTGAGGAATCCACTCCGGCAAAATTACCGAGGCGGGAAGCTCCGGCTTCCAAAGCATTATCTATGGGGTCACAGGTTGACATCGATGGCACGGCCTCGACCGATCACCTGTTACAATGTTCTGGGGTACCGGCGGTTCCCGGTACCAACATCCAGACATTGGTGGCGTCGATGGATCAGAATATTCTGACCATGCAGCATGCCATTACGGCCTTCATACAAGCTGTGACGCCCTCAGTACAACAACAAACTCCGTTGTCGATACCGATTCCGGTTCCGGATCCAGCTCCGGTTCCGATACCAGTACCGCTTGCATCGGCATCAGCATCGAAAGCAGTGATACGGTATCCAGTGATGCCTGTTAGTACCGATTCGGTACCAATGACTCCCGATGTCGATACCCCTCGGTACTCGTATCGGGCTCTGCGAGAGCATCCAGACAGTCGATACTTCGATTCCTCTGAAGAATCTGATGCATCAGAGGTTTCCATCGAAGCATCGGAGATTCGTCCTCAGGAACCCTCTTCTCCAAAAAGGAGAATGTTTCCTCCTGAGGACTTGTCTTTCCAGGACTTCATCAGGGAGGTGGCCAGAGGCCTGTCCATTGCAGTACCCTCTGAAACTGAGTCCAGAGCCAAAAAATTGGATATTCTTCAATATCCTAAGGCTCCTAAAGAGGCAGCCATTTTACCAAGACATGATATTCTTTATGACCACATGTTAGGTATATGGGAAACTCCTCTTACCACCTCTCCTTTTTCTCGTAGGTTGGACACCATGTATCGTATGCCTCCTTGTCCTGGTTTTCATAAGACTCTGCTTCCTCACCACTCTATTGTGGTAGAGTCTGCTATGAAAAAAATCAAGAGTACAAAAAGACACTCCTCTGCTCCTCCAGGAAGAGAATGCAGAACCTTAGATGCTTTTGGCAGGAAAATCTTCCAGGCCAGTATGCTTGTAGCCAGAATCAACTCCTATAGTCTCTATATGGGGATGTTTCTAAAATAGGTTACAGATCATCTACACACCTTATCTCCTTTTATGTCAGAATATAAGAGAGAAGAATATATTACCTTGCTTAAACATGCACAGAATGTATCCAAGTTTTCCAACCGTGCAGCCTTTGACTCCTTTGAGGATGCCAGTAGAGCTTCGGCTATTGCCATAGGCGCACGCAGAGTAGCTTGGTTACAAGCCTCTGATTTGGAATCCTGGGTACAGGATGGTCTGGGCAACCTTCCCTGTACAGGGGAAAATCTGTTTGGCAAGGATTGGCAAGCAAAAGCCACCCAGATGGATGCTGAAAATTCTGCTTTAGATAGACTTTCAAAGTCTACTACTACTCCTTTCAAAAAGAGGTTATTCAAGAAAGGATCTTTCCCAAAAAAAGGGAAATTTTCTTCTGGTTATGCTCATGCCTCTTCTCAGGGTCCTTTTGCTACAAAGAGACAGCAACAACCAAAACAGGCCAAGCCTCAGGCTGCGAGGACTGCTATGGCCCAACAGCCTCAGCCTCCTCAGGGCCTTTGACTTTCCACTAGAGAACTTAGCATTTCTGGTTCTAGAACATCAAGAGCCTCTCACCATCCCAGGAAGGTTAGCTCACTTTGCTCCCAGATGGGAACAAATCACAGCAGAGCACTGGACCCTCTCCATTATAAGGGAGGGATACAAGCTACATTTCTTAAACCTTCCTCCTCACACCATGGTGAAACAGTTCAACTCTCCAACATCTCTTCTCGACCTTCTAGGTCAGGAGATTGCTACCCTTCTTGCCCAAGGGGCAATAGAAGAAGTACCCCTTCTTCAACAGGACTCAGGGTTCTACTCCCCCTATTTTCTCATCCCAAAGAAAACAGGGGGCTACAGACCCATCCTAGATCTCAGAGAGTTGAACAAGTTTCTATGCAAGGAGAAATTCAAGATGATTTCTCTTGGTACTCTCCTTCCATACCTCCAGTCAGGACTGGCTTTGTTCTCTAGACCTCAAGGATGCGTACACTCATGTCCTCATCAATCCAACACACAGAAGGTTCCTTCGGTTCCTTTACCAAGGAAAGCACTACCAACACAGAGTGCTTCCTTTCGGTCTGGCCTCTGCTCCAAGAGTGTTCACAAAATGCATGGCAGTGGTAGCTGCATTTTTACGCACTCTAGGGATATTCGTATTCCCATATCTGGACGACTGGCTCATCCGAGCTCCATCCCAATCAGAGGCCCAGACTTCCCTGGCCTGCACAAGGCGTGTTCTTCAGTATCTGGGATTGGTAATCAACATTTCAAAATCCCATCTCACCCCTACTCAGTCTCTAGAGTTCATAGGGGCCTTACTGGATACCACAACTGCAAGGGCCTATCTCCCCAGGCCCGTTGCCTACGCCTAATGCAGTTAGCCTCCCAGATTCAGTTAAAATCCCATTTTACTGCTCGAGAGATGTTGCAACTCTTAGGCCACATGGCTTCCACAGTGCATGTGGTTCCTTAATGCTCGCCTTCACATGAGGGCAGCTCAGTGGACTCTATCCTCCCAGTGGACCCAGGCATCAGGTTGCCTGTCAGACAAAATAGCAACCTCCAGTCGCCTCTTTTGGTCCCTCCACTGGTGGAAGTCCACTCAAAATCTGTTGTTGGGGTCCCCCTTTCAACAGGTGCTACCCCAAGCAACCCTTACAACAGATGCCTCTCCAAAGGGTTGGGGAGCTCATCTCCAAGATCTCTCCACTCAGGGCATCTGGTCTCCACAGGAGACATCTCTTCATATCAACCTCTTAGAGCTCAGAGCAATCTTCTTGGCTCTCAGAGTATTTCACACCCTGCTCAGCTACAAGACAGTCCTCATCCATACGGACAATCAGGTAGCCATGTTCTGTGTGAACAAGCAGGGGGGAACAGGCTCTCTGTCGCTCTGCAATGAAGCTCTGAGATTGTGGGCCTTCACCAGAGAGCATCAAATCCATCTCATGGCAGTGTATCTTCCAGGGGTTCAAAACTCTTGGGCAGACAGACTCAGTCGAGTTCTGCTTCCACACAAAAGGTCCCTCCATGGGGACCAGGTAGCCAGGATCTTCCAGATTTAGGGTACCCCAGACATAGACCTATTTGCAAGTCCGTGGAATGCCAAACTTCAAACTTCCCCGGTTTTGTTCCAGGATTCCGTGTCAGGAGGTTCAGGCCAGGGATGCCTTCCTCCTTCACTGGGGACAGGACTTCCTTTATGCCTTTCCACCGATTCCCCTTATCCCCA
Organism: Ichthyophis bannanicus; assembly: GCA_033557465.1. Taxonomy (NCBI): domain Eukaryota; kingdom Metazoa; phylum Chordata; class Amphibia; order Gymnophiona; family Ichthyophiidae; genus Ichthyophis; species Ichthyophis bannanicus. The sequence continues at coordinate 408,336,748 of CM066037.1, forward strand.
AGACTCTATTCAAGCTTCAGAGAGACACGGGTTCTATGATCCTCATAGCACCACATTGGCCATGCCAAGTGTGGTACCCTCTACTTCTGCATCTCTCTCAAGCTCCCTCCCTGGACCTGGGGTCTGCTCCAGATCTCCTCTCCCAGGAGGAGGGAACCTTGTGGCATCCAAATCCTCAGTCTCTTCATCTCAGGGCCTGGTTGCTGAAGGCCTAGACCTTCAAGATTTACACCTTTCTCAGCAAGTGAAGGATATCCTTCATGCTTCCAGAAAGCCTTCTACCAGATGCTCTTATGCTTTTAAATGGAAAAGGTTTTCCATTTGGTGTGCAGAAAATGGTCTTAACCCTTCTGCAATACCTTTGAATTCGTTACTGGACTATTTGCTGCATTTATCCCATGCAGGCCTTCAAACAAATTCAATCAGGATCCATTTGAGTGCTATTGCAGCATCCCTGAAGCCTCTTAATGGACAACCTATTTCCTCTCATCCTCTTATAGCAAGATTCATGAGAGGCCTTCTTTTAACTAAACCTCCCATTAGACCACCCCCAGTGGCATGGGACTTAAATCTGGTTCTTGGCCAGCTTATGAAGCCACCCTTTGAACCCTTAGCCACTACCTCCTTGAAATTCCTTTCCTGGAAGGTTATTTTTCTCATTGCACTCACTTCAGCTCGCCGTATCAGTGAGTTGCAAGCTCTAGTGGCTAATCCTCCTTATACAAGGTTCCATCATGACAAGGTAGTTCTCAGAACTAATCCACACTTTATGCCTAAAGTGGTCTCACCTTTTCATCTGAACCAGGAGGTATATTTACCTGTCTTCTTTCCAGAACCTCATGCATCAAGTGCAGAGAGGAGTCTTCATACCCTGGATTGCAAAAGGGTACTTGCTTTCTATTTACAAAGAACACAGCAACATAGAAAGTCCTCTCAACTTTTTGTTGGTTTTGATCCTTCCCATTTAGGACTTCCAGTCTCTAAGAGAACTCTGTCCAATTGGATTGCTCAGTGTATTTCCTTCGCCTACCAGAGTAAGAATCTTTCTCTTGAAGGCCATGTCACAGCTCACAATGTGATGGCCATGGTAGCTTCTATGGCTCATCTAAACTCTGTGTCCATCGACCAAATCTGTCGAGCAGCCACCTGGGCCTTGGTTCATACCTTCACAGCCCATTACTGCTTGGACAACGATTCCCGCCAGGATGCCTTGTTTGGTCAGGCTGTTCTCAAACACCTGTTCCATACCTAATCAACTCCTTCCCTCCATCCCTGACTGGATGCCTGAGATTCATAGGTGGAGATGGAGCCCTCCAGGGACTCACAATCTGGGTGATCTCCCAGGCATCTCTAGCTGGGGAGTCCCCATATGTGAAGACTCATTCCTGCTTGTTCCTGGAGATAGCACAGTTACTTACCTGTAACAGGTGATCTCTGGGAACAGCAGGAATTAGTCTTCACAACCCTCCCACCTCCCCTAGGAGTTGTATCTCTCTATCTATCTTTCCTTTCCTCTCTCTCTCTTTGTCTCAGCTTTAAAACTCGAACTGGAGAGAGACGGTTGGGAAAGGCAGGAAGGCAGCGCGCAGGCGCTGTGGAATGCTCCCAAAAGCTTTCCTTTTGGACGCTGGGGAGCGTTCCTGCGCTGGCTCCGTCGGTACCGACGATACCCATATGTGAAAACTAATTCCTGCTGTTCCCAGAGATCACCTGTTACAGGTAAGTAACTGTGCTTTATGTGCTAAGTATTCTGACATAGTGTCTTAAATTGAGCAAAAAATTATTTTTCTCTGTTGGATCAGACTTCGATTCAAATTATCAGCTTATTTCTATCACATGGAGGTAAAGTGGTTTTCAGGAAAGCCGAATAAGCTGGCTTATCTGGTCCATCTTTTCGTAGAACACAACCTAAAGATTCTGCTGTTACAAGTGTAATTATTTAAATATGACGGAAAAAGACCACTGATTTCAAACTGACTTTTTAGATGCTGCATTAGCTTGTATGCGCACATTTCTCAAGCATTGGTTTAAAAATCCTCCATGCAGAGTCCCTAATCAATTTAAAGTTTGTTTTTTATACTATAGTATTTAATATTTGTATAATGTAGTGAAACTTCTCATTGTCCATCCTAGTGCAATTAAAAGTCTGTCATGCTCAAATATAGAAAAGCGAAAATTTGTTTGATTCAGTTTTCGCTATGAAGTTCGTTACCCGGCGAAGGCCCACGCTTGTGAAGATAGCTTCAGGAGTAATCTTACTTAGATCCTTCCTCAAACAGTAAATAGAATAATATTTATTCTCAGTATTTGAATTTTAAGTTTTAATTTGTAATTGTAAGTTTGAAATTGTATATTTTTCTATAATTACATTGTAAACCACTTACTGTAGATATACAACTCAAAGAAAATGTATCAAATGAATAAACCTATAGAACATTGTTATTACCCGGTATCAATCTTTTGGATAACTAATTTTTGTGTAGCTCATATTTTCTGTCCATGCTAACATTCATAATAACTGACGGCAGAAAGACCATTCAGCTCTTCCATTCTGCTAAACCATGTTGTCAACAGAGCTATGATACACTCCATAGCTGAAGCTATAATGTAACAAACTGCAAGATTTCACCTTATCTAGGGAAATCTTTATTTTTTGGCTTTCCCTTTGTATTTCACCATCCTAATTAGAGGGACGTACAGGATCTTTGTTTAATTTCTTCCCACATTCATCTTTCCCATATTTAATCACAAGGATCTATAATAATCCAAATAACTGCAGTATTAGCAGGGCACTTGCACAAACATTTGGCCTCTTCTTTCCTCTGCTAGATAGACCTGGCTATATGAGTGCATGTGTTTTCACTAGGACTCCTAATTAGGGAACTTGCTGTTGGCATTAAACTAAGGTCCCCTTTTACTAGCGCTTAGCGTACTAACAGGCATTAGTGTGTGCTGTCTGTCACTGTGCCCATATAAGTACAATGGACTATGTACGCTAGGCATTAGCAGAAGGTCTTTAAATACTTTTAAATTAGGTTTATATGATCAGATGAATTATCAGGTGACATGTTGCTGCCCCTCTTGAACACTCGGCACTTTCCATCCTCTTCCCTCCTCTTAAGAGAGGGGAGAGAAAATTTCTTTCATAGATTATTAATTCAGAAGCATTCTTTTGATTTGGCTCCTGGAAAGACTGAGAAATGTTCTAGAGCAGTGATTCCTAAACCTATACTAGGGGACCTCCAGTCAGTCAGGTTTTCAGGATATCCAGAATGAATATGCATAAGATAGCAGTGCATACATGTCTTCAATTGCATGCAGATTTGTCTTATGCATATTCACTGTAGAGATGCTGAAAAGCTATTAGAGGTCTCCAAGGACAAGTTTGGAAACCATTGATGTAAAGCTGTCTCTACTTCACAGATGTTTTGTCAGAACTAATTTATAAAACAAACTTATCTTACAAAAAAATCTTTTTCCTGTTAGCATACTTTCAATTTAATTTTTCTAGTAAGTAGGAAAGATTGCTGTTTGAAATCTGTGTCGGATGTTGATGTTCTTAATGACAGCTCTTGCTACTCTTTTACAAAAAGTGCCATAGATATTAAAAACTCTAATTCATTTATGGTATTTTTTTTTATTCACGCTTAACATTGTACCATGTGCTAACAAGGTCTTTTTTCATCTGACTAGTTCTGCAGAGTAAGGAGAAAATTGTGACAAATTCCTACAAATTTAAAGCAAAAGATGGATCTTTCATCACTTTAAAAAGTCAGTGGTTTAGTTTCATAAACCCATGGACCAAAGAACTAGAGTACATTGTGTCGGTCAACACTGTAGTTGCGTAAGTTATCTATTATTTGAAATGTTTTTGACAATATTGTGGTAGCAACTCAAAAAGAACAACTATAATTTTAAAACATCTATGCTAAACTTTTTCCAAGTAATTATTGTAACGGTGTCTGCCAGTTCACATTTCTAATACAGTTATATGGAGCCACACAACTGGCTGGGTTTTTTTTGTATCTCATATTCTTGGGCATTAATTCTTATATATGATTAGGTAAGAGACTGAGCAGTGTACTGCTGAAATGTGTTGGTGCATTGTGCACATCTCTGGATGCCAGTTTTCAGTGCTGCTACACTATTTCCATCACTTTTTCACACTGAGTTATCAAGTTGCATTTAACTCCTAGAAGCTCATGTTCTTGTTTCATTCTTCTATTGGTTTAGATTTAGTCTGTATTTCCTTTAATCATTAACTTCTGTAGTTTAGATGATTTGCTTTCTTTAAAATGTTTTCAGTGTGTTATATAAAATTGGTCATTGAGACTTTCCCCTGTGTTAATTAAAAGATTTAAGACTGAAGGGCATGCTTACTAAAGTGCAGTAAGGTTTAGCACTTACTACGCATTTGTTTATTTAGAAATACACACTTAAGTCCAAAGGCTGTGTGCTAACTGTTGAGAGTGTGGTCAGCATGCCCCCCCCCCCCCCCATAGTGCATTAGGTGCACCTGTGATAATTGTGCATGAACCTAATGCTGCCTTTTGAGTAGGCATTAAATGCTCTTGCAATAACTGAAAAATTAGCAGCACGTAGGAAGTACTGCATGCTAAACACAGTGTGCAGTCTATGTTCACTTTATACTCGTAATCCAATTGGTCTCCACCCCATTGTTTGCTAAGCAGTTGGCATAGGATTTTTCCTGCGCTGGCTACATTTAATGCAAGGTAACCGTTAGCACATTTTAATAAATATGCCTCCTAATTATTTAGAAACAATACAGTATAAATAGTGCTTCTGATGTTCAATTATAACAAAGTATTCCCCCTCCCCAAATATTCTCTTTGGGTATACTAATGATATCATCCAGCTTCTGCCATTGCAGCTGGATGTCTGAGCAAGATCTGCTGCCACTAAGGAAAAAAAGCCAAAGACAAAACAACCACCAAAAACATCATCTTGTAGCCACTTGGCTCTTATTAGATTTGAACTCCACAGTACAGGAACTCTCCTGCACTGGTCTGGCCATCTCATGTCTTGAGACTTCAAAATGTGCACTGCAGTCATCACACAGCTTCACCATGTGAGTAAGGGGCATATTTGGTAAAGGTTTATAGAAACAGAGACCATGTTTCTATTCAGTCTGCCCTCCTATACCAACTACTAAGCTCTAGTCCTCTACTAAGCTCTATTGTGCTTTGCACCGAATTGACTAATGCTCTGTATTGTCGTGACTAGATTGTAAGCTCGGACGAGCAGGACTCTGACGAGCAGGGACTGTCTCTTGCATGTTTGTCTGTACAGCGCTGCGTGCATGGCGCTATATAAGTGCTAAATAGTAATAGTAGTAGTCCCTTTTTTTTTCCTTCAGAGGTATTTTGTGTTTGTCCCATATTTTTTAATTCATATACAGTCTGTCTTTACTACCTCCACTGGGAGACTATTCCATGCATTTACCACTCTTTCCATAAAGAAATATTTCTGCAAATTACTCCTGAGTCTATCTCCTTTCACCTTCATCCTATGCTCCCATGTTGCAGAGGTTTCTTCCAATTGAAAGAGGCTCTCCTCCTGTGCATTTATGCCACAGAGGTATGTAGAAATCTCTATCATATCTCCCCTCTCCCATCTTTCTTCCAAAGTATATATATTGAGATCTTTAAGGCTGTCCTTATAAGCCTTATGACAAAGCCTTCTGCACATCCTGTTTATATCCTTTTGAAGGTGTGGTCTGCAGTATTGTACAGAATACGCCAAATTAGGTCTCACCAAGGACCAGCCCAAAGGTTTCTGCTGCCCTAAGCAGAAACTCTGGCCTTGCCGGCACCCCTCCCCAGCCTTTACGTGTGCAAAGTCCCGGGCCTTGACAGCATCTAATGCCTGATAGGCTACTTGGGCTTCTCTGGTTAAATAAGGGACCAAATGAATGGCCCACTAGTCCAATGAGGAGTTCAAACGGAGAACAAGAAACACCCACGGAGGAATGGAGAAAAACAAAAGCAGGTGCAGTATAATGTGGTCAAAGAACTTTGTTAGGAGACCCCAACGCGTTCTGGCTCAAAAAGCCTTCTTCAGGGGATACACACCTCCAAAAAACAAACATAATAGTAAAATAAATAAATGAAATAAAACATTAAAAAACATTAGAGATGAATAAAGAATACATTAAACAAAAAATACTATATATAGAAAATTGTAAATACATCCCTCAAAAAAAAAAGTGCAAGCCAAAGCAGAAGAGATACTAAGAAAGTACATAAAACCGGTAGTGAAAATACACCCAAATATATATAAAAGCTTATCATATTGCGAAATGTACATTATATATATATATAGCAACTTGTAAAATAACCTATAAAGCATGTATTTATAGAGAACCAAAAGCATAAAGCAAAAAAAGGGGTTGGGGGGGGGGGTGAGGAGAACACCACTCCCATATAAAATGTGCTAATGCATATAATTCAAATATATGTAACAGCTTATCATATTGTAAAACATGCACTGTATATATAGCACTTTATAATATAAACTGTCCAACATGTGTGTGTAGAAACCACAAAACAGAAAGCTGAAGAGACGAGGAGGACCACTCACTTTTAAACCGCAACAAAATAACTGCTATCAGGATTAGCATGCAATGCATATAAAGTCCTGAACAGATAAAACAGAAAACCAAGAAACTTATTATTCCAGAATGAAAGTTGCCAAAACAGTATCAGCCAAGTAAGAAATCACTTGCCTTACTAGGAATCAGCATTCCATATAGTTCCATCTAGCGGGAAAATACTGGAACAGAAAGGATGTTCTTTTAAATAGCAATAGTTCCTGCCACTAACAGGTTGAAGTTTGCCTGCTAATTGGTCGCGAAATAGAGACTAGCGTGATAAACTAAAATAAAATAGCACTCTTCACCAATTTGCATGTAGACATTTAAAACAAGAGTATATAAAACACAAAGATAAAGTGCTTAAAAAAACAATAAAATATTTAATCTGCTGCAGTCAGAGATGCATCTAAAATCTAGTGCCCTAAAGTAAACGACCAAACGGAAACTTATAGAAACAAAACCTGCGATGATGTCCTTAACAATTGCATTCAAAACTATCAAGCAGCTCTGTACAGAGCAAATGAAAGGTTTGAATAAGAAACCATGAACATATGCACAATAAACCCAAGTGTAAATAATACACTTAGGGACCGATTCAGTCATGGACATCCCAGCCCTCTGTGCGCCCGGTCGGATCCAGACGCAAAGAATTAGCTGGGATTCTGATCCCGCAGGGCACGTCTAGGCCTGTGGGATCAGAATCGTGTCCAGGTCTGTACATGCAGGCTGGGACCCTGATTCAGTTTGCGGATAGCTCAGCCAAGGTGTTTGAATGGCGCCATAGCATTCAAAAGCTGCGATTCCTGGCTGCCGGACCAAAAAGTGCATTCCTTGCAGCCTGACCCCTGATCTGGCCTCCCAAGGCCAGGGTCAGGCTGCCGAGAATTTCCTCTGCCGCCTCTTTTGGGCCCAGGCCTGCCCGATCCACCCGAACCTAGGGGAACTTAGTTTTCTATTCAGGCCGCCGGTCCCAGACATACAGGGCTGACATTGGAATTGGCCCTGTACATCCGAGGCTGACAACTGCCCACTGCCCTTTTCGCCCCTGTCTAACTTCCCCATACAACGTGCGGGGAAGTTAGTCGAGGTCGGAAGGGGGCCCGAATAGCGGGGATGGATGTCCCAACAGGATGTCCATCCCTGCTATTCGTGCCTCAGAATGACTCTGTTAGAGTAATGCACTGTGAGCAAAATCTCATTCAGTATCAAATTTAAGGGAGAACATTATGAACATAAATTTGAAAAAAGAACTACAAAATAAATACAATAAATTTTAAAAAAGTGAACCCAGATTCTCTTGCAAAGTGATCACTTCGCACGAAAAAACCTCTTGTCCATATTTTATTTTATCATTTGTTATTATAGAGCCTAGTCCTAACTTGGAAAAGGTTAGCCCCCTAGTCCATTCTGCTGGGGTTGGCTCTAAAGTATTTTGGGGCGGCCCACCTCTCTATCCTGATGCGCCACTATCTGGTGCACACCATTTGCCAAGCTCTGGATATCCTTCATCTGCACCTCTAGAACTTGAAGGACAGGTTGCTGCTGCTTCCATTGTTGCTCCAGGGCTCGGGTGAACCAAAGATCCAGTGTTTTCTACTATAGCTTCTGCTGCTTCACCAGCCATTTAAAGGCCTCCCCTGGATCCATCCTGAAAACAGAAGAAAGGACAATTAAGTGTGATACTTTCAACACCACCTAGAGTTTCCCAGACTGGCCCTCCTATGTGCCTAAGTACACCTTATCTTACACACAAATTAGTCTGCGCTCTGCCAGCTCTGGCCACAGGCAGTTTCAAAATCCCACTTTTGACACCAAATGTTAAGTGTCCGGCTCCCAGAATCCTCCAGTCTGCCCCTCGCTCAGATAGGTCCTCGGGTTGTGATCAGCACCCGCTATCCAAATCACTATGGCTCAGGTCAGGAAGTCTTTATGTGAGGTCCCTTGTATATTTAGGGTGAATTCTGTGGTTCACCTGGATAGTCTGGTTTACTTTTGGGCATTTGCAAGGGGAGTTCAGGGAAGTCTTCCCCCTTCCCCCCCCCCCCCCCCGTCTGGGAGGAGATCCCAGAGAGAGTTCCCAACTCCCCCAGTCTATACAGATGATATGCAAATATTTTCCTATTCCAGAATCCACTCCTCACAGTCTCATTGGTTATTGGTTTCCCACCACCAGCTCCACACTTGAGGATTTACTCCCACTAGTTCTCAGATGGGTCAGACCAAATCCTGGTCTTCCCTACCTGCTGCCACCCCCATAGCCGTCCCTGGTTGACTACAACTGCCTGCTAGCAGGTAATAAGTGACTCTCTCCAATCAGAATGGGAGGCAGGCACTAACTGCATTGCGCACTTTAGTAAATATGTCTCTATATCTATGTCTACTGGTATATTTGAAGTTGGTACTGAGAGCAAGACATTATCCCTTATAATATCACACCCTTTTGTAATACTTGTTTCTGTTATTCCTTTGGCATTAGGCATAATTTTTCTGTGGGGTAGGTGTCTTTGTTTTGAGTTTATCAAAACGGGTCTGGGCCATCTGGCATTCGTGCATCTTCAAATATTCATTATGTTGAGGAAAAAATCTCAAACTAACATTATCATTTTAACTACAGTATATTGCGTGACAAAATATATACTTAAGAATTTTAATGTGTTTTTGTTGTTTCTTTTTACTCTAAGGGGACATAACGAGTGCAAGGAAGATGCATTACCTGCCTGTGGGTCCCAGTCATCAGAAGGTAAATGTAGATTATATTTTACAAATACCATTTTAGTTGTTATAGTTGCCACTTCCCTGCAATCTTCATAAAATGTTTCATATGTTTAAATACAATCACTATATTTATCTAAAATTAAGAGGGGGAGTTTCCCAAAAAAATAGACCCTCAGAATTCTTCTGACTCATATTCCTTCTAAATTTTATTTTCCTTATCATATATCTGTTCTTTTTATGGGGAAGAACAGGGCCATCTAAAGGTAAAGGTCGTAACTATTTAGGGGAATAGTTATTAAGCTGCAGTAAAATCTCTGTACCACACAGGTTAGAGACTCTCATGGTAAAGGAATACCACAGCTTGTGGTAAATCACCACAAACTGCATTATTTACAAAGGAAAAATAACACCAGCTTTAAGCTGGCATTATTATTCCCTGGCTGAGAGCATCGAGTCTCTAACAGGAGGCCCCATGCTCCCAGCTGCATTTTTAAAGGGGCCACATGTCCTAATAGTAGTGGGTGGTCCAGGGATCCTTAAATCCCTGGCACCACCAAGTATTAGGCCCCCTGCCAAAAGAAAACACCCTCCCCACCCCCCTACTTCCCCAGGCGCATTAGGTGCTTGAACCTCCCCCTCGTTAACACTTTCCACTCCCCAGACCTTGATGAAAACCGCCCACCGTCTCCCTAAGGCCCTCCCAGGCCTATCTTAATTAAGGCCTGATAGTCTAGGGGGCCTAGACAGAAGTGACTCCAGCTTTCTCCTGTCTGGGTTGGTGCTGGGTTCAAAATGGTTCTGATGACCCCTACTGGTAGTCTCATGATACTATCTGGTGTTATGGGTCGATTAGATATTGAATGTGCCTTTTGAGGTGAGTGGGGAGGGGAGTTTCTTTGGAGGAGGAGCCCAATCCGTAGGGGTGCCAAGTAGTGGGAACCCCTGGTCCACACACTTCTCTTAGGACACGTGACCCCTTTCAAATTGCAGCTGGGAGCAACAGGCCTCATGTTTGAGCTGGCATTATTTTTCTATGAATAACACAGCTTGCGATATTTATTTGAATAATAATTAGGTGTTTTGTATGCACTTACATTCCTTGCATCTCATTATTATGCAACACGTGGTGCAGTGAAGAATATTGTGTTATGGAGTGAAGGAGTAGCCTAGTGGTTAGAGCACTGGCTTGGGAACCAAAAGACCAAGGTTCAATTCCCACTAGCGCTCCTTGTGGTCTTGGGCAAGTCACTTAACGGATTCTTCTGAGAGGATGGAGGGTTATCTATGTCCCTGTTTAATGTACATTACCAAGTTTAAGTTACAATGTAAACCGCTTTGACTAAAATGATAAAGCGGTATAAAAAAACCTGTTAAATAAATGCTAAATTAAAATACATTATTGCACCAAATAACATATGCTATTGCCATAGTGCACTTTAATGCCCTAAGGGGGGGGTAGTTACTAATGTGCCTCATCATGGGCAGGGCTAAGGTGCTGTAATAGCAGGGTCTCTTTGTAGTTTCTAGGTAGCCATCAGAGTGTACTTGTTAGCAGCTCAGGAAACCACATTATTTGAATTGTCTTTACCTCCACCCCTTCCCATGGCCAACCCCATACCTTATACTGCCCAGGGCACCACTCGACCAGGTGATGGGCCTGGCTAGAACTTGTCTAATTTTCGTAAAAATGGAAATGGGTGTTCAGCTTTCACTTCAAAGTCAACACATCTACTTTCCAGTAGATCCTGGTATTTAGTATGGACCTATTTTAGTGATTTGATCTTGCTTCCATTAGTTTTACATCTCCCCCCCTCCCCCCCCCCCCCCCCCCCCAGTCTATATAGCCCTAAGAAGTTTGTATTTCTCACACTCTTAAATTTTTAGGATAATGAAATTGGGGTTATACTTGCTTCCTCTTTAGGTTCTCTTTCTTTTAGTGCATGAAAATATTCCAACCATTTACCAGCTTGCATAACTTTGTTTTCAATTTCATTATTTTAGATACTTCCCAAAAATCTTTTCTTAGTATGCCCGGAATGTCTAGTGGAACAATTCTTGGTGCTGGAAGTATTGGAACAAAGATTGCAAATGAAATTCTAAATTTACAGAGGTAACAATGTTGCTCTTGATTTAAGCATCTACTCCAAAAATGATATATTCTGAATCCAGAGGATTTTTTCAAATACAGCTTTGGGGCATGTATACTAAAATGTGCTAATTTAATGCAAGGTTGTTTCACAAATGTAGTGAGGTGGCCCATGCTAACCTCAGGGACCCCCTCATTAGCGGACACACAGGTACACTCAACACCACCCATTGAGATGGTAATAAGTGCACTTACGCTAACTGCAAGAGCTGCGGTTAGTGCATGCTCAAGATGCCCATGATGACCATGATGTGCTATAGGCGACTATGTTCTGCCCCTGTCCTACCCAGTCCCCACCCAATTGCATGCTAACTGGTTAGCATGGGATTTTTAATAAGGGGCTCTGCGCTGTTAGCGTGACATGCTTTCCATTCAATAAACCCCACGCTAATGGTTAGCATACTTTAATAAATGTGCCCTATGTGTTAAAATCAGTAATCCAGAAAAAATAAAAGTAATATTTTTTCCTATATAAAATGGACAGATCTTTCCGTTTGTTTCAGAGGATTATAAACAAACTACTCCTGATGTAATATCTCTGCTTGTTTTTGTCTGTAATGCTTTTTATTCAATTGCATTTCTTATCATACATTTTTATTTTTGTTATGGATTTTGCAGCTTAAGGGCTCGTTACAATGTGAATCATTAGCAACTTAACTTTTCATTCAAACTTATTAATCCTACAAAATAATGCATTTTGCTATAATATCCTTTGACAAAATGGAATCCTGTTTAGTAAAAAGAAAGGGAATCTAAGTTGCTTACATGTAATGAGTGGACAGAATAATCAGTCACAGATGTGAGTGACCTCATCTAATGGTGCCGATATTGAAAAATGTTTACCGATGTACGCTCGAACTTTCTACTCTGCTGCTACTGCCATATTGTGGTAGGACCACCTCTTTTACTAGGTGGGCTAGGTATGCACCAAGTGTGGCACATATATGAGGGGCAGGCACTACACTGCTTAGCAGCCCTAAATCAAAGCTGCCGCTGCTGCCACCCTCCATCAGGCCATCTCTAAAACTTAAGTGAAAGCGGCTACCACAAGGCCTAGCAAACATGCACACTCAAGGCCTGGAGGGGTCTGAATACAGCCTGTCTTGAGTGTGCATACATCTGCTCAAGGCCTCACGGCAGCCACCTTTGCTAAACTTTAGACTCATTTAAAGCCATTTGACACTCTTGATATAGCCGCTTAAGAAGAAATTTTAAAGTGCCTATGAAGAACTTGTGGAGCACGAACGATTTTTGAATAAGATAAGTGCTAAAGTGATTAAGCATATTGTAGCTTATTTCATCTAACTGCAATATTTTTGAGTGTCATCCGTGTGGCTCTACGCACATGTTTTGTATTTGTAGTTTTTATGAAGAAAAGAAGATAAATATTACCACAATGCAGTGGAGTAAAACTGATCATTGAGGAAAACGTTTTCATAAGAAAAAAAGAAAATACATGAATAATTCATTTCAGAAAAATTGATCATGAAGCAAGGATTAAGGCACTGAGTAAAGGTCCTTGATGTGAATAGCAGCTAAAGTTTCATTACGAGCTTTTTGAAAATCCTATGGATTGCTGCAATGTTTTAAACTGAGACCTTAGTGCCTGATACTGTGTTTCATAGCAAGATTCCAGAGGTTGTAGTTTGAGCACAGGTTCGTCCTATTGTTTTTTCAGAGGAAAAGGCTCAACAGAGTTAGCCCACATTTAGTAGTTTGCAAACTTTAGAGATGGCCTGATGGAGGATGGCGTCAGTAGCTTTAGCTTTGATTTAGGGCTGCTGAGCACTGTCATACCAGTGCAGGTGCTGCCCCCAGCAGCAGCTAGTGTACAGCTGAACACCTTAAAAGGGAAGCAGGGTAGGGAAGAAGAGTTGCTGGACACTTGATGTGGGGGTAGGGGAAGAGAGATGTTGGATATTGGGGGAGAGGAGTAGGAAAGGGAAGGGGCATTGCTGGAAACCTAAAAATGGAGGGAGGAGAGTACAGAGGGAGAGTTGCTGGACACCTGGAGTGATAGGATAAAATAGGGTTGGATAGGGTAGGGAAGGGTCGATGCTGGATGGGGTAGGACAGGATGGAAGATGTTGAACAGGAGGGGTGCAGGGTCTTGAACCATGCCAGGAAAGGCTAGGCATATGGCTGAAGATTCACATAGGGCATCAGATACCCTTGGGCTGTCCCTACATTGGGGCCCTGTCAGTCTGATATCATTATCTTAAACAAAAGGTAATTCCAAACGGTAAAATGGAAGGATATGTGTGGCTGATTACTCTTTTATCAGCAGAGAATATTTGTTACAAGTAATCAAGTTATGGAGTTGATATTCAGAGTATTTTCTTCTGGTTAACTTTGGGAGTTAGAGTGGAGGAGTAGCCTAGTGGTTAGAGCAACAGCCTACTACCCAAGTGATCTGGGTTTGATTTTCATTGGCACTCTTTGTGCCTTGTGCAAGTCACTTTATCCTCAATTGACTTTCAGTCATACCTTGCTAAGAAAACCCAGGGGCTGCTGGGTCACCAGGAGTCAGCATTTACTTGAAGGCACTTTAAAAACAAAACAAAACAACCCTTTGGGAGTGAATAGGATACATTGTGCCTTTTAAAAATTGCAGCCTATAGGCTAATTAAATGTAAGTGATTATGTGTAGTAGGAATTGGGGGAGGGGAATGTTCAAGGGATGTAGCTTTAAGACAGCCAACTAGTCTTGATGATCAGCCCTATCCAGCTCAGTCTGCATAAAAACATACTTGTCGCAAAGTCAATTGGATACATTTATCCAGTTAACTTTCACAGCGTATTTTCAAAAGTCCAGCCTTAACCAGATCAAGAGCACCTTTTTAGTTGGAGGGGCCAAACAAACTTATCTCCAGCCCTACCTCCAAGCTGTCCATTGCTGTTGTTGTGTTTGGTAAATATTGGTGGTGTCATGGCCTTTGTGGCCTACTCCTTTCCACTGCCTATGAAGTGAATTATTTTCTAAATACCTGGTTAAAGATGATGATTTATTTTTTTTTGTTATCTTTAACCCAGTATTTCACTACTAAAATATTAACCTCTGTTTTCTCCATAGACAAGCAAACAAATAGGAATACCTAAATAATGGTTTCATTCCAGTATAAGACATTGCAACAACAATATTGTCATGGATAATGAAAATAGGGTTTGATTTTGTTCTTTTAAAAAAAAAAAATATAGAAGGCAACTGAAATAATATGATGGGCGTTATATGGGGGGTCGAGTTGAATTCTACAGTTCCGAGAGACACTGGAGGAACCGTGTCTAAAGGTTGTGTGGACCCCTTATTAAAATCCAAAGAGTTCAAGGACCACTTCATCCCCATCACTCTTCCTGTATCACCTTTCCTTTAGCTTCAAGCATGCCCCCACTAGCCCTCTTTATTTTCCTTCTCCATCAGTCTTTGTCTCTTCCTCCAGCCATTCTTTTTCCTTTCCCCCTCCCACCAGTCATTTCTCTCTTTTACACAACCCCAGTCCCCAACAGCCTCCCTTTTGTCCCATTCTTTTCTATGTCCTGGGATCCCCTGTAATCGTCTCAAGGGCCCCCAGGGTCCATAAACCTCAGGATGGGAACCACTGTTAAAAACAATAATGAGACATATAAATGTGTGAATAGAATTCCACAGTGCAAATTTGGAGATCACCTCAATAGAAGAAAATATTAGATGGGCTGTAGATACCACCAAAGGTCCAACTTGCTGAGCATCCTCTTTATGACTGTGATCAATCCAGGTCACAGATACCCAGCAAGATACCAAGAAGTAGATCCATTCCTTATTGCTGATATTCAGAGATAAGTGACAGCTATCCCAATCTAGATGGCTAATATAATCATTTATGGACTTTTCCTCCAGGAACTTGTCTTTACCATTTTTAAAACCAGCTTTGCTACTTGCCTTGACTACATCTTCTAGTAACACATTTCACATCTTAATTGTACATTAAATTAAAAAAAAATACTTTCCCCAGTTTTCTTTTAATGTGCTACCTATCGGTTCATTGAGTGCCCCTCATCTTAGTATTATTTTAGAGGATTAATGACCATTCCACAGCATACAAATCTTATTCAAGCCAAAGAACCCTAACTTGTTCAGGTTTTCTTAATAGGGAAGTTGTTCCATCTCCTGTATCATTTTTGTTTAGTTCTAATACTTTATTTCCTTTTTAAAAAACAAAGTTAAAATTAAAAATGAACATACAGTATAAAGCCATAATCCATATCATTTTGGTGGGTGTCCACTGAAGGACAAAATATAAGGAAAGTTATAACACACAAGCATGGTATTATATTGTCATTTCAGATTACATAGAGCAAAATCTTTCAACAGGCACTCATACTTGACATTGCTGAGGCAGACTACCTGTCTCTCAGCTGCTACAACCAAAGGCAAAGTTGACCCCATCAAGAATGTAAGTTGACATTTGTATTATCTTTCTTGTTGTTAATATCTGCTTAATAGCCACCGCTAACAAAATCTCCACTACTTTGGCTTCCTAGGCCATTAACCCTGTCAAAACAGCCAAGGATTTCCAGTGTCACATCATAGGAGATTGGAATGGCAAGTCTCACAAGTCTACTTACCTGATTCCATGCTTGTTGTCAGAATTGGTACACGTTCTTACAATAGAATATCATTTGGGATAATGTGCCTCTTTCAATATTTCAAGACCAATGCTTATTGGAGGAATTATTTGAGATTTTGGCAATTTTTGAGAAAATCCACATTGCCCTTTCATCAAAAAAATAGGAAGATGCATTTTTGCAGCAGATAAAGAACATCTAAGTGACTTAGTCCAGAAGACCTCCCACTCCTTTTAAGTCAGGTCACTTTGTAGATCATTTGTCCAAACGTTTTTCAATACCTATATGTCTGTCATCAAACTGACTTCCTTATCGCTTCTCCGGGCCAGTCCAGGGAATGTTAGGGTTGTCAATCCCCTTTAGCAGCTGAGGACTGATGACTTCAAGTTTTCTTGATAGCTTAAGCCACTCCCCCTGACGTCCACCAGCCAGTCTTTCAGTCCTCAGCAGCTAAAGAGGATTGATCTGCCTCTCTCCCTCAGTAGGAAATCAGTTTTTTGTTTTGGATTTATACTTTCTGGCATACAAGTTGGCTCTAGCAGGGCTGATATTGAGTTATATTACTCGGAACTCTTAGTAATCTGGACTGCATAGCGGGAACTCAGAGACTTTGAGTATATAGTGCTGATTTGCGGGAGTAAGGTAGAGCCTACCTTCGGGTCCGCCTCCGTCTCTGGTACAGCAGATTGAAGCTGGGAGCCCCAGTTGTTCCTCTGCATCTTAGCACCGCGCCCCAGCACGTCCCGCTAGCAGCGGGATAGAGTTTGGCCGCTCGCGCGCTCTGCTCCTCTACCAGGTGAGCCGGTTCGGGGGGGCGCGTTTTACTGTGCGGTCTCGTTTTTACCGTCGGGGTATTGCGGTGTCCTTTCATATTTCCCTTTCCGTACGGCGGTGTTCAGGAGGTGTTCCCCTGACACGCGGCAGTGCAGCGCGCAGATTCCATGGAGGAAGCAATTAGGACAGAATCTGAGAGGGCTTCCTTACCCGTGGAAAAGGCGGGAAAGTCGGCCATTTTGTGTGCGCCGGCCAGCGTGCCCGCAGAGCATCACAGGCCGGGAAAAAGAAAATCTAAATCCAGCAAGGATGTTTTGGATCGCGTGCAGTCCTCACAGGCACCAGCTGCAGCTCCAGAGGGGGTTTCAGCATTTTTTTCACCTGAATTCATTTTAGCGATGCACAAGGCGTTTCTGCTGAAAGCCTCTCAGGCATCAGCTCCGGTACCCCTTGCTGTCTCTTTACCCGGGTCGGTGGTCTCTCCGGTGGCGGAGGACCCTGGAGAGGGGTCTTAGCGCGCAGGAGCGTCCCAGACTCCGGTGGATCCATTTGGGCCTCTGGTTTCAGAACCCCTGGGTCAGGAAGAGAGGGAACTTGTTTCCAATGAGCTTTTTTCACAGGCGGGTTTAGACCTCGGTACGGAGGAGCTCGAGGAGGGGGAAATAGCGCCCGGCGAAGACACGAATGTGTTTCGGGTCTTTCGCAAGGAGGAACTAAGTGCTCTCATTGCGCAGTCCTTGTCGGCCTTACACCTCCTCCTTCCCTCCGTTTCTCAGGAACCTTTAGAGGATCCATTGTTACCGGGGTTTAAGGCAGAGCAGCGCTGTTTTCCTATGCACCGCGTAATTAAACAGATGATTGAGTCTGAGTGGGAATGTCCCGAAGCTACTCTTCGGGGGAGTCGAGCCTTGGCTCGGCTTTACCCTCTGCCACAGGAGGAGAAAGAATTATTGCGCATGCCCAAGGTGGATGCCATTGTGTCGGCGGTGACCAAAAAGACTACCATTCCGGTGGAAGGAGCAGCGGCGCTCAAAGATCTTCAAGATCGGAAGTTAGAAATTCTGCTCAAACAGGCCTTTGATTCTAGCGCTCTGGCGCTACAGGCTTCGGTGTGTGGAGCGTACGTCTCGAGGGCGTCCATTAGGTGGATGCAGGGAGACGCTGCGGTGGATTCCGCGTCGGTTTCTGGAGCAGAAGGGGCGAAGTTGGAATCGGCGGCAGCCTATATGGCAGACGCCTTTTATGATTTGCTGCGGATTACTGCAAAAACCATGGCTTCGCTTGTAGCTGCCCGGCGTTTTCTCTGGTTGCGGAACTGGTCAGCGGATGTTTCCTCAAAGTTACGTCTTAGTAAATTGCCTTATAAAGGCCGCTTGCTTTTTGGTGAAGCATTGGAGAAGATTGTTAAGGATCTTGGGGACTCCAAAGGCGGCCGCTTGCCAGAGGATAGGCCCAAGCCGATTAGGGGATCGGGGGGTCTCCGGGGCGTAAGTCGGGACGCCCGAAGATTCCGGGGAGCGCACTTTGCTCCCTATTCCAGGGGCCGGGCCGGGTTTTGCGGGCAGTCCTTTCGAGGGGCCAGAGGTTATGGTAAGTCCTACTTCCAGGCTCCTCAGCCCGCCTCTAAGAAACTGCAATGAAGGTTTGCTGGTCCAGGCATTGATTCCTGTGGGAGGACGCCTTCAGGAGTTCCTTCCAGCCTGGACCGCTATAACCACGGACAAATGGGTGTTGGAGGTAGTTCAGAAGGGGTATGCGCCGGACTTCGCTTACCCGTTGAAAGAGGCCTTTGTGATGTCTCCCTGTGCTCAAGGTCCGAAATCACAAGCAATCTCCGACACACTTTCCCACCTCTTGCAGCTCCGCGCGGTCATTCCCGTTCCTCGCGACCAATACGGCTGCGGTCGATACTCAATTTATTTTGTAGTTCCCAAAAAGGAAGGTTCTTTTCGTCCGGTACTAGATCTCAATAGCGTCAACCGGGCCTTGCGGGTGCCTCATTTTCGCATGGAGACACTACGTGCGGTTATTCGGTCGGTTCAGCCGGGGGAGTTTCTCTCCTCCATAGATCTCACGGAAGCGTATCTGCACATTCCCATCAGACAGTCTCATCAGCAATTTTTGCGATTTGCCCTGCCCATGGGGCACTTCCAGTTTCGAGCATTGCCGTTCGGTCTTGCCACGGCTCCACGTACTTTCACGAAGCTCATGGTGGTAGTAGCAGTGGCGCTGCGAAAGGAAGGTATCCAAGTTCATCCGTATCTCGACGATTGGCTAATCAGAGCGGATTCTCGCATGGCCACATTGGAGGCGACGGCTCGAGTGGTTCAGTTTCTGGAGCAACTCGGTTGGGTCCTCAATCGGACCAAGAGTCGATTAGAGCCAGTTACGCAACTGACTTATCTCGGGGCCTTCTTCGACACGTCCCGAGGGGTGGTCTTATTGCCCGAGGTCAGAGTGCTCAAGATCTTGCAGCAGGTGAGTGCGTTTTTGCAGAGGTCGGCTCCGTCGGCCTGGATGTACTTGCAGCTCTTGGGATCCATGGCGGCGACATTGGATCTAGTGCCATGGGCCAGGGCTCACATGCGACCCTTACAGCAAGCCTTGCTTTCCCGGTGGTCGCCTCAGCTTCACCCTCTTTCACAGAACCTGCTTTGCCCGGAGGGGGTTCGACAAGATCTGGAGTGGTGGTTGGACCCCCATCATCTGAGAGCAGGAATGCCCTTACAGGAGCCGACTTGGGTGTTGGTGACCACGGACGCCAGTCTCGCGGGCTGGGGAGCTCATTGTCAGTCGCAAGTGACTCAGGGGTGTTGGAACACGGAAGAGAGCTTGTGGTCGATCAACAGACTGGAGCTTCGCGCGGCTCGGCTCGCCCTGCAGAGCTTCGAAAACTTTCTCAGAGGGAAGGCTGTTCGGATTTTTTCCGACAATGCAGTAACAGTTGCCTATATCAATCGGCAGGGGGGAACCAAGAGTCTGCCTCTGCTTCACGAATGCCAGGAAATGATGGCGTGGGCAGAGAGCCAGCTCCTGGCCCTATCCGCGGCGCACGTGGCAGGCAAGGACAACGTGCAGGCCGATTATCTCAGTCGCAATGTTCTCGATCCCGGAGAATGGAAACTGAACGTTGTGGTTTTTCACGAGCTGACGTTACATTGGGGGCAGCCCAGCATGGATCTAATGGCTACCTTCCGCAATGCGAAAGCGAGCCGGTTTTTCAGCAGACGACGAGAGCACATGTCAGAGGGCTTGGATGCTCTCGTTCAGCCATGGCCAGTGGATTGTCTCTTATACGTTTTCCCTCCTTGGCCGATGTTGACTCGGATTATTCGTCGGATAGTGGGACACCGCAGTACCGTAATATTGATCGCGCCGGATTGGCCTCGACGTCCATGGTATGCCGACCTCGTAAGGTTGTTGATCGATTCGCCTTGGCGTCTTCCGGTCAGGAGCAATCTCTTGTTCCAGGGTCCGGTTCTCATGCCGCAGGTGGATCGCTTCTTGCTTACGGCTTGGCTCTTGAGAGGGATCGCTTGAAACTCAAAGGTTACGCGAGTTCCGTCATTTCCACCTTGCTTCGCTCTAAAAGACCGGGCACTTCCCTGGCTTATGTGCGGGTGTGGTGGCTCTTTGAGGATTGGTGTGGACAACGAAAGTTTATTCCTCAGTCGTCTACCTTACCGCAATTGCTTTTATTTCTCCAGGAGGGCTTAGATAAAGGTTTGGCTCTCAGTACGCTTAAGGTTCATTTGGCAGCGCTGACGTGTTTTCGGGGTCCGGTGCAAGCACGCCGGCTATCGGCTCACTCAGATGTGCAACGTTTCTTTCGAGCGGCTCGGCTCATCCGGCCGCCGGTTCGTCCGATCGTACCTGCTAGGGATTTAAATGTTGTTTTGGAGGCCTTGTCACGCGCGCCGTTTGCATCGGCTTCCTTGAGTACTTTGCGAGAGTATTCTTTGAAAACAGCGTTTTTAGTGGTTTTGTGCTCGGCGAGACGAATTTCAGATTTACAGGCCTTGTCCTGTCAGGAGCCTTATCTTCAGTTCTTGCCTGGACGCGTGTTACTACGCACGGTGCCGCCTTTTCTTCCTAAGGTGGTATCCGCATTTCATGTTAATCAGTCCGTGGCCTTACCAGTTTTTTCTGAGTTATCGGATTCTCGGATGGATCGTGCACTCCGCAGCTTGGATCTGGGTCGAGTTTTGAAGTCGTACCATAAGATCACTAAGCCCTTTCGGAAGACGGATCAGTTATTTGTCCAGTATGCAGGATTCAGGAGAGGTCACGCAGCGGCTAAGTCCTCCATTGCTCGATGGGTACGAGGTGCCATTGCAGCGGCTTATGAAGCCAGTGGACGGACTCCGCCGGATGGTCTTAAAGCTCATTCCACTCGGGCTCAGGCGGCTTCCTGGGCGGAGTTTGCCTTCGTTTCTCCAGTGGATATCTGTAGAGCGGCGACTTGGTCTTCCTTGCATACTTTTGCCAAACATTACCGCTTGGATGTTCAGGCCGCAGAGGATGCGAAAGTTGGGGCTTCGGCTCTTATCGCGGGGCTTGCGGGTCCCTCCCGAGTGTAGGTACTGCTTTGGTACTGCCCTAACATTCCCTGGACTGGCCCGGAGAAGCGATAAGGAAGGTGAAATTAGGTCTTACCTGCTAATTGTCTTTCCTTGAGCTTTCTCCGGGCCAGTCCAGGGTCCCACCCTTTCGGTTTCGGTTGTCTGCACCGAAGTAAACATAGGATATCAGCTTAATTGGCTTCGTGCAGAGCGAACAGTTTGGGGCTTCTACGTTTCTGTCTGTGGAAAAGTCAGAGTTTATTAAAAAAAAAAAAAAAAGAATTATGTCTCTGGCTCTTTTCACGATTATGTAGGCCAGAACGGTTTTCTGTTTCTTGTTTGTTCCGAGGGACTATAGAGCTATATCAGTTACTAACGGGTTCCTTGTGTTTCAGATTGTTTCTGCTTAACTGCTTTGTCAGGAGAAGACTGGCTGGTGGACGTCAGGGGGAGTGGCTTAAGCTATCAAGAAAACTTGAAGTCATCAGTCCTCAGCTGCTAAAGGGGATTGACAACCCTAACATTCCCTGGATTGGCCCGGAGAAAGCTCAGGGAAAGACAATTAGCAGGTAAGACCTAATTTCACCTTTTCACAGCCTTGTAGAATAAGGATGCAGTCTTCCTAGAAGCTAACAATTTAGTACCGAGGCCCTCCAATTCAAAATCCATGAACAGTAGGGGTATTTCACTTTGACTCTCAGCAACATAGTGAGCAAGCTGAAGCCATTGAAAATAGCATCCCTTATCAAAATCATACTCACTGAAGCTGATCAAATTACTTCATTTTACGCTGATGGGCTACCTGATTAAGGGGCCAAACCCTCTTATCTTCCACAATTTCCATCTCATGGAGAATTTTGGCATTTTTAATTTGGGGTTGTCCCAAATAGATGTTCACAGAGTAGTTTCCCAGGACAGATGAAGTCAGGGAATCTGTATACCTGAAACATAATTTCCAGATCATCCTGCTAGATAGACCAGTCCAGACCAGTGGGAGTTGTGTCCTGCCAGCAGATTATGGAGACAGAAAAACAACTAGAAGCTTCCAGTGACGACATTCCTGTTGTGCTGGTACAGCTAGGGGAACACTTGTATTTGTCTGTTTCCAGCAGAATGTGATTGCTGGACTGCTGCTGCTTGTACTTGGAATGTGGGTGGCTCCTGGGCAGCCATCCTAAGGGGTGCCTTCCCAGTGGAGCTAGCATGTGGGCATCTCATGGCAAATTGGTAGATGTCCTGTTGGAATTTCCCGCTTGGAGGGGGAAGGCGGCAGTGCTCCCTGTCAAAATTCCTGACCAGTTGAGCAATCAAGCCTTGGCCAGCTGAAATCTCACACAGCCTTCTGGTCTGTCTTTTTCTTTGCTTATTGCCCCTCCCCCCTTGAATCCCCCTCCTGGGACTGCCTCTTTTTTTTTTTTTTTTTAAAGAAAGAGAGGGAAGAGGGAAGAAAGAAGGGCAAACAGAGTACAAACCGATTTCTTCAAATACTTAGGAGCATGGTGCTCATAGAGTGGAATTCTATGGACACTTTCCTGAAGGGCATCAAGGTGATGAGCAAACTTCACATCCTGTCTCAAGTGGACATGGACAAGTGGCTGTGTTTTCAAAGGTGGATGCACAAGTGGCGGCGGTCACTAAGCGTACAACCATTCCAGTGGAAAGCAGTGCCACCCTGAGTGATCAACAGGATCACAAGGCGGAGGCTCCTCTGAAGACAGTATTCTTGGACTTCTCACTTATCCTGCAGGTTGCAATTTGTGGAATCTTTTCGACCCATGTTCTACTGATAAGGCAATTGCGCCCAGAGGATGCCATTTCTTCTTGACTGGATTCTGCTGCAACTTTCCTAGCAGATACCATGTATGATCTTGTCCGGTTAGCATCTAAAGACATTTTGGTGCTGACAGTAGCACAGTGGTGGCTTTGGCTCCATCACTAGGCTGCAGACACAACCTCTAAGACCTGATTATCCAAACTTGCCTTTAAGGGAATGCTCCTCTTTGGGGAGGACCTCCAAACTTGTGATTGGTCTGGGAGAGTCCAAACTCCAACACCTCCCAGAGGATAAGCTCAAAGGGTTCTGGAAGTGTCCATTGTCGTCTTGTTTTTCCTACCCTCATTACTGAGATGTTCAGGACTCTCATAAATAGAGGCCTAGAAAGCAATCAAACCCTTTCCTAGATCTCTGGCCAGCCTTATCCCTTTTGTGGGAACCATAGGCCCTGCAACTCCTCCTCTTCAAGAGCCACCACTTCCCAGTGAGCATGATGATGGGAAAGGGGCCAATTCTGGGTTGCCTCTAATGGATAACTGCCTCCGCCTTTTTCACCAGAAGTGGTTCAG
Organism: Ichthyophis bannanicus; assembly: GCA_033557465.1. Classification (NCBI taxonomy): domain Eukaryota; kingdom Metazoa; phylum Chordata; class Amphibia; order Gymnophiona; family Ichthyophiidae; genus Ichthyophis; species Ichthyophis bannanicus. Next base: position 408,360,503 of record CM066037.1, read on the forward strand.
GCCGCAGTCTAGTATAACTTGGAGAAGCTAGTGTGACTCCAGGCCATTGTATTCATACCACCCCACCCAAAAGGGCAAAGGAAGATATTCAATTTATTTCATCATGCTCTAAAAGGATGGAACTTTCTGACTGATCCTGGATCTGAAGAACGTTAATGCCTCTCTGAAGGTGTCTTGTTTCCAAATGGAAACGCTAAGGTCAGTCAGTCAGGCTATCCGAAAGGGAGAGTTCCCTACTTCTCTGGACCTGGCGGAAGCATGCCTTCATATTCCCAAATAAGAAGATCCTGTGCTTTGCTGTGCTTGGCATATGCTTTCAGTTCTGTGCCCTACATTTCAATCTAGCTATAGCTCCCAAGACTTTCTCTGAAATTATAGTGGTTGCTGCTGTAGTGCTGCAGCAATAGGGCATATGTGTGCATCCTTTTCTCAGTGATTGATTTGTTCCAGCCAAATCCTGGTCCAAAGCAGACAGGATGACAACCCGAGTGGTTCAGTTTCTAGAGAGTCGTCCTCTGGGAGGTCAACCGCACACTCAATTTTTCTTCATGGAGGAATAAAAATTAGGAGGAAAAGGATCTCTGGTATCTGTAAGCACCTCAAACATCTGACAGCAATAAAAAAAAAATCTCCATTATAGTGATCTACATTTCATAATACAAACTTCATACCACAAGCTGAAACTCTTCTGTAGAAACAAAAAATTGATTTTTTAAAAAGAATGTACTTATTTTCAGTGTGCAAGTTGGTTCCCAGGCAAAACTTCAGACATAGGGAAACAATTGTATATATCCCCAACACCCCAATGCTAGTGGTGGCGCTTGAGCATTTCTCTAAAATCTTCATCAGGGAGTGGTCTTGTATGCCCAATATTTTTTAACTGTGCACATGTTGAAATGGCGCAGGATCACATATCAGCTTTACATAAAAACCTCTCTAAATCTGGAAGAAATAAATATGAAATCAACTTAACATAACCACAAGAGAACCCCCGAGAGCAATATAACTTATTAATCCTCATATTTTTCAAATTTTATTCTTTTTAATGGGTTTTGTTAATTTTTATACTAAGAATCTTTACCATAAAAAGAGGAAAGAAAATCAACAGTTTAAGCCCATTCTGGGGAGAGGCCCTTTTAAAAATCCAAAACAGCTAAGGACTGTTGGACTAAATAAATATATTATGTATAGAACTAACTTATTCCTCTGATAGGAACCACCCCGCCAACCAAAAGAAACCAAAACAATCACAGAGGGAGAACAACCCCATGATATTTCCATTAACTAGGAGTGGAGCAGGAGTGGAGTGGAGGAATAGCTTAAAAGTTAGAGCACTGGCTTGGGAATCAAGAAATTAGGGATCAATTCCCCCACTAGCACTCCTTGTAGACTTGGACAAGAATGCACATGGGGGTGGGGGGAGCTGGAGAGGAAAGGTAGGAATCAAACACGCAATCAAATGGAAAAAGAAGCCAAATGACAAAAATAGGAAACGGCATAAGCATTGCCAAATTAGATGCAAGGCATTAATAAGGCAGGCAAAGAGAGAATTTGAAAAAAAGCTTGCTGTGGAAGCAAAAATGCATAAGAAAAACGTTTTCAAGTACATTCATAGCAAACAACCAGTGAAGACAGTCAGTTGGACCATTGGATGATAGAGGAGTAAAAGGGGTGCTAAGTGAAGACAAGGCCACAGCGGACAGACTGAATGAATGAATTCTTTGCTTTGATTTTTACTGAAGATGTAGGGAATTTACCCATGCCTGACATGGTATATAAAGGTGATGTATTGGAAGAATTGAAAGAAATATTGATAAACTGGGAAGATGTATTCCAACTATTTGATAAACTGAAGAGTAGCAAATCACCTGGACCGGATGATATACATCCAAGGGTATTGAAAGAACTGAAATATGAGATTATAGACCTACTATTAGTAATCTGTAAACTATTATTAATGTCAACTGTAGTACCTGAAGAGCAGAGAATGGCCAATGTAACACCAATATTTAAAAAGGATTCCAGGGGTGATCCAGGAAACTATAGACCTTGTGAGTCTGACATCAGTACCAGACAAAATGGTAGAAACTATTATAAAGAATAAAATTACTAATCATGTATATAGTCATGGTTTAATGGGAGAAAGCCAACAAGGATTTAGCCAAGGAAAGCCTTGTCTTACTAATCTGTTATATTTTTTTGAAGGTGTGAATAAACTAGTAGACAAAGGTGAGCTGGTTGATATAGTGTATCTAATTTTTCAGAAAGCCTTTGACAAGGTCCCTCATGAGAGACTTTTGGTGAAATTAAAAAGTCATTTGATTGGAGGCAGTGTAGTATTTGTGGATCAGAAACTGCTTAAAAGATAAAAGGCAGAGGATATTTAATGAGTCTTTTGGAGGTGGGCATGCTTCGATGTGATTGGAGAAGGGTTGCTGGGGTCCCTCCATACCAGAGGTTCTCAACCCAGTCATCAGGACACACCTAGCCAATCATGTTTTCAGGATGACAACAATGAATATTTATGAGAGAGATTTACATTCAGTGGAGGCAGTGCATGCACATTTTTCTCATGAATAACCATTGTGGTGGAGGAGTAGCCTAGTGGTTAGAGCACTGGCATGGTAACCAAGAGACCAGGTTTTGATGCCCACTAGCACTCCTTCTGTCCTTGGGCAGGTCACATCTCTCCATTGCCTCAAAAGAAAGGCCTGGCAATCTACTTCTAGTCACACTACTAAGAAAACCCTGGAGCTGCTGGTTCACCAGAAGTCAGCACTGACTTGAAGGCACACATTCCATTGCAACCATTGTGATTATCCTAAAATCCTGACTGGCTAGGTGTATCATGAGGACTTCATGTGCAAACCACTGCTCTGTATGAAAGTGGTGAAAAGGGTAGTTAAAACATGGTACAAAAGAAATGGAGATACTACTGAAGGAGAGAGTGTGAAGCATTGATATCCCGTGGACTGCAAGATCAAGGCAGCATGGTTCTACCAGAGGCAGATCTTCTCAGACAAATCTGCTAGATTTTTTTTGACTGGCTGATTAGACAGAAAAGAGGGCATGCATTAGATGTGTTTTACTTGAATTTCAGGAAAGTGTTTAGCTTACTGTGCAAGACAATATCAATATATAAACTGAGCAACCTTGGGGTGGGTCTCGAGCTAGTGGTCTAGATTAGAAATTGTCTGAGTTACAAACAACTTAGTCCTGGCAAATGGAGTGCACTTGGAGTGAATATTATTTATACATTTTAAAAAATGTATACCCCTAGTTATCTTAATATTCTTAATAAGTGGGAGGAGTGGCCTAGTGGTTAGGACAAGGTACTTCGGGCCGGAGGGCCGGGAGTTCAAATCCCACCTGGGAACAGCAATCTCAGGCCAGAGGGACTGGGATTTCTAGTCCTATAGGCACTCCTTGTGGTCTTGGGCAAGCCACTTAACCCTCCATTGCCCATGTTCCCTGTAAGTATTAGCGTATGTGTGTCATATCCCCGCGTGTTAAATGTATCTCCCAATTGACCGCTTTGACCCGGTGAAAAGAGGGATATAAATACAGCTAAATAAAATAAAATAAATATTCTAAGGGATGCACAACTGTAGCATGCATTATTAAAAATCAAAATACATAAAAGACCACTACAGTAAAACAAGTGACATAAAACATAAAGCATCAACACATTTGTGATACTCATGAAACTATTACTTAACAGCACCTCATCTTAGCATGTCTATGGAGAAAAACAGGTTAAAAATATTCACACTGTATATAAGAATAAAGGGAAAGCCTGCCTAAACAAATGTGCTTTTAACTTTTTCCTGAAGGGCGTAAAATGATCCATTAATTTTATTTGATCTGTTAATGTATTCCACAGTATCTATCCCATAACAAAAAAAATGAACACTTCTGTCTCCATCAAGCAAGACTGTTGTACTGGAGAGACATGAAATAAACCATGATCTATAAATCTGGTTAGATGTAGCACTATACAAATGATTAGTAGTAGTAGATACAGTACATCTTGAGAACCACTGCAATACAGCCTGGTACATTATTAAGTAAGTCTTAAAATCAATGATACAGTTTTAAATTTAATGTGCCAGGCTATAGGCAAACAATGTAATGCAGGAGAAATGTAATCAAAATGATTCATTCTACATACTGTCAGACGGCTGCCTAGGGTGAGAACTTACACAATCTTGACGATGCATATATTCATATGATTCTTGCAAGGTATTGTGGGTATTGTAGTTCATTCACTCCCAAACACAGCTGATGACAATAATTTGAGTTGTGAAACCAAGTGGTAAGATCAATAAAATACTTCTTTTATTGATGGGGTTTAATTCACCCAGCACATGTATGCTTGATAGCACTATAAATGAGGTTACTTGCTTGCAGTGTTTAAAATGGATAACAAAAAGTCACAAAGTAAACCAGAAAACAACCTTCAACTTGTCAGGCAATTAGCTAATGTTTTCTTAGCAAGTAATTACCAAATACAAAGGCACAAAGTAAAGAATAAACTTTGCTGGTTAGGTTAACTTCTGCTTATTTTCCACGCCGATCTCAGCAGTGATTCTCCCTTGCTCACACACACAATCAGGTGCAGCCCTAATTACTATCAATGGACCAGCTGAAAGCCTTTAGCTGGCTGGCTGCTACTGTGTGAGCCCAAATCCTGCTTTAAGAGCTGTTTGCAGTGGAAATAAAGAACAAAGTTAGGTTTCTTTGTGATGGCTGATGTGTTTGCTCATAGAAAACTAGCAATAGCATTTAGATAAAGAACAGTCCATGTAAATAGTTTCATCTGCTGTATTTCCCCCTGCATCAACAATCATAGGGTCAATATCATACATTGGCACAGATGAGTCTTTCATTAAGGCACTATCATGAGAATGCTTATTCCCTTGCTGCCATTCTCTATTATAGATAGGGTCTGGATCAGTGTTCATACCTGAGCCTCTCCTGCTATCATTATTCCTCTCTGTATAGCCTGGCCAATATGTAATCCAATTCTGATGTCCAGCCTTCCAATCTTGATCCCTGGACACTGGATCTTCTCTCACATACCTTCTGGCCTTGGTCTGAAAGTCCCTTCCACATGCAGTCTTCTCTCTTCCAGGTAGCCACTGGTGATTCCTATCTCTGCCACTCCATTCCTCTGGCTGAATCCAGTCCAATGGACTCTGCTGGCTTTTGGAATACCTCCCAGTATGAGTACTGCCTTGGAATCTCCCAGACCTTCCAATGGCCTTTCTTCTCTTCCTTCCAGAGAGTTTCCTTCTCTCTCTATCTGCTTGGCTTGGCTTCTGTTTCTCATATAACAGTCCCCACCCCGGATAATCACACCCAGGAGCAACATAAGGTGAGGAGGTTCAGGACCTATAATAAAGAACAATTCTTGAAGGAAATTTTACCCAAACTGGATCATACCCACACCGACCTTGAAAGTACAATTGAGAACTGGAACCACTCCATCAGGAAAGCTGCAGTTGCACCCCAATGTAGAGCAGTTACAGTACATAAGAGGCAACAAATCCCCTGATACTCAAAAGAAATCAGAGAAGCCAAAAGGAACCTCAGAAAAATGGAGAGGAAATGGAGACAGAAAAAGGACCACAGTACATTACAAAAATATAGAACTATGCAAAATGAATAAACAATACAATCAACAAGTGCAAACAGGAATATAACACAAATCTGATTGTGAAGGCGGCAAACAAACTGAGAGAATTCTTTGAAATAGTCCGCAGGCTAACAAGAGAATCCTCACAGGAAAATTTAACTGACATACATGCGCAACAAGTAGCAGACTACCTAATAACAAAGCAGAATAGCAACCAACCAAAAATGAAGACATCAACTGAAGCAGAAAGCCAACTTTGACACACCAAAACACGGGGAGACTTCTCTATTCCAACAACCCTGAACACAATAACCTCACCAAGGGAGGAGTAGCCTAGTGGTTGGGGCAAGGTACTTCAGGCCAGAAGGTCGGGGGTTCAAATCCCACTAGAGGACAGCAACCTTGGGCCGGAAGGACCAGGGTTTCTAGTCCCACAGATGCTCCTTGTGGTCTTGGGCAAGCCACTTAACCCTCCATAGCCCATGTTCCCTGTAAGTATTAGTGTATGTGTCTCATATCCCTGCGTGTTAAATGTATCCCCCAATTGTGTTGTGACCGCTTTGATTGAAGGATAAGGTGGTATACAAAAACAATCTAAATAAATAAATAAAATAAACAAGCGATCCCTGTCCAGTTGCTTGGATAAAATCAACTAAAAAAGTGCTCAACCCTTTTATACACCAAATCATGCACATATCCCTCACACAGGGACATATGCCTGCATCCCTCAAAATAGCATCAATCAGGCCCATTCTAAAAAGCCCAAAAAACTGACAAGGCAGATCCCATATCATACTGACCAATTTCCAGCTTACCTCTCATGACGAAAATCATAGAAAAGACAGTATAGTTACATCCTTGTGGACTTGGGCAAGTCACTTAACCCTCCATTGCCTCAGAAAAATCCAGGTTATCAATGTCCCTGTTTAATGTACATTACCATGTTTAAGTTTCAATGTAAACTGCTTTGACTGAAACGATAAAGCGATATAAAAAAACCTGCTAAATAAATAACTACAGGATCAGGTCAACACATATGCGCCCCTGGATCCACATCAGCATAGAGTCAAGCCACACCATGATGTGGAAACTTTGCTAACAGCACTCTTTGACTACATTATAGGAATAGACAACATAAAAAAAGCATAATACTGATATTTCTTAACATATCAGCCGTCTTTGACTCTGTGTCACAAACCATACTTCTAAGATGTCTACAGGAGATTGGTCTCTATAATAACACACTGAAATGGTTCCAATCATACTTAACTGGCAGACAAAAATATGTCAGATGCAGGGGAGACACATCATCCTCTCCAGTCACATTAAAGCAAGGAGTCCCACAGGGATCAGCAATATCAGCCCTGCTATGTAACCTATACATTCAACCAATTTGTGAGATCATACAGAAACATAACATCCACTATAAAATTTATGCCGACAACATCATGTTGTACACATCCTTTGATGTCTAAACCCCTGATTATAACTGACTATAATTGAATGCCTCACCAACATATCAGGATGGCTCAATGCACACAATCTCAACATAAACTATAGCAAAACAGAAGCACTCACAATAACAAGGAACAAAACCTTTACTCTCCCTTGCACGATAGCTCTAAATAACAGAAATATAAGCTGTTGAACATGAAACTAAATACCTAGGGGTCATTCTCGATCAGAACTGAAACGTACAGGCCCATAATAGAACAACACAGAATGCATGCCATAAATTGAAAACCATCCAGAAACTAAAGCCCCCCTCCTAAGCCACAATGACTTCAAAACAGTCCTACAATCCATAGTCAAACCAGTGTCAAAACTTTTATAACTCACTAGAAAATGGTTAGCCTACACATAAGTCCCACCGCTAACCATCACACGTGTACTGTCCACCCACAAATGCACATGTAGCAACTAGATGAGTTAGAGAAGTGTACATAGTATAAAGTTAGCTTGTAAATAGTTTTCCCGGTTTTCTCCATGTTTAATATCCTGTTTCACTGTAAACTCAATGTTGCCTGTATGCATTGTAGTATGTTTTTGTTCGATGTACACTGCGCTGATTATAATAGCGCGGTATAGAAGAAATGTTAAATAAATAAAATAAATAACTATTCCAAGGCCTGTCAACTACTACCATTCATTCACTGCAGATGGTCCAGAACACAGCTGCCCGCATTCTCACAGGAACAAACACAAACACACAATGCCAACATTCTCAATTACACTGGCTCCTGATCAGAAGTCGCGCAAGGTTCAGGCAATAATTAGTATATTCAAAATACTGTAAAATGAATCAGCTGAGTCACTCCAAGATCTGATAAAAAGATATCCCAAAAGCTGCCCGATAAGAACAAACTGCAATAACACATTAGTTACTCCAATTGAATTCTCCAAAACAAAATAGACCACATCCAACAGGGCTTTATCATTGTGTGCAACAAGCTTATGGAACTCTGCCGGAGGATATCAGAAATAAGAGTGTGACCAGAGAACTAGATCAGGGGCATGCAATAGATGTCATTTAACTGGATTTCAGCAAAGCCTTTGATACTGTTCCTCATAGGAGGCTTTATCAATAAACTCAATAGTTTGGGGATGGGTCCCAAGGTGGTGAACTGGATCAGAAATTGGTTGACTGACAGATGTCAGCAGGTGATGGTAAATGGAGCTCACTTGGATGAAAGGAGGGTGATTAGTGGGGTGCTCGAGGGTTCGGTCCTGGGACCGGCACTGTTCAATGTATTTGCTGAAGGACTGAATGGAAAAGTCTGTCTTTTTGCAGATGACACGAAAATTTGCAACCGAGTGGACTCCCCTGAGGGAGTGGATAACATGAGGAAAGATCTACAAAAGCTGGAAGAATGGTCTAATGTTTGGCAGTTGAGATTTAATGCGAAGAAGTGTAGTGTCATGCACTTGGGAATCAGAAATCCAAGGGAAATGCACACAATAGGTGGCGAGAGGTTGGTATGCACGGACCAGGAGAAGGAGCTTGGTGTGATTTATTTCTGAGGATCTCAAGGTGGCAAAACAGTGCGACAAGGCAGTGGCAAAAGCCAGGAGGATGTTGGGTTGTATACAAAGAGGAATTACCAACAGAAAGGAAGAAGTATTAATGCCACTGTATAAGTCACTGGTGAGGCCTCACTTGGAATACTGTGTTCAGTTTTGGAGACCATATCTCGCAAAGGATGTAAAAAGACTGGAAACGGTTCAGAGGAAGGCGACCAAAATGATTTGGAGCCTGCATCAGAAGCCTGCATCATGGGCCGGATGGTATACATCCAAGGGTGTTGAAAGAAGATTGGAGGATCGCCAATGTAAACACCAATTTTTAAAAAGGGTTCCAGGGGTGATCCGGGAAACTACAGACCGGTGAGCCTCATGTCAGTACCGGGAAAAATGGTAGAAACCATCATAAAGAATAAAATTACTCAGCATGTAGATAGTCATGGCCTAATGGGAGACAGCCAACATGGCTTTAGACAAGGAAGATCTTGTCTTACTAATCTGTTATGTTTTTTTGAAAGTGTGAATAAACAGGTGGACAAAGGTGAGTCGGTTGATATAGTGTATCTGGACTTTCAGAAAGCCTTTGACAAGGTCCCTCATCAGAGACTTTTGGCAAAACTAAAGAGTCATGGGATAGGAAGAGTCATGGGATAGGAGGCAGTGTACTACTGTGGATCAGGAACTGGTTAAAAGATAGAAAGCAGAGGGTTGGGCTGAATGGCCAATTTTCCCAATGGAGAAAGGTGAATAGTGGTGTACCCCAGGGATCTGTGCTGGGTCCGCTGCTATTTGACATATTCATAAATGACCCTGAAAGTGGAATAACGAGTGAGGTTATCAGATTTGCAGATGACACAAAACTATTTAAAGTTGTTAAAACCCAAGAGGATTGTGGAAAATTGCAAGAGGATCTTGATAAATTGGAAGACTGGGCATCAAAATGGCAGATGAAATTTAATGTGGACACGTGCAAAGTTATGCACCTAGGGAAGAACAACCCAAACTATGGTTACACAATGCAAGGTTCCACATTAGGAACCACCACCCAGGAAAAAGATTTAGGCGTCATTGTGGATAACATGTTAAAACCCTCGGCCCAGTGTGCAGCGGCAGCCAAGAGAGCAAATAGAATGCTAGGTATCATAAGGAAAGGAATGGAAAATAAAACAAAAGATATTATAATGCCTCTATACCGTTCCATGGTGAGACCGTACCTTGAATATTGTGTGCAATTCTGGTCACCGTATCTTAAAAAGGATATAGCATTATTAGAAAAGTTTCAGAGAAGAGCCACCAAAATGGTAAAGGGGATGGAAGGATACTCCTATGAGGAAAGGCTAAAAAGGTTAGGGCTCTTTAACCTGGAAAAGAGATGGCTGAGGGGAGATATGATAGAAGTCTATAAATTAATGAACAGAGTGGAACGGGTAAACGTAGATCGATTGTTTACGTTATCAGAATATAGAAAGACTAGGGGACATGCAATGAAGCTACAGGGTAAACTATTTAAGACTAATAAAAGAAAATATTTTTTCACTCAACACGTAATCAAACTCTGGAATTTGTTACCTGAGAATGTAGTAAAGGCTTTTTGTGTAGCTGGGTTTAAAAAAGTTTTGGACAAGTTCCTGGAGGAAAGGTCCATAAACCATTATTAAGAAGGGACCCCGGATATCAATGCTTGACCCAGTACAAGCATTGTGGAACCTGTGTCTTTCGGGGAAACTGCTAGGTACGTATGACCTAGATTGGCCACTGTTGGAAACAGGATACTGGGCTTGATGGACCTTGGTCTGACCCAGTATGGCATATCTTATGTTCTTATGTTCCTTATGAGAAGAGACTTGAAGACCTAAATATGTACACTCTGGAGGAGAGGAGGGATAGAGGAGATATGATTCAGACCTTTAAATACTTAGAATATTAATGAACAAACCTCTTCCAAAGACGGAGAAGCTGTAAAGCTAGAGGGCATAACATGAAGCTGCAAGGGGGTAAATTGAAAGGCAATGTCAGGAAATTCTTTTTCACTGAAATGGTGGTGGATGCTTGGAATGCCCTCCCGATGGAAGTGGTGGGGGCAAATACAGTGACAGAATTCAAAATGGCATGGGACAGACACAGTGGATCCCTTTATAGCAACAGGATAAAATCAAAATAAACTTAACTATCTAATTTCTCAACAAACAGGGGTGCCCTACACGGAGCGGTGGGTTCACCCCTAAGCAAAGACAGGGGGAGGGGTGACCTGTAGATTAGATGAACCATACTGGTCTTTATCTGCCATCCTTTACTATGTTATGTAGAAAAAAGCTGAAAGACATTCCTGTTTGTTGAACATTTTGGCAGTATCACATAGAATAACCTGTTCTTTTCATCCACTCTTGCACCAGACAATGAACACTACTGCACAAAAACGAAACATGACCCCAATTTGTAAATAAGTTACAAAATGTACTATTAAGATAACTTGAGGCATCCTGCATGATGTGCAGCATCACCCTATCTACAATTAACACTATTAGAACACACTTAAAAGAAGTTAGCTGCTTTTTTTTCTTAAAAGTCAGCTGTGGAACAGATAGGGACTTTGATAGGTCTCTCTTTTACTTCAGGAGGTACTAAAGCTCCACCATCTAAGCAATGGCTCGGAAAAATCGTATTGCTAAAGCTGTTGCCCCCATTGCAGCTTCTGCCTCTGGTTCCATATGCAGGATGCCTGCATACTGAGGCATTCAGGAAACTAGTGGAGGAGCTCAGGGAAGAGGTGGCAAGACTGAGAAGTATTCGAGATGGTGGGAAGTACATTGACGAGATGCTTCTTGAAACATCCAGAAGTAGAGATGGGAAGCTACAAAAAAAAGAAGGTTGGACACGAGTCACCAGAGCCTGCAGTATCAGCACTCCAACTCCTCCAGACCTTGAATTGAAGAACCAGTATGCAGCCCTGGAAGTGGAGGAGGAAAGGGAAAAACCACAGCTCGAGCACCTTAAAGTTAGAGGATAGTGGTGGTTGATGACTCTCTTCTGACCATCTGCCAATCAGATTTGATGTCCAGAGAGGTGTGCTGTCTGCCAGGTGCCAAAATCTGAGATGTTTTGGAGAGTTTGCTGAGACTTATCAAGCCTATATTATCCTGTTGTTCATCTATGCTGGCACAAATGATCCTGCAAGGTATTCCTCAGAGCATATCAAACGTGACTTCATGGCTCTGGGACAGAGGGTGAAGCAGATAGGTGCACAGGTGGTGTTCTCTTCAATCCTCCCTGTTGAGGATAAAGGCCAAGACAGAGAAGCTTGTATCCTGTAGATGAATGCATGGCTGTGTGGATAGTGTCATCAAGAGCATTTTGTTTTCATGAACCATGGGATGATGATGCAAGAGCTGCAGAATGGAGATGGTGTCCATTTGTCCAAGAAGGGTTGAGGCGTTTACAGCAGCAGACTGGCTAACCTACTAAAGAGGGCTTTAAGCTAGATTCTATGGGCATGGGTGAAGAGAGCCCCCAGGTAAGTGGTGAAAGCTCCCAGGCAAGTGAAACATTAAATACCTCTGTAGAAATGGGTAATAGGGGCAACATCTGGAAAGCGGTGTGTAAAAATGCCCATAGCATAGGAAGTAGCAGCCCCACCCCCTAGTTCAACAATGCCCCCTGTCTACAGAATGTGTACATAGTGACCTACTGCTGTAAATATTGATGTAATACTGTAAAGATACCACCAGGTAATAGATGCTAAGTGTATATACCCTATACATAGCTACCCCCGTTAATCCCTTGTTCATTGTAAGTCCAGTGTAGGCCCGCCTGCACTATTTGAATGTTGTTGACTGTAAACTGCACTGATTCCAATGAGCGCAGTATAAAAAAGACATTAAATAAATAAATAAGTAAGTAATATCCCAGATGTTGAGGCTTTAATGGAAGAGGCTGACTTGTATTTAGTGGCAGATACAGAGACATTGTTCATAAAAAAAAAACATGACTGGGATGTAATTATACTGGGCTATACTTTATTCAGGTAGAACAGGGTAAGAAGAAGGGGAGGTGGAGTGGCACTATATGTTAAAAATAATATTAAAGCTACAGAATTGCAGGGTTTAAAAGGAAGAGAGTAGGCACTGTGGGTTAAACTAGAAAAAGGGAAAGGGAAATGCATTTGCATTGGAGTTATATACAGATCCCCCTCACAAGGCGTAGAAGTGGACGAAGCTTTAATAGAAGACATACACAGTATTGCCATAAAAGGAGAAGTGCTACTGATAGGTGATTTCAATATGCCAGATGTGGATTGGCACATCCTTGCTGCGGTGTCATCTAGAAGGAAGGAGATCCTGGATTCTGTACAGGGAGAACTATTCAGGCAATTGGTAACAGCACCCATTCATGATGGGGCCATACTGGACTTAGTGCTTACCAATGGGGAAAGTGTTTCTGATGTTACAGTGGGAGATCAACTCGCAACCAGTGATCACCAGATGGTGTGGTTTAGCATTAGTACTAGGGCTGATAAAATCCATTCAAAAGTGAGGGTGTTAGAGTCATTAATGGGATGGGAACAACTGGGGGATGTAGAAAACAGTGGGCAAAACTGATAGCAATATCTTAAAGGCAACAAACCTTTTGTTAGAAAGGTAAATAAATGTAAAAGGAAAAGGAGGCCGCTATGGTTCTCAAAAGAAACAGCTGAGAAGGTGAAGAAAAAGAGGGAGGCCTTCATGAAGTACAAGAGATCACAGAGAGAGGAAGGCAGGCATCTATATTTGGAGAAACTTAGAGAAGCTAGGAAAGTAGTCAGGAAAGCAAAGGTACAAAAAGAAGAAGAAATAGCCAATGCAATAAAATGTGGGCATAAGACATTTTTCAGATACGTTAGTGAGGAGGAAGGGCAAAATTGGTATTGTCAGACCAGGGGCGGCCCAAGGGGGGTGCGGGGCCATGTGCGGAGACTTGGTGCGGGGCCTCATTTGCATAAATATTTGCATAATGTTACCATACACTAACTTTTAGTAAACATGCCTCTTAATGAGTATATGGATAAAGAAAGACTAAAAGATTTCTACATTGCTATAATCCAGTGGCAACCACCAGGCACATTAGGAACTACCACAAACATTGCCCATTTAGAACCCGTATAAAATTTCACGCTCTCACGTTCACCAATTGAAACAATCGAATCTTCAAAAGAAATGTTACTATTTTCCACTTCCTATTAAAGGTCTCAGATGAAATTCACAGCTCTTTTGTGTGGGCTAAAACTCTGCCCTCATATTGAGCTGCTATTGGCATCAACGACCTTTCCAAAGAGATTTTACAGATTAATTTCCATATTATAACTTGCTTATTAGACTTGAAAAACAAGTACTTAGCTTCATTGTGGAAATGTTATTTCTTCACAAGACAGCTCATTGAGTGAATCCCAACGCCAAAATTTTAAGGCGCCCAAAGCGTTTCACTGCGTTCGTTTCATCAGGGGATTATCACCCATTTTGTAACACTGCACAGTAGAAAAATAGAAAAATAATCAATTAAACAATCCACATTCTACGTTTCATTAACATCCTTTTTCATATCATGGATATTATTCAAAACTCCTAACCTGATGCTGCACACGTATCAAGCTCAGAATCAAAAATCCGAAATGTGGAGATTGCAATATATGAGACATTACGATGGAAGTGCAACAGTTTATTTACAATGGAATCACTTATCTGTTGAAGATACAAACGACTTGTACATCATCTTTTGTAGTATATGCCATCAAATGTCCATATGAATTACTGTATATCGGTAAAACTACCCGGTCACTGAAAATCAGAATGGGAGAACATCGGAGCCGTTTAAAATGCAAGATATTGGAGGCACCATTGGTACAACATTGTTTGTGTAAAGAACATGTGTTTGAACAACTGCGGTGTTTCTGTGTGGCTAGAGTGGAAACCAATATCTTGGGCAAAATGATGGAACAAACATTACTCATTAGGGAACAGAGATGGATATATAATCTTAACACAGTGTCTCCTTATGGTTTGAATGGAAGACTGGATTGGTTTGTATCTGAAGAATGATTTGCATCAACGTCAGAGAGAGCGTTTTCATGAAGGTGCTTTAAATGGAAGGGGCTAGTCTCGAGGCCGCATGTGCGGTGTCCCCGGTTCAAGAATAGTTGCAAGATTGAGTGTGACATAATCGCCTCGGATTTTTGATTCTAATATTTCTGCTTTTGCTCTTTCCTCATTCCTATTTCATCTACTCAAATTTTACCCCTCCATCCTCAATCCCCACTTACTCTCCCAATACCCGGCCAATTGTAGATTTGTCATCCCTCCCACACAAAATATTTTTCCCCTCTCCATTTCATTCTCCCAGCCCCATCCCATTCTAATCCTCCCCCAACATCAGCTCCCTTCTAGTTCCAGCCCCACCCAGCATATGCTCCCTTCTAGTCCCCGCATCAGCCCATTTCCAGTCTTATCCTAGCCCCACCATCAGCCCATTTCCATTCATAGCTCCCCATCCATTTCCAGTCCTATCCGAGTCCCTCCATCAGCTCATTTCCAATCCCAGCCCCCCCATCTGCCCATTTCTAGTCCTTTCCTAGCCCCACCATCAGCCCATGTCATATCCCTAGCTCCCCTTCACTCAGCCCATTTCAAATCCACGCCCCCCCATGAGCCTTCTTCCAGTTCTAACCCCTCCATGAGTCCATTTCAGTCCAAGCCCCCACCACAGCCCATTTCCAATCTTAGCGCCCCCAACAGCCCATTACCAGTCCTAGCCCCCCATAGCCCATTACCAGTCCTAAGCATCCCATCAGCCCACTTCCAGTCCTAACCCCCCATCACCCTATTTTCAGTCTTAGCCCCCCCCATTACCAGTCCTAACCCCCCATCAGCCCACTTTTAGTCCTAACCCCCCATCAGCCCACTTTTAGTCCTAACCCCCCCATCACCCCATTTTCAGTCTTAGCCCCATAGCCCATTACCAGTCCTAACGCCCTCATCAGCCCATAGCCCATTACCAGTCCTAATCCCCCTTCCCCCCGTCAGCCCATGGAAAATAAAATACAAAACATAACTGGCGGCTGCTGCTGCCATGGCAGCGGCAGAATCAAGTGTCCCGCGGGGCCCCCCCTCCCCCCGCCTGCCCGACAGAGCCCTCCCTGTATCACTTCTCTTGGTGCCGGCTTTCAGAGCCACGAAGAGAGAGAGTTTCTCTCTCGTGGCTCTGTTAAGCCCTCCGGGGCTGATGGGAAACGGGTAATGCCTCTTTCCCATCAGCGCCGGCGGGCTTAACAGAGCCGCGAGAGAGAAACTCTCTCTCTCTCTTCGCAGCTCTGAAAGCCGGCGCCGAGGGGAGTGATTCAGGAAAGGCTCTGCCGGGCAGGCGGGGGGACCGCGGGACACTTGATTCTGCTGCTGCCACAGCGGCAGCAGCAGCCAGTGTGGGTATTTTTTTTAAATTTACCTGGGCTGATGGGCGGCGGTCTTTAATGCAGAATGTTGTTTCTGCAGGGCCCTGTGCAAACAGCAATCTCCAGGAACAAGCAGGAATGTAGTCTTCACATATGGGGTATCATCGGTACCGGCGGAGCCCGTGCGGGAACGCTCCCCAGCGTCCAAAAGGAAAGCTTTTGGGAGCATCCCACAGTGCATGCGTGCTGCCTTCCCGCCTCACTGCCTCTCCCACTTCAGTTCTTCGTTTTCCGCAGAGCCGACAGGACGTCTCTCCTGTCACGCAGAAAACGTTATCTTTTTTTCTTGTTTTTTGTGGTCGCGTCTGCCTTCATTCGACGCCTACCGGTACCGCCGGTTCTCTTTTCTTATTTTCTTCTAAAAAAAAAAAAAAAAAAAAAGAAACTTTTCTTCTTTTCTTCGGTGCCTTACCCCTCCAGGGGTTAGGCGCCATTTTGGGCACTAGGCCCAAAAATCTCCAGACATGGAGAAGCCAACTAGTGGTTTTATGGTTAAATCTTTTTATTCAGAGAAAAAATCACATACAGCAATATAATAATGCAAACAACAGTTTGGAAACTAACACACTATGCGGCTACAAACACAATAGCATAATATAGAGGGGAAACCAAAGGCAACCGCGCATTCCGGGTAGGCCGTATAGGCCGTTACTGAAAGAAAGAAAGAAAGAAATAGAAGGGACAACAAGCATCCAGTTGCAAAGCCTACAGAGGGAGAGACAAGAACTCGCCCCCCCACATGTGAAACTTCCTACGCGCGTCCCTCTGTAGCCAACCCCCCCATAGCCTCCCCTTCCCCCCGATGCCCCCCCAAGCCACCTCCAACCCCCTACCCCCCAGTGCCCGGCCAGGGGGCCCCAGCCTATGCACTACTACCAATCCAAAGCGGGGGCCCAGGGCGGGTTCTTCTCCCAGGCCACCCGCGCGCCTCATATGTCAGCCGAGCCCCAACTGACCCCCCCCCTCCCTCCCCCCCACCCCCCCTCACCCCCCAGGAGGACAGCTAGAGCAGTCTAGGTACAGGATCAAAGGGAGCATAGCAAGGGACTGCTACTAAGCCAACCAAGACCCCAACCACCAGACATTCGTCCACCAACCAACACCATACCACATTCTCAGACCCACTCTCTATGGGGGACGCCGTAAAATGCGCCGACGCACCCCTGCAGGTAACAATTGCACATGAGGTCCCCACATCCGCAGAAAACGGCTCCATCGCCGCTCGGCTCTCGCAGCATGCAGCTGGTCCAGAAGCAGAGCGTTATGCAGCCGCAGTCGCCAAAGCCCATACAACGGTCCCCGCACATCCAACCACTTATGCAACACCGTCAGCCGCGCCAGCAGCAGCACCAGACGCAACCAGCATAGTTGCACAGGCTCCAGTACTTCCCCCCATTCGGCTTCCCAGATGTCCAACACCGCATTCCGTGCACTCAAAGGTTCCAGCCCGGAGAGGCAGCGGCGAAGGTGGTCACCCACCCTACCCCAGAAAACCTGAACCGTGGGGCAAGTCCAGAACATATGGCCCAGAGTCGCCCGGCCCTGCCCACAGCGGGGACAACCGTGACGCGCCCCTAGTCCTGCCCGCCAGGCCCTTAGCGGAGCAAAGTAGAGACGACGCGTGATCCGAAACTGAGTGTCACGATGAATCACTTGGGTACTGAGAGTCGGGATATCCGCCAACCCTCCCAATAGTTGCTCCACAGTAACCGCCTCTCCCAAGTCCCCGGACCAAGCGGTCGCCAAAGCATCCACCTCCAAGGGGGACACACCTTCCCACAACATCCGATGGAGACCAGACACGCGGACTCCCCTGTCTCCCCCCAGCAATGCCAACTCAAGCGTCGAGCAGACCTCCCCATGCAAGGCTGCCAGAGGGAGCGTACGAAGGTACCTCCGAAGCTGATGATAGCGAAAGACGTCCCAGGCCTCCAACGGGTAGGAGCCACGCAGCTCAGCAAAAGACATCATGACCCCTTCAGGAGTCACTACATGCTCCAAGTTCACTACCCCAAGAGAGTTCCAGAACCGAAAAGGAGAGCCTCCCAAGCCGGGGGCAAAATCTGCGTTACCCCGAATAGGTAGATAAGGGGTGTACAAAGCAGAGAGCCTACGTCCAGCACAAAACGAGCGCCAAGCCAGTCGAATAGGCCTAAGAAGATACTCCCGAAAGTCCAGAGGGACAACCTTAATCGATTTGGCATGCAACAAATACCGCAAGTGGAAGGGTGCCAGCGCGGCTGCCCACAACCTCAGCGGGGAGCATACGGTCAGATCCCATAGCCAGTCGCGAACATAACGCAGCAAACAAGCCACATTATAGCGCCGAATATCGGGAAAGCCCATCCCGCCGAGTTCCCAAGGCTGCTGTAAAATCGCCAGACGAACCCGAGGCTTCCGTCCCCGCCAAAGGAGCCTGTTAAATATGCGTTCCAGTTGCCGAATATCAGCTCGGCGGAGAAACAGCGGGAGCGTCTGAAGTGGGTAAAGAATCTTCGGAAAAATCGCCATCTTGCAGAGAGCGACACGGCCCCCCAGGGACAGGGGCAGGTCCCACCACCGATCCACACAAGCCGTCACCTCCCGCATAATTTTAGAGATATTAAGCTGGTAAAGATCTTCTAACCGCGCCGGCAGGTAAATACCTAGGTACTTAAAGTGGCCTTTCGCCCACTGTAAAGGGAAAGGTCCGCGCCACCTGGGAGGTGTCGCGGGGGCCAAAAATAACGCCTCCGATTTATCAAAGTTGAGGCGAAGCCCCGACGGCTCCACATACTCCTGAATAAGCTTGATTAAGCAAGGCAGACCCGCCACCGGATCCCCCAAATGAACCAACAAATCGTCTGCGAAGGCTGCAAGGCGGAACTCCTCACTCCCCAACTGAATCCCCCGAATTAGAGAAGAAGTTCTAATGAGAGTCAGGAGAGGCTCTAGCGAAAGGACAAATAGGAGGGGCGAAAGTGGGCAACCCTGCCGAGTGCCCTTCTGAATATCAAAGTCAGCCGACATATTGCCATTAATCATAATCGCCCCAATAGGGTGCGCATAAAGTAATCGAACCACGTCCACGAAAAACCCACCAATCCCTACGGCATCCAGGACCTGATACATAAACCCCCAGTTGACCCGATCGAAAGCCTTCTCGGCATCAAAGCTGATGAGAAGAGAGGGGTCTCCTGATAGTCGCCCTGCTCCGAGCGATAGCAAAATCCGCTGCAGGCTGTACGCAACCTGACGCCCGCGCACAAACCCCACCTGGTCGCCATGGATCAACAAAGGTAGGTAAGTTGCCAACCGGTCTGCCATTATTTTAGCTAGGAGCTTAAGATCCACGTTGAGTAAGGAAATGGGACGATAAGAACTCGGGAGAAGAGGGTCCCTCCCTGGTTTGGGCAGAATAGTGATCAAGGCCTTATTGGCTTCAAACGGGAAATGTCCACGCTGTATCAGGTCCTCAAAGTAGCACACCAGGGGAGGCACCACGGTAGCCCCCAGGGCTTTGTAAAATTCACTACGATAACCATCCACTCCCGGAGCCTTCCCATTCTTCAAAGCCCGAATAGCGGCCTGGACTTCTTGCCCTGTGAGGGGTTGATTGAGGGCCTCCAGATGTTCCGCTGCGAGACGCGGTAACCCACACCGCTCAAGGAGAAGGCGCCCCTCTACGTCCCTATCACCATCACTAGCGTAAAGACGCTGATAGAAGGCCGTAAAGACTTTCGCAATTTCAGCTGAATCGCGGGTAATAGTACCATCCGTTTTCTTTATCGCCCCTATCTGCCGAGATCCTCCGGCGGGCCGCAACAATGAGGACATCAATTTCCCAGCTTTATTCCCAAAGCGATGCAGCCGATACCGGTAATATAGCATCGACTTCTGGGCCCGTCGATGAAGCAACATCTCCAATTCCGCCTGCAATTCCCGGAGTCTGCGCTGCGCAACCGCGGTCTTGTTACCAGCTACCACTCTTCGCGCTGTGCCTAAGTCCCGCTCCAACTGAAGTATCTGCTGATTCATCCGTTTACGTCGCTGACTGAGGTAACTAATAATATCTCCGCGAAGTACAGCCTTCCCCGCTTCCCAAAGGAGAGCTGGAGACACATCCGGCGCTCCATTCTGGGATTCATACTCCGTCCATCGCTGTCGCAAGAATGCCTCAAACGAAGCGTCTCCACACAGCTCCAGGGGGTATCTCCACATCCGGCCAGCCGAGAGGCC
Source organism: Ichthyophis bannanicus (assembly GCA_033557465.1). Lineage (NCBI taxonomy): Eukaryota > Metazoa > Chordata > Amphibia > Gymnophiona > Ichthyophiidae > Ichthyophis > Ichthyophis bannanicus. Next base: position 408,380,854 of record CM066037.1, read on the forward strand.
ATGTCCTCTTAGCTCCAGAAGCACGGTCGCGTGATCGGATATAACAAGAGATCCTATGTCCACCCGGGAGGTCCAGCTAAATACTGATTCCGCGACTAAAAAATAGTCAATGCGTGACCATGTACCATGCGCCCTAGACAAATGAGTGTAATCACGGTCACCGGGATGCAGCACCCTCCAGATATCAACTAAGCCATAGGCTTCACACAGTCCCCTCAGGCGTTGCCTCCCCCGGCGACTTCCACTCCCCGATCCGCCAGATCGGTCAAGACCAGCATCCAAAACCTCATTAAAGTCACCACCCATAATTACCTGGTAGCCGTCTGCGGCCGACAACAGCTGGGAAAGATTCTGAAAAAAACATGCATCATAGACATTCGGGCCATAGACCGAACACAGCAACACCTTATTCCCAGCTAGTCTCCCCCAGACGGCCACATACCTGCCGCCGACATCCGACACCACTTTTTCCTCGGTCCAACTAGCCGACTTACCGATAAGAATGACTACACCCCGCTTCTTCCCCACCGCAGGAGCACCATATACATGAGCAATAGGGCCGGAGCCCAGCTTCTGATGTTCCGCCTCCGACTGGTGAGTCTCCTGCAACATAACCACATCAGCCCTCTGGCGCCTCAGGTATTGTAAAACCTTATAGCGTTTTACTGGGGACCCCAGCCCACAGACATTCCAAGAAACTATTCGCGTGTTCTTAGCCACTACACTGCACCAAACCGGGATACCACTGATAGAGAACCGTTTGCATACGTGAGCAAGGGCCCCCCCAGCCAAGGGCCCCTGTCCAAAACAACCCAATCGGAATAAACCGAAGAAACCAAGCATCCAACACTTTCAAGCCAGTCCCCCACTCATCGTCCAAACCACAGCCATCCCGCACTCCCAGATATGCTCCGTTACCCCCCCCATCCCCCCCCAAACCCAACAGACCTTCCTGCCTACCCATCCCCATCCCCCCCCCTCCCCCCCCCCAACAGCAACCCCACTCAAACTATCCACACACCCGCAGTCAGGCATCCTGGCCCCACCAACCCTCCTTGGGCATGCAGCCCCACCCGCTCCTCCCCGTCAAGGTTATTCCAATGCCTTCCCCATCTCCCCCAATCAGCAGCCCTTGACAAAGAGGAGATTAACAGACTAATAGCATACAAGAGCACAAAATTAAAGAAAGGAGAGGGAGAGATAGGGGGTCGTTATCCCCCCTCACCCACAGAGAGGTCATCCCCCCGAGTGCCGGCCCGTCTATGCTACGGACCAAGTATGCCGCGGTACCGGCCCCCCGCGGCCGACAGTGGCCAGCTCCCCCCTCACTCACAAACACATTAGGGTCCGTCCGTTAGGGAGACCCATTCTAAGCAGCAATAAATGCCCCGGACCATCCCACGCCCCCCTGGAGAGCAAACATCAGAGGGAGCCCTCTTCCCACATGGCCAGAGAGGGCACAGGATCCCCCCCGCCTATACACAACTTCCCACCAGCCTCAGCAAGTCTCCCAGTAAAGGGAAAAGAAAAAAACAGGCAGAGACTGAAAACGGGATACAATAAAAACGAAGGGGTGAGAAAGGGCCAGAAGGAGTAGTCTAAGAGATGAGGGGGGCCCCCAAAATGTCAACGCAAGCGCCCCATTACTGGGAAATATCAACAGACATACATAGAGAAATATACAGAGAGGCCTAGTGGCCGCCCCGAATTACTCCGGTGGCAAGCTCACCCAGGAACGGTGCACAGAACCAGTGAGAGCAATCCGGGCAGCGGGGAGGCACAACGGGAGGCCTGGGATGCCACAGACCAGGAGATTCTGGGAATTCAGAGAGTTGAAATCAAGAGATTAAGAGAATCGGAAATTCAGAGAGTGCCCACGGGTAAAAGGGGAAATAACCTGAGACCGGAGAGAAAATGAGAATAACCTGAGACAGGAGAGAAAATGAAAAGGCCACAAGGTGAGAAGACCAAAAGAGGTAGGCCCCAGCCACATGGCGCCCGCTTAGCGCGAACGGGGCCATTAACTGCGCAAGTGAAGTCAGGGCCAAGCTGGGAGCCGCCTGAAGGAGCCACTATGAGTAAAAGATACTAGCAAGCGCCATTACACCTTGATCATGAGCCAGCAAAGAATTACACACTTTATAACAAACAATTGGGTTTTGGGGAGAGAGGGCTGATACAATAAGTAAGAAGCTAGTGGTGAGAAGCAGCAGAGCTAGTGGTGAGAAGCACCCAGACAGGCCGCCCTCCCCAAGGGGGAACTAACCGCTGCAGGTCCCGCTCATCATCACCCCCCAAAGGGAGAGAGCCACCAGAGACAAACCACCAGGGTAGCAGACCCGCAGCCCGGTCTAAACAATAGCTGAGTGCCCAACGAGCACAGGCAAAGTGAGCAGCGCCCCTCCATGCAAAATTAAACATGTAGAGTGCGCCGCGGCCCGCATCCCACCACAAGCTACACCAAGTACATACCCGCTCCCACCACCGGAGAAGCCCCAAAGGGAAAAGTTACCTCCCGCCCCACCTGGGAACAGTCAGCCCGCCACTGCTACCACCATTAAAGAACACAAATCGGGTCAGCACCCCTTAACATATCTGGAGAGAACCCTTCAGCCCATCATCCCACCTCCCCCACCCGTCCAAAAATCCACAGGGAAAATAGCCAACGCCAAACAAGGGGATACAAGCAGGCAAAACAGGCATAAACAAGGGAACCAGTAGGGCCTGAGCAAGACCCAGGGTCCACAGGCAGTCCAAAGGGTAGATGCAGCATGTACTGTTCGCCGTCCCAGGAGCGGATCTGACAAGGTCCCTGCACTCGCGGGGTGCGGATCAAGCCCACAGCCAGCCAGGGTACAGCACTCCTCCAGCCAGGTAAGGGCCGACTCCGTCAACCACGCTGTTGGCAATACGCCATGGCTTCCTCGGGGGACGAAAACAGCCGTTGCCCTCCGTCACAGTCCACTCTCAAGCGGGCCGGATAAGCCAGCGTAAAACGAAGGCCCCTCTCCACTAGCAGGCTGCAAACTTCTTTATAGGCTCTCCGGCGTAGAGAAACCCCTGCAGAATAGTCTTGAAAGATGAGGAGAGTATTGGCGCCATTTCCACCGCGGCGCTGCTGCCGAGCCGCCCGCAGGACTCCCTCCTTCTGGGCAGCATTGAGAAATCTGGCGATGACTGCCCTCGGCCTATTGTCTCCTTCACGATATGGGCCCAGCCGGTGAGCTCGCTCCAGGACGATCTCCCCCAAGCCTTCGGCTAATGGCAAATGGTCGGGGATCCACTTTTCCAGGTAACATCGCAAATCGACCTCCCTCACTGATTCCGCTATGCCGATGAACCGCAAGTTATTTCGGCGGCTCCTGTTCTCTAGATCCTCTAGTTTCTCCGCTTGCTTTGCCAGCTGTTCCTCCAGCTTTCGGATCCGATCGGAGGCCTGAGTGTGGCCACCTTCCAACGTGCTTATACGCTGTTCTGCTTGCTCTACGCGTCCATTAAAGTCCGCGACGGCTTGTACCACCGTACTCATCTGGGCAGCCAGGCCGCCGAGACGATCCTCCAGAGCCAGCACTACTGCTTTGGAGACCTCCGCCACTACCAAGCCCTGTGCAGGCAGGATCTGGCCCTCCGCGCCACTCTCGGCCATCTTGGCTTCCACACCGCGAGGCTTTTCTTTCCGGGCAGATTTCGTGGCCATAGCCTCTCCAACTGCAAAGTCAGCGCCACTGCAACCCGTAAGCACACTATTAGGTTGGGCTACCTCCCCCGAGTAAATTTACTATGGAAAAGCAGAGAAAAGCTAATGGGGGAGGAGCGGGCTCCGGAGCTAGGAAAAACATGTCTTCCCTAGCCCACCATGCCACCGGAAGTCCAACTAGTGGTTTTAAAAAATGTTCAAACTGTGGTGGTACTAGTTCTGTCACCGACACTCACGAATGGTGTCTTAAATGTTTAGGTCCTGAGCATTGTCCAGCGGAGTGTCTCTCCTGTAGAAAGATGACTGAAAGAGGCCTGTAGAAGAGAGCTGCAAAGGCCGGTTCTCTTTTCACGATTGATACGATGTCAGTTGCATCGACGTCCTCCAGGGCTTCATCTTCCTCTCATGGATCTCAGGTAACTAAATAAAAGTCTGTAAAGACTAGCCGATCCTTGAAGGGTAAATCTCCTGCAAAGCATCGAGATGCCACTGGCACTACCCCCGAGGAACATACAAAGGCAAAATTGCCCCGGCGGGAGTCTTCGGTCTCCAAAGCACAAACGGGGTCTCAGAATGTTCCAGAGGCGCCTCCACCTCTGCAGAACTTCTTTTGCCATGTTCTGGGGTTGTGGCCGCTTCCACCGGTACCGACCAGGCATCGGCATTAGCAATGTATAAGAGAATCCTTGCTATTGAATGCAGTCTAGCGTCCCTCTTAGCTGCCTCGGTAACGCTAAGACTGCTACAGACGGTTCAAATGAGCTTGGTACCGACACCGGTACCAGCTCCAGTGGCACCCACTCAGGTGGGAAGGCTTCCTCCCATGCTGAGCCTCGAGAGTTTCTCTGGCATCGAAGGGTTAGAACCGAAACGCCATGGTACCGATATTCATCGTTACTAGCATCGATCGATGCAAAGCTCCAATGAGGATTCCGATGACTCTACCGATACAAGAGCAGTTCTGTTGAAGGATCCATCTCCTTCTCCTGAGCTCAGAATGTCTCCTCCAGAAGTCTTTTCAGGATTTTATACGTGATGTAGCTAAGGGGCTTTCAATCACAGTAACTCCTGAGAAGGAACCTAGGGCAGAAGAACTAAGGATTCTGCAATACCCTATGGCTCCCAAAGAGGCAGCGATGCTGCCTATTCATCAGATCCTTCAAGATCTTTTGTTCAGAATGTGAGAAATTCCCTTAACGGTGTCACCGCATTCTCGACACCTCGATACCATGTACCGAGTCCCACCTTCTCCAGGGTTTCAGAAGACTCAGTTACCACACCATTCCATGGTAGTGGAATCAGCCATGTGGAGAATAAAGAGTGCTAAAATGCATTCTTCCAACCCACCAGGCCGTGAATCGAGAACCCTCGATGCCTTTGGGCGTCGATGCTTTCAATCCTCCATGCTAGCAGCTAGGATTAGTTCATATTCCCTTTACATGGGAATGTTTCTAGAGGAGGTTACAGCGGATCTGGAATGTATGAGCCCTCTTCTTCCCGAAGATAAATGGGATCAGTACCTCACTCTGCTCAAGCACGCTCAAAATGTCTCCAAATTTGTGAACCGTGCAGATTTTGATTGCTTTGAAGCTATTAGCAGAACTTCTGCTATTGCTATCGGAGCACGGCACATTGCCTGGCTCCAAGCATCAGTCTTGGAGGAGTGGGTGCAAGAGAAATTAGGAAACATTCCTTGCACAGGTAAAAACTTATTTGGGAAGGATTGGCAGACCAAGGCTAATCAGATTGAATCTAACAATACCACCTTGAATAGACTATCAGTCTACAGCCAACCCATCAAAGAAAAAAATGGGCAAGAAGTTTTTCTTTAACAAAAAGAAAAAAAAATCTTACCATTCTTATGCCCATCTAATTCACTGTCCAGTTCATGCTCCCCAGAAAGGGCAGCAACCTAGACAACAAAGAAAGCTGCAAGCTCAAAGAGCTCAACCGGCTCAGCAAGTACAGCCTCCACAGGGGCTTTGACTTCTACCTAGAGAACTTAACCATTTTGCCTCTGAAGGGTCCAGAGCCCTTGACCATTCCGGGCAGATTATGCCATTTTGCCCATTCCGGGCAGATTATGCCATTTTGCCAAAAGATGGCAACAAATAACATCAGAAAACTGGACTTTGTACATTGTAGGACAGGGGTACAAACTTCACTTTCTCCGCATGCCCCCCGCCTACAGTCATAAAACAATTCAATTCTCAAGGCCCTGTCACCGATATCCTGTGTCAGGAGATCTCTTCACTTCTTGCTCAAGGAGCAATTGAAGAGGTACCCATATCCCAACAGGGCAGGGGGTTCTACTCCCCCCCTATTTTCTTATTCCAAAGAGGACAGGGGGATACAGACCTATCCTGGACCTCAGAGAATTGAACAAATATCTGTTCCGAGAAAAGTTCAAGATGATCTCCCTCGGAACACTTCTACCATGCCTTCAGAATCAGGATTGGTTATGTTCTCGAGATCTAAGAGATGCGTACACGCATATCCTCATCTATGTAAATCACAGGAAGTACCTTCGATTTCTCTTTCAAGGAAGCCACTTCCAATACAGAGTCCTTCCATTCGGGCTGGCCTCTGCCCCAAGAGTCTAAACAAAATGCATGGCTGTAGTAGCAGCTTTCCTGAGAACTCTGGGGATATCCCCTACTTAGACGACTGGCTCATCAGAGCACCAACAGCTCCAGAAACAGAACGAGCTGTTTCTCATGCCAGAGAATTCTCCAATATTTGGGTCTGGTAATCAACCACCCAAAGTCTCATCTCACCCCTTCTCAGTCCCTAGAGTTCATAGGGGCTCGCTAGACATGCAGCAATCAAAGGCATTCCTGCCACAGCCGCGCTGTCTATGAATAATAGAATTGGCTTCCCAAGCAGTAAAGAAAATCCTCCTAACTGCTCAGGAAATGCTTCAACTGCTGGGGCATATGGCATCCACTGTGCATGTGGTCCCTTATGCCCGCCTACACATGCGAGCGGCTCAGTGGACCCTCTCTTCGCAGTAGACAAAATCAAGAATTCCACACGTCTCGTCCCTACAGTGGTGGCAGTCCCTCGAAAACTTCCTGGTAGGTTCCCCCTTCCAGCAACCACTGCCCCAAATCACCCTGAAAACAGATGTGTCCAAGCTGGGTTGGGGAGCCCACTTGCACGATCTTCCCACTCAGGGTCTTTGGACCTCACAAAAAGCTTCGCTTCAAATAAACCATGCAGCTTAACCAGCTGTTAAACCTGGACTCTCCAACAAGACCTGACAGCGCAAGATCCCCTGAGGTTGAGCCCTCTAACCAACGACACAGCTATGGACTCAGCCACACTGCTACAAGCTGCCTGACGCCTACAAACAGGCTCCACTGAACAGGATCCTGAGCAAACCTCTCTCTCAAGACAGCTGTCTGCCACTGATCACAGCTGACCAAAAAGAAGTGCCAGTGGGGAGAGCATCCTCTTCGGCCCTGCAGCTCCCAGGAGGGAGTGCCGCCGCGTGTTTCCTAAGGGCCTCATCGCCGTACGTCCCATTGGCTCCCGCTGCCCAATCGGGGCACAGCTGACCAAAAAGAAGCACCAGCGGGCAGCCCGCTCCTTGCAGGCCCGTGCCTGAGGGCCTCGCTGGAGGGCCCTTTGGCGTGGCCCTTAGGCAGTTGGCCCACACAGCTCAATGGCCGGTATATCCAGGACTATCTCACAACCACCCAGCAGCTTTTGCTCCCCCGAGGTTGAGCTCGCTCACCAACGGCACAGTCATACTTCCTCGAACAGCCTAGCGACAGCAAAACAGACACCACGCGACAGGAACCTGAACTAACATCTCTCCTCAGATAATCATTCTCCCATGCTGCTTTTCGCAAGTATAGCCTCGCAATTATAGCCACTGCATATCATTGCTACTTAATCACTATACTGTTGTCAGTAGCCTTATCAGTGCCAGTCACCTTTGTACTGTTGCCAGTAATCTACCACTGCTAACTAACCACTATACTGTTGTCAGTAGCCTTATCAGTGCCAGTCACCATTGTACTGTTGCCTGTAATCTTCCATTAACCATTAACCACTGGCTATAAATCTCTTGCAAGCGCCATGACTAAACCTGTAAGTGCTCTAGAACTCCAAATCAGCTAAAGCGTGTTGTGCTGCAAATATCCTTAATTTTATAAATCCTCATAGTTTTAAGCAATCCTATCACTTCTTTAAGGCGGCATAACCCTTCATTGTCTGTTGTGACCTAGCCTACTGCACTAAGTATCCGTTACAAAGTATCAGATGTACAAATTGTTGTTACAAAATAGATACCGCAAAGCAGATGTATCTAAGTAGATGTTACACAGTATCTATTTCAAAGTACCTGTTTTGACCTCTGCTAAATTTACCATAGGAATCTGCTACATTGTATCCACCACTCAGCAATTGAATTGTGTACTCATTATAACTTAGGACTGCTGACTAGCATCAGTCCTTTATCTCCTCCTCTGTGCCTGCCATCAGGTAACAGACCAAGAGTCCCGTTAATAATATCCTGGTGGTCTACCCTTAGCTACCCGTTCACAATCACATAGCGCCCTACCAAGATGGGTTCCCCCATTACCACCATAGTCGGATGTTATATCATCCTTTCAAGTTGGTTTTCCAGCTCTCTTGCCTTAACCCCATCCTCCAACCAGATCCCAATATTACAGAGCCATGGAAGGAGATGGACTGGTGCATCCCGTAACAACACAAATGGGGGTGGTGTGAGCAGGTGTCCCAATCTGTTACACATTGCAGTTCAACACTCTATGAAATCCAAACAGGTCGAAAACCCCTACCCTCATAGCCTAAAATGTGCCCTCATCAATGCCCGTTCAATCCGGAAGAAGTGGCCAGTTGTCACTGACATAATTTCCCTCCACGACCTTGATATACTCATGGTCACAGAGACGTGGCTATCCGCCGAAGACAACGTCATACTCAACCAGCTCCTCCCCCTGAATTTCACGGTACATACAAGTCATAGACAAGACAAAAGAGGAGGAGGTGTGCTCATCCTCACCAGGACAGACCTCCATTTCCAGACGGTGGACTCCACCAGTACAAATCACCTGGATACCGTCACCATTTCCAACAAACGCTGCTCAATCAACCTGCTTTACAGAGCACCTTCAGCTTCTCCAGATGATCTCGCTGCTATCATTGATCTCACCTCCAACACTCATAACCCAAGCATCCCAAATTGGATCCTAGGCGACTTTAACCTGCCTACGCTACAAGATAATCAAGCGTCATCCTTCCTCGATGCCCTTGCAAATCTCGGCTTCAAGCAGTTAGTGAGGGAACCTACTCATATTAAGGGAAACATCCTGGACTTAGTATTCGCCCCGCAGATATCTCTTAACTCATCTCAGGATCCCATAACGTCCATAACTCCTGTTCCTTGGTCAAATCACAAACTGATCATCCTCCAGATTCCCTCGCACAAAGCCCATTCAAAGAGCAACAAGATACCAAGCAACACCGCAAGACCACCCTCTCGATGTTTCAAGCCTTACAACAGAGATCTTATCCTTGCGGAAACTCAACAACTCATCAATGAAACCACCCTGAACTTTGACGACCTAATTTCTCACTGGAACAATTGCCTCAATGCAATCGCCCTACGCACACCAACCAACAAGCCCCCAGGGAAAAGAGCGAGTGCTCCATGGTACACAGCTGATCTTAGAGTATCTCTTACCCAATTACGGAAACTCGAGAAACGCTGGCACCGATCTCATTCTTTAAGTGACCAGACAGCATACAACTGTCATCTGGCTGCGCACCACAAGGCAATCACTGAAACAATGAAACCGTACTACTCGGATACCTTAAAGAGATCACTTAATAAACCACACAACCTTTTTGACCTGGTTAAGACTCTTATCAAAGGAACCAACCTCTGGGCCTCAATTTGAGATACACCCACAAGATTTTGCAACCTACGTACAATCCAAGATATGCCAGACCAACAAAACCTCTACTACTACGACCACCACCCCAGAGCAAGATTGCCCAACAGCCCTAACCGTATTCTCTACCCCCACCAAGAAAGGAATTGAAGACACTATTCTGGCCCTTAACACCACCACATCCCAGTCCGATCCATGCCCAGCCTTCTGGATTAAGGAGCTCCGCAGTCACTTCAGCCCAGTACTATCCAAAATAATGAACCTCTCCTTCTCAACCGGCTCTTTCCCTTCAGCCCTTAAGCATACCTCTATCAGACCTCTGCTAAAAAACTGCAAGCTCGATCCCCAACAGGTAGAATCATACAGACCTATATCCAGCATACCACTACTCACGAAGATCATTGAAAAAGAGGTTCAGCGACAATTACAGGATCACATCGACACCGCTGCACCGTTAGACCCCTGCCAACATGGTTTTAGGGAATTCCATGGAGTGGAAACTCTTCTTACCACTCTCTTCTGCAAGATAATCACCGGCATTGATGACATCCGTCAAGGATTTGCTCTCATCTTTCTGGACATCGCTGCAGCTTTTGATTCAGTAAGTCATGAGCTTCTCTTAGAACGACTAATTGAGAAAGGCATTAATGGAAGAGCGCTTGAATGGTGCAGATCTTACCTGTCCGGAAGGTGGCAGCATGTTCGTTCTGGAGGGATAACTTCAGAACCCTTCCACCAAAGCCAGGGAGTCCCACAAGGATCCTCCCTTTCTGCCCTATTGTTCAACATTTACATGCAGCCAATTTGTAAGATCATCCGGTCCTTCAATGTTGATTGCATGTTATATGCTGACGATGTCCTGCTTTACATACCCTTCTCTACTGAACATCTGGACCTCTCCCCACTGACTAGCTGTTTCAATACAATATCTGACTGGCTTCTCTCCCAAAACCTCCGAATACAACATAAGAAAACGGAAGTACTCTTCATTACAAGGAACCCTAACTTTACCCCACCACAATATCTTAAAGTAAAAGAAGCTGAGTTACAATCTAAACCTTCGATACGTTACCTGGGAGTCACTTTGGATCAATGCCTGGACATGAAGGCCCACATAGGAAACACAGTCAGAGCAGTATACTACAAGATCCGCTCACTTAGGCATTTACGATCCATGCTGGAACCAAATGATTTCAGGACAATCTACCAGGCATTGATCATTCCTCATTTTGACTATGCCAACGCCATCCTACAAAGTCTTCCCCAATCCACCTTGAACCCGCTGCAGCTCGCCATGAACGCGGCAGCAAGGGTCCTCCATGGAGCCTCCAGGAGTGACCACGTGACGCCTCTGCTGATACAGTTACATTGGCTACCCATCCAGGCTAGAATCGTTTTCAAGACCTTGTTACTCACTTTTAAAGCTGTTAGCAAGCTCTCCTCTGCATCCTTAACTGCCCTCATCCATACCACATCTCCAAATAGAGCAAGAAGATCCACGGCTATAAACTCTCTAAAAGTCCCGAAAGCACTAACAGATTGCACTACATCTACAGCCAATAGGGCCTTTAGTCTCAGTGCGCCAAGATGCTGGAATGCATTACCCCCAGGTATCTGGGCTATTAAGAGCCTAACACAGTTTAGGAAAGCCCTCAAATTCCACCTTTTCAACAAGTACCTCATAGAGCCCAATGACACCCCTTAGAGTCCAACGATACAATTCGCTAAGCAAATATACGGTATCTTAATAACACGCCAAGACAGATACTCTAACCCTTAGTGGTGCATATGTTCTATGAAACTCCTGTTCATTTGACTCTATGTAGCAAGTTTTGTAAATAGTTTACCCCTGTTATCCAAGTTTTTTGCCCTGTTATCTGTAAACTCATACGTGTTAACTGTACTGAGCATTTTTGTTCCATGTAAACCACGCTGATGCTGAATAGTGTGGTATATAAGAGAATGTAAATAAATAATAAATAAATAAATAAACCTCTTAGAGCTAAGAGCCATTTACAATGCTATAATAGCATTTCAGGCCCAGCTCAGTCAAAAGACAGTTCTGGTCCAAACCAACAATCAGGTTGCCATGTTTTACATAAACAAACAAGGCGGAATGGGCTCTCTGTCGCTATGCAACGAAGCTTTGCGACTATGGGCCCTCGCCAGAGAGCTCCAAATTCACCTTCTAGCGGTATACCTTCCAGGCATTCAAAACTTGTGGGTAGACAAGCTCAGTCGAATACTGCTGCCACACGAGTGGTCTCTCCAGTCAGACCAACTGGCTCGAGTGTTCCATACCTGGGGAACACCAGATATAGACCTCTTTGCAAGTCCACAGAATGAGACAGGGGGCATATGATCCTCATAGCTCCACGTTGGCCAAGGCAATCGTGGTACCCTCTGCTTCTGCGTCTCTCTCAAGCAACTCCTCTAGAGTTGGGATATTTATTTATTTATTTACATTCTCTTATATACCGCGCTATTCTGCATCAGTGCGGTTTACATTGAACAAACTGAAATTACATTGAACAGGGCATTATAACTTGGAGATAACTATTTTACAGGGAACATGGGCTATGGAGGGTTAAGTGGCTTGCCCAAGACCACAAGGAGCGTCTGTGGGACTAGAAACCCCAGTCCTTCCGGCCCAAGGTTGCTGTCCTCTAGTGGGATTTGAACCCCCGACCTTCCGGCCTGAAGTACCTTGCCCCAACCACTAGGCCACTCCTCCACTCCAATACCGAGATTTAGAGGGAGCAGGGTGTGGGTGGGTATGTCTGTGTGTGTGTGCTCTCCAAGAGGGACATGAAGGAGGATAAATGAGGGGTAAATTGATGATGGTATCAGGTAGGTTATGTGAGGAGATGAGGGGTAAGTTGATGTATCGGGTCGGTTATGTGAGGGATTATTTTTGGGGGTAGGGTTGGAGTTGAAGTCAAGGGATGAGTGAGGGAGGGTGGAAGGAGGAAGGAGGGGGATGTGGATGAGATTAGATTGGATGCGTGAGGAGCTTTTTATAGTGTGAGAAAGAAATCGGGGTGGGGGGGGGCCAGGGTTGGGCTTGATATTACCTAATGAGAGAAGGAGGATGAGTATTAGGGGGCGAGGTAAAGTGGAGATAGTACGGCGGAAGCGAGGGTGGGGTTGCCTTAAAGAGAGGGGAGCTGGTTGAATGTGGGGGATGGTGTGAAGACGCTCAAGAGCAGATGCTAGGCTACGGGGCAGAATGGAGGGGGAAGTGAGGAAGGTAGAGAGGGGGGCTGATTGAATGCGGTGGATGGTGTGAAGAGGCTCAAGAGCAGATGATAGGCTAGGGGGCAGAGTGGAGGGAGAAGTGAGGGAGGTAGGGGGAGGGTAGGGAGAAGAAGAGGGAGGGTGTTGGTAGGAGGGGAGGCAGTTGGGGAGGATGAGCTAATGGGCTACCAGGTCAAACATCAAGGTTAAATCTAAAAGCATTACTAGAACCTCATTCCTTTAATTCAAATTACCCAACACAGTTTCCCCTACTGTCACTAATATCGTTTCAGTATTGTGGTGCCCTCTAAAGCCCAACTGCAACCTCACAAACCCTGAGCCTCTTCTAGAAAGATCCCACAACCGCAAATTCAGTACCCATTCCAAAAACAGAGCTATAAATAGTTGACTAGCAACCAGCCTATACTTTTCACATCTAGGTTTTATCCACCACCCAAGTCTTCAAACTTGGTTGGTACTTTCCCCCTTCACCAATGAGGAATTTAATATATCCTCCAAACAGGACTGTAGATACACACTAAACTGGCCTGAGAAGGATCTAATGGACACTTTGCAGGTTTGATGTTTCTTACCCGAGCCACTATACCCTTAGCTGGTAAGGGGTAAAAATGGGTCCAGTCTGCCCTCTACCTCCTTTCTCTGCTCTCCTAACTTTCTAGCATAATATCCACTCTCAGGAATATCCTAATTTTCAGACTCTTCATTAAAAATACAAATGCTCACAGTCTGGTACCCAGTCTGCCTCCTCTCCCTAATGGCCATCTAGACTAGCCAGAACTTGCCTTAGTGGCATGCTGAGTGGACAGGAAAAATTGTAGAGGCACTAAGGATTAATCTTCCTGACTGACTCACTCTGCTGGACCAGCCCTGGAAGGAAGGGTCAGGAATTCCACCAATAACCTTTAGATATCCACCTCTCTCAGCAAGTGAAGGATATCCTTCAGGCTTCGAGAAAACCTTCCACAAGGCGTTCCTACGCTTTCAAATGGAAAAGGTTTTCTATATGGTATTCGAAAAAGGGGCTTAGCCCCCTTTCCGTGCCCATGGAGTCGCTTCTGGAGTATCTCCTCCATCTTTCAAATTCTGGTCTTAAGACAAATTCAGTGCGAGTCCATCTCAGTGCTATTGCGGCTTTTCACAAGCCCCAAGATGAACAACCAATCTCTTCTCATTCACATGTGTCAAGATTCATGAGAGGTCTACTATTGACAAAGCCTCCCATAAAGCCGCCACCGGTGGCATGGGACCTGAATCTTGTTCTTGGGCAGCGTATGAAACCATCTTTTGAACCTTTAGCCACTACAACTTTAAAATTCCTTTCCTGGAAGGTCATTTTCCTAATTGCAATAACTTCTGCTAGGCACATTAGTGAACTGCAAGCTTTAGTGGCTGACCCTCCTTATACAAGGTTCCACCATGATAAAGTAGTTCTCAGGACTCATCCACACTTTATGCCAAAGGTGGTTTCGTCATTTCATTTAAACCAGTCGGTTTACCTTCCTGTATTTTTCACTAGGCCTCATGCCTCCAGTGCAGAAAGGAACCTTCATACCTTAGATTTTAAAAGAGCTTTAGCCTTTTACCTTCAAAGAACTGAACAACATAGAAAGTCTTCTCAACTCTTTGTTGCTTTTGATTCTAGTCATTTGGGACTTCCAGTTTCCAAACGAACCCTATCTATGTGGATTGCAAGCTGCATATCTTTCACTTACGATAGTAAAGGTTTTTCCCTCGAGGGCCATGTTACAGCTCATAATGTCAGAGCAATGGCAGCCTCGGTTGCTAATCTCCGCTCTGTGTCTATATATGATATCTGTAGAGTGGCTACTTGGGCTTCGGTGCATACCTTCACAGCCCACTACTGTCTGGACAAGGACTCCCGTCAGGATGCCTCGTTTGGCCAGGCTGTCCTACAGCATCTCTTTCAAATTTAATGCAACTCCTACCCTCCATGCCGGTAGGATGCCAGGGATCCATGGGAGGAAGTATGACCCTGTTCACACAGGTTCACAACTCACTGGGGTCATTCCTCTGGCATCTTTCAGCTGGGGAGACCCCATATGTGAAGACTACATTCCTGCTTGTTCCTGGAGATAGCGTAGTTACTCACCTGTAACAGGTGATCTCCGGGAACAGCAGGAATTAAGTCTTCACAACCCACCCACCTCCCCTAGGAGTTGTCTCTCTCTCTATCTCTCTCTCTCTGTCTCTCTCCTTAGCTCAGCTTTAAACTCAACTGAAGTGAGAGAGGCAGTGAGGCGGGAAGGCAGCATGCATGCGCTGTGGGATGCTCCCAAAAGCTTTCCTTTTGGACGCTGGGGAGCATTCCCGCACGGGCTCCGTCGGTACCCCATATGTGAAGACTTAATTCCTGCTGTTCCTGGAGATCACCTGTTACAGGTGAGTAACTACGCTTTCTTGCTCAATGGACGGGCCAGCCCTGTGTCAGACTCAAGGGTGCAGGGGAGAAATATGCAGCAACTCATGAGGATAAAGCAGAATTGCTTAAATATTTCTGTTCTGTGTTCACAAATAAAGGGCCTGGAGCAGGACCACAGAAAACACTCATAAATAGCAACAGAAGCGATGGGAATCTTGAATGATTTTCAGATGCCTGTGTTCAAGAGGAACTAATTACAGTAAACTAGAAGTAGACAAAGCCATGGGTCCAGATGGGCTACATCCAAGAATACTGAGGGAACTTGGGGATGTTCTAGCGGCTCCACTTTCTGACCTTTGCACTGCTTCTTTGGAGTCAGAAGTGGTACCAGAGGACGGGAGAGAGGCACATGTGGTCCCTTTACACAAAAGCAGATGTAAGGATAACACTGAGAACTACCGGCTGGCTAGTCTAACCTCAGTGTTTAGTAAATTATTGGAAAGGCTACTAAAGGAGAGAATAGTGAGGTTTCTGGAGTCCAATGGATTGCATGATCCGAGGCAGCATGGGTTCATCAGAGGCAGGTCTTGTCAGACAAATCTGATAGATTTCTTTGACTGGGTGACCAGGGTGTTGGACTGTGGGAGAGCCCTAGATGTGGTATATTTAGATTTCAGTAAAGCCTTTGACACTGTTCCGCACAGGCAACATATAAACAAACTGAGCATGCTAGGAATGAACCCTAAAGTTACTGATTGGGTTAGAAATTGGTTGAGTGGGAGGCGACAAAGGGTACAGATAAATGGACCTCACTCTGAGAAGGTTACCAGTGGTGTGTCCCTGGTGCGATTCTGTTTAGCATCTTTGTTAGTGATATTGCAGAAGGACTGTTGGGTAAGGTTTGCTTGTTTGCAGACGATACCATAATCTGCAATAGAGTAGACAGAAAGGCATCGACAACATGAGGAAGGATCTAACTAGATTTGAAGAATGGTCTAGAACATGGCAGCTGGAATTTAATGCTAAAAAATGCAGGGTCATGCATTTAGCTTGCAAAAATCCAAAGAAGCTGTACAGTGTAGGGGGTGAGGTTCTTCTGTCCACAAAAGAAGAGCAGGACCTGGGCATAATTATGTTTGACGATCTTAAAGTAGCTAAACAGGTAGAAAAGGTGACTGTGAAAGCCAGAAGTATGTTTGGATGTATAGGAAGAGGAATGGCCAGCAGAAAAAAGGAGGGTTACATTTGGGTCTCCTTCCCCTTCTCTGGCTCCTTCCCTTGCTTCCAATGCTATCCCCTGGTCCCATCCTTCAGATATCTTGGTGTCATTCTTGACTCTTCCCTCTCCTTTTCGGATCATATCTCTTCAGTTACTCGTCGTGCCTTCTTTTGTCTTCGACAGTTGCGTGCAGGCCATCCCGTCCTTACCACCTCCTTCTTAACCACTTTCCTCCTAACTCTTGTTGTCTCCAGGATTGACTATTGCAGGGGTGGGCAACTCCGGTCCTGGAGGGTCGCAGACCAGTCAGGTTTTCATGATGTCTCTAACGAATATTCATGAGATCTATTTGCATCCACTTGCCTTCCATTGTATGGAAATAGGTCCATGAATATTCATTAGGGACATCATGAAAACCTGACTGGTCTGCGGCCCTTCAGGACCGGAGTTGCCCACCCCTGGACTATTGTAATGTCTCTCTTGCTGGTCTGCCACAATCCCAAATTTACCATCTTCAGTTCCTACAGAACACCACCACCTGCATCCTTACCTCCTCCTCCTGCTATGAGCATGTCATCCCCCTCCTTGCCTGCTTTCACTGGCTGCCAGTCTGCTTTAGGATAAAGTATAAAAACCTCATTTTCACCGACTGCATCATCCACTCCTCCACACCTCAATACCTGGTAGATCTCCTTCAGTACCACATCCCTCACTGTCTACTACGCTGTGTTCATAATTATCGTCTAGCGCTCCCCTCCCCTATGCAGGCATGTCTTGAACGCACTCGCTGTTCTGCTTTTTTCTTTTTGGCCCACTCTCTTTGGAACTCCCTTCCTCTGAGCTTCCAGTCCGAGCCCTCCTTCACCCATTTCATGGCTACACTAAAGATCTATCTCTTCCAATGGGCCTTTAACATCTCACACATTCCTCCCTGAGCTTTCCTGGTCCTCTCTTCTCTCCTCCTTTTCATCTCTCCTTGCTGTTCTTCCTTGCTGTCCTATTGATTAATGGTGTTAGAAACATAGAAACATGATGACAGAAAAAGACCACAAGGCCCATCTAGTCTGTCCTTCCATAACAACTACAACAGTCCACTTTTTACCTTTAGAGATCCTCTGTGTTGGTACCATGCTTTTTTGAATTCAGTTACTGTCCTCATCTCTACCACCTCCACTGGGAGACTATTCCACGGATCCACTACTCTTTCCGTAAAGAAATATTTCCGCATATCACTCCTGAATCTATCTCCCTTCACCCTCATCCCATGTACCCTCATAGCAGAACTTGCTTTCAATTGAAAGAGGCTCTCTCCCTGAACATTTATGCCACGGAGGTATTTAAACATCTCAATCATATCACCTCTATCCCGCCTTTCCTCTAAGGTGTACATATTAAGATCCTTAAGTCTGTCCTCATATACTTTATAATGAAGCCCATTAATCATTTTAGTAGCAACCCTCTGCACCGACTCCATCCTGTTCACATCCTTTTGAAGGTGCGGTCTCCAGAATTGCACACCATACTCCAAATGAGGTCGCACCAAAGACTTATACAGAGGCATTATCACCTCCTTTTTTCTGCTAGCCATCCCTCTCCGTATGCACCCAAGCATCCTTCTAGCTTTTGCCGTCGCCTTTTCTACCTGTTTAGCTACTTTAAGATCATCAGACACAACCACGCCTAGGTCCCGCTCTTCTTTAGTGGACAAAAGTACTTCACCTCCTATACTGTATTGCTCCCTTGGATTGCTGCAGCCCAAATGCATGACCTTACATTTTTTAACATTAAATCCCAGCTGCCAAATTCTAGACCATTCTTCAAGCTTAGCTAGATCCCTCCTCATGTTATCTACACCTTCCTGGGTGTCTACTCTATTGCAGATTTTGGTATCATCCACAAAGAGGCAAACCTTACCCGACAGCCCTTCCGCTATATCACTAACAAAGATGTTAAAAAGAATCGGACCAAGGACAGATCCCTGGGGCACACCACTGGTAACGTCCTTCTCCTCAGAGTGAGCTCCATTTACTTGTACTCTTTGTCGCCTCCCACCCAACCAATTTCTAACCCAAGCAGTAACTTTAGGGTCCATCCCTAGGGTGCTCAGTTTGTTTATAAGTCGCCTGTGAGGAACAGTGTCAAAGGCTTTACTGAAATCTAAATACACCACATCTAGAGCTCTCCCTCGGTCCAACTCCCTGGTCACCCAGTCAAAGAAATCAATCAGATTTGTCTGACAAGACCTGCCTCTGGTGAATCCATGCTGCCTCGGATCCTGTAATCCACTGGACTCCAGAAACCTCACTATTTTCTCTTTCAGCAGCATTTCCAATAATTTACTCACCACCGAAGTTAAACTAACCGGCCTGTAGTTTTCAACCACATCCTTACTTCCGCTTTTGTGTAAAGGCACCACATGAGCCTCTCTCCAGTCCTTTGGCACCACTCCCGACTCCAACGAGGCATTGAAAAGGTCAGTCAGTGGAGTTGCTAGAACGTCCCCAAGTTCCCTCAGTATTCTAGGGTGTATCCCATCCGGTCCCATCGCTTTGTCTACTTTAAGTTGAGCTAGTTTCTCACGAACACAGTCATCTGAAAATTGTTCAAGATGTCCCTCGCTTCTGTTCTTATTTGTGGGTGTTTTCTGAGGTCTTGCTCCTGGTTCTTCATCTGTGAACACAGAACAAAAATATTTGTTAAGCAATTCCGCTTTATCCTTATCAGCTTCTACATATTCCCCCCCTGCACCCTTGAGTCTGACAATACCACTTTTGCCCTTCCTCTTCTCACTGATATATCTGAAAAATGTCTTATCCCCCCATTTTATTGCATTGGCTATTTCCTCCTCCTTTTGAATCTTTGCCTTCTTGACTACTTTGCTAGCTTCTCTAAGTTTTTCCAAATACAGATGCCTGTCTTCCTATCTCTGTGATCTCTTGTATTTCATGAAGGCCTCCCTCTTTTTCTTCACTTTTTCAGCTACTTCCTTTGAAAACCATAGCGGTCTCCTGTTCCTTTTGCCTTTATTTACCATTTTAACAAAAAGGTTGGTTGCCTTTAAAATACCCCCTTTCAGTTTTGCCCACTGTTTTTCTACATCCCCCAGCTGTTCCCATCCCACTAACGACTCCCTGAGGTATTGGCCCATCTTCGCAAAGTTAGTCTTCCTAAAGTCTAAGATCTTCACCTTGGAATGGATTCTAACAGCCCTAGTCCTAATACTGAACCACACCATCTGGTGATTACTGGATGCAAAATGATCTCCCACTACAACATCAGAAACACTTTCACCATCGGTAAGCACCAAGTCCAGTATGGTCCCTTCACGTGTGGGGTCTGTTACCAATTGCCTGAATAGTTCTCCCTGTAGAGAATCCAGGATCTCCTTACTTCTAGATGATACTGCAGCAGGAATGTGCCAATCAACATCTGGCATATTGAAATCTCCTAGCAGTAGCACTTCCCCTTTCCTAGCAATGCTGCGTATGTCTTCAATTAACTCTCTGTCCACCTCTTCCTCTTGTGAGGGAGGTCTGTATATCACACCAATGCAAATAGATTTCTCTTTCCCTCTTTCTAGTTTAACCCACAATGCCTCCTCTCTCCCTTTTAAGCTCTGTAATTCCAAAGCTTTAATAGTAGTTTTTACATATAGTGCCACTCCTCCTCCCCTTCTTCCTACCCTGTCCTTTCTGAATAAAGTATAGCCAGGTATAGTTACATCCCAGTCATGGTTTTCTGTGAACCATGTTTCTGTAACTGCCACTAAATCCAAGTCAGCCACTCCCACCAAAGCTTCAACCTCAGGGATCTTATTTCCCATGCTACGGGCATTAATACACATTGCTTTCCATATGTTACCCCTGTTACCCATTTCCATAAAGGTATTTAATGTATCACCTACCTGGGGGCTTTCACTTACCTGGGGGCTTTCTTCACCCATCCCCAACGAATCTAGTTTAAAGCCCTCTTCAGTAGATTAGCCAGTCTACTACCAAAGATGCGTTGAACTTTCATGGACAGATGGATGCCATCTCTGCTCTGCAACCCTTGGAACAGCATCCTATGGTCTAGGAAACCAAAACGCTCTTGAAGACACCATCCACGCAGCCATGCATTCATCTCCAGGATGCGAGCCTCTCTGCCTTGACCTTTATCCTCAACGGGGAGGATTGAAGAGAACACCACCTGTGCACCTACCTGCTTCACCCTCTGTCCCAGAGCCATGAAGTCACTTTTGATACGTTCCGAGGTATATCTGGCAGTATCATTTGTTCCAACATGGATTAGCAACATTGGGTAATAGTCAGTGGGCTTGATGAGTCTCGGCAAACTCTCCGTAACATCTTGGATCTTGGCACCAGGCAGACAGCATACCTCTCTGGACATCAAGTCTGGTCGGCAGATGGACACCTCAGTACCCCTCAGAAGAGAGTCTCCAACCACCACTACCCTTCGTTTCCTTCTGGTCACTGATTCCGCAACTATGGGGTACTTGAACTCTGGTTCTTCCCTTTCCAGGGATGCTTTCACCTCCTCCACCTCCAGGGCTGCATAATGGTTCTTCAATTCAAGGGCTGGAGAAGTTGGATTGGTGATTTTGCAGGCTCTGGTGACTTTTGTCCAACCATCGACGTTCTGTTGGCACCCATCTTCTCCTGTGCTGGAGAGCCTGGTTGCTGCAAGAAGCATCTCATGAATGTACTTCTCACTGTCTTGAATGTGTTCTTTTCCTCCTATCTCAGCAGTCACTTTGTTTGAGTGTATTGTATTTTTTTGTATTTTTTTTTGTATTGTACACCATTGTATGTCTTTTGATTTAAGCAGTATAGCAAGTGATCAAATAAAGATAAAGATAAATGCCTCTATATAAGGCTTTTATCTTTCTTTATGGTGCAACCTCATTTGGAGTACTGTACACAGTTCTGGAGACCACCACGCCTTCAGAAAGATATAGACAGGTTGGAGTTGGTGCAGAGGGTGGCTACTAAAAGGTTAGTGGTCTTTGTTATAAAGCATATGAGGACAGACTTAAAAATCTTAATATGTATACTTTAGAGAAATGGTGGGATAGGGGCAATATGATAGAGACATTTAAATACCTCTGTGGCATAAATGCACAGGAGGGGTTTCTTTCAATTGAAGGCAAGCTCTGCTACGAGGGGACATAGGATGAGAGTGAAAGGGGATAGACTCAGGAGTAATATGCAGAAATATTTCTTTATGGAAAGAGTGGTAGATGCATGGAATAGGCACCCAGTAGAGGTGGTGGACATGAGGATAGTATCTGAATTCAAAAAAGCATGGGACAAACACACAGGATCTCTGGAGGTAAAAAGGGGACTATTGTAGTTGATATGGAAGGGCAGACTAGATAGGCCATGTGGTCTTTTTCTGCCATCATATTTCTATGTTTCTAATGTTATAATGTATACAAGTTATTGAGTTGATTATAAAACACCTGGTTACAATGTAAACAGTTTGAGTTCAATATAAACCACCTTGGTTTAAGGAAAAGGTGGTATATAAATACTGTTAAATAAATAATAAATGGATCATGTTGGTTCATACAGTGCATTATGCCACTTGTTCAAACACAGACCGAGAGAATACAGAGTATGAGTTTCTAAACTAGTGACTTAGCAATTGTGTCTTCTTATTATTCTCCAGGAACAAGCAGGAAGTCAGTCCTCACATATGGGTGACGTCGGCGCCGACGGAGCCCTCGTGCGGAGCAATTTCCCCAGCTTTCACAGAAAGCCTTTGGGAATGCCTCGCGCATGCGCGGTCCCCTTCCCGCCGAAGGGTGCCATCTTGCTCAGTCTTCTTTTTTCCGTGCAGCCCGACAGACGTCGTCCCATTTTCCTCGGAAAAAGTTGATTGTTTTTTGAGTATTTCTACCATTTTGGTACCTGTTCGACACCGGTTCCCCTTCCCGTTTTGGCTCGGTACACCGGTATCGAGCCCGGCTGACTTTTTTGTTTTTGTCCTTAGTGACTAGCATTTGCGCTCTTTTTCTTTTTAACTGGCAGCCCGGTCTTTCGACCTCGCAGGGGCCCTTTTTCCCCCAATGGCTGCCAGCGGGTTCAAGAAGTGTGATCGGTGTAAAAAAACTTATGTCCCTCACCGATACCCATGACTGCTGCCTCTGCTGCCTCGGACCCGACCATGACCCGGTGGTCTGTGGTCCGTGTGGCAAGATGTCCTCCAAAGTGCTGAGGAGCAGGCAGCACTAGCACGAGACTATTTTCTCCGAGTCTGGATCTGTCCGGGCCAGGACCTCGTCAGAAGCCTCAACGTCTCGGGACTCGGAACCCGAGCACCGTCGGGGGTCTTCTGAAAGAGGGTCTCCCACCCGGGAGCACCGTAAGAAGCAGAAACCCGCGAAGGCTGTGTCGCTGGATGACTCCGATCGGCCGGGGCCCTCGGGTTCCAGGTTGCGGAGTGCCGAACGCTGCCCCGGATTCGCCGAGTCGGAGAGGCCTGCTAAAATACCTCATACGGAGCCGGAGGCGTCGGACAAGGTAATGCTTGTTGTCCTTGTGGACTCTCCTCCGGGAGAACCGGCGTCGGTCCCAGCAGCGGGAACCGAGCCGGGGGCTGCGGAGCCTTCTGAGCTGGGTCTCAGGTTGGCGGCCTTGGAGAGCAGTGTGTCTGCCTTCATGGACTAGCAGCGGGCGCTGATAGCCGGTCTCACCCATGCATCCGCCCTGACCACCGGGACCTCGCCGTCTAAGTCGACCCCGGAGGCAGAGCCGATCCTCGAGTCCATGCGGGCTCGAGTCTATCCTTGGCCAAGGTCTCCCTCGACCTCCCGTTCGGGGGCCGAGGTCGTCGGGACGGACACGCTTGAAGCCCTCGAGGCCGGAGCCCATCGAGTCCTCCTTGGAGGGCTCAGCTTGGGAGACGGAGGAGGAAGACGCACCAGATACCCACCGGACTTCCCAGGTTCAGAACCTCAGAGACGGTCGCCCCCGGAGTACACCAGGTTCTCGGACTTTGTGAGGGATATGGCCAAGGCTTTGGCTTTCCCTGCAGATGCTGAGGAGGAACCTCGAGCCAAGGAGCTCGATGCCCTCCAGTATGACTCTCCTCCGAAGGAGGCCCTTACTGTACTGGTGCCTCAGATGCTGGAACGGTTGATGCTCCGCATGTGGGAGTCCCTGGCCTCAGCGCCGATCCTCAGCAAACGGGTTGATTCCATTTATCGAGTCCGTAAGAGCCCTGGGTTCCAAAAAGCGCAGCTGCCGCACAACTCCATGGTTGTGGAATCGGCCATGCAAAGGCTCAAGAGCCAAAAGACGCACTCCTTGGTGCCTCCCGGCCGGGAGGCCCAGAACCTGGATGCCCTCTGCAGAAAGTGCTTCCAGGGCTCGATGCTGTCCTGCCGTGTCCAAACCTACCAGCTGTACATGGGCATGTACTTAAGAGACCTAGCAAAGGAGATTGCCGGGTTCTCTGCTGGCCTATCCGAGGAACCCTTGCAGCACTTCAAGGCCCTGTCCACCGGGATCAGAGAGTGCTCGAAGTTTATGTCTCGAGCAGCCTACGACGGCTTCGAGGCTTTGGCCTGGGTAGCCGTGGCCGGCATCGGTGCAAGGTGCCAGGCTTGGCTCATGTCATCTGACCTCGAGCCATGGGTACAGGACAAGTTGGTCGATGTCCCCTGCTGAGGAGATAACCTCTTCGGCAAACCCATGACTGAGAAGGCTGCTGAACTCGAGTCCGAGTACCTGACCCAGACAAGGCTGTCAAAGAAGACATCTGCTCCTTCTTGACAGGAAGAAGACCTTGGGGAAAAAGCCCTTTTACCTGAGGAAGGGACAGGCTTACAGAAGCTACCCCACTTACCAGGCCTCCCCAGCTCCCCAACAGGGGCAGCAGGCCAGGGGACGGGGGAATGGCCCTCGTAAACCTCAAACTCCCAAGCCTCCAGCTCCTGCTCCTTCCAAGCAGGGAGGGGGTTTTTGACTCCCTCTGCATAGCTCCTCTCCCACCAGTGGTTTGGCCCTGCACAGGAGGTCAGCTGTCCCTGTACGCCCACAGGTGGCCAGCCATTACATTCGACACTTGAGTTCTCAGAATAGTCCAGGACGGCTATCTGCTCCATTTCAACCAAGTGCCTACCTCCTATTTCCCAGGAGAGCATCTTGGATCCCTCTTGCACAGGAACCTCCTCTTGCAGGAGTTGGCTGGTCTGCTCAAGGATCAGGCGGTGGAATCGGTGCCCCACCACCTGCCAGGGAAAAGGCTTTTACTCCAGGTATTTCCTGATACCAAAAAGACAAGGAGGCCTTCGTCCCATCCTAGACCTGCGAAATCTCAACAAGTTCTTGGTAAAGGAAAAGTTCAAGATGCTTTCGCTTGGGATCCTTCTATCTTACCTCCAGCAAGGAGACTGGCTATGCTCCTTGGACCTAAAGGATGCTTATACACACATCCTCTTACATCCAGACCACAGACAATACCTCAGGTTTGTGGTCGAAGGAAACCACTTCCAATACAAAGTGCTTTTCTTTGGTCTAGCTTCCTCTCCAAGGGTTTTCACCAAGTGCCTAGCTGTGGTAGCGGCCTCCCTCAGGAGCCAGGGGATCTTTGTGTTCCCTTACCTAGATGACTGGCTCATAGGGGGCCAGTCAGCTCAGGAGGTGCACCACGCCACAGCTCGCACAATAGCTCTGCTTCAGCATCTGGGGTTCATCATCAATCACACAAAGTCCTCTTTGCTCCCCACCCAGAACTTGGAATTCATAGGGGCAAGGCTGACACCATACAGGCGAGAGCCTACTTGCCACTGGACAGAGCAGACCGCTTGCTGTCTCAAGTGGCCATGGTGAGTCAAGTACCCCAGATATCAGCATGGAGGTTCTTACGCCTGCTTGGCCACATGGCCTCCACGGTTCATGTTACTCCTTTCGCACGCATGCACATGCGAACAGCTCATTGGACCCTGCGGGATCAGTGGTCACGGGCCACGTGACGCCTGTCCAACAGAGTGGCAGTATCCAAACCCCTAGTGCAGTCCCTGCAGTGAGAGAGAGACAACTCCTAGGGGAGGTGGGTGGGTTTTGAAGACTTAATTCCTGCTGTTCCAGTTGCCCGTACATACCAGGGTACTGACCACGGATGCCTCCTTGATGGGTTGGGGAGCCCATTTCCAGGATTCTTGCACTCAAGGTCAGTGGACTCCTCAGGAGGCCACACTCCAGATCAACCTGTTGGAACTCCGGGCCATTCGTTTAGCTCTACAAGCCTTTGCTCCTGTCCTCTCCAACCAGTCTGTCCGAGTACAGACAGACAACCAGGTGGCTATGTTCTATGTGAACAAACAGGGCGGCACAGGTTCGCAGATCCTTTGCCAGGAGTCCCTGGATCTCTGATCCTTCGCAGTTCGACACAACATGTCTCTCCATGCAGTTTACCTACCCAGCCAAGAGAACTGCCTGGCAGACAGACTGAGCAGGGTTCTTCAACCCCCACGAATGGCAACTGAACAGGGAGATTGCCCAGCAGATTTTCAACCACTGGGGCCTCCCGTCCATCGATCTCTTTGCCAGTCCACAGAATCATCAGTTACCCCGCTTTTTCTCCAGACGGCCGCACCCCTTCAGAGTAGCAGCAGATGCGTTTCTTCTCCCTTGGTCGAAAAGCCTCCTGTACGCTTTTATGCCTACGCCTCTGGTAGCATGAACTCTCTTCAAGATTCGCAGGGACAAGGCCTGGGTCATCCTGGTAGCACCCAGGTAGCCCAGGCAGCCTTGGTTCCCACTTCTGCTTCAACTGGCGGTGGAAACCCCTCTCTCCTTGGGGGTACAGCCCGACGACCTCACCCAGGAGCAGGGTTCCCTGGTGCACCCCAATCCCAGATCCCTCGATTTGATGGCCTGGCTGCTGAGAGGGTAGGACTTGCACCTTTTCTCTTACCCGAAAGCGTAGAAGAAGTGTTAGCCTCCAGGAGGCCATCCACCAGAAAATCCTATGCATGTAAATGGCGCAGGTTCCAAGTGTGGTGTCACCAACATACTGTAGAACCCTTCTCATCTCAGGTTCCCGAGGTGTTACAGTACCTACTTCATCTTTTGGAACTAGGCCTCAAGTCTAACTCCTTCAGGGTTCACCTGAGTGCCTTGTCGGCTAACCATGCACCAATAGATGGTCAGCCTGTCTCGGCTCACCCCTTGGTAGCCAGGTTTCTCAGGGGCCTGATCCTACTGAAACCTCCAATCCGCCCTCCGGCGACGGAGTGGGATCTCATTGTGGTCTTGCAGCAACTTACTCGCCCTCCTTTCGAGCCGATGGCCACTTGCCATCTGCGCTTCCTCTCCTAGAAGGTGCTATTCCTGGTGGCGCTTACGTCGGCTAGGCGTGTCCGTGAGCTGCAGGCTCTAGTGCCCGATAGGCCGTGCACACAGTTTTACAAGAACAGGGTAGTGCTCCACACACACCCCAAGTTCCTCCCAAAAGTGGTTTCCTCGTTTCACCTGAGCCAAGAGGTGGTTCTTCCAACCTTTTTTCCCAGGCCACATACCAGCAGGGCAGAAGCAGTTCTGCATACCCTGGATTGTAAGAGGGTGCTCGCCTTCTACCTGCAGCGTATGCGGGGACATCGAAGGGCTTCTCAGCTCTTCGTCTCTTATGACCCTAGTAAACTGGGTCTACCAGTCTCCAAGCGCATGTTATCCACCTGGGTGGCAGACTGCATTGCCTGGGCGTACAGGGCAGCTCCCCTTCAGCTGCAGGGTCGTATCACGGCCCACTGTGTCAGGGCTCAGGCCGCATCAGTAGCTAATCACCGCTCTGTTCCGTTGGCAGACATCTGCCGGGCCGCAACTTGGTCTTCAAGCCAGACTTTTGCAGCCCACTACTGCCTGGAGAGAGAGTCCCGGCAGGACAGTGTTTTTGGTCAGGCGGTACTCCGTAACCTATTCAAGGTTTAGGCAACTCCTACCCTCCGACCCTTTGGTGTCAGGCTACCCGTGGGAGTGTGTTCTCGGAGAAAAATCCTATCACTGCTGCTGCGGCTCTTCTGAGGGAGCCATTTTTCAGCTATGGGTTCTCGGTAGCCTATAGCTAGGGAGTTCCATATGTGAGGACTGACTTCCTGCTTGTTCCTGGAGAAAGTGTAGTTACTCACCTGTAACAGGTGTTCTCCAGGGACAGCAGGAATCAGTCCTCAGGACCCTCCCTCCTCCCCTGGAGTTGCAGTCCTTTGATTAATTTTTTTCTCATTTTGCCGTCTTTTTAGCTATGTCATCTGACTGAGCAAGATGGCACCCTTGGGCGGGAAGGGGACCGCGCATGCGTGAGGCATTCCCAAAGGCTTTCTCTGAAAGCTGGGGAAATTGCTCCGCACAAGGGCTCTGTTGGCGCCGACGTCACCCATATGTGAGGACTGATTCCTGCTGTCCCTGGAGAACACCTGTTACAGGTGAGTAACTACGCTTTATTTGTGTTTGTTTATTTGCTATTTGTGGAGTTTAATTTTGAAATACTATGTATTGCATAGTAATAAAATGATATAGAATTGTGTTTCACTTTTTAGGCTACAGTCTTCTCCATCTAATGATGACTTAAGTCCTACCAGTCTTTTAAGGAAATCCCCACCTTTATCTGCAACCTCTAGTGCTGTAAGTATGTTTTATACCACCTTCAAGAACTGAGAGCTTTCATTTTTAGATCAAATCTCTTTATGAACAGAGCAACATAAAATAGCTGGTAAATAATGGTTCCTTTTACAAACAAACCAACAAAAATAGGCAATATAGGACCAGGGTTCCTCTTTGAGACCTGAAGCTATTATGAGGCAACATGGTTAGCCATTCCCACATTGAAGAGATTGATGACCATTTAAGAGGAATTTGTTACCAGAGATGTAATATTAGTGTAGCTGGGTTTAAAAAGAGTTGGACAAGAGGACCCAGGAAATCCACTACTTACCCCTGGGATACGTAACATGAAACTTGTCTAACTTTTGGGAACCTGCCAGTTACTTGTGATCTGGATTGGCCACTGTTAGAAACAAGATACTGGGCTTGATAGACCTTAGTTTGACCCAGTATGGCATTTCTTATATTCTTATGTTATGTTCTTAGTATAACACTCTGAGAAGTTAGACTCTCAATCAGCAGATTAGATCACTATAAATAGTATCCTTGTTAGAGCAACAGGTTGAATTGCAGGGAAGCCAGGGTTCAAATCCTGTTCCTTATGATCTTGGGCAAGTTACTTAACCCTCCATTGCCTCAGGTACAAACTTAGAATGTAAGCCCTCTGGGGACAGGAAATACCTATTGTACCTGAGTGTAACTTTGATCAGCTACTAAAAAGGTGCAAGAAAATCCAAATCAAGGATGTTATATCTGTCCAGTATAAGCTTAAAAAATTGGCAGTGGTGCTTTATTTTAGGATTTCTTAATTTCCCACTAACATTCCTATCACAGAGATGTCGCAGAGGTATTGTCTTGAAATACTGAGGATGCCACCTGATGTCTCCACCCCCCCCCCCCCAATCTCTAAGATATAATCTCCAGGAACAAGCAGGAATGTAGTCTTCACATATGGGTATCGTTGGTACTGACGGAACCTGCTTGGGAACGCTCCCCAGGGTCCAATAGGAAAGCTTTTGGGAGCATCTCACAGCGCCTGCGTGCTGCCTTCCTGCCTTTCCAACTGTCCCTCTCCAGTTGTTTGTTTTCTGCAGAGCCAACAGGTCCCATACCCTGTCACTGCAGAAAAGGTTTGTCTTTAATCTTTGTTTTTTGTGGTTGCGTCTGCCTTCCCTCAACGCTATACCGGTACCGCCGGTTCATTCTAATTTCTTCTTTAAAAAAATGGAAAAACCAACATCTCGTTTTAAAAAATGTTCTAAGTCTGATGGTACCATCTCCGTCACAGACACCCATGATTGGTGTTTCAAATGTTTAGGTCCTGACCACTCTACTTTGGAGTGCCTCTCCTTTGGAATGATGTCAAAAAGGGGTCGGCAGAATCGAGCTGCAAAGTTTAACGCCCTTTTTCCCTCAGATGCGGCGTCTGTTGCATCGTTGTCCTTCAGGGCCTCATCTTCCTCCCATGGATCTCAGGTAATTAGACATAAATCTAGCCAGTCCTCAAAGGGTAGATCTCCTTCTAAGTATCGAGATGCCACTGGCGTTGCCCTTGAGGAATTTTCACTGGAAAAACTGCCCCGGCAGGAGGCTTCAGCTTCCAAAGCATCAACGGGGCTCCAGGATGTTCTCGAGGCCTCAACCTCGGCAGAACTACTGGCGCCATGCTCTGGGTTTCAGGCCGCTTCTACCGGTACCAACACCCAAGCATCTGCAGCGTCAATAGACCAGAGATTTCTTCCAGTTCATACTGCTAGACCAGTCCAGACAAACGGGTTATGCACCCCTGCCAGCAGATCTTGGAGACAGAGAATTCTACCAGAGCTCTGATAGGCTGGAGCCTGGTGATATAATCCTACCCCTAGGGGTCTCCCTCAGTTTTTCTCTGTCTCCAGCAGATCTGGATGCTTTTTTTTTGCTCCTTCAAAAAAATTTAAAATGCTTTATTTCTTTGTGATTTCTCTTGGAGAGATTATCCCCTGAGTTGCCAGTGTACTTATCTGAGCACCAGGATGATTCCAGCTGAGCTCCTGTGTCCTGTCACAGTAGAGATCGCTGATGTGCAGACTCCCCAGCACTAGTCATGAGGGCTATTTAGCTGGATGGTAAGCCTCCTAAAATCCAGTCCCTGGGGCTGATTTTAGTGGTGAGGCAGCTGGCAGTGGTCTGAGCAGCGGTCCGTGGCTTCTCTGCACTTTCGGTACTGTGAGTACAAAGCCTGTCTTTCTCCCACTGCTGTCTGCAACTCTCTGATGACTCGATTTATTTTTCTTGATTTTTCAGCGATTTTAGGCATTTCTCTCATGCCTGCAACCCTCCCACCTTCTCCTTTGACTTTTTAAGTTAATTCCTTAGCTTTTGGGGGTTTTAATTCACTCTTTTTGAGGTTTATTTTTGCCGGCGGCCATTTTGAATAGCTAATGAGCCCCGGTTTTTGGCGGGAAGCCAGATTCCTTCTCTACTGGCTTCTAACAGCTCTATTGCTGTTTAAGTTTTTTCCACAACACTTGCTAGCTGTGAGTTGTGAAGGGGTTCTTTTTTCTCTGCCTATGTATTAACATAATGAATAAAAAGTACGGAAGGCATGGATAGAGAACAGGATGCAATTCAGAGCCACAGTTACAATGCTAAGACACTGACCAATGGTGCAGGGCTCATGGGTTCCATCCCCCACTGTGCCCAACAAAGAAGGCTGGCTGAGGCATTACCTATTATGGGGAATATTGTTAAATGCCTGTTCCTGCGGGACAGAGTTATTTTTTTTTAGTTCTCACTATGCCTTATTCAGGTTTACGCTGCATAGGCTGTCAGAAGAAACACAAGGACCTCATGAATCAGCTGTGCTCTTCCCCCAGCATCTTGATTCCCCAGATAAACTTGGGAACTCCTGAGCCTGGCTTCAGTGGAGCTCTCCATTGGCTTTACGCTGCGCTGAGTCTTTGCCACAAGAGTTTGGACATCCCCAGGAAGTTTAGGTATCATTTTCTGAAAGAAAACTGTGAGTAGCCTGTTTTTTTCTTACTTGCCTCAGCTGCTGTGGGATGATTTCAACTGCATCCGGACCGGCTGCCTCTGAGTTTTGAAGTTCCTACTTTAAATTTTTAATCCACAAACTGCAGCCGGGTTACTTTGTACGTCTTACTGAATATTGTACCTGTCTTATTCAATATACCATTTGATTGGAATTTTAAGTCAGTGTTTTGGATCCTGACTGTTTTGGGCTCGGCCTAATTAAGCATACTCACTGTAATCTTCATACAGCTGGGTTTGAGCTTCTACATCCCTCCCTAGATACACCTTTCAGCCCTACCATGGAGGTCTGAGTGGCTGCGGAGGGATCAAACTCTAATTTCCCTACTTTCAGTCACTGTAATTGCCTTACCCTGACTTTGAAAGTTTCTCTGTACCAGCACAGTGAATGACTGACAGTTCCCTTCTCAGCTCAGTGAATACCTGACAGTTTTTCTGTGCCAGCGGCCATTTTGTTTTTCTCTTCAGTGTTTCTTTTTGGAGGGAACAGCTCTAGACAGCAGTTTCCACACATTTAAACATGCTGTGGAGGCACGTGGAGTTTCAAAATCCTTTTCTTTGAAGAGTCTTCGGTTTCCCTGAGCCTACCTTGCTTTTTGTATTAAATGCTAAAAAAAAAAAAAAAAAAAAACACAAGAAGAGGAAAGGTGGTTTAAGTCTCTACAATGCTTGTTTCTCTGGCTGTATTATATGTGATATGTAATCAGCCAAAGGGGGAATTAATAGATTGCTTGTGTTCCACCTGCACGCTGCATCCCAGAGACTCTTTCCCCATTCCCACTGCGCTGCTAGATGGGTTCATCAGCACCTTATCTCCTCCCTCCTCAGAGCCCCTGCTGCAGGATCTTCCTGCAGGAAAGGATTCAGTCAGCTCCCATGTCGCTTCCACAGCCTCTGGAGGCCACAGCAGCCTTGACTGACAGTGCCTTCCTCACACTCTTCCATCTGGCATGACGCCTGTGACTTTTGGAGTCTTTTGGAATATCTCCTACACCTGCCCAGTAGCAGGCGAGCATATGGCGTGGTCTTGCAAGTGGTCCCATAAGTCCTCAGACCTTAGAGCAGTACGTCCTCCTTGGGGCGTTGCATGTGCCTTGCGGGGTACTATGGATATTCAAGAAGACTTTAAATCTTCGGAGGTCAGCCCTGACTCGTTGGAGTACGGAGATGGGGAATATTCTCCGTCTGTTTTCTTCGCTGACCGTTCTCAGCCTTTTTCGGTAAGAGGAGTTGCCGGCTCTAATCACACAGGTGATGGAGTCGCTCCCCCTAGCCGACACGCCTGATCCTCCGGATTCTCAAATCCGGTTGCAGCCGGATCCCATTTTCCAGAGCATTCATACGGCACGCGGTATTGGTCAGTTATACCCTTGGTCTCCCTTTCACTTGGACCGTTGGCTGACATACCCAACAGTTGATGCATTCTGACCAGGGCTATCAGGCATACCACACTTCTGGTTGAGGGCGGAGAGGCGCTCCGCGACCAGCAAGACCTAAAGAGTTGGGAGGCTGCTAAAGACCGGTTTTCCTTCGCCCGCTATTTCCTTCTTGCAGGTGTGCAGAGGTCTAGCAACTCGGGCCTCCCTTTGATGGATTCAGCAGCTTCCAGGTGTTCCCGAGTTGGTTCATTTCAAATCCATCGCTGCATTCCGGGCAGAGGCATTCTGTGATCTCTTGCGGCTGTCAGCTCGCTTCCTAGCACCGGTGTCGGTAGCTCGGAGATGGCTCAGCCTGCGTCAATGGGCAGCGGATGTTGCTTCATTTAAAGGCTCCAGCGTTTAGATGCCCTTCGTCCCAGTCCACCGTTGGAAGGAGGACTGGGCCGTTACTCTGTCTATTTTGGGATGCTTCAAGTCCTGGATTTTCTAGGGGCTGGGTGCGACACTCGTAGGGGACGGGTGTTTCTACCTCAGGAACGTTTTCAGAAGATATCTCTTCAGCTCTGCTGCTGCTTGGATCAAGCGGTGCCTCGGCCTTGGGGCTACCTTCAACTCTTGGGGTCCATGGCAGCAATGATAGCCCTCGTTCCGTGGGCAAGAGCGCTCATGCGCTGCTTGCCGACGGCGCTTCTATCTCGTTGGTCGCCGGTATCGGAGAGTTATCGAATCCGGTTGCCTTTGCTTCTGCCGGTGCGCCGCAGCCTCCGCTGGTGGCTTCAGGCACACACTCTTCTACGGGGGGTCCCTCTGGAGTCTCTGCGCTGGATCTTGGTGACGCCAGTCGCCGACCTCTCCGGTTGGGGAGCACCTTGCGGCTTGGCCTCGGCACAGGGGAGTTGGTCACCTCGCGAAGCCCAAGGGTCTATCAATCGTCTCGAGACATGGAAAGTGCGCTTCGCCCTTCTTCAGTTTCAGCCTCTTCTGCGGCGGCGGCGTGCGGTTCAGATCCTGTCCGACGCCACGACGGTTGCTTACCTAAGCCGCCTAGGCGGCATGCAATGTCCAGATGTCTCACAGGAGAGGCGTTTGCTCCTCCCGTGGGCGGAGGAACATCTTCAGGCTGTCGGCGCAGCACATCGCAGGCGTGAACAATGTGTAAGCCGATTTTCTCAGCCGGCACTCTCTGGAGCCCGGGGGCTGGGCTCTGCAGCCGGATGCGTTCTGGTCCATTGTTCACCTGTGGGGACTACCGACCATGGATCTAATGGCTACGGCGCAGACTGCCAAGGCTTCGCTGTACTTCGGCCATTGGAGGGACGAGGGAGCGCACAGCATAGATGCTCTCTCTCAACTGTGGCCGATTCATCTTCTCCTGTGTGTTTTCCCTCCCTGATCCGTGATATGCATGGTTCTCCAGCGGCTCCGAGACCGTCGCGGCCCTGTGCTCCTGCTGGCTCCGAATTGGGCTCGCGGACCTCTTCCGTCTGTCTGGGGCGTCGCTGCTCCGCCTCGAGGCATTTCTCGGCCTTCTGATTCAGGGACCGGTGGAGATGGAAGACCCGGCTCCTTACTCCCTTACAGCCTGGCAATTACACGCCGCCGGTTTGCTCGCTACGGCTATTCACCTAGCGTGGTCGTGACACTTCTCACGGCACGGCGGTCTACCATGGCGCTGACTTACGCTCGGGTTTGGCGTCTCTTGATGGTTGGTGTTCGCGAATTAACCTCTCACCCTGGTGTTGCGGTGTTCCGGACATCCTGTCCTTTTTACACGCCGGAGTGGATAAGGGATTAGCGCTCGATTCCTTGCGAGTACAAGTGGTCGCCTTAACTTGTTTTCGGGGTCCTATAGCGGGGCGATCGATAGCTTCGCATTTGGACGTGTCTCGGTTCCTCCGCGGAGTTAGGCCTTCCGGCCTCCTCTGCGTTCGCCTGTACCGGCGTGGGCTCTCGTGCTTGTCCTCTGTGCCCTCGTTGCTCCTCCCTTTGAGCCTCTGAGGGTCCGTTCTCTTCTAGATTTGACTCTGAAGGCAGTCTTCTTGGTGGCCATAACTTCGGCACGCCGTATTTCTGAGCTCCAGGCTCTCTCGTGTCGACATTCCTATCTCTTGTTTTCCTCCGAAGGCGTTTCTCTGCGAACTGTCCCTTCTTTTGTTGCCCAAAGTGCTGACGCCGTTCGCTGTTGACCAGCCTCTTTTCTTTCCATCTTTTCCAAAGGCGCAGTGTGACAGTGGTCGGTCTCCGTTGCGGGCGGTGGACCTTAAGAAGGTTCTTTTTTGGTATCTGGGGGTCGCGGGACCCTTCCATATGACTGTTGCTCTTTTGTCTTGTTCGCGGATTCTCGTCGAGGATCCTCAGCCTCCGAATCTACCATTTCTTGATGGGTTACGGAGGCCATTGAGGCGGCGTACCTTCTTCTGGGAGAGCCAGCTCCACCGGGACTCCGTGCTCACTCCTCTCGGGCGCAAGCAACTTTGTAGGCTGGGAGGTCTCATGTAGTTCCTCTCGATATTCGCCGGGCGGCGACTTGGTCGTCGCTGTCCACCTTTGTCGGTCATTATAGGTTGGACGTTCATGCCCGTCAGGAGGTCCGTTTTGGAGTTGCTGAGCTGTCGGCAGCCTTGCTCCCCCTTGAAAGCAGATAGCTTGGGTACTGCCTGTTTGTCTGGACTGGTCTAGCAGTATGAACTGGAAGGAGAAATTTCACTTACCGTTAATTTCCTTTCCTGGAATACTGCTAGACCAGTCCAGGACCCGCCCTGCTGTTGGCTGCTGGTGCGGTGCAGCCACCGACCACGGTTCTTCTCTTTGCCGGTATGCCTCGCCATGGGCAGTCCATGGGTTCGTAGGTGGATGCTGTTTTCAGCTCTAGGGAGTTCTTCGGCTCCCTTGTATATAGTTCACTTGAGACCCTCTGGGGTGATGTTACAGTTCATGTTGCATTAGCTTGTGGACGTAACTGAGGGAGACCCCTAGGGGTAGGATTATATCACCAGGCTCCAGCCTATCAGAGCTCTGGTAGAATTCTCTGTCTCCAAGATCTGCTAGCAGGGGTGCATAACCCGTTTGTCTGGACTGGTCTAGCAGTATTCCAGGAAAGGAAATTAACGGTAAGTGAAATTTCTCCTTGCTATCGAACGCAGTCTAGCGGCTCTTCTCACGGCTTCGGTACCGTTGAAACCGTTTCAGACACCTCAACCGATACCAGTACCGACACCGTAACTGATACCGGTACTGATGGCATCAACGTCGATGGGTATGCCACCCATACCGAGTCATGCGTCTGTCTCTGGCATCGACAGATCAGTACCGGAGCAACCCGATACCGACTTCGATCGATACCGGTACCGTGCGCTGCATGATCACCAGGTATTTTGAATTCTCTGAGTCTGATGACTCTGAAGACTCTGCTGATACAAGAGTACTTCTCCCAGAGGATTCCTCTTCTCAGCGCAGAATATCTCCACCAGAGGATATGTCCTTTAAGGATTTTATCCGTGATGTGGCCTGAGGCCTTTCCATCAAAGTAGCTCCTGAAAAAGAGCCTAGGGTAAAGGAGTTGGAGATTCTCCAATACCCTAAGGCTCCCAAAGAGGCAGCTACTCTGCCTATTCATAAGATCTTACATGATCTTATGCTAAGAATGTGGAAAACACCTCTAACCACATCTCCTCATTCTCGGAGACTCGATACTATGTATCGAGTTCCACCTTGTCCTGGCTTTCAAAAAACTCAATTACCACACCATTCAATGGTAGTGGAATCAGCCATGCGTAGGATGAAAAGTGCAAAGAGACACGCATCCAGTCCTCCAGGTTGTGAATGCAGACTCTCGATGCCTTTGGGTGTCAATGTTTTCAAGCTTCAATGCTCTCAGCTAGGATCAGTTCCTATATCTTGTATATGGGAATGTTCCTTAAAGAGGTCACAGGAGACTTGGAGCTTATGAGCCCCCTTCTTCCTGATGACAAAAGACAGGACTATCTTACTCTTGTCAGACATGCCCAGGATGTTTCTAAGTTTGTAAATCGTGCAGCCTTTGACTGTTTTGAGTGCATAAGCAGAACCTCTGCTATTGCCATTGGTGCACGTTGGATTGCCTGGCTTCAGGCATCCGACTTGGAAATTTGGGTACAGGATAAATTAGGAAACATTCCTTGCACAGGAGAAAATCTCTTTGGCAAGAATTGGCAGGAGAAGGCTAATGAGATAGATGCAGACAATATCACTTTGGATAGATTGTCCAAATCTACAGCCGATTCTGCAAGGAAAAGATCCTCTAAAAAAAAAACATTTTTCAATAAGAAAAGGAAGTTTTATCCTTCCTATACCCAACATGGACACCGTCCAGATCAGCCTGCCCAAAAGGGACAACAGCAACAACCTAGACAACAAAAGAAGCCAAAAGCCATAAAACCTCAGCCAGCTCAGCAGGCTCAGCCGCCTCAGGGGCTTTGACTCCTCTCTAGAGAACTTCTCCTTCCTGCCCCTGAAGGGTTCAGAACCCTTAGACATCCCAGGCAGGTTATGTCATTTTGCCCACAGATGTTACCAAATAACAGCAGAAAATTGTCCATTGTACGAGAGGGGGTACAAGCTTCATTTTCACAGCATGCCCCCTCCTACAGTGGTAAGACAGTTCAATTCTCAGACCCCTCTCGACAATCTCTTAGGTCAAGAAGTCACAACAGTCCTTGCACAAGGAGCAATAGAGGAAGTACCCATTCCGCAACAGGGTACAGGGTTCTATCCCCCTATTTTCTTATTCCAAAGAAAACAGGCAGATACAGACCCATTTTAGACCTCAGAGAATTGAACAAATATCTGTTCCGAAAGAAGTTCAAAATGGTGTCTCTAGGAACTCTGTTGCCATACCTTCAAGTCAGGATTGGCTTTGTTCTCTAGATCTCAAGGATGCGTATACTCATATTCTCATCCATCCAAATCACAGAAGATTCCTCCGATTCCTGTTTCAAGGAAAGCACTTCCAGTACAGGGTTCTTCCCTTTGGCCTGGCTTCTGCACCAAGAGTATTCACAAAATGCATGGCTGTGGTAGCTGCATTTCTCCACACTCTGGGAATATTCGTCTTCCCCTACTTAGACGACTGGCTCATTCCAGCCCCTACACTGCCAGAAGCCAGCTCTGCTTTGTTTCGCACAATGCGAATCCTTCGGTATTTGGGACTAGTCATAAACCTCCCAAAATCCAATCTTGCTCCCGCTCAATCCCTAGAGTTCATAGGAGCTCATCTGGATACCAGACAGACAAGGGCTTTCCTTCCGCAGCCCCGCTGTCTTCGCATAATACAGCTAGCTTCCCAAGCAGTGCTCAAAGCTTACCTCACTGCTCGAGAAATGCTACAACTGCTGGGCCACATAGCATCCACCGTGCATGTGGTTCCTTATGCTTGCCTCCCCATGCGAGCAGCCCAGTGGACTTTATCCACTCAGTGGACACAGGCCTCATTTTGCCTGTCGGACAAAATAACAGACCGTCTTATTTCGTCCCTCCAATGGTGGCAATCGCTCAAAAATCTTCTCATGGGGTCTCCTTTCCAGCATCCCCTATTCCAAGCCACCCTAACAGATGCATCTCAGGTGGGATGGGGAGCCCAACTGCACGATCTCTCTACCAAGGGTACCTGGACTCCACAGGAGGCCTGTCTTCACATCAACCTCCTGGAACTCAGAGCGATCCTCCTTGCTCTTCGAGTATATCATGCCCAGCTCAGATACAAGACCAGTCCTAGTTCAAACGGACAATCGGTAGCCATGTTTTATGTGAACAAGCAGGGTGGAACAGGCTCTCTGTTGCTATGCAACAAAGCTTTGTGACTATGGGCCCTCGCCAGAGAGCATCAGAATCATCTCCTTGCGGTGTATCTTCCAGGCATTCAAAACTCTTGGACAGACAAACTCAGTCGAATTCTGCTACCACACAAATGGTCTCTCCATGCAGACCAGCTTGCCCAAATATTTCAGATTTGGGGAACCCCAGACATAGACCTCTTTGCAAGTCTGCTGAATGCCAAACTTCTCCAGTTCTGTTTCAGAATCCCGGCTCGACATTGTCAGGCAAGGGACACCTTCCTCGTTCACTGGGGTCAGGACTTCCTATATGCCTTCCCACCCATTCCCCTCATCCCCAAAACCCTGTTGAAGCTTCAGAGAGACAGAGGTCATATGATTCTCATAGCTCCACATTGGCCACGGCAAACGTGGTACCCTCTGCTTCTACATCTCTCTCAAGCTCCACCTCTGGAGTTGGTATCTGCTCCAGATCCAGATCTTCTGTCCCAAGAGAACGGGATGCTGTGGCATCCCAATCCCCAGTCTCTGCATCTCAGGGCCTGGTTGCTGAAGGGCCTAGAGCTTCAGGATCCTCAACCTTTCTCAACAGGTAAAAGATATCCTTTATGGTTCTAGGAAACCCTCCACAAGACGCTCATACGCCTTTAAGTGGAAAAGGTTTACCATATGGTGCTCGTCTTAACCCTCTTGCGATACCTCTGGAATCAATACTAGAGTATCTCCTTCATTTGTCAAATGCGGGTCTTAAGACAAATTCAGTAAGAGTCCATCT
Organism: Ichthyophis bannanicus; assembly: GCA_033557465.1. Classification (NCBI taxonomy): domain Eukaryota; kingdom Metazoa; phylum Chordata; class Amphibia; order Gymnophiona; family Ichthyophiidae; genus Ichthyophis; species Ichthyophis bannanicus. Next base: position 408,419,935 of record CM066037.1, read on the forward strand.
TAGTGCTATTGCAGCTTTTTACAAGCCTCTAAGTGGACAACCTATTTCCTCTCATCCTCTCATAGCGAGATTTATGAGAGGTCTTCTTTTAACAAAGCCTCCCATTAAGCCACCACCGGTGGCATGGGACTTGAATCTGGTGCTCGGGCAGCTCATGAAACCGCCCTTTGAACCATTAGCCACTACATCTCTGAAATTCCTTTCCTGGAAGGTCATCTTCCTCATTGCAATCACATCAGCACGTCACATCAGTGAATTGCAAGCATTAGTGGCTGATCCTCTTACACAAGGTTCCACCATGATAAGGTAGTTCTTGGGACTCATCCACACTTTATGGTGGGTAGGAGTTGACTAGGAACAAGCAGGAATGAGTCTTCACATATGGGTACGTCGGTACCGACGGAGCCTGCGCGGCAACGCTCCCCAGCATCCAAAAAGAAAGCTTTAGGGAGCATCCCACACACATGCGCGCTGCCTTCTCGCCTAAACACTTCCCTCTCATCAGTTTTCCGCGGAGCCGGCAGGATGTACTCCTGTCACCGCAGAAAATTCTTCTTTTTTTCTTAGTTTTTTGTGGTCGCGTCTGCCTTCCCTCGACGCCACCGGTACCGCCGGTGCTTTTCTTTCTTTTTACTAAAGAATTTCTTCTTTTCTTAGAAATTTTTTCCTGTTAAGTGCCTGACGGTTTCTAGGCCACTAGGCCTCTATCCTTCCATTATGGAAAAGCCAGCCACTATCCTTAAGAAATGCTCAAAGTGTGGCGGTACAGATATATCTTCAGACACTCATACTCGGTGTCTAAAATGTTTAGGTCCTGACCATTGCCCCCTGGAGTGTCTCTCCTGCTGGAGCTTAAACAGAAGAAGTCTTCAGGATCGAGCACAACTCGATACCCGGTTTGCATCGCATTCGATGTCACCAGCTAGAATGTCTTCTTTTTCACAGGATCAGGTAACCAAACAAAAGTATGTAAAGACTAGCCAGTCCTCGAGTGGTAGATCTCCTTCTCAGCATCGAGATGCCTCTGGCGTTGCCCTCGGGTGCATTTTGGCAATAAAGCCCCGGCGGGAGTCTTCGGGCTCCAAAGCATTAACGGGGCTCCAGGTTGTTCCCGGGGTTCTTACCTCTACGGACACACCTGGGCCATGCTCGGTGGTTGTGGCCGCTTCGAACGGTACCGACACCCCGGCATCGGCTATGGTGATGGATGAAACACTCCTCACCGATGAACGTAGTCTAGCACTCTCGGTGACTTCAGTACCGTTAGAGTTGCTGCAGACCGTTCCTCGAGTATCGGTATCTGGTTTGGTACCGGTACCGGTATCGACACCGGCATCAGTGTCGGTACCGTCCATGCTTGCTTCGACAGACTCGCTTCCTTCGATGCCGAGCCTGGACTCGATCTCTAGCATGGAGGATTTGGTACCGACTCATCTCGGTACCGACCTCGGACGGTACCGAAGACTTCGCTTTAAGGAAAATCCGAGTCTTCATCCTTTGAAGTCTTCCGATCTCGATGACTGGGATGAATCCATCGGTACCAAGGCTGCATTTTCAGCCTTTACCCCTCATTTTAGAGGGTCCTCCAGGGAGATTTTTTTTTAGGCTTTTCTGCTTGATATGGCAAAGTTACTTGCCATTTCTATACCTGGTAAAGAATCCCTACCGGGGGATGCAGAGCCACTGCAATTCCCCTGGATTCCAAAGGAGGAGATCATGCTTCCTTTGCATCAGATCTTACAAGATCTACTATTAAGAATGTGGAAAACTCCTTTAACGGTATCCCCACATTCTATGACACTTGACACTATGTACAAGGTGTCACCTTCTCCAGGTTTTCAGAAGACTCAACTTCCCTTCCTCATCATTCTGTTGTAGAATCAGCAATGAGGCGTATTAAGAGTGCAAAGAAGCACTCTTCTTTTCCGCCAGGTCGTGAGTCTAAGACTTTAGATGCCTTTGGACGTCGATGCTTCCAGGCATCCATGCTTTCAGCAAGAATTATCTCATATATTTTCTATATGGGATTATCTCTATTTTATATTTATAAGTATACAATAAATCAAGAAAAAACTTGAACATGGAAACACAATAACACTCGCAAGGAAATATACAATGAGGAAACAAAGGATAAATTCTATTCAAGAATTATTCATTAGCCCACTAAAGGGGGAGTAAAGCTGACAGCAACTTGAAACTTTAGGGGAAAATACCCCAAAGAATTTACTAAGGAAAAACAAGACAGAGGGATTGCTCATAGGCTCCTAACTTCACAATTATTCTCCAGTAAGGCAACCTCTCTTGAGGAAACTATTTCTTTGGTTAAATCAGATATTCAATGAGTTAATTCGAAGCAGTGTGTGGTGGAGCAGAAGGTTGAAGAAATATCTGACCTCACGGTCTCTTTGGTTAAAGAAAATACTGCTTTGTGAAATAAAATGGAGTCGTTGGAAAATGCGATTATATCTACAAATTTATGTTTGCTGAATTTCCCCATTATTGCTGGGGTGGCTCCATTAGAGTTATTCAAGAAATATTTGCAGGAGGTACTTTCGGTACCCATTGATTTGATGCCACCTGTGTCAAAGATATATTATCTTCCCTTGGGAAAAAAGGCTGGGAAAGTGGTAATTGGCTCATTGGAGTTGGATTCTCTGACTTGCTACAGTCTCCTAAGGAGGAAGATATTGCTGTTTCTACTCTACAGATTACTTTGGCTTTGTCATCCAACAGAGAATGGCTGCTGAAGATTTTCTATAAAAAAAAGAGCGAACTTGTTTTATGGCAAGAAAATTTTTCTGTTCCCAGATCTGTCCAAAGAAACGCAGAAACGACGTAAAGGCTGGGAAATACTCCTTGTACTGGTGAAAATCTCTTCAACAAGGAGGCTTTATTTCAAGCTAATCAGTTAAGCACTGATGCTGTTGCTTTCAGAGGATTGTCAAAAACTTCCTCTATCCCAGCTAATAAAAAATCTCCTAAAAAGCTTTATCCCCCTAAGGGAAAAAAGTTTTATCCATCTTCTACCCATGATGCAGATGTTTCCAAAAACAGGGAACATCAAACCAGGTTAAGCAAATCAAAACCTCAACAGGCTCAGCAAACCCAGCAGTCGCAGGGTTTCTGATATTTTATTCACTTTTCCTGTGTGAGGTTTTTAGAACCTCTGAACCTGCTTTTCAACAGAAGCATCTAAGGTTCCTCTCATCCATGTTGAGATATCAGTCATACATTGACTCTATCCTCGACTCTGGCCATGAATCTCTTGCTACAAGAGAAATCCAGCCTTTTAGCTCCGAGAGTTATTGAGGACCATCATACCCTAAAGATAACAGGTTTTCTCTTTTTAAAAAAAAAAAAAAAAAAAGGGAGGAGTAACAACTAACAACAAGGTGAGCTATGTCTTCACCTTGACAGTTTCCTGTACGAGGATTTCTCATACTTTTAACTGCAAGGGGACCCTACCTCTTCAAAGACTTACCAGATTGTAAGTTTTCTCAACTCTGTATTACTTCTATCCCTCTTAGTCCAGACATTGTCTCTAAGAGTACTACTAATCAACTGGAGGGCTTATTCTCTAAGCCCATAGGATTTTCTTCAATACCTACTACAGTATGTAGTTCTATACAGAGTTTTTTCCCCTTTGCGGTTCATCTTTTTCTTTGTGTATCTTTGAGCTAACCTTCTTAGATACTTCTTTAAGGCAGCTTATCAGACAGAAATTGAGTAGTACCGCTCCAAATTATGTCTGTCGGTCCTCTCCAACCTATAGGACCTAACTTTTTTCTGCTGCCTTAATAACAGATAACTCCAAGAGAGGTTCCAGAACCCATTTGGACAATTTATTGTTGCAGACATCAAGCCTGTCTACTATTCTTAGCCATCTTCAATTCCTTTTGGCTCCAACAGAATAGATTAGGTTGCACACTGGCAATTAAACAGCCAGATCTAAGCAACCTACAACATGCTCTCTGCAATTATACAAGAAAGCTCTGCAACTATGGGCCTTTGCCAGAGAGCCTCAGAGCTACTCCTAGTAGGTAGCTTCCAGATGGTTAAAAAGGGCTTTAGCTGGTAGACTCTGCCCAGTGATGCTCCTACATGATTGGTTTTTTCCTAATCTTACCATCTTCCTTAAAAATTTCCTTTTAAGGAAAAGTAACCAGGGCTTAGACCACGTGAAAGTGTAGAGAATTGCACAATTCCCTGGGTTGTTCCGTATCTCACTGGAACTTCTACAACAGGGATGCATTCTTTTCACTGCAGTCGGTCCTTATTCACTATTTTCCTTCTACTCCCTATACTTTATTGTAGCTTATGATGAACAAGAGAGCGCATGATACTCATATTGCCCTCATAGAGAGGCAAACATGATCTCCAGGAACAAGCAGGAATGAGTCCTCACATATGGGTACGTCGGAACCGACGGAGCCTGCGCGGGAAAGCTCCCCAGCTTCCCAGAAAGGAAGCTTTTGGGGCCTCCCACAGCGCATGCGCGCTGCCTTCCCGCCTTCCTGACCAACTCTCTTCAGTTCTTCTTTTTCGGCGGAGCCAGCAGGTCATGTTCCTGTCACGGCTGAAGAAATTGTTATTTTAATTTGTTTCTTTGACCGCATGACTGCCTTCCCCGATTCCGGACTGGTACCGCCGGTCGTTTTTTCGTTTATTTAAAAAAAATAATAATAATTACCTTTTCTTCACTTGGTGTATTTTTTCTGTGAGGCCTCTAGGCCTTCTCAGGTCTCCCTCATGGAATAACCAGCTTCTGGTTTTAAAAAATGCACTAAGTGTACCGGTACTATTTCAGTTACAGATACCCATGAGTGGTGTCTTTTTTTTTTTTTTTAACTTTTATTTTCATTTTACAACAAGCAAAAAGAAACAACACACCAAAGGAAACAAATACAAACATACAATAAGGAAAAAGCAACCCCAGTTACCCCCCACCCCTATGCTTCTTCTCTAAGCTGATAAGTATCATCATAAAAGCGCTTACAAACAACAGTAATTGTACATCAACACAAACAGAAATAGTATCTGCGATACAGAATGATCATGTGACAGAGATTTACACAGATTTAAACAGTCAGATGAGAGCATTTAGCAGTTTGAACATAGTCGTTGAGCATCTTCCATTTAGACAAGTGGTGAGGGGTCTGAGCGGAAGAAGCTAACATACGAGGTATTTGCTCATATTTACTGTAGAGACAGACATGATTCCACCATTCATTGGGGCTCAGATGGGAGCTATTTTTCCAGTATTTCGTAATTAGGGAAATAGCTATGCCCAGCATAAAGTCTAAAAGGAAGTAAGCCGATTTGGGAAGAGAGGGGATCCCCGCAGCTGAGCGGAGTCCCACTATCTTCCAAGAGAGGGGCTCTTGAAAGTGCAAAATAGATTGAATACGACCCCAGACCCGACTCCAGTAATACTGTAATGCGGGGCATTCATACATAACATGAGTGAGTGAACCAATGGCCGCATGGCATGTCCAGCATCTATTGCTCTGGGTGGCGTTCCATTTGGCTAACCTGTCAGGAGTATAGAAACATCGGTGGGCTAGAAAGAAAAGTGTCTGAGTGAGTGAGGCGGATCGAGAGACCCGTGTCACCTTGCTCAAGACTAGGCTCCATTGCTCCGGGGTCAAAGTTACATGCATTTCCCGCTCCCAGGATTTCTGTGCTGTAGGAGTGCCTCTATTAACAGTATTACATAAAGTTTTGTAAAAGTTAGATGCTACACCCGATAAGCTCCCGATAGATCGGATAATCTCCGACAATCCTTGGGTATGGGTTTCCGATGGCGGGAGCACCTTAGCACTCCGAAGACAATGCTGAAGTTGCACCAACTGAAAGTAGTGTTTCGCAGGGAGACCAAATTCAATTTGTAATTCGCTAAAAGTTTTCCAGCGACCATCAGAGAACAGCTGGTTAGGGATCCAAATGCCCCTAGTGTACCAGGGGCTCCACGCCATCGGTTTATTTTGTATTTGAAATCGAGCATTGTGCCAAAGCGGGAGTCTATCTAGCGGACAAAGTCGGGAGTCTAGAGATTGCTCAAGGGTATTAAAGGCACCTAAAGTGTCTAAGAGCATTGGTGGATAGTGGGAGTCTGATGGGAGAGTCATACCAGGGAGATAAGTAAGAGGAATTGGTTTGCAAAGGTCCTCCTCTATATCTAGCCACACAGGTCTACTCGGTGTTAGGTCTTCCAGCCAACGAGCGCCTTGTTTGAGAAGAAAAGAGTGGTGGTATTTCAGGAAATCAGGGAATCTGACACCACCATTTTCTTTATCTGCTTGTAACTTATGTTTCGCTATCCTAGGTGTCTTGTTTTTCCATAAGTATCTAGTCAGAAGACCCTCTAAATCTTTATATGTACGTCGAGGTAGGAGACATGGCAACATTTCTAAAATGTAGTTCACTTTGGGAACAATCATCATTTTAATGGTTTCTAGGCGGGCCCCACCAAGTAAGTGTTAAAGGAGTCCAGCGTTGAGTAAGCGCCCGGACCTTAGAGGTTAAATCTTTAGCATTAAAGGTGATGGTGTCTTCTAAAGGAGAGCAGTAGTGCACCCCAAGGTATTTGACCATGCGAGGCTGCCATAAAAAGGGAAAGGATTGCATATCTGCCTGATGGATCAGAGGATTTAGTGGAAAGGCTACCGATTTGGTCCAATTTATCTTATAGCCCGAGAGTTGTGAATATTTACCAATTTGCTCTAGGACAGCCGGCACTGAGTCTAGGGAGACAAAGAGCATAAGGTCATCAGCATATGCTGAAATTTTGATTTCCCTATGAGAGAAAGGGACTCCATGAATATCCTTGGATTGCCGGATTAGTAAAGCTAAGGGTTCGAGTGCAAGATCGAAAAGAAGTGGAGACAGTGGGCATCCCTGGCGAGTACCGCGTTGCAGGGGAAATGGCTGAGACTTTAAAGCATTAGCACAGATACTAGCTGTAGGCTGTGCATACATGGTTTGGAGACAACGGAGAAAGCCTTCTCCGAATCCGTACCAGCGGAGAGTTGCAAACAAGAAGGGCCATTCTAAGCGGTCGAAGGCCTTCTCAGCATCAAGTGAGAGGCCAACCAATGGTCGATCAAGATTAACTGCGGCAGTCAGTACATGACATAGGGTCCTAGCATTATCAGCAGTTGATCTACCGGGAATGAAACCGCATTGATCTGGGTGTATTAAAGTAGACATCTTGTCAGAGAGCCGGGTGGAGAGAATGGTGGCAAATATTTTATAGTCTGCGTTTAGTAGGGAAATGGGACGATAATTAGCTGTTAGTTGCGGATCTCTCCCCTCTTTCTCAAAAACTACTACATTTGCCATTGAGAAGGATCCAGAAGGAGATCCCCCCTCGGCCAGAGCAGAAAAATAAAGTTTCAAAAACGGAGCTAAGTCAGCGTTAAAAGTTTTGTAGAATTCGACTGGGAGACCGTCCGGGCCTGCGGCTCGACCTGTGGCACATCTCTTGAGTGCCGATTGAATTTCTGATAAAGTGAATGGTTTGTCCATGGCCTCTCTATCTTCGTCAGATAGGGTCGGTCGTTGTACCCCTGATAGTAATCGTTCAAATGCTTCTGGCTCGAAGTCACATTCAGATTGATAAAGCCGAGTATAAAAATCACGAAAGAGTTCTAATATTTCTGTATCTTTAGTGACCAATCTCCCCCCCGACGGATTGCGGAGAGCGGTAACACGCTTGGCTTCTTTTTGACCTTTCAGGGCATTGGCTAACAATTTGCCAGCACGGTTATTTTCCCGATAGTACATCCCTTGTTGTGATTCAATATTTTTAGCAGCAGCGGTATATAAAAGCTGATTGTATTGAAAACGAAGGCGTTGTAAGCGAAGTAAAATACATGGGTCAGTACGGGACGTGAGGAGACGCTCTCCAGCTTGTATCTGTTGTTCTAGAATCAGTAAATGTTGCTTTCTTTGTTTCCCCTGTCGGATTTGATAGCTAGTTATAGTTGCACGGATAGACGCCTTGAAACCCTCCCACCAAGCCCAGCTCGCAGTGTCATGGGGTGAATTAAAATGAAAGTAGTCTTGGATAGCGGCCTTTATGTCAACCTGAAAATCTTTTTGGTCTAGTAGGGATCTATCAAAATACCAAGCACGGGGATGTTCACCTTGCGTAGTGACATGTAATGAGAAAGATATGGCAGCATGATCTGAAATATGGAGAGGATGAATCCTAGCCGTGTCCACTTGGGGTATCAGTGCTTTGGAGATAAGAAAAAAATCTATTCTAGATTGTGAGTGATGGGGGGCTGAGAAAAGGTGAACTCTAAGTCGGAGGGGTGAAGCAGCCTCCATATATCTACTAACGCAAGATCTTTCATCAGAGCTGTAAGGGTATCAAGACTCTTGGGTGGACCACTCGTTCTAGGCGGCTGTCTATCTATCAAAGGATCAAGTACTTGGTTGAAATCGCCGCCAAGTATTAATGGTGTATTGGCAGAGGCCTGTGCCAACTGCGCAATACTTGCATAGTAAGCAGGGTTATCCACATTCGGAGCATAAATACAAATACACGTGAATTCACTATCTCCAACCTTAAGGTGTGCACGGGCCCATCTACCCTCCTTATCAGAGCTAGTATCCATTACAGTAGCTTGCAAAGACTTCTTAACCAAGATGGCTACCCCACACCGTTTGGAAACGGCGGGAGAGTAGGCAGCCACCATGTAAGGCTTAGCATTAAGTTTCAGTGTTTCAGCGGAGTTTAAATGCGTTTCCTGAAGAAACACTAAATCAGCATGCTCATGATTAAGATAGCTAAGGATTTTCTTTCTTTTGATTGGACTATTGATGCCTTTTACGTTCAGTGATAAGATCTTACATAAGGCCATTCAGAAAAGTTAAAAATTCTGAAAAAGAACATGATAACGCACATAATTTCACAATGTCCCTCATATTAACTGTATATGGCTGTACACATGACATGATAGAAAATAAGCTAATGAAAAACAATGAAGCGCCCCATATAAAAAAATAAGCACCGAAGTGCATTAGAGAAGAAGCAGAACCCCAGAAATTACTGGCGACCATATGTCTGCGGGGAGAAACCCCAGAGAAGGCCTAAATTGAAACATATAACCTGTATAGCTGTGCGTGTTCCGAATCCAACCGAGGTGCACATCATGGAGGGATAGGAGACCAAGAAAGTTATATATAGACAGAAAGAAAAGTCCAGGCAGTCTCTGTTCCAGGCTGTGATCACCGCGTCGGGCCATTCAAAATGGCGGGCAGATCCGGCGGATTACAGATCCAAGTTGTTGGATTAGCGCATCTGGTCTGCTTCTTTGGAATCTAAAAATGTTGCTAGTAGATCAGGATCTTCGAATGTTCTAGTTTGGTTATGGAGAGTCACTCTGAGCTTCGCTGGATACAATAGGCCAAAGCGAGCCTGTAGCTGTTGAAGTCTAGGGCGAAAAGCAAGGAGTCTCTTCCGACGGTCAACTGTGGGCTTTGCCAAGTCAGGGAAGAAGGAGACTTTATGACTTTCAAACTCCAGAGGATGATTCGCCCGGGCAGCATTTAGAATTTGCTCAACTTGCTGATATCTCAGTAATCGAAAGATGATAGGCCGGGGGGTCGTCCGATTGAGCGCCATGTTGGTAGGAACACGATGTGCTCGGTCAATTTCCAGATCTCTGTGAAAAGTGATCTTCAGCAAGGAGGGAAGAGTTTTGACCAGGAATTCTCTTATATCTCCTGCTTCGGCCCCCTCCGGTACTCCAATGAGCCTTACATTGTTGCGACGGGCTCGATTATTGCTATCCTCTAACTCTTTTTGAAGATTCTGTATCTGACGCTCAGCCTTGTCCAGTTTCACCAAGCGCACCGCGTGCGAGTCGAGGACCCCCGCCATGTTGTCCTGCCGTAGTGAAAGACCTTCAAGCCGGTCCTGAAGCATACCGAAGTCTTCTCGCATGGCTCGGAGCGCTTCTCCGTTGGACTGTACCAGTTCCTTCACACCGCGTATTTCCTCCAAGATCTCCTGTTGCATTTCGGGGTTTTCCCGAAGTGGAACTATCTTTTGTGGGGAAGACAACTCTGTTTTGGAGCGTTTTCCGTGTGAAGAAGAAGGAGACCCGAAGTCTAAGCGCGCTGGTTTGTGGGCCGCCATCCCCCCCGAGGTACCCCGGTAAGTTCGGAGCAAAATATTAAGTTTAGGTAGGTATTAAGTCAGGATTCTGAGTAGGCCTCTCGGGAGCTTCAGCGCGAAGCGTCTAACCCGCTGGACATCAGGCTCCGCCCCCCTCAGGCTCCGCCCCCCCCCATGAGTGGTGTCTTAAATGTTTGGGGCCTGACCATTCCATTCCGGATTGTCCATCCTGCTCTCTGATGTCCAAAAGGGGCTTACAGAACAGAGCAGCTAAATTTCATATGCTGTTTTCTACCGATACTCCAGCATCAACATACTCCAGGTCTCCTTCTCCTCATGGATCTCAGGTAACCAAACATTCTTCAGGCAAGTCCTCAAAAGGCAAATCTCCCTCTAAGCAGCGAGAGGCCCTTGCATTTGACCCTGAGGATCCTGCCCCAGCCAAACAACCCCGGCAGGAAGCTCCGGCTTCCAAAGCTCCTCCTATGGGGTTACAGGTAGACATCGATGGCACGGCCTCGACCGATCTCCTGTTAGACTGCTCTGGGGTACCGGCTAACACCGGTACCGACTTCCAGGCAGTCGTGGCGACTATGGGTACTACGGTACAATCCATGCAGCAGGCCTTACTGGCTTTCATTAATGCTGCACCGCCATCGGTACCGCGACAATCGGTTCCGACTCCGGTACCGCAACCGATACCGGTACCCAGAGCATCTACTTCCAGTAGCATGCCGGTTCCGGTCTCCGGTTCCGGAGCTTTCTTCGATACTGCTCCGATTCCCGGTACGCCCGATGTCGGTACCGATCGGTACGCGTATCGATCTCTGGAAGCAAATAGACGATACTTTGAATCCTCTGAAGATTCTGATACATCAGATAATTCTGCTGACGTCTCTTTTACTCTTCCTGAGGAGCCCTCTTCTCCAAAAAGGAGAATGTCTCCTCCAGAGGATTTGTCCTTTCAAGACTTCATCATTGAAGTAGCTAAAGGACTCTCCATATCTGTATCCTCTGAAAAGGAACCTAGAGCAAAAAAAATTGGATATTTTAGGATACTCTAAGGTTCCCAAAGAGGCAGCCACCTTACCTATACATGAAATTCTTCAAGAACACATGATGGACTTGTGGGAGGCTCCTCTCACCCTATCTCCACATTCTCGTCGTTTGGACACCATGTATCGGGTTCCTCCTTCTCCTGGTTTTCAAAAGACTCAGCTTCCTCACCACTCTATTGTGGTGAAGTCTGCTATGAAAAAGATAGAGTACCAAAAGACGCTCTTCTACCCCTCCAGGAAGAGAATGTAGGACTCTGGATGCTTTTGGGAGAAAAATCTTCCAAGCTAGCATGCTTATTGCCAGAATCAATTCATACAGCCTCTATATGGGCATGTTTTTGAAAGAGATTGCATTAAAGATACGTCAGTTTCTCCCCTTTATCCCAGAGGATAAGCAAGAGACGTTCCTTCTTTTGCTAAAGCACACTCAAGATGTTTCAAAGCTCTCCAACAGAGCAGCCTTTGACTCTTTTGAGGGGGCAAGCAGAGCCTCTGGCATTGCCATAGCTGCTCGCAGACTGGCTTGGCTCCAGGCCTCTGATTTAGAACCCTGGGTACAAGAAGGCTTGGGCAATCTGCCCTGTACAGGTGAAAATCTGTTTGGCAAGGAGTGGCAAATCAAAGCCACTCAAATGGATGCAGAGAATGCTGCTTTAGATAGACTTTCTAAGTCTACCTCTACCCCTGCCAAGAAAAAACCTTTTAAGAAAACTTTCTATAAAAAGACCAGATTTTCCACAAATCTGGCCAGCAATCTTCCCAAGTTTGCTTTGCTCCTAAGCGTCAGCAAACTAAACAGGCCAGAACAAAGTCTACAGGGGCTGCTACAATCCAGCAGTCCCAACCCCCTCAGGGTTTTTGACTTGATTCTAGAGAACTTAACCTTTCTGGCTCTGCAACAACCAGAACCTCTCACCATTCCAGGAAGGTTAGCTCATTTTGCTCCCAGATGGGAAGAAATCACATCAGAACCGTGGACCCTCTCTATCATCAAAGAGGGCTACAAACTACATTTCTCCAGCCTTCCTCCCCATTTCATGGTGAGACAATTCAATTCTCCCCCTTCTCTCCTGTACCTGTTGGGCCAAGAGGTGACCACTCTTCTCGCCCAAAGGGCAATAGAAGAGATTCCTCTTCCTCAACAAGGGTCAGGTTTTTACTCCCCTTATTTTCTCATTCCCAAGAAAACAGGGGGATACAGACCCATTCTGGATCTCAGAGAATTGAACAAATTCCTATACAAGGAGAAATTCAAGATGCTTTCTCTAGGCACTCTCCTTCCATACCTACAGAGTCAGGACTGGCTTTGTTCTCTAGATCTCAAGGATGCGTACACACATATACTCATCCATCCATCCCACAGAAAATTCCTACGGTTTCTGTTCCAGGGAGAACATTTCCAATACAGAGTCCTTCCCTTCGGTCTAGCCTCTGCTCCAAGGGTATTTACCAAATGCATGGCAATAGTAGCTGCATTTCTACGCACTCTGGGGATCTTTGTCTTCCCATACCTGGACGACTGGCTCATCCGAGCTCCATCTCAGTCCGAGGCTCAGACTTCCCTAGACCACACCAGACGCATACTGCAGTATCTGGGACTTGTCATCAATCTGCCAAAGTCTCAACTCACCCCTACTCAGTCCCTAGAATTCATAGGGGCCTGGCTAGATACTACCACTGCAAGGGCCTATCTTCCTCAGGCCCGTTGCCACCGTCTAGTGCACTTGGCCTCTCAAATTCAGTCCAGAAGCCACTTGACTGCCAGAGAGATGCTACAACTGCTAGGCCACATGGCATCCACAGTTCATGTGGTGCCTTATGCTCGCCTACATATGAGAGCAGCTCAATGGACCTTGTCCACCCAGTGGACCCAAGCATCAGGAGCCCTCTCAGACCAAATAGCAACCTCAAAACGTCTTTTTTGGTCTCTCCAATGGTGGATATCCACTCAAAATCTGTTGTTGGGGGCCCCCTTCCAACCTTTGTTACCCCAAGCAACTCTCACTACAGATGCCTCCCAAACAGGTTGGGGAGCTCATCTCCAAGACCTCTCCACTCAGGGCATTTGGTCTCCACAGGAGACCACCCTTCATATCAACCTTTTGGAGCTGCGAGCAATTTTCCTTGCTCTCAAGGTCTTTCATACCCTCCTCATTAACATGACAGTTCTTGTTCATACCGACAATCAAGTAGCCATGTTCTACATAAACAAACAAGGAGGGACTGGCTCTCTGTCGCTTTGCAACGAAGCTCTAAAACTGTGGGCCTTCGCCAGAGAGCATCGGATCCATCTCCTGGCAGTGTACCTCCCAGGAATCCAAAACTCTTGGGCAGACAGACTCAGTCGAGTTCTGCTTCCACACGAATGGTCCCTGCACATGAATCAGGTACTCAGAATCTTTCAGGAATGGGGGACCCCGGACATAGACCTCTTTGCAAGTCCGTACAATGCCAAACTTCCCCGGTTCTGTTCCAGGATTCCGTGTCAGGGAGCTCAGGCCAGGGATGCCTTCCTCCTTCATTGGGGTCAGGCCTTCCTATATGCCTTTCCACCCATTCCCTTGATTCCCAAGACTCTATTCAAACTTCAGAGGGATCAAGGATCCATGATCCTCATAGCTCCACGCTGGCCACGCCAAGTGTGGTACCCTCTACTTCTGCATCTCTCCCAGACACCCTCCCTGGATCTGGGAGCTGCTCCAGACCTTCTGTCTCAAGAGGAGGGGACTTTGTGGCACTCAAACCCCAAGTCCCTTCACCTCAGAGCTTGGTTACTGAAGGCCTAGACCTTCAAGACTTGAATCTTTCTCAACAGGTGAAGGATGTCCTCCATGCATCGAGGAATCCTTCCACCAGGCGTGCTTATGCTTTTAAATGGTCTTAACCCTCTAGCACTACCTTTAAATTCTTTACTCGAATATCTCCTGCATCTTTCCAATGCAGGACTTAAAACCAATTCTGTAAGGGTCCATTTGAGTGCTATTGCAGCATCTCTTCAGCCTATCAATGGACAATCTGTTTCCTCTCATCCTCTTATTGCAAGATTCATGAGAGGTCTAACTTTAACTAAACCTCCCATTCGGCCTCCTCCGGTGGCATGGGACTTAAACGTAGTTCTTGGTCAGCTTATGAAGCCACCCTTTGAACCCTTAGCCACTACCTCCTTAAAATTCCTTTCCTGGAAAGTCATTTTCCTTATTGCAATCACTTCTGCTCGCCGCATCAGTGAACTGCAGGCTTTAGTGGCTACTCCACCTTATACAAGGTTTCATCATGATAAGGTAGGCCTTAGGACAAATCCCCACTTTATGCCTGAAGTGGTCTCACCTTTTCATCTTAATCAAGAGGTATATTTACCTGTCTTTTTTCCAGCTCCTCATGCATCAAATGCAGAGAGGAACCTTCATACTCTAGACTGTAAAAGAGCTCTTGCCTTTTACCTCCACAGGACACAGCAACATCGAAAGTCTTCTCAACTTTTTGTTGCTTTTGATCCTTCTCATTTAGGATTTCCAGTCTCAAAAAGAACACTGTCCAGTTGGATTGCTCAGTGTATTTCTTTTGCTTATCAGAGTAAGAACCTTTCTCTGGAAGGCCATGTCACAGCTCACAATGTGAGAGCCATGGCCACATCTATGGCTCATCTTCATTCTGTATCCATTGATCAGATCTGTCGAGCAGCCACCTGGGCCTCGCTTCATACCTTCACAGCCCATTACTGCTTGGACAAGGACTCCCGCCGGGATGCCTTGTTTGGTCAGGCTGTCCTCAGACACCTGTTCCATTCTTAAACAACTCCTGCCCACCTTCCCTGAATGGATGCCTGAGATCCATAGGAAGATGAGAAACCCTTGGGGGGGGGGGATCTCCCCGGCATCTTAGCTAGGGAGTCCCCATATGTGAGGACTCATTCCTGCTTGTTCCTGGAGATAGCACAGTTACTTACCTGTAACAGGTGATCTCTGGGAACAGCAGGAATTAGTCCTCACAACCCACCCACCTCCCCTAGGAGTTGTATCTCTCTCTCTCTCTCTCTTTCCTTTCCTCTCTCTATTGTCTCAGCTTTAAACTCGAACTGAAGAGAGTTGGTCAGGAAGGCGGGAAGGCAGCGCGCATGCGCTGTGGGAGGCCCCAAAAGCTTCCTTTCTGGGAAGCTGGGGAGCTTTCCCGCGCAGGCTCCGTCGGTTCTGACGTACCCATATGTGAGGACTAATTCCTGCTGTTCCCAGAGATCACCTGTTACAGGTAAGTAACTGTGCTTTACAGGTAAGTAACTGTGCTTTACAGGTGAGTATCCACGCTTTATATGCCCTGTAAAAGGCAAAAGGGGCAGGAGGTAGGTTAGCAGAAGGGGGTTCAAATCTTTGATTGATTGAACCTTTCAAGTATTTGGAACAAATCTATGGGGGAGGGGGAGGCAGCTAGATAAATATGTGCTCAAACCAGGTCGGGATTAGCGTTTTAAACTGTTTTACCATCATAAAGATGATTTTTTAGGGGGTGTGGAATGGTGTGTGTGTGGAATGGTGTGTAGGGCAAGGCAGATGAGGAAGTTATTGCAATGATTTTTTAAAAATGTATTTATTTATTTGGTTTTATATCGCACTATTCATAATCAGCATGGTTTGCAATAGAACAACTTATTACATGGAACAGTTTACATTGAACATGTAATAAGTTGTTACATTACATGTTACATTACATTGAACATGTGAACAAGATATAATACAATTATATCTTGTTCACATGTACATAAAATATTATCCATGGGGTGTGTGTGAGAGGAGTCCAGCTGATGCCCGTTGTCCTGCGCCTATCCTGTGCGGTTGGGAGTCTGACCTGCGGAGCAGCGGTGTGACGCAGTGATTGGCCCCGACGTCATCTCCGGGGCTAGAAATCCGCGGTGGTTCCGCGGTTGCGCGGTCGCGGTTGCGTTTTAAGGGGTGCGTTTAAAGGGGTTTGAGTGGCCCCTTGTGCGCCCCTTAGGCGCCCGTGGCGCGCAGGGAGCAGGGAGACCCAGGACTGGTATGGGTAAGCGTAAGAAGAAGCTAAATGTGAGTAATCCCAATCCCGATAAGGCTGTTAAGATCTCTGGGCCTATGGACAGGCATATTGTGTCTGTTTCTGGTGATGGGAAATCACCTGCTCCCCTGCCTAAATCCTCGATCTCTTTAGATAGCTCCCTTGGTTTTTCAGGGGGTTTAAACTCTGCCCCACATGCTAATTTATGGAATCCTCAACTAGGAACGTCTTCACCCGTTGAAGGAGGGGCCCTTGGGGGTTTGGAACCTATATCATCAGTGGTGTCATCTAGCTGTTTGGCGGACATTGCGGCAGTGTCTCTACCTCAAGTCCTTCAATTGCCGGTGGTTCCTGGAGGCGTTCAAAGTGCTTGTGTATCTGCCTCTCCAGAGGCTGCTCAGAATGTGTCCTTATCTGACATCTGGTGTATTCTGTCCAGGATTGAGCGCTCTTTATCATCTGTTACTACTCAGATTAATGGTTTTTCACAAGAATCTGTTTCTAAAATGGCTCAGCATGATTTACAGATATCTGCTTTAGATAACAAATGTCAGAAAATGGATGCCCAATATTCTTTGTTACAGTCTGCTAATTTGTCTTTTATGAGAGATAGTTTAACGTTACATACTCAACAGGAGTTGCTAGAGAATACTTTGAGGGCGGTAAATATTCGGTGTTTGAATTTTCCTTGTACTAGATTAATGTCGCCCAAAATATTATTTGAAAAATATTTGACAGAGGTATTGGGATACCAGTTAAATACTATGCCAGTAATTACAAAATTATATTATTTGCCAGGCCCGAGGGTTACAACCTCTGGTGACTGGCAATCTGTAGCCTTGGCTGAACCCTTAGATTCTTTGGATATCACTAATTTCATAGAGTCTTCGCGTGACTTAATTGAAACTAGATCTACTCTTTTGGTGTCTTTCTCTTCGGAGATAGACAAGAGTACTGTTATGCGACTTTATTTTCGAAATAAGAATGCTGAATTCTGTGGTGGAAAAGTTAATATATTCCCAGACGTGGCCAGGCAAACTCAAGCTAGGCGTAGAGCCTTTCTGGCTCTTAAGCCACGGGTTCTCGCTTCTGGCGCAACTTTTTTCTTGAAATTTCCTTGCAAATGTCTGGTCACATCGGGGAATACTAAATATGTGTTTATGGATGTTGGATCGCTAGAAGTATTTCTTAAAGGGCTAGATCCTCAGGTTGCAGCAGATGCATAGGTACATGAGGTTTGTTATGCCTTAAAAATGTTTTCTTAGGTTGTTTATATTAGTATTGTATGTAATAATTAGAGTTTGTTAATTTTGGCTGTCGGCTGGATGTTCCCTCACTACTCCCCGTGATGTGGACTAAGTTTGTTTTCTTATTATTTTTGTGATAAATTACTTTGCCTGTACTTGACATTTTGTATAACCTTAATAAAAATTAAATTACAAAAAAAAAAAATAAAAAAAAAAATATTATCCATGATGCATCATTAAGTGTGATAACATAAGGTGCATATATATTCTTTGATTCAGACTAGCCAGGTGGTAGCTAACCTGTAGACAGAAAGCTAGTTATTTACAACTGATGCAGCAGTTATATTTTAGTTTTGTGCAATCTAACTTTGATTTACCAGTCTC
This sequence comes from Ichthyophis bannanicus, assembly GCA_033557465.1. NCBI lineage: Eukaryota > Metazoa > Chordata > Amphibia > Gymnophiona > Ichthyophiidae > Ichthyophis > Ichthyophis bannanicus. Next base: position 408,437,775 of record CM066037.1, read on the forward strand.
TTTTTTCTTTCTCTAGCTCCTTATTCCCCCTTTCCCGTAGTGAGTTAACAGGTGTGTGGGCATAGAGAGAATTCATTGCTATTATTATATTGATTCCATTTTTCTCAATTTTTTGTCCCTTGTAACCTGCAATCATTTAATTTCAAAATGTTCTTGAAGAGTTTAAAGTATGTGCTGGTGGTTTGGAGTTTGTGTATCTCTCAGGGCCTGCTTTGCTTTAACTATAGCAGATTTTTGCTGCCCTCAGAAATTTCTGCCTTAGGCGGATGCCAAATAGTTAAATCTGGCCCTGGATAGTAGGTTGGAGTCTAGGAGTGGCAGGCTTAAGCCAGCTGGGGAGGGGGGGGGGGCTGGAAATGGTAGGGTTGAGGAATGGACTCACTGGGGCTGTGTGAGTGATGGCTCGATGGGGAGAAAGGGAGAGGGATGGCTGGTCAGGGCTGGTGCTACCTGATAAGGTGGGTAAATACAGCAGAGGAGTGCCAGTGTCAGGAGGGCACCATCGCTAGCTGCTGCCTCCCCCCTACCCCCAATCAGGATGATCTGCAGAGCACCAGCAGCCCAGAAGAGAGCCTGCCTGTGGGACACGCTGCTCCTTTGGGCAGAAGGCTGTGAGTAGCAATCATGGTCTTAAACAGCCCCTGCTTATGGAACAGGCTAGTCCCACAGGCAGAAGACTGTTAGAGGCAGCGAACATGGACCAGAGAAGCAGAGCCTGCCCATGGGAGCAGCATGTCCCGCGGGCAGGGGCTATACAAGGCTGTGATCCCAGCCCACAAAGGACATGCTGCTCCCATGCGCAAGCTCTGTGCAAGGCCACGCTCGTGCCCTGCCTCTCTGGGCTGGGATTTCGGCTTGCACAACCCTTGCCAGTGGGACATGCTGCTCCATGGGCAGGTTCTGCCCCTTGTACATATAAGGGGAGGTGGAGTGGACATGGGGGGCTTTGGAAACGGGGGAGTGGACATGGAGTGACATTGTGAGGTGGAGGGGATATACTGGATGTAGATGGGCACAGAGAGACAGAAGAGAGATGTTGGATGAAGGGGAGGGAATAGGGAGGTAGAGGGGATAAGCTAGAGGTGGAGGAGCAAGGGAGATACGGTACATGGGAAGGGGCATGGGTGAATGGGCATAGGAAGTTACAAGGAGGGGAGATGGAGTGGTGATGCTGGGCAGAGGTTATAGGGTGACTATGGGAAAATGCTGGACAGGGGGATGGGAGGACAGATGGAGTGATGCTGGACACGAGGTGATGAAGGGAGATCGAAATAAGGAGAGATAAGAGAGATGGACATGGGATATATAGGTCAAGAAAGATTTGAGAGATGCTGGACATGGAAGTAATAGGAAGGGGATGGTTGCAGGGGGATAGGAAGGGAGAGGGCGAACATCGAAGGATGGGAGAAGGGAGAGAGAGAGAAAGCCAGAGAGAGAGATACTGGATGGGAGGTGAGAGATGTTAGACATGGAGGGAGAGAGAGAGAGTGAGCAAAAGACTAGAGAATAATGGATCAAGGAAGAAGAGGTGGGGAATGAGAGGACTGGGGTGAGAGTTGAAAAGTGGTAGGTAGATGGAGTTAAAGAGAGGGAGGATTGATAACTGGATAGTAAGAAGGAGTAGGGAAATAAATGGAAAAAGCTGAAAGGAAAATAATCAATATCCAAGCTGGAAGGAAGTGAAGAAAACAAAAGGAGAGACAAGAAATTGCAGATGGACTACAGACTAAAGAGAGCTAAGAGAAGTCAGAGGAAAGCAGAAGCCTCAGATCAAGACCTGCATGATCAGAGAATAAAATGGTCAAACAACAAAGGTAGAAACAATTTTATTTTCAATTTAGTGATCAGACTTGCGCTATCTTTATATTTTACACAGTATGGGGAAATGCATCTCTTTAATTTCTCTAGTGTTGCACTGCATGCGGTTTAATTTGTGTCTACATATCTTTATTTTTACTTTAGGTTGTAGGTTGGAGTGGAGGAGTGGCCTAGTGGTTGGGGCAAGGTACTTCAGGCCGGAAGGTCGGGGGTTCAAAACCCACTAGAGGACAGCAACCTTGGGCCGGAAGGACTGGGGTTTCTAGTCCCACAGGTGCTCCTTGTGGTCTTGGGCAAGCCACTTAACCCTCCATAGCTCATGTTCCCTGTAAAATAGTTATCTCCAAGTTATAATGCCCTGTTCAATGTAATTTCAGTTTGTTCAATGTAAACCGCACTGATGCAGAATAGCGCGGTATATAAGAGAATATAAATAAATAAATAAATAGTCACTTATTCTGTATTTGGTGAGGATCTGTGTTCTGAGTGTGTGACCAAGGCCAGGCATTTTGTTAACTTGAAGTTTGAACATTGGGATCTGTACTGTAGTATTTGAATTGTTCCACTTTTCAAATAGGTGTATGGATGTTCTAGGGCCAGCTGCAGTATTTATAGTGCTGCTTTTTTCTCTGTAGGCTCCTTGTGTGAGTTTTGGAAGTTGGTATGATATGGTAGATTTGCTCTGTAGGTCCCTGGTAACTTTTGTAGGTGTTTGTATTAGTTCCCAATATGCCTGCTATTGGTTGTTCTTAGTGAGATGACCAGAACCAGATTTTATTTTATAAATAAATATATATATGTTCTATGGGTGAATGTCCTAGTTCTGTTCTGCACCCATTGTTGAGGGAGAGGTTTCTGTGGATGCAAAATATATGCTCAAAAAGAAAAAGCAAGAACCATAATGCAGTTTATAATAACAAAATAAAATGAGTTATGAATTGTTGCTATAAACTCGCTTTTTCTTTTATTTCCTTGCTTTGCGAGCATCTTGAGTTTCCTTTGTTTTTTGCACAATATATATTTACATTAACACTATGCTGGTCCCGTCTGCAGTTTCAGGCGTTATGTTAGGGTTGCCAAGCCCTTTTTGGTGTTTATGTTGGAGTGGGAGGTGGTGTGTTAGGGTCACAAAGCCCTTGTTTTTCTGAGGGTGGGAAGTGCTGCATAGAGGCCACTGAGCCTCTCTTGTTTTTGAAGGTGGAATATCCTGTTTTGGGGCCGCCAAGTCGCTCTTGTTTTTGTGGAAGTGGGAGGTGCTGCATGGGTGCTGTTAAGCCTCTCTTGTTTTGTCACATTTAGCAGTATGTTTCTGAAGCTCTGCGCTGGTAACATATATGTGGGTCACATTACCTGCACAGAGCTATAGGCTAACTGCAGGGAGGCAGTTACCTCCCCTTGCAGTTATCACATTTCAGTGTGGCAAAACGGCTGCGGTGGAACTAAGGCCACTCAGTGAGGTGGCATTGGCTGCACCCACGCTACTTAAACTGAGTCATTATGCTAGTTTCTGGCGACAATGCAAATGCTTATGTGTGAGAGATCTATCTCCAGGAACAAGCAGGAATGAGTCTTCACATATGGGTATCATCGGTACCGACGGAGCCTGCGCAGAAACGCTCCCCAGCGTCCAATAAGAAAGCTTTTGGGAGCATCCCACAGCGCCTGCATGCTGCCTTCCTGCCTTTCCCAACCGCCTCTCTCCAGTTCTTCTTTTCCGTGGAGCCAGCAGGTCGTGTTCCTGTCACCGCAGAAGAAGTTCTTTATTTTTTCTTAATTCTTTTGTGTCGTGTCTGCCTTCTTCGACGTCGGACCGGTACCGCCGGTCTTTTCTTTTCTTTCTTTCTTTCAAAAAAACCCCCAATTTATCTTTTCTTCACTGTGCATTTTCAGTTTTTGGGCCTTAGGCCTAAAAATATTTTCCTCATGGAGAAGCCCGCCTCCGGGTTTAAAAAGTGCACAAAATGTGGCGGTACTATTTCTGTCACCAACACCCATGACTGGTGTCTAAAATGTTTGGGGCCTGACCATTCCATTACGGATTGTATGTCCTGTACCATGATGTCTAAAAGAGGTCGACAGAACCGAGCAGCCAAGCTCAGTACCCTGTTTGCCTCTGATCAGCTTCGGTGGCATCGACGTCTTCCAGGGCTGCTTCTTCCTCCCATGGATCTCAGGTAACCAAGCATAAATCTAGCCGGTCCTCGAAGGGTAGATCTCCCTCCAAGCATCGAGATGCCTCCAGGCTTGCCCTCGAGGATTCCGCACCGGCAAAATTACCCCGGCGGGAAGCTCCGGCTTCCAAAGCATTGTCTATGGGGTCACAGGTTGACATCGATGGCTCGGCCTCGACAGATCACCTGTTGCCATGTTCTGGGGTACCGGTGGCCCCCACTGGTACCGACATCCAGACATTGGTGGCGTCGATGGATCAGAAGATTCTGACCATGCAGCGCACCCTAACGGCATTCATACAGGCTGCGACGCCTCCGGTACCGCAACAATCCCCGTTGTCGGTACCGGCTCCGGCACCGGCATCACTCCCGGTGCCGGTAGTGATTGCATCGGCTTCGGTGTCGACTGCAACAGTACCCTGTCCTATGATGCCCATCGGTACCGAACCGGTACCGGTTACTCCCGATACCGATCCTACTCGGTACGGCTATCGGTCTTTACAGGAGCATCCAGACAGGCAATACTTCGATTACTCTGAAGACTCTGAGTCTGTGGGTTCTGTCGAGGCATCTATACTTCTTCCTCAGGAGTCGTCTTCTCCTAAACGGAGAATGTCTCCTCCAGAAGACTTGTCTTTTCAAGACTTCATTAGGGAAGTGGCTAGGGGCCTCTCCATTACAGTGGCCCTTGAATCAGAACCCAGAGCCAAGGAGTTAGATATTTTACAATATCCTAAAACTCCTAAAGAGGCAGCTACTTTACCTATCCATGAGATTCTGTATGATCTCATGTTGAGGATGTGGGAGACACCTCTTACCACCTCTCCTCATTCTCGCAGGCTAGACACCATGTATCGTGTCCCTCCTTGTCCTGGCTTCCACAAGACTCAGCTTCCTCACCACTCTATTGTGGTAGAGTCTGCCATGAGAAAGATAAAGAGTGCAGAGAGACACTCATCTAATCCTCCAGGACGTGAATGCAGGACCCTAGATGCTTTTGGCCGAAGGGTTTTTCAAGCTTCTATGCTAGCTGCCAGGATCAACTCCTATAGTCTCTATATAGGAATGTTTCTAAAATAAGTCACAGATCATCTGCAGACTTTAACCCCTTTCATTTCGGAGGATAAAAGGCAGGAGTTTCTCACTTGGCTCAAACATGCCCAAGATGCCTCCAAATTTTCCAACCGTGCATCCTTTGACTCTTTTGAGTGTGTAAGCAGAGCCTCGGCTATTGCCATAAGGGCACGCAGAATTGCTTGGCTACAAGCTTCTGATTTGGAGCTCTGGGTCCAAGATGAATTAGGGAATATCCCTTGTACAGGTGAAAACCTTTTTGGTAAGGATTGGCAAACAAAGGCCACTCAGATGGATGCTGAAAACTCTGCTTTGGATTGACTTTCAAAGTCTACCTCTGCTCCTGTTAAGAAAAGATTGTTCAAAAAGACATCTTTTTCCAAAAAGGGAAGATACTATCCTGCTTATGGTCAGCAGGCATCTTCTGCAGGTCGTTTTGCTGCAAAGCGTCAGCAACCACCTAAACAGACCAAATCAAAGGCTGCTAGGCCTTCCATGACCCAGCAGCCTCAGCCTCCTCAGGGCCTTTGACTTGCAGCTAGAGAACTTAGCCTTTCTGGCTCTGGAGGTACCAGAGCCCCTTACCATTCCAGGAAGGTTGACTTACTTTGCTCCCAGATGGGAACAAATTACAGCAGAGCAATGGACCCTCTCTATCATAAAGGAAGGGTACAAGCTTCATTTCTTAAGCCTTCCCCCTCACACCATAGTGAAACAGTTCAATTCTCCAACATCTCTCCTCAACCTTCTGGGTCAGGAGATTGCCACCCTTCTTGCCCAAGGGGCAATAGAAGAAGTACCTCTTCTTCAACAAGGCACAGGGTTCTACTCTCCTTATTTTCTTATCCCAAAGAAAACAGGGGGCTACAGACCCATCTTAGATCTCAGAGAATTGAACAAATTTCTGTTCAAGGAGAAATTCAAGATGATTTCTCTCAGTGCTCTGCTTCCATACCTTCAGAGTCAGGACTGGCTTTGTTCTCTAGATCTCAAGGATGCGTACACCCATGTCCTCATCCATCCAACACACAGAAGGTTCCTTCGGTTCCTTTTTGGAGAAACGCACTACCAATACAGGGTGCTTCCTTTCAGTCTGGCCTCCGCACCAAGGGTGTTCACGAAATGCATGGCAGTAGTAGCTGATAGACAGGAAGAAAATTGATGCCTTTGAATTATGGTGCTGGCGGCGAATACTGTGTATACCATGGACTGCCCGAAGAACAAACCAGTCTGTACTAAAGGAGATCAAACCTAAGCTTTCTTTAGAAGCTCAGATGACAAGACTTCAACTTTCATACTTTGGACACATCATGCGGAGAGAGAGATCATTAGAGAAAGACATCATGCTTGGCAAGATAGAAGGTCAGCGCAAAAGAGGAAGGCCAGCAATGAGATGGATCGATACAATAACAGCAGCTACGGGTACCAGTCTGTCAACAATAAGCTGCCTGACTGAAGACCGAACACAATTTAGGATAGCTATCCAGAGGGTCGCCATGAGTCGACTCCGACTCGACGGCACTTAACAACAGTAGCTGCATTTCTACGCACTCTAGGAATATTCGTTTTCCCATATCTGGATGACTGGCTCATTCGAGCTCCCTCTCAATCAGGGGCCAAGACTTTTCTAACCTGCACAATGCGTGTCCTTCAGTATTTGGGACTGGTAATAAACATCCCAAAATCCAATCTCACCCCTACTCAATCTCTGGAGTTTATAGGGGCTTTGCTGGATACCACAACTGCAAGGGCCTATCTTCCTCAGGCTCGTTGCCTACGCTTGGTGCAGTTAACCTCCCAAATACAGTTAAAGTCCCATTTAACTGCTCGGGAAATGTTACAACTCTTAGGCCACATGGCATCCACCGTGCATGTGGTTCCATATGCTCACCTTCACATGAGGGCAGCTCAATGGACTTTGTCCACCCAATGGTCTCAGGCATTAGGTTGCCTGTCAGACAAAATAGCAAAGTCCAGTCGCCTTTTTTGGTCTCTCCAGTGGTGGAAGTCCTCTCAAAACCTGTTGCTGGGGTCCCCTTTTCAGCAGTCACTACCCCAAGCAACCCTTACAACAGATGCCTCTCCAATGGGTTGGGGAGCTCATCTGCAAGATCTCTCCACCCAGGACATCTGGTCTCCACAGGAGACTTCTCTATACATCAATCTCTTGGAACTCAGAGCAATATTCTTAGCTCTCAGAGTGTTCCACTCCCTGCTCAGCTACAGGACAGTCCTCATCCACACGGACAAACAAGTAGCCATGTTCTATGTGAACAAACAGGGAGGGACTGGCTCTCTGTCGCTTTGCAACGAAGCTTTGCGACTGTGAGACTTCGCCAGAGAGCATCAGATTCATCTTATGGCAGTATATCTTCCAGGCGTTCAAAACTCTTGGGCAGACAGACTCAGTCGAGTTCTGCTTCCACACGAGTGGTCCCTCCACATGGACCAGGTAGCCAGGATTTTTCGAATTTGGGGAACCCCGGACATAGACCTCTTTGCAAGTCCGTGGAATGCCAAACTTCCCCGGTTCTGTTCCAGAATTCCGTGTCAGGGAGTTCAGGCCAAGGATGCCTTCCTTCTTCACTGGGGTCAAGACTTCCTTTATGCCTTTCCACCCATTCCCCTAATTCCCAAAACACTTTTCAAGCTTCAGAGAGACCGAGGTTCCATGATCCTCATAGCACCACATTGGCCACGCCAAGTGTGGTACCCTCTACTTCTGCGTCTCTCTCAAGCTCCCTCCCTGGAGTTGGGCTCTGCACCAGATCTTCTATCCCAGGAAGACAGAACGTTGTGGCACCCAAACCCCCAGTCTCTCCATCTCAGGGCCTGGTTGCTGAAGGCCTAGACCTTCAAGTTTTTCATCTCTCTCAGCAAGTCGGAGATATTCTTCATGCTTCTAGAAAGCCTTCCACTAGACGTTCTTATGCTTTCAAATGGAAAAGATTTACCATTTGGTGTTCAGAGAAGGGTCTTAACCCTCTTGCAATACCTTTGAATTCTTTACTAGAGTATCTTCTGCATCTATCCCATGCAGGCCTTAAAACGAATTCAGTAAGAGTCCATTTCAGTGCTATTGCAGTGTCCCTCAAGCCTCTCAATGGACAGCCTATTTCCTCTCATTCTCTTATAGCAAGATTCATGAGAGGCCTTCTTTTAACTAAACCTCCCATTAGACCACCTCCAGTGGCATGGGATTTAAATCTGGTTCTTGGCCAGCTTATGAAGCCACCCTTTGAACCTTTAGCCACCACCTCCTTGAAATTTCTTTCTTGGAAGGTTATCTTTCTCATTGCAGTCATCTCAGCACGCCGCATCAGTGAATTGCAAGCCTTGGTGGCTAATCCTCCTTATACAAGGTTCCATCATGATAAGGTAGTCCTCAGGACCAATCTGCACTTTATGCCCAAAGTGGTCTCGCCTTTTCATCTGAACCAAGAGGTATACTTACCTGTCTTTTTTCCAGGACCTCATGCATCAAGTGCAGAGAGGAATCTTCATACTTTGGATTGTAAAAGAGCTCTCGCATTTTACTTACAAAGAACACGGCAACATAGAAAGTCTTCTCAGCTCTTTGTTGCTTTTGATCCTTCCCATTTAGGACTTCCAGTTTCTAAGAGAACACTGTCCAACTGGATTGCTCAGTGTATTTCTTTCGCCTACCAGAGTAGGAACCTTTCTCTGGAGGGCCATGTCACAGCTCACAATGTGAGGGCCATGGCAGTCTCAATGGCTCATCTAAACTCTGTGTCCATCGACCAAATCTGTCGAGCGGCCACTTGGGCCTCGGTTCATACCTTCACAGCCCATTACTGTTTGGACAAGGGCTCCCGCCGGGATGCCTTGTTTGGTCAGGCTGTTCTCAAACACCTGTTCCATTCCTAATCAACTCCTACCCACCTACCCTGGTTGGATGCCAGAGATCCATGGGGGGAGGTAGAGCCCTTTTCAAGGACACACAACTCTGGGGTCTCTCCCTGGCATCTGCAGCTAGGGAGTCCCCATATGTGAAGACTCATTCCTGCTTGTTCCTGGAGATAGCACAGTTACTTACCTGTAACAGGTGACCTCTGGGAACAGCAGGAATAAGTCTTCACAACCCACCCACCTCCCCTAGGAGTTGTATCTCTCTATCTTTCCTTCCCTCTCTCTCTCTTTTTGTCTCAGCTTTAGAACTGGAGAGAGGCGGTTGGGAAAGGCGGGAAGGCAGCATGCAGGCGCTGTGGGATGCTCCCAAAAGCTTTCTTATTGGACTCTGGGGAGCGTTCCCGCGCAGGCTCCGTCGGTACCGACGATACCCATATGTGAAGACTTATTCCTGCTGTTCCTAGAGATCACCTATTACAAGTAAATAACTGTGCTTTCTCTCGCCACACTCTGGAGGAAAGTATAATTTTGGGGAAGAAATCCTGAAAACCTAATGGATAAAACATGGAACTTATTGACTGATCTGGCAGCAAAGGGTTCATTTGTTCTTGTTTTTCTCTAGCTCCAGCTTCAATTCCTACTGCCAGTACATTGACTGCGTTACTGCCAGTAGGAAGTGAAGCTAGAGCAAGAGAAAACCAGAATAACACATGCTTGATCAGGAAATGAAAACATATCCTATGATCCAGTAATGGGAAAGCATGGATTTATTGGGGAGGCAAGGGCAACTGATTTTGTGACCCCATTGAAGTTCTGGGAGCTCTTTCAGCAATGCAGGATCAGAGTAGCCCTAAATGATTATCTTTTGCAATACCAGTTGGTTGTTTAATGATGTGCCTTTCATACTTGGGAGGTTTGTGGAAGACTGTCTTATCAAAGTATAGAACAGTAAAACATTTTAGTAATCAAATTGCTTTAACATATTTTATGGACATTAGTGAATTGCCTGGGCAAAGCAAAGCATGCTGAAATGCTGGCATATGAATAATATTTTCAGGTATATTTTTTTAGTTTACAGCAGTCTAATGACATGCTTTTATATACTGTTGGCCTATTTAACTTATTCTTCACAGGCTACAGCTTGCAACATACTGGTTTATCATTGAAAATTGCTTAACACATATGTCATAAATCTGAAATATATTAATGTTGTCAATGTCTTCCTGTGTTGCAATTATTCTTTGTATCAATTTTGCTTATAGTTCCTAGATGTACATTGCCTGCATGGTTATGTTTTTGATTCATTCATTCTGTACAAAATCTTTTATCTTGCATATTTTTTCAATGAATACATTATTTCCAAGCTATCTGTTCAGCTGAGTGTTTTTCTTTTGATCCATTTCAAAAATGTAGCATGCTCTTGGACTATCACAGCCTGTTCATATGGTGCTAAGTATTTACTGCCCAGTGGCTATTTTTATTCTGGCTATGCATTTACCCCTTCACTGTAATTTTCTTAAAACATTGGGGGGAAAAAGGAGGGTAGGGTATAGCCAGCATTAATAATAATAAGGAAAGGGGGCACCAGAACCCTAGCACCGGTCCTGAGGCTGATGGAACTGAGAGGGCTGAGAAAATAGAGGAGACTGGTGGGAAAAGAGGATGGTGTGGTGCTGGATAAAATGGAGGTGGCGACAAAGATATTTCTAGGGATAGAGTGTCAAGAAAGTTTAATTGAGAATAAGTCAGGGCAGGGGGAAGAGAAAAAATTTTCCCCACATAAATACAGAATGGAAAAAAATGAAATCAGGCCCTAAAGAATCTGTGGAAAACAATATTCTGTTCTATCATTTGTCTTCCATAACATTTTGTAGGCTTATTAGATAGGAGGAGGGTTTGTTTAGTTCCATGGCATATAATTACATGAAATGCCAAATAGAGCACCTACTTATTGGTTCTGCTGGAGTAGAACAGAAGAACATAAGATATGCCATACTGGGTCAGACCAAGGTCCATCAAGCCCAGTATCCTGTTTCCAACAGTGGCCAATCTAGGTCATATCTAGCAGTTTCCCCAAAAGACACAGCTTCCACAATGCTTGTATTGGGTCAAGCATTGATATCCTGGGTCCCTTTTCAATAATGGTTTATGGACCTTTCCTCCAGGAACTTGGCCAAATCTTTTTTTAAACCCAGCTACACTAACAGCCTTTATTACATCCTCTGGTAACAAAATTCCAGAGTTTGATTACATGTTAAGTGAAAAAATATTTTCTCTTATTTGTCTTAAATAGTTTACCCTGTAGCTTCATTGCATGTCCCCTAGTCTTTCTATATTCTGATAACGTAAACAATCGATCTATGTTTACCCGTTTCACTCTGTTCATTAATTTATAGATTTCTATCCGATCGTATCTCCCCTCAGCCGTCTCTTTTCCAGGTTAAAGAGCCCTAACCTTTTTAGCCTTTCTTCATAGGGGAATCCTTCCATCCCCTTTACCATTTTGGTGGCTCTTCTCTGAACCTTTTCTAATAATGCTATATCCTTTTTAAGATACGGCGACCAGAATTGCACACAATATTCAAGGTTCGGTCTTAACATAGAACGATATAGAGGAATTATAATATCCTTTGTTTTATTTTCCATTCCTTTCCTTATGATACCTGGCATTCTATTTGCTCTCTTGGCCACCGCCGCACACTGGGCCGAGGGTTTTAACATGTTATCCACAATGACGCCTAAATCTTTCCTGAGTGGTGGTTCCTAATGTGGAACCTTGCATCGTGTAACCATAGTTGAGGTTGTTCTTCCCTAGGTGCATAACTTTGCACTTGTCCACATTAAATTTCATCTGCCATTTTGATGCCCAGTCTTCCAATTTATCAAGATCCTCTTGCAATTTTCCACAATCCTCTTGGGTTTTAACAACTTTAAATAGTTTTGTGTCATCTGCAAATTTGATAACCTCACTCGTTATTCCCTTTACCAGGTCATTTATGAATATGTCAAAAAGCAGCGGACCCAGCACAGATCCCTGGGGTACACGACTATTCACCTTTCTCCATTGGGAAAATTGGCCCATTTAGCCCTAGCCTCTGCTTTTCTGTCTTTTAACCAGTTCCCGATCCACAATAGTACACTGCCTCCTATCCCATGACTCTAGTTTTGCCAAATGTCGCTGATGAGGGAACTTGTCAAAGGCTTTCTGAAAGTCCAAATACGCCATATCAACTGACTCACCTTTGTCTACCTGTTTATTCACACCTTCAAAAAAACATAACAGATTAGTAAGACAAGATCTTCCTTGTATAAAACCATGTTGGCTGTCTTCCATTAAGCCATGACTATCTACAAGTTCAGCAGTTTTGTTCTTTATGATGGTTTCTACCATTTTCCCCGGTACTGACGTCAGACTCACTGGTCTGTAGTTTCCCAGATCACCCCTGGAATCCTTTTTAAAAATTGGTGTTACATTCGCCATTCTCCAATCTTCAGGTATTACAGATGATTTTAATGATAGTTCACAGATTACTAATAGCAGGTCTGCAATCTCATATTTCAGTTATTTCAACACCCATGGATGTATATCATCCGACCCATATGATTTACTACTCTTCAGTTTATCTAATAGTTGTAATATATCTTCCCGATGTATCGATATTTCCTTCAATTCTTCCGCACCTTTAAATACCGCTTCAGTCATGGGTAACATCCCTACATCTTCCTTAGTAAAGACCGAAGCAAAGAATTCATTCAGTCTCTCCACTATCGCCTTGTCGCCTCTTAGTGCCCTTTTAATCCCTCTATCATCTAATGGACCAACTGACTCTCTGACAGGTTTTTTGCTACGAATGTACTTGAAAAAGTCTTTATTATGCATTTTTGCTTCCGCAGCAAAGCTTCTTCTCAAATTCTCCCTTTGCCTGCCTTATGAATGCCTTGCATTTAACTTGCCAGTGCATGTGCTGTTTCCAGGTTTCGTCGTTTGGCTCTTTTTTCCATTTCCTGAAAGATGCTTTTTTGGCAACAACAGCTTCTCTGACCTCACCTTTAAACCATGCTGCAGTTTTTTGGACTTCCTTCCAATTTTCTTAAAGCGTGGAATACAGCTGGTCTGGGCTTCCAAGATAGTATTTTTCAACAACCCCCAAGCTTGATGTAAGTCTTTAACCTTTGCAACTGCTCCTTTTAGTTTTTTCTTAACTATTTTCCTCATTTTATCATAGTCTCCCTTTCGAAAGTCAAAAGGTAGTACTGTGGATTTCCTTACCATCCCTCCTCCATTAATTAGATCAAACGCGATCATGCTATGTTCACTATTGCCAAGTGGCCCCAACAACCTTATCTCTTGCACCAGATCTGGTGTTCCAATAAGGACTAGGTCCAATATGGCTTCCCCTCTGGTCGGTTCATAAACCAGCTGCTCCAAGAAGCAGTCATTTAATCTAGGAACTTTATCTCCCTAGCATGTCCTGACGTGACACTGACCAAGTCAATATCGGGGTAATTGAAATCGCCCATTATAATTACTGTGCTGTAACTGTTTTTTAGCTTCCTTGATTTCTTTGACCATTTCATCATCCATTTGTTCATTCTGGCCAGGCGGTCGATAGTACACCCCCACTGCCATCGCCTTCCCCTTTTTACATGGAATTTCAATCCGTAGAGATTCTACAGCAAATTTTGTTTCCTGCAAAACTTTAATCCTTTCTGACTCAATGCCCTCTCTAACATAGAGCGCAACCCCTGCACCAATTTGATCAACTCTATCATTACAATATAGTTTGTACCCAGGTATCACAGTGTCCCACTGGTTGTCCTCCGTTCCACCATCTTAGATTCCAATCATATCTAACCTCTCATTTAGTGCTATATATTCTAACTATCCCATCTTATTTTTTAGACTTCTAGCATTTGCATACAAACATTTTAGAGACTGTATTTTATTCATATTAATTTGGCTGTTGGTAGGCATGGGTAATTTGGGTTCTTTAAGCTCTGTCTGCTCCATACTTGAGGGCATTTGGGCTACTTTACTTTTTTTTGGAACCTCTCTGCTTTTGGTAGTATCCTTCAAGGATACATTTTTCCGAACCATGCGCTCTTGTGTGACTGTCAGCTTTCCCCTATTATCTAGTTTAAAAGCTGCTCTATCGCCTTTTTAAAGGTTAATGCCAGCAGCCTGGTTCCATCCTGGTTAAGGTGAAGCCCATCCCTTAGGAAGAGCCCCTCCTTTCCACAGAATGTTCCCCAGTTCCTAACAAATCCAAAACCCTCATCCTTGCACCATCGTCTCATCCACACATTGAGACTCCAGAGCTCTGCCTACCTTTTGGGTCCTGCCCGTGGAACGGGAAGCATTTCGGAGAATGCTACTCTGGAAGTTCTGGTTTTCAATTTCCTACCTAAAAGTCTAAATTTAGCCTCCAAAGCCTCCCTACCACATTTTCCTATGTCATTGGTACTGACATGTACCAAGACAGCAGACTCCTTCCCAGCACTATCTAAGACCTTATCTAGGTGGCGCGTGAGATCCGCTACCTTCGCACTAGGCAGGAATGTTACCAGGTGATCCTCATGTCCACCAGCCACCCAGTTATCTACATGCCTAATGATTGAATCACCAACTATAACGGCTGTACTAACCCTTCCCTCATGGGCACATGGCCCTGGAGAAGCTTCCTTGGTGCGAGTGGGTTTTACATCACCTGGAGGACAGGTCCTAGTTACAAGATCACTTCGTGCCACGCCAGGGTAATGCTGTCCTGTCACGTGACCTCTCTTTTCCATGGCAACAGGGATGCTGCCAGATTGGAGGTGGGACTTCAGGACTATATCCCTGTAGGACTCGTCTATGTACCTCTCTGTCTTTCTTATGTCTTCCAAGTCTGCTTCTCTAGTCTCTAGAGGATGGACTCGTTCCCTGAGAGCAAAGAGCTCCTTGCACCTAGTGCACACGTAAGACCTCTCACCAACTGGGAGAAAATCATACATGTGACACTCAATGCAAAAGACTGGAAAGCCCCCATCTTGCTGCTGGACTGCTGTCGGCATCTTAGTTTTAAGCTTGTGTTTAGATCTTTAAGTTCTTTTCTTACTAAGGGTTGCTATGGATACTTATACTAATAAAATTGTACCCAATACGTTTAATATACCTTGTTCATCTGAAGCTTAATTAATCTCAGGCCTTTAGTGTATGACTGATTTGGATAACGAGCTGCACCTGAGAGCACCTCCTTTCCTTTAAGATGTGTAAGTACCTATAAAGCTACGATTATCCAAGGGGTGGGTGGGTGTTGGAGGGAGGGGGGGAAATAACACTTATTAAAAGAGGGCTGCTACACAGTACCCTGTCCTGTGCTTCTGAGGTAAGCTGTGATCAACTTCCTGGGTGATTGCTTGGATAGAAGGAGTCTTTCAAAATGGTCTCTTTGTAAAGATCTCTAGAAGACTTTATTCGCTGCTCAAAGAATACTGGCTCTGTTTTGCCTTTTATGCTAAGTTATATTCTGATTTGATTTAAATTAAAGCTCTTTTCTGCTGCTAGGCTCTGACGTATTATGAAATTTAAACTAGAAGCTCCCTGCTGGGTTCTAAATTTAACCAGAAAGCTCTCTTCTGTGTTTTCAATTTAAACTAAAAGTACTTTGCTGATACTACTGTAGGCCCTGAGTGAGTATTAAATTTAAACTACAAGCTCTCTGCTGGGTATGAAATCTAACCAGAAAGCTCTTTTCTGTGTTTTAAATTTAAACTTAAACTGCTGCCACTAGGCCCTCACTGATTTAACAAATACACTGGGTTCACAGATTAATCAGCTTTCATCCAAAGAAGTCCCTTCAGAAAAATTCCAAGAAGTATATACTCACAACTGCATATTTCTCTTCAGAAATAGCAGTCCCCTTTTCTAGTCCTTCAAGAGAAAAAGTTAAATTTAGTCTGCAGCAGCAGTATCATTTAAGATCATGTGACTTATGTTTAATATATAAATTGTTTCTTTTCAGGTGTCAAAAAGAGACTTGGTTCAGTTAAGCCCTTCAGAAATTGAAGCGTTAGACACTGCAGGTCAAACTGTAGACCCTACATCATTCCCAAACCACGAACATCTCCTCAGTAAGAATTACATTTTTCTGCCTGTTCTATATACAGTACGCCTTCTGTTCTTGATGTAATTAAGTGTGTGTACTGTGCTAATAATCTGATCTCTCAGATGGGTTGTATAACACTATGCTGAAAACTTACTGATTCTAAATGCTTTTAACATGACAGTGCTGCACACTCAGAAATACGATAGCTATGAGTAAGATAACTTTTTCTTTTGAAAAAAATTCTTCTAGATTGTATTTGAAAACAATATAAATGAGTCAATATTTTGTAATTTAAAACATTTAGATGCTTAGTAGACCAGGGTATAATTAACCCTTTGGTAAGCCCAAAGCAGAGTAAGAAGGTTGAATACTGCACATAATATAAATATCTTTAAATCCCCACAAACATGCAATGCCAGTACCTCTATCCTATCCCCTGGCATAATTGAATCACACCCTAGTGTACACCCTAGTGTCTTAATCACATGACCTCCCTCATCCTATCATCTCCCTATACAATCACGTTCATCAGCTTCCCTGCCTTCTGCTCGATCCCCTGCAGCTGGTAAGAGCAAGTGAGCAGCATGTCTTACCTGCTGCTGATGACTGACCTCTGCAGAGAGGCCAGTAGGTCTTACAAGACTATGGGATCCTGTATGGTTCAGACTGCAAAGGAAAACTGGCAGAGGAGTCGGCAACAACTGGAGGAGAATCCACAGGAGGTAGGGAGGATGGACTTCTGTGATTAGCAGTGACTGTGGTCCTCTCCTACATTTCTTTCTGCTAGTAGCTGGCTTACCAATGTGAAAATCTGCCTTGAAATGTTAACATGTTTGACAGAGCCCCCTAAGACTTTGAGCCATAGGTATGTCCCTACTTGGCCTATGCTTTGAGTAAGCCCCCCCTCTGCAATATTCGAAGAACTAAACAATTGTCAGGCTAAAACAAAGACCAAAAATCCCCAGTAGCCACATTTACAATACGACTTTAAATGTCCGTTAAAATTGGTTTCTATCAGGTCATGTGACGCGGTGAGCACAGAAGGATGTAATTTCTTGTGCTCCATGGCTTACTGCTAAACCGCAAGTATATTTGGTTTATAATTCCTCCCCCTAGACTGACTTTAAACTATAGGCAATGCTGATTCTTGATTGCAAAAGCTGACTTTAGAGGTCCTCGAGGTGCCATATCTATATTACAAAAGAATGAGAAGAAGGGGCAGCCAGCTGACCTAAAGATGGCAGATGGGCAGACTGAGCCAGGCTCCCCCGTTAAGGATGCTGAGACTTTAGTGTCTGAGGTTACTGGTGTGTATTGACGGCACTAGTGAATAAATTCCAGGTGATTGCTGCTAAGCTTGGCCCAGGTAGTTGGCTCCTTAGTCATTTAATACCTATCTCGCAGAGTTGAGCACCGCATATCCGCGATGGACGATGAGCCCTAGACACTGCTGGTCGAGGTAGCTGCCTTAAAAAAAATGGCTACATTAGAGGAAAAAATTGAGCAGGAAAACCGTTCATGGTACAACAATTTGATAATTCGTCTGATGGAGACTTCAGCAAAGACTGAACTCCAGCGGTTTCTAGACATATCACTACCACTAGACTTGAAATTGGGAGAGCATGTAGCAGGCCTAACTATTGAGCGCGCAAACAGTGTTGGTCCTTGCTGGGGAGAGGCAAGCCAACTCCATACAGTGATCCTCAGCTGAATTTTTGTAATAGCATACTACATGGTATAACTAAGAAGAACATCAAAATATTACAAATGGCCCAAAATGTAACAGCAAGAGTTATATTCAAAGCCAAACTATCTGACCATATTACCCCTATTCTATACACACTACACTGGTTACCCATATTCAGTAGGATCCAATACAAAATACTGTTAACCACTTTCAAACTAATTAATAATATTGCCCCATCACACTTAACTACTCTTCTTCACAGCCCACTCGATAATAGGATAAGACGGAGAAATAACCTTAATACATTAGCAGTTCTAATAAGGAAAACAAAACACTCAACAAGTAACAGTGCCTTTTCCCTTGTCGCTCCAATACTGTGGAACAATCTTCCAGATCAACTAAGAGAAGCTAAAGATCTACTAACATTCAGAAAAGATCTAAAAACTCATCTATTCACACAACACTACACCAATGGTGAAACAGGTATAATTCTCCAACCACCATAAACAGAATTTATTTACCCTATCCAAATGTATATCCACAACTGGAACAACGACAACTGCAAATGATATTTAACATGATGATAATTCTTCTTACATATACAAATGTAATTTATTTTATTGTAATATAGTTCAATAATGTTCCTGTTATATTGTAATACATTAATGATGTTCTATACAATTCATGTTATAATGTAATATAGTTCATAATGTTCTATGTACCTGTTTGATTTATGTTGTAATGTAAACCGCTGCTGATCCTTGGAAGCAGCGGTATATATTAAAGCTGTTCAAATAAATAAAAAAATAAATAAATTTCATTCTGCGTGTGACAAGGAAGGCCCAGCTCAGCTATAATGCTTCTCCAGGAACAAGCAGGAAGTCAGTGACGTCTGTGCCAGCGGAGCCTGCCAGATGAATCTCCCCAGCTTTCAAAGAAAGCCTTTGGGAGATGCCACCATGCATGCGTGTCCCCTTCCTGCCCAAGGGTGTCATCTTGTTCAGTCTCCTTTTTTCCATGGAGCCAAACAGACATACATCCTGTTTCCCTGGGAAAATCCTTATTTATTTATTCATTCATTCATTCATATCTTTTGATATACCGCTAGGGCCGGAGCATAAAAATGGGGTGTTGGGGCCACTTGGCAATAGTGATCAAAGCATGATCGCATTTGATTTAATTAGTGGAGGAGGGATAGTAAGGAAATCCACAGTACTACCTTTTAACTTTCAAAAGGGAGACTTATAAAATGAGGAAAATAGTTAAGAAAAAACTAAAAGGAGCAGTTGCAAAGGTTAAAGACTTACATCAAGCTTGGGGGTTGAAAAATACTATCTTGGAAGCCCAGACCAACTGTATTCCATGATTTAAGAAAAGTGGAAGGAAGTCCAAAAAACTGCCAGCATGATTTAAAGGTGAGGTCAGAGAGGCTGTTGCCAAAAAAAGCATCTTTCAGGAAATGGAAAAAAGAGCCAAATGACGAAACCTGGAAACAGCACAAGCACTGGCAAGTTAAATGCAAGGCATTGATAAGGCAGGCAAAGGGAGAATTTGAGAAGATGCTTGCTGCAGAAGCAAAAACGCGAAATAAAGACTTTTCAATTACATTCGTAGCAAAAAACCTGTGAGAAAGTCAGTTGGTCCATTAGATGATAGAGGGGTTAAAGGGGCACTAAGAGGTGACAAGGCGAAAGCGGAGAGACTGAATGAATTCTTTGCTTCTGTCTTTACTGAGGAAGGTGTAGGGATGTTACCCATGACTGAAGTGGTATTTTAAGGTGTGGAAGAATTGAAGGAAATATTGATACATCGGGAACATGTATTACAGCTATTAGATAAACTGAAGAGTATCAAATCACCTGGGCCAGATGGTATACATCCAAGGGTGTTGAAAGAACTGAAATATGAGATTGCAGACCTGCTATTAGTAATCTGTGAATTTTCATTAAAATCATCTGTAATACCTGAAGATTGGAGGATCGCCAATGTAACACCAGTTTTTAAAAAGGGTTCCAGGGGTGATCCGAGAAACTACAGACCGGTGAGCCTGAGGTCAGTACCGGGAAAAATGGTAGAAACATCATAAAGAACAAAATTACTCAGCATGTAGATAGTCATGGCCTAATGGGAGACAGCCAACATGGCTTTAGACAAGGAAGATCTTGTCTTACTAATCTGTTATGTTTTTTTGAAGGTGTGAATAAACAGGTAGACAAAGGTGAGTCAGTTGATATAGTGTATCTGGACTTTCAGAAAGCCTTTGACAAGGTCCCTCATCAGAGACTTTTGGCAAAACTAAAGAGTCATGGAATAGGAGGCAGTTTACTATTGTGGCTCGGGAACTGGTTAAAAGATAAAAAGCAGAGGGTAGGGCTAAATGGCCAATTTTCCCAATGGAGAAAGGTGAATAGTGGTGTACCCCAGGCATCTGTGCTGGGTCCGCTGCTTTTTGATATATTCATAAATGACCTGGAAAATGGAATAACGAGTGAGGTTATCAAATTTGCAGATGACACAAAACTATTTAAAGCTGTTATAACCCAAGAGGATTGTGGAAAATTGCAAAAGGATCTTGATAAATTGGAAGACTGGGCATCAAAATGGCAGATGAAATTTAATGTGGACAAGTGCAAAGTTATGCACCTAGGGAAGAACAACCCAAACTGTAGCTACACGATGTAAGGTTCCACATTAGGAACCACCACCCAGGAAAAAGATTTAGGTGTCATTGTGGATAACATTTTAAAACCCTCGGCCCAGTGTGCAGCGGCGGCCAAAAGAGTAAATAGAATGCTAGGTATCATAAGGAAAGGAATGGAAAATAAAACAAAAGATATTATAATGCCTCTATATCGTTCCATGGTGAGACCGCACCTTGAATATTGCGTGCAATTCTGTTCGCCATATCTTAAAAAGGATATAGTGTTATTAGAAAAGGTTCAGAGAAGAGCTACCAAAATGGTAAAGGGGATGGAAGGATACTCCTATGAAGAAAGGCTAAAAAGGTTAGGGCTCTTTAACCTGGAAAAGAGGCGGCTGAGGGGAGGTATGATAGAAGTCTATAAATTAATGAACGGAGTGGAACGAGTAAACGTAGATCGATTGTTTACATTATCAGAATATAGAAAGACTAGGGGACATGCAATGAAGCTACAGGGTAAACTATTTAAGACTAATAAGAGAAAATATTTTTTCACTCAGCGTGTAATCAGACTCTGGAATTTGTTACCGGAGGATGTAGTAAAGGCTGTTAGTATATCTGGGTTTAAAAAAGGTTTGGACAAGTTCCTGGAGGAAAGGTCCATAAACCATTATTAAGAAGGGACCCAGGATATCAATGTTTGACCCAGTACAAGCATTGTGGAACCTGTCTCTTTTGGGGAAACTGCTAGGTGCGTATGACCTAAATTGGCCACTGTTGGAAACAGGATACTGGGCTTGATGGACCTTGGTCTGACCCAGTATGGCATATCTTATGTTCTTAACAATATGGCTGCTACAGAATGGAAATAAAGAAAGGAATGCCAATAAATTAACAGGACAGCAGAGAAAAGAAAAGGAAGATAGAAGAGCGAGAAGAGGACACGACACAATTAGACACAACTAAGGGAGACCAGGTTGGGGTTCTCACAAAACAGACCGATCAGGGAGGGAAGGCTGTAGGTTAAAGGTTAACTGAAAAAGTTGTGTTTTTAAGGCAGTTTTAAACTTTGGGAAGGACAGCTCAGAGCAGAGGGTGAGAGGGAGTGAGTTCCAAAGGGTGGGTCCCAGAAAGAAAAAGGCTGTCCCTCTGGTGCACTCAAGCTGGTGGGTATGGATGGAGCAGAGGAGACAGTGGGGATGATGAAAATGCTGGAGGTCGGCCAGATATCGAGGGGTAGCAGTGTGGATGACCTTGTGGACAAAAATAAGAATCTTATACTGTATGCAGAAGCAGATAGGTAACCAGTGGGGACGCATTTTATTTAATTTATTTATTTACATTCTCTTATATACCGCGCTATTCTGCATCAGTGCGGTTTACATTGAACAAACTGAAATTACATTTAACAGGGCATTATAAATTGGAGATAACTATTTTACAGGGAACATGGGCTATGGAGGGTTAAGTGGTTTGCCCAAGGCCACAAGGAGCACCTGTGGGACTAGAAACCCCAGTCCTTCCGGCCCAAGGTTGCTGTCCTCTAGTGGGATTTGAACCCCTGACCTTCCGGCCTGAAGTTCCTTGCCCCAACCACTAGGCCACTCCTCCACTCCATGAGAAGAGGAGTAACATGGTCAAAATGTGAAGAATCAGTGAGTATCCGGACAGCTGTGTTTTGTAGTAATTGTAACCTATGGATCTGATACTGACAAAACTATTCCTAAAAGTTACTTTTCTGGTAGGCGTACTGGTTCCTCTTCCCGCCTTGAGTTAGCGCCTCTCAGCTCCTTTTATTTTTCCTGAAATCTCCCTCGACTTGTGTTCACACCTTTTTTTTGCCTGGGGGTAGTCAACACTGTACAGGTGTTGCCCAACATGTTTCCCAGTGGGTTCAAAAAGTGTGACCACTGAAGCCAAACCAAATCCATTATTGACACCCATGACTGCTGCCTGCACTGCCTGATCTCGGACCATGACAGCACTTCCTGTGACCTATGCCAGCCATGTCTGCCAAAACCAATAAGAAAAGGTCGGAGTTGCAGGAAAAATTGTTCCCAAGGTCTGACTCGGCACATGCCTCCCCAGCACTGAGCTCCAAGCCCAGCATATTTCAAGATGCCCGGGCATCCTCTGAGTCCCACGGCCATGGTGCCTCCGAGAAAACCTCAGAGCTGGAGAAGAAGTAGTAATCAAAATCCACCATGGAGGGACTCTGGCATTTCCAAGAATTGACCCACCAAGATCCTCAAGAAGTATTTCTTGGCCAGCAGAGACCATGTGAGGTTCCTTGAGGCCGTAGTCCTCATCGAGGACATGCTCCATAGAGTGCTGGCACAGGGCCCGAAATCCTCTGTGCCTGCGCCGAAGGCTGCAGAGCCTTCTGGCTTGGAAACTGGAATGGCAGCCCTGGAGCATAACATCACTGCTATCCTGGACCTGCAGCAGGCAATGATGGCTGGTTCCTCCCCCTCATCTGCCCCACTGGCTGGGTCCTCAACTGCGAGGGACTCCCCGGTCGTCGAGTTGAGCATCGAGCACCTTCAGCCTCCAGAAAGTCCCTCCAGCATTGGTTAAGGTCCTGGTCCTGCTAGTTGGGTATCTGGTCGTTGCCGGCTAGTGTATGCGACTCGGACCCCAGATCCCCCACAGCCATCGGCCTTTTGGCACCAGCCTCAATGCAAGGAATCGCAGGGCCTCAGACTCCTCGTCACCACTAGACTCCAAGTAGGAAACGGAGGATGAGGCGTCCCCAGACACCAGAAGGCACCAAGACATTCCTTCAGACCCGTCTTCCCCGGCACTTTGACACCATTCTCCTCCTGAGGGTGTAGCTTTCCATGACTTTGTTAGGGATATGGCCAAGGCCCTCTCAGTGCAAACTGATGCGGAGGAGGACCCGTGCACCAAAGAGTTGGAGATTCTTCAGTAATAGACTCCACCTAGAGAAAACCTCACAGTGCCCATATAGCCGATCCTCGAGAGGCTACTACTCTGAATGTGAGAGATGCCAGCATCGGTGCCTATAATCAGCCGGCAGCTTGATGCTATGTACTGCGTCTAGAAAGGGCTGGGGTTTCACAAACCCCATCTCCTACATAAATCCATGGTTGTCAAGTTGACCATGCAGAAGCTCAAGAGCCAAAGACCCACTCCTCTCCCGGCAGGGAGGCCTGGGCCCTTGACGCCCTTCTGCCAAATGCTATCATGGTTTGATGCTGGGTTGCTGGATCCAGGCCTATGAACTCTACATGGGCAGGTACCTAAAGGCACTGGCCAAAGAATTCTCTGGGTTTGCAACAAGCCTCATCGGGGAACCCCCTCCAAAGGTTCCAGACCCTGACCTCGAGAGTGAGGGACTGCTCCAAGTTGCTCTCCCGGGCTGCCTATGACGGCTTCAAGTCGGCGGCTTGAGTTGCCGTGGCTGGCATTGGGGCCTGGCACCAGGTCTGGCTGCAATCCTCCGACCTCGAGCAGTGGGTCCAGGATATCCCATTGCTCATGTCCCCTGTACCAGTGAGAACCTCTTCGGCAAACCCTTGGCCGACAAAACAGCTGAGATTGAGGCAGACTTTGTGACCCTCAGAGGCTCTCTAAGAAGACCTCATCCCATCCCTGGAAAAAAGAAATCTGGGAAAAGGCCACCAGTCACCAGTATCAGCCTTATTCTGGCCATCAGCAGGATTCTCACCACAAGAGGCAGGGACATGAGGCTTCGAAGGCAAAAACACCTAAGCCCAGGCTCCAGCTCCCACCCAGCCTGGGGGAGCTATTGACTCCCAGGGCAGAGCCTCCCCCCACAGGGGGGCACCTGGTTCTCTTCGCCCACAGATGGGCCTCAATCACCTTGCACCTTTGGGTATGGCAGGTGGTCAGGGAAGGATATTTCCTCCACCTGCAGAAGACTCACCCAGGTTCTTTCCCGGAGAGCTGGTGTGACCCCACTCCTTCACCAGACCCTGCTGCTCAGAGGTCTTCTCAGGGACAAAGCAGTAGAGCCTGTACCCGGACCCTGTGAGGCAAAGTTTCTACTCCAGGTACTTCCTTGTCCAAAGAGGACTGGAGTCCGCTGATCCATCCTAGACCTGTGAAACCTAAACAGATTTCTGGTGAGGGAGAAGTTCAAGATGCTCTCCCTTGGAACACTGATGCCCTATCTCCACCAGGGAGACTGGCTTTGCTCCTTCGACCTAAAGGATGCTTACCCTTCCCACAATCAGTATCTAAGGTTCATGGTAGGAGGAGGGCACTACTAATACAGGCTGCTACCCTTCGGCCTGGCCTTCTAGCCAAAGGTCTTCACAAAGTGCCTGGCAGTGGTCGCTGCTCACCTACATCTGCAAGGGGCCTTTGTCTTTCAATACTTGGATGACTGGCTTATTAGGGGGCAGCATGGCTGCAGAGACCCATCAGGCCATGGGGCACGCGATCATCTTGCTGCAGCACCTGGGGTTTATCATCAACTACCCCAAATCTTATCTCACTCCAGCCCAGAGCCTGGAAGTCATAGTTGCTCAGTCAGACACCCTGCAGGCCAAGGCCTTTCTCCCCAGAGAAAGAGCAGACCGCTTCAAGGAGCTAGCGGTGAAGGTGCAGCACCATCATTTAGTGCCAGCCTGCCATCTCCTCTGCCTTCTGGGCAACATAGCTTCCATAGTCCATGTGACCCCACTGGCCTGCTTGCATATGCTGGCGGCTCAGTGGTGCCTCCGCTTTCAGTGGACGCAAGCCACGGGCAGAATGTGGGACAGGATCAGGGTAAACCACCAGCTGGCAGAATCCCTCAGCTGGTGGCAACTTTGCTGCCATCTCAGGACTGGGATGCTTTTCCAGGCACCCATACCCCGGAGGGTCCGGACCATGGATGCCTCCCTCCTTGGTTGGGGGATGCATTGTGAGGATCATCGCACACAAGGCAGCTGGTCCCAGGCAGAATCCCTACTACAAATGAATTTTCTGGAACTCGGGGCAATCTTCCTGGTCCTACAGGCATTCCGCCACTGCCTGTGACACCAGCCAGTGCTAATACAGACGGACAACAAATTTGCCATATCCTATGTCAACAAACAGGGGGGCATCAGCGTCATACTCCCTCTGCCAGCTTCCTTTGCAGCTCAGAACAACATGCCCTTGTGGGCAGTCTACCTCCTGGGCCAGGACAACCTCCTGGTGGACAAAATGAGCAGGGTGCTCCAACTGCACGAGTAGTGCCTGGACCCCAAAGTGGCCTCACGGCTCTTCAGTCTCTGGGGATGCTGCCCATGATGGACCTCTTTGCCATCGCGAAAATGCACAACTGCCCGCTTTTGTTCATGGCAGCCGTACCTGGCAAGGGTGGCGGCCGATGCCTTCCTGATCCCATGGACAGAAGGCCTCTTCTATGCCTTTCCGCTGACCCCCCCCCCCCTCTACGGTCACGAAGACCCTCTTCAAGGTCCAGCACAAGAAGGCAGCACTGATGCTCATCGCACCTAGGTGGCCCATACAGCCTTGGTACCCACTGCTACTCTCCCTGTTGGCAACATTCCTGGTCCTGCTGGGCCATGCCCCAGATCTCCTGTCTCGGGAGGAGGGCTCCCTTCTGGGATCTCTAATGCTAACAGCGTGGCCTTGGCCCCTTTCAACCTCCCATGATAAGTCGAGGAGGTCCTGTTGACCTCCTGCAAGCCCTCCACGAGATAAGCTTATGCCTTTAAGTGGCAAAGATTCTCTGTATGGTGTACGGAGAGGTGAGAGAACCCCTTCTCCTGCCCGGTGCAACTAGTGCTCCAGTACCTACTGCATCTGTCACACCCTGGACTAAAGTCAAACTCGGCGAGGGTGCACTTGAGTGCAATCGCCGCACACCACCACCCTATCAAGGGGAAGCCCCTCTTGGGTCAGCCCCTGGTCTCTCTGTTCCTCTGGTTGTCCAAGTTTCCCGGCATCAGAATGGGACCTGTCACGCCCATAGCCCCTTACATATGCATGGAGGGGCGTGCTTGATATATATAGGATTCACCACTTTTGCAATGTTCCAGACTGACTATCTTGCAAAGGATTATGGTATTGGTAGTCCAGTCATGTGGTGCTTGCCTTTTAGGTAAACGAAGACTATGGTAGTTGGCTCGAGTGATAAGGCATTGACAGAATTTTATTTGAGTTAAATCAAATTGCACACAGATTCACTTGGTAACACTTTTGGATATCTTCTCCAGGATTTATATTCAAAATAATAATAATACAACTGAAAGCTTAGGCATATAACTTGTAAAGTCCATCAAACAACAGAAAGTCCTTCTTTCAGCCACTGCTGACAAACCTGCTTAGCAGTGCTGGTGTATAGCAAATCAGGAATAAAAGCTTCTGTACCAAACAGCTTTTCACATTCAAAGAACTTTTTTTATATCCAATGTGTGCACAGCCTGAGCTGTGCTCTGCTTTGATAACAGCTGGATAACAAGCTTCAATCAACAGCTTTTCTCCTGCTCTGCACAAACTTTCTGGTATGCCAGTTACTAGAACGTTTGCTTTTTATGTTTGATCCCACTTTCAGGATTTCTCTGTGCTAGCCACTTTGCATAAAGAACAGTCCATGAAAGAATCGTCTTCCTCACCAATTATATCTTGTTCTTCTATCTGCATGGGCTCTATATCAGGATCTGGCTCAGAGGGTTCTACAGACTGACCTCTATTAGGACAGAAACTGTTTCTAAGCAGCTTGCATTGCTCTAGGTTAGACAAACGTCCAAAGTTCATACCTGAGTTAAAGCTGGCATTAGGCTGTCCTCTTAGATCAGGGGTCTGCAACCTTTAAGACATAAAGAGCCACTTGGACCCGTTTCCGAAGGGAAAAAAAAACCTGGGAGCCGCAAAACCATTGCGACATTTAAAACAAATCTAACACTGCATATATTGTTTCTTACCTTAATGCTATATACGACCCCCTACTTTTCCTGTTAAAATATAGGTGTTTGGCCTATACTCGCCGTATAAGACTACACCACTTCCTTCGCACACAAAAAAAAAAATGCCAGAAAATATAACAACAAGAAGTAACAATATTTGATTTCAAAATTATGATGATTTTGTAGTCAAATCACTAATATGAAATAAAATTATTTTTTCTACCTTTGTTGTCTGACCAATTTATTCTTTGATCATGCTGGTCCCGATCTGAGGCTTCTGCTTTCCTGTCTTCTCTTAGCTCTCTTTCTGTGGTCTATGGTCCATTTGCCAGTTCTTATCTCTTCTTTCGTTTTCTTCACTTCTTTCCATCAGCCTATTTCCAGTCCCAGTAACCCTCCCCAATATCAGCCCCTTTCCAGTCCTCACTCCCAGTACCTTCCAATGTCAACTTGCATTCCCATGATTGCCACTGGTGTCCATTTCCTTCCAGTCCCCCTCCTTCCCCACTGACCAGTCCCTTCTAGTACAAATACCATGGCAGCCCCTCTCAGATCCAGTTCCATTCTCCCATCCCCTCATATCAGCCCATTTGTAGCCTTAGCCCCCAGTTATCTTCCAGGGCCAGCAGCTCTATCCTCCCCTCCCCACAATCAGCCCATGCCCAGTCAAAGCCCCCCAATCAGCTCGCTTCCAGTGCTAATCCCCCCACAACCCCATTACCAGTGCTAGCCTCCCCTAATCAGCCCAATACCAGTCCTACCCCCCATCAGCTCATTACCAGTCCTAGCCTCCCCTAATCAGCTCATTTCCAGTGCTCGTCCCCTCAACCCCATTACCAGTGCTCCATCCCTCCATGTCAGCTCCCTCCCTCCCTCCCTCCCTCCATCCATATCAGCTCCCTCCCTCCATGTCAGCCCGCCTCCCCAATCCCTCCATGTCAGCCCCCTCCATGTCAGCCCCCCTCCCTCCATGTCAGCCCCCTCCATCCCTCCCTGTCAGCCCCCCTCCCTCCATCCATATCAGCTCCCTCCCTCCATGTCAGCCCCCCTCCCTCCATCCATCCATCCATGTCAGCTCCCTCCCTCCATGTCAGCCCCCCTCCCTCCATCCATTCATATCTGCTCCCTCCCTCCATGTCAGCCCCCCTCCCTCCATCGATTCATATCTGCTCCCTCCCTCCATGTCAGCCCCCCTCCCTCCATGTCAGCCCCCCTCCATCCCTCCATGTCAGCCCCCCTCCCTCCATCCATTCATATCTGCTCCCTCTCCCCCTCCATGTCAGCCCCCTCCATCCCTCCATGTCAGCCCCCCCTCGATCCATCCCTCCATGTCAGCCCCCCCTCCCTCCATGTCAGCCCCCTCCTCCCTCCATGTCAGCCCCCTCCCTCCATTCATTCATATCTGCTCCCTCCCTCCATGTCAGCCCCCTCCATCCCTCCATGTCAGCCCCCCTCGATCCATCCTCCCTCCATGTCAGCCCCCCTCCCTCCATGTCAGCCCCCCTCCCTCCATCCCTCCATCCATTCATATCTGCTCCCTCCCTCCATGTCAGCCCCCCTCCCTCCATGTCAGCCCCCTCCATCCCTCCATGTCAGCCCCCCTCCCTCCATCCATTCATATCAGCTCCCTCCCTACATGTCAGCGCCCTCCCTCCATGTCAGCCCCCTCACAGCCCCCTCCATCCCTCCATGTCAGCCCCCCTCCCTCCATCCAATCATATCTGCTCCCTCCCTCCAAGTCAGCCCCCCCCCCCTCCATCCATCCATCCATTCATATCTGCTCCCTCCCTCCATGTCAGCTCCCTCCCTTCTTCTGCAGCCGCGGCTCCCTGCCTCTTACGGAACCGCGGCTGTGCTTTTAAAATCATCTCGGAGCCCTTCCTGTCTTGACGGGCTCCGTGCAGCATTGTCCCGCCTCCAAAACTTCCTTTAGAGGCGGGACAATGCTGCACGGAGCCCGTCAAGACAGGAAGGGCTCCGAGATGATTTTAAAAGCACAGCCGCGGTTCCCTAAGAGACAGGGAACCGCGGCTGCAGAAGAAGGGAGGGAGCTGACATGGAGGGAGCCCATAACGCGACGTTTAAAGCGGGCAGTGTGCTCCGGAGCCGCGGCAAAGGTGAGAAAGAGCCGCATGCGGCTCCGGAGCCGCAGGTTGCCGACCCCTGTCTTAGATACTCTGGCCAGTATGCACTTGAGCTTTTGTGACTTGTCCTCCAGTCTATATTCCTGGACCTCAGGGCGTCTGCTCCATACCTCTTCCAAAAGGTATTCGTGTTCCTTCTCCCTGCAGCTGCTTCTGTCCTCTTACTGGCTACTGCTTTAGGGTTCCTGGCTGAAGTTCTCCAAACCTCTGGATCCCGCCAATCCCTTGAAGCTGGCTTCTCACAGGAATCTCTCCAAGAACACGAGTCTCTCTGAGCTCCTCTTGCCTTCTCCTTCCCTCTCTCTCTCCATCTCTCTCTCTCTGTCTGTCCCTCTGTGAACATTCTGTTCTAGTTTTAAAGTTCCCAGTTTCCAACCCCTTCCTTGCAGTCCCCAGGTGTTGGTGGAGGTGTTGGTGGTCACACTCCCTCCTGGCAGCTGAGTAATTAGGAGTGACGTAAGGGTTTCTCAATCTGGGCTTATGCTGCTCCTCCCCATCTCCACTAGGGGCTTTCTGCTGGTCATTGCAGCCTGGAATAACCTGTCTTTTAGGAAAACATGCAGTTTTATTCCTCTGCCCTGACAAAACAGGTCCCTTGATTAGGGTAAATTCTCTTCCTTTGTCAGTATTCTCTGGGCTCTGATAAGCTTCCTTATCACAGACCTCACCTTGGTGCTCTCACAGCTCACCAGGCCACCATTGAGCCCCTAGCTACTTGCCATCTGTGGTATCTTTCATGGAAGGTTGCCTTCCTGATAGCTCTCAAGTCCGCTCGCAGAGTGAGTGAACTTCAAGCCCTGGTGGCAGAGCCACCATACACAAGATTCTACAAGAACAAGGTGGTGCTCCGCACTCACCCCAAATTCTTTCCAAAGGTGATATCACATTTCCACCTCAACCAGGAAGTGGTCTTTCCCACCTTTTTCCCACGGCCTCACGCCGATTGGAAGGAAACTATTCTCCATACACTGGACTGAAAACAGGCCCTGTCTTTCTACCTGCAGCGGACCCAGGGCCATCACAAAGCTCCTCAGCTTTTCATTTCTTATGACCTCAGTAGACTGGGCTTCCTTTGACTAAGTAAACTCTGTCCACTTGGGTGGCGGACTGTATTGACCTCGCCTTTGAGCAAGCTGGACTCTCCCTGGACCACCAGATCACTGCACTCAGTAACGGTGATGGAGATCTGCAAAACTGCCACATGGTATTCAAGTCATACGTTTGCAGCTAACTACTGCCTGGAAAGTGAGTCTCTTTGGGACAGTGCCTTTAGCCAGGCGATACTTCATAATCTGTTTGGGGTGTAGGCAACTCCTGCTCTCCGACCATTCTGTTTCATGCTACCGGATTGAGAGTGCTGCTCGATGCTAGGGTCTTGCAGAGTGTCTCAGTTGGGGACTCGCCTTCTGCAACTCACGGCTACCCAACTTGGTCACTGTTGGTGCTGTCATGGTTCGGTCCTCGACAGCCTGGAGCCTAGGGAGTCCCATATGTGAGGACTGACTTCCTGCTTGTTCCTGGAGAAAGCATAGTTACTCACTTGTAGCAGGTGTTCTCCAGGGACAGCAGGAATCAGTCCTCACAACCCTCCCTCCTCCCCTTATAGTTGCCTCCTTACCTTGTTTTATTTCTACTACCTTCCTAACTATGTCATCAGACTGAGCAAGATGGCACTCTTGGGTGGGAAAGGGACCATGCATGCATGATGTCATTTCCCAAAGGCTTTCTTTTAAAGCTGGGGAGATGCTTCCGCGCAGGCTCCATCGGCGCCCACATCACCCATATGTGATTTCTGCTGTCCCTGGAGAACACCTGTTACAGGTGAGTAACTACAATTTCTCAAGTCCTTATCTTTCAGATGTATTCTAACCAGGTGGTGCAGATGCATAAGGAATTTTCCCCACTATGTGCTCATCTGCATGAGCGGTATATAAAATTTGCCTTAATGTTCCCAGTGCATCTGAAAGTGTTGTATAATAGCAAGACTGAGTTGTTTAACTGTGCGGGAGCTGCGTGAAAATTCTTGGATGGCATGGATTTGGCTAGGGCCTGAAGGCTCTCTGTGATGACTAGTACCCTGTTGGCATGGATGGACTACTGGTTTGGAGAGTGTTTGCTATAAGGACCTTGGTCTGGTCACTGAAGAAGTGTGTGAGATCCTCCAGTTGTGGCCGGAGTGCACGTTGGCATGTTTCTGAAACTAAAAGACTGGCTCACCCAATTCTTTCTTCCTTTCTCACAATAGACCTGCCCAAGTTGTGACGCGGGCAGTTTGGATATGGCTTTCATCTGAAAAACTGAATTGTCTGGGGCCAGCTGACTACGCATGTGAGAGCCTACGCATTGCAATAATACCAGTGTCTGACTCATTTAATGGGACTTGACTTTGGAACTCCCTTTGTGTTGACAATATTATCCCATGGGATTCTGCAGGAGGCAATGTTACTTTTGACTGGGGTGGGAGAAAGGATAGAAAGGGAATTGTGTAGAGTTGATGATGAGCTGTATGCATGAGCGACGAGT
This sequence comes from Ichthyophis bannanicus, assembly GCA_033557465.1. Classification (NCBI taxonomy): domain Eukaryota; kingdom Metazoa; phylum Chordata; class Amphibia; order Gymnophiona; family Ichthyophiidae; genus Ichthyophis; species Ichthyophis bannanicus. The sequence goes on from CM066037.1 coordinate 408,469,678, forward strand.
GGGGAGTTGGGGGTGTTATTGGTGGGAGAGTTGAAGGATGGTATGGTTGCGGTTGGTATAAGCCTTGAACATGTGTTGTGACTGGATGAGTGGTGGTGATGAGGGGGGTAGAAGGGTGGGGGGAAGAAGGGGCAGTGTTTTCTGAGCGATAGCTATTTTTTTTCGAGAGCTGTTTTGGTTATGCCACGTAATCTTTGTTCTTTGGTGCGCTGAATCCGAAAATGACCTCCATTTTGTCATAGGACATCACGTTTCCTGACAGTTTAGGTAACTATGTTAAATAAGGCAATACCTCAAAATAAATGGAAATAGACTTATAAAATTAAAGTTTTATTACAATATTTTCATGACAATCCTTTTTTGAACTGAAATGAGCTCACCTACACACACTAAACTCAATTCTTCTTCCTTGTGAGGCTCCTCTTGGTGCATTTACGCTTGTGAGTAGCATCTGGAATGTCTCTCTGAAGCATCCAACAGTAGTCTGCCATCATTGTAATGCTCCATTTTCCCTGGTATCTCCTTTCCATCTCTTTAATGTCTTGGTGGAATCGTTCACCTTGTTCCTCACTCACAGCTCCCAAATTTTCAGGAAAGTAGTCAAGGTGGGACTGGAGGAAATGCACGTTCAAACTCATCAGGCAACCTAAAGCTTGAAATGCTTTCAGCATTCGTCCGACAATCTTTTTGTAGTGAGGATCTTTGTTATTGCCTAAAAATTTCTATACGACTTCTTTAAATGCAATCCACCCTTCTTTTTGAGGATCTGTCATGGTATTGACAAACTTTTGATCAACTATAAGCCTTCTAATGTCTGGTCCGACGAACATACCTTCCTTCAATTTTGCCTCCGACAGGCCTGGAAACTTGGTGACCAAGTATTTGAAGCATTCTCCATCTCTTGGAAGTGATTTTACGAATTGCTTCATCAATCCCAATTTTATGTGGAGAGGTGGTAGAAGAACTTTATGGGAAGGTACCAAAGTTTCTCGGAGGACATTTTTTTCACCGACTGTTAGCTCCCTCGGCTGCCAACTCTTCTTGGTCCAGTGATTTTGTTGGTCTCGACTGTCCCATAGACACAGAAAACAAGAATATTTGGTATACCCAGCTTGTTGCCCGAGCAGCATGCACAAGACCTTCAAGTCCCCACACACTTGCCAACCATGATCTTCATATTTAAGTTTACGAAGAACCAATTCCAAGTTCTCGTAGGTTTCCTTCAAGTGTACGGAATGACCTACAGGTATGGAAGTGTAAAAACCGTTGTGGAGTAAAACTGCTTTGAGACTTCTTTTTGAAGAATCTATAAAAAGACGCCATTGCTCTGAATCATATTGGATTTTAAATTGACCCATCAGACCTTCGACATCGATGCAATAAACCAACTTGTCTTCCTGGGCGAAGTAAGGAACGAACTCCTTTTCACGATGTCTGAACCATGAAGATGACACTCCTGGCAACAATAAATTCCTGCTTTTCAGCCTTGATCCGAGTAACTCAGCGGCATCTTTGGGAAGATTCAAGTCTCTTACCAAATCATTCATCTCCTCCTGAGAAAACAGTTTTGGTCTTGTATCATCAAAGTCGGAACTTGAGTCGTCATCTGGTTCAGGTATGACTTCACCTTCATCGGAGCTAGGTATCTCTTCCAAGGTAGCAGAGGGCTTGGGTACTGGTATATCTGTGCCATGGGGGATGGGGCGAATTGCTGAGTGAAGATTGGGGTATGAAAGGGAATGCTTCCATTTGGAATTAAACCCTTTCACATCGCATGAACAAAAATAACAGTCGTAACTATGGTTCTTTTGCTCTCGCCATACCATAGGAATCCCATAACGGAAAGATTTTTTCTTACCCTTGAACCAGTTTCGAAGGTCCTCAACACACCGTTTGCACACTTTATGATGCGCCAAGACTTTATCTTGATCTCCAATTTTTAGTCCAAAGTAAGCAAAGTATACTTTTTTCATAAAGTCTGTAATATTCTGCTGTTGCTTCAACACTGTATATTCACCACAGATGAAACAGAAACTGTCTGGCGAATTAATACACTTTCGCGGAGCCATAACATAACGGTTGAAGAATGACGAGCTAACACGAATTGCGATGAAAAAGTGTGAACAGCCTAGAACCAAGAACCTGATGATGATTCGTGCACAAGTGTGGCATGCAAGAGAGAGCAGCTCTGTGTCTGTACACAAGACGTCACAGTGCTGGCCACATCCCCATGCACTGACCGGAGCTGCTGCTATCTGCCCTGTGTCTCCCTCCCACTGGATTCTTCAGGAAAGATTAACCCCTTCTACCATTAGAAGCACGGACTTAAAACTTGCTTAGCTTATGTATATATTGCTGACTATCAGATTTACAGTGCTGGTTTTTTTTTACATAACTCGGACAACCCCTTTAAGGTTTTTTTGGCATTTTATATCTTAAATGCACTTATGTGAATTAATTAATAGTAATTTGAATTAATTAATAGTAATTTGAAAAAATTTGATAAATTTGAAGACAATATTGCATGTTGTGGCAAATCATGACGTCTAGGAGTTTTTTCAATATTCTATTTGTTTTCAGCACACCAAAATACATGGAAATTAGATGAAAATAATCAAACAGCTTTTTAGTCGCAGACCTGTGTAGTCTGAGAGACTGTCGGGTGGTGGTAGAAATATCTGGTAGAATTCTTAGGCTGGCGAGAACTCCGTTTTTTGGCATAAGTGACCTACTTTGGTTATGTGGGTCCTTTGCTCTAGATACTGAGTGACTCTCATCTGCATTTCTTGGAATGTATGTAGGCTTGGGTCCCCAATAAAAACACAGTAGATCCTTAAAGCCCTTAGAGATATGAAGGCAGATATAGCAATGCTGCAAGAGACCCACATGGATTCCAAGGAACATAAGCTACAGCATTGTTGTGTTGGACATATTTATGTTGCATCTTCAGGCTCAAAGAAGTTGCTTTATTAATTCAAAAGGAGTTAGGCTTAGATGTGGAGACCATAGCAAAGGATCCATGGGGTCATTATCTAATAGTGGGGGGGGGGGGGGGGTGACTTTCTGGAGAGCATGTTACTTTTTTCAATGTCTATGGACCAAATGTTCCGAACAAGGAAGTTTTCATACTTCTAGGCCTACAGCCACAGGTCCTTGAAGACCCATTTGATCATGGGAAAGGGAGGGGATTTTAATTGCATTTTTGATCCTACAGTGGATCAGTCTGTTTCCAGGAGTCTGGTTTTTAGTAAGTCTGCTAAGGGGCTTTTACATTTTTGTGAGCTCTTGGACCTAGTGGATGTATGGTGGGTTCTTCACCCTCAAGAGAGAGACTTCACACACGTCCAGAGCACATGGATCTTTATCTAGGTTAGACTTCCTTTTGATGTCTACAGGTATACTGCCCAGAGTGAATGATACCCATATTGGTAACATGGTTATCTGACCATGCACCAGTCTGGATGGATTTTGTTTAGTGGGGGAGGAGAGTGGGTGGTGCTTTCTGGTCCATCTATATGGGGATCATACTTTTTGAAATTTTTACAAGACTAGTAGGATGCTTTTTCCATGGCCAATGGAGCCCACCAGGAGAATCCTGCTCTTTACTGGGAGACGGTGAAAGCAGCTATACAGGGGTTACAGGTGAGTAATCCTTAGCCATGAGATTGGGCATAGGAGGCATATGGACAAGCGAATCCTTCAGTTGAGAACGCTAATTGGAGCAACTCTGTTGTCCTTGGGAGCCCGATCCTTAGAAAGTAAAAGGGTACAACTTTTAGTGTTGTAATCTGTACTCAACACAGTCCTTCACCAGAGGGCCCAGAAATCTTTGATCTATTACCAATTTAAGCTTTTTCAGCATAGCAACAAGGCTGGTAAGCATTTATCCTTGCTGGTCAGATGTTGGCAGAGGAATCTGTATATTGTGGCACTGAAAGACAAAGCTCTCTTAGTTACTGATGGACACCAGTTTCTGGCTTTATTTCACCAATGTTATGAGTTATATGCTGCTGGTAAAGGTCCACAATTAGGGAGGGTGGACTGGGATCCCTTGCCAGGACATATGGGAGCCCAGAAAGCGGCCTTGAATAAACCTTTCAGTGAGGAGCAGATAGACAAAGCTATTCTGCAATCTAATCTGCACAAGTCTCTTGGCCCCGACCGTTTTAGCAATGAATGGTATAAGATGATGCAAAACTACCTGTTGATGCCCTTGAGTCAGCTGTTTTCCACACTTGTTATGGAACAGCACGTCCCATATGCTATGATAAGGCTCATATTGTTGTACTGACCAAACCAGGGTATGATCCATTACTGCCATCATCCTACCGACCTATTTCGTTATTGAATTGTGATAATAAACTGCTTGCCAAAGTTTTGACTGACTGCTTTAATCATGCCTGATTTAATTCAAGACTACCAGGTTGGTTTTGTGAGGCATAGGCATCGTGTTCTGAATCCACGTAGGATTATGACCTCTTTAGAGGCTTGTCATGCTACAAAGCAGGCCTCCTTACTTGTCAGTTTTAATGTCAAAAAAGCTTTTGATTTGGTTAATTGGGACTTTGTTTGCAGTTCTAGATTGAATGGATTTTGATGGTTTGTTCCTGCAGGCAATCTGTTTACTGTATACTAAAGTTAGGGTGGCAGTGGTTGTCAACCATAGCATTTCAGAGGATGCTCCTTGGTTTAGATGCATGAGGCAGGGCTGCACACTTTTCCCTCTTTGTTTCTATTGTTTCTGGAACCATTTCTAAGGTCAGTGTGGATGAATGATACCATTAGGGGTGTACAAGTGGGCAATGTTACTTTTAAACTTGCAGCATTTGCAGATGATATTTTAGTGCATTTAGTGAACCCACAGGGATCCTTAGCCTGCTTGATGGATGAATTTTAGCTTTTGGGTCTTGGTCATGTCTGAAACTGAATAGAGATAAATTGGAGGCGGTAGACCCCTGGGTGCAGAATTGGCAGGGATTCTTTCCTCTTAAATGGATGTCTGGTTCATTTAAGTATTTGGGGATCCAATTGACGGTGGATTTGTCTATCTTTATTGCTCCAGTGTCTTGCCAATGTTGAAGTGAGAACTTGAACCGCTTCAGTGATGGGAGCATTTGCTTTTGTCTCTACTAAGATGTATTGCTTTGTACAGAATGACATCCTTGCCTAGATGGCTGTATCTGCTTTAAGTGCTGCCTTTAACGGCTGCCAAAGCATGATTTGCGCCATTGGCGGCAACAGGTGGGGTGCTCCTTGTGGCAGGGCCATAGGCTGCATATTTTTCTTTTGCTTGTTAGGGGGTCAGCATGGAAGGGGGCCTAAGTGTGTCAGATTTGGAATGTTATATTCAGGGATGCCTTTTGCAACATTTGAGGGTACTAACTTTATGCTTTCAATACATGTACGCCCTTGGAGATAGAGATAGGGTTGATTTGCCCCCCTGATTAGGCTTTATATCTTGCATCCACAATGAGAGAAAATATTGGGGATTATGGTGTGGAGTCACATTGAAGGACCTATGCATTGGGCCTGGCGGACACTTAGTGGCTTATTTAACAAAGTCTTGGAGACAACGTGTTTCTTGCCCATCCGGGGTAACCCGGCCTTTCCTGTAGGGGATACTTTGGTAATTTTCAGAAATTGAGAAAAGCAGGGGCTCAACCTTATCGCCCAGGCTTTGTGGTATGATGGTGATATGAAATTATTTCAGGAACTCAAAGATGAGTATCAGCTTGAGCAGAGAGACTTTTTTGCTTATATTCGATTACGATATTACATTATAGAAATATGATGACAGAAAAAGACCACATGGCCTATCTAGTCTGTCCTTCCATATCAACATATATCCTTAGGTGAGGGTAGCCTTGATTCTAACTTTTTTGTATTGTGTGAAGTATTTCTCGGGTTCCAGAAGTGATCACAGAGGTGTTTTTGTGAGAGTTATTGAGTAAAGTTTATTCTTCAGGCTTTCTCCACCCCCACCCACCCCCCTCCACCACTCTGGCCTTTACAGTAGGAGTTTTCACAGGAGAGGAGTGTAATAAGTGTAGAGCTGTTAAAGGTATCTTTTCACATATGGGGCTTCTGGTAGTACCAATGGATCAACAGATGCCCTAGGAGGCAACATAACTTGAGGATACTAGAGAGCAGCATTGTCTAACATCAAAGAAACATAGAAACATGACAGCAGAAAGAGACCTTATGGCTTATCTAGTCTGCCCTTCCATATCAACTACTATAGCCCCTTTTTTTTCCTTTAAAGATCTTCTGTGTTTGTCCCGTGCTTTCTTGAATTCAGATATTATCCGCATCTCCATTTCCTTCACTGGGAGACTATTCTGCGCATCTAACACTTTCTGTAAAGAAATATTTCTACATATTACTCCTGACTTTATCCCCTTTCACCTTCATCCTATGTCCCATCATTACAGAACTTACTTTTATGCATTTATGCCACGGAGGTAAACATCATTATCATATCTCCCCTATCCTGCCTATCTCCAGGAACAAGCAGGAATGAGTCTTCACATGGTACGTCGGTACCGACGGATCCTGCGCGGGAATGCTCCCCAGCTTCCCAAAAAGGAAAGCTTTTGGGAGCATCCCACAGCGCATGCGTGCTGCCTTCCCGCCTTTCCTGACCAACTCTCCTCAGTTCTTCTTTTCCGCGGAGCCAGCAGGTCGTGTTCCTGTCACCGCTGAAGAAGTTCTTTATTTTAATTTATTTCTTTGATCGCGTATCTGCCTTCCCCGACACCGGACCCGTACCGCCGGTCTTTTCTTTTCTTTTCCTTCAAAAAAAAAAAAAAAAAAAGTTATTTCCCTCACTTGGTGTATTTTTCTTCTTAGGCCTCCAGGACCATAAGAAAATTTTCCCTCATGGAAAAACCAGCCTCTGGGTTTAAAAAATGCACTAAGTGTAGCGGTACAATTTCTGTCACAGATACCCATGAATGGTGTCTGAAATGTTTGGGGCCTGAACACTCCATTCCGGATTGCCAGTCCTGTTCTCTAATGTCTAAATGAGGGTTACAGAACCGGGCAGCCAAGCTCCATGTGCTGTTTCCCACGGATGCACCGGCGGTGGCATCGACATTTTCCAGGTCTTCCTCTCCTGATGGGTCTCAGGTAACCAAACATACTTTTAGCAGGTCTTCTAAGGGCAAATCTCCCTCTAAGCATCGAGATGCCTCCGGGCTTGCCCTGGAGGATCCTGCCCCAGCCAAACAACCCCGGCAGGAAGCTCCGGCTTCCAAAGCTCCTTCTATGGGGTTACAGGTTGACATCGATGGCACGGCCTCGACCGATCACCTGTTTAGACTGCTCTGGGGTACCGGCACAATCTCCCGGTACCGACATCCAGGCAGTTGTGGCGTCTATGGATCACACTGTTCAATCCATGCAGCAGGCTATCATGGCTTTCATTAAGGCTGCGACGCCGTCGGTACCGCAACGAGTTCCGTTGTCGGTACCGACACCGGTACCGGTACCAGCCCCGATACCGGTACTGATGGCATCGACATCGGCCAGGATACCGACTCCGTCTCCCTGTCCAGGGCTATTTCTCGGTACCGATCCGGTACCGGGGACGCCCGATGTCGATACCGATCGATACGCGTATCGTTCGTTGGAAGCGGCCAGTCGATACTTCGATTCCTCTGATGATTCTGATTCATCGGATGAGTCTCCTGAAGTATCCATCACCCTTCCTGAGGAGCCCTCTTCTCCAAAAAGGAGAATGTCTCCTCCAGAAGATTTGTCCTTTCAAGACTTCATAGTAGAAGTGGCTAAAGGACTCTCTATTTCAGTAACCTCTGAAAAAGAACCTAGAGCAAAAAAATTAGATATTTTGGGATACTCCAAGGTTCCCAGAGAGGCAGTCACCTTGCCAATTCATGAAATTCTTCAAGAACATTTGATAGAATTATGGGAAACTCCTCTCACCCTTTCTCCTCATTCTCGTAGATTGGACACCATGTACCGTGTCCCTCCTTCTCCTGGTTTTCAAAAAACTCAGCTTCCTCACCACTCCATTGTGGTGCAGTCAGCAATGAAGAGGATAAAGAGTACCAAAAGACACTCTTCTACTCCGCCAGGAAGAGAATGCAGGACCTTGGATGCTTTTGGTAGGAAAATCTTCCAAGCCAGTATGCTCATTGCCAGAATCAATTCATATAGCCTTTATATGGGTATGTTTCTGAAGGAAGTTGCAGAGAAACTGCACAATTTTCTCCCTTTTATTCCAGAGGATAAAAGGGAGGAGTTCCTTCTTTGCCTCAAGCATACTCAAGACATTTCAAAGTTTTCAAACAGGGCAGCCTTTGATTCCTTTGAAGGTGCCAGCAGAGCCTCGGGCATTGCTATAGCTGCTCGTAGAATTGCTTGGCTCCAGGCTTCTGATCTGGAACCCTGGTTTCAAGATGGTTTGGGAAATCTGCCCTGTACTGGGGAAAATCTCTTTGGCAAAGAGTGGCAAATTAAAGCCACTCAAATGGATGCAGAAAATGCTGCTCTGGATAGACTTTCAAAGTCTACCTCCACTCCTGCCAAGAAAAACTTTTTCAAAAAGTCTTTTTACAAAAAGGGCAGATTTATTTCCACTTCTGCTCAGCAGTCTTCTACAGGTCGCTTTGCTACTAAGCGTCAGCAACCTAAACAGGCCAGGTCTAAACCTGCAGGGGCTGCTGCAACCCAGCAGTCCCAACCCCCTCAGGGTTTTTGACTTCCTACTAGAGACTCTACAACAACCAGAACCTCTCACCATTCCAGGAAGGTTAGCTCATTTTGCTCCCAGATGGGAGCAAATCACATCAGAGCAGTGGACCCTCTCCATCATAAGAGAGGGCTACAAACTTCATTTCTCAGACCTTCCTCCCTACACTATGGTGAGACATTTCAATTCTCCCACCTCCCTCGACCTTCTGGATCAGGAGGTGACCACCCTTCTGGCCCAGAGGGCCATAGAAGCAGTTCCGCTTCTTCAACAGGGGTCAGGGTTTTACTCCCCCTATTTTCTCATTCCAAAGAAAACAGGGGGATACAGACCCATTCTAGATCTCCGAGAATTGAACAAATTCTTATGCAAGGAGAAGTTCAAGATGCTTTCCTTAGGAACTCTCCTTCCATACCTGCAGAGTCAGGATTGGCTTTGTTCTCTAGATCTCAAGGATGCATACACTCATATACTCATCCATCCATCCCTCAGAAAATTCCTACGTTTTCTGTTCCAGGGAAAACATTACCAATACAGAGTGCTTCCTTTCGGCCTAGCCTCTGCTCCAAGAGTGTTCACCAAATGCATGGCAATAGTTGCTGCATTTCTACGCACTCTGGGAATATTTGTCTTCCCATACCTGGATGACTGGCTCATCCGAGCTCCATCTCAGTCAGAGGCCCAGATTTCCCTGGATCGCACAAGGTGTATTCTGCAGTATCTGGGACTTGTGGTAAACCTCCCAAAGTCTCAGCTCACCCCTACTCAGTCCCTAGAATTCATAGGGGCCTGGTTGGATACCACTACTGCAAGGGCCTACCTTCCTCAGGCCCGTTGCCAACGTCTAGTGCAGTTAGCCTCCCAGATTCAGTCAAAGAGCCACTTAACTGCCCGGGAGATGCTACAACTGCTAGGCCACATGGCTTCCACAGTACATGTGGTACCCTATGCTCGCCTACATAGAGCAGCTCAATGGACTTTGTCCACACAGTGGACTCAAGCACAAACAGGTTGGGGAGCTCATCTTCAAGACCTCTCCACCCAAGGCACTTGGTCCCCACAGGAGACCTCTCTTCATATCAACCACTTGGAACTTCGAGCAGTGTTCCTCGCTCTCAAGGTCTTCAAGGTCCTCAGCTACAAGACAGTCCTCATTCATACGGACAATCAAGTAGCCATGTTTTACATAAACAAGCAAGGAGGAACTGGCTCTCTGTCGCTTTGCAATGAAGCTCTAAGATTATGGGCCTTCGCCAGAGAGCATCAAATCCATCTCCTGGCAGTATACCTCCCAGGAATCCAAAACTCTTGGGCAGACAGACTCAGTCGAGTTCTGCTTCCACACGAATGGTCCCTGCACATGGATCAGGTACTCAGAATCTTTCAGGAATGGGGAACCCCGGACATAGACCTCTTTGCAAGTCCGTGGAATGCCAAACTTCCCCGGTTCTGTTCCAGAATTCCGTGTCAGGAAGCTCTGGCCAAGGATGCCTTCCTCCTTCATTGGGGTCAGGACTTCCTATACGCTTTTCCACCCATTCCTTTGATTCCCAAGACACTGTTCAAACTTCAGAGGGATCAAGGATCTATGATCCTCATAGCTCCACGCTGGCCATGCCAAGTGTGGTACCCTCTACTTCTGCATCTCTCCCAAGCCCCCTCCCTGGATTTGGGAGCTGCTCCAGGCCTTCTGTCTTAGGAGCAGGGGACTTTGTGGCACCCAAACCCCAAGTCCCTTCAGCTCAGAGCTTGGTTACTGAAGGCCTAGACCTTCAGGACTTAAATGTTTCTCAGCAAGTGAAAGATATCCTCCATGCTTCCAGAAGACCTTCCACTAGGCGTTCCTATGCTTTTAAGTGGAAAAGATTTTCCATGTGGTGTGCTCAAAAGGGTCTTGACCCTCTAGCACTACCTGTGAATTCCCTCTTAGAATATCTCCTGCATCTCTCCAATGCAGGCCTTAAGACGAATTCAGTAAGAGTCTATTTGAGTGCTATTGCAGCATCCCTCAAACCTCTCAATGGACAACCTATTTCCTCTCATCCTCTTATTTCAAGATTTATGAGAGGCCTAACTTTAACTAAACCTCCCATTCGACCTCCCCCGGTGGCATGGGACTTAAACTTGGTTCTTGGGCAGCTTATGAAGCCACCTTTTGAACCCTTAGCCACTACCTCCTTGAAATTTCTTTCCTGGAAGGTTATTTTCCTTATTGCAGTCACTTCTGCTCGCCGCATCAGTGAACTACAGGCCTTAGTGGCTAATCCACCTTATACAAGGTTCCATCATGATAAGGTAGTCCTTAGGACAAATCCTCACTTTATGCCTAAAGTGGTCTCACCTTTTCATCTTAATCAAGAGGTGTATTTACCTATCGTTTTTCCAGCTCCTCATGCATCCAGTGCAGAGAGGAGCCTTCACACTCTAGATTGTAAAAGAGCTCTTGCTTTTTACTTACACAGGACACAGCAGCATAGAAAGTCTTCCCAGCTTTTTGTTGCTTTTGATCCTTCTCATTTAGGACTTCCAGTCTCTAAAAGAACACTGTCCAATTGGATTGCTCAGTGTATTTCTTTTGCTTACCAGAGTAAGAACCTTTCTCTGGAGGGCCATGTCACAGCTCAGAATGTGCGAGCCATGGCCACCTCTATGGCTCATCTTCATTCTGTCTCCATCGATCAGATTTGTCGAGCAGCCACCTGGGCCTCAGTTCATACCTTCACAGCCCATTACTGTTTGGACAAGGACTCCCGCCGGGATGCCCTCTTTGGTCAGGCTGTCCTCAAACACCTGTTCCATTCTTGAGCAACTCCTGCCCTCCTTCCCTGAATGGATGCCTGAGATCCATAGGAAGACGAGGAACCCTTAAGGGTCTCATACCTTTGGGGATCTCCCAGGCATCTTAGCTAGGGAGTCCCCATATGTGAGGACTCATTCCTGCTTGTTCCTGGAGATAGCACAGTTACTTACCTGTAACAGGTGATCTATGGGAACAGCAGGAATTAGTCCTCACAACCCTCCCACCTCCCCTAGGAGTTGTATCTCTCTCTCTCTTTCCTTTCCTCTCTTTGTCTCAGCTTTAAACTCGAACTGAGGAGAGTTGGTCAGGAAAGGCGGGAAGGCAGCGCGCATGTGCTGTGGGATGCTCCCAAAAGCTTTCCTTTTTGGGAAGCTGGGGAGCATTACCGCGCAGGCTCCGTCGGTACCGACGTACCCATATGTGAGGACTAATTCCTGCTGTTCCCAGAGATCACCTGTTACAGGTAAGTAACTGTGCTTTCCTCTAACATATACCTATTAAGATCTTGAAGTCTGTCGCCATATGGTTTATAACTAAGACCACTGACAAAGACCACTCTCTGCACCATCTCCATCCTGTTTATATCCAAAATTGCACACAATACTCCAAATGAGGTTGCACCAAAGACTTATACAGAGGCATTATTACCTCCTGTTTTCTGCTGGCCATTCCTCTCCCTATGCATCTAAGCATCCTTCTGGCTTTCGCCTTCACCTTTTCTACCTGTTTATCCACTTTAAGATCATCAGAAACAATCATGTCCAGGTCCCACTCTTCTTTCATGGACAGAAGTATTTCACTCCCTTGGATTTTTGCAGCCCAAATGCATGACCCTGTACTTTTTTAGAGTTAAAATCTCAGCTGCCAAATTCTTGGCCATTCCTCAAGCTTAGCTAGATCCCTCCTCATAGTAACATAGTAAATGACGGCAGATAAAGACCCGTACGGTCCATCTAGTCTGCCCAGTAAGAGGGCAAGAGTAGGTGTACCTGCCGCTCAGTGCAGGTCACCCCTCCCCATGCCTTTGTTTTAAGGGTGAACCCACCGCTCCGTGTAGGACAACCCTGTATGTTGAGAAGTTAGTTAGTTAAGTTTATTTTGATGTTCTTCTGTTGCTGTAAAGGGATCCACTGTGTCTGTCCCATGCCATTTTGAATTCCATCACTGTATTTGCCCCAACACATCTATCGGGAGGGCATTCCAAGCATCCACCACACTTTCAGTGAAAAGGTATTTCCTGACATTGCCTTTCAATTTACCCCCTTGCAGCTTCATGTTATGCCCTCTAGTTTTACAACTTCCCCGTCTGTGGAAGAGGTTTGTTTGTCCATTATTTCTCTAAGTATTTAAAGGTCTGAATCATATCTCCCCTGTCCCTCCTCTCCTCCAGAGTGTACATATTTAGATCTTCAAGTCTCTTCTCATAAGGCTTCTGACACAGGCTCCAAATAATTTTGGTCGCCTTCCTCTGAACAGTTTCCAGTCTTTTTATATCCTTTGCATGATATGGTCTCCAAAACTGAACACAGTATTCCAAGTGAGGCCTCACCAGTGACTTATACAGTGGCATTAGTACCTCTTCCTTTCTGCTGGTAATTCCTCTTTGTATGCAACCCAACATCCTCCTGTCTTTTGCCACTGCTTTGTCGCACTGTTTTGCCACCTTGAGATCCGCAGAAATATTCACACCAAGGTCATTGTCCTGGTCCGTGCACACCAATTTCTCGCCCCTTATCGCATACATTTCCCCTGGATTTCTGCTTCCCAAGTGCATGACACTGCACTTCTTCGCATTGGTCTAATGCTTGGCAGTTAAGCTTTATTCTTCCAGCTTTTGTAGATCTTTTCTCATGTTATCCATGCCCCCAGGGGAGTCCACTCTGTTGCAAATTTTTGTCTCATCTGCAAAAAGACAGACCTTTCCATGCAGTCCTTCAGCGATATCACTCACAAATACATTGAACAGTGCTGGGCCCAGGACCGAACCCTGGGGCACCCCGCTAATCACCCTCTTCTCATCCGAGTGAGCTCCATTTACTATCACCTTCTGTCGTCTGTCAGTCAACCAGTTTCTGATCCAGTTATCTACTCCTTCCTGGGTGTTACTCTATTGCAGATTTTGATATCATCCATAAAGAGACAAACCTTACTTGGCAACCCTTCCATAATGTTAAAAAGAATTAGACCAAGGACAGATCCCTGTAGCACACCACTGATAACATTCTTCTCCTCAGAGTGAGCTCCATTTATCTGTACCCTTTCTTGCCTCCCACTCAACAAATTTCTAACCCAGTTAGTCATTTTAGGGTCCATCCCTAGGGTGCTCATTTTAGTTATGTCACCTATGCGGAACAGTATCAAAGGCTTTAATGAAATCAAAGTACACCAGATCTAGGGCTCTTTCTCTGTCTAACTTTCTGGTCACTCAAAGAAATCAATCAGATTTGTCTGACAAGACCCGCCTCTGGTAAAGCCATGCTGTCTCAGATCATACATTCCAATGGAATCCTGAAACCTCACTATTCCTTGTTTTAACAGTGTTTCCATTAATTTACTCACCACAGATCAGAAACAAAGATAAAAATCCAGTAGAGTTGAAAGCAGGAGTTGCCTCCGAGAAACTCACTGTAATATCTGGAGGCACTTCTCCAACAGGCATAGCAGGTTTGGGGGGAGGTATGTACCCCCGAGCTCATTGAAACTTGTAACAATGAGGAAACTCCATCACAATCAGCAGACTTAAGTTCAGACTTACTGCTCTTACTCACCACATGCTAACTCATGGGTGTTTTGATAGCCTGCACCACACATGCACGCTTTGTTTTCGCTTTCCTTTTGCCCACCCAAATGCACTTAAATAGCTGGGCCCCTCAGTTCTCTAGAGTTGCTCCTTAAGAGTGCAACCTGCCCCTTAGGATGCACCCTAATGCACACCCCTTGCAGCCGCATCCCATGGCTCTTGGCTCACTTAAGTACTCCTGACACAAAAGGGGGGGGGGGAGGAATAATTGTCCCATCGATTCGTTGCTAAAATTGGAGACCTGATCTCTCTGGCCCCAATCTTCCAGCCTTCCACAATTAAGAAAGCTTTTGGGAGCATCCCACCGTGCCTGTGCCGTTGCCTTCCCGCCTTTCCAACTCTCCCTCTTCAGTTTTTCGTTTTCCGCGGAGCCGACAGGCAGCAAACCTTGTCACCGCAGAAAATCTTCTTTTTGTGGTTGTCTGCCTTCACTGTCGACGCCTATACTGGTACCACCGGTGTTTTCTTTATTTTCTTATTTCTTTTCTTAAAAAAAAAACAAAACACAAAAAAAACCCTTCTTTTTGGAGGGTCTGTCCCCTCTTGATGCTAGGCACCATTTTGGGCACTAGGCCCTCCTTTCTTTGTAGAAAGATGACCAAGAGAGGCCTGCAGAATAGAGCTGCAAAACTCAGCATCCTCTTTGCCTTGGATGCAATGTCTGTTGCAACGACGTCGTCCAGGGCTTCATCTTCCTCCCATGAATTTCAGGTAACCAAACCCAAGTCTTCTAAGACCGGCTGGTCCTCAAAGGGTAGATCTCCTTCTAAGCATCGAGATGCTACTAGCATTGCCCTCGAGGAAAACACATCGGCCAAACCCTGGTGGGAGGCCCCAGCCTCCAAAGCATTAACGGGGTTCCAGGATGTTCCCGAAGCTTCCACCTCCGGTGAACTCTTGGTGCCATGTTCTGGTGTCATGGCCTGCTCCGCCGGTACCGACATCCAGGCATTGTCAGGCTCCATGGATCAACGTATCTTGGCCATCGAGCACAGTCTTGCGGCTCTATTAGCAGTCTTGGTACTGCTAAAGTCGCTTCAGTCGATGCAGTTGTCCATACCGATATTGGTACCGAATGTACCTGCATCGACCGATGCGCCTCTCTCCATGCTTCTTCCCATGCTGGCCCTGGAATCAGTCTCCGGTATCGAGGGTCCGTTATTGAGACAGTCCGATGCTGACTTCGATCAATACCGTCGACAAGCAATACGGGAACATCCGGCCCGACAATACTTTGAATGAATCATCTGATTCCAATGACTGTCGGTACCAGGATGGTCCTTCCGGAGGATCCCTCTCCTTCGCCACAGCGTAGGATGTCGTCCCCCCCCCCCCCCTCCCCGGAGGACATGTCCTTTCAGGACTTCATTCATGATGTAGCAAGTGGACTCTCGATCACCGTGACCCCTGAGAAGGAACCAAGAGCTGAAGAGTTGGAAATTCTTCAGTATCCGGCAGCTCCTAAGGAGACGGCTACCCTTCCCATTCACCGAATTTTGCATGATCTCAGGTTTAGAATGTGGGAAACACCTTTAACGGTGTCCCCACACTCTCGGAGACTCAATAGAATGTACTGGGTACCGCAGTGTCTTGGTTTCCAAAAAACACAATTACTTCACCATTCCATGGTAGTGGAATCGGCAATGCGTAGGATCAAGAGTGCTAAAACGCATTCATCCAACCCTCCAGATCGTGAATCGAGGACGCTCGATACTTTGGGGCATCGATGCCTTTAGTCCTCGATGCTGTCAGCTAGAATAAGCTCTTCCATACTTTATATAGGTATGTTTCTTCAGGAAGTTACAAGAGACTTGGAACTCATGGCTCCACTCTTCCCGATGACAAAAGGGCTGACTTTCTCACTCTGGTCAAACATGGGCAGAATGTTTCTAAGTTCATGAACCGTGCAACTTTTGATTGCTTTGCGTGCATTAGCAGAACCTCTGCTATCTCCATCGGTGCACGTCGCATTGCCTGGTTACAAGCATCTGATTTAGAACAATGGGTGCAAGACAAGCTGGGGAATATTCCTTGCACAGGAGAAAACCTCTTTGGCAAGGATTGGCAGGACAAAGCTAATCAGCTTGAGTCCGAAAACACCACCTTGAACAGATTATCAAGAACCACAGCCAACCTAGCTAAGAAAAAGACGGTTAAGAAACCCTTTTTCAACAAGAAAAAGAAATTCTATCCATCTTACACCCAAGCTGTCCACTGTCCAGTTCATGCTCCCCAAAATGGGCAGCAACAACCCAGACAGCAGAGGCAGGCCCAAGTCCCCAGAGCTCAACCAGCTCAGCAGACACAGCCTCCTCTGGGGCTTTGACTCCTTCCTAGAGAACTTAGTCATCCTGCCCCTGAAGGGTCCAGAGCCTCTCATCATCCCAGACAGACTTTGTCATTTCGCCGAAAGATGGCAACAGATAACGTCAGAGCACTGGACTCTCTATTGTAATAGAGGGGTACAAACTCCATTTTCACAGTATGCCCCCTCCCACCATCACAAGACAGTTCAATTCACGGGGCCCCTTCACCACTCTTTTTTGTCAAGAGGTCACCTCACTACTGGCTCAAGGGGCAATAGAAGAGGTACCCATATCCCAACAGGGCATGGGTTTCTACTCCCCCTACTTACTCATTCCAAAGAAGACAGGGGGCTACAGACCCATACTGGACCTCAGAGAGTTGAACAAGTATCTGTTCCGAGAAAAATTCAAAATGATCTCCCTTGGAACACTTCTTCCTTACATTCAGAGTCAGGATTGGCTATGTTCTCTAGATCTAAAGGATGCATATACCCGTATTCTCATTCTTACAGATCACAGGAGGTTTCTTCGATTCCTCTTTCAAGGAAGACATTACCAGTACAGGGTTCTACCCTATGGACTGGCTTCCGCCCCAAGAGTCTTCACAAAATGCATGGCAGTAGTAGCAGCATTCTTGAGAACTCTGGGGATATTCGTCTTCCCCTATTTAGACGACTTGCTCATCCGATTATCAACAGCTCCAGAAGCCAGCTCCGCTCTCTCCTGTACCATGCAAATCCTGCAGTACCTGGGACTGGTCATAAACCTCCCAAAATCTCATCTCACCCCTTCTCAGTCTCTAGAGTTTATAGGGGCTCTTCTAGACACAAGGCAGTCAAAGGCTTTCCTGCCACAACCACGTTGTCTTCGAATACTCCAGCTGACCTCTCAAGCAGCTATGAAAACATTTCTAGCTGCTCGAGAAATGCTTCAGCTACTGGGGCATATGGCATCCACTGTCCATGTGGTTCCCTATGCTTGCCTACATATGCGAGTAGCCCAGTGGACCCTAGCCTCTCAGTGGACACAGGCATTGGGTCGCCTGGGGGACAAAATCAGAAACTCTACATGCCTCATTTTGTCCCTACAGTGGTGGCAATCGCTGAAAAACCTTTTCGTAGGGTCACCTTTTCAGCAGCCACTACACCAATCCACCTTGACGACAGATGCATCCAAGTTAGTTTGGGGGGCTCGCTTGGACAATTTCGCCACTCAAGGTCCCTGGACTGAGTAGGAGGCTTGTCTTCACATAAACATCCTGGAACTCAGAGCCATCTTCTATGCCCTTCAGGTATTCCAGGACTGCCTGAGCTACAAGATGCTTCTTGTCCAGACTGACAATCAGGTAGCTATGTTCTATGTGAACAAGCAGGGTGGAACAGGTTCTTGGGCGCTGTGCAACGAAGCTCTATGCTTCTGGTCCTTCGCCAGAGATCTTCAGAGCCACCTACTAGCGGTGTATCTTCCAGGCACATACAATCTCGTGGCAGACAAACTCAGTCGAGTACTGTTGCCACACGAGTGGTCTCTTCATCCAGAGCAAATTGCTCGAATCTTTCAGATCTGGGGAACCCCAGATATAGACCTCTTTGCAAGTCCTCAGAATGCCAAACTTCCCCGATTCTGTTCCAAACTTCCGGCTCAGAACTGTCAGGCAAGGGATGCCTTCCATCTCCATTGGGGTCAGGATTTCCTCTATGCCTACCCACCCATTCCCCTTATTCCCAAAACTCTATTCAAGCTTCAGAGAGACAGGGACCATATGATCCTCATAGCCCCACGCTGGCCACGACAGACGTGGTATCCACTGCTTCTCCGTCTCTCTCAAACCAAGCCTCTGGAGTTGGGATGTGCTCAGATCTTCTTTTCCAGGAGAATGGGACGCTATTGCACCCGAATCCTCAGTCCCTACACCTCAGGGTGTGGTTGCTGAGAGCCTAGAATTCCAGAATATCAACCTTTCTCAACAGGTTAAGGATATACTTTTAGCTTCAAGAAAACCTTCCACAAGGCGGGTCTACGCCTTTAAGTGGAGAAGGTTCTCTTTCTGGTGTTCAAAAAAGGAACTTAATCCCTTTTCAGTTCCAGTGGAGGCGTTACTGGAGTTATCTCCTCCATTTATCATCCTCTGGCCTTAAGACCAATTCAGTAAGGGTCCACCTTAATGCCGTGGCGGCTTTCCACAATGGACAACCTGTCTCCTCTCAAAAGCTAGTAGCGCGGTTTATGAGAGGTCTACTTTTAACTAAACCTCCCATTAAGCCACCACCCGTGTCATGGGATTTGAATCTTGTCCTTGGGCAGCTCATGAAACTGCCCTTCGAACCCTTAGCCACTACATCTCTGAAGTTTCTTTCTTGGAAGGTAATCTTCCTAATTGCTGTCACTTCTGCAAGACGCATCAGTGAACTACAAGCTTTAGTGGCTGATCCTCCTTATACAAGGTTCCACCATGATAAAGTAGTTCTTAGGACTCATCCTCACTTTATGCCAAAGCTGGTTTTGCCTTTTCATTTAAACCAGTCTGTTTACCTTCCTGTATTCTTCCCTAGGCCTCACGCCTCTAATGCAGAAAGGAATCTCCACACTCTGGATTGTAAAAGAGCTTTACCTTTTATCTTCAGAGAACTAAACAACATAGAAAGGCTTCCCAGCTTTTTGTTGCCTTTGACTCCAATCATCTTCGATTACCAGTTTCCAAGAGAACATTGTCTAAATGGATTGCAGATTGCATATCCTTTGCCTATGAGAGTAAGGGACTTTCTCTCAAAGGGCATGTCACAGCTCACAATGTGAGAGCAATGGCAGCCTCTATGGCTAACCTTCGGTCAGTATCCATTGACGACATCTGTAGAGCAGCCACTTGGACTTTGGTACACACCTTTGCAGCCCACTACAACTTGGACAAAGACTCCCGTCGGGTGCCTCGTTTGGCCAAGCTGTTCAATAGCATCTCTTTCAGACTTAGAACAATTCCTACCCACCGTCCCGGTTTTCGATGCCAGAGATCCATGGGAAGAAGCATGACCCACCTCAACCTGGGTTTTGCAACTTTTTGGGGTCATCCCCCTGGCATCTTTCAGCTGGGGTGTCCCCATATGTGAAGACTACATTCCTGCTTGTTCCTGGAGATAATGTAATCACTCACCTGTAACAGGTGATCTCTGGGAACAGCAGGAATTGAGTCTTCACAACCCGCCCACCTCCCCTAGGCGTTGTGTATCTCTCTCTCTCTCTCGCCTTCTCTCCTTTGCCTCACCTATAAACTCAGCTGAAGAGGGAGAGTTGGGAAGGCAACAGCGCAGGCGTGGTGGGATGCTCCCAAAAGCTTTCCTATTGGATGCTGTGGAGCATTCCCGCTCAGGCTTCGTCAGTACCGACGATACCCATATGTGAAGACTCAATTCCTGCTGTTCCCGGAGATCACCTATAACGAGTAACTACGCTATATCAGATTCTGACATAAATTTGTGGATTTGTCGTTATCATGCAAAGCACTCTTTAGAGCTATTAGTCTCCATCTTCATGTGGAGGCTCATTCCAATGTGGCTGTCCAGTCCCCTGTTCATCCGATCAGAATCGCGACACCCAGAGGTAGACCCGATTCTGATCCCACGGGGGCAAGACGTGCCCGTGGCATCAGAATCAGGTCTAGGGCCTGAACATGCAGGCCGCGCCCCTATTCCAATCGGCCGCACACACAGCAGATCCACGGCTACCTCAGTCAGGCTCCTGAATGGAGCTACAGTACCATGATGCCCTGTCGCCATGGCACCGTGGCTCCATTCAGGATCCGTGAATGCTGGCCACTGCCAATTTACTTCATTCCCCGCAGCTGGACCCTCGATCCAGCCTCCCATGGCCAGGGTCCGGCTGCTGGGAACTTCCTGTACCCTCTACCTGTTTTACTGGGCCCTGCAGCAGGATCCCCTGACATCCAGGGGGATTTATTCCACCTCTGCGGTGAAATAAGTCCCCCGTCTAAGTTCACGGTCCCAGATGTACAGGGCCAACCTCAGAATCGGCCCTGTACGTCCAGGGTCGCAGACCGCCCATGCCCCACTCTCGGTCCCCCTCCAGAATGTCCCCCTCCTGCCTCCATCTAAGCCTCCCTGTACAAAAGCTTTCATACGGGGAGGCTTTTGCCAGGGGTCAGCAGGGGGGCGAATAGCAGGGTTGGATGGCCCAACGGAACTTCCGTCCCCACTGTTTGGAAGACAGAATGACTTTGGTCATTTATGAACATACCAGTAACCCAAAAGACATATTGAATTAAATGTAAGTCACCCTCAAGCATCCGTGTTTCTGACAAACAAATCATTTGTAAGTCAAAATTCTCAATCTAGTCCTTCAAGAAAATGAACTTATGATATATTTAAAAGTCCTAAACATATGTTCTAACCTTAGAGGGGCACCCAAGCAAGCTATTCTTTGTAAACCTCTATGCTCCTCCCTTAATTCTATAACTACTCTATCTTTGCTACATTTCCAAAGGATACAATACTTCATAAAATGGGCACCAAACTCAAATTAAAATAACCAATGCAATAAAATATAAATACCAACAGTATCCTGCTGCGCATGAAGGGACGCACAAAAGGCATACTCTTTTAGCATGTCCCTTTGGTAGGATCCCTTAGCCCTCACCCCTTTTAAAGCCCCCTTTGGTCTTCAAACAGGGCTTACTGAATAAGCCACTGAAATGGATTGTATAATAAGATGTAAGCTGTCATTCCCTTAGGGCCTGATTCTGTCCCACAAATACCTGGGATGGACATCCCAAAGGGACGTCCATCCCTGCTATTTGTGCCCTCTCCGCCAGCGTCTAACCTCCCCGCCGATTATACGGGGAGGTTAGATGGGGGCAGGGAAGGGGTGGATCAAGGACAGAGTTAGTGCAGGCGGTGGGTGGTCGATGGCCCTGGATGTACAGGGCCAGTCCTAGTGTCGGCCCTGTACATCCAGGTCCGGCGACTTGTGCGTGGAATAACTTCCCTGGACTTTTTTTTTTTTTGGCGGGTCCGGAGCGCTGATGGGGCAGGGGGGGTCCGAGAACGTTCCCCGCAGCCCAACCCTGGCCTTAGGAGGCCGGATCGGGGGTCAGGCTGCAGGGAAAGCCTTTGTTGAGTCGGCAGCCGGGATCGCAGCTTTATAATGGAGCTGTGGTGCCATGGCAACCAGACACCATGGCACCGCGGCTCCATTTTAAAGCCCTGACTGAGTTAGTTGGGCTTTCCCTATACGTGCGGGCCAGGGGATCAGAATCGCGACCCCCCTCTGCACTTCTGGTTTAAAGCGGATGTACAGAGGGGGTGTACATCTGGGATGAAATGAGCCCTGTTACTGTGTTTCTCTGACTTGACTAGATGACGTGTATAGAAGTTTTATCCAGTATTTTATTTATTTATTTATTTACATTCTCTTATATACCGCGCTATTCTGCATCAGTGCGGTTTACATTGAACAAACTGAAATTACATTGAACAGGGCATTATAACTTGGAGATAACTATTTTACAGGGAACATGGGCTAAGGAGTGTTAAGTGGCTTGCCCAAGACCACAAGGAGCACATGTGGGACTAGAAACCCCAGTCCTTCCGGCCCAAGGTTGCTGTCCTCTAGTGGGATTTGAACCCCCAATCTTCCAGCCTGAAGTACCTTGCTCCCAACCACTAGGCCACTCCTCCACTCAACACTTAGTATGTTAGGAGAAATTATTTGTTAGCAAATGAATATTCTTTTTCTACATTTCTGATCATAAATGATAAACTTTAAGACATTTTCCTTTTGTGTTTTTTTTTAGGTGGTGGTTCTGAGCTGTATTTTGATCCTGTCTCTGAAAACGATGAAAGTGCAATGGCTGCTCTAATGAATTATTTAGAGGCTGAAGGAGGTCTTGGTGATCCACAAGATCTTAGTAATATGCAGTGGACACTTTAGGGGGATTTTATTATTTTAAAATTAGGAACAAAGGGAAAATTAAGGCTGATCTACTAAGGCTTTTCTTCCATGCTATGTCTATTGGGGGGGGGGGGCAGGGAAGCTCAGTTAATGAGGTTCTTAGAGGGTAATTTTACATTAACATGTATATGTGGCAATTTCCATGCGTTAATGGCTTCTTACAGAATACTGACCCATCATAAAAGTGCTTATATTGGCATGAAGACATGTGCTTCGCTGGTAGGCTGGTAGCCAGGTATGCAGTCTGTGTGGAGCACTGGTGGAGTTTGCAACTACATGCATTGAATAAAAAATTTCTTAATAACACAAGAACATAAGAAATGCCATACTAGGTCAGACCAAGATCCATCAAGCCCAGTATCCTGTTTCCAACAGTGGTCAATCCAGATCACAAGTACCTGGCAGGTTCCCAAAAAGGCACACAGGTTCCACAATGCTCTTCCTAATGTAAATTGTAGATTTCCTGGGTCCTCTTTAAGAAATGTTTATGGACCTTTCCTCCAGGAACTTGTCCAAACCTTTTTTAAACCCAGCTACACTAACATGTGTAATTGCAAACTTTGTGTATTCCTTTACACCTGCTATACATCAGGTGTAAACGTTCAGATCTGAATTTAAGGCGACATCTCTGCTATTATTTTTGGTATTTTATATAGCCTTAACTTAGATGCCATGTTATAAAATTACCCTCTATGTATACAACAGTTATATATCCAAGTACTGTATTTTTAAGCCTTTATCTGAATTCATAGTTGTCGGTACAATGTTGCATATTGAAGACTTGTTAACAAGGAAAATGTTTGTGGTGCTTGAGATGGAAAGGCTTTATATTATGTTACATACCCTTCTACTGTGATCAGAATCTATATTTGCTGGACAGATTGTCTTTCGTATACATTTCAGAAGAAAATACAAAAGGCCAGTTTTTGAAAGGGTATGCTTATAAATATACATGCTATTATTTACTTGTAGCAACAGTGAAGGATAGTGTCCCCAATTATCCTTTTATAAACAGTTCTGGGATTTACAGTTTGTCAAGTGAAACAGTTTTTCAAGGGTTCATAATTTACAGATTGTAAAGCAATGATGCAGAGTACATAACATAGAATGTGTGCCATACGGGATATGACCAAAGGTCCAAGCCTAGAAACCTTTTTCTGATAGTGGCCAATCTAGGTCACATGTACTTAACAGGATCCCAAAGGACAAATCCATTCCTTGATTCTCATTCTTTTGGATAAGCAGTAAGTTTGCCAAGTTTACATGAGTAATAATGGTGGTTTAGTACCATAACTGTTTTTACGGTTATTTTATTTTATTTGAAACTTTTTCTATACCGCCCCTTTCATAGATCAGGGGCGGTTTACATTGGAACTAACAAGGTAGATCAATCAGATTTGGATTTTAGTATATATATTTCCTCCAGAAACTTGTTTAAAACCTTCTTAAACGTTATGCATGTTTCTGTGACTTCTGGGACATTTTACAACTTGTCACTGTTAAGATAAGACATTAGAGAGCATGTGTCCTAGGAGCTGATATTTGAATGCCACAGCAGTCGGCGGTGGTGCTTAAATATTGGTGGGATAGCAGTTACCTCTAATATCTGGGCTGAGTGGGGCTAGCCAGAGAAATAGCATCTTTATCCAGTTAGCGGCAATTTTCAGCCATCACTAATCTGGTTTGCAACTTAGGACAACTTTTCAAGCAACCTAAATTGGCCAGATAAGTAGCGACATAGAAAATATTTTAATAGATTTTATGGATATGTTTGTATTGGGTAGATTACTGTGAATGTTGTTGTTGTAAAGTGTCTGATAGGCAGGTTATAAATGGTTTAAATAAAAAAAATAAAATTGCTATTAAGCATATAGTCACCGTTTATCCAGTTAGCACAGACAGCACTCGTGCCTCACCCACGGACCGCCCCTGCATCTGATAGTGACAGGGCAGTCTGTGGGAATGTTAAGTGGCATTATCTAGATAGTGCTGTTGAATATCACACTCGGCACCTTTAGTGAACTGACCAGTCAAAGACTTTGTATAACAGCCCCTTATTCTTTAGTTCAACAGTTGAACACTGCTTCTCAACATTGCTATTATTACCTTTGAAATGTTTTGTACAGCTCAAGTTCCATACTACTTATGGCATCTATAAACAGCTTCAGAAAAAAGGCAAAACAAACTGGATAACCTGTACTAGACAGAAAAGGAATGTGGCTAGACAAAAAAAACTTCAAAAAACCAAAAGCATCTTAAGGTATATACATGAAATATGTTTTTATATGGACTTTGCACTGCTCCTGTTTGTGTTTTTTTTTAATTTCTTTTATTTTCTTAGTTGGTGCTTTGCATTAAACATAGTGTTATTTTATATGAATCTCCAGGAACAAGCAGGAATGAGTCTTCACATATGGGTACGTCGGTACCAAAGGAGTCCACGCGGGAACGCTTCCCAGCGTCCAATCATAAAGCTTTTGGAAGCATCCCAACACGCCTGCGTGCTGCCTTCCCGCCTTCCCAACTGCCTCTCCTCAGTTTTCGTTTTTCCGTGGAGCCGGCAGGACATCCTCCTGTCACCGCAGAAAATTCTTCTTTTATTTGTTAGTTTTCTTGTGGTCGCGGCTGCCTTCCCCGACGCCACCGGTACCGCCGGTGTTTTTCTTTTTTTTTCTTGTAAAATTTTTTCCTTAAGGAATATATTTTTTTCTTTCTTAGTGTCTCACGGTTCTCAGGCCTTCTAGACCTCTCCATTTTTCCTCATGGAACCGCCAGCCACTTTCCCCAAGAAATGTACAAACTCTGGCGGTACAACTTTATTTTTAGACACTCACAATTGGTGTCTAACCTGCTTGGGTCCTGACCATTTTCCGCCAGAGCCCTCGGGCACCAGTATTGTGAGAAGACGTTTTCAACATTGAATTCCCCTCGACACGCGGTCCCCTTCCAACTTCAGGGCACCGACCATATCTTCTTCTACACAGGATCAGGTAACCCAAAAACAGTCTGTTAAGACTAGCCAGTCCTCGAGCGGCACTTCTCATGCACAGCATAGAGATGCCTATGGCCTTGTCCTCGAGAATCTACTGGTTTCAAAACCCCGGTGGGAGTCTTCGGTCTCCAAAGCCTATGTGGGGTTTCAGGTTGTTCCTGAGGTTCACCCCTCACAGAACATACCTGAGCCATGCCCGGTGGTGGCATTCGCTTTGAGCGGTACCGATACCCCGGCATCGGCACTGGTGTTGGATGAAACATTCCTCACCAAGGATCGTCGTCTGGCGTCCTCGGTACCTGTGGGGCCGGTGGATATGCTTCAGATCGACCTTCCAGTATCGGTATCGACACCGATACTAGTACCGACGTCGGTACCCTCCAGACGTGCATTGATAGACTCGCTTCCTTCGATGCCGAGTCTGGAATCGATCTCCAGTCTGGAGGACTGGGTACCGACTTGCCTTGGTACCGACTCCCGTCGGTACCGAAGGCTCGGTTCCGATACTTCGGATCCGCAACTCTCGGTTCCTCTGACACCGTTAGAGTTGCCACCAGCAGGCCTTCATCCACCGGTATCAGATGCGGTACCGAAGTCGGTACCAGTATCCACTTTACCTTTGTTGTCGGGACCTTCCATGCTTTTCTCGTCAGGCTCGCTTCCCTCGATGCCGAGTTTGGAATCGATCCCTAGCATGGACGACCTGTTACCGACTGTCGCTGGTCCTGACCTGCAGTACCAGCGACCACCATTTAAGGATCCCATACTGCACCATTCAGGATCTTCTATTCCTATATACTTAGATAGATCCCTCGGTGCTAACGCTAGTTCTTCATCAGATCTAGCCTATCTAAGGGAAGTTCCCTCTGGGGATCCTTCTTTCCAGACTTTCCTCCTGGATATGGCAAAATCACTTGCCATTCTTATTCCTGGACAAGATCCTACACATGGGAATACAGAATACCTCTCTGTTCCTAACAAAGCAAAGGAGAACATAATGCTTCCTTTGCATCATTCTTTGCAGGATCTCCTTCTACGAATGTGGGCAGCTCCTTTAAAGGTACCCCCACCTTCTAGAGCATCTGATCTTCTATATCAGGTGCCCCTCTCTCAAGGGTTTCAAAAGACTCAACTTCCTCATCATTCCATTGTAGTAGAATCAGCAATGAGGTGAGTGAAGAATAATAAAAAGCACTCTTCTTGTCCGCCAGGTCGTGAGTCTAAGACACTAGATGCCTTTGGACGTCAAACCTTCCAGACATCCATGCTTTCAGTAAGAATTCTCTCATATATTTTTTTATATGGGTCTATCTCTTGAGGAGGTCACAAAGCAATTACATCTTTTGACTCCTTTTATTCAAGAGCCCAGATATACAGACTATTCCTCACTGGTTAGTCATACTCAAAATATCTCTAGGTTTCTTACTCGTGCTACCCTAGACTCCTTTGAGTCTGTTAGCAGGACTTCTGCTATAGCTATAGGGGCACGACGTAGAGCCTGGCTTCAGACTTGGACAAATGGGCACAAGAAAGACTGGGAAATACTCCTTTCACTGGAGAAAATCTCTTCAACAAGGAGTCTTTACTTCAGGTTACTCAGTTATCCACTGACTTTCCTTTTTCCAGAGGCTGTCCTACGCCGCCTTCTTTCCCAGTAGGTAGGAAATGTCCTACCAAACTTTCTTCCCCTAGGGGGAGAAGGTTTTACCCATCATCTGCCCATCATTCAGATGTTCCCAAACAGGGGAAACATCGCCCTGGTCTGAAGAATCCACAACCTCAACAGGGTCAACAAACCCAGCAGTCGCAGGGTTTCAAATAGATCATTGTCTCTTTTGGTTGGGGTTAGGATAGCAGTCTACTTCTTTTCACTTGAAGTATCTGCACTAATTTTCATCCTAACCTACATAGATATCTCTTCATGAGACATCTTTCTCTAACTCTAAGAGTCTTTATGATGATCATGCCCATAATCAATAGATTTTCCTCTTCCTCTTGGAGGAAAGAGAGGCAGCAACTATCAATAGACAGTTTCCCTGTACTGGCATGTATCATCTCATCTGTCCGAGACCACCTCCATAGTCAGTCTCTTGCAACTCTGTCTTGCCTCCCTCTTACTACAACATTTGCTTGTAAGAGTGGCTCTTTAAACGGGTAAGCCCCTATGGTCCTCTACCTGTTCTACCGGGGGATTCTCCCTTCTGGAGATGTCTCCCCCCCCCCTTCTTACATTAGAGCAGCTCATCAGACAATAGGGACTCCTATCATGTCTGTTGTTTCTTATTCTCAGTCTAAAAAAGGAGCAGGGAAAAGAACTTTTCAATACTGCTCTGGTAGTTGCTGCAGATACAGCAATTCCTAGTGGTTAAGCCACTGGTTTTGTTTCTCTACAGAACCAGGGATTATCACTGTCTGGTTGGTTAACTTCTATTCTTCGCCCCTTTGTCCTTGGCAGAATAGCTGGTTACCTGCTGGCTTTTCACAGCCAGTTTTTTCTTCTAACCAACCTGCAACATGCTCTCTGCATCTCTACAGAGTAGCTTTGCACTATGGGGCCTTGCTAGAGAGCATTAGTATCTTGCCTAGCAGATAACCCCAGATGGTTAGAGGGGGCTCCCCCAGTCATGTTCATATCTGGCAGGTATTCCCTACCCTTACCATCTCATCTTAAATCTCTTTTGAGGCATACGCCTCAGGCCTTTCATTGCGAGAAAGACTTAAGGAGGGCCAAATCCCTAGCTTGGCCCATATCTCCTTGGGTCTTCTCGCCACAGGTCAATTTCTTCAATGGCAGCTAGAGGATACCTAATACCCTTCTTGCCCTCATAGGCGGGTCACTAGGGTATCTTCCTCCAGAGGCGTCCTCTTTCCATTCTCCATACTGCAATTCTGGAGATACCTGGACTTCCTGTCTGCAGACTGAAGTTATCCTCTGCCATTTTCACGTAGGCCATCCTAGTTATTCAAGAGCTCAAATTCTGCAAGGAATTCAGACTTCTTCTTGTCAGGGAGACCTCTCCTCTGACTCTGCCAGTCATAACCAGGAAAAGAGGATTCTCTATGTATCTATTCAAGCAGGTATCAACCTTCTTGCTATCAGATAAATCTTTCTCTTTCCCTATATCCCTAGGGGGGGATGAGGTTTTATGGACATCTCTCCACCCTTATACCTGGAGACATGTGTCTATATGCCTGCCTATTCATATAGGTATATATAGATATATATATGGATACATATATATATTTATCTATATCTATCGGTGTGTTTTCTGCCCATACATATCTCTTATAGTTATGCCTATATACCCTCTAGGTGTATATATTTGAATAGATATATATGTATATGTATATTTATATATATATATATATATATATATATATATATATATATATATACATACATATATGTTTATCGTTATAATGAGATATATTTTTAGATAGATCTGTATCCATCTACTTATCTATCTGTCTGTCAGGTTCAGATATCTCTACATTCCTATATAAGCCTGACAGATGGGCACTACCTCTATCAATGCTGTGCCAGCATTCTTAGAGGGCTACAGCTATAACCACTTCCTGTGGTAATTAACACATTTTTTCCTTACCATAACCTTTCAGGTTAGGTACTCCTGAAGCTCTCCATGTACCTTTTTTCTTTCCTACTTGACCCCATTAGGAAAGACATTGCGGAGCTTCAGTTACTCTAAAGCTTAGCGCTTCTGAGTCTGTCCTTACTTTCTTATCAGATACAAGGGTCTCCATACCCTTTCTCCCCTACATGGACTGATTCCAACCCCAGTCCAGTTAGGTCAGACTCATTTTTTCTCTTGGTCCAAGGTTTGTACTGTTTTTGGACCAAAACAGCTTAAGCTTTCTTTCATAGTACCTTCTGCGTCTCCGCTGAAGCTCTACTTCTTATACTACCCCAGTTTTTTCCCCTGGGGCTATTTCTCACCCTGAAGGGTTCTGACCTCCACTTGTTTTTGTTCTACTTTATTACCTCTACTTCTCAGTGAGGTACCCCTTGAGCACATTCACTGGCTCTTCTAACAGATCCATATGTAGCTCAGTGGACTTGTGCAATGCCAACAAGGGAGGCCCAGATTACAGTATTATACTACTAAATGCCCTCTGTACAGGGTCTTCCCCTTTTGAAGCCCTGTTCTAGCCAGCTGTTCCAAAGCTCCTTTTCTGTATTCAACTCCTACCCTCCATCCCCAGGATGCCTGAGGTCCTGAGGAATAGCATGGCTCGTTCTAAACTTGCAACATGCTAGGACTCCTTCGGCATCTGAGCTTGGGAGTCCCCATATGTGAAGACTCATTCCTGCTTGTTCCTGGAGATAGCACAGTTACTTACCTGTAACAGGTGATCTCTGGGAACAGCAGGAATAAGTCTTCACAACCCACCCACCTCCCCCAGGAGTTGCTTTTTCTCTATCTCTATCTTTCCCTTCCTTGCTCTCTCTCTCTTTGTCTCAGCTTTAAAACTTAACTGAGGAGAGGCAGTTGGGAAGGCGGTAAGGCAGCACGCAGGCGTGTTGGGATGCTTCCAAAAGCTTTCTGATTGGACGCTGGGAAGCGTTCCCGCGCGGACTCCGTCAGTACCGACGTACCCATATGTGAAGACTTATTCCTGCTGTTCCCAGAGATCACCTGTTACAGGTAAGTAACTGTGCTTTCCTTAGATTCCTTATGCAGTGATTGCAGGTGCAATCCACATAAGTGGCATTTTTTGTAAAACTGTAGTCCACAGAACAGATGACATTTGTCTGGTTAAGGCTGGCTAAAAAGTTATTCATCTAATCAGCAATATTTAGCCACTAGATTGATGTAATCCCTCCAAGTCCAGCCACCTGATTGTCATCACTATCTGGATATATCTCCACAGATGGCAGAAAAGCTGCCAGGTTAAAACCAGGGTGGTCCTGGTAGAAATCCATTAGTGACAATATTCAGCCACTAACTAGATTGCTAAACCACATAAAGATAGGGCACGTCAATGACTGCTATTTAGTTTGTGCTATCCAGTTAGCAATTGAGTATCATCCTCTGTCCAGCAAAACTGGATATGTGGCACTCAATGCCGGATCAGCTCTCGTGCCGAATATCGGGTTTAATTTAAAGCAAAAATGTCCAGGTGCTTTAAAAACGCTGACTGCCACTGCTGAATATTGGGCCTATATAGATATATATTCAACAGTCACATTTATGTATATTCAGCAAGAGTAAACTTAAAACTTTATACAGGTAAGTTATCCATACAGGGTCCTTGTCTTTGCAGAAAATGTACCTCTGTCTGTATAAGTTGATATCATTTTTATAAACTTGCATTATTAATTAGTATTTTTTTTAATTTGTCTATCCACATTCCTTTTCTAAATAGTGTCTGTAAAATTAACATACTGTCTTGTGTCATGAACAAGAAGGAAGGTCAAGCTTAAATTAAGTTTGCATTATTTTAGCATACCAGAGTCTCAACAGTCCTTAAGCAGAAAAGACAGGAATAGAGTTGCGAAGAAAACGGTTCACATAAGATCAGATTGATTTTGTATGCATGCACAGCAGTTTTTACATAAAAATCACAAATGTGTCTATTTTCAGGAGTCCATGGGCATTTTTAATAAGCTTTTTCTTTTTGAACTCAACTAGTTGCCCTTAATCCTCAGTTAAATGCCCAGTGACTGATTCACACTGAGGAACTTGCAAATGAGACATAATTTAAAGAATAATTTATTTCCCTTAGGCACAATGTGAGAAACCTTTAATAAATATGTGCCATAGGTGTTTAAGATGCTGTAGAATACTAGTGTACATTTGATGATGTTTCTTTTAAGTGAAAAATCTTTTACAATTTTCCTACAACATGCCAATCCTTGTTTTTTTTGTTTTTTGTTTTTTATTTCTTGCTGGGTATATTCTGTTACAAGGCTTAATATTTGTATGATGTGTGTTAAGTATCTTATTTT
Source organism: Ichthyophis bannanicus (assembly GCA_033557465.1). Classification (NCBI taxonomy): domain Eukaryota; kingdom Metazoa; phylum Chordata; class Amphibia; order Gymnophiona; family Ichthyophiidae; genus Ichthyophis; species Ichthyophis bannanicus. The sequence continues at coordinate 408,501,218 of CM066037.1, forward strand.
AAAATTTTGGATTTGGATTTTAGATTTAATTATTCACCTTTTCCAAATCTGAACTCAAGGCGAGTTGCAATCAGGTTATATAAGTTGTATCTCCAGGAACAAGCAGGAATGTAGTCTTCACATATGGGTATCGTTGGCACCGACGGAGCCTGCGCGGGAACGCTCCCCAGCATCCAAAAGGAACGCTTTTGGGAGCATCCCTCAGCGCATGTGCGCTGCCTTCCCACCTTTCCAACTGTTCCTCTTCAGTTCTTCGTTTTCCGCAGAGCCGACAGGACACATACCCTGTCACCGCAGAAAATTTCTTCTTTAAACTTCTTTTTTGTGGTTGCGTCTGCCTCCGCATAACATCTACCGGTACCACCGGTACTTTTTTCTTCTTTTAAAAAAAAAAAATATATATATATATACTTCTGAACTATTTCTCTTCAGAAACTTTTCTTTTTGGTGCTAGGTGCCATTTTGGGCATTAGACCCCATTTTTCCTAAAACATGGAAAAACCAGCTAGTGGTTTTAAAAAAAAATGTACTAAATGTGGCAGTACCATTTCCGTCACCGACACCCATGACTGGTGTCTCAAATGTTTAGGCCCTGACCATTCTCCATCTGAGTGTCTCTCTTGCATGGAGATGTCTAAAAGAGGAAGACAGAACCGGGCTGCAAAGCTGGGTACCCTCTTTTCTTCGGATGCCAGGTCCATTGCATCAATGTCTTCAAGAGCTTCGTCTTCCTCCCATGGATCTCAGGTAACTAAACATAAGAGCCGGTCCTCAAAGGGTAGCTCTCCTTCAAACCATTGAGAGGCCATTGGCATTACCCTTGAGGGAACTATACCGGCAAAACAGCCCCAGTGGGAGGCTTCGGCCTCCAAAGCATCAACGGGATTCCAGGATGTTCTCGAGGCCTCGACCTCGACAGAACTACTGGTGCCATGCTCAGGGCTTCCGGCCGTTTTTACCGGTACCGATACCCAGGCATCGGCAGCGTCGATAGACCAGAGATTCCTCGCTATCGAATGCAGTCTTGCAGCTCTCCTTACAGCTGCGGTACCATTGACACCGACGGTTCAATGGGCACCGATACCGATGCTGGTACCAGCACCGGTACAGATACCGGTACCAGCACTGACGATACCGGCCCCGGTGGGAATTTCTCCCATGCCGACTTTTGCTGGCATCGACAGATCGGTACCGGACCAACTCGGCACCGACTTCGATCGATACCGAGACCGTGCTTTGCATGAACATCAGGATCAGAGATATTTCGAATTCTCCGATTCCGATGACTCTAATTCTGCCGGTTCGAGTGTTTCTCCCGGAAGACTCCTCCCCAATGCAGAATGTCTCCTCCGGAAGACATGTCCTTTCAGGATTTTATTTGTGATGTGGCCCGAGGCCTTTCAATCATGGTAGCTCCTGAAAAAGAGCCTAGAGCAAAGGAATTGGAAATTCTCCAATATCCTAAGGCTCCCAAGGAGGCAGCCACTCTGCCCATTCATGAAATTCTTCATATCGCAAATAGTGCGGTATATAAGAGATGTAAATAAATAAAATAAATAAATAAAATTTGATGCTCAGAATGTGGGAGACACCTTTGACCACATCTCCTCATTCTAGGAGACTCGATACCATGAATCGAGTTCCACCATGTCCTGGTTTTCAAAAGACTCAGCTGCCACACCATTTCAATGGTAGTGGAGTCAACCATGTGTAGGATGAAAAGTGCAAAGAGACATGCATCCAATCCTCCAGGTCATGAATGCAGGACTCTTGACGCTTTTTGGGCGTCGGACATTTCAGGCTTCCATGCTTTCAGCTAGGATCAGCTCATATATTTTATATATGGGAAAGTTCCTCAAAGAGGTCACAGGAGATTTGGAGCCTTTGAGCCCCCTTCTCCCAGATGACAAAATAACAAGACTTCCTTACTCTTGTCAAGCATGCCCAAGATGTCTCCAAGTTTGTAAATCGTGCAGCCTTTGACTGCTTTGAATGCATCAGCAGAACCTCTGCTATTGCCATTGGTGCACGTCGGATTGCCTGGCTTCAGGTATCAGATTTGGAGATTTGGGTACAGGATAAATTAGGGAACATCCCTTTCACAGGAGAAAACCTCTTTGGCAAGAATTGGCAGGAAAAAGCTAATGAGATAGATGCTGACAATATCACGTTAGATTGTCAAAATCTACAGCCACTCCAGCCAAAAAGAAACCCTACAAAAAAACCCTCTTTCAGCAAAAAGAGGAAGTTTTATCCGTCCTATACCCAGCAAGGGCAAGGTCAGGGTCAAGTTGCCCAAAGGGGACAACAACAATCCAGACAACAAAAGAAGCCAAAAGGCCCGAGAGCTCAACCAGCTCCACAGGCTCAGCCCCCTCAGGGGCTTTGACTCCTTCCTAGAGAGCTTGGCTGTCCTGCCTCTGAAGGGTCCAGAACCCCTAAACATTCCAGGCAGGTTGTATCATTTTGCCAACAGATGGCACCAAATAACAGCAGAAAATTGGACTCTGTCCATTGTAGGAGAGGGGTACAAGCTTCATTTTCGCAGCATTCCCCCTCCTACAATTGTAAGACAGTTCAATTCCCAAACCTCTGCAGACAGTCTACTGGATCAAGAGGTCTCAACACTCCTTGCCCAAGAAGCAATAGAGGAAGTACCCATTCTCCAACAGGATACAGAGTTCTACTCCCCCTATTTTCTTATTCCAAAGAAAACAGGGGGACACAGACCCATTCTAGACCTCAGAGAATTGAGCAAATATCTGTTCTGAGAAAAGTTCAAAATGATTTCTCTGGTAACTCTTCTGCCATACCTTCAAAGTCAGGATTGGCTTTGTTCTCTAGATCTAAAGGATGCATATACTCACATTCTGATCCATCCAGATCACAGAAGATTTTTACAATTCCTTTTCAAGGGAAAACACTTCCAATACAGGGTTCTTCCTTTTGGTCTGGCTTTGGCACCAAGAGTATTCACGCAGTGCATGACAGTAGTAGCTGCATTCCTCCGAACCCTGGGGATATTCGTCTTCCCTTACTTGGACGACTGGCTCATTCAAGCCCCCACAGTTGCAGAAGCCAGCTCTGCACTGTCTCGCACAATGCGAATCCTCCAATACTTGGGATTGGTAATAAACTTCCCAAAATCCCAACTTGTTCCTTCTCAGTTCCTGGAGTTCATAGGAGCCTGTTTAGATACCAGTCAAGGGCTTTCCTCCCACAGGCCCGATGTCGTCGCATAGTGCAATTGGCTTCTCAAGCAATGGGAAAATCCTCCCTAACTGCTCGAGAACTGCTACAATTACTGGGACATATGGCATCCACAGTTCATGTAGTTCCCTATTCTTGCCTCCACATGCAAGCAGCCCAGTGGACCCTATCCACACAGTGGACACAAGCCACAGGACGTCTGTCAGACAAGATATCAAACTCTCAAGACTGATCTTGTCCCTACAATGGTGGCAATCACTGGAGAATCTTTTAGTGGGGTCTCCTTTCCAACAACCCCTATTCCAGGCCACCCTAACAGAAGCATCACAGGTGGGTTGGGGAGCACACCTGCATCATCTCTCTTCCCAGGGTACCTGGACTCCATAGGAGGCTTGTCTTCACATAAACCTCCTAGAATTAAGAGCAATCTATCTAGCTCTTCGAGTATTCAATGCCCAGTTCAGCTACAAGACAGTCCTAGTCCAAACGGACAATCAAGTAGCCATGTTCTATGTGAACAAGCAGGGCGGAACAGGCTCTCTGTCGTTATGCAACGAAGCTTTACGACTATGGGCCCTCGCCAGAGAGCATCAAATTCACCTTCTCGTGGTATATCTTCCAGTCAAGTACTGCTGCCTCACCAATGGTCTCTCCACCTAGACCAGGTGACAAAGATATTCCACATCTGGGGAACCCCAGACATAGATATCTTTGCAAGTCCACTGAATGCCAAACTTCCCCGGTTCTGTTCCAGGATTCCGGCTCACAATTGCCAGGCAAGGGACGCCTTCCTCCTTCACTGGGGTCAGGACTTCCTCTATGCCTTCCCACCCATTCCCCTCATCCCCAAAACACTCTTCAAGCTTCAGAGAGACAGAGGTCGTATGATCCTCATAGCGCCACAGTGGCCATGCCAAACGTGGTGTCCCCTGCTTCTCCATCTCTCTCAAGCTGCACCTCTGGAGTTAGGGTGTGCTCCAGATCTTCTCTCCCAAGAGAACGGGATGCTATGGCACCTGAATCCCTAGTCCCTGCATCTCAGGGCCTGGTTGCTGAAAGCTGAGACCTTCAGGATCTCAATCTTTCCCAACAGGTAAAGGATATCCTTCAGGCTTCTAGAAAACCTTCCACAAGACGATCTTATGCCTTCAAGTGGAAACGTTTTACTATATGATGTTCGCAAAAGGGGTTAAACCCCCTTGTGATACCTTTGGAATCGATACTAGAGTATCTACTTCATTTATCCAATTCTGGTCTAAAGACCAATTCAATAAGAGTCCATCTTAGTGCAGTTGCAGCTTCCTATAAGCCTCTAAATGGACAACCAATTTCCTCTCATTCACTCATATCCAGATTTATGAGAGGTCTTCTATTAACAAAGCCTTCCATCAGGCCACCACCGGTAGCATGGGACTTAAATGTAGTTCTTGGCCAGCTCATGAAACCACCCTTTGAACCTTTAGCCACTACAACCCTAAAGCTTTTGTCCTGGAAGGTCATCTTCCTAATCGCAATCACCTCTGCACGTCGCATTAGTGAATTGCAAGCTTTAGTGGCTGATCCTCCTTATACTAGGTTTCACCATGATAAGGTTGTTCTCAGAACTCATCCACACTTTATGCCAAAGGTGGTTTTGCCCTTTAATTTAAATCAATCGATTTATCTTCCTGTATTCTTTCTGAGGCCTCATACCTCTAATGCAGAAAGGAATCTTCATACTTTGGACTGTAAAAGAGCCTTGGCTTTTTACCTACAAAGAACACAGCAACACAGAAAGTCTTCTCAACTTTATTGCTTTTGATTCTAGTCATTTGGGATTTCCAGTCTCCAAGAGAAGTCTATCCAAATGGATTGCACAATGCATATCCTTTGCTTATGTGAGTAAGAGTCTTCAAGGCCATGTCACAGCTCATAATGTGAGAGCCATGGCAGCCTCTATGGCTAACCTTCACTCTGTGTCTATTGATGACATTTGTCGAGCAGCCACCTGGGCTTCGGTACACACCTTTACAGCCCACTACTGCCTAGATAAAGCCGTCGGGATGCCTTCTTTGGCCAGGTTGTTCTTCAAAATCTCTTTCAGACTTAATTCAACTCCTACCCACCAACCCTGGTGGGATGCCAGAGATCCATGGGAGGAAGCATGGCCCACCTTACTATAGATGGCAGCTTCCTGGGGCCATCTCCCTGGCATTTTCAGCTAGGGAGTCCCCATATGTGAAGACTACATTCCTGCTTGTTCCTGGAGATAGCGTAGTTACTCACCTGTAACAGGTGATCTCCGGGAACAGCAAGAATTTAGTCTTCACAACCCACCCACCTCCCCTAGGAGTTGTCTCTATCTCTCTGTCTCTCTCCTCTCTGCCTCTATCCTTTCACTCGGCTACAAACTTAACTGAAGAGGGACAGTTGGAAAGGTGGGAAGGCAGCGCGCATGTGCTGAGGGATGCTCCCAAAAGCGTTCCTATTGGATGCTGGGGAGTGTTCCCGCACAGGCTCCATCAGTGTCGACGATACCCATATGTGAAGACTAAATTCCTGCTGTTCCCGGAGATCACCTGTTACAGGTGAGTAACTACGCTTTCTCTGGCCAAGTTGCACTACAATCTAAGTTATACCTGAGAGTAATGAAAAGTGAAGTTGCTTGACTAAGGTCATAGTAAACATCCATGGGAAAAGTATGATTTGAACTTGTTTCTTCCCTGGTCTTTAACTTGCTGTACTCACTACTAAGCTGTTCTTCCACTCTGTTTCTTATGAGTCACTTATTTTCCATCTTTAATGGATTGCCCCCTATTTGCTTATAAACCCTACAAGGTCAAAAAAAAGATGAAAAATTAATATATCAGAGCAGATATATTACTTGCTTGAAAATCAGTTAGTTAAAGGTTTAGGCCAAAAAAACCTCAAGAACTGTTAATCGATCTGACTTCCACCAGCAATATTAGATTTTTGTAGCCCTCAGGATTCAAAGTCCTACCTTTTCCATAATTGAGTGGTAATTCAATATGAACACTAATTCTCCAAAATTTATAGTAACTGAAGGTTTGTAAGATATTAAGATTTATGGGAAGAAACTGAATCTTAAGTACCAAATATTCAGCTTGCAGATCTCAGCCCCTTCTGCACATCTATCCCTCTCTTCTAAAAGAAAAAACTCAGACATATAAGCAGGGCTGGCCCAAGGGTTTCTACAGCCCCAGGCACAAGCCTCAACTGTGCCACATCTCCCCCCCCCCCCCCCCCGCATGTCATGCCACTCCCCAGCAGCTGCAGGCTATGTACTTCGGCACACATGACCTGCCGCTTCTAAACCCTGCCATGTGTGCTGAAGCACATGGCCTGCTGCGGGTCACTGCCGCCAAGCCGAGTCTAGCAGTCCCCCAACCCCACCACTGGAATCAATGGCAGCGGGGAGCAGTGTCATGGCTCAGCATGGGGGGAAGGTCAACGTGTTTCTGCATGCAAGGGAGAGGACGGTAGGCTATGTGTGCTTAAAAACATGGCCTGCCGCCCACAGAGGTCTACCACTCGAGACAGCTACATAGCCTGCCTAGTGGACGGGCCAGCCCTGCATATAAACTGGGAAATAAGTCAAAAAATACTTGTACCCATTAGTTAAAAATATTATGAAAAGTTAAATTTCAGTAGTTGATATTCATCAGGATGCGATACCCTTCAAAGTGTTTGCAGTCATGAAAATATTGGGTATTTTTGAGATATGTTGTTGTTGTTAAGTGCCGTCGAGTCATAGTCGACTCATGACGACCCTCTGGATAGCTATCCTAAATTGTGTTCAGTCTTCAGTCAGGCGGCCTTCCTCTTCTACGTTGACCTACCTTGCTGAGCTTTATGTCTATCTTCACCAATCTCTCTTTCCATGATGTGTTTAAAGTATGAAAGTTAAAGTCTTGTCATTTGAGCTTCTTTGAGATATAAGATTATTTATCTGAATGACCTTATATAAAAAAAATGACATCTGTCTCTCTCCAATAACCTTTCAACTGTTCATCCCGATTTTATATAAATTTATGCACCACCATATCGCCAATATCCCTGACCCTTCGAATTGCCATTTCTTTACTTTGCTATAGGGAAATGGGTCATCTCCATTAATCCTGGAGGGGAGGGGGGGGGGTTCAGAACATACTGTAATGTCAGTGAGCAGTTTGAAAGCTACTCTGCCACTAATTCATATCATTTACTGAATCAAGCCCTTGTAAAAGGGCCCGTTAAAAGATATATAATAGTCACCCTGCAAATTGTGGACTAGTTGACATCAAGCATTTAGAAAAGAGCCCTACATGCAAATTTCTGTATCTGAGAAGGAAACAAAGTATAAGGAAATGTTCTCACACCTCATTGTTGAAAATAAGTTTCTCTAGTTAATAACACATTGTATTTTTACAAGATGTGGGTCAAAAATAAACAATTTCTAAAGAAAAAGCTTATTTGTGTGCTCGGCTCTGTAATTGCTGAGCCAGTATTGTCCTTCATTCAAGTAGTTTGACACAGTATATAAAAGAAGTCGAGCAGGATACCCTTCCTTGAATTTGTCACTAGGTTACTGAAGGCACCATTTCTAAGATGAGGCCAAGAGTGCATCACTCAAAGCATAGTTCCAGTAAGTGACATTGCTCTTTGAGGGAAGTACCATAATAGCAAAATTTAAGAAAAAGAAAAAGCTGTGGATACATAATGACTTTAGCTTTTTTCGTTAATAAATAGCATCTGGTTAGAAAGACAGATGAGAGACAACTGTGTTTTCTCACAGTTTATTAAATGGCACTGTGCCTCCTTGTGTTAAGTAAGAGTCTACTCCTAGATATTCCCCTTTGACCAGTTTGGGGTCTTATGATGCTGAATGTCTCCAAGACCACTTAACATTTTTTTCTTACTGTCTGTACTTAAAGCATCCTAATAAGTTAGCCACAGAACAGGAGTATTTTGTATAAGGCAAAATGGAGTGGAGGAGTGGCCTAGTGGTTGGGGCAAGGTACTTCAGGCCGGAAGGTCAGGGGTTCAAATCCCACTAGAGGACAGCAACCTTGGGCCAGAAGGACTGGGGTTTCTAGTCCCACAGGTGCTCCTTGTGGTCTTGGGCAAGCCACTTAAGCCTCCATAGCCCATGTTCCCTGTAAAATAGTTATCTCCAAGTTATAATGCCCTGTTCAATGTAATTTCAGTTTGTTCAATGTACTGTGATATTTCATTTCTTTTCATTTTTGATGATGATATTAAGTGCTGTTGAATCGGTGTCGACTCATGGCGACCCTCTGGATAGTTGACCTAAACTTTGTTCGGTCTTCAGTTAGGTGACTCATTGTTGATAGAGTAGCATCCATAGCTGCTGTTATTGTATCGCTCGATCTCATTGCTGGCCTTCCTCTTCTACGTTGACCTACCTTGCTAAGCTTTATGTCTATCTTCAACAATCTCTCTTTTCATGATGTGTTTAAAGTATGATAGTCAAAGTCTTGTTATCTGAGCTTCTAAGGAAAGCTTAAGTTTGATCTCCTCTAGTACTGACTGGTTTGTTCTTCAGGCAGCCCATGATATACACAGTATTCGTCGCCAGCAACATAATTCAAAGGCATCAGTTTTCTTCCTGTCTCTTTTTTCACTGTCCAACTTTCGCATCCATATGACATTATTGAAAACACCATGACTTGAACAAGTCGAATCTTTGTATTATATGTTGCATTAATATATTAAAAATCTCATCAGAGACTTATATCCCCATAAACAAATCCTAAAAATAAAACAAAATATCATAAAAACTCTAAAGCACAAACCCCACTGGTAATTACATCAAATTTGGACAGTGTGTAACTACAGACATAATGTGCCCGATCCACGAAGGTGAATAGCGGGGATGGACACCCTGCTATCTGCTCTCAGCCTATGCTGCCTCACAGCCCTGCTGCATGTACAGAGTCGCTGTGCATGCTGCAGGGAATGGGGGTGGCACAGGGGTGGAGAGTGGGCGGAGCGTGGGTGGGATTGATACAGAACCGACTCCAGTGATAGCCTAGTACATCCGGAGATCGCTGGGGGGGGGGGGGGGGACGCCCTGCTTATTCCACCACCAAGGTGGAATAAGAGCAGGGCACCTCTCTGATCCGGGCCCGCAGCCCCCCCCCCCCCCCTCCGGAGCAATGTGACACTCATGATGAGTCTGTACTACCCAGTCCAGGCCACAGCAGCCCCTGTTGGAGTCGGGTGGTGGGGAATCATGGATCAGAAAGGCAGTGGGCAGTTTGTGCCGCAGGGAGGATGTCCCTGCGGTGACACAGGGGCACACTGGGCCATCCCAGGGCTCGATCCTGCACCTGTGGGGTCATCTTGCTCCTTCAGTGCAGAATCGGGTCCTAACAGGCCCATCCTGCCTGGGAGTGCCCAGACAGCCCAGACGTGTTCCTTTGGGGATTAGGCACTACATGCTCTAGGGCTGTTCAGTGATATATATCTCTTGGTCCTATCTATTAAGAGCTGGACAAGTACAGTGAAGAGCAACTGAGTTAGCCACTGGAATAGATTTGTCTACTGATGAAAGCCTAGAAAAGCTTGCCTTGGTGAGACAAAATAGTCACTATTTGCTTGTATTTGAAAGGTCAGTACCTAGGTAATATGTTTGCAATACATTTCCTACAGCACTGGCTGTTTTTTGAGAGGCCTGAATAATTTTGAAAACAAAATGCTCACTTATCACTGAATAGGATGGTAACTATAAAAATAAAAACTACCAAAAAGACAGTGATATGTTCATAGTCTAATAAATACAATCAAGGCCTGCATTTTGACACAAAAGCTATAATAATTTTATCCTTGAGAGGGCATATTAGTGTGTGCTGTTTGCTGCAGCATCCATGTTGTTCCTATAGGCACAGTGGTAGATGATGCACACTAATGTTTAGTAAACATGGCCTTATATTCTCCTTTTATTTTAAAGAATTATATTTGAAACTTCTGCTTTTTAGAAATAAGGATCAACAAGTAAGTTGTAGGTGATGCTTTATTGGACTACTCCAATAAAAATATATCGGCTACAACCTTTTTTATTGACCCTTATTTTTACATATTTAAATGAACTAACATGACATTCACAATAAATAGTGGTTATTTTGGAAAGCCTTGGAATTTTACCGTGACTGTCTGATTTCCCAGCGTTCCCCTCTTTCCCTATATTTGGAGGCCAGATCCATTAAACTGCCTATCTAAAAATTATAAAGGAGGCACTTTTTCATTAAAAAAAATGTATTTGTTTCTGCATTGACTCTTTACTAGACATTGACTCTTTTCCCTCCTTTGACAATAGTGATACATATTGTTTGGTTTCTTAGGAATACTCCAAGTCTTCAGGATAAAAATCTACAAGCCTGGCTTAACTTAAAAATGATTTCCCAAAATTAATTACCACCATGAACATCTTGAAAAGAACAAGCACTGCTCATAGGCATCTTTGAATGAGCCAAGTCATTTTTTTCTGTGAAGATACACTAGAAGGAAATTGCACGGCAGTGCACAATTGAACTTGGTACTTAGTGTGTTTTATTAAAATGTCGCTGTTTTGGTTCAAGTATATCTCACTGTAATGTCACCTGTAGTAATGTTTCTTTTAGCACTATATAGAGAAATAATTCCACAAGAAAACAATATTTAATATGCAGTAATCTCTAAATTATTACTGGGTCTTGATAGAAGACTGCAAGATATTCTTAATTGTTTGTTAAATATCCAAGAGACTTACTAATTGATACTGATTGCGTAGTTTGTAGAAGACAACGTTAAGATCTATATAGTCAAGCTATTGTTTTCAATATTTTCTAACATTTCAGTACAGAAACCAGCTTGCATAAAGATGTCACTGACGTTTTCTTTCATCAATACAAGCTGATTCAAATGGCATTTTACTTTTAATTATACTGTCACTCCCTTTAAACAGTAAATGTAGTGTAGAAAAACAAACAATCACGTTTGTGTGGATGTGGGCACAACCACCAGTTTTCCATGATACTGCAGCTGCTGCTACTTGACTGTCCTCTTCCTGTGGAATTGTGGGAAATTGCCTGACTGTTCCTGCAGCCTGCTAGCTCTGCTCTTATACTGCCTGTCTTCTCCTGGACCAACAATTAACCTGCCTGCAAAGGCTTTGCTGTGAACCAAGCTGCAAGTTGCCAACACATATCAAATATGGGTAGCTTTTTGAATGGTGATGAAGGGTGAGATTGATATCATGAGAAAGTGGAAGTTGAATAATGGGTGGAAATTTGGAGAAAAGGCAAACAGATTGGGAGGTATAGAATGGGCGATGGCTCAAATAGAAAAAGGAAATAAAGAACTGACAAAAATATCCTCACACAAAACCATGTTTTAGTCTATTAAGACTATAAAAACAGATTTTCTGGAAATTCTGTCACATTTTAAGATAATATATGATATACACATTTATGTAAATATAGAATTCAATTGCCAAAGATTTTATAATCCCTGCAGCAAAATCTACCCCTTTATTAAAGTGCCATGTAGAACTTTGAGAAGGTGAAAATATGTTGCATATTATCTTCCAAAAGGAGAGCAAAGTCTGACTTGTTAGCAGTTCTCTTAACTGAAACAATATTAAAATTCCGAAAGAAAATATGAGTAGAAAAAAACATTATTTTATTTGAACTGTCTAAAATTGAAGTTTGATATATAGAAGGTTTTGTGTGACTAGTACTCTAAAGGGTCTATTCAAAGGGTTATTTTTTTTTAGATTGAAGTCTTTTCAGCCAGCATATTCAAGAATGCCTAGGGGCAGCATGCAGGAAATTTTGATTTTGTAGGATTTTATTTTGTATGTGGGTGTATTATTTTGTTGACCATGCTTATTCTGAACTACTGTGGGATTATTTCAGGTCACTAAGAAGCAGATCTTTCATTCAGTGCCAGCATTCAGGGATTTCCATCTATTTCAGGAACATGCATCTGTTGACTGATTTTTTTTATTATGATCTATCACTGTACTGTATATTTGTGTATGTGTTTTTTAAAGTTTGTATAAAGAAATGTATGGGAAAATAAAATAATTTTGTACAAAAAATGGTTTTGTTTCGTTGACGACTTTCATTGAAGACATTGAGGGACTGGATGGGTGTCATGATGCTTCAAGAAGGCCATACTACAGACTAGTCTGGTGTGCAGGGACCTGGAGAAGGACCTCAAATGATTGTTTCTGAGGATCGCAAGATGGGAAAACAGTGTGACAAGGCAGTGGTCAAAGCCAGAAGGATGCTGTGTTGAATATAGAGAGGAATTACCAACAGAAAGGAGAAAGGTATTAATGCCAATGTATAAGTCGCTGGTGAGGCCTCATTTGGAATATTGTGTTCAGTTTTGGAGACCATATCTCACAAAGGATATAAAAAGACTTGAAACAGTTCAGAGGTAGGTGACTAAAATGATTTGGAGCCTGCACCAGAAAATGTATGAGAAGAGACTTGAAGACCTAAATATGTAAACGCTAGAGGAGAGGAGGGACATGGGAGATATTATACAGACCTTTAAATACTTAGAGGGTTAATGAACAACATTTTTCAAAGACAGGGAAGCTGTAAAACTAGAGGGCATAACATGAAGCTACAAGGCGGTAAACTGAAAGGCAACATCAGGAAATACTTTTTCCCTGAAAGGGTGGTGGATGCTTGGAATGCCCTCCCGATGGAAATGGTGGGCAAATACAGAATTCAAAATGCATGGGGCAGACACAGTGGATCCTTTTTATACCAACAGGATAAAATCAAAATAAACTTAACTATCTCTTACGAGTATATCTAAACAAATAGGGGTGGCCTGCATGAAGCGGTGGGCACACCCCTAAACAAAGGCATGGGGAGGGGTGACCCGCATGGAGCAGCAGATGCACCTACACTTGCCACCTTGCTGGGCAAACTTAGATGGACCATACTGGTCTTTCTCCAGGAACAAGCAGGAAGTCAGTCTTCACATATGGGTGACATCAGCCCTGAAGGAGCCTGTGCGGAAGCATCTCCCAAGCTGTCAAGAAAGCCTTTGGGAGACAATGCACAAACACAAACTGCTCAGCAGCTATGAACTGCTCCATAGTTAGAAATCACTGCATATGAGAATTTGATTTCAAGGAGTGCTCCGGTTGACAGCGATTTCTAACTACGGAGCAGTTCACAGCTGCTGAGCAGTTTGTTTTTGCGCATGGTTACACTGCAAGAAATAGTGGAAGAGAAACATATAACAGAGGAGCTGGCAGCTGAGGATTTTTAGGACAACATCAGAAGAGAAAGCAACATTGTTTAAAGAAAAAAGTGACATTGTCTGTGCTGGGCTCTGAGTTTGCACTGGATTTTGCTGTTTTGATCGAGTATTTAGTGACGATAAAGATTTTTTAATACCTGAAGAAGCCATATTGGGATGGTGAAACCAACGACCATGGTTGTAGTCAGGGACGGCCCAAGGGGGGTACAGGGCTATGTGCGGAGACTCATTGTGGGACTTCATTTGCAAAAGGGACCTTGTTTGCATAATGTTAACGTGCACTAACGTTTAATAAACATACCTCTTAATGAGCGTATGGATAAAGAAAGACTACCAGATTTCTACATTATGATACTCCAGTGCCAACTGCCAGGCACATTAGGAAGTACTATACATCCTGCCCATTTAGAACACATCCAATAAATTACACCCACGGAAATCAACTCTCATAAACCCCAAAAATACACTCTTGATTCCACTATAGCATTTCCTGGAACTTTTTCACGAATGCTTAATTGAAAAAAATGCCCCCATTTACTCCCCACCAAAGTCACTCATAATAACCCTCCCCATGTGGTTGTTAATGTTTCATTAATTTTTGTCGGATCGCTCGCCTTGAAAAGGAATTATCCTATTCTCAGAGTGAGCCCTCTATTTTAATCACTTAAATACCGCCTTCCTTAGGCTGTTTAAAACCTGACCACGCAACACAAGTCGCTGTCAGTATCACCACTGAAATCTGTAATAGGAAGTTGGAAGCTCATTCATCATCGAGTGAAAATCACTAGTACTCAGTCCAAATCTCTATAATGAGTAAAACAGTCCAGAGAACAAGTATTTAGCTTCCACGATGAACTAGAAGGAAAATCTCGTCGGCTGGAACTAAGCAACCACTCTGCTGTGCTCCCAAACAAATGGGTCCAACTCCATCGCCGATGCTGGCATTCCTTCACGATGCCCGTCCTCGTAGGGTCCCCCGCGACACTAGTAGTGTTTCAAGCTGCGCTTTCCATCAGCTCTTCCTCAGGCTTATGAACCCCACTGCCCCTAGTCCCAATAAATACGCCGCAATGACGTGACGTCAGAGAAACCCAATGCTCTCCCCCTTCAACAACTTTATTCAAATCGCAAACCCCACCAGTCAATCTCAACATTCATGCCATGTGGTATCATAGAGCCCAAATGAAAAATCCAATACTGTTCCCTTAAATGAAGTCGAGCTTGACGATCCCCTCCTCGAAGGGGCCGGGAAATGACCTCTAATACCCGCCACCGCAAATCTATAAAATAATGTCCTTGCTGCTGACAATGAAGCACTCCTGGAGCCCCTTCCTGCCGCCGATTGATCTGAGACCGATGTTCCAACAGCCTCTTTCGTACAGGGCGAGTAGTGCTCCCAACATAAAGAAAATTACAGGGGCACACCAGAACATAGATTACAAACTCCGTATGACAATCAGAAATACTCTTAGATCAATGCTGCACCCCCGTGTTAGGATCCTCCCAAACTGGGCCCTCCAGTGTAGTGTGACAGAAATCACAATGCCCACAAGCATAGTGGCCCCTATGATTATCAGACCCCAGCCCTGCCGGAGCCGATGTACGCACTATCCAATTGCCTAATTTGCGGGACCTCCGGTAAGCTATCATTAAAGGTTTCCGAAAACAAGAATGCAGAGACAGCATAGACCAGTGTTTCTTCAAAATATGAATTATCCTCGGAGCATTCGGCACAAAGGGGACCACCCCAATCACTACATCATTCTTCTTCCCCCTGCCCAGGGGTGATTGCTCAACATTCTCCCACCAAGTCGGGTGATTGTAGAGAGCCCGTTTGTAAGCCATTCTTACCAGGGATTCCGGGTAGCCCCTTGCCAATAAACGCTCACGTAAAGCTTTTGCATGATGATGATATTGTGCAATTGAAGAACATAATCTTCGAATTCGAAGAAACTGCCCAAAAGGTAAATTCTTTTTGAGAGAAGTAGGATGGAAACTGGAATAATGCAACAGTACGTTCTTCTGTATGGACTTCCTATAAAGAGTACTCAACAAGGTGGTACCTTGAATGTATAGCAGAAGATCCAGAAACTCGATTTTCTGGTAATGATACTTAGGAGTAAACTGTAAATTAACATCAAACGTAATTAACCTAGCTAAAAAATGCTGTAACCCTTCCTCCGACCCAGTCCAAATGAAAAAAATATCATCCAAAAACCATTTCCACAGGATAATATAACAAAAGTCACCCGAGGGGTACACAAACCGTTCCTCAAAATTTGCCACATACAGTGACGCCACCGACGGCGCTACTGTTGCGCCCATCGCTACTCCATAACTTTGATGATAAAATCGTCCAGCATACACAAAATAGTTTGATTCCAAAACCAACTTCAGCAGACGCAAAACAAAATGCCGAGGCAATCTAGGAGGAGGCTGCCATGCCAAACCTGAAATCACCTCATAAGCCTCCCTCTGAGGAATATTAGTATAAAGGGAGACCACGTCTAATGTCACCAAAATTGAAGATGTAGGTATAAATAATTGTGCAGTTAATGACAATAGATGGAAAGAGTCACGAATAAACGATCTGGTGGCTTGCATCAAAGGCTGGAAAAAATAATCGCAAAACTGCGACAACGGTTCCAACACAGAGTTCCTGCAGGAAACTATGGGCCTCCCTGGCGTGTCAATAAGCGATTTGTGCACTTTTGGAACCATATACAAAATGGGAAGAACCGGAAAAGCAACATTCAGGAATGCAAATTCCTTTTTGGTTATCCAATTGCATTCCAATGCTTCAGATGTCAATTGTTTAATCTCCTGTTGCAACCTCTTGGTCGCATCCTCCAATAAACCAGAGTAATACTTGGCATCCATTTTTGGCATTTAGAACACATAGCAAACCTGCTGTATCATAACAGCACTACCAGGACTCTCAAAGCACCAAACACTACCTATCAAAAGGCAGCACTGCAAATATTAAACCAATACTTCTCAGAGAATACCAATACATCTCCTACTGGGAAAGAGAACAATTGGCACTGTCATATAGAAACTACATACAGAGAATTGCTCAGCTCGGTTACAATGCAGAACATAGACTGTCACCAAACAAAGAACAAGGGATCACAATTTAGAAATAGGAAGACAATAATTAAACTGGGACCCCCAAAAGCCAAACTTGGAATATACAACAAAACTGGAGAAATAAAACTATAATTTAATTTCCTCTTGTACTAAACAAAATGCAGACTTTAACGATGCACATTACCCAGAGGTGACATATTCCAGTTGTTAAATTCAGAATAAAAAAATATTTTTCTACCTTTTGTTTGTGCATTTTATTTTTCAGTTGCAATTTCTCCAGTCACTTTCTTCTGGTTTCTTTGTGACTTCTGCTAACTCTCCATTGTCTGCTGTCCATTTGTTCTTTCTTCTAGTTTTTTTCCCTTCTCTCTCTACATCTGCTTTAACATACTGATCTTTCTCCTTTTGCTCTTTCCTCCATTTCTTTCTTTATTCCTTTTGCATCCACTCAAATTTCAGCCCTCCATCCTCAATCCCCACTTATCCCCAGTACCCGGCCAATCGTAGATTTTTCTTCCCTCCCCCACAAAATATCTTTTCCTCTCTCCATCCTCACTCCCTCAGCCCCATCCCTTTTCTAGTCCTCCCCCCAACATCTTCTCCCTTCTAGTTCCAGCCCCACCTAGCATCCGTTCCCTTCTAGTCCCATTCTCCCATCCCTCCGCATCAGCCCATTTCCAGTCCTAGCCCCCTCATTAGCCCATTTCCAAACCAGTCCCCCATCAGCCATTTCTAGTCCTATCCTAGCCCCCCATCAGCTCATTTCCAATCCTAGCCCCCATCATCCCTTTCCAGTCCAATCCTAGCCCCCTTCAGCCCATTTCCAGTCCTATCTCCCCCATCAGCCCTTTCCAGTCCTATCCAAGCCTCCCATCAGCCCATTTCCAGTCCTATTCTAGACCCCATCAACCAAATTTACAGTCCTAGCTCCCCCCACTCAGCTCATTTCCAATCTAAGCCCCCCTCCCCATCAGCTATTTCCAGTCCTAACTCCCCCTCAGCAGCCAATTTCCAGTCCAAACCCCCCACTCAGCCCATTTCCAATCTAAGCCCCCCTCCCCATCAGCTATTTCCAGTCCTAGCTCCCCCCACTCAGCCCATTTCCAGTCCAAGCCCGTCCCCCACTCAGCCTATTTCCAGTCCAAGCCCCCCTCCCCATCAGCTATTTCTAGCTCCCCCCACTCAGCCCATTTCCAGTCCAAGCCCATCCCCCACTCAGGCCATTTCCAATCCAAGCTCCCCTCCCCCTCAGTTGTTTCCAGTCTTGCCCCCCCCCCCCCCCCCGAAGAGCCCTGCGTCTGTCCAAATGTCTTTAGAGGGAGCCAAAGAGGTTCCTGCTCACCTCTGACAGGCGCTGAAGTGAAGAGTGCCTTTTTTCTTCACTTCAGCAGCTATATTGTAGTATAGGCAGCCGGTGTGCTAGAGCTCAAAAGGAACTTCCTGTTTCCTGACACAGCGTGGCAGCGGCCTATACTACAATACAGCTGCTGAAGTGAAGAAAAAAGGTGCTCTTCAGCGGCTGTCAGAGGTAAGCCAGAGTCTCTCCTGCTCCTTCTAAAGCTGCCCTGCCGGTGCTGAATATGTGAGATGATGTTGGCACGGGGCCCCCTGAAGTGCAGGGCGCTGTGTGAACAACATGATCGCACAATGGACGGGCTGGCCCTGGTGGTTGTGCAATAAGGGAAGTCATCATGTTGCCAATTGGAACAGGAATAATTTCAGTTAAACTAATGAGTGACAATCTTCAGGGGCATTAAGAAAAGTCATCTGGTGCTGATTCAAGAGAGGAATGATTCAGTTAAACTAATGACCAATAATCATCAGGAATTCATGTTTTTACTAGTGAATATAAATTTGTCTGAGTAGCAGCAGTTTGGCATTGAATTATTGTCATTATTGTTGAAATGATTATTGTATTTTAAGTTTATGATAAATGTGTGTATGACAAATGTGTAAATTTTAATTTGTGTTGGATATTGGTGTGGAATATATAAAAGAAGATATTAAATGTGATGATAATAGAGTCCTACTTTTAATCTGTGGTTGGGGGCGGGGGAGGGACACATGCATGCCTGCTATTCCCTAACCATGGTGTGCATCACTGGAGGCTGGATGTAGGCAGTTCAGAAGGCACAATCTGCCATAGACGTGTTTGAATGGCATAAAGATAAATTCAGGTCTACCCTATGAACATTTGATGAGGCCACACAGGAACAATATAGTGATGCAGGTCATGTATCTGAAACATGTATGTAACAATAATCTATGAGACTAGGGTTGGGGTGAGAGTGAATGGGGCAGGCCACAGCCCTGACATCAGTAATGTGTTGGGTCCTATGCATATGTGTGCCCTTGCCATGGAAAATCATAGTGGTGGTTTGTAGTGCTATGATCCTAACTCACTAAGTGTACACACTGACAGAATGATTCCAGACAAATAGAACTGGTTTATTTACATTGGCACACATTTTAACACAGCAAAATGGCCACCAACAAACCCTAGCCAGAGCCACCCTCCCTGTGTGATGGGAGTATATGGACTGAGATGCATGACACCACCTGCTGCACAGCGTCAGAGAGGGCATGCATCTCAACCTGCATCCCCTCAAGATGGCCCAGCATGATGTCCTGAGCCTATGTGAATGCAGAAAAGCTCTGCTGCATCTTGTGATGTATGTCCCAGAGAAGCAGCAGGACCTCTGGCTCATCAAAAACCAGAGGGACATCATGGTGAGCTATCTGATGGTCATGCACTGAGGGATTATGATGCGCTATGACAGAAACATGTGCAGCTGCAGCATGTCTCTGTGCATTCCATCATCTCCCCAACCTCACCCACCCCAGTCGAACTCCCCCTCCCCCCCTTGGGCCAGAGCCTTTGCCCCAAACAATATTACCCACCCCTCCTCCTCCAAGCTTCTCATTCCCCCACAGAAGACCCTCTAACCATCCCCTACAGCTCTTCCATGGGGGAGGGGGGAGTGTTGGCTGTGGAGCGATTGGGGCAGATTGTTGCCGATCCTAAGGCTGGCTTACATCACATGGCAGATGCATTTCAGTGCTCTGTGGCTCATCAGCAGAGTCCATATTGCCATGTAGCTCCTCAGCAATGTCTGTTTCTGGAGAGAGATCAATGATGAGATGATGGCTGTCACTGCTCTCTGAACTTCCTAGCTCCCCCAGACCCCTCGTGCAACTGAAGGGGCATCAAGGTCCTCATCCCCCCTCTTCCCTTCTGGTTGGAATGGGAGCTGCCAATCCCTCTTGCACTTCCTCACCTGCAGCAGCATCATCCTCATCGTCCTCCTCTTCTGCTTCCATCTCTTCCGGCACATCTGCTGCCACTGCTGCAGCTGTAAACAACATATGAAAGCTATGATCATTAGGCATGTAGATAGCTGGGTGGCTGGTGGACGTGAGGATCGCTTGGTAACATGCCTGCCTGGTGCGAAGGTAGCGGACCTCACGCGCCACCTAGATAAGGTCTTAGATAGTGCTGGGGAGGAGTCTGCTGTCTTGGTACATGTCGGTACCAATGACATAGGAAAATGTGGTAGGGAGGTTCTGGAGGCAAAATTTAGGCTTTTAGGTAGGAAGTTGAAATCCAGAACTTCCATAGTAGCATTCTCCGAAATGCTTCCTGTTCCACGCGCAGGACCCAAAAGGCAGGCAGAGCTCCCGGAGTATCAATGCGTGGATGAGACAATGGTGCAGAGATGAGGGTTTTGGATTTGTTAGGAACTGGGGAACATTCTGGGGAAAGGAGGGGCTCTTCCGAAGGGATGGGCTTCACCTTAACCGGGATGGAACCAGGCTGCTGGCATTAACCTTTAAAAAGGAGATAGAGCAGCTTTTAAACTAGATATTAGGGGAAAGCCGACAGTCGCCCGAGAGCGCATGGTTCGGAAGAATGTATCCTTGAAGGATACTACCAAAAGCAGAGAGGTTCCACAAAAGAGTAAAGTAGCCCAAATGCCCTCAAGTATGGAGCAGACAGAGCTTAAAGATCCCAATTTACCCATGTCTAACAATAGCCAAATTAACATGAATAAAATACATTCTCTAAAATGCTTGTATGCTAATGCTAGAAGTCTAAAGAATAAGATGGCAGAGTTAGAATATATAGCACTAAATGAAAGGATAGATATGATTGGAATATCAGAGACATGGTGGAAGGAGGACAACCAGTGGGACACTGATACCTGGGTACAAACTATATCGTAATGATAGAGCTGATCAAATTGGTGGAGGGGTTGCGCTCTATGTTAGAGAGGGCATTGACTCAGAAAGGATTAAAGTTTTGCAGGAAACAAAATCTGCTGTAGAATCTATATGGATTGAAATTCCATATAAAAGGGGGAAGTCAATGGCAGTGGGGGTGTACTATCGAGCACCTGGCCAGAATGACCAAATGGATGATGAAATGCTCAAAGAAATCAAGGAAGCTAACAAAAGTTACAGCACAGTAATAATAATGGGTGATTTCAATTACCCCGGTATCGACTGGGTCAGTGTCACGTCAGGACATGCTAGGGAGATAAAGTTCCTAGATGAAATAAATGACTGCTTCTTGGAGCAGCTGGTTCATGAACCAACCAGAGGGGAAGCCATATTAGACCTAGTCCTTAGTGGAACACCAGATCTAGTGCAATTATAAGGGTGTTGGTGCCACTTGGCAATAGTGATCATAGCATGATCGCCTTTGATTTAATTAGTGGAGGAGGGATAGTAAGGAAATCCACAGTACTACCTTTTTAACTTTTGAAAGGGAGACTATGATAAAATGAGGAAAACAGTTAAGAAAAAACTAAAAGGAGCAGTTGCGAAGGTTAAAGACGTACATCAAGCTTCGGTGTTGTTGAAAAATACTATCTTGGAAGCCCAGACCAGCTGTATCCCACGCTTTAAAAGAAGTGGAAGGAAGTCCAAAAAACTGCCACCATGGTTTAAAGGTGAGGTCAGAGAGGCTGTTGTTGCCAAAAAAGCATCTTTCAGGAAATGGAAAAAAGAGCCAAACGACGAAACCTGGAAACAGCACAAACACTGGCAAGTCAAATGCAAGGCATTGATAAGGCAGGCAAAGAGAGAATTTGAGAAGAAGCTTGCTGCGGAAGCAAAAACGTGAAATAAAGACCTTTTCAAGTACATTCATAGCAAAAAACCTGTGTGAGAGAGTCAGTTGGTCCATTAGATGATAAAGGGGTTAAAGGAGCACTAAGAGGCGACAAGGCGATAGTGGAGAGACTGAATGAATTCTTTGCTTCGGTCTTTACTGAGGAAGATGTAGGGATGTTACCCATGACTGAAGTGGTATTTAAAGGTGCAGAAGAATTGAAGGAAATATCGATACATCGCGAAGATGTCTTACAACTATTAGATAAACTGAAGAGTAGAAAATCACCTGGGCCGGATGGTATACATCCAAGGGTGTTGAAAGAACTGAAATATGAGATTGCAGAACTGCTATCAGTAATCTGTGAACTATCATTAAAATCATCTCTAATACCTGAAGATTGGAGGATCGCCAATGTAACACCAATTTTTAAAAAGGGTTCCAGGGGTGATCCGGGAAACTACAGACCGGTGAGCCTGATATCAGTACCAGGAAAAATGGTAGAAACCATCATAAAGAATAAAATTACTCAGCATGTAGATAGTCACAACCTAATGGGAGACAGCCAACATGGCTTTAGACAAGGAAGATCTTGTCTTACTAATCTGTTATGTTTTTTTGAAGGAGTGAATAAACAGGTGGACAAAGGTGAGTCGGTTGATATTGTGTATCTGGACTTTCAGAAAGCCTTTGACAAGGTCCCTCATCAGAGACTTTTGGCAAAACTAAAGAGTCATGGGATAGGAGGCAGTGTACTATTGTGGATCAGGAACCGGTTAAAAGATAGAAAGCAGAGGGTAGGGCTAAATGGCCAATTTTCCCAATGGAGAAAGGTGAATAGTGGTGTACCCCAGGGATCTGTGCTAGGTCCGCTGCTTTTTGACATATTCATAAATGACCTGGAAAGTGGAATAACGAGTGAGGTTATCAAATTTGCAGATGAGACAAAACTATTTAAAGTTGTTAAAACCCATGAGGATTGTGAAAAATTGCAAGAGGATCTTGATAAATTGGAAGACTGGGCATCAAAATGGCAGATGAAATTTAATGTGGACAAATGCAAGGTTATGCACCTAGGGAAGAACAACCCAAACTATGGTTACACGATGCAAGGTTCCACATTAGGAACCACCACCCAGGAAAAAGATTTAGGCGTCATTGTGGATACCATGTTAAAACCCTCGGCCCAGTGTGCAGCGGCGGCCAAGAGAGCAAATAGAATGCTAGGTATGATAAGGAAAGGAATGGAAAATAAAACAAAAGATATTATAATGCCTCTATATCGTTCCATGGTGAGACCGCACCTTGAATACTGTGTGCAATTCTGGTCGCCGTATCTTAAAAAGGATATAGCGATTTTAGAAAAGGTACAGAGAAGAGCCACCAAGATGGTAAAGGGGATGGAAGGATACTCCTATGAAGAAAGGCTAAAAATGTTACGGCTCTTTAACCTTGAAAAGAGACGGCTAATCTTATTAAAATGTAAAGAATTAGAATTTCTGGATGGAATGCTGAGGAGGTTGTTTTAGACCCCTGATGTGTGCAATGTAAGGCCTGCTCTTGAGCATAATCATATTTAAAGCCTGTTTATTGAAAGGCTTTATTGGGGCTTTTTAGTTTGTGCCTTAGTGCTGCGTTGGCACCCCAATATTGGACCTCACCTACTCCTTATAATTTATGTATAAATTTGTAAAACAGGAAACTTAAAAGTTAAAACCAATCTAATTTATGGAACTAAAATACACAGGTCTGTAGCAAATATAAATCTGCGTTGTTATCCTGTGAGGCAGAAAGTGACATCACTCGATACAGAGCTCCAGTTACTGTCTGCCCACTTTACATTCTACAAAGCACTATTTTACACATTCACTTCACAGTTTTTTCTCTTTAACACATTTGTCCCTTTTCCCTTATATGGTTATTCTGTACAACAACCTTGGAAACACATTCTTTCTTTGGTCTTTTTTATGGTTCTATACAGGGCCTTATCTCTATGTCCCATCACCCTTAGCCTCCCCCAATTCCTGTCTTTCCTCTGGTTTATGTATACTCATGGATAGAGCATTCTGTCTGCAATTCATCTTGTCAGCAGTTTTGTCTTGTCAGCAATTTCGAAGGTTCACAGAACACACACACACTGTTTTCATTCACCCATTTCAAAATGGAGTTTTCAGAGAGGATTCTGGGAAAGAGACAGAGATTTTTCCAGCCCTCTTGTCTTCTTAGCTTGTATAGCACCGAGGTCTTTTGCCTCCTATTTGCATTATTTGTAATACCATACTGCATATTGCCAGCTGATTTGTTTGAGTGATAGCATGTTTGGACTTTTTTTTTGCTCTATAAGAGCAATGGTCATAAAGAGCAGAGGAAGAACCAAAGCCCTTTCCCCCACTCCCCAAGTAGAAAGGGCTTGCTCTAGAAGTTCTACAATTAACCTGGCCCCTAAGAAGCTGTCGTCCCCCCTGCCAATAGAAAATAAATGTAAGCAAGAAGGAAACATAGAAACATGATGGCAGAAAAAAAAACATATGGCCTATCCAGTCTGCCCTGCCATATCAGCTACTACAGAACCCTTTTTTCTTTTTGAGATCTTCTGTGTTTGTCCTATGCTTTCTTAAATTCAGATACTGTCCTTATCTCTGCTACTTCCACTGGGAGACTATTCCACACATATACCACTCTTTCCATAAAGAAATATTTCCGCTATCATTTTTAATATGCAGCTTGCAGCCTGTTATTTCTGCGGTTTTGTTCCTTGGGGGCTTTTGAGATTTAGTAGCCTACAAGTAAAATGGTATTTTGGTTTGTTTTGCTTCAGCAAGATGTACCATTTCTATCACATATATTGTGTTTTGTGAGTCTCTGATTTTTCTCACAAAAGCATGTTGTTAAGTGCCATCAAGTCGGTGTCAACTCATGGCAACACTCTGGATAGCTGATCTAAACTGTGTTCAGTCTTCAGTCAGGCAGCTCATTGTTGATAGAATGGCACCCATAGCTGCTGCTATTGTATCGATCCATCTCATTGCTGGCATTCTCTTAAAAAAAAAAAAAAAGCATGACCTCTCATTTATGTGTGCTCTAATTTCTAATTATTTATCCCCATATCTGCTAGTCTGTGAATAGCCATTATGTGGGTTGGTTGGACAATATTTGTCAATATGCAATGAAAAAAAAACAATTCATAAGGGCTTAAATTCAAGCTAGGAAATGGGAAATCTTTAAGGCTCATGTTAGGAAGGCTCTTAAACAGGCTGACTAGCCTGATGAAGGAGTTAGATATAGGTTACCTAACAGAGTAGAAGAAATGGATGTTCATTCCAAGGAAAGAGCAGTATAAGCTAGGGAGGGATAAGATACTGTACATCAGACAGGAGAAGGACATTGGGATGATTTACTGGTCTACAATTTTTTAAAAATTGCTTCAGAGAGAAAATCTGCCAATTCTTATGGATTTTGATGCGCTGAATTAAAAAAAATGCTGATTAAAATCACTGATTGGCTACTGTTTCCAAGATATCTAAGCTTTTCCATTTTACATGTGTATATATAGTAGTAGAATTTTAATCACAAATTATTATAAACCTAGTTCTTTTCATGTGTTTATGGTTGCCATATATATGACCTTCATAGTAGTTCACCTGTCATCTTTGTTTAAAAGTTTAAAAATCAGCCAAAGAGTTATTTAAATATAATTTATTAAAAAAGCATGAAACAGAAAGCAAGAAGTGACTATGCATGCATTGGTATTCATTTCAGACCTTGTTTAGTTTCTTCTCAGTGTTTCTTGGCTTGCCTCTTGTATTCTGTAAATGGAGAATCTCTTGTCACTGTCCAGCAATAGTCTGCAAGCATTGACTGGCTCTATTTGTCTTGATATCTTTTCTCTATTGCTGCAATGTCCTGATGAAATCGTTCGCCATGCTTATCGCTCACTGCTCTGCAGTTCAGTGGAAAAAAAATCAAGATGAGAGTGCAAAAAATGTATCTTTAGTGACATGTTGCAGCCAAGACTTTTGTACGCATTGAGTAGTTTTTCCACCAATTTCCTGTAGTTGTCTGCTTTGTTTCCGAGAAAATTTGTTGATACTGACTGGAAGGCTTTCCATGCCACCTTTCTTTCTTTGCCACGTAGTGCAGTTAAATGCATCATCTTGAAGAAGTTCACAGATCTGAGTATAAACAAAGACACCTTCCTTTATCTTAGCTTAACTTAGTCTTGGAAATTTCCCACCAAGATACTTGAAAGCTGATTTTTTTTTTTTTGTCCACGGCCTTGATGACATTTTTTATTAGACTGCTTAATGTGTAAGATAGGTAATAAAATCTTCCTTGATTCAGTAAGTGGTAGATGCTTCACCCTTTTCTTTCTGGGCTCCAATTACTGCCAGAGTGGCCAATCTCTCTTGATGATGTGAGATTCTTTCGCACAACGATCCCGTTCACAGAGAAAGCAGCAGTACTTTGTGTATCCAGTCTGCAGACCGAGCAACAGAGCTGCAACTTTCAAATCACCACAAAGTTGCCACTGATGTTGGTCATAATTTATGCATCTCAGCAGCTGTTTTATATTGTCATAGGTTTCCTTCATATGGACTGTGCGACCAGCTGGAATAGATGGCAAAACATTGCTATTATGCAGCAAAACAGCTTTAAGACTCGTTTTCGATGAATTGATGAACAGTCGCCACTCATCTGGATGATGAATGATGTTGAGGGCTGCCATCAGGCCATCAGTGTTTGTTGCAGGCTACAAGATCACCTTCCATGAAGAAGAATGTAAGAAGATCCTTTTGACATTCACGGAACATGGAAACCCTAATATCACCTGACAGGAGGTGGTTCTGCTGCGGTCTGGAGTCCAGCAGCTCTGCCTTATTCTTAGGTAGTTCTAAATCCCTGACAAAGTCATTCAATTCTCCTTGTGTTATCAGATGTGGTTCAGAGGAGGAGGATGGAAGAAAATCTGGGTCGTATGACATTGAAGGTTCAGGACCAGAAGTTTCATTCCCTTCCTCTTCCTCGTCTGACTCAAGTGAGAGTGATTCTGGAGCATCAGGGACTGGCAGTCCTCCTCCGTGGGATAATGGGTATATAGCTGATGGAATGTTTGGATACTGCAGAGTCCACTTTTTCTTCTTCGTCAAACCACCAACAGAGGAGGCACCATGCAGAAGTGACAATGATCTATCGGCTCTTTCCAAATCATGGCACTGCAAAAGGCATGGATTTCCTTTTACTGTTCAACCACTGGTGAAGATTTGTTGTACAAGTGTTGCAGCATAGGTGTGGGGCCCAGCTCTTGAACTTATCTCCAATTTTGCAGCGAAAGTAAAGGTGGTAGGCTTTCTTAATCAAAGTGATTATACTGCATTTTTGTGATGTCACTTCACCATGAATGTAGCAGAAGTGATCTGCATTGCTCAAACAATTATGAGGCATCTCTCACTTTGGCTAAATGGAAAAAATTAAACACTGAAAAGACTGATCTATAGCCAAAACACCACTGACATGTCATGTTCTTTAAAAAAAAACCAAATGTGCAATTTTTTCTGCAGAGTAAGCCAAGTTGGGATTGCATCATCTATGACTTCAAGGAATAACATGAAGCAATTCGTATCATGTATGACCAGGGCTGACCCATTCACTAGGAGAGCTAAGCGGCTGCCTAGGTTAGCCAGCTCGGGTTGGCAGCAGCAGTGGCACACATGATTGGCTGCACCACCCTTCCACCCCCCAGCTGCTGCGAATTCCATTGGGGGGGGGGAGGCAGACAGCGGCAGTATTTCCAAAAGCATTGGCTTTTTGCTGCTGCCCGCACCAGGCCATGTCCTTCAGCACACATGGCATACTGCTTCTGACCCCCTCTGACATGGAAGGGGGTCAGAAGCAGCAGGCTGCCACTTTTTGAAATACTGCTGCTGCCTGCCTCCGCCCTCCCAAGATGGAATTGGCCACAATGGAGGGTGGTGTGGGGAAGCAGTGGGGGGAAGCAAGGTGGCAGTTGGGGGAAGTAGGGTGCAAGGTGGCAGCTGGGAGAGCGGCGAGGCTGTGGTTACTGCCTAGGGTGACAATACCCTTGGGCTAGCCCTGTGTATGATGCAATAGCACTTTCAAATTGCATCATTCATTAATTGTTTTGCCTGAAAAGCAAGTACTGTCCAAACAAAAACATAGATTTAATTGAGATCCCTTTCTATTATAACTCGCATATCCTTAGCACTTCTGAAGTCAAGGTCTTATGTATTGACCTAGTAGTGTAAATTGAAAATTGGAGCCAATTTTAAACATCATTTATTTTTCTTGAACAGTCAGTACTCACATATGGAGTGATGTTGACGCAGAAGCATCTCTCCAGCTTTCAAAGAAGGCCTTTGGGAGAAGCCACCAGGCATGCATGGTCCTCTTCTTGCCCAAAGGTGCCATCTTACTCAGCCTCCCTTTTTCTGTGGAGCCCTGCAGACGTTCATCTTTCTTCCCTAGAAAACAGTTGATTTTCTCGAAAACTTTGGTGTGCCATCCAGTTAGCATCTGTTCCTTTCCTACCTCTGTGCCCCGTCGCTTTGGCCTCGGGACTTGGAACCTGTTTAGTTAGGGTTTTGTTCCATCCAGTGCAGTTTTGTGCCTTTTCTAACCGCTGGCCGCGTCGAAGGTCTTCAACCTCTCTGGGGCCCTTTTTTCCCCAATGGCCACTGGGTTTAAAAAGTGTGATCGGTGTTCCAAGAACATGTCCCTTACCGACACACATGATTGTTGCCTCAGGTGCCTGGGTGCCAACCATGATGCAGAGACATGCTCCCTGTGCAAAAAGATGTCCACTAAGGTCATCCAGAGTCACTTGGCAGAACAGAATGACATCTTCCACAGGTCAGATTTGGCCTCGGTATTCCCTGTAGCTGCACACTCTAAGGCCCTGTGCAGATCCTTGCAGTTGTGTAAAGCCCCTGCGGTGCCCGAGTAGACAAGTGGACACTCTGAGAAGGGTTCCCTGAAGCAAGAGCATAAGAAAATGAAGAAATCTTTGAGGACCTCTTCCTGGGAAGGGGACACACTCGGCAAGTCCCATGCGAGGTCCCACAGCCCCTGGAGGGTTTTCGAGGAGTCGGAGTAGGAGCAGCTGGTCAAGAAATCTAGGACAGATACTGAGGCTCCAGCAATGGATCTCGGACCCCCGAGGCCCATCCTGTGGAGAACTCCCTCTCCTCCCTGACACCTGAACTGGTCACCCCGGCGTCAGTGTCAAAGACTGCAACCCCTGTGGGAAGCCAGGATGGTGGCGTTGAAACGCAGTGTTTCTGCATTACTTGCCTTGCAGCAAGCGTCGATGCTTAGCCCTGCTGGTGCACATGCTGAAACCAAATGGACCTTGATGCCAAGGACTCCCCGGGCCACCAAAGAGATCTTCAAAAGCCCCATACCTTGCATCGATCCTTGGTGAGGGTCTCGATCCCCTCCCGGTCCTCAGAAGCAAGATCCTCCCTGGCAAGTGCCTCTGGCTCCAGCCAAGCCTTAGCCATGGTACATCGAAGGCCAGATCCAACAATACCCCTAGAATTGTCGGGCCTTGAGTCCTTGATGGACTACTCGGACTGGGAGTCTGATGACAAGGCTTCTCCGGAGACACGAACACATCAGGATCTCCCCTCACTCATTCCCGCCAGTATCGAGGTATCTATCCCTGCCCAAGGACACCTCATTCCTTGAGGTTGTCCGGGACATGGCGAAGGCACGGTCCCTCTCCACAAAATCAGAGGAACTCAAAATCCTCCAATACGAGGCCCCAACCAAAGAGGCCCTCACGGCCCCATTCCCTTTATCCTCTGGTGCTTCCTTCTCCAAATGTGGGAAACACCATCATCAGTGTTGATTGTTAGCCAATGCCTGGATGCTATGTACTGAGTCCAGCAAGGACCCGGCTTCAGGAAGGTACAACTCCCTCATACCTCCATGGTGGTGGAGTCGGCCATGCATCAACAGAAAACCCTGAAGACTCACTCTTTGGTTCCCCTGGGCAGGGAGTCCCACGACCTCGATGCTCTCAGGCATAAATGTTACCTGGACTCGATGCTAGCATGCCGTGTACAAGCATACCAGCTGTATATTGGTATGTACCTCCGAGACCTAACCAAGGAACTCGGGAGGGGGGGAGTTCGGCGGGTCTCATCAGGGACCACCTCCAACACTTCTATACCCTCATGAAGTCTGTCAGGGAGTGCTCGAAGTATTTGTCTCATGTGGCCTATGACTGCTTCGAGTCCAGCATGAGGGTGGCCGCCACAGGCATCTGTGCTAGATGCCAGGCCTGGCTCCAGGTGTCAGACCTCTCGCAATGGTTCCAGGAAAATCTCCTCAATGTCCCTTGCCACAGTGAAAACCTCTTTGGCAAGCCAATGGAGGACAAGGCAGTGGAGATCAAGACTGACTATGTCATAAGGACTCGACTCTCGAGAAAGACCTCCACTTTTCCCAGAAGAAATCATCAGGGAAAAGGCCTCCCTTCCACCGGACAGGACAACCTTACTGAGGTTATCCCCCATACTAGGCCCCACCAGACCCCTCAGCAAGGTCATCAGGGCAAGGGAGCAGGCCAGGGCCCTCGTAAGCCTAAGGGTCCCAAGCACCAAACACCAGCCCCAGCTCACACTGGGTTGGGGTTTTGACTCCCAGAGCATAGTCTCTCCACCCATGGAGGATCAGCTACCAATGGTGTGGGGGGGGGGGCCCTAATTCATTCATTTTTCCCACCGGTAGACTGCCATCACCACAGACTCCTGGGTACTTCAAGTGGTCAGAGAAGGTTATATCCTTCATCTAGACCAGACACCTCCCCTTTTCTTTCCAGGAGAGCCCCCTTGGACTCCCCTGCATCAGGCCCTGCTACTGCAGGAACTTGCAAGCCTTCTCAGGGACAGGACTGTGGAGCTTGTACCACACCACCTCAAATGAAAAGGGTTCTACTCCAGGTACTTTCTGGTCCCAAAAAGAACAGGAGGCCTAAGGCTCATCCTGGACTTGAGAAACCTGAACAAATTCCTAGTGTGGGAGAAGTTCAAAATGCTCTCCCTTGGAACGTTGCTGCCCTATCTCCAGCAGGGAGATTGGCTATGCTCCTTGGACATAAAGGATGCTTATACCCACATCCTTATTCATCCCAGTCATAGACAGTACCTAAGGTTCATGGTTGGGGGTGACCACTACCAGTACAGGGTGCTACCCTTCGGACTAGCCTCCCCACCAAGAGTCTTTACCAAATGCCTAGCAGTGGTGACTGCTTACCTCCATCTTCAAGGGGCCTCTGTCTTCCCATACCTGGACAACTGGCTAGTAAAAGGAGACACAGCTTCAGAGGTGCAACAGGCCACGGCCTGCACCATCAAGGTCCTACATCTGGGGTTTGTGATAAACCACCACAAATCCCACTTCACTCCAATACAGGACCTGGAGTTCATAGAGGCTCACCTGGACACCCTCCAAGCCAAGGCCTGCCTTCCCTCTGGACAGGGTAGATTACCTCAGGGCACTGGCAACCGAGGTGCAGCACCATCATGCCGTGCTGGCACGGTCCATGCATTGCCTGCTCAGCCACATGGCTTCCATAGTCCATGTGGTCCCCAACGCCCACCTCCACATGTGAGCAGCTCAGTGGTGCCTCTGCTCACAGTAGACTCAGACCAAGGGCAGGCTCCGGGACAGGGGCTCAGTGTCCCATCAACTAGCAGAGTCACTCAATTGGTGGCAGGACACACAGCACCTGCAGAAGGGCATGCTTTTTCAACACCCAAATCCCCAGAGGGGCCTCACCACAGATGCTTCCCTACTGGGCTGGGGTGTCCACTGTGAGGAACTGTGCATGCAGGGCAACTTGTCTCCCAAGGAGAACCAGCAGCAGATCAACCTACTGAAGCTCAGACATTTTTCTGGTGATCAGGGCCTTCCAACACCAACTGCAGCATCAGTTGGTGCTGGTCCACATGGACAATGAGGTCGCAATGTTCTACCTGAACAAACAGGGGGGCACTCGCCACCTCTGCCAGGAGGCAGTAGTCCTCTGCTCATACGCGGTCAGTCAAGGAATGCTCATCAGGACGGTATACTTTTTGGGCCAGGACAATGCCCTAGCAGACAGACTGAGCAGGGTCCTCCAGCCGCTTGAATGGCGCATAGACCCCAGGGTGGCGCAGTGGCTATTCCGACTATGGAGAACTCCATGTCTGGACCTATTTGCTAGCCCAGCCAAAGTCCAGCTGCTGCACTTCTGCTGTCCCCAACTGCATCTATCCCAGATAGCAGCAGACGCCTTCCTCATCTCGTGGTCGGAGGGCCTTCTGTATACCTTCCCTCGCACGCCACTAATCACACAGACCCTCTTCAAGATGCAGCGGGACAAGGTTTCCAAGATCCTGGTGGCCCCATGGTAGCCCAGACAGCCTTGGTTTTCCTTGTTACTCCGCCTCTCAATGGAGCTCCCAGTCCCTCTGGGGAGTTCCCCAGAACTGCTGATCCAGGAGCAGTATTCACTCCTCCACCCCAACCTGGGGTCTCTGTTGTTAAGAACATGGTTGCTGAATGGGTCGCCCTAGCGCCCCTCAACCTCCCCAGGGAGGTGGAAGAACTCCTGGCTTGTAAGAACTCCACGAGATTTGCCTATGCCTTCAAGTGGCACAGATTTTCAGTGTGGTGTACAGAGTAATGGATAGATCTGTTCTGCCCAGTGCATACTGTGCTTTAAAATTTGCACCACCTCTCATGGACCGGACTCAAGTCCAACTCTGTCAGAGTGCACTTGAGCATGCTCTCCATGAGCCATCACTCCATAGAGGGCAAGCCTCTTTCTGTGCAGCTCCTCATTACTCTATTCATGCGGGGCTTGCTCCTCTCTAAACCTCCCATCCTGCCGCCTCTGGCGGAATGCGATCTCAAAGTGGTTCTGACACAGCTTACGAAGCAGTCCTTCAAACCCTTGGCTACCTGCTATTTGCGTTATCTATCTTGGAAGGTGGTCTCACAGCTTTTCATTTCATATGACCCCAGATGAGAGGGGGAGGCTATCACCAAACGGACACTGTCCACCTAGGTGGCAGACTGCATCGCCTTCGTCCATGACCATGCTGGGCTATTGCTGGAGAGCCAGGTCATGGCACACAACATCAAAGCTAAGGCAACCTCAATTGCGAGCCTACGCTCTGTCCCTATGGCAGACATCTGCTGGGCCTCCACCTGGTCCTCAGTCCACACCTTTGCAGCTCACTACTACCTGGACAAGGAGTCCTGACAGGACAGTGCCTTTGGCCAGGCTGTACTCAATAATCTGTTAGGGGTTTAGGCAACTCCTGCACTCCTGCCCTCAAAGTCTGTCCTCAGATTTGTTTGTGGCTGCTTTTGGCTGGGCTGTGTTTTTTCTACAGATTCTCAGTAGCCTATAGCTAGGGAGTCTCATATGTGAGGACTGACTTCCTGCTTGTTCCTGGAGAAAGAATAGTTACTCACCTGTAACAGGTGTTCTCCAGGGACAGCGGGAATCAGTCCTCACAAATCTCCCTCCTCCCCTTGAAGTTGCTGTACAATTTTGGCTATCTTTTTTGTCATCTCTAGCTATGTCATCTGACTGAATAAGATGGCACTCTTGGGTGGGAAGGGGACCACACATGCATGGAGGCATTTCCTAAAGGCTTTCTTTGAAAGCTGGGGAGATGCTTCCACGAGGTCTTAGTCAGCGTTGACATCACCCCCCATATGTGAGGACTGATTTCTGCTGTCCCTGGAGATCACCTGTTATAGGTGAGTAACTACGCTTTCTCAGCAACCCAGACTTAGTAAAGTGTAACTGAATTTATTTGGGAAGAATTTGGCTATAGAATGGAATTATAATTGAT
The DNA here is from genome assembly GCA_033557465.1 of Ichthyophis bannanicus. NCBI lineage: Eukaryota > Metazoa > Chordata > Amphibia > Gymnophiona > Ichthyophiidae > Ichthyophis > Ichthyophis bannanicus. Next base: position 408,534,773 of record CM066037.1, read on the forward strand.
AAGTCCAAGGTTGTTAAAACAGTCATACAAAACTAGAGGAGCACTCAGGAAGGAAATAGGAGGTGATAAATGTCACATCATCAGATTTCATCTAGAGTACGATGTCCTAATCTGAGACCATATCTCTAAAGGGCTTTGGTGGAGTACAGACAGTCCCAAAAGAAGGTTAGTTAAATGGTGCGGGATTTGCACCAAGTGCCTGATGAAATAGAACTTAAAAACCTAAATATACAGTTGTGATCAACATTATTGGCACCCTTGCAGTTCAACCCCTTAATCTCCAATATCTCATAAAAAAGTGGCCAGTGAAATGGTTTTGGACTATATATGCACAGATATTTGACACACAAAAGAATCAAATAAAGCAAGACCAATTAAAAAAGAAAGTAATAGGAAAGAGTATAAAAACTGAGACATTGCCAGGCAATAATTCTTCCATACAATACACAATACACCATTAATAGGTTCAGTGGCATTTAAACAAACATTAAGTGGGAAAAAAAGGATCTCAGTACCAACAAGCATCAATGTCCAGGTATGTCCTTGATGCTCACTGGTGCTGAGATCACCAAACATCAAACTTCAAAGTGGTACAAAGTAATCTCCAAAGACCTTGGAATTCCTGTATCTACAGTTCACAATGTTAAGAAGTTTTCTGCTCATGGAACTGCCAAGAACCTCCGAAGATGTGATGGAAAGAGCTGAGATCCACCATTGGTAAAAGGAATCCTTGAAACATGAGTTGGAACAAATTGTAGTTGAGAGTAAAAGGCTTTAGCCTATAAAACCTTACAATAGGACTATCAATATAGTTTCCATATCATCCTGCTAGACCAGTCCAGACAAGGGGGTTGTATTCCCCTACCAGCAGATTGGTGGAGATAGAGAATCAGTGAAAAGCCCAAGTTTCAATGACATCACTCCCATGCCTCTCAGCCTGAGCCACTAGAGGGCAACTCAGTATTCTTCTGTCTCCAAAAGATGGTAGTTGGATTTTCTCAACTCTGAAGAAAATCTGAATATTTATGAGGAAAAAGATTAATTTCACTTGTGAACGACCATTTGAGGGTGTAGCTCTCACATGAGCACAACAGGGAGGCTCCACAAGACTAAAGTATTTTCAGTAGTTAAAGAAGAAGGGAAAATTAGTTCAGCTCCATGCTTTTATGATAAGAGCCTGTTGAGAAGCCAGAAAATTGGAAGGATTTGGAAGAGATTAACAGCCTCAAACAACCACAATACCCCACCCCCTCTTCTTATTCCCCCATGTTCTCCTCAGAAGATTGCTGAAGGCTCTCAGAGGAATCTGCCTACAAGCCAGAGTAAAGAATAGAGTCTAAAAGAAGCAGGAGACACAGTTTCAGGGGAGTAGTGCTGAGCCCAGCATGAGTTTTCTGCCTGGGACTCCCAGGGAGTGAGTATCAAGACTTGTCCTCATCGTTGTCCTTTATGGGTACTCCTGATTCTGTCTTTCCATCTGGAGCGCAATTTGGAATGCCGGCGGCTGATGGTGCTGTGTTTCTCACCCTTTCCAATGTGTGTTAATAGCATTTTTTCTCTTGTGTACCTGGTGGTCACACGGTTTGTGTGCACATTCTGCCTGAGCAGCTCCAATGCAGGTTCTTGTCCAAACATACTTTGTGTGTGATACTATAAGTGCTGTTAACACCCATTTTTTGTGTCAGTGCAGTCTTAATGTGCACAGCTATTGTGCTTGCCTTAACTTCCAGAAAACATTGTTTGGCCTGTGGCAAATGGGGTGTTTTGTCTCCGGATTCTGGACTGCTCTTCTTGCATGGCAGCTTTGAAGTCTTCCCTGGTGGGTCCGTTTCCCTTTTCCCAGTGAAAGGATTCAGCTAGCCTGGCTTTGCCTGCCTTAGGGCAGGGGACTACTGATGATGCTATGGGTAAAGATGATAAGCCAGGAGGAGTTTCTGACAACCGTACTTCCGGCTGCTCGCCTTCCTCTAAGAATTCGGCAGTGGCTCTGTCCCCTGTAGTTGGAAGCTCATTTCCTAGAGGGGCACCCATGGCATTTGGATTGTTTTCCCCAGAATTCTTTTCCTTTTTACTATAAGCCTAGTCATTTTGACATGGAAACTCAGAACCTGCAGCATCTGGATTCTCTTGAGCACAGTCCTGTGAGGGCCAGGCTGAACATGGAAGCCCTAGTTGGTTGCCCGTTTCTAAGCATCCTTGGCAGAGATTGCCCTCTGGAGATGTGTGTCATTCAAGGCCTAAGACATGAACTCGAATCTTGTTTCGGACATCTTGGCAGTGGTCTCTGATATGGAGGAAGAAGTACTTTTGCCTTCAGAAGATTATGAAGAGGCTTGCATTATTTGCCTGTTTCAAAAGGAGAAACTTGCAGCATTGATTGCCCAGGTCTCATCCACCTTGAACCTGATGGATGCTCCAGGTAAGGAGCAGGAGCCAAAGGTCCATGCACTCCTGCAAGGAGTGTGGAAATCCACTATAGTCTTACCATTTCTGGAGGTGATCAAGGATATGATCTGGTCGGCGTGGGATCTTCCCCTCTCCCACGCTTAAAGGGCTGAGGGTGTATAAAGAGGATGTACACTGTCCTGGAGGAACAATGCATTGCATGGTTTGGTACACCTAAGGTGGATGCGCAGGTTACGGCGGCTCCGAGACAGACCACCATTCCCATGGAAGGCAGATTGGCCTTGAAAATGCTCTGGACTGGAAGGTGGATTCTTTGCTGAAGAATCAGTTCACAGTGGTGGCTGCTTTTCTGCAATTGCCAGTGTCTGCAGACTTGACTTCTCGAGCCCTTCTCCAGTGGATTCAGTATCTACCGCTGGATGATACGTCCCCTCTTTTGGAGTCAGCTATGGCCTTTCTTTCTGATGCCATATATTTATTTATTTATTTAGACATACTTGTATACCACCTTATCCTACAATCAAAGTGGTTACATTACATCACAATTGGGTTACATTCAACATGTGGGTACTTTACAACATTTAACATGAGGGTATTTAACAACATTAAGACAACACAGGTTGAGGGTTACATTTATCAAGATGGTGTCGTGAGTCTAGCTGGGTTAGATAAGTATTGAGCTTGCAGTGGAGTTTACATTGCAATCCCGCTCGGGCGGGGGGTATTGTGTATCTGGTGAGGGCTGATATGATCTCATTCACCTGGTGGCTAGAGAGCGTGCTCTATTGACAGTAATGCGGCATTGGATTTGGCATCACCACTGGGCAGCAGACACATCTTCCAAAGCCTGGTTGATCCAACTGGCCTTTAAGGGGAAGCTCCTCTTTGGGGTCAGTTTGGAGAAGTTGATGAAGGACTTGGGTGAGACTAAACCTTATTGCCTTCCAGAGAACAGGCCAAAAAGGCCTGGAAAGAGAGCAGGGGGCCCCATTTCCTCAGCCTTTGGCTGTCCCTTATGGTCATGCTGGTTGGACTTCTAGAGGTCTTGAGACTCCCTCGTTATTGTCCTGGAAAGCTTTTCTTTCCCCCCTGCTTCTGGATTTCAAACTCGTTCTCAGTGCTTTTGGGAAGCTCAGGGGCCCTGGGACTGGTCCCTCTAGAGGAGGTCCCTCCTGGTCTTCGCAATGAAAGTTTAGGGGCCCATTCCGAGTTACCTCTGGTTGGAGGCAGTCTTTTCCTTTTTTTTGAGGAGTGAGCCCAGGTCATCAAGGATTGCTGGATGCTAGACACCAATCATTATGACTATGTCCTAGAATGCAAACAGCTGATCCCATAAGCCTTTGTTGTTCACTTTTACCTCCATGTTAATTCCCTGTTATCTGTAAACGAAGGCCAAATTATAAGAGAGGAGTCTAGCAGCCAGTTATAAATCCTGGAGTGCATTTTATGAGGAGCGGAGTAAAAAGTAAAATCTTGCTCCCAGGGATGTAAGTATCTCCATGCATCAATTATTCCCAGCTCAGCCATGAGGAACTTCATCCCATTATCAAAGTGTCCCTTACAGGCCCATCTACTGGGTCTGCAGTCGAGCTGTGGATTAGCTACGATATTTATATATCTCCCCCAACTTGTATTCAGCATACATTACCCCTTTAAAATTTGTGATAATAGACATTTGGTGTATATAATTAAAGGGTACCAATGAACAGACAAAACATTTTCAAAGAATGGGAATGTGTAAAACTAGAGGGTATACAATGAAGCTGAAAGGCAGTAAACTTAAAAGCAACATTAGGAAATACTTTTTCACTGAAAGGGTGGTTGGTGCTTGGAATGCCCTCCCGATGGAGGTGGTGGGGGAAAATACGGTGAAATAATTCAATATGGCATGGGGCACACATCCCTTTAAAGTAAGCAGATGAAATCAAAACAAACTTAAATATATTTTTTATACTTCAATAAATAGAGGGGGGCTGACCTGCACGGAGCAGCAGATACAACCCTAAGCACAAGCATAGAGGGGGGTGACCTGCATGGAGCTGTAGTTACCACTCTAGCCACCTTATTGGGTAAACTAGATGGACCATACTGGTCTTTATCTGCCGTCATATACTATGTTACAATGTATATATGTTACAGAACATCAGTTTATGCCCCCCCAATCTCGCCCAGCACAAATAATGTATCTGCCCTCTGTATCCTGTACCACTTTGTGCAGTTGAAAGCCCAACCCTTTCCGAAAGAGTATTACTACTCCCCTCTTCCTTCCATTAGAGGCTGATGAGTACACCTCCCCAACCCAGGACCGTTGTATATGCTCTAGAGCATTAAGGTGTGTTTCTTGCAGGAAGGCTATATCTTTCTTAACCTTCCTTAAATATACGAGTATCTTTGTGCGCCTTATTGGCCAGTGGATCCCATCCACGTTTAATGTGGTCAACCACAACTCAGCCATTGTCCCATACTTCTGTGTGAGCATCCTTCCTACATGTATTCTTACCATTGTCTTGCTTTTCTCCCCCCACTAGCAAGGGATACTTGACTCTTTCAGGGTACTGCAATGGTCACCCAAAGGTGGTTGCTCAGCTCCCCAGTGTATGTAGTGTTCCAAACCATCCGAGACCTTGGGTGGTGGTATGCAGCCAAGAGTGCCTTTTTGTCCAAGTAATCCAAAACGTTAAAGGTGACCAGTTCGGGGCAGTAGTTGTCATCATGCCTTGCTCTGAGGCGATGCACTCTTTCCACCTTCAGAGGTGATGGGGCCGGCAAGCTCAATCGCTTGGGGAGCACTTTCCCTAAAGTCGAGCAGTTCCTTGTCACTGATACTCCATAACTCTTACCAAGTGTAGGCTGTTTCTCCTGCTGCTATTCTCTTGATACTCCAACCGTTCTTCTAAGCTTTCATTTTTCTTTTTGAGCTGCAATAATTGGACTCTCAGTTCCTCTACCACAGCATTCACAGTCTGGATCCTTTGAGTGATCTCCAAGATCTGTCTAATATAGGATGACAGAGCCTCTTTCACCTCTTCCAGTGTGGACTGGAATTTGGCCAGTTTGTCTTCCAGTACAGCTATCATGCTTTTTGTAAGATACCTGGTTACCTTTCCTGTGAGCAACAGGGCTTGGGGGGATTGCTCGAGGTCTCCATATTCCTTTTGGCCTGCTCCAGGCTTGGCTTAGGCAGTAAGCTTGTCTTTTACACGTGCTCCCCTTTTTAAAAACTTTGACTGTCTAGGCATCCCCTAAGGGAAGGTTCAGTGGTCCGAATGGATAATGAAAATGCATCAGTTTCTCCAGCCCCCTCTTCTCATTGCATGGCTATTTAGTATCAGGGCCTCTCAAACCAGGGCTTCTGCCCACCTTCCGACCATGCTGTGTGACTTATGCGCTTTGGCTGCTATTCCTGCCCCCACGGTCCACCATCCCCACATGGCTCAGGGCTTCATTTTTCATCTGCCCTTCTGCTGCAAGGCCAATGGAGTGCCCCTAGGCCTGATCTTCGACACCACCACACAGTCCTTGCACGGGCCACTCCCGTCTCCTGCAGCACAGCCAGTCCCCAACTTCCAGTCGCTGCTTCTGGCCTTCGCACACCCACATTATCAAGGGATTCCCACTCACCTGGCCACTACACTGGTGGAGTTGCAGTGCTTTGGGCTCTTTCACAGGCTATGCACTCTCAGAGCTATTGACTCCCTTGAGACTTAAAGTTGCCAGAATTGATAAGCTAGCATGATCTTCTGTGGGTAATATGCAGCGGGGACAGTGGAGCTCAAGAAACTGCGTCCATCTTGGTTTGTGGCTCTGCCCACCACCTCTGTCCCATCTTGAACAGCCTTTGCTCCATTATACACACATCCGCCATTGACTCCTCCCACATGTGCACTGTAGTTGACTATTCCAGCCACCTGGTCAAAATGCAATGCTTCACCACCAAAACAGTCAGTCGCACAAACACCTATTCCTCCTGATTCCCTCCCTAGGCATACTTTGGGTCCCCTATCACCAACATCCTGCCATCTATGGGCACCTGCACCCTCGCACACACCATAATCCACTTCTGCACCTCCCCCTAAAACAAATCCACCCCTAGACAGGTGAGGAACATGTGCACCAATGTCCCCCACTCCACCTTGCACCACCGACATATATCGGTGTCCCCCAATCCCATCTTAAACCTTTTTGCCACATCTACTGTATATGATTATGATGTAGTATTTTCAATTTCATCTCTCTTAGCCCCACCTCAACCTACAACCCATGAGCCTCCCGAAAACACTATTTCACAGTCTCTGCCATCACATCCCTCCCCTCCCCTAGATACCTTGCCATTATGTAGCCAATTGCATCAGTACCTCCTGACCCTGCCCTCTCTGCCACCATTGATACCATTCCCTGTGGAGTTCTTTCCAACCCCCACAGCCTCCAAGCCTAGATGCAAACGTGCATTCCTGCCTCGCGCTCTCTCCGCCGACCACGCTAAAGAGCACACCTAATGCCAAGCCTGCAGAAATGCATAAAACTGCTTCTGAGAGAGTGCAAAATGCTCTCGCAATTGTGTGAAAGACCAAAGCACCCCCTGTATCTCCCTCAAAGAAATCTGCAACACCTCCCACCCCCTTGTCCTTCAATTCCCAAAACACACTCTGCTCCAAGCCTGTGAGGAAATCTGCATTTACCACCAACAGCAAATAACCAGACACTTCTGGTGGAAGCCCTTTTTCCTTCCTTGTGTGCCACTATGCCTTTTGTGCCACTGCAAAGATAATAGCAGACTTTCCTTTCCACAGGCCCTTCTTCCCCCGCACATAGAAAAAGTATGCAGGCACACATGGCTTCCACATTTCTTCATCCAACCTCAGAATAGTCAAGCCCTCCCACCCAACTAATCATTCCCACAAAAACACAATTGACACGCTCCATTATACACCCGCAGATTGGGCAATTCTAACCCTCCAAGCTCTGTAGCAAGCATGAGAGTATTCCAACTAACCCTCACCCTCTTTCGTCACCATAAAAAACGCACCATGTATTTCAAAATCCTGCACATATTTCTGTAACAACCAATGAGGCAAGATCTGCAATTTATATAGAAGCTTAGAACTTTGCCCATCATGGACAGCGGCAATTCCTTCCACTTATTCAACAACTGTTTAGTTTGCTCCAGCATCAGCTTGATATTGAGTTGTAAAGCTTGGCCAATTGCCAAGAGACCAGGATCCCCAGATATTTTAATTGATCTTTAGCCCATCTAAAGGGAACACTACTCCCAATTCCCCTTCAATCCCTGCCCTAAGAATAGCACCTCAGACTTGTCCAAATTAATTTTTAATCCTGCTCTCTCGCTTCATACCACCTAAACACCTCTAATATACATGACACCACCTGAGACGCACTAGCTATAAACAAAAAAATATCATCTGCAAAATTACCTGTTTATAGCTCCAATTGTCCAATCTGTATCCCTTGAAATTCCCGCAACCTCCTCAACCTATTCGCCAGCAGTTCCAAAGATAAGATGAAAAGGAGCGGAGACAATGGGCACCCCTGTTGCGTACCACACTCTAATTGAAAGCTCTCCATCTCCTCCCCATTTAACAACAGACAAGCCGTGGGGTGCTCATGCAAAGCCTCTATTCATCTTGCAAAGCCCCCTCTGATCCCCATCTGAGCTAATGCCCAAAACATAAAATCCCATCTCGAGCTGTAACCAAAGGAGCTTGTAGAACTCTGACCCATACCCACCTAACCCCAGGGCTTTCTCTACTTGGAGCTTCTGAATCATGACAAATAGCTCTCCTTCTCTAATGGGAGAACTCGGCCCCAGCATTTGATCTTCAGTGACCTTCAGCCAATCTATACCCTCCCCAAAACACTCAAATTTTTCCCATGATGATGAGGAATCCACATACAGTCCACAGTAAAATATCAGAAAGACCCCCTCTATCCCCACCCTATCTTGACATACCCTTCCTCCCCCTCCCCATATTTGCATTATATAAATGGGTTTCCTAGCGTCTCTCACCAAATTAGCCAACAAGCGCCCTGCTCAATTGCCATACCGATATTTCTGGAACTGAACATACTGCATGGACTTCCAAATCCTCTCATACGAAAGACAATGAAGACTCTCCATGGCCTTGACCAACTGCTGATTATAGTCCTTGGGAAGCAATTGAACATGCTATCACTGAACATCTTCTAATAACTTAGTAAGTTACAATATCTCTGCATCCTGTTGTCTCCTTTTCCTCACAGTTAATGCCACTATTTCCCCTCTAAGTACGGCCTTCCCCGCCTCTGAAAACACTATCAGACTCATCACCGACCCCTGATTATGTTAAACCTACTCCTTCCATTTTTCCTGCAAAAAAACTCTCAAAGGCCACATCGTGATAGAAGCCTGGGTACATTCTCTAAACACACTCTTGCTTATTGACCCCCCACTTTAGCTCCAAACTCACTAGTGTGTGATCCGACCTCCTAAGACTATCTCCGCTTTCCGAGTAATGGAAAACAACCTCTCTGAAATCAACAAATAGTCCAATCATGAATGGCTGTTATGTGGATGAAAAAAAGTAGGTGAACCCCACTTCATTTGGGTGCAACACTCTCCAGATATCCAACAATCTCATCTGCTGCATCAGCTGATTAACCCCCACCTGAGCATCCCCTCGACTCTGCAACTTACTCAGCTGACAATCCTTGGCCTTGTCCACTACCATATTAAAATCCCCTCCTACCACCAATTAACAATCAACCTTGGATGCCAGCAGAGCCAAGAGAGAGGCAAAGAACCCCCTGTTACAAATGTTTGCGGCATAAACATTACATATCAGCATTCTTCTCTCATAAAGCACCCCCTTCATTACTAAGAACTGACCCTCAGGATCTGTGACCACTGTCTCCAGCTCAAATGGAAGACTTTTATTAATAAGCACTGCCACCACTCTCTTTCTTCTGATGTTACACTGCCCCACCCCATCTGTCTTTAGCTTTGCATGTTCCCCATCTGCCAAACGAGTTTTCTGCAAGAAAGCAATTTGCACATGCCTTCTCTTCAATTGCACCAGGATTTTCTTCCTCTTTACTGGGGAATGTGTACCCAGTACATTCCATATTTCAATCACCAACCTAACCATCTATCCAATCCCAACCCTGCATAGCCAACATCCCCCATTAACACCCTACTCATACCAATAAAACACCTTGCCCCCCAGCCTAGGCAGGAACACCCCAAACTTCTCTATGTATTCACTTCCCAGTCTACACCCCCTCCACGAGCCATTGGAGTGGAGGAGTGGCCTAGTGGTTGGGGCAAGGTACTTCAGGCCGGAAGGTCAGAGGTTCAAATCCCACTAGAGGTCAGCAACCTTGGGCTGGAAGGACTGGGGTTTCTAGTCCCACAGGTGCTCCTTGTGGTCTTGGGCAAGCCACTTAACCCTCCATAGCCCATGTTCCCTGTAAAATAGTTATCTCCAAGTTATAATGCCCTGTTCAATGTTATTTCAGTTTGTTCAATGTAAACCGCACTGATGCAGAATAGCGCGATATATAAGAGAATTATGTAAATAAATAAAATTCCCACCCCTCCTCCCATTCCCATCTCCCACAAATTCCCCCAATCCACCCACACTCCTAAAAAAGCAAATACCCTGCCATGAACCCCCTTCATCCCCTCCCTAGAGATCCCACCTCACTTTCTCATAACAAACTCACTAGTTACACAGCAGATAATCCCCCTCAGACACTGTCCCTCTTCTTAGCCCCAAACCCATCAGCTGCGTCTTATGACCACTACTACCCCTTCCCCGCTCCCCTACCACCAACACCTCTGGTTACATTTCAACCCTCCCACCAACCAAAAAACCCCACACAACATACCCAAAATGAAAACACACGCCAGAAACCAGAGCCATCATCAAATAATACATGGCATGAAAATAAACATCTGAAACTCTATAACCCAAGAAAACTACCCGCAGTCAGCAAGCACAGCCCTCAAATCACAGAAACCAGCTCGTATTATACTACCCCCTTCCCCTTCCCCGTCCCCACCCCAACGAAACCCAGGTACATTACAATACCACTACCCCAACACAGTTAACAGAAAATGGCCACCAAATCTCCACTTGTGTTGTCGTCTTCTCCATCGTTTATGCCCCTGCAATCCTCGATCAGCAGCTGCAACAACACTTCACTGCCAAGATCCATCCACACAGCACTGCTGCAATAGACACGGTGAGAGGAAGCAAGGAACCCCCCACTCCCCCCCCCCAGAAAACAAAGACAAGGGAGGGAAAAGGAGCAGGCAGTAGTATAAAAAGACACAAAAACAGGTCCCAAACACCAAAAATTTATAAACTGTTTGAGACCCCGCAGCCCCCCTTTACAGCTCCACATCTAAGCCCAAAAGAAAAAAAAGAAAACAGCAACTTATCTGTAAGCAGTCGTTATCCATAAAGAAGCTATGAATCTTGGCTTTACACATTTTCATTAGCTACACCATGGTCAGCGGTCGCTCACACCTCTTGCCATTTTGGAGAAAGCCGATTGAGTCTCTTTAGGAAACACTGCACCTCCTCCTTTGATTGTAGGGTCCAAGCTCTGGCCCCATAATGGAATTGCCATTTAGCCAAGGGTGAACCTTATTCCCTTCTCAATGGGCACAGAGCACACAGTCACCATCTCCTTACACATGATTGCCACCCTTGTGGAATAATCATTGAACACCAGGAGCCATTTACCTTCATACTCCAATTGATTTCTCCAAAAGGCCTGTATAATGTGCTCTTTTTCAAGCCAACACAAATAGCATGCTATTGCTGGCCTTGGCCTCTCCACCTAGTCGCACATTGGCCCCACACAATGAACGTGCTCACACTAGTAGCTAAGGGCCTCGCTGGCCTCCTCCAGCCCCAGCCACTCTGGCAGCCATTCATTGAAAAATGTGTTGGTTCTGGCTCACGAACAGTCTCCGGGAGCCCGATCACCCACAGATTGTTCCTGCAGCTCCTATTCCCGAGCTCCTTCACCCGATCAAACAGTGTGATCCTTTCCCGCTTTAAATCTGCTATCTCCACCTCCACACACCACCCTGCATCCTCCTGGGCCAGACCCCCTCCTCTGCAGCCCTGATCTGCTGCACCTGTGAATCCAAGCGGTCTCTGATTTCCTCAATCGCAGCTTGCAGTCTTTTTATCTGACATCACTGCCTGGATGTCTCACCGCGACCTAAAATTGAATATGGCTAAAACTGAACTTCTTATTTTAACACCTACCCTCCTCCCCCCTTCCTCCTTTCTCTATCACTGTTGACAACACTCTTCTTCATGTTTCCTCGGCCCACAACCTTGGAGTCATCTTTGACTCCTCCCTTTCCTTCTCTACACATATTCAACATATAGCTAAAGCCTGGTGTTTCTTTCTCTACAACATTAACAAAATTTATCCCTCCCTCTCTGAACACACTGCTAAGGCTCTTGTCTACTCTTTGGTCACCTCCCATCTTGACTATTGCAACCTCCTCCTTGCTGGTCTCCCTCATTGTCATCTCTCTCCTCTTCAATCTATCCAGAACTCTGCTGCGCAGTTGATCTTCTGCCAGCCCCAATACACTCATATAACCCCTCTTCTAAAATCACTTCACTGGCTCCCCTTCCGTTTCCGAATCCAATTCAAACTTCTCCTTCAAACATATAAATGCATTCACTCTACTGCCCCTCATTATCTTTCCTCTCTCCTCTCTCCCTACACCCCTCCTCGTGAACTCTTCTCCTCCTCTGACTTTCTTCTCTCTATGACCTTTTCTTCTTCTGCAAACTCCAGACTTTAATCTTTTCACCTTGCTGCTCCTTATGCATGGAACAAACTTCCTCTATCTTTACGTCAAGTCTCTTCTCTCCCCCTCTTCAAATCCATGCTAAAGACTTACCTCTTTGAAGCCGCATTTGGATTCTAATCTCTTGTTCGCCTTGTGTCGTCTCCTCTATTTGAACCCCCTTGTTTCTCTTGTATTGTTCTGTCTGTCTTGATTAGATTGTAAGCTCTACGAGCAGGGACTGTCTTCTTTATATGTTTGACCCAGTACTAAACCATGGTAGAAAAGAAGGAAACTTTATTGCAGATCAATAACACGCCATACACGCCCGACACAGACCGTGTTTCGAAATGTCTTCTTCAGGGGGATTCTGGCGTACTATATCCATAAACACATGAACAATATAAATGTATACATATACATTTAGTTTATAAATAAATAAGAATAAAAACCATAAACATACTGTACTTATAAATAAAAAATTATAATGTAATAAATAAAAAATAAAAAAATAAATAATAAAATCAATAAAAATAGATAAAACCATTAAATAGACTCATCACACATAGGTAAAACAAATGTTGGAATGTCCAAAACAAATAATATAATGAATAAAAGAACACTAATAAAAAGCATAATCATTATCATTAAACATAAAGTAAAAACAAAACATATACAGGTGTGTTAAACAAATAGAAACAGTACCTCTTTTTGTAAAATAAAACGATCAAAATGATCTTGTACTAAAACAAAAGAAGAGGAAAAGGATGTCAGAAGCATCATAACTGAAGCAAGAGTGAGTATAAAACTTGTTATTTAAAAGGCCAGCCCTCAGTACTGTAAAAAATTATAATGTAAACGTTAATAAAAAGTTCATCAGACTATGTGAAATGTGGAGCAAGGAAGATGATAGTTGAAAATGCAAAAAACGCAAAAAATGAATCCGCAAAAATTAGATCAAAAACAGATCCAATAGCTAAGGCTGAAGATTACAACCATTTTCTAAGATAAAAAAACTAATAATCAAAAATGAACTAATTAAAAAAAACAAATTTGCAAATTATCCCGAGGGGACTACGCATGAAGAAAGCTCCGGGATTGTACCTTAATGAAGAAGGTTTTATCAAATGTTGGAATGCCATTTTAAACAAATGTTCATTGGATCTTATGATATTGTTAATTACTACAGCCAACAAGAAAGCAGAAATATTGAAGAGCGAAACGGACGAGAAATTGACGGTTTTAAAAGGGTGTGATAAAAATTTTGATAAAATACAAACCGATTATGAAAGAAATATTCAACAATTTAAGAAAGAAATCAAGAATAAGAAAGTAGGAGGCGGAGCCTGGAGCTTGGCGGAATGGAAGCCTGAGACAGAGCTCTGAAGGGCTATTTACAGAATCCGGTCTAAAGTGCTGACTTTTCTTAAGTGTGAGCAATAAAAGTGTTGCAGTGGTGATCGGATGGTGGTTGGATGATGGGGCCAAAACAAACCTGATTGGACTTTGCGGGAGGCCAGAATGCTAGTGTGAAAAGATCCAAAACGGAACCACCATCCCCCCAGAAAATGGCGGCAGGCCGAGATTGGCCAGAGGCGGTACAGGAGATACTTGCTGAAGTTCGAGCAATAAAGGACATTGTTACACAAAATAGCGATTCGCTATCGTCGATGCAAGGAGATGTAAGTGTTTTGAAGCAGCAAATGGAGGCACTGGTAGTGCGTCAAGATAAAGCGGAATTGAAAGCGGCTGCACATGAAGAGAAGCTTCAAGAGCTTAGCAAGCACGCGAAACAAATCAAGGCCTTACAAAGAGAGCTCGAGGACAACAACAACAGATCCCGGAGGAATAATATAAGGATTGTTGGGCTACCGGAAGGTGCGGAAGGAGGAAAGAACATGTGCGCTTTTCTGCAGCAGTTTATACCCACGGTTTTGAAAATCTCATTCGAGCTCCCGTTTGAGATTGAGAGAGCCCATCGTGTTCCATCGCAGCCGCTGCTGAACAGCAAGAAAACAAGGCCAGTCATCCTCAAGGTACTGAGGTTTCAACAAGTGACTCAAATCATGGACGCAGCGCGTGCACGGGCACCAATAGAGTATGATGGACATAAACTGATGTTTTTTCCGAACTTTGCGAAGTGCACGGTAGACAGGCGGAGAGACCTTTTGGCGATGAGGCCTAGGCTTCAACATTTACAAGCCCGTTTTGGCCTCCTGTATCCTGCCAGAATGAGGGTGACTCTCCATAATCAGACCAGAAATTTCGATGATCCTGAGGCCCTTAGGGCCTTTCTGGACAGTAAGGAAGCAGAGCTGATGGCTTGAATATTGTCAATGGTGCCCAGCCAGGGTACTGGACTTAAAAGTGAGAGAGATGATGCTGTCTGTGCAATTAACATTTGTGCAAAGGTCCTGATCTAAATCTAGTGGGATGTCTGGGGGGCCACTATAGCGGTTTGGGGAGGGCCATATTCGTTTTCTTTCTTTCTTTCTTTCTTTTATCTCCCTTTCTTTGTTGGCTCTTTTCTGCCTTCTCGGGAAGGTCAGCATGATAATATTGAGCTGAGCTCTAGCCCGGGCTTCTTCTGCCTCATAAGGTTCACCTATTTGGGGTTTTATGGTTATGCTCCTCACTGGGTTCATTGGGATCAGGTTTTGGGATTTAGCTGTAAGGGTTCTTATGGGTCGGGCGGCAGTGTGCATAGAGGTTGACCAGATTGAAGGATTGCATCAAGGTCACATAAACTGGAACGTTCTTGGGACATGCAGTTGTAGAAGAAAGAGGCCCTTGTCAGTTCAGTGTGTAATTTTAAGATGGGACCTATGAAAGTATTATCTTTAAACGTCAAAGGAATAAACGGCCCCATAAAAAGGAAAACAATAATTCAGTATGGCCAACAGGAAAAGGCAGACATATTACTTTTGCAGGAGACACGTCTTAATGCGAAGGAGTCACTTAAACTGAACATCAAACCATTCATGGTGGTGGCTTACTCTGCGGCAATACAGAAACATAATGGAGTGGCAATTTTAGTCCGAAAGTCCTTAGCTCCGTTGGTGATGTTTTCGCTAGCGGATAACTGTGGTAGGTGGGCCAGGGTTCATCTCCAAATCGGGCAGGATGTCTTAGCTATAATTAACTTATATGCCCCAAATTGTGACAGTCCGGAGTTTTTTTAGGGCCCTTGCAGAGGAAATACATAGAGATACTATCTGTTCGCTCATTATAGGGGGAGACTTTAATCTTGTGATAGACACCTTAGTGGATAGGAAGCCCCCTAGGTCCGGTAAGCCTCCCAGAGCTCAGTCAGTGTTGGCTTCAACCATTCAGGAGTCTGGTTTGGTGGACATTTGGCGGCTTCTCCACCCTTTGGAGCAGGAGTTTACTTTCTACTCCCCCCCACACCACTCATTATCTAGAATTGACTTTTTGCTAATTTCTAAGTCTTTGATTGCTAGTATTTTAGCTGCAGAAATACAGGCTACTCACATTTCGGATCATGCAGCGGTCTCCATCTTGTTGCATAATAGACGGTCGGAATCACCCCAGACTCAATGGTTCTTTGACAGAACCTTTTTAGAACAGGAGGACCTTAGGGGTAAAATACGTGCAGCCATTAATGAGTACTTTTAGTTTAATCTCCCTCAGGAGACGTCTGGCTGGGCGAGATGGGAGGGTTTTAAGGCCGCCATTAGGGCAGTTATTACAGGATACAGTATTCATCAGTCTAGGCAGAGCAGAGAACAACTCCGAGATTTGGATGCTCAAATCAAAGCGGGTGAGCGCATCTTGGTTAAGAGACAAGATCCTTGTATCCTGCTTCGCCTTCAGCGCCTGAGGTTTAAGTATAATCAAATGCTAACCAGCGAGGTAACTCGCAATATTAGGGTTCAGGAAGGCCAGCACTATTGGGAAAATAATAGGGCGGGGCGCTTGATGGCTAACACACTAAAGGCAAGGAAAGAAGCCAGTCGTATAGCAGCCATAAAGGTTGATGGGAACCCAAATTTACTGGTGACAGATAGAGAGATAGCCAAAGCTTTTAGGGGGTTCTTTAAAGAACTCTATACCTCTGAGAAAAAATGCTCACATGAGGCATTCAAGCAGTTATTTGACAAGATTAATAGACCACGGCTGGACATAGCAACGTCTGGAGCACTGGGGAACCCAATCTCTTTAGATGAGATAGAACAAGCCATAATGTCGCTAAAACCTGGTAAGGCGGTGGGTCCAGATGGCCTGCCCTCTGAGTTTTTTAAGATATTTGCTAAGGAGTTAGGTCCATACATGCAAGAATACTTCCAAGCCTTGGTTGTAGAAAGCCCTCAGGTGGGCTCTTTTGCTGCAGCCAGGATAATTGTGTTGGAGAAACCTGGCAGAGACCTACAAGTTGTAGGTAATTATCGGCCGATCTCCCTACTTAACGTAGACTATAAAATATATGCAACCGTGTTGGCAAGACGCCTGACCGCCGTGCTGCCGACTTTAATACACCCGGATCAGTGTGGCTTCGTGGAGGGGCGTTCAACTGCAGACAATGCTAGGCTGTTCTGCCACATTCTGGCTGGGGCAGAATACAAGAATGAGCCACTGGTGGGTCTTTCACTAGACGCAGAAAAAGCTTTTGATCGCGTTGAATGGTCATTCCTGTATTCTGCCCTGAAGTGGTTTGGGTTTGAGGACCGCTTCCTCCAACTACTTAAAATCATGTATGAGAGGCCCACTGCTATCCTCTGCGTGAATGGTACTCAGTCACTGGACTTTCCTCTGGGGAGGGGGACGCATCAAGGATGTCCACTTTCGCCCATCCTGTTTAATTTGGCTTTGGAACCATTGGCCCTCCTTCTGCGACAGAATAGCAAAATTCAGGGTGTTAACCTTGCTGGCAGAGAAATTAAAATTTCTGCATATGCGGACGATCTGCTTCTTTTCACTAATCCAGAATCGGTTGCACATATTTTAGAACAGATAGACTTATATTCCTTAATATCCGGTTACAAAATAAACTGGGGGAAATCAGTTGCCTTTCCTCTTAACAAGAGAATGTATAAAGCAGATCTTTCAGGGTTCCCTTTCGTGTGGGAATCCGAGAAAATCAAGTATCTTGGGGTGCGGTATAGCCAACCCTTGGACGCGACGTTAGAAAGCAACGCTGAGATAATTATGGCCAACATACAGGCTTTGACAACAAGGTGGTCACCGCTGCTGTTTTCCTGGTGGGGCAGACTGGAAATAATCAAAATGTCTATTGTGCCTAAAATCAATTACATCCTTGAGATGGTCCCGCTCTATTTTCCTTTGCAAGTTTTTAAGCGGGCTGAAAAACTTTTGGCCCTTTTCCTTTGGAGGAACAAACCGCCCAGGATAGCCCTTAAAAAGCTAAAAGCAGATAAGGAGGACGGAGGGGTGAGGTTTCCGGACTTTCTCGCTTATCATCCGGCGTTCTTGCTAAAGCAAGGAGCTCGATGGTCCGAGCCCATAACATCTCTGAGTCCGGTTTGGCTGGCCTTAGAAGAGAGATATGCTGCTCCATTTCCTATGCACCTCATCCATGGAATGGCCTTTGACGCGAATTCTAAGCGGCCAAGGATCATTTCAGACACGCAACGGGCTTTTAGGGAGCTAACCAGAGTGTTGGAGCCTGGCGTAAACAACTCCACGTGTCTTCCCTTGTGGTACAACCCCACTTTTAAAATCCATCAAAATACTTTTGCGTGGAAACACTGGTATGAGAATGGTATTTGGACTGTGGGGCAATTACTGGATCAGGGCACGTGGAAAAGCTTCGACAGGCTGCAGCGGGAATTTTTCCTTCCCAGCAGGCTAATTTTTCAGTGGATTCAGCTAAAACATTGCTTAGGTAAGGTATTGGGAGGGTGTACTTTATTGCTAAGATGAGTGGGAACTGGAAACCAAAATTTCGCAAGCGAGACAAGTCAGCGGTGTGGCCTCTTTCTTCTACAAAGAATTAAAGCATAGATCATTAATACAGCTCCTTGGGTTACAGAGAATTTGGGAGCATGATACTGGCCTACAATTGACAAAACACTCCTGGAGGTGCTTTTGGAGCCGACAGGACAGGATCGCCAAAGCGGCATCTGTTACACAGAGCCTTTTTTTCTTTGCACATAGGGCTTATCTTACACCGGTGAAGCTTAGTAAATGGGATAGAGGGACATCGGGAACATGCTGGTCCGGTTGTGGCCAAACTGGTACGCTGAAACATATGATGTTTGACTGCCCTATAGTGCAACAGTTCTGGTTGCAAGTATGGGATCGAATCCAGATGGTGTTGGATCTTGATACTCCCTTCACCTGGGGGCTATTAGCTTTTCGCTCAGCATTGCCCATCCCGGGGTTACACAAAGAGAATAGGTTTCTGCTGGACTTTATGCTGGGGGTGGCCATACATGTTCTGGTACGTCACTGGAAAAACATGGCAGACATCCATTTCCAATTCTGGTGGAATTCTCTTTGTGCGTATAGTAAATTTGAACAAATGCCCCAAAAGGGAGTAATCCATGGCCCCAAGAGCATTTTAAAATGGAAAGCCCTGAAGGCCTTTGGTGAGGGTGCACGCGGTTGCCCTTTATAAACACAACAACAGCGACAACAATATGGTTGTTGTTAAGATTCTTTAAACCTTTTATTACTAGATCCCATGAATGACCCAGTGGGGGGGGGGGAGGGGGTTTGGGTGGGGGGGGGGAGGGGTAGGGGTTTTTGTTGTTAATTTCTTATGGTAGACTGTTCAAGGATGTATCGTTTGTACCCGGTGTGTGGTCCACGGGTCTGTGTTATCTTTGTTTTTCTTTTTGGAAATTGAAAATAAAGTTATAAAAAAAAAAAAAAAAGAATAAGAAAGTAGATAAATTCAAAAGAGATGAGGATGATTATAGGATAGGATACTTATATCATTGGTGTGAAAAAGTGGAAAACGATAGAGTTTGGATTAAGAAGAGATCCTCTATTTTTGATCGTAAAGATAGCATAATAGAAGAACAGAATAGAGAGGATTCTCCAGAACACAAAAAGAAATGGAGCAGGAGTGAGTCTTTGGAAAATATGGATGCTTATGCATCCTTATTCTCCACTCAGAGAGAGGCCTAGGCCCCAGAAAAGTAAGGAGCAAGATAATGCTCAGCCTCATGATTTTTTCAATATGGATTCATTCTGGAAAAGGGGGGTGGTCACGACGGGTCTCGTACCCGTCCACCACCCCCAGAACAAGACAAGTTTTACAATCCGCAACAGGACAGGGCATATTATCAACACAATTAATACAGAGGCCGAGGTCAAGGTCGTGGACGAGGAAATTGGAAGTTGAAACGATCTTGCGAGAGGAGGTACTGAAAGATTCATATATGGATAATGTGATTAACATTTCTGGATATGCATTAACACCAGATGAAACATCTATTTTAAATAAAGGGCTGTCTTTTGTGCCTGTTAAAAAGCCTGATCCCTTTGAGATTCAAATTGACCTATTAAAGTTCTTCCGTAAAATTCGTATTAAGCAGTTTTTTATGAATCAAGAAGTAGGCCCTAATGATGTCTCCATTATTTGTAATAAATCCTCCTGGATCCCTCCTACACAAACAGATCCCATCATGGAGGCTTTTGAACAAGTTGTTTCACAAGTTAAAAAACTCTGCACAAAGCAAGGTCCCAAATTTTACAATCTTACAAAAGGGGAAAATGAGGCTATTAAGTCATTACAGAAAAATGACAGAATTATTATCAAACCTGCTGATAAAGGAGGTGTGCGGTGGTTGTTCTTGATAAGAAAATGAATATTGAAGAGATAATAGGCAACCTACAGATAAATGTTTTATCTCAAAGAAACTAAAAAGTAGCATTGATAATATTGTATTAAATAAAGGCCGCGAAAGGTAGCGTCCAGAGCCGGCCGCCTGTAACTGGGCGGCGCGACGAGATGCGGCGACATCTTTGGGGGGGGGGGGGTAGAGGACGCAAGGGGTTTACCTTTAAATTCATTGGCTCTCCCGGTGTTTTGTGCGTGTGGGAGAGCCAATGAAAATACGAGGGTCCGAGGGCAGTGGAGGAGAGGTGCCGGAAGAGGAGCCATTCTGCGAGGCTTCAGCGAGCGGCGGATGCGGAGCATGGCTGGGGAGCAGAGCGTCCTTCATTTCGCGTCGGAGAGCAGCGGCGTCCCCCTTTCTTTCACGGTGTGGTGCCGGGATCGTCGAGCAGCAGAACTCCGGAGCCCACGGGTGTAACAGACTGTTCAGCGGCGGTGTGCAGAGTGGTCAAGGGACACGTGGCTGTGCTCTAGCTGCAGCGGAGGTGCGGCAGTGTCAGGCAAGGCCAGGGTTAAGTGGCGTATCCTGATCTGATGGCCAGGGGGGGTTTGCCGGGTAGAGGGAGGGGGAGTGGTCGTGCCCGGGGTGCTGCTAGCCAGCAAGGGGGTACTGAAGGGCAGACCAGGCCAAGGGCTGTAAGGGTTGAAGGGCAGCAACGAATAGCCAGAGGGCTACAAAGGGGGCAAGGGGCAAAGGGAAGGGGGAGGGGGGTACGGGAAGGGGCTTCCCTGGCGTCGAGGGGGGTCATGAAAAGGGGAAGAGGGGTGCTAGAGGGAGATTAGAATTGCCAGTAGAGGGTGTGAGGGGGGCGGTTGCTATGGGGGAAATAGGAGAAAGGCTGGACAGACATCCGGAGATGTCGGGGCCTGAAGCCATGGGTCTCCAGGAGACAGTGGGTGCTCAAGGGGTGGGGATGTTGGGCGATATGGGGGTAGGATGGTGGGGCGGTAGGGGTGGCCCCGGGGCAACGGCAGGGCATGGAGGATGGCCATACAGTCACCCGGAGAGAGGGGGAATTGCTGGGTATGCGGGGGAACAGCTAGGGGGAAGGGTGGGGTCTTGGCAGCATTGGATGGGTGGCGGACAAGGGTCTTCCGGGACGGACTGGTTGGGGGCTTGGCAGCCGGCTTGGCCAGCTGTGGCCCCTCCCCCGGTTTTCTCTCTTATGTCCCCGCAGGTACCGGCTATGATCCCGTATGCAGCAATGCCAGGCGGCAGCGGACAGAGGGGACCGGAGCGGCAGATGCCTACCAGGACGGATGGCACGGCGGAACCAGCGGCGGCTCCTGAGCAGGTCGAGGAACCAGTAGTTGCGGGTGAGCCACTGGAGGGAACTGGGGGAGGGGGTGAGAGAGGGGCTGGATCGGGGGGTAAGGTGCTTAAAAAACGGAAACACCGATATCGGCGGCGACGGGGGTCTGACACATCTTCTTCGTCTTCCACGGGGTCGGAGTCTTCATCTGTTGGTGGGGACGGGCAGGAAGTGTGCGGTAAGGATGGCGGTGCGGACAACGTGAGAGGGCGTGCCCCGTCGTTGGCAGCGTATTCTGAGTTATGGGAGGGGGTACCGAGAAAGTTGCGGCGCAAGATTAGAAAACGGCGCTATATTGATATCTTCCGATTGCTGGAGGGGCGGCGGCGGTCCGGAGATAGCAAGAAGGAAAGGAAGGAGGACGAGAAGGCGGGTCACGTCAAGAAGGTTTCTAGAAATGTGGTGAACTGGACGAGAGCCTTTTTATGGTTAGCAAGCATGTGGGGTCATTCATTTCCGGATCAGTACGGTATGCTGTTGGCATATGCGGACTCTATTCTTGAGGCGGCTCAGACGCATGAGGGTTGGTCGTGGTTAAACTACGACGAGAAGTTTCGGGATAAGATGGAGGAAAATCGTTTTTTGTCATGGGGCGCGCAGGATATTAACCTGTGGCTTACCCAGATGTCCGCGAAGCCAGGAGGAGGGGGGCCGGGGGGGAAAGTAGGAGGCAGGGCGCCTGGGGGTCCTGGGCGGTCCTTTCAGCCGGCGGCTCCCCCCGGACAGCAAAAGAGTGTTGTTACGGGTACGGGGGATGTATGTTGGCGGTTCAATAAAACATCCTGCCCCTTCCCGGATTGTAAATTCCGGCATTCATGTTCAAGCTGTGGAGGGGAACATTCGGCAGCGAGATGTGTTAAGAAGGGGACAGCCCAGCTTAGCGGGACCGTCCTCAAGTAGCGGGACGGGGTACAGCCTGGCAGCCACCCCGATACGGTTAGAAGCATTAATCGCTCGTCTCAGGTTGTACCCGAGGCGGGGGGATAGGGGGGTGTTGGAGCGAGGTTTTCGGGAGGGTTTTATTATCCTGGTAGAGGGGACGGTGGTGGCTGCTACGTCGCGTAATTCCAATTCCGTTCGTTGCTGGGCTTCGTTTGTGCGAGAGAAGCTATCCAAGGAACTGGAGAAGGGGCGGATTGCGGGCCCCTTTGTGCATAAGCCGTTCCCTGATTTAGTAGTGTCTCCGTTGGGCATTATTCCCAAAAAAGAAAAAGGAAAATTCCGCTTAATCCATAATCTATCATTCCCGGAGGGAACGTCAGTCAACGATCACATTCCACGTGATAGCTGTACGGTCAGATACCCATCTTTTGATCGAGCGGCGGAACTGGTGAGGATGGCAGGGGAGATGGCCTGGATGGCGAAGGTAGATATAGAATCGGCGTTCCGTCTGTTGCCAGTGCACCCAAGTAGTTTTCCCTTGCTAGGTTTCTGCTTTGAGGGTCACTTTTATTTTGACAGATGTATGCCGATTGGATGCTCGGTGTCTTGCGCCTACTTTGAAAAATTCAGTTCCTTTTTGCATTGGGCATTGGTAAAGGAGGTGGGTTGTGCCAATGTAGTGCATTACCTGGATGACTTTTTCTTTATAGGAACAGAGCGGTCAGGGGATTGCAGGTGGCTGCTGGAGGGTTTCACCAGTTTGGCGTGGGAATTGGGAGTGCCTTTAGCTGAGAATAAAACGGAGGGGCCAGCTAGGACGCTGACGTTCCTGGGGATAGAGTTGGATTCGCGAGAAATTGTAGCGAGACTGCCACAGGCAAAGGTGGTGAAGCTGCGGGTACTAGTGGCCAATGTGCTGGCTTCCAGAAAGTTGACTTTGAGAGAGTTGCAGGCATTGATGGGTGCATTGAATTTTGCCTTCCATATCATACTGATGGGTAGGGTATTCCTGAGGAGGTTAGCAGGGGCGATGGCGGGAGTACGGAAGCTGCAACATAGGATTCGGGTGTCCCCAGTTATGAAGGAAGATTTGCGGATTTGGGACACATTTTTACAGGACTTCAACGGCACTTCTGTGCTGATGGCGGCGGAGATGTCGTCCGGGTACTTGCAGCTATTCTCGGATGCAGCGGGTGGGGCTGGTTTAGGCATCTATTTTGCGGGGGCATGGTGTGCGGATAGGTGGCCGCAAACATGGCAGGATGCGGGTTTAGTCACCGATATTGCTTTTCTAGAGTTGTTTCCCATGCGTGTAGCACTGGAATTGTGGCCGGAGCGTTTGAGTAACAGAAGAGTACTATGGTGGTGTGACAACGAGGTGGTGGTGAGTATCATTAACCAGTACAGTCCGAGATGTGTTCCGGTTGCGGATTTAATGAGGGAGGTGGTATTGGCATGTTTAAGGCTGAATGTAGTGATCAAAGCTCGCCATATTCCGGGTTGTACTAATGATATCGCGGATGCTTTGTCTCGCTTTCAGTGGGACCGGTTCCGGAAGCTGGCCCCGGAGGCCGAGGAGAGTGGCTTGCGGGTCCCAGAGCACTTGTGGAGGATTGGCCTGCAGAGATGCTGAGGTTTCTGCGTTCTTCGGTGGCGCGAAGTACTTGGTCAGCGTACCTGAAGGGCTGTGACAAAGTGGATTAATTCTTACGGGATCGGGGATGGCGACTGGATGCGGTATCGGATTGGATGTTGGCAGGTTATGTAGCAGATGCAAAGACAAAAGGGTGGTCCAGGGCGGCGGTGCATTCCCATTTAGCAGGGTTTGTGTTTTTTGCAAGGGCGGCTGGGTGTTTAAGGGACGGGTGTGGGTTTTTAACTCGGAGATTGATGCAGGGGTGGGGCAGGTTGAGCCCAGTGCCCAAGGACAGCAGGCGGCTGATTACGCACGACCTGCTGGTGAAGTTATGTGAGGCTCTCCCGGGAGTGTCGGAGTCAGCCTATGAAGTGGGGTTGTTGAAAGCGGTGTTTTGTTTAGCGTTTTTTGGGGCCTTCCGTATGGGGGAATTAGTAGCGCACTCCAGGAGGGCGGAAAGGGATAGTGGGTTACAGCGACAACATGTGCAGGTGGAGAAAGGGCTGGTTAGGGTGCTCCTGGCACGTTCAAAGACTGACCAGCAAGGGCGGGGCCAGTGGGTGGTGCTTCAGGAGATGGAGGGTGTACAGACCTGCGGAAATACTTGCAGGCCAGACCTGAGGTGGAGGGTGCGATCTTTATACATGAGGATGAGCGGCTGCTGACACGTTTCCAGGTGTCTGCGGTGCTAAGAATGGCCTTGCGGCAGGTGGGAGAGGTGTCGCATCAATTTGCTTCCCATTCCTTCTGCATAGGGGCAGCCACGAGTGCAGCTGCAGCTGGCTTGTCCGACCAGGAGGTGCAACGCATTGGGCGATGGCGCTCTAAAGCGTTTCGGGGATATGTCCGTTTGTAAGGGGTGGTGGGGATGGTGGGGGGGCTAATTGTGTGTTTTCTTTTGCAGATAGCGTCCGAGTTCCCCATGGCTGTTGGCTGATCGGCCATTCCTTTGTGCATTGGGCTGGCAGGCGTGCGGCGATTCGACCGGCAGGTGCGAATCTGGGACTGGATCCCACAGTGGTGTCGGTTTTATGGCTGGGTGAGCGAGGTCTCCGTTGGACGCAGTTGCTCCCTTTGCTGTGGCACCACAAGGGACTGCGGCAGGCACCGGACCTGATATTACTTCACCTGGGAGGCAATGACCTGGCGGCGTGGACCTGCAGACAATTGGTAAGAGCGTTGCAGAGAGATCTGGAAGAAGTGCTGCAGTTATTTCCAGGCGTCATATTGATATGGTCGGACATTATACAGCGGCCTAGTTGTCGCAACCAGAGACGTTGGTCTCGTGGTCTTACAAAGATTAACAGGCAGATTGGCCGTTGGGTCTGTGCACATGTGGGGGTACCAAGTGCTTCATCCTTGGGTGGAGGTGGATTGTGCGGGATTATATGGTACCGATGGGGTGCATTTATCCCCAGTGGGTCTTGATTTGTTATTAAACGATTGGCAGGAGGCACTGGAGTGGGTGGTGTTGATAGACGCTCGCTGGTCGCAGCTTTAGGGGAGGGCGGCGCGGGGTGAATAGGTTGCCCGCGCCGGTGGCGGGATCCCGGAGGTTTCCGGGGTCCAGAACCTTGGCTAAACTTGGGACGGGGGTGGGTTACCCCCGACCCGGAGAACCCCTGGGCGGGCTTTTGCTAATGATAAGGCGAAGTCGGGTGCCTGGAGGGGGAGAGAAGTGGGGAAAGCGGAGGTGGGCCCCACCTTGCTATGGACATGGCTGGTGAGGCCTCATTCCGTTGGGACTAAAATAATGATGGTTATTAGCTGTTTACTGTTATGCGTTGTATTGGTTTAATAAAGCTGCGACCAAGCGTTTTTACCAAAATCGGTGTTCGAGTGTTTTATGGTAGGGAGGGTGGGGTGGGGATGAAGAACTAGGGGTAAGCCATAGGCTAAGGTCTCGAGGGAGCATCGAGTCTGACCTGCTCCAGTTACAGCTTTTGAAATTGGTTTTCTCACCAGAAAAGAGAAGGATTTTCTTATTGTTCAACAACCGGTCATTCCCACTATATACGTCATTCCGAAAACCCATAAATCTTTAACAGCCCCACCTGGACGTCCAATAGTGTCCGCAATTGGATCACTCATGGAACCCATTTCACAATTTTTAGATGTACTTTTACGGACTTTTGTGAAACTATGTGGTATTATGTTCAAGATTCGTCACACATTATTGAAATTCTGTCGTATTTTCATGATCTTAGTCCTGATATCATCTTGGTCACCCTCGATGTTGAGTCTTTATATACAAATGTCCCCAAGCGGAATCATTAGACATTATCGAACGCTGATTACTTAACAGAGAAGTCCATAAGCGGATTCCTACAGCTTTTATAATGTCATTAGCACAGTTCGCATTATGTGAAAATTATTTTTGCTTTAGAGAGCTCTTCTTTAAACAAATAAAAGGGGTGGCAATGGGCTCGTCTATGGCTCCAGATATAGCAAACTTATACATGTTTCAGTTTGAAGAGACGTTTTTAAAAGACCATGCATTTAAAGTCAATATTAAACTTTGGATTAGATTTATCGATGACATTTTTATTATATGGGATGGAAATGTGGAAGGACTCACTAGCTTTAATACATGGATAAATAGTCTGGATACTAATCTACGGTTCCACATCACCTATGATCCACATCAAATCCCCTATTTAGATCTAATAATCAAAAGAGAAAATAATCAATTCATTACATCCCTATATAGGAAACCCACAGACAGCAATCACCTTTTACATTTTGATAGTTTCCACAATCCTGCTCTGAAACGAAATTTGCATGTGGGACAGTTTTTAAGGGCTAGAAGAGTCTGCACTATGATGCAGGACTTTGAAGCCCAGGCAGAAATAATGAAAACAAGGTTCACGGCAAGACATTACCCTATAAGTCATATCAATCAGGCATATATGAGAGCTCGGGAAGCCTCTCGCGAATCTCTTTTGAAACCACAGGGCAGAAGAAAGGATGTTGAAATAGTTTGCCCCCTTCGATATTCGGCTTTGTCACGTGAAATTACCAAGATCCTACAAAAAGAATGGCACCTCATTCAGACCGTTCCTGGTTTTAATGATCTACCTTTAACAGCAGCTCATAAACGCAACATTAATTTGAAAAACTTGCTTGTATCATCAGCATTAACTGAACACAGGTTCCTTTCTAAATACAAAGGACAGTTCCAATGCGGAAGGTGTTCCGTCTGCCCTCATGTTGCCAATATGAGAAATGTTTGTGCATCCCATCACAAAAGAAAAGTTTTGGATCAACAATTTTGCGAATTGTGAAACTACCCACGTAGTTTGTCATCCAATGTCCATGTAACAAACTTTATGTAGGTAAAACTACTAGAAACATTAGGGTTCATATTATAGAACATAAGAGTTGCATCAAGAGAGGTGCAGTGGATAAACCTCTAGTTATGCATTAGGCAAGAACATGCACATAAAACTGCAGATTTAAAGTTTTTTGTTATTAAAAGGGTTAAGATGAATTGACGTGGAGGTAACATAGATAAGACTATTATGCGATTAGAACAGGGTGATATTTTAATAATGTGTTATTTGGATGTGTAGTGTTATGTTTATTAACTATTTATTTATTTTTTACATAGGGTGCTATTGTACTTTTGGGGTTTTATGGCTATTATTTATAATTTATTCTAATTTATTTATTTAAGGGACACTTCATGTAAATATTTGTGGATTATGTATCAACTTTTTGGGCAGTTTAATGATGGTTTTCCAGAATCGTTTTTACTTCACCGGTACGTGCGGTGCTATATTTATTTATTAGATTTATTTACCTTTTATGTTTGATATAAGAGGTTAGTTGTTTTTGTTTTTATGGTCCTGTGGTAATTCATTATTTATTTATATTTTACACAAGATATTTATCATGTGTGCATAATATAATGTCTGGTGATTTAAAATATAAATAGTTTTAGCTGCTTAATGAATTTTTAGGAACAGTTTTTAATAACCTGATCAAGTCTGTAGTTAGATAAAGGAATCACTGTTTCTTTCAGGTCCATAGTTTTAGATTGGGAGTAATGAACGGCACACGATTGTTTCTTTTTTCTTGCTCATCCGTATATGGCTCTTTTATCTTTCTAATAATGTAGATATTTTCCGTGAGCCCTTTGATGTAAATAAATATTGTTTGCTTCCATTGAGATTCAAGTGTAAGGTTGTACGTCTCATTGATATCACATCTCTTTGCTGATCTTTTTGGTATGTCCTTTAGGGATTTATAAAGAGCCATGCATTTTCCATTAGGAAACCTATACGAGTGTTTTACTAAGTTAAAGTATATACACTTTAATGTTGTGACGCCTCTTCGGTGATGACGATCTCCTAGGTATGTCTCATCTTCATCCTCCAATCAGAAGACTACACGCATCACATTCCCGCGGTTTGGTCAGTCTCAAAGGGCACAAGTGCGGGCGTCCTCCGTGTAGCGAACACTTTCATTTTCGCTGTGCAGTGGCTTATATTGAAAAGTTTCCTGCTTTTGCATTTCCAAGAGAGCGTTTTCATCAGTTAAAATTTATTTTTGAAATAGATGGGGATTTATTGCCTCTAAGACAGTATAAATGTATTTTCAAGAAAGGTTAGGAACAATTAAGAGAGGTTTTATTCTTGCGGCTCACAATGAAAGTTCCCAGGATGTTTTTAATTGAGCTTTGCAAGTGCGGGCGTCCTTCGTGTAGTGAACACTTTCATTTTCGCTGTGCAGTGGCTTGTATTGAAAAGATTCCTGCTTTTGCATTTCCAGAGAGCGTTTTCATCGGGTAAAATTTATTTTTGAAATAGAGGGGGATTTGTCGCCTCTAATACAGTAGAACTGTATTTTCAAGGATGGTTAGGAACAATTAAGAGAAGTTTTATTTTGCGGCTCACAATGCAGGTCCCCAGGATGGTTTTTAATCAAGCTTTACAAATAACTCCCATTTTACTTTTGTTTTTGCTTTTATTTTTGTATACAGTTTTTAATACAATATACATGCAACCAGATGTTTTGCAAATTTGGTTTTTTAATTAGTTCATTTTTGATTATTAGTTTTTTATCTTAGAACATGGTTGTAATCTTCAGCATTAGCTATGGGATCTGTTTTTTATCTAATTTTTGCGGATTCATTTTTTGTGTTTTTTGCATTTTCAACTATCATCTTCCTTGCTCCACATTTCACATAGTCTGATGAACTTTTTATTAAGGTTGTTTACATTATAATTTTTTACAGTATTGAGGGCTGGCCTTTTAAATAACAAGTTTCTTATACTCCTGCTTCAGTTATGATGGTTCTGACATCCTTTTCCTCTTCTTTTGTTTTAGTACAAGATCATTTTGATTGTTTTATTTTACAAAAAGAGGTACTGTTTCTATTTGTTTAACACATCCGGATATGTTATGTTTTTACTTTTATTGATAGTGATTAACATTTGTTTTTTTTAGTGTTCCTTTATTCATTATATTATTTGTTTTCGACATTCCAACATTTGTTTTACCTATGTGTGATGGGTCTATTTAATGGTTTTTATCTATTTTTATCGGTTTTATTATTTATTTTTTATTTTTTAATTTTTTATTTATTGCATTATAATTTTTTATTTATAAGTACAGTATGTTTATGGTTTTTATCTTTATTTATTTATAAACTAAATGTATATGTATACATTTATTTTATTCATGTGTTTATGGATATAGTACGCCAGAATCCCCCCTGAAGTAGACATTTTGAAACACGGCCTGTGTCGGGCGTGTATGGCGTATTATTGATCTGCAATAAAGGTTCCTTCTTTTCTACCACGGTTTAGTACTGGGTCTTCTGCTTATGTGGTATCGTGCTTTTTTGGTGGACCTCTTTATATGTTTGTACAGCACTGCGTATGCCTTGTAGCGCTATGTAAATAATTAAAAATAATAGTAGTGGTAGTAGTAGTAGTATGTAACTTGTCTTCCAGTGCTGCCAACACATTCTTAGAAATCTCCTGAACCAAATCATTCACCAGCAGTCCAACACCTTCTCAACCGGTGTTGCCTTGTGCTCACCAGGGCTTTGCTTCTCCCAGGTGGCACACAGGCCTTTTGTGCTTATACCCTCCTGCAATTTTGGTGTCACCAGCCTGCACCCTCATCTGGCACTGCACACACCCAAAATCTAGGCTCCACGCTCACCATACACCTCCTGAACCACTGATCACTTGTAGGATCGTGGAGCAGCTCCTCAACATCCAAAACCACAGTTTTAACACACAATAGTAGGGAGCCCTTCATCCATGCATCTGTTCAGTTCCTGTATCTCACCATCCCCGACAGTCCTTGTTAAACAGAGCTTACCGTTTAATGCCCTTGCATGTTTTTATCATTTCCTTTGAACTACCCTAGCCCCTTGTTTGTTCTGCTGGTCTGTCTTGAATGAACATCAGAATAAGGGGCTCAGGATCCAAAAGCAGTGTTGAAGAGAGAGGTTTTTAGCCTGGATTTGAATAGGACCAGGGATGAAGCCTGATGCACAGACTCAGGTAGTCTATTCCGACTTTATGTCTGTTCATACAGAATTTTTAACACTAGGTGACAAAGTCATACCATAGCTTGTTGCACCTTGGACTTAAAAACATGAATGTTGAGAACAAGGATGTCTGTCTACATCTTCTGATGTTACCCTCAAATAAAGCACTAGGAAATGTCACTGCCCATATAATACCTCAATATGATGTGATTAGAGCTCTAATTTTTAAATAATCAGATTGTGACTGGTTAAAGAAAAGTTGTAAGGATTAAGGGAGACTTTAGGAGCACTAAGGTTAATATTTTAGAACTATTCCTGTGTACAAAAACAATTAATTATTTTTATAATGCGTGTGTGTGTGTTTGCATAAAAAAAAACTAAATTAAAAAAACCCGACATCAATTTGTTAAACCTTGCTGTAACAGCATTAATACAGCCTCATTTATGTACTTATCTATTTATTTGCAGTGCCTCTATATTGCGGATCCTATATGAATGCCATGGTTTATGAATTAATGTAAGACATAATAAAATAAATTCAAACCCCATCATAATTATCATGCACAAAACCCATAAACCACCATTGTATATAGTTACTCCTTTTTCTCCGAGTTATACTTCCTGTTAGATGTAATGACCAGACATATGTGAATTGTCGGATGTTTCTGTTCAATGTAAACCGCGCTGATGGCTAATAGTGCGGTATATAAGAATTGTTAATAAATAAATAAATAAAATAAATAAAGATATAACATATTATCATCAGTCAGAACTTGCAGAGTCATACGGTTTTAGGGGCCTTTTCACTAAACACTACTAAGGTTTTAGACTTATCGAGCATAGCAAAGTTCATTGAGTGCAAAACCTTCATGTTAGCTGTTGGGGACGTGACCAGTTTGTTCCCAACAGCTAATACGTAACTGGGTACTGTAACGAGGGACAAAGTAACATGGGCGCACCTAACAGCATACATTGAGGCCATAAGGCGAACCCACGCTAGCTGCTACGTGAACTTCATTCATATTCTAATGTGTTTGCCGCATCAATATTCTGCCTCTAACTCACCCACAGTCCACAACAGCATGTGAGTGCTCTTAACTTGCATTTCAGCAGTCGGTAACTGGCATACCTGCATGTTAGGGTTCACCTTTGCTAGTTACCACTCGCTAAAATGCGCATGAACTGTTAGTGGTGTTTAGTAAAAGGACTCCTTAGGGTATCTAAGGGTGTTCACTATTTTGAAACCACCAAATGCTGTTACCCTGGTAAATAACCAAATGAATTCATATGTTGTCATCCAGTTTAATTTTGATAGTTGCCTTTATCATCTTCAATCATAGCATTTATCCTTCAGGACAAGGGAATAACGGACAATTGTAAATCATGAAGACCATGAGAACTACCCCTTATCAGTATGATGCCTTCTATAGCAAATAAAACCAGGAAGCAATTCTTTGTCTCATAATATAAGCAATTCTTTGTCTCATAATATAAAGATATTACAACTGGCAC
This sequence comes from Ichthyophis bannanicus, assembly GCA_033557465.1. NCBI lineage: Eukaryota > Metazoa > Chordata > Amphibia > Gymnophiona > Ichthyophiidae > Ichthyophis > Ichthyophis bannanicus. Next base: position 408,566,675 of record CM066037.1, read on the forward strand.
AGACTAGTGAAAGAACTTGCCAGGAAACATTTTAGAGAATTCTATATCAGGGAACACCCTAAGATAGCCTCTAAACACACCCTAGCCCGTCTTTGCCAGTGTGAGGCCCCTGGCACCTGGCAGCCTGCAGGGGCCTCGGATGAGCCGGATCCCACATGATGAGTCCAGCTGCCCATGCCATGGACTCCTCACTAAAGTCATTTGTGATGACATTTCGTTACAAATCATTGAAATCAACTTTAATCAATTACTGATAAACTGACCGACAAAGCCGACAATCATGTCCACATCACAATTCACAAACAGCGGTCAGTCTGTCAAACACTTAACAATTGAATTGGAAATTTACAGTTTCAAGCATTCTAACTTTGCAATGCATTAATGCACATTCCACGTGCTGACTGCTGACAGCTAAGTATCAACATATCGAAGTTCGAACATGTGTTAATGCAAAGTCACGGATAATGCACTCAGAGTCAACTTCTCTCAGAAGGTCCTGCTCGATACTCAACAAGCTAAGCATGTTCAGATGCTCGTGCGACATCATTGATCTGAGATGATTCTTAATCAGCTTCAGCTTGCTGAATGACCACTCACCTGAGCAGTTCATCACCATGAGGCAGAGGAAAATGCGCTGCGCGATCTCTGTGTTCGCAAACATGCTATGGAGGCCATTATCAATGATGAAGCGATTTTGCTGAAGATTGTAGCATTATCTAGATCATCATTCTCATTTTCCTCCAGGTCGTCCGACTTCGACGCCTGCAATGCTTCCTTGTCCAACTTTGTTTGTAGAGCTGCCTTAAATTGTACTAACTCTTCCGCCAGTTCAGGCTGCAGATCGGAGGCATAGCGATTAACTAATTTGCTTGCACCTTCTCGAATTTCTGCATCAGAAAGTGATTAAATTTTACGCAAAAAAGCAAAACGGTCAGCCAATTCAGCATATGCTTCCTTGCGCTTTGACAGTGCAGCAGCAAGGCTGTCGATGATAACGATGAAAGTGTCAGTATGGAATTTATCACGTGGTTGCAACTGAATCTCAGTGTCTGCGCCGGATTTGCCATATCTGCGATTTCGTCTGCGTACTCGCTTGCTGAGATCAGCCCAATAGTTTTCACAGCGTGACAGGCCTTTGCCGTGTGCTTCAAAGTGGTCGAACTGTTCACGAAGGTTTTTTATTTATTTATTTATTTAACAGTATTTCTAAACCGCCTTATCTTAATAATCAAGGTGGTATCACAGCAAGCAATCAGGTAAAGTGTGTGTGTTATACATGCAGTGAGGGTGAAACTTAGAAGTGTGAGGGCTGTGTTGGGTGCTTGATTCGTTTGAGCTATGTACAAGGTGGGCTATTTACAGTGGTGCTAAAAACACATTTTATATACATACAGTGATTAGGAGGATTGGAGTGCTGTTATACATTCTCTTAGGTTATGTGATGTGACCATAGTGCTCTATGAACAGCATGGTTTTCAGCTGTTTTCTGAAGTCTTTGAGGTCTGGATTTGCCCTTAGATCGTCCGGTAGATTGTTCCATATTGTTGGAGCAGCCATGGAGAGCGCTCTGTCTGTTGTGTCCTTGTGTGTGTGCTTGTATTCATTTGGGGTACTGACTCGGTTGCGTGTTTGACTTCTTCTAGGACGTGCGCTGGTTTCCGGTTGTATGAGCGTGTGGAGGCTGTTGGCTGATGTGTGCTGATTTATCTTAAATAGGTTTATGATAGTCTTGTATCTGATGCGAGCACTGATTGGGAGCCAGTGTAAGTCTTTTAATGTAGGTGTGATGTGCTCCTGCCTTGTGGCTCCGGATATGATTCGAGCTGCAGTGTTTTGTGCCAGCTGGAGTGGTTTGAGAGCTTGTTTCGGTAGTCCAAGGTATATCGGATTGCAGAAGTCCAGTATTGGGGTTATCAGTGCTTGACAGACGGTACGGAAGTGTTCTGGGGCGAGGAGTGGTTTCAGTCTCCTGATGATTCGCATCCTGTAGTAGGCTTTTTGGATTGTTTTGTCTATGTGTGGTTTGAGGTTGAGTTTACTGTCCAGAGTAACCCCAAGGTATCTCACCTCTGATCTTATCGGTATTGTGGTGCTTTGTATCTTTATGTTTGGTGGGTGTATGAAGCTTTGGTTCCGAGTGATGATTAAAGCTTCGGTCTTGTTGTAGTTTATTGCGAGGTTGTTGTTTTGGCACCACTTCGTCATTTGGGTAAGGCAGTCTGTTATCTTAGAGAAGTCCGGGTTGTCGATTGATATCGGGGAGTATACCATGATGTCGTCTGCGTATATTGTGTATTGGATGTTGTTCTCTTTCATAATGTTGCATATTGGTTGGATGTAGATGTTAAAAAGGAGTGCTGAGAGTGCGGATCCTTGCGGTACTCCTTGTTGGACATTTATGGGTCGGGAGGTGTCATGTCCCACCTTGACCTGTAGCTGTCTTTCGGTTAGGTACGAGTGGAACCATTTCAAAGTGGTACCGTGTATACCAGTGATCTTTAGTCTCTCCAGGAGCGTATTGTGGTCAACTGTGTCGAAAGCTGAGGAGATGTCGATGAAGATCATTATAATTCCATTCCTGGTGTTGTCAATTATTCTTATGATGCTGTCGAAGAGGTATATCAGTAGAGTTTCGACTCCATGGTTGGGACGAAATCCGTGTTGGTTGTCGTCGAGAGTTCTGTGTTCGTCAATGTGTTCCTGAAGTTGTAGTTGAACCGTCTTTTCGATTATTTTTGCGAGGAAGGGTATGCTGGAGATTGGTCGGTATGCTGCTGGGTCCTTTTTGTCGAGAGTAGTTTTCTTTGTGATTGGTCTTACTGAGGCAAGCTTTAGTTGCTGTGGCATGAGTCCTTGAGTGAGTGAGTTGTGTACCATTTTATGAATGGTTGGTATGAGGCTTGATTTGGTGGCTTTGACCCATGACACTGGGCAAGGGTCTGTAGGAGCAGTGCTTGTGTTGATTGTGGAGATGATGTGGGATATCTGTTCTTTTGAGGGTGAGTAAAATGTGCCCCAGGTTTTGGGGTGTACATTCGTTCTGGTGGTTCCACTGGGTGTTGTGCGCTCCGTGGAGTGAAATTTGTCTTTGATGTGGTCAGCGAATTTCTGTGGATCAACTTGTACATCTCTTTCTGCTGCTTGCTCTTTTGTCAGGGTTTTTACTATTTCGAAAAGTTCTCTGGGTTTGTTGATGGAAGAATTTATCAGGTTTGTGTGGAATTCTCTCTTTGATTGGTTGATGTGTTCATTGTATTGTTTTTGCTTTGTTAGGTAAAGATGTTGGTCGGAAGTTGTTTTGTTTTTTCTCCATCTCCGTTCAATCTTCCTGAGCTCCCTCTTTTCCTGTCGTATTTTTGCTGAGTACCATGGCTTGTTTTGTCTCTTGTTGTGGTGGTGTTTCTCGGTCCTGTCATCGGATGGCTTGGCGGCGTTAGCTAAAACGCTGTTCCAGTTGGAAACTTGTTCCTCCAGGTCCTCTGAGTCAATGTTCAAGTGTTGTATTGTGTCCTGTATGAATTCGTCCTTGTCAAAGGACTTGAATCGTCTTTGTGTGTGTGGGATGTTCGCTCTTTCGTTTGTCCGGTCTTCTTGTGATTGCAGTTTTGTCTCGATTAAGTAATGGTCAGACCATGGTACTGGGGTGATGGTGGGTGTAGAAATTAGGTCTCTTGAAGTTAGGTAGTTCGATGCGAAGATGAGGTCTGGGGATGATCCAAGTCTGTGTGTTGGTGCATTGACTATCTGTGTGAATTGAAGTGAGGTCATTGCTTGAAGGAATGCCTCTGCATCTTTTGTATTGGCGGACTTGAGGTTGAAGTCTCCGATTAGTAGAGCTGGTTTGTTTGCTGTTATGGCACAGGCTTCTTCGAGTGTGAAGGCTAGTTCGTCGGGTGGAGCACGGGGTGCTCTGTAGGTTAGGCAGATTGCAATATTCTTGTTCTTGATGCTAATTGTGTTACACTGCTGTGTATCTGTGAGGTTCTGTGTCTTGAACTTGAGTTTTGTTTTTGCTATTATTAGGACTCCTCCTCCACGCTTGTGGGTGCGTGGGCAGTTGTATGCCGAGTAGTTGTTCGGTACTAGTTGGTTGAGTAGTACACTGTCGGTAGGGTTGAGCCATGTCTCTGTGATGCATATTATGTCGGGCTGTCGCTCTTCTATGTGGTCTACCAGAGTGTGTATCTTGTTGCAGACGGATCTGGCGTTTATGAGCTCAATTGTTGTTGTCTTTGTGGAAGAGGTTGTTGCTACATGTGCTTCCTTTGATCCGGTGTTGGGGTTTGATTTGTGTCTGTTTGGTCTCTTTGCTTGGGAGGTTGCGAGTGTCTCTTTGTGTGTGTGTTGTGGTTCGAGATATGGCAGTGCAGTTGGAGGGTACCATGGTGTGTTTGTTTGAGGGTAGTGGAGGTGTGTGGTCGGTGGGAGGAGTTGTGTGACTAGTAGGTAGAGAGGGAGGAAGTATGTGGTGTGCATGTTGGTAGTTTGTGATGTTCTGATAGGGTGATGCCTGTCTCCTTAGGTCTTCGTCTGTTGTTTGCTTGGGGAGAGCTGTACTCGGTGCGGGAGCCTGTCCCGGGGGTGTAGAGCTGGATCTGTGGTGGTCGCCTTGGTGCGGGAGCCTGTCCCGTGGAGGGAGCCTGTCCCGTGGATGTGGAGCTGAATCTGTGGCGGTCGCCTTGGTGCGGGAGCCTGTCCCGGGGAGGGAGCCTGTCCTGTGGATGTGGGGCTGAATCTGTGGTGGTCGCCTTGGTGTGGGAGCCTGTCCCATGGAGGGAGCCTGTCCCGTGGATGTGGAGCTGGATCTGTGGCGGCGCCTTGGTGCGGGAGCCTGTCCCGGGTAGGGAGCCTGTCCCGTGGATCTGGAGCTGAATCTGTGGCGGTCGCCTTGGTGCGGGAACCTGTCCCGGGGCGGGGGCCTGTCCTGTGGATGTGGAGCTGGATCTGTGGCGGCGCCTTGGTGCGGGAGCCTGTCCCGGGTAGGGAGCCTGTCCTGTGGATCTGGAGCTGAATCTGTGGCGGTCGCCTTGGTGCGGGAGCCTGTCCTGGGGCGGGGGCCTGTCCTGTGGATGTGGAGCTGGATCTGTGGCGGTTGCCTTGGTGCGGGAGCCTGTTCCGTGGAGGGGAGGCCGTAGCTTTTATGGAGTGTGTTTGTTGAAGAGGGCGTTTGGTGGTGTGTGATGTGTTATGTTCTGTGAGAGTTTTACTTGCGGTTTTGATGTCCTCCTCGGTCTGCTCCTCTGTCAGGATCCATTGGTATGCAGTCGGCGCCGCTGAATTCCTTGGATGTTTCCTACTTTTCGCCTTCGTGCCGCGCCTAAGGGCCACGCCAAAGGGCCCTCTGGCGAGGCCCTCAGGCGCGGGCCCGCCCTGCAGGGACGCCGCTTTTATCCCCGGCCGGCTGCTGGTTGTTCGGGCTCCCACTGCCCGGATTGGGCAGGAGCTGAAGAGGGGGTGGAGACTCCTGGCAGCGGCGTCTCTGCAGGCAGGCAGGGACGCCGCTTTTATCCCCGGCCGGCTGCTGGTTGTTCGGGCTCCCACTGCCCGGATTGGGCAGGAGCTGAAGAGGGGGTGGAGACTCCCGGCAGCGAGTTTTGGATGTACATCTGCAGTGAGTCATATATCGCAGCAACAGAATTCAAGTTTTGATCAGCTGACTGCAACGACACGCTGTACGCTTGGAATCTTGCGAGAACCTTCTGCCAGAAAGCAGCCATTATGCCCGTCTCAAGGCACTGCATTCGATCGTGCAATCCTCTGGCTTCTTGACACATCTCTGCCTTGTGTTCACCCACTTTGCCATCTATAATGTCCTCCAGAACTTCGACAATCTCATCATAGTCCCTCACCAGAGCATTTGCCGCATCGAATCATGCTGACCACCATGTGTCGGACAGTCTCCTTAGTGTTAGCCAGCCTGCAGTCTGTTCCAGCTTGTTCTTGAGGATGGCCCAGCATGCTGTCAAACCAGCAAAAACACATAGAGCCGTTGGACAAAGTCAAAGAATGATACGGCATCGGCACAACAGACTGCTGCGCACTGACCAACGAGGTTCAAGGAATGGCCTGCACAGGGTATGTAGGCAGCATGAGGATCTACCTGCCGTATAAGAGCCTGCATACCTCTGTATTTGCCGCTCATGTTGCTGGCATTATCATATGACTGTCCTCGACAATCGTCAATGTTGATCCCCCAGCTGTGCGGAAACTGAAGCAAGCTATCTGCAAGCTGTTCGCCTTTGTGACCTTGCTGAGGTAGAAATGTAAGGAACCGCTCAACAGGGCCAGATGGCAACACGTAACGAATAATCACTGTCAGCTGATCCTGGTGTGTTAGATCAGGCGTTGAATCAACTGAGATTGAGAAGTACTTGGCAGACTGAACTTCGGCCTTAATCCGATCGGCAACTGATTGGCCAATCAGCTGAATTAGTTGATTGCAGATGTTGGCAGACAGGTATGAAGTGTGTTCTTTTCCCTTGTTAGCATGCATCTTCAGTTGTTGCACCATGAAGGGATCAAATTTTGATATAAGTTCAAGGATTCCCAAATAATTGCCATTATGGGCAGAGCCAATGATCTGGTTGTCGCCTCTAAAGGCCAGGCCACGTTCAGATAAAAAGGAAATAGTTTCAAACAACCGCTTGAGAACAGCACGCTAATACTCACATTGTTTGTCACGTTGCTTTACTAGTGCCTGATCAACACGTTTTGCTGTGTCACGTCGCATTAGCAACCTCTGGTGACATTAGCTTGCATGGAAAGCAAAATAGACGAAGCTTAGATGGTGAATAGCAAAGCCAGTCACGATCGATAGGTTCCTTCGACAGCAGATGAGTTGTTTTCAACAGGTCACGAGAGCATTTCCTTGGTTTTCCATCGGCTGCATAGACAGTTCTGATTGGAGTGAAATCTGAGTCCCAGTGGGCACATTGCACACTACCTGCTGTCGCCCAGTATTTGCGCATGTCGTCAACAATCTCGACGGGCCATTCGCCGAGGTCTGTAGAGCAGCAGACAGCAGATAGACACAGAACTGGAACATCATCACGTTCTAGAAACTCGGTAATGTCCGTTGCAGCGTCTTCTGCCTGCTGGAATGGCAGACAGTCCACTTCCATTTTCTCTTCAGTTTTAACTGCTGTCTCATTTACGTTAGTAGTCGCAGTCATTGAAGCTTCAACATCTACTCCTACCTCAGCCTCCTGAGCTGGAGCGGTCATGCAGGGCTGAGTTGTCTGCCCAAAGTATGTCATAATCGACAGCATTCCAGTTATAGCGGCAGCATCCCGCTGCGCCTGTTCATGGTGTTTTTGCCAACCGGACTTATACTTGTGGTTTATGTCGCGCTCCCTTGAAGTCATGCCATTATAGTAACTGTAGCTTTGTTATATAATCTGTAATATATAAGAAATTTAATATTATGGTAACCAGTACAACTAACCACACAGACACGGTTAAATTAAACCAGCAAAACTTAGTAAAAGCAGACGATTGTGACAAAACTTGTGTTTACATTACATTTACATTACAAAGAATAGCAAACATATATATTATATTATATAACACATCAGACCTTCAGACTTCTTTGTAGTTTAATACTATTTAATATTATTTAAATTAAATGTTACGCTGTCAGGTGAGGTGTCAGCATCTTTCAGTGTTTACAAGTTAAACCGGAAGTAGATTATGATAGCCTGGTTCCCGGTCTACAGTCTACTGTTCAGGAACACCGAACAAGCTGAATAAAGGACCAAAACATTTAAAAATAACTTTAAAAAACTTTACGAGTGTAAAATAAAAATGTAAAAAAAATAAATTGAAACTAGAATAAGTAAAGAAATAACATAATAAAAAAATTAAACTTTAAATGTCTTAAACATAAAAAAGACTTATAAAACTAAAACATTACAACAAGCAGCTGCCGGAGTGTGCGGGCCCCTGGCACAGTGCCATAGTGCCAAGCCATAAAGATGGGTCAGAGCACACCAAAATTAGATGTTTACAAATATGGCAATTGAATTCACTTATCCTGGTGTGCATCACTGAAAAAGGAATCACTGCTATGTGCAGATCTTTAAGGTAATATTATTAATTTATTATTATATATAAAATATATTTATCTTATTATTAGAGAGTGGCATTTTTGAAGGTATTTACAGAGGTAACTGCCCTAATTACCCGTTTAAGTGCTTTATCCGGGATTTTCGAAAGGCACCTTCACAGGTAGTGCCCTTCAAAAATCCTGGATAAATCCCTAACACACCCAGATGCTATGCGGTTAGCATTGGGGTATGTTAGGGGCGTTTTGGGGCGGAGGAAAGGGCTAAATGGGTAGTACTGATTTTCGATGCTACACGCTTAGCCCTCTGTGCCTTAAAGATAAGCAAGGTTTTTCCTTGAAAATCAGTACTACCTGGCTAGCTCCTGCGGCTTCTGGGTTGTGCGGGAGCCCCTGATTTTCAGTGCCAGGGCTGCATATGGCCCCAGGATTGAAAATCCAAGTTAGACAGATGGAGGGCGGGCTATACACCGACCCAGCGCATAGCACTGCCCAAATGAAAATCAGGCCCAGAGTGCCTTATACTTTTCAGTATTTTTGTTTGTGATTCTGTTCAGCTTTCCCCCTCAGCTTTCAGCCGTATGTGTCTGTCTCCTCATAGTCAATTTTAACTTCCCTGCTCTCTCTCTCTGGTCTCTGCTTTCGTAGATCAAGTATTAATTTCAATTGCCTTATCCATTCTATCTCTGCTCTCTGAGTTTAAAATCTTCCTCTCCCTGCCTGCCTCCTATTTCTGTGTGCTGAATGTATAACGCCTCCCCCCCACCACTGAAGCATTGTTAATTCTCTTCCCCACATGTGCTCAGCCATTTTCTTTCTTGCTGTGGAATGTGCAAGTCTATTACAGGCTTTGCTGCTAGCTTCTGGCTAGGGTCTGACTTCTTTAACCTCTTTCTTGTAAGATCTGTCTACCTGTATATATTATTTATTTATCTTATTGTTAGTGCCCCTTACTTTTCAGTATTTTTGTTTGTTATCCTGTTCCGCACACACTCTCTCTTCTTACTTATTATCCCACCCTCCCTCCCACAATCCACCCGCTCCCTGGCTTATAGTCTCTTATAGCTGCCCTGTGATCATTACCATGATTACTCACAGATACACCCGATCCCCCTACAATTGAGCAACATCAGATAATAGTCAGTAGGCTTGATGAGTCTTGGGAAACTCGCCGTAACATCTCGGATTTTTGCACCTGTTGAAATAAAAGAGAGAGACCTACCAAAGTACCTGCCTCTTCCTCGGCTGTCCTGTCAGAGAAAAAGCAGTTAACCTCTTTTAAATGTGTTCTAAACGTGCTGTTTGGAGTCCCTGTGTGTAGCTAATTGGGGAGCTGCCCTATAAAGGAAGACTGCTCACATGGATTTGGTGGGAACTGGGGTGGGTGGGAGGAAACTAACACCTGCTGTGGTCAGCACCTTCAAAGAGCTTGCTGTGAATGGAACAAAAAACAATGAACTCTGACAGAGCTTTTTACCCAACAGCACAAAAAATCCCCCCTTTGCACTATAGAAAAACAAACAAACAATTGGCTTTTACAGATGATAATCAAAAACCCCTTTAAAAGCTTTCAGGCAGAGAGATTGTAGTTAAAAGCCACACAGAATTACCTTGCTTGCAAACAAGTTCCTGCTTGGAATGTCAATGCTTGCAAGGCCCTGTAGACCAGGGCCAGCGCTACCTGGTAAGCCAAGTAAGCACAGCAGGAGGGTGCCAGTGGCAGGTGGGGGGAGGGGGTGCTGTTGCTAGCTGCCCACCACTCACCACTTCAAAAAAGAAAGCAGCCACGGGAACATTTCTCTGTTCCTGTGGCTCTGCTCTCTTTTAAACTGCTGGATCGCGGAGTTTCCAAAGGCAGTAAAAAGCATTTCCTGAGAAATGTTTCCGCAGCTGCTTTTGCTTTTTGAAGGATGAGTCGAGGAGAGAAGGGAGCAGACACAGGGAGCGGGAGAGTTGGAAGAGAGCAGACACGGTGGGGGGGGGGGGAGCTGGAAGGGAGCAGACATGGGGGGGGGGCTGGAAGAGAGCAGACATAGGGGGGCTCAAGGGACCAGACACTGGGGGGAGCTGAAAAGGAGCAGACATGGGGGGCTACAAGGGAGCAGACACTGTAGAGCTGGAAGGGAGCAGACATGGGGAAGTTGGAAGGGAGCAGACACGGGGGAACTGGAAGGGAGCAGGAGCTTGAAGGGAGCAGAGATGGGGAAGCTGGAAGGGAGCAGACACTGCGGGAAGCTGGAAGGGAGCTAACACTTGGGGATGGGACTGGAAGGGGGATGGACAAAGGAGAGGTGACTGGTAGGGAACTGCCATGGGAGGGAGCACTGGGACTGGAGGTTCTCTGGTACCTGGGATGGTATTTGGACTAGAAAGGGCTGGACGATGGAGAAGGAGGGGGACTGGAAGGGAATAGACACCAGTGGCAGTGCTGGGAATGCAAGGAAGTTGACACTGGGAGGGGAGGCTGTAAAGGGGGTTGATACTGGGGAGGGTTACTGGGACTAGAAAAAGGCTGATGGAAGAAAATAAAGAAAGCAAAAGAAGAGACAAGAAATGGCAGATGGATGACAGACCATAGAAAAAGAACTAAGAGAAGACAGAGGAAAACAGAAACCTCAGTATTTACTGTATTTGCTAAGTATTTACTGCTAATTATTTTTATTTTGGCTATGCAATTGCTCTTTCTCTGCAATTTTCTTACAACACTGGATTTGAAGGAGAAATGCTAATATCACTTGAAAAGAGTTCACAAAGCGGTTTTGGGAAAAAGAAGGGTAGGGTGCAGCCAACATTAATAATAATGAGGGAGGGGTGCCGATTTATAGGTTGCAGGGGGGTGCTAGAAACCCTAGCACCATCCCTGCTGTAGACCTTTATACATCACTCAGCTTCTCTTTCCTGACCTTTATACTCAACAGAGAAGTTTGAGGAGAACGCCCTGTCCTAGAGCCATGAAATCACTTTTGATATGCTCTGAGAGATACCTAGCAGTATCATTTGTGCCAACATGGGTGAGCAGCATCGGATAACAGTAGGCTTGATGAGTCTTGGCAAACTCTTCATAACTTCTCCGATTTTGGCACCTGGCAGACAGCATGTCCCCTAGGACATTGTCTGGTCAGCAGAACTCCAGGATTCTCTTACAAATCTATGTTGGAACGCATTACTGGAACTATGCTTCTGCATGTTTGTCCTACTTATTATGTTGATTCGCATGTGAAATATTGGAAAGATTTATGTTAAATGGATCATTGTCTGACTATATGGGTAAATTAATCTTCAAAGAAGTAACAAATGGAATAATATTGGATGAATTTGAAGACCAGAAACATTGAATCAATGCTTTTGGAGAATGAACCCTTCCAAAAGTCCTTATTTCTTTCTATGTGAAGCAGTTAGAGGCTGTGGGAAGCTGGCAACTGCATCAGTCTGAAAGACCACCTTACCCCTTGAGTCCAGCTGCTTGGCCCAGAACAAGAAAGGCAGACAGAGACAGATACCCACCTGCCTATGTAGACCCCCACACCACAAATGAGACACCTCTGAGCACCTCCACACATTCCATACTTCCAAAGCTACATAGTTGGTGGCCTTGCCCATCCCCCCCACACAAACACATTGAAGATTTATTACTCCTCATTTGTATAAGTGGAATATGTTGCAGCAAGTGGGAAAAAATGCTGAAAAAGCATGTACATAACAGATAATGTAAGAACCCCACCACTACTCTGCTGCTTCTACTACTACTTAGCACTGTACATATAGATGCAAGAGATAGCACTTGCTCAATAGAGCTTACATTCCAATCAAGACAAGCAACATTATAAAACTCGTAACTAGAATATGGTAAGTTACACGTAAGTGGTGAACAAGAGTGAGGAGCATCAGATCCAAAATTAACCTTGAAGAGGTGGGTTTTTAGCTGGATTTGAACAGGAGTAGAGAAGGAGTCCGACGTTCCTGACTCGGGTAGTTTGTTCCAGGCATATGGAGCAGCCAGGTGACATGAACAGTCTGGAGTTGGCAATGGCAGAGATGGGCACAGATAAAAGGGATCTGCCAGAAGAGCGGAGCTCCTGAGGAGGAGTGTAGGGTGAGATAAGAGAGGAAAGGTAGAGAGAAGTCACATAATGAAAGCTTACTTTTCAGCACAATTAGTGCTGTCATATTTTGCACCTTCCACAATAAGAAGATATGTACATATTCCCCCAGGGTTAACTGCCATTCACATGAAAAGAAGAAAAGCACAAAGGGAAATATTTAACAAAGTACTTGCCACTGTTTCTCAAGCCAGCTCTTAAAAATATGTTGGAAAGTATTCCCAAACCTATGACTCTGTCTACCCTACTAGTTAAAACATTTCCATGATCTCTAAGTTAGTGGGGCATGTAAAATTTGTCATACTACTAGTTTGTTACTAATAGTTGTCAGGATACAAATGGGACTAGATGTTGTAATGGGGTCTATATAATGTTACCTGTCCCTCTCCAAAGAGATTTTCAACAATTCCCTTTAAGAGAGTCTGCAGCGCAGAGTTCAGTGCTGGGAAAGCGTGACTCAGAGTGAGAGGTTAAGAACTCAGCAGGCTGCAGGAGGGAGAGAAGCCTGTGGAGCCAGAAGTCCCTCCAAGGCAGGCTGTGCAAAGGAGTTCTAAGGTAGAAATTTTAACTAGGTCTGGTAGAAGGGCCAGCTTGTGGAGGTTTAACAAGCTGGAACAGAATTAAGTTGATTTTGTTTTCCCTATAGTGCTGTCTGTCCTGGGGTTTGTTTTGTGGAGGTTTAACAAGCTGGGACAGAATAAAAATGGCTTTTGGTTTTCCCTGAACTGCTATCTGGCCTGTGTTTTAAAGAAAACCCCTTCCCACCGCATGCCACACTTTCCACAGATATATTAAGTGGCCTTTCCCATAGAAAAAGACATCTGGGTTACTGTTAAATATGTTGGCAGAAAATGTTAGAGAATTCCTTAAGAAATAAGGGACTATTTCTGTTCAACTAATATGCATGGTAAATTTTCTATTTCTATTAATCAGAGTTAAACTACTATAAAAGTTAAAGGTCATAGCATGAAAAACAGTAACAAGTATATTGCTAAATATTTCTCTCTTTGTGCTTTTCTTCTTTTCATGTGCATGGCAGTTAACCCTGAGGGAAATATGCACGTGTCTTCTTCCTTTGGAGAGGGCAAAATTGTGCTGAAAAGTGCATTCTTTAAAAACAAGATTCTCCGGCTTTCAGCCCTTCTAGATGGTGGAGTTGAATGTATGAAATGATTTGCTAACCTACACACATGCAATAGAGATTGAAAGAGAAAAACAGAGGTTTTAACTAGTTCTGAGTGTTAGCCTAGGAAATATTGCAGCCTTTTATAAAGCTTAAGAACCACAGGACCTCGTGGGTGTGCAAAATCATAATGGATGCTAAATCAAGGAGAGTAATTTTATAGAAGGGCACTGAGGCAGGAAACATACACATGCATTTATGTTGCTCCTGTTTTATAAAGGCAGCACATGCGCCTATCTGCTTTTATAAAACAACTTGCCCAATACTCCTGCACAAAGTTACATCTGACCCAAGGCAAGAGTAACTTTATGCAAGTCTGCTCCATCCACTCTCTGCTCCTGGGACACTTCTGCATGTGTCAGTCCTAGGGACAGTTGTTCCTCAACTAAGTTTTGCACAAGAGCACTTTACTGTTCATTGCTACTACAGACTGCTTACCACTGTATTGACTTGTAGGATGACTCGATGTTAGCACCCACCACGTAAAGATTGTTGGGGCCACTGAGCTGTCATGCCTCAGGCATCATGTTGAAGGGGCAGGACACATCTCTTAGCATGGTCCTTGTCAGGACCAGCGCAAGGAGATGCGATGCCTTAGGCAAACCTCATCCCTTGCGTGCCTCCCCATGGCGCCCATTGCCACTGCTGCCATCCCTCTTGGGATCGACAGCAGCAGCAATAGCAGCAAACAGCCCCGTGGTGCTTACCTTCAAGCTCTGGTGCTGCAGCGCTGTATGCTCCTGCCGCTCTCCACCACCTGATGTCGACTTCCTGTGCAAAAAGGTCTGTTTGTAACTATCGCCACCACTGTTGGTTCTGAAGAGGGGTGACAGCAGCTGCAATGGGTGCCCCAGAAGGCTGACACTCTAGGCAACTGCCTAGTTTACCTAATGGTAGCATTCACCCTTGTCATGTCCTTGGAGGGCCTTACGTAAAGAATGGAAGCTGCTTTGTTGTCACCATTTCATTTGTTTCATTATGTTGGTTTTCTAGTCGCAGTTCTTTGTTATTTTCTGATGGCTATCTGTTTATGTCTTGAGATTATTCAAAGAAATGGTACTATGGTGACCTGCCCCATATTTCATTTAGAAGACCTTACTATGCTCTTGATAGGTGTAATTTGGTTTCTGTTTGGCTAATGTCTGATACTGTTCAATTTCTAATACTGATCCAATCCATGTAAAAGCAGCTTTCTAAATGTTAGATCCATACTTAATAAGATCCATTTGATCACTGATTTATTTTCCACCTCCCTCAATGTTAGACCTCACTGATATTTGGCTTACCTCGACTGATACAATGCAGCTTAATGAATAGCGCATACCTGCATTTGACCTCTTCTACACTGATTGTTTAAAAAGGAGGGGTTGAGAAGTGTTAATAGCTTGTAGAGAATACTACTTGACTTCACATCATTCATTTAGTACTGATATTTGCAGTGCTTTTTTGTTACATAATGGTTGTTGGCGTATATGTTTTGTGTACATCCCTCCCCATTGCGTTCCTACTGATTTTTGGGGGGCAGTTTCTCCAAACAGGCTAGTTTTGCGCATACCATGACAGTCATGAACCTCACTTCTAAGCCAGGGTATGTGGAGTATGATATCAGTTGCAAATTTACAGATAATGCTTGGCATAGTACTTGCATTGTGCAAGAGAGCAGCCTCCTGGAGTTCATAAGATGTAACATGTATGGGTAATTTATCAAGGTGTGATTGGAAATTCTTCTTAATCAAGCCTGTGGCACCCAACATTATAGGAAATACAGTATATCTGTATCTTTCTGCCATATTTTCTTGGTCTCTGACTGCATTTCATGGTACTTTAGTATTCTCTCCCTCTCCATGCGAGTCACAGAATAATCACTTGGAATAGACACGTTCTGGTGTTTTTCTCCTTTAACACTATGTCTGGTTTCCTTGCATCCAGTTTCTTATCCTTTGGAATGGGAATGTCCCAGGTAATCATAACCTCTTCATTCTCTGTAATTCTCTTAGGGTCATGATCCCAGTGCTTTTCAGGAACAGTGATGTTGCAGTGTTTCCAGAGTTTCCAGTGTTTGAGGGGTGCTACTTTGTTGTGCCTTTCTGTAGAAACATTTTCTGCCATCAGAACTTCACAGCCAGCTATGAAGTAAGTCACGGTTTCCAGCTCTTTCTTACAGAATTAACATATGTCTGTTTGCCAGGTTTTTTTGATGCTCACTGTAAACCATTTCATCTGTAATCGGCTGTGGTGGGCTGCAACTATCAACCTCTCATCTTTTGGTTTCAGTTCACCTCTCCTTAACCATTTATGTGTCTGTTCTTGATCGACAAAGTGTTCCTGGAGTAGCACTTTGTATTTCCCACTGCATTTGTGCATTTTCCACTTTTTTTCCCTTGGCTTTATGGAGTGGTTATTTGCCAACAATTGTGGTATGACTTCCAAATTCTTGCAATATAGGTATTGCATGACTTACATGCTAGTAGCCATATTCTTGATTTGAATTTTCTCCCTATGGTGGATGTGCAAAAACTAGACAGCATGTTTGGGTTCTGTGATTATCCTTTAACAGATCATGAAAAATAATTGATCTTCCAGCTGCATGTGTATTCTTCTACAGTATGTCTAAAATACCATGCCCAATGTAGCCAATTTTGGTTGTATTGAATGTGAATACTTTTCATAATTGCCAATATGTTGATATATTACCACAAGGGTCCGCTTTTGATTCCTTGTTAAGGAAGTGGAATGAATTGGTAGCTAAGACTTCTATGATTACTTGTTCTGTAGATTCTGCTCATGGAGTGCCTTTTGTGCATAAACGTAAGCTTGAGCTCAGGCGCACTGAGTGCCTTTGGCCTAAGCTTCACACTACCGAGGCATGCTTGTCCTATTATGTTTTTTATGGGCATTATAAGAATGAATTAGATTCTGTATTTTCAATCATAATTGGCTTTGACTGGAGCTCGACCTGCAGAGCTGTTTTCTACTGTGAAATCTTTGTTAGGGGATTGTAGTCCCCTTGCTCCATCTGATCCCGGCAGTTTAGCAATTTGACTCAAATTTTGATGTTAAGTTTACTACAGTGATTAAAAAACTGATTTCCATGGAGGTGGTTTCTGTGCTTCCTATCACTCTTTTAATGCATTGAGCTACCTTTTCTGACATTTCAATTGATGAGCTTTCTTGTTTGGTAACTTCCATGAGATCTACATGGTACTTGCTGGATGCTTTTCAAGTGCAGTAATTAGGGCGATTAAATAGTCTTTGTTACTGTATTTATGCGCTATTATGCATGCCTCTGTAGTGGAGGGGACCATGCCTGTAGAATTGAAGAGGGTGGTCAATACGCCTGTAATGAAAGATCCTAAGGATGAGGTGAATGATTTGAGCAATTATAGGCCTCTATGTTCTTTGTCTTTTCTCAGAAAATTAATAGAGCAACATGTTTCAGGCATATCTTGACTCCTTTGTGGGTCATCATCAAGTTCTAGATCTGTGGCAGCACGGGTTCAAACCTAACCACAGCCCGAAGACCTTAATGGTCTCCTTTATTGAATAAAATTGTGTGTAGCTTGGAAGAGAGGGGCTCAGCCTATTTTGTGTCATTCTTGGATTTGAAAGGAGCCTTTGATACAGTTGTTCTATCATTCTATTATAGCATTTAGCTGAGCTGGAGATAGTGGTTTTATCATGCTTTGCTCTTACCTTACCAGTCATCAGCAAAGGGTAGTTTTTCAGGGCGAGTAAACATGGCTTACACTAGCAAGGGGGATTCCACAAGGCTCAGTGTTATCTTTTACGTTGTTCAATGTGTATTTAGTCCCCCTTACTAAACTGCTAATGGAGATTGGTTTACATTTTTTGCCTTTATGCAGATGACATACTGATTTTCTGTTGCCTATAGTTTGGTCTCATTCTGTGCTGGGGCTATATCCAGCCACTGGCATTGAATTAATCCGGGTTGGCTAACCCGCAGCAGAGATATTCTGTGGTGAAACTTAGGCCAGCCTTTAAGATGCCTAACTTTCACTGCTTAGGGATAACCAGGCAGCGGATGAATATTACCACTACCTGCTAGCATCAGGCATTCAGTGATGGCACCTACGATTCTCAGCCTGATGCTCTAACTATTAGGCTACTCAACCACATAGAGAGGTTCCACCAAATTTTATTACAGAGCACACACTCTATAAAACTGTACTAGTATTTTGTAAAAGGTGTAGCGAGGTATGTACAGTGTATAAAATGCAAATATCATCTTGATCCAAAGTAGCATATAGTAGCGAAAGTACACGTGTAACTTGTGCTGCAATCAGCAAAATAGTTCTACAGGCCCATAAGTTTAATTTCGTAGTGGGGGAAATGCAGCTCCTTGTAGAGCTAATGGTAACCCAGAAGTCATGCCATTTCCCCATCTCTGACATCTGGAGGAGGCAAGCAGGATAAGCTGAGTCTGCAGGCCCTCATAGAAGTTCAACAGCTGGGCCTCATGCCCACAAGAGGTAAGAGTTTTCAAAGTGATGGACTCATAAGCCTCTGGGAAGGTCTTCAGAAGATAGGTGAGGGAGAATTCAAATAAGAGCCGAAAGCTGTTAGAAATTTTGGGAATGATATTAAAAAAGCACATATATGCTGTTGGCAGTGGCGCTGATGGTATAGGTGCTTTAAGAAAAAAAATCCAAGTCATTTGAATGTGTAATTTTGGATGTATAAATGGTTATATGACCAAAATTCTTCACCTCAAAGGGGAGCAATATTTAGGGTGTTACAACTTATACATAATGGACTCTGAACTGGTGCTTGAGGGAGAACATATGAACATAAGATATGCCATACTGGATCAGACCAAGGTCCATCAAGCCCAGTATCCTGTTTCCAGCAATGGCCAATCTAAGTCACAAGTACCTAGCAGCTTCTATAAAAGACACAGGTTCCACAATGCTTGTACTAGAGCAAGCAGTAGATATCCTGGGTCCCCTTTAATAATGGTTTATGGACCGTTCCTCCAGGAACCTGTCTAAACCTTTTTTAAACCCGGCTACACTAACAACTTTTACTACATCCTCCGGTAATGAATTCCAGAGTTGGATTACATGTTGAGTGAAAAAATATTTTCTCTTATTAGTCTTAAATAGGTAACTTCTTTCCATGTCCCCTAGTCTTTCTATATTTTGATGGCATAATCTACCCATTCCACTCCATTCATTAATTTATAGTCCTCTGTCATATCTTCCCTCAGCCGTCTCTTGTCCAGGTTGAAGAGCCCTAACCTTTTTAGCCTCTCTTCATGGGGGTATCCTTCCATCTCCTTTACCATTTTGGTGACTCTTCTCTGTACCTTTTCTAATAATGCCAGATCCTTTTTAAGATACAGTGACCAGAATTGCATACAATATTCAAGGTGCTGTCGCACCATGGAATGATAGAGGTACTGTAATATCCTTTGTTTTATTCTTCATTCCTTTTCTTATGATACCTAGCATTCTATTTGATCTCTTGGTTGCTGCTGCACACTGGGTGGAGGATTTCAACATGCTATTCATGATGATGCCTAAATCTTTTTCCTGGGTGGTGGTTCCTAATGTGGAATCTTGCATCGTGTAACCATAATTTGGGTTGTTCTTTCCTAAATGCATCACTTTGCACTTGTCCACATTAAATTTCATCTGCCATTTGGATGCCCAGTCTTCCAATTTATCAAGGTCCTCTTGCAGTTTTTCACAATCCTCATGGGTTTTAACGAATGGAGTGGAATGGGTAAACGTAGATCGATTGTTTACATCATTAGAATATAAAAAGACTAGGGGACATGCAATGAAGCTACAGGGTAACTTATTTAAGACTAATAAGAAAAAATATTTTTTCACTCAACGTGTAATCGAACTCTGGAATTTGTTACCGGAGGATATAGTAAAAGCTCTTAGTGCAGCTGGGTTTAAAAAAGTTCCTGGAGGAAAGGTCCATAAACCATTATTAAAAGGGACCCAGGATATCACTGCTTGACCCAATACAGGCATTGAGGAACCTGTGTCTTCTGGGGAAACTGCTAGGTACTTATGACCTAGATTGGACACTGTTGGAAACAGGATACTGGGCTTGATGGACCTTGGTCTGACCCAGTATGGCATATCTTATGTTCTTATGTTAACAACTTTGAATAATTTTGTGCCATCTGAAATTTGATTACCTCACTTGTTCACATTTCCAGGTCATTTATGAATATTTTAAAAAGCAGCAGGCACAGCACAGATCCTACTTCACTATTCACCTTTCTCCATTGGTAAAATTGGCCAATAAGCCTTACCCTCTGCTTTCTATCTTTTTAACCAGTTCCTGATCCACAATAGTACACTGTCTCCTATCCCATGACTTTTTAATTTTGCCAAAAGTCTCTCATGAGGGACCTTGTCCAAGGCTTTATGAAAATCCAGATACACTATATCAACTGACTCGCCTTTGTCTACCTGTTTATTTTACACCTTCAAAAAAGCATTAACAGATTAGTAAGATGAGACCTTCGTTGGCTAAAGCCATGTTGGCTGTCTCCTATTAAGCTATGACTATCTACATGTTCAGTAATTTTGTTCTTTATAATGGTTTCTACCATTTTTCCCAGTACTGACGTCAGACTCACCAGTCTGTAGTTTCCCAGATCACCCTGGATCCCTTTTAAAAATCGGCGTTATATTGGCCATCCTCCAATCTTCAGGTATTACAGATGATTTTAATGGTAGTTCACAGATTACTAATAGGTCTGCAATATCATATTTCAGTTCTTTCAACACCCTTAGATGTATACTATCTGGTCCAGGTGATTTGCTACTGTTCAGTTTATCAAAAAGTTGTAATACATCTTCCCTGTATATCAATATTTCTTTCAATTCTTCTGCAGTATCATCTTTAAATACCATTTCAGTGATGGATAACATCCCTACATCTTCCAAAGTAAAGACCGAAGCAAAGAATTCATTCAGTCTCTCTGCTATGGCCTTATCCCCTCTTAGTGCCCCTTTTACCCCTCTCTCACTGTTTTTTTTGCTATAAATGTACTTGAAAAAGTCTTTATTACGCATTTGTGCTTCCATAGCAAGCTTCTTCTCAAATTCTATCTTTGCCTGCCTTATCAATGCCTTGAATCTAACTTGCCAGTGCTTATGTTGTTTCCAGTTTTCGTCATTTGGCTCCTTTTTCCATTTCCTGAAAGATGCTTGGCAACAGTTTCTCTGACCTCACCTTTAAGCCATGCTGGCAGTTTTTTGGACTTCCTTCCACTTTTCCTAAATCGTGGAATATAGCTGGTCTGGGCTTCCAAGATAGTATTTTTAAACAACACCCATGCTTGATTTAAATCTTTAACCTCTGCAACTGCTCTTTTTAGTTTTTTCTTAACTATTTTCCTTATTTTATCATAGTCTCCTTTTCGAAAGTTAAAAGGTAGTAATGTGGCTTCCATTACCATCCTTTCTCCATTTACTAAATCAAATATGATCATGCTATGATCACTATTGCGAAGTGGCCCCAACACCCTTATCTCTTGTACCAGATCTTGTGTTCCACTAAGGACTAGGTTCAAAATGGCTTTCTGTCTGGTCGGTTCATGCTATCTCCCTAGCATGTCCTGCCGTGACACTGACCCAGTCGATATTGGGGTAATTGAAATCACCCATTATTATTACTGTACTGTAACTTTTGTTACCTTCTCTGATTTCTTCGAGCATTTCATCATCCATTTGTTCACTCTGGCCAGGTGGTCGATAGTACATCCCTACTGCCATTGCCTTCCCTTTCCTCTTTTTACATCGAATTTCAATCCATAGAACTTCTACAGTGAATTTTGTATCCTGCAAATCTTTAATTCTTTGTGACTCAATGGTCTTTGTAACAGAGCAGATCAATTTGGTGGTGGGGTTGCACTCTTATCATTACGATATAGTTTGTATCCAGGTATCACAGTATCCCACTGGTTGTCCTCCTTCCACCATGTCTCTGAGATACGAATCATATCTAACCTCTCATTTAGTGCTATATATTTTAACTCTCTCATCTTATTTTTTAGACTTCTGGCATTTGCATACAACATTTTAGAGGCTATGTTTCATTCATAGTAATCTGGCTATCGGTAGGCAGGGGTAATTTGGAACTTTTAAGCTCTGTACTCAAGGGCATTTGTGCTACTTTTGTCTTTATTGGAACCTCTCTGGTGATATACCCTAACTTCAGTCTTTTGCTGGTATCCTTCAAGGATACATTGTTCTGAACCATGAGCTCCTGGGCGACTTTGGCTTTCCACTAACATCTAGTTTAAAAGCTGCTCTATCTCCTTTTTAAAGGTTAATGCCAGCAGCCTGGTTCCATCCCAGTTAAGGTGGAGCCCATCCCGCCAGAAAAGCCCCTCCTTTCCCCAGAATGTTCCCATTTCCTAACAAATCCAAAATCCTCTTCCTTTCACCATTGAGACTAGAGAGCTCTGCCTGCCTTTTGGGTCCTGTATGTGGAATGGGAAGCATTTCGGAGAATGCTACCTTGGAAGCTCTGGATTTCAGCTTCCTACCTAAAAACCTAAATTTAGCCTCCAGAACCTCCCTACACATTTTCCTATGTCATTGGTACCGATATGTACCAAAAAACTGAAACAAACAGCGGAGGGAACAAACCACGGCCACACAATGTGATTCAAAAGGGACAAAGTTTATTATGGACCCTCTTCTAATACAGCTTTTATGTTCATGAACCAATTTTTTAACTGCTCTAACAGTTTTTCCTACATAAAGCAAAGAGCAGGTGCAAAGAATAATATAAGTACCCCAAAGCTGCAGAATCAGTGACCACAAGGAAGTGAAGGGTAGTGGTGGTTGGTGACTCTCTTCTGAGGGGTACTGAGGCGTCCATCTGTTGACCAGACTTGATGTCCAGAGAGGTATGCTGTCTGCCTGGTGCCAAAATCCAAGATGTTATGGAGAGTTTGCCGAGACTCATCAAGCCCACTGACTATTACCCAATGTTGCTAATCCATGTCGGAACAAATGATACTGCCAGGTATCCCTCTGAGCTTATCAAAAGTGACTTCATGGCTCTGGGACAGAGGGTGAAGCAGTTAAATGCACAGGTGGTGTTCTCTTCAATCCTCCCTATTGAGGGTAAAGGCCAAGGCAGAGAGGCTCGCATCCTGGAGATGAATGCATGGCAGCGTGGATGGTGTCATCGAGAGTGTTTTGGTTTCCTAGACCATGGGATGCTGTTCCAAGGGTTGTAGAGCAGAGATGGCATCCATCTGTCCAAGAAAGGACAACGCATCTTAAGTAGTAGACTGGCTAATCTATTGAAGAGGGCTTTAAACTAGATTCGTTGGGGAAGGGTGAAAAAAGCCCCCAGGTAAGTGAAAGCCCCCAGGTAAGTGATGCATTAAATAACTTTATGGAAATGGGTAACAGGGGTAACATATGGAAAACAGTGTGTATAAATGCCCGTTAGCATGGGGAATAAGATCCCTGATGTTGAAGCTTTGGTGGTAGTGGCCGACTTGGATTTTTCACAGAAAACCATGACTGGGATGTAACTATACCTGGCTATACTTTATTCAGAAAGGATAGGGTAAGAAGAAGGGGAGGAAGAGTGGCACTATATGTAAAAATACTATTAAAGCTTTGGAATTACAGAGCTTAAAAGGGAGAGAGGAGGCATTGTAGGTTAAACTAGAAAGAGGGAAAGAGAAATCTATTTGCATTGGCGTGATATACAGACCTCCCTCACAAGATGAAGAGGTGGACAGAGTTAATTGAAGACATACACAGCATTGCTAGGAAATGGGACATGCTACTGATAGGGGATTTCAATATGCCAGATGTTGATTGGCACATTCCTGCTGCAGTATCATCTAGAAGTAAGGAGATCCTGGATTCTTTACAGGGAGAACTATTCAAGCAATTGGTAACAGACCCCAGACGTGAAGGGGGCATACTGGACTTGGTGCTTACCAATGGTGAAAGTGTTTCTGATGTTACAGTGGGAGATCATTTTGCATCCAGTGATCACCAGATGGTGTGGTTCAGTATTAGGACTAGGGCTGTTAGAATCCATTCAAAGGTGAGTGTCTTAGACTTTAGGAAGACTAACTGTGCTAAGATGGGCCAATGCCTCAGGGAGTCGTTAGGGGGATGGGAACAGCTGGGGGATGTAGAAAAACAGTGGGCAAAACTGAAAGGGGATATTTTAAGGGCAACCAACTTTTTTGTTAAAATGGTAAATAAAGGTAAAAGGAAAAGGAGAACACTATGGCTTTCGAAAGAGGTAGCTGAAAATGTGAAGAAAAAGAGGGAGGCCTTCATGAAATACAAGAGAACACAGAGAGAGGAAGACAGGCATCTATATTTGGAAAAACGTAGAAAAGCTAGCAAAGTAGTCAGGAAAGCAAAGATTCAAAAAGAGGAGGAAATAGCCAATGCAATAAAATTGGGGGGATAAGACATTTTTCAGATATATTAGTGAGAAGAGGAAGGGCAAAAGTGATATTGTCAGACTCAAAGGTGAAGGGGAGGAATATGTAGAAGCTGATGACGATAAAGCGGAATTGCTTAACAAATATTTCTGTTCTGTGTTCACAGATGAAGAACCAGGAGCAGGACCTCAGAAAACACCCACAAACAGGAACAGAAGCGAGGGACATCTTGAACAATTTTCAGAAGACTGTGTTTGTGAGAAACTAGCTCAACTTAAAGTAGACAAAGCGATGGGACTGGATGGGATACACCCTAGAATACTGAGGGAACTTGGGGACGTTTTAGCAGCTCCACTGACTGACCTTTTCAATGATTTGTTGGAGTCGGGAGTGGTGCCAAATGACTGGAGAGAGGCTCATGTGGTGCCTTTACACAAAAGCGGAAGCAAGGATGTAGTTGAAAACTACAGGCCGGTTAGTTTAACTTCAATGGTGAGTAAATTATTGGAAACGCTGCTGAAATGAAAATAGTGAGGTTTCTGGAGTCCAGCGGATTACAGGATTCGAGGCAGCATGGATTCACCAGAGGCAGGTCTTGTCAGACAAATCTGATTGATTTCTTTGACTGGGTGACCAGGGAGTTGGACCGAGGGAGAGCCCTAG
Source organism: Ichthyophis bannanicus (assembly GCA_033557465.1). Lineage (NCBI taxonomy): Eukaryota > Metazoa > Chordata > Amphibia > Gymnophiona > Ichthyophiidae > Ichthyophis > Ichthyophis bannanicus. The sequence goes on from CM066037.1 coordinate 408,591,106, forward strand.
ATGTGGTGTATTTAGATTTCAATAAAGCCTTTGACACTGTTCCTCACAGGTGACTTATAAACAAACTGAGCTCCCTAGGGATGTACCCTAAAGTTACTGCTTGGGTTAGAAATTGGTTGGGTGGGAGGCAACAAAGAGTACAGGTAAATGGGGCTCACTCTGAGGAGAAGGATGTTACCAGTGGTGTGCCCCAGGGATCTGTCCTTGGTCCGATTCTTTTTAACATCTTTGTTAGTGATATAGTGGAAGGGCTGTCGGGTAAGGTTTGCCTTTTTGCGGATGATACCAAAATCTGCAATAGAGTAGACACCCAGGAAGGTGTAGCTAACATGAGGAGGGATCTAGCTAAGCTTGAAGAATGGTCTAGAATTTGGCAGCTGGGATTTAATGTTAAATAATGTAAGGTCATGCATTTTGGCTACAGCAATCGAAGGGAGCAATATAGTATAGGGGGTGAAGAACTTTTGTCAACTAAAGAAGAGCGGGACCTAGGCGTGGTTGTGTCTGATTATCATAAAGTAGCTAAACAGGTAGAAAAGGAGATGGCAAAAGCTAAAAGGATGTTTGGGTGCATACGGAGAGGAATGGCTAGCAGAAAAAAGGAGGTGATAGTGCCTCTTTATAAGTCTTTGGTGCAACCTCATTTGGAGTATAGTGTGAAATTCTGGAGACCACACCTTCAAAAGGATGTGAACAGGATGGAGTCGGTGCAGAGGGTGGCTACTAAAATGGTTAGTAGTCTTCATTATAAAAAATATGAAGACAGACTTAAGGAACATAATATGTACACCTTAGAGGAAAGGCGGGATAGAGGTGATATGATTGAGTGATTTGCAGAAATATTTCTTTATGGAAAGAGTGGTGGATCTGTGGAATAGTCTCCCAGTGGAGGTGGTAGAGATGAGGACAGTAACTGAATTCAAAAAAGCATGGGACAAACACGGAGGATCTCTAAAGGAAAAAAGGGGACTGTTGTAGTTGTTGATATGGAAAGACAGACTAGATAGGCCATGTGGTCTTTTTCTATCATCATATTTCTATGTTTCTATAAACTACATGTGTAGAACAATAGTCTGTCTGTTTTTTATTTTTACATGTATTTCATGTTATTTTATGGGTGTACAAAACAGTTGTCAAGTAGCATTGAATGTTTTCAAACTGAACTACTACCACATTTATAATGTCCTCTTCTTTGTGGTTGACAAGTGGATACTGGTGGCATAAAAGATGAGACTAATGTGTCTGCTAAATTGCATTCTCTATTGTAGGCAATAATCAAACGTTTATTGGAAAAACAGGGGCATGTCTGTAAAAATGTGCCAATGGCTTTTTAGAACTTTGTGAATACGCCAGAAAAAATGTGAAAACCGAATAATGCCAACAAATTTATCATCCAAAGTCTTATCTCCAGGGACAAGCAGGAATGTAGTCTTCACATATGGGTATCGTCTATACCAGGGGTCTCAAACTCAAATTGCTTTGAGGGCCAAATGAGGACTTGTAAAGTAACCCGGGGGCCGCATAAGACGCGGGGCCTCAATTGCATAAGGGACCTCATTTGCATAAATATTTGCATAATGTTACCATACACTAACTTTTAGTAAACATGCCTCTTTAATGAGTATGGATAAAGAAAGACTAAAAGATTTAGAAACAAGAAGACAATAATTAAACTGGGAACCCCAAAAGCCAAACTTGGAATGTACAACAACACTGTAGAAATAAAACTATAAATTAATTTCCTCTTGTACTAAACAAAGCGCAAACATTAATGATGCACATTTCCCAGAGCTGACATATTCCAGTTAATAAATTCAAAATAAAGAGATATTTTTCTACCTTTTGTGCATTTTTTTCAGTTGCAATTGTTCCAGCCACTTTCTTCTGGTTTCTTCATGTCTTCTGCTAACTCTCCATCGTCTGCTTCCATTTGCCCTTTCTTCTCTCCTAGTTTTTTTTCCATTCTCTCTCTACATCTGCTTTAACATACTAATCTTTCTCCTTTTTCTCTTTCCTCATTCCTATTTCATCCACTCAAATTTTACCCCTCCATCCTCAATCCCCACTTACTCTCACAATACCTGGCCAATTGTAGATTTGTCTTGTCTCCCAGACAAAATATTTTTCCCCTCTCCATTTCACTTTCCCAGCTCCATCCCATTCTAATCCTCCCCCAACATCAGCTCCCTTCTAGTTCCAGCCCCACCCAGCATCCGCTCCCTTCTAGTCCCTGCATCAGTCCATTTCCAGTCCTATCCTAGCCTCACCATCAGCCCATTTCCAATCCTAGCCCCCCCATCAGCCCATTTCCAATCCTAGCCCCCCATCAGCCCATTTCCAATCCTAGCTCCCTCCCCTCACAGCCCATTTCCATTCCAAGCCCCCCTCCCCATCAGCCATTTGCAGTTCAAGCCCCCTTCCACTCAGCCCATTTCCAGTCCTAGCAACCCCCCCAGCAAATTACCAGTCCTAGACCCCCCATAGCCCATTACCAGTCATAACCCCCCCTGCCAATAGCCCACTTCCAGCCCTAACCCCCATTACCCCATTTCAGTCAGCCCCTCCATAGCTCATTACCAGTCCTAACTCCCCCCATCAGCCCACCTCCAGTCCTTCCTAACCCCCACCTGCCCATTTCCAGTCCTAGCCCCCACCATAGCCCATTTCCAGTCATAACCCCCCCCTGCCAATAGCCCATTTCCAGTCCTACACCCCTCCTGCCAATAGCCCATTTCCAGTCATAACCCCCCCCCTGCCAATAGCCCATTTCCAGTCCTAACCCCCCCCCGCCAATAGCCCATTTCCAGTCATACCCCCCCCCCCTGCCAATAGCCCATTTCCAGTCATACCCCCCCCCCCCGGTAAATAAAAAAACAACCTGGCTTCTGCTGCTGGCTTCTGCTGCAGCAGAAAATCAGCTGTCCCGCGGCCCCTTTCCCTCTGCGCGAGAGCCCTGAGTGTGCTTCCTCTGCGGCATGCTTTTTAAGCCGCGAAGAGAGTATTTCCCTCTCGCGCGGCTTAAGCCTATTCACTTTTCAAGCCTCGCGAGAGGGAAATACTCCCTTCGCGGCTTGAAAAGCACGCCGCAGAGGAAGCACATTCAGGGCTCTCGCGCAGAGGGGAACGGGCCGCAGGACAGAGCAGCAGAAGCCAGTTTTTTATTTTTTTTAAATTGACCGTCGATTCTGCCGTTGCCACGGCGGCAACGGCAGCAGCAGAAGCCGTCGCGGGCCGCACAACCTTCTCCCGCGGGCCGCATGCGGCCCGCGGGCCGTGTGTTTGAGACCCCTGGTCTATACCAACGGAGCCTGTTCGGGAACGCTCCCCAGCGTCCAATAGGAACGCTTTTCGGAGCATCCCTCAGCACATGCGCGCTGCCTTCCCGCCTTTCCAACTGTCCCTCTTCAGTTCTTCGTTTTCCGCGGAGCTGACAGGATCTATTCCTTGTCACCGCAGAAAATTCCATCTTTAAATTTCTTTTCTTGTGGTCACGTTTGCCTACCGCACAACGCCTACCGCACAACGCCGGTTCTTTTCTTTTCATACAAAAAAACAAAAACCTTAGGCTTTCTTTTCAGAAACTTTTCTCTTTGGTGCTAGGCGCCATTTTGGGCACTAGGCCCCATATTCCTAAATCATGGAAAAGCCAACTAGTGGTTTTTAAAAATGTGCTAAGTGTGGCGGTACCATTTTCGTCACTGATACCCATGATTGGTGTCTGAAATGTTTAGGACCTGAACATTCTCCAACTGAATGTCTCTCCTGCATGGGGATGACTAAAAGAGGAAGACAGAACCAGGCTGCAAAGCTCGGTACCCTCTTTTCTTCAGATGCCAGATCCATTGCATCAACATCGTCAAGGGCCTCTTCTTCCTCCCATGGATCTCAGGTAACTAAACATAAAAGCCGGCCCTCAAAGGTTAGCTCTCCTGCTAAGTATCAAAAGGCCATTGGCATTGCCCTTGAGGGAACCACACCGGCAAAACAGTCCCGGCGGGAGGCTTCATCTTCCAAAGCAACGATGGGGCTTCAGGATGTTCTCGAGGCCTCAATCTCGCAAGAACTACCTGTGCTATACTCAGGGGTTCCGACCGCCCTTACCAGTACCGACACCCAGGCATCGGCAGCGTTGATAGACCAGAGGTTTCTCGCTATCGATCGCAGCATTGCAGCTCTTCTTTCACTTGCGGTACCGGTGGTCCCACGGGCACCAGTACCGACAATACTGGTACCGATGGTACCGGCACCGGTGGGAACTCTTCCCATGCCATCTCTGGCTGGAATTGACAAAGCGGTACCGGGTCAGCTCGGTACTGACTTCGATCGGTACCGGGATCGTGCTTTGCAAGAGCATCGGGGTCAGGAATACTTCGATTCCTCCAATTCCGAAGACTCTGACAATTCTGCTGGCACTAAAGGGTTTCTCCTAGAAGATCCCTCTTCTCCCCAATGCAGAATGTCACCTCCAGAGGACATGTCATTTCAGGATTTCATCTGTGATATGGCCAAGGGTCTTTCAATCACAGTAGCTCCTGAAGACGAACCCAGAGCAAAGGAATTGGAAATTCTCCAATATCCTAAAGCTCCTAAGGAGGCAGCCACTCTGCCTATCCATGAAATTCTGCATAGCTTGATGCTCAGAATGTGGGAGACACCTCTGACTACTTCTCCTCACTCTAGGAGACTTGATAGTATGTATCGAGTTCCGCAATGTCCTGGATTTCAGAAAACTCAGCTGCCACACCATTCAATGGTAGTGGAATCAGCTATGCGTAGGATGAAAAGTGCAGAGGCATGCATCCAATCCTCCAGGTCGTGAATGCAGGACTCTGGATGCTTTTGGACGCAGGACTTTTCAAGCTTCCATGCTTTCAGCTAGGATCAGTTCATATATCCTATATATGGGAATGTTCCTCAAAGAGATCACAGGAGACTTTGAACTTATGAGCCCATTTCTCCCAGATGATAAGAGACAAGATTTTCTTGCTCTAGTTAAGCATGCTCAGGATGTCTCCAAGTTTGTCAATCGTGCAGCCTTTGACTGCTTCGAATGCATCAGCAGAACCTCTGCTATTGCCATTGGCGCACGACGGATTGCCTGGCTACAGGCATCAGACTTGGAGACTTGGGTACAGGACAAGTCAGGCAACATTCCTTGCACGGGGGAGAATCTCTTTGGCAAGAACTGTCAGGAAAAGGCTAACGAGTTAGATGCTGACAATTCTACCTTAGATAGATTGTCAAAGTCTACAGCCACTCCAGCCAAAAGGAAGCCTTATAAAAAACCCTCTTTTAGCAAAAAGAGGAAGTTTTATCCTTCCTATACCCAGCAGAGTCAAACTCCAGGTCAGGTTGCCCAAAAGGGACAAGCTAGACAGCAAAAGAAGCCAAAAGGCCCGAGAGCCCAACCAGCTCTCCAGGTTCAGCCCCCTCAAGGGCTTTGACTCCTTCCTAGAGAGCTTTGCCTCCCTACCTCTGAGGGTTCCCCAACCCCCCAATATTCCGGGCAGGCTATGCCACTTTGTCAACAGATGGCATCAGATAACAGCAGAAGATTGGACTTTGTCCATTGTAGGAGAGGGGTACAAGCTTCATTTTCACAACATGCCCCCTCCTACAATTCTAAAGCAATTCAATTCACAAACCTCTGCAGACAATCTGCTAGATCTCCACACTTCTTGCCCAAGGGGCAATAGAGGAAGTACCCATTCTTCAATATTGTAGACATGCAAAGGATTTGAGTCGTCGACTTAGGGAGAGGGGTTATCCTGCTGCAGTAATTTATAGAGCTTTTAAATGAGCATTGTATAACCATCCTGGTTGGTGGTTGGATCGCTTGCCCCAGTCTCGAGATACGGGGGATAAAATAATAGGAGTGGTCCCGTTTTTGCCCAACGCCTCTAAGATAGCACAGATTCTTAGACAACATTGGTCAATGTTATCCTTACATCAATGTTTTCAGAAGCCTTTGATGGTGGCTTATCGACGGTCTCGCACCATAGGTGATTGGATAGTGCATACCAGTATTCAAGAAGATGGACTGCAGCCACAGCAAAAGGGTCACTTTGCTTGTGCCTGTTGTGACTTTTGTGTTACTGCCTTGCAAGGACCCGTTTGGGAAGATCCTACTACAGGTTACCAATATTTTTCATCATATTTATCTAATTGTCAAACAGCCTTTGTGATTTATTTATTGATATGTCCCTGCAATTTTAAGTATGTGGGTAGAACAATTCATCCAATTAGGAAGTGTTTGTTAGAACACTGCTCAAGGATCAATTCACGACAGATCTCTGCACCCATGGTCCCACAATGCCAACAGGTGGGTCATCAGTTTAGTGATCGTCGGTGGAGAGTCTTGGATGTAGTTCCCTTCTCTAGTAGGGGAGGTGACCGCCAGGCAAGATTTCAATATAAGGAACAACAATGGATTTTTCGCCTAAAATCGATGGCCCCACAGGGTATGAATGTGGAGATTGACTGGTGGGGTTTAAGATTGTGATTAGAATGAGGTCCACCTGGCAGTCTTTGTTGGAGATGATGGGGTTTCTGACGTCATTCACGACATGTGATTTAATCGGAACCACTGTATAGTGAGGTTCATTCACCTGAGGAAGAGCTGTAAAGCTGAGCGGCTTGAAACACTAATTGTGTGAACCTTGCTTTTGCTGACTTTTGGCACAATTTTGTTTTGGAGGAGTTTTCAATTCGTTTGAGGTGATTTCAATGGTTTATGCAACCATCATCAGCGTGCCATTGGGACTGTGTATGGCCAGCGTGAAAATGGAGGCTGGGTCAGGGAACGCAGGCCCATAGTGATCGGTTGGTCTCCTTGGAATCAATTTTCCAGCTAAGTGTGTTTGCAGCGATTTGATGGACTCCTCTGAAGCATCTTTCCAGCTAAGTTCTCTTTTTATTTCATTAACATAAAGGGATAAACTGGATTTATAAGTGCCACATTAAAAGGATGTAAGAACATACAGTTTGGGAGTTTCAATAATAATGATAGCGATGTTGTGCTGTTTATTCTGTTTTAAGACCGGTATAAGGTTGGTTATAAATGATTAAAAAGGAGGGCTCACTTCGAGAGAGGGAAGGTTTTTTCTCATGGTGAGCGATCCAACAAAAATAATAATTTTGACTTTAGGTATTAACTTCTTGTTTGGAGGATTTCTATATTTAGGGTTCTGGTTCCTGTAGGGAAGGCAGTTAGGTGAAATCAAGTACCTTTTTAGGGTGGCACATTCCTGGGGCTATCTCCCTGGCATATTCAGCTAGGGAGTCCCCATATGTGAAGACTACATTCCTGCTTGTTCCTGGAGATAGCGTAGTTACTCACCTGTAACAGGTGATCTCCGGGAACAGCAGGAATTTATTCTTCACAACCCACCCACCTCCCATAGGAGTTGTCTCTCTCTCTCTCTTTGTCTCTTTCCCTCTTTCCTCTCTCCCTCTATCCTTTCACTCAGCTACAAACTTAACTGAAGAGGGACAGTTGGAAAGGCGGGAAGGCAGTGCGCATGTGCTGAGGGATGCTCCCAAAAGCGTTCCTATTGGATGCTGGGGAGCGTTCCCGCGCAGGATTCGTCGGTACCGACGATACTCATATGTGAAGATGAAATTCCTGCTGTTCCCGGAGATCACCTGTTACAGGTGAGTAACTATGCTATCTTTAGCTAGAAGGAGATCACATCTCGAAGAGAAATGAGCATGGTTAAAACCTTTTCTAATACAGTCAGTAGGGTAACCTCTAGCAAAAAATCTCTTAGCCATGTCACGAGATTGACTGTTGAACTCTTTAACATCTGTACAAAGCCTACAAAGTCTTAACTGTGAGACCAGTAAATTCTTTTTGAAATGACTACTGTGAAAACTGTCATACCTGAGGAGCTTATTGCGATCTGTAGGTTCGCCAAAAATAGTAGTATTGAAGCCAGAGGAGGATTTTCTAATAAGAATATCCAAAAAAGAGATTTCTATGGAGCTAAACTGCATCTTGAACTTGAGATTGGTATCTAAGGTATTAAGCCAATTAAGGAATTCAGTTAGCTGATTGTTGGTACCCTTCCTTAATATAAAGATATCATCAATGTATCTTTTCCAAGAAATGACATAAGATGAAAATGGGAAAACCTTAAGGTAAGCTGCCTCGAATTCAGCCACATACAAATTGGCTATGTCAGGTGCCATGGTGGCACCCATAGCTGTGCCTTTAATTTGTTGATAAAAGGTACTGTCTAAAATGAAATAATTCTGAGTTAAGGCAATGCGGGCCAGTTCTACTAAAAATTGAGTAGGTGTATGTGAGGGCACTGTGCGCAGATTTAAATATTTGGTTTTGACTGTAAGGGCGCCCTCTTGGGGAATATTGGTATAGAGTGATTCAATGTCGAGTGTAACTAATATAACATCAGAGAGATCTCCTTTAAAACCAACAAGGAAAGTACTGTAATGACATCTGCTGAGTCTCTGACATATGATGGAATATAAGGGACAAATGGACGGAGAAAATGATCAATGAATTGTGAAAGAGGTTCTAGAACAGAACCAGTGCCAGAGACAATGGGTCTACTGGGTGGAGATGAGAGTGATTTATGGATTTTATAAATGGTATAGATGGTGGGAATGACAGGTTGGGAAACCTTTAAATATGAAAACTCACAATGTGTCAAAAAAACAGCATTCAAACCAAGTGAGAGAAGGGAATCTATTTTTTGTTTGATAACAAAAGTGGGGTCGCAAGAAAGGATCTGATAAAATTGGATGTTACTAAGTTGGCTCGAAAGCTCTTGTATATAGCAAGACTGATCCAAAATGACAATACCACCACCTTTGTCGACTGGTTTTATAATGATATCTGAACATTGTCTAAGATTGTAGAGCAGTCCTTTCTTCGCGTGAAAAGTTATTAAATCTGCACTTGGACTTACTTTCAAGTGATTGTACGTCTCGAAGGATGCAATCCATAAAGGTCTGAATAGCAGGATCAGTGGCACCAGGCAGATTCCACCGGGACTTGCTGCATGCAATGGAGGGATCTATTGTGTTGCTTGGTTTATCTGAAAAACATTCTGTGATCTGGGGTTTATGGAAAAATTTATAGAGATCAATACATGTCTGGAAAGGGTCATAACGTGCTGTGGGAACAAAGGAGAGGCCCTTTTGAAGAAGGTTACATTCAGATTCAGTAATGGTGACAGAGGAGAGTTTTAATACAGGAAGATCAATATCAGAGGTTAATAGAGATCGTGAGACCAATTGTGGAAGGAGCGTGATGCCCTGCCTCTGCCTCGCCCTCTGAATTCTAACTGAGGGGGGTAAGGGAAAGGCTTTCGTGAGGACTTGTCATGCTGATTCTATCTCCCAAATGTCCTCAAACAAAAAATCTCTAGAGGTACCTGGAGACATGGGGAGAGAGGTGGAGACAGGGGAGGGAAAAAGTTCCTCAGACTCACTCCTTACACGTTTTTTACTTCTCTCTTGTGTGTCATTGTTCCTATGTTCAGAGATATCATTCTTTTTGGAAGGATGAGTATTATAATCAACATTGTCTTCCTTAAAACTAACTTGGCATTGTGCATTATATAAGGTGTATGAGGTTTCAACCACAAATAAACATTGCCATTCTTATAGTCCATTTCATCATGCTTGTTTGTCTAATTTACCTTTCTTAATATCTCTAAGGTATTCGTCAAGTTTCTTATTGTAATTGCAGATGAATCTATCAAAATGTCTGTCATCTGTTCTAAGTAAGTCCATCTTTCTGTCTGCATCTACTTGAATATTATCAGTTTTCTTCTTGGCAGTCTCTGCCAAAAGCACCATAAGATCGAGAGAGCACTTATTTAATATAGCACACCATCTGTCCATGAAGGCTTTATTGCAAAACATGTTGGGTTCTTTTGTCATCCTTAAACCTCTTGGATTCCTCTTGACTCTACAATACCGTAGAAGGCTTGCATAATGGAGCTCGTACCTAATAACAGCCTTCTTGGTACGGATCAAATCAGTCCATCGCTCAGCAAAGCTTATATAGAAACATAGAAATATGATGACAGAAAAAGACCACATGGCCTATCTAGTCTGTCCTTCCATATCAACAACTACAACAGTCCCCTTTTTACCTTTAGAGATCCTCTGTGTTTGTCCCATGCTTTTTTGAATTCAGTTACTGTCCTCATCTCTACCACCTCCACTGGGAGACTATTCCACGGATCCACCACTCTTTCCGTAAAGAAATATTTCCGCATATCACTCCTGAATCTATCTCCCTTCACCCTCATCCCATGTCCCCTCGTAGCAGAACTTGCTTTCAATTGAAAGAGGTTCTCTCCCTGAACATTTATGCCACGGAGGTATTTAAACATCTCAATCATATCCCGCCTTTCCTCTAAGGTGTACATATTAAGATCCTTCAGTCTGTCCTCATATGCTTTATAATGAAGACCACTAATCATTTTAGTAGCCACCCTCTGCATCGACTCCATCCTGTTCACATCCTTTTGAAGGTGCGGTCTCCAGACTTGCACACTATACTCCAAATGAGGTCGCACCAAAGACTTATACAGAGGCACTATCACCTCCTTTTTTCTGCTAGCCATTCCTCTCTGTATGCACCCAAGCATCCTTCTAGCTTTTGCCGTCACCTTTTCTACCTGTTTAGCTACTTTAAGTTCATCAGACACAACCACACCTAGGTTCTGCTCTTCTTTAGTGGACAAAAGTACTTCACCCCCAATACTATATTGCTCCCTTGGATTGTTGCAGCCCAAATGCATGACTTTACATTTTTTAACATTAAATTCCAGCTGCCAAATTCTAGAGCATTCTTCAGGCTTAGCTAGATCCCTCCTCATGTTATCTACCCCTTCCTGGGTGTCTACTCTATTGCAGATTTTGGTATCATCCGCAAAAAGGCAAACCTTACCCGACAGCCCTTCCGCTATATCACTAACAAAGATTTTAAAAAGAATAGGACCAAGGACAGATACCTGGGGTACACCACTGGTAACATCCTTCTCCTCAGAGTGAGCTCCATTTACTTCAGATTCATCATCTACTAAAGGTGGTTCTTGCAGAAGATGGTTGAGATGATCTTCTGAATAACAAAAAACATTGTCCCATTGGGTGTAGGCCATGGCAGATCTCAAAGAATGGCAGAAAAAAGTACACCTTCCACAGAAGCAAAAAACTGAAATAAACAGTGGAGGGTACAAACCACGGTCACACTATGATTCAAAAGGGAAAAAGATAATTATGGACCCTCTTCTAATACAACTTTTATGTTCCTGAGCCCATTTTTTAACTGCTCTAACAGTTTTTCCTATGTACAGCAAAGAGCAGGGGCAAAGGATGACAAACTACATGTGTAGAACAACAGTCTGTCCGGTTTTTTAACATGTATTTTCTATTATTTTGTGGGTGTACAAAACAGTTGTCAAGAACTATGGAATGTTTGCAAACTGAACAACTACCATATTTATAATGTCCTCTTCTTTGTGGTTGACTAGTGGATACTGGTGGCATAAAAGATGAGACTAATGTGTCTGCTAAATTGCATTCTCTATTGTAGGCAATAATCAAACGTTTATTGGAAAAACAGGGGCGTGTCTGTAAAATGTGCCAATGGCTTTTTAGAACTTTGTTAATATGCCAGAAAAAAAATGTGAAAACCGAATAATGCCAACAAATTTATCATCAAAAGTCTTATCTTTAGGTAGAAGCAGATCACGTCTCAAAGAGAAACGAGCATGGTTAAAACCTTTTCTAATACTGTCAGTAGGGTAACCTCTAGCAAAAAATCTCGTAGCCATGTCACGAGATTGACTGTTGAACTCTGTGACATCTGTACAAAACCTACGAAGTCTTAAAAACTGTGAGACCGGTAAATTATTTTTGAGATGACTACTGTGAAAGCTGTCATACCCGAGGAGCTTATTGCGATCTGTAGGTTTGTGAAAAAAAAAGATATATTGATGATATCTTTATATTATGGAAAGATACCAATAATCAGCTAACTGAATTCTTTAATTGGCTTAATACAGTTTAGCTCCATAGAAATCTCTTTTTTGGATATTCTTATTAGAAAATCCTCCTCTGGCTTCAGTACTACTATTTTTACCCTGTCCTGTGCTTCTAAGGTAATCTGTGCCCAATTTCCTGGGTGATTCACACAACCCTTGCTTGGATAGAGGGAGTCTTTCAAAATGCCCCTTTGATCTGTCGCTTGGCTTTAACACCTATTTAATACAATTGCACAAGTCTCTTGCCCCCTATCTAGAAGGCTTCTTTGTAAAGGTCTCTAGAAACAATTTATTGCTTAAGGAATTACTGACTCTATTTTTCCTTTTATGCTAAGTTATACTCTGAGTTGATTTAATTTTCATGGCTGTTGTTGCCATATGGCAAACTTCAAATTTTCCCCCAAAAAAATCTGCACACTGCGTGCGAAATGTGATGTGTATCTGAGCTTGACATCTGAAAAAAAACCTGTTATTTAAACTATCACACCCAGCAGTACATGAAACTGATGCCAAGACTGTTTTTAATTTTCAGCCATTCAGAACCGTAGTTGCCATATGGCAACAGTAAATATTGTTTCTTAGAAATAAATTATTTTCAAAAAAACCTTATATTCTGCATCATTTAGCTCAATTCTTAATAAAAAAAACATAATTTTTTTTTCAGTTACAAAACAATTATGTGGATTCGAAAGGGTTAAATTAAATCTCTTTGCTGATACTAGGCCCTGACTGAGTATTAAATTTAAATTAGAAGCTCTCTGCTGTGTTTTAAATTTAAACTGAAAGCTCTTTGTTGATACACGTGTGGCTGAAGGACTCTGCTTAGCCTGTCCACTAGGCGCATTGTCCTGGCCTGGGATGTACACCACTCACAGAAGCATGCTGTTGCATGCTGCAAAGCAGAGGAAGGCCACTGCCTCCTGGCAGAGGGAGTATGAACTCATGCCCCCCTGCTTGTTGATATAAAACACGGCAACCTGATTGTCCATCTGGATCAGCACAAGCTAGTGTCGCAGGCAGTAGCAGAATGCTCGTAGGACCAAGAAGATTGCCCTGAGCTTCAGGAGATTGATCTGTAGGCATGAATCCTTCTGGGACCAGCTGCCCTGTGTGCAGCTATCCCCACAATGTGCCCCCCGCAACCCAGGAGGGAGGCATCTGTGGTCAGGGTCCTCTGCAATGTGGGTATCTGGAAGGACATTCCCACCTGAAGGTGATGTGAGTTTTGCCACCAATTGAGGGACTCTGCCAGTTGGTGGGTCACCCTGATCCTGTCCTGTAGCCTGCCCGTGACCCAAGTGCACTGCGAGTGGAGGCACCACTGGGCTGTCTGCCTGTGTAAGCGGGTAAGGTGTGATGTGGACAGTCAAGGCCATATGGCCCAGCAGGCAAAGGAGGAGACGAGCTGGCACTGACGGGCTGTGTTGTAACTCTCCTGTCAGTTGCTTGAAGCATTCTGCCCTTTCTCTTGGGAGGAAGACCTTGATCTGTGACATGTCTAACTGAGCACCTATGAACTCCAGGCTTTGGGCTGGAGAGAGACAGGATTTGAGGTAGTTCATGATGAACCTCAGGTGCTGAAGGGAGGGTTGCACGCTCTGTAGCCTGCCTCACCTCTGAGGCTGTACTGCCCCTAATGAGCCCGTCGTCTACATAGAGGAAGATGAAAGCCTCTTTTAGGCACAGGTGGGGGGCTACCACCACCAGACATTTGGTAAAGACCCTTGGCAAGGAGTCCAGACCGAAGGGTAGTACCCTTTACTGGTAGTGCTTTCCTCCCACCACAAACCGTAGGTACTGTCTATGGGAGGGGTGGATCAGGATGTGAGTGTATGCATCCTTTAGATCTAAGAAGCACAGCCAATCTCCCTGGTTGGAGGTAAAGCAGCTATGTTCCAAGGGAGAGCATATTGAACTTCTTCCTCACCAGAAACTTGTTTAAGTTTCTCAGGTCTAGTATGGGCCTGAGGCCCCCAATTCTCTTTGGAATAAGGAAGTATCTGGAGTTGAAGCCCTTTCCCCATATATGTTTGGGTAAAGGCTCTGCTGCATTGTCCCTGATCAGACCTGTGAGCTCTGGTGAAGGAGAGGTCGCACCGGCTCTCCTGAGAAGAACTTAGGTGGTATCTGCTGTAAGTGGAGGAGGTATCCCTCCCTTACCACCTGCAATACCCATTGGTCTGAGGTAATATTATCCCACCTGTGGGCGAAGAGTGTTGGTGAAGGTCTCCCAGGGGAGGGGAGATCCTGTCCTGGGAGTCAAAAGCGCTCCCTGGGTTGGGTGGGAGCTGGGGCCTGGTGCTTCTGTGCCTTTGGTTTCTGAAACTCCCTGGCCTTGTCTTTTAGGGTGAGAACCCTGTTGCTGGCCCAAGAAGGGCTGGTAGTAATGACTTTTGATGAAAGGCCCCTTTTTCCTTGGGAACAGGGGTGTTTTCCCCAATAGTTTCTCACAGAGAAAGGATGAGGTCTTTTGGAGAGCCTCTGTTGAGTCACAACATTGGCCTCTATCTCGGCTGCCTTGCCAGCCATAGGCTTGCCGAACAGATTCTTCCCACTGCAGGGGAATCCAAGCAGCTAGTCCTGGACCCATTGCTCAAGGTTGGAAGACTGCAGACAGGCTTGGCACCAGGTGCTGATGCCGGCCGCTGTTACTCGAGATGTTGATTTGAAGCTGTCATAGGCTGCCCGTAAAAGGAAATTAGATCAGTCCTTGATCGCAGAGGTCAGGGATTGGAACCGTTGGAGGGGTTCCCCAGCAAGTTCTGCTGAAACCCGGACAACTCCTGCGTTAGAGCCTTTAGGTACATGCCTATGTATAGTTCATAGGCTTGGATCCAGCAACCCAGCATGGAGCCCTGGTAACACTTGTGCCTGAGGGCATCAAGGGCCCTAGCGTCCTTTCCAGGATGGGACAGAGGAGTGGGTCTTCTGGCTTTAAAATTTCTGCATGGTCGACTTGATGACCATGGAGTTGTGTGGGAATTGGAGCTTGTGGAACCCGGGGCCCTTCCAGATGCAGTACATGGTGTCGAGGCACCGGCTCACCACGGCACCTATGCTGGCATCTCCCACATTCTGAGTAGCAGCCGCTCGAAGATTGGTCATGGGAGTCGGTAACTGACATAGTTTGACTGTAGTCGCATTTTTTAAACCCACCAGGAGACATGGTGGGGGAACACCTGGATGGGGCGACAACTCCAGGCGAAAAAGGGCATGAATGCTGGTCAAGGCAATTTAAAAAAAAAAAATAAAAGACAAAAACAGCACCGGTATTGGTGCCGGCTCGAGGCTGGAAGAGGAACAGGTATGCAAATTGGGAAACTAACTTTTTAAGGATAATTAGCAAGGATTTTTCTGGGGAAACAGGACAGATGCCCATTGGCCTCCGTGGAAAAAAGGAGACTGAGCAAGATGGCATGCTTGGGTGGGAAGGGGACCATGCATGTGTGGTAGGCATATCTCAAAGGTTTTCTTTGAAAGCTGGGGAAATGCTTCGCATAGACTCCATTGGCGCAGACATCATCCATATGTGAGGACTGACTTCCTGCTTGTTCCTGGAGAAATAACATTTCCCTAATTTTCAACCCCCTATAACTCAAAAATATGAGGTATAGGACATTTTTATTCACACTAGTGACTTTGATATATGAAATAATCCAGTATGGCAATTTTAATCAAAATCTGAGATGATGTGGTTAAATTCTTTAAAAAGAATTGTGGTGCTCTGTCATAGAATAACCCCATTGAAGAAGATAACAGTAGTCACCCAGACCTTGTTGCTGGTTGCAAAGGGGCCCCAACAGTTCAAGTTCCAGGGCCCCAAAAATGTAGGTCCACCACTAGATGTATTTATACGTCTCTATCATATCTCCTCTTTCCTGCCTTTCTTCAAAGGTACACATATTGAGATCTTTGTCTGTCCCCATATGCCTTATGACAAAGTCCACTGAGCATTTTGGTAGCCACCGTCTGCACAGACCCCATCCTGTTTATATCCTTTTTAAGGTATGGTCTCCAGAATTGTACACAATACTCCAAATGAGATCTCACCAACTACTTATACAGAGGCACTATTGCCTCCTTCTTCTTGCTGGCCATTCGTCTCCCTATGCACCCAAGCATCCTTCTGGCTTTCACCATTACCTTTTCTATCTGTTTAGCTACCTTAAGATCATCAGAAACAATCATGCCCAGGTCACACACTTCTTTTGTGGACAGAAGTACTTCATTCCTGAGGCTGTACCACTCCCTTGGATTTTTGCAGCCAAAATGCATTAATCTGCATTTTATAAAAATCTCAGCTGCCAAATTCTCGACCACTCTTCGAGCTTAGCTAGATCCCTCTTCCTGTTATCTACTCTTTCCTGGGTGTCTACTCTATTGCAGATGTTGGTTATTATCTGCAAAGAGGCAAACTTTACCCAACAGCCCTTCTGCAACATCACTAGAAAAATGTTAAAAAGAATCAAACTACGGCACACCACTAGTTACATGCTTCTCGTCAAAGTAAGCTCCATTTACCTGTACCTGTATGGTACCTGTCAAAACATTTTACCATCTTAAGTTATACAGAGACCTATCCGAATAGGGGCACTGAAAATTGCCACTAGCTGGATAAGATTCTGCTCCATCCCTTCTCTATTCCTGGGTCCTTCTGACATAATCCGGATAGTGCTACTGAAGATTACCACAGATCACGTGGGTACTATCTGGATTGTGCTGTCCAGTATTAGTGGGGTTTATGTGGTTAGCATGTGCTGCAAACTGCATAAGCCCTGCTGCATATTGGTCCCATAAGCTGTATGTGGATCACACAACTAGCAGGTATACAGTGAAACATCTAAATTAGGTATTTATTCAGGAGCACTTTCTAAACAGATAGCATCACTGAATAAATGTATGATTTGAAAACATCTAATTCAGATGTTTCAGATTAAATGTCGATCCCGTATCATGAATACTGACCTCATTATGTACTTCTACTACTATTTTTTGTGTGACAATGTTATACATCCTTCACTGAGAAGTACTTGTAGATCAGATTCTTAATAGGTGTGTTTTGCATCAGGCTAAATTGCCTCTTGCCTTTCTATCTGTATGTGTAACTCTGTTTGCATATGCGTACAAAGACAGAATGCAACATGCCACATAGCCCATCCCTGCATCAAACACATAGAGAAAGCCAACCCTGACACCACACACACGCACATGCAACCACTCCCACATCACGCACATGCAACTACTCCCACATCATGCACAAGCACCCACATAGTAGGGCAGTTTTTATTAAAGTGTGGAAAGTTACATGCAATTTATGCATGTAAATCCTTATTTTCAAGGACTTATGTGCATAACTAGGCCCCTACATGCACGCTTCAGCTGGACACTATTAAGTGTGCATGTAATAGTTCATTGTGCGTAAGTTTCAATGGTGCATGCACAGGGTTGGTGCTTGGGCACAGTGTAACCATGCCCTCATTTGGTGTGCTTAGTTTGTATAATATTATAACTGATATGTGTCAGGGTAACACATCAGTTATAATATTACACCTGCCCTATAGCAGGCATAAAAAGGCCATGCCTAGGATCCGGCGCATCCATCTGTGAGTATTTTATAAAGTAAAGGTTGCCTGCAATCATGGAAATGAATATGGCTTTTTATTAAATTACCCTCTATCTCAAGATGGAAAGAGATATATAGATGTCATCTATCAAAGATGTCACATACTATCATCCCACAGCCCCTGCTACCCCAAGGAAAGACACTTCATCATATCATTTTTCTACACCCCCTCCCCCCCTTCCAGGGTATGAATTTGCAAAGAAAGAGAAATGTGCCATTTTGTCACACAATGGGAGTTATTTTAGAAGCCCTATTCATGCTTTGGATGTCTGAAAATGGGCATTCGGACGTCCAAAGCATGGAGAAGTCCCTGGAGCCATTTTAGAAAGCGATTCTAATTACTACTCTGACACGAGGATGTCCAGGGCTGAACAGGGTGTGGTATAGGCATGTCTGGGGCAGTCCCAAACCCTTGGACATCTATGCCTGATTTCTGAAATGTCCTGAGTCGCATCCAAGTTTATATCTGTTCCTGGGCATGAATAGGCATCGGAAATGCTCTTGTTCTGCCATGTAAAAGCATGGAGAGCATAGAGAAGAAGGTACTCCAATACCCCTTATATTTTCACTGATAACAATGAACACTGTTTGGCATACTGCATTCAGCATAGGATAGGCATCTGCAATCACAGTTTTTCTAGCAGAGATATCTATCTGGCTGCATGGTGGCTATTTCAGGGACATCCATGTTTCCAAAACTGGGCCAACAAGTAAATGTCCCAGGTGTTTTATTAGACGATTTACCCTGGATGCCTGAGACTGGATCTGGACATACTTTCTA
The DNA here is from genome assembly GCA_033557465.1 of Ichthyophis bannanicus. Classification (NCBI taxonomy): domain Eukaryota; kingdom Metazoa; phylum Chordata; class Amphibia; order Gymnophiona; family Ichthyophiidae; genus Ichthyophis; species Ichthyophis bannanicus. The sequence continues at coordinate 408,609,533 of CM066037.1, forward strand.
AATGCTACTTCACTTGGGAAACTGGGTAACCATATGTTGGATGAAACCTATGTGGATGAGTGCAAAGTTATGCACTTAAGGAAGAACAACCCAAACTATAGGTACATGATGCAAAGTTACACATTAGGAATCACCACCCAAGTAAAGTATCTCAGTGTTTTCATGGATAACACATTAAAATCCTCTGTTAAGTGTGCAGTGGCTGCCAAGAAAGCAAATACTGTAGCATGCTAGGAATCATAAGGAAAGGAATGGAGAATAAAACCAGGCTATTATAATGCCTCTGTATCACTCCATGGTGTGACCACACCTTAAATATTGTGTGCAGTTCTGTCACCATATCTAAAAAAGGATATAGCGGAGTTAAAAAAAAAAAAAAAAAAAAAAAAAAGTTACAGAAAAGAGCAACCAAAATAATAAAGGGATGGACGAACACCCCTATAAGGAAAGGCTTAAAAGGTTAGAACTGTTTAGCTTGGAAAATAGATGACTGAGGGGAAGATATGATAGAGGTCTATAAAATAATGAGTGAAGTAGAACAGGTAAACATAAATTGGTTGTTTACTCCTACAAAAAGTAGAAAGACTAGGGGTCATACAATGAAGCTTCAATGTAGCACATTAAAGAATAATCTGAGAAAATATTTTTTCACTCAATGTGTAATCAAATTCTAGAATTTTTTGCCGGAGGATGTATTAAAAAAACTTTTAGTGTAGTTGGGTTTAAAAGAGGTTTGGACATGTTCCTGGAGGAAAAGTCCATAAACCATTATTAAAGTGGACTGGGTAAATCCACTGCTTGTCCATGGGATAAGCAAGATGGAATCTGCCTACATTTTGGGAACCTGACAACTACTCATAACCTGGATTGGCCACCGTTGGAAACAGGATACTGGGCTTGATGGACCTTTGGTCTGACCCAGTATGGAATATCTTATGTTCTTAAGTGCTCCATCTACTCACTCACATATAGCAACCATGCAACCATCACTGAAACATTTTATTTATTTTATTTATTTATTTATATTCTCTTATATACCGCGCTATTCTGCATCAGTGCGGTTTACATTGAACAAACTGAAATTACATTGAACAGGGCATTATAACTTGGAGATAACTATTTTACAGGGAACATGGGCTATGGAGGGTTAAGTGGCTTGCCCAAGACCACAAGAAGCACCTGTGGGACTAGAAACCCCAGTCCTTCCGGCCCAAGGTTGCTGTCCTCTAGTGGGATTTGAACCCCTGACCTTCCGGCCTGAGGTACCTTGCCCCAACCACTAGGCCACTCCTCCACACATGCCTTTTTGCTATGCTTACAGCAAGCACTTTTCAACTTTTCATTATTTATTTTATTTATTTGCATTTATATACCACTTTGTCCAGGTATCAAATGTGGTTTACATTGAACACGAGTAATAGTCTGTTACATATAACAGGTCAATAACTATGTACAGTAAACAATGAACTTGGGACTGATCTGACAGTGCTGTTATTAATTATATACAATGAACATAAATTGGGTCTAAGCTTAAAGTCTAGTAGTGAGCTAATTACAGTGAGAGAATGCTTGTGGTATGTGGTTGTGGTCTGAATAGTTTAGGTGTGGTATTAGGTAGGGTCAGTGTTTATGGGTCCATATGAGTTTCCAAAGTGCAGTTTAAAAAATATGTGTATTTAGTTCTTTGCGGAATGTGGATAGGTCTTTGACTGCTCTTAGTTCATCAGGTAATTTGTTCCATAGAATAGGTGCAAAGTGTGAGGATGCTCTGTTAGAAGCTTGGTTGGATTTACGGAAGTTTGATGGGACTGCTAGTTTATTTTGTGTGCAACCTCTTCTTAGGCATGAATCTTCTGGTTTGGCAATGAGTTAGGTGAGGTAGAATGGGGTTATTTCCCTGATGAGTTTAAATGTTGTCATTAGTGTTTTATATTCAGCTTTGGACTGGGAGCCAGTGTACGTTATATAGAACAGGTATGATGTGTTCTGTTATATGTGCCTTCCAGGCTATTCATGCTGCAACATGCTGGAGCATCTGGAGCTGGTTTAGGTCTTGTTTAGATAGACCTTGTAGGATAGTGTGGGGTGATTAGTGCCAGGAAGACTGATCTAAAGTCATGATTTGGGAGTAAGGGTCTAAGCTGTTGTATCATTCTGAGTTTGTAATAGATTTTCTTTGTTGTGAGTTTTATGTGTGGGGTCATACTAGAGGACTGATCTAAGGTGACCTCAAGATATTTTACGCCATTTTTTTTACTGGGAAGTCTGTATCATTAAAGTTGATTTTTGGGGGTGGTGAAAAGTTTTGGTTCCTGGTTATATACATCGCCTCCGTTTTACTGAAGTTGATGTGGAGATTATGGTTGTTAAGCCAATTTGATGCTTCCCTGAAGCAATCTGTGATGGGGGGGGGGGGGTTATTGATGTTGATTGGGAGATATAGCATTATATCATCTGCATAGATGTGATAACATACGTGGAATTTTCTAAAAATGGTGCAAATTGGTTGGAGGTATATATTAAAAAGAAGAGCCGATAGGCCAGAGCCTTCTGGTAGGCCTTGTTCTTGCTTGTATGGTTCTGATGTGTGTTGGTCAATTTTGACCTTTTGTGTTTGGCTTGACAGGTATGACTAGAACCATTGTAGTACAGTCCCTTTTATCCCTATTTGTTGAAGTCTGTTAAGCATTATATTGTGGTTGATACTATCAAATGCGGTGGTAATATCTAAGAATATAAGAATGAATGCTTGTCTGGTGTTATCTATGCCATGTATCAGTTTGTGGATTAGTACAAGAAGAAGTGTTTCTACACCATGATATGGCCTGAAGTCATACTGGTGTTCATCTAGGGGGGGAGTGCGAGTCCACGTGATCCTGAAGTTGGATTTGAACTATTTTCTCAATTACTTTGGCCATAAAAAGAAGGTTTGATATTGGTCTATATGATGTGGGATTGTTTTTATCTAAGGAGGAGTTCTTCAAGATGGGGCAGATCATAGCTTGTTTTAGTAATGGTGGTATGTGTCCTTGTTTCAGGGATGAGTTTACAATAGTGAGTAGGTGAAAGCTCTGTCTTAGTTGCCTTTATCCAGCTGACCGGACATAGATCTAGTCTGGATGTTGTAGTATTGATTTTGGTTAGTGTATTGCAGAGCGCTTCTAGCTTAATCTGTGAAAATGTTGTCTAAGTGTACTTGGTTATGGTGTTGGTATCTAGTGGCAGAGTGGAATCTGTTGTTGTTAGAATGGTCAGCTAGAGATTGTGCTTTGATTGTTTTTTTTTTTTATTTCGTCATCAGTAGGGTTGGTCAGAGCTTTTACAATCTCAAATAATTCCCTGGTGTGGTTGAGGGATTTGGTGAGTATGTTGTAATAGTATTCTTTCTTTTTATTATTGATTGAGTTTATGTAGTGTTGTAGTACACTCATATAGAGGGATCTGTGTTCAGTGGACTTCATCGCCCTCTAGGTGCATTTGATCTTCAGTAGGGAGATTTTTTTTACCTTTTTTTAGGTCCTGAGAGTACCATTCTGCCTGGTGTTTGTGTTTCCTAATCTGGTGTGAGGTCTTTACTGTAGTAGTGTTGTCTATGACATCATTCCAGTTGGCTATTGTTTCTTTGGGTTAGGGTTAAGTTGTAGGAGCATTTCATTTAGGAAATTATCCTTGTCAAATGGCTTAAATCTTCTGGTAGGGGTTTCCCTGGTGTTTTTTTTAGAGTGGTAGGGAGATGAGATGGCATCTGAAATTTTATTAGGTGGTGGTCTGACCATGGGACCTATTGTGCTTGTGGAGAGGGTTGGAAGTATTTGAAGATATCATTGGGTTTGAATACTAGGTTTAGAGTATTTCCTCTGGTGTGGGTGAGGACATTATTTGGTGGTAGTCCATATCTGTCATAGAATTTAAGAATGTAGTGGCACTGGCATTGTGTAAAGAGGCTAGATTGAAGTCGCCTAAGAGGATGAGCGGCTTTTTATTTGATGAGGTGCACAGAGTTTTGATGATGGTGTTTGTCTCCTGTAAATAACTAGACCTTAATAGAACCACCACTACACATTAAGTTCATTTTTTGGGATAGACACATTGCCACCAGAAGTATAAGAGACTGACAGTCATCTGTATGGCAAGTCCCCTGGGTCTAGGCAATCCTCAGAGAGCTCTAACCAGTAAGTGTTTCACCTTGGGTGGTCCACCATCTGTTTGACTGTTAACTGTTAAGAATCCAGTAACCAGGGTAAAGATTAGAGCCCACATTATTGACAACTACTTCATACATTTCTGTTAGATATCCATACTGTACCTGATGGTAACTCGCCTTCAGCTACTACTGGAAAGGCAAGAGTGTATATACAAGTAAGTAAATACCAGTAAATACATTTGCAGAAAGCACAATATATAGGTGGGCCTCATAGTTTAATAATACAGTGTGTTGTATGTAACCAAGCAATGGAAAAAGAATATACAAAGAAAGAAAACAGACTTTCTAACCAACAGAAGCTTCTTTAATTGACAACTCTATCTTTTTATTCATTTAAATTTACAGTATATAATCTAAGGTTTAATTGTTTGGTTTCTCATTTCCTGTCTATGGAGGAAAATGTTAAGATTGGATCCTCTGTGTTAAAAAAAAATACATTTTAACAATATTTAAAAAAATGAGCCACTTATCTAGAGCAAAGGTTTTCAACCTAGTCCTTGGGATACAACCAGCCATTCAGGTCCTCAGGCTATCCATAATGAATATGCATGAAAGAAATTTGCATGCACTGCCTCCATTGTATGTACTGTAAATCTATCTCATGCACATTCATTGTAGATGTCCTATAAACCTAACTGGCTAGGTGACTGTGCTGAGAACCACTGACTTAGAGAAACACAGGAAGCCACTGATAAATTATGCTTACAGAAATTCACCAACCACCCCACAAACTGTAGTTAGTGGCATTAATGGGCACGACATAATAGGGTGTACAGGCAGCTGCGAGTTTCCAGGTTATTTACAAACTAGTCGTCTGTTTCTTCAAGTGATACAAAGCAGCATATGGGTTGCTGATAAGCTTGTAACGTGTTTCCAGCAATGCAGTTATATGCTACGCCCAGGAGCTGCTCTTTCAGTCTTTGAGTGAATGATACGCTTTTGATGTTCGGCTGTTGACAAAATCAGTTTTCTTGAAATTAGCCTTTCAAAGAGAGAAAACAAAGCAGATATTGAAGGCTTAATACAAATAAGAAACCTTTTAGCATAAGATACTACATATTATCTTATATTTAAACTTATGCAGGATTGTTGCAGATTGTGCTATAAAAAGCAATGCTGAAAATGTTGAGGGGCTCATTCAGCTGGCTGCTGAGTCAGTATATAGTTAAGTTGCCATTGTATACAATAAAATATCAATGCATTGTTCCACTCTATGATGTCAGAAGTTGTATTTTGTCCATCTTCAGAGTTTTGTATGCTACTAAATGCTATAAAAATTGGAGGAGTAGCCTATTGGTTAGAGCACTGGCTTGGTAACAAAGAGACCAGGGTTCAATTCTCACTAGCACTACTTGTGGCCTTGGGCAGGTCATGTAAACTTCAATTTATTTATTTATTTAGACAGTTTTGTATACCGCCTTATCCTTCAATCAAAGCGGTCACAACACAATTGGGGGATATATTTAACACGAGGGGATATGAGACACATACACTAATACTTACAGGGAACATGGGCAGTGGAGGGTTAAGTGGCTTGCCCAAGACCACAAGGAGCATCTGTGGGACAAGAAACCCCAGTCCTTCCGGCCCAAGGTTGCTGTCCTCTAGTGGGATTTGAACCCTGACCTTCCGGCCTGAAGTACCCTGCCCCAACCACTAGGCAACTCCTCCCTCCCTCTCCCGCTGGAAGAAAATAGCATATTTTCCTATACAATCTGGATTCCTACTACATAATAAATCCATGCTCTGACAGATTACTTATTATTTATTTTATTTATTTATTTCCAGTCTCTTCTATACCGCGCTATTCAATACCAGCGCGGTTTACAGTGAACATAGAACTACACATTTCCTTGGGTACTTTGTGTTTACAATGAACAGGGTGTTTAAACTTGGATAACAGGGGGTAACTATTTACAATCTTGCACAAGGCGGGTTCTATAACTTAGGGATCTATTTATCCATTAAAGGCTGAAAAGGAGGCTGAATTTAATATATTATCTGCTATCCTAAATCAGAAAATGAACACCTCTGGAACTTGGAGGAAAGCTGTCCAATAATGAGTATACAACAAATAACTTTACAAAGGTTGCTGCTATCTCTAAGGTTGCATGCATTACCTATCTCATATAAATAGAAATGAGGGTCACTATTCATCTTTCAGTGCTGCAAGGGCTAAACTGAAAGGCAATGTCAGGAAATACTTTTTCAGTGAATGGGTGGTGGATGCTTGGAACGCCCTCCCGATGGAAGTGGTGGTGGCAGCAAATACAGTGACGGAATTCAAAATGGCATGGAACAGACACAGTGAATCCCTTTATAGCAACAGGATAAAATCAAAACAAACAAAACTACCTCATATCTCAGTAAATAGGGGTGACCTACACGAAGCGGTGGGTACATCCCTAAACAAAGGAATGGGGAGGGGTGATCTGCACGGAGCAGCAGGTGCACCTAATTCTTGCCACCTTGATGGGCAGACTAGATAGACCATACTGGTCTTTATCTGCCATCATATACTATGTTACTATGTAATATGTGAGGTATAATTTGATAAAGGTTTCATTCTACGTGTAAAGCCTGCTTTACATATGGAAAAGGACTTTTACTAAATGTAGAGTAAAATAGAGAAAATATTTCTTCACTCAACGTGTAATCAAACTCTGGAATCTGTTACCGGAGGATGTAGTAAGGGCTGTTAGTATAGCTGGGTTTAAAAAAGGTTTGGACAAGTTCCTGGAGGAAAGGTCCATAAACCACTATTAAAAAGGGACCCAGGATATCAATGCTTGACCTAGTACAAGCACTGCAGAACCTGTGTCTTTTTGGGGAAACTGCTAGGTACGTATGACCTAGATTGGCCACTGTTGGAAACAGGATACTGGGCTTGATGGACCTCGGTCTGACCCAGTATGGCATTTCTTATGTTCTTATGGAATGACTGCATATGTATGTAAAAATTATGTGCACAGAAAATGCATCTACTATTATATAATCTGCACATAGATGTTCATGGGAACATAGTTTTGGTGGCATAGAAGTGGTTGTGATGTATGCATATATTTGATAAAATATACATGCACATAGTACAAGCTGATATTTACAGATACTGTATTTACACCTTTTTTAGAGCAGGTATAGATGTGTGCATCAGCATTTTGTGCACTACTGAGGTTGGACTGGGTCTGGGTGCTTATTTTATAAAGGCATATAGATGCATTTTTCTTAGGAATCCTCTTACGAAATCAAGCCCTAAAAGTTGCTCTGAGGCTGTCAACAATAGCTGGAAATGAGAAGATGAGATTTATGGAGAATGTTCAAGGAACAAGCACAATCTAAAGACAAGACGTCCAAAAAGCTCGTCCACACGTTGATCAGAATCATATCTCATTTAAATATTTTCTCAAATACTTATTCTCCCAGATTCCACAGAATATAGTGGAGAATCAAGATACATAAGAAACATACCTTGATCAAGTCCAATATCCTCAAACCTGCAATAGCTTAAAAGGATATAAAGCATAAAAACCTGCTGGCATGTAAGTTCAAAATCAAAAATGCAAAAGAACCCCCAAAATAGGCACAAAAATATTAAATATAAAGCATAAACCACATGTTTTTTTGACTTTTCAGTTGCTTGTTTGTGGTTTTTCTCCTTTGCTCGTGTACAGCTTTATGACCAGCACTCTTCAGTGATTATGTTCGGCATGCTACATTTTTGAGCTCCCTGAGGAAGCCATGAGGCGAAACACCTGGTGTCGGGGCTCCTGCTGACATGCTCGACTGCTGTGGGGCACAATTCAGATGTTCTTCATGATTGCTGTGATGCATTACTTCGTTGGTTTACTGCTCTCCAGATAAGTCTTTTGAACTATTTTTTTGCAGTACTGATGTCTCATGCTGTTACACTGACGCTGCTGTGCTGTGACTGCTTACACTTTACGCCGTACCTGTTTGGGTTCTTGATAGAGGTTTTTTTTTACCACTGATGTATGTAGAGTCTTTTTGACTACTGGGCATGATTGTTCCTCGATTGACTCTTCCTCCTTACTGTTGTTGGTTGGAGGGTTGGCTGAGGTCTTTTTCCTCTATAATTGAAGTTACTTTACCCGAATTGGTTTGACTTTTTTTCTCTCTCATGTGGTTTATGTTTTATATTTAATATTTTTGTGCCTATTTTGGGGTTTTTTTTGCATTTTTGATTTTGATCTTTTTGGCTTCTTGAGGCATGCAAGTTCAGCATGTGAAAAAAATGACAAACCCATCTATTCATATCTAAGTAATTCTTTTTCTACATTATCAAATCACTGTTGTCTTGGAAATGAAGGTAGGAGGATTGGCTCCTAAGCTGACAAAGCAGACATTTCCCTTAAATATGCCACAATATCCAGCCACTGTGCTGCTTTCATTATGTTCTCGCTATATAACAAACCACATGAAAACCCACATAAAAATCACTATACAAACCTCATACAAATGGGACAGCTAACAACATCCCTTAAACCAGCACCTGACCTCAAATGAGAAAGGGGGTCTGGGCTGGAGAACCAAATCTATACCATTAAGTTCTCTGATGACCTGGCTACTGCTCAACTAGTGTGAGGATCCAGAGCACAGGATACAACCCCTCAGTAATTTCTTTCATAGGCCAAGCTAAGAATTTACACTTTTTTTCCCCACCCTACTTGCCTCTTAGCTTTCATTTCTATCGGGATTTTTATTTTCAATAGCCTTTACTTCAACAAATGAAAGGGCCAGAGGAATCCCCCCAGCCCTGTTAACCCACTAAGTCCAATCTTTTTTTTCCCCTACTTGTTCCTTCAGTGAGTCCCAGTTACTTGGAATCACACCTCTCCAGTTGCTTGGAGACTGAGATAATGGGGGCTAGTGGGAGTGCCAGCTGCCTATCTATGGTGATGTCATGAAAGATGACATGCTCAGTAACCAAGATGCTGGTATGTGATTATCCACAGGTAATGGGACGGGACTGGAGGGATAAGGAACAGATGTCAGAGCCAAGTGATAAATCAAAGGGGCAATTTGAAAGGCTCTCTCTATCAAACCAAGGACTGTGTGAATCACCCAGGAACTTGTTAGAAGATTACCTTAGAAGCACAGGTTATGGTATTGTGTAGCAAGCCATCCAATGTTTCTTACCCACCCCAGACATAATCTTAGATTTATTGACTCTTAAACCTATTAACGAGAAAGAGGTGGTCAAATTCACTTTCAGGTTCAGGTGGTTATCCTCATCAGGAATAGATTACTTAAGCCCCAAAATTAATTAAGGTACTGAAATAAATTAATCTTGAGGTGAATAAAGTTCCTTAAACCTATTAGGTTGTATTGGTACCAATATCCCTAGCAACTTTACATATGTAAAAAACTCAAATATCTAAACAAATCCTTAAAACTAAGATGCAGGCAGCAGTCCAACAGTGAGTTGGGGACTATCCGGTCTTTTGCATTCAGTATCACATTACGACTTTCACCAAGTTGGTGAGAGGTCATAGGTATGCACTAGGTGTAAGGAGCTCTTTGCTCTCAGGGAATGAGTCCGATCTCTGAAGGCTAGAGTAGCAGATTTGGAAGACCTAAGGAAAACAGAGAGGTATATAGACAAGATCTACAGTATGTAGTACTGAAGTCCCATTTCCAGTTTGGCAGCCTCCCTGTTGCCATGGAAGAGTGGTCATGTGAAAGGACAGCATCACCTTGGTATGACAGGAAATGATCTTCTAGCTAGGACATGTACTCTAGGTGACGTACAACCTTCTTGCACCGAGGTGGTTTCTTCAGGGTCATGTGCCCATGAGGGAGGGGTCAGGATGGTCATTATAGTTGGTGATTCAATCATTAGGTACCTAGGTGGCTGGTGGATGTAAGGATCACCTTTTAATGGCCGCCTTGATTGAAGGATAAGGCGGGATAGAAATCAGTTTAAATAAATAAATACCTGCCTGGTATGAAGGAAGCGGAGATCATGTGCCACCTAGAACAGGTTTTAGATACTGCTGGAGAGGAGCCTGCTGTCTTGTTACATGTTGGTACCAATGACATAGGAAAATGTGGGAGGTACTGGAGGCCAAATTTAGGCTTTTAGGTCGGATGTTGAAATCCAGAACTTCCAGGGCAGCGTTGTCAGAAATGCTTCCAGTTCCATGTGCAGGACCCAAAAGAAAGGCAGAGCTCCATAGTCTTAATGAATGGACGAGACACTGATGCAAGGAAGAGGGTTTTGGATTTGTTAGGAACTGGGTAACATTCTGGGGAATGGGAGAGGGTCTTTTCTGAAAGGATGGGCTCCATCTTAAACAAGGTGGAACCAGGCTGCTGGAATTAGCCCTAAAAAAGGAAATAGAGTAGCTTTTAAACTAGATAATAGGGGAAAGCTGACAGTTGCCAAAGGGCGCATGGTTCAGAAGGTTGTATCCTTGAAGGATACTAGCAAAAGAGGGAAGTAATGGCATTCTGATAAGGAGGTTACAATAAAGATAAAAGTATCCCAGATGCCTTTAGGTACAAAGCTGGAAGATTCCAAATTACTCCTATCAACTGATAACCATATTAATATGAATAAAATACAAACTCTAAAATGCCTGTATGCAAATGCTAGAAGTCTAAAAATAAGATAGCAGAATTAGAATATATAGCACTAAATGAAAGGTTAGATATAATTGGTAGAAAGAGGACAACCAATGGGATACTGTGATACCTGGGTACAAACTATATTGCAATGATAGGGTAGATTAAATTGATGGATGGGTTGTGCTTTTACAGGAAACACACTAGAATTTTTATGGATAGAAATTCAATGTAAAAAGGGGAAGGCAATGGCAGTGGGGGTATATTACCGTCCACCTGGCCAGAATGAACAAATTGATGAAATATTTAAAGAAATCATGGAAGCTTACAAAAGTTACAACATAGTAATAATGGATGATTTCAATTACCCTGATATCGACTGGGTCAATGTCACAGCAGGACATGCTATGGAGATAATGTTTCTAGATGAAATAAATGACTGCTTCTTGGAGCAACTGGTTCATGAATGGACAAGAGGGGAAGCTATTTAGGAGAATGTGTTAGGGCCACTTGGCAACAGTGATCATAGCATGTTTGCATTTTATTTAATAAATGAAGGGACGATGGCAAGGAAATCCACAGTACTTTTTTTTAACTTTCAAAAGGGAGACTATGATAAAATGAGGAAAATAGGAAAAAACTAAAAGGGGCAGCTTCAAAGGTGAAAGATTTACATCAAGCATGTTCGTTGTTTTATAATACTATCTTGGAAGCCCAGACCAAATATATTCTACGCTTTCAGAAAGTTGGAAGGAAGGCCAAAAAACTGCCAGCATGGTTTAAAGGTGAGATTGGAGAAGCTGTTGTAGCCAAAAAAAGCATATTTCAGGAAATGCAAAAATTAAGCACTGGCAAGCTAGATGCAAGGCATTGATAAGGCAGGCTAAGAGAATATTGGAAAAAAAACTTGCCATGGAAACAAACACGCACAATAAAAACTTTCAAGTACATTCATAGCAAAAAACCTGTGAGTCAGTTGGACCATTAGATAATAGAGGGGTAAAAAGGGCATTAAGGGAGGGCAATGCCATACTGGGGAGACTGATTGAATTGATTTCTTCAGCCTTTACTGAAGAAATAAGGAAGTTACCCATGCCTGAAATGGTATTTAAAGGTGATGTATCAGAAGAACTGAAACAAATTTTGATAAACTGGGAAGATGTATTACAACTATTTGATAAACTAAAGAGTAGCAAATCACCTGAACAAGATGGTATACATCTGAGGATGCTGAAAGAACTGAAATATGAGATTGCAGACTTATTAGTAATCTGTGAACTATCATTAAAATCATCTATAGTACCTGAAGATTACAGAATGGCCAATTTTCTCAATGGAGAAAGGAGAATAGTGGAGTACCCCAGGGATCTGTGCTGGGTCAACGGCTTTTTAACATATTTATAAATGACCTGGAAATGGGAACAATAAGTGAGGTGATCAAATCTGCAGATGACAGAAAACTATTCAAAGTTGTTAAAACAGAAGAGAATTGTGAAAAATTGTAGGAGGACCATGATAAATTGGAAGACTGGCCATCCAAATGGCAGATGAAATTTAATGTGGACAAGTGCAAGGTTATGTACCCAGGAAAGAACAAACCAAACTACAGTTACACGATGCAAGGTTCCACATTAAGAACCAGCACCCAGGAAAAGGATTTAGGCATCATCATGGATAATGTGTTGAAACCCTCAACCTACTGTGCAGCGACAGCCAAGAAAGCAAATAGAATGCTAGGAATCATAAGGAAAGAAATGGAGAATAAAACTAAGGATATTATAATGCCTCTGTATCATTCCATGGTGCAACCGCACCTTGAATGTTGCATGCAATTCTGGTTGCCATATCTTAAAAAAGATACAGTAGAATTAGAAAAAGTACAGGGAAGAGCCACCACAATGGATACCCCTATGAGGAAAAGCTTAAAAGGTTGGGGCTCTTCAACTTGGAAAAGAGATAGCTAAGGGGAGATATGATAGAGGTCTGTAAATCAATGAATAGAGTGGAATGGGTAAATGTAGATCGGTCGTTTACTCCATGAAAAGTAGACACAATGAAGCTACGATGTAACCCATTTAAGACTAATAAAAGAAAATATTTTTTCATTCAACACGTAAGCAAACTCTGGAATTCGTTACCAGAGAATATAGTAAAAACTGTTAGTGTAACTTGTTTAAAAAAAGGTTTTGACAAGTTCCTGGAGGAAATGTCCATAAATCTTTATTAAAGAGGACCAGGGAATTCCACTGCTTACCTTGGGACAAGCATTGTGGAACCTGTGTATCTTTCTGGGAACCTGACAGGTACTTGTGACCTGGATGGGCCACTGTTGGAAACAGGATATTGAGCTTGATGGACCTTTGTCTGATCCAGTATGGCATTTTTTATGTTCTTATAACTGCGACTACTGCGAGACATTTTATGAAGACACGAGGAGTGACAACAGACCGAACGGCAGTACTCTGTATTGGTAATGTTGATCTCTGAGTGCCTTATAGGATCTGCAGCACCGATTTCGATGGGTAAAATCAGGAAGTGCAAATACCATACTGCATTACAATGTAAATTGAAAACCAGAAATTGCAAAATTCTCACTCCTGGTACTGGGTAACTTGGCAACTCTGTGATCCTGGAATCTGAACTGTAGGTATTTCTAATGTTGAGGGTGGATGGGGATGTGGGTATAAGCATTTTCAAATCCAGGGAGGCAAGCCAGTTGTTGTTGCATAGCAGTGGGAGGATGGTGCGTAGTAAGTGCATTTTGAACTTCTCTCATTTGATGTGGGCTTCATGGCTCCGGATTTCTTTGAAATGAGAAAGAACTGAGCACGAAGCCCTTGCTGTGTTGAGAGGGTGGTATCGGCTCTATGGCCTGATTGCTTAACAGTTGAAGAGTCTCTTGTTGAATGATCTCTTGTTGAAGGATTGGCAAGTGTTGAGCCGGCATTCTTCCATTGTTTAAGGCCGAAAGGTGATACTGGGACACTATGCAGAAATGGATCCTATATCTCTCTTGTACAATGCTGAGGATTCAGTGGTCTGTAGTGATGGACTGCCAAGCCTACCAGTTGGCTGCGCAGCAAGTTCTTGTGCTATGGATGAATGATCCTTGACCTCAGAAACTGCCTCCTCTACCTTGGAGCCAAATAAACTGTCACCCTGACACTGTGTGTTTGCTAGATGATCCTGCAGGTCCTCCCTCAGGCTAAGATTCATAGCCAAGTGGTTTGTCTATCCGAAATGGCTGTAGCTGTGGCTGGAGCAGTTAAATCATACACATCATAGGTGGAACGGACGATGTGATACAGTGACTCATGTAGGGATCCTGAATGTGTGCTCTGTCTTCCTCCGATGAACCTTCTGGAAGGTCAAGTTGCAGGAGAAGGTCATGATTATAGTGCAGGATCTATAATTTATGGGTCAAGATCCACATAGCTAGAAGCACGCTCTGGTAGACCTTTCTGCCCACAGTGTCCAAGATGCACTGTTTCTTTCCTGGCTGCATTTGCGCTACAGACTTCATACTCTTTTTGTATTTTAAGAACAGCCTCAGAGCATAGACCGATGTGGAAACTGCTGGCGGTGAAAACCTAGGGTGGGAGAGCACCTTATCTGGCAGGTTTAGGTGCTTGGAGGTGGCATTTACAGAGGGGTTGGACCAGATTGAGAACTGAAGGTCTTGTAGGAGTTGATGAACTGGAAGAGTTATAGCCTCCTTGAGGGCGCTACAGGATTTGAGAATAGACTGGAAATCCCTTTTGTTGGTGAAGGTATGGGACTCGCTGAGGGCTACTGTCTGAGAGACCACCTGTAAGAATTTCAGGTACGAATAATCTTCCCACAGCACCTCAGAAGGATCCTGTTCCTGTGGGATGGAGGGGCAATTATAAGGAGGAGATAGTCCCCCAGAACTGGTAAGCAGACACGAGGAGCTTCAAGAGGAAGAGGAGGGTGCCATTCAATGGAGGGAGAGTCCTCCCTTCCCCTGCCCTGGGTGGGTCTTGGTGAAACTGCTATAAGAGCAGAAAAAGTGCTGAGTTGGGAATGGGCTGCTCCTGAAGAGAGGGAGGAGGAAGGAGCCAGTGGCATGGGGATCTCGTGTTGACCCATCTTGGGGGATGGGAGGATCTCTGGGCATGAGTGCCTTCCCTGAGGAATGTCTCTTGTGATGGCTGCTTACTTTGGCAGAGGAAAAAACAGTGTGAGAAGATGCACCTTCTGTATGCTTGTTTGGTTGCAGCTTTGCCCCCTTTATCTGCAGCTGATTTCTTAGTTTTCTCCACTGTAGCCTTATCTCCCTCGTCAGCCTGTGACAACTGTGCTGGAGGAGAGGAGGTGGATTCGTGGGTCCTAGAGAAAAGGTCCTGAGCTGCCCCTGAGTTTGCCGGCACTAGGGGGGGGGCCACATTTTTTTTTTTGACGCGACGCAGTTTTGGTGCCCCCCCCCATCATTCCTTGTCTGGGCATGAGGGGGGGGGGAGGGGTGACATTGCACACTGTCCTAGCATGAGAGCAAGGGCTGCTACCGATAGTTGGCGGGCAGCCAAGAATGATGTCAGCGGCAGCAGCCACAGAGCCGCCGGATTGCATGGCATCTACCACGGGACCTTTGGATTGACCGGCTATCGGAGTGAGGGAGCTGTGATCTGGAAGGTGAGGGCAGCAAAAGTATCTCTCTTTTTTCTATATAGGGTGGAAAATCATGATCGTGTCTGTCAAGACGGTAGGCTGGGGAAGGGACCCAATGGGAGGGTGAGGCACCGAGCAGAGAGAGGGAGAGTTGTGAAGCATGCTGGCATGGACAGAAGAAACTGGAGGACCAATGGCAGTACAGAGTGGGAAATCAAGGTGGTAGAAGGCACGCATGGTCAGAAAAGTTCCAAAGACTTCTCTGGGCTATGGGAGAGCCTGGCACTATGGCTCCCTCCAGGACGTCACTATCACAGTGTGCCTGCATTCCCCTGCCTGTGTCCAGAGAAAGTGGGATTGTCTTCCCAGACCCCAAGTACTGAGAAAGCTGCCTCTAGTTCATATTTTGAATTAAAAAATCTCTACACAAGGTCTTAGATAGTAAAAAGAGGGAAGCTTAACTCCTAGTTTACTGATATTGAAATCTTCAAACAAACAAAATGTGATACTGGGATAATTCTCTCTTCACATCCTTCACAAGAAATTTTTTACTTAATTTGTAGGTTTAAGTCTTCAGTTTTTCAAATGGAAAAAGTAGAGCCCTTGCATGGTTGTAAAGGTGCCAACTGGCGTTCCTTGAATAACTCCAGTCCAGTCCCGCACCTCTAGGTAGTCAACCTCCTTCAGCAGCTTGGAGACTGAGTATGTCATCTTTTGTTGACATCAGTGTACTTAGGCAGCTGGCACCTTCTACCAGCCTTAGTAACCTACTGACAAAGCAGACTCATAAGAGCAACAAATAAGTGCCAAACATTACAAACTATCTATCCTTGGACTCCTCCAACCCTAATAGGGGCCCTCTTTCCTCCCAGAACGAGGCGGCTTACCTGTGGACTGCATAGTTGAAAAGACCTGACGACCCTTCCACAAAAAGGGCAAGTGAAATTCTTAGAACATATGGCAAAAAATGACAGACAGCACTCCTATCATAACTTACCCATCTCAATCAGCACTGTTCCTTAGTAATCCCCCTGACCACACAACTCAATAGTAACATTCTTCAGGCCCAGGGTCAGTTTGCTGAACACTATAACCAATTAGGGAGGATTCTGGGACTGGAATGGAGTTACTCAAGGAACACCAATTAGCAGGTAAGGCCTAATTTCACTTTCCTTATCGTCCCTCCTGTCCAGTCCCACACCTCTGGGATGTACCAGAACAGTTCTATTGAAGGGAGGTGTCAGCATACATCAACATGGACATTATGCCTAGCATAGGTGTCATGGCTTTTTCCCAGACCTTGGATTTGAAGCAGCTTTGTTACTCTGGTGATGTCAGTCCCCAAACTTAATGAGGGTAGTTTACAAGATGAGATTAGCTCTGACCCCCCTGGTGATGTCAGTCTCCGGGCCTGATGAGATTGGTCTGCAGCCCCTCCTTGCTAAATCAAGTAATAGCAGACCTCAAAGGGAGGTGCTGGAAACAATAGCAGACCTCAAAGGGAGGTGCTGGAGAAAACTCACTATAAAGGACAGAAATACTTCCTCTTTCTCTCTCTCTCTCTCTCTCTCTCTCTCTCTATTCATCGGACATGAAGGACAGGAGGCTCTGACAACCACTTCTCTTCACCCCTCCCCCCTCTTTCTCTCTGATCTCTCTCACACACACATGCACACACATAGAGTCTTTCATATACTCTATTCTCTCTCACACTTCACACATGCACACACACACATAGATTCATTGATGCACACTGAAGCAGCTCTGTTACAACCACTATATAACTCTGTTCTGTACCTATGTAATAAGCTTATTTCGATATAAAACTCTTTTTCCAAGCTACACCAGTTTTGGGTTGTCTTATTTGTGCTGCTTACCCTACTGTCTCTGTGAAATGAACCCAGGACCAAACGGAGCGTAGCCAAAAGTGGAGAGCAGCGGCAGAAGATTACAGTTCAGAAGATTACAGGAGGAGCCTGCGATTCAGGCCTGAATTACTGCCGCGCCGAATCTCACATACCCTGCCACCTGCACATCCAGGTGATAATGGTTTGCAAAGGTGTGAAGGGAGGACTAAGTTGCCACCCTAGAAATTTCGGCAGGCAGTAACATACTATACTCTGCCTACGAGGCCACCTTCGCCCTGGTCGAAAGCGCCCGCAGCCCCACTGGCACCAACTTTCCCTTCAAAACGTATGCCGACACGATAGCTTCTCTAATACACCTGGAATTAGAGGCCTAGGCTGCTGCTGCCTCCCCCTTGTGCGGTCCCCCAAACAGTACAAACGATCCAATTTACATAACAGAGCTGTTCTCTTCAAATAACACCGCAAAACTCTCCGTACATCTAAGCGTCGCAACTGCGGATCTGTGCTTCCTTCCGGTCTGCTGGAAAGTGCTAGCAGGGAAACTGGCTAATTCAAGTGGAAAACAGATATGACCCCGGGCAAAAACAAAGGCACTGGATGGAGAAGAATGGCTCCCTGCATGACAGAGCTTGACGTTCCGAAATTCTCTGGGCTGAGCAAATCGCTACCAGAAACACTGTCTTAACAGTCAAATCCTTCAACGAGGAGATTCTCAAAGGTTCAAAAAGCTCCTTCATCAATGCTGCCAATACCAAATTGAGATACCAAGGAGGAACGATTAACCGCATCGGTTGACGGAGTTGCTAAACTGGAGAGGAGAGGAACCGTACCAAATCTGGGTGTGCTCCGAAAGACAGTCCCTGGATTCTGCCAGGGCCAGCCCGTCCACTGTGTGAGAATGCTGTTCACACAGAGCCCCACACCAACATCATCTCGCACATCCTATTCGGCACCAGCAGGGTCGGCTTGAGAAGGAGCTGGAGAGGCCCCGGCTCATCTCTGACAGCCACCGAAGTGAAGAGCGCCTTTTTTCTTCACTTTGGCAGCTGTGTTGTAGTATAGGCTGCTGGTGCGCCAGAGGTCAAAGGGAACTTCCATTCGGACAGCTGCGGTGCTCTTTGGGGGGCAGCTAGGACTGGAAATGGGCTGATGGAGGGCTAGGATAGGACTGGAAATGGCTGATGGGGGGCTAGCATTGGAATGGGCTGATGCAGGGGAATGGGAGAATGGGACTAGAAGGTAGTGGATACTGGGTGGAGCTGGAACTAGAAGGGAGCTGATATTGGACGAGGACTAGAATGGGATGGGACTGGGGGAATGAGGATGGAGAGGGGAAAAGATATTTTGTGTAGGAGGGAAGAAAAATCTACAATTGGCCGGGTATTGGGAGACTGAGGATGGAGGGGTGAAATTTGAGTGGATGAAAAAGGAATAAAGAAAGAAAAGGAGGAAAGAGCAAAAGGGGAAAGATCAGTATGTTAAAGATGTAGAGAGAGAATGTAAAATAACTAGGAGAGAAGAAAAGACAAATGGACAGCAGACAATGGAGAGTTAGCAGAAGACACGAAGAAACCAGAAGAAAGTGACTGGAGCAATTACAACTGAAAAATAATCACAAAAGGTAGACAAATACTTTTTTATTTTGAATTTATTAACTGGAAATGTCAGCTCTGTGAAATGTGCATCGTTAACATCTTTGCTCTTTGTTTAGTACAAGAAGAATTTAATTTATAGTTTCATTTCTCCAGTGTTGTACATTCCAAGTTTGGCTTTTGGTGTTCCCAGTTAAATTATTGTCTTCCTTTTTCTAAATTTTGATCCCTTGTTCTTTGTTTGGTGATGGTCTGTGTTCTGTATGTGTAACTGAGCTGAGATATTCTGTGCGTGTAGGTTCTATATGACAGTGACACTTGTTCTCTTTCCCCAATAGGAGATGTATTGGTATTCTCTGTGATGTATTGGTTTAATATTTGCAGTGTTGCCTTTTGATATGTAGGGTTTGGTGCTTTGTGAGTCCTGGTAGTGCTGTTATGATACGGCAGGTTTGCTATGGGTTTCCAAATGGGCAGTGCCTGTAGTACTTCCTAATGTGTCTGGCGGTTGGCACTGGAGTATAGTAATGTAGAAATCTGGTAGTCTTTTTTTTTATCCATACACTCATTAAGAGGCATGTTTACTAAAAGTTAGTGCACGTTAACATTATGCAAATATTTATGCAAATGAGGCCCTGCAATGAGTCTCTGCATATGGCCCCGCACCCCCCTTGGGCTGCCCCTGGATCCTGCCCAGATAACAAAAGAAAATGGCTGCCACTTGCACTCTCAAGGAACTGCAGAAAAGCTAATGCATCTAGTACTGTAGCAAAGAATGGCCTACACTATGTTTCTCCACACCAAGCCTCAAAGATGTGCCAGACCCGGATATTTGACAAAGAATTGGACCTTTTCCCGGCTCTCAATTATGTTGCGATCATCGGTCCTAGCCAAGCCTCTTTAACTGAGCCCTTTCAAAAGCGGGGCTGTAAGCGAGAATTGATCTACCTGAGGCATTCACACCAGCCCCTGGGTCAAGAGGTCCACCTGGCCAAGCAGATGCCAGGGTTGGTCTGCCTTTAGCCACACCAGGTTGGCATACCAATGGCACCTTGGCCAGTCCGGAGCAATTAGAATGACCATTCCCCGGTGAGCCTCGATCCACTGTACGATGCGGCCTATGAGTGCACACAGAGGAAATACATATAGGATGCCCTCTGTGGGCCAACTCTGCATCAGGGTATCTAGGCCCTCCAACATTCTCTCTTCTGCTGAAAAATCAACTCACTTTGGCTGTTGCAAACGACGCCATAAGATCCATGATCAGTGTGTCCCATCTTTTCACCACCTGCAAGAAGACTTCCTGGTAGTGTCCATTCCCCAGAGTCCACATGAACACTGCTCGGGTAGTCCACTGTCATGTTGTCCATTCCTGTAATGTGCACTGCTGAAAGCACTTGAAGGTGCTCTTCTGCCCACATTAGAAGTACCTTGGCCTCTTCTTCCAAGCACACGCTGCCTGTGCCTCCTTGCCGGTTGACATAGGCCACCGTGCTAGCGTTGTCTGAGAAGACCTGAACAGCCTTCCCCTGCAGCCAAAGCTGAAACCTCTGTAGCGCCAGGATGACCGCTTGCATTTCCAACCTGTTTATGGACCAACCGGTTTCCTGTGGGTGCCACTGGCCCTGAGCAATGTGTCCTTCACAGTGGGCCCCCCAGCCCGAAAGACTTGCATCCATCATCAGCGGGATCCAGCATGGTGACTCAAGGGGCATCTCTGCTGCCAATTTCTCAGGGAGGATTCACTACCTGAGTGCTCTACTGGTTTCCGTCAAGCAGGGCAATTGCTGAGATGAGGAATGCTGCTGGTGTGACCATCTGTGCAGCAGCGCTCTCTGCAACAGTCACAGGTGTGCTCTTGCCCATGGCATGAGCTTGAGAGTTGCTGCCATAATCCCTAGCAGCTGCAGATAAAGCCAAGCTGTTGAATCAGTCATCTGCAGGAATCGACGCACTAGCTGCCGAACCCCTTGCGTCCGTTGTACTGGAAGAAACACTCTTCCATTGTGGGTGTCAAAGCGAGCCCCCAATTACTTGAGCTCCTGGGACAGCACCAAAGCAACTCTTGAGCATGTTGATCACACACCCTAGACTCTGCAGGAAACACACCATTCTTGTTGTTGCCTGTCTGCTTTCTTCCCTTGACTTTACCCATATATGAGCCAGTCATTGAGGTAAGGGTGCACCAGGATCCCCTCTTGGCAGAGCACCGCCACTGCTACCACAACCATCATCTTGGTGAAGGTACGGAGAGCAGTTGCTAGCCTGAAGGGCAATGCCGGAAAATGAAAATGCCCATTGGGCACTGCGAAGCAGAGAAACTTCTGAGTCTCTGGTCGGATAGGAATATGTAACTACACATCCGTGAAATCGAGGGAAGTCAAAAGCTCTCCTGCTCTCACTGCTACTATGACGCACCACAACATCTCCATGTGAAATCAAGGCACCCGCAGATACACGTGCTTGAGGTCGAGAATGGGTCCAAAAGAGCCCTTCTTTTTGGGCACCTTGAAATAAATTGAGTACTGACCTGATCCGCACTAGTCTTCAGGAACTCTCACAACTGTAGGAGCCACCCCAGGGTGTCTTTCACTGCCGCAGCCTTGCCAGGGGACCTTATGAAGGATGGACCCAGCAGTCTGGCAAACTCCAAAGCATAGTCCTCCCTGATGACCTCCAGGACCCATTGGTTGGACGTGATCTGGACTCAGGCAGGGTAAAACTCCCGCAGCTGACCCCCCTACAGGCTGTACTGCAACCTGAGCCCCCCTCAATTCATTGTGTTTTCTTAGGCCCCGAGGACAGGGAGGCACTATAATAACCCCATCTTGCTCCTCAAAACCCTTGTCCTCGAGAGGGGGACACCTCTGGTAAGGTGCAAAACGTAGCATGTGGAATCATCAGAAGTCCTGTGGCTGATCACAATTGCGGGTCTGCTTCTATTTGTCCTCAGGGAGGTGTCCCTCTTTGGACTCGCCCAAATCTTTCACCAATTTTGTCAACTCCTCTCCGAACAGAAGCTTCCCCTTAAATGGAAGCTTGTTAAGCCAGGCTTTAGAGGAGCCATCTGCTTCCCAATACAGCAGCCAGATATAGTGGCAAGCTGCCACTGCTGAGGCCATACTCTTTGATAGATGGCACCCGCAAGGTATGCGGCCCCCGATTCCAGCTTAACTACTGCTGCTACCTGATCTTGTTGCATCCCCAGGCTCCAGAACCCTTGTGCCCACCGCAGGCAGGCCGTGGCAACCCAGGCCCCACAAATGGAAGCCTGTAACGATAGGGCATTGATATCAAATGCTTGCTTCAACATGGTGTCCAACTTCCAATCCTGGACATCTTTGAGCACTGTACTGCCCTCTATCGAGATCATTGTTTTCTTTGTAATGGCCAAGACCAGTGCATTAACTTTTGGAGAACGAAGCATTTCCCACTCCCATTCTGGCAGTGGGTACAGCAGAGGTATCGTCTGCACCTCCCCCCCTGAGCCCTGCTTCTGGAAGATCCCACTCATCCTGTTTTGACCACTCTATGCAAGGGAAACACTTTCTGTGTCTTCTGAATCACCTGGAGTAGCAGGTCTTCCAATATCTCTCCCTCTACCTGCTGGCATATTAAGCATATTCAAGGATTCCGCAATGAGCGCTGCTAACTCCTCTCGATGGAATATGCGGACTATCTGGGACTCTTCCTCCTGTGGAATCTCTCCTTCCTCCAGCTCTTCTATGTCTGCATCCAACTCAGTTTCTGGGTCTAAAAACTCTGGCTCCTCTGAAAGTGGAGACTGTTCCCACCAGTCGTCCTCAAGTCTATGCCGTTTGGTCAACTCCTTGTCCATCTCCTGCTCCCGTGTGGCAGTAGGCCTCTTTCTTCCCTGCTCCGGCACCGAAGACTGGTCCTTCGATCCCCATTGTCTCATCCAGAAAGCCTTATATAGAAGGAGGATGAACTCTGGGGAAAACTCCCCTGGGACACGCACACTTCTAGCCCCTGGGAAGTAGAGTGTCTGGGAGAGGCTTGGTTCTTACTGTACGGCTCCAGCAGAAGTGGTGCAGAACCCAAATCCCTTACCTCCCCTGTGGCCAAGCTCTGACCCTCCTGGGACTGTGAAGTACTCCCCACCGCCCTCGAGAAGACTGCATACCCCAAAATATCTTAGTGCCATCCTGCAGGCTGTGTTCCACCATTGCAGCCTCCTTTTCACAGCCGTGGCAAATGCCCACGTGAGAGACTGACCACCTCCGGGCACCGCAAGCCATATACTGCAACACTTCAGGCAATGACAGACCCATTAACCCCCTTCCAGATACTAGGTCTTTTTGCTTAGTAGGGGGTGATAAGAAAACCCCCTATCTCTCCATACCCCGTGCTACCTTCCTTTACGTTTTTTTTTTTTTTTAAAATAAGAAACGAGGCCCAGGAACAAAAAAACAAACTACAGGGACCAAAACCTGGCTTCTGGAGAGTCCTCCCCACTTCTGATCCTTGAAGCAAAGTGAAAGCATGCAGCTGCAAGATGATGCATTTCCCATGCTGCTGAGTGAACTGCTTTAAGCCACGTGGCCACCAGCCTACACATTGGAGAACGAGCATGGGAGAAAAAAAACTGTTACCGATGCTTCCTACAGCTTACCCCCACTCACCAGTACCAGAACATGCCAATTCTGTGCCTTTTCCGCCTTTCGCTCAGCCCCTGTTGCCGGTTGCTGCAACAAAACGAGAGTTCTTTTAGAGCGCTGCCTGCGGGCCTTCTAGTCACACGCAGCTCCTCACCCGGTAACAGTTTCAGAAGCTGCTGCCACTGGATGCACGGGTCTGGAGCCGCCCCCCCCCCCCCTTTTTTAAAACATTTTTATTTATAACTTAATGTACAAAGCACTATGAGAAGATAAGAAAATAAGCCTACCAGTTAAAACTACCTAACAACTTTTTAGTTGTCCCTTTAGTGAGTGCAGCCCTCTGGATCATCCTTCCAGCTGCTTGGTGACTGAGCCTCAGTCTCCAAGCTGCTGGAGGAGAATGATTACCCAGAGATGTGGGACTGGACTGGAGGGACGATAAGGAACAGCTTTGTTCTTTACAGAAAAAATCTGGAATGTAGGAGGGCATATTCAAAGTGGTTTAACCACGTAGAAGATCTGCTAATTGGTTAAACTGCAGTCAGTGGGATATTCAGCAGCACTAAACCATTTAGTGCTGCTGAATATCCCTCTTACTCAGTTTCTATGCCCCAATGCTAATTACTTAGGAGTATGTCTACTAAACTGCATTCGTTTTGGCTACTAATATGGTGCTTTATAAGCCAAAACTGCGTAGTAATCAGCAAATCTCCATGGTATCTGCAGGGGGTGTTCCCAGGGGAGCTCCTGCAGATACCGTAGAGATATGGATTTTCTGCAGAGACCCTGCACTGCCCATCTTGGCAAATACCCAGAGGCAGAAATACTGTGAAACTAATGAAGCTTAAGCTTCAGGGCCCCTAATCTCAGAGGGGCCTCAGAAGCGACTTTAGTCCACATTGCTTAAAAGTTTTGGGTCTACTGTATGAGAAGAGGTTTAAAAAAAAAAAAATATAATGTAATTTAATACAAAATAATAGCTAAAACAAATTAAAAGGTTATTAAAGTATCATGTAGGCTAGCTGTAAACAAAAAAACATTCTGAGGATGTAGTGGTTAAATGTTTAAAAAATTTGCAGTGATCGGGTGAACTTTCTTCCTTGATTGTTTCCTGGACTGGGAAGCTGCTTTGCCACATTCGCTGCGTGGAAGGCACGTGACCAACTAAGGGCTATAAGATTCTACCCTTCTCCTTACACTTTGGTGAGCTTTCTTCCCTGATTGATTGTTTCCTAGACTGGGAGCTGCTGCGCAGCATTCAGTGCATGGAGGACACGTGACCAGCTAAGGGCTATAAGATTCTTGGCCCCACCGCGGGATGTGCACTGCAGGCGTCTGCTCTGAAGGGGCGTGTCCAAAGGGGCAGGTTTTGCCCCTTTGGGGCACATTCGGAGTTTTGGAGGAGTGGAGTATTCAATAGGGAAAAATAAGAGACCACCTTTACCAATGTTACCTTTTACCAAATCAGCAAAGGTCATTGGAAACATGGACAAGCTGTTCAAGTCCATGGGTTCAACTTCGGTATTGTTCATTGGAGATCTCCTCGTCCTCCATGAGTACTGTCTCTCCTTTGGAGCCTCCGAATCTGCAAAGGGTTTCATCCCCACCCAATGAAGGAGTTTGTTTGGTGGAGGAGTGCCCCATGCCTCAGTGTGTGGGTGGGTCCTCTTCCAACATAGATTCCCTCCCGGACTCCTTTCTTAGACTGGACACCTTGTCAGCAGTTTTGCCTGCTCCGTTTGATTTTGTTCCAGCTCAAGAAAAGTCTCAGCCTTCTAAGGATATTACCTTACAAGATATTTGGCAGATTGTATCTCAGACTGAGTTATCGCTCCAGTCATCTTTGGTTAAACTATCAGTTTTTACACATGAGGCTGTGCCTGTCATGTCTGGCCATGAATCTAGGCTTAAGGATGTTGAGTCCGATGTGGACTGGAGTATTCCTTCTGCAAATATGGAAAGTAGTAAAAAAAATTGTGGATGTATTACTTAAACAAATGGTGACAGAACCGACCAGGGAGTGCTCGGTACTGGATTTAGTGCTCACTAACGGAGATAGCATGTCAAATATCCAGGTATGTGCCCATGTGAGCGGCAGCAATCATCGCACAGTGCGGTTTGAGATAAAAGCCAAGGTAGAATCCAATCATGGCAAGTTCAAAGTCCTAGACTTTAAAAACATTGACATAGCAAAATGGCCAAGTACCTGAAGGAGGAGTTGGCAGGGTGGGAGGGGATAAGGGAAGTGGAATTGCAATGGGCTAAACTAAAGGAGGCATTAAAAGGGGCAACAGATACGTATGTAAAGAAAGTAAATAAAAACAAGAGGAAAACTTGGTTCTCCAAAGAAGTGGCTGCACAAATAAAGGCAAAAAACACAGCTTTCACAAAATTCAAAAGTTTGCAAACAACAGAACACAGAAAAGAATACAGGATCAAACTAAAAGAGACAAAAAGAGAAATAAGGATAGCAGAAGAAAAGATGGCTAAAGATGTGAAGTGTGGCGACAAAACGTTTTTCAGGCATATTTGGGAGAGGAGGAAACTCAGAGATGGAATTGCAGGATTCAAATGTTGAGAACAGATTTATGGAAAGCGACACTGAAAAAGCAAAAATGCTAAAATATACATCTGCTCTATTTTTACTAAAGAAAATCCAGGAGAAGGACCACCTGTGATTGACAAATATACAAATGGGAATGGAGTAGATACCACACCATTCACAGAAGATGATGTGTTAGAGCAGCTTGCAAAATTGAAAGTGGACAAGGCCATGGGACCGGATGGGATACATTCCAGGATACTGAAAGAGCTGAGAGAGGTTCTCGCAGGACCATTAAAGGATGTTTTTAATAGATCCTTGGAGACAGGAGAGGTTCCACAGGACTGGAGAATATCTGATTGTAGTACCTCTTCGCAATAGGTGCCTTTATAAAATAAGCACTGACAATGTGCACAAATGAACACAGACAAATTTATACCTGCTCTAGGGCGGTTGCATACAGGGCTGGCCCCAGAACTGGTACACACACGCACGCACACACACACACCCCTTTAAATGCCCTGCTCTTTGTCATCCTCCCACCCCCGAAGTTGCTGCCTTGTTTGCCTAGTGTTTGGGCTGGCCCTGGGTGTAAATGTTACTCCCGCTGGAATTCTGCAAACAAAATTCAAACTTCTGTTTGAAAAAGTCTGAATTATGCATTATTCTGCATGCTTTGTTTTTCAAAATAACAACGCATACTGTTTTTGAGTGCTACTTAAAATACAATACAAAAAAAATCACCAAACGTGCAAAATTTTCACTTATTGCGTGCAGAATTGCAGCAGGAGTAAAATGTATACACGCAGATATTGCAGTTTTGCATCCAGGAACATTTACATGTGGTGCGCATACTTATATCAATTTAAAAAAAATCTCTTTTCAATCTGTAAAAGTGGCTTTAGGAAAAGAAAAGCCTTCCTAAAGTGACTTATTTTTATGTACCAAGTTTGGCCTTTTTAGAGGATAATTTTTTTAAACGATTTTACATGACTACATTTGATCTGGAGTGTGTTTTATTTTAATACACTGTATATGGTGTTACCAAAAAAAGTTATATATTTATTTCAGATGATTCAAAATGTGGCTGCTCAGCTGTTGACAAATAAATGCAATGCCAGAATTACACAATAACACAAGGCTCCATGTTGGAGATGGCTACCACTCCCCCTCCCATAAGAAAACAAGCTGAACCTCCCAAAAGAGGCATTGATCCTTGACCTGACTTCCAACTATCCAAGCGAGTCTGGAGCCTCATCCTGTGCTTAACCTCTCTTTCCCACCAATCCCAGTCAGGACACACCCCAGGCCAAAGGAGCCCTTCTCTTCCTCCCTGGGAAGACTCCTCTCTATCCTATCCAGTGGCATCCAATAATTAAGGAACTGATATTAGCAGGAGTGGAGGAGTAGCCTAGTGGTTAGAACACTGGCTTGGTAACCAAGCAACCAGGGTTCAATTCCCACTAGCACTCCTTGTGGCCTTGGGCAAGTCACTTAACCCTCCACTGCCTCGGAAGAAAGGCCTGGCAATCTACTTCCGGTGACGCTGCCAAGAAAACCCAGGAGCTTCTGGGTCGCCAGGAGACAGGACTGACTCAAAGGCACAATTGCATTTTTTTTTTGCATTAGCAGGAGAGCGCAGTCCTCACACTCACTCCTCCATTTCACAAAATGGTGCCAGCTGGTATCTGAGGGTTCCTCTTTATCTCAGTCAGAGTTAAGGTAGTGTAAGTATAACAAACTATATATGAACCTATTAGGGCTTACATTAGTGCCCATTATTGAATTACAATTTTGCATTCTGCCAAGAAAAATCATGTTGCTTAATGTAATTTATAAAATGCCATTTTAATATTAATGAACTGCATTGCATGCATTAGATGGAGTGGAGGAGTAGCCTAATGGTTAAGAACACTGGCTTGGGAAATCCAGAATCCAGGGTTCAATTCCCACTAGCACTTCTTGTGGCCTTGGGCAAGTCACTTAACCCTCCATTGCCTCAGAAAAATCCAAGTTATCAATGTCCCTGTTTAATGTACATTACCAAGTTTAAGTTTTAATGTAAACCGCTTTGATTGAAATGATAAAGCGGTACATAAAACCTGTTAAATAGATGTGACAGATCTCATTAATATTTTTATTGCTTTAGTCCATTTTAACTCCACTTTAAGATTATTATCCTTAATGCTCTTGTGCATTAGACCCTAACACAACACTAACACTTGTTAAAATGTATTAAAGCTCTTTAAGGGTGTGTTAGCTTTAATGCACTCAGGGCCATTGAGCAAGAATGTTGTTTGCACAGGGCCCTGCGTTTCAGGGTGCCCTGCGCAAGCAACATCTTGAACACTGGCGGCAGACAGGGCGGCTTTAGAGGGAGATGGAGAGGCCCCGGCTCCCTCTAACAGCTGCCGAAGTGAAGCACATCTTTTCTCTTCACTTCGGCAGCAGTACTGAAGTTTAGAACCCTGCCGCTCTAAGCGTGGGAAACAGGAAGGTCACTTTGACTTTAGTGCGGCAGCGTTCTAAACATCAGTACAGCTGCTGAAGTGAAGGGAAAAGGCGCGCTTCACTTCGGCAGCTGTAGAGGTGAGCCGGGGCCTCTCCAGCTCCCTCTTAGCTGGCTCGAGGGGCGGGCTTGGACTGAAAATGGGCTGGGGAGGGGGGGAGCTTGGACTTGGATATAGGCTGTGGGGGGTTGCTAGGACTGAAAATGGGCTGTGGGGGGAGGGTTACTAGGACTGGAAATGGGCTGGGGGGTTACTAGGACTGGAAATGGGCTGTGGGGGTTGCTAGGACTGAAAATGGGCTGTGGGGGGGGGGAGGGTTACTAGGACTGGAAATGGGCTGGGGGGTTGCTAGGACTGGAAATGGGCTGAGTGGAGGAGGGGCTTGAACTGCGAATAGCTGATGGGGAGGGGGGCTTGGAATGGAAATGGGCTGTGAGAGGAGGGAGCTAGGACTGCAAATGGACTGTAGAGGGAAGGCTTGAACTGGAAATAGCTGATGGGAAGGGGGCTTAGACTGGAAATGGGCTGTGGAAGGGGAGCTAGGACTAGAAATGGGCTGAGTGGGGGGAGCTAGGACAGGAAATGGGCTGGGAGGGGCTAGGATAGGACTGGACACGGGCTGTTGGGGGGGGTTAGGATTGGAAATGGGCTGTGGTGGGGGCTTGGATTGAAATGGACTCATGGAGGGGCTAGGACTGGAAATAGGCTCATGGGGGGTTTGGATTGGAAATGGGCTGAGTGGAGGGGAGATAGGATTGGAAAAGGGCTGATGGTGGGGCTAGGAAAGGACTAGGATAGGATTGGAAATGGGCTGATGGGGAGGGCTACGACTGGAAATGGACTTATGCGGGGACTAGAAGGGAGCGGATGCTGGGTGGGGCTGGAACTAGAAGGGAGCTGATGTTGGGGGAGGATTAGAATGGGATGGGGCTGGGAGAGTGAAATGGAGAGGGGAAAAATATTTTGTGTGGGAGGGAAGAAAAATCTACAATTGGCCGGGTATTGGGAGAGTAAGTGAGGATTGAGGATGGAGGGGTAAAATTTGAGTGGATGAAAAAGGAATAAAGAAAGAGATGGAGGGAGTCACATCAAAAGTGCTGGTGCAGAGGCAAGATGGCGGCAGTGAGCAGCCGTGGGTGAGCCAGCTGTTAGTGAGGAGCTCTGTTTGAGGCGACTTGTGCGATTGGAGGTGGAGATGGGACAAAGGAAGCGCAAGCAAGCTTCCCTACCCTCGAGTGAAGCTCGGGTCAACTTGCCTGGACAGAGGACGCTCCAGACATGCGGCATCGGGATCCTCGCGGCTGGAGCGGCATCTTCGGCGGTTCTGGCGTTGAGTTCAGTCCTGAGCACGTCAGGGGTAGTTCTTTCCCCTGAACAACGGGCCCCCCCGCCATGCCCTGGAAGTGTTTCAAAGGCCTCGGGAGTGCTTCCCAGCAGCGTGAAAGCTAGAACACCGCTTGAGGGGAGTGAAGAGGGCTCCATGGCAGGTTGTACACCTCTGTTTTTGGCGTCTGGAGGAAGAGGGAGATCCGAGGGCTTGTCTCTGGAGGGGGACACTATGCCCCAGACTGGCAGTTCTTTGGCATCTTTTGGAGGTGCTGGTGTGTTGGTGAAACCCCATAAGGTTACATTGGAGGTGCTATGGGATGCAGTATCCACTTTGAATTCATCTCTGGCAACTATTTCATCGTTTGTACGTACTGAAACAGTTTTGCTTCGTACTCAATTTCAAGAATATTCCAGAGTTCAGCGTGAACAAGTGGGGCGGTTGGTGCAGATGGAAGGAAATCTTGAACAGCTCCGGGAGTTACACGGTACCCATATCAAAGATAGAAATGTGTCTGCTAGGAGATTGGAATATCTAGAGAATCAAGTCCGAAAAAATAACTTGAGACTGATTAATTTTCCTAGATCTCCGTTGTGTTCTCCGATGGAGATGGTTCG
Organism: Ichthyophis bannanicus; assembly: GCA_033557465.1. NCBI lineage: Eukaryota > Metazoa > Chordata > Amphibia > Gymnophiona > Ichthyophiidae > Ichthyophis > Ichthyophis bannanicus. Next base: position 408,640,026 of record CM066037.1, read on the forward strand.
TAGGTACTTTCGGGAGGTTCTGAAGATCTCCGAGGAGTGCCTACCACCGCTGACCAAGGTGCAATATCTTGTAGTGGGCCGGGGTGTACAGGGGGTACCTGGTGAGGCTGCTATGGTATCTGGAGATCTCACTGGGTTCTTGGAGAATTCTTTGGAGCTGGTCACAGCCCGCACTACTCTCCTAGTCACGCTGGCTCTTGAATCAGATAAATATTTAATTCTAAGAGTATATTTTAGGAATTTCAGTGACCAATTTTTGGGTTCATGTGTTCATATTTTCCCCGATCTTGCTAGGGATACCCAGTTAAGGAGGAAGGAATTTCTGAGGTTGTAACCCAGGATCCTTTCCCTTGGTGAGTCTTTTTTGTTGAAATTTCCGGCCAAATGTTATGTTACCTATAAAGAAAAGTTATATTTGTTATTTGAACCCAATCAATTACTGGAGTTTCTTGTGGCTCGGGAGGATTCAGTGGTTATTGGTAGTTCCCACTCGGCTGATGCATAAGTCTCAGACTGCTATGAATATTATGTTTTCTGCTTTGTAAAAGTTTTTCCTGTTGCCTCCCCCTGTTTTAATTTATTGTGGGCTTAATTATGGCTAATGGTGTATTATTTCCTTTATGTACTATGTTGGATTTTTTTTTCCCTGTTCTTGCCAGTGATTTCCTTGTGCATTTATTTGTTTAAATGTATGAAAAATTAATAAAAATTGAAAAAAAAAAAGAAAGAGATGGAGGAAAGAGCAAAAGGAGAAAGATTAGTATGTTAAAGCAGATGTAGAGAGAGAATGGAAAAAAAAGACGAGAAGAGAGAAGAAAGGACAAATGGACAGCAGACAATGGAGAGTTAGCAGAAGACACGAATCCAGAAGAAAGTGGCTGGAGCAATTACAATTGAAAAAAATGCACAAAAGGTAGAAAAAATCTCTTTATTCTGAATTTATTAACTGGAATATGTCAGCTCTGGGAAACATCTGTGCTTTGTGTAGTACAAGAGGAAATTAATTTATAGTTTTATTTCTACAATGTTGTTGTACATTCCAAGTTTGGCTTTTGGGGTTCCCAGTTTAATTATTGTCTTCTTATTTCTAAATTGTGGTTCTTTGTTTGGTGATGGTTTATGTTCTGCATGTGTAACCGAGCTGAACTATTCTGTTTATGTAGTTTCTATTTGACATTGCCACTTGTTTTTTCCCCAGTAGGTCATGTATTGTTATTCCCCGAAACGTATTGGTTTAATATTTGCAGTGTTGCCTTTTGATAGGTAGAGTATGGTGCTTTGTGAGTCCTAGTAGTGCTGTTAGGATACGGCGGGTTTGCTATGGGCTCTAAATGGGCAGTGTTTGTAGTAGTTCCTAATGTGCCTGGCAGTTGGCACTGGATTATAGTAATGTAGAAATCTTTTAGCCTTTCTTTATCCATACACTAACTTTTAGTAAACATGGCGCTTAATGAGTATGTTAACATTATGCAAATATTTATGCAAATGAGGTCCCTTATGCAAATGAGGCCCCACACAGAGTCTCAGCACATGGCCCCGCACCCCATTTGGGCTGCCCCGAATGCACTTTATCACACTGGTCCCCAAATGTGTTCTCTAGTATGCCGGACCGCTTTATAATAGTCTTACCTTCCCATGATAATTCTGCTTCTACTAGTAAAGTACTGATTAATCTTATTTTGGTTGGTTTCATCAAAACCGGTTACAAATGCACTCAAAAACAAACAGGTTAATTTGCAGACTCAGCGGCAACCCAAATCTTTAAATTTTAAAAAATGAATATATTTAGTGCCATTCTATGGCTAGGCGGTGACACTTCACCAGCTCTTCATATAGTGATGATATTCAGTAAGTGGAGGGTAATTTTATAAATTCCTGTATAGTGAACTTTCATTTCTCTGCATACTTTACCTTATAAAATAGGAGTCTGTTAGAAAATGTGTGTTAATACCAGTTGCAACCCTATGGCTAGTGTAAATGCCCACATCTAGATATGTGAAGAACATGTGTAAATTATAGTATTTTATTATTTGTGCGTACATGAGTGCTCCGCCCTCCGTGATAGTCCATGCCATTAGCTCTTCCTATAAGATAGCAACTGGTGAAAGAAACTGCATAAAGGCCATTGTACACATATAAATCAGTAAAATACTGTGATTTATGAGTAGATAAAGTGCAACACTCCACGGCTCCTTAGAGCAGGGCTTCTCAACGTTACAGTATCATGCAGGTGTTAGTACAGGTAACCTTGAATTATTGTAATGTGCTTTATGTGGGGATGTCACAGAAGAATTTGTAGAGATTACAGGTCATACAAAACACAGCAGTGTGGCTTTTGACAGAAGCAAGGTGAAGGGACAGTGTGCGCACTTTGCTAGTGCAGTTGCACTGGCTGCCAGCTCAAGCATGCTGCTGGTTTAAATGGTTGATGATTGTTTTCCGTGTGCTGGTCGACTCTGACCCTGGGTATCTGCGAGATCTGTTGAGTTGGTATGACCCTCCTAGGCCACTGCGTGTGTCACAGGAGAAGTTGTTGGTGGTCCCCGGTTTAGAGGTGGTTCGTAAGACACATTGGCGGGCCCAGATTTTTGGGTGGTGGTCGCTGAAAAAATGGAATGAGCTCCCTGTGGGGCTTTGTGTACAGTCAAATTTTTTGAGTTTTAGAAAAACTGTGTTAAGTTCTAGTCTGCTCTAAAGCGCATAATTTTTGTTGAAAATAATCTGTAATCTTCCTCACAAACTCCTGTACTGGAGCATGTAGTCAGTTAATGTAAGCCCCCTTCAAAGTAATTACTGTAGATAGCATTACCTCAAAGTATTAAGACAGCTGACAGCCAGATTTGTGGAGAACTTTGAATCTTTAGAAAAGATTCTGATTAAGTGTGTTCAAGGTTAGTTCTCAGTTTTTAATATGAATCTGCCTCTGACCTACATGACCATGGAAATTTGAATGTGACTTTTCCACTGGGTAGCCTCTGGATCTTACAGCATTCATAGGTACGGCTTTTAGGACTCTCACCTACTTTTGAATCACATTTCTTGAGACACACCTACAGTTTAAAGGAAAAAATGTTTGCTCTTCCTGTTTCTAGATTGAAGCAACATATATTTGAACTCACAGCTTAACCCACTTTTAGTTTAAAGCGGAAATAACTATAAGGGGTAGTTGTTTAGAATCTATGCAGTTAAGTTACTTTACATCTCTTTGAGCCAACAAGGTCCTCTTGGGTTAGTATTCAAAGCAACTTATGTTTAGCAGTGGCTGATCAATGTATGTGTCTCTTATCCCTGGATTTTCAATGCTGCTGAGAATCTAATGGCTGTGGCTCTATCTGGATAGTGCGAGGGCGTATACTAAACTCTAGAGATAGGAGAGCTAGTCAGGCACTCTCCGTATAGCTATGCGGTTTAATTTAGGCCAGAAAAAAAGCAAAGTCCTCTTGCAATTTTTCACAATCCTCTTGGGTTTTAATAACTTTGAATAATTGTGTGTCATCTGAAAATTTGATCACTTCACTCATAACGAGTGAAGTGATCAAATTTGCAGATGACAGAAAATTATTCCTATTTCCAGGTCATTTTTGAATATGTTAAAAAGCGGCAGGCACAGTACAGATCCCTGGGGTGCTCCACTATTCACCTTTCTCCATTGGGAAAATTGGCATTTAGTCCTACCCTCTGCTTTCTATCTTTTAATCAATTCCTGAGCCACAGTCATACACTGCCTCCTATCCCAAGACTTTTTAATTTCACCAAGAGTCTCTCATGAGGGACCTTGTCAAAGGCTTTCTGAAAATCCAGATACACTATATCAACCTGCTCACCTTTGTCTACCTGTTTATTCACACTTTCAAAAATAATAGAACAGATTAGTAAGACAAGACTTTCCTTGGCTAAAGCCATGTTGATTTTCTCCCATTAAACCATGACTATCTATATGTTTCTAATGGTTTCTATGATTTTGCTCGGTATTGACATCCGGCTCACTGGTCTGTAGTTTCCCAGATCACCCCGGAACCCTTTTTACAATTGGCATTACATTGGCCATTCGCTAATCTTCAGGTATTACAGATGATTTTAATGATAGTTCACAGATAGTTACTAATAGTTTACACAGATATTAGTAATCTGTGTAAACTATTAGTAGTTACACAGATTACTAATCTCATATTTCAGTTCTTTCAACACCCTCTAATGCAGGGGTCTCAAACACGCGGCCCGCGAGAGACCTTTGTGCGACCCGCGATGCATAGGGGAAAAAAAAAACACCCCGGCTTCTGCTGCTGCTGCCGCCGCTGCCGTGGCCGGCAATAGCAGCAATATCGCAAGTCCCGTGGGCTCCGCTCCCCCCCCCTTCCTTCCTGCTTGCCTGCCAGTTCTCCGCTTCGGCTTCGCCTTTCAGAGCCGCGAAGGGAGAGCTTCTCCCTCGCGACTCTGTTCAGCCCGCTGGGGCAGATGGGAAATTTCCCATCTGCCCCAGCGGGCTGAACAGAGTCACGAGGGAGAAGCTCTCCCTTCGCGGCTCTGAAAGCCAAAGCCGAAGCGGAGAACTGGCAGGCAAGCAGGAAGGAAGGAAGGAAGGGGGGGAACGGAGCCCACGGGACTTGCGATATTGCTGATATTGCCGGCCACGGCAGCGGCGGCAGCAGCAGCAGAAGCTGGGTTTTTTTTAAAGTTTAATTTTCCCGGGGGGGGGGGAGGGAGGGGGGGAGCAGGACGGGGGGGGGCAGGACTTGATGTGGGGGGGGGCAGGACTTGATGTGGGGGGGGCAGGACTTGATGGGGGGGGAGCAGGACTTGATGTGGGGGGGGGGAGCAGGACTTGATGTGTGGCTGGGGGGGGTAGTACTGAAAATGGGGTGATGGGGGTTAGGACTGGTAATGGACAGATGGGGGTTAGGACTGGAGGTGGTCTGATTGGGGGGCTAAGACTGAAATGGGGTTATGGGGGGGCTAAGAATGAAGATAGGGCGATGGAAGGGTTAGGCCTGGAAGTGGGCTGTTGGGGGGCTTAGGACCGATAATGGGCTGGGGGGGGGGCTAGAACTGGTAATGGACTGGGGGGGGGTGCTATGACTGGAAATGGGCCGAGTAGAAGGGGGAGCTTGAACTGCAAATAGCTGATGGGGGACAGGGTCTTGGAATGGTAATGGGCTGAGTGGAAGGGGGCTTGGAATGGAAATGGGCTGATGGGGAGGGGGGCTTGGAAAGGAAATGGGCTGTGAGGGGAGGGAGCTAGGACTGGAAATGGGCTGATGATGCGGGGACTAGAAGGGAGTGGATGCTGGGTGGGGCAGGAGCTAGAAGGGAGTTGATGTTGGGGGACGATTAGAATGGGATGGGGCTGGGAGAGTGAAATGGAGAGGGGAAATATATTTTGTGTGGGAGGGAAGAAAAATCTACAATTGGCCGGGTATTGGGAGAGTAAGTGGGGATTGAGGATGGAGGGGTAAAATTTGAGTGGATGAAATAGGAATGAGGAAAGAGCAAAAGGAGAATGATTAGTATGTTAAAGCAGATGTAGAGAGAATGGAAAAAAACTAGGAAAGAAGAAAGGACAAATGGACAGCAGACGATGGAGAGTTAGCAGAAGACACAAAGAAACCAGAAGAAAGTGAATGGAACAATTGCAACTGAAAAAAAAATGCACAAAAGGTAGAAAAATATCTCTTTATTTTGAATTTATTAACTGAAATATGTCAGCTCTTGGAAATGTGCATCTTTAACGTCTGCACTTTATTTAATACAAGAGGAAATCAATGTATAGTTTTATTTCTACAGTGTTGTACATTCTAAGTTTGGCTTTTGGGGTTCCCAGTTTAATTGTCTTCCTGTTTCTAAATTGTGATTCCTTGTTTGGTGATGGTGTATGTTCTGCATGTGTAACTGAGCTGAGGTATTCTGTTTATGTAATTCCTATTTGACATTGCCACTTGTTCTCTTTCCCGAGTAGGTCATGTATTGTTATTCTCTGAAATGTGTTGATTTAATATTTGCAGTGTTGCCTTTTGATAGTTAGGATATGGTGCTTTGTGAGTCCTGGTAGTGCTGTTAGGACACGGCAGGTTTGCTATGGGTTCTAAATGAGCAGTGTTTCTAGTAGTTCCTAATGTGCCTGGCGGTTGGCACTGGTTTATAGTAATGTAGAAATCTTTTAGTCTTTCTTTATCCATACACTCATTAAGAGGCATGTTTACTAAAAGTTAGTGTATGGTAACATTATGCAAATATTTATGCAAATGATGCCCTTATGCAAATGAGGCCTGCGTCTTGTGCGGCCCCCGGGTTACTCTACAAGTTATTGATAAATCAGAAAGATGTATTACATTTTTTTCAATTCTTCCGATGCATCATCTTTAAATACCATTTCAATCATGGGTAACTTCACTACATCTTCGGTAAAAACCGAAGCAAAGAAATCATTCAGTCATCTCTCCACTATGGCCCTATCCCCTCTTAGTGCCCCTTTTACCCTTTTATCATCTAATGGTTCAACTGACACTCTCTCGCAGGGTTTTTTTTCTACAAAATGTACTTGAAAAAGTTTTTATTATGGGCTTTTGCTTCCACATCAAGCTTTTTTCAAATTCTCTTTGCTTGCTTATCAATGCCTTGCATCTAACTTGCCAGTGCTTATGTTTCCAGTTTTCATCATTCAGCTCTTTTTTTCATTTTCTGAAAGATGCTTTTTTTTTTTTTTTTTTTACTACAACAGCCTCTCTGACCTCAACTTTGAAGCATGTGGCAGTTTTTTAGACTACCACTTTTCTTAAAACATGAAATACAGCTGGTCTGGGCTTCCAAGATAGATCCTGCACATTTGATAAAGCACAAGTCCACCAAATCTCATTAACTCCCACATCCCTATCAAACTCCACCACACAAACATGCCAGGCCCCCCCTCCTATTTCACCCCTTCTCCCTCCCATCCCCCTCCACACTCCTACCATACCTTCCACTCCCCCAGACACATGGAATACCCCCCCAAGCCCTCTACCCTTCATACACTGAGACCCAACTGCCTATAACCAACTCCTCCACACAAAATACACTACAACTACCAATCCCACCCTCCCCTATCCAGCACCTCCCAAAACACATAGCCATATGACCTATTAAACAAAGCCTATAGGCCTCCTCAATACAACTCATTAAACAAACTCACCAAGGGGGGCACACAGGTGCATGCCCTGCCCCTTAGGCCTGCTCTATTGGGGTGATGCCTGGGACACGATACCTCAGCTGCCGCAGCTACTTTGTGGCTTAGTAGTGACATCATCCACGCATGACTGCTCCCTGCTCTCACCGAAACGTGCCAAGGGGTCTGACCCCCCCCCCCCACAAAAATGCCACACAAGCAATCAGGCAGACATGAACTAGAAAGCATAGTTACTCACCTATAATAGGTGTTCTCTGGGACAGCAGGAATTGGTCGTCACATATGGGCGACGTCAGCACCGACGGAGCCCGTGCGGAGCATTTCCCCAGCTTTCAAAGAAAGCTTTTGGGAATGCTACCATACATCTGTGGTCCCATTCCCGCCCATGGGTGCCATTTTACTCAGTCAGATGACATAGCTAAAAGAGGGCAAAAATAAATGATAATAAGGAGCAACTCCAAGGGAAGGAGGGAGGGTTGTGAGAACTGATTCCTGCTGTCCCCGGAGAACACCTGTTACAGGTAATTATGCTTTCTCTGGGAACAAGCAGGAAGTCAGTCCTCACATATGGGACTCCCCAGCTACAGGCTATCGAAAGCCCATAGCGAAAATAGAGGCTCCCTCATGGAGAGCCACAAGCAGCAGCAATTGAACAGATCACAGTAAGACCCCTGTGTTCAATGAACTAGCACTCCGGTAGCCTGAACACAGAATGGTCAGAGGGTAGGAGCTGCATAAACCCTGGAAAGGTTACAGAGCACAGTCTGGCCAAAAGCACTGTTCCGTCGGGATTCTTGCCAGGCAGTAATGGGCTGCGAAGGTATGGACTGAAGACCAGGTAGCGGCCCGGCAGATGTCCCTCCATCGGGATGGAGTGCAAGTGTGCCATGACGCGGCCGTCCAGTGGGAGCCTCACCTGCTTGTATGCGAAGGCAATACAGTCCACTATGCAAGTGGACAGCGTATGCTTGGTCACCACCTCCCCCAGGCTACTGGAGTCATAGGAGATGAAAAGCTGAGAAGATTTGCAGTGGCCCTGAGTGCATTGGATATAGAAAGACAAAGCCATCTTACAGTCCAAGGTGTGGAAGACCGTCTCCACCTGACTGGAGTGAGGTTTTGGAAAGAAGGTGGGGAGCATCACATCCTGGTTGAGATGGAAGGACGACACTACCTTCAGTAGGAATTTGGGTGCATGAGAAGCACCACTCTGTTCTTGTAGAACCTGGTATAGGGCACCTCTTCCACAAGGGTCTGGAGCTCGCTAACTCTGCAAGCGGAGGTAAGCACGACCAGGAAAGCCACCTTCCAAGAGAGGTAGCAGAGGTGGCAGGTAGCTAGAGGTTTGCAGGACAGACGAGTAAGATGCCCCAGCACCACACTGAAGTCCCATTCAGTTGCTGGAGGACGAGCCAGGGGCTTCGATAAGAGCAGGCCCTGAAGAAAACGGGTCACCAATGGCTGGACCGAGAGGGGCTTACCATCCACCGGATGGTGGTGCGCTGCCAAGACACTGAAGTGCACCCGGATGGAGTTGGACTTGAGCCCAGACAGAGAGGTGGAAAAGGTACTGTAACACAAGAGCCGCTGGGCAGGAGAAAGGATCAGCCCCGTGATCGGTGCACACCAAACAGAGAACCTGCACCATTTGACAGCATAAGCCTTCCTAGTAGAGACTTTGTGAGAAGCCAGCAGAATGTCCTCCACTTCAACCGGCAGGTTGAAGGGGGCCAGAGCCACCCTCTCAACAGCCTCGCTGACAGTGACAGGGACCCCAGACTGGGGTGCAGGAGACAGCCTCCCTCCTGAGACAGGAGTCCTGGGGTGGTCCCCAAGGGGATCGGGGTGTCCACAGTCAACTGTAGAAGCAGCAGGAACCATGGCTGCCTGGGCCACCAAGGAGCTATCAGGATGAGAGAGTCCTTGTCGCGGAGGGTTCTGAACAAGGTCTTGGCTATCAACGGAGTAGGAGGGAAGGCGTACATGAGGTCTCCTGACCATTAGGCCAGGAACGCATTAACTGCCACCCTGGAGGGGTGGGCCTGCTGGGAGCAGAAGCGAGGCAACCAAATGTTGTCCAGGCTGGTGAACAGGTCCTTCACAGGTTCTCCTCAGAGCTGGAAGAACCGACTGGCTACCCTGGGGTCCAGCTGCCACTCATGCAGCTGGAGAACTCTGCTGAGCCTGTCGGCCAGCTGGTTGTCCTGACCGGGCACGTACACTGCCTGCAGGAGGATGCCCTGTCGGACTGCATATGAGCAGAGGGCTAAAGCCTCCTGACAAAGGGTACGTGCCCCGTTGTTTGTTTTAGATGGTTCAGACACATTGAGGTAGCTTGATGTGGTAATTAAAGAATATTTATAAATTATTGTTAATGACTAAGAGTTCTTTGGTATATTTAGATATGCAAAACTAACCCATTTGGGGAAAATGCCCCCACCATCTTGCAGCCTGGAGGATGCCAGACAGCTCCAGCTCAAGGCATAGTGCTACCTCTCCAAACCAGTGGTGTTCTGATCCCCCCTGCCGCGCACCACGATGCACCCAAGCCAGGCCAGTCCCACAGAGGCAGCAGAGAAAACTTACATTAAGCTGGCTTGCCATGGTGCCTTGCAGTCCAGGGGCCGCTCACACTTCTCTCACGGCCAAAGTCTTGTGATTCACGTGCTGCTTTCATGGACCCAGTGGGGATGCACCCCCTTCACGACCAGCACCCAGTGCGAGCCACACCCACCGTCCCTGGTATGCCACTACTACATTAGGCAGATGTCTATTCTATTCATTTCATGCACCAACCTTCTTTGGAGCCACAAGCAATGAACAAAGAGGGTAATTTTATAAGGGTTGCTTAGTTTAACGCTGGTTGTCACATGCATACTTTGCATCTGTTTCATAAAGTATGTGTATATTTTACTTTATGAAATAGTTGGTGCACATTTTTACACCATTTATATTCCTAAGCGTGAGCACTTACACCTGCTCTACAGCAAGTGTAAATACCTGTGTCTAGATTTTGTGGAAATGCACGTAATTTTATAGTATTTCATAACGTATCCATATAAATGTGCACTCTGCCCAAACTCCACCTCTGCTTACACCCACATTAAAAGTATGCATGATCAAACTTATGCACACTGCCATAAGTGTGCATGCAATGCCCATCAAGCATGTAAGTCATGGTAAGTACATGATTTACACAATGATGCGTAACTTTACACAGTTCATTCTAAAATTACCTTCAGGATGTACATGGGAAAGAGAAGTTGGAGGATAACAGGAAAAGAGTAGAGCAATTAAAGGAAAAAAGGGAATAAGAGAAAAAAGCACCTTGGAAAGGAGGAGAATAAGATGGCCCATGATTTTTCCTAAAGCCACACACTGTAAAACCCTTTTTCCAGAGTACTGTAAAACCCTTTTTCCAGAGTACTGTAAAAGGCAATTCAGCAGAATTCTGATAAACATGTTCAAACAATTTTTATTTATTAACCACCTTTCCTTAGTAAGCTCAAGGTGAGGGTATAGCATAATATAAAATAAAAATGAAAAAAGAACCATAATAAAAGTTCCATGGTAATACCCATAAAAATAAAATGAACATAATCAAAAGGAGTGCCATTTCTTGCTATCATAAAACAAATGACAGAACAGTAGAAAAGTTAATATCCCAAAGCTAATAAAACAACCAGACCGGCACATATTGGAGGTGATTTTATATGTCCTATTGATGTGTAAGTTGCATGCATGCATAAATGGCAATTTCAGAATGCTACTGTTTCACATGGACATGGACATGGACTAGAATGCACAGATTTAAAGAGGATGTGTTTAGGGTGTGATTTTGAGGGTCCGGTTTGGGAGGGTCCAAAAATGTTGTGTGCATTGTCTATTTTATAATGGGAATAACAGGCCCGATATTCATCTAGGTCGGCTATGTGCTGCTATGGCACATAGCTGTCTGCATGGACTCTTAACCCTGGATATTCACCGGGTCATATGCGGCACCAACATTGAATATCCAGGTTTGCTGCACATGTCCTGAAGCCATAAAGGCTAACTGGATAGTAGCACTATTGCATGCTGCCCAGTTAGCTCCTGCGGCTAAAAGGCAAGCTTTTGCTTCGCCTATCTTTTAGCCACAGGTCATTAACTGGGTAGCATGCAATATCGCCACTGTCCAGTTATTGAATGTCGCTGCCTCCTCTCCTCTCTGTAATGCCCACAACCCAATGCTAAGCGGTTAGCATCGGGGCATGTAGGGCAGAAGATTGGGGATATTCTGCAGCACTAACCGTGTTAGTGCCTTGAATATCCCAGTGAGAGGAATTTACACGGTCTACTTTTACAGGGCTGTAAACCATGTAAATGCCTTTCTAATATCAGGCCCAATGAATTTTCCTTGTATTCAGCTTATTTCTCCAGAGATTGTTTAGGAAATATTTAAAAGAGATTGTATTGTTCCCTAAGGCTGAGAAAATCCAATTGGTCACTTGCTATTTACTAGAAATAAGGTTTTACAGGATCAAGTTGAGGGAGTATTTATTATATTTATTTATTTAAACAGTTTTATAATACCGCTTTATCCTAAAATCAAAGCAGATTACACAGCAAACATCAAGTGGCAGGGGGTGTGGGTGTGGGCATGCAGTGATACATTGAGGTATGTGTGTTTGAGTGGTGTGATGTTGATTGTGTAGTGTACTATATACAGTAGGAGCTCTGTACAGGAACAATATATATTTTACATTTTCTTGCTGCAGCCTATCTACAGCTGTAGGCTATATGCAGTATGAGCTATTTACATTTTTACATCTTATCAGCAGAGTGAGTTTGTTTGAACAGTTCGTGTGATGTCCTTGTAGTTTTCTGTGATGAGCGTAGTTTTTGGCGTCTTCCAGATGTCTTTGAGGTCTTTTGTTGATCTTAGGTTGTTGGGGAGCGTTTTCCAGAGCGTGGGAGTGGCCCATGATAGTGCTGTTCTTGAAGAGATTAGGGTGATCGTCATTGAATTGCTCAATGAATAAGGTGGTTTTTAGTAGTTTCCTGAATTCTTTTAAATCTGTTGTTGATTTTAGTTTATCTGGGAGGGCATTCCAGATGGCAGGGGCAGCCAGGGAGAAGGCTCTCATGGAAGTGGATTTGTTGGTTCTTGTAAATAGACTGGGTGTTGGTATATTGTTTTTTGTGCTATTTCTGTCTGGTCTTGTGCTTGTTTTGGATCCGATAAGTTCATGTAGTATTTCTGCTGATATGTTTTTAATATTGAATATAGTTAGTGCTGCTTTATATTTTGCACATTATTTTTTTTTTATTTACTTTTTGCCATTTACATATTACAAGAAGAAAAATATTTTGCACATGATGATATCGGTAGCCAGTGGAGGTCATGTAGTATTGGGGTTATATGGTCTTGTTTTGATGCGCTAGCAATGATGCGGGCAGCAGTGTTCTGTATTTGTAGTTGACGGGTGGTTTATTTGGGTAGACCTTGATATAGTATATTACAGTAATCCAGTACAAACTGGATACTCCTGAATTTAATTTGTCTGCTTTTTTGGAAACTTTGTAGCAGAATATCACTGAATACAAGGTTAGTGACATTAGTTTCTAAGATAGATCGTAGTGTTATTTCAAAAATTATTTTAGAAAGAAAAATTTCCATTTTTGCAGGGCGAACATGCAAATTTTTCCAGATGTACCAAGAGTACCTCAGCTTAGGAGGAATAAGTTCTTAAGAGTATAAATCTGGTATACTTGCTTTGAGTGCTACATTTTATTTGAAGCATCCTTGTAAGTGTATTATGGGATTTCAAGGTCAGATATAGCATAGTTACTCACCTGTAACAGGTGATCTCTGGGAACAGCAGGAATTGAGTCTTCACATATGGGTATCGTCGGCACCGACGGAGCCTGCGTGGGAATGCTCCTCAGCGTCCTATAGGAAAGCTTTTGGGAGCATCCCACTGCGCCTGCGCTGCTACCTTCCCGCCTTTCCAACTCTCCCTCTTCAGTTGGGTTTGTAGCTGAGACAAAGGAGAGAAGGAAAGAAAAAAAAAAGGGCGAGAGAGAGACAACTCCTAGCTGAGGAGGGTGGGTTGTGAAGACTCAATGCCTGCTGTTCGCGGAGATCACTTGTTACAGGTGACTAACTACGCTATCTCAAGGAACAAGCAGGAATGTAGTCTTCACATATGGGACTCCCAAGCTTAGAGATGCCAGGGAGATTACTACAGAAAGCAGCGAAACCCAAGCTGAGGTGGGTCATGCTTCCTCCCAAGGATGTCTCGTATCGAAACCCGGGGCGGGGGGGGGGGGGGGTAGGAGTTGTTCTAAGTCTGAAAGAGATGTTGGAGAATAGCCTGACCAAACAAGGCATCCCGACTGGAGTCCTTGTCTAAGCAATAATGGGCCACAAAAGTGTGGACAGAGGACCAAGTGGCTGCTTTGCAGATGTCGTCAATCGACACCGAGTGAAGGTTGGCCATAGAGGCAGCCATTGCTCTCACCTTGTGAGCTGTGACATGACCTTCTAGAGAAAGTCCCTTACTCTCACAGGTAAAGGATCTGCAGTCTGTAATCCACTTGGAGAGTGTTCACTTGGAAACTGGCAAACCTAAGTGACTGGAATCAAAGACAACAAAAAGCTGTGAAGCCTTTCTATGTTGCCTAGTCCTTTGAAGGTAAAAGGCTAAAGCCTGTTTACAATCTAGGGTGTGAAGATTCCTTTCTGCACTAGAGGCATAAGGCCTAGGGAAGAAGACAGGAAGGTAAACCGACTGGTTCAAATGAAAAGGTGAAACCACCTTTGGCATAAAGTGAGGATGAGTCCTAAGGACTACCTTATCTTGGTGGAACCTTGCATAAGGAGGGTCAGCCACTAAAGCTTGTAGCTCACTGATGCGTCTTTGGAGAAGTGAGGGCAATTAGGAAGATCACCTTCCAAGAAAGAAACTTCAGGGATGTAGTAGCTAAGGGTTCGAAGGGCAGCTTCATAAGCTGTCCAAGGACAAGATTTAAAGCCCCTGCCATGGGTGGTGGCTTAATGGGAGGCTTAGTTAGGAGTAGACCTCTCATAAAACATGCTACAAGCAGCTGAGAGGAGACAGGTTGTTCAGCAAAGGGCGTGTGGAAAGCCGCAATGGCACTAAGGTGGACCCTTACTGAATCAGTTTTAAGTCCAGAGGATGAAAGGTGGATGAGATACTCCAGTAACGCCTCTACTAGAACTGAAAAAGGATTAATTTCCTTTTCTGAACACCAGAGAACCTTCTCCACTTAAAAGCATAAGCACGCCTTGTCGAAGGTTTCCTGGAGGCCAAAAGGATATATAACTTGCTGAGAGAGATTGATATCGTGCAGTTCTAAGTTCTCAGCAGCCATGCCATCAAGTGCAAGGACCGAGGGTTGGGGTGCAGAAGGGGATAGAAGATCTGGAGCCCCTCCCAACTCCAGAGGTTTGGCTTGAGAGAGATGTAGAAGCAGTGGATACCACATCTGTCGTGGCTAGCGTGGGGCTATGAGGATCATATGGCCCCTGTCTCTCTGAAGTTTGAACAGAGTCTTGGGAATGAGGAGAATGGGCGGGAAGGCATATAGGAAGTCCTGACCACAGTGGAGGTGGAAAGCATCCATCGCTTGACTGTTCCGAGCAGGAATTTCGGAACAGAATCGGGGAAGTTTGGCATTCTGAGGACTTGCAAATAGGTCTATATCTGGGGTTCCCCAGATTTGAAAGATTCAAGCAATTTGCTCTGAATGAAGAGACAACTCCTGTGGCAGCAGAACTCGACTGAGTTTGTCTGCTAGGAGATTCTGTTTGCCTGGGAGATACACCTCTAAGTAGGTGAATCTGAAGGCCTCTTGCAAAGGACCATAGGTGTAGAACTTCGTTGCACAATGCCTGAGAACCTGTTCCACCCTGCTTGTTCACATAGAATATGGCTACCTGATAGTCCGTCTGGACAAGAACTATCTTGTAGCGCAGATGGTCCTGGAATATTCGAAGAGCGTAGAAAATGGCTGAGTTCCAGTAGGTTTATGTGAAGACAAACTTCCTGCTGGATCCAGAGACCTTGAGTGGAGAAATTGTCCAGATGAGCTCCCCAACCCAACTTGGACGCATCCGTAGTCAAGGTAGCTTGGTGCAGTGACTGCTGAAAAGGTGAACCTATGAGTAGGTTTTCTAGTGATTGCTACCACTGAAGGGACAAAATGAGGCATGCAGAGTTTCTGATTTTTGTCCCCAAGACGACCCGATGCCTGAGTCCACTGAGAGACTAGGGTCCACTGGGCTGCCTGCATATGTAGGCGAGCATAGAGGACCATGTGTACAGTGGAAGCCATATGACTAAGCAACTAAAGCATTTCTTGAGCAGTCAGGAAAGTTTTCATAGCTGCTTGAGAAGCCAGTTGAACTATTCGAGCAGAGCGGAGCGGAGCTGTGGCAGGAAAGCCCTTGACTGCCACGTGTCTAGAAGAGCCCCTATGAACTCTAGGGATTGAGAAGGGTAAGATGGGACTTTGGGAGGTTTACGACCAATCCCAGATATTGAAGAACTTGCATTGTGCAGGAAAGAGCAGAGCTGGCCTCTGGAGCTGTTGATGCTCGGATCAGCCAGTCGTCTAAGTAGGGGAAGACAAATATCCCTAGAGTCCTTAGAAATGCCGTTACTACTGCCATGCATTTTGTGAAGACTCTTGGGGTGGAAGCCAGGCCGAAGGGTAGAACCATGTACTGGTAATGTCTTCCCTGAAAGAGGAATCAAAGAAACCTCCTGTGTTCTGCATGCATAAGGATATGTGTATATGCGTCCTTTAGGTCTAGAGAACATAGCCAATCCTGACTCTGGATGTAAGGGAGAAGTGTTTCGAGAGAGATCATTTTGAATTTCTCTCAGAACGGATACTTGTTTAACTCCCTGAGGTCCAGTATGGGCCTGTACCCTCCTGTTTTCTTTGGTATAAGGAAGTAGGGGGAGTAAAAACCCAGGCCTTGTTGAGAAAGAGGTACCTCCTCTATCGCACCCTGAGCAAGGAGTGAACTAACTTCCTGACACAAGAGAGTGGTGAGGGGGGCCGAGAACTGAACTTTCGGAGTGTAGGGAGGGGGCATACTGTGGAAATGGAGCTTGTACCCCTCTGTCACTATGGAGAGAGTCTAATGCCCTGATGTTATCTGCTACCACCTCTTGGCAAAGTAACAGTCTGCCTGGAATGTTGAGTTGCTCTGGAATTTTTAGAGGTAGGATGACTAGGTTCTCTAGGAAGGAGTCAAAGACCTTGTGGAGGCTGTGTCTGCTGAGCTGGTTGAGCTCTGGGAACTTGAGCCTTTCTTTGTTGTTTCGGCTGTTGTTGCCCCTTCTGGCAGTGGACAGTATGGGTGTAAGAAGGATAGAATTTCTTTTCCTTGTTGAAAAAGGGTTTCTTAACCGTCTTTTTCTTAGCTGGGTTGGCAGTGGTCCTTGAGAGCCTATTTAAGGTAGTGTTCTCAAACTCAGGTTGAGAAGCTTTGTCTTGCCAATCCTTGTCAAAGAGGTTTCTCCCGTGCAAAGAATATTCCCCAGCTTATCTTGCACCCACTGCTCTAAATCAGATGCTTGTAACCAAGCAATCTGATGTGCACATATGGATATAGCAGAAGTCCTGCTAATACAGTCAAAACAATCAAAGGTTGCTCTGTTCATGAACTTAGAAAACATTTTGGGCATGTTTAACAAGTGTAAGGAAATCAGCCCTCTTGTCATCAGGGAGAAGAGGAGCCATTAGTTCCAAATCTTTAGAATCCTCCTGAAGAAACATACCCATGTAGAGTATGTATAAACTTATTCTGGCCGATAACAGAGGCCTGAAAACATTGATGGCCAAAGGCACTGAGAGTTCTCGCCTCACGGCCTGGAGGATTAGATGAATGTGTCTTAGCACTTTTGATTCGGCGCATTGCCGATTCCACAACCATGGAATGATGTGGTAACTGCGTTTTTTGGAAGCCGGGACACTGCAGTACCCGGTACATTGTATCGGGTCTTCGAGAATGTGGAGACACGATTAAAGGTGTCACCCCCATCCTAAGCATGAGGTCATGCAAAATCCGATGTATGGGTAGGGTTGCGGCCTCTTTAGGGGCTGCCGGAAACTGAAGAATTTAAGTTCTTCAGCTCTCGGTTCCTTCTTGGGGGTCACGGTGATCGAGAGACCCTGAGTCACATCCCGTATAAAGTCTTGAAAGGGCATGTCCTCTGGAGAAAACATCTGCCGTTGTGGGGAAGGAGAGGGATCCTCCGAAAGAACCGCTCCGGTACCAATGGAGTCATTGGAAAAACTGGAATCTGAAGACTCGAAGTATCGACGGGCTGGGTGTTCCCGTACCGCTTGTCAACGGTACGGATCAAAGTCTGCATCGGAATGCCTCAATACCGGACCCTCTATGCCGGACACCGATTCTAGGGCCGGCATGGGCTTGGTCCGATTCTTTTTAACATCTTTGTTAGTGATATAGCGGAAGGGCTTTCAGGTAATGTTTGCCTCTTTGCGGATGATACCAAAATCTGCAATACAGTAGACACCCAGGAAGGGGTAGATAACATGAGGAGGGATCTAGCTAAGTTTGAAGAATGGTCTAGAATTTGGCAGCTGGGATTTAATGTTAAAAAATGTAAGGTCATGCACTTGGGCTGCAGCAATCCAAGGGAGCAATATAGTATAGGGGGTGAAGTACTTTTGTCCACTAAAGAAGAGCGGGACCTAGGCGTGGTTGTGTCTGATGATCTTAAAGTAGCTAAACAGGTAGAAAAGGCGACGGCAAAAGCTAGAAGGATACTTGGGTGTATACGGAGAGGAATGGCTAGCAGAAAAAAGGAGGTGATAATGCCTCTGTATAAGTCTTTGGTGCGACCTCATTTGGAGTATAGTGTGCAATTCTGGAGACCGCATCTTCAAAAGGATGTGAATAGGATGGAGTCGGTGCAGAGGGTGGCTACTAAAATGATTAGTGGTCTTCATTATAAAGCATATGAGGACAGACTGAAGGATCTTAATATGTACACCTTAGAGGAAAGGCGGGATAGAGGTGATATGATTGAGATGTTTAAATACCTCCATGGCATAAATGTTCAGGGAGAGAGCCTCTTTCAATTGAAAGCAAGTTCTGCTACGAGGGGATATGGGATGAGGGTGAAGGGAGATAGATTCAGGAGTGATATGCGGAAATATTTCTTTACGGAAAGAGTAGTGGATCCGTGGAATAGTCTCCCAGTGGAGGTGGTAGAGATGAGGACAGTAACTGAATTCAAAAAAGCATGGGACAAACACAGAGGATCTCTAAAGGTAAAAAGGGGACTGTTGTAGTTATAGAAGGACAGACTAGATAGGCCATGTGGTCTTTTTCTGTCGTCATATTTCTATGTTTCTATGGGTGGTGGCGTAGAGAGCGGCGCAACGGTAGATGCAGATACGTCCGGTACCGGTATCGGTACCGATGACTGTGGAACCGATTGCAGCAGATTCAGTGGTACAGAGGCTGCTAGCAAGGCCGCAAGACTCTGCTCAATGACTAGGATACGTTGATCCATGGAGCCTGCCGATGTCTGGATGTCGGTACCGGCAGAGCAGGCCATGGCCCCAGAACATGGCACCAAGAGCTCTCCAGAGGTGGATGCCTCGGGAACATCTTGGGACCCCGATAATGCTTTGGAGGCAAGGACCTCTTGCCAGGGTTGTTTGGCCGGTGTATTTTCCTTGAGGGCAACGCTAGAAGCATCTCAATGCTTAGGAGATCTACTCTTTGAGGGACTGGCCGGAAGTCTCTGAGGTCCCTGAGGCAGCCCGGGGAGTCCTCGAGGTCTCTGCAGTCTCAAGGTGTGTGCCGGCCGGGCCAGACACCAGCGCCTGCTGGGCAGTGAGGAATGCAAAAAAGCTGCGCTCCAAGGTCAGCATCCAGGCCTCCTACTCATGAGTGAGGCCCTGTGACACCAACACTGGGGTGAACGGGTCGGGTGTCGAGGAGGAGAGGGGGTCCTTGCTGGGACAACCCTCAGGAGACCAGGTGCCTTTGCAAGAGGCTTCCATCAGTTTGAGGTACCTTACTGGGCCACTCCCTCTCAGACTCCAAAGTTTGCCGAGGGGGGCTGAGAGACCGGGCACGTGACCTCTGATGCTTGTCTGGTGCTCCCGACAGAGTCCTCATGGCCGCCTCCTTCTTCCGCTTGTGTTGGGGCGACTGCTGGTCAGAGTGCTGCCGGGCCCGGGGAGGAGCCTTGGGAGACTCCAGGGGTTACGGGGTTGAAGAGCGGGAGGCTACCGGGGATGCCTTATGGACAAAATCATCCAGCTTCTGCTTATGACTCTATGGCCTTGGAGGACATCTTACACAGGAAGCATAGCTCTGGGTCATGGTCAGCTCATAGACACCTGAGACAACAGTCATGGATGTCTGTGAGTGGCATTTTTTTGAACACCTATCACATTTCTTAAAACTGGAGGCCATTGGGGGAAAAGGGACCCCTGCGAGGTGAAAGACTCTCAACATGGCCAGCGGTTAAAAAGAGTGCGAAAGCGCGGTGAAACACAAAAAGGGAAAAAAACTCGAGATCAAGGCCAAAGCAGAGATGCTCGAGAGGTGGGAAGAGGACCGGCGAAGGCCGGATAGCAAAAACCGGCTGGAAACAGAAAACGTTTCGTGGACGAGAGGCACATCCGAAGGGCTCCACAGAAAAAGGGAGACTGAGCAAGATGGCACCCTTGGGCAGGAAGGGGATCATGTATGCATGGTGGCATTCCCAAAGGCTTTCTTTGAAAGCTAGGGAAATGCTCCGCGTGGGCTCCGTCAGTGCCGACATTACCCATATGTGAGGACTGACTTCCTGCTTGTTCCTGGAGAAAATAGCAAAACTCAAGTGGCTAGAAAGTAGATTTGCTATTAGGGCTCAGCCGCAGACCCCTAGAGGAAAGGCCTGCTCCTTGTGAGTAGGCACACCCTTGCTTGAAAGAGGAGCTCACTGATCCTCTTGATCTGGAGCAAACCTCGTGAAAATTCATTGGAGTTGAGGGCTGTTCCCATGGGAACACCTCCTGTGCATCCTGAAGAAGCCCAAGTTTCAAAAAGGCTACACTGACCAGACACCCTCAAGGTGACAGCCAGGAGCTGATACAGAAGTCCACCATCTGCTGGAGACAGAGAAATACTGAAGATGACACCTAAGGGCTGTGGGTTAAGTATCAAGGGTGATGCCACTTAAGCTTTTTGTGTGTTCTCTGTCTCCATCATCTGCTGGCATGAGGTGATTACCCACTAATCTGGGCTGGTCTAGCTGGATTTTTTGGAAATAGGTGTTATCTGGACAACCTTTGAACCCCCCCCCTTTATTTTATTTATTTATTTTATTTAACATTTCTTATATACTGCCTTTTATGATATCAAGGCGGTTTACATTGAACAATTTTAATCCTATTTACTATCTCAGTACTCCATACATCAAAACAATG
Source organism: Ichthyophis bannanicus (assembly GCA_033557465.1). Lineage (NCBI taxonomy): Eukaryota > Metazoa > Chordata > Amphibia > Gymnophiona > Ichthyophiidae > Ichthyophis > Ichthyophis bannanicus. Next base: position 408,660,661 of record CM066037.1, read on the forward strand.
TGCTATAACATTTCGCCCAGCCACACAAATAATATTCTGATTAATCATAGCAAACATAGCCATCCTCACATGAATTGGAGGTCAACTGGTAGAAGAACCATTTATTACAATAGGATAAATCTCATCAATTCTTTACTTTATATTATTTATTCTCATCATCCCACTAATTGGACTCACAGAAAACAAAACATTAAATTAATGTTTAAGTAGCTTATTAAAAGCATTAGTCTTGTAAACTGAAGATTAGAGGTTAACCCCTCTCTTTAACTACCTGGGGGCCGCCACATATTATGAATTTTTTTTTCAAGAAGGAGGATTTTTCACCCTCACCAATGGCACCCAAGGCCAAAATTCTTTTTGAACAGGGCATTATAACTTGGAGATAACTATTTTACAGGGAACATGGGCAATGGAGGGTTAGGTGGCTTGCCCCCAAGACCACAAGGAGCACCTGTGGGACTAGAAACCCCAGTCCTTCTGGCCCAAGGTTGCTGTCCTCTAGTGGGATTTGAACCTCCAACCTTCCGGCCTGAGGTAACTTGCCCCAACAACTAGGCCACTCCCCCTCTTCCTGAAATGCCTCCCTCTTCCTCACAAATGCGTAACTTGTGTGGATATCAACATGCCTGGCCAAAAGATATGTGGCAGACTGTCCTGAATTTTCAACCCAAACCCACTAAAATAAATTCACTATCCTACAGATTAAATAAATAAAATTCTAGCCAACCAAAAAAAGAATTAAACAGGTCTTCTTTACCGCATTTCTTAAATTCAATGTGGTTTACATCAAACACAAAGAATTAAAGACATATCTTTGAAAAACCGCTTCCTGTCATAGCTGCTAAGTGTGAATCAGACCAAGTAGGTTTGCACCTAATGCTAACTAGCATTCCAGATTAAAGTGTGTTAGGTGCAAAAAGTCTGTATGAATTATGGGGGCATTACCAGCATTTATAGGAGGGCTGCCATGCAGTTAATATGTGCTAAGAGCAGGACTGGCCTATCATTAGGTGAATTAGGTAGTTGCCTAGAATGCTGGCCTTCCAGGAAGGGAGGATAATTGCCGCTGCTGCCACCCCTCACCAGGACCTACAGTGGCAGCAGCGGCAATTATCCCTGCCCCTTCAAACAGGAAGTCGACAGCCTCATGGAGCTGAAGTTTGAAGATAAGCGCCGCAGGGCTGTTTCAGGTCACTGTCACTCCGTAGGTCCTGGAGAGGGGTAACACAAGGAATAAGGTTCGCCTAGGGCACCGTATCTCCTTGCGCTGGCTCTGACTAAGAGATAACATTGTACTGTGCTGTTAGTGTGCAGTAATTCCTGTGCTAAAGTTAATGTGGTTTCATAAATAGGTCCTTGTTTAGATTTGTGCAGTGGTGCTTTTCTGTTTCTACCTTCTACACCTGTATTTCTTTTATTTACCCAGTTTTCCCAGCTAGTTCCTTCTCTCCTCTCGCTTGCCCTCTCTCCTTTCTTTCCCTTCCTTTTCCTGTCTAGTGTGCTTGCTGCTTTCCTATCGAGAATTGTAGTTCTTTTCTGTTTCCTAGCCATGTCTTGCCTTTATGTGTTTTGAATGCATTGTAAACCGCCCTGCTGGTTTCCGAAGGTGCGGTATGTTAAGAAGGTCAATAAAGATAAAGATATTCTCTTGTAGATCAAGAAAATCTTAATGGAATTTTTTATGAACTATTGACTTGTTTATTTATCCTTACTTAAATAGTGTGACTCATCATGATGACTAGGGGCTTAGAGCATGGACACCAGACACATGCTATGTATGTATATAATCATTAAAAACATTACCTTTTTATAGGCACTGTGAAGGTCAGTATGTTGCCACATTGAGTACAGAACAATTGATGCAGCTTTGCCAGCTTTTGTGGATAAATTCCTGCAAAGATATCAACATTACGGCAAGTTACCCCCTTTGTGGCATTATCTCCTTTTTATTATCCTAACAATAGCTAATCCAGGTCACGAGGAAGTGCCCAGCAGATCCCAAAGCGTAGACCGATTCCTTTTTTGCTCATTCCCAGGGATAAGTGATGATGTTTCCAAGTCTACCTGGTAATGTTTACACCAATGTGGAAAAATGCTTTAAATAAGAGCCCTAAATTATAAATGTATCTGATAAAGGAGGGCGATCCCAAAAAGTACAATGAGGCAAAAAAGGGGGTATCAGCTTAGTCCAACTGTCATTTACCCTAATGGGTTTGTGTAAAATGTTTTTTATTCAATGCCATGTCATGTCCACTCAGTTTCAGACATGTTATAAATCCATTAGCTTGATAATAAAACACAACTTGTTACTTTCTTGTTGTAGGAGATATAGTCCATAGCAAAGCTAGAATTCCATGGAAATCTTCACAACTGTTGATTCCCAGTCTGAACTGGCATTTTTTGAGGCAAACGTGTACTGCAACTATCACATTACTCCTGACACCAGCCAATGTTTGAGTAATCTGCTTAATTTAGGTACTTTTCCTCCACGAACTCATCTATGCCCCTTTTAAGCCTAGCTATACTAGAGGCCTTGACCACATTGTCTAACAAAAAATTCCACAATTTAAGTAAGTATTGAATGAAAACATTTTCTTTCATTTGTTTTGAAATGGTTATCTGATAGTTTCATGTGTCCTGCAAGACTTTGTATTACTTGAAAAGCTAAATAATTGAACCTTTTTTACCCGTTTTCACTGCACTCATGATTTTATAAATCTGTCATATTCCCTCTTGCCATCTCATTGCCAAGCTGAAGAACCTTAACCTCTCTAGCCTTTTTCAATAAGGAAACTGTTCCATTCTTTTTATTTCAGTTGCCCTTCTCTGTACTTTTTCTAGTCCCACTTCACGATGGTGTGACCACAACTCCATGCAATATTTAAGGTGTAGTTGCACCATGGATCGATACAGAGGCATTATGATATTATCCGTTTTATTCTTCATTCCTTTCTGAATAATTCCTAACATTCCATTTGTTTTTATGGCCACCATCATACACTGAGGATTTTAAAGTATTGTCTCCATTGACGCCACGATCCCTCATGGTACCCAGCATAAGAAATACTATACTAATACCACAGGTCCATTGGTCACTGTCAAACATAATGCTGTGTTTAATCTAGGTCATGCGTATCTGGCGGGATCCCAAATAGATCCAATCCTTCTTGCTCATACCTAGGGATATGTCTCCCTACAAACGAGTGACTCAAAAGTGACTAATGTATATCTAATGTGCAAATTTTTTGTCGGAAGTTATTGCCCTGAGAGATTGCTCCCTCCTGAAGCGTGACTTCCCTTTTAATTACTTTTATGGTAACCAAACCACCGTATAAAACCTGTGAAGCAATTGCATTACCTAATGCTGCTGCACAACCAAATTCTTAAAATTTCCACTCTGAAAAATTCTGAAACTGCAGATTTTCCACGAACACAGTACTGCGTTTAGAACCGCACTCTTTTCAGTCCTGTTTCAACGCTTAATATCTGCTCATACTCATCTGAAGTAGTAACTTCTTCCATTCAGGTGAGCTCCTTCCATTTCCATTAATGTTATCGGAATTTGTATTCTCAACCGGATCACTCCGTTGATGTAGCCATACTTATGTGAGTGCCAAAGCCAAATGGAATAGTGATTTAAAGCTAACTAAGACCACACCTCATTGATGATGTCACCCATAGGTGAACGAATCAGGATGTTTAAATCAAACTCAACCAATCCTGTTCAGCATTCAGTCCATCCGGTTCCAGACAGCCTACCCGAAAAATCCAGTGTTGTTCAGTCCATTGGAGGCGTTGTTCCCTATCGCCTCCTCTAGGATTCGGAAGCACATGATCTAATACACGCAAAAGTCCGCAAAAGAATGACCCAATTCAATACAATGCTGTACTAGTGGTGCTGTTAAAACAGCATTACGTATTCTAGAGGCATGTTCTTGAAGCCGAAGTTTTAATTTTCTAATTGTTCGTCCAATGTATACTTTGACACAAGGGCAAATCAGAATATATACCACAAAAGTGGTGGAACAGGTTGTGAAACTTTTAGACCTATGCATGATTACTGTATGTGGAATCTGCCATTGTGTTCCTTCTATTGATCGTTGACATAAATCGCATGCTGTTCCCTTAGAGCAACGAAAATGTCCTATAAGATGATCATCCAGACTATGTTGAACAGTCGTTTGTTTGATAGCTAGGAAATTGCCAATATTTCGGCCTCTAGTATATGCTATTCGTAAAGGTTTTTGAAAGCAATTATGAGGAGATAAAACATGCCAATATTTCTTCAAAATAGATGTAATTTTAGCACTATTCATCATATATGGCAATATTCCAGTAATAAATTCATCTTCTGATCGCGAATTATCTCTCAAAGGGACATTGGGAGCCTCATGATCAGTAGTAACCTGTAACCATTCTCTATGGGTATAACGTGCTCGTATCTGGGCTTGTTTGACAATAAATAAAGGATACCCCCTTTTCAACAATCTAGCTTTTAAATCCTGTGCATGATCTTCAAATTCATGTATTGAGGAACAGATCCTGCGTGAACGAAGGAACTGACCATATGGCAAACCTTTTCTTTTTTTTTTAATGCTTTATTTTCGTTTTATAACAACAAAGGAAAGGAAGACATACAGCTTAAAAGACAAATACATACATAGAATGTGATACATACACCAAAGTAAACCCCTACCACCGCCCTCGCCCCTGCTTCTTCTCTAGAAACTAATCATTCCCGAAAACGGGCGTGTACTGACATTATTGTGGTACAAAACCTAACGGTGATCTGAAACATGATGAGTATACATTAAACAGACATGTCGGAGCATTGAGCAGAGTGTACATAATCATTGAGCATCTGCCATTTAGACAAGCGAGAGTGAGTTTGGATATGGGGAATAGCTCTCCGAGATATCTGCTCATATTTACTATATAAGCAGACGAGGTTCCACCATTCATTGGCAGTAATTCGAGAGCTATCTTTCCAATTCCTCGTGATTAAACAGATGGCTATACCCAGCATGAAATCAAGGAGAAAGCGACCCTTCTTAGGAAGAGAGGGGACCTCCGCCACTGAGCGGAGTCCCACAATCTTCCAAGAAAGGGGCTCGTGGAGGTGTAAGATAGATTGAATACGACCCCAGACCCGCCCCCAGTAAACCTGCAGTTGAGGACATTCATAAAGAACATGAGCGAGGGTCCCCACAGCAGTGTGGCAAGACCAACACTGGTCCCTAGCAGTTGTGTTCCATTTGGCTATTCTTTCTGGAGTATAAAAGCATCTATGTGCAAAAAAGAAGAGAGTTTGGGTTACAGAGGCAGATCTGGAAACCCGCACTACTTTGCTCCAGAAAACGCTCCATTGCACAGGGGTTAAAGTGGTTTGCAGTTCGCGTTCCCAGGCTTGTTGAGCTCTACAGGTAGCAGTATCGGTACCCTGACATAATAATTTATAAAAGTTAGAGGCTACCCCATGTGTATTACTAATAGAGTGAATTAGTTCTAATAGCCCGTCCTCAGTAGGGGCAGAGGGCGGCAGGATTTGAGCACTTTTGAGGCAGTGTTGAAGCTGCATCAATTGAAAGTAATGTTTCGCTGGCAACGCAAATTCCTTTTGTAAATCAGAAAAGGTCTTCCAACGAGCTGCAGAGAAGAGTTGTTGGGGTGTCCAGATCCCCCTAGAGTACCAGGGTTTCCATGCAATCGTTTTATTTAGGACTTGAATTCTGGGGTTATTCCACAGCGGGAGTCCGTCCAGAGGACATACGTTTGGACCCAGTGACAGAATGAGAGTGTTAAAGGCCGCAAGAGTATCGACAATCATTGGGGGATGGCGTGTGTCTACTTGATGAGACATGCCGGGGAGATGGATCAACGGAATTGGGCTACTTAGCTCCTCTTCAATGTCAAGCCAAACTGGTCTGTTGTCTGTTGAGGCAGCTAGCCATCGGGCACCTTGTTTAAGTAGGAAGGCTTGATGATATCTAAGAAAATCAGGAAAGCGGGTACCCCCTAGTTCCTTCGCAGACTGTAATTTTTGTTTAGCTACTCTTGGTGGTTTTCCCTGCCAGAGATAACGGACGAGAAGGCCCTCTATGTCTTTGTAGGTGTGTAGCGGGAGGAAGCAGGGCAGCATTTCTAAAATATAATTCACTTTGGGGACTATCATCATTTTGACGGTTTCTAGGCGGCCCCACCATGTAAGGGATAAGGGAGACCACCGATTTGTGAGCTCACGGACTTTGGAGACTACCTCCTTGGCATTAAAACTAATAGTGTCTTCTAAAGGAGAACAGTAGTGGACACCAAGATATTTCACCATGCGGGATTGCCAAAGGAAAGGAAAGGCCTGCATGTCAGCCTCATGTACCCAGCGGTTCAGTGGGAATGCTACGGATTTGGTCCAGTTTATTTTATAGCCCGATAATTGCGAGTATCCATCAATCAGGTCCAAGACAGCCGGGACCGAATCAAGGGATACAAAGAGCATAAGGTCATCTGCATATGCAGAGAGTTTAATCTCTCTGTGACTGAAGGGGACACCTCGAATACGTGCGGACTGTCTAATAAGGAGGGCGAGGGGTTCAAGAGCTAGGTCAAAGAGCATTGGTGATAAGGGGCAACCTTGACGCGTGCCTCTTTGAAGATTAAAAGGCCGAGACTTAATGGCATTTACACAAATACTGGCAACGGGTTGAGAATACATGACTTGGAGGTATCGGAGGAAGCCCTCCCCAAAGCCATACCATCGGAGAACTGCAAATAAGAAGGGCCATTCCAAGCGATCAAAGGCTTTTTCAGCATCTAGGGAAAGACCCACCCAGGGGTGGTCTAAGTTGGCAGCACTGGAGAGCACATGGCACAAGGTCCGAGCATTGTCAGCGGTGGAGCGGCCGGGTATAAAACCACATTGGTCGGGATGGACTAAGGTGGCCATCCTGTCAGATAGCCGGGTGGCCAAGATCGTTGCGAAGATCTTATAATCGGCATTAAGTAGGGAGATTGGACGGTAGTTGGCGGTTAGCAGCGGGTCTCTGCCTTCTTTCTCAAAAACTACCACATTAGCTGCAGAAAAGGATCCCAAAGAGGATGTATCTACCGCAAGGGCAGTAAAGTAAAGTTTTAAGTAGGGAACTAAATCTGCACTGAACGTTCTGTAGAATTCTGTCGGGAGACCATCAGGCCCAGCGGCCCGACCCAAGGCTGTTCGTTTTAGTGCAGAATGGATCTCTGAAGTGGAGAAGGGTTCATCCAGCGCATCCCTATCAGCTTCAGAAAGGGTCGGCCGCTGAATACCAGAAAACAAGCGCTCGAAGGTCTCGGATGAGAACTCACATTCAGATTGATATAGACGGGTATAGAAATCCCGAAAAAGTTCTACGATATCGGAGTCTGTGGTCAGTATGCCCCCTCCCTGTGGGGCGCGAAGGGCCGCTACGTGTTTGGCTTCTTTTTGACCTTTCAAGGCGTTGGCTAAAAGTCGACCGGCTCGGTTGCTTTCACGGTAGTATGTCCCTTGCTGAAGTGCAATACTCTGAGAAGCTGCAGTTGAGAGGATTGCATTATATTGAAAACGGAGACGCTGTAAGCGAACTAAGACGCATGGATCAGTACGGGAAGTTAGAACTCGTTTGCCTGCTTTGATTTGTTGGTCTAGTATAAGGAGCTGCTGTTTGCGCTGTTTCCGCAGGCGAATTTGATAACTAGTGATCGTTGCACGAATGGCCGCTTTAAAACCCTCCCACCAAGCCCAATTTGCGGTGTCCTGGGGTAGATTAAAGTGAAAGTAGTCCTGTATGGCTGCTCGAATTTCTAACTGGAACTCTGGTTGAGTTAATAGGGCTCTATCAAAGAACCAGGCCCCCGAATCCCCTTGGGGCGCAGTGGTGTGTAATTGAAAAGAAATAGCAGCGTGATCTGATATATGTTGGGAGTGAATCTTTGCAGTGTCTGCCTGAGGAACTAACAGTTTTGATATTAGAAAGAAATCTATGCGAGACTGGGATTTATGAGGGGAAGAGAAGAAGGTAAAATCAAGCTCATTGGGATGTAGTAACCTCCATAGATCGACTAAAGCAAGATCTTTGATCATAGAGGTAAGCGTAGTGTGACTCTTGGGGGGACCACTCGTCCTAGGCGGCTGTTTGTCAATCAGGGGATCAAGAACTAAATTGAAATCCCCCCCAATTATCAATGAAGTGTTAGCAGAGGCCTGCGCAACCTGAGCAATGGTAGCAAAAAAGGCAGGGTCATCTACATTAGGAGCATAAAGGCATATACATGTAACTTCAAGGTTACCTATCTTGAGGTGAGCCCTGGACCATCTGCCAGCTGTATCTGAGCTAGTCGCAATAACAGTAGCATGCAGAGATTTCCTAACCAGTATGGCAACCCCACATTTCTTAGAAACAGCTGGGGAATAGGCGGCCACCATGTAAGGTTTAACAGTGAGTTTAAGAGTTTCCTTCGAATTTAAATGCGTTTCTTGGAGGAAAATCAGGTCCGCAGCTTCATGACTTAGATAGCTCAGGATTTTCTTCCGTTTTATCGGGTTATTGATGCCTTTTACGTTCAATGATAAAAACTTACATGGTGCCATCAATCAGTAATAGACATTTTAGGTAAGGGCGCTTGAAAACATACAACATAAGCAGAAACTGTACAGCAATGACATAATCACCGAGTATGCTGGCTAATACACCCCATATTGAAAAGCATGTATCAAAGTAACTTAGAGAAGAAGCAAAACCCCCAATGAATATGGCGACCATATGTCTGCGGGAGGAGGCCCTAGAGAGGAGGATAAAGACATGAAAAAAGAAAAGAAACACCAGAGTCCATAATTAACACTGTCTCTGATATTCATCGAAGCTACTCTGGGTAGATGGAGTCGGGTCACAAATATCATCATACTAAGGCAACAAACCGCCCTCGACGGACTCTTTGCCGAACCGTGGCAAATCCAAAATGGCGGGTACAGCGGATATGAGAACACTGGTAGGAACACTCTGGAAGTCAGCGCATCAAGTCGGCTTCTTTAGCATCCAAAAACTCCGCTAGTAGATCAGGGTCCTCAAATGTTCTTGTCTGATTGTGTAGCGTGACTCGGAGCTTGGCCGGGTACATTAGGCCATAGCGTGCTTGTAATTGTTGAAGCCTCGGCCGGAATTCCAGAAAGCGCTTTCGGCGATCCACCGTGGGTTTAGCCAAGCCAGGATAGAAGGAGATCTTGTGGCTCTCAAACTCCATATGGCCCTTTGCCCGAGAAGCGCTGAGAATTTGCTCCACATGCTGATATCACAAAAGTCGAAAGATGATAGGCCGCGGGGTCTTCCTGTTGAGCGTTATGTTTGTGGGTACACGATGAGCGCGATCGATCTCCAATTCTTTGGTAAAGGTGATTTGGAGCAGAGAAGGGAGGATTTTATATAGAAACTCCTTCATGTCTCCCGATTCCGCCCCCTCCGGTATGCCCACTAGTCGTAGGTTGTTGCGGCGCGCTCTATTATTGCCATCTTCCACTTCTTTCTGCAAGGCCCGCACCTGACGTTCAACTTTGTCGAGTTTGGACAGCCGGACCGCATGGGAGTCTAATATGCTCTCCATTTTGTCCTGACGCGAGGAGAGCCCCTCTAGCCTGCCTTGCAATACACCAAGGTCTTCCCGCAGCGCTCGGAGTGCTTCCCCGTTTGACTGCACGAGGTCTTTAACCCCTCTGATCTCTGCGAGGATCTCCTGCTGCATTTCGGGGCCCTCGCGTAGAGCCAGCCCCTTCTGCGGGGACGGGGGTTCAGTTTTGGAGCGTTTGCCGTGAGAAGCCGCTGGAGAACCAAATTCCAGGCGCGTAGGTTTGGTCCCCGCCATCTCACCAATGTGACCCGGTAAGATCAGAGCAGAAATTCAAGAATGTCCGGTGTTAATGCAGGATTCTGAGTAGGCCTCTCGGGAGCCTCAGCGTTATGCGACCATCCCGCTGGACATCAGGCTCCGCCCCCCCTGGCAAACCTCTTTTCAAAGCTGGAGGATGGAAACTGGAAAATTGAAGCAAGGTATTTTTTTGTACAGGTTTTTATTACAATGTGGAACATAATCTAGATCCTTGTTTGAATAATTTCACATCTAAGAACTCCAACTGTTGTGTGTGAAAATGCAACGTAAAAGATATATTATCTTTTTGAGCATTCAACCAGGTTACAAAGTCCATTAAAGCTTGTTCCGTATCACTCCAAAGAAAAAAGATGTCATCTAAAAATCTAACCCAGGTATTGATTTTAGAGTACCATGGAGATGGAAAAATTATTCGCTCTTCAAAATTCGCTAAATACAATGTAGCTATGGATGGGGCCACCGTAGCCCCCATAGCTATGCCATGGACCTGGTAATAAAATTTATCATTAAATTGAAAGAAATTCTTTGTAAGAACCAGAGATAAAATTCTAAGAAGGAATTCTTTTGGTAAGCGTGAAGGGAGAGGCAATACTAATCCCTCCACTATTTGTAAAGCTTCTTGTTGCGATATATTAGTGTAGAGGCTACAACATCTAATGACACCAAAAGTGCAGTATCCACCGATTGCGTTATTGAATCAATCTTCTCCAAAAAATGAGAAGTGTCCCTTATATAGGAAAGAACCTTTTGTGCACATGATCGCAAAAATATGTCGCAAAATTGTGAGAGCGGTTCCAATACAGAACCTCTACACGAAACGATAGGTCTCCCCGGTGGATTTAACAAGGATTTATGCACTTTGGGTACCGTATAGAAATATGGAGTCAAAGGATGTTTGGGTGTCAAAAATGTAAATTCCTTTTTAGTCAGCCAACCCCGATCTAATCCCTCCTGCGTCAACTTCAAAATGGTAGCTTGTATCTCCGCTGTCGGGTCTGCATCTATCTATGGAACAGCAAAAGTTACGTGGAGATATTGAGCAGCTGGAATTGCAATTACATCAACAAGTAACGGAGGATCGCTTTCGAACCCAAAAGGAAGGAATGTCCACTCAATTAAATCAATTTAGAGATTATGTGAAGTCTATAAAAATAAAAAAATTTAATCGTGATAGGACTGATTATGAATTAGACCAAGTATTTTCTTGGGCTAAAAAACCCACCTGGCAACATAAGGATGTGTCTTTTCCAGCCTCTTCTGACTTTGATTCTGAAGAAGGGAGTTCGGGTGAACATACCGTCCCTCATAGGGGTAGAGGGGGTATGACAAAATCATCATCCTTTCAGGAACAGGTTTTTCAGCGGGGCCGCCGACGAGGCTGGCAGTCGGGAGAGGAACACCAAGACCTCCAATTGGACCAACCCCAGGGTCCAATCACCCGAACACGAGCGAGACTTCAGTAATTAATATCTTTGGTATTCCTTTAACGGCTATTCAAGAACAGCTGTTAAGTAAAGGACTCACATTTGTACCTCGAGTACTGTATCAGCCCTTTCAGATTCGGATCTCTTTATTTAGATTCTTTCGTAAGTTAAGAGTCTTACATTTTTGTGCTAATAACCCCTTGACGCCAGACTTATCATTTGTACGGGCACCTTCTAAATGGATTCCAAGGGGCGAAATAGACTCTTGTATTTCTACCTTTCAGCAATTGGTATTAAATGAGCTTGATCGGATCGAACAGCCATGGTCTACTGTTCATTTTAAAAAAATGGCCAATAATTTGACAAAATTAGAATGGCAGGCATTAAAGGAACTTAGACAGATGTCCTCTATTGTAGTGAAACGTGCTGATAAAGGGGGTGCGACAGTAATACAATCCAAAGATCAATATATTCAAGGAGCTCTTCAACAACTAAATGATTTAAAGTTTTATCGTTTGATAGATGCAGACCCGACAGCGGAGATACAAGCTACCATTTTGAAGTTGACGCAGGAGGGATTAGATCGGGGTTGGCTGACTAAAAAGGAATTTACATTTTTGACACCCAAACATCCTTTGACTCCATATTTCTATACGGTACCCAAAGGGCATAAATCCTTGTTAAATCCACCGGGGAGACCTATCGTTTCGTGTAGAGGTTCTGTATTGGAACCGCTCTCACAATTTTGCGACATATTTTTGCGATCATGTGCACAAAAGGTTCTTTCCTATATAAGGGACACTTCTCATTTTTTGGAGAAGATTGATTCAATAACGCAATCGGTGGATACTGCACTTTTGGTGTCATTAGATGTTGTAGCCCTCTACACTAATATATCGCAACAAGAAGCTTTACAAATAGTGGAGGGATTAGTATTGCCTCTCCCTTCACGCTTACCAAAAGAATTCCTTCTTAGAATTTTATCTCTGGTTCTTACAAATAATTTCTTTCAATTTAATGATAAATTTTATTACCAGGTCCATGGCATAGCTATGGGGGCTACGGTGGCCCCATCCATAGCTACACTGTATTTAGCGAATTTTGAAGAGCGAATAATTTTTCCATCTCCATGGTACTCTAAAATCAATACCTGGGTTAGATTTTTAGATGACATCTTTTTTCTTTGGAGTGATACGGAACAAGCTTTAATGGACTTTGTAACCTGGTTGAATGCTCAAAAAGATAATATATCTTTTACGTTGCATTTTCACACACAACAGTTGGAGTTCTTAGATGTGAAATTATTCAAACAAGGATCTAGATTATGTTCCACATTGTATAGAAAACCTGTACAAAAAAATACCTTGCTTCAATTTTCCAGTTTCCATCCTCCAGCTTTGAAAAGAGGTTTGCCATATGGTCAGTTCCTTCGTTCACGCAGGATCTGTTCCTCAATACATGAATTTGAAGATCATGCACAGGATCTAAAAGCTAGATTGTTGAAAAGGGGGTATCCTTTATTTATTGTCAAACAAGCCCAGATACGAGCACGTTATACCCATAGAGAATGGTTACAGGTTACTACTGATCATGAGGCTCCCAATGTCCCTTTGAGAGATAATTCGCGATCAGAAGATGAATTTATTACTGGAATATTGCCATATATGATGAATAGTGCTAAAATTACATCTATTTTGAAGAAATATTGGCATGTTTTATCTCCTCATAATTGCTTTCAAAAACCTTTACGAATAGCATATACTAGAGGCCGAAATATTGGCAATTTCCTAGCTATCAAACAAACGACTGTTCAACATAGTCTGGATGATCATCTTATAGGACATTTTCGTTGCTCTAAGGGAACAGCATGCGATTTATGTCAACGATCAATAGAAGGAACACAATGGCAGATTCCACATACAGTAATCATGCATAGGTCTAAAAGTTTCACGACCTGTTCCACCACTTTTGTGGTATATATTCTGATTTGCCCTTGTGTCAAAGTATACATTGGACGAACAATTAGAAAATTAAAACTTCGGCTTCAAGAACATGCCTCTAGAATACGTAATGCTGTTTTAACAGCACCACTAGTACAGCATTGTATTGAATTGGGTCATTCTTTTGCGGACTTTCAATGGCGTGTATTAGATCATGTGCTTCCGAATCCTAGAGGAGGCGATAGGGAACAACGCCTCCAATGGACTGAACTGGATTTTTCGGGTAGGCTGTCTGGAACCGGATGGACTGAATGCTGAACAGGATTGGTTGAGTTTGATTTAAACATCCTGATTCGTTCACCTATGGGTGACATCATCAATGAGGTGTGGTCTTAGTTAGCTTTAAATCACTATTTCATTTGGCTTTGGCACTCACATAAGTATGGCTACATCAACGGAGTGATCCGGTTGAGAATACAAATTCCGATAGCATTAATGGAAATGGAAGGAGCTCACCTGAATGGAAGAAGTTACTACTTCAGATGAGTATGAGCAGATATTAAGCGTTGAAACAGGACTGAAAAGAGTGCGGTTCTAAACGCAGTACTGTGTTCGTGGAAAATCTGCAGTTTCAGAATTTTTCAGAGTGGAAATTTTAAGAATTTGGTTGTGCAGCAGCATTAGGTAATGCAATTGCTTCACAGGTTTTATACGGTGGTTTGGTTACCATAAAAGTAATTAAAAGGGAAGTCACGCTTCAGGAGGGAGCAATCTCTCAGGGCAATAACTTCCGACAAAAAATTTGCACATTAGATATACATTAGTCACTTTTGAGTCACTCGTTTGTAGGGAGACATATATAGTTTAAAGTGAGTGAGGGGAGGAATAATTTTTAGCATACCTAGGGATAAGCAGTGGTTTTCCCAAGTCCAGCAAGCTAATAATGGTTTATGGACTTTTCTTCCAGGAACTTGTCCAAACCATTTTTAATCTTTCTATGCTAACTGCTTTCACTAACTACATCCTCTGGCAACAAATTCCACAGTTTGTGTCCAGAGTGAAAAAAATATTTTCTCTGATCTGTTTTAGAAGTACCACCTATCAGCTTCATAAAGAGTACCCCAATGCTAATACTATTTGAAAAGAACTGTCCCTATTTACCTGTTCCACCCCATTCATAATTTTATAGCTTGCTGTCATGTCATCTTTCAGTTGTCTCTTCTCTAGGCTGAAGAGTTTATTTATTTATTTATAATAAATTTCTAAACCGCATTTTCCAGGAGATCAAATGTGGTTTACAGTGAACAAAAACTTTGAATTGTACAGAACAGTACATATTCAATTACATCGAACAGAACTATTTACAGTGGTATAACAAAAAGTAACAAACTGTATACATGGTTAGTTCTGCTTTTTCATTTTGTTTCTAACTTGTTCAGAGGAGGAGTAGTTTCATTCCCTTTATCATTTTGGTTGCCTCTCTCTAAATCTTTTCTATTTTTGCTATATCCTTTTTGAGATAGAATGACCAGAACTACACGCAATATTCAAGGTGCAGTCATATCATGGATCTTTACAAAGGCATTATGCTTGTTAAGTGCCGTCGAGTCGGTGTTGACTCATGGTGACCCACTGGATAGTCGTCCTAAATTGTGTTCGTTCTTCAGTCAGGCGGCTCATTATTGACAGACTGGTATCCATAGCTGCTGTTACTGTATCGATCCATTTCATTGCTGGCCTTCCTCTTTTGCACTGACCTAACTTGCTAAGCATGATGTCTTTCTCTAATGATCTTTCTTCGCATAATGTGTCCAAAGTATGAAAGAAAGTCTCGTCATCTGAACTTCTAAAGAAAAACAGGTTTGATTTCCTCTAGTACTGACTGGTTATATATTTTCTATTCCTTTCCCATTAATTCTTACATTTTGTTTGTTCTTTTTACTACTGCTGCACAATGAGCCAAAGATTTCAACATATTTCCTGAGCTGTGAATTACAGTATGATTTCCACATGTCTGAGGAACTTTGATTCCTTGCCAGTTGCTTATTGCCTTATTTTTCATTTACTCTTTATAGGATGCTCACTTCTTTGCCTGACTCACATTATCCCAAGTCTAATCTCTTAATTTATGAAATCCTTCACTTGTTTATGCACAACATATGACCTTTCGATTCTTTGCTTGAAAAACACTTGTTAACAAGATTATTCCCACAGCTTATTGAAATCTTCTGGATTCCATTCACAGTATGATTTACCATTAACCTGATCGGACAGCTGCTCACCCGTCACTGATGCTTATGTTGAAAACCTTCTGTAGACCACCATTGTTGAGAAGGGAGCGTGCATTTTGAGAACTCTGCTGGATCAGATTGTTCAATACATAGCAAATTGATGCTGTTGTCTCATTATCTATAGTAGAATCCGGAACAGAATCGGGGAGTAAATTCACCAGATCTGGGCAGATGTCTTTCACTAAAAGATAAACAGATACATTTTTAAATTATTCATTAGCATACATGAATAGACAAACAACTTTAATGTATATTATTGCCTATATTAGTTTGGGTTTTAGCTAGTCTAATAAAGAATACACCTAGATGTCTATCTGCTAAGGTGTGTTAGCTGCTAATGCAGAGTAACTGCACATAGCGCAGCTTTTTCCGGCGGTATCTGCAGATCATGCGTTATACGAGAGTGGGTTGGGCACAGGCAGAGAATGGACGCATCTACGAGTTGTTACCGTGAGTGTCAGCAGCACATGGTAACTGCTGGTTTTGCAGACATCACTGTTGCAAGTAATGCCACCAAATTGGGTGGAGTTGGATGCATCTATTGTGCTGCTGCGCTGAAACCTCTGCATCATCTGCTGGGGAAATGCTGTGCATGACCCCAACAGATAACTCATGGTTTTTTGCAGCTAACGTGGCTTAGTAGACAAAGACCCCCTTAGTTCATTGTACATTGTACAGGGGTTATGTATAACACAAAAATGAAAGTAGAGGTGGTGGTGATTATTCTGTCCTGCGTACTTCCTTATGAAAACTGTAGAGCCAGCAAGATTTCAACAGCAAGGCTTTATATCACCCTGTAATTGTAATGCATTTAAATTGGCGTAATTCATTGTACACAATATAAGTAAGACTCTGCTTCTGTGGGTAGGGAGCAAGGATAAATTAATGCCTTTTGAGACTGAGGGTGAAAAGCTATCATTACAGTAGCATGTGTGACAGAGGCATTGGTGGATTCAGCTTTAAGATGAGAGGATCAAATTTAATTCAGTTAACTTAAGACGTCTTCTGCAAATTAAATTATTTTTCAACAAGACTCATATAAAGTGATTCAGGCCACTGTTCTTTTTCATACTGATTACTGTATCACCACCTATTTAGGCATTCCAAAAAAAATTATTTTTCATCTGCAACTAGCACAGAACTCTCGATTAGACTAACATCTTTGGTAAAGAAACCTCCGAAGCACCAACATAACTTTTCATATACACATGCCAGTCAGTATGATGTAAATAGTGATGTGTTCAGTTAATTTAACCTTCAACAAATTCAATGTAAAACATTTAGTTTATTGTTCCATGTAAACTGCCATGGCTTGTAGATACAGCAGTATAAAAATGCTGCTAAATAAAAAATAAATAGAAATAAAAGAGATGGGACCATGTCTTGCTATTACTGGAGACGTTACACTGGCATCCAATCCAATAGTGTATTATCTTTAAGCTTTTAACTTTGCCTCTTCGTTATCTTCATAATATGAGTCCACCATATCTCTCTTTTTTTTTTTTTTTTTAAGAAATAGGAACCTATCAGAGTTTTGTGGTTGCGGGCCAAAAGCTTGTTAAAACTTCTGTCAGCAAATTTATTTATTTATTGAAAGGCAGCAAACAATTACAACAGGCAATAATCATCTAATCTACACGCCAAATACATGTACAGGAAAACAGTGCAGAAGCTGCAAATCAAAAGAATTACAACATCAAAGCCTTCCTTTTTTTTTTTTCCCTTTTCCGGTTTTTCCTTTTTGTTAAGTGATAAACACAGAACCATCCTATTACCCAAAAGTCTCCTCCAAAAAATCCTATCCAGTCCCCCTCCCCCCACCCATCCCACAACCCCCCTACTAGCTCCCCACCAACCCTCCCTCACCATCTGTTACCTTCCCCCTCCCCCAACCCTCCCACCTATGTTATGGTAAAGGGATATTCCAAAGGATCAGACCACACGGGGAAGAGGAAGCCGGCAAAGGCTCCAAAGCAAGGGAAAACAAAAAGCCAGGGCCCCCAACTAAAATATATAGAAGCCTATGGATTATGAGCCATATTTTAAAACAAAGGCGTCCCACACTTGCTCAAATTGGGGCAACTGCATTCGCCCAACTGCCACCCCCCATTCCATGGTGTAGAGATCCCACATCCATTCCATCCAGCTCGAGAAGGTTGGAGGCAAGACCTGCTTCCAAGCAGCCGCCAAGGCCAGCCGAGCCTCATTCAAACTATGTCGAATCAATGCCAACTGAGGGATGCGGGCACCCGGAACATTCGTACCTAAAAGAAAAATGCCCGGATCCCAAGGGATGCTCAACCCAACCAGTTGCTTCAAGCGGTACGGAATCCCCCTCCAAAAAATTTGGACGCGCGGACAAAGCCACCAGACATGCGCCAAAGTGCCCTTCTGTCCACATTTCCGCCAGCACAAATCCGATACCCCTCGATACGCTCGAGCTACCCGCACAGGTGTCATATACCAGCGATAGAGTAATTTATAATTAGTTTCACGGGCATTAACTGCCACTGAATTGCGCCAGAGCCGACCCTCAATCTGTTCCCATTGGTGCTCAGAATAGTTAAGATGCAGGTCCTGAGTCCAATGCCCTCTATGCTTGCCGAGTCCCAACTGCTGGGCCTGCAAATGCGCATACAGAGCAGCGATAAGACCCTTCATAGAGGTGCGCTCTTCACAGAGGCGTTCAACATCGGACAGGTCACATGCAACCTGGGACCGAATAACTCGATTCCGCACCCAATGAACCACCTGTGTATACTGATAATCATGACAATCGGGAAGATCAAATTCCTCCTAGAGCTTGCTAAATGAGTGCAACCCTCCATCCTCAAATAGTTGGCCGGCATGACTAAGTCCCCTATGCCCCCACAGCCAAAAAGCAGGGTCACTCATATCCGGGGGAAAAGAAAGATTATCCACTATGGGCGCCAAGGGAGTCAAGGTCGCCCCATGGGGCCAGGGAAATTGGTCCCAGCAGTGTAGAGTGTGCAGAATGTAGGGGTTACTTGGACGCGAACCTCCTCGCAACTGAGAACTGAGCCACAACCGATCCCCCAATCCCGCTCCCCCCGAAAAGTGCATTTCCATTTGTACCCACCGTTTTGTGCTATCGGGACTCATCCATTCCACCCCCACATGACACTGTGCTGCCGCATAATACCAATGAAGGTTAGGAGCCCCCATACCCCCACGGCTCGTGTGAGCATAAAGGATTTGACGAGCTATGCGGGGGTGGCGAAACCGCCATATAAACTTCATAAGCAGCGTTTGCCAAGCGGCCAAGACCCCACGAGGCAGAGGTATAGGAAGTACTTGAAAAAGGTATAGAAATCTCAGAACGACCACCATCTTTACCACCGCTATACGCCCAAACCAGGAGAGCATCAAACCTACCCAGGACTCCAAATCCAGCAAATTTATTTTTAATGGTTACAGCCGAGAAGGAGGGTCTCTTAGAGGGCAGACTCCGCTGATTTGGAATCCTCTGTCCAATGAACTGAGATAAGAAAAAAACATTATGATTCTGGAAGTTACTCAAAACTTGGCCGTTGGGAACCTATACTAGTTTTTGTTTCATAAGCAGCAGAATAGGGTAGGCCACAGGGGTCATGGCCCCACCAATATTTTGCTCAACACAGCATTAGCAAACAGAGAGATTTGGGACAAGGCTGGAGATTGGTTTTTGACCCCTCCAAACAAAAAGATGTTCCAATACCCCTGCTTGATTTTAGTTTGAGGACTGCAGGATCTAAAATAGATGGTATCAAGGTATGCATTGGCTTTTTAGGAAGGTGGGTGTTGGGCTATTTTATTGTAATGTTAGATTTATGTTTTAGTTTTTATTTTAGAGATTTTTATGTGTGTGTTTTGTAATTTACAACTGTGTTTGATATTTGTTGTAATCCGCCTTGTGCTGATCTGTTGGTTAAGTGGAATATAAAAGCCACATTAAATTAAAATTAAATTAAACTAAACCACTATTGACTTAGCTTTTATCCCCATAGACATAGAATTATAAAACTGCTATGGCGGCAGTGTTTGAAATGAGCTCTTTCCTGGATGCGGGCAAAAAAAGTGCTACTTATTTAACTGGACCTGCAAGCAGCTTTTGATATTGTTAATCATTCCCTTCTATTATCTAGGTTGTGTGACCTTGGGCTTCCTGGAATGCCCCTTTGCAGATTGTTCCTTTAGTGTTCAGTCAAATGATTCATTCATTCATTAAAACGTGATATACTGCCCCCTCGTGGGGTCATCAGGACGGTTTACAATAAAATATTAAAATTTAATAAAAGTCAGAAAAGAACTCCATAGTTTGAGAGGATAGAGAGACTCAAGATAAGGCAACATGAGGGAGAGAAAAGAGAACATACATAAGGGAAAATATAGAGGGAAGTAGATGCTTGGTTACTATAGAGGATTAGTGAAGTTCTGATAGTGTTAAACAAAACAGATGCATCTTGAGGATTCATTTAAACTTACAGTAGGTTGGTTCTAGACACAGTGAATAAGGGAGATTGTTCCATAAGAAAGGGGCCAAGAAATAAGCTGAACGACATGTTGCTTCCAAACGGGCCTGAGAAGGAGATGGAAGAAAAAGGTGATTCAAGTGAAGAGAATGAAGAGATCGATGAGGGAATTTGTAAAATGATAGCTTAGGAGAGATAAGAGGGAGTGCTGGAATGCAGTGTTTTATGAACCCGAGTCAGAATTTTGAACTGTATGCAGAAGGAAATGGGAAGCCAATGCAACTGTTGTAAAAAGGGGGTTATATGATCATAGCAGGATGCATGAAATATTAACTTAGCTGCAGTATTTTTGAGAAGTTGAAGACTGTTCAATTCATAGAGGGGGAGCCCGGCCAAAACAGAGCTGCAGTAATTGATGCAAGATAAAGCGTAGTTACTCACCTGTAACAGGTGTTCTCCAGGAGCAGCAGGAATCAGTCCTCACATATGGGTGACGTCGGCGCCGACGGAGCCCTCGCGGAGCAATTTTCCCCAGCTTTCAAAGAAAGCCTTTGGGAATTGCAGCGCGCATGCGCGGTCGCCTTCCCGCCCAAGGGTGCCATCTTAGCCAGTCTGATGACATAGCTAAAAGACAGCATAAAAATTTGCAAAAAAACTTAAGCAGATGATTGCAACTCCAAGGGGAGGAGGGAGGGTTGTGAGGACTGATTCCTGCTGCTCCTGGAGAACACCTGTTACAGGTGAGTAACTACGCTTTCTCCAGGACCAAGCAGGAAGTCAGTCCTCACATATGGGACTCCCAAGCTTAAGGCTACCGGAGACCCTAAGCACAAAAATGAGCTCCCTCTAGCTCAGCAGCACAGAAGGAAGGAATCTTCGCTGAATTATTACCCACCGGTAGCCCACATCCGGGATGGAGGGTAGGAGTTGCTCAAACCTCAAAGAGATTACGGAGGACTGCCTGTCCGAAAGCACTGTCCCTGCGGGACTCCCTCTCGAGACAGTAATGGACCGCAAAAGTCTGGCTCGAAGACCAAGTAGCGGCCCGGCAGATGTCTGCCAGCGGAACAGAGCGGAGGTAAGCCACTGACGTAGCCTTTGCCCGAACACAATGAGCCGTGACTCGACCATCCAAGGAGAGCCCGGCTGCCCCATAAGCCCAAGTGATACAGTCCGCAACCCAGATGGACAGAGTACGCTTGGAGACCGGGAGCCCCAATTTATTGGGATCAAAAGACACAAAAAGCTGAGCAGCTTTACGGTGCTCCCGCGTACGGTCAAGGTAGAGGTTCAATGCCCTTCTACAGTCCAGGGTATGGAGGACCATTTCAGCTCGGCTGGAGTGTGGTCTGGGAAAGAAGGTCGGAAGTACCACCTCCTGATTGATGTGAAAAGGGGAGACCACTTTCGGAAGAAATTTTGGGTGTGTCCGTAGGACTACCCTATTTTTGTAGAACCGAGTGTAAGGGGGATCAGACACGAGGGCCTGCAATTCACTTACGCGTCTAGCGGAAGTGAGGGCTATCAAGAACAATGTTTTCCAAGAAAGAAAACGGAGAGAGAGAACAGGTAGCCATAGGTTCAAAAGGCGGACAGGTGATCCGCTGTAAAACCACATTCAGATCCCAGTCAGGCGCTGGCGGGCGCAGAGGTGGTTTAAGTAGAAGGAGACCTCGGAGAAACCTCGCTACGAGAGGGTCGCTGGAAAGAGGTCTGCCGTCCACTGGTACATGATGTGCTGAAAGAGCACTGAGGTGAACTTTGACGGAGTTGGACTTAAGTCCCAGATTAGAGAGGTAGAGCAAGTACTGCAAGATCACCGACACCGAGCAGGAGAAGGGATCCTGAGACTGCTGGGTACACCAAACGGAAAAGCGACGCCATTTAAGGGCGTAGCATTTGCGGGTAGAAGGTCGCCGAGAAGCTAGGACGACGTCTTCCACCTCTGCCGGCAGGAGAAGGGGAGCAAGGACTACCCTCTCAGCAGCCAGGCCATTAGATTGAGAGATCTGAGGTTGGGGTGTAGCAGAGACCCCTGATCCTGAGTGAGGAGATCCGGTTGAAACCCCAGAGGGAATGGATCCTCTACCGCTAATTGCAGCAGGAGTGGAAACCACGGCTGTCTGGGCTAGCGAGGGGCCACCAGGATCATGGAAGCCTTGTCTCGGAGAACCTTGAAAAGAGTTCGAGAGACTAGCGGAATGGGAGGAAAAGCATACAGAAGGCTCTCCGACCATGAGAGTAGAAAAGCGTCTGCCGCAACTCGAAGGGGATGTGGCTGACGAGAGCAGAAGCGAGGAAGTTGCCGGTTGTGAGGACTGGCAAAGAGATCCATCATGGGGAGGCCCCACTTTAGAAAGAGCTTCTGAACTACCAAGGGATCCAGGCGCCACTCGTGCGGCTGGAGGATCCTGCTGAGTTTGTCCGCCAGGCAATTTTCTTGGCCTGGGAGATAAACTGCCTTGAGGAGAATGCCGTGACTGACGGCCCAAGAGCAGAGCTTCTGTGCTTCCCGACAGAGAAGGAAGGAGCCCGTGCCCCCCTGTTTGTTCACGTAGAACATGGCAACTTGATTGTCCGTCTGGACAAGGACGGACTGGTGAGAGGTCAGGTGGGAGAAAGCCTTGAGAGCCAGGCGGATCGCTCTGAGCTCCAGGAAGTTGATCTGCTGAGCAGACTCCCACGTGGTCCAGAGGCCCTGAGTACGTGCCCCTTGGCAATGTGCTCCCCAACCCAGGAGGGACGCATCTGTCGTCAGCACCTGGGCCGGCTGAGGTGACTGAAAAGGCATGCCGAGTACCAGGTTCGGCCGATGAAGCCACCACTGGAGAGACGAGGCCAGCGGCTCGGAGACGCGCACTAGGTCTGCTAGGCCGCCTGTGGCTTGTTGCCACTGCTTGCGAAGACACCATTGAGCAGGCCGCATATTCAGGCGGGCATTGGGGGTCACATGGACGGTGGAAGCCATATGGCCGAGCAGTCTCAGGAAGCGCCTGGCAGAGACCAGGGACTGGCTGCGAAAACGGTCGGCTAGGTCCATGAGCCGTTGAGCCCTGTCGAGAGGCAGGAAAGCTCGCGCCTGAGGAGTGTGCAGTCTTGCGCCGATGAACTCGAGATCCTGTGAGGGGAGCAAAGTGGACTTTGCGAAGTTTATGACAAAGCCCAAGTACTGCAGAAGAGTCACCGTGCGGTGTGTGGCGTTGGTGACCTCCGGAGCGGACGCTGCTCTGATGAGCCAGTCGTCGAGGTACGGAAAGACATAGAGGCCGTGAAGCCGTAGATGGGCCGCCACCACCGCGAGACATTTTGTGAAGACTCGCGGTGCGGAGGACAGGCCAAAGGGCAGTACCCTGTACTGGTAATGATTTCCTGCCACCACAAACCTTAGGTATTGGCGGTGGCTTGGGTGGATGAGGATGTGCGTGTAGGCATCCTTTAGATCCAAGGAGCATAGCCAATCTCCCTGCTGGAGGTAGGGCAGAAGGATTCCAAGGGTAAGCATTTTGAACTTTTCCCGCACGAGGAACCTGTTGAGGTTGCGCAAGTCCAGGATGGGTCTGAGGCCTCCTGTTCTTTTTGGTACTAGAAAATACCTGGAATAAAAGCCTTGACCTCTCAGGTGGTGGGGCACCGGTTCCACCGCCTGTTCCTGTAGAAGACCTGCTAACTCCTGAAGGAGTAAGTCCCTGTGCAGGGGGAGTCGTGGAGGTTCTCCCGGGAAGTAGGAGGGAGGGACCTGGTGGAAGTGGAGAAGATAGCCTTCTCTTACGACTTGAAGCACCCAGGCATCTGAAGTGATGTTGGACCACCTGTGGGCGAAGTGAACCAGCCGGCCTCCGGTGCTGGGAGGGGCCAGCGGAGGGGGAGAGGCTATGCTGAAGGAGTCAAAAACCCCCACCCTGCTGAGCAGGGGCTGGTGGTGCAGGCTTGGGGGCTTGCTGCCTACGGGACCCGTTACCCCGTCTCTTGGCCTGCTGGCCCTGTTGGGGAGCTGCGGGGGCCTGATATTGGGGGTAGTGTTTATAGGCAGCCGCCTTTCTCGGGTAAAAGGACTTCTTTCCCGAGCCCTTCTTTTTCTGGGAAGGGGCGGAGGTCTTCCTAGAAAGCCTAGTCCTGGTGAGAGTCTCTGTCTCTAGTTGTGCAGCCTTCTCGTCCATAGGTTTGCCAAAGAGGTTTTCACCTCGGCAGGGGACATCGACCAACTTGTCCTGCACCCAGGGCTCAAGGTCAGACGACTGAAGCCAAGCCTGTCGGCGGGCACCGATGCCGGCTGCAGCCACTCGAGCCGATGCTTCAAAGCCATCATAGGCTGCTCGGGATATGAATTTTGAGCATTCCCGAATGCCAGTGGACAAGGCTAGGAACCTCCGCAAAGGTTCCTCGGACAATCCAGCGGAGAATCCGGCTAGCTCTTTAGCCAGGTCTCGGAGATACATGCCCATGTATAGCTGGTAGGTCTGGACACGACACGCAAGCATAGAGCCCTGGAAACACTTCTTACCAAGGCCATCCAGGTTACGGGCCTCCCTGCCAGGAGGCACCGAGGAGTGCATCTTCTGGCTCTTAAGACGATGCATGGCCGATTCCACTACCATGGAATGGTGTGGTAGCTGTGCTTTTTGGAAACCAGGGCTCTTGCGGACTCGATAGATAGAATCGACCCGCTTGCTCAGGACCGGCGAGGAGGCCGGACTCTCCCACATGCGGAAGAGTAGTCGTTCCAGCATGGGAGGAACCGGTACAGTAAAGTGTTCCCTGGCGGGAGAGTCATATTGGAGGGCGTCGAGCTCTTCGGCTCGAGGCTCCTCCTCGGGATCCGCAGGGAAGGCCAAAGCCTTGGCCATATCCCTGACGAAGTCCGAGAACCGGGCATCCTCCGGAGGGGACTGCTTCCGAGGTTCGGACTCAGGCGAGTCCGAGGGGACACACCGAGTCCGAAAAGAATCAGGCGACTCTTCCTCTTCAGACTCCCAGACCGACTCCGAGGAGGAATCGGTGGGGTCGGCCCGGGCAGGCTGAGGCGCCGGCCGCCCCGACGCCGAGGGAGTCGGCGTCAACGACCTCGGTCCCGAACGGGAGGCCGAGGGTGACCTCGACCGAGGATCGACTCGAGTTCGCATGGACTCGAGGATCGGCTTGGTCTCCGGGGTCGACTTAGACGTCGACGTCCCGGCGGTCGGGGCAGCGGCGCCAGCGAGGCTAGCGAGCAGTGCCCGCTGCTGGTCCATGAAGGCAGACAGTCTGCTCTCCAAGGCCGTCAACCTGAGTCCGACCTCAGGTGACCCAGCAGCCCCCGACTCGGGCCCCGACGGTGTCGGGCCCGACGTCGGCGGTCTCGGAGGCGAGTCCAGGAGGACCACAGGACTTACCCGAGCAGGCAGCTCCGACTCCATGCGAGGTCGCTTCGAGAGGTGCTCCTTCTCCAAGGACCCGGGACGGCTATCGGGGCTATGCGACCTGGCCCTCGCGGAGCCAGGAGCGTCCACCGACGCCGCCCTCGCGGGTTTCACCTTCCGTCGATGGTCCCCGGAGGGAGAACCCCTGTCGGAGGAACTCCGGCGACGGTCAGAGCTGGAACCTCTGGACGCCGAGGCCTCCGACGAGGTCCGGGTACGGCTGGGGTCAGCGAAGATCCTATCCCGCTGATGCCGCCGACTTCTCAACGCTTTGGAGGACATTTTGCCACAGGCCCACAGATCATTTCCTCATGATCCGGGCCCAGGCAGCGGAGGCAATTATCGTGTGTGTCAGTTAGTGACATATTTCGGTCACACTGACCACACCGCTTGAAACCACTGGCAGCCATCGGGGGAAAAAAGGGCCCCTGCGAGGTCAAAAGACCGGGCTGCCAGTGAAAAAACCAAAAACGAAACTGACTAAATCAGAAAAACCGAAAAAGAAGAAGAGGACTCGTGACCGGCGTCGCGAGTCCGGGCGGGAAGAAGACCGGCGTCAAACCGAAGGAAAAAAGAGAATAAAATCAATTTTCACGGGGACACGACGGGTACGTCTGTAGGGCTCCGCGGAAAAAAGAAGACTGGCTAAGATGGCACCCTTGGGCGGGAAGGCGACCGCGCATGCGCGCTGCAATTCCCAAAGGCTTTCTTTGAAAGCTGGGGAAAATTGCTCCACGAGGGCTCCGTTGGCGCCGACGTCACCCATATGTGAGGACTGACTTCCTGCTTGGTCCTGGAGAACATGAGAGAAACAACCAATGTGATTAAAGCAGGGGTGGAAAGAACAGATCTAAAATTTCTGATCAGACGAAGAAACAGGAAAGAGCTATTGTGAGCATGAAAAGAGAGCAGAATCAATAACACCCAGATAATGAAATGAGGATGTGACTGTGATAGGCGAGCCACAGAGTGTCGGCGAGAGAGTTGGGGGAGACAGTGGACCGGATAGCCACGTGGCAGTGGTCTTCAAAGGGCTGAGCTTAAGATGATTATCCTTTAACCAAGTAAGCGTAGTTACTCACCTGTAACAGGTGTTCCCCAGGTACAGCAGGAATCAGTCCTCACTTATGGGTGACGTCGGCACTGATGGAGCCTGTGTGGAGCAATTCCCCAGCTTTCAAAGAAAGCCTTTGGGATTGCTACCACGCATGCATGGTCCTCTTCCCGACCAAGGATGCCATCTTGCTCAGTCAGGTCCCTTAGCTCGAGTCCTATCAAGCAGATGGCAAGGGAAGGACAAAAATACAGCAACTCATCAGGGGAGGAGGGAGGGTAGCGAGGCCTGATTCATGCTGTCTGCTGTCCCTGGAAACACCTGTTACAGGTGAGTAACTATGCTTTCTCCAGGAACAAGCAGGAAGTCAGTCCTCACTTATGGGACTCCCTAGCTACAGGCTACCGAACCTGTAACCAAAAAACGCCTCCGTGAGGCTGTAAGCAGAAGCCGAAGCCTGAAGGAGCCCAAGTCCTCGGGACAAAGCCCTCGGTAGCCGTGAAAAAGGGTCGGCGGGCAGGAGTTGCTTATATGCTGAACAGATTACGGAGTACAGCCTGGCCGAAGGCACTGTCCTGGCAGGACTCCTGCTTCAGGCAGTAGTGGGCGGTGAAGGTATTCGTAGAAGACCAGGTTGCCACCTGGCAGATGTCCATCATGGGCACGGAGTGAGCAAGGCCACCGAGGTCGCATTGACTCGGACCCCATGAGCAGTGACTCAACGATCCTGAGGGATGCCCGCCTTCGCATGGGCGAACACGATGCAGTCCGCCACCCAAATAGAGAGGGTGCGTTTGGTAACTGCTTGCCCCTGCCTATTGGGATCGTAGGTCACGAAACGTCTGTCAGACTTGCGGTGAGTCTGGATGCGCTGCAAATAGAAGGCGAGGGCTCACTTGCAGTCTAGGGTGTGGAGAGCCGCCTACACCTGGTTGGCATGGGCCTTGGGAAGAAGGTCGGGAGCACTCTCTCTTGGTTGAGATGAACGCAGACATGGCCTTGGGTAAGAATTTAGGATGGGTCTGGAGGACCACCCTGTTCCGATAAAACCTGGGGCACCAGCCATGAGCGCCTGAAACTCACTGAATCGGCGAGCTGAGGTCAGCGCCACCAGGAAGGCCACCTTCCATGACTTCAGCCCTTCCCTCGAGAGGTGGAAGAGGTACTAGAGAACCCACCGAACCGGGCATGAGAAGGAGTCAATCTGGTGTTCTGAGCATCAGACGGAGAAGCGTTTTCACTTAAAGGCATAAGCCTGCCTAGTGGAGTACTTCCTCGAGGCAAGGAGGATTTCCTCGACCTCCTATGGAAGGGTCAGAGAGGCCAGAGAGACCCGTTCAGCCGCCAGGCCTTGAGGGCACTGTTCCCTCTAAGCTGTGCGCGTGTGCGCGCGCACACACCTCGCCGAGCGAGCGCACATACTTTACAACAGAGCGCACAAAAATTACAGCTCTGATTCTGATAGAAAACAACACAGACGTCTTAAAATTTAAAAGTTATGATTGTAATTACTAGAAATTTCCCGCTTCATTTAGTAATCGTCTATTTTAATTTAATTTTATTAAAATCAATGTGGTGTACATACTGTATTCTGATGTGTAGTCAAATTTTAAAGTATATAACTCCGAGTGTCGTTATGTGGCGCACAAAAATTTAACCTTCCTTCAAAAGTTGCACACAGCTGATATTTTATGCGCACACAGCCTACAGAAAATTAGAGGGAACATTGCTTGAGGGATAGGGAGGTTAGGTTCAGGTGCAGTTCCCGACCCTCTTCCTGTGTTAGCAAGTCCCTGGCAGAGTATCAGCGATGCCCCGTCCCGTTGAGCCTTGAACAGAGTCCTCCAAATGAGGGGGGAAAGGAGGGAATGCATACAGGAGGATCAGTCCAGAAGAAATACATTAGGGCCCGCCCTGCCCGGGTGCGGTATCAGGCCACAAAAGTGAGGGAGCTGTGTATTCTGGGGGCTGGAGAAGAGGTCTATCGCTGGAGTACCCCAGCGTAGAAACAGCCAGCCTGCCACTCTGGGATACAGTCACCACTTGTGGGGGCGAAGGATTCTGCTGAGTCTGTCCGCCAGGCCATTCTCCTGACCCGGTAGGTACGTTGCCTTGTGGGACATCCTCCGTCAGGTGGTGAAAGAGCAGATGAGGGCCGCTTCCCTACAGAGGGAGCACGACCCCGTGCTCCCCCTCCTTGTTGATGAATAACATCGCTACCCGGTTGTCGGTCTATACCAGAACCGACTTCCTGCTGAGGAGATCCTCAAAGGCCCTCAGGGCACACTGGATGGCCCTGAGCTCGAGCAGGTTTATCTGCTGCTGAGCTTCCGCGTGTGACCATTGCCCCTGCGTGCAGAGAGACCCGCAATGGGCTCCCCACCCTAACAGGGAAGCATCTGTAGTCAGAACCACATTGTGTTGTCTGGCCTGAAAGGGAGATCCCCGCAGGAGGTTGCGGGGGTTTTGCCACCAGTTCAGGGACAAGCAGAGGTTGGGTAGAACCCTGATTGGGTCCTTGAGGTGTCCGAGGGACTGGCTCCATTGGGTACTCAGACACCACTGAGCCGTCTGCATCTGCAGGCGGGAGTGAGGAACCACATGCACAGTCGAGGCCATGTGGCTCAGGAGACATAGCATAGACAGAGCGGTGACTTGGTTGGTGCTTTGGATGCAAGCCGCCAAAGCTCGGAGATGGGTGGATCGATCCACCGGCATGAAGGCAATGGCCTGCCGAGTATCGAGGCACACCCCGATGAACTCGAGAGCCTGCAATGGGTTGAGGTGAGACTTTGGGTAGTTGACCAAGAACCCCAAGCTCTCCAAGAGGACGACAGTGCGCGACATCACTTGCGAAGCCTCGCTTGATGGAGGAGCCCGTAATGAGCCAGTCGTCAAGGTAGGGAAAAACCAGCACACCCCAACACCAAAGGTGAGGGGCAGCCACAATGAGGCACTTCGTGAAGACCCGTGGGGCGGATGCAAGGCTGAAGGGGAGCACCCTATACTGGAAGTGCTCTCCCTGTACCCTGAAACGCAGGTACTGCCTGTGTTGGGGGTGGATCAAGATATGGGCATAAGCATCCTTCAGATCCAAGGAGCATAGCCAGTTGCCCTGCCAGAGGAAGGGCAGAAGCACGCCAAGAGATAACATCTTGAATTTCTGCCACACCAGGAACTTGTTTAGCCTGCAGAGGTCGAGGATGGGCCACAACCCCCCCATCTTTTTCAGGAAGAGGAAGTACCGGGAATAAAAGCCTCAACCTCGAAGGTGGGGAGGGACCTTCGACTGCCCGTTGAGCAAGGAGGGAGTGCAAGTCCCGCTGCAGCAGAAGATGGTGTGCGGTGAGTCGAGGAGGCTCCACCAGGGAGAAAGGAGGTGGAAGCCTGTCGAAATGGAGGCAATAGCCCTCTCCGATGACCTGGAGAGCCCAGGTGTCCGAGATGATGAGCGCACACGACGGGGTGAAGCAGGAAAGGTGTCCCCCCACTGGCTGCTGTATCGTTGGGGGGCGAGGGGCCATGCTGCTGGAGTCAGAACCCCTGAGGGGGTTGTGGGGGAGCCGGCATCTGGGTCTTCAGGCCCTTTAGTTTACGGTGGCCCTGGCTGGGCTTCCCCTGTGCGGGAATGGTCGGTGTGGGGGTAGCCGAGTACGGTGTGTAGCTGTGGTACTGGAGGCCTTTCCTCGGGAAGAAGGGCTTCTTGGTTGGCTGCTTCTTCCGAGGCAGCATAGAGGTCTTGCGGGAGAGACGGGTCCTAGTGACGTACTCCGTCTCGTTCTGCGCAGCCTTCTCCTCCATTGGCCTACCAAAAAGTTGTTCACCGAGGCACGGCATGTCCAGGAGCTTCTCCTGCATCCACTGTTCCAAATCCGAAGATTGGAGCCATACTTGGCGGCGGGCTCCGATGCCTGCGGCCGCCACCCGAGCCAATGTCTCAAAGCTATCATAGGAGGCTTGAGAGAGATACTTGGAGCAGTCGGCCACAGATTTCAACAGGGCGCGGAATCTGTGAGGGGCTCCCCCTCGAGGCCCGCGGAGAAACCTCCAAGTTCCTTTGCCAGGTCGCGTAGGAACATACCAATGTATAATTGGTATGCCTGGATGCGAGAGGAGAGCATGGAACCCTGATAGGCCTTGCAGCCCAGGGCATCAAGGGCTCTCGATTCTCAGCCCAGTGGTACCGATGAGTGGGATTTTGGGCTCTTTTGCTTCCCCATGGCCGATTCCACCACCATCGAGGTGTGTGGGAGTTGGGTTTTTCGGAAGCCGGGCCTGCACTGCACCTTGTACATGGTGTCAAGGTGCTTGCTCACAATAGGAACCGAGGCTGGGGCCTCCCACATGCGGAGCAACAGTTGGGATAAAATCAGCGGTACAGGCACAGTGAGGGATTCCCTGGGTGGGGACTCGAACTGAAGAATATTGAGTTCTTCAGCATGAGGGTCCTCCTCGGCCTAGGTGACCAGGCTGAGAGCCTGAGCCATGTCCTGGATAAACACCAAGAAGGAGGTGTCCTCAGGTGGTGAGCTGGAATGCAGGTGGCGAGGGGTCCAACGGAAGATCCCGGTGGGTATAGGTTTCTGGGGAGGTGTCCCCATCGGACTCCCAATCTGAAAAATCGGTCGAGGGATCCGAGCCAGGCAGGTCTCCCTGTCTGATGGCCGGCGGCCTGGAGCCAGAGGCCCTGGATGATCTTGCCTTCAAGGAACGGGAGAGCGAGCGAGACCGACGTTGAGGACCCTCATAAGGTCAGCGGCTCTCGGTGGTTTCCTGGACGGATTTGGGTGTCCAACGCGAGGGACCCACGGTCTCTGGGTGCAAGTCAGTGAAGCTGGCCGTGAACGCCTGCTGGGAAGCAATGAACACAGAAATGCTGCGTTCAAGCACCAGCATATGGGACTCCCACGTGGGCATGGGACCCTGGGACGCCGATGCCAGGGTCACCGGATTGAGCGTTGAGGAAGAGAGGGGGTCCTCACCGAAACGACCCTCAGGAGACTAGGCGCCTTCACTGGAGGCCTCCGTTTCCCTGCGAGGTACCTTGCGGGGCCGCTCCTTGTCCGACTCTTGGGAATGCTGAAGGGGACTAAGCGACAGGGCACGGGAGCGTTCTCGCTTGTCATGAGTCCCAACCAGCGACTTCAAGGCCTTCTTTTTGCATCGTTCCACCTCAGGGGACCCCTGGTCAAAGTGCTGCCAAGAACACAGGGCCGGAGGGGGAGAACCCGCTGGAGGAGAGACGACCAAGGGCGCCACCGGAGACTCTGAGGCGGCCTTCCGGAAAATGTCTTTGGACTTCTGTTTACGACTGAGCAGGGCCTTAGAGGACATTTTCCTACAGAGCAAACAGAGTTCTGGATCATGGTCGGCTCCCAGGCACCGCAGACAACAGTCATGAGTGTCTGTAAGTGACATGTTCCTAGACCATCTATCACATTTTTTAAATTCGGTGGCCATGAGGCCAAAAATGGCCCCTGCGAAGTCGAAGATCCACACGGCCAGTGGTTGGGGGAGAAAAAAGGCGTGAAGCCCGAACAAAAAAAATTAGGAAACATGTATATCCCTGAGAGCTCTGAAGTAGAGCAGGGGAAAGGACGGAAAGAGGATCGGTGCAACCGGAAAAAAAGAGAGCCTGTTAAGGCGAGGAAAACAAAACTTTTTCCGAGGGACGAGGACCTGCGTCTGAAGGGCTCTGCAGAAAAAGGGAGACTGAGCAAGATGGCACCCTTGGGCGGGAAGAGGACCACGCATGCGTGGTACCAATCCCAAAGGCTTTCTTTGAAAGTTGGGGAATTGTTCTGCACGGGCCCCGTCGGTGCAGACGTCATCCATAAGTGAGGAATGACTTCCTGCTTGTTCCTGGAGAAGCTACATAACAGACACTGATCGAGTGAGGACAAATCAGGTGAGAAAGGGTCCGTGAAGAAGCAGGATGATATCTGCATACAGATATGCAGAGATGCTCTGCTGCTGAATTAAAAGAGCCAAAGGAGTCAAAAAGGTTTTGAAAAGGGGCCAGGACCGAACCCTGTGGTACACCACATCTGAGTGGAAAGTAAGTGGATATTAAGGCACCTGTGAGGACCTGAAATGAACGAAACAAAGACAGAACAGTTCCACTGAGACCAATGTCGTATAATTATGATTGATGAAATCAAAAGCTGCATATAGAGGGAAACAGCTATATTGGTATTGGGATGATCAAATGCATTATTTATTTATTTATTTACATTCTCTTATATACCGCGCTATTCTACATCAGTGTGGTTTACATTGAACAAACTGAAATTACATTGAACAGGGCATTATAACTTGGAAATAACTATTTTACCCCTCACTTGGTTTGCAGCTTGTCATGCTGTGAGGGCTTGTGTGCATCAGTGATGTTGAGAGCTAAACTATTGGTAGTTTAACTACTGACAGGGTCTCCCAAGATGGACAGGTCTCAGCTGAGGTGCCAGACCAAGACAAACCACCCATCTGGGCAGCAGCAGAATGGGATAGTGTAGACGGCGGAGGATCACATTTCTGTGACAACAGCAACACCACCAAACTAAAACTGCACTGAAGAAAGGCCCGGCAATCTACTTCTGTATCTTGCCATGAAAACCCAATGGATAGTTACAACAAAACAAATTGTGCTATAGTGCTGGAAGATGAGACCCCCAGGTCAGAAGGCACTCAACTAGCTACTGGGGAAGAGCTGAAGACTTTTCAGAGTAAAGCCAGCATTTATGATGTGGTTGGATCAAAGCCCTCGGGACGTCTGACTGCTGATGTAGTTGTGCATGAAATGAGAGTCAGAAGCTGTAAGGATGTCTTACACATTGGAACATGGAACGTACGAAGCATGAACAAAGGGAAGTTGGAGGTGGTCAAGAATGAAATGGAACGTGTACAACTTGATCTGTTGGGTGTCAGCGAACTGAAATGGACTGGCATCGGGCACTTTGCATCAGATGATCACATGGTCTACTATGCTGGAAATGAAAGACAAAGAAGAAATGTTGCATTTATAATAAAGAAGAAACTTGCAAGAACTGTAATGAAATACAATGCAGTCAGTGAACGCTTAATCTCTATCCGTCTACGAGGAATGCCTATCAACACAACTATAATTCAAGTATATGCCCCAACAACAGCTGCAGAAGAGAATGAAATTGAAGAGTTCTATGAACAAGTACAAGCTGAAATTGACAGAACATGCAAACAGGATATCCTGATAGTCATGGGTGACTGGAACGCAAAAGTTGGCAACAAAGAAGAAGGCAAAGTAATTGGAAAATATGGACTTGGCAACAGAAATGAAGCTGGAGAAAGACTGATAGAATTCTGCAAGACCAACGATCTATTCATCTCAAACACCTTCTTCCAGCAACACAAGCGGCGACTGTACACATGGACTTCACCCAATGGATTGGATAAAAATCAAATTGACTACATCTGTGGAAGTCAACGATGGAAAAGCTCTACAACATCAACAAAGACAAAACCTGGAGATGACTGTGGTACAGATCATCAACTACTAGTATGCAAACTCAAGCTAAAGTTGAAAAAGAGCAAACCACTCATGAATGCAGCAAAATATGACCTTGAGAATATACCACTGGAATTTAAAGACTGCCTGCAAAATTGATTTGCTGCTTTAGATACAAATGATAGAGCTCCAGAAGAGTTATGGAATGACATCAAGAAGATTGTGTTGGAAGAAAGCGAGAAGTCTCTACAAAAGGTGAAAAAAAACCCGGCCAAAATAGATGACGGAAGAAACTCTGAAAATTGCCCAGAAACGCAGAGAAGCTAAAGCCAGAGGAGAAAGAAAGACAATCGCAGAACTCAACAGAGATTTCCAACATGCAGCAAGACAGGACAAGGAAAAGTACTACAATGACGCATGCAAGGAAATAGAAGCAGAAACTATTAGAGGAAGAACAAGATCGGCTTTCCTAAAGCTACGAGAGTTAAAGAAAAAGTTCTAGCCTCGAATTGAAATGTTACAAGGTGCTCAAGGTTCTATGTTGAATGATGCTGAGAAGATCAAAAAAAGATGGAAGGAATATACTGAGTTTTTATATGATAAAGATCAAGTGGAGCAACAGCCGTTTCAACCTGCTTATGATCGGGAACCACTGGTGATGAAAGAAGAAGTTGAAGCAGCATTGAAAGCCTTATCAAAGAACAAAGCACCAGGCATTGATAGCATTCCCATAGAAGTATTACAGCAATCTGATGCAGCTGTTACTGTACTTACAAGGCTCTGCAAAGAAATATGTAAGACAGCATCATGGCCAACTGACTGGAAAAGATCTGTGTTTATACCAATACTAAAGAAAGGTGATCCAACTGACTGTGGACATTATCGCACAATCGCTCTGATCCCACATGCCAGCAAGATTCTACTGAAGATTATTCAAAAGAGACTAAACCATAACTGGAAGAAGAACTACCTGAAGTGCAAGCAGGGTTCAGGAAAGGGCGAGGAACGAGAGACATCATTGCGGATGTGAGATGGATCCTTGAAAAGACTAAAGAATACTAAAAGGATACCTATTTGTGCTTTATCGACTATAACAAAGCTTTTGACTGTGTAAACCATGAGAAACTCTGGGCGACATTAAGAAGCATGGGTATACCAGAACACCGGATCGTACTCTTGCACAATCTGTACATTGATCAAGAAGCAACAGTTCGAACAGAACAAGGAGAAACAGAATGGTTTAAAATAAGCAAAGGTGTAAGACAAGGCTGCATAATTTCCCCCTACCTGTTTAATTTATATGCAGAACAAATCATCAGAGAAGCAGGATTGTATGAAGACAACAGAGGTGTGAAGATTGGTGGAAGACTCATCAACAACCTTCTCTATGCTGATGATACCACATTACTGGCTGAAAGTGAAGATGATCTGAAACATTTGTTTCTCATAATCAAAGAACAATCTCAAAATGGGCCTGCACCTTAATGTGTAAAAAAGACAAAGATCATGACAACTGGCATAATCAACAGGTTCATCGTTGAAGGAGAAGAAATTGAAATCGTGAACAACTTTAACCTACTTGGATCAACTATCAATAAAGAAGCAACAAGCAGCCAAGAAATCAGAAGATGCATTGCTCTTGGCAGAATGGCTATGAAAGACCTAGATAAGATTCTCAAGAGCAGAGATGTCTCTCTCCATACAAAGATTCAACTTGTTCAAGCCATGGTATTTTCAATAACATCATATGGATGTGAAAGCTGGACAGTGAAAAAGATAGACAGGAAGAAAATTGATGCCTTTGAATTATGGTGCTGGCGGCGAATACTGTGTATACCATGGACTGCCCGAAGAACAAACCAGTTGGTACTGGAGGAGATCAAACCTAAGCTTTCTTTAGAAGTTCAGATGACAAGACTTTGACTTTCATACTTTGGACACATCATGCGAAGAAAGAGATCATTAGAGAAAGACATCATGCTTGGCAAGATAGAAGGTCAACGCAAAAGAGGAAGGCCAGCAATGAGATGGATCAATACAATAACAGCAGCCATGGGTTACCAGTCTGTCAACAATGAGCTGCCTGACTGAAGACCGAACACAATTTAGGATAGCTATCCAGAGGGTCGCCTTGAGTCGACTCAGACTTGATGGCACTTAACAACAACAACTATTTTACAGGGAACATGGGCTATGGAGGGTTAAGTGGCTTGCCCAAGACCACAAGGAGCACCTGTGGGACTAGAAACCCCAGTCCTTCTGGCCCAAGGTTGCTGTCCTCTAGTGGGATTTGAACTCCTGACCTTCCGGCCTGAAGTACCTTGCCCCAACCACTAGGCCACTCCTCCACTCCATTATGAACTTCACTGAGCAATGACATAATTTAATTTAATTTAATTAACAGATTATTTATATACCGCTCCTTCCATTGATCAGGTGCGGTTTCCATATAACAACAATAAACAGTGTGGTCTGTTTTTACATATAACATTTGTAGCTAGGTAAATACAGTTAACAATTAACAATTAACAGTTAGTAAACTATGTACAGTTGAACATAATTAAACTATATACATTGTTCTGTTTTTCATTTACTTATTCGCTTTGTTTTAGGGTGTATCACTTCATTCTTTTGATGAGTTGTGTATTACTCGGGGTAGGATTATCCTTTATCCAGTTGGGGTGTGTTGGGTGTGCTGGTCAAGGATCCATAATGCTTTGTGAATAAGTGTGTTTTGAGTTTTTTTCTGAACTCCATTATGTCGGGTAATTGTCTTAGTTCTATTGGGATTGTGTTCCACAAGATAGGGGCTGCATGGGAGAAGGCTTTCTTGTTAGTGGATTTATTGGCCCTAATGAATTCTTTTGGTGTGGTTAGTTTATTTAGCTGGTCTCTCCTTTGTAGATTATGTGTAGGTTCTATTTTGATAAGGTTATTTATGGGCAGGGGTGCTGTATTTGTTATGGCTTTGTAGGTGGTTAATATAGTTTTATATTCTATGCGGCTTTGAATCGGGAGCCAGTGTAGATATTCTAAAATTGGGGTTATATGTTGGAAAGGTGGGGCTTTCGTTATGGTCCTTGCTGCTGCGTTTTGTGCTAATTGAAGTTTTTTTATGGCTTCCTTGCTTACGCCAAGTAAGGTTAGGTTTGCGAAGTCAAAATGTGGGGTTATGATTGCTTGTATGACGCGTTGGAAATCCTGTAAGTGCATTAGTGGGCGGAGTTGCTTTAATATTTTTAGTTTAAAGTAAACTTTTTTTGCTATGTTTCTTACATGTGTGTCCATGTTGAGATGTTTATCCAGTATAACACCTAAGTAGCGTATTTCAGTTTTCAGTATGATATTATTATTTTGCAATGTAATATGCGAGGGGGGAATAAATGTTGTGCATTTAGTTACTATTAGGGCTTCTGTTTTTGAGTGATTGATGTGTAGATTGTTTTCATTTAGCCAGGTGTTGATTTCAGTGAGGCAGTCGTTAATGAGTTGTGTAGGGATATTTGGGATTTTGAATGGGACATACATCATTATGTCGTCCGCATATAAGTGATAGAGGACATTGAATTTTTTAAATATTTTACAGATGTGTTTTAAATATATGTTAAAAAGCAATGCTGACAGAGCTGAGCCTTGTGGGAGGCCTAGTTCTTGTTTGTATGTTTTTGATGAGAGATTACCGATTTGTACCGTTTGTGATCGTTCTGTTAGATAAGAAGTAAACCACTTTAGGACAGTGGATTTAATACCTATTTGTTTAAGTTTATTGATCATTATTGAGTGGTGAACACTGTCGAAGGCTGCAGACACGTCTATGAATATGAGTAAGAATGCTTGTTTAGGTTTGTCTATTCCCCTCACAAGTGTATCGATTAGCACTGTTAGTAGTGATTCTACTCCGTGTCTGGGGCGAAACCCATATTGCTGGTCGTCAAGTGGGGCTGAGCTATCAATGAATTCTTGTGTTTGAATTTGTACAGTTTTTTTCGATTAATTTGGCCATGAATGGAATACTCGATATGGGTCTGTAAGAATTAGGTGATGATTTGTCAAGGGTAGTATTTTTTAGGATTGGGCGGATCTGTGCGTGTTTTAGGGTAGCGGGTAGGTATCCACTTTTTAGGGAGAGGTTTATTATTGGGAGGATGAACTGAGAGAGTACAGGTAGGGAGTTCTTTATCCAGGTTACTGGACAGGGGTCAAGTAGAGATGTAGTGGTATTAATGTTTGTGATGATGGATTTGAGTTCAACTTTGGTTAAGGGTTGAAATACAGACCATTCATCTGTGTTAGGTATTTGTGAAGTGTCTATTGGCTTAGGTGGTATGGGATGGTACTTTGTCTTGACATAAGAATGGTGTCTATCGAATGACCTTTATGAAAACTGGATTGGCAAGGATAGAGAATTGTTGTGCAACGGCTCTTTCTAAATTCTTAGAAAGAAAAGGTAAGTTTGATACTGGTCTATAGCTAGAAGGAGGAGAAATATCCAAAGAGGGATTCTTTAAGAGAGGACGCATTATAGCTGTTTTTCATGATCAATTCAGCCTCCTACTCACTAGAGTGTGGAGTTCCTCAGGACTCTATCCTTTTCAATATTTTTCTGGCTCCTCTGGCACAGGACCTTGGCCTCATTTAACTTTATGCTGATGACATTCAGCTGTTATTTATCCATGCTATTGGGGGATTTTGACTTTCAATCCAGGTATACTTAGCAGGCAGTCCTTAATCATTGGATCTGGTCCAATCAATTGATTTTTAATCCTCAAACATGAAGAATTTGGTTTTCTTGGGAAAATCTATCCCCTCTTAGAAAAAACAGCTATTGGCAGCTTGGAGATCCCCCTCCAAGGCTCAGTTAGACCTCCAATGGTAATTTTGGAAAGTACCTTGTCCTTTCCCTACCATATCTGTGCAACAGTTCAGAGTTCCTTTCTTTGTGCTGAGGCAGATTAGGTCTCTCTGACCTTTTTTGGACACAAAGGCCCTGCATTGCTTGGTCCATGCACCTGTGCTGTCGCATTTTGATTATTGCAATTCTTTTCTGGTTGGTGTACCCTTCTATAGCTTCCACCACCTTCAGCTCGCAGAAAACACTGCTTTG
Source organism: Ichthyophis bannanicus (assembly GCA_033557465.1). Classification (NCBI taxonomy): domain Eukaryota; kingdom Metazoa; phylum Chordata; class Amphibia; order Gymnophiona; family Ichthyophiidae; genus Ichthyophis; species Ichthyophis bannanicus. The sequence continues at coordinate 408,699,713 of CM066037.1, forward strand.
CATCTATTACACAACATCCATCAGTTTGATCACATCTCTCCCCTCTTATTTTCAGAGCATTAGCTTCTGATTCCCTTCTGTCTCAGGTTTAAAGTACTCATCTTGACCCATTGGGCATTATATACTGGTATGCCTTCATATCTGAATTCCCAGCTCTCACCATACTGTCCAAGTCAGGCCCTTAGATCCTCGCAGGCCAATTTCCTAGTGGTCCCCTGCCTTCCCTGTTACTTAGCTCTTTCCCTCTGGAACTCGCTCCCATTAGATCTGAGGCTGGAAAGTTCTTATCATAAATTAACCCTGTGAAGGCCTACTTTAAATTTTTAATCCACATTCTGCAGCCGGGTTAATTTTTGCATATTTCAGGAAAATTGTACCCGTCTTATTCAATATGTTCTAATAGTGATTTTCCTTCTGCTATGGTCATGTATTATATACCATTTGATAGGAATATTTAGTCAGAATTTTGGATCCCGAGAGTTTTGGGCTCAGCCTGGAAAGGGTTAAAAACTGGATTAACAGCATGGCTTTCCTGTCAAGTTTTCCCTGAGTTGTCCACAACTCTCCTCCTCCCGACATTCACTAGAATTGGGACCCTCCCTTTCACTCCCCCTGTAGCTCAGTTTATCTGTGGTTAGGATTGTAGTGAAACATTTTCCTCTTCCCCTGTGTGTGTTGTCTTTCTTTGGTTGTGTGTGCTTTTAGTTATTTTGCCATTTTATCTGTACACTGTGGTAATAACCATTATTGTTTATTTGTCAATTGATATACCATCCATTGTGACGCATAAAGGGCAGTTTACAAGATAAAAGCAACAACATATAACAAAGGACAGTTTGAAAAGGACTACAATATTTGATAGGAAAGACAATCAAATTAAACATTCAGAGTGGATGGTTAGATAACATGACTCCATAATGTCTGTTGCAGCTGCAGCCTAGGGGTGGTCAGGCCAAAGGCCTGCTCAAAAAGGTAAGTTTTGAGAAGGGATTTAAATTTGGGGAGGGAGGGTTCCAGCTGAATGTGGGAGGGAAGAAAATTCCAAATGGATGGAGCCAGGGAAAAAAACCCCAGGACGGTACATAGATTCAAGCTTGGTGCAAGGAGGAGAAGGAACAACCAGCCGGTGATCATGGAGGGACCACAAGCAGCAGGGAGGGAGCATAAGGGGTGATAAAGGTAGAGAGATAAAGTGGGGCTTTTCCTGCCAGTGCTTGATGGGCGAGGGTGAGGATTTTGAACTGGTTTCATTGGGCAAGATGTAGCCAGCGATGGGTATGAGGAGGGGATATCATGATCGAATTTACGAGCATGGGAAAGAGCACGAACTGCAGTGTTCTGTATGGTTTGCAGTTTTTTAAACCAATATTGAGGAAGGCCAGCATAGACTACATTACAGTAGTCTAGGCGTGAGATTATGGTGGCCAAAAGAATAGTAGTGAGAGCTGACTGATCTAATAATCTAATAAAGAACAGCATGGCCCATCCAGTTTCCCCTAATAAGATGGCTATGCCTTACCCTACTGCTCCATGCAGGTTACATCTCCTTACTTTAGGGTTGTCATTGCTGTCCTGTGCATGTTATTTGCTCCCTTGTTTAAGGCTGTAACTGCTACTCCATGCAGGTTACCCATGTCCTTTGTCTAGACTTGTAATTGCCGTGCTGTGTAGATTACTGGCTCTTTTTAAGGCTGTAACTGCCACTCTTATAAGTTACCCTTCTCTATGCCTTTTCTGAAGTATGAAAGTCATTTCAGATTTGCTGTCAGTGGAAATGCTCTGTTACTATATAACTATATTGATTCCATCCTCTTGCCTTTTTGAATTCCATCACTGTTTTTGTCTCCATCACCTCCACTAGGAGGGCGTTCTAGGCATCCACCATACTTTCTATGAAAAAGTATTTCTTGATGTTGTTTTAAAATTTATCTCCCTTCAGCTTCATGTCCTCTACTTTATAACTTCCCTGTTTTTGGAAATAGTTTGTTTATTAATATCTTTCAAGTATTTAAATGTCTGTGCTGTATCTCTTCTGTCCCTCTCCTTCAGAGTATACATATTCAGGTTTTCAAATCTTCTCATATGTCTTCTGCACAGACCCATTCCATTTTTGGTTGGCCTCTAAACCACCTTATGTTTTTGTATATCCTCATCAAAGTGCAGCCTCCAAAACCGAACACAATACTCCAAGTGAGGCCTTACCAACAATTGTACCAGAGCATTAACACCTCTTCCTTTCAGCTGGTTATACCTCCCTCTATGCAACAGCCTCCTTCTAGCTTTGGCAGCCTTAAGATCCTTGGACATCTCTCTCCTATGCACATTAACCTCTCACCTTCTATTGCATAAACCTTCTTGGCTTTCTTTTCTACAAATTCATCATCCAGCACTTCTTCACATTAAAGTTAAAATCAGGCAGAAACATGGAACTGTTAACTAAACTTTCAAAGGCATAGAAAGCGTAGTTACTCACCTGTAACAGCAGGTGTCCTCTGGGGACACAGTAATTAGACCTCACATATGGGTGACGTCGACACTGATGGAGTTCTCATGGAAGCATCCCCCTCAGCTTTCAAAGAAAGCCTTTGGAAGATGCCACCACACATGCATGGTCCCCTTCCTGCCCAAGGGTGCCATCTTGCTCAGTCAGATGACATAGCTAAAAGGCAGCAAAAAATAAAATATGGTAAAGAAGCAACTCCAAGGAGAGGAGGGAGGGTTGTGAGGACTGATTTCTGCTGTCCCCTGGAGAACATTCGTTACAAGTGAGTAACTATGCTTTCTCCAGAAACAAGCAGGAAGTCAGTCTTCACATATGGGACTCCCTAGCTACAGGCTACCGAAAGCCCATAGAGAAATCATGGTTACTTCTCAAGGGAAGTCATGAGCAGCGGCAATTAAGTCTGCAGGTGCAGACTGCAGTAGGACCCATGTGCCCAATGGGAACCGGCACTCCGGTAGCCTGAATACAGAAGGGCCGGGGGGGTAGGAGTTGCCTAGACCCCGAAAAGATTACAGAGCACGGCCTGGCCGAAGGCACTGTCCAGTCGGGACTCCCTCTCCAGGCAATAATGAGTTGCGAAGGTATGGACAGAAAACCAGGTGGCGACCCGGCAGATGTCCATCAGTGGGATGGAGCTCAGGTTTGCCACAGAGGCTGCCATTGCCCTGACACAGTGTGCTGTGACCTGGCTGTCCAGCGAGAGCCCCACCTGCTCATAAGCAAGGTTGACACAGTCCGCCACCCAGGTAGATAGCATACGCTTGGTCACCGCTTCTCCCAACCTATTGGGGTCATGAGAGACAAAAAGCTGAGCAGCTTTACGGTAGCCCTGGGGACGTTGAATGTAGAAGGAGAGGGCCCTCTTACAGTCCAAGGTGTGGAGGACAGTCTCTGCCCTACTGGCGTGGGGCCTCGGGAAGAAGGTGGGGAGCACCACCTCCTGGTTGAGGTGAAAAGGCGATACCACCTTCGGAAGGAATTTGGGGTGTGTGCAGAGCACAACCCTGTTCTTGCAGAACTTGGTGTAAGGCGCCTCTGCCACCAAGGCTTGAAGCTTGCTGACCCTGTGAGTGGAGGTGAGTGCAACCAGGAACACCACCTTCCACAAAAATTATAGCAGGTGGCAGGTAGCCAGGGGCTTAAAAGGCGGGTGAGTAAGCTGCGCCAGTACAACACTGAGGTCCCACTTGGTCGCCGGAGGGCATACTGGGGTTTCAATAAAAAGGAGTCCCCTCATGAAGCGGGTCACCAACGGCTGGGTCGAGAGTGGTTTGCCATCCACCGGATGGTGATATGCCACCAGGGCATTGAGGTGCACTCTGACGAAGTTCAATTTGAGTCTGGAGTGCGCGAGATGAAGATACTGCATGCACAGGTGCACCAGACAGGAGGAGAACTGGCTAATCCTGTGCTCTGCACACCAGACTGAAGCTCTGCGCCACTTGAAAGTGTAAGCTTTCCTGGTGTAGGACTTACAAGAAGTCAGCAGGATCTTCTCCACTTCCTCAGAGAGGTTGAAAGGGGCTAGGATCAGCCTTTCATCAGCCATGCTGTCAGTGACAGGGACTCCTGATTGGGGTGCAAGAGAGAAACCCCCCCCCCCCCCACGACAGGAGCCCTGGGGAGCTTCCCAATGGGAGTCTCCACTAACAGCCGGAGGAGTAACGGGAACCACGGCTGTCTGGGCCATTGAGGGACTATCAGAATCAGCGAGGCCTTGTCGCGGAAGGTCCTGAATAACATTTTGGCAATTAGTAGGGTGTGTGGAAAGGCATACATGAGACCTTCCCATCACAAGATGAGAAACACATGTGCCGCCACCCAGGAAAGGTGGGCTTGCCGAGAGCAGAAGCAGGGCAACTGGTAGTTGCCCTGCTGGCAAACAGGTCTATCCATGGTTCCCTCCAGAGGTGGAAGAGCCAACTGGCCACTCGGGGGTCCAGCTGTCACTCATGCGGCTGGAGGACCCTGCTCAATCTGTTGGCCAAGTGTGTTGTCCTGGCCTGGCAGGTATACTGCCTGTAAGAGTATGCCCTGCTGGACTGCACGGGACCCTGTGCCCCCCTGCTTGTTCACAGTCTGTTTGGACTAACACGGATTGGCGATGTAGGTGGAGGCAAAAGGCTCAGAGGGCTATGTGTATCACATGTAATTCCAGGAGGTTGATCTGCTGGTTGCTCTCGCTCTGCGACTAGCTGTCCTGGGTGTGAAGTTCTTCACAGTGGGCTCCCCATCCCAGCAGGGAGGTGTCCGTCGTGAGGATCCTTATGGGGCACAGAGTCTGGAAGGGTATCCCTGGCTCTAGGTACTGGGGATGTTGCTACCAGGTCAGGAATTCCGCCAACTGGCGGATCACTACAATTCTATCACAGTCCCAAAGGCACCACTGTGTGGCCCTCATGTTGAGGCAAGCATCTGGGGTGACATGGACCGTGGAAGCCATGTGTCCAAGTGGGTGCAGGAGGAGTTGAGTGGACACGGAGGGATGGCATTGTATGTCCAGGGCCAGAGCCCTGAGCTAAGTGGCCCAGTCCCCTGGAAGGAAGGCCTTCACCTGGAGGGTGTCTAGTCTTGCCTCTATGAACTCCAGACACTGTCGGGAGGAGGTGGGACTTGGGGTAGTTTATTACTAATCCCTGATTTTGCAGGACCATGGTACATGCGGATGCCTGCTGCACTTCTGAGCCCTGCCTCCTTTTATGAGCCAATCATCCAGGTAGGGGAAGACAAACTGAAGGCGGAAGAAGGCAGCCATGACCTCCAGGCACTTGTTGAAAACCCTTGGGGTTGAAGACAAGCCGAAGGGCAGCACCCTGTACTGGTAATGGCTGTCCCCCACCATGAACCTCAGGTAATGCCTGTGGTTGGGGTGAATGAGGATGTGGGTGTAGGCTTTCTTCAGGTACAGAGCATAGCCAATCTCCCTGCTGGAGGTAAGGTAGCAATATTCCAAGAGAAAGCATCTTGAACTTCTCCCTCACCAGGAATCTGTTCAGATTGCGCAGGTCGAGGATGGGCCTTAGGTCCCCTGTTCTTTTTGGTACAAGGAAGTACCTGGAGTAGAACCCCTGAGATGGTGGGGAATTGGTTCTACCGCTCTGTCCTTGAGAAGACCTGCCAGTTCCTTTAGTAGAAGGTCCCAGTGAAGGGGAGACCTGGGAGGCTCTCCCAAAAAGACAGAGGCAGATGTCTGGGCAAGGTGGAGGAGGTAGCCCTCCTTAACCACTTGGAGTGCCCAAAAATCTGTGGTGATGGCTGGCCATCTCTGGACAATGTTGATGAGAGATCCCCCTGTGGGCTGCTGACCTCCTTGGGGTGGAAAGGCTATGTCCAAGGAGTCAAAAGCTCCCACCTGACTGAGCTGGAGCTAATGCCTGGGCTTGGGAGCCTTCTGTTACGAGGGCCATGTCCATGTCCCTTGGCCTGCTGACCATGCTGGGAAGGGCTGGGAAGGCCTGAAAAGGTGGGTAGTTTCTGTAAGCAGCCCCTTTCCTCTGGTAGAAGGGCTTTTTACCCAAGCCCTTCCATCAGGGAGGGGCAGCAGTCTTTTTAGAGAGCCTGGTCCTTGTCATGAACTCCAGCTCAGCCGCCTTGTTGGTCATGGTTTGACAAAGAGGCTCTTTCCTTGGCAGGGGATGTTGACCAATTTGTCCTGAACACATTGTTCAAAGTCGGACGAATGTAGCCAAGCTTGAAGTCAGACACTGATGCCTGCCGCCGCTACTGAAGCTGCCGACTTGAAGCCATCATAGGCTGTCCGAGACAAACTTGGAGCATTCACGGACGGCTTTGGCTAGGTTCTTGAATCGCTGCAGGGGTACCTCAGAGAGACCAGATGAGAACCCGGCAAGTTCCTTTGTCAGGTCTCTCAGGTACATGCCTATGTACAGCTGGTATGCCTGGATCTGGCCAATGAGCATCAAGCCCTGGCAGAACTTTCTGCCGAGAATGTCCAGAGTGCGTGCCTCCCTGCTGGGGGGGGGGGGGGGGACCACCGAGATGTGTCTTCTGACCCTTCAGGCGACGCATGGCAGACTTCACCACCATGGAGTCGTTTGGCAGTTGCGACTTCTGGAAGCCCAGGCTCCAGTAGACTCGATACATCAAGTTGAGCTGCTTGCTCATCACCGGCACTGATGCCAGTGTCTCCCACATATGGAGCATTAGCTGTTTCAGGATGGGCACTGAACGATTCCCTCGGAAGGACCTCGTATTGGAGGATTTCTAGCTCCTCTATCAGAGGGTCTTCCTCCAATTCCATTGGGAATGCTTGGGCCTTTGACATGTCCCTGACAAAGTCGAGGAATGCCAAGTCTTCAGGTGGGGACCAATGCCAGGACTCCGAGGCAGGGGAGTCTGAGGGGACATCACAGTGGCAACAGGTGTCTGGTGACTCCTCATCCTCCATTTCCCAGTCAGAATAATCAGTTGAGAACTCAAGGGAAGGATGGCTCGTGGGCTCCGGGGCTGATCCTCGGCTGGAGAAGATCTTGGCCCCGTGGAACGGGAGTCTGATCAAGACCGAGACTTCAGTCAAGGATCGACTCGAGGCTGAAGGACCTCGAGGATTGGCTCGGCCTCTGGGGACATCCTCGATGTCGAGGGCCCAGTGGTCTGGGCGGAGGAACCAGTGGTAATTCAGCCGCTCTTCTATAACTTATCTCGCAGTCAAATACTAGGCATATGGATAAAATATCTGTATAAAGTTAGACGGTGGTGCTTGAGTGGATACTGGCCTTGATGTTTTCATGAAGTTATACTGTACATTAATACTTTTCTTATCTTTTCATGTACTTAGTTTAAAATTATGGGAGCCTCATATGAACCTAGCCTCATTTCCTTCCCACTGTAACCAAGTTCACTGTCTAGCATTTAGCTGGTGATCTTAGGCTAATTTACAACTGCAAAGTATTATGCCAGAGAGTTTTCCTAAAGCTAGGAGGCCAAACTGCTTTTTTGCTTCCCTTTGTATGATGCATGCCAACATATAACTTAATCATCTAGCACTTAAATTAACACTTGGTAGCTAAAAGACTCCACAACCCTGGCCCCAGGAACATCACTGCAGCTACCTAGTTTTTCATTGGCTAAATGTAGCTTTATAGTAAATCTAGATTTAGTCACTATGGAAATAAATTTATAAAAGCATATGCATGTAAAATGTCTTTATAAAATTACCTTGCATCTAAAAATACTTGCGATAAGAGTGGGCAACATACTTACTTGTAAATGCTCTGGTGAAGGCATTTTTGCAGGCAGATTTTGGATGGAGAAAGGCAGAAGTCATGATCTACATGCGTTCTTTATAAAATACACGCATTAATGTGTATTGCATGTGCAAATATTTATACCAGCTTCGTTATAGCTGTGATTTATCCAGATTTTGTGGGCAATTTTAGAAAGACACATAGGTGGCTATATGCTTTTATAAAACAGATGCCCACTTGGTCTTCCTCCTAGGCGATGTGCTATTCTCTTAAAACCATAGTTCGGTTGCTAGATCTTGCTGAAATTGTATCCCTGTGCTTCTTAATAAGCAAAATACAATACCATATTCAGTACCATGGTCTCTCAAAGTAAGACTGTATTATTTCTCTGGTGTTGAAGTAATTTCAATTTGTGGATTCCTTAGTATTTAAGCTATTTAGCTACTCAGAGGAACATGTTTACTAAGCCCTGCACTGTTAATGCAGCTTTGGGCCATGTTACCAGCACAGGGTTTTGTGATAACTGCAGGGGGGCAAGTACATCCGTCCCCTTGAAGTTACTGCAGGTCGCCATGGTAAACCTACTGTGAAAGCAACTAACACAAGAGCACTATTGCCGAGTGCAGGTAGCGCAGGCTTCAAATTCCCATGCTAGTAGGGTTGTGACGGGAATGCCCCATCCTGCTTGGTTGCCACCCAGATGTGTGCTACCGCTAGTAAAACGTTTTTAGCATGCGCCGATACTGTGCGCTCTCCCCATGCTAGCCAGATTGCGCATGTTAGTAAACATGCTTCATATTGTTTTTTTGAAGGGTTTTTTTTTTTTTTACATAATGCAAATCCCTTCTCATCCACTATCAATACCATGGATACTTTTTCCAAAGAAACTGGAAAAGCCATGTTCAGTGCTCAGAAGTCAAGGAGACTTTGTGCAGCACAGTTAAAGTAATCCCCTTTCCCCACCAATGAATGCTTTATCTCCAAATGGACTGTGAGCAAGCTTATTTTGAAGAGGCTTTGTAACTGGTGCTGGAAGAATCCAAACTGTGCCAGGAATGGTAAACATAATTACCCTTTAACAATACCTGTTCTCTTTCTGGCATTTGGGGTCTGATTAACTAAGCTTTTTTCTCATACACACAGAATGGAAAAAATGATATGGTGAATCAGGCTCTTAATGTTCTAGCTGAAGAATGCCCATTAATAAAGAACATTTACAACAGAATTAACAAATAGGAACTTCTCGGCCCACTGCTATTAAACAAGTAATCAAAATCTGAACAAAAAAAGAAAAAATATGTTTACCTATGTTTTTCTAGATATCCCTTTTTTAATGTAAAAGGAGGGCAGAATGCTCTAAACAAAGTCCTTTTGGCTTAGAATTGCTATTAGCTGTAGAAACAATTGTTAAAAGAATGCATTCACTGTGAAATATACCATCATGAGATTCCCGTAGATGTCACTGCTGTTAACGGCTTCTTGTGGGAAGCTGTCAGGTCAATAGTGAGCTGCAGTGGTCTTATTTTTTTTAATGCTGGCAGCTGTGGTTAAAATTATTCTGGATATTCCGCGACACTATCTAAAGAGTGGCCAGCACTGATTATCTGGGTACTATGGCCCTATCTGGGTATTACAAGACTCATCATCAATTCTTTTAAGGTATTGTAATTTCTCCATTATACAAGCGCACCACCTGCTTTACCACTTATATGAGGATGACATCATGGTCTACGCTCCAATCAACACCAACAACCCTTCCATCACACATGTAAAGCACAGTTACTCACTTGTAACAGGTGTTCTCCAGGGACAGCAGGACTCAGTCCTCATTTATGGGTGATGTAATTTTGTTACATGTTTTATATAACCTATATTTTTACGTAAACTGTTCTATGTATAATGATGTTCTCCTGTAAACCATGCTGATCATGAATAGTGCGGTATAAACATAAATAAATAAATAAATGTCGGCACCAACTGAGCAATTCCCCAGCTTTCAAAGAAAGCCTTTGGGATTGCTACAACGCATGCATGGTCCTCTTCCCGCCCAAGGGTGCCATCTTGCTCAGTCAGGTCCCTTAGCTCGAGCTCTACCAAACAGATGGCAAAGGAAGGACAAAAATTCAGCAACTCATCAGGGGAGGTGGGAGGGTAGTGAGCATTGTTCCCTCTAAGCTGTGTGCGTGCGCGCGCGCACACACCTCGCCAAGCGAGCGCACATAAATTACGGCTCTGATTCTGATAGAAAACACAGACGTCTTAAAATTTAAGTTATGATTGTAATTACTAGAAATTTCCCGCTTCATTTATCAATCGTCTATTTTCATTTAATTTGATTAAAATCAATGTGGTGTACATACTGTATTCTGACGTGCAGTCAAATTTTAAAGTATATAACTCTGAGTGTCGTTATGTGGCACATAAAAATTTAACCTTCCTTCAAAAGCTGCACATAGCTGATATTTTATGCGCACACAATCTACAGAAAATTAGAGGGAACATTGGTAGTGAGGGCTGATTCCTGCTGTCCCTGGAGAATACCTGTTACAGGTGAGTAACTACGCTTTCTCCAGGAACAAGCAGGAAGTCAGTCCTCACTTATGGGACTCCCTATCTACAGGCTACCGAACGTGTACCCAAAAAAGGCCTCTGCGAGGCTGTAAGCCGAAGCCTGAAGGAGCGCGAGTCCTCGGCTCCTCGGGGCAAAGCCCTCGGTAGCCATGAAGAAGGGTCAGAGGGCAGGAGTTGCTTATACCCTGAATAGATTATGGAGTACAGCCTGGCTGAAGGTGCTGTCCTGGCGGGACCCCCTTTCCAGGCAGCAGTGGGTGGCGAAGGTATTCGTAGAAGACCAGGTTGCCACCCGGCAGATGTCCATCATGAGCACAGAGTACAGCAAGGCCATCGAGACCGCTTTGGCTCGGAGCCCATGTGCAGTGACTCGACAATCCAGAGGGATGCCTGCCCTCGCATGGGCGAACACGATGCAATCCGCCACGCAAACAGAGAGGGTGCGTTTGAAGACTGCTTGCCCCTACCTATTGGGATAGTAGGTCATGAAAAGTCTGTCAGACTTGCGGTAAGTCTGAGTACGCTGCAAGTAGAAGGTGAGGGCCTGCTTGCAGTCGAGGGTGTGTAGAACTGCCGACACCTGATGGGCGTGGGGCCTTGGGAAGAAAGTCGGGAGCACTATCTCTTGGTTGAGATGAAAGGCCGACACGACCTTGGGTAAGAATTTGGGATGGGTCTGGAGGGACCACCCTGTTCCGATAAATCCTGGTGTAAGGGCCACCAGGAAGGCCACCTTCCAGGAGAAGTGCCGGAGCGAAAACGTTGCCATCGGCTTGAAGGGTGGACAAGTGAGCTGTGTGAGCACTACATTCAAGTCCCACTCTGGTGGAGGGGGACAGATGGGCGGCTTGGATAGCAGTAAGCCCCGCATGAAGCAGAAGACTAGTGGCTGCCCTGAGCGAGGTTTCCCCTCGATAAGGAGATGATTAGCTGATATGACACTCAAATGAACTGTAACAGAATTCGACTTCAGCCCTTCCCTCGAGAGGTGGAGGAGGTACTGGAGAACCCACCGAAGCGGGCACGAGAAGGGGTCGATCTGGTGTTCCGAGCACCAAATGGAGAATCATTTCCACTTAAAGGCGTAAGCCCGCCTAGTGGAGTCCTTCATCGAGGCAAGGAGGATTTCCTTGACCTCCTCCGGAAGGGCCAGGGCGGCTAGAGAGACCCGTTCAGCCACCAGGCCATGAGGGATAGGGAGGATAGATTCGGGTGCAGTACCCGACCCTCCTCCTGCGTTAGCAAGTCCCTGGCAGAGCCCAGAGGAATCGGATGCTCCAATGACAGCCGAAGCAGGAGCGGGAACCAAGGCTGCTGAGGCCACGAGGGGGCCATGAGAATCAGCGATGCCCCGTCCCGTTGAGCCTGGAACAGAGTCCTCACAGTGAGGGGGGAAAGGAGGGAATGCATATAGGAGACTGGAGGACCAGTCCAGGAGAAATGCATCAGGGCCCTCCCTGCCCAGGAGGGCTGTGTGAACCACCCATGATATTGTTAAGAGATTACCTTAGAAGCACAGGTCAGGGCACTGTGTAGCAAGCCAGCTTTTACTAAGTATTCTTTCCCTCCCATCTACCCCATACATAATCTTATTTATTATTTATTTAACAAATATTTTTTATATACTGCATTTTCTAGGACCATTAACCCTCTCACACCGAGGTGGTTATAGCTTGCGATTCAATTACTAAGGTTTTAGATATCTGGGTGGCTGGTGGACGTGAGGATCGCCTGCTAACTTGCCTGGCTTGTGCGAAGGTAGCGAACCTCATGTGCCACCTAGACAAGGTTTTAGATAGTACTGGGGAGAAGCCTGCTGTCTCAGTCCATGTTGGTACCAATGACCCAGGAAAGTGTGTGTGTGTGTGGGGGGGGGGGGGATGTTCTGGAGGCCCCGACCCCCACGCCTCAAAGTTTCTCGCCCTCACCTCCTCGTTCAACCTCCAACTTTGCTCCACCACCCCCACCCCCACCCCCACCCACCTACATGGTCACTGCCTTGATCTAATACTCTTCTCCAATTCCTCTCCCTCTCCCTCTAATTTCCGCAACTCAATCCTTCCCTCATCTGACCATCACCTTTTAACCTTTACTCTTCAGCTTCCGCCGTCTCAACCCCGTCCTGTCTCCTCCGACCTATTTAGAAACCTCCATAATATTGATCCCCTGACTCTCTCCTCCACCATTTCTCCATCTCTTTCCTCCATTATATCCTCCAAGTCCATTGACGAGGCATTATCTTCTTACAATGATACACTATCCTCAGCTCTTGACACCCTTGCCCCCACCCACCCCACGTCCTGTCAAACGATCTACTCCCCAACCTTGGCTCTCGCCCACAACCCGCTATCTACGCATCTGCCGAACATGCTTGGTCCAAATCCCGCTCCCCAGAGGACCTTCTACACTTCAAATTCATGCTTAGTTCCTTCCAGTCAGCCATAGCACTGGCCAAACAAGACTACTACATCCATCTGACCAACTCCCTTGCCTCTGATCCTTGCCTTCTCTTTAACACCCTCAATTCTCTCCTTAAGGTCCCCCCCCGGTCCCGCCCTCCCTCTCTGCCCAAACACTAGCCGACTACTTCCATGACAAAATCCACAAGATTACCCTCCAATTCCCCACCCCCTCTTCTACCTCACCAAGTCTCCCCCCCCATCCTTACTCCCTCTTCCACCCTCTCCTCCTTCCCTCCAATCTCTGAAGAAGAAACTGCACTCTCTTCCCTCCTCCAAACCCACCACCTGTTCATCCAACCCTATCCCCACCCATCTCCCCCACCACTGTCCCCCCCCAATCTCTCATATCCTCAACCTTTCGCTCTCCACTGCAACTGTCCCCATTGACTTCAACCATGCTGTTGTCACACCTCTCCTCAAGAAACCCTTACTTGATCCTACATGTCCTTCTATCGACCCATCTCCCTCCTTCCCTTCATATCTAAAATACTTGAATGTGCAGTCCACCGTTGCTGCCTCGACTTCCTCACCTCCCAGGCCCTCCTGGACCCACTACAATCCGGATTCCGTCCCCTACACTCCACTGAAACGGCTCTCACAAAAGTCTCCAATGACCTGTTTCTGGCTAAATCTAATGGCCTCTACTCCATCCTCATCCTTTTTGACCTCTCCGCTGCCTTCAACAATCTTCTCCTCACCACCCTCTCCTCGTTTGGCTTCAAGGACTCCGTACTATCCTAGTTCTCCTCCTACCTCTCCCATTACTCATTCAGTGTATGCTCTGGCGGCTCCTCCTCCTCCCCTACCCCGCTCCATTTAGGTGTACCCCAGGGCTCCATCTTGGGCCCCCTCCTTTTCTCTCTATATACCCAGGGCCTTGGCATGCTTATCTCCCTCAGGTTGCAAAAAGGAGGAAGCATGTGGTGTTTGTCTCTCCTTCTTTGTTTCTAGGACTGGACAGAGCCCTTACCTTTACCCGCTCCTTTTGTTTGAAGTCTGTGGGTCGTCATGGGTGGGTCCGAGTCCACTTTGACGCTCTGAAATGTATGATAAAAAACTTTAAAAAGGTTTCTCTGGGGATTATGGTGTAAAAATGGGTGTCCCTAGATTGCAAGTGTTATGTGAGAGGGAGTGGCCAATTCTGTCTACCTCATGGCCCACCTCAGGGACTCTGGATGTCAGTATTGTGTCTTTAGTCCATCAAATCATATGCCAAGAGCACCCAGATCAATTCCCATATATAGATTCCTGGTTAGAGGTCTGATAGAAACGACCCCCTTGGATAACTAAGTGTTATGAAGAACATTGTAGGATTCTAGTTCAAAAACGATAGGGAGTATAAACCCTAACCGGACACTCCACCCTCTGGTTTATCAGTCCCCTGAACAACCGGAGCCCCAGACCCTCCCTCAAGGTTTCCTGTATTGGAACAGTGCCCCTGTCCCACCGCCATATAGGGAGCCTGTGGAACAGACTGTGGGTGATTCTCCCGCTACCCCGGCGGGCATAGGTGCCCCCTCCACCAGCTACCATATGCACCCTGCTCTTCAGTCCTCTCCCGAGGACAGGGACCCCCCTACCAGCCCCGACTCATCTGACTCCACATATGTGGGTGATGGGATCACCTGAGACTCGTTTGCCAGCATGGGGTCATCCTCCGATACCTCCAAAACCCTGCCAAAATAATCAGAGAAGTCTAATCTAGCGTACGGCTTAAGGAATCTACCCAGTCGAGACACTAAGGCTATGCCCTTGCGTGAGGTCCAGGACTCCCCACACTGAACGAGTGACAGGAAGTCGTCTTGGGCCCTCCGAGTCTAGTCTACGTACCCTTTTCCACCACCGACTTGCTTAACTGGAAGACCCACTATGCCTCCTATACAGAGAAGCCTCAGAACCTCACAGACCTTATGGCCACTATTATGCAGACTCACCAGCCAACTTGGTCGGACTGCCAACAACTCTTGTCTACCCTTTTTAACACTGAAGAGCGGTCCCGAATATTAGCGGCTTCCATTAAATGGTTGGAAGAAAATCCTCCTGCCGGAGCCCTTAATGCGCAACAGGCCGTGGCCCAGGATTTCCCTGGCGAAGACCCTCACTGGGACCCGAATGATGTAACTGGCGCAGCCTCACTAGCCTGTTTCCGCCAGGCCCTAATGGAAGGCCTGAAGAAAGGCAGCCAAAAAGCTATGAACATCAGAAAGGTTTCTGAGGTTCTGCAGCGACTCGACGAGAGCCCCGCCGCTTTCTGAGCGCCTGTCAGAAGCATATCGTCTCTGTACTTCATACGATCTGATGACCCCCGAGAACCAACGAATGGTAAATGCCGCTTTTGTGGGACAGTCCCAGGGGAATATCAGGCGGAAGCTGGAAAGATTCGCGGGCATGAACGCTACACAGTTAATGGAAGTTGCGCAGAAGGTATTTGTGACCAGGAACAGAGAAGGGAGAGTGATCGCAAGATGAAGAAAAGGGCCAATGTCCTTGCCGCCGCTCTCGTTGAGCATCGCCGGGGAGGGCCACCTGCTGGAAGGATGAAGGGAAGAGGTAGGGATCATCTTCCTCGTTTTCCTGCTACGCGACTCCCCTTAGGTGCAAATCAGTGCGCCTATTGCAAGGAAGGAGGAAATTGGAAGAATGAATGCCCAAACCGCGGGGCCCCAAGGAATGGAGGGCAAGGAGCTCTCGCATCAGGGAGAAGGGGGGCACAAAATGGTGCTGAATCTCAACATCAACACCAGTGGAGGGAAGATATGGCATTTGAGGGTCTGGCCGAGGTAGAATAATACTACTACAGACTACTACTAAGCCAGACCAGGCTCCATGTTTCTGCTAGGTCCCCAGGAGCCTATCATCAGTTTGAAAATTGGGGACCAACCCATGGACTTTATGGTGGACACGGGGGCCGAACACTCTGTGGTGGCAAGGCCCATGGTCCCCCTGTCTCTTCCCATGCAGTCACTATTGTGGGGGCCACCGGTGCTTGGTCCACCAGATCCTTTCCGCAAACCCATACATGTGAACTAGGAGGACAGAGGATATCACACCAATTTATGTACATGCCGGAATGTCCTGTCCATCTCCTGATCCGGGACTTGCTTACCAAACTTCAAGCACAGATATCCTTTCCTGAAGGGGGACACATGGAAATGACACTGAAAGGGAAGCCCACTGGCATACTGGTTCTGTCCGTCCCCCGTGAAGAGAAGTGGTGACTCTACAGTACCTCCCCGTCTAGGCCCCCGGACCCCAGTGTCCCACCCGGTATCCGAGCCCCAGCCAAAGTATGGGCGGAAGGAAATCCACCTGGTCTGGTGAAGAATGCTCCCCCAGTTATTGTCACCCTCAAGCCAAGGGCGGTACCGGTGCATGTGAAACAATACCCTCCCCTGCGGCCTGTGGTAGAGGGAATCCACCAGCATTTGAGAAAACTACTTAAGTATGGACTACTGCGAAAATGTCAATGACCATGAAATACACCCCTCCTCCCTGTCAAAAAGCATGGAACGGGGGATTATCATCTGGTCCAAGACCTAAGAAGGGTAAATGAGGCAGTCGTTGCTATACACCCTGTAGTCCCAAACCCCTACACTCTCCTAGGACTGATCCCTGCTGAGGCCACCCACTTTACAGTATTGGACTTAAAAGATGCCTCCTTCTGTGTGCACCTTGCGGCAGCCAGCCAACATCTGTTTGCCTTTGAATGGGAGGACCCCGTCACCGGAACACGGAGCCAACTTACCTGGACCTGATTACCTCGGGGCTTCAATAAGTCGCTCACGCTCTTCAGTGCAGCTCTCAGTCCAGACCTAGCAAATTACCCTGTCACTCCTGGCAGAAGAATCCTACTGCAGTTCATTGATGACCTCCTAGTCGCTGCAGACTCCCGGGAAGAGTACGTGCGGGCCACCAACAATCTGCTTTACCTCCTGCGGGAGGCAGGATACAGTGTCTCCAGAAGCAAGGTGCAGTTGTGCCAAACGGAGGTCAAGTACCTGGGATTACACCTGTCCACCGGGATCCGTCGACTAGGTCCCAAAAGAAAGGAGTCAGTGTGTCGCATACCCATCCCCCGGACCAGGAAGGAATTGAGGGCCTTTCTAGGGGCTGCAGGTTATTGTCGCATCTGGATCCCAAACTTTGCACAGATAGCGAAACCCCTCTACGAGGCCACAAAAGGAGCAGAAACGGCCCCCATGGAGTGGGGGCTGAACAAGATATGGCCTTCAAGGCCCTGAAGAGGGCTCTGATGTCATCACCAGCCTTAGGACTCCCAAATGTACAGAAACCATTCCGCCTCTATGTCCATGAGGTCGGAGGCACCGCCCTGGGAGGCCTAACTCAGGCCCTTGGTTCCTGGCAGCGCCCTGTCGCCTATTTGTCTAAACAACTGGACACAGTTGCCAAAGGATGGCCCCCGTGTTTGCGGGCCATTGCAGCCACGGCACTCCTGGTGGAGGAAGCAGACAAATTAACTCTGGGCCAGAACCTACAGGTCACAGTTCCACACTCCGTCCTGACCCTCATGGAACACAAGGGAAACTACTAGTTCACTAACTCTCGGATGCTCAAGTATCAGAGTATATTGTGTGAAAATCCACGACTTGAGCTACTTTCCAACCAGACCCTGAATCCGGCCATGCTCCTACCTGCTGGTCCTGGGCCCCCTGACCACGACTGCCTGGAAGTTATGGATACTGTGTTCTCCAGCCGCCCGGACTTGACGGATCTCCCTCTCAAGACCCCAGATGTAATCTATTTTGTGGATGGGAGCAGCTTTATAGTCAATGATCCACGGCGTGCAGGGTATGCGGTGGTGACCTTATGTGCAGTAATAGAATCCTCGGCCCTTGCCCCGGGAACTTCGGCCCAGAAAGCCAAACTGGTGGCCCTTACTAGAGCCTTACTATTAGGGGAGGGTCTGCGGATAAATGTGTACACTGACTCCAAATATGCCATCACTACCTTGCATGCTGTCGCGTACCGCCCCTGGTGGCCAGTGGTCATAGGGGTAGGTTGGACACAGATATTTTTATATGAGAGGAGGTTCCTTTAAGAGCCAAGTGCAGCCTGGTCTTAGTAGTTCAGCTCCTATTAAGAAGTAAATTGTGAATGCAGAGCAGAGGGATAACATAGGCTTTTATTTCCCTTTACGCAAACAGTTCAGGTGGGTCACAACATAGAGGAAAATGTCCTTTACTTCAGGAATGAAACATACTCATGGTAAAGAAAGACTGTTATGCTTCACAGTTGTAAACAAGGATTAATTAAGGCTTCCTAGAGTAACTCAACCGCTTCAACACTCTTCTTCCTTTTAGCAAACAAGTAACACTCTGGAGACAGCATATATTATTTACAAGTCTAGCAGTGATCCTATACTGCTTGTAACGCATAGGGAACAGTCCATCTCCTCTTGAGACAAAAGACTAGGCTCCACAAATTCCATTTGCATCGGCTCTGAGTCAGAGTTATCCCTTTCTGTATCTGGGGTTCCTCTGGCTATTGGAACTGGCCAGTCGCTATTCTTATTCTCTGGGTGTTTGTAGAGTTCTTCTAAGGTTCGCCAGTGAGCGTGGCCTACCTTTGTGCTTTTACCATCTGGGTTATACAAGGTAGGTTTACTTTCCTTTCTTGTAACATGAGCATTGCTTTTAAAAGGGCACTTATGAGATGAGCTTTTTCTCTTAAAAACAGAGTTAGCATACCTTGGCTTCCAACAGCATTTAGAACAGGAACTTTCTCCTTCCAGTAGTTCTCCTGGGATACAATCCTCATGCCAGTCTTTTCCCTGAAAGCTTTTGTTACCTTTCAGTCTGGACACTGGTTCCTCTGGTAAGCGCAGGCCTCTTTCCAAGCCTAACTTCTGGCTTCTTCCTTCAGCACTGCTCTGCTTCCCAAAGTGACTGTTCCTTTGCTCAGCATTGCTTTCCCCATTCACTCCTAGGGCTTAGCTCAATGCTCCTGGTGCTTCCTTCTTCTTGGCCCTTGCTTGTGGTGCATTTCTCTCGCACGGCTTTGCTCCTGGTGCTTCTCTCCGGTCCACCTCTACCTCCACACCCTTTCCAGTCTCCAGCCCCTTGCTTATAAAGCTCTCCTGTGTTTGAGCTTTCTGGGCTGCTTGTCAGGTGGTGTCGATTAGCTAGGTGTGTCCAGTCAGCCTCTGTGAGTGCACGCCTGCTCCCTCTAGCTGCTCTGTGTGGGAATTGCATCCCGTGCACATCTTTTATATTATGAAAAACAGCTTCTTTTCTTGCATCTTTGCTTCCATCAGCTCCTGCTGCATGACAATGCCCATGGGGCCATTTACAAAGAGCGAGAGTTAACAACATCGATAGGGAAGCCCATAAAGTATGGTCGTGAGATCCTGACCCTGTTAGATGCCGTTTGGGCCCTGAAGCAAGTTGCTGTAATGCACTATCGGGGCCACCAAAGAGGGGGAGGGGAGGTTGCTAAGGGAAACCGGATGGCTGACGCCACTGCCTGGAGAGCTGTCCTCTCCGAAGTCTCATTGTGGGATCATTGCCCTGTTCAGGCCCCTTTGTTTCCAGTGCCTCTTAGCCACTGGGTGCCCCGCTATGCCCCGGATGAGCTGGATTACTTTTGCTGTAAGGAACAGGGAGTTCTGAATAACCAAGGCTGGATAATCCTACCCCCATACGGGAGGAACCCCCTGCCTGGCCCCACTGTTATCCCCGAATCCCTGGGCCCCGCTTTTGTTAAAGCCTTCCATCAGGCTACCCATTTTGGAAAAACCGCCATAGAAAAGGCTTTGAGGCCCCATTTTTACATCTCCATGCTTTGGCACTTGGCCACTTCAGTAACCCAGCAGTGCCTGACCTGTGCAAAGAACAGTCCGTGACAGGGTCCCCTGCCCTCTCCAGGAATTCAGTCTGTAGGTACAGCTCCAATGGAAAATATTCAAGTAGACTTCACTGAGATGCCTCGGGCAAACGGCTACCGTTATTTGTTAGTTCTGGTCTGTACCTTTTCAGTGTGGAGGGAGGCATTTCCCACTAGAACTGAAAAAGCAAGGGAAGTCACCAAGGCCCTTCTTCATGAAATTATTCCCCGGTTTGGTATGCCACTTGTCATGGGCTCAGACAATGGCCCATCTTTTGTGTCTCAGGTTACCCAGCAGCTGGCCCATGCCCTACAGATTAACTGGAAGTTGCATGCAGCCTACCGCCCCCAAAGTTCAGGAAAGGTGGAGCACATGAACCATACATTGAAAGCCCAGCTCTCAAAGCTCTGCTAGAAATCTCGTCTGAAGAGGCCCCAAGTTCTACCCATAGCACTCCTCAGGAGACGCTCCTCCCCAACCAAAGCACTAGGGGTATCCCCATTTGAAATCTTATATGGGAAGCCACCCTCCATTGTCCAGGGTATAAAGGGGGACATGGGCCAGATTGGGTCGTACATTACTAGGCAGGACCTGTTAGCTTTAAGTTCTGTTTTGCAGAGTCTCCGCATTTGGGTTCAGGACCGCTTGCCTGTCTTGCTAACCGAACCCCTGCACCCATTCCTGCCTGGTACCCAGATGTGGGTTAAGGAGTGGAAAAAGGACCCTCTTGCCCCCCAGTGGAGGGGGCCCTACATTGTCCTACTCTCAACACCCACCGCAGTAAAGGTGGCAGAACTCACTCCATGGATACATCACAGTAGACTGAAACCAGCAGCGGATGAGGAAATCGACCCTTGGACCTCTGAGTTTCCTTTACGTCTCACCTTGCGCCGGCATCGGATCGACCCCGTTGGAACCTCCAGCCCTACTCCTGTTACTACCGGAAGCTGACAGGTCTACGTACGGCGGAAGCTGTGGAAAGAAGGAGAAGGACTTACTGTTTTAAACCTTAACGGCAGTTCAGATCACTGTAGCTGAAAATGTTTAACACATTTGTGTTTGTCCTTGCAGTAGCCCTGGGTTCTTCCATTGCAGTCCTGCCTTCCTGTCTAAAGGTAACTAAAATTGGCCATAAAGTCACCCAGACCCTTGTGTACCATTCCCATTACACCTGTAACTCCCAAAATACTACCTGTGCCATCAGGGAAAAACGCAACATGTTATGACCCCAGGTCTAGCCCCACCTATCAGGTTATCGAGGTTCGTTCTCTCTCAGCTGATGGCCGTCTTCTGACTAAGATATCCTCCCCTACTATCCCGACCTCCCTTTTCTTGGATGCCTGCACTGCCATAAATGCCAACAAGTGGCCCAGGGCAGGGTGCAGCTCTATTAGTTGGGAGCGCACATACACACACAATGACAAATATATGTGTTCAGCCGTAGCACAGAGGGCCCCATCTTGTACAGGACCGGGAGCCTGTGATCATAATTTTTGTCCCGCCTGGAGCTGTGTTTATTATGCATCCTGGCCCAAAGCACTGACAGGGCACACCTGGGATTCCCGCAAGGCAGTTCTGACCAGGTTACCTGCCATGTAAAACTGTCAGACAGGTACCTGTGTAACCCCCTCAATCTGACCCTTATGAACCCCAGTGCCTGGGCCACTGGATCCACCTTTGGCCTCCAGATACAGGGTCAGAGTACCGACCCTGGCACCCTTATACATATCTGTCTAGTCACGAAGTCCCACACCTCCAAGGCCGCCTTGGTCTTCCACTCCTTCTATGAGGAACTAAGGACCCAAATAGAGGTGCCCACTGCCACGCGGAACCTTTTCATCGAATTGGCGAAGACAGTGGCCACAAGTCTTAATGTGTCCAATTGTTTCTTCTGTGGCAGGACAAACATGGGTGACCAGTGGCCATGGGAAGCCCAGGAGTTGAACTACTCAACCCCCTACAATCAGTCAACACTAAACCGTACAACTAGTGAGTGGGTATTGAAGACCTCCATTGTAGGCCATATCTGTATTGCCTGAGCAGGACCTCAGGTTACCACCCAGGTGGGAGAGCTGGCCTGCCTAGGGCAGCAGTCCTATAACGCCACCACAAAATGAACCACCTGGTGATCAGGTATTAATTTATCCGCACCACAGAATCAGTTTGTGAATTTTTCTCACCTGGCTGGCGTCTGGGCCAACCTGGCATCTACCAGCACATGTGAGGCCCCTCCGGGCTTCTATTGGATTTGTGGGCCCTGGGCATACACCCAGCTGCCCAGAACCTGGGCTGGGGCATGTGTACTCGGTACGATCCGACCCTCCTTCTTCCTCATTCCTATCCCTCAGGGAGAAACATTGGGCATCTCTGTTTACGAGGCCTGCAATAGGCGCTCCCCCAGGAGCACCGACTCCCTACGCATAGGTAACTGGAAGGAGAATGAATGGCACATGAACGTATCATACAGTATTATGGCCCCGCCACATGGGCCGAGGATGGAACCTATGGATACCACACTCCCATTTATATGCTGAATCGTATTATCCGCTTGCAAGCTGTTGTAGAGATTATTACTAATGAAACCAGCAAAGCACTAACCCTTTTAGCGAAACAGAACACCCAAATGCGGGCAGCGGTCTACCAGAATCGCTTGGCCTTGGATTATCTGTTGGCCACGGAAGGAGGAGTATGTGGAAAATTTAATTTGACAAATTGCTGTCTACAGATTGATGATCATGGCCAGGTAATTGAGGAGATCGCTGACCAGATGTGGAAGATAGCGCATGTACCTGTCCAGACTTGGAACGGGATTAGCCTGGATGGATGGTTTGGGTCTGTATTCTCTGGGATGGGGGGCCTGAAAACACTTGTATTTCTGGTACTGTTTTTCTTCACTTCGGCAGCTGTGTTCTAGTATAGGCCACTGTTACGTTAAGTGCCGGGAAACAGGAAATTCCCTTTGACCTCCAGCGTCCCAGGGGCCTATACTAGAACACAGCAGCCAAAGTGAAGAAAAACAGTGTTCTTCACTTCGCTAGCTGTCAGAGGTGAGATGGGGACGCTCCAGCTCCCTCTAAAGCCTGTCGGACAGCTGCGGTGCTCTTCGGGAGGGGGGCTTGGACTGGGAACGGGCTGATGGAGGGGCTAGGATAGGACTGGAAAAGGGATGATGGGGTGGCTAGGACTGGAAAAGGGCTGATGGGGGAGCTAGGACTGGAAATGGGTTGATGGGGGAAGCTAGGACTGGAAATGGACTGATGGAGGGACTAGGATAGGACTAGAAAGGGCTGATGGGGGGCTAGGATAGGATTGAAAAGGACTGATGGGGGTGCTAGGACAGGCTAGGAAAGGGCTGATAGGGGGGCTAGGACTGGAAATGAACTGATGGGGGGCTAGGATAGAACTAGAAATGGCTGATGAGGGGGGATAGTATTGGAAATGGCTGATTGTGGGTTAGGATTGGAATGGGCTGATGGTGGGGTCTAAAAGAATGGGAACAGAAGGGAGCTGATGCTGGGCAGGGCCGGAAGTAGAAGGGAGCTGATGCTGGGTGGGGCCAGAAGTAGAAGGGAGCTGATGCTGGGGAGGACTAGAAGGGGATAGGGCTGGGGCTGGGGCTGGGCCTGGGGGAGTGAGGATGGAGAGGGGAAAGCGTAGTTACTCACCTGTAACAGGTGTTCTCCAGGGACAGCAGGAATCAGTCCTCACTTATGGGTGACGTCTGCACTGACTGAGCCCGCGTGGAGCAATTCCCCAGTTTTCAAAGAAAGCCTTTTGAATTGCTGCCATGCATGCGTGGTCCTCTTCCCGCCCAAGGGTGCCAGCTTGCTCAGTCAGATCCCTTAGCTCAAGCTCTACCAAGCAGATGGCAAGGGAAGGATACAAATCCAGAAACTCAGGGGGTAGTGAGGACTGATCCCTGCTGTCCCTGGAGAACACCTGTTACAGGTGAGTAACTACGCTTTCTCCAGGAAAAAGCAGGAAGTCAGTCCTCACTTATGGGACTCCCCAGCTACAGGCTACCGAACCTGTAACCAAAAATGCCTCCGCGAGGTCGTAAGCAGAAGCTGATGCCAGAACGAAACCGGGTCCTCAGGTCCCCAGGGCGAAACCCTTGGTAGCTGTCGAGAAGGGTCGGAGGGCAGGAGTTGGTTATACCCCGAACAGATTACGGAGTAGAGCCTGGTCGAAAGCACCGTCCCAGTGGGACTATCTCTCCAGGCAGTAGTGTGAAGTGAAGGTATTCAGCGAAGCCCAGGTCGCAGACCGGCAGATGTCTGTCAGAGGAACTGGGCACAGCAAAGTCACCGAAGCCGCCTTGGCTCAGACGCCGTGCACGGTGACCCTCTGATCCAGCGGGGCGCCCACGAAGGCGATGCAGTCTGCCACCCAGATGGAGAGCGTGCGCTTTGTGACTGCCTGCCCCAGGTAATTGGGATTGTAGGACATGAAGAGCCGGCCAGACTTGCGATGGGGCTGGGTGCATTGCAGGAAGAAGGCAAGAGCCCTCTTGCAGTCGAGTGTATGCAAAACCACTGATGCCTGGTCAGCATGCGGTCTCGGAAAGAAGGTCGGTAAGACTATCTATCTCCTGATTGAGATGGAAATCAGAGACAACCTTTGGCAGGAACTTGGGGTGGGTACAGAGGACCACCCTGTTCCTATAGAACTTGGTGTAAGGGGTATCCGCCATGAGGGCCTGGAGCTCACTAAATCGACGGGCTGAGGTCAAAGCCATGAGGAAGATCTTAAACACCCGTGTAAATGTCTAGTGAAGTACCTTCCAGGATAGGTGCCGGAGTGAGCAAGTCGCCATCGGCTCAAAAGGTGAACACGTAAGCTGGATGAGCACTACATTCAGGTCCCACTCTGGCGTGGGAGGCCGGATTGGAGGTTTAGAAAGCAAGAGACCCCACATAAAGCGGGAGACCAAGAGCTGCTCTGAGAGGGGGGTTACCCTCGATGGGGTGGTGATTTGCTGAGATGGCACTCAGGTGCACCCTGACCGAGTTTGACCACAGCCCTTCCTTTGAGAGGTGAAGAAGGTACTGGAGGACCCACTGGGTAGGACAAGAGAACGGATCGATCTGGAGCTTGGAGCCACCAGATTGAGAAGCGCCGTCACTTGAAGGCATAAGCTCGTCTCGTCGAGATTTTCCTCAATGTGAGAAGGACCTCCTCGACCTCCTCTGGGGGAGGTCCAGCAGGGCTAGGGATACCTGTTTAGCCACCAGGCTGTGAGGGACAATGAGGCCAGGTTTGGGTGGAACACCTTGCCCCCCCCCTCCTGCGTTATCAGGTCCAGGGGACAGCCAAGGGGAACTGGGGGCTCGGACGAGAGCCGAAACAGGAGTGGGAACCATGTCTGTTGAGGCCACGAAGGAGCAACCAGGATCACTGATGCCTGATCCTGCTGAACCTTGTGAAGGGTCCTTGCGATGAGAGGAGTGGGAGGAAATGCATAAAGAAGCCCGGAGGTCCAACTCAAGAGGAACACATCTGGGGCCTCCCTGCTCAGGTGTGGAAGCGGGCCACAGAAGTGGGGAAGCTGTGTATTCATCGGGCTGGTGAACAGGTCCATGGTCGGGGTTCCCCACCGAACAAAAGGCCAGCCACCTCCGGGTTCAGCCACCTCTTGTGATGGCGGAGGATCCTGCTGAGTTTGTCCATGAGGACGTTCTCGTGGCCTGGAAGGTAGACTGCTCGTAGGGTCATCCCCTGATGAAAGGCAAAGGAGCAGAGAAGGACCGCCTCCCGGCAGAGGAGGCGGAAGCCTGTGTCCCCCTCCTTGTTGATATAAAACAGACATTGCTACTCGGTTGTCGGTCTGCATGAGTACCAACTTTCCCTTCAGATGGTCCTTGAAGGCCTTCAGGGCCCATTGGACTGCCCAAAGCTCGAGCAAGTTTATTTGCTGTTGGGACTCTTCGGGTGACCATTGCCCCTGAGTGCAGAGCACACTGCAGTGGGCTCTCCACCCAAACAGGGAAGCATCTGTCATCAGGATGAGCTTGTGCTGTGGAATTTGGAAGGGCAGTCCCCAGAGAAGGTTGCGGAGGTCCTGCCACTAGTCCAGAGACCTGCGAAGATTGTGGGAGACCCGAATGGGGTCTCTGAGGTGACCTGAGGCCAGGCTCCACTGAACACTGAGGCACCACTGGGTCATCCGCATGTGCAGGCAGGCGTGGGGGGTAACATGGATGATGGAGGCCATGTGCCCCAGGAGGCGCAGCATAGTCCGCGCCGTGACCCGAGTGCTGCTCTGGACCTGAGCCGCCAGGCCTTGGAGGCAGGCCGCTCGGTCCGCCAGCAGGAAGGTGGTCGCTCGCTGGGTGTCGAGGTGTGCACCAATGAAACCCAAGGCCTGCACCTGTTCGAGGTGGGACTAGGAACCCCAGGCATTCAAGGAGGAAAATTGTGTGGTATGCCGCCGATCAAGCTTCTCCGGTTGAGCCAGTCATCAAGATAAGGGAAGACTGGGATGCCCTGCCACTTGAGGGAAGTGGCGGTCATGGAGAAGCACTTTGTGAAGACCCGTGGGGCGGATGAGAGTCTGAAGAGGAGCACCTTGTATTGGTAATGTTCCCCTTGCACCCTGAAGCGCAGATATGGTCTGTGC
The DNA here is from genome assembly GCA_033557465.1 of Ichthyophis bannanicus. NCBI lineage: Eukaryota > Metazoa > Chordata > Amphibia > Gymnophiona > Ichthyophiidae > Ichthyophis > Ichthyophis bannanicus. Next base: position 408,725,919 of record CM066037.1, read on the forward strand.
TGAGGGTGAATCAAGATGTGGGAGTAAGCGTCCCTGAAATCGAAGGAGCAGTCAATCGCTCTGCTGGAAGAAGGGCAGCAGGATGCCAAGCAATAGCATTTTGAACTTCTCCTGCACCAAAAACTTGTTTAACTTTCTGAGGTTGAGGATAGGCCAAAGGCCTCCTGTCTTTTTCGGGATGAAGTACCACCGAGAATAGAAGCCCCGACCTCTGAGGTGCATTGGTACCCTCTCGACTGCCCACTGGGCGAGGAGGTTTTCCAGTTCCCGCTGCACATATATTTGGTGCACGGGGAGTCACGAAGGCTCTGCTGGGGAGAAGGGAGGGGGGAGCCTGTCCAGGTGGAGGCGATACCCGTCTCTGATCACTCCGATGTAACACAGATGCCCACCGAGGGGTGAAGAGGGACAAGCATCCAACTACCAGCTGCAAAGCTGCTGGGGGGGGGGGGGGCGAAAGGCTATGCTGCTGGCATCAAAAGCCTGAGTGGGTTGAGGTGGCGCCGGAGTTTGTGTCTTGGGCCCTTTTGGCTTGCGGTGGCCATGGGGTGCCTTCCCCTGCGTCGCTGTGGCCGGCGCAGGAGTGGGTGGGTAGGGTGGATAACCCCAGTAGGGTAGGCCTTTCCTCGGGAAGAACGGCTTCTTAATTTGTTGTTTCTTTCGAGGAAGGGAGGAGGGAGGTCTTGCGCGAGAGGTGGGTTCAGGTTACAAACTTCATTTCTATCTCGGCGGCCTTGTCCTCCATGTGCTTACCGAAAAGTTGCTCGCCAGGCAGGGGACATCCAGGAGCTTTTCCTGGACCCACTGCTCCAAATCCGAGGATTGGAGCCACGCCTGGCGTCGATCCCCAATACCAGCAGCTGAAACTCCGGAGCTCCTTGGCGAGGTCACGTAAGAACATGCCCATGTACAATTGATAAGCCTGAATACAGCATGTGAGCATGGACCCCTTTTAGGCCTTGCGTCCCAGGGCGTCGAGGGCTCTTGACTCCCTGCCCGGCGGAACCAAGGAACGAGACTTTGGGATCTTTTGCTTCCGCATCGCTGATTCCACCACCATGGAGGTGTGGGGAAGCTGGGTTTTCCTAAACCTGGGGCCGCATTGGACTCTGTACATCGCATCGAGGCACTTACTCACAATGGGAACCGAGGCAGGTGTTTACCACATGTGGAGAAGCAACCTGGACAGAATGGGAGGAAATGGGAGAGTGGCGGGGACTCGTACTGCAAGATATTGAGCTCTTTAGCTCGAGGTTCCTCTTTGGCCTGGGTAACCATGTCCCGCACAAACACTAGAAAGGATGTGTCCTCGGGTGGCGAATGCTTCTGAAAAGTGGGCGGGGAGAATTCCGAAGGGAGGTCCCTGAGGGTGTGAGTCTCTGGGGAAGTATCCCCATCTGACTCCCAACCCGAGAGATCGGAGGAGGAATCAGATTCAGGTTGGTCACCCCGTCTCAGTCTCTAGGCGCGAACCAGCTGTGCTGGGTGTGAGCGCCTGTTGAGCAGTCAAGAATGCAGAAACACTGTGCTCTAGTGCCAGCATATGGGATTCCTACGCGGGCGGGTCAGGCGTTGAGGAGGAGAGGGGGTCCTCACCGGGATGGCCCTCAGGAGTCCAGGCACCATTGCCAGAGGCCTCTGTATCTGTACGAGGTACCTTTCGAGGCTGCTCCTTATCCAACTCTTGGGACTGTCATGGGGGGCTGAGCGACCGAGCGCAGAAGCGCTCGCTCTTGTCTGGAGCCCCCGACAGCAACTTTGAGGTTGTCTTCTTATGGCGCTCCCCTTCAGGGGATCCTTGGTCAGAGTGCCGCCTTGAGTGCGGGGCCGAGATAGGGGATCCCACCCACGGATAGACAACCAGGGGTGCCACCAGGGATTCCGGGGCAGCCTTAAGGAAAATGTCATCTGACTTCTGCTTACAACTCAGCAGGGCCCTGGAGGACATTTTCTTACAAAGCAAGCAGAGCTCCGGATCATGGTCGGCCCTGAGACGCCGCAGACAGCAGTTATGGGTGTCCGTAAGTGACATGCTCTTGGAGCATCTGTCGCATTTTTTGACGCCAGTGGCCATCGGGGCAAAAAGGGCCCCCGCGAGGTTGAAGACCCACGTGGCCAGCGGTTGGAAGAAAAAAGGGCATGAAGCCTGCAAAAGGGAAATAAATGCTACAAAAACATCCCCTTGCTCGAAGAAAAGAAAAGAGCAGGGTAAGGACGGGTAGAGGACCGGTAAGCAAGATGGCACCCTTGACAGCTGGGGAATTGCTCCGCGCGGGCTCAGCCTGTGCCGACATCACCCATAAGTGACGACTGACTTCCTGCTTGTTCCTGGAGAAAAGATATTTTGTGTGGGAGAGAAGAAAAATCTACGACTGGCTGGAGATTGAGAAAGTGGGTATTGAGGATGAAGGGGTGAAATTTGAGTGGATGAAAAAGAAATAAAGAAAGAAATGGAGTAAAGAGAAAAAGGGCTAAGATCAGTATGCTAAAGCAGATGTAGAGAAAGAATGGAATAAAAACTAGAAGAGAGAAGAAAGGACAAATGGACAGCAGAGAATGGAGAGTTAGCAGAAGACACAAAGAAACCAGAAGAAAGTGACTGGAGCAATTGCAACTGAAAAATACAATGCAGAAACAAAAGATAGAATAATACTTTTTTATTTTGAATTTATTAACTAGAATATATCAGCTCTGGGAAATGTGCATCATTAACATCTGTGATTTGTTTAGTACATGAGGAAATTAATTTATAGTTTTATTTTTTCAGTGTTGTTGTACCTTCCAAGTTAGGCTTTTGAGATTCCCAGCTTAAATTTGTCTTTCTATTTCTAAACTGTGATCTCTTGTTCTTTGTATGGTGATGATCTATGCATGTGTAACCGAGCTGAGGTATTTTGTTTATGTAGTTTCTATATGACAGTGCCACTTGTTCTCATTCCCCAGTAGGAGATGTATTGGTACTCAGATACATTGATTTAATATTTGCAGTGTTCCCTCCCCCCCCCCTTTTTTATGGATTTTCATGTTTCTTTATATTCTTTATTAGCAGTTTTCTATGGTTTTAGTTTGCTCAAGTTTTAAACCGGTCTCTATCCCCTTATAAATGTGACAACGCCCACCACACCTTCTCTATGAGTATCAGTGTGTATGTAAATAGTTCATTGTAATATTGTTCAAAACATTGTTCATTGTAACTGTTACCCATTCAATGTAAACTACCCTTGATCGCTGGAAGGGACGGTATAGAAAAACTGTTCAAATAAAATAAATAAAATATATAAGGTTCATACGGTGGTACCTCTGTGTGTCTTCCACATTTTATATATCTATTTTATTATTTTTCCTCGTTTTTATTGTTATGGCAAATTGCCTTTTTGGCTAAGATCTTACATCCTTTTTGTACCTCTAAGAATTTGTGTGCTATGGTTTTTTTTTTTCTTTTTTTAAATTTTATTTATAACCATTTGTAAAACACTACAACATAACAATAGAACAATAAGACAAAACAAAACAGCTTCCAACCCCACCCAAGTTACCCCTATTAATCTAGAAGGATATCTCCAATCCACCCCACCCTCCGTCCCCACCCCTCCTTTCCCACAACCCTCGCCCCCCTAGGAACCACCATATACCAGCATTACATATACAGTACAATAGGTCTTCACTTTATCACAGTTATACTACAGAACATTTAGCTTGCGCTACATAATCATCTAACCACTGCCACTTGTTGCCTTCCATTGGAGCAGCAGCGGTCACACCCCATCTATCTTTCTTCCGCAAGCTACGCTGACCCCCCTGAGTGGCTTTCAAATCTTGTGCCTTTTCAAAGCTAGAATAAGTGCATACTAGATTCCACCATAGATGCACATCCAGCTTGGAGGAGTCCTTCCAATTGGTTATAATCAACTTCAAAGCTACAGCCATCAAAAAGTTGAACAAAAAAAAAACTTGTCCTTGGAAAGATTCAGGCTGCAGGCGCAGGAACGCAAAACAACAATATCCCATCTCAGAGGGGTTTGGAACCCCAATATGCGGTTAATCTTGCTCCATACTTCCTGCCAAAAGCTCTGAACATATTGGCAATCATATAGCATATGTCGAAAGGTGCCTAATACCAACAGACAAGACCAGCACTTGGAAGCGACAGTCCGATCCCATTTTGAAACCTTAACAGGAGTAAGATATGCCCTGTGCAGCATAAAAAATAGGGACTGGGAAAGGGAAGCAGCTTTCGATACCCTACTAACAGTACTCCAGACTATGTTCCACATCTTGGAAGGAATCTCATACCCGACCTCTAGTTCCCAACTTCGTCCAACTCTCATCCCATCCCCCCCGAGCAAATCTCTCATAATGGCATAAATATGTGTCATGCAACAATCCGTGTCCACAATCTTGTCTATCACCCTCTTGAGACCCCAGTGGTCAGCTAATACAATCCCATCCCGTACCACCCCTCTTAAACAATGTATTAACTGCAGCCACTGAAAATAACACCCACTTGGAAGACCAAACTCCTTTTGAAGGGCCTCAAAACTCTTCCACCCATTTCCCTGCACCACTTGGCCTACAGTCCAAATACCGGACTCCTGCCACTTTTTCAAGGTGAAGGACCGGCGCCCTATTTTCAGCTTTGGGTTAAACCAAATAGGATGTTGAGCAGAAATCGTTTGCTCGCACCCCGTAGCATTCTCCAGAAACCAAAAGGCCAACTGAGTGGAACGAATAACCTCCAGACCCTTATCTTGGTCGCTTACCTGCATACCCATCAACAATTCCATTGGAGTGTGGGGCACGAGCTTGCGCTCCAACTGAACCCACACCGGTGTTCCCTCGAGAGGGCCAGTAGTCATCCATTGTAATCCTTGCTTCACTATGAGTGCATAATGATACCATTCAAAGTCAGGGAATTGCACACCTCCCCTCTCCTTACTGGCTTTTAACTTGCTAACCGCAATCCGGGGAGGCTTGCCTTGCCAAAGGAAGGTTGTTAACAGACGCTCCACCCCCTTGTAAAATGACCTCGGGAAAGTTATGGGAATCATCCCCAGTATATAGTTAAGCTTAGGAACCAAGACCATTTTAATGGAATTCAATCTACCCCACCAGGAGAGATGCAAGGGAGACTATCGCAGGGTAAACATCTGAACCATTTCTTTAATAATTCGTACATTACAGTGTACTGTCTCCTCTAACGACGAGCAGTACTGAACCCCAAGGTATTTAACCTTAGAGCTTCCCATGTGAAGTTAAACTGGTCAGCCTGGGAGGAGAAGGTCAACCTATTCATTGGGAAAGCCGTGGATTTCATCCAATTAATTTTATAGCCGGATAACTTGGCATAAGCTGCTATAAGTTCCAGCACCTTCCCTATCGTGGGAGGTTGAAGAAACAACAAGTCGTCAGCATATGCAGATAACTTCACCTGACTTCCTGCCACTTCCAACCCCTTGATCTCCTCCGCCTGTCTCAACAAGATTAGCAGAGGCTCCAATGCGATGTTAAAAAGTAAAGGGGATAGAGGGTACCCTTGCATAGTCCCTCTCTTGAGACAGAAAGGGGTGGACAACGTCCCATTCACCAGAATTCTAGCATAGGGGGACGTGTAAAGTAGCTGGATCATTTGTCGGAATCTTTCCCCAAAACCAAACCACACCAATTCCTGATTCAGAAACCCCCACTCCAACCGGTCAAAGGCCTTCTCCGCGTCTACGGAAAGCCCTACCATGGGCTCCTGCAGACGCTCAGCTGCAAAGAACAAATTTACCAAAAGCCGCCCATTATCAGTAGTGGAACGTCCTGGGATGAACCCACATTGATCCGGGTGTATTAACATAGGCACCACCTGAGCCATTCTATGTGCGAGAACTGCAGAAAATAGTTTATAATCCGCATTTAATAAGGATATCGGACGGTAGTTCTCCACTTTTTGTGGGTCTCTCCATGGTTTCTCAAGGATCACAATAATTGCTTCACTGAAAGCCCCCAACCCTGGAGACTGTTCAAGTAGGGCCTGAAAATACTGCAGCAAATAGGGCAGTAAGTCTTCCGCAAAGACTTGGTAAAATTCAAGTGGAATTGCATCTGGGCCGGCTGCCTTACCACATTTCATACCTCTCAATCTCACCCCGAGCTCTTCGAGAGACATGGGACCATCAAGAACAGTCATCTGATCGGCCGAGAGTACAGGATGGGAAACCTGACCATACAAGCCTTGAAAAGCCCTCGGATCTATTTCCGCTTCAGAAGCATACAGGTGGCCATAAAACTCCCGGAACGCTTCGGCCATATCGCCCTCCGCTGTCAGCAACCCTCGCGATTCATGAAGAATAGCTGCCACCTTAGGCCTAGAAGCTCGAGGGTTGAGCGTACGCGCCAAAAGGCGCCCTGTTTTATTACCTTCACCGTACCAACTACTTTGCGCGTATGCTCCATCAACCGCACTTCGGTGCTCAAACAAACATTATACTGGTAGCGAAGCCTTTGCAGCCTCAACAGAATACACAGCTCCGTCCTGGAGACCAACAATCTTTCCCCCGCTTGAATTTGGGCAGACAATTCCTGAAGCTTCCTCTTCTTTTCCCTAGCTACCTTAATTTGGTAACTAGTGGTTTCCGCTCTAATTACCGCTTTAAAGGCTTCCCACCATGCCCATACGGGTGTTGCCTCGAGCAAATTTGTTTCAAAATACCTCGTGGAGGCCGCTCTAATCACGGCACAGTATTCAGGGTCCTTTAAGAACTCTCTGGGAAAAAACCAAGCCGACTTACTATCACCTCTACCCTCCAACCGGACCTCCAACAGGATATAAGCATGGTCTGAAATATGCATTTCCCCGATATGAGTGTGCACGACGGAGTTTATAAGAGCCTGCGACACTAAAAAATAGTCTATGCGTGAATGTGAGTCATGAGGAATAGAGTAGAAAGTATACTCCCTATTTGCCTGGTGAAGTAGTCTCCATACATCCACCAGCCCAACATCTCGCATAAGAGACAGGAGAACCGCATCCGCCCTACTGTGCTTACGAGAGCGGTATGGAAGCCGGTCCAGCAAGGGGTCAAGCACTAAATTGAAATCTCCCCCAATAATCCAGGGGTATTCATTCCAGTCCAGTACCTCTTCAGATAGTTTCTGGAAGAATGCCACATCATCCACATTTGGCCCATACACATTCATTATTGCTATTTTGGCCCCCCCAATTTGCACCAGTACCTTAACCCATCTTCCCTCCAAATCGGCCCTGCTTTGAAGCACGAGCAATTCTAGTTTCTTATGTGCTAAAATAGCAACCCCATTTTTCTTCCCCCATGCTGCAGAAGAGCCAATTAAAAGATATTTCCCTAGCCCGAGTTTCATAGTTTCTGGGACTGACAGATGGGTCTCCTGCAACAGGACAATATCCGCTGCCTGCTTTTCACAAAAGAGTAGGATCTTTTTCCGTTTGATAGGATTTAGGACACCTTTAACTTTCAGAGATACCAGTCTAAAAGGCCTCATGGAGCAAGATCAACCTTCCATACCAGAAGACACTTCCCAGAGTATAATCAGAAAATTCCTCTTCCATTGACCTGACATTTGTTCCCAAGGCGACCCCCCCCTTACCCCCTCCCCCCCCACAAAAATAACCTCCGGGTGAACCCCCACAGCAAGATACCCCACAATCCCGCTCCTTCCCCAAATTTAAACCCTAGCATGATCAACCACTCGCACAATCTATCAGCAGGATGGCAACATGTTATAACAGCACTATCACATCATCCTGCCCATTACCCTTACCCCCCCTCCCCCCACACCCCCATACCCCACTAACAATCCCAGCACACAATCTGCAACACGATTACAACAAGAGAGGCACAACATATAAACAACCAACCCTTCAATGTCAAACAGGTCCTTTACCAAATACTGTGAAGAAACCCCGCTTAACTGGCGGGAGCCTATCCAGCAGCCCACATTACAGCAGCCTATTTACAGGGCAACAACTCTTATAACCAGCAAACACACACAACACTTAGTCTCATTGCATGAAAGTCGCCTCTTTCTCTTCCAGGAATGCTTGCAGGGCCGCAGGGTCCTCAAATGTCCTGGTTTGGTTGTGAAGAGTAATCTGCATTCTTGCAGGGTAAAATAATCCATATCGGGCCTGTAGCTTCTGCAGCCTCGGACGAAACGCCAGGAGCTGTTTCCTCTTAGATACTGTAGCCTTACTGAAATCGGGATAGAGTGCCAGAGTATGTCCCTCATACTTTATGGGAGCTCTTGCCTTCGCCGCCGCCATTATCGCTGCCACCTGAGCGTACCTCAGCACCCTCAATATCATCGGGTGTGGCATCCGCACCTGCGGACCAGTATATGTGGGGACCCTATGTGCCCGGTCTATTTCAAAGGCCTGCGAGAATTTTAGTTGCAGCAACGTAGGAAGCACCTTCTCCAGGAATTCTACGGCATTACTTCCTTCCACCCCCTCCGGGAGTCCCACGATCCTTATGTTATTCCTCCGGGCCCTGTTGCCCTGATCTTCCGAATGCCTTTCCAACGCATCTACTCGTTTACTGAGCTTTCCCACCTGCTGCAACCAAGCATCCTGTGTCGCCATGTTGCCTTCCACCACCAGGATCCGGCCTTCCAACATGGTTATCTGCTCCTTCATCTCCAGGATCTCAGCCTGTACCTCTGCCAGTGTTTCGCCATTCGCTGTCACCATCACTCTCACCGCTTTTATCTCAGCCAGCACCTCTGGCAGACCCGCAACTGGTTCCTGCACGTGTGAAGCCTTCTGCGGCGAGGGAGGTTCCGCTTTCTGCCTCTTTACACCCGCATTCGTCGCCCCTCCATACTCCAAGCGCGTGGATTTACCAGCAGCCATCTCCCACCACTTCTAAGGGTCACGGGGAGAGGGGGGGAAGCAAAGATCAATTCTGTTAGGGCCAAGGATTCAGTAGGATTCTGCGGAGAGCTGAGATTATGCGGCCATCTCTGCTCGAGCCAGGCTCCGCCCCGTGTGCTATGTTTTTTTACAAGAAGAAGTATTTGCAGATGTCTCAGGGTGTTCTTATTAATTTGATAACTAGGCAACCATGGTACTCACCCTTGATCCTTTTAATTTGGTATTTTTATTTTTTTATTATTTATTTTTTAATTTGATGGTTTTAAGTTTTACATTGGTCTTCTACCCCTTTTTTGGCTTGGTCTCGCTTTATAACAATGATGTCGGGATCTCCGGCATATAATCTGTTTGCTCTTTTGAACAACACTGGTTTCATGGATGTTTTTTCTAAGAGGATTTGCTTAGACATCAGGCTCCTTTGTTTTATATAGTTACACTGTCTTGAAAAACTATTGTTACAATTGTTTGGGATTTACTGATTCCATGTAAAAAAAAGTCTGATTTTTCTGAGATCTTTTACGGCAATTAACAGAGCTTTAGTTGAACACTCGTCTGCTTTGTTTTTAACATCACGGTGTTTGTCTCTTGATATTGCATAATTTTTACTAATAAATAGAGCCCAATAAGTGCCAATGAAAGTTTTTACTTACCAAGGGGTTCCCTCCTTTTCCCGTACCATTGTGCACGTGCCCCACCCCCATCCTTCCAGTCTGGTCCCAAGAGGAACCTTTTAAAAGTAGACTGGGAAGTCCATGACGCTGGATTTTCAAAACAGTACAAAAATATCAAACTTAAGAGGCAGCCATGCTTCTGGCAAAAACAAAAGGTGAAAGGAAAACACAGCTTCTTGCTTGAACAGAACAAATAATTATAACAAACAGAAATCACGTAACAACGTTGGCAGTTCCCTCTGTGCACGTTTTATCTTTCTCCCAGGCACACTTATCTTCTACTAGCGTAGAGAAGTTTCATCAGTTATTAATAAAGAACAGTCCATGTCCTCAACATAGGGAAAGCATTCACTTTGCTCCGTGCACATCGGTTCATCAACTATCTTATCTTCTTTAGGGCAGAGAGTCTGGAACTTTCTCCAATCAGTCCCTAGCTTCTCTTCACCACTCTCCACAGTATGGCAAATAATTATCAGATAGTTTGTAAAACTGCCTTGTTCTGTTTCTACTAGGTCTCTCTCTTGGCAGTTTTCTGCCAGGCTTTAAATACATGCAATCATCTTCTTCACTCATACATATGTCCTCAATCACTTTACTTTCCTTTTCCCAAGGCTGTAAATATCTTAGGCCATTCTGCCTTTCAGTAATACAGAGTTCCTTACCAGCTGCTCTCCGTTCTCCCCACTGACCTCTGTGTCTGGGAAATTCTTCCTGCGTCACAGGTGAGGGTTTCCTGCAGTTAATCCCTCTGCTGGTAAACGGCTTTCTGTCTCTTTTCAAAGCCCTGCTTGGCTTTCTATTCCAAGACTCAAATGAAACAGCATTAGGCTGAGAGTATTCTGACCTTCTGTTAGAGAGCTGCAAGTCTTCCCTTACTTGCCAAGTTTCCAAATCACTCAACTTCTGAGTCTCTAAAACCACCGTCAGAATCAGCACATGAATCCAACTCAGCCTCTCTCACTGCAACTCCTGCTGGATCTCCTACCAGCTTTCTGCCTCGATCTAACTCTGTTTGCCTACCACGTTTCTTATACATGGTTAGGGGCGTTTTCCTGCACATGTGCAAACTGTTCTCTTCATTACTTGGGGAGTGTTTGTTGGCTAGGCGTGCCCTCAGACCTCGTGTCTCAGCCTGCTTTGGTTGCCTATGGTAACTGTGAAGCTTTTGATCTCCCTTCCTGTCAGAATCTGTGCCAAACTCAGCAGCTTCCTGTGTCTTAAAGGTATAGGGCAGAACTTCGGTGTCACAATATATATTTATTTAATACACACACACACACACACACACACACACACACACACACACACACATACATACATACATATACACACATCACGCTGGGAAAGGTTTTGCATGTTGTGTGTTCCTCTGCTTGGTCACTTTTCCTACCTATATATCTCTTTTCTTTAAACAAAACAGGTCTGCACAGAGTTTTCCATTCGTTAAACTATGTATGTTTTACACAAAGATAATCTTTTTTTTTTAATGAGGAACGTGTTTCTTCTACCTTATTAGTGTTCGTTTTTAACCATATTTGTATTTTTACTTTATTAAGTTAAAAAATTTGTTGATTATGTTTTACTTAAGTTGTTTTATTGTTTTATATTTTATATTGTTATGCATTATTATATATCAACTTTTAATTTTGCATGTTTATATTTTGAGGTTATCCCCTGACAAAGGCAAGTGCTGAAACATGGCCGTGTTGGGGTTGCTGGTCTTACAATAAAGGACAACCTTTGTTCACGTTTCGCCTCTAGTGTTTCCTTCTGGTTTTGAGAGTATGGTGTGTTTCTCTAGGATCTCTTTTCCTTCCCTGGTCACATGGTCATGCATGTCCTCTCCAACCCAACCCAAACCCCCATACAGCACTTCTTTTCCAAAAATGTTAATACTTCCTCCACATGATCATCCCTCAACAGCAGCACCAGTAGTGGAGTCTGTGAAACTGTATGCACCTAATGTCCTCTTGTCATAGCCAATCTAACAGCCCCAATAGTGCCCTAGAGAAACACAAATGTCTGAGGTCCCACACCCCTGCCTTTGTCCCAGTTGCTAAAGCCCCAGCAGGTGTACCAATTACTGGGAAGTAGAATGAGGTTGTGAGTTTGGCAGATGTTATGGTTGCTGGGAGCCCACAGAAAGTCTGAACTGCCTTGATTCTGCTGTGCTCCTATGCTTCACCTGCCCCCAGATCTGCTGGGTTCTACAGGGCTTCTGATGCCCTTGATCTGACCTTCGGGCTCTACAACAAATGTTTGTCCTCTCAGCTTGGCACTTCATTGAAGGCTTTTTTTCAGCAGCGATAGGCTGGAGTGAGGTAGGATGGCAAATGCTATATTTTCTACTGCTGTGCAGACACAGGGCTTGTGGCACAGGAGGGCCATGTGTTGGCAACATGCCCGAAGATGCCTAGGGCCAGCGCTGCTTTTGAACAGTGTCACATGTATGACCATCTTCCAGCTGGAGAAATTATGTGCTCCTTCAGCAATGAGCTCAAATGGCTGATCTGGGATAACTGAGGCAGACAGAGGTATAAAGAGTAGACCTTCAGGGACATGTTAAAGCAGTCCCACCTTAATTTTGGATGCCCAGGTGCTGCTTTGGAGAAACACAGTCACCAAGAATTGAGACATATAGGTATATAGAGGAGTCCTTCAGGAACATAGTCTGAAGCCCCTCTTCTGCCTTGAGGGAATAAGGTCACCAGGAAACAGAACATCATGGGGGCAATGTCTCCAAATGCGTTAGTTTTGTGCACACCATGAGACCATGATGGTAATGGACCTCACTCCTAAGCCATGGTATATGAAATACTCTGTCAATCTCTCAATTTTACTGCTAATGCTCATCATAGCACTTGCATTGTTCCAATGAGAGCTTCCTTCTGGAATTCATAGGATGTAACAGGTATAGAAAACCTATCAAGGTGTGCTTGGAAATTGCTTTAATCAGGCCTCTGGCATCCAATATGATAGGAAAAATCACTATCTTTCTGCCACATTTTCTTAAAACTGGATTTTAGAAAGGGTGTCCAGGAAAAATCCTGGGACGTTAAGAGCAGAACATGTAAAAATCGAGGGGAGTGGCAGCAGTGAAGGAAGACACATATAAGTGCCTTCTGAAATCGCTCCGTCTCCACCTTGAAAAATGTACATCCCAGTAACTGGGTATGGAGATGGGCCATATACAGATTGTAAAGCTGGGTACGTGCACAGGTATGGGCCATTTCACAAATGTGGATGTGTCCGAATTGCACAGATTCAGAACTGGGTATATGGACATACCAGAAAGGGAATTTCAAAAGGGAAGCAGCTAATTTTATGAGACTTGCATGTCCCAGCAGGCCATTTCAGATACTCAGGAAATAATATGGTTGGAATTTGTATTCACATGCTGGTTTCTTTGGCCAGGATATATTAATCTGGCAATGAAAACATATTATGCTCTTCCCCCTGGAAGCGTTACAGCCAAGAAACAAACATTTTTTTGCTCCTTGTTCGTGATCAAGAACAGGCATAAACATAGACGCCTCACCACCAAGGCCCAGATATTTTTGTGCTGTTCTGAAATCACACTGTAACATACATCTCCCTTGCTCTGCCCAGGCCATGCCTCTTCCCTACCCCCATGCTACATGGGTGTTCTTGTGCTGGGGTTATCTATAGACTCAGTTTCTAAAATGGGTCCAGGGATATCTCCGATTTGCACGACTGAAAGCTCATTTTCAGACATCCAAATCATGAATATAGCTTCTAAAATAACACCCTTAAAATCTGACTGCATTTCTCCACACAATTCACAGAATAACTACTCAGCATTGGCACCTCTATTATCAAATGCAGTTCTCATATTTTTTTTTCTTTTACAACTATATCTGGTTTCTTGGTATCAAGCTTTTTCAGTAAGAATGTGAATATTCTCAAGTGATCACAGCCTCTTCATTCTCCATAATTCTTCAGGACAATAATCCCAGTACTTTCCCAGTACAGTGATTTTGTAGTGTTTACAAAATTTCCAATATATGAGACCTCAAATCATGCAGTTCAATAGCCTGCTTCACATTTTTTTCAGTTTGTTACTTTGGTAACAGCATTATCTGGTTCTAGCTTGGTTGAGAAGATGCGTTATAATTGAGAAAAAAACAAGATATATAAACACATTGAAGTGGATTCCATATAGATCGGTTATCTCCCACGGACACATTTAAATCTGACACAGGTGTGATGCAATGCTAATTCCACATCCGTGGGTATAGATGCAGCCACGTTTCTGGAATCTGCCTTTAGACGTGTCCAGTGCAGCGCGGGCAACACACAGTTCAGCCGGCCCTTGCACGTTATGTACAGTGAGAACCGCTTGGTCTCCTTTGTGTTTCCTTGCCACTCCCCTAGATGTGTCCTTGTCCTCAACTGTTGTGTTGTCCATCTTGACTAGATTGTAAACTCTGTTGAGCAGGGACTGTCTTTTACATGAGTCTGTACAAATGACAAGTAGTAGTAGTAGTAGCAGCAGGCATAGGCCATACAATGAAGTGGACGGAACGTCCCCGCTTCTGTTAAGGGACATGAGGAAATGCCAAAATGGTTTTGGATGTCCCCATGCTCACTGTATTCTGGAAAGTTGCCCGTTTTCTGATCATGCCCATCTCCGAGATATATCTGTGGATGTCTGACAGCCATGCCTCCTCGGTTAAAATGTGTATCTCCTAATCTTCTATTCTCACTGACAGTATTTTGCTGATGCAAACTAGACATAAAAACTGATAAATAAATGCCGATGCAAATTAGACTAATACTAGGGGCTTGTTTACAAAGCCGCGGTAGCGGCTTCCGCCCGATATCAGAGCTGCGGACCCAGTGAATTCAATGGGGCCACGGCTCTGATATTGGGCGGAAGCCGCTACCATGGCTTTGTAAACAAGCCCCCTAGTCTTTTTCATGCCCAGAAAAGTGCTAAGTAATCACTGTGCACTAATATATATATTAGAAGATAAAGTAAATTTTAACATGTTTGTCATGACATACCTTGCATCAAAAATTACTTGGCAGCATAAAAATGCTTCACTTATTCTTGCATTGGTCATTTTTAAAATCACTCTTTAAAATGCTAAGTATGGACCTTTTCAAGGTTCACAACAAGCTAAACTAACTTTGCAATTCCCCAAAGTACAAACATATGCTTTTTTTTTTGATTATGGCTTTCTGGCTATGGCATCTTTCTGAAATCGTTGAGGTCCATGGCAGATCGTCAGGGAGAGAGTTCCACAGGGTGGGTGCCACCAGGGACAGTGCTCTTCTTGAAGTGTCTTGTCTGGATTTGTGAATTCTCTTGGGGTGGTGATGGTGTCTGTGATTCTCCTTCTGGGTCTGGTGCATAGGTCCGCTTTGATGAGAAGTTGCAGGCTGTCAGCTGAGATGTTCTGTCTTATTTTGAATATGTTTAGGATAACTTTGTATTGTATACGGGAGCTTATTGGGAGCCAGTGGAGATGGTACAGGATAGGTGTAAGGTGGTCGTGACCTGAGCAGCCTGTTATGTGGGCGGCAATAAACACTGATAAAACACCTCTGATGGAAAAAGTGTTGGATAAACACTGGAAAAACCACTTCCCCAGGTACATTTTCACCCCCTCTCCTGGCTTGTCTTATTCTCCACTCAGTTTGTGTGTCTTTTCTGCGTTGACTCCTAAGTGACACAAACATTAAGTTTTATTTTACCAGAAAAGGTACCCAGCACACTTAAGGCATAAAATCACCAACGAATACTGATTTTTCGTGTATCTTCAAAAAACAAACACCTAAGAACAGAAGGCCTAATAACATATGAATATAAGAAATTACCTTACTGGGTCCATCAAGCCAAGAATCCTGTTTCCAACAGTGGTTAACCCAAGTAACAAATATCTGGCTGCCGCCTTCGGATCTTGGTTCACCAGATCTCCTTGTGTTTCACTTGTGATAAGAACATAAGATATGCCATACTGGGTCAGACCAAGGTCCATCAAGCCCAGTATTCTGTTTCCAACAGTGGCCAATCTAGGTGATATGTACCTAGCAGTTTCCACAAGGGACACAGGTTCCACAATGCTTCTATTGGTTCAAGCATTGATATCCTGGGTCCCTTAATAATGGTTTATGGACCTTTGCTCCAGGAACTTGTCCAAACCTTTTTTTTTTTATAAAATCATTTTTATTGAAACAAGGCATCCATCAAACAAGGAACAGTCTGTAAAGCCCAACATATACATAGAACACAGAACATACTTGGTTGCCCGGGCAGGGTTGTGTCTTATCCTCCGCCCGGGATAGCCAGCCAGAATGTAACAAATCTATCAACACAACTGTCATTTTTCCCAATAAAGATTCCCCCCCCCACCCCACCCCCCCCTTGAAGCCCCTGTCCCTGCTCCTCACCTAATCCCCTCACCTCAATACCCTCCACTTCCCACCTGATTAAGTCGATCCTGCTCCTATCTAATAGTGCGCTTGAAGCACTTCATTGCGAGTAGTAGGCCGTAAAGTCTGGATATAAGGTTCCCAGGTCAGCAAGAAGGATGTCCAGCGTCTAACCCTTCCTCTCGCCCCCCGCTTCTCGAACAGCATCAGCTGGTGAAAACTGTTACGCCATTCCCAGAAGGAGGGGGGAGTAGGCTCCCGCCAGCTGCGAAGTAGCGGACCCTTCCCCACCAAACAGGCTTTCCTAAGTAAGAGGCGCTCCCATCTACCCTTCGGGTGGAGTGGTCCAAGTTGATCTAGCACCACAACAGACCCCGTCCAGCTGACCCGCTGATGTAACACTCCACTCATGTAGTTCCGAATCTGCATCCAATATCTGCGAACTTTCGAACAGCCCTACCACATATGGCCCAAATCGGCCAGTACAGCGTTACATTTCGGACAGCTCCCATCCAGTGTGAGATGGCTATGAAGAGCTCGTCTTGGGGAAAAATGGGCTCGCAAAATACATTTAATCTGTATCTCTCTCCAACGGGCCCCATCTACCAGCTCCCCAACATGGCTCAAGGCCTCGTAAATTGCACCCGGTACCACCGCTACCCCCAACTCTCTGGCCCACGCTCTCTCCTCCCCGGTATAGTCTATCGGAGGCGTCCACATCTCGATACGGCGCTTCAACCCAGCTATGGATGGCCCAGAGTCCGCCCCGAGGTCGGAAAACTCGAGTATCTGCGCTGCCCGTTCAACCACCAGCCCAGTCCAAACCTTTTTAAACCCAGCTACACTAACAGCCTTTACTAAATCCTCCGGTAACAAATTCCAGAGTTTGATTACACGTTGAGTGAAAAAATATTTTCTTTAATTAGTCTTAAATAGTTTACCCTGTAGCTTCATTGCATGTCCCCCTAGTCTTTCTATATTCTGATAAGGTAAACAATCGATCTACGTTTACCCGTTCCACTCCGTTCATTAATTTATAGACTTCTATCATATCTCCCCTCAGCCGTCTCTTTTCCAGGTTAAAGAGCCCTAACCTTTTTAGCCTTTCTTCATAGGAGTATCCTTCCATCCCCTTTACCATTTTGGTAGCTCTTCTCTGAACCTTTTCTAAAATCGCTATATCCTTTTTAAGATACGGCGACCAGAATTGCACACAATATTCAAGATGCGGTCTCACCATGGAAAGATATAGAGGCATAATATCTTTTGTTTTATTTTCCATTCCTTTCCTAGCATTCTATTTGCTCTCTTGGCCGCCACTGCACACTGGGCCGAGGGCTTTAACATGGTATCCACAATGACGCCTAAATCTTTTTCCTGGGTGGTGGTTCCTAATGTGGAACCTTGCATTGTGTAACCATAGTTTGGGTTGTTCTTCCCTAGGTGCATAACCTTGCACTTGTCCACATTAAATTTCATCTGCCATTTTGATGCCCAGTCTTCCAATTTATCAAGATCCTCTTGCAATTTTCCACAATCCTCTTGGGTTTTAACAACTTTAAATAGTTTTGTGTCATCTGCAAATTTGATAACCTCACTCGTTATTCCACTTTCCAGGTCATTTATGAATATGTCAAAAAGCAGCGGACCCAGCACAGATCCCTGGGGTACACCACTATTCACCTTTCTCCATTGGGAAAATTGGCCATTTAGCCCTACCCTCTGCTTTCTATCTTTTAACCAGTTCCTGATCCACAGTAGTACACTGCCTCCTATCCCATGACTCTTTAGTTTTACCAAAAGTCTCTGATGAGGGACCTTGTCAAAGGCTTTCTGAAAGTCCAGATACACTATATCAACCGACTCACCTTTGTCCACCTGTTTATTCACACTTTAAAAAAAACATAACAGATTAGTAAGACAAGATCTTCCTTGTCTAAAGCCATGTTGGCTGTCTCCCATTAAGTCATGACTATCTACATGCTGAGTAATTTTATTCTTTATGATGGTTTCTACCATTTTTCCCGGTACTGACGTGAGGCTCACCGGTCTGTAGTTTCCCGGATCACCCCTCGAACCCTTTTTAAAAATTGGTGTTACATTGGCGATCCGCCAATCTTCAGGTATTAGAGATGATTTTAATGATAATTCACAGATTACTAATAGCAGGTCTGCAATCTCGTATTTTCTGTTCTTTCAACACCCAGCTGATTTGCTACTCCTCAGCTTATCTAATAGTTGTAGTACATCTTCCCGATGTATCGATATTTCCTTCAATTCTTCCGCACCTTTAAATACCACTTCAGTCATGGGTAACATCCCTACATCTTCCTCAGTAAAGACTGAAGCAAAGAATTCATTCAGTCTCTCCGCTATCGCCTTGTCGCCTCTTAGTGCTCCTTTAACCCCTTTATCATCTAATGGACCAACTGACTCACAGGTTTTTTTGCTACGAATGTACTTGAAAAGGTCTTTACTTTGCGTTTTTGCTTCTGCAGCAAGCTTCTTCTCATATTCTCCCTTTGCCTGCCTTATCAATGCCTTGCATTTGACTTGCCAGTGCTTGTGCTATTTCCAGGTTTCATCGTTTGGCTCTTTTCCATTTCCTGAAAGATGCTTTTTTGGCAACAACAACCTCTCTGACCTCACCTTTAAACCATGCTGGCAGTTTTTTGGACTTCCTTCTACTTTTCTTAAAGCGTGGAATACAGCTGGTCTGGGCTTCCAAGATAGTATTTTTCAACAACAGCCAAGCCTGATGTACGTCTTTAACCTTTGCAACTGCTCCTTTTAGTTTTTTCTTAACTGTTTTCCTCATTTTATCATAGTCTCCCTTTCGAAAGTTAAAAGGTAGTACTGTGGATTTCCTTACTATCCCTCCTCCACTAATTAAATCAAAGGCAATCATGCTACGATCACTATTGCCAAGTGGCCCCAAGAACCTTATCTCTTGCACTAGATCTGGTGTTCCACTAAGGATTAGGTCTAATATGGCTTCCCCTCTGGTTGTTTCATGAACCAGCTGCTCCAAGAAGCAGTCATTTATTTCAT
This sequence comes from Ichthyophis bannanicus, assembly GCA_033557465.1. NCBI lineage: Eukaryota > Metazoa > Chordata > Amphibia > Gymnophiona > Ichthyophiidae > Ichthyophis > Ichthyophis bannanicus. The sequence goes on from CM066037.1 coordinate 408,744,933, forward strand.
CTAGGAACTTTATCTCCCTAGCATGTCCTGACGTGACACTGACCCAGTCGATACCGGGGTAGTTGAAATCACCCATTATTATTACTGTGCTGTAATGTTTGTCAGCTTCCTTGATTTCTTTGAGCATTTCATCATCCATTTGGTCATTCTGGCCAGGCGCTCGATAGTACACCCCCACTGCCATTCCCTTCCCCCTTTTACATGGAATTTCAATCCATATAGATTCTACAGCAGATTTTGTTTCCTGCAGAACTTTAATCCTTTCTGACTCAATGCCCTCTCTAACATAGAGAGCAACCCCTCCACCAATTTGATCAGCTCTATCATTACGATATAGTTTGTACCCAGGTATCACAGTGTCCCACTGGTTGTCGTCCTTCCACCATGTCTCTGATATTCCAATCATATCTAACCTTTCATTTAGTGCTATATATTCTAACTCTCCTGTCTTGACTAGATTGTAAGCTCTGATGAGCAGGGACTGTGTCTCTTACATGTCTGTGCAGCGCTGCTTACATCTTGTAGCACTATACAAATGCTCAGTAGTAGAAGATCCGGTGCTGCTTATCCCTATGGATAAGTGGTAACTTTTGCAAGGTCTACCCTTAGTAACGGTTTATGGACTTTTCCTCCAGGAGCTTGTCCAAACTTTTTCTAAACGCAGCTATGTTCACTGTTTTTATCAAATCCTTTGCCAATGAATTCCAGAGCTTAAGTATGTGTTGAGAGACAGAATATTTTCTCTTATCATTTTGAATGGACTACTTTATAACTTCATGGTGTGTCTTCTAATCTTGGAACTTTTTGAAAGAGTAAAATCTACGAGTTTGCCCATTCCATTCTAATCAGGATTCAGCCATCTTTTTCTCCAAGCTGAAGAACTTTAATCTCTTTAGCCTTTCCTCATAGGCAAGTCATTCCATCCTCTTATCTTTTTTAGTTCTGCTATATGCTTTTTGAGAAACAGTGACCAGACTTGCTACAATTCTCAAGATATGATTGCACCACACAGCAATACAGAAACATTATGAAATCAGTTTTATTCTTCATTCCTTTTCTAACTATTTAGAACATTCTGTTTGCTTTTTTGGCTGCCCCTACACACTGAGCAGAAGATTTCACTGTGATGTTCACGATGACACTTAGATACTTTTCTTGAGTTGTGACTCTTAATGTGGAACCTAGCATCAAATAGTTATAATTTGGGTTATTCTTTCCAATGTGTATCACTTTGTACTTGCCAACATTAAATCTGCCATTTGGATGCCCGATCTCTAGGTTTCACTAGGTTGTCCATGCGATTTAACAACTTTGAATAATCTTTTTTTCTGAAAATTTCATCATCTTAGTTGTTTATAAATCATTAACAAATACGTTAAATACCACAGGGATCTGTACTGGGACCAGTGCTATTTCACTATCCACCTTTCTCCATTGGAAAAATTGATCATTTAATCCTACCATATTTTCTATCTTTTAACCGATTTTCAATCCTGTTTGATGACTTTTTCATTTCCTCAGCATCCTCGAGGGATTTTGTCAAACGCTTTCTGAAAATCCAAATATGCTATATCAACTGGCTCACCTTCATCCACACATTTATTCACACTTGCAGAAAAATGAAGTAGATTAGTGAGGCAAGACTTCCTTTGGCTAACTCTATGCTGGCTTTGTCCCATTTATTTAATTGGTTTTATATACCATTTTTCTGCTAGGCAAAACGGTTTACATTGAACAAGTAGTAACATTTGTATGAACAGATGAAACTATGTACAGATAACTGTATAGATATCACATTGTTACAATGAACAAAAGAACAAAATGATTTACATATGGCATTTACATAGCGGCTATGTGGTGAGGTGTTCGCCTTCTTATGGGGGGGGTGAGTGGTGAGGAGGGGCGGGGTATGATCTTGTGGGTGGTTTGTGGCAGTAGATGTATTGAAGTATTCTTCAAAAAGGAAGGTCTTAAGATGTTTTTTGAATAGAGTGTGGGATTGGAGGGCCCGTAAGGTGGGGGGGGGGGGGGTAATTTGTTCCAGTTGGTGGGGGCATAGAATTGGAAGGCTCTTGTGCAGGTGCATTGTGGTTTCTTGGGGCTTTGTGCAGGTAGGAGGAGATTTGCTGCATTTTGGCGCCGGAGTCTGCTGTTGTTGGGGTACTCAATTAGTAGTTGTAGCTGTTCTGCTGTAGTATTGAGGAGGGCTTTGTGCGTGAGGACAATGGTCTTAAATCTGATACGGGATGTAACTGGTAGCCAGTGTAGGGATTTCAATATGGGCGTGATGTGGGTGTGCCTGGTTGCTCCGGGGATGAGTCATGCAGCTGTGTTTTGAGCCAGCTGCAGGGGGGCTAGGGTGGTCTTAGGTAGTCCTTGTAGGATGGAGATGCAGTAGTCGAGGAGAGGGGTGATGGATGCTTGACAGACTGTGTGAAAGCTATCATAGGGTAGAAGAGGGCATAGCTTGCGGAGAATTCCGATTTTGTAGTAGATATTTCTGGTAGTATTCAGGATGTGAGGCTGAAAGTTCAAGAGGTGGTCCAGGGTTACACCAAGGTACTTGATCTGGGGTTTGACCTGAATTTCAGTGTTGCCCAGTTTGATGCTGTGTGAAAGATTTAAGCTGGGATCTCTGGAGATGTGAAGGAGCTCTGTTTTGTTTAAATTGATTGTGAGATTGTGCTGTTGTAGCCATAAGGTGACTTCTGTGAAGCAGGCTGCAAGGGTGGAGTAGTCAGGGGAGGTGGTGTTGAAGGAGGTGAAGAGCATTATATCATCTGCATAGAGTTGGTATCCGACATTGAGGCTCTTGAGGATGTGACAGAGGGGTCTGATGTGTATGTTGAAGAGGAGGGAGGAGAGGGCTGATCCTTGTTGTACTCCTTGGGGGAGGGTGAATGGAGATGAGGATTGGTTTCCAGTTCTTACTTGTTGGGAGAGGTATGAGTGAAACCATTGTGGTGGGGTGCATTGGATGCCAATGGTGTTAAGTTGATTGATGAGGGTCTGGTGAGATACTGTGTCAAAAGCTGCGTATATGTCGAGGAATAGTAGGATGATGCCTGAGCGGGGTTTTTCTGTCCCAGTTATGAGGGTGTTGAGGGTTTCCGCACTATGGAGTGGGCGACATCCATGCTGGTTGCTGTCGAGTGGGGCAAAACTGTCCAGGTGCTCCTGAAGCTGGATTTGTACTGCTTTTTGATGACTTTAGAGAGGAAAGGGATGCTGGCAATGGGTCTGTAGGATGCAGGTGAGGTGGGATCAAGGTTGGGTTTCTTCAGGAGGGGTCTAATGGAGGCTTTTTTGAGTGATGGGGGGGTAGGCTTGGTTGAGGGAGGCGTGGAGAACTGTGGAGATAAGCAGAAGCATCAGGGTCTTTGTCTGCTTGATCCATGTTACTGGGCATGGATCAAGGGGGGGGGGGGGAAGTGGCAGCATTGATGAGGGTGATGTTCTGGAGTTCCTCTGGATGGACATCTCAGAAAGAGGTCCAGGGTTGGGTTGTGTGGGTTAAGAAGATGGTGGACGGAATGGTTAAAATAGAGGTGGCAGAGTGGCTGTGTTTAGCTATAAGAAAATCTGCCATCACTTGGGGGTGGATGATGTCTTCCTTGGGGGGGGGGGGCTGTGATGGGTTATTTGTGAATCTCCTGACGAGTAGAAAGAGTTCTCTGGGCTTGTTTATGGCACAGAGTAGTAAGTTGCTGTGGTGTTCCTGCTTGGCATTGAGAGTGCTGGTAGAGTATACTGCATGTTGTTCAAGGTAGATGGTCAGCAGTTGTGGGTCTTTGTTTTTTTTCCATCTTCATTCTAGTTTAAGTAGGCGTTTCTGATTTTTGAGGTTGAATGAGTACCAGGGGGCGTGGTTCCAGGGGGTTTTGGGATGATTGTGTTGTGGAGCTTGAGAGGCTGTGGTGATGATGGTGTTCCAGGTATGAATGAGGAGATCAAGGTCTGAGTGTTGACATGCTTGCTTTAGTTGAGGAATGGTTTGATGGATGAAGTAGTCTTCATGGAAGTATGTGAATCTTCTTGTTGTGTGAGGTTTGGGTAGTGTGGGAGGTTTGGGTTGGGTAGGGTGAAGGAAATGAGGTGATGGTCGGACCATGGGACTGGAGTGGATAAGGGCGTGATTGAGTGGGAGGAGGAGAGTAGTTCATTGGGTAGGAAGAGTAGGTCCAGGGTGATTCCTTTTTGGTGGGTAGAGGTCTTGATGAGTTGGGTGAATTGGAGGTTGCTCATAGCTTGGAGAAAGGCATTGCTGTGGGTGGAGTCTGCTGAGGGGAGGTTAAGGTCTCCAAGTAGGACAAGGTGGTGTTGGTGTGGGACAATAAAGCAGACTATCTCAAGAAGAGTCCAGTTGGTCTGCCTTGTGGTGTGGAGCTCTGTATATGAGGCATATGGTGAGGCATTTGTTAATGATGCGGATGTCGAATCCATGAGAGGATGTTGTGCTGATAGTAGTGAAGCAGAGTTGTTTGTTGGAGAGGATACAGACTCCTCCTCCTGTGCTGTTGGTTCGTGGGCAGTTGTGGATGTTGGTGTTGAGTTGATTGAGAAGTACATTGTCCGTCTCGCTGAACCAGGTTTCAGTGATGCAGAGGTCGATTGCGTTGTCGGGCATGTGGTCAGCAAGGGTTTGGATTTTGTTCCTGGCAGAACGGGTGTTGATTAGACTGCATCTAATTGGTTGAATGGGGTGTGTGTTAGGGATTGTTGTTGTGGTGAGGGGTGCAGTGAGAATGGTGAGTAGATGTGCTTGCCTCCTGTGATGCTGGCGGTAATGGGGAATCAGGGTGTAGTGGATTATGGGCTTTGGATGGTGAATGATGGGAATGAAGGAGGGAAGGGTGAGGTAGGTTATGAGGCAGTGTGCCAGTAGAGATGAGAGGTATATGCATGTGAGGTATTTGGGTAGTGTAATCATGTTTGATTTCTTTGTTTCGTGTGAGTGAGCTAGAGTAAAGGGTAAAATCCAAGTTATCAATGTCCCTGTTTAATGTACATTACCAAGTTTAAGTTTCAATGTAAACCACTTTGAAATGATAAAGTGGTATATAAAACCTGGTAAATAAATAAAATAAGAGAGGGGGGGGGGATTGTTGCTAGGGAGGAAGTGTTTAGCAGGGTAGGTGGATAGACATACGGAAGAGAGGTTCAGTGCATCCAGGAGGAGTGTAGGATCACTCCTCAGGTTTACGCCAGAGGGTTTCGCTGTTAAGTTGTTTTGGTGCGGTCTGTGGTGGGATTTCTGTTCGCTGGAGCAGCTTTCTGTGTGTGCCGTTAAACCACAACTATCTAAAATGTTTGGTAATTTTTTTCTTTATAAGAATTTCTACCATTTTATCCGGTGTTGATGTCAGACTTACCGATCTTTAGTTTTCCAGATCACCCCTGGATCTCTTTAAAAATTTGGTGTTACATGGCCACCCGCCAAACTTCAGGTATGTTAGATGACAATAGGGTGGAGAGGTTTTTCAAAATGTACCACAGCATATTAAGTACCTAACAGTCTGAGGACATGCTGAGCCAGTGGTTTATGAATTACTCACCCTTCCCACAACCGAAAAGTTCTTTTCTGGACAATGAAATACTGACTATGCATTCCTGAATCCAGTTAAAACTCTCCTGTAATTTTGGCTGGGGACCTGTCTGTGGATTTGAGGCTCTTTGTTGGTTGGGATGAGAGTGAGGTCTCTGTTGTTGATGGAGACAGAGGACAACACCTCTTCAGACTATCTTGATGTGAAAGGCAGGTCAGAAGTGGCCACAGAGAGGGTCTGAAGCATATAACAGTTTTATTTTTTATTTTGATCTACCATCTTAATTTTATCACCAGAGAATGTCTCCTTTGCTGGATATTCCAGCAAGACTTTTCTGCACATCTCATTTAAGGTTGAGGCCCTCAATCATGATGGTCTTCAGCCACCATTACCCTACAGCAAAGGCACCTGAACTTCTTTCAGAAACATCCTATGTTGACCAAACCAAAGGTTTTCCACACTTCTTACCCTTGTCCACCAGTGTTACAAGATTATCTGACAGATCCCTTACCTTTTGCAGAATGTTATGCATATGCTGGCACACAAAAAACCTCAGACGATACTTGCCTTTAGAAATCTCCCATGATAACTGGCCTAAAGTGAAAGAGCCCATCAGTATTGGAGATTCCCTTTTCCTAACCAGTGTCCAGGCCCAGAATGACAATATTTCCCGATTCCTTTGTAGGCACCATCTAATTTCTGCCATCAGTTCCTCCAATAACTATCACCCCCACCCCAATATCATTTAAAACTCATACCTTCAACCATTTGAGGAAGATTACCCTCACCGCTACATGAAGCCCCAATGCTCTGACCCCCATCCCACTCTTCTTGAATGTGAAGTTTGCTATGCTGAAGGTTCCCTCATCTTCATGAGTACATCACTATTTTTCCAGTTTTGTTTTCATGGAAGCCTATTCCTACTGCTTTGGGCTTCCAGACCAATTTCAAGTTACTTCAGTTGATTTAAAGGCACCAAGAGCTTTTGCTCTCAACTACCTGCGCTGTTTCTCCATGCCCCCCCCCCCCCCATCATTTGTACTCCCATTTCTCCCCATAGTTCATATTGCTGCAAGACATGGGCCATGATTCCCACTGAAACTCAGTACTAGCAAGCTTTTGACACAGGCAATAAGCATTGTTGTAATATACTGATATGATATTTTGTATATTTGTTTTACAGTTTGGTGTAAACTATGATTTTCTCCCATCTCATGGTGTGATCATTAAGGGGTAGGAATGAAGTAAGGTTATTGAATTTGGATGCTCTATATAGCAGTGCTACTGCTGGATCACCTGCTTCTCTCTTTTGAACATCAATGATCAATCCTCCCCATCATAAAGTTTGCCTTCATCTTACCTAGGTCATTCTGAAGAGAGCTATTGTGAGACAAGTTTCTGAGCAACGAAACTGCTGCTTTCCTCACACCAGGATTGCTGGAATTCACCATGCTTCGAATGTGCTGTAGGCCATTTTCCTTCTGTACAATCGTCTGGGCCACTGCAAATGGCATCTGTCAAATGGTATGAGATGATTACCAATATTGCTATTGTAAAGATTGCAATACACCATCAGAATCCTTGGGCAATCTGGTCCTATTGGTAGGTTTCAAGGACCAATTAATGTTTTTATTTGAATTTTTCTTAACATTTTTTAATGAAGAGCTTTAAATATTCAATACAGATATCAAATGCAGCTTCTCCCATATGCAGGGTTTGTTTCAGAAAACATGCACACAAGTGGTGTCTGGCAAAATGGCAGACATGCTCAATGTGCTGCCCAACAGTGATGGAGGAATGGTTAGGAACATTAACTGATGCCAACATGTGCGGAACTAGTGGCCGTAGGTGGAAGACAAGCCCATAGTGGCAAGCAATGAGTCAACAGTGACAGAAGGAAGAATGGACTATGCAGCCTGAATGCAGGCAATTGCAGTAGGAGTAGGAAAATTGGCCTGCATGAAGCCAGCTGTGGCAGTTGGAAAAAAATTAGTTGGTGGGAGCCTGCATGGAGGCAGCTAGTGTGAGGAAGTCTGGCAAGCAGGGGCATGTATGGAGACAGTGTCAGGAGGAGGAAGAATGGTCAACTGGCTTATAAGAGTCAACATGGAGGTAATGGTGGTAGAAAAAGATGCACCTCAGGAGTGGGATGAGAGCTGACTGTGTGAATAAGGCAGCAGCTGAAGAAAAAGACTGAGTGACCTGGGGTGAGAGTGATGACGCACGGTAATCTGAGAGGCTGGCAGTGAAAGTAAGTTAAAGATTAATATACTGGCAGGAAGACAGTGGTAGGAAGAACTGGGGAGGCTGGCAGCAGCAAAGATAGTAGCAGACCTCATCTATCATCTTCTGCATCTGCCCTGATCCCAGGCCTTTTCTTCTGTCTCATTCCCCTACCTAGACTCCCATTACCCATTTCACAAGCATCATTTCCACCTCCCTCATGGTCTTCAAAGATCTCATCCCCTCAACAGCCCTCTTGTCCCTTTCTACTAACTAGCAACATTTCCTCTCCTTTCTACTAAATAGCAATCCATCTTCCCCTTTCTTCACTCTGGGCCACACACATGTAATCCTCCCCTACTCTAACTCTACACATTCAGTCACATAGGTCCCACTGTCCTAATTTCCAAGTCCCTGCTCAAACTGCCCCCAATGAAATCCCAAGTTACCATTCCTTCAACCTATCCAATGTCCAGCCAAGTCCCCACTTCACTCTGGGTCATTGCTTTCCCTATCCCTCTATCTCTAGCACCCCCTTTGCAACCTTCTTTTACCCATTCTCCTGCCTCCTTATCCCCTTCCAAAATGCCAGGCATCCACACCTACTTATCTCTTTCCCCAGCATTTATCTCCCAGCCTCTCCCCTTCCTGTCCCCAACACCTGGTTTCCCATGCCTCTTCCTTTCCATTTCTCTATCTGCCTCCCTCTCCCCTCAATCACCACAGCTTCTGCTTCCTTCCTCTCCTTCCCCCAATGTCTGTCATCTGTCTTCCTTCCACCTTCTCCCCACTGTCTGCCTTCCTCTTCACTCACTATACCATCACTCAACCACCACTCTCCTCCTCCCAAACTCCTCATCCCTGTATCACCCACCCCATTGCCAGCACAGGTTTGGGCCTTGGCTGTCTTCCCTCTACCAGCATCAGAACTTTAGCCCTTGGTCCCCTATCATCATCCCCCTCACCTAAGAATTGCATTAGCAATCCCATTCTTAACTTGCCCCAGGCATCCCCCTTTCTAGTGCTCCCATCTAACCCAGAGAATGTATCATTCCCATACCCCCACTATGCTGGCAGTGGCGGTCTGCTCCATTCTATTCTTCCGAGAAGCAACCAGAATCTAAACACAACAGTGTCTGATGCAGGGCCCATGGGGCTGTGTGCAATCTGCTACCATGCCACACTGAAGCCTTGGATGAGATTATCCATGGGACATGCTGGTGGGATTTTGAGGCTGCACAGTTACAGATTTCAAAGAACTGTGTCGGCCATGCAGCGGGTGCCACTGTGATTAGATTCTTGCTGCCGCTTGGGAGACTAGATCGCTGCTGCTGCCCATTGGTGAGACAGGTATGACGCATTCTCTGGTCCAGGGGTGCTAATAGAGTGATGGTGGTGTTTGAGGCAATGCACAATGCAGCAACATCTTCAACAAACGGGGCTTGGGGGCTCCTGCTAGCAATAGAATTCTCTTTGTGGGCACAGGTGCGGTCTGTGCCCCTCCAAGCCCCACTGTGGCGATGCCCCTGATTTAAATGGGGGAGTATATGCATGTTTGTTTGTACATGCTATTACATGCATAAACATGCATATAGACAGACCCAAGTATGCTAGTCAATTGGAGCCTTGACAATAGATACTACGCTGTGCAAAACATCTAAAAAGGATTCTAGGGATGAACCAAGAACTACAGACTGCCAGGAAAAATGGTAGAAGCTACTCTACTGATGTCATGTAACATCATCAAGACTAAGAGAATTTCTGGCAGTACAAGCACAAGTGGAGAGATTTTCCCTCTGAACTAGAGACCTTCTGTGGGAGACAGAACTACACCCTGCTTCCCCCACACTTCTTGATCTGATCTCTCCCCCCCATTCTGGTCAGCTGCAGCCTGCCCAGTGTGACAATTGATGGGACTGCTAGCTGTGAAGCCACTGCTAAAACTGGGTGAAATCTTACTCTTAGCCTTCCATATTCTCATTGTATAAAATAGCCAAATGTAAAAAGGTAGCTCAGTAGTTCAAAGTGTTAGTAGTGCATTTGCCATCTAGCTCCACCCCTTCTTCAGCCATACCTATCATCTCTGTTTTATGATTTAGTTCAAATTGCATTTGCACTAAACAGCTTGTAGTAAATAGCGATCTGTAAATAATGCAAGGTCACATTCAAATTACTGAATTCCAGGTTGATTTGAGATAGATAACATTTTCAGATTTACAAGTCCTATATACACACACACCGCAATATCTGGCAGATCTTATCCAATTTCACACCCCTAGTCGCTCCCTCCGGTCCATACACATTAATCGTCTTCACCTCCCTTCCCCCTCCCGCGCTCACCTCCAGCCCACCCGTACTTCTGCTTTCTTTTTCATTGGCCCCGCACTTTGGAATTCCCTGCCCACCTCACTAAGACTCTAGCAGCATCACAGCACTTTCAAAGCTCATCTGAAGACCCATCTTTTCTCCAAAGCCTTTGACCTCCCCTCTCCCTTTGTGTGATATCATCCCTACCATTCTCCCCTCTTGTCTTGGCTTTCTCTGTTATCTTTTATGCATGTCTGTCCTCTAACTGTCCTGTCAATATTGTAATTTATTTTCTTTTTCTCTGGCCAGTGGCCTTTTTCCTATAACTTGAAAGTTGTAAACTGCTTTGATGTAACTACGAATGGCGGTATATCAAATAAACAAACTCAGACATAATGTGTCAGAATATGGATACCCTGGTTTAGAAGTTTCACATTATATGAATTAATTTTCTTACCCAGGGTAAATCATTAATGGTTGTAGTTATAGTTTTTCTTGATTCAGAAAATCTCACAGCGGTTCATAATGACAATTTACAATTAGAATAATACATTTAAGAAACTATTACAAATTAAACAAAAACAGGTCAAATTATTTGCAATAAAATATGAAATAAAATAAAACTTGTAGGAATTCACCATACAATCAGTTTATGCTTACTTCAGAGAAAATATAAATAGGATTTCTGTGCTGGAAAAGAGAGAAAGAGGAACGATTTTTCTGTTTGCTAAGTACAATTCTTAGACAAGACCAGCAGTACTCACAGACAACACATACATGCTTCGTTTCAAATTTGCCTCTTTTCTTGTAACGCTTGACTGTTACACATTACTGTTTTTAACTCAAAAACCTTCACCCCATATTTTTTGTCTGTTCTACTTTCTGTCTGTAGTAGAGATTGTAAGCTCTAAGAAGCAGGTTCCATTTTAATAAATATATATGCAAAGTACTGTGAATACCTGATAACGCTATACAAAACATTATTATTATTACTCATCACAATCAAATTTAAACCAGTCTTCCTAGCTGCTAGGCAAAAAGGTACATTTTCCATTCCAGAATCTAAGGCACAAATTTAGTAAGCATCTTCACTCATTCAGAACACTGAAAAAATAAGCTATGCTTACTTACAGGACCACTTCCAGCTGTCAGATTCTGAAGGGCGCCGAGAGCTGCCTCTTGAGTATAGCTTCTACTGCTTTTTGCTATTAAGGATAGATACATCCGCATCACTATAGAATGCCACAGCCATTCCACACCCTTGGGGTTGTTTTTCTCCTCTGGCAGTGGTGTTTCTTTATGTTGCTATTGAACACAGAAGTGGGTAAAATATTCAGGACTTATGTTTTTAATTTTTGGCAGGGAAATGGAAGACATTTGGCATAAAAAGATAAGCCATCATTAGTTCTCCATTAATGTCATCCAAAGATCTATTTATAAAATTCCGATTCACCATGGGCAGCACTCATACTGAAATTTATTTACTTTGGTTTGATAGTGAAGTCTAGCACAGCAGTCAGTTTCCATCAGTTTATTTGGGAGAAACTTTTTAAAGCATCAAAACTTTGTTACACTTTGGTGAAAATGAGAACTCTAGCTGTAATAAGTTCTCTTTTTTTTTTTTAAACTCTCATTAGAAAATGCTTCAAATGTTTTAACAAACCTTCCTTGTTTTTAAAAGCTAAATGAACATTCCCATGCAAAATTAATTAATAAAAGTCCACACTGCTACAATAAGGCTCTTGATGACAGGGGCAGTATTAGGCATTCTGTGCCACAGGGCAGAAATTAAGGATGGGGCCCCTCAATTCCCTCCCCCCATCCCTTCCCTAGGTGTCCAGCATCTACTCTTCCCTTTGCTACTCCCCTTCCATGTGTCCAGAAAGCCTCTATTCTTGCCAGTGCCAAGCATTGCTCCTTGTTCAGCATACAATTATACTGGACTATACTTTATTCAGGAAGGACAGTGTAGGAAAAACGGGAGGAGGAGTGACACTATATGTAAAAAAAATATAAAGCTATAGAATTACAGGGCTTATGAGGAAGTGAGGAGGCACTGTGAGTTAAACTAAAAAGAGGGAACGGGAAATCCAATTGCAATAGTATGATATCCAGTTCTCTTTCACAGGGAGAAGTGGACAGAGATTTAATAGAAGACATACACAGTATTGCCATGAAAAGAGAAGTGCTACTGATAGATGATTTCAATATGACGGATGTTGATTAGCTCATCCTTGCTGCAGTGTGTCATGTAGAAGACCCTTCTGGCCCCATAGAGTTCAGTGAAGCAGAGGAATTGGCTTCACAAGCTGACAGGCAGGCAGACCACATGGCTCAGGGTTGCCAAGGGAAACGTAAACAGAATGAGTCATGGGAGGAGAAAACACGCCCCTGCTGCAATGGTTCCCCGGCATCAGGAGTTAAGGGAAAACACCTGGTTGGGGGAGGGGCGGAGCCCTAAGAAGCAGAGAGATAAAAAGTGCTCATTAGATTTAAGCAGTAGCACCGGGAGGAGCACCAGCACAAGCACCGGGAGGAACGAGAGAGAAAGCACCGGGAGGAGCACAAGCACAGGCACCGGGAGGAGCACGAAGGAAGGCACAGGGAAGTGCACTAGCACTGGGACAAGGACAGGAAGTGAAGCAGCAGCCAAGAGGGCAGTAGCTGAAAGATTGCCTGAGAGGTTAGTTTGGAAGCACGCTGAAACTCCAGAGAGAGAGAGAGAGAGAGAGATGCTGGCCTGACGACATTTGTATGTCCGAGGAGAAGGAGAAGCTAAAAGGCAGGAAAACACATCCAGTGTTTGGATTCTTTGCTGACCCAGCACTGCTGAGAAGGTCCTCTTTTCAAAAGCCAAAAGGTAGGCTGCCCAAGTGGTATAGAGGGGAAACTAAGTGCCAGAGTTTTCCATGTGTGTGCCAAGATGTGCTGGACTCTCCTTATATAAAATCCCATATATACGGTAATTCTCCACCCTGCTCATTAGAGTGCTGTGAAGGGAAGCCTCGGGAAGAGAGAGGGCGAGTGTGTTTTGAAACACCGTATGATAGGGTGAAAACTTACTCAGCTGATAGTGATTGTGAAGAGATGCAGACAGAGCCTGCTATTGAGGACATAGCAGGGGAACAAATGGACTGTACTTTAACTATAGCTGATCATATAATCTTACTCTGCTAACTAGGCTGTTTAGAAGGCTGTCTCAAACAGCAGAAGAAAAGCAGAGTGTGTCTTTTTGATATAAAAGAGACTGTTAAAAGATAGAAAGAAGAGGGTAGGGCTAAATGGTCAATTTTCCCAATGGAGAAAGGTGAATAGTGGTGTACCCCAGGGATCTGTGCTGGGTCCGCTGCTTTTTGACATATTCATAAATGACCTGAAAAGTGGAATAACGAGTGAGGTTATCAAATTTGCAGATGACACAAAACTATTTAAAGTTGTTAAAACCCAAGAGGATTGTGGAAAATTGCAAGAGGATCTTGATAAATTGGAAGACTGGGCATCAAAATGGCAGATGAAATTTAATGTGGACAAGTGCAGGGTTATGCACCTAGGGAAGAACAACCCAAACTATGGTTACACGATGCCGGGTTCCACATTAGGAACCACCACCCAGGAAAAAGATTTAGGTGTCATTGTGGATACCATGTTAAAACCCTCGGCCCAGTGTGCAGCAGCGGCCAAGAGAGCAAATAGAATGCTAGGTATGATAAGGAAAGGAATGGAAAATAAAACAAAATATATTACAATGCCTCTATATCGTTCCATGGTGAGACCGCACCTTGAATATTGTGTGCAATTCTGGTCGCCGTATCTTAAAAAGGATATAGCGATTTAGAAAAGGTTCAGAGCCACCAAAATGGTAAAGGGGATGGAAGGATACTCCTATGAAGAAGGCTAAAAAGGTTAGGGCTCTTTAACCTGGAAAAGAGACCGCTGAGGGGAGATATGATAGAAGTCTATAAATTAATGAACAGAGTGGAACGGGTAAACGTAGATCGATTGTTTACCTTATCAGAATATAGAAAGACTAGGGGACATGCAATGAAGCTACAGGGTAAACTATTTAAGACTAATAAAAGAAAATATTTTTTCACTCAACGTGTAATCAAACTCTGGAATTTGTTACCGGAGGATGTAGTAAAGGCTGTTAGTGTAGCTGGGTTTAAAAAAGGTTTGGACAAGTTCCTGGAGGAAAGGTCCATAAACCATTATTAAGAAGGGACCCAGGATATCAATGCTTGAACCAATACAAGCATTGTGGAACCTGTGTCCCTTGGGGAAACTGCTAGGTACATATGACCTAGATTGGCCACTGTTGGAAACAGAATACTTGGCTTGATGGACCTTGGTCTGACCCAGTATGGCATATCTTATGTTATGTTCTTATGTACCTTTGAGCTTGTGTTAAGCTGCATGTTTGAAGTTTTGAAGCGAAAGAAGCTGTTTTCCTGAGTTCCTGTATTTTCCTTTATGCCAGAAGTGTATGGCTATTTTTGTTCTGTGTTTCAACTGCATTTAATCCGCCCGGAAGGGGAAATAAAAATCTTGTCCCTTTTGCCTAACCCACTCGACTACAATTGCTTCTTGTTTGGAAAGTAAGTGGAAACTACAACTCCCATGAGGCAGTGCACGCATAAAAGCCTTGCCATACTTTCTAAGTAAGGATGCCCAGGCTGACCAACCCTAGGTGCTACCGGCTCTGGGGTGGTTACTGGTGACAAGTGTCATCTAGAAGAAAGGTGATCCTATATTCTCTACAGGGAGAACTATTCCGCCAACTAGTAACAGAACCCACACGTGAAGGGGAAAGTGCTTCTGATGTTATAGTAGGAGATCATTTTGCATCCAGTGATCACTATGATGTGGTTCAGTATAAGGACAAGGGTTGATAAAGTCCATTCAAATGTGAGGGCTTTAGACTTTAGGAAAACTAACTTTACCCAGATGGGACAATACCTCAAGGAGTTGTTAGCAGGATGGAAACAGCTGGGGGATGAAGAAAAGCAATAGGCAAAACTGAAAAGGGATACTTTAAGGCCAACAAACCTTTTTATTAGAAAAGTAAATACATGTAAAAGGAAAAGGAGGTCACTATGGTTCTCAAAAGAAGTAGTTGAAAAGGTGAAGAAAAATAGGTTGGCCTTCATAAAATATAGGCGATCACAGAAAGAGCAAGACAAGAAGCAATATTTGGAAATACTTAGAGAAGCTAGGAAAGTATTCAGGAAAGCAAAAATACAAACAGAAGAAGAAATAGCCAATGCAATAAAATGGAGGGACAAGACATTTTTCAGATATATTAGCGAGAGGAGGAATGCAAACATGGCACTGTCAGACTCAAGGGTGAAGGGGAGGAATATGTACTGTATAAGCTGATGGGGATAAAACGGAATTGCTTAAATATTTTTGTTCTGTGTTCACAGATGAGGGTCTAGGAGCAGGACCTCAGAAAATACCTACAAATAGGAACAGAAGTGAAGGGGATCTTGAATGATTTTCAGAAGACTATGTTCATGAGGAACTAGCTAAACTAAAAGTAGACAAAGTAATGGGGCCGGATGGGATACATCCGAGAGTATTGAATGAACTTGGGGAAATTCTAGCAGCTCCACTGTATGACCTTGTCAATGCTTCTTTAGAGATAGGAGTGGTCCCAGAGGACTGGAAAAAGTGTAGTTATTCAACTGTAGCAGGTGTTCTCCAGGCACAGCAGGAATAAGTCCTCACGTATGGGTGACATCCCCGACAAAGCCTCATGCGGAAATGCTCCCCAACTTCCATAGGAAGCTTTTGGGAGGCTCCATCATGCATGTGTGCCTGCCTTCCTGCCTGCATGGCGCCATCTTATCACCAGTATGATAAACTCCTCCATGGGGAGGCAGGAGAGTTGTGAGGACTTACTGTTGCTGTCCACGGAGAAAGTCTTTTACAGGGCATATAAAGCATAGTTACTCACCTGTAACAGGTGATCTCCGGGAACAGCAGGAATTTAGTCTTACATATGGGTATCGTCGGTACAGACGGAACCTGCGCGGGAATGCTCCCCAGCATCCAATAGGAACGCTTTTGGGAGCATCCCACAGCGCATGTGTGCTGCCTTCCCGCCTCTGTACCTCTCTCACTTCAGTTGAGTTTATAGCTGAGACCAAAGGAGAGAAGTAGAGAAAGAGATAGAGACAACTCCTAGGGGAGGTGGGTGGGTTGTGAAGACTAAATTCCTGTTGTTTCCGGAGATCACCTGTTACAGGTGAGTAACTACGCTATGTCCAGGAACAAGCAGGAATGTAGTCTTCACATATGGGGACTCTCCAGCTGAAAGATGCCAAGAGGTGACCCCAGCAAGTTGCAAACCCAGGTGAGATGGGTCATGCTCCCTCCCATGGACCTCTGGCATCCAAACCATGGACGGTGGGTAGGAGTTGTATTAAGTATGGAAGAGATGCTAGAGAACAGCCTGGCCAAATGAGGCATCCCGACGGGAGTCCTTGTCTAAGCAGTAGTGGGCTGTGAAGGTGTGTACCGAAGCCCAAGTGGCTGCTTTGCAGATGTCATTAATAGACACAGAATGAAGGTTAGCCATAGAGGCTGCCATTGCTCTCACATTGTGAGCTGTGACATGGCCCTCAAGAGAAAGTCCTTTACTCTGATATGTATAGGATATGCAATCTGCAATCCAATTTGACAGAGTTCTTTTAGAAACTGGAAGTCCCAAATGACTAGAGTCAAAAGCCACAAAAAGCTGAGAAGATTTTCTATGTGCCTTAGCTCTTTAGAGATAAAAGGCTAAGGCTCTTTTACAATCCAATGTGTGAAGATTTCATTCCGCACTGGAGGCATGAGGCCTAGGGAAGAATATAGGAAGATAAACCGACTGGTTTAAATGAAAAGGCGAAACCACCTTTGGCATAAAGTGAGGATGAGTCCTGAGTACTACTTTATCATGAGAGGTCTTGAAGACACTATTGCGGCCATTAATACCACTACTGCCCAGTCCGATCCATGCCCAGCCTTCTGGATCAAGGAGCTTCGCAGTCACTTCAGCCCAATACTGTCCAAAATAATTAACCTCTCCTTCTCTTCCGGCTCTTTCCCTTCAGACCTGAAACACACCTCTATTAGACCTCTGCTAAAAAACTGCAAGCTCGATCCCCAACAGGTAGAATCCTACAGACCCATATCCAGCATTCCACTATTTGAAGATCATTGAAAAGGAAGCTCAACGTCAACCGCAGGAGCACATCGACTTCGCTGCACCTTTAGACACATGCCAACATGGTTTTAGGGAAGGCCATGGCGTTGAAACCCTCCTTACCACTCTATTTTGCAAGATACTCACTGGCATTGACGACATCCGGCAAGGATTTGCTCTCATCTTTCTGGACATAGCTGCAGCCTTTGATTCAGTAAATCATGAGCTTCTATTAGGACGACTGTTTGACAAAGGCATTAATGGACGAGCGCTCGAATGGTGCAGATCCTACCTGTCCGTAAGATGGCAACATGTTCGTTCTGGAGGGATAAATTCTGAACCTTTCCACCAAAGTCAAGGAGTCCCATAAGGATCCTCCCTCTCGGCGCTCTTGTTCAATATTTACATGCAGCCAATTTGTAATATTATCCGGTCCTTCAATGTTGACTGCATATTATACGCAGACGATGTCCTGCTCTACATACCCTTCTCTACCGAGCATCTGGACCTCTCCCCACTGACGAGTTGTTTCAATGCAATATCTGACTGGCTTCTCTCTCAAAACCTCAGAATACAACATAAGAAAACGGAAGTACTCTTCATTACGAGGAACCCCAACGTTACCCCACCGCAATATCTTAAAGTAAAAGAAGCTGAGCTGCAATCTAAATCCTCAATACGATACCTGGGAGTCACCTTAGATCAACGCCTGGATATGAAGGCCCACATAGGAAACATAGTCAAATCAGTCTACCACAAGATCCGCTCACTTAGACATCTACGTTCCATCCTCGAACCAACTGATTTTCGGACGATTTTCCAGGCATTGGTCATACCTCATTTTGACTATGCCAATGCAATATTACAAGGTCTCCCCCAATCTACGTTAAACCCGCTGCAGCTAGCCATGAATGCGGCAGCAAGAGTCCTCCACGGAGCCTCCAGGAGTGACCACGTGACACCTCTGCTGATACAGCTACATTGGCTACCCATTCGTGCAAGAACTGTCTTCAAGACCTTGATAATCACTTTTAAAGCTGTTCACAATCTCTCACCTGCATCCGTAACCGCCCTCATCCATTCCACATCCCCAAATAGAATAAGAAGATCCACGGCTATAAACTCCCTAAAAGTCCCGAAGGCACTTACTGTCTGCACCAAATCAACAGCCAACAGGGCCTTCAGTCTCAGTGCCCCAAGATACTGGAATGCATTACCCCATGACATCCGGGCTATTAAGAACCTACCACAGTTTAGGAAAGCCCTCAAAACCCACCTCTTCAACAAGTACCTTATAGAGCCTGACTGCATCCCCTAGAACCTCAGGACACCCCCGATACCATTCTCAGTCAAATTTACAGTATCACAATCAACTCACCATGTGGATACCCAAACCTATGAAGTGAATTGTGTTTTCTATGCAACTTCTTTGATTATGACTCCATGTAATAAGTTTTGTAAATAGTTTACCCCTGTTATCCAAGTTTCTGTCCCCTGTTATATGTAAACTCATACATGTTAACTGTAATGAGCATTTTGTTCCATGTAAACCGCGCTGATGCTGAATAGTGCGGTATATAAGAGACTGTAAATAAATAAATAAATAAATAAATGGTGGAACCTTGTATAAGGAGGGTCAGCTACTAACACCTGTAGTTCACTAATGCGTCTTGCAGAAGTGATGGCAATTAGGAAAATAACTTTCCATGAAAGAAACTTTAGGTCTGAAGTGGCTAAAGGTTCAAAGGGCGGTTTCATAAGATGACCAAGAACAAGATTCAGATTCCATGCCGCCGGCGGTGGTTTAATGGGAGGTTTTGTTTAGAGTAGGCCTCTCATAAAACGTGATAGAAGTGGATGAGAGGAAATAGGTTGTCCATCGAAAGGTTTATGAAAAGCAGCAATAGCACTAAGATGGACTCTCACTGAATTGGTCTTTAGACCAGAAGTTGATAATTGGAGGAGATACTCTAGTAGCGACTCTGCAGGTACCAAGAGGGGGTTAAGTCCCTTTTGTGAACACCAGACAGAGAACCTTTTCCACTTAAAAGCGTAGGAACGTCTTCTGGAAGGTTTTCTGGAAGCCAGAAGGATATCCGTTACTTGTTGAGAAAGGTTAATATCCTGGAATTCTAGGCTTTCAGTAACCAGGCCCTGAGATGTAGTGACTGGGGACTGGTGAATTTGCAACTCTCTGGCGAAGGCCCATAGTCGCAAAGCTTCGCTGTATAGCGACAGAGCCTGTTCCGCCTTGCTTGTTCACATAGAATATAGCTACCTGATTGCCGGTTTGGACCAGAACTGTTTTGTTGCTGAGATGGGCCTGAAAGACTTGAATAGCATTGAAAATGGCTCTCAGCTCTAGGAGGTTTATGTGAAGGGAAACCTCCTGTGAGGTCCAAAGACACTGAGTGGAGAGATCGTGCAAGTGGGCCTCCCAACCCATCTTGGATGCATGTGTTGTTAGGGTGGCCTGATATAGAGGCTGCTGGAAAGGAGAGCCTATGAGGAGGTTTTCTAGAGATGGCCACCATTGTAGGGATGAAATCAGACGTGTGGTGTTTCTGATCTTGTCCATTAGCTGACCCGAGGCCTGTGACCCTTGAGAGGATAGAGTCCACTCGGCTGTTCGCATGTGGAGGCGAGCATAGGGAACCACATGGACAGTGGATGCCATGTGTCCCAGAAGTTGAAGCATCTCTCGAGCAGTAAGGAACACCTTCATAGATGCTTGAGATGCCAGTTGTATTATTCATAGACAGCATGGCTGTGTCAGTAAAGCCCTTGACTGTTGTATGTCTAGACGAGCCCCTATGAATTCGAGAGATTGAGAGGGGGTGAGATGAGATTTTGGGATGTTTATGACCAGTCCCAAGTATTGAAGAATTCTCATTGCTCGAGAAAGAGCGAAGCTGGCCTCTGGAGCTGTGGATGCTCGAATGAGCCAATTGTCTAAGTAAGGGAAGACGAATATTCCCAGAGTCCTCATAAATGCTGCTACCACTGCCATGCATTTTGTAAAGACTCTTGGAGCAGAGGCCAGTCCAAAAGGAAGAACTCTGTACTGGAAGTGTCTTCCTTGGACCAGGTATCAAAGGAACTTCCTGTGATCTGAGTGGATGAGAATATGCGTGTACGCATCTCTTAGATCTAGGGAACATAGCCAGTCCTGACTTTGAAGGTATGGTAGAAGTGTCCTGAGGGAGATCATTTTGAACTTTTCTTGGAACAAATATTTGTTTAATTCTCTGAGGTCTAGTATAGGCCTGTGTCCCCCTGTCTTCTTTGGAATAAGAAAATAGGCGGAGTAAAACTCCGTCCCCTGTTGAGGTATGGGGACTTCTTCGATTGCTCCTTGAGCGAGAAGTGATGTGACTTCCTGCCACAAAAGGTTGGTGGCAGGGGCCTGAGAATTGAACTGTTTTATTATTGTAGGTGGGGGCAAGTTGAGAAAATGAAGCTTGTACCCCAGTCATACAATGGACAGAGTCCAATTTTCTGATGTTATTTGTTGCCATCTTTTGGCAAAATAGCATAGTCTTCCTGGAATGGTTAAGGGTTCTGGACCTTTCAGGGGCAAAATGACTACGTTCTCTAGGTAGAAGTCAAAGTCCCTGAGGGGGCTGTGTCTGTTGGGTCGGTTGAACTCTTTGAGCTTGCGGCTTTCTTTGCTGTCTGTTCTGTTGCCCCTTCTGAAGAACATGAAGCGGACAGTGGCTTTGATGGGTGTAAGAAGGGTAAAGTTTTTTTTGTTTTTTTTTACCAAAAAAGGGTTTTTTGAATGTTTTCTTCTTTGCTGGGTTGGCTGTAGACTGATAGTCTGTTCAAGGTAGTATTTTCAGATTCAAGCTGATTAGCCTTGTCCTGCCAGTCCTTGCCAAAGAGATTTTCTCCTGTACAAGGAATGTTTCCCAGCTTTTCTTGCACCTACTGTTCTATGTCTGATGCTTGAAGCCAAGCAATACAACGTGCTCCTATGGATATAGCAGAAGTTCTGCTAATACATTCAAAGTAATCAAAGGTATCACGGTTCATGAATTTAGAGACATTCTGGGCGTGCTTGACCAGAATAAGGTAGTCTGCTCTTTTTTCCCCAGAGACACAAGGGCTAATGAGCTCTAAGTCTTTTGTGACTTCTTCCAGGAACATTCCCATATAAAGAATGCAGGAACTGATCCTGGCTCCCAGCATGGAGGATGGAAGGCATCGACGCCCAGAGGCATCGAGTGTCCTGGATTCCCGGCCTGGAGGATTAGAAGAATATGTTTTAGCACTCTTGATTCTTCGCATGGCCGATTCCACTACCACTGAATGGTGTGGTAACTGAGTTTTTTGAAAACCAGGGCAACTTGGCACTCGGTACATAGTGTCAAGGCATCGGGAATGTGAAGATATCGTTAAAGGAGTTTCCCACATTCTCAACATCAGATCATGTAAGATCTTGTGAATGGGAAGAATAGCTGCCTCCTTGGGAGCCATAGGGTATTGTAGAATTCTTAATTCTTCTGCCCTAGGTTCCTTTTCTGGTATCACAGTGATTGCAAGACCCTTTGCTAAATCAAGTATGAAATCCTGGAAGGACATATCTTCTGGAGGAGACATCCTGTGTTGAGGAGAAGGAGTTGAAACCTC
This sequence comes from Ichthyophis bannanicus, assembly GCA_033557465.1. NCBI lineage: Eukaryota > Metazoa > Chordata > Amphibia > Gymnophiona > Ichthyophiidae > Ichthyophis > Ichthyophis bannanicus. The sequence continues at coordinate 408,766,830 of CM066037.1, forward strand.
TAGTAGGTTCGCTCTGGTACCAGTAGAATCGTCAGAGTCATCGGAATCGGAAGATTAAAGGGCACTCTGTACTGGGTGCTCCCGTAACGCATGGTATCGGTACCGCTCAAAGTCGGTACCGAAATGTCTCGGTTCCTGATCCCCGATACCCGAGATAGACTCAAGGCTTGGCATGGGGGGAAGCAGTCCTGTCGAAGCAGGTACTGTCGGTACCGGTACCGATGTTGGTACTGGTACCTGTTGAACTGTCTGTAGCGGTTTTAACGGTACCGAAGCTGCTAAGAGGGACGCTAGACTGCGTTCAATAGTGAGGATTCTCTTGTCCATCGCTCCTGCCGATGCCTGGGTGTCGGTAGCGGTGGAAGTGGCTACGACCCCAGAACATGGCACCAGTAGTTCTGCAGAGGTGGAAGCCTCTGGAACATCCTGGAGCCCCGTTAATGCTTTGGAGCCCGAAGACTCCTGCCGGGGCTGTTTTGCCGGTGAACTATCCTCGAGGGCAACGCCAGTGGCATCTTGATACTTTGAAGGAGATTTACCCTTCGAGGACCGGCCAGTCTTAGAAGACTTAAGTTAGTTACCTGAGATCCATGGGAGGAAGATGAAGCCCTGGAAGATGTCGATGCAAGTGACACCGTATCTCAAGCAAAAAGGGTACCGAGTTTTGCAGCTCTATTCTGCAGGCCCCTTTTGGTCATCCTTGTGCAGGAGAGACACTCTGTTGGACAATGTTCAGGACCTAAACATTTTAGACACCAATCATGGGTGTCGGTGACGGAAATGGTACCGCCACACCAAGCATTTTTTGAAACCACTAGCTGGTTTCTCTATGCCTGAAGAAAAGTGGGCCTAGCGCCTAAAATGGCGCCTAGCACCAGAAACAGGGGAAAGACCCCTGAAAAAAATATACGTTTGGGGGGGGGGGGGTTTGAAAAGAAAGAAGAACCACTGGTGGTACCGGTAGGCGTTGAATGAAGGCAGACGCGACCACAAAAAAACAAAGAATAAAAGGAAATTTTCTGCGGTAGGTGTAGGTATCTAGGCGTTATCATTGACCAAGCTCTCACCTTTAAACATCAAATCAACAAGACCGCCGGGACGATATTCCACAAAGCTAAAACTGTACAACGCCTCCGACCCCTCCTAGAACCTCACGACTTCAGGACAGTAATGCAAGCTGTGACACTCCCTCATCTGGACTTCTGCAACATAATCTACCATGGACTTCCCGCCTCACAAACCAACCCCCTCCGAACTGCCTTAAATACTACAGCAAGGATTATTCAGAATGCGAAAAAACGGGATCACATCACCCCAATCTTAAGAGACCTCCACATCCTTCCAATTGAAGCAAGAATCAAGTACAAAGCTATCCTACTCACCCATAAGACTATCCACCAAACACGGAACACCTCACTCCACCCCCTACTGCCTCGCCCATCCCACAGCAGACCAACCAGACAATCCTCCAATAACTCCATCGTCGTCCCCCACAAAAGAACCAAATCCACACAACAGACCTACAACAGAGCCTTCGAACTTTATGCTCCATCCCTCTGGAACTCTCTGCCAAACCACATCAGGAACAACGCTGACATCACATCATTCAAGAAACAGCTGAAAACAATCCTATTCCGTGAACATCTCTGAACAGAAAAACCACCCTATCCGCATGAACTAATACTTAGATACAGCAGAAGTGTACATGTCTATGTCCACCCCAAATCAATAAATGTTGCCCCCCTGGTGATGGCCCCACCCTTTAAAGTATTGCCCCCCCTTTTGTTATATGTTACACCGCTTTGACCCGGTGAAAAGCGGTATATAAATGCAGTTAAATAAATAAATAAAAATACTCCAGGTGCTTTTCCACAGTGCAAGAAAAGGGATCCAGTGCCTTGTCAGCACACTAAAGCAAGAACCAGCACAACTTAAAAGCATAGGAACAGCATGTGAAATTCCCATGGGAAGCCAAGAAAAAACACCCGTAACTTCCCCAGGCAGGTTAAGTATTGAGAGCACAACCCACTCAGTATCCAAGCCGTGAGGGCCAAGGACTGGATACTGGGATAGAGCAAAGTCCTGCCCTCCTGGGAAATGAGGTCTGGTCTCAGCCCAGATGGAGAGGCTCCCGCCGAGAGAGTTGAAGCAGCAAGGGGAACCACGGCTGTCTGGGCCAATTTGGGACAATGAGTATCATGGTACCTCGGTCTGCCTGGAGCTTCAACAACATTTTTGCCACAAGTGGGATTGGAGGATCTGCATAAAGCAATTCCGCTCCCCAGTTCAGGAGTAAGGCATTAGAGGTCAGTCAGTCGCTGGAAGCCATCTGGGAGCAGAACAGATCCATCTGGGCATTGTGCAGTGTGAGGAAAAGGTCTACTGATGGAATGACCCACTCTCAAAAGATGTGGTCCACTACCCTCCTGTTGAGTGTCCATTCATGTGGCTGGAGGACCTTGCTGAGGTGGTCTGCCAGGACATTGAGCTCTCCAGGCAGGTAGGTCGCCCTCAGCTCCATCACATGGGCCACAGCTAACTTCTACAAGGGCACCGCATTCCAGCGCAGGAGGTACGATCTTGTGCCATCCTGTTTGTTGATGTAGAACATTGAATCAGGACTATCAAGTGGCAAACGGACAACCTGTTTGGCCAGATGCATCTGGAATGCCCAAAGGGCATTTGCAGTGGGCCCAGCTCCAAGACGTTTGTGTGATGCAGGGCTCTCCTGCTCAGACAATAGGCCCTGCATATGCAGGCTGTCTAGATGAGCTCCCCAGCCCAACTTGGACACATCTTTGGTGAGCAAGGCTGGCCCATCCACTAGGCGAGCTAGGTGACCATCTAGGGTGGCAGACTTTTGTGGCGGCAGGTCATGAGCTTTGACACACATGGCCTGCCCCCCTCCCCCCATGCATCCAGTCATGCCACCCTCCCCCATACTGAACTGCAATGCCACCTTCCCTGCTGCCACTGATTGCAGCGGCAGATGGCTAGGTGGCAGGCCTTGTGTGGGGTGGGCAGTGCAGTGCACGGGCGGGGCGGGGGGGGGGAGGGGCAGCATAGCCAGGCTTCTGTCTAGGGCTGCAGAAACCCTTGAGCCAGCTGTGGCATCTGGAGGGAGGGGTCATGACTGGAAGGGAGGCCCCGGAGCAAGTTCTGTGCTTCCAGCCACTACTGGAGAGATTCCGCAAGGGGTGTGGTAACTGCCACCTGGACCCGTTGGCAGCCCATGACTTGCCACCATAGAGTGCTGAGGGTTCACTGAGCTTGTTGCATTTAGAGACAGGCCAACAGGGTTACATGCACAGTCCAACAGGGTTATATGTGGCCAAGCATCCACAGCATCCCCCAAGCTGTCATGTGACGACTCTGTTGGATAGCATCAACCACCTCCGTGAGCTGCTGCAGGGGAGCCATCGGAAGGAAGTCTCAGAACCAAGTAGTATCAAGGAGGGCCCCAATTAATTCCTGCTGCTGAAAAGGTTGGAGGTGTGACTTGGGGTAGTTTATTATGAACCCCAGTCACTCAAGCACCTGAATGGTCAGGTGGGCCGAATGACTGACCCCATCTGGCATAGAGCTCTTTATAAGCAATCATCTAAGTAAGGGAAGATGAAGACCTCCACAGTTTGGAGATGAGAGATGACTACCACGAGTCACTTTGTGAAGACCCTGGGGGCTGACACCAGCCCAAAGGGAAGTACACAGTACTGGAAGTGCTGGTCGCCTAGCACAAAGCAAAGATACTTTCTATGAAGAGAATGGAACTGGATGTTTGTGTATGCATCGTTCAGATCCAAGAAGCATAGACAATTGTCCTTGAAGAGGTAAGGGAGCAGCATCCTCAGGGAGAGCATTTTGAACTTTTCCCCATACTAAGAAGCGGTTGAGGCTCCTTAGGGTCCAGGATGGGCTGGAACCCCCAGTCTTCTTAGGGACTAGGAAATAGAATCCCCACCCAACCTGACCCGGGAGCACTGGCTTGATGGCCAGCTCAGCTAACAGGGCTGCGATTTCCCCTGGATTAGACCGGGGTGGTACAGGTCTAGAAGGTACTCCCCTGGGAAGAAGTGAGGTGGCAGCTGGGCAAAATGCAGCAGGTACCCGCTCCAGATGATCTGCAAGACCCAGGCATCCGTGGTGATGAGAAACTATCTGTGCGCGAAGTGGATGAGCCGTTCCCCCACTTGAAGGCACACCCAGTCGGGAACTAGGTGATTGGCTACACTCTTTAGGAACTAGTCAAGAACCCATCCCCAGCTGTGGCTGAGGTGCAGGTTGTGTCTTCTGAGGCTTGACGCACCTCTGCTGGCATGGGGCCTGTGTCTTCGGCTGGGCATTCTGAGGGCTTTGGTGGTACCGGCGCTTCTGTAGGTAAAAGGACTTCTTCCCCTGGTATTTCTTTCTCGAGGGGTCAACAGTCTTTTACAAGAGCCAGGAGATGGTGACTTGCACCTTCTCAATCTCACCTGTTCTCTCCTCCAATGGCTTGCCGAAGAGGTTTTCCCCCCAGCAAGGCACATCCGCCAGCTTGTCCTCGACCAGGTCCGAGGACTGAAGCCAAGCAAGGCGGTGTGCCCTATGCCCACTGCCACTACCTGGGCAGCCAACTCCCAGGTAGCAGTTGCCCGGGAGTCATAAGTTGCACGAACACTGTACTTCGAGCAGTCCTTATCATGGCCCACCATGGCACAGGTGGGCCATGAAGGAATCTGTGTGCTCCGCCAGTATGAGGGAACTGGACTTATTGAAGCCCCCCATGATGTCCTTCAGGACCACACTCATGTAAAGTTTGTAGGAGAGTATGGAGGTGACCAGCATGGAGCCCTGAAAGCGTGTCCTCTCGAAGGCATCGAAGGTCCTGGGCTCCCAGCCTGGTGGCACTGAGGAGTGGGACGTTGAGCTCTTGATCTGCTTCATGGTAGACTCCACCACCAAGGAGTTGTGGGGAATTTGAGGTTTCTTGAAGTCTGGAGCCTTCTGATCCAGATACATGGAAGCGAGCCAACAACTGATGGTGGGCAACTTAGGAAGTTCTCCCACATCCTGAGCAGCAAACTTTGTAGGAACTGGTGCAGGGCACTGTGACAGCCTCCTTGGGAGCCGAGGGGTATTGGAGGTTGTCCAACTACTTTGTCATGTCCTGGATGAAGTCCTGAAAGGACATATCCCCCAGGCAACTTTCTTCTCTCATAGAGTACGGGTCCGAGGGCAAGTCCAGACTCCCTCAGAGACAGTCTATTCCTTCTCCATCTCCCATCCCTTGGAATCAGACTCCAAGAGGAAGTCAAAATAGTGCTAGGTCTCCTCCTGGCAGGACCGCCGCTCAGGCGGGCACCGATGGGACCAATGGTGCTCCACACAAGGGTGCTGGATAGAGAGATGGCAGTTAGGACAGATGTAGACTTAGACCATTGCCTCTCAGGGAGGGCATGGGGCTCCAGGATTGGCAGTGTTGCTGCATGCCTTACAACCTAAGGCAGCAGGGCCACTGGGGCCTGTACAGTCAGGAGCACTGCCATGTGTACCTTGCAAACCTGAAGGTGCTCAGCCAGCACTTCTGTCTCCAAGATCATCTGGGCTGGAATGACGACATTGGCCACAGACTCCGGCACCTGTCTTGGGGACTCCACGATGCATTGGGAGACTGCTAGTGGCAGGCCACACCTGGCCATTGCCCTGGATGTCACATCAAGAGGGGCTCCAGTGTCTATGTCCATGACCTTTGACCTGGTTCTTGGCTGCCCCCGTTGATGGAGCAGGTGACTGCTCCTTCTGGGGCTCTGATTCAAGGTTGATGGACAGCCTCCATTCCAGGGTACCATGGCACCTCGGCTCCAAGCGAGCATGGGTACCGCGTGATGCCAAAGCCTCACCAGAGCCCCACAAAGGTGTCAACACCAGCGTTGATGCTGGGGGCTGAGGGCGCCTAGTCAGACAAGAGAGTCTTGCAGCTTCTCCTGGCCCTTTAGGCCCTTCCTGGTCATCTGCAAGTAGAGATTACAGGAGGAGCACGTCTGGTCTGGTCTGGCCTGAGGCACTGAAGGCATCGATTATGTCAGTTGGTGACAGATGATGCATGCACACTTGGTGCACTTCTTAAATCTGCTGGCTGGTTTAGACATTACTGGAAAATTGGCTGTTGCGAAATTGAATAACTCATTGTCTCCAGTCAGTACACCCGCACGGGATAGATGAAAAAATTTTGAAGCAATAAAAAGCGCAAAAGCGGTATTGGCAGGAGCTGATGCACCCGACAGGTGGTAGGCATAGAAAGAGAAAAGAAAAGAAACCCATGATGGGGAAAGAAAAAAAAATCAAACTTTTCCCAGCAGCGACAGAACACGTCTAGGGGCTACCACAGAAAAAGAAGATTGGTGACAAGATGGCATCAGGGCAGTTGGGAAGACAGGCGCGCATGCGCTATGAAGCCTCCCAAAAGCTTTCTATGGAAGCTGGGAGCATTACTGTGCGGAACTCAGTCGGGGACGTCACCCATATGTGGTCCCTTTACACAAAAGCAGAAGTAAGGATGAAGTTGAGAACTGCAGGCCAGTTGTCTGTGGCCTGTGGATTGATGGAGACATTACAGGGGCAGAGGATGGTGGGGTTTCTGGAGTCCAGTGGATTGCAGGATCTGGGGCAGCGTGAGTTTAATGGAGGTGGGTCTCGTGGAACAGGTCTAGTTGGTTTCTCTCACTGGGTGACCAGAGTTGGACCAAGGGAGAGTCCTGAATGTGGTGTACTTTGATTTCATTAAAGCCTTTGACAATGTTCTGCACAGGCGACTTATAAATTGAGCACCCTAGGGATGGACCCTAAAGTGACTGGCTGGATTAGAAATTGGTTGGGTGAGAGGTAACAAAGGGTACAGGTAAATAAGTTCACTCTGAGAAGGATGTTACCAGTGGTGTGCCACGGGGATCTGTCCTTGGTCCGATTCTTCACATTTTTGTTAGTGATATTGCAGAAGGGCTGCCACTGCCAACTCCAGACTTTGTTTATTCCACCTTGCTGATCCATATGCCTGGAACAAACTATTCGAGTCCATGTGTCAGGCTCCTTCTCTAGTCCTGTTCAAATCCAGGCTAAAAACACACCTCTGAGCCTGCTTTTGGATCCTGATGCTCCTCATTCTCTTGTTCACTACCTACGTGTATCCTACCATGCTGTAGTGCCAGTTTTGTGACATTTTTCATCTTGATTAGATTCTAAGCTCTGATGAGCAGGGACTCTCTTACATCTATATGTACAGCACCGTGTACGCCTTGTAGCGTTAGACAAATGATTAATAGTAGTAGCAAGCCTCTCTATTCCTTTCCCAGAACTTCTCTGTCCCCTTTCCCTTTCTTAATCTCCAACTGCTGCTCTTTCCCTCCCCACCAGCAGTGATAGGAAGGTAGTGTGCCTCTCCTAGGCTGTCACAGCTGCAACTACCTCTTACCATTGCAGTCCACTGATCAGGCACAGTCAAGCCAACAAGCTACAGGAGGGAGATGAGAACGGTAGCTAGGAGAAAGAATTTTCTGCTTACGCTCCTGTGTGCCCTACAGTATGGAGCTCTAAGTTATTGATAAAGGAAAGAGGAGGAGAGAACATTAGGAATGCTCAAGCACTCAGAGAGCTGGTGTCTGAGTGCTAAAATGGAGGAGTAGCCTAATGGTTAGAACAGTGGGCTAAGAACAAAGGAGGCCTGATGCAATCTCAGTGCTGCCCCTTGTGATTCTGGGCAAATCACATAGCCCTCCCTACAAGTAAGGTTAGCAGATGTCCTGGATTTTTGAGCCATGTCCCTGACTTCCACCTGTTTGGCTGCCTCCTGTCCCTCATTCCAGTAATGGGGACAGAGGGAGTAAAAAAATATTCTGAGCCCAATAGGCAGCAGCTCGCTGTCTCTGCTGAAATTTAAACCTGGATATTCAATGCTGGGTCCATATCTGGGCTCTGGCATGGAATATCCAGGCTGCCTGGATTGTTGCGAAGCTAATTGAGCAGCAGCGATATGCACCCGCTTCCCTATTAGCTTCTAAAGCAAAAGTTAGGCCAGTCTTTCACTATGTGTCGCTAACCAGACAGTAGTTCAATATAGTCACTGCCCGGTTAATGATGGGTGTCACCCTGGAACACCCGATGCTAACTGGTTAGCATTGGGGCGTGTAGCAGTGTTAGTGCCACTGAATATCATACTTAGGGGCATTTACATGGTTTGCAGGTCTGCCAACCGTGTAAATGACTTTGAATACTGGGCCTTTTATTTTCAATTTAGTGATCTGAATACATCCATTTAAAAAATTTACATCTATTATCTTTATATTTTGCACAGTATTTTGCCAAAGACGCAGCCATGGCTCTGACATTGTGAGCTGTGACATGACCATCAAGGCTCAGGCCTGCCTGGGCAAAAGTGAAAGAGATGCAGTCTACTAGGCAAATTGAAAGAGCATTTGGAGATGGCAGCCATAACTTGCTGGGGTCAAAAGAAACAAAAAAAGTTGGATGGTCTTCCTATGAGCTTTTGTCCACTCCAAGTAGGTGGTTAAGGCTCATTTGCAGTCCAACATGTGCTACGCAGCTTCCTCTTTGTGGGCATGGGGTTTTGGGAAAAATGTTGGTAGAACTGATTAAAATGGAAATCCGATATCACTTTTGGAAAAAATTTAGGATAAGTAGGGAGTGGAGGAGTAGCCTAGTGGTTAGAGCACTGGCTTGGGAACCCAGAGACCAGGGTTCAATTCCCACTAGCACTCCTTGTGGCCTTGGGCAAGTCACTTAACCCTCCATTGCCTCGGAAGAAAGGCCTGGCAATCTACTTCCGGTGACACTGCCAAGAAAACCCAGGAGCTTCTGGGTCGCCAGGAGTCAGGACTGACTTGAAGGCACACATTGCATTTGCATAAAGGACCACTCCATTATGATGGAATTTGGTGTAAGGCAGATGAACTACAAGAGCCTGAAGCTCGCTTACTCTGTGTGCTGAAGTGACTGCCACCAAAAACAAACCTTCTGGGTCAAGAACTTCAGGGGGCAGAATTGAGTGGCTCAAAAGGAGCTTTCATGAGCTGCGCAAGAATCACATGAAGGTCCCATGCTACTGCAGCAGATTTGTAGGGAGGATTCAGAAGAAGCAACCCCCATGTAAAGCAAAGAACTAAAAGCTGTACAAAGATGGACTTCTCGATAAGTTCCAAGTCCAGACTCTAGAGATATAGAAGATACTCAAGCAGTTTTTGTGTGGGACAGATGAATGGTGTGAGGGCCATGACCTAGATCCTGACAGCTAACCACCTCCACTTACGAGAATAAGACTTCCTTGTTGAGGCCCTCCTGCAGTCCAAAAGGACATCGGTTAGGCCGGCAGGCAGGTTGAGCTTTGACAACACTAGTCTCTCAATATTCAAGCCATACGGGCCAAGGACTAGATGTTGGGGTGCACCATCATTCCATTCTCCTGTGAAATCAGATCTGGTGCAGGGCCCAGCCTGAGTGGCTTCAACTGGAGAGCTGCAGCAGGAGATGGAACCAAGGCTGTATGGCACAGTAAGGAGTGATGAGAATCATCATGCCTTCGTCTGCTTTGAGTTTCAAGAGGGTTTTTGCAATGAGAGTTACTAGAGAATACACATACAGAAGACCCTCCCCACAATGTAGGAGGAAAGCATCCAGGGCTAGACAGTTGTGTGATCTTACCCTGGGGCAGAACTGGTTCATTTGGCATTTTGCAGAGTGGCGAAAAGATCTATCGAGAGGGTGCCCCACTCCCAAAAGATGCGGACTGCCACCTCCCTGTCCAGTGTCCATTCATGTGGTTGAAGAACTCTACTCAGTCTGTTTGCCAGCGTGTTTTGCTCGCCTGGTAGGTATGTGGCTTTCAAGTCCATTCCATGGACGACAGCAAACTTCTACAACCTGACTGCTTCCCAGTGCAGGAGATAACAAGCCTGTTCTTCCCTGCATGTTGACATAGAACTTTGCGACCTGATTGTCAACCTGAATCAAAACAATTTGGTTGGCTAGTTGATCCTGGAAAGCCTTTAGAGTGTTTGCTACAGCTCGTAACTCCAAGAAGTTGATCTGGTGGAGATTTTCTTGGAAGGACCAGTCACCTTGAGAGTGAAACCCATTAAGATGAGCTCCCCAACCTGGTTTGGATGGTCTGCTGTAAAAACCTTTTGAGGGAGAACAATTTGGAAGGGGAGACCTTTGAGCTAATTGAGATGGATTGTCCCCCATTGTGGTGACTGAACGAGGGGATTGGTGAGTCGACCTGTGGCTTTGGTCCAGAGTCCTTAGAATCTACTGAGCCTGCCTCATATGAAGGCATGCCAAGGGTGTTACGTGCACAGTATATACCATATGGCCTAGTACAGTTAGCAGGTACTGGCTCACAAGATGTTGAGTCAATAGAATCTCCCACACCAGCAGACAATCTGAGGAGTCTGTGGTGAGGGGGAAAGGCTCTCACCAGAGTGGTGTCTAGCACAACTCCTATGAATTCCAATTGTTGGGTGGGCTGTAGGTGGGAGTTTGGGTAATTTAGGACAATCCTAATAGTTCAAACACCCGCATGGACAACCATGTTGATTTTTGCACCCCTTCCAGAGTGTATTCTTGATTAGCCAATCGTCCAGATGGGGGAAGACTAACACTCCCAGCATCCAGAAGTAAGCAGTTTGTGAAAACGTGAGGCTCTCGGGCTAGGCTAAAAGACAACGATTGGTACTGGAAGTGCTGTCCCCTTAGGACAAACCTGAGATACATCCTGCTCATAGGAAGTATCTGTATGTGGGTATATGCATCCTTCAGATCCAGGGAACATAGCCATTCTCCTCTTTGAAGATAAGGAAGCAGGGTGCCTAGAGAAATCATTCTGAACTTTTTCCTCTTACCAAATATGTGTTCAGATCTCTTAGATCTAGGATGGGATAGTATCCCCCCATTTTCTTGGGGATCAGGAAATATCTGGAATAAAATCCTCACCCTCTCTGCTCTGGTGGCAGGAAGATTTGTCAAGAGGATGGCGATTTCTCTCTGAAGCAGTTCCTGATGCAGAGGATTGAGGTGGTGCAATTTGGAGGTAGTTCAAATAAATGTAATTTGTAATCGCTTTGGACAATCTGCAGAACCCATGTATCTGAGATTACGAGGGCTACCTTTGGGCAAAAAAGAGCGAGTCTTCCCCCAACCAGAGGGTGTTCCACTGTGGTTACTGGTCGAGTGGCTATGCTCCAAAGGAACCAATCAAAACCCCGCCCTTGGCTTTGGCTGAGGAGCACGCTGGGCTTTCTGAGGATTTTCTCAACACATTAATGGTCGAGCAGCCTATTTTGATTGGGAAGTTTGGGACTAAGGAAAATACCTACACCTATGAGAGTAATAGGTCTTTTTCTGGCCCCCTCCTTGGTACCTCCTGCAATAGGGAGCCAGCTCAGATGTGTGCCTTGAGAGATTACAAAGGGCGACATGTTACTTTTCAATGAAGCCAGCTTTCTCGTCGACCTGTTCTCTGAAGAGATTCTCTGCATGGGACAGCACATCAGCAAGCTTGTCCTGCATGGATTGTTCCAGGTCTGAGGACCACAGCCAGGTGAGTCTCAGGGTGCCAATGCCCAAAGCAGAAGCGCTTGATGCCATTTCGAAGATATGATAGGTCACACGGACGATGAACTTCAAGCAATCCTTGCTGTATGCCACTAGGGAACGATACTGCTCCTATTTCTCTGGAGGGAATATTGGGACAGATCAACAAGTTTACACATGATGTTCTTCAAAAACATGCCCATGGAAAGCTGGAAAGAGGGCAAGCGGACTATCAGCATGGAACTCTGAACATACCTTCTCCGCTAAGAGTCCAATGTTCAAGCCTCCCTCCCTGGGAGCACTGACAAGTGAGTCTTGGAACTCTTGGATCTCTTAAGAGCAGATTTGACCACAAGGAATCATGCAGAATTTGGGGCTTCTTGAATCCGGGAGCCTTCTGAACTCTACACATAGAGTTACGCCTTCTACAGACCATAGGCACAGTGAGGGTGGGTTTCCCACATTCTCATCTGTACTCTCTGAAGGATGCAATGCACAGGCACTGTCACCACCTCCTTAGGGACCGAGGAGTACTGAAGAATCTCCAAATCTTCTGCTCTGGGCTCATCTTCAGTCTCCAAAGAAAACAGTATGGCCTTGGCCATGTCCCTGACAAAATCTTGGAAGGTCATGTCCTCAGAAGGGGACTTGTGCTGCTTATGAGGGGGAGAAGGCTCCGACAGAAGCTCAGGAAACCTATTTTCTGATGAGTCCTCTGACTCAACATTGGTGACCTAGCCTTCTGAGTCAGACTTGGAGAGGAAATCAAAGTGCTTCTCTCTGCTTGGATCCCTCTCCTGACCAGAGGGGATTGGGAGCTCTGGACCCCAAAACGCTAGCGAGAGATATCGACTAGGCAGGCACTGATGTCAAGGTCCTTCAATGTCCCAATGTCAATGCTTCTCCTGCGGGAAAAGCATGCATCTCAAGAACCAGATGCACGGTTGCCGATGTCAAGGCCCTGCCCTGTTGCATGAGCATGAGCAAGAGCACCATGATCCATTCATAGAGAGCTTGCAGAAGGCATTTCTCCATGGCTGCCGACTCCCGAATCTGAACAGGGTTATTGGCAGCTTGGTAGGCTGTCGCTGCCCCTCTAATGTTCTGGAGGATGAACTCTCCTCTTGTCAGGGCAGCTTAGAGTAGGGTACCCTCCCAGACCATCATTGCTCTCGACGCCACACCTGGAGGGGCTTTGATTCTGGTGCCCCAAAGTCTTCACTTGGTGCAATCTCCCTTTAGTGTTGATGAAGATGGAGAATTCTTCCTCATACTTGGCTGGAGATAGATTGATAGCCAATGCTCCAGAGCACTGCGGGTGCTCAACTCTGAGTGAGCTCGAGAAATCCTTGATGTTGATGCACTGTCAACATCCAATGCAGCCTTTGAAGCCATTGAGACTGGTGCTGTCAATGAATCGGACTTGAGCACCAAAAAAATGATTTGTGCTGCTTCTCTCGACCTTTGAGTCATCTTTTTGTCATCTGCAAACGAATTACAAGAAGAGGGCTGATGACTGAGTTCCAGGCACTAAAGACACCAGCTATGGGTATCCATGGTGGAGACGGTCCTTGAGCACCTGGAACACTTTTTAAACCCACTGCCCAGTTTTTAGGACATCATATCAACCAACACACATTCTACCTCAGAGTCACACTCCTACCAAGCAAAGCAAACCACAAAAGCATTCTAAAACCAAAGCTAAGAGCAATTGTGGCAACAAATCCGTATTAACGCAGGATAAACCCACACGACCTTCCCACCCAGCCCATCACACATGTAACATCATCCTTATTAATGCCAGGTCAATAAGGAACAAAACACACATCATCCACAACATTCTAACTGATGAACAACCAGACATCCTATGTATAACGGAAACTTGGCTCACTGACTCTGATCCTGCTATAGTAAACCAAATAAGTAAACCCGGCTACAAACTCCACAACTGCCTGCGCACCAACAAAAGAGGAGGTGGAGTCCTCATAGCAGCCAAAGCCAGCCTGCAACTAACAATCACAACCACGACCACAAACACAGACATTGACCTACTCAAAGTAGAAAACACGGCTTTATCCATCTGCCTAATATACAGACCTCCCTCTCCGCACCACGAAGCGCTAGCCACAGCACTCGAAAACATCACTACTACCCAAAACAAAAAATTCCAAATCATCCTGGGAGATTTGAACTTAGCATCAATTCCCCCAACCCACTCGAACTCCTTCTTTGAAGCCATGGACCAACTAGGCTACCACCAAATAGTAAACAATGCCACCCATGATAAGGGAAATACCCTGGACATGATTTTCGTACCCACCAATCGTCAACCAAACTTAGAACCACCTAAGTTAAAGATAACCCAAGTCCCATGGTCCGATCACCACCAAATCAATCTCAGAATAAAATTGCCTTCCCTATCCAAAAATGCAAAGGAAATGAGAATACCTCACCCAATCAGGAAGTTCAACAAATTCAACAAAGAACACCTCATAAATACCATTTCATCTCACATAGATCTGAACTACATGGACCTGGATGATCCAACAAACAGATGGAACACGAACATACAAAATGCTTCAAACCCTACATCGAAAACCTCAGGTAATGCAAGCAAGCCCAGCTCCGAACCCTGGTACACGGAAACTCTAGCAAGATCGAAGAGAGAACTCCGCAAAATAGAGAGAAAATGGAGACAAACCAAATCCATCGAGCTCAAAACCAAATACTTGACCCTTCTTACAAAGTACAAAGATGACGTCAACTCTGCTAAGAGAAACCATCACACTAACATATTAAGTAAAGCGATCAACAGACCGCGGGAGTTATTTGAACTCGTCAAATCTCTTACTAAAACATCTCAAAGCGACAACCTAAACAACTCCATCAAGGCCCAAACATTGGCAAACCACTATGCGAGCAAACTGCCACAAGACCTACACCCTACCATGACTCAACACTACCGACACCACTAAACAACCTTGAGACCAACACAACTCAAGACCAGTTATGGAAACATTTTCACAAAATCGGAGACCAGCAAATTGCAACCATACTCACAAGCATAAACAGCACCACATCCCCACTCGACCCCTGCCCAGCAACCTGGATCAAGGCAGTGAAACAGGACATAGCACTGTACATCTCGCACATAGTAAACCTATCACTACAACAAGGATTCATGCCCACTGAGCTAAAGAAATCCGTCATAAGACCTATTCTAAAAAACAGTACACTCAGCATAGATGACCCAGCATCCTACCGCCCAATATCGAGCATACCATTCCTAGCAAAGATCATTGAAAAGGCGGTCCTATTACAACTCCAAGACCACCTGAACGACAATGCTCCTCTAGATGACCAGCAATAAGGCTTTAGACAACATCATGGGGTCGAAACCCTATTACTAGTTCTACTTAACAACCTACTCAAGGGCCTGGAAAACAAAAAGAAAATGTATATACTCCTATTCATCGACATCTCAGCTGCCTTTGATACAGTTAACCATCGAACCCTCATAAACAGAATCAAGTCAATAGGAATATCAGGAACCCCACTAAAGTGGTTCACATCATACATCTCAAACCGAATGCAACAGGTACAATTCAACAGCGAAAAAGCAGAAGCATTCTCTCAAACACAAGTTATACCACAAGGCTCTGCACTTTCAGCACTCCTTTTCAACGTATATATGTAACCACTATGCAAAATATTTACACAGCATAAAATCAACTACCACATTTATGCCGATATTATGCTGTACACACAACTTGACACTGACAACCCGGACTACAGCTCACTCGAAACATGTCTTGGTGAGATGCAAAACTGGTTACAACAAAGCAGCATGACAATCAACCACAAGAAAACTGAAGTGATGTATATCTCAAGGAAAGCAAATTTTGACCCACCTACATCTATAACCCTGTGCAACAACACTTATCAAACAAAGAAAGAAATAAAATATCTAGGAGTTACATTTGACTGCGCCCTAAAAATGGAAACTCACCTGCGCAAAACCAACAGGGCAGTCTTCTACAAACTGAGAACTCTACAACCCATACGGAATATTATTGATCCCCACGACTTCAGATCCGTTGCTCAAGCACTCATCATGCCACATTTCGACTATTGCAACGCCATTCTTCAAGGACTTCCTAAGAAAACCCTGAACATCCTTCAAATGGCGCAAAATGTAGCTGCCAGGATCATCATGAGGAAAAGTCTTACTGAACACATTACACCAGTACTAATTGAGCTACACTGGCTCCTCATAGCAGCCCGCACAAAATACAAAATACTGACGACCACTTTCAAACTCATTCACAGCATAGCACCATCCTTCCTCGACACCCTAATCAGATTGCAACCATCCAACAGAAACAGGAGAACCATCAATTCCAACACCCTCCACACTCCAACAAATATCAGATCAGTCAAAAAAAATCACTAGTAACAGGGCTTTCTCATACACAGCACCGACATTATGGAACCAACTCCCACCCGACCTACGAGCCAGCATTGATCTAGCCGACTTTAGAAAGAAACTCAAAACCCACCTATTTCAAAGTCATTTCAACCTGTACTAAACTCGCATGAGGGGCAACTCCCCCACAGCACCCCAGAAAACCTGTAATGTATAAATGTACATATGTAAATTATTATCCCCTTAGCTTAGAAGTAGTTAATTTTCTGCGTGACGTGCTAACCTTTCGAATCTTTATGTACAAATCAAAATTATTCTGTCTTGATTCGACAGCTTTTTCCATGTAATCTTACCCGCTTCTGATCGCTGGAAGGAGCGGTATACAAATGCTTGCTAAATAAATAAATAAAAATAAATATCAGGCAAAATAGCCATGGCAAAAACAAACTGCTTGATTTTGAAAAAAGCAGGAACATGGCCAACGCACCAAACGCCTATCATGGAAAATAAAAGAAACTTAAAACAACTGAAAAAGAGATTAACAAAGAGCAAAAGAGAAGAGACCCCTGACGGCAGGCAAAGAGGTTCACGGGGAAACTCAGAAAGGTGGCAAGATCCTTGAGACAAAGATGGAGACATGTTGGGACAGATTCTCCTGGGTTGGCTATGTACTGTCAGCTGACCCTTAAACCCGGATATTCAATGCTGGGGTAATATGCGGCCCCGGCATTAAATATCTGGGTATCGCCGCACAACCTGGAAGCTGCAGTAGCTAACTGGGCAGCAGCGATATAGCGTAGTTACTCACCTGTAACAGGTGTTCTCCAGGGACAGCAGGATTCAGTCATCACATATGGGTGACATCAGCACCGAGAGAGCCCGCGGGACATGCTACCATGCATGTGTGGTCCCCCTTCCAGCCCAAGGGTGCCATCTTGCTCAGTCAGATGACATAGCTAGAATGGCAGTAAAAATTAAAACAAGGTAAGGGAGCAACTCCCAGGGGAGGAGGGAGGGTTGTGAAGACTGATTCCTGTTGTCCCTGCAGAACACCTGTTACAGGTGAAAAACTATGCTTTCTCCAAGAACAAGCAGGAAGTCAGTCCTCACATATGGGACTCCCTAGGTCCAGGCTGCCGAGGATCGACCATGACAGCATAAAATGGCGACCAATTTGTTTGCTGTGAGTTGCAGGTGGTGAGTCCCCACTGAGAGACTCTGCATGACCGTGGTGTCCAGCGACACTACCACTCCGGTAGCCTGAGCACAGAAGGGTCGGAGGGCTGTTGCTGCCTACATCCCGAGAATAAGAGTAGTTACTCACCTGTAACAGGTGTTCTCCAGGAGCAGCGGGAATCAGTCCTCACTTATGGGTGACGTCGGTGCCGACGGAGCCCTCGCGGAGCAATTTTCCAAAGCTTTCGCAGAAAGCCTTTGGGCATTGCAGTGGGCATGCGCGGTCCCCTTCCCGCCTAGGGATGCCATCTTGCTCAGTCTGATGACATAGCGGCAAGACAGCAAAAGTTAGCAAAAATATGCAAAAGAATGAGTGCAACTCCGAGGGGAGGAGGGAGGGTTGTGAGGACTGATTCCTGCTGCTCCTGGAGAACACCTGTTACAGGTGAGTAACTACTCTTTCTCCAGGACCAAGCAGGAAGTCAGTCCTCACTTATGGGACTCCCAAGCTTAAGGCTACCGGAGACCTCAAGCCTAAAAAGAGCTCCCTGAGGCTCCACAGTACAGAGGGAAGGAATCTTCTCTGAATACGCATCCGGCCTGTAGCCAACGCCGGGGCCGGAGGGTAGGAGTTGTCTAAACCTCAAAGAGATTGTGGAGGACTGCCTGGCTGAAAGCACTGTCCCTGCGGGACTCCCTTTCCAGGCAGTAATGAGCCGCAAAGGTCTGACCTGAAGACCACGTAGCGGCCCGGCAGATGTCTGCCAATGGAACAGAGCGGAGGTGAGCCACAGACGCGGCATTCGCCCTGACCCGATGCGCCGTGACCCAACTTTCCAAGGGGAGACCGGCGGCTCCGTAAGTCCAGGCGATACAGTCGGCCACCCAGATGGACAGAGTACGCTTAGAGACAGGTACCCCCAACCGATTGGGGTCAAACGAGACAAAAAGCTGGCCCGCTTTTCTATGCTCTCGCGTACGGTCAAGGTAGAAGGAAAAGGCTCTTCTACAGTCCAGGGTATGCAGCACTGTCTCAGCTCGGCTGGAGTGCGGCCTGGGAAAGAAGGTCGGAAGAACCACCTCCTGGTTGATGTGAAAGTGGGAGACCACCTTTGGAAGAAACTTGGGGTGGGTCCACAGGACTACCCTATTCCTGTAGAACCTAGTGTACGGAGGCTCCGACACCAGGGCTTGCAGCTCACTCACACGCCTCTCAGAAGTGAGGGCTACCAAGAAGAGAGTTTTCCAGGAAAGGAAACGAAGAGGGCAGGTAGCCATGGGCTCAAAAGGCGGGAAGGTAAGCCTTTGCAGAACCATGTTGAGGTCTCAGTCAGGGGCTGGGGGGCGCAACGGAGGCTTAAGTAGAAGGAGGCCTCTGAGGAAATGCGCCACCAAGGGGTGCGAAGATAGAGGCTGGCCTTCAACCGGTGAATGATGTGCAGAGAGAGCACTGAGGTGGACTCTGACAGAGTTGGATTTGAGACCAAGATCGGATAGGTGAAGCAAATATTGCAGTACCACCGATACTAAACAAGCGAAGGGGTCCTCAGATTGCTGAGAACATCATACCGAGAAACGACGCCATTTGAGGGCGTAAGATTTCCTGGTGGATGGTCGCCGAGAGGCTAGGACGACGGCTTCCACCTCCGGGGGTAGCAGAAGCGGAGCTAGGACTACCCTTTCAGCAGCCAGGCCATCAGGTGCAGAGCGCGGAGGTTGGGGTGCAGGAGAGTTCCCTGATCCTGGTTCAGGAGATCGGGCTGAAACCCCAGAGGGAGAGGGGTGTCCACCGCCAGCTGTAGGAGCAGAGGGAACCACGGTTGTCTCGGCCACCGGGGCGCTACCAGGATCACGGAGGCCCTGTCCTGGACAATTTTGAACAATGTCCGGGACACCAGTGGCGTGGGAGGGAAGGCATACAGCAGACCCGTGGACTACGAGATGAGGAAAGCATCAGGCGCTACTCGAAGAGGATGAGGGTGCTGGGAGCAGAACCTGGGGATCTGCCTGTTCAGGGGACTGGCAAACAGGTCCACGGTGGGAGAGCCCCACCGGAGGAAGATCTGCTGAACCACCGCGGGGTTCAGTTTCCATTCGTGCGGTAGCAGGATCCGGCTCAGCTTGTCCGCCAGGCAGTTGTCCTGCCCTGGCAGGTAAACCGCCTTGAGGAGGATGTCGTGGTCGACCGTCCAAGAGCACAGCCTCCGGGCCTCCTGACATAGAAGGAAGGAGCCTATGCCCCCCTGTTTGTTCACGTAGAACATTGCCACCTGATTGTCCGTCTGCACCAGTATGGACTGACCGAACGTTAGGTGAGAGAAGGTCCGCAGAGCTAGGCGGATCGCCCGGAGCTCCAGGAAGTTTATCTGCTGGGCGGCTTCCCAAGGCGTCCAAAGGCCCTGAGTGCATGTCCCCCGACAGTGCGCCCCCCAACCCAGGAGGGAAGCATCTGTCGTGAGCACCCGGGACGGCGGTGGAGACTGAAAGGGCATGCCAAGCACTAGATTGGGCAGGTGAAGCCACCATTGCAGGGAGGAGACCAGACGGTCAGAAACCTGCAACAGGTCCGACAGCCTCCCTGTGGCCTGATGCCACTGAGAGCGAAGGCTCCACTGGGCCTGTCTCATATGTAGATGGGCGTTCGGAGTGACATGGACCGTGGAGGCCATGTGCCCGAGCAACTGCAGGAACTGTCTGGCAGGGGCTGGCGACTCGCCGCTGAACCCGCCAGCTAGGGCCATGAGCCTGTTGGCCCGTTCCAGAGGCAAGAAGGCACGAGCCCGCCGAGTGTCCAGCTGTGCCCCTATGAACTCGAGGTCCTGAGAGGGGAGCAAGGCGGACTTTTCGAAGTTGATGACGAAGCCCAAGTGCTGAAGCAGAGCCACCGTACGTTGGGCGGCCTGGGCGACCTCTGGAGCCGACGACGCCCGGATGAGCCAGTCGTCCAGGTATGGGAAGACGAAGAGGCCTTGAAGCCTTAGGAAGGCTGCCACCACTGCCAGGCACTTCGTAAACACCCTGGGAGCGGAGGACAGGCCAAAGGGCAGCACTCGGTACTGATAATGATTCCCTGCCACCACAAACCTTAGGTATTGTGGGTGGTCCGGATGAATAAGGATGTGGGTATAAGCATACTTTAGAGCCAAGGAGCATAGCCAATCTCCCCGCTGGAGGTAGGGCAGTAGGGTTCCAAGGGTAAGCATCTTGAACCTTTCCCACAGCAGGAACTTGTTGAGGTTGCGCAAGTCTAGAATGGGCCCAAGGCCCCCTGTTCGCTTTGGAACCAGGAAGTACCTCGAGTAAAACCCGTGACCCCACGAGTGTTGGGGCACTGGCTCCACCGCCCGTTCTATAAGCAGGCTTTGCAGCTCCTGAAGGAGTACGTCCTCGTGCAGCAGGGGTCTGGAAGGCTCCCCTGGAAAGTAGAGGGGGGCACCTGGTGAAAACGCAGGAGGTAGCCCTTGTGGACCACCTGCAACACCCAGGCATCGGATGTTATGGCTGACAACCTGTGAACAAAGTGGGTCAGCCGACCCCCCGTGCTGGCATAGTCAAAAACCTCCATCCTGCTGGGCCGGGGCCTGCGTGGTGGGTTTGGGGACTTTTTGCTTCCGGGAACCGTTACCCTGTCCCCTAGGCCGCTGCCCCTGAAGGGGGGTAGTGGCCTGACAATGTGGTTGGTGATGCGTATAAGCAAACACTTTCCTCGGGTAAAAAGGCTTTTTGCCCGAGCCCTTCTTCTGTGAAGGGGCCGAGGACTTCCTGGAGAGGCGAGTCCTGGTGAGAGTCTCGGACTCGAGCTCCGCCGCCTTTTCGGCCATGGTTTGCCGAAGAGATTTTCCCCTCGGCAAGGAACATCGACCAACTTGTCCTGCACCCATGGCTCGAGGTCGGATGATTGAAGCCAAGCCTGGCGGCGAGCCCCGATGCCGGCTCCGGCTACCCGAGCCGATGCCTCGAAGCCATCATAGGCCGCTCGAGAAATGAACTTCGAACATTCTCAAATCCCTGAGGATAAGGTCTGGAACCGCTGCAAGGGTTCCTCGGAGAGACCGGCAGAGAAACCCTCAATTTCTTTCGCCAGGTCTCGGAGGTACATACCCATGTACAGCTGATATGTCTGGACCCAACAAGCAAGCATAGAGCCCTGGAAGCACTTCCTACCGAGGGCATCCAGGTTCCGGGCCTCCTTGCCCGGGGGCACCGAGGAGTGCATCTTTTGACTCTTAAGTCGATGCATGGCCGACTCCACCACCATGGAGTGGTGCGGAAGCTGCGCCTTCTGGAACCCGGGGGTCTTGCGGACTCGATACATGGAATCGACCCGCTTGCTCAACACTGGCGTAGAGGCTGGGCTCTCCCACATGCGGAAGAGAAGCCGCTCCAGCATCGGGGGAACCGGCACAGTGAAGGCCTCCCTCGGGGGGGAGTCGTATTGAAGGGCCTCGAGCTCCTCGGCTCGGGGTTCCTCCTCCGGATCCGCAGGGAAGGCCAAAGCCTTGGCCATGCCCCTCACGGAGTCGGAGAACCGGGTATCCTCCGGGGGGGACCGCCTCCGAGGCTGGAAAGAACCGGGTGACTCGTCCCCCTCCGTGTCCCAGCCCGAGGAGGAATCGAGCGGTTCCACGCGGGCGGGACCCGGGGACCGCCACCCCGACGCCGAGGCCAGCGTCGAGGACCTCGGTCCCGAACGGGAAGCCGAGGGAGACCTAGGTCGAGGATCAACTCGAGCTCGCATGGACTCGAGGATCGACTCGGCCTCCGGGGTCGACTGGAGCGTCGATGTCCTGGTGGTCGGGGCAGATGCACTGGCGAGGCCGGTGATCCATGCCCGCTGCTGGTCCATGAAGGCAGATATACTGCGCTCCAAGGACGTCAGTCTGAGATCAAGCTCAGAAGACCCAGCAGCCGCCGACTCGGGCCCCGACGGCGTCGGGCCCGACATCGGTTCATCCATGGGGGAGTCCAGGAGGACTATAGCACTCACGTGTCCAGGAGATTCCACTTCGAGACGAGGAAGCTTCGAAGGCCTTTCCCCCTCCAACGGCCCGGGGTGTCGGGCCGGGCTAGGCGACCTGTCCCTCGAAGGACCGGGGTCGCCTCCCGGCTCCACCCTCGCGGGCTTCTTCTCCCGCCGGCGTTCCCGGCCGGGGGAGCCCCGCTCAGAAGAACTCCGACGATGCTCCAAGCCGGAGCCACGAGGCGTCGTGGCCTCTGACGAGGTCCGCGCGGAGTCAGAAGATCCGATCCCTTTGCGACTGCCGGCTCCTGAGCGCCTTCGAGGACATCTTGCTGCACAGGCCGCAGCTCATAGGGTCATGCTCGGCCCCGAGGCAGCAGTCATGCGTGTCGGTGAGAGACATGAGTCTGATACAACGATCACACTTTTTAAAACCACTGGCAACCATCGGGGGAAAAAGAACCCCGGCAAGGTTGAAAGACCGTGCTGCCAGGGATGAAGGAAAAAAGTGGCGGGAGCGCCAGTTGGAATAAAATAAAACGTAAACGGGCCCAATAGGATATTGAGGCCCGGCGGGAAGAGGAACACACGAACCGAGGAAATTTACTTAAACAAAAACAAAGAAATCAACTTTTCTGCAGCGGTAACAGACTACGTCTGTAGGGCTCCACGGAAAAAAGAAGACTGAGCAAGATGGCATCCCTAGGCGGGAAGGGGACCACGCATGCGCGCTGCAATGCCCAAAGGCTTTCTGCGAAAGCTGGGGAAAATTGCTCCGCGAGGGCTCCGTCGGCGCCGACGTCACCCATAAGTGACTTCCTGCTTGGTCCTGGAGAATTACGGAGTACTGCCTGGCTAAAGGCACTGTCCCTATGGGATTTGCTCTCTAAGCAGCAGTGAGCTGCAAACGTATGAACTGAAGACCATGTGGCGGCCTTGCAGATCTCCATCACTGGCACTGAGCAGAGATTGAGAAAACAAAAGAGCGGAGCCTGGACTGACAAATTGTAAACCTTGCATCGTGTAACCATAGTTTGGGTTTTTCTTTCCTAGGTGCATAACTTTGCACTTGTCCACATTAAATTTCATCTGCCATTTGGATGCCCAGTCTTCCAATTTATCAAGATCCTCTTGAGATTTTCCACAATCCTCATGGGTTTTGACAACTTTGAATAGTTTAGTCTCATCTGCAAAATCTGATAACCTCACTCATTATTCCCATTTCCAGGTCATTTATGAATATGTTAAAAAGCAGCAGGCCCAGCACAGATCCCTGGGGTACTCCACTATTCATCTTTCTCCATTGGGAAAATTGGCCATTTAGCCCTAGCCTTTGCTTTCTATCTTTTAACCAGTTCCTGATCCACAATAGTACACTGCCTCCTATCCCAAGACATTTTGCCAAAAGTCTTTCATGAGGGACCTTGTCAAAGGCTTTCTGAAAGTCCAGATAAACTATACCAACTGACTCATCTTTGTCTACCTGTTTATTCACACCTTCAAAAAAACCATAACAGATTAGTAAGACAAGACCTTCCTTGGCTAAAGTCATGTTGGCCATCTCCCATTAAGTCATGACTATCTACATGTTCAGTAATTTTGTTCTTTATAATGGTTTCTACCATTTTTCCCATACTGACATCAGGCTCACTGGTCTGTAGTTACCCGGTTCACCCTTGGAACCCTTTTTAAAAATTGGCGTTACATTGGCTATCCTCCAATCTTCAGGTATTACAGTTGATTTTAATGATAGTTCACTGATTACTAATAGTAGGTCTGAAATCTCATGTTTCAGTTCTTTCAACATCCTTGGATGTATACCATCTGGTCCAGGTGATTTGTTACTCTTCAGTTTATCAAATAGTAGTAACACATCTTCCCAGTGTATCGCTATTACTTTCAATTCTTCCACAGCATCTCCTTTAAATCCTATTTCAGTCATAGGTAACATTACTACGTCTTCCTCAGTAAAGACTGAAGCAAAGAATTCATTCAATCTCTCAACTATGGCCTTGACCCTCTTAATGCCCCTTTTACCCCTCTATCATCTAATGGTCAAACTAACTCTCACAGGTTTTTTGCTATGAATGTACTTGAAAAAGTCTTTATTTTGCGTTTTTGCTTCCACAGCAAGCTTCTTCTCAAATTCTCTCTTTGCCTGGCTTATCAATGCCTTGCATCTAACTTGCCAGTGCTTATGTTATTTCCAGTTTTTATCATTTGGCTCCTTTTGGATGGTAGCTGTTTTAAGCTGAGGAGGTATCCCTCATTTACCACCTGCAGCACCCACTGGTCTAAGGTGACCTCAGCCCATCTGTGGGCAAAGAGTGCCAGGCCACCCCCCCTGTGGGCTGGTGAAGGTCTCCTGGGGGAGGGGAGACCCTGCCCTGGGAGTCAAAAGCTTCCCCCTGGTTGGGGTGGAGCTGGGGCTTGGGGCATCTGAGCCTTGGACTTTTGAACTCCCTGTCCCTGTCTCTTAGGGTAAGAATCCTGTTGCTGGCTCGAGAAGGGTTAGTAGCAGTGACTCTGCTGGAAGTGCCCCTTTTTCCCTTGGAACAGGGGCCTTTTCCCCGAAGGTTTCTTGCAGGGAGAGAAAGAGGTCTTTTCTGATAGAAGCTGAAGTGGTGACCCGACAGAGGCTCTCGGCCGCCTTGTCAGGCATGGGTTTGCTGAACAGGTTTTTCCCAGTATAGGGATGTTGAGCAGCTTGTCCTGGACCCAATGCTTGAGATCCGATGACTGTAGCCAGGCCTGGCATCGAGCCCCAATGCTGCTGCTGCTGCTACTCGAGCTGCTGACTAATCTGTTGCAGGCTGCTCAGAAGAGGAACTTAGAACAGTCCTTGATCCCAGAGGTCAGGGCTTGGAACTGTTTAAGAGGTTCCCCGACCAGCCCCGCTGAGAACTCAGACAATTCCTGTGTTAAGGTCTTCAGATATGTGCCTATGTACAACTCATAGACCTGGATTCGACATCCCAGCATTAAGCCCTGGTAGCACTTGCGCCCCCCAAGGGTGTCGAGGGCTCTAACATCCCTTCCAGGAGGGACAGAAGAGTAATTCTTCTGGCTCTTGAGTTTTTGGATGGTTGACTCGACAACCATGGAGTTATGTGGAAATTGGGGCTTGAGGAACCCTGGCCCCTTCTTAACACGGTATATGGCGTTGAGGCACCGGCTGGCCACTGGTACCAACACCAGGGTCTCCCACATTCTCCAAAGTAGCTGTTCAAGGATTGGCTGCACCGGCACCATGAGAGTTTCCTTGGGTAGAGGCTCAAACTGGAGGATCTTCAGTTCCTTGGTGTGGGGGTCATATCCCTGACAAAGTCATGGAGTGGAGTGGCCTAGTGGTTGGGGCAAGGTACTTCAGGCCGGAAGGTCGGGGGTTCAAATCCCACTAGAGGACAGCAACCTTGGGCCGGAAGGACTGGGGTTTCTAGTCCCACAGGTGCTCCTTGTGGTCTTGAGCAAGCCACTTAACCCTCCATAGCCCATGTTCCCTGTAAAATAGTTATCTCCAAGTTATAATGCCCTGTTCAATGTAATTTCAGTTTGTTCAATGTAAACCGCACTGATGCAGAATAGCGCGGTATATAAGAGAATGTAAATAAATAAATAAATAAATAAATGGAAGGTCATGTCCTCCGGAGGAGAATGGCACTGGGGGCGATGGGTCTGAGGAGATGACTTGGTGCCGTCTAGTTTCCGGGAGGCTTTGTCATTCGTTTCCCTCTTGGAGTCTAGGGGAGGCGACCAGTCCAAGGCCTTGCAGCTCTGTGCCTCAAGGCCCGGACCAAAAGGCAGAGGGGCCTCCCCAAGGACCTGGGGTCCGAGTCTCGGAAATTTGCCAGGAAGAGTCAGATGCCTGAAGAACGGGACTGGAACCTCGACTGGGGTCAAGGACTTACCCAAGGCAGGTGGCACTCAGAGCTTGGCTTGACGACAGGGGACTCCCCCGCAGTCGGGGCAGATGCAGACAAACCAGACATCGCTGCCTGCTGCATGGCCAGGATAGCAATGATGTTCTGCTCCATGGCTGCCATTCTGGTTTTCAAGCCAGAAGGCTAAACAGCTTTCGGTGTGGGCACCAAGGATTTTGGGCCTGGCACTGGCAGTCTCGTGAGTGCATCCTTGACAAGGACTACGGCCTCGAGGAACCTCACATGGTATCTGCCAGCCGAGGAAGCCCTTCTTGGGGATCTTGGTGGGACGCTTCTCAGATTGCCAGAGTCCCTCTGACTCATCTTACCAGGTTTCCCCAGTGGAACCTTGACAGACTTCGATGACTACTTCTTCTTTCGCTCGGGGTCATAGGTCTTCTCGGAGGAGTCGCCATGTGGGACTCAGAGGATACTCGAGCCTCATGAGAGGTGCTGGGCTTGGCGTTGGGGAGGCCGGTGCCGAGTAAGACCTTGGGAACAGCTTCTCCTGCAACTCAGACCTCTTATTAGTTTTAGGTGTCATGGCCCAGCACAGGTCATAAGAGATGTTATCATGGTCCAGTCCCAGCATCGTAAGCAGCAGTCATGGTTGTCTGTGACAGACATGGTTTGACTGCAGTGGTCATATTTTTTGAACCCACCAGAGATATGGTGGGAGACACCCGGTCAGGGTCAACGACCCCTGGGCGAAAAAGGGCAGAAACGCCAGTTGAGACAAGCCTCGATGACAAAAAGAGGGAAAGAGCCGAGAACAGCACTGGGCCCGAGGCGGGAAGAGGAACCGGAACACAAATCGGGACAGAATAAGGATTTAGCAAGGATTTTTTTTCCAGGGAAACTGGACGTGCGTCTGTTGGGCTCTGCAGAAAAAGGAGACTGAGCAAGATGGCATCCTTGGGCAGGAAGGGGACCAAGCATACATGGTAGTATGTCCCAAAGGCTTTCTTTGAAAGCTGGGGAAATGTTCCGCACGGGCTCCATCGGTGCCAACATTATCCATTTGTGAGTATTTGTGAGAGGGAGGAGTGGTCTAGTGGTTAGGACAAGGTACTTCAGGCTGGAGGGCCAGGGGTTCAAGTCCCACCTGGGGACAGCAATCTCATGCCGGAGGGACTGGGATTTCTAGTCCCATAGGCACTCCTTGAGGTCTTGGGCAAGCCACTTAACCCTCCACTGCCCATGTTCCCTGTAAGTATTAGTGTATGTGTCTCATATCCCCTCGTGTTAAATATATCCCCCAATTGACCGCTTTGACCCGGTGAAAAGCGGGATATAAATACAGCTAAATAAATAAATAAATATTGACTTCCTGCTTGTTCCTGGAGAATGCATGCTGCCCGGTTAGGGCCTGTGCCATAAAGATAGGCAAGGGTTTTTCTCATCTATATTTTTGGCACAGAGCATTAACCGGGCAACATGCAATATCACTGTTGCCCAGTTCTCACACCCCGCCTCTGCTCTGCCCTGGAACACCCCCAACACACCCCGATGCTAGCCGGACAGCATTGGAGTGCGTACACGACATAGATGGGGATATTCAATGGCACTACCCATGTATGTGCCAAATATCCCCATCTAAGGCATTTACATGGTTTATTAGGTTGTAAACCATGTAAATGCCCTTGAATTTCGGGCTCGTTGAAATGCATCCGTTGAGTTCTGCATAAAAACGAAAACTAATCCAAGATGGCACCATGGCGGCAGGCAGGAAGATGGTGCACATGAATGGTGAATCTCCCGAAAGCTTCCGCTATTAGCTGGGAAGCATTCCTGCACGGGGCTCTATTGGGTGACGTCACCCATACATGAAGACTTCATTCCAGCTTGTCCATGGAAAGCACAGTTACTTACCTGTAACAGTTGATCTCTGGGAACAGCAGGAATAAGTCTTCACATATGGGTATCGTCGGTACCGACGGAGCCTGCGTGGGAACGCTCCCCAGCGTCCAGTAAGCAAGCTTTTGGGAGCATCCCACAGCGCCTGCGCGCTGCCTTCCCGCCTTTCCCAACCACCTCTCTCCAGTTCGAGTTTTAAAGCTGAGACAAAGAGAGAGAGGAAAGGAAAGAAAGATAGAGAAATACAATTCCTAGGGGAGGTGGGTGGGTTGTGAAGACTTATTCCTGCTGTTCCCAGAGATCACCTGTTACAGGTAACTAACTGTGCTATCTCCAGGAACAAGCAGGAATGAGTCTTCACATATGGGGACTCCCTAGCTGCAGATGCCAGGGGAGAACCCCAGGTTGTGTGTCCTTGAAAAATCCAACCCCAGGGTAGGTGGGTAGGAGTTGATTAGGAATGGAACAGGTGTTTGAGAACAGCCTGACCAAACAAGGCATCCCGGCGGGAGTCCTTGTCCAAGCAGTAATGGGCTGTGAAGGTATGAACCGAGGCCCAGGTGGCCGCTCGACAGATTTGGTCGATGGACACAGAATTTAGATGAGCCTTGAGGCTGCCATGGCTCTCACATTGTGAGCTGTGACATGGCCCTCCAGAGAAAGGTTTCTACTCTGGTAGGCGAAAGAAATACACTGAACAATCCAGTTGGACAGTGTTCTCTTAGAGACTGGAAGTCCTAAATGAGACGGATCAAAAGCAACAAAGAGTTGAGAAGACTTTCTATGTTGCTGTGTTCTTTGTAAGTAAAAAGCAAGAGCTCTCTTACAATCCAAGCTATGAAGATTCCTCTCTGCACTTGATGCATGAGGTCCTGGAAAAAAGACAGGTAAATATACCTCTTGGTTCAGATGAAAAGGCGAGACCACTTTAGGCATAAAGTGTGGATTGGTCCTGAGGACTACCTTATCATGATGGAACCTTGTATAAGGTGGATTAGCCACCAAAGCTTGCAACTCACTGATGTGGCGTGCTGAGGTGACTGCAATGAGAAAAATAACCTTCCAAGAAAGAAATTTCAAGGAGGTGGTGGCTAAAGGTTCAAAGGGTGGCTTCATGAGCTGGCCAAGAACCAGGTTTAAGTCCCATGCCACTGGAGGTGGTCTAATGGGAGGTTTAGTTAAAAGAAGGCCTCTCATGAATCTTGCTATAAGAGGATGAGAGGAAATAGGTTGTCCATTGAGAGGCTTGAGGGATGCTGCAATAGCACTCAAATGGACTCTTACTGAATTCGTTTTCAGACCTGCATGGGATAGATGCAGGAGATACTCTAGTAGAGAATTCAGAGGTATTGCAAGAGGGATTAGACCCTTCTCTGAATACCAAATGGTAAATCTTTTCCATTTGAAAGCATAGGAACGTCTAGTAGAAGGCTTTCTAGAGGCATGAGTAACATCTCTGACTTGCTGAGAGAGATGAAAATCTTGAAGGTCTAAGCTCTCAGCAACCAAGCCCTGAGATGGAGCGACTGGGGGTTTGGGTGCCATAATGTTCCCTCTTCCTGGGATAGAAGGTCTGGTGCAGAGCCTAAGTCCAGGGAGGGAGCTTGAGAGAGATGCAGAAGTAGAGGGTACCACACTTGGCGTGGCCAATGTGGTGCTATGAGGATCATGGTCCCTCGATCTCTCTGAAGCTTGAATAGTGTTTTGGGAATTAGGGGAATTGGTGGAAAGGCATAAAGGAAGTCTTGACCCCAGTGAAGGAGGAAGGCATCCTTGGCCTGAACTCCCTGACACGGAATTCTGGAACAGAACCGGGGAAGTTTGGCATTCCACGGACTTGCAAAGAGGTCTATGTCCGGGGTTCCCCAAATTCGAAAAATCCTGGCTACTTGGTCCATGTGGAGGGACCATTCGTGTGGAAGCAGAACTCGACTGAATCTGTCCGCCCAAGAGTTTTGAACGCCTGGAAGATATACTGCCAGAAGATGGATGTGATGCTCTCTGGTGAAGGCCCACAGTCACAAAGCTTCGTTGCAAAGTGAGAGCCAGTCCCGCCCTGCTTGTTCACATAGAACATGGCTACTTGATTGTCCGTATGGATGAGGACTGTTCTGTAGCTGAGCAGGTTATGGAACACTCTGAGAGCTAAGAATATTACTCTGAGTTCCAATAGACTGATATGCAGAGAAGTCTCCTGTGGAGACCAGATGCCCTGGGTGGAGAGATCTTGTAGATGAGCTCCCCAACCCTTTGGAGAAGCATCTGTTGTGAGAGTTGCTTGGCGTAGTGGTTGCTGAAAAGGGGACCCCAGCAACAGGTTTTGAGAGGACTTCCACCACTGGAGAGACCAAAAAAGGCGACTGGAGTTTGCTATTTTGTCTGACAGGCAACCTGATGCCTGAGTCCATTGGGTGGACAAAGTCCATTGAGCTGCCCTCATGTGAAGGCGAGCATATGGAACCACATGCACGGTGGATGCCATGTGGCCTAATAGTTGTAACATCTCTCGAGCAGTTAAGTGGGACTTTAACTGAATCTGGGAGGCTAACTGCACTAGACGTTGGCAACGGGCCTGAGGAAGATAGGCCCTTGCAGTTGTGGTATCCAGCAAGGCCCCTATGAACTCCAGAGACTGAGTAGGGGTGAGATTGGATTTTGGGATGTTTATTACTAGTCCCAAATACTGAAGGATACGCATTGTGCAGGTTAGGCAAGTCTGGGCCTCTGACTGGGATGGGGCTCGAATGAGCCAGTTGTCCAGATATGGGAATAAGAATATTCCCAGAGTGCGGAGAAATGCAGCTACTACTGCCATGCATTTCGTGAACACCCTTGGTGCAGAGGCCAGACCGAAAGGAAGCACCCTGTATTGGTAGTGCTTTCCTTGAAAAAGGAACCGACGGAACCTTGTGTGTGTTGGATGGATGAGAACATGGGTGTACGCATCCTTGAGATCTAGAGAACAAAGCCAGTCCTGACTATGAAGGTATGGAAGCAGAGCCCCTAGAGAAATCATTTTGAATTTCTCCTTGAATAGAAACTTGTTCAATTCTCTGAGATCTAATATGGGTCTGTAGCCCCCTGTTTTCTTTGGGATAAAAAAATAAGGGGAGTAGAACCCTGAGCCCTTTTGAAGAAGAGGTACTTCTTCTATTGCCCCTTGGGCAAGAAGGGTAGCAATCTCCTGACCTAGAAG
The DNA here is from genome assembly GCA_033557465.1 of Ichthyophis bannanicus. Classification (NCBI taxonomy): domain Eukaryota; kingdom Metazoa; phylum Chordata; class Amphibia; order Gymnophiona; family Ichthyophiidae; genus Ichthyophis; species Ichthyophis bannanicus. The sequence continues at coordinate 408,797,945 of CM066037.1, forward strand.
GTTGAGAGATATTGGAGAATTGAACTGTTTCACCATGGTGTGAGGAGGAAGGCTTAAGAAATGAAGCTTGTACCCTTCTTTTATGATGGAGAGGGTCCATTGCTCTGCTGTGATTTGCTCCCATCTGGGAGCAAAATAAGTCAACCTTCCTGGAATGGTGAGGTGCTCTGGTTTTTCCAGAGCTAGAAAGGCTAAGTTCTCTAGTTGCAAGTCAAAGGCCCTGAGGAGGTTGAGGCTGCTGGGCTGTGGTAGGCCTGGCAGCCTTTGACTTGGCCTGTTTAGGTGGTTGCTGACGCTTTGCAGCAAAACGACCTGCAGAAGATGTCTGCCCATGAGCAGGATAATATCTTCCCTTTTTAGAAAAAGATGTCTTTTTGAACAATCTTTTCTTAAAAGGGGCAGAGGTAGACTTTGAAAGTCGATCCAAAGCAGAGTTCTCAGCATCCATCTGAGTGGCCTTTGCTTGCCAATCACTGCCAAACAGGTTTTCACCTGTACAAGGAAGGTTTCCCAACTCATCTTGGACCCAGAGTTCCAAATCAGAGGCTTGTAACCAAGCAATTCTGCGTGCACCTATGGCAATAGCCGTGGCTCTGCTTGCACACTCAAAAGAGTCAAAGGCTGCACGGTTGGAGAATTTGGAAACATCTTGGGCATGTTTGAGCCAAGTGAGAAATTCCTGCCTTTTATCTTCTGAAATAAAAGGAGCTGAAGTCTGCAGATGATCTGTGACTTTTTAGAAACATCCCCATATACAGACTATAGGAGTTGATTCTGGCAGCAAGCATATTGGCCTGGAAAATCCTTCTGCCAAAAGCATCTAGAGTCCTACATTCACGTCCTGGAGGGTTAGATGAGTGTCTCTTTGCACTCTATTTTCTTCATAGCAGACTCAACCACAATAGAGTGGTGAGGAAGCTGAGTTATGAAAACCAGGACAGGGAGGGACACGGTACATGGTGTCTAACCTACGAGAATGAGGAGAGGTGGTGAGAGGAGTCTCACACATGCCCAACATGAGATCATAAAGAATCTCATGAATAGGTAAGGTAGCTGCTTCCTTAGGAGCCTTAGGATACTGCAAAATATCTAATTGCTTGGCTCTAGGCTCTGACTCAGAGGACACTGTGATGGAGAGGCCTCTAGCCACTTCCCTAATGAAGTCTTGAAAAGACAAGTCCTCTGGAGGAGACATTCTTCGTTTTGGAGAAGCAGACTCCTGAGGAAGAAGTACCGGTGCATCAACAGAAGCCTCTGACTCATCAGAGTCTTCGGAGGAATCGAAGTATCGCCTGTCTGGATGCTCCTGTAAAGCCCGATACGCGTACCGAGTGGGATCAATATCGGGAGTAAGCGGTACTGGTTCGGTACCGATGGGCATCATAGGACAGGGTACCGTTGCAGTCGACACCAAAGCCGATATTGATGCAATCGGTACCGGCACCGGAGATTGTTGCGGTACCGGAGGCGTCGAAGCCTGCATAAACGCCATAAGGGTGCACTGCATGGACAGAATTTTCTGATCCATCGATGCCACCAAAGTCTGGATGTCGGTACCAGTGGAGGCCACCGGTACCCCAGAACACGGCAACAGGTGATCGGTCGAGGCCGAGGCCGAGCCATCGATGTCAACCTGTGACCCCATAGACAATGCTTTGGAAGCCGGAATTTCCCGCCGGGGTAATTTTGCTGGAGCGGAATCCTCGAGGACAAGCCCGGAGGCATCTCGATGCTTAGAGGGAGATTTGCCCTTCGAGGACCGGCTAGATTTCTGTTTGGTTACCTGAGATCCATGGGAGGAAGAAGCAGCCCTGGAAGACGTCGATGCCACCGAGGCTGCATCAGAGGGAAACAGGGTACTGAGCTTGGCTGCTCGGTTCTGCCGACCTCTTTTAGCCATCATGGTGCAGGACACACAATCTGTGATGGAATGGTCAGGACCCAAACATTTCAGACACCAATCATGGTTGTCGGTGACAGAAATAGTACTGCCACATTTTGTGCACTTTTTGAACCCGGAAGCGGGCTTCTCCATGAGGAGAAAATATTTAGGCCTAAGGCCCAAAATGAAAATGCACAGCTGAATAAAGAAAAGGGTTTTGTTTTGTTTTTTAAAGAAGAAAGAAAAGAAAAGACCGGCGGTACCGGTCTGACATCGAAGGCAGACGTGACACAGAAAAATAAAGAAAAAAATAAAGAACTTCTTCTGCGGTGACAGGAACACGACCTGCTGGCTCCGCGGAAAAGAAGAACTGGAGAGAGGCGGTTGGGAAAGGCGGGAAGGCAGCGCGCAGGCGCTGTGGGATGCTCCCAAAAGCTTTCTTACTGGATGCTGGGGAGCGTTCCCGCGCAGGCTCCGTCGGTACCGACGATACCCATATGTGAAGACTCATTCCTGCTTGTTCCTGGAGATAATAATTGTATCCATAAGAAACAAGAAGCCCTGGGATGAGATATCATGGGATGGAGAGCCTAGGAACAACCATTGGAGTCCTGAAACAGTAGGTGGTGCATATTCTTCTACCTGAGGTACCAAGCAGGACCAGCATTAGATATGCAGGCTCCAGGGCAGAGAGTAGGGAGAGGACTCCCAACCTCACCTTCAAGGTATGTCTCAATCAACATTACAGAGGGGCCTAAGGCAGTTGAGCTGGTTGCCATCCCCTAATGCCAGCGCTGGTAGCAAGGGAACTGCAGACAGTTGGCACTTATCCAATTGAATGGGCATAGTTCACAAGAAGCTGTTATGAGCTTTAGGGTTCAAGTGTACAGTCCCAATGTGCAAAATTCAGATTCTACTAAAATTTCATGCCCAGATCATGTTCATGTGAAAAAAATACTTAATTTTTGACAGTTTTATGCTTCATCCCTGCCTTTATGAGAGGATCCCTAGGGTGGTGCTTTATTTGCATTTGGAAAAATGACAAGAACATCTTGATACATAATAAGAAATGGTAAGTTTGCTTTTTCCATATTTCTTGTATTTGAATGTCTATTTCAGAATCTTAAAAAAAGAGAAGAAACTGCATACCTCTTTAATTTTTTTGCTGCGGGCTCCAAAGCAGCCTAAAGATTTACTGCTTTGGGGAAAGTTCCTGTTCTGCACGTAGATGTTTTGTGTGTAGGAGTATGGCAACTCTGCTTCCAGCTGGTAGGAGAGATTGTGGAGGATACATACACAGTTCTCTGTGGACTTGAAAAAGAAAATCTTGTTGGCACATATTTTGGACATTTTTAGATAACAGAAGACTTAATGATTAGAGGCTGGTGGTCAAATCCGCCCTAACTTGAGGTTAGTAGGAGTTTTTGGACAGTTGGGCATTTGCTGAATAGGGTTTTATTTTGTTGCTGTCCATATTCATTTTTTTGATTCTCGACTGTTAATTAACTAATCTAAGTAACAATTATACCATTATGAAATAGTGCTTTAAGTACATAGAAAACAGAAGAAAACCACCTGGTTACAATGTTACAATTAAACATTTATTTATACAAACACAAGTTGAATAGCTATGTCTTCTAAATTTCCAATGTGAAAAATGAATTAGAATTAGAGACAGAAGACTATAGTATAGGCAAGTTTTGTCAAGGTTGGGATTCCATATTTTACTAATTATGTTCCATACAATGTAATGCATTCTCTTTCACACTCTAATGCATACTTAAGTGCATAACTGTTCTGTATTTTATGGTCACAGTTTGCTCCCTAGTAGTGTGTTAGACCCAATAGACTCAAATGTGAACAATTTGCTGAAGTGCTCTAAAATAGTACCAATATAAGAAAATAAGATATGCCATACTGGGCCAGACCAAGGGTCGATCATGCCCAAAATCCTGTTTCCAACTGTAGCCATTCCAGGTCTCAAGTAGCTGTTGGGTTTGCAAAGGTATATACATTCCATGCTGCTTGTCCCAGGAGTAAACAGTGGATATCCCCTGTCCTCTTTAATAATGGCTTATGGACGTTTCCTCCAGGAACACTTCCAAACCTGGTTTGGAAACTAGTTACACTAACAGCTTTTACTACGAATTCCAGAGTTTGATTATTCCTTGAGTGAAAAAATATTTTCTCAGTTTAGTCTTAAAATTTGTCACACTGTAGCTTCATTGCACGTCCCCTAGTCTTTCTACTTTTTGGAGTAAACAACTTTAGCCTGGGAAAATTTCATGTGCAATCTTGAGGGATTTACTAATCTTTGCTACCAGAGTACCTCAGGTTAGTAAACCCCATGATACTTTTGTATACATTAATGAAGCTGGGATCAATGCACATTCCAAACCAAATTCACATGACAGCATGCTCCAAGCTTGGGCTTGTCATCTTTTAGAGTTCCTAGCCTTTCTAAACAAATGATCGATCCACCTTGCGTCCCCCCCCCCCCTTTCCACTGTGTTGAACAAATCTCACCTTCCCGCATCCCCTACTCAGAGTCACTAGATGGTAGAGTGCAGTTACTCTCCATGGACAGCAAGAAAAGTTCTCACATACGGGTGATGTCATCAGAGTCCCTCATGGGAGAATTCCCAATTCTTTCTAGAAAGCTTTGGAAGCTCAACCATGCCTGCATGCATCATTCTGCCTGCCGCTACGACGCCATGTTATCCCTCAGTCCTCTTCTCGGCTGACGAGAATTCAACTCCAAGGGGGGGGAGGGTTGTAAGGACTTTTCTTCTGTCCATGGAAGACACCTACTACAGGTGAGTAACTACATTTTCTCCATGGCAAGCAGGAAAAAAAGTCCTCATATGTGAAATCCAGGCTGCCTTGAACAAAGAGACAAGAAATTAATATGCTCAACTGGGGCCAACATGTAAAATTTTTGATGGCAACAGGAATCAAATGAAATGATTTTTTAAAGAGCCTAAAAGAAAAGAAATGGGGGATGGAGTTGGATTCTATTCTTTGAAAATATTCTGCAGTACTGATTGGCCAAATCTGCAGGTCACATCAGGAATCCCCATGCAGATGGTAGTGAAAATTGAAATTGTCAACTGAAGTCCATGTTGTAGCTTTGCTTATTTCCTCCATGGAGACCGAGTGCAAATGGGCTACTGATGCAGTCATAGCTCTCAGATTATGACATATGCCCAGGCAGGCCTCAACCTGGAGGGTTAAGTGAAAGATTTAGTCTGCAAGCTAAATTGACAAATGGCAGCTCCTAGTTTACTGGGGTCAAAAGAAACAAAAAGCTGGATAGACTAAGGGCTTTTGTTTGCTCCAAGTAGAAAGCTAAGACTCTTTTAAAGTCAAACATGTGCAGTATAGCTTCTCCTTTGTGAGAATGGAGTTTTGGGAAAACTGTTGAAAGGATAATTGACCGGTCAAGCTGGAAGTCCGACACCACTTTTGGAAGGAACTTGGAAGGAGTGCTAAGCACCGCTTTGTTGTGAAAGCTCGCTCACACTGCACATTGAAGTAGCTGCCACCAGAAATGACCTTCTGGGTCAGAAATTTCAGAGGACAGGAACTGAGAAGCTCGAAAGGAACATTCAACAATTGTGTGAGAATCACATTGAGGTCCCAAGACACTGTGGGTGGCTTATAAGCGTGTTTGAGAAGCAAGCCTCGCATTATGTGGACAACTAAGGACTGTACAGAGATGGGTTTACCTTCTGTCCCACGATGGTAAGCTCCAATTGCACTGAGGTGAATTCTTACAGAATTGGACTAAGTCCACACTTTGAAAGGTGTAGAAGGTAATCAAGCAGGGTTTGTATGGGACTGGTGAAAGGATCTATGGACTGTCCTCTATACCAGACAGCAAACCTCTTCCATTTGAAACTGTAAAACCTTCTTGTTGAAGCCCTTCTGGATGCCAAAAGATATTGATGACACCAACTGGCATATTAAGCGTGGACAAAGATAGCCTCTCAACATCAAAACTGTGAGGACTAGGGATTTGTTTTGGGGATGTAACATCGCACAGTCCTGCAATATCAGATTTGGTGCTTGTCCTAGCCATATTGGATCCCAGATGAAGAGTTACAGAAGTAGGGGGATCCATGGTTTTGGGGACCAATAAAGAGCAATAAGAGTCATTGTACTTCTGTCTGTTTTGCATTTCAGGAGGGTTTTGGTGATGAGAGGTACTGGAGGGTAAGTGTACAGAATGACTCTCCACCCAATCAAGGAGGGAAGCATCTAAGGCTAGTTTGCTGTGCAACTCTATCTTGGAGCAGAACGGAGGCATCTGGACCTATTGAGGAGTGGCAAAGTGTTCTATCAAGGGGGTGCCCATTCCCAAAAGATGTGGAGCGTCACCTACCTGTCCAGGGTCCATTTCTGAGGTTGAAGGACTCTGCTCAGCCTGTCTGTCAGAGTATTTTGTTTGTCTAGCAGATAAGTGGCCCTCGGCTCCATCACATGAGATATGACCCCGTTCCTCCCTGCTTGTTGGTGTAGAACATGACAACCTGATTGATTGTCTGGATTAGAACAATTTGGTTTGACAACCAATCTTTGAAAGCCCTTAGAACATTTACTATTGCTCTCAAATCCAAGAGGTTGATCTGATGGAGACTTTCTTTGAGGGACCAGTTCCACTGATGGGGAGATGACCCATCAAGGTGAGCTCCCCATCCCAGTATGGATGCATCTGTCATTAGAAGTTTTTGATGGGGAGGAATATGGAAGACCTTTGGCCAGATTGGCTTGGATAATTCAAGAGATTAGAGACTGAACTAGTGAACAGGTTAAAAACAGAACATTGTGCTTTCCAGGGGCTGGAGTCCACTCAGTGCTCAAGGTCCATTGAGCCTCTCTCATGTGAAGACATGCCAAGGGCGGAACAGTCTTTGCTGTGACTCAGTAGAGAATGATGGTGTTCGAATTTCTCTGGAGGAAGAAATGCAGACATATGATCTAGACTGCACATAATGTCCTTTTAAGAACAACATGCCCATGTTGAGCTAGTAAGAGGCCATGCAGGAAGCAAGCATGGTACTCTGAAATATTTTCCTCCCAAAAGGATCCAGTATCCAGGCCTCACTCCCTAGGGATGCCGAGGACTATGTCTTGGAACTTCTTCAACTTTTGAGAGTGGATTAGACAGCCAGAGAATAGTATAGAAACTGGGGCTTCTCGAATCCAGGAGCCTTTTGAACTTGGTACATCGAGTCTATCTTTCTACTAACTGGAGGCACAGTGAGGTGGGTCTCCCAGAATCTCATCTCTTATCTCTGAAAGATGTGGTGCAAGAGCATTGTCACTGCTTCCTTGGAGGCTGTGGAGTATTGAAGGATTTCCTCCTCCATCTCCAAAGAAAATGGTATAGCATTGGCCATATCCCTTACAAAATTTGGAATATCATGTCCTCAGGATGAGATTTTCATCTCTTATGAGGAGGAGGAAGATAAGAGGGAAGCTCTGGCGATCTATCCTCTAAGAGGTCATCAGACTCCTCATCTGTGATCCAGCCTTCTGAATCAGACCCAGAGAGGAAATCAAAGTATTTCAGAGTCTATGCTTAGTCGACTCACCTTCCCTTTGGGGATTCAGGATGCACAGTGGGCACAGCAGAATCAGTTGAACCCCCAAAATCTGATGATGGGCACAGCAGAATCAGTTGAACCCCCAAAATCTGATGAAGAGTATCGGCTAGCTGATTTTAGCTGAGGGAAGATGGAAATTATACTTACCTGGTAATTCTTGTTCCTTGAGGAACTCCAGTTCAGTCCTGGTTAAATTTAGAACCCAGCAGAGAGCTTGTAGTTTAAATTTCATAATAAGTTAGAGCCTAGCAGCAGCAAAGAGCTATAATTTAAATCAAATAAGAATATAGCTTACCTCAGCAGCATAGGACAGGGTACTGTGTAGCAGCCCTCTTTTAAACGTACATAATCATATTTAAAAAAACTAACCAAAGTGTGGAACAAGAATGCGTAGCATCATACATAAAAATACATCATAATAAATATAAAGGGACTGTAAAACAAAATATCTCCCAATTGGTACCATGTACTCTAAACAAAATCGCAGTAGTGATCCTCTTCACCGTCAACCCCCCCTTTTTTGGTGCGTTTCTACAGCCTGGCTTTTCGTCACATGTATTTCAGTGCCAGTGCCGTTTAATTGAAACTCTGATGGGGCATTTTAACCATTTTTAATTTGTATTTAATGATAGTTTAGATGGTATACTTAATTTTTAAATGGTTTTATTTGCATCAGGAGTATAAACAGACCCCTTTTCAAATGTAAGTCCGGACGACACTTCTAAATGGCATTTTTATACGGTTTCTCCAAGCACACAATGTTTTTAATCTTCGGCTATTTGTATGCAGCCCTTTTTAAACAAAACTTTATTTTATGAGATATGATTGAATTTTCTTATGGACATCATTTTATTATTGAATGAAGTTGCCACATTAAAGTTTTTTAACTTATATCATTTATCCTTTATAGTGTGCTTGCTACTGCGATTTTGTTTAGAGTACACAGTACCAATTGGGAGATATTTTGTTTAAGTAAGTACATTGCTTGATTTTCTCTGCCCTTTAGTTTTACAGTCCCTTTATATTTATTATGATGTATTTTTAAGTATGATGCTACGCATTCTTGTTCCACACTTTGGTTAGTTTTTTAAAATATGATTATGTACGTTGTGCCAATTTTATTATTTCTAGAAGTATGATAATATGGTGAGTCCTGTTTAGACTAAACGCCTTATATTGTATCTTTATCTCATGATATGATTATGTTATAGCTTTTTGATGTCTACATATATGGTTTCCTCACCGTTGGCTCAACGGTGATTGCCCTCCATATTTTAACACACAGACACTCATCTTGTGATACATATCAGTGAGTATTGATTGCCATTTGTTCTATGTGATAGTCTGTTCTGCCCTGCGTCTTGTCTAGTTCCTTAATGGTTTTTCATGGGTTTTTATGGCTTCTTCATTAGTATTTATGTATACAGTGGTATTATAGGATGTTCTTATGTACAATATTATTTATTGTTTTAGTATGAACATTTTATTTATTTATAATTGCCTCCGTTATTTAATACTTTGAATTTTGATTGTTTTGATCTGTATTCATGCCCGTGTAGCTTGATTAATTTTATTCTGAGTTTTATATGTTTTTAATATGTCCTAATATGTGTTTTTATATTATATTTGTTTAGTCCTTGCTACCCCCCTGAGGAAGGCGTTCCGCCAAAACGCGTTGGGGAACTTTAATAAAAGTATCTGGCATAAGCAACTGTGTCATCGTCACTCTTGCTTCTTGTGTCTCCTGTTGATACTGTGAGAGCTGCTGCTCTTTTTGTGCCTTACCGACCAGAGGGGAAGCCATATTAGACCTAGTCCTTAGTGGAACACCAGATCTAGTGCAAGAGATAAGGGTGTTGGGGCCACTTGGCAATAGTGATCATAGCATGATCGCCTTTGATTTAATTAGTGGAGGAGGGATAGTAAGGATCTCCACAGTACTACCTTTTAACTTTCGAAAGGGAGACTATGATAAAATGAGGAAAATAGTTAAGAAAAAACTAAAAGGAGCAGTTGCAAAGGTTAAAGACTTACATCAAGCATGGGTGTTGTTGAAAAATACTATCTTGGAAGCCCAGACCAGCTGTATTCCACGCTTTAAGAAAAGTGGAAGGAAGTCCAAAAAAACTGCCAGCATGGTTTAAAGGTGAGGTCAGAGAGGCTGTTATTGCCAAAAAAGCATCTTTCAGGAAATGGAAAAAAGAGCCAAACGATGAAACCTGGAAACAGCACAAGCACTGGTAGGTCAAATGCAAGGCATTGATAAAGAAGGCAAAGGGAGAATTTGAGAAGAAGCTTGCTGCGGAAGCAAAAACGCAAAATAAAGATTTTTTTCAAGTACATTCGTTGCAAAAAACCTGTGAGAGTCAGTTGGATCATTAGATGATAGAGGAGTTAAAGGGGCACTAAGAGGCGACAAGGCGATAGCGGAGAGACTGAATGAATTCTTTGCTTCGGTCTTTACTGAGGAAGATGTAGGGATGTTACCCATGACTGAAGTGGTATTTAAAGGTGCAGAAGAATTGAAGGAAATATCGATACATCGGGAAGATGTATTACAACTATTAGATAAACTGAAGAGTAGTAAATCACCTGGGCCGGATGGTATACATCCAAGGGTGTTGAAAGAACTGAAATATGAGATTGCAGACCTGCTATTAGTAATCTGTGAATTATCATTAAAATCATCTCTAATACCTGAAGATTGGCGGATCGCCAATGTAACACCAATTTTTAAAAAGGGTTCGAAGGGTGATCCGGGAAACTACAGACCGGTGAGCATCACGTCAGTACCGGGAAAATGGTAGAAACCATCATAAAGAATAAAATTACTCAGCATGTAGATAGTCATGACTTAATGGGAGACAGCCAACATGGCTTTAGACAAGGAAGATCTTGTCTTACTAATCTGTTATGTTTTTTTGAAAGTGTGAATAAACAGGTGGACAAAGGTGAGTCGGTTGATATAGTGTATCTGGACTTTCAGAAAGCCTTTGACAAGGTCCCTCATCAGAGACTTTTGGTAAAACTAAAGAGTCATGGGATAGGAGGCAGTGTACTACTGTGGATCAGGAACTGGTTAAAAGATAGAAAGCAGAGGGTTGGGCTAAATGGCCAATTTTCGCAATGGAGAAAGGCGAATAGTAGTGTACCCCAGGGATCTGTGCTGGGTCCGCTGCTTTTTGACATATTCATAAATAACCTGCAAAGTGGAATAACGAGTGAGGTTATCAAATTTGCAGATGAGACAAAACTATTTAAAGTTGTTAAAACCCAAGAGGATTGTGGAAAATTGCAAGAGGATCTTGACAAATTGGAAGACTGAGCATCAAAATGGCAGATGAAATTTAATGTGGACAAGTGCAAAGTTATGCACCTAGGGAAGAACAACCCAAACTATGGTTACACAATGCAAGGTTCCACATTAGGAACCACCACCCAAGAAAGAGATTTAGGCGTCATTGTGGATAGCATGTTAAAACCCTCGGCCCAGTGTGCAGCGGCAGCCAAGAGAGCAAATAGAATGCTAGGTATCATAAGGAAAGGAATGGACAATAAAACAAAAGATATTATAATGCTTCTATACCATTCCATGGTGAGACCGCACCTTGAATATTGTGTGCAATTCTGATCGCTGTATCTTAAAAAGGATATAGCGTTATTAGAAAAGGTTCAGAGAAGAGCCACCAAAATGGTAAAGGGGATGGAAGGATACTCCTATGAAGAAAGGCTAAAAAGGTTAGGGCTCTTTAACCTGGAAAAGAGATGGCTGAGGGGAAATATGATAGAAGTCTATAAATTAATGATTAGAGTGGAACGGGTAAACGTAGATCGATTGTTTACATTATCAGAATATAGTAAGACTAGGGGACATGCAATGTAGCTACAGGGTAAACTATTTAAGACTAATAAAAGAAAATATTTTTTTCACTCAACGTGTAATCAAACTCTGGAATTTGTTACCGGAGGATATAGTAAAGGTTGTTAGTGTAGCTGGGTTTAAAAAAGGTTTGGACAAGTTCCTGGAGGAAAGGTCCATAAACCATTATTAAGAAGGGACCCAGGATATCAATGCTTGACCCAGTACAAGCATGGCGGAACCCGTGTCTTTTGGGGAAACTGCTAGGTACGTATGACCTAGATTGGCCACTGTTGGAAACAGGATACTGGGCTTGATGGACCTTGGTCTGACCCAGTATGGCATATCTTATGTTCTTTTGTTCTCCACCTCTGGGTTGTGTACCTCCTCCTGCAGCTTGGAGACTGGGCATGTCAAAATTGTGACATCACTGGATGTAGTCTGCTGGTCTCTCCCATCAGCCCCAGTGAACTATTGACAAAGCACACTCAAAGGAGCAACAAATAAGTAGCTATGACATTAAGTATAAACTTGCATTCAAATCTGAACATATATAACTGCTAACTATATGAAAACAAACTTTCCCCCCAATAGAATGGAAACTGTTCTTGCACCTCTCCCCTTCGCCTTATGCAGAATTAGAAAGGAGAGCAAGAAAAACCAGAAACAAATAGAAGGGATGGATGCAATCAAATCCCCGTAACCACCATACCTACTGGTAATCTTACACGTCTCGTAACTGACCATCCACTGCCCACTATATCACCTCGGACGGGAATGAGGACTGAACTGGAGTTCCTCAAGGAACAACAATTATCAGGTAAGTGTAATTTCCATTTCCTTATCGTTCCTCCAGTTCAGTCCTCCACCTCTGGGATGTAGCAGAGCAATAATCATTGGGAGGGACCTTTCCAGCCGGCTTTCAAGTCCGCCGACCTGAAACAAGCATCATTCGCCACTGAAACATCCAGGCGGTAATGCTTACTGAAAGTATGAAGAGACTATCAGGTAGCTGCTCTACAGATTTCCCCTGGCGGAACCAAACTGTGCTCTGCCCAGGAAGTCGCTTGCACTCTAGTAGAATGAGCTCGTAAGCCCACTGGAACTGAATAATCTTGCAGCAGATATGCTGATGCAATCGCTTCCCGAATCCATCTGGAAATGGATGCCTTCACTGCCGCCTCCCCTTTGCGGGGACCTCCGAACACCACAAAAAGATGGTCCGATTTGCGAAAGGTTTCAGAAACTTTTAAGTACTGCCGCAACTCTTTTTACGTCTAATCGGCATAGACTACGGTCCGATGCATTGCCATCCCCCGAACCTATAACTGGAAGAGACACCATCTGATTTAGGTGAAACGGAGACACCACTTTTGGCAAAAAGGAGGGAACTGGATGCAATAGCACCTTCTCACTAGAGAAAGACAAGAATGGCTCCCTACAAGACAACGCCTGTAACTCCGAGATTTGCCTAGCCGAACAGATTGCTAGCAAAAACACGGTCTTCAAAGTCAAATCCTTAATCGAAGCCTGAATTAACGGCTCAAAGGGTGCCTTAGTTAACACTCCTAAGATCAAGTTGAGATCCCACGGCGGAACTACAATTCTGCAATAAGGCCGTAGCCTGGTTACTGCTTTAAGAAAAACGCAACACATATGCATGAGCACCCAGAGCCACTCCCTGTACTTTGCCTCTATAGCACGCAAGCGCTGCTAACTGGACTCGCAAGGAATTAGCTGCCAGACCCTTATCAAACCCGTCTTGCAGAAAACTCAAGACCAAAGGAATGGATACTATAGCTGCACGAACTTGATGCTGTGAGCACCAGTCCTCAAAAATACGCCACACACGGATATATGCAAGAGATGTAGACTGTTTCATTACCCGAAGTAAAGTTGCGATCACTGCCCCAGAATAACCCCTTTTCTTTAGCCTCGCCCTTTCAATGGCCAAACCGTAAGCGAGAACCGATTCACTTGGGGCATCCAAAGTGGCCCTTGTATCAACAGATCCTCTGACGCCGGTAACCTCCAGGGGTTCCTGTCGAGCAGGAAAACAAGATCGGCATACCACGGGCGTTTTGGCCAATCTGGTGCCACCAACAGTACTCTTCCCTGATGAGCTTCTATACGCTGAACTACTCAACCTATGAGTACCCACGGAGGAAAGACAGAGGAGACCTGTCGACGGCCAATGTTGCATTAGAGCGTCGATCCCTTCCGACATCCTTTTTCGCCGCCTGCTGAGGAAACGACTTGCTTTTGCTGATTGAAAGGTCGCCATGAGATCCATAATTGGTGGTCCCCATCTGCGAACTACCTGCGCAAACACGTCCGGATGCAATTCCCATTCCCTCGCATCCACTCAGACCCTGCTGAGAAAATCCGCTATCACATTGTCCTTCCCCGCCGAGATCGCTGGTAGCCGAAGCTCTACCCACGAAAACAGCACCTCTGCTTCCTCTTCCATGGCCACACTTCCTGTACCTCCCTGTCGACTGATGTAGGCCACTATTGCCGAGTTGTCCGACAGAACTCGCACCGCTCGCCCTGTCACCGTAACTTCGAACCTTTGCAGCGCTCAATAGACCGCTCTCAACTCTAGACGGTTGATCGACCAACTTCTTTCTTGAACGGACCAAATGTCTTGCGTGAACTGATCTCTGCAATGTGCTCCCCATCCCACGAGACTCGCATCTGTCAACAATGGCAGCCACTCCGGTTGCTCCAGTGGCATTCCTGCTTTCAAAGATCCTGGAAGAAGCCACCACTGAAGGGACTGCCGGACCCGGAGCGGACAGGGAAGCCGTTTGTTCAGCGAATTGGACTGATGCAACCAATGGCGAAGTAGTGCACTCTGTAAAGGCCGCATATGGAATCTGGCCCAAGGCACCGCTTCCAGGGTCGCCGGCATCGTCCCCATTACGCGAAGGTAACTCCACACTGAGGGTGCCGGAGCGGCCCTGAACTTGCATACCAATTTTCGAAGGCCTTGAACACGACGATCCAGCAAAATCACCATTCCTTTCTGAGTATCGAACCATACCCCCAGATACTCCAAATTCTGGGAAGGTACCAATCGACTTTTGGTCGGATTGATCACCCTACCTAGACTCTGCAAAAAAGTTTCTACCTTCTCCATCACCTGAACGCTCTTGGCCCTGGACTTCGCTCAAATCAGCCAATCATCGAGATAAGGCTGTACCAGAACTCCTTCGTTCTGCAACGCAGCCGCCGCCACCACCACCATAATTTTGGTGAAAATCCGCGTCACCGTCGCCAGACCGAAATGCAATGCTTGGAATTGATAATGTCCCCAAGGCAGGGCGAACCGCAGATAAATTTGATGAGTCGCTCTAATCGGGATGTGTAGATACGCCTCTAAGATCTAGGGAAGTCAAGTACTCTCCTTGTACCGCCACAATGACTGACCTCAATGTTTCCATCCTGAAATGCGGAACTCGAAGACAGCGATTCACCCCTTTTAGGTCCAGTATAGGACGCAGTCTCTCGTCTTTCTTTGGCACTACGAAATAAATTGAGTATCGACCCACACCGCAGTCTGCAAATGGCACTGGGGCGACTGCTCCCAATAGTAAAAGTCAATCTAATGTTCCGTGGACCACCAGGGTTTTCCGCTGACCTTTGCAGGGAGACATCACGAATGAATCCCGTAGCGGCTTTGCCAACTCCAGCGCATAACCCTCGCGAATTATCTCTAAAACCCACTGATCGGACATTATTTGGGTCCAGGCAGGAAGAATGCCCCGAAGTCGCCCGCCTATCGGTTGACCTCCTACCGGCTCCCACCTCATTCATTGTGGTTTTCGAGGTGCCACAGAGGAAGCTGCTGCAAAACCTCTACTTGCTCCACGAAACCCATGAACCCCCCTGGGCCCTAGAAGCAAATCTTCCTCTTTGGAAACCACCCAAACAAGAAATACGAAATCTCCTGAAATCCTTAAACTGACCCTGAACAGCCAGTAAGGACTTCCCTGGCTTCGGCTTATCTTCCGGAAGTCTCCCGCCTTTGGACTCTGAGATCCTTAACCAACTTGTCCAGATCTTCTCCAAACAACAACTTACCTTTAAACAGCAACTTACTGAGATGCGACTTGGACGAACTGTCAGCCGCCCAATTTCTCAACCAGAGAGATCTCCGGGCGGCCACCAAGGAAGCCATACTATACGCCAGAGCTCTAATCAAGTCGTAATGCACATCCACTAGGTATGCAGATCCCGACTCCAAACGATCCAGCTCTCTTATCTCCTCCTGCTCCAGTCGAGTAGACTGCCGTAAGCACTGAGACCATTGGAGACATGCTCTCGCCACCCAAGCTCCACAAATGGAAGCCTGTAAGGCCAAAGCATTAGCCTCAAATGATTGCTTCAATAAACCATCTACTTTTCTATCCTGCGCATCCTTTAGAGCAGCTCTACCTTCCACCGGTATCGTAGTCTTTTTCGTAACCGCTGACACTGCTGCATCAATTCGTGGAGAGCGGAACCTCTCTTTATCCTTATCTGCTAAGGGATAAAGCCTGTTCATAGTCCGAATTCCTCTTAGCCCCGCTTCCGGTTGATCCCACTCCTCTTGAATCATCCTTTCCACCACACAGTGAATGGGAAACACTACCTGCGCCTGTCTCACCGCTTGAATGATAGGATCTTCCACATCTTCTTCCATCGCTTGTGTAGTAGCTAGATTTAGCGTCTGGAGGGATTTGTCCTTCTGGAATACCCGAATGATTTTCGCTTGATCTTCAGGCTCTTATATTTCTCCTTCTTCCAACCCTTCCATACCTGCCTCGAGCTCCATCTCAGCTTCATCTGTCTCTTGCCACTCGCACTCAGTGGAAGAAAACTCACGTGGCTTCGATCTCTTAGGAGGCTGCGGGGAAATACCCCCTGCGTCGCCTACCCTGGGTAGCTGGCCATGACTAGTTAGAGGCAAGGGCTCCGGAATTCTCCCCTGATGCCTTAAACAAGACACCTGATGCATAATTAAAACAAAGTCTGGGCAAAAATCCCCGAGCTGAGGCCCCGATCCCGAGCCCGGTAGCGCACTTGACAGACCCATTGTCAGCTCTTGGCAGGACCCTTGCAACGTGGTCCTCAACGCCGTCAGCTCCAGCCGATGCCTCCGGGGACTCCTGAGCTACCTTTACTTCCATCTGCTGCTCCACACTAGTGGAGACCGTAGCGCAGCCCCGGCAGATCCCGGAGTCAGCGATGGTATCTCTGCGAGTCCCGCATACAACACACTGCGGACGCGATGCCATAGGCCAGACACCGCCACCACAAACCAAAGGGTTTTTTTTTTTTTTATAAAACCTTCAATAAAAAAATACCAAAATAAACTAACTATTACCCCAAAGAAAGAGAGAAAAAAAAGAAAAGCACCTCAAGAAGAAAAAACAGGGTTGTTTTTAGACTTCCATCCATAAACAGTAAAACTAGTCCCGCAAAGGTAAAATAAACCACCTAGATTCTTAACAAACCTTTCAAAATAAGTAAATTGAGTAAATTAAGCTTTTCCCAAGCCAGGGCTTAAGAGTCCTAAAGCCCCGTGCCCCAAAGCGCGAGTGCCCTCCACGCAGCGCGCACACGGTCCTAAAACGGCCGCTGTTTACTGCAAACGCAAAATGGCGGCAAAACCACTGATTAACAGCACCCCCATTGCCAGCGATGTGCCTTAGAACACCAAAAACTGCCTTACTAAATCGCTGACGTGAAGATCCTTTCCGCCTTAGACGCTGAAATCGGAGGTCTCAAGCCCGCGCAGTCCCGCTCAGCTTAAAGACGAGCGGGGGACGGTCGGCGAGATCTCTCCCCTCTGCCCTTCATTCCTGTGCTTAGAGTGCCTCCGGAATTGTCAGTGACGCGGGACTGCCTGCTGCAGATCTCAGTGCAGACAAGGAGCAGAGATCTAACAGCCAACGTTTCAGCGAAATAAAGGCATAGGCAGAGAGGGACCAGTGCAAGCTGTTGCTGGCTTTTTTTTTTTTTTTTAAAGTAACAGTAACAAAATTTATCAAATTTAAAGAAAAAAACAATTCAGAAGAACTATCCCTAAGCTACCCTAACAGCTCCTTATGTGTTCCTCAAGTGAGCCCAGACCTAGGCTCACTACGTCGTCCTGCTTCATGGAGACTGGACACACTGAGGTTGATGGGAGAGACCAGAAGACTACATCCAGTGATGTCACAATTTTGACATGCCCAGTCTCCAAGCTGCAGGAGGAGGTACACAACCCAGAGGTGGAGGACTGAACTGGAGGAACGATAAGGAACTGTTGCTGCCCCTCTACGAGTAATGAGGTTGAGCTTTCCTCCCTTTGGGACAACTTGGGGGGGACACACTTGTGTACTCTTGATACTCTGAGCATCATCTCTTGAAGAACTCAGACGATGATGCACTTAGACCTACGCTTGATGTTCCATGTCTTTGTTCTTTGATGCCAATCAAGATGAACCTGAATCCTTCCTCATTCTTGGGGGAACACTGATGGATGACTGATGCTCATGGGGTATATGGGATAAACAGCAAAAGAATATTCAGAAAAACTGATTTCATGTACTCACAGGCGAGAAGCCAAACATGCCTGTGGGGCTCCACAGAAAGAGAAGGACAGAGGACAAGATGGCACTGCAACAGTAGACAGGAAGATGCACGCAAGGACAGCTAAGCTTCTAGGAGCCTCAAATGCTCCCATTCGAGGCTCTGTTGGATGACGTCACTCATGCGAGGACTTTTTCTTGCTTGTCCATGGAGGAAAAGTGTTACCCTCTAAACCCTATATGGAAATCTAACTACAACTCTAGAAGTGTAATTATCTTTCAGGCTGTAACACATTAAAATAATTAATGCAAGCCATGTCAATCCTGTTACATAATGAGTTGATCTGCATGTGGCATAGCTCATTCTTTCCCCCACCCCACCCACCCCTGTATATTTTTACATCAAAGCTGTGTTGATGCTGATTAGTTTGCATTATTGGGTAAAATCTTGCATTAATTTGTCATTAATGCAATTTGGTAAATAGGTCTGTATGCATGTTACCAGGAAGGAATCATGGAATGGATGAAGAAACTCAATATCTTTTCCAAACAAACCCTTTACTGCCTTTTTGCAACTCGCCTTTCTTTTGTAGCTACCTTGTCATCAGGCTGATAGTCTGCAATGGTTCCACGGACATAATGCACAAGAGAGTCTATCAACCCCTCACATTCTCTCAGCTGCTGCCTCCCTTCTGGTCCTGCAGAGCTTAGATTTCTATAGGCAAAGAAAGAAATGAAAAAGAACAGCAAGTCTGATAAATCATTGAATGGCATATTTTAACTAGGCATTTTCAGTATATGCTTTGTTTGACGTTCTACTGTCTTTTATCTGGCTCTCTCTCTTTTGAAGTAGTTTTATCTTGTAGTAATAGTAAAACAGATTTGCATTCAGCGCACACATAGGTGGTAAAGGGATACTTGCAAGAACTTTCAGCTTCCTCTGCACTTTGAACAACGCAGAACAATGGACTGCAAAAGTTTGGCTTCCAGCAAGCTATTGTCAGGTTTTAGCAAGTATCTACCATTCAGGTGCTATATGTTGTTTTTATCTTTTCTAACCCAACAGAAGTTGGAAAGAATTATGCAAAAGGAGTCAGGAATATCTGTCTGTCTATCCATGTGTCTGGGGTCAAAATAACTGAGAAATTAATGAAATGGGATGAAACCTATCCACCTTCCAAGGTACAAAATTATTTTTACAATAATTAGCAATTTCAGGGTTCCAGAAGAGTTATGGGATGACATCAAGAAGGTTGTATTGGAAGAAAGTGATAAGTCTCTACATAAGGTTTTAAGCAAAAACAGCCAAAATGGATGACTGAGGATACTCTGAAAATTGTGCAGAAACACAGAGAAACTAAAGCCAGAGGAGAAAGAGGCAATCACAGAACTCAGATTTCCAACGTGCAGCAAAACAAGACAAGGAGAAGTAGTACTACAATGATGCATGCAAGAAAATAGAATCAGAAGCTATTAAAAGAAGAACAAGATAGACTTTTCTAAAGCTATGAGAATTAAAGAAAAAATTCCAGCCTCGAATTGAAATGCTACAAGATGCTCAAGGATCCATGTTGAATGATGCTGAGAAAATCAAGAAAAGGTGGAAAGAATAAACAGAGTCATTATATCATAAAGATCAAGTGGACCAACAGCCGTTTCAACCTATACTGTATGAACAGGAACCATTGGTGCTGAAAGAAGTTGAAGTAGCATTGAAAACCTTATCAAAGAACAAAGCACCAGGCATTGATGGCATTCCCATTGAGTTATTACAGCAATCAGATGAAGCTGTTACCATACTTACAAGGCCCTGCCAGGAAATTTGAAAGACAAATTCATGACCAACTGACTGGAAAAGATCTGTGTTTATACCAATACTGAAGAAAGGTGACCTGACTGACTAAGTAATTGCAGCATCACTCTGATCCCACATGCCAGCAAGATTCTACACATCATTTAGCAGAGACTACAACCATATCTGGAATGAGAACTGCCTGAAGTACAAACAGGGTTCAGGAAAGGGAGAGGAATGAGAGACATTATCGCGGATGTGAGATGGATCCTTGAAAAGACAAAAGAATACCAAAAGAATATCTATATGTGTTTATTGACTACAGCAAGGCTTTTGACTGTGTAAACCATGAGAAACTCCAGGCCACATTAAGCAGCATGGTTTAAAAGAACACCTGATCGTTCTCTTGCACAACCTTTACACTGATCAAGAAACAGTTTGAACGGAACTAGGAGAAACAGAATCAGCAAAGGTGTACGACAAGGCTGCATACTTCCCCCCTACCTCTTTAATTTATATGCAGACCTCTCATGAACCACGCTACTAGCGGTTGAGAGGAAGCAGGTTGTCCATCCAAGGGCTTGTGGAAAGCCGCAATGGCACTAAGGTGGACCCTTACTGAATTGGTCTTAAGACCAGAGGATGATAAATGGAGGAGATACTCCAGTAAAGCCTCCAATGGAACTAAATAGGGATTAAATTCCTTTTTTGAACACTAGATAGAGAACCTTCTCCACTTAAAGGCATAGGCCCTCCTTGTGGAAGGTTTTCTTGAAGCTAAAAGGATATCCTTGACCTGTTGAGAAAGATTGATATCCTGGAATTCTATGCTCTCAGCAGCCACGCCCTGAGATGTAGAGACTGAGGATTCGGGTGCAATAGCATCCCATTCTCCTGGGATAAAAAATTTAGAGCACATCCCAACTCCAGAGGCTTGGCTTGAGAGAGATGTAGAAGCAGTGGATACCACATCTGTCGTGGCCATCATGGGGCTATGAGGATCATATGGCCCCTGTCTCAATGAAGTTTGAATAGAGTTTTGGGAATGAGGGGAATGGGTGGGTAGGCATAGAAGAAGTCCTGCCCCCAATGGAAGGCATCCCTTGCCTGACAGTTCTGAGCTGGAATTCTGGAACAGAACCGGGGAAGTTTGGCATTCTGAAGACTTGCAAAGAGGTCTATATCTGGAGTTCCCCAGATCTGAAAGATTCAAGCAATTTGCTCTGGATGAAGAGACCACTCGTGTGGCAGCAGTACTCAACTGAGTCTGTCTGCCAAGACATTTTATGTACTACAAACAAACCAACGTCACTTTTCAGAGCTTTATGCTGTACAGCTACAAATTGTAATACAAGCTCCACTAATTTACCAGAGACTAACTTAGTATTAAATTAACATGCATTAGCGATCAGGTCTCAGAGTCAAGCGTGGCTATACACTGAACCTACTTGTATGGTGCAGTGAGACGCCCTTAACACATCAGTGACCTGTATATATTGCTAGTTTTTAGAAACATTAATATTTGCTTTATCTTTTTTTGCTTTTTTCTTTTTCCCTAAAAAATGACACCAACTGCACTGGAATCTAGAACTTTAGAACTGGAAAAAAGTGACTTATTGAGTTTTTGAAATGTTTCTTAGCACGTGGAGACTTCCTATATTTCAACAAGGAATGTCAAATGAACCACTTATTCCATAAAATTGTGTCACTTGAATCTTCATCTTGCCATATCCGGGATTATGGTTTCAACTAAGATCTCTATCCACAGCGTACATTAGCTGTCTCTCGTTCTTAGATTGTGTTTGTTAGACTCATAACATCCCGTCATTGGTTTATTAACAGTAACCGTTGTATTAACTTCTATTCCCACAGCAGCCGCTGTTTTAGCTTCTATTCCCAAGCTTTCTACTCTTGGGCAATATTCACAATTTATGCTCCCAATGCATTATCATGGCGCCGTAGCGTTTCACATCTTGCGTTTCATCAGGGGAATACCTTAATTAAAAATGAAAGCAATTACCTTAGTTTAGATGTACTGCATTCAAAATAAAGTAAAGTCAAAGTTAGTCAAGTTCCACAGTGAAATACTCACGGCTCTTCTCAATTCTAATCCTTTGCTCAGAAAACGCCGCGCATGCGGGGTAGAAATTGCCTCTGAGATTTAAATGATTCCCAAGGGATCGGATGAAAAGTGCCTCCATGGTTTAAATAGTGGGTATCACTGGCATGCACTCCATTCAATGGATGAGTTTAAACCATTCGGACTCACAGTATTCAGCCGGAAAATCCATTCTTGTTCCCGGCATAGAAGGGTCTGTTCCTGAGATTTCCCTCGTTCGCCTTGAACAACATGATCTATGCAAAAACATTTAAGTGTGGTAAAAAAATGTTGTTTATCGATGCAATGAGATACCATAGGGGCTTGTAACACCTTACAGTGCAGTCTGCTACGATGTTCTTTCATTCGGATGTGAAAAGCACGATTGGTTTTGCCAATGTACAACAGCGAGCACGGACAAAGAACTCCGTAAACCACATGAGTGGAATAACATGTAGTTCTGTGTCTTAAATAATAAACTTTTCCTTGATGTGTAAACTGTTATGTTTCTAATGTGAGGTCACATATGGTGCATTGACCACACTTGTAATGGCCCGCTGGTTCTGTTTGATGTTCCTGCACAGCCGTTCTTAACACCGTAGGAGAAAGAATCTCTTTCAAGTTTCTATGGCGTTGCCATACACATTGGATTTTTAAATTCTCCAGTCCCGGGGTACTACATAGAACATTGTTATGTTTCTTAAGGATCTTTTGGACCTGTTGACTAAATGGTGAATATTTTGTTACTAGATGTATTGTCCCATCAGAAATAGTCTTTTCTTTTTTTTGTCTGTAGTAGTAATTCTCTATTAATATATAGCGCACGTTTATATGCTCCATCTACTACCGATTGAGGATATCCCCGAGCCAAAAATTTTCTTTTTAATAAATTTGCTTGCTGTTTAAAGTCTCTGATGTTCGAACAGTTCCTGCGATAGCGAAAAAACGGAGAAAGTGGAAGACTGTCTCGAAGTCTACGTGGGTGTGCGCGTGTATAGTGCAAAAGACTATTTTGATCGGTAGGTTTCTGAAATACTGTGGTTTCCCACAGATCAGGGGTCCGTCGAATACAAACATCTAGATATGTGATGGTAGAAGTGTTGTACACAGAAGTGAACTGAATATTAGCGTCACAATTATTAAGCCAACTGACAAACTGCTGTATATAAGGCTCTTCTCCTTCCCAAATCATAAAAATATCATCGATATATCGAAGCCACACTTTTATATTGGTAAAGTATGGGGAGACAGGGGAGATCCAACGTTGTTCAAATTTAGCCATATACAAGTTGGCTATCGATGGAGCGCATGTCGCGCCCATAGCCACGCCAGCAATCTGTAGATAGATGACACTCTCAAACATAAAATAATTGTGAAACAGTACCAATTGTAGGAGATCCAAAAGAAAATGTAATAGGGTATTTGTTAGGTCTCCCCTACTTTTCAAAGCTTCTTCTACAACATCAAAGGCTACTTTTTGGGGGATGCTGGTATAAAGAGCGGCCACATCTAAGGTAGCTAAATATGTATTCTGGGCCATTGCCCAATGATTGTTATTCGTTAGAGTGGTCAAAAAATGGGTGGTATCACGCACATAAGATGGAATTTTTGAAATTAAAGGGCGTAAATATGAGTTCACAAAAATTGAAAGTGGTTCTAAAACCGATCCCCTTGTGGAGACTATAGGTCTTCCAGGGGGTTGAGTCAAATTCTTATGTACATTTGGCACAAGGTAAAATTTGGCCACTGTGAGACTCTGCTCATTAAGAAAACGCCATTCCTTATAAGAGATGAGTTTTAATTCCTTAGCCTGCATCGTTAGTTCTTTAATTGTTTTCTGCAATTGTTCTGTTGGATCAAATTCTAAAACTTGATATGTCCTGGTGTCTGATAGCTGTCTGACTGCTTCTTGTAGATACTGCTGTTTTTTTAAGTATCACAATACCGCCTCCCTTGTCTGCTCGTTTTATTACCAAGTCTTCCCTAGAGCAAAGATCTTCTAAAGCTTGAGTTTCTTCATGTGAAAGAGTGGTATATTTCCGGGCTTTCCGTTGTCGTGTCATGTGTGTTATATCTCTTAATACTAGGTCTTTATATACTGACACTGTTGGGGGTAAGGGACCAGGGGGTATCCACTCCGATTTTAATGGCAGCGCTATCCGATTCAACCCTGGTACTTGTTCTACCGACAAGGGATTAATTGCGAAGAAAGCTTTCAATGAAAGTTTTCGAATAAGCCTTGAAAAGTCGATATGAAATTGAAATTCATCAAAAAAGATCGTGGGTACATACGAGAGACCTTTGGTTAGTAACAGATTGGGCCTGGGTGAGATCTGACCCCGAGATATTCATAATGGGTGTATGATCTATTGTTGATTTTTCTGACGAGCGGATGTACGGCGTGGTAGCTGTTCTGTTTTTTCATTTTCCTGCCTTTTCCATCTTCCAAAAAATCCTCCCATGATCGTCTACTGGAATCTGAAGAAGCCGAATCTTCAGAAATATCAGAAAACTCTACGTGTCTACGTCTGGCTTGGGATTTATCCTTCCTTTTAGGGTTTTACCAAGGATATACGTATCCTATCGTGTAGTCCTCATGGTCACGCTGTAGGTTTTTGTTTTTTTTTTTGCCTTCACTTTTTTTTACCTCTTCCTTGATGGTATCTATTTGTTGCTGATGGTCCTTTGATGTCGCTGTTAATTGATCTGTAGTGTAGAGGTCTTTCATTTTAATTAAAGATTCATCTACATCTTGTTTTAATTTATTTGTAGTTTGTTTGGTCGTGTCAACAATAAGGAGTGGTGAAAGGGCCCCAAGAATTGAACTGTCTTGTGATGGTGGGAGGGGGCATACTGTGAAAATGGAGTTTGTACCCTCCTGTTACAATAGAGAGAGTCCAGTGCTCTGATGTTATCTGTTGCCATCTTTCGGCAAAGTGACATTCTGCCTGGGATGGTGAGAGGCTCTGGACCCTTCAGGAGCAGGATGACTAAGTTCTCTAGGAAGGAGTCAAAGCCCCTGAGGAGGCTGTGTCTGCTGAGCTGGTTGAGCTCTGGGGACTTGGGCCTTCCTTTGCTGTCTGGGCTGTTGTTTCCCGTTTTGGGGAGCATGAAGTGGGCAGTGGACAGCCTGGGTGTAAGATGGGTAGAATTTCTTTTTCTTGTTGAAAACGTTTAACTGTGTTTTTCTTAGCTGGGTTGCACGTGGTCCTTGATAATCTGTTCAAGGTGGTGTTTTCGGACTCAAGCTGATTAGCTTTGTCCTGCCAATCCTTGCCAAAGAGGTTTTCTCCTGTGCAAGGAATGTTCCTCAGCTTGTCTTGCACCCATTGTTCTAAATCAGATGCTTGTAACCAGGCAATGCGACGTGCATCGATGGAGATAGCAGAGGTTCTGCTAATGCATTCAAAGCAATCAAAGGTTTCATGGTTCATAAACTTAGATACATTTTGGGCATGTTTGACCACAGTGATAAAATCATCCCTCTTGTCATCGGGAAGAAGTGGCGCACGGCTGCTTAAGATAACTTTGTACTGAGACTCCCACTCCCGGCTCTCCCAGCAAACCCCATTCCGGCGAAAAAGCCTCCAAACCCACTTTCTCTCCATCATCTCTCACCCAGACCTCTTTTCGAAAGGGTTGTATAAGTGAACAGAACCAGAATCTATGTGATAGTGTTCCTTTCTCCTCCCCGCAAAGCCTACACATATCTGTCTGAGCCATCCCCGCTCGAGCCGCCCACACATCATGAACATACGCCCTCCACAGGAATTTGTACTGTATTTCCTGTAATCGTACAGATTCTGATACTGTTTTTACTGCCTGAAATGCCTGCTGTAATTTCTTCACCGTGACCCCAGGCAGCTGATCCTGCTGCCATCTCCTAGCCAGCTTCTCCAATGGATTCATGTCTCCATCAAAACCAATCTCCCCTCTCAACTGCGACACTTACTTTCCCTTCTAGTTTGACCCACAAGTCAAGCATCCCCCCTGCCGAAAGTATTTCACTGAAATCACTCTGCAGCTTTCAAACATAATGCCTCACCTGCAGGTAAAGGTAAAATTGCTTTGGGGCCAGATTGAACCTCCTTCTCAACTCTAAAAAGGAATCAAGTTCAGATCCCATTTCCATTCGCAAACGTCCCACATACTCAACACCTTGTCTTGCCCATTCTTTCCCCACCATCCCCCATGCTCCCGGTGTAAATTCTAAGTTTCCTGATAGGGGGAGGCAATCTGTCGCTCTCCAGCCCCGTCCCCTGTACCGGCAAAGAGCCCTCCAGGCCTGGTGTAACACTTGTAGATATACCGAGGCTTTCCAAGCAAGGGCGACCTCTCCTGTTGGCCTATGCAAATAATATACTCTATGTGCTGACCCCGCCATCTGATCAACAAGACTCAACGGAATAGTACTTTCCGTTCCCAATATCAAATCTCGCAGTGGCCTGATCAAATAAGTAAGGTTATAAGCTCTAAGTGGGACCAACCCCAACCCCCCTTCCTCCCGGGGCCTCATTACAGCTGAAGTGGCTATTTGAGGTTTCTTGCCTCTCCAGAGGAACTCATTTATGTGTCTGCAACATCAATAAATCCTTTTTTAATAACCAAACAGGGATGTGCCTCAATAAGTATATCCACCTTGGGAGCTCTACCATCTTAAACAGGGCTACCCTTCCCAGAAGAGAGATCGGAAAATCCCACCACTTCCTTAAGCGCGCAATTGTTGCAGCCAGCAGTGGGTGAACATTGACACTATAAAGTTGGGCCAGTTTCTCAGGTATCTGAATTCCTAGGTAACGTATCTGTCCT
Organism: Ichthyophis bannanicus; assembly: GCA_033557465.1. NCBI lineage: Eukaryota > Metazoa > Chordata > Amphibia > Gymnophiona > Ichthyophiidae > Ichthyophis > Ichthyophis bannanicus. The sequence goes on from CM066037.1 coordinate 408,824,554, forward strand.
TCTGCCCAAATTAATGGGAAGTCCCCCTTCCACTTAGGCCTAACTACTCCTCCTACATCCAGGACCAGGGATTTGGAACTATTGATGCGAAGCCCCGAAAAGGACCCAAACCTTTCAATCTGTTGTAAAACAGCGGCTAATGACCCCTGCGGGTACCGCAGACATAACATATCATCTACGAACGCACTTACCTTGATGCCCCCGCCCTGCCATTCCATCTCCTTTATCTCCATCCCTTTTAGAGACACCAAGAGGGGTTCTAATTGAAGAACAAATAAAAGAGGGGAGAGCGGACAGCCCTGCCGGGTCCCTCTCTTCAACACAAAAGGTTGCGAGTATTCTCCCCCATTGTGATGCTAGCTAATGGCTCCGTATAAAGCGCCCTGATCCATTGTAGGTAGGCTCCGCCAAAACCAAACCTCTTCAACACCTCAAACATGTACACCCAAGAGACCCTGTCAAAAGCCTTTTCAGCGTCCAAACTCACTAAAATTAACGGAACCTCCTGAAACTGGCAAAGATCCATACTCAGTAAAATTTTACTGATATTTAGTAGTGCCTCCCTTCCTTTGACAAATTCGGATTGATGAGGTCCTATAAGTCTCGGGAGTATATTTTGCAGCCTTGCAGCTAATACCGATGCAAGTAATTTCATATCATAGTTGATTAGGGAGATCAGCCTGTACGATGCAGGGTCCTCCGGGTTTTTACCCGGCTTGGGAATAATAGTAATGGCTGCAGTCCTCATTTCTGTAGGAAACTGGCCAGTCCCTAACACTTTATCATACAGAGCTGTCAAGGTGGGTGTCATCTTAAGCTCAAGGATCTTATAGAATTCTATCCCGAACCCATCTTGTCCTGGGGATTTATGAGGTACACCCATTTTAATGATCTTTTGGATTTCACGCCCTATGATCGGTCTGTTCAACTCCTCCAGTTCCTGATCTGTCAAGCACGGGAGCTGTACCTTATCCAGAAAAGACTTCGCCTTTTCTCTATCTTCCACCTCCGGGGTGTAAAGCTCTTGATAAAATTGCCTAAAGATTCGCATAATTTGGTGGGTATCCTGACATTTCATCCCATCTTTATCCCTAACTGCTGCTATCACCCTATTCCCACCCCAATCCCTCACCAACCGGGCCAAGAGCCTGCCCGTGCAGTCTCCATATCAAAAAAACTGGTGTCTGTAATATTGCATGGAGCATCCTGCTCTTTCCCAAAGGAAATGATTAAGACATTGCTGCATCTCTAGATAAATCCTTAAGCTTTCCGGATCCTGCCTCCTCAGTGCTATTCTTTTATAGGTTTGGAGCTCCTGGGCCCACTTTATGATATTCTCATTAAGCTTTCTCCTTTCGCGGGCCACATATGCAATGATATGGCCCCGCATCACTGCCTTCCCGGCTTCCCATAAAACAGCTACACTGCTTGCTTGGGAGTCATTAAATTAGATATATTCCTCCCAGTGTTTTGCCAAATCTTCCTGAAATTCCTTGTTTTTCCATAGATGTCTCAGGAAAGACCATTTACCCCGCACCCCTCCCCCCTTTTCCAGACCATCTTAATCATCGCATGATCAGATAAACACAATTGGCTTGATCTCGATACTCATGACTTTCCCAAAATTGTCCCTGGACACCAGCATGTAATCAATCTAGGACCATGTGGGCACTAGATTCGTTGGGGATGGGTGAAGAAAGCCCCCAGGTAGGTGATACATTAAATACCTTTATGGAAATGGGTAACAGGGGTAACTTATGGAGAGCAGTGTGTATAAATGCCCGTAGCATGGGAAATAAGATCGCTGATGTTGAAGCTTTGGTGGGAGTAGCTGACTTGGATTTAGTGGCAGTTACAGAAACATGGTTCACAGAAAACCATGATTGGGATGTAACTATACCTGGCTATACTTTATTCAGAAAGGACAGGGTAGGAAGAAGGGGAGGAGGAGTGGCACTGTATGTAAAAACTACTATTAAAGCTTTGGAATTACAGAGCTTAAAAGGGAGAGAGGAGGCATTGTGGGTTAAACTAGAAAGAGGGAAAGAGAAATCTATTTGTATTGGTGTGATATACAGACCTCCCTCACAAGAGGAAGAGGTGGACAGAGTTAATTGAAGACATAGGCAGCATTGCTAGGAAAGGGGAAGTGCTACTGATAGGAGATTTCAATATGCCAGATGTTGATTGGCACATTCCTGCTGCAGTATCATCTAGAAGTAAGGAGATCCTCGATTCTCTACAGGGAGAACTATTCAGGCAATTGGTAACAGACCCCACACGTGAAGGGGCCATACTGGACTTGGTGCTTACCAATGGTGAAAGTGTTTCTGATGTTGTAGTGGGAGATCATTTTGCATCCAGTAATCACCAGATTGTGTGGTTCAGTATTAGGACTAGGGCTGTTAGAATCCATTCAAAGGTGAGGATCTTAGACTTTAGGAAGACTAACTTTGCGAAGATGGGCCAATACCTCAGGGAGTCGTTACTGGGATGGGAACAGCTGGGGGATGTAGAAAAACAGTGGGCAAAACTGAAAGGGGATATTTTAAGGACAACCAACCTTTTTGTTAAAATGGTAAATAAAGGTAAAAGGAAAAGGAGACCGCTATGGTTTTCGAAAGAAGTAGCTGAAAAAGTGAAGAAAAGAGGGAGGCCTTCATGAAATACAAGAGATCACAGAGAGAGGAAGACAGGCATCTGTATTTGGAAAAACTTGGAGAAGCTAGCAAAGTAGTCAAGGCGGCAAAGATTCAAAAGGAGGAGGAAATAGCCAATGCAATAAAATGGGGGGGATAAGACATTTTTCAGATATATTAGTGAGAAGAGGAAGGGCAAAAGTGGTATTGTCAGACTCAAGGGTGCAGGGGAGGAATATGTAGAAGCTGATAAGGATAAAGCGGAATTGCTTAACAAATATTTTTGTTCTGTGTTCACAGATGAAGAACCAGGAGCAGGACCTCAGAAAACACCCACAAATAGGAACAGAAGCAAGGGACATCTTGAACAATTTTCAGAAGACTGTGTTCGTGAGAAACTAGCTCAACTTAAAGTAGACAAAGCGATGGGACCGGATGGGATACACCCTAGAATACTGAGGGAACTTGGGGACGTTCTAGCAGCTCCACTAACTGACCTTTTCAATGCCTCATTCGAGTCGGGAGTGGTGCCAAAGGACTGGAGAGAGGCTCATGTGGTGCCTTTACACAAAAGCGGAAATAAGGATGTGGTTGAAAACTACAGGCCGGTTAATTTAACTTCGGTGGTGAGTAAATTATTGGAAACGCTACTGAAAGAGAAAATAGTGAGGTTTCTGGAGTCTAGCGGATTACAGGATCCGAGGCAGCATGGATTCACCAGAGGCAGGTCTTGTCAGACAAATCTGATTGATTTCTTTGACTGGGTGACCAGGGAGTTGGACCGAGGGAGAGCCCTAGATGTGGTGTATTTAGATTTCAGTAAAGCCTTTAACACTGTTCCTCACAGGCGACTTATTAACAAACTGAGCACCCTAGGGATGGACCCTAAAGTTACTGCTTGGGTTAGAAATTGGTTGGGTGGGAGGCGACAAAACGTACAGGTAAATGGAGCTCACTCTGAGGAGAAGGATGTTACCAGTGGTGTGCCCCAGGGATCTGTCCTTGGTCCGATTCTTTTTAACATCTTTGTCAGTGATATAGCGGAAGGGCTGTCGGGTAAAGTTTGCCTCTGCAGATGATACCAAAATCTGCAATAGAATAGACACCCAGGAAGGTGTAGATAACATGAGGAGGGATCTAGCTAAGCTTGAAGAATGGTCTAGAATTTGGCAGCTGGGATTTAATGTTAAAAAATGTAAGGTCGGGGGTGGATGAGGGGGCGTTTTCAAGATGGCGGCAGCACTCTTTGATGTGTGAGCACGATTTTTCTTATGGGGAAAAAAACGGAAAGGCAAATCAGGGTTGGCGCCCACCCAGCCCTCTGCTGCCTCGACGCCGGTTTCTGCAGTTGTTGGTCCCTTGGACTCTTACCTTCTTCGTGCTGCACAGAGTTCGGATGCGACTGGTGGAGTGAGCCGGCTAGCGGTTTCGTCGGAGTTGGAATGCTCGGCAGCCGCTTCGGCAGAGTCGTCCTCCCCAGTATTGAGCCTGGCGCCGAAGGTTCCTCGTAGCCACACGTTGCCGGAGGGCTTCCTGAGGGTCTCTTCCCCTACCGGGTTGGTGAGAGGCGATACTTTGTCTGGGCCAGGAAAAGGTGGGCTCGAGAAGCTGTTTAGTGGAGCTGAGATTGAGCTCCCGTGTGTTCCATCATCGGTGTCTGAAGGAGGTGTGCCTGTAGTGCAGATTCCATCTTTTGCACAGCGAGGTGAGTCACTGGTACCGATGGAGGAAGTTGTTTCCGTGTTGGAATCTGATTTAGTTTTCTCCCTGCAGCGTCCGGTGGACTTTACATTAGAATCTATTTGGAATGCTATTGCCTCGCTAGGTGCAGCTTTGTTTCCTCAAATTTCTTCTCTATCAATTAAAGTGAATACGACGAAGAGGGCTCTAACTGAATTAGAGCAGAAAGTCTCTGGCTTGGTGGATGAGGAGGAAGATATTCGGAATAGACTATCTAGTGTGGAAGATCAGTCTGAGACTTTTAAAAAGTGTTCCTTAACTGCACAAATGAGGCTGGAACAGCTGGAAAACTTTTCTCGTCTTAATAATTTGAGAATTGTTAATTTCCCTAAGTCACTCTCTATAAGTCCTAAGGATATGTTTAAAGAGTATTTGCTTGATGTTTTGGGAGTTTCTCCTGAATTAATGCCACCTTTGGTAAAAATCTATTATTTACCTACAGGGAAGCGTGTTACCCCTAGTAGAGATTTAGAGGGGGGCTTAGAGCAAGGTGATATTTTAAATGTTACTGGTATGTTGGAAACTTCTGGCACTGACTCTTTGGAGCCTTCTACTTTACTGGTAACTTTTGCCCTCCTTTCGGATAGAGAGTGGTTATTTAAGCTCTTATTCCGTAAACGAAAGGCTACTTTCCGAGGCTTTGCTATTCGTATATACCCAGATTTGTCAAGGGAAACACAGAAGCGCCGCAGGGAGTTTCTTTTGTTACGTCCAGGGGTTTTACAGCTGGGGGCACTCTTTTTCCTTAAACATCCTTGCAAGTGCCTGGTGAAATATCAGGCTGTTTCCTATGTTTTTTTTAAGCCCTCCCAACTATTAGCCTTTATAAGTGCCAGGCAACTAGAAGCCTCTATTGTGCCCTCCTAATGAGCTTATGTTTGAAATGTCTGAACTCGATTAGCTGCTTTGTTACTTTGTATATTTGGTTGATCTTTGTATGAAAGGCCCCCTAGTGTTGTGGACTTGGGTGGATTGACTCATGAGATTGTGTATCTTTTCTGATTTTTTTTTTTATGTGTCATCCTGTTTCTTCAAGAGAGTGGATTGTTAACTTTCTTGATTCAATTGTAAAAATTTTCGTAAATAAAAAAAAAAAAAAAAGTAAAAAAAAAAAAAGTAAGGTCATGCATTTGGGCTGCAGCAATCCAAGGGAGCAATATAGTATAGGGCAGCGATGGCGAACCTATGGCACGCGTGCCAGCTGTGGCACGCGAAGGCCTTGCAGCTGGCACGCGGGAAGGTCCGCCATCGAAAAAAAAACAACAACCCTGTCTGCTGCCGTTGTCGGGGCCGCCGCGGCAGAATCGAGCGTGCCGCGGGGCCCCCCTGTACCCACCGGCAGAGCCTGTCCTCCCCGTAGCAGCTCTCTCTTTGGAGCTGCAGTCAGACTCGCCGGCTTGCAGAGCGCGAAGGGAAGAGTTTCCCTTTCGCGACTCTGTTAAGCCCGCGGGGGCTGATGGGAACTTCCCATCAGCCCCCGCAGGCTTAACAGAGCAGCGAGGGAACTCTTCCCTCGCGCTCTGCAAGCCGGCGCGTCTGACTTCAGCTCCAAAGAGAGAGCTGCTACGGGGAGGACAGGCTCTGCCGGTGGGTACAGGGGGGCCCCGCGGCACGCTCGATTCTGCCGCGGCGGCCCCGACAGCGGCAGCAGACAGGTTTTCTTTTTTTTTTAATTTTCCCTGGGCTGGGGGGGGGTGGGGGTGGGGGTTAGGAGTGGTGATGGGCTGGGCTGGGCTGGGCTGGGGGGCTTAGGAGTGGTGATGGGCTGGGCTGGGCTGGGGGGGGGGGTTAGAAGTGGTGATTGGCTGGGCTGGGCTGGGGGGGTTTATGAGTGGTGATGGGCTGGGCTGGGCTGGGGGGTGTTAGGAGTAGTGATGGGCTGGGGTGGGGGGGTTAGGAGTGGTGATGGGCACTGGGCTGGGGGGTTAGGAGTGGTGATGGACACTGGGCTGGCTGGGGGGGGTTAGGAGTGGTGATGGGCACTGGGCTGGCTGGGGGGGTTAGGAGTGGTGATGGGCGCTGGGCTGGGGGGGGTAGGATTGGTGATGGGCGCTGGGGGGGGTTAGGAGAGGTGATAGGCGCTGGGGGGGCTTAAACTAAAAATTGAGTGATGGGGGATTAGGACTGGGAGTGGGCTGATGGGGAGGTTAGGACTGGAAATGGGCTGGTGGGATTAGGACTGGGAGTGGGCTATGGGGGCTAGGACTGGTAATGGGTTGGGGGGGTTGCTAGGACTGGAAATGGGCTGAGTGGAAGGGGGCTTGAACTGCAAATAGCTGTTGGGGATGGGGCTTGGAATGGAAATGGGCTGAGGGGAAGTGGGGGGCTTGAACTGCAACTAGCTGATGGGGACGGGGCTTGGAATGGAAATGGGCTGAGGGGAAGTGGGGGGCTTGAAGAAGGGAATGGATGCTGGGTGAGACTGGAACTAGAAGGGAGCTGATGTTGGGGGAGGATTAGAATGGGATGGGGCTGGGAGAGTAAAATGGAGAGGGGAAAAATATTTTGTGTAGGAGGGATGAAAAATCTACAATTGGCCAGGTATTGGGAGAGTAATTGGGGATTGAGGATGGAGGGGTAAAATTTGTGTGGATGAAATAGGAATGAGGAAAGAGCAAAAGGAGAAAGATTAGTATGTTAAAGCAGATGTAGAGAGAGAGAGAATGGAAAAAAAACTAGAAGAGAGAAGAAAGGACAAATGGACAGCAGACGATGGAGAGTTAGCAGAAAACATGAAGAAACCAGAAGAAAATGGCTGGACCAATTGCAACTGAAAAAAAATGCACAAAAGGTAGAACGATATCTCTTTATTTTGAATTTATTAACTGGAATATGTCAGCTCTGGGAAATGTGCATCATTAACATCTGCGCTTTGTTTGGTACAAGAGGAAATTCCTATTTGACGTTGCCACTTGTTCTCTTTCCCCAGTATTCACTGAAATGTATTGGTTTAATATTTGCAGTGTTGCCTTTTGATAGGTAGGGTATGGTGCTTTGTGAGTCCTGGTAATGCTGTCAGGATACAGCGGGTTTGCTATGGGTTCTAAATGGGCAGCGTTTGTAGTAGTTCCTAATGTGCCTGGCGGTTGGCACTGGATTATAGTAATGTAGAAATCTTTTAGTCTTTCTTTATCCATACACTCATTAAGAGACATGTTTACTAAAAGTTAGTGTATGGTAACATTATGCAAATATTTATGCAAATAAGACCACTTATGCAAATGACGTGCTGGCACTTTGAGGAAATTCTTTGGTTTTGTGCGGCAGTTTGGGCACTCGGGCTCAAAAAGGTTAGCCATCACTGGTATAGGGGGTGAAGTACTTCTGTCCACTAAAGAAGAGCGGGACCTAGGCGTGGTTGTGTCTGATGATCTTAAAATAGCTAAACAAGTAGAAAAGGCGATGGCAAAAGCTAAAAGGATGCTTGGGTGCATACGGAGAGGAATGGCTAGCAGAAAAAAGGAGGTGATAATGCCTCTGTATAAGTCTTTGGTGCGACCTCATTTGGAGTATAGTGTGCAATTCTGGAGACCGCACCTTCGAAAGGATGTGAACAGGATGGAGTCGGTGCAGAGGGTGGCTACTAAAATGATTAGTGGTCTTCATTATAAAGCATATGAGGACAGACTGAAGGATCTTAATATGTACACCTTGGAGGAAAGGCGGGATAGAGGTGATATGATTGAGATTTTTTTTTTTTTAAATTATAGTATAAAGCACAGTTACTTACCTGTAACAGGTGATCTCTGGGAACAGCAGGAATAAGTCTTCACATATGGGTATGTCGGTACCAACGGAGCCTGTGCGGGAATGCTCCCCAGCTTCCCAAAAAGGAAAGCTTTTGGGAGCATCCCACAGCGCCTGCGCGCTGCCTTCCCGCCTTTCCTAACCAGCTCTCCTCAGTTCGAGTTTAAAGCTGAGACAATAGAGAGAGAGGAAAGGAAAGATAGAAAAGAGGTACAACTCCTAGGGGAGGTGGGAGGGTTGTGAAGACTTATTCCTGCTGTTCCCAGAGATCACCTGTTACAGGTAAGTAACTGTGCTATCTCCAGGAAAAAGCAGGAATGAGTCTTCACATATGGGGACTCCCTAGCTAAGATGCCTGGGAGATCCCCAAGGATATGAGACCCTGGGAAGGGTTCTACGTCCTCCTATGGATCTCAGGCATCCATCCAGGGAAGGAGGGTAGGAGTTGTTTAAGAATGGAACAGGTGTTTGAGGACAGCCTGACCAAACAAGGCATCCTGGCGGGAGTCCTTGTCCAAGCAGTAATGGGCTGTGAAGGTGTGAACCGAGGCCCAGGTGGCTGCTCGACAGATCTGGTCGATGGACACAGAATTTAGATGAACCATAGAGGTGGCCATGGCCCTCACATTATGAGCTGTGACATGGCTCTCCATAGAAAGGTTCTTACTCTGGTAGGCAAAAGAAATACACTGAGCAATCCAATTGGACAGTGTTCTCTTAGAGACTGGAAGTCCCAAATGAGAAGGATCAAAAGCAACAAAAAGCTGGGAAGACTTTCTATGTTGCTGTGTCCTTTGTAAGTAAAAAGCAAGAGCTCTTACAATCCAGAGTATGAAGATTCTTCTTTGCACTGGATGCACGAGGAGCTGGAAAAAAGACAGGTAAATATACCCCTTGATTAAGATGAAAAGGTGAGACCACTTTAGGCATAAAGTGTGGATTTGTCCTAAGGACTACCTTATCATGATGGAACCTTCTATAAGGTGGATTAGCCACTAAGGCCTGCAGTTCACTGATGCGGCGAGCAGAAGTGACTGCAATGAGGAAAATAACCTTCCAGGAAAGAAATTTCAAGGAGGTAGTGGCTAAGGGTTCAAAAGGTGGCTTCATAAGCTGACCAAGAACCAAATTTAAGTCCCATGCCACTGGAGGAGGCCTAATGGGAGGTTTAGTTAAAGTTAGGCCTCTCATGAATCTTCCAATGAGAGGATGAGAGGAGATAGGTTGTCCATTGATGGGCTTAAGGGACGCTGCAATAGCACTCAAATGGACTCTTACTGAATTTGTCTTAAGTCCTGCATTGGAAAGATGCAGGAGATAATCTAACAGAGAAGTTAAAGGTAGTGCTAGAGGGTCAAGACCCTTTTCAGCACACCAAATGGAAAATCTTTTCCACTTAAAAGCATAGGAACGCTTGGTGGAAGGTTTTCTGGAAGCATGGAGGATATCCTTCACTTGCTGAGAAAGATTCAAGTCTTGAAGGTCTAGGCCTTCAGTAACCAAGCTCTGAGGTGAAGGGACTTGGGGTTTGTGTGCCGCAAAGTCCCTTCCTCCTGGGACAGAAGGTCTGGAGCAGCTCCCAAGTCCAGGGAGGGGGCTTGGGAGAGATGCAGAAGTAGAGGGTACCACACTTGGCGTGGCCAGCGTGGAGATATGAGGATCATAGATCCTTGATCCCTCTGGAGTTTGAATAGAGTCTTGGGAATCAAGGGAATGGGTGGAAAGGCATACAGGAAGCCCTGACCCCAATGAAGGAGGAAGGCATCTTTGGCCTGAACTCCCTGACACGAAATTCTGGAACAGAACCGGGGAAGTTTGGCATTCCACGGACTTGCAAAGAGGTCTATGTCCGGGGTTCCCCATTCTTGGAAGATTCTGAGTACCTGATCCATATGCAGGGACCATTCGTGTGGAAGCAGAACACGACTGAGTCTGTCTGCCCAAGAGTTTTGGATTCCTGGGAGGTATACTGCCAGTAGATGGATTTGATGCTCTCTGGCGAAGGCCCATAATCTTAAAGCTTCGTTGCAAAGCGACAGAGAGCCAGTTCCTCCTTTCTTGTTTATGTAAAACATGGCTACTTGATTGTCTGTATGAATGAGGACTGTCTTGTAGCTGAGGAGGGTATGAAAGACCTTGAGAGCTAGAAAAACTGCTCGAAGTTCCAAGTGGTTGATATGAAGAGAGGTCTCCTGTGGGGACCAAGTGCTTTGAGTGGAGAGGTCTTGTAGATGAGCTCCCCAACCTGTTTGGGAGGCATCTGTTGTGAGGGTTGCTTGGGGCAACAACTGTTGGAAGGGGGACCCCAGCAACAGATTTTGAGTGGACATCCACCATTGGAGAGACCAAAAGAGACATTTGGAGATTGCTATTTGGTCTGAGAGAGCTCCTGAAGCTTGAGTCCACTGGGTGGACAAAGTCCATTGAGCTGCTCTCATGTGTAGGCGAGCATAGGGTACCACATGTACTGTGGAAGCCATGTGGCCTAGCAGTTGTAGCATCTCCCGGGCAGTTAAGTGGTTCTTTGACTGAATCTGGGAGGCTAACTGCACCAGACGTTGGCAACGGGCCTGAGGAAGGTAGGCCCTTGCAGTGGTGGTATCCAACCAGGCCCCTATGAATTCCAGGGACTGAGTAGGGGTGAGCTAGGACTTTGGGAGGTTTACCACAAGTCCCAGATACTGCAGAATGCGCCTTGTGCGGTCCAGGGAAATCTGGGCCTCTGACTGAGATGGAGCTCGGATGAGCCAGTCGTCCAGGTATGGGAAGACAAACATTCCCAGAGTGCGTAGAAATGCAGCAACTATTGCCATGCATTTGGTGAACACTCTCGGAGCAGAGGCCAGACCAAAAGGAAGCACTCTGTATTGGTAATGTTTTCTTGGAAAAGAAAACGTAGGAATCTTCTGTGAGATGGATGGATGAGGACATGTGTGTACGCATCCTTGAGATCTAGAGAACAAAGCCAATCTTGACTTTGAAGGTATGGAAGGAGAGTGCCCAGAGAAAGCATCTTGAACTTCTCCTTGCATAGGAATTTGTTCAATTCTCTGAGATCTAAGATGGGTCTGTATCCCCCTGTCTTCTTCGGAATGAGAAAATAGGGGGAGTAGAACCCTGACCCTTGTTGAAGAAGAGGAACTTCTTCTATTGCCCCTTGGGCAAGAAGGGTAGTCACCTCCTGACCCAGAAGGTCGAGAAGAGATGTGGGAGAATTGACGTGTCTCACCATGGTGTGGGGAGGAAGGTCTGAGAAATGAAGTTTGTAGCCCTCTCTTATGATGGAGAGGGTCCACTGCTCTGATGTGATTTGCTCCCATCTGGGAGCAAAATGAGCTAACCTTCCTGGAATGGTGAGAGGTTTTGGCTGTTGTAGAGCCAGAAAGGCTAAGTTCTCTAGCATCAAGTCAAAAACCCTGAGGTGGTTGGGACTGCTGAGTTGCAGCAGCCCCTGTAGACTTAGACCTGGCCTGTTTAGGTTGCTGACGCTTAGTGGCAAAGCGACCTGTAGAAGATTGTTGGCCAGAAGTAGAAGGAAATCTGCCCTTTTTGAAAAAAGACTTTTTAAAAATCTTTTTCTTGGCAGGAATGGAGGTTGACTTTGAAAGTTTATCCAGAGCAGAGTTCTCTGCATCCATTTGAGTGGCTTTTATTTGCCACTCTTTGCCAAATAGATTTTCACCTGTACAGGGCAGATTTCCTAAGCCATCTTGAACCCAGGGTTCTAAATCAGAAGCCTGGAGCCAAGCAATTCTGCAAGCAGCTATGGCAATGCCTGAGGCTCTGCTGGCACCTTCAAAGGAGTCAAAAGCTGCCCTGTTGGAAAACTTTGAAATGTCTTGAGTATGCTTAAGCTAAATGAGGAATTCGTCCCTTTTATCTTCTGGAAGAAAAGGGAGGAAGTTGTGCAGTTTTTGTGCAACTTCTTTTAGAAACATACCCATGTAAAGGCTATATGAGTTAATTCTGGCAATAAGCATACTGGCTTGGAAGATTTTCCTACCAAAAGCATCCAAGGTCCTACATTCTCTTCCTGGAGGAGTAGAAGAGTGTCTTTGTACTCTTTATCCTCTTCATAGCTGACTGCACCACAATGGAATGGTGAGGAAGCTGAGTTTTCTAAAATCCAGCACAAGGAGGGACACTATACATAGTGTCCAATCTGCGAGAATGAGGAGAGAGAGTGAGAGGAGTCTCCCATAAATCAATCATGTGTTCATGAAGAATCTCATGAATTGGTAAGGTGACTGCCTCTCTAGGAGCCTTAGAGTATCCTAAAATATCTAATTTTTTTGCTCTAGGCTCTGATTCAGAGGTTACTGAAATAGAAAGTCCTTTAGCTACTTCTCTTATGAAGTCTTGAAAGGACAAGTCCTCTGGAGGAGACATTCTTCTTTTTGAAGAAGGCTCTTCAGGAAGGGCTATGGATACTTCAGGAGACTCATCTGATGAATCAGAATCACCAGAGGAATCGAAGTATCGCCTGTCAGGGTGCTCTTCTAACGCTTGATACGCGTATCGAGCGGTATCGACATAGAGCGTCCTTGGTACCGGATCGGTACCGAGAAGTAGCCCTGGACAAGGAACCGCTGCAGCCGGTATCCTGGTCGATGTCGATGCAGTCGGTACCGGTATCGGCGCTGGTGCCGGTACCGGAGCCGATACCGACAACGGAGTTTGTTGTGGTACCATCGGCGTCGCAGCTTGAATGAAGGCCGTGATAGCCCGCTGCATGGACAGAACATTCTGATCCATCGACGCCATGAATGCCTGGAAATCGGTACCGGGAGATTGTGCCGGTACCCCAGAGCATTCTAACAGGTGATCGGTCGAGGCCGTGCCATCGATGTCAACCTGTAACCCCATAGGAGGAGCTTTGGAAGCCGGAGCTTCCCGCCGGGGTTGTTTTGCTGGTGCAGGATCCTCGAGTGCAAGCCCAGAGGCATCTCGATGCTTAGAGGGAGATCTACCCTTCGAGGACCTGCTAGGTTTATGTTTGGTTACCTGAGATCCATCAGGAGAAGAAGACCTGGAAGATGTCGATGCTACCGACGCTGCATCAGCGGGAAACAGCACATGGAGCTTAGGTGCTCGGTTCTATAAACCCTGTTTAGACATTAGAGAGCAGGACGGACAATCCGAAATGGAGTGTTCAGGACCCAAACATTTAAGACACCATTCATGGGTATCTGTAACAGAAATAGTACCGCTACACTTAGTGCATTTTTTGAACCCGGAGGCTGGTTTTTCCATGAGGGAAATTTTCTTGTGGGCCCTGAGGCCCAAGAGAAAAATACACTAAGTGAGGAAAGTATAGATTTTTTTTTTTAAAGAAAGAAAAAGACCGGCGGTACCGGTCCAAAGTCGGGGAAGGCAGACACGCGACCAAAGAAATAAAATAAAGAACTTCTTCAGCGGTGACAGGGCTCGACCTGCTGGCTCTGCAGCAAAGAAGAACTGAGGAGAGCTGGTTAGGAAAGGCGGGAAGGCAGTGCGCACGCGCTGTGGGATGCTCCCAAAAGCTTTCCTTTTTGGGAAGCTGGGGAGCGTTCCCGCGCAGGCTCCGTCGGTACCGACGTACCCATATGTGAAGACTCATTCCTGCTTGTTCCTTGAGATTGCTTTCGAAATACAAAATATAAAGAAAATAAGCGATCCAAAGAAACAGCAAGCATACAAAGAAAATCAAATACAACCTATACCGCTATACAGCCCACATCATGAAGAAACAGCAGTGGGGAAAAAAAAAAATGGGGATAAATTTAAAGGCTACATCCCCTATCCTTAGTTACCATAAGAAAACAATCTCTACTCGGTCCCCTATGACCAATGAAGCAAAATACAGTTTATCTTAAACCTGAACAGAGACTAAGTGTGTTTCAAGTTGCAAAGGGTCCACGAAAACATAATCTATACCTTGCAGAGTAATCAAACACTTACAAGGAAACCGAAGAAAAAAAGGTTCCTCCCCCAACCAAAACACGAGGTTTCAGTTGAAGGAAGGCTCTCCTCCGGATTTGAGTGGAGCGGGAGATGTCGGGAAAAATAGATAACCTATGGCCATGAAAAGAAACATCTTTTTTTTTTTTAGAAAAAAGGCCTTCATAATTCTGGCCTTATTAGCAAAATTGACGAAGGTGATCACCAGTGTGGCACGCGAAGGGATCAGAGCTTGAGAGTTCTCAAGAAAATCAGTTAAAATTGAGATGTTTAAATACCTCCGTGGCATAGATGTTCAGGGAGAGAGCCTCTTTCAATTTAAAGCAAGTTCTGCTACGAGGGGACATGAGATGAGGGTGAAGGGAGAGAGAGATTCAGGAGTGATATGAGGAAATATTTCTTTACGGAAAGAGTAGTGGATCTGTTGAATAGTCTCCCAGTGGAAGTGGTAGAGATGAGGACAGTAACTGAATTCAAAAAAAGCATGGGACAAACACAGAGGATCTCTAAAGGTAAAAAGGGGACTATTGTAGTTATTGATATGGAAGGACAGACTAGATAGGCCATGTGGTATTTTTCTGTCATCATATTTCTATGTTTCTATGTTTCATATCTGGTGGGCTCTTGACAGATGAGTGTAGTCCCTCTCTCCCTCATGCAGGATTCTCCACCCATCAACTAGGCCTCCAACTCTGCAAAGATATCCTACTCCTTTCCTATTCCATCCCACTCCCACCGGAGTCTGTGATCTATCCAACTCAGGGTCGTGTGGACAGTTGAAATCACCTGCCAATATCACAGGAATATTCGGGGCACTCACCACCTTTTGTGCTATGTTCTTGAAGAACTGATGGTTATATACGTTCGGGGCATATATATTGCCAATAAACTCCTCCTCCCCCTGTATCCTGATGTGCAAAAATAGGAACCTACCCTGGGTTGCCTGGTTTTAAATGTATATTTCATGTCTATTTTATAAAGTAAGGTACGTGCATGCTTTACTTTATAAAACAGAAGCGTACCTGGTCAAACACACATAGGGGTATGTTTACTAAACAGCGCTAACATCACAGTGGTGACGTTATCGTGCGATAATGGTGCATTACTGTGCGATAACGTCTCCGGCGGCGTTAAGGTG
The DNA here is from genome assembly GCA_033557465.1 of Ichthyophis bannanicus. NCBI lineage: Eukaryota > Metazoa > Chordata > Amphibia > Gymnophiona > Ichthyophiidae > Ichthyophis > Ichthyophis bannanicus. The sequence goes on from CM066037.1 coordinate 408,839,758, forward strand.
CACAGAGGGTGGAGTAAGGCTATCCAGAGGGCGGAGATAAGGGGTCAATGGGCGGAGAGTGGGTGGGGAGAGGCTCCAGGCACACTAACGCTGTGAAATCAGGGTCTGAAAATTAACGCCAGTGAAAACCTCGCGTTAGAGGCACATTTGCAGGAGAGAGAAACCATTTCAGTCAGCAATGTACAGCAAAGGCAGGGAGACCAAGAAAAGTGATAGTAGTGATACATGTGCAGCAACAGCATAGTGCCCAAGTACGAAAGGACACTATGGTAAGGCTGCAAATGGGGTACAGAGTAGACTAGGCAGATGCCTAGGTGACACATAGGAATGCAGAGATGGAAAACAAGCAAGACAGCAACTGACCAAGGGCAAACATGTCCACGAGTGTATGTCCCACAGTGCCACATTGGACAGTACCCAGCAAGTACCCCAAAGGGCACATAACATTGGCAGGCAGTGCCGGGGGGAAGCGTGGATGTCTATGCAGGCACCCCTATCCCTTATCACACACCATAGGCAGCTGCCTACCAGCACACTGGATGGCCTGGGACTGCGCACCGCCAGTACCACTGGCATAAGGGCATGTTGGCGGAGGGGTGCTGGTGGTGGAGGGGGCAGTGGCATCTGCCCACATCAGACCAAGGCCAAGCCCTATTTAGGTGGGTGCCATGCACTGCAACAGACAAGGTCTGTCTGACGAACAGTAATGGTATCCCCAAGGAATGACCTGCCTCTGTGGCAACAGTTTGGTGCAGTACACACAGCCAGTGTGTTCAGGGGCAGAAGGTCACAGGTTCAAGTCCCAGCTGTGGCTCCTGCAGACCATGTCCCTATATTTTACCCAGTACTAATCCATGGTAATAAAGACAGAACCTTTATTGCAGATAAAACAAACATGCCATAAACGCCTATATTTTACCCTACATAGCACATACACCATAAACATGTGCAATCCCTAGAGCAGAGTTTCCCAACTGCAGTCCTGGAGGGCCAAAACCATTCAGGTTTCATGCAGTCCCTAATAAATATGCCTGTGATGCATTGGTATGCACTGCCCCCATTGTATGCAAATGTATCCATGCATATTCATTAGGGACAGCATGAAAACCTGAACCGTGTTTGGCCCACCAGGACCGGAGTTGGGAACCTCTGCCCTAGAGCAGCGGCCAACAGGGGCACAAACAACCAAACCCACAGGCTCCACTATCCAATGGCTCATGGAGAGTCAGGCTGTTGGGCCCTGCGCAGAGCAGCATCTATCAATACTAGCACCTGCATACCTTAGCAATGCCGTCTTATATGTGGAACGTGTTTTCAAGTTTATCAAAAGGTTGCTATGATTAATGTCAGATAACAAATCCTAAGTTAAATACAATTTGTTGACAGAGATTGATCATAGCAACCTTTCTGATATCCGTGGAGTGTGTTTCAGTTTTTGTTTCTGACAGTGTTTACCACCCCGGGGAGTGACCCTAACAGTATTGATTACCATAGCAATGCCTGCACTGTACCCAGGACTGATGTGGTGGCCAGGGCTGCCAACCACCTCTATATTTGCACAATGCTGAAATAGATGTGGGAGTGTGTGTATGTCTATCCAGTGTTTTGTGGCTGCCTACACCTTACTGAGCCCACTATGCTTGCACTGTTTCCAGTGTTAGCCTGCCAATGTGCATAATGAGGAGCAAGGTACTGTGGGTATGACCCGGACAGGGCGGCCTGGGCAGGCTGCATCTGCACAGGGCATAGAGCAATGGCTGGGACATTGTACTGCCTGACCACCACCTGCACAGACAGGGTGGCCACAGCATGTCATGCTGGGGGGGTCACTCTCACCCTGACTGAGCAGTGACCATGGCATGGCTAGGTTCCCCCATAGTGCCATACAGTATTTCTCTCAAGTGATATCTAGGAGTTCTCTTTTCTGGGGCCCAATCACTGACATACCTGTGTGGTGTGTGTGCTCACATCCCATTTTTGTGTGCACACAGTTCCTCCAGGAACATGCACTATGTACTAGCTAGCAGACTGTCTGCAGTTAGCATGTGTATGGCTGGAACACCTTGCAGGGTGCAGCGGGTGGAAACCGACTATGCCCTCTGCTGGTGGATGCCAGATAGTGGTGGGGGGCAGCTGAGCTTTTCCAGGCCTTCTGCCTGTCTGCCAGTGCCCTATGTGATGCGTACAGATCTGCATTGACTGCCCTGTAGGGTGACTATTCCCCAGAAGGACTGGGGTTGATGGTTCCCTCTACAGCCACCATTGCAGAGATGTAGAATGCGGATCTGTTGGTGGGAGATCCTGTCCCCCACCCTGACTCAGAGGGCGGGTTGGGTGGTGCTACATAATCCGCTTTTGGGTCCAAACACCACCCTTCACTTATAACAGGTGACCATGGCAACCACATAGGATATGCACTAGTCTGGGTGCATCATAGTCCACAAGGGCTAGACGTGACTGGGAAATACAGATGGACACAGATGTATCCTAGGTGTGTCTGCAAGGACTACCTATCACACACAGGCACTGATGGGGACCTGCAGCACAGCCTATCTCAGCCATGCCATGTGCTGCGGACCTGGTGCTGGGCGCCCCACCTCACCCTCAGGATGAGCACAGGAACCGCACAAAGTCACGGTCTGTAGCTACTCTGTGCCAGTAACACACCCGGTCAGTTCCTCCTACTAGGCCGGAGTGCTATAGAGGTGCATACCCGATCTTATGATCAGATGTAGGCTGCTGATCTGCATGTGCAGTGCATCATGGGTACGGGTGGGTTTACCCTATCCTGGTAACCACAGCAGACAGTTTGTGTGGTAACCTACAGTCTTTCTGTAGCCAGCCAGGGGTGTGTTAAACACTACAGAGATGTAGCCCACTGGTTACTTCAATGACTGCAAAGGCAGAGGTCATGGGCTTGATGCCACAGTGCTGTCCTTTTAATTTAAATCAGTGCTGCCAGCAGAAACACCCTCACAGTGCCGTAGCCTAAGGTGCCTCATAAGGCGCCCTATAAAGCGCCCTATAGGGCACATTATAAAGTGCCTTGGCGGACAGGGCACTTTATAATGTGCCCTATGGAGTGCCTTATAAGGCACCTTATGTTACGGCACTGTGAGGGTGTTTTTGCTGGCAGCACTGATTTAAATTAAAAGGAAATGCCTCAGACAGCCTCTTACATAACACCACTGCGGGATCAAACCCATGACCTCTGCCTCCACAGTCATTGCAGTAATCAGTGGGCTACATCTTTATAGCTTCTAACACTGCGCTGGCATGAACTTAGGGTTAACGCGCATTAACATGCCACGGCGCCCACTATTGCGCGATACCGATCCCTTGCAATCTTCCCTCCGGACGCCCACTACCTTATATGGCATTCTTCACATTAATGCTGCAACTAGCACCGATAAACATTAAGACGGTTTAGTTAACATACCCCATAGGCACAGACTCATGCTTCCTCTATGGCAGGATAAATGTCTGCATCTAGAGTTTTCAGATGCGAGCATTTACATCTGCGTAAGTTGTAGTATTTTACAACGTATAAGCATAAATCCGTGCTCTGCCCCATGCCCACAGTGAAAAGTATGCACCATCAGACCAACACTGGTACTTTCAGAATAGTGTATGTACATTATGTACATAAATCACTAAAATATCGTTTAAGCATATTCCCATGACCATACAGTCGTGCCTTATAAAATTACCCACAATATGTTCCTTCTCAAAAGAACTTACAATCTAAGTACCTGAGGCAATTGGAAATAAAGTGAGTTGCCCAGGGTTACAAGGGCTGTCAGCAGCAGAAGTAAAATTTGAACCCCTGCTTCTCCGATTCTCAGGCCATTGCCCTTATCTTTAGGCCACTTCCTCTCCCTTGTGTAGCTTTTTCATCAGGTAAATTTGATGATGTCCGTATAGAAGTTGATTATGAGACAGAATTGCTTACCTTAAACAACCTGTAGCATTGTAGAAGATGTCAGGGTCAGACAAGGCAGCTGTTTTGGGGTAATCTCCCTCTGTCCAGCCAGAGTAGGGGATGATGATGGTGTCTGTCACTGGCTTCAAGCCATCCCTGATCAGAATACTTTTCAACTGGTCATTGGAGGATAAATTCCAGAACAAGCCTAGGATAATTGGAGAGGCAATGATAAATCGAACCAGTGTATAAAACTTACTGTACTTGAAAGTATTTTGCCTTGAACATCTGAGAACTAAATAAATTCCGCCCTTTCCTCCCCCTCTCCCAAGTAATCCTCTTCGCTCCCTTCTCACCTGAGCACGGCTGTTATCCAAAATATTTAATTATATACTAATTATAAATGATGTATAGAGATTCTCCTAGTAGTTAATGTTTTGAGTTGTTTCCATGTAAACTGCTTTGACACTCTGAAAGGCAATATCTAAAATCAGCTAAATAAACAAAATATATCAGTTGTAGTGCTACAGAAATGATTAACGGTAGTAGTCAAAGTGTGTAGGCGCATTGTCAGTAGGATCCGATTCTCTTCTTGGTAAAGTAGTGCGGCCCTGCAATTATAGAAGCTATTGACTGCAAAGTTTTGTAGGCCTGTTTTCCAAATCTCAGAAAATAGCCTTGGAAATGAAAGCAGTGCCTTGTACTGCCCAAGTAAGTATCATACTACAGGCTAATTAAAAATACCATAAGATGCATAAAAGATGAGATGGAAAAATAATCTCTCTTGCTTGGCAAGTTTTCAGGCAATATATAAACCCAGCCTATGTTACTGGCCTTGAATTGTGTGACCATAGATATTTCAAAGGTCAGCAAGTTCAAATTCTCTCTTTTTCAAAGCACTGTTCCCATCAAATCCAGAAAACTTGACTGGCTACTTCAAAAGCAGAAACCATCCCCTGCTCAGGAGAGACATTACAGGCTTCTTCCTATTGAATATTTGTACGAGAGATAGGGATAGTGCTGCCAAGCAACAGACCTCTATTACATTCCAGTAAAGCAGATTAGGGGAAGAATCACAAAAACAGACTCCTGGGAAATATAAACAGATTCACTCTTTAGTAAACATGCTGCTGGTATAGAATACATAAGAAGTCAAAATTAAGATACAGTGGAAAAGAATTAAATATTATAGCAAACGCAACAATGGGAAGGAAGGGTATTGGAGGATGCTGATGGGGGGGGGGGGGGGCAGGGACAGAGGATGTTGTCCCTTTTTGTTCCACACTGCTAACAGACCCAGTAAGAGTTGGTCATTCTGGGACCAGAGATTTCTGTGGTAAGAAAGGTTCAATTTGCCGATCAGGTGATGCCTCGGGGCTAAGCTTTGATCCTATCCCCCTCTTATTAAAAACTGCACAACATTGTTGGAAATAAGGGCACAGTGACACTTCTGAGACCCCCTGTGGACTGAGCCGAAGGTGAAGGTGTGGATAAATTAGGGACGCCGATTAAAGAGGCTAAGGCTGTGCGAGAGAAAGACAAGGAAGGACTGATGACGGCGGAACAAGGAGCTCCTGTCTTTATGCTACAGGAGGCGGCAATACATTCTGGATGATAAACTCTCCAGACTCCAAATTTCTATAGATGATATAAAGGGCAGTTTGGAATCTCAGCTGGCACAACTGCAGTAGCTGGAGAGCCATATTGTGTGACAGAAAGAAAGATCAGACAATATGGAGGCCCAGGTGATGGAGCAGAGCCAGCAAACTTGCTTGACAAGATCGATGACCAGAGGAACCAGTGAAACATAAGGTTGATGGGCTTACCAGAGTCTATCAAGGGAGAGATGTTATGGGATATTAAGAACATAAGACAATAAATGCCATACTGGGTCAGACCAAGGTCCATCAAGCCCAGTATTCTGTTTACAACAGTAGCTAATCCAGGTCTCAAGTATCTGACAGGTTCCCAGAAGGCACAGAGGTTCCATAATGCTTGTCCTGGAGCAAGCAGTGGATTTCCTGGGTCCTCAGTGGTTTATGGATCTTTCCTCCAGGAACTTTTCCAAACTTTTTTAAACCCAGCTACCTAACAGCTTTTACTACATCCTCCGGTAACTAATTCCAGAGTTTGATTATGCGTTGAATTAAAAATATTTTTCTCTTATTAGTCTTAAATTAGTTGTTTGCACCATCAAAAAGTAGAAAGACCAGTGGACACGCAATGAAGCTACAACATAACCCATCTATGTTTACCCATTCCATTCATTAATTAATTTCTATCATATCTTCCCTCAGCCGTCTCTTTTCCAAGGTAAAAAGCCTTAACCTTTCAAGCCTTTCCTCATAGGATTTTCCTTCCATACCTTTTACCATTCTGGTGGCTATTTTCTGTACCTTTTCTAATTCTGCTATATCCTTTTAAAGATATGGCAACCAGAATTGCACACAATATTTAAAGTGTGGTCACACTATGGAATGATACACAGGCATTATAATATCCTTAGTTTTATTCTCCATTCCTTTCCTTATCATTCCTTACATTCTATTTGCTTTCCGGGCCGGCGCTGCACACTGGCACCTAAATCTTTTTCCTGGGTAGTGGTTCTTAATGTGGAACCTTGCATCGTGTAACTGTAGTTTGGGTTGTTCTTTCCTAGGTGCATAACTTTGCACCTGTCCACAATCATTTTCATCTGCCATTCGAACCTCCAGTCTTCCAATTTATCAAGGTCCTCTTGCAATTTTTCACAATCCTCTTAAATTTCAATAACTTTGAATAATTGTGTCATCTACAAACTTGATCACCTCACTCGTTATTCCTATTTCCAGGTCATTTATGAAGATGTTAAAAAGCAGCCGGCCCAGCACAGATCCCTGGGGTGCTCCATCTTCACCTTTCTCTACTCAGAGAGTTGGCCATTTAGCCCTACTCTCTGCTGTCTATCTTTTAACCAGTTCCTGATCCACAATACTACACCGCCTCCAATCCCATGATTTTTTAATTTGGCTAGGAGTCTCATGATGGACCTTGTCAAAGGCTTTCTGAAAATCCAGGTGCACTATAATCAACCGGCTCACCTTTGTCTACCTGTTTATTCACACCTTCAAAATATTGTGGAGTGCTGGCAACTGTGCCTGCACTTGGGCGAGTTCTGAATGTTGGTGGAACACATACACTGGATGTACCCACAGAGAGGGAGCGGGAAAGCCCTGACTAGTAATTGCCTGGGTTCTGAACTTTGCTGAAAAACATAAATTGATCAGGTTGTATTGGGCAAAGACAGCCTAGGAATAAAAGGGAAACTGGGTCTTGCTGTTCTGACTATTCTGCATGAGCGGAAGAAAGCAGGACAGAGATGGTACCTTACTATTCCACCTTGGCCTGGCAGGGCAGGGCAGGGCAGGGCATCTGATTTGCATTGCAATTTCCAGCACGAGTGAGGGTCACTTATGATAACATGATCCAGCAACTGCACACAGTTGAAGCACTCAAAGACTCTGTGGAAAAGCTACCATAAGCATGAAAGGTGCAGAGAACCTTTCCATTACTGCAATCGGTTGGTGTATATAGCTGCTGTTGGATTTGTGTTTAAAGTTGCCCCACGCGGCGAAGGAAGGCCTACTATTGGAACAGGGGTTGCGCTTGACGTAACTTCGTGATGGTTTTGATGTGCTGTGTTGCAGTGAGCTTCTGCTCATTCCTCAAGTGGCCTGAGGAGCTGATGGGCAGATTTGTGGGAGTGAGGAGCTGCTGGGCCAGTAAGTGGAGTAAGCCTGAGGATGGAGACTGCAGATCAAGGGAAGAGGAAAAGGTGTGGTGGTGGACACCTGCAGACGGTGACCAAAACAGGACTCTATGTTTAATGTTTATGTTTAATAAAACTTATTATATCGCCCAACACCATAGGTACCTGAGCGGTTTACAATAAAAACATTATCCAACTTAAAAATAAGGCTGCAGGAAAGGAAAAGAAAAGGAACGCCAATTAAAAACAATAGGAAGAGGAAAGGAGAGGAGAGAAAGAAAAAGCAAACAGTTAGCAGTTACAATATAACATCATGGGACAGGGAGGGAAGGGGAAGACGAGGGTGGGAGGTCAAATGCTAGGTTGAAGAGGTGGGTTTTGAGTTGGGATTTGAAGGACTGGTAGGATTCTTCTGCACGGAGCGAGGGGGGGAGCGAGTTCCAAAGGCTGGGGGCCAGAAAATAGAAGGCAGAGGAATGGGTAGAGACAAGATGGGCCTGGGAGGGGGAGGGAAGAGACATCCGATTTGTATGAATAGAACGAAGCAGACGATGTGGGGTACGAAAGCATATCTGGTCAGCAAGATAGGAAGGGGTGCCAGTGCGAACGGCCTTGTGCGCAAGGATAAGAATTTTATATTGAACACGAAAAGAGACAGGTAACCAGTGGTGATGGAGAAGAAGAGGGGTGACATGATCGAAACGAGAGGCGTAAGTCAATAGACGGATAGCAGTATTTTGGACACGCTGAAGACGAGACAACTGGGATTGGGGGAGTCCAGCCAGGGAAACGTTACAATAGTCCAGACGAGACACCACTAGGGAAAGGAGAAGAGTGGCCAGAGCAGAGGAAGCGAGAAAGGGGCGGACGGCTCGGAGCTGCCTAAGGGAGAGAAAAGAGCGCTGAACGATGGAAGAAATATGGGCCGTGAAGGAAAGAGAAGAATCGAGAATAACACCCAAATACCGGAGTGAAGAGACAAGAGGAATGGACTGAGAAGAAAAGGAGGGGGTGCAGGTGGGGGGGGACGACTCCCAAGCGTGAACCAGATAGCAAAAGATTTAGCGGGGTTCACGTGAAGGAAATTGGAAGAAAACCATGAAGCAATAGCAGTGAGGCAGTGATTAAGAGGGGCAATGTCAGGAAAAAGAGTCTGTGTGATGCAAGAGAAAAATGTCATCTGCGTAGTAGTACGCAGAGATGCCAAACTGCTGGATTAAGAGGGCAAGAGGGGCTAGGAAGACGTTAAAGAGAAGGGGAGCGAGAACAGAACCCTGGGGAACCCCACATGTGAGGGGAGTGGGGGCAGAGGAGGACCCGGTAACTACAGAAAAAGAGCGACAGGAAAGAAAGGAGTGAAACCACTGGAGAACCAGACCAGAGAGACCCGCTTCCCGAAGACGAGTGAGAAGAGTGCGGTGATCCACTAGGTCAAAAGCTGCGGAGAGGTCAAGGGAGACAGCTAAAGTAAAAAGGCCACGATCGTGAGCAGCGTGAAGTTCGTTAAGAAGGGAAAGGAGGACAGTTTCAGTGCTGTGACCGGGACGGAAACCAGACTGCCGAGGGTGAAGAGTGAGGGAAACTTCAAGGTGAGAGGAAAGTTGATTGAAGACCAGTTTCTCAAGAAATTTAGAGAGGAAGGAGAGATTAGAAATAGGACGCCAGCTAGAAGGAGCAGAAGGATCAGAAGAACGAGACTTTAGAATGGGACGAACGACAGCGTGTTTCCAACTTGACGGAAAAGTACCAGAGGACAGACTGGAATTGAATATAGAAAGGATGTAAGGAGAAAGAGCTAGAGAGGGTTCCAGGAGCCAGAGAGATGGGATAGGATCAGCCGAGCAAGTGGTTTTGCGAATGGAAAGGAAAGTCTTTTGAAGGGTACTGGGGGTTATTGTCTCGAAGGATGACCAGGAGTGGGATAAAGCAGGAGAGGAACACGATGGGGAATGGAGGGGAGGGGGGAAAGCATAACAGGGGGGGAAAGGGGTGGGGGGCACGAAAGGAAAGACTGACGGAGGGTGTCAACCTTGGCAACAAAGGAGGAAGCAAGAGAGGAAGGATCTGGAGGGGAGGATGCAGGGAGAGGGGAAGGAGAAAGAGTAGAGTGAGACGCAGTGAGGGAGTGTAGAATGGAATACAATTGGCAAGAGGAGTTGGAGGAGGTGGAAATAAGGTTAGAGTAATAGTCACGTTTTGCAGTGGAGAGGAGGGAACGATAGTAACGATGGCACTGGTGAAAATCTGACAAATTAGTGGGGGAGGGATGCTTTTGCCAAAGGCGTTTTGCCCGGCGGAGGTGCCTGCGATGTAAGAGAAGACCGGAGTGAAACCAAGGGTGGCGTGAGTGACGGTGAGGGCGGGGACGGGGGCGAAGAGGAGCAATGGTGTCCAGGGCCGTTGAGATTGAGGAATGCCAGCAGTGAGCCTGGGCATCAACAGAAAGGGACTCAAAATCTGCAGGGAACAAGGCGGTAGGGGATGGAAACTGAGAAAGAGTATCCTTGGTGATTTTACGAACAAGCAGTGACGCTGAACTAGAATTTGGGATATGAGTTGGGGGCTGACGGAGGGGCAGGGACAGAGAAAAAGAGACAATAGTGGTCAGACCAGGGAAGAGAGATGGAGGAAGGGGAAGAAAAGAAAGGAGGGAAGGAGGTGGAAGTAAGAAGGAGGTCAAGCGAATGGCCAGCAACGTGGGTGGGAAAGGAAACAGACTGACGAAGAGACAAGTCAGACAAAAGAGCAAGAAATGCGGAGTCCCTCGATGAAGAGGGGGAATCAACGTGAACGTTGAAATCGCCTAGGATTAAAAGGTGAGGATAAAGCAAAGAAACTTCAGATAGGGTGGATAACAAAGAATCCCAGGAGGAGGTTGAGAGAGAGGGCGGTGCGTAGATAAGAAGAAAATAGTAGGGAGTGGAAGTAGGGAGTAAGCCTGAGGATGGAGACTGCAGATCAAGGGAAGAGGAAAAGGTGTGGTGGTGGACACCTGCAGACGGTGACCAAAACAGGACTCTAGTGTGTAGACACACTGTTTCTTATGCCATATGTTGTAGAAGGGCATGCATGATCATCAAAGGGGTCTGAGGGGCATTTGAGGGTGAAGTGGACTGTGGCAGTGGCTGGAGAGCATAAGTGAAGGGTACATGGGGATGTTATCTTGGGGGTGAGTGCATATGTTCTGGAAAAGGATGATGTGTGTGACTATTTTGTAAGGGTGTAGAGATAGGTGAAGGACCATGATGATTGGGATGTCTCTGGGAGGAGATAGTGGGTGTCGGGTGGTGGATGGGAGGGGGAGTGGGGGACACGATAGAAGGTGGCGGTAGGGCCTGCGCTAACACACAAGCAGCAGCCAGCAGCAAGAGGGATGGAGGCGGTGGCAGTGCTTAGCTGTGAGGCACTACAACTGTGTAGGCTCAACAGGAAGACCAAGAGATGCACAACGGAAAACTGGAATAGGGTCGGCTAGGCTATGGTACTAACACTAACTGAACGTAGATGGAGTACATTCGCAAATTAAGAGATCTAAACTGTTGAACTATTTTTAAAAGAACAATGCTGACAGCATTTATGCTAGAAAACCATTTGAATGCAGGTCATAGGTTGGGGAAGTAGGATCCTCATCTTTCAATGGGAGACAAAGGGGTGTGTGGCCACACTGATACAGAGGGTGGCTTTTGTGATCCACAAAAGCAATAGCTGATCCGAAAGACTGTTACTATATCCTAGGGGAGGGGAGCTACAGAGGAAGAAAGTGGTGTTATGCAATTTGTATGTCACGAATGTATACAGTGTGATAAGGAAGCTTATCATAGCTCAGGTAGGAGCTATAGAAAAGATGATGTGACTCTGAACAAGCAACCTGTCAGTTCTGGTAAAAGTAAGAAAACAGAGTTTTCACATAAAAGACTACCAGTCCCAGAATGCACCAGGTTTCCAGCAGCCATGAGAGGGGCTGAAGTGAGAAAATGTGTGTGCAATCAAGAGAGCTATGAGGTAATCCCTAAGCACTCATCTCAAAGGGCAGGGCCTGATTCAACACAGCTGCGCTGTGTTAGGGAGGAGCACACATTAGGACAGAATAAGAATAGAGCTTATTCTACAGATAACAGCTACAGAAAGAGCTTCAGACACAGATACAGCAACGGCTACAAGCTCAAGCACCAGTATCACCTGGAGAAACAGAAGCCAAGCCAAGCGGATAGAGAAAGAAGGAAATTCTCTGGAAGGAAGAGAAGAAAGCCCATTGGAAGGTCTGGGAGAGACCAAGGCAGTACCCATACTGGGAGGTATTCCAAGTGCCAGCAGAGTCCATTGGACTGGAGTCAGCCAGAGGAATGGAATGGCAGAGATAGGAATCACCAGTGGCTACGTGGAAAGGACTTTCAGACCAAGGCCAGAAGGTATGTGAGAGGAGATCCAGTGTCCAGGGATCAAGATTGGAAGGCTAGACATCAGAATTGGATTACATACTGGCCAGGCTATACAGAGAGGTATTATGATAGCAGGAGAGGCTCAGGTATGAACACTGATCCAGACCCTATCTATAATAGTGAATGGCAGCAAGGGAATAAGCATTCTCATGATAGTGCCTTATTGAAAGACTCATCTGTGCCAATGTATGATAGTGACCCTATGCTGATTGATGAAGGGGGAGATACAGCAGATGAAACTATTAATTACATGGACTGTTCTCTATCTAAATGCTATTGCTAGCTTTCTGTGAGCAAACACATCAGCCATCACAAAGAAACCTAACTTTGTTCTTTATTCTACTGCAAACAGCTCTTAAAGCAGGATTTTGGGTTCACACAGTAGCAGCCAGCCAGCTAAAGGGTTTCAGCTGGACAATTGATAGTAATTAAAGCTGCACCTGATTGTGTGTGTGAGCAAGGGAAAATCACTGCTGGATCTGAGTGGAAAATAGGCAGAAGTTAACCTAACCAGCAAAGTTTATTCATTTCTTTGTGCCTTTTTATTTGGTAATTATTTGCTAAGAAAACATTAGCTAATTGCCTGACAAGCTGAAGGTTGTTTTCTGGTTTGCTTTGTGACTTTATGTTATCCATTTAAACACTGCAAGCAAGTAACCTCATTTATATTGCTACCAAGCATATTTGTGCTGGGTGAATTAAACCCCATCAATAAAAGAAGTATTTTATTGGCCTTACCACTGGTATCACAACTCAATTATTGTCTTCAGCTGTGTTTGGGAGTGAATGAACTACAATACCCACAATACCTTGCAAGAATCATATGAATATATGCATCGTCAAGATTGTGTAAGTTCTCACCCTAGGCAGCCGTCTGACAACAGTCATGGATTCTTCTCCATCCTGGTTGCAAAGCTGGTAGAATTCATGGCCTATCAAATGATCATGGGGGAGATTTCAACCTGCCCAAGGACCGGGCAGCAGATTGTAATCCACCAAGGGCAATCCAGAAACACTCTGATAGCAGAGGGATGAATTTTCTAATACAGTAATTGGATTGCATGTTGACTTCTGAATCTATGTTTCAGGTGTTGGAGAAGGCAGTCATTGGGGATATAGGGCTGTTGGATCATGTTCCAGTGTGGATTAAGTTGCAATTGGGGGAGGGGGGAAGGAGGGATATGGCAGATGAATACCACTGTTTACAAAGATCCTGCCTTTCCTAAACACCTTTGGGAGGTATGGCAAAGATACTGGAGGAAGAATGATAGGGAAGGAATGGATAGGAGAATCCTATGGGAGGTGGCCAAAGCTACAATGAGGGGCGAAATCATTGCCTATACTGCAGGGATGAAGATGAGGTGGGATGGTCAATTGCTGGACCTATCCAGGAAACTCCAGTATTACAGGCAGAAACATATCTGCAGCATGACTGGGGAAGATAGGGCCCAATATGTGGAAATCTAGAAGGCCATCAATGAGCTGTTGAACAAATGAGCAAAGGGGGACATTAAACTCTACAAATATCAGCTGTATAGATGGGGCAACAAATGTGGGAGACTGCTGGCCAACATGGTTAGCTCGGCAAAAAAAAAAAAAGTGTCATAAACTAGATTAGGATCCCCCAAGGAGAGATGTTTGAAAAACAGCAGGATATACGGCAACAATTCCATACTTTTACGGTGTCTTATGACATGGTAAGAAAAGGGAGGAGTTCTTTAGAGGGCTGGAGATCCTCAGACTGGATGAGGAAAGAGTGGAGTCCCTTGGTGCTCTGTTTACTAGAGCGGAGGTGTTGGTGGCTATACACCCTCTGAAGCTAGTGAAGGTCTCAGTGTGGAGTTTTACAAGGTATTGGGGAAGGGATGGGAGACTGCTTCCTGGCACAGTGCGAGGCCACTTTAGAAGACAGCAATCTGCAGGAGCGCCAGATTCACATCATTGTAGTTCTATCCAAATCCAGAAGGGACGCAATGCAGCTGGGATCCTATAGGCCCATATTGCTCCTGAACTAGGATGTGAAGATTATTGATGCTATTCTGGCCAAAAAGCTAGGTAGGGTGGGTTATCTCAAACCTAGTGCATCCAGACCAGGTGAGGTTTGTCTGTCAGATTTCCCTTGACTAACCTCTTTAAGGCATTAACGGCGCTGTATGAGAGATGGAGGAAAGAGGGAGATGAGATTATAGTGAGTTTTAATGCAGAGAAAGCATTTGACAATGTCTTCTGGGAGTATTTGTTTTGGGTGGTGGAGGCCTTTAGAATAACAGGGGGGTTCTTGGAGTGGATAAAGGTTCTTAATCAGGAGCCTGGAGCTCAGGTTCTGGTGAATGGAGGCCTGTCAGAGGCCTTCCAGTTGAAGAAGGCTGTCCTTTGTCACCTATGCTCTTTCTATGCGTGGAGCAACTGGTGATTAAGATCCAAAAGACCATGGCATGGGAGAGCATCACGGAGACGAAGGAGACGTAAACATGAGCATGTCATCCACAAACAGATTTGTCTTATCAGCCATGCTAGTTGGAGCATTGACTGTGTGATGGGCACCATTGCAAATTTTGGAGCCTTTTCGGAGTTTAAGATCAACTGGGGTAAGTCAGAGGCAATACCGGTCTCCCAGAACTGTGAGTGATGGAGTGTGTGAAGGTTCCTTCTTGCATGGGAGGAGGTTTTTCTCATGTATCTGGGCATCTATTTGAAAGCAGACCTCCTAAAAGCATACTTGAAAAATACTGGTGAGAGGTGGAGAAGATGAGGGACTTATGCGAGACATGGAGGGAGCTCTCACTGTCCCTTTGTGGGAGGACCGCATTGGTGAAAATGATAATGCTGTCTCGTCTGCTCTACCCTCTGCAAATGTTACCATTTGGTAGGGTGGAAGAAGAGACGCTATACAAAAGTGTACTGAGATCCTGCCTGTGGAGGGTGAAGGGGTGCATGGATCAGCTATGCCAGACTGTTGATAGGAACGGGGGAAGGGGGGGCACAGGGCTTCCAGATCTGCAATTATACAACATTGCAACACTCATGCAGTAGATACATGAAGTGCATGCGGGGAAGGGGGGGGGGGAGAGATGCACCTGCAGGATTCTTGGATGGGTGGAGCCAGCCTTATAGGTTTTTCAGTTTGCTGCAAACCAATCTGACGTGGTGGTGGGAGGGGGGGGGCGTTTCAAATAATTGGAACCCTTCAGGAGCACATGGAATTGGTGGAGAACCAAGTTAGGAGGGGCCCAGATTAGGTCCCCCTTTAAAATGTTAGTGGGGAACCCAGAATTTCTTCCATGAGTGGGGGGGGGGGGGGACATTTTTCATTTTGAGAAAGCCGGGGGTGTAGGTATGTTGGGCAGCTGTTGGAACAGGAAAGGTCAGCCTTCCCCACCTTGACTAGATGAAGGAAAAAAGTGGAACCTGCCAAATAAGCACTTGATAAATAAAAAAAAACAAACAATGCCAAAATGTCCAAAGCACTGACAAATACTAAATCTGGATAACAGTCAGGCTTAAGAGTTAACCATAAAAAAACATGAAAATATATATTTTGTCAGATTGTTTGTAATGGGGGGGGGGGGGGGGGTGAGCCCTCAAGTAACAAAACCTTCCTTTTACTCAATTTATGTAAACATTTATAAAAATTTGTGAAAAACGTAGCTTTTTGCGCAAACAAAGCATGAGCAAAGGTTTCCAAGGAGCTTCACGTTAAGGCTGATATCACTATACACAGACACAGATAAATTCTTATCATCTAGTCAGGGTTCTGCATCAAGGTCAGCCAACAAAAGAATACAAATCATTCCAAGAATGAAGCCACAGCTCATATGACATTCTCAGACTTGCGAAATTGGCAATTATTTTGCAAGTCTGGGAATGTAATATGAGCTGTGGCTTTGAACCTGAATAGACGAGATATTTTAAATTTCAGACTGGCAGCCTAACAGAACAGAACACTGCACATCTCAAAGACAAATCTGTATTGCACTACCAGCCATCAACGTCCCACAGCTGACACCAAGAGCCCACAGGGCAAATCTACCATTCCATAACTGCACTAACTTCCAAAACTCTCAGCAGGAGCACACCAGGAAAAGGGCAGCACCATAAATACTGCAGTGGAACCTAGAACATCCATACAACCAGGGCTGTCATTACCATTAGGCCAACTAGGCATCTGCCTAGAGAATCGATGGCTGCCCCTTTCCGGGACCTACAGCAGCTATGGTCTCAAACAGCCCTGCAATGCTTACCTTAAACCTCTGGTGCTGTGAGACTATTCAATTCTAGACACCGCTGAGGCCTGATGCAGGCAGGATTGCTTTGAAACATGTGTAAGTAATATTTTATAACTTATGCATGTAAATTTATGCTCTGCCCAAGCTCCACCCCTCCAAGAAAGTATCCACGACTGGACTTGCATGCGCCCTTGCAGAATAGCAACTGCCTACAAAGCGCACATGTCCTCATTCACATAAGTATGTCCTTTAAAAGAGGGACTTGTGCACATCCCTTATACAATCAGCTCCGAAATGCTCTTTTGCTCATGGGAATGGTTTTGAAAATTGCCTGCTATTGTTTTACACCTAAACAGTTATTAGTGGATGTTTATCTTAGTAGGGAATAAAGACTATATCTTGTAATCACCAATATTTTCTCCTACTAAGAGTGTAACAGGATGGACACTCCACATGGACTGGAAAAAATGAGGACTGTTCTAAGAAAACAGGAGACATTGCTTGTCCTTGTAACTTGGGATGTGAGGTAGCATGTTCCTGATTCTGGCCATAGACCAATGGTTTAGCAATACAAGGGAGACTTTTCTTCGCTGATTGCCTAGCTTTTGTCCTTCTGCTGGCTAAAGTACAAGAAACTCTGGGGATTTGTGGTTCAACAGTACTTTTTGTCTTCAGCACTTTGCAGAGCTGGCACCTTCTGCTGTGCTCCTGTTGCAGGCCCTTGTTTGTGAATTAATAAGAAAACAAACGTATCTGAAATGTAAAACCATTACTGCTAACTTGATCCTGTTTGAACCTGAATGTTATACTCGTGGGATTTTCTGACTTGGGTTCAGAAGTGCATCAGCCTAGCCTGACATAGTTAAGTAAACATGTACTTGACGTAAATTGATGACACATTGCAAATGATATAAAATATCAAAGTATTCATCGGATGCTGACCATCACTAGCTTCTGCTGAAGACAATACTATCAAATTCAGTGACATTCATACTGTAGTTAACTTTTATATATTTCAGCCTAGATAGACATATATGTAGAGAACTATGGGGGACATTCAGCAGCAGCGAGTAGTACTGTTGAAGCATCTGGCTGTTGCCGTTTAACTTTTGCCTGGATATTCAGTGCTGGGCCATATCCGGCCATCGGCACTGAATATGCAGTTTGGCCAGATAGCATTTTAGCTAGCTGGTCAAGAGTGAAATGCAGCCGCTGGCCAGATAGCTAAAATTCCTAAAGTTAGGACAGGAACAAGGCATTTTAGTTAGCTCAATGTCACTGCTGATTGGTTAACTAAGGCTGCTGCCCTCGCTCTAACCCTGGAATGCCTCAATACTACCCAGTTAGTATTGGGGCGTTTAACAGGCTGGGAAGGGATACTGCAATTTTGTTAACATATCTGGCATTTTCTGGTGTATATTGAATTTTTTCTTCTATGAATGACATACCTACCAAACTTTTACATAAAATATTTTGGCTCTAAAACTAGACGACGGTGTGTTTAAGTAACTTTTGAGAATAGGTTATACTAAGTTTCCTAGGGGGATAGTCCAGTCTACAGACCATAACCATGCCCCTCCTCCACTATTCCTGCAAATAAAATGCTTGCCTGTTACTGGTACAACAGGGCTGCATCTCAGATTTACCAAGCCAAAATCTGCTAAACTTAAGTTACCATGATTATTTGTTTTAGGTAGAGCAATTTATTGGCCTAGTTAGGGGAAACTATCTCCTCAGCAAGCAGACATCAGATGCTGAAGACTACAGGGATTAGAAATGACCCTGAAAAGCCAAGCACTGCCACATCTGTGGCAGATGTCCAGACAAACAGACCAGGGAATTCTGCTGCTAAAGTTAGCAACCGAGAAGTGACAGCAGTAGTGTGTTACTGTGGGGCTGCAGTAGTGTGTTACATGCAGCCGCATGTTAAAGCCATTCACTGAAGCTCATGGCATGGTTTCCTAAGGCATGCTTAAACCATTTTTTGTGCTCAATGCTATAAACCAATGGTTCTCAACCCCATCCTAGTATACCCACTATGCAGTCTGGTTTACTGGATAACCACAATTAATATGCATTCAACAGATTTACAAGCAACAGAGACAATGCATGTAAATTGATTGCATGCATATTAATTGTGGTTATCCAGTAAACAAGACTACCTAGGGGGTAAACCAGGACTGGGTTGAGAACCACTGCTATACATTAATGCTATGCAAATAAGAATGCAAAAAAGCATGCAAAAATACGGGAGAGCACGCATTAGGCTAATGGTGCATAATTTCACTGGGGGCGTTCATAGGAAAAGCTTGGGTAGATTGCACACTTATGTACTTTATAAAATATAGGGCATATATATATATATACAGTCATTTACAACAACCAAAGGGCTGGTATAAGTGATCATGCCTAGATTCGACACACATTTCCCACTACTTACAACAATGTGTGCCTTTGAGCCAATGCTGACTCCTGGTGAGTCAGAAGCTCCTGGGTTTTCTTTGGAGCGTGACTGGAAGTAGATTGCCAGGCCTTTCTTCTAAGGCAATGGAAGGTTAAGTGACTTGCCCAAGGTCACAAGGAGTGCTAGTTGGAATCAAACCCTGGTCTCTTGGTTAACAAGCCAGTGCTCTATTAGGCTACTCCACTCTATCCCACTACTTACGTCCGTATTTTATAAAAGGAAATTATGCACATATATGACTGTATAAAATACGTATGATTGAGATGCATAAAAATGCACATTAACGTAGGCACACGTTTTAAAAACTTACTCTCCTTATGTCCATATTTCCAATGGAAACCACATGTCTCTGATTTCAGGGAATATCCTCAAATAAAGATGCTTGTTCCAGAAGCCTCTTTGGTTTTTTTTTTTTTTTACTTCAGCACTCACTGCCAGTTTCAATTCACTTCCTGGCTGAATTGACCAATGAATTCTTAGGGATATGGGAATTATTCTATCCATGCTCATATGAGAGAGGGGGTGAGGATCTTGTCATTTGCATAAAGCCCTCTGATCCTACCTCCAAGGTCACTGTTGCTGCCACCTTCTGACGCAGCCGATGCAAGGCCTAAGACGTGCCATTACTTTCTGCTGCTCTCCACCCCCAACAAGCCATAGTATGCTGTTGGGGACAAAGAGGTGAACAGTAAGGCTACTTCCTTCTGCTGCCTGGTAGGAGCATGGGGCCATTAGTTAGATGCTTCTCTAATCGACTCCTCTCACATGCTCCTTTTTCCGTATGGTTTATGTAACCCCTCACAGGTTGTATGTCCCTTCCAGTGCTGTGCAGCGCTGCAAGACAGTCTGGAGGTACCTGATCCATTAGCCAGACTAACCATGCAAAAATCTTACTCCTGGGTTTTGTAAGAGATTCTGGGGGCAGGATCAGGAAAATCTTGGGAGGCCTATTACACTTGGATAGCACTCATTCCTTTCAGAACAAACAAAATTGAGGGATCCAAGATCTGCACTGAGATACTTTCTTTAATATGGGTAAGTGAAATCAAGCAAGAAGCCCTCTGGTGCCCTGAGATCCCCTCTACCTTCTGTTTCTGGCCCTCCTGATAGCTTTGTCGTCCAATCAGCACTGCAGCTAAGTGTATCTGAAACGAGCCCAGCATCTTTGGTGTTGCAGTCAGGTGACACGGCATCTTATTTGAGTGTAGACATCTCACTTCCTGAAGTGGGGATGCCTCTAAGGTTGCCGATAGCCACAGTTTCTCTGGAGAGCTTATGGGATAGCGCTCCACCGATGAGTGAGGCGCTTTTCCCTATGGAGGGCAGACTCACGGAGCTGACGGAAGCAGTGAAAGTACTCTGGGATCAGCAAGCTGCGGAAGATTGGCCAGAAGGGAAAGAAGCCGAAGCGGTTGAAGATCCACACAATACAGACCTCATACACTAGATCATGGTCTCTTGCCAGGACCAATGATCAAGGAGGTAATCTACCTTATTTATATTTATTTATTTAGCAAACACTTATATACCGCTGCTTCAAGTGGATTATTGTTCTCCCTGGCTGGTCCAGATCATTTTACACTGGAATCCATCTGTTCTGCTAGACTGAAACTTGGAAAGCCTTTAGGGCCTCAAATGCAAGTTCTGTCATCCCAAGTTCAAGGCAATATAGAGTAGCAGCCATAGCAAATTATGCAGAGGTATCACTGAAATTACAGGTCAAAACTCAGCATTTGGAGGATGTTCTGATTAAGGACATTGGTCAAGACTGAACAGTTGGAGAATAATTCTCATTAAGCTAACTTGAGGCTGATACATTTTCCCAAATCTTTGATGGTTTCAGCTAGACACATTTTTAAATCTTACTTGACTGAAGTTCTGGTGTACCTCCCGCATCACATCCACCTTTGACTTGAATTTATTATTTGCCTCTTGTAAAGTAGGCGTCTGGAGGAGTGTAGGATTCTGATATACAACAAATGGACAAGTTGAAAATACCTACCATATTGGAAAATTTTAATCTAGAGACAATAACCACATCCATTCTATTAGTAACTTTTGTCTTATCTTCTGATTGTGAGTGGTTGTTGAGGAAGTTTAAAAAAAAGAAATGCGTTTAAGGGACTTTTAGTTCATTTTTTTTCCTGATTCAGCCAGGGAGACCGAGTGGAGGAGCAGGGAGTTCCTTTTGCTGAGGCCTGACATTCTGCAGCTGGAGCTCAAGTTTCCATGTAAATGTTTAGTTACATATCCAGCCCACAAAACAAAGGGGAGATTCAACATGTAAAATATCAAACAAAAGAGGCAAAAAAAATAATTACATTTAGGCATTTTACAGCCAATAATCAAATTTCATGGAATATTGCACCTGGAGACCACAGAAACTGTAGGTCTTCTTGCATTGATAAACGAGAGCAGTTGGGAAGGCTGAAAAAAAATAGGTAACAGATTGTAACTTAAAGAGACGTTAGTTAATAATTGACTTTTCCTATTTTGTTGTATCACTCTTTTTCATTTTTTTTAAACCCTGCTCATTATATTTATATACAAGATGTATATGCTTGTAAATTCATAAAGTAAAAACATACAACAAAATTCAGTCCAGGCTCAAAAGGTTTGCCGTGAAACAATGAAAAAATGTACCGATTTCAGTCAAATATGTTGCAAAGTCACAAGCTACATGAAGGTCCCAACTCTTTCAAAGTAGATAGATCAACATTCCAAAAATCTGTATTCTGCACTTACAGTTTCAGTATTCCTGCCACAGTCCAGATACTTGGCTTTCTCTGTACTAAGATCAACTTTGAAATTCTCCTCTCCTTATAGGAAGCAATCACCGAGTCGTCCAACATTTGGGTTGATTACAAGTATTGTTCTCCCTCGGTACTTGGGCATTCTCCAAGCCAGAATCTTGCAAATGCAGTAGCTCCCAGTAGCTTTTCTTTCCTCTGAAGCACTGTCCTGACTGCCCTGCAGGATCCACTGAAGAGACCCTTATGGTGCTTCAGCTTACAAAAACCTCTTACATCTCTTTCAGAAGTCCTTTGGCATAGCCAGGGGCTGCTCCAATCCTTCTCCTTTCCTCCAGGTGTTTGCCCCAAAAAGCCAGCGGCTAGAGGCACCATGCTGTGGAGCCAAAAACCAGGATTCAAATTTGGGCTGGGTCTTTATACCCTTTGCAAATTCCCTCCAGTTTTCAACTCCTCCTCTTTAAGTCCATTATCAGGCAAGGATTCTCCCAGCATTTCATCACTGGCAGAAACGTTTCCTCCAGTTCTAGAAATAGGATTGGGACGCAGAAGGGTCAGAAAGGGTGCCATCTTACTCAGTCTCTTTTTTCTGTGGAGCCCAACGGATGCATGTCCTGTGTCCCTGGAAAAATTCCTTAGAAAATTATCCTCTTGGTGAGTTTTTCACAGTTTGCGTACCGATTCCTCTTCCTGTCTTGAACTGGCACTGTTCTTGGCTCCTCTCTCTTTTTTCATAGAGGCTCGCCTCCACCAGCTTTTGTGCCCTTTTTCGCCCGGGGGTCGTCTACCCTCATCCGGGTGTGATCTACCATATCTCCCGGTGGCTTTAAAAAGTGTGATTGTTGCAGTCAAATTATGTTTGTCACATACATCCATGACTGCTGCTTGCATTGCCTTGGCCTGGACCATGACAGTATCTCCTGCAACCTGTCAGGCCATGACCCCTCAGACCAACAAGAAAAGGTCGGAGTTGCAGGAGATGATGTTCCTGCGGTCCAACTCAGCTCCGACTTCCCCAATGCTAAGCACCTCCCGTGAGACCCGAGCATCTTCGGAGTCCCGCGGCACCAGCTCCTCTAGAAAGATGCCAGACCCTGGCAAGAAAAAGAAAATAATCCTCGAAGCCAGTCGAGGTTCCACGAGGGAAACCTGGTAAGATCCCACGGTGGGACTCAGGCAACTCCGAGCAGTGCCATCCTAAGGTCTCTAGGAAGGAGTCCTCAGCCGGCAGTGTCCTTGCGAGGCTCCCTGAGGCCATGGTCCTCATAGAGGACGTGCTTGCCAGAGCCGAAAGCTGTGGAGCCTTCTGGCATCGAGGCAAGAATGGCTGTCCTGGAATACAGTATTTCTGCTATCCTGACCATGCAGCAGGCAATGATGTCAGGTTCATCTGCATCATCTGCCCCAACTGCAATGGTATCCCCAGGCATCAAGCCAGGCCCTGAGCGCTTTCAGCCTCAGGCCAGCTCTGGGAACCAATCAAGGTCCCAGTCCCAATCCTCGGGTGTCCGGTCCTCCCTGGCTAGTTTCCGGGAGTCTGACCAGAGATCAGGTCTTGAGGCATGGGAGCTCCGAGCCTGACTCCTTGATGTCCTTGGTCAGACTGAGACCAATATCACGGCCTCCCCAAGATCTCTCAACACGGAGACATCCCCTCAGAGCCATCTCCCCTAGAACTCTGACACCATTCCCCACCCAAGGACGTGGCATTCCACAACTTTGTCTGGGACATGTCCAAAGCCCTCTCGGCCCCCACTGAGTCAGAGGAGGACCCGCATACCGAAGAGCTGGCAATCCTCCAGTATGAGTCTCCACACCCCCCCTCCCTCCAAGGAAGCTCTATCAGTGCCAGTGCAGCCCATCCTTGAACGGCTGCTCCTATGGATATGGGAGACCCCGGCCTCTGTGCTGGTGGTCAGCCAATGCCTCATTGCCAACTACCGTGTCAAGAGGAGTCCAGGCTTTCAGAAGACCCAACTTCCCCAGAATTCCATGGTGGTGGAGTCTTCGATGCAAAAGTTCAAGAGCAAGACGACTTATTCTTCTGTACCCCGGGTAGAGAGGCCAAGGCCCTCAATACCCTGGTGCATAAGTGTTTCCAAGGGTCCATGCTGGGCTGCCGGATACAAACCTATGAGCTCTACATTGGGATATATTTTAAGAGCCTCATCCAGGAGCTCGCTGTCTTCTCAGCAGGGCTCACCGGAGAACCCCTGCAACCGTTTCAGACCTTGGTAGCCACCATCAGGGACTGTTCCAAGTTCCTATCCAGGGCCACCTACGATGGGATCAAGGCTGCGGCCCAGACAGCAGCCGCAGGCATCTGTGCTTGGTGCCAGGCCTGACTGTAGACCTGACCTCGAGCAATGGGTCCAGGAAAAACTGCTGGATGTCCCCAGCACCGGGGAGAATCCGTTTGAAAACCTGTGGCTGACAAGGCGGCTGAGATTGAGGCTGATGTGTGGTGACCAGGCAGAGGCTCTCAAAGACTATACCATTCCCCGTAAGAAAGCCTTGGGGGAAAAGGCAAACTTTCTAGAGGAAGAAGGGACCTTTCCATCACAGTCACCACTACCAGGCCTTTCCAAGCCAGCAGCACCAGGGACCCCAGCCCAAGGGCCAGGGACACAGATCCAGGAAGCCAAAGGCTCCCAAGCCACAGAAACTAGCTCCAGCTCAATCTGGCAGGAGCTTTTGACTCTCAGGGTGTGGCTTCCCTTCCTCTGGGAGACCTTCACCAGTCCACAGAGGGTTGCTTGGCACTCTTCGCCCATAGGTGGCCCGAGGTTACTTTGGACCAGTGGGCACTCAGGGTGGTGAAGACATCGCCTCTGCTTCCAATTCCCACCTCCGGGGCATTTGCCAGGAGAGCCAGTGCGACCTCTCCTTCATCAGGCTCTCCTACTCTCAGAGTTAGCAAGTCTACTAATGCAAAGGGCAGTAGAGCCTGTTCCCCAGCATCTCTGAGGCAAGGGCTTCTACTCAAAGTACTTTCTTGTCCCCAAGGGAAACGGGGGTCTCAGGCCTATCCTGGACTTCCTAGACCTGAACAAGCTCCTGGTAAGGGAGAAGTTCAAAATGCTCTCCCTTGGGACACTGTTCCCCTACCTCCACCAAGGAGACTGGCTTTGCTCCTTGGACCTAAAGGATGCCTACACACATATCCTGGTCCACCTGTCTCACCGGCAATACCCGAGATTCATGGTAGGGGGGGAGGCCATTACCAATACAGGGTACTTCCCTTCGGCATGGCCTCTTCGCCAAGAGTGTTCACAGTGGTAGCTGCCCACCTGCTGCCCCTTCAAGGAGTGTTAATATTTCCTTACTTGGACGGCTGGCTTATCAAGGATGGCACAGCCGCAGAGGCCAGTCAGGGCACAAAGTACCATCCTCCTCCTGCAGCACCTGGTGTTCATCATCAACCACCCCAAATCACATCTCTTTGGCGCAGGACCCTAAAGTTCATCGGTGCTCAGCTGGACATGGTGTGGGCCAGAGCCCTCCTTCCTCAGGACAGGGAAGAACACCTCAAATAGCTGGCAGGGGAAGTCAGCACCGCAGAATGGTGCTGGCTCGCCTTCTCTGCTTGCTGGGACACATGGCCTCCACGGTCCATGTCACACCCCTAGCTCACCTGCACATGTGGACAGCCCAATGGTACCTGCACTCTTAGTGGTCCCAGGCCACAGGCTGACTCTGGGACAGGTTCAGGGTCTCCCATCAGCTGGTGAGATCCCTCGACTGGTGGCAGAACCACGGCCTCCTTCAGGCAGGGATGCCCTTCCAGGTGCCTCACCGCAGTATACCCTGACACGGATGCCTTTCTCCAGGGCTGGGGTTCTCACTGTGGAGTTTACTGCACTCAGGGCTGCTGGTCCAGGAAGGAGTCTCTTCTACAGATCAACCTCCTGGAACTCCGGGTGGATTTCCTTGCCCTATGTGCATTCTGCACCCTTTTGCAGAACAGACCTGTGCTGGTCCAGATGGACAACCAGGTTGCAAAGTTCTATATAAACAATCAGGGAGGCATGGGTTTGTACGCCCTCTTCCAGAAGGCTTGTAGCCCTCCTTGGCTTTACAGTGTGCAACGGCATGCTCCTGCGAGTGATCTAACTCCCAGGCCAGGACAACTACCTGGAAGACAGACTCAGCAGAGTCCTCCGCCCTCACGAGTGGTGCCTCGACCCTGCAGTGGCGAAGAAGCTCTTCTACCTTTGGGGCTGGCCCAAGATGGACCTCTTCACCTCTCCAGACAACATGTAGCTGGCTTGCTTTTGCTCCAGGCAGCCGCACCCACAGATGGTAGCGGCAGACGCGTTCCTGATCTCATGGTCCGAGGGACTGTTGTATGTATTCCCACAGACTCCCCTGATCACCAAGACACTCTTCAAAATTCAGAATGAGGGGGCATCATCAATGCTGATCACCCACAGGTGGCCCAGGCACCCCTGATTCCCACTACTGCTCTCGCTTGCAGTGACATTCCCAGTACTCCTGGGCCAAGCCCTGGACCTCCAGAGCAGGAGGGCGGCTCCTTTCTGTACCTCATTGTGGGGTCGTTGACTCTAAGGGTCTGGCTGCTGAGAGGTTAGCCTTGGCCCTGCTCAACCTACCACAAGAGGTTGAAGAAATCCTGCTAGCCTCCGGGAAGCCCTCCACATGGAGGACTTATGCATTAAGTGGCACAGGTTCGCTCTGTGGTGCACATATAGGAAGGAGAACCCATCCTCCTGCCACGTCCAGTTGGTACTCCAGTACCTAGTGCATCTGTCATGCACAGGGCTGAAATCTAATTCAGTCCGGGTGCATCTGAGCGCCATTGCCGTTCACCACCACCCAGTGTGGGGGAAAGCACATCTAGCCAGCCCCTGGTTTCCTGTTTTCTGAGGGGCCTTCTGCTTTCCAAGCCCCCTATCCGCCCTCTGGCAGCAGAATGGGACCTCAATGTGGTGCTCTCCCAGCTCACTAGGCCACCATTTGAACCATTTGCCACCTGCCATCTCAGATACTTATCCTGGAAGGTAGTCTTTCTGGTGGCCCTGACTTCAGCTCGCAGAGTCAGTGAGCTTAAACATAGAAACATGACGACAGAAAAAGACCACAAGGCCCATCCAGTCTGTCCTTCCATAACAACAACTACAACAGTCCACTTCTTACCTTTAGAGATCCTCTGTGTTGGTCCCATGCTTTTTTGAATTCAGTCACTGTCCTCATCTCCACCAGCTCCACTGGGAGACTATTCCACGGATCCACTACTCTTTCCGTAAAGAAATATTTCCGCATATCACTCCTGAATCTATCTCCCTTCACCCTCATCCCATGTCCCCTCGTAGCAGAACTTGCTTTCAATTGAAAGAGGCTCTCTCCCTGAACATTTATGCCAAGGAGGTATTTAAACATCTCAATCATATAACCTCTATCCCGCCTTTCCTCTAAGGTGTACATATTAAGATCCTTAAGTCTGTCCTCATATGCTTTATAATGAAGCCCATTAATCATTTTAGTAGCAACCCTCTGCACCGACTCCATCCTGTTCACATCCTTTTGAAGGTGCGGTCTCCAGAATTGCACACCATACTCCAAATGAGGTCGCACCAAAGACTTATACAGAGGCATTATCACCTCCTTTTTTCTGCTAGCCATTCCTCTCCGTATGCACCCAAGCATCCTTCTAGCTTTTGCCGTCGCCTTTTCTACCTGCTTAGCTACTTTAAGATCATCAGACACAACCACGCCTAGGTCCCGCTCTTCTTTAGTGGACAAAAGTACTTCACCTCCTATACTGTATTGCTCCCTTGGATTGCTGCAGCCCAAATGCATGACCTTACATTTTTTAACATTAAATCCCAGCTGCCAAATTCTAGACCATTCTTCAAGCTTAGCTAGATCCCTCCTCATGTTATCTACACCTTCCTGGGTGTCTACTCTATTGCAGATTTTGGTATCATCCGCAAAGAGGCAAACCTTACCCGACAGCCCTTCCGCTATATCACCAACAAAGATGTTAAAAAGAATCGGACCAAGGACAGATCCCTGGGGCACACCACTGGCAACATCCTTCTCCTCAGAGTGAGCTCCATTTACTTGTACTCTTTGTCGCCTCCCACCCAACCAATTTCTAACCCAAGCAGTAACTTTAGGGTCCATCCCTAGGGAGCTCAGTTTGTTTATAAGTCGCCTGTGAGGAACAGTGTCAAAGGCTTTACTGAAATCTAAATACACCACATCTAGAGCTCTCCCTTGGTCCAACTCCCTGGTCACCCAGTCAAAGAAATCAATCAGATTTGTCTGACAAGAACTGCCTCTGGTGAATCCATGCTGCCTCGGATCCCGTAATCCGCTGGACTCCAGAAACCTCACTATTTTCTCTTTGAGCAGCGTTTCCAATAATTTACTCACCACCGAAGTTAAACTAACCGGCCTGTAGTTTTCAACCACATCCTTACTTCCGCTTTTGTGTAAAGGCACCACATGAGCCTCTCTCCAGTCCTTTGGCACCACTCCCGACTCCAACGAGGCATTGAAAAGGTCAGTCAGTGGAGTTGCTAGAACATCCCCAAGTTCCCTCAGTATTCTAGGGTGTATCCCATCCGGTCCCATCGCTTTGTCTACTTTAAGTTGAGCTAGTTTCTCACGAACACAGTCTTTTGAAAATTGTTCAAGATGTCCCTCGCTTCTGTTCCTATTTGTGGATGTTTCTGAGGTCCTGTTCCTGGTTCTTCATCTGTGAACACAGAACAAAAATATTTGTTAAGCAATTCCGCTTTATCCTTATCAGCTTCTACATATTCCCCCCCTGCACCCCTGAGTCTGACAATACCACTTTTGCCCTTCCTCTTCTCACTAATATATCTGAAAAATGTCTTATCCCCCCATTTTATTGCATTGGCTGTTTCCTCCTCCTTTTGAATCTTTGCCTTCTTGACTACTTTGCTAACTTCTCTAAGTTTTTCCAAATACAGATGCCTGTCTTCCTCTCTCTGTGATCTCTTGTATTTCATGAAGGCCTCCCTCTTTTTCTTCACTTTTTCAGCTACTTCCTTCGAAAACCATAGTGGTCTCCTGTTCCTTTTGCCTTTATTTACCATTTTAACAAAAAGGTTGGTTGCCTTTAAAATACCCCCTTTCAGTTTTGCCCACTGTTTTTCTACATCCTCCAGCTGTTCCCATCCCACTAACGACTCCCTGAGGTATTGGCCCATCTTCGCAAAGTTAGTCTTCCTAAAGTCTAAGATCTTCACCTTGGAATGGATTCTAACAGCCCTAGTTCTAATACTGAATCACACCATCTGGTGATCACTGGATGCAAAATGATCTCCCACTACAACATCAGAAACACTTTCACTATTGGTAAGCACCAAGTCCAGTATGGCCCCTTCACGTGTGGGGTCTGTTACCAATTGCCTGAATAGTTCTCCCTGTAGAGAATCCAGGATCTCCTTACTTCTAGATGATACTGCAGCAGGAATGTGCCAATCAACATCTGGCATATTGAAATCTCCTATCAGTAGCACTTCCCCTTTCCTAGCAATGCTGCCTATGTCTTCAATTAACTCTGTCCACCTCTTCCTCTTGTGAGGGAGGTCTGTATATCACACCAATGCAAATAGATTTCTCTTTCCCTCTTTCTAGTTTAACCCACAATGCCTCCTCTCTCCCTTTTAAGCTCTGTAATTCCAAAGCTTTAATAGTAGTTTTTACATATAGTGCCACTCCTCCTCCCCTTCTTCCTACCCTGTCCTTTCTGAATAAAGTATAGCCAGGTATAGTTACATCCCAGTCATGGTTTTCTGTGAACCATGTTTCTGTAACTGCCACTAAATCCAAGTCAGCCACTCCCACCAAAGCTTCAACTTCAGGGATCTTATTTCCCATGCTACGGACATTAATACACACTGCTTTCCATATATTACCCCTGTTACCCATTTCCATAAAGGTATTTAATGTATCACCTACCTGGGGGCTTTCACTTACCTGGGGGCTTTGTTCACCCATCCCCAACGAATCTAGCTTAAAGCCCTCTTCAGTAGATTAGCCAGTCTACTACCAAAGATGCGTTGACCTTTCTTGGACAGATGGATGCCATCTCTGCTGGTGGCAGAACCCCCCCCCCCCCGTACACCAGGTTCTTCAAGAATAGGGTAGTGCTTTGCACTCACCCTAAGTTCCTCCCCAAAGGTGGTATCCCCGTTTCACTTCAACCAGGAGGTGGTGCTCCCCACCTTTAACCCGCAGCCTCATACTGGCAGGGAGGAGCTCATATTCCACAAACTGGACTGTAAATGGGCCCTGTCCTATCTGCAGCAGACCCAGGGCCACCACAAAGCTCATCAGCTTTTCATATTCTATGACTCTAGCAGACTTGGGGCTTCCTGTAACCAAGCATACCCTATCCTCTTTGGTGGACTGCATTTCCTTCGCCTATGAACAGAAGGGCTGCTCCGTGGAGCACCGGATCACAGCGCATTGCATGAGGGCAATGGCCACATTGGTGGCCCACTTCCATTCCATGCCAGTGATAGAAATTTGCAGATCCGCCACTTCATCATCCATTCACACGTTCGCAGCACACTACTGCCTGGAAAGCAAATCCCGTAAGGACAGTGCCTTTGGCCAGGCAGTGCTGCAGAATATTCTTGGAGTGTAGGCAACTCCTGCCCTCCAACCCTCTGTGTTCAGGCTACCAGAGTGATAATGTTTCTGGATGCTAGGGCCATGCAGAGTCTCTCAGTGGGGACTCATCTTCTGCAACTCATGGCCATCCGACCGGTCACTGTCGGTACTGTTGTGGTTCGGTCCTCAGCAGCCTGGAGCTAAGGAGTCCCATATGTGAAGTCTGACGTCCTGCTTGTTCTTGGAGAAAGCGTAGTTACTCACCTGTAAAAGGTGTTCTCCAGGAACAGGAATCAGTCCTCACAACCCTCCCTCCTCCCCTGGGCATTGTCTCTCTACATTGTTTTAGTTTTACTGCCGTCTTAGCTACGTCCTTGGGCCGGAAGGGGACCATGCATGCGTGGTAGCATTCCCAAAAGGTTTCTTTGAAAGCTGGGGAAATGCTCCACGCGAGCTTTGTCGGCGCCAAAGTCACCCATATGCGAGGACTGTTCCCTGAGAACACCTTTTACAAGTGAGTAACTATGCTGTCACATCCATTGGAATCTTTGTAAGCACTAACATCATTGTACCAGAGAAGCACTGGGATCAAGACATTAAGGGGCTTGTTTACAAAGCCGCGGTAGCGGTTCGCGATCGTAAACAAGCCCCTAAGAGAATTATGGAGAATGAAGAAGTCAGGATAGCTTGGGACATTCCCATTCCAAAGATAAGAAGCTGGATGCAAGGAAACACATAGTGGTAAAGGAGAAAAACAGCAAAATGGCATTGATAATAGAATAAACCAAAAAAAACATATCCGCCCAGTGCCAAAAATTCCAAATTAACAAATCACAAAAACTATTGGGACCCCTCAAACTTTTCCAAAGTTTTATTAAGAATATGTCCAAAATACTTTCAAAAATACCTACCCCATCTACTGTTCTGGAGGTTAACAACCCACCTTACCTCAACTTTACCCCATTACACACTCCCATCTGGCTCTCTTCCCCCCTAACTGACCCTGCATCCCCCCCCCCCCTCTCTTGCATTCTCATCTTGAAAAGCTGACTTACTGTACTTTATTTCCTTTAACTCCAAGTTCAACATCCTGCTCAATGTAAAATGCTAACATCACTATGTCATATGTAAACTGCTTAGATGTAATTATAATCCCTATTCCAAGTTCAATATCCCGTTCAATGTAAAACACTAAATGTTACTATCTTATGTGTAAACCACTTTGAATGTAAGAAAGGCGGTATATAAAACTTGTTAATATAAATATGTAAATATAAATATATATAGAGAGATAAAGAGAGATATATAATCAAAAAATGTTTAAAAGTTGCATTATCAAAACTCCAATTGACGAAAATGAAAGTATTGCAGTGTAGAAAATTCTTGCAGTATTGAAGACTGCTTGTATACAGGATTTGGGAGAAGTTACCTTGAACAATTGGAGTTGTGACAATGCAACATTTAAACATTTTTTGATGAGATTATATATTTTTTTTTAAGTATTTTGGACATCCTTAATAAAATTGTGGAATAGTTTGAGGGGTCCCAATAGTTTTTGTGAATTGATAATAGAATAATCACTTGGAACCAACGCCTCCATCAAATTACGTGGAGAGGGAGAAGATCCTGAAATACCAAGAAATGCAGTCAGAGACTAAGAAAATGTAGCAGAAAGATACAGAAATATTTCTCATCGCATTGGAAGCCACAGACCTGATTAAGAGGAATTTCCAATCATACTTTGACAAATTGCCTATACATGCTCTGATGAGCCAAGACTATCTTTTCCATGTATCTGTACAGTGCTGCGTATGCTTTGTAACGCTATACCACTGATCAGTAGTAGTAGTCTTATGAACTCAAGGGGAAGCTCTCTTTGGCACAATCCAAGTACTATGGTGAGCGTTAACAGTAAATTTGGCTGGCTTGGGAATGAGGTTCAATTACTGTCATGATATGGCAAAATTAACAAGGATCCCCCACGGTGTCCCCTGAATAACAATTATACATAATTAAAAAAGCATTTGACAATTATCTATCTTGACCCTTAATGCAAACGAGTTTGCCGAAACTCAGCTGAGCCAGGTCCACCAATAAAATCACCCGTTTGGATTTCTCTTGTGGCTATTGTCTACCTCCATTTTGGTTTGTTCTGTTCACTGTGGTTACACCATTTTTTGTCCAGCAGGGGGAATAGAGACCCATAAGGTCTTTATCAATTATGCTAGGATCTCTAGTGGCTCTACCATGAGACTTTCTGACCCTTCTGCGTAGCATTCCCAAAGGCCATCTTACTCTGAGTAAGATGAGTAAGATGGCACCCTTCTGGTAGCATTCCCAAAGACTTTTGTTGAAAACTGGGGAAATGCTGCACGTGGACTCAGTCGGCACTGATGTCACCCATATGTGAGGGCTGACTTCCTGCTTATTCCTGGAGAAATGCCATCTTGTTGTGCCTTTATGTATAGAAATTTTCTGCCATCAGAGCTTCACAACTATTTCCAAGATGAGTAACTATTTCCAGCTCTTTCTTACAGAATCTGCATATGTCTGTTTTGTTTTCTCTATGCTCGCTGTGAATCATCTTGTCGATAACACAGGTACACTAAAAAAATTTTTTTTTAAACTGCCTCTAATTTTTCGATTGATTTTTACATTTTTTGGTGCGCTGAATCCAAATCTGGTAACCAATTTGCTCCATCACGTACAGATTTTTTGCTACATTGGGTTAGCAGTTTGAGGTGAACGTTTCAGATTGAGTGCGATCGAGATAAAAGTTTCTTGGATGAATTCTTTATACTAATTGTTTAGTAGTTATTCAAATAAGAATAAAGAAAATTGTAACAAGGCAGCACATAAGAATAGAGTAATGTCAACAAAACACTGTGATGGTAGCAAAATTGTCTGCACTTAAAACAGCCACATACATGTGCACAAACATTGAGCATATAAGAGCGAGGTTAGACACAAAGCAAAGCAAAGAAATGTGCAAAAAATGTTGTACAGGTATGTATGTAAGAATAGAAAACGCAAACCGCACCATTGCAATACATGAAGACAAACACCCGATGGTGTGAAAATAAAATTCTAATAAATGAGATCCGACACTGTGGTAATAACTAGCAAATTTTTATTTCAAAGTTTAGTAAAAACACGATATTTGTCAACACAGTTTAGATTTTAAAGTCATTCTTGGGTCAATCAATCTCCTGGTGGGCCCGTTTCTTCTTCCCCCGAATGCTTCTCTTGGTGCGCTGCTTGGCGTATTTTTCATCTGGGGTTTCCCGCAGCAGCAACCAGCAGAAATCAGCCATCATAGTGGTGTTCCATCTTCCTTGGTACCTTCTCTCTGCGTCCTTGATGTCCTGGTGAAACCTTTCACCTTGTTCTTCACTGTACGCCCCCAAGTTTTCGGGAAAGTAGTTCACATGGGAGTGCAAGAAATGGACTTTCAGGCTCATGTTACAGCCTTGTTCTTTGAAGGCATTGAGCATCCTGGCAACAATATCCTTATAGTTCTCATCCCGCCTGTTCCCCAAGAATTTGAGAACATCCTTGAAGGAATCCCAGGCTTCTTTTTCCTTCTCAGACATCGTTTCAGTGAATGCTCCATCTGAAATTAGTTTCCTTATATCAGGGCCAACAAACACTCCTTCCTTTAGCTTTGCTTCAGAAAGTCGGGGGAACTTTGAGCAAAGGTACCGAAAGCACTCACCATTTTTTGGAAGGGACTTGATGAATTGCTTAATGAGACCCAACTTAATGTGGAGAGGTGGTAATAGAATTTTATCACGAGGTACCAAGCTCTCATGAAGAACATTTTTCTCACCGGGTCTCAAATACTCCCGAATTGGCCAGTGTTTTTTCCCCCAGTGTAGGTCACGGGCCCGGCTATCCCACAAGCAAAGGAAGCAGGGATATTTATTTGAAACCGGATTGCTGCCCTAATAGCATGGATATAATTTTAAAGTCTCCACAAATCATCCACTTATGCTCATCATAACGAATCTTCTGAAGAATCAGGGCCAAATTCTCGTATTTTTCTTGGAGAATAACAGAGTGAGCAATAGGAACTGAAGCGAATGTGTTGCCATTATGAAGAAGAACACCTTTTATGCTGTCTTTTGACGAATCAATGAACAGCCGCCATTCAGCAGGATCATACTTGAGTTTAAACTTTTCCATCACTCCGTATATATCGTTGCAAAATACCAAATCTTCCTCTTTGCTGAAATACTTCAAAAATTGTCTCTCCCGGTTGCAGTACCAATAAAAAGTTGTTCCTGGTGACAATAGATTTTTCTGTTTAAGCCGAGAACCTAGCAGTTGGGCAGCATCTTTTGGGAGTCCTAAATCCCGGACTAAATCATTCAATTCAGCTTGAGAGAAAAGTTCAGGTTTCGGATCTGGTTCAGTTTCAAACTCGGCAGTACTGGACTCATCGGGAAAAGCCATCTGATGAGTCTCATCATGATCAGAACCGTCCACACAAATATGATCCAAAGATTTTGGTGGTTCAGGCATAGGTACTTCGTTGCTATGAGGCATAGGCCTAATTGCTGAGGGAAGGTTGGGGTAACTTATTACATTCTTATTTTTTAAGTTGTATCCCTTCACAATGCAAGAGCAAAAATAGCAGTCACTGCTGTGGTCTCTTTGTTCACGCCACATCATAGGTATTCCGAAACGAAATGCTTGTTTTTTACCTTTCATCCATAAGCGTAGATCTTCCTCACATGTCTTGCACACTTTGTGTGGAGCCCACGGTTTGTCTTGATCGCCTAACTTCAAACCGAAATAGGCGAAATATACTTTTTTAATAAATGCAGAAATGTTCCTCTGCTGCTTTTTCACGGTATATTCCCCACAAATAAAACAAAAACTGTCCGGAGAGTTGACGCAACCTCTGGCTCTGTGAGCCATCACAAATACACAGCACTGCAAACTACAACTGTAGTGAACCACTTCGGAATAAAGCTGGATTACGACTGAGCAAACAAAAGGTAATAATGAACTTGCAAGAAACTGAAATTTGACAGGAACGTTCATGTCGCAACCACCGTGTTTGAGCGAGCGAACGAGGCGAGGCGAACAGGAAAGAGCATGCGCCAGCGCGAGTACTGGATTTAGCCCCCCGCCTCCCAATTGTCCTGTTAATGTATAAAATTAATACAAAACACTCTAAAATATCATGAGGGAGTGTTTCTAGTTAGTTAACCATTACAACCTCTATTTTGGGCCAAGAAAATAAACTGCAGTCGGCTAAAAAGAAATTATGTGAACATTCCTTATATGGGTAAAATATAATTTTGCAAGAAAACGTGACATGATGGAACATTTTGGCTATTTTTCCTGGATTCAGCACCCCAAAATCTATAGGAATCAGTTGCAAAACTGGAGGCAGTTTTTTGGTAGTGTACCTGTGAATGCACTATCCTGGGTTCTAACCATCAATCTCACAATCTGTCAAATGGCTCCTGGACTAAATGCTTTGCGTTTTCCATTGTATTTATGGATTTAACACTTGTAGTCTGTTTGCTGTCTAATTCTTTAAATAGTTTCTTGTTTTGCAAATCCTATTGCTTACTTTCCTGTTTATACTGGTGGATTCCCATCCATTCCTTCTGCTCGTCAGAATGCCTTTCCAAGTTTGATAATAGACAGGCATTCTGATGAGCCTGTGGTTTGTCTATGTGTGTGTGTATTTGCAAATTTCTGTTTTGTACGTTTATCTGCATGTAAGTTATGTCTGTGTGTCACTGCATGTGCGGGTATGAATGGTTGCATGTATATGTATTTATATCTGTATTATTTCTGTGTCTCTGATCAGGAGAGGAGATGAGAGAGAGATGTTTGATGGGTCTAATTCTTTAATCATTATGTTACTTTGAGTCAGCTTGGTAAGCGTCACCTGTTAGAATAGTTTTTCCTATAGAAATGCACTGAGAAATTTTTGGGAGGGGTGGTGGCTTCATTTCACTTCAGTTTTCATTTTTTGGCAAAAGGTAGGTAAACTGATCTGCAGGATGCTTTACCTGTGGGAGCAATTTATATCTCAGGTTGTCTATCTGGACCTGATAATGTCAATACAAGATGAATGGAACTACTATAGTTTACTTCTCCCTCTTTTCTTATTCCTGGAACTCTGAGGGGTCCTTCTTCCTGCCCTGGAAAGCACAGTTACTTACCTGTAACAGGTGATCTCTGGGAACAGCAGGAATAAGTCTTCACATATGGGTATGTTGGTACCAACGGAGCCTGCGCGGGAACGCTCCCCAGCGTCCAGTCAGAAAGCTTTTGGGAGCATCCCACAGCGCCTGCGTGCTGCCTTCCCGCCTTTCCAACTGTCTCTCCTCAGTTGAGTTTTATAGCTGAGACAAAGAGGGAGAGAGAGGGAAAGGAAGAGAGATAGAGAGAGACAACTCCTAGGGGAGGTGGGTGGGTTGTGAAGACTTATTCCTGCTGTTCCCAGAGATCACCTGTAACAGGTAAGTAACTGTGCTATCTCCAGGAACAAGCAGGAATGAGTCTTCACATATAGGGACTCCCTAGCTTTTGATGCCAGGGAGAGTGCCCAGAAGTTGTGTGACCCTGGGACAGGGCTGCACTTCCCCACCTGGATCTCTGGCATCCCCTGAGGGATGGTGGGTAGGAGTTGATTAAGTATGGAACAGGTGTTTGAGAACAGCCTGACCAAACAAGGCATCCCAGCGGGAGTCCTTGTCCAAGCAGTAATGGGCTGTGAAGGTATGAACCGAGGCCCAAGTGGCTGCTCGACAGATGTCGTCGATAGACAAAGAGTTCAGATGAACCATTGACGCTGCCATGGCTCTCACACTGTGAGCTGTAACATGGCCCTCCAGAGAAATGTTCTTGCTCTGATAGGCGAAAGAAATACATTGGGCAATCCAGTTGGAAAGTGTTCTCTTGGAGACTGGTTGTCCCAAATGAGAAGGATCAAAAGCAACAAAGCATTGAGAAGACTTTCTATGTTGTTGTGTCCTCTGTAAGTAAAAAGCTAGAGCTCTTTTACAGTCCAGAGTATGAAGATTCCTCTCTGGACTTGATGCATGAGGCCCTGGAAAAAAGACAGGTAGGTAGACCTCTTGGTTGAGGTGAAAAGGCGAGACTACCTTAGGCATAAAGTGTGGATTAGTCCTAAGGACCACCTTGTCATGATGTAACCTTGTATAAAGGTGGATTAGCTACTAGTGCTTGCAATTCACTGATGTGGCGTGCTGATGTGATTGCAATTAGAAAGATAACCTTCCAAGAAAGTTATTTCAAGGAGGTAGTAGCTAAAAGTTCAAAAGGCGGCTTCATAAGCTGACCAAGAACCAAATTTAAGTCCCATGCCACCGGTGGTGGTCTAATGGGAGGCTTTGTTAAAAGGAGGCCTCTCATGAACCTTGCTACAAGGGGATGAGAGGAAACAGGTTGTCCATTTAGAGGCTTGAGGGAAGCTGCAATAGCACTCAGATGGACTCTTACTGAATTTGTCTTAAGGCCTGCATTAGACAGATGAAGGAGATACTCCAGCAACGATTCCAGAGGTATGGCCTGGGGTTTAAGACCCTTTTCAGAACACCAGATGGTAAACCTTTTCCACTTGAAGGCATAAGAACGTCTAGTGGAAGGTTTTCTGGAAGCATAAAGAACATCTTTCACTTGTTGAGAAAGATGAAGATCCTGGAGATCTAGGCCTTCAGCAACCAAGCCCTGAGATGCAGAGACTGGGGATTGGGATGCCACAACTTTCTGTCCTCCTGAGAGAGGAGGTCTGGAGCAGACCCTAACTCTAGGGAGGGAGCTTGAGAGAGATGTAGAAGCAGAGGGTACCACACTTGCCGTGGCCAATGTGGAGCTATGAGAATCATGTGGCCTCTGTCTCTCTGAAGCTTGAACAGGGTTTTGGGAATTAGGGGAATGGGTGGAAAGGCATACAGGAAATCTTGACCCAATAAAGTAGGAAAGCATCCCTTGCCTGAGCCCCCTGAGCCGGAATTCTGGAACAGAACCGGGGAAGTTTGGCATTCCACAGACTTGCAAAGAGGTCTATGTCCTGGGTTCCCCAAATTAAAAAAATCTTGGATACCTGGTCCATATGTAGGGACCACTCGTGTGGAAGCAGAACTCGACAGTCTGTCTGCCCAAGAGTTTTGAACCCCTGGAAGATAGACTGCCAGAAGATGAATGTGATGCTCTCTGACGAGGGTCCATAGTCACAGAGCTACATTGCAAAGCGACAGAGAGCCAGTTCCTCCCTGCTTGTTTATATAGAACATGGCTACCTGATAGTCCGTGTGGACAAGGACTAGCTTGTGGCTGAGCAGGGTGTGGAAAACTCGCAGAGCAAGGAAGATTGCTCTGAGTTCCAAGAGATTGATATGTAGACAAGTCTCCTGTGGGGACCAGATGCCCTGGGTGGAGAGGTCCTGAAGATGAGCTCCCCAGCCCATTGGAGAAGCATCTGTTGTAAGTGTTGCCTGGGGTAGAGGCTGTTGAAAGGGACACCCCAGCAACAGATTTTGAGGTAACTTCCACCACTGGAGGGACAAAATGAGGCGACTTGTGTTTGCTATTTTGTCTGACAGGCAGCCTAATGCCTGGGTCCATTGGGTGGATAAAGTCCACTGAGCTTCTCTCATGTGAAGGCGAGCATATGGTACCACATGAACGGTGGATGCCATGTGGCCTAGCAACTGTAACATTTCTCGAGCAGTTAGTAGGGGTTTTGACTCTGCTTGAGAAGCTAACTGCATCAAGCGAAGGCAACGGGCCTGAGGAAGATAGGCCCTTGCCCTTGTGGTATCCAGCAACGCCCCTATAAACTCCAGGGACTGGGTAGGGATCAAATTGGATTTTGGGATGTTTATTACCAACCCTAAATATTGAAGGATATGCATTGTGCAGGTTAGAGCAGTCTTCGCCTCTGATTGAGTGGGAGCTCGAATGAGCCAGTCGACCAGATAAGGGAAGACAAATATTCCCATGGTGCGCAGAAAAGCAGCAACCAATACCATGCATTTCGTGAACACCCTTGGTGCAGAGGCCAGGCCAAAGGGGAGCACTCTGTATTGATAGTGCTTCTCCTGGAAAAGGAACCGAAGGAATCTTCTGTGAGTTGGATGGATGAGAACATGAGTGTACGCATCCTTGAGATCTAGAGAACAAAGCCAATCCTGACTCTGAAGGTATGGCAGCAGAGTTCCTAGAGAAACCATCTTGAATTTTTCTTTGACTAGGAATCTGTTCAACTCTCTGAGATCTAAAATGAGTCTGAAGCCCCCTGTTTTCTTTGGAATAAGAAAATAGAGGGAGTAGAACCCTGTGCCCTGTTGTTGAGAGGGCACTTCCTCTATTGCCCCCTGGGCTAGAAGAGTGGCAACCTCCTGCTCTAACAGGCTGAGGAGGGAGGTTGGAGAATTGAACTGGTGCACTCTTGTGAGGGGGCAAGCTGGAAAAATGAAATTTGTACCCCTCTCTTATGATGTAGAGTGTCCAATGCTCTGCTGTGATTTGCCCCCATCTGGGAGCAAAGTGACATAACCTTCCTGGAATGGTGGAGGGCTCTGGTCCTTCTAGAGCCAGGAAGGCTATGTTCTCTAGCAGAAAGTCAAAGGCCCTGAGGGGGCTGAGATTGCTGGGCTGGAGCAGGCCTCACAGCCTTTGCCTTGGTCTGTTTGGAGGATTGCTGACGTTTGGAAGGGAACTGAGCTGCAGAAGATGCTCTGACTATAAGCAGGATAGGATCTTCCCTTTTTAGAAAAAGGTGTTTTCTTGAACAACCTTTTCTTAGCAGGAGCAGCTGTAGATTTGGATAGTCTATCCAAAGCAGAATTTTCAGCATCCATCTGATTGGCTTTTGCTTGCCAATCCTTACCAGATTCTCACCTGTACAAGGGATATTTCCCAATTCATCTTGGACTCAGATCTCCAAATCAGATGCTTGAAGCCAAGCAATCCTACGTGCACCTATAGCTATAGCTGAGGCTCTGCTTACGCATTCAAAGGAGTTGAAAGTCTGCAAATGGTCAGTGACTTCTTTTAAGAACATTCCCATGTAGAGACTATAAGAATTAATTCTCGCAGCAAGCATGGAAGCTTGGAAGACTCTTCTACCAAAAGCATCCAGGGTTCTACATTCACGTCCTGGAAGATTAGAGGCATGTCTCTTGTCACTTCTAATCTTTCTCATTGCAGACTTAACCACAATAGAATGGTGAGGAAGCCGAGTTTTATGGAAACCAGGACAAGGAGGGACACGATACATGGTGTCCAACCTGCGAGAATGAGGAGAGGTGGTTAGAGGTGCTTCCCACATCCTTAACATGAGATCATACAGAATCTCATGAATAGGTAAGGTAGCTGCCTCCTTAGGAGTTTTAGGATATTGTAAAATATCTAACTCCTTAGTTCTAGGCTCTGACTCTGGGGCCACTGTAATAGAGAGGCCCCGAGCCACCTCTCTGATAAAGTCTTGAAAAGGCAAGTCCTCTGGAGGAGACATCCTTCGTTTAGGAGAGGACTCTTCCTGTAGAAGAAGCATCACTGCATCGACAGACTCTTCAGAATCCTCAGAATCAGAGGAATCGAAGTATCGTCTGTCGGGATGCTCTTGCAAAGCCCGATACCTGTACCGACTGGGATCGATATCGGGAATCACCGGTACCGGGGTATCGGTACCGGAGGACTGCAGAGGGCAGAGTACCGGCATAGCGAACACCGATGCCGATGTCGACGCCACCGGTACCGGGATCTGTGCCGATGGTTATGCCGGAGCCAGTACCAGCTGAGTAGTCTGTTGCGGTACCACGGGTGTCGATGCCACAAGGAAAGCCGCCAGACTGTGTTCGATGGACAGAATCCTCTGATCCATCGACGCCGCCAATGCCTGGAAGTCGATACCGGTGCCCTCTGCAGACCTCTCCATCCCAGGGCACCGGTACCCCAGGGCATGGCACCAGGAGATCTGTCGAGGCCACGCCATCGAGATCATCCTGGAACCCCAATGATGATGCTTTAGAGGCCGAAGCCTCCCGCCGGGGTAATTTTGCCGGTGCAGAATCCTCGAGGGCAAGGCCAGAGGCATCTCGATGCTTAGGAGATTTGCCCTTCGAGGACCGGCTGGATTTATGTTTAGTTACCTGAGATCCATGTGAGGAAGAAGCAGCCCTGGAAGACGTCGATGCTACTGAAGCCGCATCAGAGGGAAACAGGGTACTGAGCTTGGCAGCTCGGTTCCGTCGACCTCTCTTAGACATCATAGAACAGGACACACAATCTGTAATGGAATGGTCAGGGCCTAAACATTTTAGACACCAGTCATGGGTGTCGGTGACGGAGATAGTACCGCCACATTTTGTGCACTTCTTAAATCCTGAGGCAGGCTTTTCCATATTTAAGGGAAAAGGTTTTGGGCCTAAGGCCCAA
This sequence comes from Ichthyophis bannanicus, assembly GCA_033557465.1. Classification (NCBI taxonomy): domain Eukaryota; kingdom Metazoa; phylum Chordata; class Amphibia; order Gymnophiona; family Ichthyophiidae; genus Ichthyophis; species Ichthyophis bannanicus. Next base: position 408,881,353 of record CM066037.1, read on the forward strand.
AACTGAAGTACACCTGAAGAAAATAAATGGAAAAAAGGTTTTTTTTTGTTTTTTTTTTTTAAAAAGAAAAGAACAAGGACCGGCGGTACCGGTACAGCGTCGAAGAAGGCAGACGTGACAGAAAAGAAATAAAGAAAAAATAAGGAAATTCTTCTGCGGTGACAGGAACACGACCTGCTGGCTCCGCGGAAAAAGAACAACTGAGGAGAGACAGTTGGAAAGGCAGGAAGGCAGCACGCAGGCGCTGTGGGATGCTCCCAAAAGCTTTCTGATTGGACGCTGGGGAGTGTTCCCGCGCAGGCTCCGTCGGTACCGACATACCCATATGTGAAGACTCATTCTTGCTTGTTCCTGGAGATTTGGGAGAACTAATGCCATAGATTTGCCCACAAAAAAAATTTGTTAACCCCACCACTTCACCCAGCAACTCAGACACACATATAAAGCCTTCACAGAGCAACTGATACCTCACACTCCCAGCAACTGACATTCCTTCCCTCAAGCAATTTATTGCTTTCCATCCACAACAGCTCAAGTAGCTCCTCAACATTCACTTTTTTCTGCCACCTCCCAAGAATTTCCCTCTCTTCTCTCAGCCAACAAATTCCCTCTAACATTAACCACTCCTTGCTTTCCTCAACATGAATAACCCCTACCCCTGTAAACAAGGCTGTATTTAAGGATTTGGTGCCCATAGGCAAGACCAGACAGCAATACTAGAGTTTGTGTATGGGGAGGGGCTGGCAAGAGAACCCCAAAAATATTGGCAAGCCAGAAGAAGAGCAGAAGCAGCCCAGAGTGCCACAATGGTTCCCAACCTGCAGTCTGTGGATCTTTAGGGGCCCGTGAGACCATTATTGGGAGTCTGCAGGACAGAGATAAGAGGGGGAGACAGGCTGAAGGGAGAGAGACAGAGAAACTGGTGCAGACAAAGGGGAAGGGTGAAAGTGGGAGCAGGGTTGGTATTGAAGGGAGGGGTCCCAGAAAGAATGGTGGGGATGAAATGGGGGTCCCTGAACCTTTTTGGAATTTAATAAGGGGTCCACACAATTGAAAAGGTAGGGAACCTCTGCCTTAAGGTAAATGGGAATTGTCTTCTTTAGTTTTGGTATTTGGTGCCTTCAAAATTTGGCACCAGGCAGTTGCTTATGTAGCCTATACTCAAATCCAGGCCCTACTTGCAAACATTCCAGCCTTTTTCATCTCACCCCCTTCAGGATATATGTCCTTTCCCCCTGCATAAATCATTCACAGTTCTCTGACTGGTATTGTGGGATGTCTCCCTTCTCCTACCCTCCCATGCCCTGTCAGAGCTGCTGCAGTGCCTTTCCTTTTGTTTCCACCCAATGCTGCCTGTTCACATGGGAACAAACAAGAAGGGAAAAGGCGAGGATGGATAAAGCTGAGCAGGGCCATACCAAGGGCTAAGCGAGCAGTGTGCTGCACAGGGGGCAAGCACAGAAGCGGGCGCTGATATCACTAGGCTTCCAGGAAGCTCAAAAAGAGTGAGTTACTGACCGTGGCTGGGTGAAGGGGTACCATATTTGTTAATCGCACAGGGCGCATTTTTAGCTTGGTATGGTCCTGACGCTGAACATAAAACAATTGCTCTCCTCTCTTCTCCAGCCTCTTTCTGCCTGTTCTCCTCACTGCCAGCTTCCAGGCAAGAAGAGAGGGGGTAAGAGTGGAGAAGATAAAGCAGAGCAGATTACTGATTTTCTCCATTCTCTTGGTCTTCCCTTGTTTCCTGTAGGTTCCCTGAAGGAAATAGGCAGGTAAACAGCAGCAGCTGATTACTGCAATAGATCCCTGCTGTGGTGGGGAGAGATGACCTCCTAAAGCTGCAGTCTCCAATCCATTTCAGACTTGGCATATCTAGTAGTATCCTGGGCACTTACACAAATAAAGACCACATTCAATGTCTTTAGAATAAATGTGTATAAAACCAAATCTCTGCAGGTACCTGCAATTTGTTTTTTTGTCTCCACATCTCTGGTTTGTTTCAGCAGCTGGACCAAGACTGGGATTCCCCGTTGCTCACATACTTCTAACTTGTTGTCATTGTCTTCAAACACGATATTTCTTAGAGCAGCACACGCTGCTCGTTGTATGTCTTCATTTTCATTATTGAGCAGTCGTAGCAACTTTGGAATGCCACCAAGAGAATAAACCTGAAAGAAAAAAATCATAAAAGCAGTGTGTATACAATGTGGAATTTAAAGAATATCTGTAAAAATCATTATGTCTAGGCAAGGGGTTCAGAGTTAACTGCTTATGTGAAACTGGACTTAAGGCAATTTGCATTAATAGCATAACATTTAAAAGCGACAGACAGTTGACAAATACTAAAAATAAACTCAGATAAACCAACTGCATATATTAAAAAGCTGTGCCTTGGACTGCTTTCAAAACATTAAATATGTCACTGAATGTAGCTTCTTTGGGACAGTTACACAAATCCAGCTAGCACAGGAAACGACCCTTTTTTTCATGACACATAAGAGCATCACGAGCTAACTGAAGAGACTCAGCTGGCAAACAGTACTCCAAATGATCCATTATTTTTCATGGCACTTTCAATTACAAAGTTTTAAAAGTATCAGCTAAAGGTTTACACTGTATTAAAGAAGTCACTGGTTGCCAATGTAATGACTTCAGTACTAGTGTTACATAGTCCCACTCTTTCAAGTCACGCAGTAGACAAGCTAATATGTTTTGAACAAGCTGCCTCCTATCCCATAACTTTTTAACGAAACCCGCCAGTTCTTCCCCCAATAATGATTAAGTTGTTTCCAGGTACGCCAAACTGAGCTAAACAGCGCACAGTCCCCAAAGGTACTCCAAAGGAGACGGTTCTCCTGGTGCAGGAGAGCCAGGAGGGTATTAGGCGCAACCAACGCTTCCTCAAAGGCCCGAGGTGTATAGACTTCAGTCCCCCCCAACCAGTCTCCTAGATGCCAGGCCTGGCAAGCCAGGGCGTAAGCCCCAAGGTCGGGAAGCCCCAACCCCCCTGTCGCCAGCTACCCATCAAACGACCGAGGGAGATTCGTGCCCTCCCTCCCCGCCACAAAAATCCCCATAAAACCCCCTCCAACCGCCAGAGATCCCGTTTCAATAACCACACTGGGAGAGTCTGGAGCCAATAAAGTATCCGCGGCAATACAATCATTTTAATCACCGCCACACGCCCAGACAAAGAAAGGGGGAGGGACCTCCACGCCTGTACCTGGGCTTGGAGCCGAGTAAGAAGTCGATGGAAATTGCACCTATACAGGCAAGAGGGCTGACTGGTTAGCACAATCCCTAAATAAAGAAATTGGTTCTCCGCCCATCGCAAAGGAAAATCCCCGGACCAAAGGTCCCGCACCCGCCCCGACACATTCAAGGCTTCAGATTTATCTGTGTTAATGCAAAGGCCAGCAAACTGTCCAAACACATGAAATTCACGCAAAAGGAGAGGCAACGATTGACTGGGATTTGACAGGTGGACGAGAAGATCATCGGCAAAGGCCGACACTTTAAATTCATGTAAACCGATACGGACCCCACAGATCTCTTGCGATAACTCTACCCTACGTAGCCAATTTTTAAAAAGCATTCCAAAGGCGATTCGGGAAACTACAGACCGGTGAGCCTAACATCAGTACAGGGCATTATAAAGAACAAAATTACTGAACGTGTAGATAATCATGGTTTAATAGGAGAAAGTCAACATGTCTTTAGCCAAGGAAGGTCTTGTCTTAATAATCTGTGTTACATTTATGAAGGTGTGAATAAACAGGTACACAAAGGTGAGCTGGTCGATATAGTGTATCTGTATTTACAGAAAGCCTTTGACAAGGTCCCTCATGAGAGACTCTTAGTGAAGTTAAAAAGTCATGGGATAGGAGGCAGTGTACTATTGTGGATCAGGAACTGGTTAAAAGATAGAAAACAGAGGGTAGGGCTGAATGGCCAACTTTCTCGGTGGAGAGTGGAGTACGTGCTTAAGCTGTTGCTTTTTAACATATTCGTAAACAACCTGGAAATGGGAATAACGAGTGAGGTAATAACATTTGCAGATGACATAAAATTATTCAAAGCTGTTAAAACCCATAATGATTGTGAAAAATTGCAAGAGGACCTTAATAAATTGGAAGACTGGACGTCCAAATGGAAGATGAAAATTAATGTGGACAAGTGCAAAGTTATACAGCTAGGAAAGAACAACCAAAACTATGGCTACATGATGCAAGGTTCCACATTAGGAACCACCGCCCAGGAAAAAGATTTAGGTGTCATGGATAACACGTTGAAACCCTCCACCCAGTGTGGAGTGGCAGCCTAGAAGGCAAATAAAATGCTAGAAATCGTAAGGAAAGGAATGGAGAATAAAACAAAAAATATTATGCCTCTGTAGCGTTCTGTGGTCGACCGCACCTAGACTATTGTGTGCAATTCTGGTTGCCATTTCTTAGAAAGCATATAGCATTATTAGAAAAGGTACAGAGAAGAGCTACCAAAATGGTAAAATGGTTGGAAGGATAACCCTGTGAGGAGAAGCTTAAAAGGTTAGTGCTTTTCAACCTGGAAAAGAAATGGCTCAGAGGAGATTTGATAGAGGTCTATAAATTAATGAATAGAGTGAAACGGGTAAAGGTAGATAGATTTTTTATGCCATCAAAAAGTAGAAAGACTAGGGGACACACAATGAAGCTACAGTGTAACCCATTTAAGACTAATAAGAGAAAATATTTTTTCACTCAAAGTGTAATCAAACTCTAGAATTCATTACCATAGGATGTAGTAAAAGCTGTTAGTGTAGCTGGGTTTAAAAAAGGTTTGGACAAGTTCCTGGAGAGAATGGTCCATAAACCATTATTAAAGAGTACCCGGGTAATCCACTAATTGCAACCTGTGTGTCTTTTTGGGAAACTGCCTGTGACCTGGGTTGACCACTGTTGGAAACAGGATACTGGGCATAATGGACCTTGGTCTGACCCAGTATGGAATTTCTTATATTATGTAGCGTACATACTATATACAACTTCTCGCGAAATGGCAGATAATCATTTATGTTGCACTCAGTGCAAAAGATTAAAGAAACCTTTTGCTCAGAAATATATTTGAAGTGCTTGAATGTCAGTGTTTCTCTTCTGTCACATTCCTCTCTTTCTTTCTTTTTTTTTTTTTTTTTTTATTTATCGAAATTTTTACAAACTTACAAAGCAAGCATAAAGAAATATACTGATGATTCATTAAGAAAAGAATACAAAACAGAAAAGATATACAAAATAACAATATATCATACCTAGCCCACAATATGGGGAGAATATAATAACCATAATAAGAATCAAAAAGAAAAAGCCAAGAGTCATAACTCCTGAATTTCTAGACAGCTAAATTAACAATACCACCTATCCCAGTCCCTTCGTGTCAAGCCCCTCTTTATCACAAAGAAATGATTCAAGTTGAGTAGGATCAAGGAAAACAAACCTAGATCCCTGAAAAGTTAACAAGCACTTACAAGGATAACGAAGAAAAAAGGTGGCCGGCAGGGCAATCACTCTAGGTTTAAGGGCCAAAAAACCCTGTCTCCTAGTTTGAGTCGCCCTACAGACATCCAGAAATATTTGCACTTTCGCACCACAAAAAGGTACAGACATATTCTTGAAATAACTACGAAATACAAGAGCTCTATCTTGATCAGAAAGAAATGAAACCACCAAAGTGGCTCTAGAAGAAATATTATCTTGTGAGTCCTCCAGGAATTTGGTGAGATCAAGGTCAACCCCACCTTGAACCTCATCAAACCCCCCAGGGGAACCCCGAGACAGAACTCTACCAGTCAAATAATAAAGTTTAGAGAGACAGATGGAATCAGCTGAAGCCAATCCCAAAACCTCCCTAAAATACTTTCGCAAAAGTATTTCAGCGGAAAGCAACCGACAAAAAGGAAAATTCAACATCCTAACATTCTTTGCACGAGACAAATTATCATACTGTTCCATTTTGTGGTGTAAGACTAAGCTATCTTTAATATGAGAAGCATTCACAGCTTTAAGAGCCTGACACTGATTTTCACAATTAGTAATCTGCTTGGAAACAATCTCCACCTTATTATCCACTTCAGACAATTTAGCAGTAATCTCCGAAGAGAAACTGCAAAGTTGCACAACAGTAGGCACTAAGGAACTTTCAATACGGGTAACCACCTTCCAAATGTCAGCCAGAGTTACCTGCTCATCAGGCACTAAACTGGCTTCATTTGGAACGGGTACCCATACCACAGGCTTCAGTTTTTCCCCCGTTACCACCGGGGTATTCTGCTGAAACCGCATATCCTCTGAAATGGACAAAGGAGGAGAAGCATAGACTGGGGGAGAAGGTGGTGTCCGGTCTGGAGAGCTCAAGGACACCGGAGAGGGCCAGAGCACAAGAAAGTCAGGGTCAAGCGTAGCATCCACACCAGACAGTACCTTAACATGCTTGTCCATAGGGCCCACCGCAGGTTCAGCTGCCACAGCTGGCTCAGTCTTCTTACGTTTTCCCATCTCAATCCCCACAACCAGAGGACGATGACCCAGGCTCTTTGCTCCTTCGTTGCTCCAAGGGGCTCCCAAGGGGCGTGAAATGCCCCTTGTATCTAGCCCCTTCTATTGCCACCCCGACTAGCGCCTCCGGCTGCGCCAACCCAGGAAACCTTTTAAACAGGCCCCCGATGACGTCGGGACCGCCGGAGCAGGGGCCTGCCTCTCACCGGACCTCTGAACCGCCTCTCTGCTCTCTCCCCCACATTCCTCTCTTTCATATATTTAAGAAGGTCTCAGTGTTGCTCAAGTACTATCATTTGTTTTTGTATGTATCTAAGAGGGTAGGGGGAAAGGAGGACAAACAATAGAAACAAGATGTAGCAAAGCAGAGTCTAGACGAACCACTCTTTCCTTCACAAGTTCAGCATTTGGAAATCCATTATGCCTTCTTTTCTTGTGAACAAATCAGTAGTGTAGAAGCAGCAGCAGTTTACAGGTCCGTCACCCTGTCAAAATATTTGTTTTGATTTCTTAGCTGCAAAGATAACAAACCATTGCTACACTGCTTGAACTAAATACTTTAAATACTGTGCCATCGAAAGCCGTATTTTAGGACATAGAGGTCAGAATTGAGATGTCTAGGCCAGGGTGCTCAGTTCTGATGGCATTTTAGGAACAGTTCTGCTAAATGTGGAGCCATTTCTAAAATACATATCCATGTGCAGTAGGAGGGCCATTTCAGAAATCTGTTAAGTGCCGTCGAGTCCATGTCAACTCATGGTGACCCTCTGGATAGTTGTCTTAAATTGTGTTCAGTCTTCAGTCAGATGGTTCATTTTTGACACTGGCACATGTAGCTGCTGTTATTGTATTGATCCATTTCATTGCTGGCCTTCCTCTTTTGCGTTGACCTTCTGCCTTCCCAAGCATGATGTCGTTCCCTAATGATCTCTCTCTTTGCATAGTGTGTCCAAAGTATGAAAGTCGAAGTCTTGTCATCTGAGCTTCTAAAGAAAGCTTAGGTTTGATGATCTCTAGTACTGACTGGTTCGTTCATCGGGCAGTCCATGGTATATGCAGTATTCGCCGCCAGCACCATAATTCAAAGGCATCAACTTTCTTCCTGTCTCTCTTTTTCACTGTCCAACTTTCACATCCATATGATATGGAAAATACCATGGCTTGAACGAGTCAAATCTTTGTATGGAGAGAGACATATGCTCTTGAGAATCTTGTCTAGGTCTTTCATAGCCATTCTGCCAAGAGCAATGCGTTATCTAATTTCTTGACTGCTGGTTGCTCCTTTATTGATAGTTTATCCAAGTAGGTTAAAGTTGTCCACGATTTCAGTTTCTTCTCCTTCAACGATGAATTGTTGATTTTTGCCAGTTGGCATGATCTTTGTCGTCTTTACATTAAGGCGCAGGCCCATTTTAAGACTGTTCATTGATCGTGAGAAGCAAATGTTTCAGATCATCTTCACTTTCAGCCAGTAATGTGGTATCATCAGCATAGCGAAGTTTGTTGATGAGTCTTCCCCCAATCTTCACACCTCTGTTGTCTTCATACAATCCTGCTTCTCTGATGATTTATTCTGCATATAAATTAAACTAGTATGGGGAAAGTATGCAGCTTTGTCTTGCACCTTTGCTTATTTCAAACCATTCTGTTTCTCCTTGTTCTGTTTGAACCGTTGCTTCTTGATCAATGTACAGATTATGCAAGAGAACAATCAGGTGTTCTGGTATACCCATGCTTAATGTGGCCCAGAGTTTCTCATGGTTTACACAGTCAAAAGCCTTGCTGTAGTCTATAAAGCACAAATAGATATCCTTTTGGTATTCTTTAGTCTTTTCAAGGATCCATCTCACATCCATGATGTCTCTCGTTCCTCGCCCTTTCCTGAACCCTGCTTACAGTTCAGGTATTTCTTCTTCCAGATATGGTTGTAGTCTGTGTTGAACAATCTTAAGTAGAATCTTGCTGGCATGTGGGATCAGAGCGATTATGCAATAATTTCCACAGTCAGTTGGATCACCTTTCTTTAATATTGGTATAAACACAGATCTTTTCCGTCAGTTGGCCATGATGTTGTCGTCCAAATTTCCTGGCAGAGCATTGTAAGTATGGTAACAGCTGCATTAGTTTTCTGTAATACTTCTATGGGAATGCCATCAATGTCTGGTGCTTTGTTCTTTGATAAGGCTTTCAATGCTGCTTGGACGACTTCTTTCATCACCAATGGTTCCAGATCATAAGGTACAGGTTGAAAAGGCTGTTTGTTTGTTTATGTTTATTTAAATTTGATATACCGCTCAGACCAAAAAGGTATTAGAGCGGTTTACAATACTTCATCATTTAGAAAAAGAGAAAGGAACGCCAATTATAAAATAGGACAGAGTAGAGTACAGACAGTCAAGCAGATAAGAGGAGAAAGACACGGAACAGCACATTACCCAGATAAATAAGCAGGACTTCAATATAGCCTCCAGAGACCGACGCCACGAACCAATGCCTAAGGGCCACGCCAAAGGGCCCTCTGGCGAGGCCCTCAGGCGCAGGCCCGCAAGGTGCGGGCGCGCCCCGGCAAACGGAAGTGTTGGTCCACTTGATCATTATCATATAAAAACTCTGTATATTCTTTCCACCTTTTCTTGATCTTCTCAGCATCATTCAACATAGAACCTTGAACATCTTGTAACATTCCAATTCAAGGCTGGAATTTTTGTTTAACTCTCGTAGCTTTAGGAAAGCCAATCTTGTTCTTCCTCTAATAGTTTCTGCTTCTGTTTCCTTGCATGCGTCATTGTAATACTTTTCCTTGTCCTGTCTTACTGCACGTTGTAAATTTGTGATTCTTTTTTTCTCCTCTGGCTTTAGCTTCTCTGTGTTTTTGGGCAATTTTCAGTTTCTTCCTTCATCCATCCATTTTGGCCATTTTTGCTTTTTCACCTTTTGTAGAGACTTTTTGCTTTCTTCCAACACAACCTTCTTGATGTCATTCCATAACTCTTCTAGAGTTCTGTCACTTGTATCTAAAGCAGCAAATCGATTTTGCAGGCAGTCTTTAAATTCCAGTGGTATATTCTCAAGGTATATTTTCCTACATTCATGAGTGGCTTGCTCTTTTTCAACTTTAGCTTGAGTTTGCATACTAGTAGTTGGTGGTCTGTACCACAGTTAGCTCCAGGTTTTGTCTTTGATGTTATAGAGCTTTTCCATCATTGACTTCCACAGATGTAGTCAATTTGATTTTTGTACAATCCATTGGGTGAATTCCATGTGTACAGTCGCCACTTGTTTTGCTGGAAGAAGGCGTTTGAGATTAATAGATCATTGGTCTTGCAGAATTCTATCAGTCTCTCCAGCTTCATTTCTGTTGCCAAGTCCATATTTTCCAATCATTTTGCCGCTGTTTTTGTTGCCAGCTTTTGCGTTCCAGTCACCCATGATTATCAGGATATCTTGTTTGCATGTTGTCAATTTCAGCTTGTACCTGTTCCTAGAACTCAATTTCAGCTTGTACCTGTTCCTAGAACTCAATTTCATCCTCTTCTGCAGCTGTTGTTGGGGCATATACTTAAATTATAATTGTGTTGATAGGCATTCCTTATAGACAAATAGAGATTAAGCATTCTCTGACTGCATTGTATTTCATTACATTTCTTGCAAGTTTCTTCTTTATTATAAATGCAACACCATTTCTTCTTTGTCTTTCATTTCCAGCATAGTAGACCATGTGTTCATCTGATGCAAAGTGCCTAATGCCAGTCCATTTCTGTTCACTGACACCCAACAGATCAAGTTGTACATGTTCCATTTCATTCTTGACCACTTCCAACTTCCCTTGGTTCATGCTTCAAATGTTCCATGTCCCAATATGTAAGACTCTCATTTCCTGCGCAGCTACATCAACAGTCAGACATCCCGAGGGCTTTGATCCAACCACATCATAAATGTTAGCTTTACTCTGAAAAGTCTTCAGCTCCTCCCCAGTAGTTGGTTGAGTGCCTTCTGACCTGGGGGTCTGATCTTCCAGCACTATAGTGCAGTTTGTTTTGTTGTGACTATCCATTGGGTTTTCATGACAAGATACAGAAGTAAATTGCCAAGCTTTTTCTCCGTGCAGTTTAAGTTTAGTGTTGATGTTATGACAGAAATGTGATCCTCCACCGCCAACACTGTCCCATTCTGCTGCTGCTGCTGCTGCCCAAATGGGTGGTTTGTCTTGGTCTGGCACCTCAGCTGAGAACTGTCCATCTTGGGAGACCCTGCTAGTAATTAAATTACTGATAGCTTAGCCTTCAGCATCACTGATGCACACAAGTTCTCTCAGCACGACAAGCTGCACACCAAGTGAGATATACATGGGAAAAAGCAATTTACGTGTTTCACAACGAACGCATGTAAGTGTCAGCACGTATATGTGTATCTGAGTCAATTTGCAAAAGTGGACATGTAGATGCTCTTAAGTACAAAAGACTCTCTCTTACCTAATATAAATCCGGGAGGGGGGAGGGGAATAAACATTCTAAAAGAGATGACCAAAAGAAGCACTTTTTAAACTCTGTTCATGCCAGGGAGCAGGGTTAAATCTGGACATGGACAATTTCAGGCTTACATGTGTCTACCCTATATGAAATGGGGAATACATATAGATTTTTGGCCCACCCAGGACATGCCCCTGTCACCTCACCATCTACTTTCAACATGGTAGTCGGCCACGTATATATTTCACCATTTCTAAAATGGCAGTTTACACATGGATGCGATTTACCTGTATATATGGCTGCTTCCATTAGACCAGTCCAAACAAATGGGTTGTGTTCCCCTACCAGCAGATTGGTGGAGGCAAGGAACCCATGAAAACCCAGGTTTCAGTAACATCATTCCCATTCCTCTATTTGCCTCAGCCACCAGAGACCCCCCTCAGTATTTTCTTTTGTCTCCAACAGATGATGGATGGATTTTCTCTTCTCTGAAAAAAATATGAAGAATTTAGAGGAAAAGATTAATAAACACTTGTGACAGACCACTTTGAAGAGACTCTCACTTGAGCATATGGGAGGCTCCACTAGGCTGCGGTCTTTTTGATAGCCTTAGGATGAGGGAAAATGGTTCAGCTCCACGCTCTTACTCAGGAAAAAAGCCTGTTGAGCAGCCAGAAAATTGGAAGGATCTGGAAGGATGGAGGACTTCAACAGCCTCGCACAACCTCAACACTCCTTCCCTCCTCCTCTGCTCCCCCCTGCTCACTCCCAAAGATTGCAGAAGGCTCTCAGGAATCTGCCTGCCTGCCAGACACCTTAAACGCAGTACTACCAAGCCAGAGAAACAGTTTCAGAGGAGTAGAGCTGAGCCTGGCATGGATCCTCTGCCTGGGGCTCTTAGGGCATGAGTACAAAGGCTTGACCTCATCATTGTCCTTGTTGGAGGCTCTTGATGCAATTTGAGGTGGACTGCTGGCATCCGTTGGCACTGTCAGAGTTTCCTGCCATTTTCTGCATGTGCCGGGGGTGTTTTTTAAATTTCGTACTCCTGGCGGTTGCACAATCTTTGCGTGCATTCTGCCTGGGTGGCTCCAACATGAATTCATGCCCTAGTGCCTGTAACATGTTACAATAAAAGCTCAATTTAATGTGCACCTTTTGAACTGCCATGGCCTAACTGCCTGCTGTTGTGATAATACGTGCCTTAACTCTGTCTTCCAAGAAACTTTATTTGGCCTGGTGGCAAGCGAGGCACCTCATCTACAGCTTCTGGACTCTGCTTTTATTGCATGGCTGCTTCTGAATTGTCTCTGGAGGGCCTATTCACCCTCTTTCAGCTGGGAGATGCTGTTAGTTCGACCATGCCTGCCTCAGGGCAGGAGGTAATGGATGGCGTTACAGGTAAGGATATTCAGCCAACCGAGGCTCCAGTGACCATGCTGTGGGCCTCTGTCCATCCTCGAGGGGATCAACTACTATGCCCCCTAGTGTGGAGGATCATTTCCACGAGGAGATCTTCCAGAGTCCAGATTGTCCTCCCCTTGATTCTTTTTTATTTATTTATTTATTTATTTCAACTTCTTATATACCGCACTCTTTGACATCAGCGCGGTTTACAAATAACAGAAAGAAACCAGAACAACAGGCTGTTTGGTATTACATATAACAGGAGTATCAAACTTGGATAACATGGGGTAACTATTTACATGGAGTATATAATCTATTAGCTAGATAACATGCTCAAACTATTTACATAGAAGGCCTGGTCATTCTGGCATGGACATTCAGATCTTGTGGCCTCTGGTTTCCCCTGAGCACAGTCTTATGAGGGGTAGGCTGAGAGTAGAAGCCCTTTTCGATTGATAGCTAAGTGTCCCTGGCGCCCTCTGGATATGGGGATCATCAGGAATCTGTCTGAAATTTGGACTGTGGCTTGAATTGAGATGTTTGATGTGGGTGAAGTAGTACTTTTGCCTTCAGAAGCTTGTGAGGAGGCTGATGGTATCCACCTGTTCTGGGAGTAGGAACTGGAAATATTGATCCCAGAGTCTTATCCACTTTGAGCTTGGTGTATACTCCAGCCACGGAACAGGAACCGAAGAGGCATCTCCTCCTGCAAGGATTTCCCCAACTCCCCACTTAAGGGGCTAAGGGTGTATAAGAAGATGCATGCTCTCCCAGAGAGGGGGAGTGCGTTGTGAGTTTTGTTATGTCCAAGGTGGATACGCAGGTCACGGTTACTAGACGGATACCATTCCTGTGAAAGGCAGATTGGCCTTGAAAGATACTCTGGACTGAAAGGTGGATTTGTGTTGATGAACCAGTTGCTGCGATGACCGATATTCATTAGTTGGCAGTATGTGCAGACCTGACTTTTTGGGCCCTGCCCCAGTGGATTCAGTCTCTTTCGCAGGATGATTTTACCCTATTTTGGAATTTGCTACAGCCTTCCTTTCTGATGCCATGTACAAACTAGTACATCTAGCAGTGAGGGATTGTGCCCTGTCAACAGTGACATGGCATAAGTTTGGCTTTGACATAGGCAGCAGACTCCTCTTCCAAAGCTCGGTTGACATCTGGCCTTAGAAGGGTGCTTCTGTTGGGTCCAATTAGGAGAAGCAGGAAAAGGACCTGGGCGACACAAAATCTTCCACTTTGGTGGACAGGTCCAAGGGGCTGTGTAGCGAGGAGGAGCTCCTTTTCCATCAGCCTCTGCCCGATCCTTGCAAGAGCGCTGGTCGGACTCCTGGGGGTCTCAGGAATTTCTCCACTATCAGCCTGGAGAGGCCTTCTTCTCCTTATGGACTTCAGGCTCATCCTCAGTCCTTTCGGGGAGTGTGTGGGTCCAGGGACTCAGTCTCCTCCAGAGGAGGCTCCTTCTGGGCTGAGCACTGAAGTTTTGGGGGCCAGACATGCTTCAGGTATTCTTTCAGGAATGGGTCTGGGTTACTAAGGATTGCTGGGTGCTGGACACCTTTCAGTTTAGCTATGTCCTGGAATGCAAAGAGATGATTTTGGATACTTTAGACATCTCCCCTTGTGGGTCTGTGATCAAAAGTGCTGCTTTGCGGACCATCTTGGGCAAATTGCTGTGCCTAAACGTGGTGGTGTCTATCTCTCAGTATGAGCAGGTCAAGAACAGATACTTCATCTATTTCGTGGTTCCATAAGAAAAAAAGATGGTTCCTTAAGGCTCATTCTGGATCTCAAGGGGGTCAATGCGGCCTGCACTTCCAGATGAAAACCTTGCGCTCAGTCATTGAAGCAGTGCACTGAGGGGAATGCTTGGCTTTTCTGGATACGGCCGAGGCGTATATTCATATCCCAATCCAAGTGGATCAGCAAAGGTATCTGTGTTTTGTTGTGCTTGGCTCTTCCTATCAGTTCACCGATCTCCCTTTTGGACTATCCACCACCCCAAGGACATTCTTCAAGGTCATGGTGATGGCAGCTGTGGCACTAAGGGATCTGTGTCCATCCCTATCCGGATGACTGGCTCCTCTGGGCCTGTTGTCTTTTAGAGGCATTTCTGGTGGCATCCTGAGTGGTGTCCTTTTTGGGAAGCCTTGGCTGGGTGATCAATCTGGGAAAGAGCTAGCTGTTGACTTCCCAAGTCCCTGGAGTTCCTGGTAGCACATTTCGACACTCAAGTGGACAGAGTTTTCCTGCTAGATGAGAAAGGCAAAAGACTGTTTGATTGCCTGGCACTGTTCTGTGTGCAGCAGGCTCCCAGAGTCTTGGATTATCTTCAGCTCCTCAGATTGATGGCAGAAAGCATAGAGATGGTGCCGTGGATGCGTGTTCACATGTGGCCTCCAGCTGTCCTTGTTGACTTAGTGGTCCCTGAGTTCTCAGGAGTTCAAGTGCAGGCTCCCACTCCCGATGATGGTGAAGACCAATCTTCAGTCGTGGCAGCAGCCCTGTCATCTGAGGAAGGGCATGCCACTGGACGATTTCTTTCTGATCCTGCTGACGACAGATGCCATTCTCTCAGGCTGGGGAGCCCATTGTCCAGACTGTATGGTCCAGGGCCACTGGAACTTCAGGGAAGCAGTATGGACCCTTGCCTCGAAGTGATTTATGGACATCAGGCTGGCTATTCTGCGTGTCCGGCCCCAGGTCGAGGGCCAGGCAGTTAGTGTCTTCAGACAACGCCACACTGGTGGCTTATGTCAGTTGGCAGGATGGTATAAGGAGTGCCAGGGTAGCTCTGGAGATGGTTCTCCTGTTTACCTGGACAGAGAAGAATTTCCTAGCCTTGTCAGCTCAGCACCTTGCTGGGGTGGACAGTGTGGAAGCAGATTTTCTCAACTGTCACTCTCTGGATCCTGGAGAGTAGTTGTTGTCAGGAGGTGTTTCAGTTGATTCTACACCTCTGGGGTCTCGCCAAAATGGATCTAATTATAACTCACTCCAATGTCTGTTTGCCACTTCTTCAGTTGCCACATAGAGGCGGGTTCTGTGGACATAGATGCCTTGACCCAACCTTGGACAAGACAGCACTTGCTGCATGTGTTTTCCTCTGTGGCTTCTGGTGGGGCATGTGATTGAGTATAGAACACCACACAGACTGGATTGTTCTGGTGGCACCTGATCGACTGAGGAGAGCATGGTTCAGAGACCTGATGTGGCTCCTGCAGGCGCCCCCTCTTTAGTTGCCTCTATCTCGCTGCCCGGACATTCCACCTCCGTAGCTCCTGCTCAATCGGGGCAGTGGGAGCAAAAAGCAGCAAAGCCCGCAGCCCATAAAAGCGGCGTCCCTGCTCCCAGGGAGCCGCTGCCTGGACACTCCACCTCCGTAGCTCCTGCCCAATTGGGGCAGTGGGAGCAAAAAGCAGCAAAGCCCGCAGCCCATAAAAGCGGCGTCCCTGCTCCCAGGGAGCCGTTGCCTGGACACTCCACCTCCGTAGATCCTGCCCAATCGGGGCAGTGGGAGCAAAAAGCAGCAAAGCCGGCAGCCCATAAAAGCGGCATCCCTGGAGGGTGTGCCCGCGCCTGAGGGCCTCGCCAGAGGGCCCTTTGGCATGGCCCTTAGGCGCGGCACGAAGGCAAGCAGAAGGAAGCCAAACAAAAGACACAGCCTTGCTGACAGCACCACAGAAGAAATCAACAGAGAGCAGACAGAAGCGAAAGACGTCAGAAAGCAAGTAAACTCTAACAGGACTTCACAAAAATCTCCATGTTCCCTGTAAGTATTGTGTGTCATATCCCCTCGTGATAAATGTATCCCCCAATTGACCGCTTTGACCCAGTGAAAAGCGGAATATAAATACAGCTAAATAAATAAATAAAATAAAACATGCACGCAACATTGTTTCTCCCACTCAGCCTCCTCATCACACAACTCCTGCCACCAACCACACACTTCCACTACCCACACTCACTCACCATGGCGCCCACCAACCACTTGGACATACATAGAACCACAGTACACGCATAATGAGACACACAGACCATCAGTGACAAAAAGACAAACCAAACACAATTCAAACTCCCACACTAGTGCAAAGGAAACACACGAAACAACAAATTCTTCAAAGCATATAACAATAGAGCTCATAAACGCCAGATCCATATGCAACAAGATACACACAATAGCAGACCACATAGAAGACCATCAGCCAGACATACTTTGCATAACAGAGACATGGACCATCTGCCTTGCTTGCGGAGGCTCCAGCAATGGGCCCCCACTCAAGCAAGGAGACATCCATGGTGAGGACCCACTGGGGCACTAGTTTCTGAAAAGGCATGCCTGTCTGTAGGTGCTGTGTGGTTTTCTACCAGTTGAGCGACTCTGCGGACAGATCGTGCACACCCTGTCCTGAAACTGGCCCGTGGCTTGTATCCACTAGGAGCGGAGGCCCCACTGAGCTATCCTCACAAGAAGGCAGGCACTGGGGACAACATGGACTGCTGATGCCATGTGGCCGAGTAGACTGAGCAGGGAGCAAACCATCACAGAGCGGCGGCACTGCATGTCTGTGGCCAAAGCTATGAGGCGACTTGCCCTGTCTAGGGGAAAGAAGGCCTTGGCCTGGAGATTGTCCAGTGAAGTCCCTATGAACTTCAGATCCTGTGTAAGGGTCAGGTGGGACTTGGAGTGGCTTTTATCATGAACCCCATGTGTTATAGGACACTGATGGTGGGGGCCCATGGCCTGCTGCTGTACCTCTGCAGCCATGTTCCCTTTTATGAGCCAGTCATCCAGATAGGGGAAGACAAAAGTGCCCTGGAGACAGAAGAAGGCCACCACCTCTGCTAGGCATTTGGCGATTACTCTGGGTGAGGAGGATAGACAAAAGGATAGCACCCTGTACAGGTAGTGATCGCCCCTGACCATGAATCTGAGGTATTGCCAGTGGCTGGGATGAATAAGGATGTGGATATATGCATCTTTTAGATCCAAGAAGCACAGCCAGTCTCCCAGCTGGAAAATCTGAACTTCTTGAACTTCTGCACCAGGAATTTGTTTAGGTTTTGCGGGTCTAGGATAGGCCTTAGACCCCCAGTTCATTTTGGGACTAGGAAGTACTGTGAGTAGAATCCCTTGCCCCTTAGGTGATGGGGTACTGGTTCCAAGGCCTTGTCCGTGAGAAGATCTGCAAGTTCCTGCAGCAGCAGGGCCCGGTGCAGGGGAGCAAGAGGGCTCTTCTGGGAAGAATGGGGGAAGCATCTGGTCTAGGTGGAGAAAGTAGCCTTCTCTGACTACCTGGAGTGCCCAAGTGTCAATGGTGATGGCAGGCCATCAGTGGGCAAAGTGGACCAGACGTCCACCTGTGGACAGCTGACCTGCTGGGGGTGGAGGGGCTATGCCCTGGGAGTCAAACACACTTCCCAGGCTGTGCTGGAGCTGGCATTGGGGGTTGGAACCCTTCTGCTTGCATGGGCCCTGACCTGCTCCTTTGGGATGATGGCCCTGCTGAGGAACTGGAGCAGTCTGATACTGTGGGTATCCCCGGTAAGCCTGATCCTTCCTCAGGTATGAGGCTTTTTCCCTAGGGTTTTCCTCTGGGAAGGGTAGCAGTCTTGGAGAGTCGAGTCCTTTAAGGAACTCTGACTCCATCTCTGCTGCTCTCTCTGCCATGGGTTTGCCAAAGAGATTCACTTCTTGGCATGGGACATCGATGAGCTTGTCCTACAATCATTGCTCCAGATCAGATGACTGAAGCCACACTAGGCAACGGGCACCAATGCCCAGGACAGCTATCCTTGTGGTTGAGTCGAAGCCATCATATGCTGCCCAGTCAGATACTTCAAACACTCCAACACCCTTGGTCAGGTTTACAGAACTGTTGGAGATGGTCATCCTAGAGGCCAGTGGAGAACCCGGTAAGCTCCTTCAGCAAGTCCTGAAGGTACATGCCAATATAGAGCTGGTACGCTTGGATCCAGCAGGCAAGTATTGAGCCCTGGTAGCACTTTCTACCGAGGGCATCGAGGGTACGGGCCTTCCTGCCCAAGGACACCAAATGCGTCTTCTGACTCTTGAACCAATGTATGGCCGACTCCATTATCATGGAGTTATGGGGCAACTGCAGCTTCCTGAAGCTGGGACCTCGCCAGACTTGGTACATCACATTGAGTCAATAGCTGACTATGGGCACCAATGCCGGCATCTTCCACATGCGGAGGAGAAGTCTCTCAAGGATGGAGGGGATGGGAATAGCCTACTTCAGCAGGGTATCGTTTTAGAAAATCTCTAGCTCCTTTGTGCGAGGATTCTCCTCTGACTCCATGGAGATGACCGGTGCTCTCGACATGTCCCGAATGAAGTCGAGGAATGAAATGTCCTCGAGTGGTGACCAACGCTGGGTCGCTGTAGGGGATGGGTTCAATGGAACATTACGGTGTTTGTTGGAGTCCGAGGATATGACATCACCAGACACTGAGTTGGAGTAGTTGGTGGAGGATTCATGTCAGGTTGGGCCTGTGGGGCAGGACCCGAGTCGGAGGGCCATGACAGCTTCGTGGCTGGAGCCATGAGCACTAGCCAGTGGGAATTTCATTCCCAAGGACTGGGACTGTGATCGAGACCTCTGTTAAGGATCGACTCGAGGCGATGGGCTCACAAGGATCTGCTTGACAACTGGGCGATTTGGGCATTGGCACCTGCTGCGTGGTGAGGAAGGCAGAGGAACTGCACTCTAAAGCCACCATCTTGATTTCCCACTCAAGAGGTGTCAGAGTCTTCGATCTGGACACCGGGGTTACCTCAATGAGTGTAGCCTCGGGTGTCTGATGCTGATCACTGGAGGCATCCAAATTCTTCTGAGCAACCTTGGTCAGCCGCTCCCGCTCCGACTGCTCAGGTTTTCTGCGAGGATTACGGGCCCTAGCGCGGGGAATGCCTACCTTGTTCAAGTCACGATAGGAGATCGAGGATTTCTTCTTCTGTTCGCACTCCGGGGAACCCCTGTTGGAAGCCCTGCGGCCCCAATCAGTAGCTGAGGGATCACTGCATGATTCCCAAGATTCGGATGGGGCCCTGTAATGTGGAGTCACTGGAGACTCCAGGGCAGACTGACCTTTTGAAGATCTCATTGTGCTTCATCTGATGGAGTTGATGGCCTTAGTGGACATCTTCCTGCAAAGGCTACAGGTCATGGTCAGCCCCTAGACACTAGAGGTAGCAATCATGTGCATCGGTGAGGGACATCATCTCTGTGCACTGATCACACTTTTTAAAGCTGCTAGCCACCGGGGTAAAAAAATACCCTGGTGAAGTTAAAGACCCAGCCATCAGTGGAAAAAAGGCGCAAATCCGTGCAGAGGGAAAAACTACAAAAACAGGTCTGGGATGCGATGCGGGGGCAAGTGAGCTTGGAGGCAGGAAAGGAACCAGTCGCAACTGGAGGAAAAAAGGAAACACTTCACTAAGAATTTAATCAACTATTTCCGGGGAAAAAAAATCAGACACATGTCCGGTGGGCTCCACAGAAAAAAAAAGGAGACTGAGTGAGCTGGCACCCTCGGGCAGGAAGGGGACCATGCATGCATGGTGTCATCGCCCAAAGGCTTTCTTTGAAAGCTGGGGAGATGCTTCTGCGATGATGTCACCCATATGTGAGGACTGACTTCCTGCTTGTTCCTAGAGAATAAAATTTAAGAACCTTGGAAAGTCCCAGATGTGGTCATTCTTCATTGCTAGTTTTCTTTTGCATACATCCAATGAAAACTGAAGTCTGGAGACACTCATGATTCTGGCCTTCAGACGTTCTTTATGATATACGAGGTGTAACAAAAGAAAAAACTTTCCT
This sequence comes from Ichthyophis bannanicus, assembly GCA_033557465.1. Lineage (NCBI taxonomy): Eukaryota > Metazoa > Chordata > Amphibia > Gymnophiona > Ichthyophiidae > Ichthyophis > Ichthyophis bannanicus. Next base: position 408,901,615 of record CM066037.1, read on the forward strand.
ATAAATGTTTTATTACAAAATCTATAGAGAAATTATGCATTGTCCCCTTCAAAGTAATCCCCCCCAGAGTTAAAGCACTTCCGCATTCGCTTCTGTCACGTATGGAAGCACTTGGTAAAGTCCTCCTCCTTAAGGTCCCTCAGTTCCCTTGTCACAGTGGCCTTGATCTCTTCTACAGAGACAAAATGAGTTCCTTTGAGCACAGTCTTCAGCCTGGGGAAGAGCCAGAAGTCACACGGTGTGAGATCTGGGGAATAAGGAGGGTGGTCAAGAGCTGTGATATGTTTGTTGGCCAAAAACTGCCCCACACTGAGCGCGGTGTATGCGGGAGCATTGTCTCTTCATGGAGCCCGCCTGCTGCGCCGAATCCAGTTATGGGGGAGACTGGGGACCTGCTGGTAGAAGTGCTGGTTGACTGTCTGACTCTCAGGCACAAACTCATGATGGACCACTCCCTTCTGGTCGAAGAATGCGATCAGCATGACCTTGATCCTTGATTTGGACATGCATGCCTTCTTGGGTCTGGGTGACAGTCAAGTCTTCCACTGCAGGCTCTGTCTCTTGCTTTCAGGGTCGTACTGGAAGACCCAAGTCTCACCTCCTGTGATGACTCGGCCAACGAACTCTGGATCTTCTCCGATCTTCTCTAGCAAGTCTCGACCAACACTGACCCGGTGCTCCTTCTGGTCTTCTGATAAAAGCCTGGGCACCATCTTGGCACACACCTTCCGTATCCCCAGCTCCTGCACCAAGATGGTCCACACTGACTCCCTGTTCAGGCTGAGCTCCTCAGCTATCTTCCGCACCATCAATCTGTGATCACACCGCACCAGCTAGTTCACTCTGTTAATGTTCTCAGCCGTCTTTGTCATGGAAGGCCATCCTGACTTGGGGTCATTCTCTACCTGCTCATGGCCAGTCTTGAAGCATTTGTGCCACTTGAAGACTTGCAGCCTTGACATTGCATCTTCTCCATAAGCCTTTTGGAGAAGTTGGAGACACTCAGTTTGACCCTTCTCCAACTAAACCAGAAATTTCAAGTTGATAACAAAGCAATGGAGCAGTGTGCTACAAAAAAAACCAACAACCTGAAAAAGAAAAACAGAGTGAGATGAAAAATATTACAGCAGAATAGTGGTGAGATGTTGCACAACACAGTGATAAGTGGTTAGCCAATTGTCATTGAGTCATGGGCATGGCTGCCACAGTCTCATTTCTTTTTTGTCACACCTCGTACATGAGACGCTTGCCGTGGACAGAATCTCTTTGGAGATAAGGTGCAAAAAGTTTCAAATTTAATAAAGCAGCAATGGATACCCTTAAGACCCTTTCCAGGCCTAATGTTAACCCAGCCTCCTCTTCATCTTAAAAGACATTATAGCAGAGAGCAAACAAATACCTTACTGGGTCAGACCAAGTTCCATCAAGCCCAGTATCTTGTTTTCAACAGTGGCTAATCTAGGCCACAAGTACTTAGCTGGTTCCCAAAGAGGCACACAGGTTCCACAATGCTTGTCCTGGGGCAAGCATTGGATTTCTTGGGTCCTTTTTAATAATGGTTTATGGACCTTCCCTTGTCCAAATCTTTAACCTCCGCTATGCTAACAGCTTTTACTACATCCTCCAGTAACGAGTTTGAGTACACATTGAGTAAAATAATAATTTTCTCTTATTAGTCTTAAATGAGTTGCATTGTAGCTTCATTGTGTGTCCTCTAGTCTTTCTACTTTTTGATGGCATAAACAACCGTTTTATGTTTACCCATTCCACTCCATTCATTAATTTACAGACCTCTATCATATCCTCCCTTAGCCGTCTCTTTTCCAGGTTGAAAAGCCTCAACTTTTTACATCTCTCCTCATAGGGGTATTCTTCCATTTCCTTTACCAGTTTTGTTGCTCTTTGTATCTTTTCTAAGTCAGTTATATCCTTTTTAAGATATGGCAACCTGAATGGCATACAATATTCAAGTTGTGGTCACACCATGGAACAATACAGAGGCATTATATCATCTTTTGTTTTAATCTCCAAAGGAGATCAAGTTAATCTCATAGGCATAGGTATCCTCCTCTCTCATATTCTTCCCAAGCTAGACATAGATCTTGCTTTCATCCTTATTAGCAGAGAGCCTAGAAGACCCAATCAGTTCCTCAGCCAAAAGCCAGGGATAAGGTATTGACTGACTCCATGAAAACATAACCAGTATTCCAGTGTCTATACTGGTCAACATGCCAGTAGGAGGGAGGCTACAATTTTATGTAAACTGCTGTCCTAACCTCTGATTGTTGGGTTCTAAAGGTTGTCTGATTAGGAATACAGCTTTCATCTGACTGTTCCACCAAATTGCCCAAAAAGAGCTTCTTAGACAAGCTCTCCGCATAAGGGCATACCAATCCAGGGGCTCTCTTCCCTCTTAGAGGCCAATGCAGTCAAATCCCATCCACCAATGGAAAGAGGAAGGGATTCTACTCTAATTATTTCCTGATCACCAAGATGACGCAGGTGGATGGGGAGGATTCCATCCCATCCTAGACTAAAGAGCCCTGAACAAAAATCTTGTTTGAGAAAAGTTTGGATTGATTTGCTTAGGCACCCTTATGCCATACCTCCAAAAACTGGCTATTTTTTCTAGACCTGAAGATTGGTTGTCCAACTAAATCTTTTTAATGCAAATGGACAACCAGGTAGCAATGTGCTACCTCAATGAGCAGGGTGGAACAAGATCCTATCTCCTGTGTTGGGGAACTGTCAGGATGTGGAACTGGGCTATCTTGCACAGATGACCCTTATGGCTGTATACTTGGCAGGGGACAACAATACCTTGGAAAACAGTCACATTCTTCAACCACACAAGTGGTCCCTGAATATGGTGGTAGCTCAAGGAATCTTTCAAAATGTGGGTTATCCTGTAAATAGACTTGTTTGCACCATCAAACAGGAAAGTGAACATAAGAACATAAGATATGCCATACTGGGTCAGACCAAGGTCCATCAAGCCCAGTATCCTGTTTCCAACAGTAGCCAATCTAGGTCATACGTACCTAGCAGTTTCCCCAAAAGACACAGGTTCCGCAATGCTTGTACTGGGTCAAGCATTTTTTTTTTTTTTTTTAATTTAGCTGTATTTATATTCCGCTTTTCACCGGGTCAAAGCGGTCAATTGGGGGATACATAAGAACATAAGAACATAAGATATGCCATACTGGGTCAGACCAAGGTCCATCAAGCCCAGTATTCTGTTTCCAACAGTGGCCAATCTAGGTCATATGTACCTAGCAGTTTCCCCAAGGGACACAGGTTCCACAATGCTTGTATTGGTAAGCATTGATATCCTGGGTCCCTTCTTAATAATGGCTTATGGACCTTTCCTCCAGGAACTTGTCCAAACCTTTTCTAAACCCAGCTACACTAACAGCCTTTACTACATCCTCCGGTAACAAATTCCAGAGTTTGATTACACGTTGAGTGAAAAAATATTTTCTTTTATTAGTCTTAAATAGTTTACCCTGTAGCTTCATTGCATGTCCCCTAGTCTTTCTATATTCTGATAAGGTAAACAATCGATCTACATTTACCCGTTCCACTCCGCTCATTAATTTATGGACTTCTATCATATCTCCCCTCAGCCGTCTCTTTTCCAGGTTAAAGAGCCCTAACCTTTTTAGCCTTTCTTCATAGGAGTATCCTTCCATCCCCTTTACCATTTTGGTGGCTCTTCTCTGAACCTTTTCTAATAACTCTATATCCTTTTTAAGATACGGCGACCAGAATTGCACACAATATTCAAGGTGCGGTCTCACAATGGAACGATATAGAGGCATTATAATATCCTTTGTTTTATTTTCCATTCCTTTCCTTATCATACCTAGCATTCTATTTGCTCTCTTGGCCGCCGCTGCACACTGGGCTGAGGGTTTTAACATGGTATCCACAATGACGCCTAAATCTTTTTCCTGGGTGGTGGTTCCTAATGTGGAACCTTGCATCGTGTAACCATAGTTTGGGTTGTTCTTCCCTAAGTGCATAACCTTGCACTTGTCCACATTAAATTTCATCTGCCATTTTGATGCCCAGTCTTCCAATTTATCAAGATCCTCTTACAATTTTCCACAATCCTCTTGGGTTTTAACAACTTTAAATAGTTTTGTGTCATCTGCAAATTTGATAACCTCACTCGTTATTCCACTTTCCAGGTCATTTATGAATATGTCAAAAAGCAGCGGACCCAGCACAGATCCCTGGGGTACACCACTATTCACCTTTCTCCATTGGGAAAATTGGCCATTTAGCCCTACCCTCTGCTTTCTATCTTTTAACCAGTTCCTGATCCACAATAGTACACTGCCTCCTATCCCATGACTCTTTAGTTTTGCCAAAAGTCTCTCATGAGGGACCTTGTTAAAGGCTTTCTGAAAGTCCAGATACACAATATCAACCGACTCACCTTTGTCCACCTGATTATTCACTCCTTCAAAAAAAAACCCTGGAACCCTTTTTAAAAATTGGTGTTACATTGGCGATCCTCCAATCTTCAGGTATTAGAGATGATTTTAATGATAGTTCACAGATTACTAATAGCAGGTCTGCAATCTCATATTTCAGTTCTTTCAATACCCTTGGATGTATACCATCCGGCCCAGGTGATTTGCTACTCTTCAGCTTATCTAATAGTTGTAATACATCTTCTCGATGTATCGATATTTCCTTCAATTCTTCTGCACCTTTAAATACCACTTCAGTCATGGGTAACATCCCTACATCTTCCTCAGTAAAGACTGAAGCAAAGCATTCGTTCAGTCTCTCCGCTATCGCCTTGTCTCCTCTTAGTGCTCCTTTAACCCCTTTATCATCTAATGGGCCAACTGACTCTCACAGGTTTTTTGCTACGAATGTACTTGAAAAGGTCTTTATTTCGCGTTTTTGCTTCTGCACAAGCTTCTTCTCAAATTCTCCCTTTGCCTGCCTTATCAATGCCTTGCATTTGACTTGCCAGTGCTTGTGCTGTTTCCAGGTTTCGTCGTTTGGCTCTTTTTTCCATTTCCTGAAAGATGCTTTTTTGGCAACAGCCTCTCTGACCTCAACTTTAAACCATGCTGGCAGTTTTTTGGACTTCTTTCCACTTTTCTTAAAGCGTGGAATACAGCTGGTCTGGGCTTCCAAGATAGTATTTTTCAACAGCCAAGCCTGATGTACGTCTTTAACCTTTGCAACTGCTCCTTTTAGTTTTTTCTTGACTGTTTTCCTCATTTTATCATAGTCTCCCTTTCGAAAGTTAAAAGGTAGTACTGTGGATTTCCTTACTATCCCTCCTCCACTAATTAAATCAAAGGCGATCATGCTATGATCACTATTGCCAAGTGGCCCCAACAACCTTATCTCTTGCACTAGATCTGGTGTTCCACTAAGGATTAGGTCTAATATGGCTTCCCCTCTGGTCGGTTCATGAACCAGCTGCTCCAAGAAGCAGTCATTTATTTCATCTAGGAACTTTATCTCCCTAGCATGTCCTGACGTGACACTGACCCAGTCGATACCGGGGTAGTTGAAATCACCCATTATTATTACTGTGCTGTAACTTTTGTTAGCTTCCTTGATTTCTTTGAGCATTTCATCATCCATTTGGTCATTCTGGCCAGGCGCTCAATAGTACACCCCCACTGCCATTGCCTTCCCCCTTTTACATGGAATTTCAATCCATATAGATTCTACAGCAGATTTTGTTTCCTGCAAAACTTTAATCCTTTCTGACTCAATGCCCTCTCTAACATAGAGAGCAACCCCTCCACTAATTTGATCAGCTCTATCATTACGATATAGTTTGTACCCAGGTATCACAGTGTCCCACTGGTTGTCGTCCTTCCACCATGTCTCTGATATTCCAATCATATCTAACCTTTCATTTAGTGCTATATATTCTAACTCTCCCATCTTATTTTTTAGACTTCTAGCATTTGCATACAAGCATTTTAGAGAATGTATTTTATCCATATTAATTTGTCTGTTAGACATGAGTAATTTGGGATCTTTAAGCTCTGTCTGCTCCATACTTGAGGGCATTTGGGCTACTTTACTCATTTAACACGAGGGGATATGATACACATACGTTAATACTTACAGGGAACATGGGCAATGGAGGGTTAAGTGGCTTGCCCAAGACCACAAGGAGTGCCTATAGGACTAGAAATCCCAGTCCCTCCAGCCTGAGATTGCTGTCCCCAGGTGGGACTTGAACCCCCGGCCCTCCGGCCTGAAGTACTTTGTCCTAACCACTAGACCACTCCTCCCTCCTGATATCCTGGGTCCCTTCTTAATAATGGTTTATGGACCTTTCCTCTAGGAACTTGTCCAAACCTTTTTTAAACCCAGCTACACTAACAACCTTTACTACATCCTCCGGTAACAAATTCCAGAGTTTGATTACATGTTGCGTGAAAAAATATTTTCTTTTATTAGTCTTAAATAGTTTACCCTGTAGCTTCATTGCATGTCCCCTAGTCTTTCTGTATTCTGATAACGTAAACAATCGATCTACGTTTACCTGTTCCACTCCGTTCATTAATTTATAGACTTCTATCATATCTCCCCTCAGCCGTCTCTTTTCCAGGTTAAAGAGCCCTAACCTTTTTAGCCTTTCTTCATAGGAGTATCCTTCCATCCCCTTTACCGTTTTGGTGGCTCTTCTCTGAACCTTTTCTAATAACTCTATATCCTTTTTAAGATACGGCAACCAGAATTGCACACAATATTGAAGGTGCGGTCTCACCATGGAACGATACAGAGGCATTATAATATCTTTTGTTTTATTTTCCATTCTTTCCTTATGATACCTAGCATTCTATTTGCTCTCTTGGCTGCCGCTGCACACTGGGCCGAGGGTTTTAACATGTTATCCACAATGATGCCTAAATCTTTTTCCTGGGTGGTGGTTCCTAATGTGGAACCTTGCATTGTGTAACCATAGTTTGGGTTGTTCTTCCCCAGGTGCATAACTTTGCACTTGTCCATATTAAATTTCATCTGCCATTTTGATGCCCAGTCTTCCAATTTATCAAGATCCTCTTGTAATTTTCCACAATCCTCCTGGGTTTTAACAACTTTAAATTGTTTTGTGCCATCTGCAAATTTGATTAACCTCACTCGTTATTCCACTTTCCAGGTCATTTATGAATATGTCAAAAAGCAGTGGACCCAGCACAGATCTCTGGGGTACACCACTATTCACCTTTCTCCATTGGGAAAATTGGCCATTTAGCCCAACCCTCTGCTTTCTATCTTTTAACCAGTTCCTGATCCACAGTAGTATACTGCCTCCTATCCCATGACTCTTTAGTTTTGCCAAAAGTCTCTGATGAGGGACCTTGTCAAAGGCTTTCTGAAAGTCTAGATACACTATATCAACCGACTCACTTTTGTCCACCTGTTTATTCACACTTTCAAAAAAAACATAACAGATTATTAAGACAAGATCTTCCTTGTCTAAAGCCATGTTGGCCGTCTCCCATTAGGCCATGACTATCTACATGCTGAGTAATTTTATTCTTTATGATGGTTTCTACCATTTTTCCCGGTACTGACATGAGGCTCACCGGTCTGTAGTTTCCCGGATCACCCCTGGAACCCTTTTTAAAAATTGGTGTTACATTGGCGATCCTCCAATCTTCAGGTATTAGAGATAATTTTAATGATAGTTCACAGATTACTAATAGCAGGTCTGCAATCTCATATTTCAGTTCTTTTAACACCCTTGGATGTATACCATCCGGCCCAGGTGATTTGAAACTCTTCAGTTTATCTAATAGTTGTAATACATCTTCCCGATGTATCGATATTTCCTTCAATTCTTCCGCACCTTGCCACACACCCGCTCCCTGGACCTTAAGGGTTTCAGGAGGGGGTGGGCCTTGGATGCCCTTCAGGGTTGAGGTTGTAGTTGTGTGTGTGCTCAAGCAGTAAGGCAGGCAAAGAAAATTTCTTGGATGAGGTTTATTTCTCCCGCTCCGCGGTTGAAATGCAACAGAGGCAAAAGAAGATAAAATTGCCAAAACAAGAATGAGGAAAAACAAGGCTTTTCAGTGCTGGCTAAATGTCCATTATCTTCAGGGTTTCACATTCATTAGGCATGTGACCTTTGCTTTACTAAACAAATTCTGGCAAAACAACAGTGCTCCTGAGATACAAACAAATTATGCTTTAACTTATTCACTTTTCATAAGCTTTTCCGCAATGCAAACATTCAGGTCACTTCTGTTATATTTCTTCATATAACCATTAAACCTTTGCCTTAAATATCTTTCTCAATGAGACAGGTTGAGCAATCCATGGGCTGGTCTTGCTCTATGGATGGCTGAAAACAAACTAGTGGCATTTCCACCTCACAGCTGTTTTCAGGCTGTGCTAACTTATAGCTAGGAATTGCTCTGCTCTCAAGAAATTCTCTGAAGTCTTTAAGAAGTAATTCAGCCTGCGTCTTTCCTGGGCTAAGCTGATAAACTGCTTCTTCTTTAGGTAAATATTTGTTTGAGTTCCTTATCTCAGGATAATTAGTAATGCTGTATCTACTAGGACAACAATTCAGCGTGCTAGAAGTATCCCTCCCCCACTTGTCTCTGAACGTAAGTGCCGGGGTTAAAACTTCAGCTGTGCTTGGAGAGTGTCTAAAGAGTGCTTCAAACGTTGAACCGTCAGGCTTTTCCTGCCTCACGTCTCTGCAATATGACTCAGCTGTTTTCTTCCTATTAGTTTCTCTGCTAAACGTTTCAGCTGGCTTGTGAAAATAGGTGGGACGGCTTAGACAATTTTCATGCTGAACCCAACTGCCACCATATTGACCGACTTTGTCCTGGCTTTTAAAATCAGCTTTCACTCTGGCTGGCTTCACACTGTTAAACTTGCTAGCTGTATTAACCCCACCGTGTACCTTGTGCTGAGGCTTCCTCCATGAGAATACTTTGCCCCTCTGCCTTCTGTTCCACGGCTCTGCTTGGTCCTCCAGAAGCCTGGGCTGTAACCTTGGGTCTCTCAGTGCTCTGAAATCCTTCTCGTCACAGAAGATTCTTTCTGCCCCTGAATCTCCCAGGTACCTGCCTCCTGAGTCAAAATCCTTCCTTAGTGAATCACAGCAGCTTAGTGTGTCTCTCTCCAAGTCTTGGACTTGTCAGACGGCTGCCTGGGTGAGAATGTTCACAGTCTTGGCAAAGGCATATATCAATATGGTTTGCAAGGGATTGTGGGAAATGCAGTCCATTCACACCAGACACAGCCACTCACAATAATTAGTTGTGCTTGAGTGTAAAGCCAATAAGATATTTATTTATGGGGTTATTTCTCCCAACACAGATATGCTTGGTAGCACATAAAACAGGATACTTGCTTTCAGTGTTAAACTTGGAAAAACAAAAATCAGGAAAACAGATGAACTTGTCAGGCAATCAAATGAAAAGAATAAAGACCTGGTTGGTAACAAACTGGTCTTTTCTGTAGGCTTTAGCTAATTTTTTCTTAGCAGTGTTTCAAACAAGCAAAACCCACAAAGAAGGGAAAAACTGTTTTTTTCAGGTTAACTTCTTATATCTTCACACATAGATTCAGAAGTGATTTCCTCAGAGCTCACAAGTAATTAGGTAAGGCTCAATTGCTAGCAGTTACCCAGCTGAAACCCCTTAGCTGGCTTGCTTTCTACTGCATGGCTCAAAATCCTACTCAGTAGCTTTTCTGAGTAGATTAAAGAACAAGTTTGTATTTCTTTCTGATGGTTGTTGTATCTTGTAACAGAAAATTACCAAAGGAGTTTAGACAGAGAGCAATCCATATATTCACAGCCTATATCTAAGACTTCTCCCCCTTCTATAACAATCATGGGTTCAATATCATGGATTGGCACAGAGGAATTTCTCAATGGAGCACTTTTAGGAGAATACTTGTTTCCCTGCTGTCTTTCAAGGTTATAGCTAGGGCATAGATCAGTGTTCATACCTGAGCTTCCATTGCTGTTAGAGTTCCTCTCTAAATAGCCTGGCCAGTATGTAGCCCAGTTCTTATATCCAGCCTTCCAATCCAGATCCCTGGACACTGGATCTCTCTTCACATACCTTCTGGCACGGGTCCTAGGGTCCCTTCCACGTGCAGCCGTCTCCCTCACAGGTACCGTCTGGAGATTCCTAGCTCTGCAGCACCATTCCTCTGGCTTTCCCCAGTCCAATGGTGTATGCTGGCCCTTTGAATGTCTCCCAGTATACGTACTGCTCTGGACTCCTTTAGACCTTCCAAATGCTTTTCTCTTCTTTCTTCCAAAGGGTTTCTTGCCCTTTCTGTCCGTCCGCTCTGGCTTCTGCTTCTGATGATCCTCCAGATGAAACTGAGGATGAGGATCTCCAAGCTAATTCTGAGGATGAGGATCAAGATGAGGATAATTCTCTGTAGAATAAACTCTACCTTTATTCTGCTTTGATGAGTGCTCCACCTTAGCACAGCGCAGCTGTGCTGAATCAGGCCCTGCCCTTTGAGATGAGTGCTTGGGGATTACCTCATAGCCCTCATTGAACACACGTTTCCTCACTTCAGCTCCTCTAATGGCTGTTGGAAACCTGGTGCATTCTGGGACTGGTAGTCTTATGGAAAAATTCTGTTTTCTTATTTCTACCAGAACTGACAGGTTGCTTGTTCAGAGTCACTTCACCTTTACTATAGCTCCTTCCTGAGCTATGATAAGCTTCCTTATCACAGACTTGAACCTGGTCCTCTTCCTCTAACTGTTGTTCCCGTCCTCCCTCTTCTTCTTCTTCTCTTACTCTCTCTGTTTCTGAGTGCTTAACAAGCTCCTCGTGCCTTGCATTGCCCGCCTCCTGCTTGGGCGTGCCCAATCAGGGACTTTGCTTCTCTCCTCCCCTGAGGTGAGCTGTGTTTCCTGATTAGCCATGTGGTTTTTTTCTCTCTGAAGAGAAAATCCTGCATTCTCTTGCAGTACCGGTTCTCTCCACCGGATCACTATCTATTTCCATAGCTTGTTGGGAAGCTACTACGTCACAACCTTTAAATACCACTTCAGTCATGGGTAACATCCCTACATCTTCCTCAGTAAAGACCGAAGCAAAGAATTCATTCAGTCTCTCCGCTATTGCCTTGTCACCTCTTAGTGCCCCTTTAACTCCTCTATCATCTAAAGTGCCTCAATTTTTTTCCAGGATAGGGACACAGGGCCAACTAGTTTTTTGATGCCTTTTCTTTGATTACTCTAATATCAAAAACTGTCCTAAAACTCAGAAGGGACCAGGGCACCATGTTTTCTCATAGGCCCCTACTAGCCGACAAGTGTACGACAAGTGTATGAGGTGCAATCAAAAAGCATCAAGACTTGTACAACACACACTCAGTCTTATTCACAGCAGTCCCCTTCCAATATAACACACTTCCTCCAGTGTTCCTGCCACTGCTGGAAACAATTTTGAAATGCCTCTTTCGTTTTGGTATGCTTAATGGTTTAAAAGTTGTCAAATCTCCTTCCTTTCAGTGGTAATTTCAGTTTTGGAAACAAGAAAAAGTCATAGGGTGCAAGGTCAGGCGAGTACGGAGGCTGATGGACTTGCTTGATTTGTTGTTTGGCCAAGAACTGCTGGACAAGATGAGATGCGTGTGCTGCGGCGTTATGTTGAAGCAGCCATTCACCATTCCTGTGCCACTGTCAAGGAGTTAGAACTTGGAAGTAGTACTCCTTATTGATGGTTTGACCTTTTGAAGCATGCTCATGATGAACAATACCCTGAATCAAAGAAAACAGAGCATGACCTTGACATTGCTCCTTACCTGATAGACTTTCTTGGGTCTGGGAGAGTTTGGAGTCTTCCACTGTGAGGAATGAGCCTTATTTTCAGAGTCATAACCGTAAACCCACGATTCATCACCAGTAATAATCCTTTTGATGAAATCAGAGTAATTTTTGACACATTCCAACAACTCCCTGACTGCAAACAGTCTTTTTGGTCAGGGAACAGGACTTTTGGCCTGAATTTTGTAAACACACGTCTCATCCCCAAATTGACAGTAAGAATAGAGTGTACCGACCCAAAACTGATGTTCATGTCCTCAGTAAGCTCCCCGATTGTCAATGGATGATTTGAGTGTATTGCAGCACACACTGCTTCAGCTTTGTCTTCATTCCTGCTCGTGGCTGGCCTTCCAGAACATTCATCACTGTCAACACTTTCGCAGCCCTCTTGGAAACGTTTGTACCAGTCAAATCGAGCATGACTCATGCATTCATCGCCATACACTTGCTGTAACTTGGCATAAGTCTCTTTGCACACATCTCCAAGTTTCTGGCAAAATTTAATGCAAATTCACTGTTCAATGTTTTCACTCATCACAAATCTGACAAAATGCTTTTACACGATACCAAACATCACGTGATTAAAAAAATACAGCTACACTCTGCTCATGCAGAGCACATAACTAGGTCACTGCATGCTTAACAGCATCGTGGTGCAACGTATTGTTATATAGCTACACAAGAAGTCCCTATACTTTCTGATCACACCTTGTAGTTTCCTCCTCTTCTGGATATTTCTATAAGAAGTCCCATAAGACTAGGAAATCCTCCAATACTGATCATGCAGGATTACAGCACTTGGTTGCACCTCAACAGCAAGTTCACTGCTCTCACAGCTTGGATTTTGAAGAGGTAATTTAGACTTCCCTGAACCTGCCTGACAACAATTCAAGTTATTCTGGCTTCTAGGAAAGATTCTACTATAAGGTCATGCAGTTGTAAATGGAAGAGATTTGCCATCTGGTGTGATGGAAAGGCCCTAAATCCCTTTAACTGTCCCACACAAAAACTGCTTTAATACCTTATACTGTACATCTCAAAATCTATCAAGTTATACCCGAGTATAACTGGTGCATATCATCACAAAATAGAATGTAGGACCATCTCTGTATAGGCTTTAGCTCTTTGGTTTATGCGGAACTTGCTTCTTTTAAAAAAGGTTTCTATCAAGCCATCCACAGTGTCATGGGATCTCAACACTGTTTTAACCCAGCTGATGAAAGCTCCTATTGAGTTGTTTGATACCTGCTCTCTGAAGTACTTAACCTTAAAGATCTTGTTTTTGGTGGCAGTAAACTTCAGCGCCCAGAGTGAGTGAGCTACATGCTCTAGTCACTGATCTACCTTATGCTAAATTTTACAATAGGGTGGTTCTGCACACTCATCTAAGTTACTTCCCTAAGATAGTGTCGTATTTCCACCTTACTATATATTGTGTGTGCAAGATCTAGAGAAAAAATGTTGGCAGGATGATCAAATGTATTGCATACATTGGACTTCTTGAGTATTAGTCTTCTATTTGGAGTGGGCTAAAGCCATTAAACTCCACCTCACCTTTTCTTTTTTGACCCAAACAAGCTGAGAACTGCCATCAACAAACACACACTCTCCAGTTGGCTAATAGGCTGAGTGTAGGCACACAAGAGCAGCAGACGGGAAGTGACATATGCATGGTGGGGCTTCTTAAAACCTCCTGGAACTTATCTAAGCTGGAGAACCTTTACCTATGCTGGGCATTGTCAGCAATGTACCCAGCTATGAGGACTTTTATCCTGTTACCCATGGAGAAGACCTCCTAAAGGTTAGTAACTTGGTTTTATCCTTCCTCTGCTTGCCCCCCCCCCCCCGGTCTATATCTTGTTTTTTTTTCATGTCTTCGCCTACTACACAAATAAGCATACAGATACAACCAGTGATAAACACACATGTAACTATAGTCAGTTATACATACATGCAGACAACCATGATTAGTCTCCGTTGACTCAAAATTATTCCATCGTCAGACTGCCAAAGAGTTATTAGTGAACTTTAGTGTCAATAATATAGTATAGTCACATTTTCATACTGTGTATATATAATAAAGATATTCTGAAATACAAATTTTCACTGAACTGCATTGCCTTTTATTGCATATTTCTCATATTAATATTCTATTTAGCATGAGTACCTTACACTGTACAAAACCATTTGTGCACTGCTGTATGTCCTATAAAAATCACATAATGAAAAGATGGATATAAAATCTTATATTTGCTTTGCTGCTTCCATACCTAGGATTGTTCCCCCATTCATCCAGGATTCCTTATACTAATGGTTACCTACCCTGGCTCTGGCCCCTGCTTTCTGGAAGCACTCGTGCTGAATGAAGGATGCAGCAGCAGTTATCCAGTATGATGTGGAAGTTTCACTATTCAATAGACTTACTGCTCGCTCAAGAGTCATGTCCAGTTCGAAACTCCTAAAATGGTCAAAATAAATATGTTGGGTCTAAATGCAAAATACCAGTGAAACACATGTAGCCTCTGATAATGATATATGGTTGTGGATTTTTACAGACTGCACTGTAGAAAATAGTTAAAAGGATTAATTTTGTAGTTTAAGCCTTATGTCCTCAGCCTCAGTAAAGGTAAAGCATAGAAATTACCTGTAACAGGTAATTTCCAGGAACAGCAGGAATTTAGTCTTCACATATGGGAGACATCCGTACCAATGGAACCCGCATGGGAAGGCTCCCCAGTGTCCAACAGGAAAGTCTTTTGTAGCATCCCAATGTGCCTGTGCGACTGCCTTCCCAACTCCCTCTCTTCAGTTGAGTTTGTAGCAGAGAAAGGAGAGTAAATTAAAAACCTACAACTTCTAGGGGAGGGAGGCGGGTTGTGAAGACTAAATTCCTGCTGTTCCCGGAGATCACCTGTTACAGGTAACTATGCTAAATCCAGGAACAAGCAGGAATGTAGTCTTCACATATAAGACTCCCTAGCTCCAAGGTGCCAGATGAAGTGACCTCAGAACCAGTAGAGGTTCACCTCAGCATAGGCTCGAAGAGGTTATGGAACCTACATGGATTTCTGGTATCTTCAAAGTCTGGGACGGAGGGTAGAAGTTGCACCTAAGTCTAAAAGAGGTGCTGGAGTATAGCTTGACCAAGCATGGCATCCCAGCAGGAGTCCTTGTCCAGACAACAATGGGCAGCAAAGGAATGGACAGAAGTTGCCGCCTTGCAAATTTTGTCAATGGCTACCAAGCATAGGTCTGCCATAGAGGTGGCCATGGTGCGAACGTTGTGAGCAGTTACATGTCTTTCCAGGGAGAGTCCTGCTTTGTCATGGGCAAATGAAATGTAGTCTGCTATCCATCTGGAGAATGTACACTTAGATATAGCTAAACCCAGGTGACTAGGGTCAAATGAGATGAACAACTGCAAGGCTTTACACTTATAGTCAAGAGTGTACAGAGTTGCTTCCATTCAAGACACATGTGGTATAAGACAGAAGACTGGAAGATAAATCGACTGGTTTAAATGAAAAGGAGAAACAACCTTTGGCATAAAGTGTGGGCGAGTCCAAAGGATGACCTTGTTATGGTAGAAATGGGTATGGGTGGGGAGGGTCTGCCAACAGAGCTTGAAGCTCACTAATGCATCTAGCTGAAGTGAGGCAATGAGGAAGACTACCTTCCAAGAGAGGAACTTCAGGGAGGTCGTGGCCAATGTTTCAAAGGGTGGCTTGAGAAGCTGTGTAGGAATGATGCTGAGGTCCCAAGCCACCAGAGGTGGCTTGATGGGTGGCTTGGACAGCAGAAGATCTCTCATGAAACACACTACTAGCAGATGTGAGGGACGGGCTGTCCATCTAGTAGGTGGTGAGAGGCTGTAATGGACTTTCACTGAGTTGGTCTTTAGAGTGGTTGAGGACAGGTGGAGGAGATATTGAAGGAGTGACTCCACTGGTGCTAAGAAGGGATTGAGATCCTTATGGGAACACCAGGTGGAGTATCTATGCCACTTGAAAATGTATGAGCATCTGGTGGAAGACTTTCTAGAAGCCAAAAGGATCTCCTTAACCTCTTGTGGAAGGTCAATGCCCTGCAACGCTATGCTCTTAATAGCCAAGCTGCGAGGTGGAGAGACTGTGGATTGGGATGGAGTAGTGAGCTGTTGTCCTGGGAGAGGAGATCAGAGGCAGATCCCAATTGCAGAGGCAGAGTCTGAGTCAGACATAGTAGCAGTGGAAACCATGGTTGCTGCGACCAGTGAGGGGCACTGAGAGTCATGGAGCCCTTGTCAGACTGAAGCTTTTAAAGCATCTTGGGAATGAGGGGTATGGGAGGGAAAGCATAACGCAGACCCTGATCCCAGTGTAGGTGAAAGGCATCCACCTGTTAGTTGCTGGATGTTGGAGTCCTTGTGCAGAAGCGAGGAAGCTTGGCAGTCTGTGGAGAAGTAAAAAGATCTATGACTGGAATTCCACAGGTCTGGAAGACGTAGGACGCTGTGTCCAGATGGAGAAACCATTCGTAGGTGAGAAGGATGTGACTCAGCTTGTCTACCAAGACAATGAGCTCCCCCAGGAGATACACCGTTCAGGTGTATTTGATGAGAAATGGCAAAGGACCACAGGTGAAGAGTCTCCTCGCAGAAGGGCCATGAGCCTATTCCTCCCTGTTTGTTCACATAGAAGATGGCAACCTGATTGTCCGTTCTGACTAGGACCTGTTGTGCCCTGAGGTGGTGTTGAAACACCTGAAGGGCATTCGAGATAGCATGAAGTTCCAGAAGATTGATTTTGAGGTGTGATTCGTGCATTGTCCATAGCCCCCGTGTAGACAGGCTGTCCAGGTGTGCTCCCCAACCCAGTTTGGAGGCATCAGACATCATGGTACATTGAAGTGGAGGCATCTGAAAAGGCGACTCGATGAGCAGATTTTCTGAAGACCACCACCACTGAAGGGATGTGGTTAGAGGGGCAGTGACTTGGATCCTGTCCTGGAGACTGCCCGAGACCTGCGTTCATTGGGAGGCAAGAGGCCATTGGGCTGTGCGTATATGTAATTGGGCACAGGGAACATGCACTGTAGAGGCCATGTGCCCAAGGAGCTGCAGCATTTTGCGGACAATCAGATGGTTCTGTTGGAGCATCTCAGATGCTAGTTTGATTAGATGGGTACAGTGGAGCTGAGGCAGAAATGCCCTGGACCATTGGGTGTCCAGCAGGACTCCGATGAACTCTAGTTTTTGAGTTGGAGCGAGCTTGGATTTTGGAAAATTTATGACAAATCCCAAGTGTTGTAGTACCTTGATGGTATCAAGCAAGGAGAGCTGCACCTCTTGTGAGGTGTCTGTTTTTAAGAGCCAGTTGTCTAAGTATGGGAAGACGAATATCCCCAGAGACCATAGGTATGCAGCTATGACCACCATGAGAAGACTCTGGACAGAGCCGAGTCCGAAGTGAAGCACTCTGTATGATAATATGTTCCGTGAAAGGTGAAGCATAGATATTTCCTGTGTCCTGGATGGATGAGGATATGTGCGTATGCTTCCTTTAGATCTAGAACAGAGCCAGTCTCGACTCTGGAGCTAGGGAAGAACAGTCCAGAGGGAGATCTTGAACTTTTCTCAGACTAGAAACTTGTTGAGGTTTGAGGTCCAGAATGGGCCTGTATCCTCCAGTTTTCTCTAGAATGCGAAAGTATGGAGATTAGAAACCCATTCCTTGTTGGGATGGCGGGACCTTCTCTATGGTGCCCTGAGTCCAAAGGCAAAACACCTTGTCCTGTAGGAGAGCAGTAAGTGGGGACTGTGTTTGAAATTCCCCCGTGAAAGTGGAGGGGGGGGGAAAGAGTTTGTAAGAACATAAGATATGCCATACTGCGTCAGACCAAGGTCCATCAAGCCCAGTATCCTGTTTCCAACAGTGGCCAATCTAGGTCATACGTACCTAGCAGTTTCCCCAAAAGACAGGTTCCGCAATGCTTGTACTGGGTCAAGCATTGATATCCTGGGTCCCTTGTAGATGAAGTCTGTACCCATCCTGGATAATGGTTAGTGTCCACTGTTCTGAAGTGATGAGGTGCCATCTGTGGGCATAGTGACAGTCTGCCTGCTATGTGGAGAGGGTGGGGGTCCTCCAGAGGCAGGGTGGCAATGTTGTCTAGAAAAGAGTCAAAACCAGGTGCAGACTCTGGCTGTGCAGTTGGTTGAGGTTTAGCCCCCTGTGGCTTTTTCTGCTGCTTAGGAGTTGTTGCCTCTTCTGTAAGTGATTGAACCTGGAAAAGAGGCAGGAGGCAAAGAAGAGTAGAATTTCTTCTTATTATAGAAGTAGTTCCATTCAGTTGCCTTTTTCCTAAGAGGGTCAGCTGTTCTAGAGAACCTCTTTAGAGTTGTGTTTTTGAACTCTAATTGAGAAGCCTTATCTTGCCAAAAACATTTTCACCTGTGCAAGGTATGTTGTCTTGTTTATCTTGAACCCACTGTTCAAGATCTGAGGCTTGAAGCCATGCAATTTTGAGGGTACCAATGCATATTGCGGAGACTGCTTGTGCATTCCAAAGCATTGAAAGTGGCCCTATTGACAAACTTCGAAATATTGTGGCTATGCTTGACAAGGGTGAGATAGTCTGCTCTCTTGTCATCTGGGGGAAGAGGAGCAAAGGCCTCAAGATCCCTGGATACCTCTTTGAGGAACATTTACATGTAGAGGATATAGAAGTTAATCCTAGCAGACAGCATGGATGCCTGGAAGCATTGACGCCCAAACGCATTGAAGATGCTCGATTCTCTACCTGGGTGGTTAGAGGAGTGGGTCTTCGAGCTTTTGATTCTGCACATTACTGATTCAACCAACATGGAATGGTGGGGGAGGTGTGGTTTCTGGAAGCCCAGGCACTCTGGTACACAATACATGGTTTTCAAGGCATTGACTGTGAGGGGAGACCATGAGAGGAGTCTCACAATAAGGAGCATAAGATCATGAAGGATGCAGTGCACCGGCAGAGTGGCTGCCTCTTTGGGTGCTTTTGAGTATTGGAGGATCTCCATCTCCTCCACCCTTAGCTCCTTCTCCGATGTTACTGTAATGGAGAGACCCTTGGCTAGGTCTTGAATGAATTCCTGGAAGATATACATCACTGTTGTGGTGGGGAAGGCTCTGAAGGAAGGTCCCAGGGGTCTCGGGAATTGAGCGACTCCACATCCAAAACGCTGGAATCTGAATCGGAGCACTCCAAGTACGGTGTTTGCCCGAAGCTAGATGTTGGTACTGATGCTCCAAAGTATCAGCCTTGGAGAGCCGTTTGGGTTAGTAACTGATAATCGGTGATGGTTTCCAGGGAGGGCATGGGTGGCAGCGATGTCGACGTAATGTGCATTAGCCCTGATGTTGTGCTGACAACTGGTGTCTGTGTTGGTACCGGTATTAACGAACTGGTGTCTGAAGCCAAGGGCTTGATAGATACTGAGGCTGCCAGGAGAGCTGCTAAGCTCCACTCGATGGCCAGTATGTTCTGGTCCATCGAGGTTGCTAATGCTTGGTTATCAGTCGTGGGTATTTGCACTACCGTCCCAGAGCATGGCATCAGTAGCTCTCTGGAGGTTGAGGCCTTGGGAGCATCCTGGAACCCTCTGTGGCTTTGAATGACAGGGCCTCCCACCAGGACTGTTTGGCAGACCAATCCACCTCCAATGCAATAGCTGAGGGATCTCAATGCTTTGAACGAGATCTACCCCTGGAGGTTTTGTCTTGCTTTAATGCAGATTTGTGTTTAGACTAAGGATACCTGGGATCCATGAGAGGAGGATGAAGCCCTCAATGAAGTGGACGTCAACGATACCGCAACCGAGGCGAACAGTGTCCCAAATTTAGAGATTCGGTTCTGTAGACCTCTGAGTCATTTTTTGACAAAGGGGACAATCCTTTGGCTGGTGATCTGTGCCGAGGCATTTTAGATACCAGTCATATGAATCAGTAGCTGAAATGGTGCTGGCACACTTAGAAGATTTTTTGAACTCACCAGCTGGTTTCACCCTGCCTTCAACAGATGGGAAGGCTGTCGTAGACTTGAGCCCTAAAAGGGCATCAAGATGCCCAGGTTTTTTTATTTTTACATAAAAAATAAAGAGAAGAGAAGAAAAGAATGAGGGAACTGATGATGTTTTCAACGGTGTCCATGTCGATGGAAAGGCAGAGGTGCTATCCACAAAATGTTTTTCTGTGATGCCAGGATTTGCTTCCTGCTGGCTCCACGGAAAACAAAGAACTGAAGAAAGGGAGTTGGGAAGGCAGTTGTGCAGGTGCACTGGGATGCTCCCAAAGGACTTCCTATTGGCTGCTGGGGAGCATTCCCGCATGGGCTCTGGCGGTACATTGTTCCTGGAGATATTGTCATCCAGTGAACAGCTAGCATTGACTAATTTATCTTTGATTTTCCATGTAGAAGAGGAATGCCTACTACCTTGGTTGAACCTCTTTATAACCGAGGAGGGGAGATATTTTTGAACTCCCTGCTGAATTGCAAACTCATTTCCAAAGGAACTTATGCAAGGCGTTTCCTTGCGAAAACCCTAATGTACATAAAGCACAGTTACTTACCTGTAACAGGTGATCTCTGGGAACAGCAGGAATTAGTCATCACATATGGGTACGTCGGTACCGACGGAGCCCGCGCGGGAAAGCTCCCCAGCTTTTCAGATTAAAAGCTTTTGGGGCCTCCCACTGCACATGCGCGCTGCCTTCCCGCCTTCCTGACCAGCTCTCGTCAGTTCGAGTTTAAAGCTGAGACAATAGAGAGAGAGGACAGGAAGATAGATAGAGATACAACTCCTAGGGGAGGTGGGTGGGTTGTGATGACTAATTCCTGCTGTTCCCAGAGATCACCTGTTACAGGTGAGTAACTGTGCTATCTCCAGGAACAAGCAGGAATAAGTCATCACATATGGGGACTCCCTAGCTAAGATGCCTGGGAGATCCCCCTCCAAGGGTAAACCATCTTCGCATGGATCTCAGGCATCCATCCAGGGAAGGTGGGCAGGAGTTGTTTAAGTATGGAACAGGTGTTTGAGGACAGCCTGACCAAACAAGGCATCCCGGCGGGAGTCCTTGTCCAAGCAGTAATAGGCTGTGAAGGTATGAACCGAGGCCCAAGTGGCTGCTCGACAGATCTGATCTATGGACACAGAGTGAAGATGAGCCATAGAAGTGGCCATGGCTCTCACATTGTGAGCTGTGACATGGCCCTCCAGAGAAATGTTCTTACTCTGGTAAGCAAAAGAAATACACTGAGCGATCCAATTGGAAAGTGTACGCTTGGTGACTGGAAGTCCCAAATGAGAAGGATCAAAAGCCACGAAAAGTTGGGAAGACTTTCGATGTGGTTGAGTCCTGTTGAGGTAAAAGGCAAGAGCTCTTTTACAATCCAGAGTATGAAGATTCCTCTCTGCACTGGATGCATGAGGAGCCGGGAAAAAGACAGGTAGATATACCTCTTGATTAAGATGAAAAGGCGAGACCACTTTGGGCATAAAGTGGGGATTCGTCCTAAGGACCACCTTATCATGATGAAACCTAGTATAAGGTGGATGAGCCACTAAAGCCTGCAGTTCACTGATGCGGCGAGCCGAAGTGACTGCAATAAGGAAAACAACCTTCCAGGAAAGAAATTTGAAGGAGGTAGAGTCCAAAGGCTCAAAAGGTGGCTTCATAAGCTGACCTAGAACTAGGTTCAAATTTATTTATTTATTTTATTTTATTTATGCTTATTTCTATACCGCTTTTTCCAAAGATCAAAGGCGGTTTACAGGTAACATTTAGTGAACATGGTTTTACATAGAACATCGTTTTTTTTTCATAACTATGTACAGTTAACATGATAAACGATAACATGGAACATTGTTACAGAACTAAATACAGTTTAACATGGATTATTGTTACAGAACTATATACATTTTAACATTAGCTAGTAATGCTTTGGCTATTTACATTGATTCTTTGTTAAATTAAGCTTTGTTTCTTAAATGTAGTGAGTGTTGAGGCTTGTTGAGCTGTAGTTAAGGAGGATTGTTATGGTTGTGTGGTGTGTTGGGTGGATAGGATTCATTTAAATTTGTGAAGTGTTCTTTAAATAGAAATGTCTTCAGTTCTTTCCGAAATGTTTGAAGATCTTTTATTTTGCGGAGTTCTAGCGGGAGTTTATTCCATAGGGTGGGGGCTGCATAAGAGAAGGCTCTTGAGCTTGTGGTCTTCTTTGTTTTCCGGATGGATTTTTTATTTCTAGTGAGTAGGTTGCGTTTTGTCTGCGGGTTCTAATTTCTTTTGGAGCTTGAATCAGAGTGGTTAAATGTGAGGGTGAGATGCCGTTTGTTATTTTAAATGTGGTTAGGAGTATTTTGTATGTTATTCTACTATTTATGGGAAGCCAGTGTAGTTCGGCTAATACGGGAGTTATGTGGTCAGCGAGGCGGGCTTGTGCTGTTACTCGAGCACAGATGTTTTGAGCTCTTTGGAGTAGGCTGGTGCTTGTAAGAGGGAGGCCAATAAGTATGCTATTGCAATAGTCGAAATGAGGAGTGATAAGTGTGCTGATGACAGATCTGAAGTCATGTGTGTCAAGTAGTGGTCTTAAGTGTTGGGTGATCCTAAGTTTATAGAATATGGTTTTCACTGTTTGTTTTATATGAGGAAGCATACTAAGTGTGTGGTCTATTATAATGCCTAGGTATTTTACTTCTTTTTTAACTGGGATTATTGTGTTGTTAATTGTTATAGTTTCAGGGAGATTAGAGTCTGGTTTTCTTGATACTATCATTGCTTCAGTTTTTTTTAGGTTGATGCTGAGATTATTGTTTTCTAACCAAGTATTTGCTTCACTGATACAGTCTAGTAATTTCTGGTATGTGGGATTATTTGTGTTTATCGGTAGGGTGAGCATGATATCGTCAGCATATATGTAGTGGTTTACTTTATATTTTTTAAATATATTAGTGATGGGTTGAAGATACAGGTTGAAAAGATGGGCAGATAGTGCCGAGCCTTGTGGGATACCTTGTCCTTGTGTGAAGGGCTCTGAGGTGGTTTGGCCTAATTTAACGCGTATCGATCTGTTTGTGATATATGATATGAACCATTGCAGAATTGTTCCACCTATTCCTAGGTTTAGGAGTCTATTAATGAGTGTGTTGTGGTGTACATTGTCAAAGGCTCCAGTTATATCAATGAATATGAGGATGTATCCTTGGTTGTGTGAGTCAGTGCCTTTGATGAGGTCGTTCATAAGTGTTATTAGTAGGGTCTCGACTCCGTGGGATGGTCTGAAGCCGAATTGGTGTGAGTCAAGTGGAGCATGAGTGTCAATAAAGTCTTGTAGTTGTATCTGTATTATTTTTTCTATTATTTTGGCAATAAATGGTATGCTGGCTATTGGTCTGTAGGAGTTCGGGTCTTTCGGATTGAGTTTATTATTTTTTACTATTGGGCGTAAGGAGGTAAGTTTTAGTGCTTCAGGCATGATACCTTGTGATAGTGATTGGTTCACTATATTTAGTATATGGATAGCAAGATCAGCTTTGGTGTTCTTTATCCATGATACGGGGCATGGATCAAGGGGGGAGGTAGTGGTGTTGATCATTGATATTACATTGATCAGGTGTTTGTGATCAATGTTTTGGAAGGTTGTCCATGTATTTTTTGTTTCTATGTCTGTGAGCGTAGTTATGGTTGTGCTAGATGAATTATTTTTTAGTTTATTAGCAAAATGAGTTGCAAGGGTTTGTGCACTTATTGTTGTTTGTTCTGGTTCTGTTGTTTGGGTTTTTGTTAGTGCTACCCATGCTACCGGAGGAGGTCGGATGGGAGGTTTAGTTAGAGTCAGGCCTCTCATGAAACATGCAACAAGAGGATGAGAGGAGACAGGTTGTCCATTTATAGGTTTTAAGGATGCTGCAATAGCACTCAAATGGACCCTTACTGAATTCGTCTTAAGGCCTGCATTTGAAAGATGCAGGAGATAGTCCAAGAGGGAATTCAAAGGAAGTGCTAGAGGGTCAAGACCCTGCTGAGCACACCAAATGGAAAAACGTTTCCATTTGAAAGCATAAGAACGCCTCGTGGAAGGTTTCCTAGAGGCATGAAGGATATCTGTCACAGGTTGAGAAAGATTAAAGTCTTGAAGACTTAGGCCTTAAGTAACCAAGCTCTGAGATGTAGGGATTTGGGGTTTGGGTGCCACAAAGCCCCCTCCTCCTGAGACAGAAGGTCTGGCGCAGCTCCCAGGTCCAGGGAGGATCCCTGGGAGAGATGCAGAAGTAGAGGGAACCACACCTGGCGTGGCCAGCGGGGAGCTATGAGGATCATAGTCCCGTGATCCCTCTGGAGCTTGAACAGAGTCTTGGATATTAGAGGAATGGGTGGAAAGGCATAGAGGAATTCCTGACCCCAATGCAGGAGGAAGGCATCATGGGCCTGAGCTCCCTGACACTGAGTTCTGGAACAGAACCGGGGAAGTTTGGCATTCCACGGACTTGCAAAGAGGTCTATGTCCGGGGTCCCCCATTCCTGAAAGATTCTGCGTATCTGGTCCATATGTAGGGACCATTCGTGTGGAAGCAGAACTCGACTGAGTCTGTCTGCACGAGAGTTTTGAACTCCTGGAAGATACACTGCAAGAAGGTGAATTTGATGCTCTCTGGCAAAGGCCC
Organism: Ichthyophis bannanicus; assembly: GCA_033557465.1. NCBI lineage: Eukaryota > Metazoa > Chordata > Amphibia > Gymnophiona > Ichthyophiidae > Ichthyophis > Ichthyophis bannanicus. The sequence goes on from CM066037.1 coordinate 408,926,121, forward strand.
ATAATCTGAGAGCTTCATTGCAAAGTGACAGAGAGCCTGTCCCTCCTTGTTTGTTTATATAGAACATGGCTACCTGATTGTCTGTCTGAACTAGGACAGTCAGGTTGACAAGGAGGGTATAGAAGACCTTGAGGGCAAGGTAAATTGCTCGCAGTTCCAGGAGGTTGACATGAAGGGTGGCCTCCTGTGGAGACCAAGTGCCCTGAGTGGAGAGGTTCTGAAGATGAGCTCCCCACCATGTCTGGGAGACATCTGTTGTGAGGGTTGCTTGGGGCAACAAAGGTTGGAAGGGGGCCCCCAACAACAGATTCTTGGTGGATGTCCACCATTGGAGGGACCAAAATAGACGGCTTGAGGTGAGTATTTGGTCGGAGAGCGCTCCAGATGCTTGAGTCCACTGGGTGGCCAAGGTCCATTGAGCTGCTCTCATATGCAGACGAGCGTAGGGCACCACATGTACCGTGGAGGCCATGTGGCCCAGAAGTCGCAGCATTTCCCGGGCTGTCAAATGACTGCTGGACTGAGCTTGGGAGGCCAAACTCAGCAGGCGTTGGGCCCTGACCTGAGGCAGGTAGGCCCTTGCAGTGATGGTGTCTAACTGGGCCCCTATGAACTCGAGAGACTGAGTAGGGATTAGTTGAGACTTGGGAAGGTTTACTACCAGTCCTAGATACTGCAGAAGACGCCTTGTGCGGTCCAGGGAAATTTGGGCCTGGGACTGAGAGGGAGCTCGGATGAGCCAGTCGTCCAGGTATGGGAATATGAAAATTCCCAGGCCTCTTAGAAAGGCAGCTACGACTGCCATGCATTTGGTGAACACTCTTGGAGCAGAGGCTAGACCGAAGGGGAGTACTCTGTACTGGAAATGTTTTCCCTGAAACAGAAATCGAAGGTATTTTCTGTGGGATGGGTGGATGAGTATGTGTGTATACGCATCCTTTAGGTCTAGAGAACAAAGCCAATCCTGACTCTGAAGGTATGGAAGGAGAATGCCCAGAGAAAGCATTTTGAATTTCTCCTTGAAAAGAAATTTGTTCAATTCTCTCAGATCCAGAATTGGTCTGAAGCCCTCTGTCTTCTTTGGTATTAGAAAATAAGGGGAGTAGAATCCCGTCCCCTGTTGAAGAAGAGGGACCTCCTCTATTGCCCCCTGGGCAAGGAGGGAGGAGACTTCCTGACCCAAGAGGGCCAGGAGAGATGGGGGAGAATTGAACTGCCTCACCATAGTATAAGGAGGAAGGTCGGAAAAATGGAGTTTGTAACCCTCTCTGATGATAGAGAGGGTCCATTGCTCTGATGTAATTTGCTCCCATCTGGGAGCAAAGTGAGCTAACCTTCCGGGTATGGTGAGGGGCTCTGGTTGTTCTAGAGCCAGAAAAGTTAAGTTCTCTAGGGGCAAGTCAAAACCCCTGAGGGGGTGGAGCCTGCTGAGGCGTAGCAGACGCCGCAGGCTTTGACCTTGCCTGTTTAGGTTGCTGACGTTTAGCAGCAAAACGAGGCTGAGAAGATTGTTGGCCAGTATTTGTGGAAAATCTGGACTTCTTGTAATAAGGCCTCTTAAAAGACTTCTTCTTGGCAGGAGTGGAGGTAGACTTAGAAAGTCTATCTAAGGTGGCATTTTCTCCGTCCATTTGAGTGGCCTTAATTTGCCACTCCTCACCAAATAAGTTCTCACCTGTACAGGGCAGATTTCGTAAGCCATCTAGGACCCAAGGTTCTAGATCAGAAGCCTGGAGCCAAGCAAGATGTCGGGCTGCTATAGCAATGCCCGAAGCCCTACCAGCACCCTCAAAGGAATCAAAAGCTGCCCTGTTGGAGAACTTTGAAATATCCAAAAGGTGTTTCACTAAGGAAATGAACTGCTCCCTCTTATCCTCAGGGATAAAGGGGGCAAAATGCCGAACTTTTAGAGCGATTTCACTGAGAAACATGCCCATGTAAAGACTATAGGAATTAATCCTGGCTATAAGCATAGTAGCCTGGAAAACTTTCCTGCCAAAAGAGTCTAGAGTCTTACATTCTCGCCCTGGAGGAGTAGAAGAGTGTCTTTTGGTACTCTTTATCTTCTTCATTGCAGACTTCACCACAATAGAATGGTGAGGCAACTGAGTTTTTTGGAAACCAGGAGAAGGGGGGACACGGTACATGGTGTCCAACCTGCGAGAAGGAGACAATGTTAGAGGAGCCTCCCATAAGTCCATCAAGTGTTCTTGAAGGATTTCATGGATAGGCAGGGTAACTGCCTCTTTAGGAGACTTAGAGTATCCTAAAATATCCAGTTTCTTTGATCTGGGTTCCTTTTCAGAGGATGAAGCAATAGAAAGACCTTTAGTCATTTCTATGATGAAGTCCTGAAAGGACAAATCCTCTGGTGGAGACATTCTCCTTTTAGGAGAAGAAGGCTCCTCAGGAAGATCAAGGGAGAACTCATCAGAATCATCAGAGGAGTTAAAATCCTCTGAAGAAGCAGAGTATCCTCTATGTGCTTCCAACGCACGATACGCATACCGTTCGGTATCGACATCGGGCGTACCGGGTATGGAATCGGTACCGGGCAAAAGCCCGGATCCGGCATGCGGAACCGATCTGCGTTTGGAAGACGATGGCCTCGGTTCCGGTATGGAAGCCATTACCAGAACCGGACCCGGTACCGCTGGCTGCGGTACCGAGGGCGTAGCAGCATTAATAAAAGCCAGAATGGCCTGCTGCATGACTTGGACAGTATTGCCCATAGACGCCACTGCTGCCTGGATGTCGGTACCGGTATGGGCCGGTACCCCAGAGCAGTACAACAGGTGATCTGTCGAGGCCGCGCCATCGATGTCAACCTGTGACGCCATGATTGCTTTGGAGGCCGGAGCCTCCCGCTGGGGTTTTTTGGCCTGGGCAGAATCCTCGAACTCAGAATTGAGAGCCTCTCGATCTTTAGAAAGAGATTTGCTTTTAGAGGATTTGCCCACTGGAGTTTTGGTTACCTGAGATCCATCCGGAGAGGAAGACCTGGATGACTGTGATGCTTCTGAAGGAAACAGCACATGGAACTTGTTGGCCCGGTTCTGCAATCCACGTTTCGACAGCTGGGAGCAGGATGGGCAGTCCGGTATGGAATGGTCAGGTCCTAAACATTTAAGACACCATTCATGGGTGTCTGTAAGAGGAATGACAGCACTGCACTTGGTACACTTTTTAAAACCAGGAACTGGCTTCTCCATGAGGAGAATTTGTGTAGGCCTGAAGGCCTAACAAAGTACCAAGCTGTGCTGAAGAAAAGAAAATTTTTTTTTTTTTTCAAAAGAAAGAAAGAGAGACCGGCAGTACCGGTTTCAGAATGGGGAAGGCAGGTACGCGGTCTAAAGAAAACAATAAAATTAACAATTTCTTCAGCGGTGACAGGAACACGACCTGCTGGCTCCGCGGAAAAAAAAGAAACTGACGAGAGCTGGTCAGGAAGGCGGGAAGGCAGCGCGCATGTGCAGTGGGAGGCCCCAAAAGCTTTTAATCTGAAAAGCTGGGGAGCTTTCCCGCGCGGGCTCCGTCGGTACCGACGTACCCATATGTGATGACTTATTCCTGCTTGTTCCTGGAGATCATGAGGTCACAGTACCTATATACAGTACAGTCTACAAACCCTTATCGGAAACCCTTGGGGCTAGATGTGTTTTGGAATTTTTCATATTTCAGCTTGTCGTGCTGTAAGGGCTTGCGTGCATCAGTGATGCTGAGAGCTAAACTATCGGTAGTTTAACTACTGGCAGGGTCTCCCAAGATGGTCAGGTCTCAGCTGAGGTGCCAGACCAAGACAAACCACCCATCTTGGCAGCAGCAGAATGGGACAGTGTTGACGGCGGAGGATCACATTTTTGTGACAACGGCAACACCAAACTTAAACTGCGCGGAAGAAAGGCCCGGCAATCTACTTCTGTAACTTGCCATGAAAACCCAATGGATAGTTACAACAAAACAAATTGTGCTATGGTGCTGGAAGATGAGACCCCCCAGGTCAGAAGGCACTCAACTAGCTACTGGGGAAGAGCTGAAGACGTTTCAGAGTAAAGCCAGCATTTATGATGTGGTTGGATCAAAGCCCTCGGGAAGTCTGACTGCTGATGTAGCTGCGCATGAAATGAGAGTTAGAAGCTGTAAAGATGTCTTACACATTGGAACATGGAACGTACGAAGCATGAACCAAGGGAAGTTGGAGGTGGTCAAGAATGAAATGGAACGTGTACAACTTGATCTGTTGGGTGTCAGCGAACTGAAATGGACTGGCATGGGGCACTTTGCATCAGATGATCACATGGTCTACTATGCTGGAAATGAAAGACAAAGAAGAAATGGTGTTGCATTTATAATAAAGAAGAAACTTGCAAGAACTGTAATGAAATACAATGCAATCAGCGAACGCTTAATCTCTATTCGTCTACGAGGATTGCCTATCAACACAACTATAATTCAAGTATATGCCCCAACAACAGCTGCAGAAGAGAATGAAATTGAAGAGTTCTATGAACAAGTACAAGCTGAAATTGACAGAACATGCAAACAGGATATCCTGATAGTCATGGGTGACTGGAACGCAAAAGTTGGCAACAAAGAAGAAGGCAAAGTAGTTGGAAAATATGGACTTGGCAACAGAAATGAAGCTGGAGAAAGACTGATAGAATTCTGCAAGACCAATGATCTATTCATCTCAAACACCTTCTTCCAGCAACACAAGCGGCGACTGTACACATGGACTTCACCGAATGGATTATATAAAAATCAAATTGACTACATCTGTGGAAGTCAACGATGGAAAAGCTCTGTAACATCAACAAAGACAAATCCTGGAGGTGACTGTGGTACAGATCATCAACTACTAGTATGCAAACTCAAGCTAAAGTTGAAAAAGAGCAAATCACTCATGAATGCAGCAAAATATGACCTTGAGAATATATCACTGGAATTTAAAGACTGCCTGCAAAATCGATTTGCTGCTTTAGATACAAATGACAGAGCTCCGGAAGAGTTATGGAATGACATCAAGAAGGTTGTGTTGGAAGAAAGCGAGAAGTCTCTACAAAAGGTGAAAAAGCAAAAAAGGCCAAAATGGATGACGGAAGAAACTCTGAAAATTGCCCAGAAACGCAGAGAAGCTAAAGCCAGAGGAGAAAGAAAGACAATCACAGAACTCAGAGATTTCCAACGTGCAGCAAGACAGGACAAGGAAAAGTACTACAATGACACTTGCAAGGAAATAGAAGCAGAAACTATTAGAGGAAGAACAAGATCGGCTTTCCTAAAGCTACGAGAGTTAAAGAAAAAGTTGCAGCCTCGAATTGGAATGTTACAAGATGCTCAAGGTTCTATGTTGAATGATACTGAGAAGATCAAGAAAAGGTGAAAGGAATAAACAGAGTTTTTATATGATAAAGATCAAGTGGACCAACAGCCGTTTCAACCTGTACCTTATGATCGGGAACCATTGGTGATGAAAGAAGAAGTTGAAGCAGCATTGAAAGCCTTATCAAAGAACAAAGCACCAGGCATTGATAGCATTCCCATAGAAGCATTGCAGCAATCTGATGCAGCTGTTACCGTACTCACAAGACTCTGCCAAGAAATATGGAAGACAACATCATGGCCAACTGACTGGAAAAGATCTGTGTTTATACCAATACTAAAGAAAGGTGATCCAACTGACTGTGGAAATTATCGCACAATTGCTCTGATCCCACATGCCAGCAAGATTCTACTGAAGATTATTCAAAAGAGATTACAACCATACCTGGAACAAGAACTACCTGAAGTGCAAGTAGGGTTCAGGAAAGGGCGAGGAACGAGAGACATCATTGCAGATGTGAGATGGATCCTTGAAAAGGACTAAAGAATACCAAAAGGATATCTATTTGTGCTTTATCGACTATAGCAAGGCTTTTGACTGTGTAAACCATGAGAAACTCTGGGCCACATTAAGAAGCATGGGTATACCAGAACACCTGATCGTTCTCTTGCGTAATCTGTACATTGATCAAGAAGCAACAGTTCGAACGGAACAAGGAGAAACAGAATGGTTTAAAATAAGCAAAGGTATAAGACAAGGCCGCATACTTTCCCCCTACCTGTTTAATTTGTATGCAGAACAAATCATCAGAGAAGCAGGATTGTATGAAGACAACAGAGGTGTGAAGATTGGTGGAAGAGTCAACAACCTTCGCTATGCTGATGATACCACATTACTGGCTGAAAGTGAAGATGATCTGAAACATTTGCTTCTCACAATCAAAGAACATAGTCTCAAAATGGGCCTGCACCTTAATGTAAAGAAGACAAAGATCATGACAACTGGTATAATCAACAGGTTCATCGTTGAAGGAGAAGAAATTGAAATTGTGAACAACTTTAACCTACTTGGATAAACTATTAATAAAGAAGCAACAAGCAGTCAAGAAATCAGACGTCGCATTGCTCTTGGCAGAATGGCTATGAAAGACCTAGATAAGATTCTCAAGAGCAGAGATGTCTCTCTCCATACAAAGATTCGACTTGTTCAAGCCATGGTATTTTCAATAACATCATATGGATGTGAAAGCTGGACAGTGAAAAAGACAGACAGGAAGAAAATTGATGCCTTTGAATTATGGTGCTGGCGGCGAATACTGTGTATACCATGGACTGCCAGAAGAACAAACCAGTCGGTACTAGAGGAGATCAAACCTAAGCTTTCTTTAGAAGCTCAGATGACAAGACTTCGACTTTCATACTTTGGACACATCATGCGAAGAGAGAGATCATTAGAGAAAGACATTATGCTTGGCAAGATAGGTCAACGCAAAAGAGGAAGGCCAGCAATGAGATGGATTGATACAATAACAGCAGCTACAGGTACCAGTCTGTCAACAATGAGCCGCCTGACTGGAGACCGAACACAATTTAGGATAGCTATTCAGGAGGGTCGCCATGAGTCGACTCCGACTCGATGGCACTTAACAACAACAACAGTACCTATGAACTGTGGCAGAACCCCATATGCAAGCACATTAATATTTTTGCAGCGAATGTTCAATAAAACTTCAAAACATATACAAACTAAGCTAAATAACTGTACTTTATTTGTAAGGAAAACATTCAATAAAACTTCAAACATCGTTGTCATCAGCTAGGAGTCTCAAGTGATGAAGCAGCACCATGTAAGATGGCCTTTTTAAGTCTTCTTCCAGTGTCATTTGTCTCAAACATTGGTTTCTGTCTAAAGAAGTCTCTCTTAAATTGATTAAACTGTCGTTAATTAACATATCATACATTTTCATCATATTGCCTATTAGCATTTTTTCCATTCCTGTTCACAATTATCACCACCACTACTATCCTTATGGTTATCATGATTGTAACACCATTTCAGCAATTTTCTTAATACTCAACGAATTGCAACAGTGCATCACTGTCAATATACAATGTTTGCTTCCTAACTTATTAGACTTATTTACAATTTGTGATGATAAACGTTTGGCATAAGTAAGCTGGTTTGATATCTTTTTCTTCTGCTTGACAAAGTCCTTAAAAGGCTTCATCTCCAGATGCATTTTCATCATTGCAGGCCAAAATCTGTGCCAAGCATTTGTTAATGCTGGTTTAGCAGCATCCTTCCAAGCATTAGCAAGTGCATAAACATTTGATAAATCAAACATTGTTGTCATCAGCTAAGATTCTCAAGTGATGAAGCAACACCATGACAGACAGATTTCCCCGTTAGTTAATATGGCACCACAATGTTACTGCGGGTTAAGCGCCACATTAAGAGTTTTAGGCTCCCAGAACATGCCTATCGGGCTATTTTATGAAGTAAAACAGGCGCCCATAGGGCTGGTGTATATGCCAGCACCCAGATTTCTAAAGAAAGTGCATAAGTTATAGTATTTTATTTATTTAAACCAGTTTTCTATACCACCTTATCCTTAAAGCAGTTTGCATTATGCAATTACTACAAACAGGTACTGGATATATTCCCTCGTCCCCAAAGGGCTCACAATCTATGTGTACCTGAGGGAATAACTTACGCACGCAAATTTGTATACTGTCCAAGTTCTGCCCCTGTGCACACCCACACTGAAAGTATGCATAATCAGTCTTACATATGTACTAACAGAATAGTGACAGGCTAAAGTAGGCATGTAAGTGCCCATTCCTGTGCCCAAGACCATGCAAATAGCAACTTATGCACATCTTTATGCAGCTCCATTAAGCACAGTTACTTACCTGTAACAAGTGATCTCTGGGAACAGCAGGAATAAGTCTTCTTATATGGGTACGTGGGTACTGACGGAGCCTGCGCGGGAACGCTCCCCAGCTTCCCAAAAAAGGAAAGCTTTTGGGAGCATCCCACAGCGCCTGCGCGCTGCCTTCCTGCCTTTCCTAACTGCCTCTCCCCAGTTCGAGTTTTAAAGTTGAGACAAAGAGAGAGAGGAAAGGAAAGATAGATAGAGAGATACAACTCCTAGGGGAGGTGGGTGAGTTATGAAGACTTATTCCTGCTGTTCCCAGAGATCACCTGTTACAGGTAAGTTATTTATTTATTTATTTAAGTAACTGTGCTATCTCCAGGAACAAGCAGGAATGAGTCTTCACATATGGGGACTCCCTAGCTAGAGATGCCTGGGAGATCCCCAAGGTTATGAGACCTTGAGAAGGGCTCTACCTCCTCTTATGGATCTCAGGCATCCATCCAGGGAAGGATGGCAGGAGTTGATTAAGAATGGAACAGGTGTTTGAGAACAGCCTGACCAAACAAGGCATCCTGGCGGGAGTCCTTGTCCAAACAGTAATGGGCTGTGAAGGTATGAACCGAGGCCCAGGTGGCCGCTCGACAGATCTGGTCGATGGACACAGAATTTAGATGAGCCATAGAGGTAGCCATGGCCCTCACATTATGAGCTGTGACATGGCCCTCCAGAGAAAGGTTCTTACTCTGGTAGGCGAAAGAAATACACTGAGCAATCCAATTGGACAGTGTCCTCTTAGAGACTGGAAGTCCCAAATGAGAGGGATCAAAGGCAACAAAGAGTTGAGAAGACTTTCTATGTTGCTGTGTCCTTTGTAAGTTAAAGGCAAGAGCTCTCTTACAATCCAGGGTATGAAGATTCCTCTCTGCACTTGATGCATGAGGAACTGGAAAAAAGACAGGTAAATACACCTCTTGATTAAGATGAAAAGGTGAGACCACTTTAGGCATAAAGTGTGGATTGGTCTTAAGGACTACCTTATGATGGAACCTTGTATAAGGTGGATTAGCCACTAAGGCCTGCAGTTCACTGATGCGGCGAGCTGAGGTGACTGCAATGAGGAAAATAACCTTCCAGGAAAGAAATTTCAAGGAGGTAGTGGCTAAGGGTTCAAAAGGTGGCTTCATAAGCTGACCAAGAACCAGATTTAAGTCCCATGCCACCGGAGGAGGCCTAATCGGAGGTTTAGTTAAAGTTAGGCCTCTCATGAATCTTGCAATAAGATGATGAGAGAAAATAGGCTGTCCATTGATAGGCTTAAGGGATGCTGCAATAGCACTCAAATGGACCCTTACTGAATTTGTCTTAAGGCCTGCATCGGAGAGATGCAGGAGATATTCCAATAGAGAATTCAAAGGTAGTGCTAGAGGGTCAAGACCCTTCTCAGTACACCAAATAGAAAACCTTTTCCATTTAAAAGCAGAAACTAGTAGAAAGTTTTCTGGAAGCATGGAGGATATCCTTCACCTGCTGGGAAAGATTCCAACCCTGAAGGTCTAAGCCTTCAGCAACCAAGCTCTGAGGTGAAGGGACTTGGGGTTTGGGTGCCACAAAGTCCCCTCCTCCTGGGACAGAAGAGGTCTGGAGCAGCTCCCAAGTCTAGGGAGGGAGCTTGAGAGAGATGCAGAAGTAGAGGGTACCACACTTGGCGTGGCCAGCGTGGAGCTATGAGGATCATAGATCCTTGATCCCTCTGGAGCTTGAACAGAGTCTTGGGAATCAAGGGAATGGGTGGAAAGGCATACAGGAAGTCTTGACCCCAATGAAGGAGGAAGGCAACCTTGGCCTGAACTCCCTGACACGGAATTCTGGAACAGAACCGGGGAAGTTTGGCATTCCACGGACTTGCAAAGAGGTCTAAGTCCGGGGTTCCCCATTCTTGAAAGATTCTGAGTACCTGGTCCATGTGCAGGGCCAATTTGTGTGGAAGCAGAACTCGACTGAGTCTGTCTGTCCAAGAGTTTTGGATTCCTGGAAGGTATACGGCCAGGAGATGGATTTGATGCTCTCTGGCGAAGGCTTACAATCTTATAGCTTCGTTGCAAAGCAACAGAGAGCCAGTTCCTCCTTGCTTGTTTATGTAAAACATGGCTACCTGATTGTCCGTATGAATGAGGACTGTCTTGTAGCTGAGCAGGGTATGGAAGACCTTGAGAGCTAGAAAAACTGCTCGGAGCTCTAAGTGGTTGATATGTAGAGAGGTCTCCTGTGGAGACCAAGTGCCTTGAGTGGAGAGGTCTTGCAGATGAGCCCCCCACCCTGTTTGGGAGGCATCTGTTGTGAGGGTTGCCTGGGGCAACAACTGTTGGAAGGGGGACCCCAGCAACAGATTTTGGGTGGACTTCCACCACTGGAGAGACCAAAAGAGGCGCCTGGAGGTTGCTATTTTGTCTGACAGAGCCCCTGATGCTTGAGTCCACTGGGTGGACAAAGTCCATTGAGCTGCTCTCATGTGAAGGCGAGCATAGGGGACCACATGCACTGTGGATGCCATGTGGCCTAGCAGTTGTAGCATCTCCCGGGCAGTTAAATGGCTCTTTGACTGAATCTGGGAGGCTAACTGCACTAGGCATAGGCAACGGGCCTGAGGAAAATAGGCCCTTTCAGTGGTATCATCTAACCAGGCCCCTATGAACTCTAGGGACTGAGTAGGGGTGAGCTGGGACTTTGGGAGGTTTACCACAAGTCCCAGATACTGCAGAATGCGCCTTGTGCAGTCCAGGGAAGTCTGGGCCTCTGACTGAGATGGAGCTCGGATGAGCCAGTCGTCCAGGTATGGGAATATAAATATTCCCAGAGTGCGTAGAAATGCAGCTACTACTGCCATGCATTTGGTGAACACTCTTGGAGCAGAGGCCAGACCGAAAGGAAGCACCCTGTATTGGTAATGCTTTCCTTGGAAAAGAAAACTGAGGAACCTTCTGTGAGAAGGATGGATGAGGACATGTGTGTATGCATCCTTGAGATCTAGAGAACAAAGCCAATCCTGACTCTGAAGGTATGGAAGGAGAGTGCCCAGAGAAATCATCTTGAATTTCTCCTTGCATAGAAATTTGTTCAATTCTCTGAGATCTAATATGGGTCTGTAGCCCCCTGTTTTCTTTGGAATCAGAAAGTAGGGGGAGTAAAACCCTGACCCTTGTTGAAGAGGTACTTCTTCTATTGCCCCTTGGGCAAGAAGGGTAGCCACCTCCTGACCTAGAAGGTCGAGAAGAGATGTTGGAGAATTGAAATGTCTCACCATGGTGTGATGAGGAAGGTTTGAGAAATGAAGTTTGTAGCCCTCCCTTATGATGGAGAGGGTCCACTGCTCAGCTGTAATTTGCTCCCATCTGGGAGCAAAATGAGCTAACCTTCCTGGAATGGTGAGAGGCTCTGGCTGTTTCAGAGCCAGAAAGGCTACGTTCTCTAGCATCAAGTCAAAAGCCCTGAGGAGGCTGGGTCTGCTGAGTTGCAGCAGCCCCTGTAGGCTTAGGCCTGGCCTGTTTAGGTTGCTGAAGCTTAGCAGCAAAACGACCTGTAGATGATTGTTGGCCAGAAGCAGGATGGAATCTGCCTTTCTTGAAAAAAGACTTCTTGAAAGGTTTTTTCTTGGCAGGAATGGAGGTTGACTTTGAAAGTCTATCCAAAGCAGAATTTTCTGCATCCATTTGAGTGGCTTTTATTTGCCAATCTTTGCCAAACAGGTTTTCACTTGTGCAGGGAAGATTTCCCAAGCCATCCTGGACCCAAGATTCTAGATCAGAAGCCTGGAGCCAAGCAATTCTGCGAGCAGCTATGGCAATGGCCGAAGCTCTGCTGGCACCTTCAAAGGAGTCAAAAGCTGCACAGTTGGAAAACTTTGAAATATCTTTAGTATGCTTAAGCCAAATAAGGAATTCTTCCCTTTTATCCTCTGGAAGAAAAGGGAGGAAAGTGTGCAGTTTATCTGCAACTTCTTTCAGAAACATACCCATATGAAGACTATAGGAGTTGATTCTGGCAATGAGCATACTGGCTTGGAAGATTTTCCTACCAAAAGCATCCAAGGTCCTGCATTCTCTTCCTGGAGGAGCAGAGGAGTGTCTTTTTGCACTCTTTATCCTTTTCATAGCTGACTCCACCACAATAGAATGGTGAGGAAGCTGTGTTTTATGAAAACCAGGACAAGGAGGGACACGGTACATAGTGTCCAATCTACGAGAATGAGGAGAGATAGTGAGAGGAGTCTCCCATAAGTCAATCATGTGATCATAAAGAATCTCATGAATTGGCAAGGTGACTGCCTCCTTAGGAGCCCTAGAATAACCTAAAATATCCAAATTTTTTAGCTCTAGGCTCTGATTCAGAGGTTACTGAAATAGAAAGCCCTTTAACCACTTCTCTTATGAAGTCTTGAAAGGACAAGTCCTCTGGAGGAGACATTCTTCTTTTTGGAGAAGGCTCTTCAGGAAGGACTATGGATACTTCAGCAGACTCCTCTGATGCATCAGAATCTTCGGAGGAATCAAAGTATCGACTGTCAGGGTGCTCTTCCAAAGCTCGATACAGGGAACTGCTGCAGTCGGCATCCTGGTCGATGTCGATGCAGTCGGTACCGGTACCGACACTGGTGCTGATACCGACAACTGAGTTTGTTGTGGTATCAGCGGCGTCGCAGCTTGAATGAAGGCCGTGATAGCCTGCTGCATGGATAGGACATTCTGATCCATCGACGCCATGAATGCCTGGAATTCGGTACTGGAAGGTTGCGCCGGTACCCCAGAGCATTCTAACAGGTGATTGGTCGAGGCCGTGCCATCTATGTCAACCTGTAACCCCATAGGTGGAGCTTTGAAAGCCGGAGCTTCCCGCCAGGGTTGTTTTGCCGGTGCAGGATCCTCGAGGGCAAGCCCGGAGGCATCTCGATGCTTGGAAGGAGATCTACCCTTCGAGGACCGGCTGGATTTATGTTTGGTTACCTGAGATCCATGGGAAGAAGCCCTGGAAGACATCGATGCCACTGAAGCTGCATCAGAGGGAAACAGCACATGGAGCTTGGCTGCTCGGTTCTGTAAACCTCGTTTAGACATCAAGGAGCAGGACGAACAGTCCAAAATGGAGTGGTCAGGACCCAAACATTTAAGACACCATTCATGGGTGTCGGTAACAGAAATAGTACCGCTGCACTTAGTGCATTTTTTAAACCCGGAGGGTGTTTTTTCCATGAGGAAAATTTTTCGTGAGGCCTAAGGCCCAAAAGAGGAAAAACACACTAAGTGAGGGAAAATATGGTTTGTTTTTTTTGAAGAAAAGAAAGAAAGAAAGACCGGCGGTACCGGTCCGACGTCGGGGAAAGTAGACACGCGACCAAAGAAATAAAATAAAACAAAGAACTTCTTCAGCGGTGACAGGAACATGACCTGCTGGCTCCGCGGAAAAGAAGAACTGGGGAGAGGCGGTTAGGAAAGGCGGGAAGGCAGCGCACAGGCGCTGTGGGATGCTCCCAAAAGCTTTCCTTTTTTGGGAAGCTGGGGAGCGTTCCCATGCAGGCTCCGTCGGTACCGACGTACCCATATGTGAAGACTCATTCCTGTTTGTTCCTGGAGATTGAAAATAACCCGCTAAATACCTTAACATGCTTTAGTAAACAGTTCCCTATATCACTTGACTTACTATTTCCTACAAATCCAAAGCATCAAAAACTTACCAGTTAAATATGTCTTCCTTAAGCAGTGAATGGGGAAATGTTTTATGAATAAGGCACTGAATAAGAATAGTATTCACCCTCCAGGTAAATAGTTGAGCTGAGAGAGGTTTCCATGACAACTTTAAAAATAGTTAGGAAAGCCGGTCTAAAGTTTTACTGATACTTTAAGTCATGTTTTAACAAGTATTCAAGGATCATCACAGACTTGCTTTAAAAGCAACGAGAAAAAAAATGTAAAAAACAAAACAATGATTATGTACAATAGTCTTATTTTAGGTAATCATTTTAAAAGATACCATGTGCTATTACTCTAATCTTGTCATGTACATCTGATACCTTTCCATCTTCATGTGTATTGTGTTATCTAGGTAGCATTTTTTGTTTATAAATCTACATTTTTAAACCAAACGCGCTTTGCTCTGCTAGCGAAAGCTACTTCATTTTCACGAGGATGGCAGACACTCCTATAACTAACACCCTTGTTGGTTACATGTCTGCTTTTTAACATTCAGCTTCCAGTTTTATGTTTCCCTCTGCCCAAGACATAATATAGAGACAGCTATGTGCTGTTAAAGTCACAGTTCATCTTTGCTCCTTTTCTGGTGACTAGGGCTGTTCCTTGCATCGTTTGCTCTGCTTTCTTCTCCTTTGTTGCCTTTGGCTGTTGCCATGCTCATTACTGATTCTGCCTGACCTGCTGCTGCCGCAATACTGCTCTCTTGGTTCCACTGTACTGTTTTGCTCACAAAGACAATTTAAAAGAAAAAAAAATCTGCTCTGCCCTCGGCTTAATGCCATTCTTGCTGCTCCTTCTATCTCACTGCTCTCTTCATTCAGAGCCTTGTTGTGTTGATATCTCTCTTCTTACTGCTGTACCCTTCACTTAGGGGTATGTTAACTAAACTGTCTTAATGTGCGCCCGGCGACATTATCGCGCGATAAGGTACCTTATTGAGCAATAATGACGCTTTATCGGGTGATAAGGTACCTTAGCGTGCGATAACGCGTGCAGCGGTGCAAACGAGCACTGAGGCTGGAGAAAGGATCCCGGAGGGCGGAGGAAGGCTCCCCAGGGGCGGAGAGAGAGGATCAATGGGTGGAGAGTGGGAGGGGAGAGGCTCCCTGCACACTAACGCTGTGGAAATCCAGGGCTGAATTACGCCAGTGAAACCCTGGCGTTAGAGCAGATTTAAAGGGAAAAGAAACCATTTATGTCAGCAATGTACAGCAAAACCAGGGAAACCTACAAAAAGTGATAAGTGTGATACATGTGCACGGAACAAAAGGGCAAATAAACAGTGAAAATGAACAGAAGAAAATGGAACAAAAACATAACCAAGCTGGCCAATAGTGATATTAATGAGAAACATCAAAAAATACTAACAAAAATGCTCCAAAATAAAGATATTAATTTTGGAAGGGTCTATGCCCTGTCCCCATACAAGGTGAATGATTCCACAGTGAAATAGCGCTGATCAGGGTTTTCCCTGTCCAATGGACAGGTTTCCTATGGCGTGCACATGTTCTGCAACAGCAGGGCAGGCATGTCGGAACGGGCAACTGGACAGATGCTGGAAAAGGGGACACAGAAGGCTGCAGGCGGTACATGCTGTGGTGCAGCTGGGCCACAGTGTGGACTAGGGTGATACCTAGGTGGCCCATAGGAATGCTGAAACAGTAAAGCAGCCAGACAGCAACTGATGAGGCCCAACATGGGCACAAGTGTGTTTCCCACAGTGTCACAGGGGATAGTACCCAGCAGGTACCCCCAAGGGCACAGAACATTGGCAGGCGGTGCTGGGGGGAAGTGTAGACAGCTATGCAGGCACCCCTACCCCAGAACCCGCATAGGCAGCCGCCTACCCGTACACTGGATGGCCAGAGACTGTGCACCACCAGCAGAAGGGCATGTCAGCATGGTGACAGAGGGGTACTGGTGGTGGAGGGGGCAGTGGCAGTTGCCCAGAGCAGATCATTGCCTAGCCCTGTGTAGGTGGGCGCCATGCACTGCAACAGACAGACCCTGTCTAACGAACAGTCATGCTATCCCCAGGGAATGCACTGTCTCTGTGGCAACACGGTGGTGCAGTACACACAGCCAGTGTGTTCAGGAGTGGAAGGTCACAGGTTCAAGTCCCAGCTGTGGTTCCTGCCAACCCAGTCCCCAAATTTTACCCACTACTAAAACGTGGTAATACAGACAGAACCTTTATTGCAGATAACAAACATGCCCAAAACGCCTACATTTTACCCTACAGAGCACAGACACCATAAACATGCACATTACCTAGAGCAGAGTCTCCCAAATGCAGTCCTGGAGGGCCAAACACCATTCAGGTTCGATGCTGCCTCTAATAAATATGGCTGTGCTGCATTTCTATGCACCGCCCCCATGGTATGCAGATGTATCTCATGCATATTCATTAGGGACAGCATGAAAACCTGAACAGTGTTTGGCCCACCAGGACTGGAGTTGGGCACCTCTGCCCTAGAGCAGCGGCCAACAGGGGCAGACACACCCGCACCTACAGGCTCCATTATCGAAAGCTTCCTGGAGAGGCAGGATGTTGGGCCCTTCGTGCATCTCCCAATACTAGCACTTGCATACCTTAGCAATGCCACCCTAAACCTGGGAATACGGTACACATCTATCAAAAGGTTGGTATGATTACTGGCAGATAGCAATTCCTAAGTTAAGCACAATTTGCTGATTGCGCTGTATCATAGCAACCTTCCTGATGTCTGTGGAGTGTGCTTCAAGTCTGGTGTCTGACCGTGTTTACCACCCTGGGGAGTGACCCCAACAGTATTGTGTACCATAGCCATGCCTGCACTGTGCCCAGGACTGGTGCGGTGGCCAGGGCTGCCAAACACCTCTATAGTTGCACAATGCTGGCATAGGTGTGGGGAGTGTGTGTCTGTCTATCCAGTGTGTGGTGGCTGCTAACACCTTCCTCAGCCCACACTGCTAGCACTGTTGCCAGTATTGGCCTGCCAATGTGCATAATGAGGAGCAAGGTACTGTGGGTATAGCCTGGACAGGGTGGCCTGGCCTGGATGCATCAGCACATAGCATAGGGCAATAGCTCGGACATTGTAGTGACCGGCCACAACCTGCACGGACAGGGCGGCCATAGCATGTCCTACTGGGAGGTCACTCTCACCCTGCCTGAGCAGTGAAGACGGCATGGCTAGGCTCCCCCATAGAGCTATATTGTATTTCTCTTTAGTGAAATATATAGGTTCTCTTTTCTGGGGCCTAATCACCGACTTAACTGCTTGGTGGGTGTGCTCACATCCCAGCTTTGGGTGCACACATCTCCTCCAGGATCATGCACTGTGGACTAGCTAGCAGACTGTCTGCAGTTATATGTGTATGGATGGAACACCTTGCAGGGTGCAGCAGCTGGTGACTCACTGTGCTTGCTGCTGGAGAATGTCAGATGGTGGTGGGGGGGGGGGGCAGCTGAGCATTTCCAGGCCTACTGTCTCTCTGCCATTGCCTTAGGGATGTGTACAGCTCTGCGTTGGCTGCCCTGTAGGGTGTCTGTTCCCCAGCAAGACTGGGGTTGATGGGCCCCCTCCTCTACTGCCACCATTGCAGGGAGGTAGAATGTGGCTCTGTTGGTGGGGGATCCTATCTCCCACCCAGAGCCACAGAGGGTAGGTTGGGTGGTGGTACATAATCTGCCTATGGGTCCAAACACCCCCCTTCACTTACATCATGTTACCATGGCACAAACACAGAATATGCACTATTCTGGGTGCATCAGTCCAAAAGGGCTAGACCTGATTGACAACTACAGATGGACACTAATGTATCCTAGGTGTGTCTGCAGGAACTACCTATCACATACACTGGCACTGATGGGTACCTGTAATATGGCTTATTCCTGCCATGGAAGGTGCTGCGGACCTGGTGCTGGCCGCCCCACCGCACCCTCAGGGTGAGCACAATACCCACACAATGTGACGGTCTGTAGCTACTCTGTGCCACTAACACACACCGTCGGCACCCCCTACTAGGCTGAGGTGCTGTGGGGGTGCACTCGGTCAGTTGCCCCTACCAGGATGAGGTGCTGTGGGGTGCATACCCCATCTTGTGATCATCTGTAGACTGCTGATTTGCATGTGCTGTGCATCATGGGTACGGGTGGGTTGACCCTATCCTGGTAACCACAGCAGAATGTTTGTGTGGTGACGTGCAGTCCTTCTGTAGCCAGCCAGGGGTTTGTTAGTGGCTATAGAGCTGTAGCCCACTGGTTACTTCACTGCCTGTGGAGCCAGAGGTCATGGGTTTGATCCTGCAGTGGGGTTATTTGATAGGGCTGTCTGGGGCATTGTCTATTACTAATGTAAATTAGTGCTGCCAGCCAAAACACCCTCACAGTGCTGTAACCTTAAGGTGCCTTATAAGGCGTCCTATAGGGGACATTATAGGGTGCCTTGGCAGACAGTGCACTTTATAATATGCCCTCTGGAATGCCTTATAGGGTGCCTTATGTGGCACCTTAGGTTACGGCACTGTGAGGGTGTGTTTTCTGGCAGCACTGATTAAAATAAAAATAAAATGCTTCACAAAGCACTGCTTAAACGTAAAAGGGTGATGCCTCAGCCAGCCTTATTCATTAGGCACACTGGGAGATCGAACCTATGACCCCTATACCATCAGTCAGTGTATTAACCATTGTGCTACACCTCTGTTGCTCTGTTTGCATGTCAGCGCGCCTACTTAAGATTAACGCGCGTTAACAGGCATAGTTCACTCCATCGCACAATAATGTGCGCAGCGCGCATTATCGTGCGATAATCCATGTTTGCTATGTTTAGATCGCAACGCCCACTCCTTTTATGGCATCCTGTACACTATCGCTGGGCGCAAATTAAGACGGTTTAGTAAACATACCCCTTAATGTCTTGGGGGACTTTGCCCCTCTCTTTGTTCTATGGTTTGATTTTACCATATCAACTTGAGTATCTTGAGATGTCGATGCCTCTAATCCTGTTGCTCTTGGCCTAGGATGCAAGGATGGCAGCTGCATCATCCTTTGCAACAATTTGATAAAAGAGCACAGAAAAATAGCTAAGGTGCTGTTGCCTACTGCTTTGGCCCTCACATATTGCCTCAAGGTTTTCATTCCGCTGCCCTTGAGCTACTACTAAAAAAGGTATGATCCACAACAGCCTTCTCTACAGAATAATTTTGTTGTTGAGAAAGCTGACAGGGTGCTCAAGAACCCTCTGTTGGGAACAACTCCGCCCAATTCTTATTAAAATTCTCAATTTTAAACATTGAAATGTTTCTAGCCTTTGCTAGGAAAAAGGACAGTCTGCAGTATGTTGTTAAGTGCCATCAAGTTGACTCATGGCAGCCCCCTGGATAGTTTACCTAAACTGTTCGGTCGTCAGTCAGGCAATTCATTGTTGATAGAGTGGCACTCATAGCTGCTGTTACTGTATTGATCCATCTCATTGTCAGTCTTCCTCTTTTGCGTTGATCTTCTTCTTTGCAAAGCATTATGTCTCTCTAACGATCTCTCTCTTCGCATGATGTGTCAAAAGTATGAAAGTTGAAGTCTTGTCATCAGAGCTTCTAAAGAAAGCTTAGGTTTGATCTCCTCTGTACTGGACTGGTTTGTTCTTTGGGCAGTCCATGATACACAGTATTTGTCACCAGCACCATAATTCAAAGGTATAGATTTTCTTCCTGTCTATCTTTTTCACTGTCCAACTTTCACATCCATATGATGTTATTGAAAATACCATGGCTTGGACAAGTCAAATCTTTGTATGGAGTAAGACATCTCTGCTCTTGAGAATCTTGTTTAGGTCCTTCATAGTCATTTGGCCAAGAGCAATAAGTCGTCTGATTTCTTGACTGCTTGTCCTTTTATTGATTGTTGATCCAAGTAGGTTAAAGATGTCAACTATTTCAATTTCTTCTTCATCAATGATGAACTAATTGATTTTGCTAGTTGTCAGGATCTTTGTCTTCTTAACGTTAAGGTGCAGGTTCGTTTTAAGACTATGTTCCTCGATCTTGTCTCTAGAGCTGAAGGGACTTTGAGCTATCCTGGGTTTTTGTTCTACCATGCTGCAGTGAAGTGGTTGGAACATTTTGATTTGTGACTGCACTCCATGCTACTAGCAAAAGAGGCCTTAGTGTATGGTTGAAGGACTGATTACAACAACTGCAGAGTTGTTGGACTATACAGTTGTCAACATTTTGGCACCCTTGCATTTTAGGTATGTTGTGTATAATATTTTGAGAAATAATTGGTAATATAAAATACAATATGTTGTCATAATATTTTAATAGTATATTCAAAGGTATACAACAAAAGAAAGATGCCTGTGCAACTCAGCAATTTCTGAAAAAAAAATGGACAGACAGAAATAATGGAACTCTTCACTAATATTTGGTTGCACAACCCTTGGCAGTGATGACAGCCTCCAAATGTTTCTTATAGCAATCTATAAGTTTCGTACATCTGCCTTCTGGTAGTTTTTCCCACTCTTCAACTGCGATTTGTTCCAGCTCATGAATGTTTCCAGGATTCCTTTTCCTAATGGCACATTTTAGCTCTTTCCAAAGGTTCTCAATTGGACTGAGACCAGGACTCATTGCCGGCCCATTTAAAACTGTCCATTTGCTCCTTTTTAACCATTCTTTTGTACTTTTTGGGTCATTGTCCTGCTGGAGAACCCATGACCTTCAACCCAGACCTTGATTTCTGACAACAGGTACTACATTTCACTTCAAAATACCTTGGTAGTCCTCTGACTTCATGATTCCTTTAATACATTCCAGGCCTCCAGTTCCTGAGGCAGCAAAACAGCCCCACAGTATTATGGAACTTCCACCATATTTAACTGTAGGAAGGGTGTTTTCCCCTTATAAGCTTCATTTCTTTGCTTGTAAATGTATCGCTGGTCTGCATTGCCAAAGAGCTCAAGTTTGGTTTCATCTGTTCACAGAACATTTTCCCAGAAGGATTGTGGTTTCTCAAAGTGGGTTTGGGCAAAGATCAGGCATGCCTTTTTATGTCTGTCTTTGAGCAGTGGGGTCATCCTTGGCCTTTGCCCATGAAGTCCTTTATTCAGTGTGAAGCGTATGATGTGGGTTGAAATCACTACTCCAGATTTCTCCACATCAACCTTAAGCTCATTGGATTTTGTAGGTGGTGTTTTTCCAACAGTTTGCACTAACCTTCAAAAACTTCTTGGATTAATTTTCCTCTTCCCACCATGCCCTGGGAGGTTCTTGACAATTCCATCAGTAGAAACCTTAACATAGGGGTATGTTTACTAAACTGTCTTAACGTCGCAGCGGTGGTATTATTGCGATAACATCACTTATCGCGTGATAGCGTGGCGGCGGCGTTAAGGCACACTAACGCTGTGAAATCCGGGTCTGAAGGGCGGAGTAAGGCTTCCCAGAGGGCGGAGAGAAGGGGTAAATGGGTGGAGAGTGGGCAGGGAGAGGCTCCAGGCACACTAACACTGTAAAATCCAGGTCTGAACACTAACGCCAGTGAAACCCTCGCGTTAGGCACATTTGCAGGAAAGAGAAACTATTTCAGTCAGCAATATGCAGCAAAGGTAGGGAAACCCAGAAAAGTGATAGTTGTGATACATGTGCAGGAACCAAAAAGACAAACATATAAAATGACCAGAACCACATTTAAAATCCCAATAACCAAGCTGGCCAATAGTGATATTAATGATAAACAAGGCAACACTACCGACAAAGCGTAAAAATTAAGATATATCATGTTTGGAAGGGTCTATGCGCTGTCCCCCTACAAAGTGAATGATCCCACATTGAAATAGCGCTGATCAGGGTTTCTGTCGTTTAGGTTGGGTAGGTTTGTTATGGCGTGCATATGTGCAGCAACAGCAGAGTGGGCACGTAGGAAAGGGCAACTGTACTGATGCTGTAAATGGGATACAGGGGGCTGCAGGCAGCACATGCTGTGGTCCAGCTGAGGCACAGTGCAGACTAGGCAGATGCCTAGGTGGCACATAGGAATGCCGAAACTGTAAAGCAGCAAGACATCAACTGACGAGGGTCCAACATGGGCACGAGTGTGTGTCCCACAGTGTCATAGGGGATATTACCCAGCAGGTACCCCCAAGGGCACATAACATTGGCAGGCGGTGCAGGGGAAAGCGCGCATGTCCATGTAGGCACCCCTACCCGAGAACCCACACCATAGGCAGCTGCCTACCGGCACACTGGATGGCCTGGGACTGTGCACCACCAGCACCACTGGAATAATAGCATGGCAGCATGGTGGCGGAATGGTGCTGGTGGTGGAGGGGGCAGTGGCATCTGCCCACAGCAGACCATGGCCAAGCCCCGTTTAGGTGGGTGCCATGCACTGCAACAGACAGGGTCTGTCTGACGAACAGTCATGGTATCCCCAGGGAATGATCTGTCCCTGTGGCAACACTGTGGTGCAGTACACACAGCCAGTTTGTTCAGGAGCAGAAGGTCACAAGTTCAAGTCCCAGCTGTGGCTCCTGCCAAACCTGTCCCCATATTTAGCACAGTTACTTACCTGTAACAGGTGATCTCTGGGAACAGCAGGAATACGTCTTCACATATGGGTACGTCGGTACCGACGGAGCCTGCGCAGGAACGCTCCCGAACGTCCAATCAGAAAGCTTTTGGGAGCATCTCACAGCGACTGCGTGCTGCCTTCCCGCCTTTCCAACTGTCTCTCCTCAGTTGAGTTTTATAGCTGAGACAAAGAGGGAGAGAGAGAGGGAAAGGAGAGAGAGAGAGACAACTCCTAGGGGAGGTGGGTAGGTTGTGAAGACTTATTCCTGCTGTTCCCAGAGATCACCTGTTACAGGTAAGTAACTGTGCTATCTCCAGGAACAAGCAGGAATGAGTCTTCACATATAGGGACTCCCTAGCTTTTGATGCCAGGGAGAGTGCCCAGAAGTTGTGTGACCCTGGGACAGGGCTGCACTTCCCCACCTGGATCTCTTGCATCCCCTGAGGGATAGTGGGTAGGAGTTGATTAGGTATGGAACAGGTGTTTGAGAACAGCCTGACCAAACAAGGCATCCCGGCGGGAGTCCTTGTCTAAGCAGTAATGGGCTGTGAAGGTATGAACTGAGGCCCAAGTGGCTGATCGACAGATGTCGTCGATAGACACAGAGTTCAGATGAGCCATTGAGGTTGCCATGGCTTTCACATTGTGAGCTGTGACATGGCCCTCCAGAGAAATGTTCTTGCTCTGACAGGCGAAAGAAATACATTAGGCAATCCAGTTGGAAAGAGTTCTCTTGGAGACTGGTTGTCCCTAATGAGAAGGATCAAAAGCAACAAAGAGTTGGGAAGACTTTCTATGTTGCTGTGTCCTCTGTAAGTAAAAAGCCAGAGCTCTTTTACAGTCCAGAGTATGAAGATTCCTCTCTGCAGGTGATGCATGAGGCCTTGGAAAAAAGATAGGTAGGTAGACCTCTTGGTTGAGGTGAAAAGGCGAGACCACCTTAGGCATAAAATGTGGGTTAGTCCTAAGGACCACCTTGTCATGATGGAATCTTGTATAAGGTGTATTAGCTACTAGTGCTTGCAATTCACTGATGCGGCGTGCTGATGTGATTGCAATGAGAAAGATAACCTTCCAAGAAAGGTATTTCAAGGAGGTAGTAGCTAAAGGTTCAAAAGGCGGCTTCATAAGCTGACCAAGAACCAAATTTAAGTCCCATGCCACCGGTGGTGGTCTAATGGGAGGCTTTGTTAAAAGGAGGCCTCTCATGAACCTTGCTACAAGGGGATGAGAGGAAACAGGTTGTCCATTTAGAAGCTTGAGTGAAGCTGCAATAGCACTCAGATGGACTTACTGAATTTGTCTTATTGCCTGCATTAGACAGATGCAGGAGATACTCCAGCAACGATTCCAGAGGTATGGCACAGGGGTTAAGTTCCTTTTCAGAAGACCAGATGGTAAACCTTTTCCACTTGAAGGCGTAAGAACGTCTAGTGGAAGGTTTTCTGGAAGCTTGAAGAACATCTTTCACTTGCTGAGAAAGAGGAAGATCCTGGAGATCTAGGCCTTCAGCAACCAAGCCCTGAGATGCAGAGACTGGGGATTGGGATGCCACAACTTTCCGTCCTCCTGAGAGAGGAGGTCTGGAGCAGACCCTAACTCTAAGGAGGGAGCTTGAGAGAGATGTAGAAGCAGAGGGTACCACACTTGCCGTGGCCAATGTGGAGCTATGAGAATCATGTGGCCTCTGTCTCTCTGAAGCTTGAACAGGGTTTGGGGAATTAGGGGAATGGGTGGAAAGGCATACAGGAAGTCTTGACCCCAGTGAAGGAGGTAAGCATCCCTTGCCTGAGCCCCCTGAGCCAGAGTTCTGGAACAGAACCGGGGAAGTTTGGCATTCCACGGACTTGCAAAGAGGTCTATGTCCGGGGTTCCCCAAATTTGGAAACTTTTGGACACCTGGTCCATATGTAGGGTCCACTCGTATGGAAGCAGAACTCGACTGAGTCTGTCTGCCCAAGAGTTTTGAACCTCTGGAAGATAGACTGCCAGAAGATGAATGGTGCTCTCTGGCGAGGGCCCACAGTCGCAGAGCTTCGTTGCAAAGCGACAGAGAGCCAGTTCCTCCCTGCTTGTTTATGTAGAACATGGCCACCTGATTGTCCGTGTGGACAAGGACTGTCTTGTGGCTGAGCAGGGTGTGGAAAACTCAGAGCAAGGAAGATTGCTCTGAGTTCCAAGAGATTGATATGTAGACAAGTCTCCTGTGGGGACCAGATGCCCTGGGTGGAAAGGTCCTGAAGATGAGCTCCCCAGCCCATTGGAGAAGCATCTGTTATAAGAGTTACCTGGGGTAGAGGCTGTTGAAAAGGACACCCCAGCAAGAGGTTCTGAGGGGACTTCCACCACTGGAGGGACAAAATGAGGCAACTTGTGTTTGCTATTTTGTCTGACAGGCAGCCGAATGCCTGGGTCCATTGCGTGGATAAAGTCCACTGAGCTGCTCTCATGTGAAGGCGAGCATATGGTACCACATGAATGGTGGAAGCCATGTGGCCTAGCAACTGTAACATCTCTCGAGCAGTGAGTAGGGGTTTCAACTCTGCTTGAGAAGCTAACTGCATCAAGCAAAGGCAACTTGCCTGGGGAAGAAAGGCCCTTGCCTTTGTGGTATCCAGCAGTGCCCCTATGAACTCCAGGGACTGAGTAGGGATCAAATCCACTGCCATGCATTTCGTGAACACCCTTGATGCAGAGGCCAGGCCAAAGGGGAGCACTCTGTATTGATAGTGCTCTCCTGGAAAAGGAACCGAAGGAAACTTCTGTGAGTTGGATGGATGAGAACATGAGTGTACGCATCCTTGAGATCTAGAGAACAAAGCCAATCCTGACTCTGAAGGTATGGCAGCAGAGTTCCTAGAGAAACCATCTTGAATTTTTCTTTGACTAGGAATCTGTTCAATTCTCTGAGATCTAAAATGGATCTGAAGCCCCCTGTTTTCTTTGGGATAAGAAAATAGGGGGAGTAGAACCCT
The DNA here is from genome assembly GCA_033557465.1 of Ichthyophis bannanicus. NCBI lineage: Eukaryota > Metazoa > Chordata > Amphibia > Gymnophiona > Ichthyophiidae > Ichthyophis > Ichthyophis bannanicus. Next base: position 408,951,589 of record CM066037.1, read on the forward strand.
GTGCCCTGTTGATGAGAGGGCACTTCCTCTACTGCCCCTTGGGCTAGAAGAGTGGCGACCTCCTGCTCTAATAGGCTGAGGAGGAAGGTTGGAGAATTGAACTGGTGCACTCTTGTGAGAGGGGGCAAGCTGGAAAAATGAAATTTGTACCCCTCTCTTATGATGGAGTGTCCACTGCTCTGCTGTGATTTGCCCCCATTTGGGAGCAAAGTGACATAGCCTTCCTGGAATGGTGGAGGGCTCTGGTCCTTCTAGAGCCAGGAAGGCTAAGTTCTCTAGCAGAAAGTCAAAGGCCCTGAGGGGGCTGAGACTGCTGGGCTGGAGCAGGCCTCGCAGCCTTTGCCTTGGTCTGTTTGGAGGATTGCTGATGTTTGGAAGGGAACTGAGCTGCAGAAGATGCTCTGACTATAAGCAGGATAGGATCTTCCCTTTTTTGAAAAAGGTGTTTTCTTGAACAACTTTTTCTTAGCAGGAGCAGCTGAAGATTTGAATAGTCTATCCAAAGCAGAATTTTCAGCATCCATCTGATTGGCTTTTGCTTGCCAATCCTTATCAAACAGATTTTCACCTGTACAAGGGATATTTCCCAATTCATCTTGGACTCAGATCTCCAAATCAGATGCTTGAAGCCAAGCTATCCTACATGCTCCTATAGCTATAGCTGAGGCTCTGCTTACGCATTCAAAGGAATCGAAAGCTGCACGGTTGGAAAATTTGGAGATATCCTGGGCATGTTTGAGCCCAGAGAGAAATTCTTGCCTTTTATTGTCAGACATAAAAGGACTTAAAGTTTGCAAATGGTCAGTGACTTCTTTTAAGAACATGCCCATGTAGAGACTATAAGAATTAATTCTTGCAGCAAGCATGGAAGCTTGGAAGACTCTTCTACCAAAAGCATCCAGGGTTCTACATTCACATCCCGGAAGATTAGAGGCATGTCTCTTGGCACTTCTAATCTTTTTCATTGCAGACTCAACCACAATAGAGTGGCGAGGAAGCTGGGTTTTATGAAAACCAGGACAAAGAGGGACACGATACATGGTGTCCAACCTGCGAGAATGAGGAAAGGTGGTTAGAGGTGCTTCCCACATCCTTAACATGAGATCATATAGAATCTCATGAATAGGCAAGGTAGCTGCCTCTTTAGGAGTTTTAGGATATTGTAGAATATCTGACTCCTTAGCTCTAGGTTCTGACTCTGGGGCTACTGTAACAGAGAGACCCCGAGCCACCTCTCTGATAAAGTCCTGAAAAGACAAGTCTTCTGGAGGAGACATCCTTCGTTTAGGAGAGGACTCCTCCTGTGGAAGAAGCATCGCTGCATTGACAGACCCTTCAGAATCCTCAGAGTCATCAGAGGAATCGAAGTATCGTCTGTCGGGATGCTCTTGCAAAGCCCGATACCCGTACCGACCGAGGTCGGTATTGGGAATCATCGGTACCGGGGTATTGGTACCGGAAGGCTGCAGAGGGAAGGGTACCGGCATGGCTGACACCGATGCTGATGTCACCGGTACCAGGATCAGTTCCGATGGCGATACCGGAGCCGGTACCTGCGGAGTAGTCTGTTGCGGTACCACGGGCATCGATGCCACAAGGAAAGCTGACAGACTGCGTTCCATGGACAGAATCCTCTGATCCATCGACGCTGCCAATGCCTGGAAGTCTGTACCGGTGGAGGCCACCGGTACCCCAGAGCATGGCACCAGGAGATCTGTTGAGGCCACGCCATCTAGATCATCCTGGAACCCCGATGATGATACTTTAGAAGCCGAAGCCTCCCAGCGGGGTAATTTTGCCGGTGCAGAATCCTCGAGGGCAAGGCCAGAGGCATCTCGATTCTTAGAAGGAGATTTGCCCTTCGAGGACTGGCTGGATTTATGTTTAGTTACCCGAGATCCATGTGAGGAAGAAGCAGCCCTGGAAGACGTCGATGCCACCGAAGCCACATCAGAGGGAAACAGGGTACTGAGCTTGGCAGCTCGGTTCTGTCGACCTCTCAGACATCATGGAACAGGACACACAATCTTTAATGGAATGGTCAGGGCCTAAACATTTGAGACACCAGTCATGGGTGTCGGTGACGGATATAGTACCGCCACATTTTGTGCACTTCTTAAAACCCGAGGCAGGTTTTTCCATATTTAAGGAAAAAGGTTTTGGGCCTAAGGCCCAAAACTGAAGTACACCTGAAGGAAAAATAGGTGGTCTTTTTTTTTTTTAAGAAAGAAATAAGAACCGGCGGTACCGGTATAGCGTCGAGGAAGGCAGACGCGTACAGGAAAGAAATAAAGAAAAAAAATAAGGAAATTCTTCTGCGGTGACAGGAACATGACCTGCTGGCTCCGCGGAAAAAGAACAACTGAGGAGAGACAGTTGGAAAGGCGGGAAGGCAGCACGCAGGTGCTGTGGGATGCTCCCAAAAGCTTTCTGATTGGACGCTGGGGAGCGTTCCCATGCAAGCTCCGTCGGTACCGACGTACCCATATGTGAAGACTCATTCCTGTTTGTTCCTGGAGATTACCCAGTACTAAACCATGGTAATAAAGACAGAACCTTTATTACAGATGAAATAATTATGCCTGAAACGCCTATATTTTACCCTACAGAGCACAGACACCATAAACATGTGCAATCCCTACAGCAGAGTTTCCCAACTGCAGTCCTGGAGGGCCGAACACCATTCAGGCTTCATGCTGTCCCTAATAAATATGCCTGTGCTGCATTTGTATGCGCCGCCCCATTGTATGTAAATGTATCTCATGCATATTCATTAGGGACAGCATGAAAACCTGAACAGTGTTTGGCCCACCAGGACCGGAGTTGGGAACCTCTGCCCTAGAGCAGCAGCCAACAGGGTCAGAAACACCCACACCCAAACCCACAGGCTCCACTATCCAAAGCCTCATGGAGAGTCAGGCTGTTGTGCCCTGCGCGGAGCAGCATCTCCCAATACTTGCACCTGCATACCTTAGCAATGCCGTCCTAAACTTGGGAACACGTTCCACATATATCAAAAAGGTTGCTATAATTAATGTCAGCTAACAAATCCTTAGTTCAACACAATTTGTTGATAGAGATTCATCATAGCAACCTTTCTGATATCTGTGGAGTGTGTTTCAATTATTGATTCTGACAGTGTTTACCACCCCGAGGAGTGACCCTAACAGTAGCAATGCCCGCACTGTGCCCAGGACTGGTGTGGCGGCCAGGGCTGCCACAAACCTCTATATTTGCACAATGTTGGCATAGGTGTGGGAGTGTGTGTCTGTCTATCCAGTATGCTGTGGTTGCCTACACCTTACTGAGCCCACATTGCTTGCACTGTTTCCAGTGTTAGCCTGTCAATGTGCATAATGAGGAGCAAGGTACTGTGGGTATGGCCCGGACAGGGTGGCATGGGCAGAATGCATTTGCACAGAGTATAGGGCAATGGCTGGGACATTGTAGTGCCCGACCACCACCTGCACGGACAGGGTGGCCACAGCATGTCATGCTGGGAGGTCGCTCTCACCCTGACTGAGCAGTGACCACGGCATGACTAGGTTCCCCCATAGGTCTATACAGTATTTCTCTCAAGTGATATTTATGGGTTCTCTTTTCTGGGGCCAAATCACTGACATCCCAGTTTTGGGTGCACACAGTTCCTCCAGGAACATGCACTATGTACTAGCTAGCAGACTGTCTGCAGTTAGCATCTGTATGACTGCAACACCTTGAAGAGTTCAGAAGGTGCACGCTGACTTCCCTAATCAACCCATTCCCAGTCCTAGCCCCCCCATCTGCCCATTATAATTCTAACCTGCACTGTCTCTCCCCTCTCTCCAGCATTTATCCCCGTCTGTCCAGTATGTCCCCCTGTCTCTTCCCTTTGTCCATGTCAGCCCCCCTCCCTCCCTCCATGTCAGTCCCCTCTCTGTCCATGTCAGCCCTCCCTCCCTCCTTCCATCCATATCAGCCCCCCCCTCTCTCCATGTCAGCCTCCCTCCCTCCATCCATATCAGCCCCCCTCCGTCCATATCAGCCCCCATCCATCCATCCATATCAGCCCCCCTCCCCCTTGTGAGCCCTGTTGCAGGTTCCCTGCTCCCCTCTCCCCATGTCTATCTCCTTCTAGTGCACAAGTTGCTGCCGCTGCCGAGTCTGCTTCTTGGCAGCAGCAAACTCACCCCCTTCGTTCTAATGCAGCCGCGGCTCCCTGCCTCTTAGGGAACTGCGGCTGTGCCTGTAAAACCGTTGCAGAGCCTACCTGTCTCTCGACAGGCTCAGTGCAGCATTGTCCTGCCTACAAAGGAAGTTGTTTACCACTTCCTTTGGAGGCAGGACAATGCTGCACGGAACCCATTTAGAGACAGAAAGGCTCAGCAATGGTTTTACAGGCACAGCTGCGGTTTCCTAAGAGGCAGGGAGCCGCGGATGCATTAGAAGGGAGGGGGTGAGTTTGCCGCTGTCAAGAAGCAGACTCGGCAGCAACAGCAACTTGTGCGCTTTTTTTTTAGGCAGAGTGAGGTGACCCCCATGGAGGTCGCGACCCACAGGTTGAGAACCGCTGCTTTAAACAAAAGCAGAAGTAAGGATGTGGTTGAAAACTACAGGCCAGTTAGTTTAACTTCGGTGGTGAGTAAATTATTGGAAACGCTGCTGAAAGAGAAAATAGTGAGGTTTCTGGAGTCCAGCAGATTACAGGATCCGAGGCAGCATGGATTCACCAGAGGCAGGTCTTGTCAGACAAATCTGATTGATTTCTTTGACTGGGTGACCAGGGAGCTAGACCGAGGGAGAGCCCTAGATGTTGTGTATTTAGATTTCAGTAAAGCCTTTGACACTGTTCCTCACAGGCAACTTATAAACAAACTGAGCACCCTAGGGATGGACCCTAAAGTTACTGCTTGGGTTAGAAATTGGTTGGGTGGGAGGCGACAAAGAGTACAGGTAAATGGGGCTCACTCTGAGGAGAAGAATGTTACCAGTGGTGTGCCCCAGGGATCTGTCCTTGGTCCGATTATTTTTAACATTTTTGTTAGTGATATAGCGGAAGGGCTGCTGGGTAAGGTTTGCCTTTTTGCAGATGATACCAAAATTGCAATAGAGTAGACACCCAGGAAGGTGTAGATAACATGAGGAGGGATCTAGCTAAGCTTGAAGAATGGTCTAGAATCTGGCAGCTGGGATTTAATGTTAAAAAATGTAAGGTCATGCATTTGGGCTGCAGCAATCCAAGGGAGCAATATAGTATAGTGGGTAAAGTACTTTTGTCCACTAAAGAAGAGTGGGACCTGGGCGTTGTTGTGTCTGAAGATCTTAAAGTAACTAAACAGGTAGAAAAGGCAACGGCAAAAGATAGAAGGATGTTTGGGTGCATACGGAGAGGAATGGCTAGCAGAAAGAAAGGAGGTGATAGTGCCTCTGTACAAGTCTTTAGTGCGACCTCATTTGGAGTATAGTGTGCAATTCTGGAGACTGCGCACCTTCAAAAGGATGTGAACAGCATGGAGTCGGTGCAGAGGGTGGCTACTAAAATGGTTAGTGGTCTTCATTATAAAGCATATGAGGACAGACTTAAGGATCTTAATATGTACACCTTAGAGGAGTGGAGTCGCCACCTAGTGGTTAGTGCAACTGCCTAGTACCCAGAAGATCAAGGGTTCAATTCCCATTGGCACTCCTTGTGACTTTGGGGAAGTCACTTTACCCTCCATTGCCTTGGAAGAAAAGGCTGGCAATCTACTTCCAGTGATACATTGCCAAGAAAACCCACAGGTAGCTGGGTTGCTATGAGTCAACACTGACTTGATGGGAAAAAAAAGAGGAAAGGCAGGATAGAGGTGATATGATTGAGATGTTTAAATACCTCCATGGCATAAATGTTCAGGGGGAGAGCCTCTTTCAATTGAAAGCAAGTTCTGCTACAAGGGGACATGGGATGAGGGTGAAGGGGGATAGATTCAGGAGTGATTTGCAGAAATATTTCTTTATGGAAAGAGTGGTGGATCCATGGAATGGTCTCCCAGTGGAGGTGGTAGAGATGAGGACAGTAACTGAATTAAAAAAGCATGGGACAAACAGAGGATCTCTAAAGGTAAAAAGGGGACTGTTGTAGTTGTTGATATGGAAGGACAGACTAGATAGGCCATGTGGTCTTTTTCTGTTATGATATTTTTATGTCAATGGAGTAGGCCCTGTACACCCGGGGTCAGGGCATGCCTCCGGCCTGTCCTCATTCCTCCCTCGACCTGCCCCCTCCCGCCCGGGTACAGAGCTCCCCATACATCTCTGCAGTACAATTAGCCCCAGATGTATATCCCCGCTAAACGGGGTCATGATGATCCCCAAAACATCTAATAGCATAATGGTTAGAGTAGTGGCTTAAGAGCGGGGTGGCCATGGTTCAAATCCCAGGGTGGGACTTTGTAATCTAAAGCTAGTCACTTAATTCTCCATCTTCTCTATACTAGTTGGATGTTTAAGGTGAAAACACTTTCCTGATACCTATTCATGCCTGGAGCAGGAATAAATATCCATATGCCTGCATATGGCTATGCTGCTTCTGGGTTCAAACGGGATGCGTAAGTCCATTGCCTTTCCACAGACACACCTCTGCCACATCCCTGTGCCTACTTGAAGATCCCCATACTGGAGATATCTGCGAATGGCATTTGTGGAATTGTTACAGAGATGTGTCCGCGATTGATGTCCACGTACATGTCTGCAGATGTTCAAACCACAACCAAACCATTTAGAATGACCCTCTTTAGGGAAGAACAACCCAAACTACAGTTACACGATGCAAGGTTCCACATAAGGAACCACCACCCAGGAAAAGGATTTAGGCGTCATTGTGGATAATACATTGAAATCCTCTGCCCAATGTGCAGCAGCGGCCAAGAAAGCAAATAGAATGCTAGGAATCATAAAGAAAGGAATGGAGAATACAACAAAGGATATTATAATGCCTTTGTATCGCTCCACGATGCCACCACACCTTGAATATCGTGTGTAATTCTGGTCACATCTTAAAAAAGGTTATAGAACAGGGGTCTCCAACTCCAGTCCTGGAGGGCTGCAAACCAGTCGGGTTTTCAGGATGTCCCTAATGAATATGCATGAGATACTTGCATGTACTGCTCCCCCCCATTATGTTCAATTTTATCTCATGCATATTCATTAGAGATATTCTGAAAATTTGACTGGTTTGTGGCCCTTCAGTACTAGAGCTGGAGATCCCCGATATAGCAGAATTAGAAAAGATACAGAGAAGTGCAACAAAAATGGTAAACAGGATGGAAGGATATCCCTAGGAGGAAAAGCTTAAAAGATTAAGGCTCTCCAACTTGGAAAAAAGATGGCTGAAGGGAAATATGATAGAAATCTATAAAATAATGGCGTGGAATGGGTAAGTGTAGATCGGTTGTTCATCCCTTCAAAAACTAGAAAAACTATGGGACACACAATGAAGCTACAATGACGCACATTTAAGACTAATCATAGAAAATATTTTTTCACTCAACATGTAATGGAACTCTGGAATTTATTACCAGAAGATGTAGTAAAAGCTGTTAGTGTAGCTGGATTTAACCCGTTTTGGACAGCTCGCATATTCTCTCTCTGTTCTGGATGATTTATTAGATTTGTTATACTCAAACAACTATGAAATACCGGCAATAATAAAAAATATTAAAACTTTGCAGAAAATAGAAGTTTCACATAGTGTATGTTTTTCATACACTAGTCCAATATAGTATATTGTCCTTCTTCAGAAAAGATAGGATTCAGTTCCAAATCATTGACATAAACATACTGTATACTACTATTGAAACTGCAGTTTTCATTTAAAACACTTTATTATGATATAATATAGTTTGTCAACAGTCCATTCTGATGGCGGAATATGATATACACGTGAAAACACTTCTGATGCAGTGTGTCGATATTGCACCATTGAAGCACCTAGAACAGAATGCTTGACAGCAATTAGTTTCGACAACATATTAGCCCAGCATATGAAAAACATACAAGGCCGATATACGCACCAATAACTCTGACACTAAGTAACTTACAGTTATCTAAACCTATTTTCTAAAGTCTACAAATAGCTACTATTTTGCAATAAAAGTATTACAGCATTATAAGCTACTTACTATTTTTTGTGATCTTTTTATGTTGAGCTGCCGGTACCATCAAAATCAGCAAACTTCGAATACCTATTAAACTACGGTAACTAGATCTCAGATAAAAAAATCCGTATATAACACTTTTTGACATAATGATAATAGCTAAACATAGTTCCATTGAATTTATAACCATTAATTAGTAAACAGTTGAGTAGTAAGTATGGAAACCTTATGTATGTAAAACATACGCTGGTCCAAAATGGGTTAAAGGAGGTTTGGACAAGTTTCTGGAGGAAAAGTCCATAAACCATTTTTAAAGCTGTACCTTTTGAGACAGGTAATTATAAACTGGACTGGCCACTGTTGGAAACAGGATACTGGTCTTGATGGACCCTTGGTCTGACACAGTATAGCATCACTTATGTTCTTATGATGTTTTCACTCTCCCAGTTCCATTCTTCCATCTTGCATGATGTTCTTTAAGGGCTAGGGTGTTTGTCTGTGGTTTGTATGTAGATGCACAGATTGTCTGGATGAATGGTGATGTACATTGGAGGGGGGTTGATTATATGAAACACAGGAAGATTGTGTGTGGTGTGATGCAAAAATTGAAATTATTTCCTATAATGTGAAAGGGAATCAGGTGGTGAAAAAGGAAAAATGTTATGATGGCATTAAAGATAAGGGCTGATTTGTATATTATGCAGGAAAGTCATTTAGAGGGCAGTAGAGATGTTTTGGAGTTTCCTAGAGTGAGGAAAGCTCGCCATTCTTTTGGTAGTTCTAATAATGATGGAGTCACAATGACTTAGTGAAAATTGTAGTGGAATAAGGTGTTATGCCTATAGAAAGATAAGATGGGTATAATATTGTTTCTTGAGTTTGATACAAGGCCTCTCCTTTTGTTTATTAAATGTTTATTAAATATTGTTTATTATTGTTTATTAAATATTAACCGCACTGATTTTAAAGAGCGCGGTATAGAAGAAACATTAAATAAATAAATAAAATAAAATATGGATGCTCCAAATAAGGGCCAACTGTAATTTGAGTGATACATGGCAGATGGTCTGCATATGCCTTGTAGCACTGCATAAATGATTAATAGCAGTAGTAGTAATACAGTGGAACCTCGGTTTTCGTGATTAATCCATTCGAAAAAGTCTGACTAAAACTGAATGTATGAAAACTGAAGCAATATTTCCCATAAGAAATAATGTAAATCCAATTAATCTGTTCCAGACACCCAAAAATATTAACAAAAAATATATTTTAGAGATTACTATATTTTTACATACAGAAAACAATGAGAAATAAATATAAATGACTAATGAAATGGATAAATGAACATTTAACATCACTTTTACCTTTATTGAAGACTCTTGTTGGCATATGGAAGACAGTCAATCAGCAAGAGAATCAAAATAAAGAAAATCCCACCTCTGGCCACAAGATGATGCTCCATTTTCAACTGTACGAAAACCGAGACAATGCACGAAAACTGGGACAAAATCTAGACGAAAAAAGTCAACGAAAACCGAATTGTATGAAAACTAGAGCATACGAAAACCGAGGTTTGACTGTAGTAGTAGGTCATGCAGTAGGCAGACATACCTATAATCTTGGGGAGGAGATATTAATATGGTGATGAATCCTATTATGTATAGAACAAGGGCCCGAAGCATAAGGCAGGTTCTACAGAACAGTGTTGCAGATCTCCTTGGGGAAAAGTATTTGAAAGCTGTCTGGAGATGGAAACACTCCAAGAGAAAATTATACCTATTACTCAGCAGTGCACAACTCATATTCTAGAAGAGGCATGTCCAACTTCGAACAGGTTGTAATCTACTTTTTCCGGCCAAAAGTGCCGGTGATCTACCACAATGAAAATTAAGTTTCAAATTAAATTTTAACCCAATAGAGTTGGAGGATTCCCCCCCCCCCCCATTTTTAATGAACCTTCTGTCATTTACTTGGATGTGATCAGCTGTTAAGCAAATTAAGCAAAAACAAAACAGAGACGAAGATCCAGTAAGAACTGCGAGGGGAAATGGAAAGTACATTTTTTCTTAAACTTTGAGTAATAACTTTCTTTAATTGTCTTAATAACTTTCTTTAACTTTTATTGAGTAATTTGTGTTAAATTTAGGTTGAGTATTGATCCAGGCTGATCTTGCACAATCTTTAATATTTCGTTCTTGCTCATTAGTGAGACATCTGAGCCTGCATTTCATCCACCAGCTTTTTGAAGTTGGGTGAATATTGCGTGAGAGCCAGTCTCAGGGAATCCTGGAGATGTTCATCTGTCATGTTGGAACGTTGTGTACTCTGTCATTTTCAGATGGGAAACGCAGATTCACACAAATAAGTTGAACTGAAACAGGAGTGTACAGCTTCACTGCATCTTCTCAAGTTGGGAAATTTGTCTCTAGGCACTAGCTTCCAAAACAATTCTTGCTCAACACGGGTCTCCAGAAAAATGTCATTTTTAAGGGTTAATATTTTGTGAACAAGTCATCTCTTGAAAAATGAGTAATTTTTACTGATAGCTGCTGCAGTTTCTTTAATGTCCACATCTACTTTGAATGGGTATGAGAAGCACACCACAACTGTTCCAATTTTTTGGAAGTCACAGAATCTATTTTCGAATTCCTGGATAACAGAACAGATTTCTGTCACATACTTCTCGTTCTGAAAAACAAAATTTGGATATTGTCCCAGATGGTCCTGCGTATTAGGAAAATGATCAAAAGTGTTTGCAAGGTCAGTCACCATTAGCTCAAATTTGCTCTTGTAAGATGAAACTGTACTCATCTCGCCAATGCATTTGTTGATGGCCTGAGAAGGACCGGTAGTGATGACTCTGCTGGAAGTGCCCCTTTTTCCCTTGGAACAGGGGTGTTTTCTTTGAGGGTTTCTTGCAGGGAAAGGGGTGGTTTTTTTTTTTTTTTTTGAGAGCTTCTGTTGGGTCACCACTTCTGCTTCTATCTCGACTGCCTTGTCAGCCATGGGTTTGCCAAATAGGTTCTCCCCAGTGCAAGAGACGTCAAGCAGCTTGTCCTGGACCCACTGGTCGAGGTCCGATGACTGTAGCCAGGCTTGGCATCGAGCCCCAGTGCTGGCCACTGCTACTCTAGCTGCTGACTTGAATCTGTTGTAGGCCGCTCGGGAGAGGAATTGAGCAATCCTTGATCCTGGAGGCCAGAGCTTGGAACTGTTGGAGATGTTCTCCGGCCAACCTCTGGTTTAGGGCCTTCAGATACATGCCTATGTATAGCGCATAGGCCTGAATTCAATACCCCAGAATCGAGTCCTGGTAGCACTTGCGCCCAAGGGCGTCGAGGGCTCTAGCATCCCTTCCAGGGGGGACAGAAGAGTAAGTCTTCTGGCTCTTGAGCTTTTGCATGGTTGACTTGACAACCATGGAGTTATGTGGTAGTTGTGTTGGCATATGGAAGACAGGCATATGGAACCCCACTCCTTCCTGATGCAGTATATGGTGTCGAGGTGTCAACTTACCACTGGCACAGACGCCAGTGTCTCCCACATTCACAACAGTAGCTGCTCGAGGATTGGTACTTGCACCATGAGTTTTGTTTTTGGGTGGAGACTCGAGCTGGAGAATCTCCAGCTCCTCAGTGCATGGGTCCTCCTCCATCTCTGTTTGCACTGAGAGGGCCCAGGCCATATCCCTAACAAAGTTGTGGAAGGCCAGGTTCTCTGGAGGAGAATGGCGCCGGGGGAGATGGGTCCAAGGGGACATCTCAGTGCCATCTGGTTTCCGGAGAGGCCTAGTTGTTGGTCTCCCACTCCAAGTTGAGGGGGGATGAGAAGGCCAAGGCCTTGCAACTCTGTACCTTGAGGCCTGCACCGAAGGGCCAGGGGCCTCCCGAGGACCTGGGGGTCCGAGTCTCGGAAACTGGCCCGAGGAACAGGACCGGGACCTCGACCGGGGCCCGAGGACTTACCTGAGGTCGGTGGCACTCTGAGCTTGGCTCGATGACTGGGGACTCTCCTGCAATCAGGGGCTCAGTTGCCGGGGCAGATGACGTGGACAAACCGGACATAACTGCTATCCTTTCCATGCAGCGGGCAATGATGTTCTGCTCTATGGCTACCATTCTGATTTCCAAGCCAGAAGGCTCCGCGGCTTTTGCCGCAGGCACAGAGGATCTCAGGCCCCAAGCTGTCACACTTGTGAATGAGTTTGACAAAGACTATGGTCTTGAGGAATCTCACACAGTCTCTGCTGGCCAAGGAATCCTTCTTGAGGACCTTGGTGGGACGCTTCTATGAGTTGCCCGAGTCCCTCTGAGCCATCTTACCGGGTTTCTCTGGTGGAACCTCAATGGACTGAGGATTTTTTTCTTCTTTCGCTTGGGGTCAGAGGTCTTCTTGGAGGAGCTGCTGTTGTGGGACTCCAAGGACAGGTCACAGGAGGTGCTATTATGGTCCCAGTCCCAGGCAGCATAAGCAGCAGTCATGGGTGTCTGTGACAGACATGGTTTGACTGCAGTGGTCACATTTTTTGAACCCACCAGGGGACATGGTGGGAAGCATCTGGCCGGGGTCAATGACCCCTGGGTGAAAAAGGGCAGGAATGCCGGTCGAGGCAAGCCTCGATCAAAAATGAGGAAGAAAGCCGAGAACAGCACCAGCTCAAAGCAGGAAGAGGAACCAGTACGCAAACCGGAAACAGCTAATTCTTAAGGATATAAGCAAGGCTTTTTTCCTGGGGAAACTGGACAGATGTCCATTGGGTTCTGCAAAAAAAAGAGGAGAATGAGCAAGATAGCACCCTTGGGCGGGAAGGTACCACGCATGCGTGGTAGCATATTATAAAGGCTTTCTTTGAAAGCTAGAGAAATGCTCCGCATAGGCTCTATCAGCAAAGACATCACCCGTATGTGAGGGCTGACTTCCTGCTTGTTCCTGGAGAATACATGGTTAGACCATGCCTAGGGTTGCCAACTTTTTCACCGAGAAAAACCCGACACCTGTGGCTTGCCATGCCCCACCCATTCTCTGCCCCTAGTCCCACCCCTGCCCCGCCCCCAGTCCCACCCATGCTGCACCCCAGCCCCACCCACAAAAATTACCAAGGATAAGTGTAGGCTAACTCCCTTGGTCAGATAATAATTAAAGTGGGAACCCCCCAAAGCCAAACATGACATGTACAACACTGGAGAAATAAAACTATAAAGTAACTTCCTCTTGCACTAAACAAAAACGCAAAGATGTTAGCAATGCACACTTCCCAGACCAGACATATTCCAGTTAATAAAATCAAAATAAAAAGTATTTTTCTACCTTCTGTTTGGGCATTTTATTTTTCAGTTGCAATTGCTCCAGTCACTTTCTTCTGGATTTTTCGTGTCTTCTGCGAGCTATCCATTTGTCCTTTCTTCTCTTTTAGATGTTTTCCATTCTCTCTATATATTTGCTTTAACATACTGCTCGTTTCCCTTTTGCCTTTTCCCCCATTTCTTTCCTTATTCCTTTATCATCCACTCAAATTTCACCCTTCCATTCTCAATCCCCTCTTACTCTTCCAATACCCGGCCCATCGTAGACTTTTCTTCCACACAAAATATCTTTTACCCTCTCCATTCTCATTCCCCATCCCCTTCTAGTCCTCCCCCAAAATCAGCTCCCTTATAGTTCTAGGCCCACCCAGCATCCACTCCCTTCTAGTCCCATTCTCCCATGCCGCTACATCAGCCCATTTCCAGTCCTATTCTAGCCCATCACCCATTTGCAGTCCAAGCTCCCCCATCAGCCCATTTCTAGTCCTATTCCAGCTCCTCATCAGCCCATTTCCAGTCCTAGCCCCACATATGCTCTTTTCCAGTTCCATTCCAGCCCCCCATCAGCCAATTTCCACTCCAAGCTCCCCCATCAGCCAATTTCCAATCCAAGCCCCCTCATCAGCCCATTTCCTGTCCTATTCCAGCCCCCATCAGCCCATTTCCAGTGCTAGCCCTCCCATCCCAGGCCATTTCCTGTCCTAGTCCCCCCATCACAGCATCTTTCCAGTCCTAGCCCCCCCCCCCACCATCACAGCCCATTTCCAGTCCTAGGCCTCCCCCACCATCACAGACCATTTTCAGTCCTAGTCCCCCCCAACCACCACAGACCATTTGCAGTCCTAGCCACCCTAATCACAGCCTATTTCCAGTCCAAGTTCCCCTTCCCCCCACCATAGCCCAATTCCAGTCTAGGTCCCCCCACCAATAGCCCAATTCCATTGCAGCCCCCCCATAGCCCATTTCCAGTCCAGGTCCCCTCCCATAGCCCAATTCCAATCCAGGTTTCCCCCCCCCCCCATAGCCCATTTCCCGTCCCGTTACACCCCCCCCCCTTAGCCCAATTCCAATCTAGGTTCCCCCCCCCCATAGCCCTTTTCCAGTCCAGGTACACCCCCCCAACGCCTATTTCCAGTCCAGTTTCCAACCCCCCTATAGCCCAATTCCAGTCCAGTCCCCCCCCCCCCATAGCCCAATTCCAGTCTAGGTTCCCCCCCCATAGCCCTTTCCCAGTCCAGGTACAACCCCCCATAGCCCAATTCCAGTCCATATCCCCCTCCAACGTCTATTTCCAGTCCAGGTTCCACCCCCCCCCCCCCATAGCCCAATTCCAATCCAGGTTCCCCCCCCCCCCAATAGCCCATTTCCAGTACAGGTACATCCCCCCCCATAGCCCAATTCCAGTCCAGTCCCCCCCAATAGCCTATTTCCAGTCCAGGTCCCCCCCCCCCATAGCCCATTTCCAGTCCAGGTACACCCCATCACAGCCCATCCAGTCCTTGGCCTGGCCTCCCCCCCCCCCCATCAAAGCCCATTTGTAGTCCTAGCCTACCCCCTGACCAGCCCCACGGCTGTCTGAGGTGCTTCAGAGGGACCCAGGGAAGCCCGCGCGAGGCCCCGGCTCCCTCTGTACAACCGCCAGCATGAAGATCTTTTTCATTCACGCTGGCGGTTGTTTCTGTGAAGCCTCTTCACATAAACAGCCGCCAGCATGAAGGAATCATTCCTCACATATGGGTGATGTTGGCGCCGAAGGAGCCCCCATGCGGAGCGTTTCCCCAGCTTTCAAAGAAAGCCTTTGGGAATGCAGCCACGCAAGCGCGGTCCCCTTCCCACCCAAAAGGTGCCATCTTGCTCAGTCCAATGACATAGCTAAAAGACAGCAAGAAAAAAGAAAATGAACTATATACAACTGCAACTCCAAGGGGAGGAGGGAGGGTCGTGAGGACCGATTCCTGCTGCTCCTGGAGAACACCTGTTACAGGTGAGTAACTACACTTTCTCCAGGACCAAGCAGGAAGTCAGTCCTCACATATGGGTGACTCCCTAGCTAGCTCTGGGCTACCAGGAACCCAGGTTGAAAAATAGAGATCCCTCTAGAGCCTCACAACAGTGAGAGAATCTTCTTGGAAACCACACCTGAACGGTAGCCCAACACCAGGGCCGGAGGGTAGGAGTTGCCTAAACCTCAAAGAGATTACGGAGTACCGCTTGCCCGAAAGCACTGTCCCTACGGGACTCCCTCTCAAGGCAGTAGTGGTCCGCAAAAGTCTGGCTTGAAGACCAAATAGTGGCCCGGCAGATGTCTGCCAATGGAACAGAACAGAAGTGAGATAGTAATGCGGCCTTCGCCCTGACCCAGTGGGCTGTGACTCGACCCTCCAGGGAGAGGCCGGCTGCCCTGTACGCCCAGGTGATACAGTCTGTCACCCAGATGGACAACGTACACTTAGTGACAGGCAACCCCAATTTATTAGGGTCAAAGGAAATGAAGAGCTGAGAAGCCCTTGGACAGCGCCCTTCTACAATCCAGGGTATGCAAGAAAGTTTCAGCCCTAATGGCGTGCGGTCTGGGAAAGAACGTCGGAAGCACCACCTCCTGGTTAAGGTGGAAGGAGGACACTACCTTGGGAAGGAACTTAGGATGAGTCCTCAAGACTACCCTGTTCTTATAGAACCTGGTACATGGCCTATCCAAGACCAGGGCCTGAAGTTCACTCACACGCCTGGCTGAGGTGAGTGCCACAAGAAACACCTTCCAGGATAGGAAACGTAAGTGGGCAGGTAGCCATCGGCTCAAAAGGTGGGTGAGTCAGTTGCAAGACCACATTGAGATCCCACTCAGTGGCCGGTGGACGAATAGGAGGCTTGAGCAGAAGCAGGCCTCTGAGGAAGCGAGACACCAGAGGGTGGCCCGAGAGGGAATGTCCATCCACTGGCGAGTGGTGAGCTGAGAGGGCACTGAGGTGGACCCGGACAGAGTTGGATTGAAGTCCCAGGATGGAGAGGTGGAGCAGGTATTGCAGTACCACCGGGACCGAGCAGGAGAAGGGATCCTCCTGCTGTTGAGAACACCAAGTGGAAAACCTACGCCACTTCAGAGCATAGGCCTTCCGAGTGGAATGCTTCCTGGAGGCCAACACCACCTCTTCAACCTCCTGTGGCAGGAGCAAGGGAGCGAGGACTAACCTTTCAGTAGCCAGGCCATCAAATTGAGGGATTTGAGGTTGGGATGCAAGAGGGACCCCTGATCCTGAGCCAGAAGTTCGGGTTGCAGCCCCAGAGGAAGTGGAGCATCCACCGCCAACTGCAGAAGAGGGAACCACGGCTGCCTGTGCCACCTGGGGGCTATCAGGATCACTGTGGCTCGGTCCTGCTGGGTTTTGAATAGAGTCCGGGCCACCAGAGGTGTGGGAGGAAACGCATACAGCAGGCCTTCGGACCAGGGGATCAGGAATGCATCTGACATTGCCCTCAGAGGATGCGGTTGTCTGGAACAGAATTTGGGTAGTTGCCTGTTCAGCGGACTGGAAAAAAGATCCATGGTTGGAAGTCCCCACTTCAGAAAGATCTGTTGGACCACCAGAGGATCCAACTGCCACTCGTGAGGCTGCAGGAGTCTGCTTAGCCTGTCCACCAGGTAGTTTTCCTGGCCTGGGAGGTAGACCGCCCTGAGGGTTATGCCCTGATGGATAGCCCAGGAGCAGAGAGCTTGTACTTCCAGGCACAGGAGTCGGGATCCTGTGCCTTCCTGCTTGTTCACGTAGAACATAGCCACCTGATTGTCTGTCTGAACTAGGACAGACTGGTGAGAGAGGACCCGAGAGAAAGTCCGTAAGGCTAGTTGAATGGCACTCAATTCCAACAGGTTGATCTGCTGGGCGGCTTCCCACAGAGACCACAGGCCTTGGGTGCAGGTCCCCTGGCAATGTGCCCCCCAGCCTTGCAGGGAAGCATTGGTTGTCAGTACCTGAGTGTGTAGGGAGGCTTGAAAAGGAACTCCCCTGACCAGGTTTGGGAGATGCCTCCACCAGCGTAGGGAGTCCAGCAAGGGTTTGGACACCTTTATTCTGTCTGACAACTTCCCTGTGGCCTGTATCCACTGTGCCCTGAGGCACCACTGAGTCGGCCTCATGTGCAGATGGGCATTTGGGGTGACATGCACTGTGGAAGCCATGTGACCTAAGAGCCGGAGGAAGTGTCTGGCAGAGACCAGAGAGTTCGCCTGAAACTGGCCTGCCAACTTCATCAGCCGGTGAGCTCTGTCCACAGGCAAATAGGCTTTTGCATGGATGGTATCTAACCTTGCCCCTATGAACTTCAGGTCCTGTGAGGGGACTAAAGTGGACTTTGGGAAGTTTATAACGAACTCCAGGTGCTGAAGCAGGGATATGGTTCTGAAGGTGGCCTGCCTGGCCTCTTGTGGAGACTGGCCCCTGATTAGCCAGTCGTCCAAGTAAGGAAACACAAAGATCCCCTGGTTCCTGAGGTAGGCCGTGACCACCGCCAGGCACTTTGTAAAGACCCTGGGGGCGGAGGTGAGGCCAAAGGGAAGCACTCTGTACTGGAAGTGGTTCCCTCCCACCACAAATCTGAGGTATTGCCTGTGACTTGGATGGATGAGGATTGAGTATAAGCATCCTTCAGGTCTAAGGAGCATAGCCAATCTCCCTGCTGGAGGTAGGGCAGTAAGATCCCTAGGGTAAGCATCTTGAACTTTCCCTCTTCAGAAACCTGTTCAGATTTCTCAGGTCTAGGATGGGTCTGAGGCCTCCTGTTCTTTTTGGTACCAGGAAGTACCTCGAGTAGAAGCCTTGCCCTTCCAGGTGGTGAGGCACCGGTTCCACCACCTGGTCCTGTAGCAGACCTTCCAACTCCTGAAGGAGTAAGTTTCTGTGCAGAGGGGGTCTTGGAGGCTCCCCTGGAAAGTAGGAGGGGGTATCTGGGTGAAGTGGAGCAGATAAGCATCAGAGAGGGGCTAACACCCAAGTATCCCCTGTGATGGCTGGCCACCTGTCTGCGTACAGGGTCAGTCGACCTCCGGTGCCCTAGAGAGGAAGAGAGGCTATGCTGGCATAGTCAAAAATCCCCTCCCTGCTGAGCAGAAGCCAGAGTAGGAGGCTTGGGAGCCTTCTGCCTATGGGGCCCATGACCCTGCCCCTTGGCCTGCTGGCCCTGTTTGAGAGCTGCAGAGGCCTGGTAGTGAGGGTAGGTTTTGTAGACAGTGGTCCTCCTCGGGTAAAAGGCCTTTTTCCCCCCAAGCCCTTCTGAGAAGGGGCAGAGGATTTCCTGGACAGCCTTGTCCGGGTAAGAGTCTCGATCTCGAGTTCTGCAGCCTTTTCAGCCATGGGCTTGCCAAAGAGGTTTTCACCTCGGCAGGGGACATCGACCAACTTGTCCTGTACCCAAAGGCTCGAGGTCCGAGGATTGTAGCCAGGCCTGGCGGTGTGCACCGATGCTGGCCCCTGCTACTCGGGCCGAAACCTCAAATCCATCATAGGCTGCTCGAGAGATAAACTTCGAGCACTCTCGAATACCAGAAGACAAGGCCTTGAACCTCTGCAAGGGTTCCTCAGACAGACCAGCAGAGAACCCGGCAATCTCCTTTGCCAGGTCTCTAAGGTACATGCCCATATACAGCTGGTAGGTCTGGACGCGGCAAGCAAGCATAGAGCCCTGGAAGCACTTTCAACCAAGGGCATCCAGGTTCTGAGCTTCCCTGCCGGGAGGCACCGAGGAGTGCATCTTCTGACTCTTCAGACGATGCATGGCCGATTCAACAACCATGGAGTGGTGCGGTAGCTGTGCCTTTTGGAACCCGGGGCTCTTGCGGACTCGATAGATGGAATCGACCCGCTTGCTCAGAACCGGCATTGAGGCCGGCACCTCCCACATGCGGAAGAGCAACCGCTCCAGCATCGGAGGAACCGGTAAAGTAAAGGCCTCCTTGGAGGAGAGTCATACTGCAGGGCCTCGAGCTCCTCCTCGGGGTCCGCCGGGAAGGCCAAGGCCTTGGCCATGTCCTGTACAAAATCCAAGAACCGGGTATCCTCCAGGAGGGACCTCGTCCGAGGCTCAGAACCTGGTGAGTCCGAAGGGACGCACAGAGTCCGGAAGGTGTCCAGGGACTCCTCTTCCTCAGTCTCCCACGCCGATTCCTCCGAGGAGGAATCGAGCGGCTCCGAGTGGGCGGGCACTGACACCATCCGCCCCAACGCCGAGGTACCAGCATTGACGACCTCTGTGCCGAACGGGAGGCCGAGGGTGACCTCGGCCGAGGATCGACTTGAGTTCGCATGGTCTCGCGGATCGGCTTGGCCTCTGGGGTCGACTTGGACGTCGAGGTCCCGGTGGTCGGGGCAGATGCGCCGGTGAGGCCAGCGATCAGCACCCGCTGCTGCTCCATGAAGGCAGACAATCTGCTCTCCAAGGCCGTCAACCTGAGACCAAGCTCAGGAGACCCAGCAGCCTCCGACTCGGGCCCCGACGGCATTGGGCCCAACGTTGGCTCCCCAGGAGGAGAGTTCACGAGGACTACAGTACTCACGTGACTCGGGGCCTCCGACTCTACACGAGGATGCTTTGCAGGCCTCTCCAACTCCGAAGACCTGGGACTGCGATCGGGGCTATGCGACCTGGCCCTAGAGGGGCCAAGAGAATCCACCGATGCCGCCCTCGCGGGTTTCTTCTTCCTTCGGTGCTCCCTCGAGGGGGACTCCCTCTCAGAGGAGCCCCGACGATGCTCGGGGTCAGACTCCCGAGACGTCGAGGCCTCTGATGAAGTCCGGCCCCGTCTAGACGCAGAGTCGGAGAAGATCCTCTCACGTTGATGCTGATGGCTCCTCAATGCCTTCGAGGACATTTTGCCACAGGGACTACAGACCTTAGGATCATGGTCAGGCTCCAGGCACTGGAGGCAGCAGTCATGTGTGTCGGTGAGAGACAGTTTCTTGCACCGATCACACTTCTTAAAGCCACTGGCAGCCATCGGGGGAAAAAGGGCCCCTGCAAGATCAAAAAAATCAGGCTGCCAGGGAAAGAAAAAAAAGTTGCGCGAATGCAGTCTCTAAGGACAAAAACCGAAAAAGAAACCGGGCTCGGCACCGGTGTACCGAGTCCAGGCAGGAAAGGGAACCGACGTCGAACCGAAGAAAAAAAATCTCGTCTCAACGCAGGAAAATCTACTTTCTCCACGGGTGAGGAGGACACATGTCCGTAGGACTCCGCAGAAAAAAGAAGACTGAGCAAGATGGCACCTTTGGGCAGGAAGGGCACCGCGCATGCGTGGTTGCATTCCCAAAGGCTTTCTTTGAAAGCTTGGGAAATGCTCCGCATGGGGGCTCCGTCGGCACTGACATCACCCATATGTGAGGACTGACTTCCTGCTTGGTCCTGGAGAATAGGTCAATCGTCTGAGGCATTTCAATGGAAACATTCACAGATTTTTTTTATCTGGCAAGTAATAGGAATTAGCGATAGTCAAGGTGTCAGCATTAGACAACTGAAGCACTTCCTTAATATATTTCTGTAGCATAACCAAAGAGGAAAGGAAATGTGTCTTAGGAAAGTTGAGAAATCTTAGATTCCTCAAATGTAGGGCATTTTCTAAATATTCAATTTGCCTATGTAACACCAGACTATCTTTAATTCCAGCAACACCTGATGCCTGCACATTAGTCAATAAGTGCTCTATTTTTCTCGCTAACATCAATCTGAGACAGCGTAGTTACTCACCTATAACAGGTGTTCTCCAGGAACAGCAGGAATCAGTCCTCACCTATGGGTGACGTCGGCACTGATGGAACCCGCGTGGAGCAAATCCCCAGCTTTCAAAGAAAGCCTTTGGGATTGCTGCCACGCATGCGTTGTCCTCTTACTGCCCAACGGTGCCATCTTGCTCAGTC
Organism: Ichthyophis bannanicus; assembly: GCA_033557465.1. Lineage (NCBI taxonomy): Eukaryota > Metazoa > Chordata > Amphibia > Gymnophiona > Ichthyophiidae > Ichthyophis > Ichthyophis bannanicus. The sequence continues at coordinate 408,972,910 of CM066037.1, forward strand.
TCCTTTTTCCCACAGAGCCCTTCAGACGCATGTCCTCGTCCCTCGGAAAAAGTGTTCATTTTTTCGGCCTCTGGCCTGCGTTTTTTCCGGTAGCATCAGTCCTCTCCCATCTTCCCCATGCTCTCCTTTACTTTTGAGCGAGGGGGCATCCTTTTGTTAGGAATTTTCTCTTTTGTGGGCTTCCCGTCCTTTTCCTCAACCGCTGGCATCGCAGGTCTTCGACCTAGCGGGGGTCCTTTTTGCCCCAATGGCCACTGGTTGTTTGAAAATGTGACAGATGCTCCAAAAACATGTTGCTCATGGACACCCATGACTGCTGTCTTCGGTGTCTGGGGGCCGACCATAACCCGGAGCTCTGTTCTCTTTGCAAGAAAATGTCCTCCAAGGCCCTGCTAAGTCGTAAGCAGAAGTCCGATGACATTTTCCGTAAAGTGGCCCCAGAATCCCCGGTGGCACCCTCAGTCATCCCTCCGCTGGTGGGATCCCCCACTTAGGCCCCGCGTTCAAGGCGGCACTTCGATCAGGGGTCCCCTGAGGTAGAAAGGGGCAAGAAGAAGATGACCTCAAAGTCGCTGTGGGGAATTGTTCCACGTGGGCTGAGTTGGTGCCGACGTCACCCATAAGTGAGGACTGACTTCCTGCTTGTTCCTGGAGAAAGTATTTTATCATGAGAACCAAGTTTAGTAATTACCTCGGGCTAGTTTCTCCAAATGGGTTAGTTTTGTGCATACTATGGCAGTCGTGAACCTCACTTCTAAGCCAGGGCATGCGGAGTATGAGCAGAGAAGGATGCAGTGTGCTCAATAAAACCTTTCAAAAGCAAATTAGTATTAGCCACCATTTTCCAAATATCTAAAAGACAAATGGACTCAGGCAACAAAGCTGCCCGACTCTGAAAACAGTACAATGTTAGTTTAAGTGCCGTTGAGTCGGTGACAACTCATGGCAACCCTCTGGATAGTTGTCCTAAATTGCGTTCGGTCTTCAGTCAGGCAGCTCATTGTTGACAGACTAGTACCTGTAGCTGCGGTTATTGTATCGATCCATCTCATTGTTGGCCTTCCTCTTTTGCGTTGACCTATCTTGCCAAGCAGGATGTCTTTCTCTAATGATCTCTCTCTTCGCATGATGTGTCCAAAGTATGAAAGTCGAAGTCTTTTATTTATTTTATTTATTTAACAAGCTCTTATATACCACAGCTTCCAGAGATCAGCTGCGGTTCACAAACAACAACAGTTAACAAATCATAGTTTGTTTTACATATAACGTGATATAACTATAACCTATGTACAGTAAACAAATATGTTGAACAGATTAGCACAGAACAGTGCAACACTATATACATTATGTACATTTACATTATATTATTAAATACGAATCAAGTTATGTGGGGTATGTCATCTTGAAGTCTTGTCATCTGAGCTTCTAAAGAAAGCTTAGGTTTGATCTCTTGGGAGTGTTCCCACGTAGGGCTCTGCCATACGTGAGGACTAATTTCTGCTTGCCGAGGGAGAATGCAAATGGATTTCTCTACATGACTAGCTAGTCTTGTTGGTTTCCTCTGCTCCTCTTTTGGTTTGCTCCCTCTCCCACCCATTGTCTTCTATTTCTCTTACTCTACGACTTTGAACGTAGGGGTATACATCCATGTTTGTATGTGTGTGTACACCGTGCATAGGGAGGATCCTTGGCGGGGAAAACAGAGTATGCTTCATAGAATTATTTCCAATTCATTTGAGCGTGCTTTTGTTTTACTGAAATTTGCTGAGGACTTTGGATTAGTGAACTATAAATATATTTTAAATAAAATAAAACTAGCTAATTACTGAAGTTAGTTGGCTAAAATTTAACACAAAGGAGCATGATTACCAAAGTATCCATAGTCCTTTTAGTAAATATGTCCCATAGAGTGGCATTTTAGAAGGGATGTCCAAGTACAATCTGGGATGTCCAGGGTAAAACATGCAGAAAAATGCTGGGGAAGTTTATGTTTTGGCCGGATTTTAGAAACGGACATCCCCGATGTGGATACCCATGCCAGCATCCACACAGATATATCCCTGCTATGATACTATGGGGGTAGGGATGTCTATCTCATGCAGGGTTGTATATGGGGATGTCCAGAGGCATGGCAAAACAAAAACGTGAGCCCTCATTCTCTATTAGTGTGCGGTGACAACCCTGAAATTTAAAGGTGATAAGAGTATACCTCCTCCTCCTCAACTTCCAGATATCTGGCTAACAAAACGAGTATTTTTCATATGCCTATTCATGTCTGGAGCAGGTATAAACTTTGACGCAGCTCGGGACGTTCAGGGCATTTCTGAAATCATGCGAGGCTGTTCAATTTCTCGGGAATGCCCCAGAGACACTTACATCACATCCCTGTTCCTACTTGAACATCTTCATGCCTGGGACATCTATTGAACAGGCTTATAAAATGGCTCCAGGGACATCTCTGCAATTTGGATGTCTGCGTGCCCATTTTCAGAATCCAAAACATTAATAGGCCTTCTAAAATAACCCCTTTAAGGTCCAATTCTGCAAGGTGACTAGCGGGGCCCCGCTAGCAATCCTGCCTGAATTCAGCTACCCACCCACCCCGCACGGCCAGAGCCGCAGTGCATGCAGAGTTGGGAGGGGGTGGCGGGCCAAGGCAGCAGGATGTACAATGCCAATTCAGGTCACGGTCCTGTACGTCCTGCAGGTTGGGATGGACAGCCTGCTTATTCCACTGTGGAGGTTGGAATAAGCAGTGGAAATGTAGAGGAACAGGTTTGGGATCCACTGTCAGGGCTGGGATCAGAGACAGGTAGGTCCCTGCCACCCAATCCGGGCCCCGGCTGCCCTGCCGAGGGTCGAGCAGCGGGGAAACTGTGCTCAGCACTGTTGCAGCTAGGATGGCATGTGGGGAGGATGTCCCCACAGGGATGCAGGGTCACACCGAGCCATCTCAGGGCCTGACTTTGCACCCACGGGAATGTCTGGCTTCCACGGTGCAGAATCAGGTGCTAACGGGCCTGTCCTGCTCTGGGGTGTCCAGACAGCTGAGACATGCCCCTTCTGGGATCGGGCTCTTAGTTAATTAGTCCATAAAAGGATTAGTTTCCCCACATGGAAAAAATATTTATGTATCTAGTGGCAGTTTCTCCAAATGAGTTAGTTTTGTACATCAGTCAAAAATATATACAGGGAAAAAAAAAATCCAAAAGTGGAACTTAAAAATGCATCAAGAAAAACAAAAGCTGAAGATAATGTACTGAATTCTACAAAAAAATTAATTCAATTAAATTTATGATAATATACAACACATGGATGTTATTTGCCAAAAACCTCAAAAAATAGATGTGAAAGAAAATCAAATTTTAAATAGGAGCAAGGCAGCTCAAAATATATAGAAACATAGAAATATGACGACAGAAAAAGACCACATGGCCTATCTAGTCTGTTCTTCTATAACGACAACTACAACAGTCCCCTTTTTTGCTTTAGAGATCGTCGGTGTTTGTCCCATGCTTTTTTAAATTCAGATACTGTCCTCATCTCTACCACCTCCACTGGGAGACTATTCCACGGATCCAGCACTCTTTCCGTAAAGAAATATTTCCACATATCACTCCTGAATCTAGCCCCCTTCACCCTCCTCCCATGTCCCCTCATAGCAGAACTTGCTTTCAAATGAAAGAGGCTCTCCCCCTGTACATTTATGCCACGGAGGTATTTAAACATCTGGGAAACTGCCCTAGCATTAATGTCATCATTGCTGCCAAATCAGTCCACTATCAAATTTTTTTTTTAAGTATCTGAAAAAGTAGACGACATCACCCTCAAAAGCAAAAATGATCACTTATCTTAAAAAATACCAGGTATTCAACCCGGAGAGACACCCCAATCTCAATCTTGCCCAAGGTTTCGCAAAAATGCTTTTCAAGGAATTAAAGCAGGCAGGGGCATCTAAAACAAAACAGAAAAAGAGTAAAGAAAAAGGAAAGTGTGCCAGCAAAAACTAATACTTGAACAAAAATGTATGAAACACTATGGTTGGGATGCTGCAGCGACGCGAAAACACTGGGATATATGCTCTGAGATATTTAAAGCCCCTGATGATGTCAGCCTAGCTGTCAAAGAAATGCTTTCCACTTAATTTCCAGATTCAAGCCCTGCAGCTCCAGTGTTTTCCAGTAAAAAAAAAAAAAAAAAAAAAAAGTATCTTTGCTCACGTTGCCGAAGCAATTGGGGAAGATTACAACCCTGCTTCAAGCGAAAGCTTTCCAAGACAAAGTATTTTAAATCTGCAAAAAAATGACCTTGTTCTTCCCAAGGTTTAGTTAGTATGCACTAATATTTTTAGTGTGACTAGATGAACAATGTTCAATAATATGGGTTTTACCTGACGAACTGTCTGCCCAATATAAAGTTGGGACATGGACACTACTTCAGAATTGCAATCCACGCACATCTTTAATAAGCTGTGAATCCCAAATGAGGAAGTGTAAATTCACGAAGCTCTAATCCACTGAAGCGAATAACATATTGGCCACACCAATAATGTCTCGCAAAGACTGCATCCACTTGTTCACGCAACGCATATTGGGAATGAACCAGAAAATCTTTCAAATTCCTCTGGAACTTAAAAGGCAAACTGGGGAGAAAAATGTAAAATATCATGACCAAGCAATCCATGCCAGTGTCACAATACCATCCTCTTAATCCTAGAAGCTTCCAAAGAATATGGGATCACACAAATTGCTGATTGGGAAGGTAACAGCAACAACTGATGATCACTATACCGTGCCCTCCTGTAGGCATGACAGATAACTGAAAGAGGATAGCCCTTGGCCACAAATCTGGCCTGCATGGCTCCAGTCTCAATTTTAAACAGATCTATAATGTTGTAAGACCTCTAAACGCAGGAACTGACCCACCAGGATGCTTTCACACAAGTGGTGAGAGTAAAATCTTGAAAAATGTAAGTTATTCCAGTCTGTTTCCTTCCTAAAAACAGATATCTTGCTGATAGACCTGCTGATAGGCAAATCCAAAAAAGGAAGGCAATCAGTGGAATTTTGAGCAGTAAACTGCAAATCTGCATCGACTGCACTCAGCCACAATACAAATCCCTGTAGTTTAGCCTCAGTGGCAGTCCATATAAAAAATGTATCATCAATATAATGGGACCACAACTGAACAGAAGGCCTTATGGAGTCAATGTGGCTTCCATCACTAATTTGCAAAAAATATTCAGTCTTAAATTCAAAATAATTCCGCGTAATGACCATCGTGGTCAAAGCCACCAGAAACAGAATCTTTGCAGTTGGTAATGACGTAGGCAAATTTTGATGAAAAATCTATATTGTTGCCTGTTGTGGTATGTCGGTATAAAGGGATGCACTGTCCATTGTCACTAACAGGAAATCCCCTGATAATGGATTAAAACTCGATAACCTCCAAAGCATAGCCATAGAGTCCAATACAACTAACTTTCTGGGCTGGCAAGGGATTGATAAAGCAATCCATATAGATTGATAAAGGTTCCAACACTGAACCAATGCTAGCTACGATAGGGCACCCCAGAGGACTCTGAAGGACTTGTGGATTTTCAGAACTACATGGAAAACTGGCACCACAAGATACTTCTCAAAGAAAATCAGTCATACACTAAGGACCTGAGATTAATTAAGCTTCAGGTAAACAAGGTATATTAAACGTATTAGGTACAGTTTTATTAGTATAAATATCCATAGCAACCCTCAGTAAGTAAAGAACTTAAAGATCTAAACACAAGCTTAAAACTAAGATGCAGACAGCAGTCCAGCAGCGAGATGGGGGCCTTCCAGTCTTTTGCATGGAGTGTCACATGTATGATTTTCTCCCAGTCAGTGAGAGGTCTTACGTGTGCACTAGGTGCAAAGAGCTCTTTCCTCTCAGGGAACGAGTCCGTTCTCTAGAGGCTAGAGTATCAGACTTGGAAACCATAAGAAAGACAGAGGTACATAGACGAGACCTAAAGGGATATAATCCTGAAATCCCACCTCCAGTCTGGCAGCATCCCTGTTGCCATGGAGGAGAGAGGTCACGTGACAGGAGAGCATCACCCTGGTGTGGCAGGAAGTGATCCTGTAACTAGGACCTGTCCTCCAGGTGATATAAAACCCTCTCGCACCGAGGAAGATTCTCCACGGCCATGTGCCCATGAGGGAAGGATTAGGACAGCCGTTATAGTTGGTGATTCGATCATTAGGCATGTAGATAGCTGGGTGGCTGGTGGATGTGAGGATCGCCTGGTAACATGCCTGCCTGGTCCGAAGGTAGCGGACCTCACGTGCCACCTAGATAAGGTCTTAGATAGTGCTGGGGAGGAGTCTGCTGTCTTGGTATCTGTCGGTACCAATGACATAGGAAAATGTGGTAGGGAGGTTCTGGAGGCTAAATTTAGGCTTTTAGGTAGGAAGTTGAAATCCAGAACTTCCAGGGTAGCGTTCTCTGAAATGCTTCCCGTTCCACGCACGGGACCCAAAAGGCAGGCAGAGCTACGGAGTCTCAATGCGTGGATGAGACAATGGTGTAGAGATGAGGGTTTTGGATTTGTTAGGAACTGGGGAACATTCTGGGGAAAGGAGGGGCTCTTCAGAAGGGATGGGCTTCACCTTAACCAGGATGGAACCAGGCTGCTGGCATTAACCTTTAAAAAGGAGATAGGGGAAAGCCGACAGTCGCCCAAGAGCAGATGGTTCGGAAGAATGTATCCTTGAAGGATATTACTAAAAGCAGAGAGGTTCCAAAAAAGAGTAAAATAGCCCAAATGTCCTCGAGTATGGAGCAGACAGAGCTTAAAGATCCCAAATTACCCATATCTACCAATAGCCAAATTAATATGAATAAAATACAGTCTCTAAAATGCTTGTATGCAAATGCTAGAAGTCTAAACAATAAAATGGGAGTTAGAATGTATAGCACTAAATGAGAGGTTAGATATGATTGGAATATCAGAGACATGGTGGAAAGAGGACAACCAGTGGGACACTGATACCTGGGTACAAACTGTATCGTAATGATAGAGCTGATCAAATTGGTGGAGGGGTTGCGCTCTATGTTAGAGAGGGCATTGAGTCAGAAAGGATTAAAGTTTTGCAGGAAACAAAATTTACGTAGAATCTCTATGGATTGAAATTCCATGTAAAAAGGGGAAGGCGATGGCAGTGGGGGTGACGACAGAAGGTGATAAATGGAGCTCACTCGGATGAAAGGAAGGTGATTAGCGGGGTGCCTCAGGGTTCGGTCCTAGGCCCGGCACTGTTCAATATATATTTGTGAGTGATATTGCTGAAGGACTGAATGGAAAAGTCTGTCTTTTTGCAGATGACACGAAAATTTGCAACAGAGTGGACTCCCCCGAAGGAGTGCTTAACATGAGGAGGGATCTGCAAAAGCTGGAGGAATGGTCTGATGCTTCGCAATTAAGATTTAATGCGAAGAAGTGCAGTGGCATGCACTTGGGTAGCAGAAATCCAAGGGAAATGTACACGATAGGGGGCGAGAGGTTGGTGTGCACGAAGCAGGAGAAAGACCTCGGTGTGATTATTTCTTGAGATCTCAAGGTGGCAAAACAGTACGACAAGGCGGTGGCAAAAGCCAGGAGGATGTTGGGCTGCATTCGTAGAGGAATTACCAGCAGAAAGGAAGGGGTACTAGTACTACTGTATTAATCTCTTGTGAGGCCTCACTTAGAATACTGTGTTCAGTTTTGGCGACTGTATCTTGCAAAGGATGTAAAAAGAATGGAAGCTGTTCAGAGGACGGCGACCAAAATGATTTGGAGCCTGCGTCAGACGCCTTATGAGGAGAGACTTGAAGACCTAAATATGTACACTCTGGAGGAGAGGAGGGATAGGGGAGATATGATTCAGACCTTTAAATACGTAAAGAGAAATAATGAACAAACAAACCTCTTCCAGAGACACGGAAAGCTGTGAAAATAGAGGGCATAACATGAAGCTGCAAGGTGGTAAATTGAAAGGCAATGTTAGGAAATAGCTTTTTACTGAAAGGGTGGTGGGGGCTTGGAATGCCCTCCCGATGGAGGTGGTGGGGACAAACACAGTGACGGAATTCAAAGTGGCCTGGGACAGACACTGTGGATCACTTTACAGCAACAAGATTAAATCAAAATAAACTGAACCATCTAATTTCTCAACAAATAGGGGTGTCCTACATGGAGCGATGGGGAGAGGAGCGGTGTGTTCACCCTTAACCAAAGGAACAAAGATATGGGGAGGGGTGAAGACATGGGGAGGGGTGCACCTACTCCCTAAAAGACATGGGAAGGGGTGCACCTACTCCTGTCATATTGCTGGGCAGACTAGATGGACCATACTGGTCTTTATCTGCCGTCATTTACTATGTTACTATGTTAGTCCTTAGTGGCAAGAGATAAGGGTGTTGGGGCCACTTGGCAACAGTGATCATAGCATGATCGCATTTGATTTACTTAGTGGAGGAGGGATAGTAAGGAAATCCACAGTACTACCTTTTAACTTTCAAAAGGGAGACTATGATAAAATGAGGAAAATAGTTAAGAAAAAACTAAAAGGAGCAGTTGCAAAGGTTAAAAACCTACATCAAGCTTGGGTGTTGTTGAAAAATACTATCTTGGAAGCCAAGACCAGCTGTATTCCATGCTTTAAGAAAAGTGGAAGGAAGTCCAAAAAACTGCCAGCATGGTTTAAAGGCGAGGTCAGAGAGGATGTTGCCAAAAAAGCATCTTTCAGGAAATGGAAAAAAGAGCTAAATGACGAAACCTGGAAACAGCACAAGCACTGGCAAGTCAAATGCAAGGCATTGATAAGGCAGGCTAAGGAAGAATTTGAGAAGCTTGCTGGGAAGCAAAAATGCGAAATAAAGACTTTTTCAAGTACATTCGTAGCAAAAAACCTGTGAGAGAGTCAGTTGGTCCATTAGATGATAAAGGGGTTAAAGGGGCACTAAGAGGTGACAAGGCGATAGTGGAGAGACTGAATGAATTATTTGCTTCGGTCTTTACTGAGGAAGATGTAGGGATGTTACCCATGACTGAAGTGGTATTTAAAGGTGCGGAAGAATTGAAGGAAATATTGATACATCGGGAATATGTATTACAACTATTAGATAAACTGAAGAGTAGCAAATCACCTGGGCCGGATGGTATACATCCAAGGGTGTTGAAAGAACTGAAATATGAGATTGCAGACCTACTATTAGTAATCTGTGAATTTTCATTAAAATCATCTGTAATACCTAAAGATTGGAGGATCGCCAATGTAATGCCAATTTTTAAAAAGGGTTCCAGGAGTGATCCGGGAAACTACAAACCAGTGAGGCTGACGTCAGTACTGGGAAAAATGGTAGAAACCATCATAAAGAATAAAATTACTCAGCATATAGATAGTCATGGCCTAATGGGAGACAGCCAATATGGCTTTAGAGAAGGAAGATCTTGTCTTACTAATCTGTTATGTTTTTTTGAAGGTGTGAATAAACAGGTGGACAAAGGTGAGTCGGTTGATATAATATCTGGACTTTCAGAAAGCCTTTGACAAGGTCACTCAGAGACTTTTGGCAAAACTAAACAGTCATGGGATAGGAGGCAGTGTACTATTGTGGATCAATAACTGGTTAAAAGATAGAAAGCAGAGGGTAGGGCTAAATGACCAATTTTCCCAATGGAAAAAGGTGAATAGTGGTGTACCCCAGGGATCTGTGCTGGGTCCGCTGCTTTTTGACATATTCATAAATGACCTGGAAAGGGGAATAACGAGTGAGGTTATCAAATTTGCAGATGACACAAAACTATTTAAAGTTGATAAAACCCAAGAGGATTGTGGAAAATTGCAAGAGGATCTAGATAAATCGGAAGACTGGGCATCAAAATGGCAGATGAAATTTAGGGGTATGTTTACTAAACCGTCTTAACGTGCGCCCAGCGATAGTGTGCAGGCTGCCATAAAAGGAGTGGGCATTTCAGTCTTAAAGTAGCAAAACAGGATTATCGCGCGATAACGAGCGCTGCTGCGCACATTATCGGGTGAAGTGCCGCTAAGCGCGTTAATGCACGGTAATCTTAAGTAGGCGCCCAGACATGCAAACATAGAAACAGAGGTGTAGCACAATGGTTAATATACTGACTGATGATACAGGAGTCATTAGTTTGATCCCCCAGTGTGCCTAATGTATAAGGCTGGCTGAGGCATCAGCTTTGACATGTAAGTATTGTTTCTTGAGGCATTTTATTTGTATTTTAATTATTGCTGCCAGCAAACACACCCTCACGTGCCGTAACCTAAGGTGCCGCATAAAGCACCCTATAAGGCACTCCATAGGGCACATTATAAAGTGCACTGTCCACCACGGCACCCTATAATGTCCCCTATAGGGCCAATGTTCCCTCTAATTTTCTGTAGGCTGTGTGCGCATAAAATATCAGCTGTGCAGCTTTAGAAGGAAGATTATATTTTTGTGCGCCACATAACGACACTCGGAGTTATATACTTTAAAATTTGACTACACGTCAGAATACAGTATGTACACCACAGTGATTGCACTAGAAAATATTGTAGAACTTGTGAAAACCGTAAATACACAACAACTTTTAAATTTTAAGACGTCTGTATTGTTTTCTATCAGAATCAGAACCAAAATTTTTGTGCGCTGTGTTGTAAAGTATGTGCGCTCGCTCGGCGAGGTGTGTGCGCGCGCACACGCGCACAGCTTAGAGGGAACAGTGTATAGGGCACCCTATAAGTCGCTTCATAGGACACCTTGTAAGGGACCTTATATGGACTGTAACCATAAGGTGCCTCAGAGGGCACTTTATAGGGCGCCCTATAAAGCGCCTTCTGAGGCATCTTATGGTTACAGTACTCTGAGGGTGTTTTTGATGGTAGCACTAATGTACATTAAAAATAGACAATGCTTTGGACAGCCCTATCAAATAACCCCACCGTGCGTTTGAACCCATGACCTCTGGCTCTACAGGCAGTGAAGTAACCAGTGGGCTACAACTCTATAGCTGCTAACAAACCGCTGGCTGGCTGCAGAAAAACTGCACGTCACCACACAAACAGGTTGCTGTGATCACCAGGATAGGGTTAACCCACCCGTACCCATAATGCACTGCACATGCAAATCAGCAGTCTACAGATGATCACAAGATGGGGTATGCACCCCCACAGCACCTCGGCCTGGTAGGGGGAACTGACCGTGTGTGTTACTGGCACAGAGTAGCTACACACCGCCACATTGTGCAGGTACTGTGCTCACCCTGAAGGTGAGGTGGGGCGCCCAGCACCAGGTCCACAGCACCTTCCATGGTAGAAATAGGCCATACTGTAGGTCCCCAGCAGTGCTAGTGTGTGAGATAGGTAGTTCCTACAGACACACCTTGGATACATCTGTATTTCTCAGTCAGGTTTAGCCTTTATGGACCCTTAGGTGGATTATGTACCACCACCCAACCCACCCTCTGGGGCTGAGGGTGGGAAACAGGGTCTCCCACCAACAGATCCACATTCTACCTCCCTGCAATGGTGGCAGTAAAGGGGACCATCAACCCCAGTCCTGCTGGGGAACAGACACCCTACAGGGCAGTCAATCAGCTCCGTACACATCCATAAAGCAATAGCAGACAGACAGTAGGCCTGGAAATGCTCAGCTGCGCCCCACCACTATCTGATATTCTCCTGCAACAAGCCTCCAGCTGCTGCACCCTGCAAGGTGTTCCAGCAAAACACATACTAGCTGCAGACAGTCTGCTAGTTAGTCCATAGTGCATGTTCCTGGAGGAGATGCATGCACCCAGAACTGGGATGTCAGCATACACACCAAGCAGATAAGTCAGTGATTGGACCCCAAAAGGGAACCCATGAATATCACATAAGAGAAATACTATATAGCACTATGGGGGAACCTAGCAGGACATGCTGTGGCCACCCTGTCTGTGCAGGTGGTGGCCGGGCACTACAATGTCCCAGCCATTGCCCTATGCCCTGTGCAGATGCATCCTGGCAAGGCCACCCTGTCCGGGCTATACCCATGGTACCTTGCTCCTCATTATGCACATTGGCAGGCCAATACTGGCAACAGTGCTTGCAGTGTGGGCTGTGGAGGGTGTTTGCAGCCACCACACACTGGATAGACAGACACACACTCCCAAACCTATGCCAGCATTGTACAACTATAGAGGTGTTTGGCAGCCCTGGCCACCGCTCCAGTCCTGGGCACAGTGCAGGCATGGCTATGGTACACAATACTGTTGGGGTCACTCCCTAGGGTGGTAAACACTGTCAGACACAAGACCTATAGCACACTCCACAGACATCAGAAAGGTTGCCATGATGCAGCTCAATCAGAAAATTGTACTTAACTTTGGAATTGCTATCTGCCAGTAATCATAGCAACCTTTTGATAGCTGTGTACTGTATTTCCAGGTTTAGGGTGGCATTGCTAAGGTATGCAAGTGCTAGTATTGGGAGATGCACGCAGGGCCCAATGTCCTGCCTCTCCAGGAGGCGTTGGATAGTGGAGCCTGTGGGTGCGGGTGTGTCTGCCCCTGTTGGCTGCTGCTTTACGGCAGAGGTTCCCAACTCCAGTCCTGGTGTGCCAAACACTGTTCGGGTTTTCATGCTGTCCCTCATGAATATGCATGAGATACATCTGCATACCATGGGGGCAGCGCACAGAAATGCAGCACAGGCATTTTTATTAGAGGCAGCATGGAACCTGAATGGTGTTTGGCCCTCCAGGACTGCATTTGTGAGACTCTGCTCTAGGTAATGCGCCTGTTTATGGTGTCTGTGCTCTGTAGGGTAAAATGTAGGTGTTTTGGGCATGTTTACGTCATCTGCAATAAAGGTTCTGTCTGTATTAGCACGTTTTAGTAGTGGGTAATATATGGGGACTGGGTAGGCAGGAACCACAGCTGGGACTTGAACCTGTGACCTTCTGCCTCTGAACACACTGGCTGTGTGCACTGCACCACAGTGTTGCCACAGAGACAGTGCATTTCCTGGTGATACCATGACTGTTTGTCTGTCAGGGCCTGTCTGTTGCAGTGCATGGCACCCACCTACACAGGGCTAGGCCATGGTCTGCTCTGGGCAGCTGCCACTGCCCCCCTTCACCACCAGTACCCCTCTGTCACCATGCTGACATGCCCTTCTTCTGGTGGTGCGCAGTCTCAGGCCATCCAGTGTGCAGGTAGGCGGCTGCCTATGGTGCGTGTTCTGGGGTAGGGTGCCTGCATAGATGTCCACGCTTTCCCCCCCAACACCGCCTGCCAATGTTCTGTGCCCTTGGAGGTACCTGCTGGGTACTATCCCCTGTGACACTGTGATAAACACACTCGTGCCCATGTTGAGCCCTCATCAGTTGCTGTCTGGCTGCTGTACAGTTTCAGCATTCCTAAGTGCCACCTAGGCATCTGTCTAGTCCGCACTGTGCCCCAGCTGCACCACAGCATGTGCCGCCTGCAGCCCTCTGTATCCCATTTTCAAGCATCTGTCCAGTTGGCCGTTCCGACATGCCCGCCCTGCTGTTGCTGCACATGTGCATGCCATAGGAAACCTGTCCGATGGAGAGGAAAACCCTGCACAGCGCAATTTCACTGTGGGCTCATTCACCTTGTATGGGGACGGAGCATGGACCCTTCCAGAATTCATGTCATTTTTTTGGTGCTTTCTTGGGAGTGTTTTTTGATGTTTCCCACTGAGATCACTATTGACCAGCTTGGTTATTTTATTTTTCCATTTTCTTCTGTTCATTTTCACTGTTTATTTGCACTTTTGTTCTGTGCACATGTATCACACTTATCACTTTTTTGTAGGTTTCCCTGATTTTGCTGTACATTGCTGACAGAAATGGTTTCTCTTCCCTTTAAATCAGCTCTAACACCAGGGTTTCACTGGTGTTAGTTTTCAGCCTCGGATTTCACAGCGTTAGTGTGCGGGGAGCCTCTGCCCTCCCACTCTCCACCCATTGACCCCTTCTCTCCGCCCCTGGGGAGCCTTCCTCCCACTCTCCACCCATTGACCCCTTCTCTCCGCCCCTGGGGAGCCTTCCTCCGCCCACCAGGAGCCTTTCTCCGCCTTCAGTGCTCATTTGCGCCGCTGCGCACATTATCACGCGCTAAGGTACCCTATCGCGCGATAACGTCACAGAGTGCACATTAAGATGGTTTAGTAAACATACTCCTTAATGTGGACAAGTGCAAAGTTAAGCACCTAGGGAAGAACAACCCGAACTATGGTTACACGATGCAAGGTTCCACATTAGGAACCACCACCCAGGAAAAAGATTTAGGCGTCATTGTGGATAACATGTTAAAACCCTCAGCCAGTGTGCAGTGGCGGCCAAGAGAGCAAATAGAATGCTAGGTATCATAAGGAAAGGAATGGAAAATAAAATAAAAGAAGATGTTATAATGCCTTTATATCGTTCCATGGTGAGACAGCACCTTGAATATTGTGTGCAATTCTGGTCGCCGTATCTTAAAAAGGATATAGCGATATTAGAAAAGGTTCAGAGAAGAGCCACCAAAATGGTAAAGGGGATGGAAGGATACTCCTTTGAAGAAAGGCTAAAAAGATTAGGGCTCTTTAACCTGGAAAAGAGACGGCTGAGCGGAGATATGATAGAGGTCTATAAATTAATGAACAGAGTGGAACGGGTAAACGTAGATCAATTGTTTACGTTATCAGAATATAGAAAGACTAGGGGACATGCAATGAAGCTACAAGGTAAAACTATTTAAGACTAATAAAAGAAAATATTTTTTTACTCAACGTGTAATCAAACTCTGGAATTTGTTACTGGAGGATGTAGTAAAAGGCTGTTAGTGTAGCTGAGTTTAAAAAAGGTTTGGACAAGTTCCTGGAGGAAAGGTCCATAAACCATTATTAAGAAGGGACCCAGGATATCAATGCTTGACCCAGTACAAGCATTGTGGAGCCTGTGTCTTTTGGGGAAACTGCTAGGTACGTATGACCTAGATTGGCCACTGTTGGAAACAGGATACTGGGCTTGATGTACCTTGGTCTGACCCAGTATGGCATATCTTATGTTCTTATGTTCTTAAAACCATGCATCTGTCCAATGATTAAATCCAGGGCTAGGGCTGCATTCAGAAGTTTCTTAATCTCAATCTGCATTTCAGCTGTAGGATCACAAGTCAATAGTTAACTCTAACGATCTGTATGAAAGCTGTACATAGTTCGCCAGTTACTTTCCTTGTTACCATCCCCGTTATATGTAAACTCAGGGCAGATCTACCCTGTCCTGTTGTCAAGTTGTTAATTGTAAACCACACTGATAATAAAGATCACGGTATAGAAGAGCTTTAAAGAAATAAATAAATTAGAATAGAATAGAATATTGAATCATACAACTGTCGGTAAACTTCCCTCTCATAGTCACATACATTCAGCAACATAAACCTACACATAAAGGAGGAAGAGTTAATAATCCAATAAGAGTCCTTTTGCAAATGATTTAAAGCAGAGTGCTCTGCCTACTTTTGCAGATACTTTAAAAAAAAAAAAAAAAAAAAAAAAAGGAGGATTGTGGTGATGTGGTTTGGCAGCAATGACGACATTAATGTTAGGAAGGTTGCCCGGATAGATTTTGAGCTGCCTTCCTCCTATTTAAAATTTTTTCCTTCACCTCTGTTTTTGTGACTATATATGGCTTGAAGGTATGAGAGGGTGGATTTGTGTGCAACTATTTTGAACTTTTGAAGTGTTTGGTGAAAGCTTACTTACTCACCTGTAACAGGTCTACTCCAGGGACAGCAGGAATCGGTCCTCAGATATGGGTGACATCTGCACCGACTGAGCCCCCACAGAAGCTTCTCCCCAGCTTTCAAAGAAAGCCTTTGGGAGATGCACCACACATGCATGTTGCCTTCTGCCTAAGGGTGCCATCTTGCCTCTGTCAAATAGAAACAGAAACATATCGAAAAAAGAAATGTAGCAATTTGTCTCCTTTATAGACCACTAATAAGAACATAACATAAGAACATAATCACCTTAACCTCTCTACCATGCTTGAATCAGCCTGTACATCTCCCAAGTAAAAAAACCCATATCATTCTAGAGGACTTCAACTTAGCATCCCTCCCCTCTCAACAATCCACAGACCTCCCTGAATTTATGGAAGGCTTAGATTTCATATAAATAACAAAACATCCCACACATATAAGAGGTAACACATTTGACCTCATATTTTTCCCCAGGTCTAACAACGCACCCATACTTCACCTACCCGGCAGTCAATCAGGTACCCTAGTCGGACCACTTCATAGTAACAATGACTGCCAAATTTCGCTTACGGCCTAGACAAATATTTCCCCCCATCAAAAGCCATTATTCAAACATTTTGACAAGGATGCTTTCCTATCTGAGGTTTTCCCATTCATACATACTCAAATACATGACCTTAATGACTCAATAGAAAGCTGGACCACAACAGTAAATAAAGCAGCAAAGCCTACCTCATTCAATAAGAGAATCAGTAAAAAACAATCAGAAAAGTGGTTTACCCAAGAACTTCACAATCCCAAGAAAACTCTCCGGAAGCTGGAAAAAAACAGAGCTAATAAAACTCCTCAGAATAGAGAACATTACATAACAACCTTAAACACCTATAAAGAAGTAATCCTCAAAGCAAAGAAACACCACCATACTACTTTACTAAACAAAGCTATCAATCTCCCCAGGGCGCTCTTTGATATAGTAAAATCTTTAACCAAATCTCAGATGATTAGCGCTGATATTAGCTCACAATCTATCACAACCACCTACCATTTAAATTAAAGAACAAAATCACATTAACATTCCCTACCAGCAAGAATTCTCAGCAACCACCAAACTGGCACACCTTCTGCCCCATCAAGGAGAAGCAGCTTCTAGAAACTATCACTAAAATCAACACCACAACCTCACACCTGTCAAGTCTCCTGGATAAAGGCAGTTAAAGTAGAACTAGCATCTGTTATACTTACACTAAATCATCCCTCCATCACGGCATTATACCTGACGCACTCAACCTTTATGTCAATCAACCAATACTCAGCCCCAAGGATCGGGATCGAGACCAAGACCAAGACCGAGAAACATCGAGGCTGGTAGCGCTTGAGGACTGGCTCGACCACTGAGAACCTCAAGGTCAAAGGCCCAGTGGTTGGGGCTGATGAACTGAAGGAACCAGACATCAGAACCTGCTGCTGGACCATGAAGGCAGATATGCTCTGCTCCAAAGGCCACCATTCTAGTCTCCAGTCCAGATGGCTCTGCAGCCTTCGGTGCGGGCACATAGGATTTCAAACCTGGCGCCAGTTCAGATGAGGGAGAATCCTCAACTAGGATGGCCTCAGGGGTCTGAGGCTGATCGCCGGAGGCCGATGATCCCTTTCAGGCCACCTTGGTCTGTTGTTCCTGCTTTATCCCCTTGGGCTTGAGGTGTGGGATTGATGGCCTTGGAGGACATCTTTTTACAGAGGCCACAGTCCAAGGGGTTGTGGTCTGGCTCGAGGCAGCAGTCATTGGGATTAGTGAGGGCACCGATCACACTGCTTAAAACCACTGGTGGAGGCCATGGGGTAAAAGGCCCTGGCAAGATCGAAGACCTTAGGCCCAGCCAGAGAAAAAGGATGTGAAACCACATCAGTCGAGAAGAATCGGGGTGGGGGCGGGGGGAATAAGAACCTGAGACACAGTGCTGAGGCAGAGCAGCTCAGGGCAGGAAAGATAACTGGTACGCGACCGGAGAAAGAAAGAAATTCAAGATAAAATTTAAGATAAAATTAACATTTTTTCCAGGGAAAGCGGACAGACATCTGATGGGCTCCACGGAAACAAGGAGACTGATGCAAGATGGTACCCTTGGACGGAAAAGGAACCGTGCATGAGAAGTACATCTCCCAAAGCCTCTTTGAAAGCTGGGGAGAAGCTTCCATGCGGGCTCTGTTGGCACAGATGTCACCCATATGTGACAACCGACTTCCTGCTTGATCCCGGAGAATAACATCCTTGTGTTGAATATGATCGTGAATTTAATTTAATTAATTTTTGTTGAATTGAATAGTTTTGCACATACCACGTTTCTCATGAACCTCACTCTTAAGCCAGGGTATGTGGAGTATGATTTCAGTCTCTCAAATTTACTGCTAATGCTTGTCGTATCCCCTATGATGGTGATATTATCTTAGTAAGGCATTCAGACCTTAACCAAATCATTCAACTTTAGAAACTTCAATGGCATTGTATGCTTAAATATCACTACAGTAGAAGCTGTTAATAGTTTAGCAGATTAATTGGTGTGCAAACTAATTTTGATCAAGACAGAAAATTTCAGAACACAATATTAGCTTCCTTTTATGACAGAACTTACCCGGCTTGAGATTCACTTTGCGTCCTCTCTCCTTGTGCCTGGAGAAAATCACTTCCTGCTGCCATACCTACTGTCAGAATTACTTTCTTTCCACTCGTCTCTGCACCACCACTGGTCAGTGAAGCTGACTGAGAAGGTTTCTTAGATGTGTTTCTGAAAGAAGTTTCTGCTGCCATCCCTGACTTCATAGACTGCATGGTATGGTATAGCACTGGAGACTGCACTGTACTTTTGACCTGTCCCACTGCACCAGCTTGATATACATTTTCTTTCTCAAAAATGTTGTTCATACTGTATCTGTTGCCAGAACTTTGTTGATAGACAAATCCAGTTGGGCTGGTGGGAAGACTGCTCACCAGGGCACAGTCTCTGACAGTTCCTGCAGGGAAATTTCTCCAATAAGAACCGTTTCTTGCTTTGCTTACAGAATCATATCTATTCAATCCAACAATGTCAGAGAGGGCATATCTTGGGGCAACAGAAGAGCTATTTCTGCTTTCTTGGTACCTTAGACTGGACCTTAGATTGGTCCCATATTTATGCTCAGGTATCTTGGGGACACTTTCAGGAGAAATCTCCAGTCGCAACATGGGTTGTCTTTGGGACTTTTCTTCAGTGTTGTAAGGACTATATGTTTTGAATTCTCCAGCCCAACCATTTTCATAATTCACTGACTTGTACTCCTGTGTAAAGAGAAGAAAATGAAAACTTACATATTATGGAGGAGCCATACTTTCTGGAATATCTAACAAACTTTGGAGCATGAAAGATAAAGTGAAGAAATAATGTAAAGTTGTAATTAATTCAATCTTTCAATGTTCACAGATTTTCTTCCAATAGGGTTCTGGCAACTATGTACTCAGAGAATAGCATCCAGTTTCCTGCAATTACTCAGGGCTAGATTTTGTAGCCAGAGATTGAAAATGTTGCAACAAAACTTATGAAATTCTACCACAATTATGTGGCATATTTGTATAAACTACTTATTTTGCATATTTCAGAATGTAAATTTTAAATAAGTAAAGCAGTTTTCCAATCTTCCTTGGTGTCCAAATTTGTTATTTTGGGAGCTGTGTAAGTGAGGAATGTCATGTATCAATGTGGCTGAACTTCTCAGAGATGGGTACAGGACAGGAAGGAATGAATGGGGATGAGGAGAAGAGAAGGATTGTGGACAGGGAGGCAAGGAGAAAGGGAAGCTTGTGGGCGAGAGAATGAGGATGTTCCTCCCCTAACTCCAGCTTCATTTCCCCTCACAACCCCACCCCTCCCCTATTTTCTTTTGACTCACAACATTTGCTGCTTTCTGATTTAACTCATTTTTAATTCAATGTGGGGTTTTTTTTTTTGTTTTTTTCTTTTACTATTTTTACCCATATGCCAAATTCCATCCCATTCCGTTGAATTTTTGGAGTGTTATTTTGCTCCCAGACAAACAGATATTCTTGATCTTTTTTATTCTAAACTAAAGGAAGTTAGAAAGAATTATATAAAGGGGGTTATGAATGCCCATCTGCACATGTACACAGAGAATGCACAGCAGCGACACACACACACACACCACACATCAATGAACACCACACACACCATGTAGGCAGGGTATCAAACTGAACAATACTAAACTAAGCTAATGCACAAACACACGAATAGCACGCACACATCGGGGCATGTTTACCAAAGCGTTTTAGCTGCAAAAGCCTAACACCCAGCGATAGCTGCAAAAGCCCAGTGTTAGCTACAAAGGTTTCACAGTATCAAGAAGGGGGGGGGAGGGGCATTTCCAACATTTCCCCTGCATATACCATAAAGAAGGAAAAAAACCTCAGGCTTTGCAGGAGGATAGCTTCACAGAAGCAGCTATGGCCACCCACCGAGATGACAGCAGCTGCATCTGCGAAGCCTGCAAAAAGAGCAGCTACCACATGATGCAAAATGCCCGCTCTCCACCCAACTCCCGTCCACTTTTGCAGGCAATGTGGGAAATGCATCTACCAAAGAAAAAGGCACGCAGTAGCTGCTACAACCAGGCATGTTAGTAGCTAATGCCATTTAGTAACTATGCTCCACCATGTAGGCAGGGTATTAACCTGAATAAAATTAAATTAAACTAAACTAAGCTACTACATGAACACCACACACACAGGCACAGGGATTAAAAATAATTCCAACCGTGATGTACTGCATTTTATTACTGAAATATATATATGTAGTTTTCTTTGCTGTTATGTCTACGGTGAAAGACAGACTTTTTTTTAAAGTTTTCAACATTTTACAAATTGCACAAAGTAATAAGGAAATACGAGAAACAGACCTCAAAGAAAATACAAGAACAGATAAGAATAGTTCCTTAGCTCACATCAAGGCCATCATATAACAGAAAGCACAAATGCCAATGCAATGTGTGCCTTTGAGTCAATGCTGACTCCTGTTGAACCTGCAGCTCCTGGGTTTTCTTGGCAGTGTGACTGATAGTAGGTTGCCAGGCCTTTCTTCTGAGGCAATGGAGAGTTAAGTGACTTGCCCAAGGTCACAGGGAGTGCCAGTGGGAATTGAATGCTGGTCTCCTGGTTGCCAAGCCAGTGCTCTAACCATTAGGCTACCAGCCAGCGTGGTTTCTGATTGTAATACATCAAGATAAACATACCTAACGCCCTGATAAACTACAAGACACTTAAAAAGAAAAAAACACAGGAAAAAATGTTCCTTCAAACACCAAAACCTTTAGCTTAAGCTGGAGAAAAGTTTTCTTGCAAAACTGTGTTAAACTCGCAACATCAGGGAAAATCAATCTTTTGCACACAAAAAATAATTTTTTTTCCCCAATATAAGCTTTAATAGCCAACTTGTCTGATTGCACAGAGAAGTAGCCTAGTGGTTAGAGCAGTGACCTGGTAACCAAGTAACCAGGGTTCAATTCCTGCTGGCACCCCTTGTGCCCTTCAGCAAGTCACTTTACTCTACATTGTTTTGGAAGAAAGGCTGGTAATCTGCTTCTGGTCCCACCTTATCAAGATAGCCCAGGGGGCTGCTGTGTTGCCAGGACTCAGCTTTGACTCAATGGCACACATTGCACTGCTGATTCCAATTGAAACATGACTACTAAAGTTGCCCTAGTAGTAATATTAGAAGACTCCATCCAGTTCAGAAGGTTCAGAGGCCACCTTAGCCTGATCTCCTCCATTCTGAAACAAATTCCTAGAAGGCCAGTAGTAACAATTAGAAATAAAAAGGGTGTCAGCCTCAGGTAGCACTAGCACTTTGTTAAAGTATTTCCTTAATAAAATAATAGCAGATGAGTCTTAGGGGAAATTCAGAAAATCATATTCTTATTCCTTATCTGATTCTCTACCATTTCTAATTGTTTATGCAACAACAAACTATCCTTGATAACTCTCTGATTGCAAAGGTCCAACCTCAGATCCTATCTTCTTTAGTTTCTGACCAATAACAGCCAATTGTGCATATTGTTAATGAAATTTAGTAATCGTATCAGTTGAAAATGTCACTGTTTGATCAATGAAACCTTTCAATAAATCATTTGAGTAACCACTTTCATAATATTAAACAATGAATTTGTCTGAAGCAGATTCACCATCCTGAATAGTCCGAGGAAATAAAAATCCTCATTCTAATAGGTTCAGGCATAAAAACTGTAGAACGGCTCTGCTCATGTCTTCTTGGTAGGGGGGAAATATCACCAAGTAACCCCTCTTCTTCCAAGGTATGTGACCTCTGCCGCCTCCTCCTCCACCTTTGCAATCTAGTATCAGGACTTAGATACTCCAGAGACAGAGGAAAATGAGGGGTTCAAGTCTCCTCCCCAGACTCACCCATCTCCCTCCCAGCCTGTTGTAATGTTTATCCACTGGGCGTATGAGAACCTTACAAATAAATGTCACAACGTTCCCACTCTTGCCCATCCTCTTACCATATCCCTTTGGCATACTTTAAAGTCACCTGACCCCGAACTGACACCCTTGGCCACTATGCAGCAGCATTGTGATTCCTGGTGGCACCTAAAGATTTTAGCCAAGGGGGGTTACCACCAACTCTTGCAGCACTCAGGAATGCAGAAAATACAGCATTCTTGATGGAAACAGTAACTAGGCGATGCTCCAAAAGGTCAGTCCAAAGAGGACAGCTAGCACAACTCCTCAAAAAACACTGACTTTATTGTACTGCATTCTTACTGGTTGCTAAGCATACTGTCAGCTAATATATGTAGCTATTGGCAGGGCTAGATTAAGTTTGGCTGACAGCTTGTCTGGCTTTTTCATGATTCTACTTTTTTTTATATTTTAAGATTTTTATTGAAAGGATAATCAAATCTTTACACCACAGTGACACTAACTACACACAACATTAATCAGTTGAACTTCCCATCACATTATCAGTACATTCCTTCTTTTCTGCTTAGCCGTGTCCACCCCCTTCCCCTTAGTCCTCCTCCCCCACTTCCTTATGTAAATAATCCAGTATGTTCTGCCATTCACTCTCAAACTTATTCCTCCTCTGCCTGCGAATAGCAGTCAATTTTTCCATTAGGAATATATGATGGAGCCTCTTCACATAATGTTCTATTAGGGGTGACCTCGACTGCTTCCACCTATACGCAACTTCACATTTTGCCGCACTTAAGCAGGCCATAATTTGTTTCCTTACCTTACCTGCGCTTCCCTCTCGCCACCATCCCAATAAAAATAGTTCAGGTTCCCTGCTTACCTCCACCCCTATTACCTGCTGTATCCACTTTGGTAAGCTCCCAGAAAGGCTTAATCTGAGGGCACATCCACCAAATATGGTACATAGACCCCTCCTCTCCACATTCTCTGGGAAGATTTTATTCAAACTGGTGTATAATACCATCTCATTAAAACTTTATACCAATTTTCTCTAATAGCCACCAATATGGGTAGGCATCGGGCTTGATCAAAAATCGCCTTTCATTGTTGTGTTTTGATATTTACCCCAGCTCCCTCTCCCAGGCCAACATATATCCAAGCTTTTCATCCCTTTTCCCCCCCTCCCACCACTTTATATAATGTGGACAATAATCCCAAGGACTGTTTCTTCCAATACCATATAGCTTCTAGATTTGTATAGTCCCGCTCTAATCCATCTTTGACTAATTTCTGCTTTAAAAAATGGGGCACCTGCCCATAATGAAAAAAAACACCTCTGCCCCTAATTGGTACTTCTCTCGTAATTCCCCAGAGGGGACCCATTCCCCCCCCCCTCCCGTCTAGAAACTGAAAAAACCATCTCAGTCCCAATCTTTCCCATTTCTTATAGATGCCCCTCTCATGTCCCGGGACAAAGTCCTTTGTATAACATAGGGCCTTCATTATTGAGAAATCTGTATCTCTCGTGCTCTCTACAGACTTCCGTACCTTGTCCCATATCTGTAAGATATGTCGCACAAAGGGGTGTTCCTGTGTTTAATGCCCCCATTCCTCCCTGGATATCCACGGAAGATCACCCAGGGGCCGCCCTGTTAGCCGCCCCTTCCAAAATTGCAAATGTTTTTCTTTCTCCCCCCTCTTGCCAATCCATCAGATGTCTAACCTGCGCTGCCCAGTAATAGGCTTGAAAATCTGGCAACCCTAGTCCCCTCTCCTCTCTGGGTCTATACATCACTGCTCAGGCTACTCGTGGTGACCTTTCTCCATATGAATCTAAACACTTTCCTTTGAAGATCTCTCATGCGCCCTGTGGGGATTGCTATGGTGAGTGCTTGAAAGTAATACAATACCCTTGGCAAAATATTCATTTTAACTGCTGCTATACGTCCCAGTCATGATATTTCAGTCTCCATCCAAACCCCTAAGTCCTGCGCCACCCGCTTCCACAATGAGGGATAATTTGCCTCATAGAGCATCTGAGGATGGGCTGTTATCACCCCCAATTACTTAATAGCCTTGTGAGCCCACTTGAAGGGGTATTGTTGCTTTAATTTAACTACCTCTGATTTAGGTAGATTAATGTTAAGTGCCTCTGTCTTGTCCATATTCACTTTAAAGCCGGACACCTCTCCATTTCTTCCACCTCTCTTGGCAATGTTTTCTCCGGCTGTGATAACATTAATACTATATCATCTGCAAAGAGGGATATTTTATGCCGCTGACCCTCCACTTCTAGTCCCTGAATTTCCGCTTCCCTTCTGACAGTCTGAGCTAAGGACTCTACTGCTAAGGCAAAAAGTAGTGGAGACATTGGGCATCCCTACCTGATACCTCTCTCTAACTTAAAAACCTCTGAATACAATCAAACTCGGTTTTCATGATTAATCCGTTCGAAAAAGTCTGACTAAAACCGAAACGTATGAAAACTGAAGCAATATTTCCCATAAGAAATAATGTAAATCCAATTAATCCGTTCCAGACACCCAAAAATATTCACAAAAATACATTTTATAGAGAATAACTATATTTTTACATACAGAAAACAATGAGAAATAAATATAAATGACTAATGAAATGGATAAATGAACATTTAACATCACTGAAAGCAAGCTAAGTTCAGTACTGTACAGTACAGTATGTTAACAACTGGCCTTAGCCACCCCTGACAAGCTGCTGTGCCCAGCTCTCTTCGGAATCACATTGGATTCAGCCCATTAAAATACCTTTACATTATCTGCTCAATGCTTCAGAATGGCAGAAAATCTTAATGATATAGCTTCAGACGTACCATGCAAGAGAAAGAACTGCCTCCCACATTCATGCAACATCTCCTGCTTACGTTGACAGCTTTTCTTCCCTGCTACCTCCGAGCCTGAGGGGGCGCTCCAGAGAACGGGCAGGCGGTGGACGAGATCGGGGCCTTCCTCTCTGCGCAATCCTTGCCTCTCTGACTCTGACCAGGTTCGAGGATGTGTTTCATTTACGTGCTCAGCTGGCTTTTGCTTCTCATCATGCTGGCGATCGGTGAGTCCGGGGGGCAGTGCTGCCGGGACCGGGCAGGCGTTCTGGCAGTGTATACAGAATGGTGTGCAGCGCGAGGGTGTATGTATTTACAGTACTGTACTTTACGAAAACCGAGGCGATGTACGAGAACCAGGACAAAATCTCAGTCAAAAGACGTTGAAAACCGAAGCGATGTATGAAAACCGGGACAAAATCTCAGTCAAAAAAGACGTTGAAAACCGAAGCGTATGAAAACCGGGGCAAATGAAAACCGAGGTTTGACTGTATCTGCCATTGATTCTCACTCTGGCCCTGGGTTCCTGATATAGGGCCTGCACCCAGCCTAAATAGTGGGGCCCAAACCCCATTCTATGCATTACCGCAAACAAGAAGTTCCAACTAGCACGATCAAATGCTTTTTCAGCATCTATTGATAACAGCATCAATTTCTCCTGTTTTTGGTGTGCCGCCCAAACCACTTCCACTACTCTTTTATATTATCAGAAGCCTGCCGTCCACTAATAAAGCCTTTTTGATCTATGTTTATAAGTGTGGGCATCTCTTTAGCTAACCTATTAGCCAATACTTTCACTAGGACTTTACATCTGTATTAAGTAGCAATACTGGCCGGTAAGACCCACACAACAAAGGGTCCTTCTCTGCCTTTGGTAAAATTGTAATACCAGCAGTTAACATGTCTGCTGACAATTGTCCTTCCTCCTCTAAAATCCCGTTGGACACACTCCCCATTATCTCCACCACCTCTTCTCTGAAAGTCTTATAAAAGCTGTTAGGTAACCTATCCAATCCTGGTGCTTTCCCTAAGGGCATGTCTTGTGATAAGGAAGCTTATCATATTTCATGAAGGAACAATACAAGAGATGAATTGGCTCTGAACAAGCAACCTGTGCTTGCTGGTAAAAACACTAAAGCAGAGTGTTTGCATAAAAGACTACCAGACCCAGAATGCACTAGGTTACAGAAAGCTTCTAGGAGAGCTGAAGTGGGGAAACGTGTGCCTAATCAAGGAAGCTATGAGGTAATCCCTAATCACCCATCTCCTAGGGCAGGGCTTGATTCAGCACACCTGGACTGTGCTAGGGTGGAGTGTCCATCTAGGCACTTTAAAAGTAAAAGATATTCTACACACAGAGGGAAGCGGGAGAAGCAGGAGAAAGGAGTGCTACAGCAAGGCTGGCAACGGCAAGAGAGAGGACGGCAACAGCAGAGAGAATACAGAAGGAGGAACAGCAAGACGTCCAGGAGGTCTAAGGAAGGAGCCCAAAGCAGTACGTGTGTTGGGAGTGATTCCAGAGGCAAGCATTCTCCATTAGACTGGAAGAAACCAGAGGCTTGGAGATATAGAGCCAGCAACCCCCAGAGAGCACCTGTAAAGGAGACGGCTGCATCTACAGGAAGAAGGAGCTCTGATACCTATTCAAGAAGGTATGGGAAAAGAGACCTAAAGTCCAGAGCTTCTGACTGGAGAGCTGGGCATAGAAGCTGGACCACTTACTGGCCAGGATACCCAGAGAGGAAACCTAATAGCAACGTGATCTCAGGTATGAACTCTGATCTGTTCCCTAGCTTTTCACAAGGAAGACAGCAGGGAAACAAATGCTATCCTGAGAGTGATCAGTTAGAGAATTCCTCTGAGCCAGAGCATGATAATGATTCCATGATATTTCAGGAGAAAGGGGAAATATCAAATGAGCAAGTAGAATGCATGGATTGCTCTCTGTCTAAGTTGCTGTTTTAAAGTAATCCTCAGTAAAGCAACAATCACCAAAAGGAACTGTAATGTGTTTAACTACCCAGAAAAGTTTCTTTAAATGAAAGCTTTAGGGTAAGTTAGAGCCACATAGAGAGTGGACCAGCAAGGGTTTGCAGCTGGTTAATTACCTGTGATTAAGCCAGGCACAAGTGCACGTGAGCTCTGGAAGGAAAACTTCTTCATTGTGTGAATGGAAGAAAGTTGTTTCTTTGGTAAAGAACATTTTTCCTTTTGGGTTTGTTTTTCATTTTAAGCACTGCTAAGAAGGTTATTAGCAGGGGCTAGCAGAAAGACCTTTTCTGTTCCATCAAGGTCTTTGTTGAGTTGTTGCCTAAATATTTCAGTTGCCTTATACAGTTGTCGTGTTTTTCCTGATTACAATTCCTGAAGAAAGTATCCTATTGATGTTACCAAGCATATCTGTGCGAGGGAATAATCCCCATAAATAAAATCTGTTTTCTGCTTACACTCGAGCAACTACAATTCATTATTTTGTTGAACGGCTGATTTTGGTGTGAATGAACTACAACACCCACAATCCTTTGCAAGTCAAATTCTACCTTTGCCAAGATTGTGGACTTTCACAACCAGCACCCCCGTTTACAGTCTTTAATTACCCTCTCTATTTCTTCCTGTTACATCTCGCCCTCCAACCTTTCCTTCAGGTCTTCCCCAACCTTTGGCAGTTCCATCCCTAAGTACTTCTGGACTTTTGTTGCAGTTCTCCTCTGTTGGGTATATGATTCTTTATAAAACTGGCAAAACCTAGCCCCAATCAATTTCTCTGTCCTCAATAATTCCCCTTCCTTCCCCTTAATTGCCACTATGGCAATTGTCTGTTTCTCCTTTCCATAAGTTACACACAAGTTATCACCCTGCTTTATTTTCCCATTTATAGAACTTGTGTCTCACTCTCTGCATATGGAATGCAATTTGCTCCAATTGCAACTTATTCAGCTGCATCCTAAGTTGGTTTAAGTATTTCAATATCCTTGCTGTACCCTTTTCTATACTGTTCTGCAGCCTCTAATCTCCTCATGCAATTTCTCTTCTTTTTCCCTCCATTGTTTTTTTTAACCCGGACTGTCCACATAACTAAGCATCCCTTAATCACAGCTTTCATACTATCCCATAAATCCACATCTCTCACCTCCCCATTATCATTTGTCTTCCAATAGTCCTGAAGGCATTCCCTAATATCCTTTACCACCTCTTCCCTTTAAATAAGACTTCCCCCTTCCCCTTTAGTTTCACGAACTTCCACCCAAGTTGGGGCATGATCAGACCATGTTATAGTACCAATCTCTGTCATCCCCAAATTTAATTCCCATATTCTATCAATTAATATATAATCTATCCGACTAAAGCTTTTATGTGGACGTGAGTAAAAGGTATATTCTCTACTGTCTATTTTATGACTTCCACGCATTGGAAAGCTGAAATTTCTTAATGATTCCTTTCACTATTCAATGGCTTTTTGCGTTGCCGTCCCCCTCCTTGGCCTGCCGATCCCAGTTGGGCTATAATGCCAAGTTAAAGTCCCCTCCCATTACCAGTTTTCCTTGCACTAATTGGTCCAGTATCTCACGAACCTCTCTCCAAAAGGGGACTTGTCTCATGTTAGGAGCATAGATATTTGCCAAGGTAATTGCTTCACCCATCAACTCTCCTGTTAGTAGCATAACCCTCTGTTCTCTCAAGTTCTCTCAAGGTGAATAGTGGTGTACCCCAGGGATCTGTGCTGGGTCCGCTGCTCTTTGACATATTCATAAATGACCTGGAAAGTGGAATAACGAGTGAGGTTATCAAATTTGCAGATGACACAAAACTATTTAAAGTTGTTAAAACCCAAGAGGATTGTGGAAAATTGCAACCCTCGGCCCAGTGTGCAGCAGCGGCCAAGAGAGCAAATAGAATGCTAGGTATGATGAGGAAAGGAATGGAAAATAAAACAAAAGATATTATAATGCCTCTATATCGTTCCATGGTGAGACCGCACCTTGAATATTGTGTGCAATTCTGGTCGCCGTATCTTAAAAAGGATATAGCGATTTTAGAAAAGGTTCAGAGAAGAGCCACCAAAATGGTAAAGGGGATGGAAGGATACTCCTATGAAGAAAGGCTAAAAAGGTTGGGGCTCTTTAACCTGGAAAAGAGACGGCTGAGGGGAGATATGATAGAAGTCTATAAATTAATGAACGGAGTGGAACGGGTAAACGTAGATCGATTGTTTACCTTAACAGAATATAGAAAGACTAGGGGACATGCAATAAAGCTACAGGGTAAACTATTTAAGACTAATAAAAGAAAATATTTTTTCACTCAACGTGTAATCAAACTCTGGAATTTGTTACCGGAGGATGTAGTAAAGGCTGTTAGTGTAGCTGGGTTTAAAAAAGGTTTGGACAAGTTCCTGGAGGAAAGGCCCATAAACCATTATTAAGAAGGGACCCAGGATATCAATGCTTGACCCAATACAAGCACTGTGGAACCTGTGTCCCTTGGGGAAACTGCTAGGTACGTATGACCTAGATTGGCCACTGTTGGAAACAGAATACTGGGCTTGATGGACCTTGGTCTGACCCAGTATGGCATATCTTATGTTCTTATGTTCCCCCAGCTGGAATGGGCACCCTCTCCTTATCAGGATGGCTACCCCCCCCCCCCCCCATTTCTTTACCCCGTCTCCTAACCCCCTATCCCCTCTGGGGCTTCCAAAAAACCAATATGGATACTGATTGCTAACTAGTAGCCCTTCATCCTTACTTCATAAATGAGTTTCCTGTATCAATATAATGTCCCATCGCAACCTCTCCGCCTCCCTAAAGAGGTATTGTCTTTTCTGTGGAGTGTTAAGCCCCTTAGCATTTATAGTACCTATCTGAACCATCATGCCTTTTGACTAAATGCTGGTTCCCTGCTACACCCCCCCTCCCCAACTCTACCCCTCCCTCCTCCCCCTCCCCCAGGTCTCCAATCTCTTCCTGGAGACTTCTCCATTCTAGGGCAACGACGTCTATCTCTGCCTCGCTCTCTGCTCATTTCCTCCTCTCCTCCCCCACCGCCCCTTCTCATAAACCCATTTGCACCTCCTCTCTTCCATACACATTTTACTGTTTTCCTCCCTTTGCCCCCTCATTCGCATATCAACCGCTTTCAAAGTCCACTCCTCCAGCCCACATGCACGCAGATATTCAAATATCACTTACAGTCATGATATTGATGAACAGCCACAGACCCTGTAGCCCCACCTGCCAGCACCCAACATTTAACAATTAACAATCAACCAACAGCAACAACCCCTGAAGGCCGTGTCTGCTCAGACCCAGACTTGAGTTCTCACATAAGAGAGTCAGGGCCCTGTCGACCACAAGCTTTCCCAGTCCACCACGGCTGTTAACAAGTCTTTCAGGAGGTGTCCTTCTCCGGGGTACCCTCTCTAGTTCTGCCCTTAGACAATCTGGTCAACCTCCAGCCCTTGGTATTGACTCTCTACCACCTCAAAGCCACCCTCTTTGGTGCCACAGTTCGCTCTAGTTTGGAATTACACCAAGTACTGTCCGGGATACTCTGAACCCCCAGATCCTTCAATGCTCTCCACGCTTCCCTGCTGTTCTTCATGCGTTTTGTCACTCCTTTCAGTGTGATTTCCAGTCCAAAGGGGTACAGCCACTTGTACTTCAACCCTTCTTTCCATAGTAGTGCCGTCACTTCCCTCATTTCCCGCCAACGCTGTAGTGTACCTGGTGACAGATCTTGGTATATCTCAATTCTATGGCCCTTCCACTGAAAAGGCCCCTGTTTGAGCTATAGCCAGGATCCGCTCTTTCAACTTTTAGGAGCTCAGACAACCACTATATCGCGGGGCCGGTTATCTTTAATAGGCCCTAAGCTCCTGTGTACCCACTCCAATTGTATCTGGAGCTCCTCTCCTGCAGACTCCGAATCAGCAGGTCACAGCAAAAACCCAAATACCTCTTAAAAATGCATCACAGTCTCTATACTGAGGTTCTTCTGGGATTCCTCTCACCCATAAATTGCTCCTATGGGAGCAGTCCTCCAGGTCCTCTGTCTTTTCTTGCAACAGCTCTTGTGCCTGCTTCAAAGCCTCCCACCCGCACTGCAGTTCTCCCAGCATATCAGACTGGAGTTCTATTTGATTCTCATTTTATTCCACTCTAGCAACGAGGTCTGCTATGTCTTGTCTCAGTGCTCCCAGGGTCTCTCAGTTTTAACCCCACTAATTTTGGATTTCAACTATTCTTTCAGCTCATCAAGCCATATTTTTAGTACCTTCACTGCCTCTTCAGCATCACTCGCCCTCCCAACGGCCATCTTGCCATCTCCTTCCTCTCCCCATGGGGCTTCAGCAATGGCATATGTAGAGCAATACACTGCCAATCTTTTTTTTTACTGATAGTCCTCCCCTTCACCTTGTCCATCGCTCTGCTACTGCTCAGGGCTAGCGGGGTTGAGTCCTGCCACCTTTATAGCTCTATTAGAGCTAGGGAGGAGTGGCCCAGTGGTTGGGGCAAGGTACCACAGGCCAGAAGGTCAGTGGTTCAAATCACACTAGAGGACAGCAACCTTGGGCCAGAAGGACTAGGGTTTCTAGTCTCACAGGTGCTCCTTGTGGTCTTGGGCAAGCCACTTAACTGCCCATGTTCCCTGTAAGTATTAGTGTATGTGTCTCATATCCCCTCATGCTAAATGTATCCCCCAACCACCTTGACCTGGTGAAAAGCAGGATATAAATGCAGCTAAATAAACAAATTAGAGGCATGCTGCCATGGAGCTCCCTGCTGACATGACCAGAA
This sequence comes from Ichthyophis bannanicus, assembly GCA_033557465.1. Taxonomy (NCBI): domain Eukaryota; kingdom Metazoa; phylum Chordata; class Amphibia; order Gymnophiona; family Ichthyophiidae; genus Ichthyophis; species Ichthyophis bannanicus. Next base: position 409,004,823 of record CM066037.1, read on the forward strand.
GTTATGATTCTATTTTTTACAATAATGTCTGATAGCCATCTTTCTAGCTGACATTTCTGAACATTTTTCAGAATTTAAAACTTTTATATGCATTCTCTAATCCTTTTCCCTGTGTAAGTGGGCCTGCCCAGCCAGCTTCCAATGTAAATGCAATGGATACAAGGTGTGATCAAAAAGTATCGAGACTTGTATAATAACATAGGAAGTATAACATTGACAGTTATTGCATTCAGTCTCCTTCAAAATAGTCCCCTTTCGATAGAACACACTTCCTCCAGCATTCCTGCCATTGCTGGAAACAATTTTGAAATGCCTCTTACGTTATGCTGTAAAGCTGCTGTGTTGAATTGTACTTAATGGTCTCCAAATCATTGAAGGAAAGAGGGGTAAGGACAAAGGCCCAAGGGGTCAAATCCCTCTCTCTCCTCCCACATTGAAGGCGTCATTAAAAAGCAACATCTTCAGCAGAACTTTGAATTTCTTGAACCTGTCCTCCAAACAGACTAGGGAAAGAAGGCAAGTCCAGAACGAGGGGGCTATGAAGTAAAAAGCAGAGTGTCTAGTATGTTCATATCAGACCTTGTAAGGATGGGGGGGGGGGTGGAATGAATGATTAATCTGTTACTATGTAAAGAGTGTAACCAGCAAGGAGGGGCATAGGGAATTACTAAATCAGACAGGTATGCTGGAGAATTGCTGTGGAGAGACTTGTGTCTTCAGGTTAGGATTTTATGTTTGATTCAAGTAGAAATTGGGAGCCAGTGGTGCTGAATCATGAGGAGTGACAAGGCTAAACTTCTTTGCATGGCAAAAGATAAAGGATAGCAGTGTTTTGGATGGATTGTAGCTATCTCTTAAGCGGGAATCCCTGCATAAGTGATGTTGCAGTAGTCCAATCGAGCGATGACAGTACTAAGAATTGAAATTTCAGCTGGAAGATCTAGGAAAGTATGAAGGGTGTAGAAGCAACATAAGGCTCCAAAAGAGGACTTCAACACTTGTCTGACTTGGGCAGAGAAAGAAAGATGGGAGTCTATGAGGATACCTAAGTATCGGAAGACAGGCTGTAAGGTTATGGGGGAGTTGCCCAAATGGGGGGAGAGGGAAGGAACATGACCTCCTCCAGTAATCCCGGTAGCTATGGTGGTTGTTTTTTTTTATTAAGACAGAGGGAGTTGGAATGAAGCTAGGTAAAGATTTCCTGTATGCTGGAATTAATATATGTGAGATCTGGATGGCAGGCATCCATATATCCAATGAGGAGGATGTCATCTACTTAGATGTAAAAAGATACTAGACTGGTGGATTGGAGGAGATGTTGAACAGAGAGGGGAGGGCAGAGCCCTGTGGAACCCCACAGGACAGAGTGTGAAGAGGGAGTAGAATTGCCAATGGAAACATGGAATGAGCATCCTTAGAGAAAGGATGTGAGCCAAGAAAGAATTGTTCCACGGAGGCAAACATTCTGAAGGCGGGAAAGGAGAATGTTATGGTCAACTAGGTTTAATGCAGCAGAGAGATCTAGGAAAATAAGATCAATTTGGTCCTGATCAAGAGCATAATAAAGCTCACTAAGGAATGACGTGACAATGGTTTCAGTACTATGATGTTTTCGAACTCCTGATTGATGTGGGTGTAAGGCGGAAGCATGATCCAAGTGGTCCCTAAGCTGAGGAAGGATGATGAGCTTGGTTAGTTTCAGGGAGAATGGTAATTTTGAAATTAGGCAGTAGTTCAAAGGGATAGTGAGGCCCATTTTGGAGTCTTTGGAATAGGGTTAATGATGGTCCATTTTTAATCTAGGGGGATTTGACTATCTTGAAGGTTTCTGAAGATAATGGAATGAGTTATAGGCATGAGATCCAGAGAAGGCTCAAGGAGCCATGATGAGGGATGGGCAACAGACACAAGTGTTCCCTGATTCCATTCTCACACCCTCCAGGCTGTCCAGCAGTTACTGTGAATTTGAGCCACAAAATATGCATATAGCACACCATGAGACCTAAAGTGGAGGCCATAAAGGCATTCTTAGGGAGGGCCTCCACCTTCCTATCATGAGGCTTCTTGAGCGCAGCGTTCCCTTCCACCAAGATGGTCTAAGACTTTGCCACAACTGTGATTAGGACATCCACATGAGATAGCCTGAAAAGTTGAACCAGCTCACCCTGGGGCAGACAGCACAAGATCTTTGGGCTCCAAAGGCCCAACTCAGAAGTCTCCCACTGAGAAACTACGAACTACCACGTAAGACCCAGAAGAAGAAAAAAGCTAGAGGATGTCTGATATCCCCCAAAAAGGTGTCCACAGGAAAAGCTTGAACAGCAGCAAGCTCCACAATCTGCAAAGCAGCCATAGCATCTTGAATAAGGAGGGGAAGATCTTCCCGTAACACTGTTAGATTACAGAAGGCTCTTCACCCTCCTGAAAAGGAATTTCTCCTGCTTCCTTGGACTAATCTACTGGAGAAAAGATAGCTTTTCTGCATCCCAGGCAACTGCTGTAGGAGATAAGACTGGGTTCCCGGGGAAATGAACAGGCAAAAGGGCACAGAGGGCATTTTAATCCTCAACCAGTAGAAATACAGGAACCTGAGGGCCCCGGACCCACTGTAGGGGGTAGCTTAGGCCTTCGACCACCTTGGAGGGGGCTGTCAGATAGGTAGCAAGGCCTGAGAACAAGGACTCATGGGCTTGCAGATGTGGTCAGTCCAGCATGCCCCCTCCCTCAGCAGGGACCATGGCACCATATAAAAAGGTTGTGGAGCCGACTGGTGGGAAAAAATGCAGGAGATGCAGTCAAAACACCAAAAATTAAGGGGGTTTCATTTAATTTGGGGTTTTCAGGTTTTGTCATCTGTGTTTTTCTAAATTTATTTTTATAATGTGCTCTATTGCACCATGGCATGGAGGAGTAACCTAGTGGTATGAACAGCAACCTGGTGACCAGAGAGATCAAGATTCAAATCTCATTGGCACTCCTTGTGGCCTTGGGCAAGTCAAATAACCCTCCATTGTCAAGTAACTTAGATTGTAAGCCCTACTGTACCTGAATGTAACTCGCCTTAAACTACCACTGGAAAAGCAAGAACTAAATACTAATAAATAAAATTGGCAATTTTGTTTGGAACAAACACACATCCTTACCAAACATGGCATTAAGCTGTGGACCACTCATGCTGGGTCCTGAACAGGGCACAAAAATAATCACCAAGGGAATCCTATAGCACCCAGGAACAAACTGCAACCATGGGGAAAAAACTCTGAAAGTTGCAGGCTGCATTGGACCATGATCAAAAACAGCAATAGGCCTGAAGAAAAAAGCCTGCTGGAAAGCGTAGTTTCTCACCTATAACAGGTGTTCTCCAGGGACAGCAGGAATCAGTCCTCACATATGGGTGACATCAGCACCAATGGAGTCCCCATGGAAGCATTTTATTTATTTATTTATGGTAAATTTCTATACAGCATTTTCCATGAGATCAAATGTGGTTTACATGAAAACAAAACTTTGAATTGTACAGAACGTTATGTATTCATAGTCTAATATGTAAATAGTAACTTTGTTACTTATTGTTACTTAAGTAGAACTATTATTTGATGGTTTGCTTGGGGTATATCATCTTAAGGTTCATACGTAGGAGAGAGAAGAGATGTGTTAGTGAGTTCAGGGTGATTGTCATCAGTATTTGTATCTTCGGTTGTTTTGTTTGTGTCCCCGAAGTGTATTGTAAACAGGTAGGTCTTGAGTTTCTTTCGAAAAGTGGAGAGGTCATTTATGGCTTTTATATTGTCTGGGAGATTATTCCATAGGATGGGGGAGAAGTGGGAGAATGCTCTATTGTTAGTCGTTTTCCCATAGTAACTGAATTTAAAAAAGCATGGGACAAACACAGAGGATCTCTAAAGGTAAAAAGGGGACTGTTGTAGTTGTTATGGAAGGACAGACTAGATAGGCCATGTGGTCTTTTTCTGTTGTCATATTTCCATGTTTCTATGTTTTTTTGGCTTTCCTGAAATCGGGTGGGATTGTTAGTTTATTTTTGTTACATTCTTGTTGGTTTCTTGTGGTGTTGTCTTTGGAGATGTGTGTCAAGGTGGGATGGGGCGATGCCATTGATAAGTTTTAAAGTGGTTAGAAGTACATTGTATTGTATGCAGCTTTGTATTGGGAGCCAGTGGAGGTTGAGTAATATAGGTGTAATATACTCTGTTTGACAATTGAGGTTATTCCGACGGCAAGATTCTGGACTAGTTGGAGTTGTTTTATGGATTGTTTGGGTAGGCCTTGAAGGGTGCTATTGCAGAAATTTAAGTGGGGTGTGATGATGAAATTGATAATTGATTTAAAGTAGTGGGGGTAGAGAAGTGGGCAGAGATGTTTAACATTGAGCTTGTAGAGGATTTTCTTTTGTTTGCTTAATATGCAGTAGCATGCTGAGTGAACTAACAACTCCAAGGTATTTTACCTCACTTTTGACAGTTATGTTGACATCCTGGAAAGGGATATGTATTGGATGGATAAAGTTTTGGTTTTTGGTAATGCAGAGTGCTTCTGTTTTGTTGAGGTTGATCTTAAGGTTTTGTGATGATAGCCAGCTTGCCGCTTCTGAGATACAAAGAAAACCTTTCGGAGATGTACCACACATGCATGGTCCCCTTCTCACCAAAGGGTGCCATCTTAGCTATGTCATTAGACTGAGGTAAGACAGCAAAAATTAAAATACAGCAAAGTAGCAACTCCAAGGAGAGGAGGAAGGGTTGTGAGGACTGATTCCAGCTGTCCCCAGAGAACACCCATTACAGATGAGTAACTATGCTTTTTTCAGGAACAAGCAAGAACGCCTCGAAGAAAAAGGGTTACAAGGCACAGCACTAAAATGGTGCAAATCATACCTGTCCAACAGATGGCAACAAGTGAGGACAGGCCCCACGACCTCAGAGCCATTTCTACAAAAACAGGGGGTGCCACAGGGATCATCTCTATCTGCATTTAAGTTTAACATTTATATGCAGCCCATCTGTGCCTTGATCCGAGCTTTCAACGTCAACTGTCTTGCCTATGCAGACGATATTCTGCTATACATACCATTTACGACTGACCAGCCAGATTTCTCCCCAATAATATGATGTTTTGAGGCAGTAGCAGACTGGCTTCTTATGCAAAATCTACGGATCAACCACAGCAAAACGGATGTTCTTTTCGTCACAAGGAACCAGGATTTTACTCCACCATCTTCATTACAAGTCAACAATGCTGAGCTGAAAACCAAATCCACAATTCGTTACCTAGGCATTACGCTCAACCAACGGCGGGACATGAAAACACAAACACTGTGAAAGCAGTATATCATAAGATACGAACACTACGACATCTACGACCACTGCTTGACCTCACCGACTACCGAACGATCTTCCAAGCCCTAGTGATCCCACCTTTTGATTTCGCCAATGTGATCCTTCACGGACTCCCACAGGCAACACTAAGTCCGCTCCAGCTTGCAATGAACTCAGCCGCGAGAGTCCTAGTAGGATTATCAAGGACAGACCACATAACGCCGGTTTTGAAGAAACTCCACTGGTTACCTGTACAGGCCAGAATCCATTACAAGATCCTAGTCCTGACATTCAAAGCACTAAATAATCAGCCCCCCACGCCCATCAGCAAGTTGATTCACAGCATACCGGACAATAGAAACAGAAGATCTACAATGACGAACACATTAGAGGTCCCTAAAGTAATGACAAAATGCACAAGGCTGTTACACTAAAAGGCTGTTAGTGTAGCTGGGTTTAAAAAAGGTTTGGACAAGTTCCTGGAGGAAAAGTCCATAAACCATTATTAAGAAGGGACCCAGGATATCAATGCTTGAACCAATACAAGCATTGTGGAACCTGTGTCCCTTGGGGAAACTGCTAGGTACATATGACCTAGATTGGCCACTGTTGGAAACAGAATACTGGGCTTGATGGACCTTGGTCTGACCCAGTATGGCATATCTTATGTTCACAAAGGCAACGGCCAATAGGGCTTTCACGATATACGCACCTAGAGCCTGGAATGCCCTCCCTACAGAAATTCAAACCATCACGAACTTGGCCCTATTCAGAAAAGCGTTGAAACATCATTTGTTCTTAATATACTACCCAGAAACTAATTATAGAAAGCAGGCAATGAGCACTCTGTCTACCTGCCCAAACTGCCCCAACAAACAGACCCAGCAAGAAAATGGTTAGTCAGCTCAATTCTCCCTGACCCAAATCACCTAGATCCAGGAACTTATGCATCAGTGTACATGAATTGTAGATAGTTTCCCCCTGTTACACCCAAGTTACTACCCTGTTAATTGTAAATACAATGTGGCTTGATGCATTGTAGTATGTTCTGTTTAATGTACACCACACTGATCTGAATAGCGCGGTATAGAAGAAATGTTAAATAAATAAAATAAAATAAATAAGTCTGTTCTCACATATGGGGCTTCCCAGCTACAGGCTACTGAGAACCGATAAAAACGCCATGGTGACCTGCAAAGGGTGAGCAGTGATCAGCAACAGTTGAGTGCCTACTGAGAGGGGCTTGCAAGATCCAAGTATCCAGTGGAGAACCAGCACTCCAGCAGCCTGAACACTGAAGGGTCAGAGGGAAGGAGTTGCCTACACCCTGAAGAGATTACGGATGAAGGCGCTGTCTCATCAGGACTCCCTCTCCAGGCAATAGTGAGCTGCGAAGGTATAGACCGAAGACCAGGTGGCAGCCCGACAGATTTCATTCATGGGACAGGATGCAGATTTGCCACAAGTAGCAGTGGTCCTGACGCAGTTTTCTGTGACCTTCTGGTCCAGTGAGATCCGTACCTGCTCATAGGCAAGGGCAATGCAGTCCACCATCCAAGTGGACAGAGTTAGCTTAAATCACTGGGAGCCCCAGATGTCTGGGGTGATAGGATACGAAAAACTGAGGTACTCTGTGGTGGCTCCAAGTCTGTTGCAGATAGAAGGACAGGGCCTTTTTACAATCCAGAATATGGAGAACAGCCTCCAACTTGTCGGCGTGAGACCTCAGAAAGAAGGTGGGCAGCAACTTTGTCTGTGTGTGGAGCACCACCCTGTTCTTGTAGAACCTTGTGTAAGGGGGCTCTGCCATCAGAGCCTGGAGCTCGCTGTCTGTGAGCTGATGTGAGTGCTACAAGGAGAACAACCTTCCAGGAGAGGAACCTCAAGTGGCAGGTAGCCAGAGGCTCAATAGGTAGCTTAGTGAGCTGCGAGAGCACCACTTGTAGATCAAACTCCACCGCTGGAGGACGGATGGGGGCTTTGGATAGCATGAGGTACCACAAGAACCGAGACACAAGGGATTGAGCTGAGAGGGGCATGCCCTCAACGGAATGGTGATGTGCTGCGATAGCACTCGTGTACTCTGACAGAGTTGGACTTTAGTCCCACCTGTGACAGATGGAGCAGGTACTGGAGTACCATTTGTGCTGAAGATGAGAATGGGTTCACCAGTCTTTCAATGCACCATACCGAGAATCGGTGCCACTTGAAGACGTATGCCTGTCTAGTGGAAGCCTTACGAGAGGCCAGAAGAACCTCTTCCATGTCCTGTAGGAGGTTGAAGCAAGCTAACACTATCCTTTCAGCAGCCAAGCCATGAGTGACAGGAACCCCAGGGTTTGGGTGTAGGAGAGAGCCCTGCTCCAGTGAGAGTAGTCCTGGGGTTCGGCCCAGGGGAAAATCAGCAATGCTGCAGACAGCGAGAGGAGCAGCAGGAACTAGAGTTGCCTGGGCCACCGGGGAGCTATTAGTGATGCCCTGTCACGCTGGACCTTGAAGAGGGTCTTGGTGACCAGTGGTGTCATACAGGAGACCTTCCGTCCATGGAATGAGGAACACATCTGCTGCCACCCAGGATGGATGTGGCTGGTGGGAGCAGAAGCAGGGCAAGTGCATATTGTCCGGGCTGGTGAACAGGTCCACCAGGGGGATGCCCAGGAGACAAAAGCAGCCAGGAGTTTATTTGAGGATCCAGGCACCACTCATGTGGCTGGAGGACTCTGCTCAGCTGGTCTGCCAGGGCACTGTCTTGGCCCAGGAGGTAGACCACTCTTAATCCCTCTGCATGTTGCATAGGAGCAGAGGGTTACTGCCTCCTGGCAGAGGGAGTATGACCCTGCACCCCCTTGTTGGTTCACATAAATTATTGCGACTTGGTTGTTGGTCTGGAGCAGCACAGACTGGTGCTGCAGCCAGTGGCGGAAGGCTCAGAAAGCTAGAAGTCCGGAGCTCCAGCAGATTGATTTGCATCTGGGGGTTCCATCTGGAATCAGCTGTCTTGCTTCTGGAGGCCCTCACAATGCGCTCCCCAGCCTAGCAAGGAGGCATCCATGGTGAGGACTTTCTACGGCAGGGGTGTCAAACTCCAATCCTGGAGGGCTGCAAACCAGTCAGGTTTTCAGGGTATCCCTAATGAATATGCATGAGATATATTTGCATGCACTGCCCCTGTTGTATGCAAATATATCTAATGAATATTCATTAGGGACATCATGAAAACCTGACTGGTTTGCGGCCCTCCAAGACTGGAGTTTGACACCCCTGTTCTAGGGGTTGGGTGCCTGGAAGGGCATCCCAGTCTGTAGGTGACGAGGGATCTGCCACTATCCAAGGAAGTCCACCAGCTGGCAGGTCACTCACCGTCTCAGAGCCTGCCTGTGGTTTGTGTCCACAGAGTGGAGGCACCACTGGACTACTCATGTGAAGTCTGGCATGTGGGGTCATGTGAACCATACAGGACATGTGGTCCAACAGGCGGAGGAGAAGCAGGGTGGGTAATGCCCAGCGTCAGTGCACTTCTGAGGCTAATCCCCTGAGGCGCTCTGACCTTTAAGGAAGGCCTTGGCCTGAAGAGTGTCTAGCTGCAACCCTATAAACTCCAGACATTGAGCTGGAGCAAGATGGGATGAGGTAGTTGGTGACAAATCCCAGATGCTGCAGGGTGTTGATGGGGTGCACAGTGACGAATTGCGCCTCTTCAGCTGTGCCTTCATTTTACGAGCCAGTTGTCCAGGTAAGGGAAGATGAAGGCCCCTTGGAGACAGGGGTGGGCTGCGATCACTGCAAGGCACTTGGTGAAGACCCTTGGTGGTGATGAGGCCAGTCTGAAGTGCAGCACCCTGTATTGGTAATGCTCTCCTCCCACCATGAACCTGAGGTATTTTCTATGGCTGGAATCAATGTTCCCTCTAATTTTCTGTAGGCTGTGTGCGCATAAAATATCAGCTGTGCAGCTTTTGAAGGAAGGTTAAATTTTTGTGCACCACATAACGACACTCGGAGTTATATACTTTAAAATTTGACTACACATCAGAATACAGTATGTACACCACATTGATTTTAATCAAATTAAATGAAAATAGACGATTACTAAATGAAGCGGAAAATTTCTAGTAATTACAATCACAACTTTTACATTTAAGACGTCTGTGTTTTCTATTAGAATTGGAACCGTAATTTTTGTGCGCTCTGTTGTAAAGTATGTGTGCTTGCTTGGTGAGGTGTGTGCGCGCGCACACACGCACAGCTTAGAGGGAACAGTGGCTGGAATGGATCGGAATGTGTGTGTAGGCATCCTTTAGGTCTAAGAAGCATAATCAATCTCTCTGCTGGAGGAATGGCAGCAGTGTTCCAAGGGAGAGCATCTTGAACTTCTCCATTACCAGAAACCTGTTCTTTTTTCACCTTAAAACAACTTCACGCTGTACGTCCTTTTCTCACCTCCTCCTCTATGACCACCCTTCTTATATCCCTTGTCATGTCTCGTCTCGATTACTGCAATGTCTGTCTTGCCGGCATCCCCCAATCCCAACTTTGTCTCCAACGTGTCCAAAACACCGCCGTTCGTGTTCTAACTCACGCCTCACGTTTCGACCATGTCACTCCCCTTCTAATACACCTCCACTGGCTTCCCATTGTCTTTCGTATTCAATTTAAAGTTCTCATTTTTGTGCACAAGGTGATCCACTCCGGTATTCCCTTGTACCTCGCCGACCAGGTTCATCTACATACCCTGCACCGTTCCCTTTGTTCTATTCATGCTAACTGTATGTTTCTTCCCCCCCCCCCCTTCCCAAGCCCACCTGGAATCCACTCTGTCCTCAGCCTTCTTTTTCCTTGGCCCTAGACTCTGGAACTCACTCCCCCACTCGCGCCGCTTAGAGACCTCATATATCTCCTTTAAAGCTAAACTAAAAACTCACCTTTTCTGCCCCGCCTTCAACCTCCCCTTTCCCCTTCACTTCGTTAATGTGTTAGCTTCCTATCCTCCTCTCCTCCACTGTTTTTTTTGTAACCTGTTCCTGCTCTCTATCCTTCCCCCCCCTGCTGTCCCCCACTACTGACATGTTAATGTGTTTTTCTTCCCCCCCCCTGTAATCTTCTTTTTTCCCCTTCTATCCCCTGACCCTATCCCTATCTGTCTTTTAAGGATTTTATGGCGTTCCTTTTCTTTTTCACAACTCTCTCTCCTTGTTATTTTTAAAGTATGTAAACCGCCCAGATGCTAATTGTTTATGGGCGGTATATAAAGTTTTAATAAACATATTCAGCTTCTGCAGGTCCAGGATGTGTCTCAGGCCCCCTGTCCTCTTGGGGATGAGGAAATACCTGGAGTAGAAGCCAGTGCCCCAGAAATGTTTGGCAGTGGCTCCATTGCTTTGTCCTGTGAGCTTGGTGAGGAGCAGGGTCTGGTGAAGGAGAGGTCTGATGGGCTCTCCTGGGAAGTAGGAGGGTGGTGCCCACTGTAGGTGGAGGAGGTAGCCCTTCTGATCACTTGCAGCATGCAGTATCCGTGGTAATGGCAGAACACGTGAGGGCAAACAGGGCTAGATGCCCCCCCTTTGGGCTGCATGGGACCTCCTGGGGGAGGAGGATATCACGCCTAGGCAGTCAAAAGCTCCCCCCAGGCTGTGCTGGGGCCGGTGCCTGGGACTTTGGGGTCTTTTGCTTACGGGGCCACGCCCCTGTCCTTTGTGCTGTTGGCCTTGCTGAGAGGCTGAGAAGGCCTGAAATTGCGAGGTATTTACCAAACTCCCCCCTTCTTCTCCAGGAAGAAGGGCTTCTTCCCTGGGGCCTTCTTATAGGGCTGCACAGAGGTCGTCTTAGAGTGTTTGGTTCTCATTAGGAACTCTGTCTCTATCTCTGCAGCTTTGTCTGCCATGGGTTTCCTGAAGAGGTTCTCTCCAATGCCGGGGACATCAATAAATTTAAACTGAACCCATTGCTCCAGGTCAGATGGCAGCCATGCTTGGCATTGTGACCCAATGCCTACGGCAGCCACCCTGTCCAAAGACACAAAGCCATCATAGGCTTCCCAAGACAAGAACTTTGAGCATTCCTTGACCGCCAAAGCCAGAGACTTGAATCTCTGCAGGGGTTCCCTGTCAAGGCCTGCTGAGAATACACCCAGTTCCCTCGACAGCTCCTTAAGGTACATACTGGATACAGTCCTACCAGCTCTATATCAGCAAGTCAGCATTTGAGTTCTGAAAGGCCGAGGATGTCAAGGGTTCAGGCCTCCCTGCTGTGTGGCAGCAAGGAATGAGTCTTTTGGCTCTTCAGCCTGCACATGGCTGACTCAACGACTATCGAGTTGTGGGGAAGTTGGGTCTTCTGGAACCCAGGGCTTCAGTGCACTCACTACATGGAGTCGCCTGCTAACAATGGGAACTGATGCCAGTGTTTCCCACATCCGGAGGAGGTGCTCTAGGATTGAAGGCACCGGTAATCGTAAGGGTTTCCTTAGGTGGGGGCCTTGTACTGGATTATCTCCAGTTCCTCGTTCGTGTGTCTTCCTTGGCTTTAGCCATATCCTGCACAAAGTCGAGGAAGGCGACATCCTTGGGCAGGGAACGGCATCAGGACACAGGAGGAGACAGGTACGAAAGCACATCTCTGTGTCGCCAAGTGTCTGGGTCTTCTTGCCCTCCATCTCCTATTCGGACTGAAAGTCCGCGTAAGAGTCCAATGTTCCGTGATCACCATGGTCAATGTCCACGCCAGGTGGTCCACGTCCTCTGAAGGATCTGTGGGTGCTCGCCAGAGAGGACCGGTGTCCTGAGGAACGGGACCGGGACCTCGTCCAAAGCTGTTGGGTCTCTCGAGGCAGGTGGTGTTTGAGGATCGGCTCGATGTCTGGGGAAGCCCTTGATATCAAGGGTCCCATTGTCAGGATGAACTGGACAAACGTCTTTGCATGACCATGAGGGCAGAGATACTGCTCTAAGGCTGCCATCCTAGTCTGTATGCCAGTTGGCTCCACAACCTTCAATGCGGTCACTGAGGATTTCAGGTCCAGCATCAGTACTGTTGAGGGGAGTCCTTGACGAGGATGACCTTGAGTGTCCAAGGCCAGTCGGTGGGTGCCAAGAACTCCTTGTGGGGCAGCTTGTAAGGCCGCTCCTGCTCAGACTCCTCAGACTCATGCTGGGGACTGTGGGGCCTGGAGTGGATTTCCCCTTCTTCCCGGACCCATCCTCTGAGGTAGTCTTTGAGGGTTTTGACTTCTTACTTTCCACCTCTGGGGATTTACTATTGGAGGAACTGCAGCTGCGGGCCTCCAAAGAGGCTTGGGCTTCACGGGGCACCGAGGTACCGAAGGAGGGTCCTGGAGTGCGGTGTTGCCGGAGATTCCGGCACAGAGTTGGACTTCTGGAAGAGTTTTTCCTGATGCTGGTGATGGCTCTTTAGGGCCTTTGAGGTCATGGTTCTGCAGTTTGCAATCTGAGTCAATGTGCTCCAGGTTGAGGCACCAGAGGCTGCAGTCATGCGAATCAGTGAGGGACATAATTTTGCTGCACCAATCTCACTTCTTGAAGCCGCTGGAGGCCATTGGTAAAAAGGGGTCCCCGCCACCTAGCAGGGGTCTGAGGCTTCAGCCGAAAAAGGGCATGAATGCCAGTCGAGGGACACCTAGTGATTTAAAAAAAAAAAAAAAGGGAAAAAATAAGGAATGAACCCAAGAAGTGATGCAGAGGTGAGCTGACTCAGGGGCGGGAAGGAATCAGTATGCAAACCAAACAGAAATTACCAAATTTAAAAAAAAAATAAAAACCAAACCACCACCCCACACCTTTTCAGAGGGAACTGGACAGACATCCGAAGGGCTCTATGGAAAAAAGGAGATTGAGGCAAGATGGCATCCTTGGGGGGGGGGGGGGGGGAAGGGGACCATGTATGCATGGTGCATCTCCCAAAGGCTCACTTTGAAAGCTAGGGAGATACTTCTGCGGTGGCTCTGTCGGCACAGATGTCATCCATGAAGACTGACTTACTGCTTGTTCCTGCAGAAAAACTGAATACCATGGCAAAAAAGGAACCTTGAGAGGGAAATCCTAAAACTTGTCAGGCCACCTGGGGAAGCCTGTGAAAGGAGGCTCCCCAGACTTAAGAGGCCTAGCTGCCGAAGAGGCTTTTTTTTGTTTGAAAATTTTAACTGCTTTATTACAAGCAGCAGAGAGCCAAATACAGTTGTGGTCAACATTATTGGCACCCTTGCATTTTAGGTATGATGTGTACAATATTTTGAGAAATAATCAGAAATATTCCAGCTGTACATCATTATAGTATTTTAGTAGTATGTTCAAAGGTATAACACAAAAAAAAAAAAAAAAAGAGATGTCTTTGCAACTTAGAAGCAGTAATTTCTGAGAAACAAACAATATGACCTGGATAGGACTAATGACACCCTTCACTAATATTTGGTTGCGCAACCCTTGGCACTGATGGCAATTTCCAGATGTAGCCATCTATAAGGTTCATAGATCTGTCTGCTGGTAGTTTCTCCCATTCTTCAACTGCGATTTGTTCCAGCTCATGAATGTTTCCAGGATTCCTTTTACCAATGGCAGATTTCAGCTCTTTACAAAGGTTCTCAATTGGATTGAGATCAGGACTCATTGCTGATCAGTTTAAAACAGTCAATTTTTAAAAGCTTTCTAGCCATTCTTTTGAACTTTTGGATATATATTTTGGGTTGTCTTGCTGGAGGACCCTCGTTCTTTGACCCAGACCTAGCTTTCTGACACTAGGTAGCACATTTTGCGCCAAAATACTTTGGTAGTCCTCTCACTTCATGGTTCCTTTAATATGTTCCAGGCCTCCAGTTCTTGAGGCAGCAAACGGCCCCACAACATTAGGGAACCTCCATCATATTTAACCATAGGAAGGGGGGGGGGGGGTTTGTCCTTATAAGCTTCATTTCTTTGCCTGTAAATGTATCGCTGGTCCGCATTGCCAAAGAGCTCAAGTTTGGTTTCATCTGTCCACAGAATATTTTCCCAGAAGGATTATGGTTTCTCAAAGTGGGTTTGGGCAAAGATCAGGCATGCCTTGAGCAGTGGGGTCCTCCTTTGTCTTTGCCCATGAAGTCCGCCTTTGTTTACTTCACTGCATATGGTGCGGGTTGAAATCACGGCTCCAGATTGCTCCAGGTCAGCCTTAAGCTCTTTGGATGTTGTATGTGGGTTTTTCCAGCAGGTCACACTAACCTTCGAAGACTTCTTGAATTTTTCTCTTCCCATCACATCCTGGGAGGTTTTTGACAGTTCCATGAGCAGAAAACTTCTTAACATTGTGAACTGTAGACACAGAATACCAAGGTCTTTGAAGATAGCCTTGAACCCCTTTGAAGTTTGATAATAATGATTTTTCTGACAGTCTCAGGCAGCTCTTGTCTTCACAATTGTGAAAATGGAACAGGGAGTGCCATTTTAAACATTAGAGCCATCAGTCATTAGTTGATTCAAGTCATGTGAGTACTGACAATTGATCACAGGTGCGTCAGATTTTACTGTAATGGGAATGTGGTTCTTCTGTTCAAACTGATTTGAATTGTTTATAAGGGTGCCAATAATCATGTTCTGGTAATGTCCCAATTTTTATACTATTTCCTTTTTTAATTAGTCTTATTTGACACATAAAAAAATCAAATAAAACGTGTGCATATACAGGGCAGCCCAAAAAAAGTGAGAACATCTCGTAAATTAAAAGCTTAAATAGTTTACTTATTTACCTTTTTTAGCTATATAACGTCTTTATTTTGACAATTTCCGGTCGCCATCTTTGTTTTTTTAATTTGTCAATCGTTTACATCTGTCTTTTTGAAATTTTAAATAACTTATATGCTACGAGATGTTCTCACTTTTTTTGGGCCACCCTGCATAGTCCAAAACCATTTCACTGGCTACCTTTTTTTTTAAAAGAGATATTGGTCATTAAACGGTTGAACTGCAAGGGTGCCAATAACGTTGGCCACAACTGTATAGCCCTATTGAATTCAATGGGGAAAGAAAAGGAGAAAAAATACAAAGACATAATAAGCAAGCAAATATAGGACATCATGAGGGAAGGGAGGCTAGGGCCTAAGCTTACCACCCCTCCCCTCAGGGGCCCATTAGGTTCTCCTGTCTGCTCTCCAGTCCACTAAGTGCTAGGAACCCTTGGGTAACAAAGCAGTTGGCTTAAGGAGAAAGGGGCATATCCGAGCTCCAAGCTATACTGGGCCCGACTATGCACAATATCGTAGTCTGGGCCAAGGGAGCCTGGCCTATCTGCATCAGTCCATAGACCTTGCCCCCTGCTCGAGGCAGACAAATACTGGCTTCTGTCGGTGTTGCACCAGTAGATATACCTAGTGATGACATCACTGAAAGTTGCTCAAGTCTGCCCCCATCTTCTGGCAAGGTAGCATAAGCCATACATCTGGACTGGTTTATCAGGATGATAAATAGTTATATGCATCCTACTGGGAAAAAGCAAGCAGCAAGACTGTTACAGATCTCTACAAAGAAAGTTAACAGTAGCAGAATACTGCACTTCAGTCATACAGGTAAAACACAGACAGCTCCTTACCAAATACAGAATCATGTGCTGCATATTTTCCATTTCTAATTTGCAGACAAAAATTTAAGTGAAAAATCCCAAGTCAGACTGTGTGTGTCTCCTCTCTCCTTATCTCTTCCCTCCAACAGTCCAGCATTTCTTCTCTCCCCTTCCCCTCCCCCACCAATGGTGCAGAATCTCCCATCTTCCCTTTCCCCCACCAATAGAGCAGTAACTTCCCTTTACCTCACCAACAGTGCAGCATCTCTCTCCCCCCCCCCTTCCCCTCACTAACAGCGCAAGATCACCCTTCTCTCTATGAATTAGCCAACATCTCTCTAATGCTGCAGGAAGAGTGGAAGTGTTAACCTTGGCATTTTTCTGTAATTAGATCCAAGCTGCTCTCCGTCACTGGATCGCAGCAGCATGCAACATGTCTTATGATTTCAGTTCTGGTCTGCAGAGATGTACTGGAAGTGAAATCGTAAGTATTGCTTGCATACAGGTGAGGGAGCATAGCTCAGATGTAATTACAGAAAAATGCTAGGGCTAAAGCAGTTGTTCTTGCCACTGCTGCATCTTTTCTGTCTCCTGTTATCAGCAACAAGTTGTACTGCAATGGAGGGCCCTATGACAAAAGTGGAGTGGCCTGTGCTCCTCCAGGCCGCCCCCCCCCCCCCCGTGACTACGTCCCTGCTCCTCTTCCTATAATTAGAGCTGAATTCTAGAGCTCTGCAATCTTCCCATTGGTTGGCTCCTACTCACACTGACTAGAACTGCCTTCCAATTGGCTAGATCCTACCCACAGTCTCTGCTACTAGTTACACTAGAAGCAGATAGGGCAGGCTCACTCACAGGAACGAGGATTACAGAATTAGACAAGAGGTTTTAAAAACCAGCAAAATATCCAGACGCTTTAGCTGTCCTTTTACTAGGGCTGGCCCAAGGCCAAACTTTCAGCCATGCTGCCCCCCCACCCCCTCCTCCCTGGGCAGCTCAAGGCATGTCCAGCATCTCCTTTTCCCTTTCATACACCAAGTATCCAGAATCTTCCCTCTTCTTCAATACCCCAACTTTTCACATCTCCCTTCCCTACCACACCCCCTCCCCTCAACATTCAGCAACTCCCCTTCCTTTCCTCTCTTGATGTCCAGCATCCCACATCTTCCCTTCCCAGTATCGGGCCCAATTCTGCCACTTGTTGCTTGCATTTCTGATGCTGTTGCTACTCCCTTGGCAGCACTAAAGATGACTTGGGACAGTCAGCATGGTGCCTCTGAGAACATACGTGTGCTCAAGCTCTGCCCCCTCTAAACCTCCTGTTTTGAAGAGGACTGGCCTAGAGCACCTCATGTGCCTAGGGGCCCTATGCCAGCTGCCTAGAATAGTCTTTGATGAGGCAGAGGGGGGCAGCAACAGTTTTGGCAATGGCAGCAACAAGTGGCAGGGTAGGCAGTGCTAATTTCTGCTGCAAAGACAGTGACACTGCCCCAAAACTGTGCAACCAAAGGCATCCGCCTAGTCCACCTAATAGTAGGTTTGGCCTAGTCTTCTACCTTCTGGACATTAAAATTCTGTTGAATCCCAAGAAAAGCCAGACAGCCGTCAATGCTAGCTTCCTGGGTGCAGACTACATCTCGTAAGGCCCCCTTAAAAATGTGAAGGCACATTTTAGAAATAGCATCCAGATGCAATCTAGGATGTTCAGGTCAAAAACACATTCATAAAGGCCAGCTACGTGCAAGTTTCATTCTGATTTTAGAAACGTACGCATGCTTGATATGGACATCAGCAGCCATGGGCGCCCAGACTTCTGCACAACAAAATTTTAGGCAGAGGGCATCTATCCCATGCTGCAAGCATTTCTCTGCCTGCTATTTTGCAAGTGGAAACTTGCATCGGCATGCCAACCAGAAAACGAGCATTTCCCTTCAGTTTCCATTACGGTTGTGAAAAGTATTGGGGATATCAGAGTGCCTTCTTCTCTGCTCCCTCCACGTGTTTAGAGGCAGACCGACAGTTTTGCGATACCCGTTTGTGCTGTGGGGAAGAAAAACATGGATGGCACCACCAGTGGGTTGCAACATGCTTGTCGTTTCTGAAGTTGGATGCACACATACTTCTTTCAGAGAATGCCTCCAGACATACTTCTGCAAAGAGTCAATGCTACACAGACACGATCGTAAAATGGCCCCAGGGATGTCTTCATGATTTTCAGACGTCTAAATCACAAATAAAGCTCCTAAAAAGTAAGCGCATATTTTTGTCAGTGCTGTCATCTGACCCTGCCCTAGGCAAAAGATATTAGCTGCCAACTAATATGAAAACTGTATGATTAAGTCAGTAGTTTGCACAGTAAAACTAACAGAAATATCGATTAAACAAAGAAAATGAAATATATAGATCAGAATGATTAAAATGCATCCCATTAGAGACAGAAAATTATAATTATTAAAAATCCCTGTGTGCGTAGGCGTTTTATTTGTGGAGGGGGTAAGGTAGGATAGTTGGGGGGGTGGAGCTGTTGTGGGAGGGTAGATTTGAGGGGTGAGGGTAATTTGCAGGGAGATGGGAAGTTTATATCTGGGGAGGGGGGTGTTTTGGCAGGTTTGGTAGAGAACAGGGAGATGCAGTTTCAAAGGATGAATTTCCTAACTGCTATGTTTACTGTATTATATATTTTCCGATCACCAGCAATATTGAGCTCCTATATGATAGTCTACTGGTTTGCTTTATACCAGCAGCCAACTATAAATATGGATATTCAGCTTCACAGCAAAGAATATAGGTTTTTAAATGGCATGACCAGTTTTTTAAAAAAAATTTGCTGACCACTGCCACTGAAAATTGATCCACTGGAATCCTCAGATGTGATTTCTATGCGATCCAACTTAATTGTTTCTTTTGGCACAGAGACGGATAGAGCGTCTATTCTGTGGCTGTATTTTCATAAGGATTCGCTTTTCTGTGGCCAAAAGATAATATTATTTCCGGATGCGTCTCAGACACAAATGCGGAGGAGGTCCTTCCAGCAGCTGAAGCCTCAAGTGTGGCTGCAGATGGGACCTTCTTTCTGCACTTTTCCTTCTATTAATAATGTCAGATATGTATATTTGGATCCAGAGCAGTTTATTTGTTTTCTTGATAGTAGACAGGACCCTGAATAGCTGGTAATTTGTCCTTTGTATTGTTTATGTTTTCCTTTCATTTGCCTGGTGGTTGTGCTTCCATGCTATAGGTAATTTATTTTTAGGTTTTTTATTCCAAAATGCCTTACTTTCTGTATGTGGGCTGTACACGAGTGATTGTTTTCTTTTGATTGTTTATTGTATAATGATTCTGCTCTGCGTTTAATTGTAATTTCTTGTATATCTGATGTATAATTAAAATTGAATAAATTGAAAAGAAAAAAAACCCGATTCATTAATATTCTTCCAACATGAGCCCAGTGTCATTATCTCATTATATCAGATCCAATACAGGGGTTTATTTCTTCAAGTCAAAGATGATATCAAATCAAACAAAAGAGAAAATCATCTGTACAGGTTTTTTTTTAGAGCCATTTTGCTTACCTTAACAGTACTATAGTAAGTTGAAGTCTGAGGAGAAGAAACAAAATCTCTTTCAACAATGTTTTGCTGATAGCCCTGTTCTGGAACACTGAATGCTCGATACATATTCCCTGCAATGAAAAGTTAACACTGAAGAGCAATGGAACTTAAAATGACAGGTAAACTTAATACATAAGCACATAAGATATGCCATACTGGGTTAGACCAAGGTCCATCAAGTCCAGTATCCTGTTTCCAACAGTGGCCAATCTAGGTCATAAAGTACCTAGCAGTCTCCCCAAAAGACACAAGTTCCACAATGCTTCTACTGGGTCAAGCAGTGATATCCCGGGTCCCTTTTAATAATGATTTATGGACCTTTTCTCCAGGAACTTGTCCAAACCTTTTTTAAACCCAGCTACACTAACAGCTTTTACTAAATCCTCCAGTAGCAAATTCCAGAGTTTGATTACACACTGAGCGAAAAAATATTTTCTCTTATTAATCTTAAATAGGTTACCCTATTTAAGATCAATAAGAGAAAATATTAATATGCATGACCTCTACTCTTTCTATATTCTGATGACGTAAACAATCGATCTACGTTTACCAATTCCACTCCATTCATTAATTTATAGACCTCTATCAATATCTCCCCTCAGCCATCTCTTTTCCAGGTTGAAGAACCCTAACCTTTTTAGCCTCTCTTCATAGGGGTCTCCTTCCATCCTCTTTACCATTTTGGTGATTCTTCTCTGTACCTTTTCTAATAACACTATATCCTTTTTAAGATACAGCGACCAGAACTGCACACAATATTCAAGATGCGGTCGCACCATGGAATACAGAGGCATTATAATATCCTTTGTTTTATTTTCCATTCCTTTCTTTATGATACCTAGCCTTCAATTTGCTCTCTTGGCCGCCACTGCACACTGGGCAGAGGGTTTTAACATGTTATCCACGATGACGCCTAAATCCTTTTCCTGGGTGGTGGTTCCTAATGTGGAACCATGCATTGTGTAACCACAGTTTGGGTTGTTCTTTTCTAGGTGCACAACTTTGCATTGTCCACATTAAATTTCATTTGCCATTTGGATACCCAGTCTTCCAATCTATCAAGATCCTCTTGCAATTTTCCATAATCCTAATGAGTTTTAACAACTTTAAATAGTTTTGCGTTATCTGCAAATTTAATAACCACTCGTTATTCCTTTTTCCAGGACATTTACAAATATATCAAAAAGCAGTGGACCCAGCATAGATCCAGGGGTACTCCACTATTCACCTTTCTCCACTGAGAAAATTGGCCCTACCCTCTTTCTTTCTTTTAGCCAGTTCCTGATCCACAATAGTACACTGCCTCCTATCCCATGACTTTTTAGTTTTGCCAAAAGTCTGATGAGGGACCTTGTCAAAGGCTTTCTGAAAGTCCAGGTACACTATATCAACCGACTCACCTTTGTCTACCTGTTTATTCACACATTCAAAAAACATAACAGATTAGTAAAACAAGATCTTCCTTGTCTAAAGACATGTTGGCTGTCTCCTATTAAGCCATGACTATCTACGTGTTCAATAATTTTGTTCTTTATGATGGCTTCTACCATTTTTCCTGGTACTGACATAATGCTCATCAGTCTGTAGTTTCCAGGATCACCCCTGGAATCCTTTTTAATAATTGGCATTACATTGGCCATCCTCCAATCTTCAGGTATTACAGATGATGTTAATGATAGTTCACAGATTACTAACATATTTCAGTTCTTTCAACACCCTTGGATGTATACCATCCAGTCCAGGTGATTTTTTACTCTTGGGTTTATCAAATAGTTGTAATACATCTTCCTGGTGTATCAATATTTCTTTCAAGTCTTCCTCAGTATCACCCTTAAATACCACTTCAGTCATGGGTAACATTCCTACATCTTCCTCAGTAAAGACCAAAGCAAAGAATTAATTCTGTGTCTCCGCCCTTTTGCTAAAACATGCTAGATGGTTAATGTACATTTTTCATCTGCACTTAATGTCTGTGGTGACACCTAACATGTGAGGATGACGGCAAACAATCACTAAGGGGTATGTTTACTAAAACGCGCAATTGTGCGGGGCGCACTTGAGCATGCGCTAAGGTACCTTAGCGCACGCTAATAGTGCGTTTTTGGGCCCCGCACATGTGCACGCTGCACTAACGGGCCCGCACAAGTGCGCGGCATGCTGAAGTGCGATAGAGGCGTGGAAAGGCATTCCGAGGGCGGAGGAAGGCTCCCGAGGGGCGGGGAGATGGGGTCAATGGGTGGAAAGTGGGAGGGGAGAGGCTCTCTGCACAGGAGCGGGGCTGAAATTCCATCTAAAAAATACCGCGAGTGAAAACCTTGCGTTAAAGCCGATTTAAAGGGAAGAGAAACCATTTCCATCAGCAATGTACAGCAAAACCGGGGAAACCTACAAAACGTGAGCAGTGTGATACATGTGCACAGAACAAAATAGCAAATAAAAACTGAAAATGACCACAACAAAATTCTAAAAAATTATAATCCAGCTGGGCAACATTGATATAAATGGGCATCAATAAAAAACACTCCAAGGAAAGCTCCAAAAAAAAAGAAATGATGTTTGGAAGGGTCTACGCTCCGTAGACCCTTCCAAAAATCATTTCTTTTTTTTGGAGCTTTCCTGGGAGTATTTGTAATGTTGCCCATTGATATCACTGTTGCCCAGCTTGGTTATGTGTTTTTTCCCCTTTTTTCGAGGTCATTTTTTGAGGTTTATTTGCCCTTTTGTCTCCATAGAAGGTGAATGAGTCCACAGTAAAATTGTGCAGAGCAGGGTTTCTGACACGTTCGGTCAGGTTTCCTATCTCCAGGGACTGCACTGTCTGTGCCCACAGTGTGGTGCAATGGACACAGCTAGTGCCTGTAGAACCAGAGGGTCACAGGTTCAAATCCCAGCTGGGGCTCCTGACAACCCAGTCCCCATATTTTACCCACCACTAAACAGAGATAGTAAGGACACTCATGTATTGCAGAGAACATAAGCATGGTTCACACACCTCTATTTTACCCTACACCGCACACACACCATAACAATGGGCATTACCTACAGCCGAGTACCCCAAATGCAGTCCTGGAGTGCCACAACTCAATCAGGTCATATGCTTTTGCCAAGATGAGGACATGTCAGCATGTTGGCGAAAGGCTACAGGTGGTGGAGGGGGCAGTGGCTGCTAGCCACAGCAGATAGTGGCCTAGGCCTGTGCAGGCTGGCACCGTCCACTGCAACAGTCTCTATTTATTTATTTTATTTATTTATATTCTCTTATATACCGCGCTATTCTGCATCAGTGCAGTTTACATTGAACAAACAAATTACATTGAACAGGGCATTATAACTTGGAGATAACTATTTTTACAGGGAACATGGGCTATGGAGGGTTAAGTGGCTTGCCCAAGACCACAAGGAGCACCTGTGGGACTAGAAACCCCAGTCCTTCCAGCCCAAGGTTGCTGTCCTTTAGTGGGATTTGAACCCCCGACCTTCCGGCCTGAAGTACCTTGCCCCAACCACTAGGCCACTCCTCCACTCCACTCTGTCGGATGTACAGTCATGGACTCCCCAGGAAATGCAGCATATCTGTGGCAACACAGTGGTGCAGTGCACACAGACAGTGTGTGCAAGAACAGAAGGTCACAGGTTCAAATCCCAGCTGGGGCTACTGCCAATCCAGTCCACATATTTTTCCCACTACTAAACCGTGATAGTAAGGACAAACCTTTCGTGCTGAGAACATACGCATGGTTAATACGCCTATATTTTACCCCACCGAGCACATACACCATAAACAGGCACATTACCTAGAGCAGAGTTTCCCAAATGCAGTCCTGGAGGGCCAAACACCATTCAGGTTCCATGCTGCCTCTAATAAAGATGCCTGTGCTGCATATCTATGCACCACCCCCATGGTATGCAGATGTAGCTCATGCATATTCATGAGTGACA
Source organism: Ichthyophis bannanicus (assembly GCA_033557465.1). Lineage (NCBI taxonomy): Eukaryota > Metazoa > Chordata > Amphibia > Gymnophiona > Ichthyophiidae > Ichthyophis > Ichthyophis bannanicus. The sequence goes on from CM066037.1 coordinate 409,028,248, forward strand.
GCATGAAAACCCGAACAGTGCTTGGCACACCAGGACTGGAGTTGGGAACCTCTGCCGTAAAGCAGCAGTCAACAGGGACAGACACACCCACACCCACAGGCCCCATTGGCCAATGCCTCCTGGAGAGGCAGGACATTGGGCCCTGCCTGCATCTCCCAATACTATCACTTGCATACCTTAGCAATGCCACCCTACACCTGGGTATACGGTACACAGCTATCAAACGTTTGCTATGAGTACTGGCAGATAGAAATTCCTACGTTAAGCACAGTTTGCTCATTAAGCTCCATCATAACAATCATTCTGATATCTGCGGTGTGTGCTTCAGGTCTGGTCTCTGACAGTGTTTACCACCCTGGGGAGTGACCCCCAACAGTATTGCGTACCATATCCATGCCTGTACTGTGCCCAGGACTGGTGTGGTGGGTATGGCTGCTGAACTCCTCTATAGTAGCACAATGCTGGCATAGGTGTGTGGTGGCTGCAAACACCTTCCACAGCCCACACTGCCAGCACTGTTGCTAGTATTGGGCTGCCAATGTGCATAATGAGGAGCAGGGTACCATGGGTATAGCCAGGACAGGGTGGCCTTGTCATGGTGCATCTGCACAGGGCATAGAGCACTGACTGGGACATTTTAGTGCTCGGCCACCACCTACACAGACAGGGTGACCTCAGTATGTCCTGCTGGGAGATCACTCTCACCCTGACTGTGCAGTGACCACAGCATGGCTAGGCACCCCCATAGTGCTATATAGTATTTTTCTCATGTGATATTTATGGGTTTCCTTTTGGGGCACAGTCACTGACTTATCTGCTTGTTGTGTGTGCTGCCATCCCAGTTCTGGGTGCATGCATTTCCACCAGGAACATGCACTATGGACTAACTAGCTGACTGTTTGCAGCTGGTATGTGTCTTGATGGAGTGCCTTGCAGAGTGCAGTGGCTGAAGGCTTGCTGCAGGACAATATCAGATAGTGGTGGGATGCAGCTTAGCATATACAGGCCTAATGTCTGTCTGCTATTGTGTTATGGTTATGTACAGAGCTGCATTGACTGCCCTGAAGGGTGTCTTTTCTCCAGCAGGACTGGGGTTGATGGTCCCCTCTACTGCCACCATTGCAGGGAGATATAATGTGGATCTTTTGTTTTGAGACCCTGTTTGCCACCCTCGGCCCTGGAGGAGGGTGGCGGTACATAATCCTCCTAGGAGTCCATAGGGGATACACCTGACTGAGACAGAGATATCCAAGGTGTTTCTGCAGAAACTACCTATCTCACACATTAACACTGCTTTGGACCTCCAGCATAGCCTCTTTCAGCCATGGAAGGTGGTGTGGACCTGGTGCTGGGCGCCTCACCGCACCCTCAGGGTGAGCACAGTACCCGCACAATGTGACGGTGTGTAGCTACTCTGTGCCACTAAAACACACGGTCAGTACCCCCTACCAGGCCGAGGTGCTGTGGGGATGCACATGGTCACTTCCCCCTACTAGGCCGAGGTGCTGTGGGGGTGCATACCCCATCTTTTGTTTATCTGTGGACAGCTGATTTGCATGTGCAGTGCATCATGGGTACGGGTGGGATAACCCTATCCTGGTGACCACAGCAGACGGTCTGTGTGGTGACGTGCAGGCTCTCTGCAGCCAGCTAGGGGCTTACTAGCAGCTATAGAGCTGTAGCCCAATGGTTATTTCACTGCCTGTGAAGCAAGAGGTCATGGGTTCAAACCCACAGTGGGGTTATTTGATAATGCTTTGAGCAGCCCTATCTCTTTTTAATGTACATTTTTGCTGCCAGCAAAACCACCCTCAGCATACTGTACCCATAAGGTGCCTCTGAGGGCGCTTTATAGGGCACCCTATAGGGCACCTTATGGTTCACGTCCATATAAGGTGCACTATACATTATCCTGTGATGCAACTTATAGGGTGCCCTATAGGGGACATTTTAGGGTGCCGTGGCAGACAGTGCACTTTATAATGTGCCCTATGGAGTTCCTTATAGGGTGCCTTATACGGCACCTTCAATTACGGCACGTGAGGGCGTGTTTGCTGGCAGCAATTAATAAAATAAAAATAAAGTGCTGCAGGAAACAATGTACACTGCAAAGCTGATGCCTCAGCCAGCCTTACGCATTAGGCACACTGGGGAGCAAACTCATGACCCCTGTATCAGCAGTCAGTGCCTTAACCATTGTGCTCCACTGCTGCTCCTCCTTGCATGTCAGCGCACCTACCTATGCTTTTCATTCCTTAAACTGCACAGTGCTGCCATCAAAAACAGTACTCTGACCTTGCGGTACCTCATACGGCACCCTATAAAGCGCCCTATAAGCAACATTCTAGGGTGCCTTGGCGGACAGTGCACTTTAAAATGTGCCTTATGGGGCGCCTTATGTTAACACGCTTTGGAGTGCGTTTGCTAGTAGTGATAATTAACATAAAAATAAAATGCCTCCTAAAGCAATCTTCCCCATAATAGGTAATGCCTCAGCCAGCCTTGTTCATTGGGCACTGTGGGGAATTGAACCCCTGATCCCTGCACCATTGGTCAGTGTCTTAACCATTGTGCTGTGGTTCTGTTCCTGTGCTTGCGCATCAGCGCGCCGCCTTATGCCGCCCAATATTAAAATGCCTGCTAAAGCAATAGCACACCACCTTATACCCATCAGCGCGCCGCCTTATGCCGCCCACTATTAAACTGGCTCATAAAGTAATGCCTCAGCCAGCTGTCTGCATTGGGCACTGTGGGGGATTGAACTCCTGATCCCTGCACCATTGGTAAGTGTCTTCACCATTGTGCTGTGGGGCTCTGCTCTTCTGCTTGCACATCAGCGCACCACTTATGCCTCCCGCGCAGCTTTCTCATGCACTAATGTATGGGGCGCACATGGGTGCCGCGCACCTTAGCGCATATTTAAATCCCGGTTTTTCTTTTTCAGAAAGAAACGCCCACTCCTTATATGGCATCCGCACACTACCGCGGCCCGCACATTAGCGGGGTTTTAGTAAACATGCCCCTAAGACACATGTTAATCTGCCATCGTGCACTATGGTGGTGAATGGGCAGGTTAGGGGTGGAGTCTGGGCATTGAGAACACAGTGCTGCTAGCGCAAGAGCAAATACCATGCACTCAATGACAATCAGTGCAGTTGCACCTAATGATCTCTATGGATATCATTAGGTGATGCCAAATTAATTACACCATACATTAGCATATGCATCCACGCTTTAACTTGTGGGAACATACCTGTCACACCCCTGACAGTTATCGGGGATGCTTTCCATTTAATGTGTTTTTTTTTTTTGCTTTGTTTTTTTTAAAGCACAGAAGTGCACTACTTCACCGGAATTTAGACAAAGGGCCCCAAAATTTCTTAGACAGCATACTATCAATGTGCTCTGGTAACTAAATTTGTGCATGTGGAGGATAATTTTATAAACAGGCCACTTAGGTACCAATATGGATTTCTAACCTATTTTGAGGCTATTTTATGAAAACAACATAGTCAATTAAAGGGTATGTTTACTAAACCGTCTTAATGTGCGCTCTGTGACGTTATCGTGCGATAAGGTACCTTATTGCGTGATAATGGCGCTTTATTGCGTGATAAGGTACCTTATCGTGCGATAATGGCGCTTTATCGGGCGCAGAGGTACCTTAGCGCGATAACGCGCGCAGCGGTGCAAACGAGCGCTGAAGGTGGAGAAAGGCTCCCGGAGGGCGGAGCAAGGCTCCCCAGGGGCGGAGAGAAGGGGTCAATGGGTGGAGAGTGGGAGGGGAGAGGCTCCCCGCACACTAACGCTGTGAAATCAGAGGCTGAAAACTAACGCCAGTGAAACCCTGGCGTTAGAGCTGATTTAAAGGTAAAAGAAACCATTTCTGTCAGCAATGTACAGCAATACTAGGGAAACCTGTAAAAAGTGATAAGTGTGATACATGTGCACAGAACAAAAGGGCAAATAAACAGTGAAAATGAACAGAAGAAAATGGAAAAATAAAATAACCAAGCTGGGCAATGGTGATCTCAATGGGAAACATCAAAAAACACTCCCAAGAAAGCACCAAAAAAAGGATATGAATTCTGGAAGGGTCCATGCTCCGTCCCCATACAAGGTGAATGAGCCCATAGTGAAATTGCGCTGTGCAGGGTTTTCCTCTCCATCGGACAGGTTTCCTATGGCGTTCACATGTGCGGCAACAGCAGGGCGGGCATGTCGGAACAGCCAACTGGACAGATGCTTGAAAATGGGATACAGAGGGCTGCAGGCGGCACATGCTGTGGTGCAGCTGGGGCACAGTGCGGACTAGGCAGATGCCTAGGTGGCACTTAGGACTGCTGAAACTGTACAGCAGCCAGACAGCAACTGATGAAGGCCCAACATGGGCACGAGTGTGTTTATCACAGTGTCACAGGGGATAGTACACAGCAGATACCTCCAAGGGCACAGAACATTGGCAGGCGGTGTTGGGGGGGGGGGGGGAAGCATGAACGTATATGCAGGCACCCCTACCCCAGAACCCGCACCATAGGCAGCCGCCTACCTGCACACTGGATGGCCTGAGACTGTGCACCACCAGCACAAGGGCATGTCAGCATGGTGGCAGAGGGGTACTGGTGGTGGAGGGGGGCAGTGGCAGCTGCCCAGAGCAGACCATGGCCTAGCCCTGTGTAGGTGGGTGTCATGCACTGCAACAGACAGGCCCTGCCGGACGAACAGTCATGGTATCACCAGGGAATGCACTGTCTTTGTGGCAACATGGTGGTGCAGTGCACACAACCAATGTATTCAGAGACAGAAGGTCACAGGTTCAAGTCCCAGCTGTGGTTCCTACTAACCCAGTCCCCATACTTTACCCACTAATACAGACAGAACCTTTATTGCAGATGACGTAAACATACCCAAAACACCTACATTTTACCCCACAGAGCACAGACACCATAAACAGGTGCATTACCAAGAGCAGAGTCTCCCAAATGCAGTCCTGGAGGGCCAAACACCATTCAGGTTCCATGCTGCCTCTAATAAAGATGCCTGTGCTGCATTTCTATGCACTGCCCCCATGTTATGCAAATGTATCTCATGCATATTCATGAGGGACAGCATGAAAACCCGAACAGTGTTTGGCACACCAGGACTGGAGTTGGGAACCTCTGCCGTAAAGCAGCAGCCAACCGGGGCAGACACACCCGCACCCACAGGCTCCATTATCCAATGCCTCCTGGAGAGGCAGGACATTGGGCCCTGCATGCATTTCCCCATACTAGCACTTGCATACCTTAGCAATGCCACCCTAAACATGGGAAAACTGTACACAGCTATCAAAAGGTTGCTATGATAACTGGCAGATAGCAATTCCTATGTTAAGCACAATTGGCTGATTGAGCTGCATCATAGCAACCTTTCTGATGTCTGTGGAGTGTGCCTCAGGTCTGGTGTCTGACAGAGTGACGCCAACAGTACTGCGTACCATAGCCATGCCTGCACTGTGCCCAGGACTGGTGTGGTGGCCAGGGCTGCCAAACACCTCTATAGTTGCACAATGCTGGCATAGGTGTGTGGAGTGTGTGTCTGTCTATCCAGTGTGTGGTGGCTGCCAACACCCTCCACAGCCCACACTGCTAGCACTGTTGCCAGTATTGGCCTGCCAATGTACATAATGAGGAGCAAGGTACTGTGGGAATAGCCTGGATAGTGTGGCCTGGCCTGGCCGCATCTGCACAGGGCATAGGGCAATGGTTCGGACATTGTAGTGCCCAGTCACCACCTGCACGGACAGCGTGGCCACAGCATGTCCTGCTGGGAGGTCACTCTCACCCTGACTGAGCAGTGACCACTGCATGGCCAGGTTCCCCCATAGTACTATATAGTATTGCTCTCATGTGATATTTATGGGTCCCTTTTGGGACCCAATCACTGACTTATCTGCTTGGTGTGTATGCTGACATCCCAGTTCTGGGTACATGCCTCTCCTCCAGGACTATGGACTAGCTAGCAGACTGTCTGCAGCTAGTATGTGTCTTGCTGGAACACCTTGTCAGATAGTGGTGGGGGGCAGCTGAGCATTTCCAGGCCTACTGTCTGTCTGCTATTGCTTTATGGATGTATACAGCTCTGCATTGCCTGCCCTGTAGGGTATCTGTTCCCCAGCAGGACTGGGGTTGATGGTCCCCTCTACTGCTACCATTGCAGTGAGGTAGAATGTGGATCTATTGGTGGGTGATCCTGTTTCCCACCCTGAGCCCCAGAGGGTAGGTTGTGTGGTGGTACATAATCTGCCTATGGGTCCAAACACCCCTCCCCCCCTTCACCTACATCATGTAACCATGGCACAAACACAGGATATGCACTATTCTGGGTGCATCATAGCCCATAAGGGCTAGACATGACTGAAAAATACAAAAGAACACAGATGTAACCTAGGTGTGTCTGCAGGAACTATCTATCACACACAGTAGCACTGACGGGGACCTGCAGCATGGCGTATTTCAGCCATGAAAGATGCTGGGCACCCCACCTCACCCTCAGGGTGAGCACAGTACCCGCACAATGTGACGGTCTGTGGCTACTCTGTGCCAGTACCACACACGGTCAGTTCCCCCTACCAGGCCGAGGTGCTGTGGGGGTGCATACCCCATCTTGTGCCCATCTGTTGACTGCTGATTTGCATGTGCAGTGCATCATGGGTACGGGTGGGTTAACCCTATCCTGGTCACCACAGCAGACAGTTTGTGTGGTGACGTGCAGTCCTTCTGCAGCCAGCCAGGGGTTTGTTAGCAGCTATAGAGCTGTAGCCCACTGGTTACTTCACTGCCTGTGAAGCTAGAGATCATGGGTTCAAACCCATGGTGGGGTTATTTGATAGGGCTGCCTGAGGCATTGTCTATTTTTAATGTACATTAGTGCTACCAGCAAAAACACCCTCAGAGTACTGTAACCTTAAGGCGCCCCATAAGGCACCTTATAGGGCGCCTTATAAGGTGCCCTATAGGGGACATTATAGGGTGCCTTGGCAGACAGTGCACTTTATAATGTGCCCTATGGAGTGCGTTATGGGGTGCCTTATGTGGCACCTTAGGTTACGGCACATGAGGGTGTGTTTGCTGGCAGCAATAATTAAAATACAAATAAAATGCCTCAAGAAACAATACTTACATGTCAAAGCTGATGCCTCAGCCAGCCTTATGCATTAGGCACACTGGGGGATCAAACTCACAACCCCTGTATCATCAGTCAGTGTATTAACCATTGTGCTACACCTTTGTTTCTCTGTTTGCATGTCTGGGCGCCTACTTAAGATTACCACGCGTTAATGCACTTAGTGGCGCTTCGCCCAATAATGTGCGCAGCAGCACGCGTTATTGAGCGATAATCCCGTTTTGCTACTTTAAGACTGAATCGCCCACTCCTTTTATGGCAGCCTGCACACTAGCGCCGGGCGCACGTTAAGACGGTTTAGTAAACATACCCCTAAGTGTCTTTATAAAGAGCTACATAAAATCTGCAACAATTGTATGATGCACCTATATACATGCACATGTTTATTAAAGTGTGCTAAACATTAGTGTGATGTTTGATGCATGCTAAAGGTGCCACACTAATGCAATGCCCAATGCTAACTGGTTAGCGTGTGATTGGGTGGGAACTGGGCAGGTTAGGCGTGTAAAGTAGGCAGTGACTGTTCATCACAGTCAACACACCTATTACCATTAGCATGGGTGCACTTAATGCCATCTTGATGAGTGGCATTGAGTACACCTGCTTGCCCGTTAGCATGGTTCTGTGCACTAGCATTGTGCTATTGGAAAGGAGGTTGGACACACCCCAAATATTAGTGCTGACCTCCACACTAATATGGCAGCTGAATGGCATGTTACTGGCACATACCTTGGTAAACATATCCCTTGCTTGGTATTTGGTAAATTTATGCAGCTGAAGTATGCAAAAAGGCACATAACATTTATAAGTACATGTGTACTATATGACCTCCTATGCCATGTCCAAACTCCTCCCACGACCATGGCTACACTTGAGTTATTTAAAAGTAGGTGTGGCCATTCTTTGCACCTAGTTTATATGCATGTAACACACCTGTGCTAGTTTTATAAAAGCCTTTTCCGCAAATAAACAGGCTTACTCATGAAGGAAAGTTTATAAAATTACTCCCTTAAAAGAGAAGTGTGATAGACAGATATATTTTGATGGGTGGTTTTGCACCCAGCAGTCACAGATCAAGAATATATTAGTAGATCATACATCTACACAATTTTCTAATGACTACATACCTGCAATAATCAGATTTTCTGCTAGCATGCAAGGTTATTGCTTGATAAAATAAGAATCCATACGTGAAGAATATCTGAAGCCTCTTTTATTGTTGAACAAATTGGCAGACACAGCCTCTTGGCCAGCCTTCTTGTACCCACTGGAATCCTTCAACAAATTTTGCTACATTACATTTAGTTTATTCACTAATGATATCACATATGTATTTCCTAGCAACTTCTCAAAATCTTTACACTGATTTCAAATTCTTAAGTAGCATATGAAGGAAAATGTTGGCTTTTACAAACATTAGACCTTTTGAAAATATACCTCCTTTCTCTGGTTAAGTTTAGTTTATTCACATAATTTTGTCCACACACAAATTCTATCTGGCCAAAAAAGGGGTGGAACTGAAGGTATGGCAAAGGCAGTCTACCATATTTATACTACCATAGTGAGCACCATTTGGCTAAAGAAATACCTGGTCTGGGGTTACCTGGAAAATTTTATCCAGATAACTGTTCCAGAAGATGTGCAGCTAAAGCTATCCAGATATAATCCACCGAATAGTGTGGTAAAGTTATTATAAAAAGAAACAAAAACATAATGGCAGAAAGAGACCACAATGCCTATCTCGTCTGCCCTTCCATATCAACCACTACAACAGTCCCTTTTTTTCCTTTAGAGATCTTGTGTTTTATTTTTTTTTTAGTTCACAACCTAGATAATTTACCTGCACAATGGGTTTTTCAATATAGAGCTCAGTTTTCCAATTTCACTTTTAAGGCATTCACATTTACTTTCATTGTTCTAAGCAAATGATCAACTAACTTCACTTACCTAGCAGAACAAGGAACTAGATCTTAGCTACAGGGCTTGGAATTTTCATCCTGTAGCAAGAATTATCAAATGCATGCAAGACCATAAATCGGAGAACACTGACTATTTGGTAAGGCCACTACTTTTATTCCTTTCATATATCAGTGCTGTTTATTCCATGCTTTTCAAATCAAGAGAGCTCAAAGTGTGTTATAACAAAATTAGCATAATATTTCCAGTCTTTTCAAGTCCAAGGCACACCTACATTTTCAACTATGTTGTGCTGCATCCCAATCTCCATATATCAGGCATCGTGGACATGGAGAGGACTCGTATGACGAGAAGAAAACTTCGGGAAGCACTGAAAGCCCCACTAGAGACTAAAAAGAATCAAAGGAGGTGGCTTGGGAGGGGTAAGACGAGAAGGTGCTCTATGCTGCACAAAGCAAGGTCCAGCTATCCATGCCCTACATGCTGCCTATGAATTCACACACTTTGGGGCTCATGCAATACTTAGGATTCCTGAGAGGCGTATGTGACTACACATGTGCTCAGAAAGAAGCTCCTGAAAGTTTAAGAGTTATCGATGGTACCTTTTCTTGTTGTGAGGTACTGAGAGCACATGTGCTGGTCTAAATCTAAACATCAGATAATGGTGACTTCTTTCCATGGCATACCTAATTAGATCTGAAGGCACACCAGTGGGTCATCGCATATTGGTTGTAACACACTGAAGTGGATATGAAACACATAAAACAGCATAAACAGAGGCAGGGATACACAGATTGAACACTCAGAGCATTATAGCAAATCAGAAGAATACATTAACCAAAGCAAATAAGACAAGCATTGTAACTACTATTCTGATTTAGCTCATGCCTTTTTCGATAGCTGCACAAGAAAAGTTCATTCAAGTACAGTAAATATTTCTCTGTCCCCAGAGAACTTACAGTCTAAGTTTGTACTTGAGTCAATGAAAGGTTAAGTGACTTGCACAACATCACAGGGAATGAAATCTTGGCTTACTTGATTTTCAGCCTGCTTCTCTAACCATTGGCTACTCCTTTAATCCATTAAAAGATTTACAATACTCACTATAAGATTATTCTAAAATCCAGACACTAGCTTGTAAGACCATAAAACTAAGAAATAGGTCCCACTGCATCTTATGTTTGGAAAGCAATTTCAGAATGGCACATTTTCAGACGTTTTCTGAAAACAAGCAGATTCATTGCTAGTCTGATGTTGCGTGGTAGAGAATTCAACACTGGAACAGGCTCTGGGAAGGCCCTCTCTGCTACATGTGACGCTCAGGTCCTTAGCTTGCAGCATCACTAGATGTGTGTTTGGCAGTGAACACAAAGGACAGAAAGACATACATGGTTCAAATGACAACTCTGACAGAGCAGGATTCAATTTTTTTGAGGACTTTAAAGGCCAAAACCAGGATTTTAAACTCAACTTGGACTATTGGGAGCCAGTGAAGAGGAGGTTTTAAGATAGATTTGAGAAGCAAGCTACTTTGGCTGAGACAGGAGATAATGCAGGCCTAAATAACTTTGACAAACAAAGGGCTATCAAAGTAGGGGAAGAGATGACATACTTTATGTAGGTGAACAGTTCCTAATTTAGTTACTTCCAGGACCTGAGCTTCGATAGCAATTAGAGAGTCTAGTAAAAGTCCCAGGCTATGGACTTGACAACTGAAGAGCTATCCTTTCAAGAATCACCTCAGATTTTAAAATGCAGGAGTATTTTATATTCACCCAGTCTTCAATAAAGTCATATGGATTTATTTTTTCTTATATACCGCGCTATTCTGCATCAGTGCGGTTTACATTGAACAAACTGAAATTACATTGAACAGGGCATTATAACTTGGAGATAACTATTTTACAGGGAACATGGGCTATGGAGGGTTAAGTGGCTTGCCCAAGACCAAAAGGAGCACCTGTGGGACTAGAAACCCCAGTCCTTCCAGCCCAAGGTTGCTGTCCTCTAGTGCAGCGTTTTTCAACCACTGTGCCGCGGCACACTAGTGTGCCATGAGATATTGTCTGGTGTGCCGTGGGAAAAATTCCAATTTCATCCGTAACATGTGGCCTCGGCTCACAAATTAGGGTTGCCAACCGGCCGGTTTTCAGCTGGCCTGGCCGGTTTTTCCATGGCCAGGCCGGCTGCCAGCACAGTTGTAAAACCGGCCATTGAAAAGCCGGTTTTTTGCTCTGGCCGCAAGATCGGGAGCGGCCAGAGCAAAAAACCGGCTTTTGTGCCGAAGTCCACGGCGCGAACGCGATCGCGATTCCCTATAGCAGTGCAGCCGCTGGTTCTGCTTTGTACAGAGCAGCGGCTGCACTACACTTACATTGAAAAGTAAAGAGAAACTGTCAGGAGCCCTCCGATCATGCAGAGCCCGAGGAAGTGATGTCATGGGGGCGGGCTCCTCACAGGCTGTCTTTCCTTTTCAAATTAACTTTAGCTGCAATAAAGTTAATTTGAAAAGGAAAGACAGCCTGTGAGGAGCCCGCCCCCATGACATCACTTCCTCGGGCTCTGCGATGACCGGAGGGCTCCTGACACAGTTTCTCTTTACTTTTCAATGTAAGTGTAGTGCAGCCGCTGCTCTGTACAAAGCAGAAGCAGCGGCTTGGGCAGAGGGGGGAGGGGTGTGTGTGTGTGTGAGTGAACCAGCAAGGGGGGGGGGGAGTGTGAGTGAACCAGCAAGGGGGGGGGAGTGTGAGTGAACCAGCAGTGGAGGGGGGGGGTGGTGTGAGTGAACCAGCATGGGGGGGGGGGCGATGGTGTGAGTGAACCAGCAGGGGAGGGGGGGTAAGTGAGTGAGTGACCCAGCAGGAGGGGTGAGTAAGTGACAGGGGGGTGGGTGAGTGAACCAGCAGTGGAGGGGGGGGATGGTGTGAGTGAACCAGCAGGGGAGGGGGGTTGGTGTGAACCAGCAGGGGAGGGGGGTTGGTGTGAGTGTTTGATTCCTATTCAAGAGAATTACTTTATATATAGTCAATATAGGCACAGAGGTAAATTTTTTTTAACATTTTCTAATGGTGGTGTGCCTCATGATTTTTTTCATGAAAAAAAGTGTGCCTTTGCACAAAAAAGGTTGAAAAACACTGCTCTAGTGGGATTTGAACCCCTGACCTTCTGGCCTGAAGTACCTTGCCCCAACCACTAGGCCACTCCTCCACTCCTCCATGTGACAGTGAAGAAAAAAAAAAGACAGAAAGAAAAAACTGATGCCTTTCAATTATGGTGCTGGTGAAGAATACTATGTATATTATGGGTGAAGAATACTATGTATATTATGAATTTCTTGAAGAATCAGTCAGAACTAGAGAAGATCAAACCTAAGCTTTCTTTAGAAGCCCAAATGGCAAGACATTGACTTTAATACTATGGACACATCATGTGGAGAAAACTTATTAGAGAAAGACATCATGCTTGGCAAGGATAAAGATCAGCACAAAAGAGGAAGGCCAGCAATGTGATGGATCGATACCATAACAGCAGCTACGTATACCACGCTATAAACAATTAGCCACCTGACTGAAGACCAAACACAATTTAGGGCAATCAACAAGGTTACCATGGATTAAGCTTCAATTACTGTGATTTAGCCAGTCAGATTTTTTTCCCCAGATATTCATATAATTTTCTTTTGTTAGGACCAGAGCTAAGAAGGATTGGTAGCTGAATAAGTGACCTGATGATTTCTGATGAGTTTACTAGGGTGGGGAGTGGAAGGGCAGGTAGATATTGAATGATGATGCTGTTGTTAAGTGTCATCGAGTCTGTATCAACTCATGGCAACCCTCTGGATAGTTGTCCTAAATTGTGTACGGTCTTCAATCAGGCAGCTCATTGTTGACAGACTGGCACCCGTAGCTGCTGTTACTGTATCGGTCCATCTCATTGCTGGCCTTCCTCTTTTGCATTGACTTTTATCTTGCCAAGCATGATGTCTTTCTCTAATGATCTCTCTCTTCGTATGATGTGTCCAAAGTATGAAAGATGAAGTCTTGTCATCTGAGCTTCTAGAGAAAGCTTAGGTTTGATCTCCTCTAGTACGGACTGGTTTGTTCTACAGGCAGTCCATAGTATACGCAGTATTCGCCGCCAGCACCATAATTCAAAAGGCATCAATTTTCATCCTGTCTATCTTGATTTTGCTAGTTGTCATGATTTGTCTTCTTTACATTAAGGTGCAGGCCCATTTTAAGACTATGTTCCTTGATGGTGAGAAGCAAATGTTTCAGATAATCTTCACTTTCAGCCAGTAGTGTGGTATCAGCGGCATTTGAGTCTTCCACCAATCTTCACACCTCTGTTGTCTTCATACAATCCTGCTACTCTGATGATTTGTTCTGCATATAAATTAACCTGGTAAGGGGAAAGTATGCAGCTTTGTCGTACACCTTTGCTGATTTTAAACCATTCTGTTTCTCCTTGTTCTGTTCGAACTGTTGCTTCTTGATCAATGTACAGATTGTGCAAGAGAACAATCAGGTGATCTGGTATACCCACGCTTCTTAATGTGGCCTAGAGTTTCTCATGGTTTACATAGTCAAAAGCCTTGCTGTAGTCAATAAAGCACAAATTGATATCCTTTTGATATTCTTTAGTCTTTTCAAGGATCCATCCGACATCCGCGATGTCTCTCGTTCCTTGTCCTTTCCTGAACCCTGCTTGCACTTCAGGTAGTTCTTGTTCCATGTATGGTTGTAGTCTGTTGAATAATCTTCAGTAGAATCTTGCTGGCATGTGGGATCAGAGTGATTGTGCGATAAATTCCAGAGTCAGATGAATCACCTTTTAGTATTGGTTTAACAGATCTTTTTCAGTCAGTTGGCCATGATGTTGTCTTCCAAATTTCCCGGCAGAGCCTTGTAAGTATGGTTACAGCTGCATCAGATTGCTGTAATACTTCTATGGGAATGCCATCAATGCCTGGTGCTTTGTTCTTTGATAAGGCTTTCAATGCTGCTTCAATTTTTCTTCTCATTACCAATGGTTCTGGATCATAAGGTACAGGTTGAAACGGCTGTTGGTCCACTTGATCTTTATCATATAAAAACTCTGTATATTCTTTCCACCTTTTCTTGATCTTCTCAGCATCATTCAACATAGATCCTTGAGCATCTTGTAACATTCCAATTTGAGGCTGGAATTTTTTCTTTAATTCTCATAGTGTTAGAAGCAGAAACTATTAGAGGAAGAATGAGATCAGCTTTCCTATTTCCTTGCATGCGTCATTTTAGTACTTTTCCTTGTCCTGTCTTGCTGCACATTGGAAATCTCTGAGTTCTATGATTGCCTCTCTTTCTCCTCTGGCTTTAGATTCTCTGGGTTTCTGGGCAATTTTCAGAGTTTCGTCCGTCATCCATTTGCTTTTTCACCTTTTGTAGAGACTTCTTGCTTTCTTCCAACACAACTTTCTTGATGTCATTCCATAACTCTTCTGGAGCTCTGTCATTTGTATCTAAAGCAGCAAATCGATTTTGCAGGCAGTCTAAATTCCAGTGGTATATTCTCAAGGTCATATTTTGCTACATTCACATTTGTCTTGCTCTTTTTCAACTTTAGCTTGAGTTTGCATACTAGTAGTTGGTGATCTGTACCACAATCCGCTCCAGAGTTTGTCTTTGTTGATGTTATAGCTTTTCTCATCGTTGACTTCCACATATGTAGTCAATTTGATTTTTGTACAATCCATTGGGTGAAGTCCACGTGTACAGTCGCCGCTTGTGTTGCTGGAAGGTGTTCGAGATGAACAGATCGTTGGTCTTGCAGAACTCTATCAGTCTTTCTCCAACTTCATTTCTTTTGCCAAGTCCATATTTTCCAACCATTTTGCCACCTTCTTTTTTGCCAACTTTTGCATTTCAGTCACCCATGATTATCAGGACATCTTGTTTGCATGTTCTGTCAATTTCAGCTTGTACTTGTTCATAAAACTCATCAATTTCATCCTCTTCTGCAGCTGTTGTTGGGGCATATACTTGAATTATAGTTGCGTTGATAGGCATTTCTCAAAGGCGAATAGAGATTAAGCATTCACTGACTGCATTGTCTTTCATTACAGTTCTTGCAAGTTTCTTCTTTATTATAAATGCAACACCATTTCTTCTTTGTCTTTCATTTCTAGCATAGACGACCATATGATCATCTGATGCAAAATGCCCGATGCCAGTTCATTTCTGTTCGTTGACACCCAACAGATCAAGTTGTACACATTCCATTTCATTCTTGACCACCTCCAACTTTCCTTGGTTCATGCTTCATATGTTCCATGTCCCAATATGTAAGACATCTTTACAGCTTCTGACTCATTTCATGTGCAGCTACATCAGCAGTCCCAAGGGCTTTGATCCAACCACATCAAAAATGCTGGGTTTACTCTGAAAGTCTTAAGTTCCTCCCCAGTAGCTAGTTGAATGCCTTCCGACCAGGGGGGGGGGGTCTCATCTTCCAGCACTATAGTGCAATTTGTTTTGTTTTGACTATCCATTGGGTTTTCATGGCAAGATACAGAAGTAGAATGCCAGGCCTTTCCTCCATGCAGTTTAAGTTTAGTGTTGCCGTTGTCACAGAAATGTGATCCTCCTCTGCCGCCAACACTGTCCCATTCTGCTGCTGCCCAAATTGGTGGTTTACCTTGGTCTGGCACCTCAGTTGAGACCTGTCCATCTTGGGAGACCCTGCCAGTAGTTAAACTACCAACAGCCTAGCCCTCAGCATCATTGATGCACACAAGCCCTCACAGCAAAAGAAGCTGCAAACCAAGTGAGGGAGATATTGAATATGGATGGTAAAATAAAGCCCTGTGTAAAGAGAATATAAGTGTGTGATCATATTGGCCCCACTGACAATCTGAAAGCAAAAATCAGTCTAGCAGTGACCTAAGCCATTCAAACTTGGTCCCATAAGCAGGGCATTAGACCATCACAATCCATTGGATCAAATGCCACAGAGGTAGAGGAGCACCAGTATGGCTGCCAATCCATGATACATGAGCAAGTGTAATTCATTAACCAGATTTATTAGTATAATCTTGATGTTAATATGAAACCTGAAACTAGACTGAAATGGATCAAGGCTATCAGTGGCTAACAAAGACAGACAGTTGAACTAACACTACTTTTTTCATTTAGATTGGGTGGTAGTTGCTCAGATCATTTGAGTCTGGGTTGGGTTTCTTTAATGTTGATCTTACTCTTAATTTTTTTAAATGGTCCTCTGACAACATTAATAGTGGCCTGAAGACAATCAAGTAGCCTGGATTTGGCCTACTTAACTACTTATGAAGGTCATTGATCCTCATGGTATATCATAAATTTAAAGGTCAGAGAGAAGGGGATTGATGACTTTTAGCTGCATTAGAGAGCAGCTCTATATGAAAGTGTGGGGATTAAAGCTGCCGCTGACATCACCGCTCCCCCAGCCGCCCAGCTGACACGTGCTGCCCAATCCAGGCAGCCCCGGGGGTTCAAAACGCAAGCGGGACCCGGACCGAAGCCTCTTCAGCCTACTGCAGCTCTCCCAGGAGGGATTAATGCTGCCGACAACATCACTGCTCCCCCAGCCGCCCAGCTGACACGTGCTGCCCACTCCAGGCAGCCCCGGGGGTTCAAGAGGAGGAACTGACGGACACACCCGCGCCTTGCGGACCTGCGCCTGAGGGCCTCGCCAGAGGGCCCTTTGGCGTGGCCCTTAGGCGGCGGCCTGAAAAGCAACCAACAGAAGTCCGAGCTCCCCCCTCTCCCTCAGCTGAACCTGCCCATCGAGGACACCACCAGCAGCAGTCACAGCTTAAATTATACTAAAACCGACCTGCATTGAACTCAAAACCTACCTACTCTGTGAGTACATACCTTATCTAAGAACCAGAACTGCTCTCCATTAACCAGTTTTTATTACCAAGTTTAAAACGTTCTGCAAGTTATCTTTCTCTTTATTGCCAACCGTACTATTCAACAGCAAGTGTTAATAATTTTTCAATGTGTACTGTTTGTGCAACACTGCAAGTATTAATAACCTTACTACTGTAAGAATTTACACCACAAGTATTTAGTAACATCACTGTGTACCACGAGTAGTCACACTGCATGTATTAATAATTCACTGTGCACTGTGTATATCAGGACGACAGAAACCCAGTAAAACTCAGTAAAATGCTCTCCCCCAGCATAATCCTAAGCATACTATACATACTCAGTAATGCCCTTAATAGGTCTCTCTCCGAGGCATCCAACCACAGCACAATAATGATCATAAGAGGGCATAGTAGGAGAGACCATAGCAATGCTTACCACTCACCATCAGAACACTCTCAGAACTCCCACCTCCACCTAATCCACATTCCACTTCAACGTCCCACGAAATCCAAGCAACCCCAAAACACACGCAACCTAAAATGTGCTCTCATAAATGCACGTTCTGTCCGTAAAAAGTGGCCAGTCATCCCTGCCCTCATATCGCACCTCAGCCTAGACATGCTACTAGTGACAGAATCGTGGCTTAACAGCTCAGATTCTGTCCTCAACCACCACCTCATCCCCCCTGGCTTCTCCATCCACACCTGTCACAGAGTCGACTGCAGGGGAGGAGGTGCATTCATTCTGGTTAAAACAGAACTACACTACCAGACAATCAGCTCTAACAGCTCAACTCACCTTGACACTATCACTATAGCTAACAACTGCAATACAATCAGCCTGATCTACAGATCCCCTTCCTCATCCACTGATGATCTGGCAACAATAATTGAACTAGCATCCAATCCTCGAAACACGCGCAAGCCAAACTGGATTCTGGGAGACTTTAACCTGCCAGCCCTAAAGGATATCCAATCCAGAGCCTTCCTCGAAGCACTCAGCAACCTACACTACGACCAGATAGTTGATGCCCCCACACACCAAAAAGGAAACACGCTAGACCTTATTTTCAGCCCTCGTCCTGAGATCAAGCCTGACCATGAGTTCAATGTAACTATCTCCCCTGTACCATGGTCCGACCATAATCTAATCAGTTTTCAATTGCCCTCGCTTCATGAAAGAGAACAAGCTTCAAAACTAACTGAAACACAAGAATCCTACACCAGACGCTTCAGACCCTTTGACAGAGAGGAAATCAAAAATGTCCTCCCTAACATCAAGACTACATCATTGAATCTCGAAGAGGTGCTGGACTCATGGAATAACAACCTGAGTTCCTTTGCACACATACCTACCCAAGTGAAACCACATACCATGGAAAAGCAACCAAAGAGAGAACCTGCACGCTGGTATACTGCTGAACTAAAGACCTCACTAAGAACACTGAGGAAATTAGAAAAAAATGGCGACGCACCCAGGCCACAACAGACCAGACACTCTACAACTCCCACCTGCAAACCCACCGAGGTTTAATATCCTCCAAAATCAAAGAATACCACTCTGGTCTTCTAAGCCGATCCCTGAATAAGCCCCACGACTTATTCAACATAGTGAAGACCTTAACGAAGGATCAGCTTCACAAACAGCCTCGATACAGCCGCAAGACTATGCAGATTACATGAGAGCCGAAACCAATAACATCAGCAAAGCTACACCATCCTGCCCTACCACGAACCCACCCAAGCAACTCACCTCCTTCGACACTGTCAGAAACAAGCTTCGAGAGCATCTTAGCGAATATCAACGCCACCACTGTCCCTAATGACCCTTGTCCAGCTTTCTGGATAAGGTCACTACGCCATGAGGTCAGCCCGATAATATCCAAAATCATTGACCACTCCTTCTCCTCTGGACAATTCCTCTCAAGCCTTAAGCAGACATCCATCAGACCACTCTGAAAGAATGCCAAACTAAACGCTCAGAAGGTTGTCATACCGACCCATATCCAGCATCCCTCTACTAGCAAAGATAATAGAGAAGGCTGTACAATGACAGATTCAGGAGCACATTGACTCCAATGCTCCCCTTGACCCAAGCCAACACGGATTCAGAGAATCCCACGGTGTCGAAACGCTTCTCACCACTCTCATCAATACACTTATCACCGGGATCGACAACATTAATCAAGGGTACGCTCTTATTTTCCTAGACATTGCAGCAGCCTTCGACTCCGTGAACCACAAACTCCTCCTGGTGCAGCTTCAAGATAAAGGGTTAACTGAATCAGCTTGGCGCTGGTGCAAATCCTATCTAACCGACAGGTGGCAGCAGGTTAGAACAGGAACCACAACCTCCCAGCATTTCCAACAACAGCACGGTGTACCCCAGGGCTTGTCTCTCTCTGCACTATTATTCAATATCTATATGCAACCTATTTGCGAAATAATACGCTCGTTTAACATATCATGGCTGCTCTATGCGGACGACGTGCTGCTCTTTACCCCATTCACGATTGAAAATCCGGACTTCACCCAACTGATAAACTGCTTTGATGCCCGAACTGCCTGTCTCATCTCCCAGAGCCTCAAGATCAACTTTAACAAGACTGACGTACTATTTGTCGCTAGAAACCAGTCCTTCTCGCCTCCGACAACCATAAAGACAAGAGATGCAGAACTCTCAAGCAAACCCAACATCCGCTACCTAGGCATCATATTAGATCAACAGCTCAATTTCAAAGATCACATCAGCAACACCATCAAACAAATCTACCATAAGATACGAACTCTACGACATCTTCGACCCCTACTGCAACCTGAGGACTTCAGATCAGTTTTCCAGGCACTGGTGATCCCCAACTTTGATTATGCCAATGTAATCTTACAGGGCATAGTTCAGCCTTCTCAACTATAACTTACCTTGCCTCTCTCAACTAACTGGGCTTTGTGTGGTACCCCCTTCCCCCCTGCTGAGGGTTCAGGACAGGGTATCTTGTAACTGCCCTCTTTAATAGGACTTATCTCCCTCCCTCCCTCCCCAGCACCCACCCACCCCTGGGGTAATTGTAGTTTTATAGGTACTTGCACATCTTAGAGGAAAGGGGCTGCTCTCAGGTGCAGCTCGTTATCCAAGTCAGTCATACACAGAGGACCTGAGATTAATTACTTAAGCTTCAGGTACACAAGGTGTATTAGGGGTATTAGATACACTTTTATTGGTATAAGCATCCACACCAATCATTATATACAGAATTTAAAAGACCTAAACACAAGCTTTAAACTAAGATGCAGACAGAAGTACAGCAACGACATGGGAGTTCTCCGGTCTTTTGCATTGAGTGTCACATGTATGATTTTCTCCCAGTTGGTGAGAGGTCTTACGTATGCACTAAGTGCAAAGAACTCTTTGCTCTCAGGGAAAGAGTCCGTTCTCTACAGGCTAGAGTAGCAGACCTGGAAGACATAAGAAAGACAGAGAAGTACATGGACGAGACCTACAGGGATATAGTCCTGAAGTCCCACCTCCAGTCTGGCAGCATCCCTGTTGCCATGGAGGAGAGAGGTCACGTGACAGGAGAGCATCACCCTGGTGTGGCAGGAAGTGATCCTGTAACTAGGACCTGTCCTCCAGGTGATGTAAAACCCTCTCGCACCGAGGACGTTTCTCCAGGGCCATGTCCCCATGAGGGGAGGGTCAGGACAGCTGTTATAGTTGATGATTCAATCATTAGGAATGTAGATAGCTGGGTGGCTGGTGGACGTGAGGATCGCCTGGTAACATGCCTGCCTGGTGCGAAGGTAGTGGACCTCACGCACCGCCTAGATAGGATCATAGATAGTGCTGGGGAGGAGTCTGCTGTCTTGGTACATGTTGGTACCAATGACATAGGAAAATGTGGTAGGGAAGTTCTGGAGGCTAAATTTAAGCTTTTAGGTAGGAAGTTGAAATCCAGAACTTCCAGGATAGCGTTCTCCGAAATGCTTCCTGTTCCACGTGCAGGACCCAAAAGACAGGCAGAGCTCCGGAGTCTCAATGCGTGGATGAGACAATGGTGCAAGGATGAGGGTTTTGGATTTGTTAGGAACTGGGGAACATTCTGGGGAAAGGGGGGGCTCTTCCGAAGGGATGGGCTTCACCTTAATCAGGATGGGACCAGACTGCTGGCATTAACCTTTAAAAAAGAGATAGAGAAGCTTTTAAACTAGAAATTAGGGGAAAGCCGACAGTCACCCAGGAGTGCATGGTTTGGACAAAGGTATCCTTGAAGGATACTACCAGAAGCAATGAGGTTCCAAAAGGGAGTATAGTAGCCCAAATGCCCTTGAGTAAGGAGCAGACAGAGCATAAAGATTCCAAATTACCCCTGCCTACCAACAGCCAGATTAATATGAATAAAATACAGTCTCTAAAATGCTTGTATGCCAATGCTAGAAGTCTAAACAATAAGATGGGAGAGGTAGAATATATAGCACTAAATGAGAGGTTAGATATGATTGCACTCTCAGAGACATGGTGGAAGGAGGATAACCAGTGGGACACTGATACCTGGATACACACTATATCGTAATGATAGAGCTGATCAAATTGGTGGAGGGGTTGCGCTCTATGTTAGAGAGGGCATTGAGTCAGAAAGGATTAAAGTTTTGCAGGGAACAAAATTTGCTGTAGAATCTCTATGGATTGAAATTCCATTTATGAAGGGGAAGGTGATGGCAGTTGGAGTATACTATCGACCGCCTGGCCAGAATGAACAAATGGATGATGAAATGCTCAAAGAAATCAAGGAAGCTAACAAAAGTCACAACAGAGTAGTAATAATGGGTGATTTCAATTACCTCGGTATCGACTGGGTCAGTGTCACAGCAGGACAAGCTAAAGAGATAACGTTTCTAGATGGAATAAATGACTGCTTCTTGGAGCAGCTGGTCCATGAACCGACCAGAGGGGAAGCCATACTGGACCTAGTCCTTAGTGGAACGCCAGATCTGGTGCAAGAAATAAGGGTGTTGGGACCACTTGGCAATAGTGATCATAGTATGATCATGTTTGATTTAATTAGTGGAGGACAGATAGTAAAGGCATCCACAGTACTACCTTTTAACTTTCAAAAGGGAGACTATGATAGAATGAGGAATATAGTTAGGAAAAAACTAAAAGGAGCGGTTCCAAAGGTTAAAGACTTACAGCAAGCTTGGGTGTTATTTAAAAATACTATCCTTGAAGCCCAGACCAGCTGTATTCCATGCATTAGGAAAAGTGGAAGAAAGTCCAAAAAACTGCCAGCATGGTTTAAAGGTGAGGTCAGAGAGAGGCTGTTGCTGCCAAAAAAGCAACCTTCAGGAAATGGAAAAAAGAGCCAAATGATGAAAACTGGAAACAGCACAAGCACTGGCAAGTTAAATGCAAAGCATTGATAAGGCAGGCAAAGCGGAAATTTGAGAAGAAACTTGCTACGGAAGCAAAAACACGAAATAAAGACTTTTTCAAGTACATTCGTAGCAAAAGGCCTGTGAGAGAGTCAATTGGACCATTAGATGATAGAGGGGTAAAAGGAGCAGTAAGAGGAAACAAGGCTATAGCAGAGAGACTGAATGAATTCTTTGCTTCGGTCTTTACTGAGGAAGATGTAGGGATGTTACCCAAGACTGAAGTGGTATTTAAAGGTGATACTGCAGAGGAATTGAGAGAAATATCGCTACACCGGGAAGATATATTACAACTATTTGATAAACTGAATAGTAGCAAATCACCTGGACCGGACGGTATACATCCCAGAGTGTTGAAAGAACTGAAATATGAGATTGCAGACCTGCTATTGGTAGTCTGTGAACTTTCATTAAAATCATCTGTAATACCTGAAGATTGGAGGGTCGCCAACGTAACACCAATTTTTAAAAAGGGTTCCAGGGGTGACCCAGGAAATTACAGACCGGTGAGCTTGACGTCAGTACCAGGGAAAATGGTAGAAACCATCATAAAGAACAAAATTACACAGCATGTAGATAGTCATGGCCTAATGGGAGACAGCCAACATGGCTTTAGACAAGGAAGATCTTGTCTTACTAATCTGATATGTTTTTTTGAAGGTGTGCATAAACAGGTAGACAAAGGTGAGTCGGTTGATATAGTGTATCTGGACTTTCAGAAAGCTTTTGACAAAGTCCCCCATCAGAGACTTTTGGCGAAGCTAAAAAGTCATGGGATAGGAGGCAGTGTACTATTGTGGATCGGGAACTGGTTAAAAGATAGAAAGCAGAGGGTAGGGCTAAATGGCCAATATTCCCAATGAAAAAAGGTGAATAGTGGAGTACCCCAGGGATCTGTACTGGGTTCGCTGCTTTTTGACATATTCATAAATGACCTGGAAAAGGGAATAACTAGTGAGGTTATCAAATTTGCAGATGACACAAAACTGTTTAAAGTTGTTAAAACCCAAGAGGATTGTGGAAAACTGCAGGAGTATCTGGATAAATTGGAAGACTGGGCATCCAAATGGCAGATGAAATTTAATGTGGACAAGTGCAAAGTTATGCACCTAGGAAAGAACAACCCACACTATAGTTACACGATGCAAGGCTCCACATTAGAAACCACCACCCAGGAAAAAGATTTAGGAGTCATCGCGGATAACATGTTAAATCCCTCCGCCCAGTGTGCAGCGGCAGCCAAGAAAGCAAATAGAATGCTAGGTATCATAAGGAAAGGGATGGAGAATAAAACAAAGGATGTTATAATGCCTCTGTATCGCTCCATGGTACGACCGCACCTTGAATATTGTGTGCAATTCTGGTCACCGTATCTTAAAAAGGACATAGCGTTATTAGAAAAAGTACAGAGAAGAGCCACCAAATTGGTGAAGGGGATGGAAGGCTACTCCTATGAAGAGAGGCTAAGAAGGTTAGGTCTCTTTAGCCTGGAGAAGAGACGGCTGAGGGGAGATATGATAGAGGTCTATAAATTAATGAATGGAGTGGAACGGTTAAACGTGGATCAATTGTTTATGCTATCAGAGTATAGAAAGACTAGGGGACATGTAATGAAGCTACAGGGTAAACTATTTAAGACAAATAAGAGAAAATATTTTTTCACTCAACGTGTAATCAAACTCTGGAATCTGTTACCGGAGGATGTAGTAAGGGCTGTTAGTAGAGCTGGGTTTAAAAAAGGTTTGGACAAGTTCCTGGAGGAAAGGTCCATAAACCACTATTAAAAAGGGACCCAGGATATCAATGCTTGACCCAGTACAAGCATTGTGGAACCTGTGTCTTTTGGGGATATTGCTAGGTACGTATGACCTAGATTGGCCACTGTTGGAAACAGGATACTGGGCTTGATGGACCTCAGTCTGACCCAGTATGGCATGTCTTATGTTCTTAGGGCCTACCCAAAAACACCTTAAACCCCCTACAGTTAGCCATGAATGCCGCCACACGTGTTCTGAGTGGAGCCGCTAGAGGTGATCACATCACCCCGGTCCTTAAGGACTTACATTGGCTTCCAGTATAATGTCGGTTATCCTATAAGGTAATCATCATAACCTTCAACATAAGAACATAAGATATGCCATACTGGGTCAGACCAAGGTCCATCAAACCCAGTATTCTGTTTCCAACAGTGGCCAATCTAGGTCATATGTACCTAGCAGTTTCCCCAAGAGACACAAGTTCCACAATGCTTGTACTGGGTCAAGCATTGATATCTTCGGTCACTTCTTAAAAATGGTTTATGGACCTTTCCTCCAGGAACTTATCCAAACCATTTTTAAACCCAGCTACACTAACAGCCTTTACTACATCCTCCGGTAACAAATTCCAGAGTTTGATTACACGTTGAGTGAAAAAATATTTTCTTTTATTAGTCTTAAATAGTTTACCTCTTGATTAAGATGAAAAGGTGAGATCACTTTAGGCATAAAGTGAGGATTTGTCCTAAGGACTACCTTATCATGATGGAACCTTGTATAAGGTGGATTAGCCACTAAGGCCTGCAGCTCACTAATGCGGCGAGCAGAAGTGATTGCAATAAGGAAAATAACCTTCCAGGAGATAAATTTCAAGGAGGTAGTGGCTAAGGGTTCAAAAGGTGGCTTCATAAGCTGACCAAGAACCAAGTTCAAGTCCCATGCCACCGGAGGAGGTCGAATGGGAGGTTTAGTTAAAGTTAGGCCTCTCATAAATCTTGCAATAAGAGGATGAGAGGAAACAGGTTGTCCATTGATAGGCTTAAGGGATGCTGCAATAGCACTTAAATGGACCCTTACTGAATTCGTCTTAAGGCCTGCATTGGAAAGATGCAGGAGATATTCTAATAGAGAATTCACAGGAAGTGCCAGAGGGTCAAGACCCTGTTGAGCACACCAAATGGAAAATCTTTTCCATTTAAAAGCATAGGAACGCCTAGTGGAATGTTTCCTGGAAGCATGGAGGATATCCTTCACTTGCTGCGAAAGATTGAAGTCTTGAAGGTCTAGGCCTTCAGTAACCAAGCTCTGAGGTGAAGGGACTTGGGGTTTGGATGCCCCAAAGTCCCCTCCTCCTGAGACAGAAGGTCTGGAGCAGCTCCCAAGTCCAGAGAGGGGGCTTGGGAGAGATGCAGAAGTAGAGGGTACCACACTTGGCGTGGCCAGCGTGGAGCTATGAGGATCATAGATCCTTGATCCCTCTGAAGTTTGAACAGAGTCTTTGGGATCAAAGGAATGGGTGGAAAGGCATACAGGAAGTCCTGACCCCAGTGAAGGAGGAAGGCATCCTTGGCCTGAACTCCCTGACACGGAATTCTGGAACAGAACCGGGGAAGTTTGGCATTCCACGGACTTGCAAAGAGGTCTATGTCCGGGGTTCCCCACTCCTGAAAGATTCTGAGTACTTGGTCCATGTGCAGGGACCATTCGTGTGGAAGCAGAACTCGACTGAGTCTGTCTGCCCAAGAGTTTTGAATTCCTGGGAGGTATACTGCCAGGAGATGGATTTGATGCTCTCTGGCGAAGGCCCATAATCTGAGAGCTTCGTTGCAAAGCGACAGAGCCGGTTCCTCCTTGTTTGTTTATGTAAAACATGGCTACCTGATTGTCCGTTTGAATGAGGACTGTCTGGTAGCTGAGGAGGGTATGAAAGACCTTGAGAGCTAAGAACACTGCTCGAAGCTCCAAGTGATTGATATGAAGAGAGGTCTCCTGTGGAGACCAAGTACCTTGGGTGGAGAAGTCCTGCAGATGAGCTCCCCAACCTGTTTGGGAGGCATCTGTTGTGAGGATTGCTTGGGGCAACAAAGGTTGGAAGGGGGACCCCAGCAACAGATTTTGAGTGGACATCCACCATTGGAGAGACCAAAGGAGACGTTTGGAGTTTGCTATTTGGTCTGAGAGCTCCTGAGGCTTAAGTCCACTGGGTGGACAAAGTCCATTGAGCTGCTCTCATGTGTAGGCGAGCATAGGGGACCACATGTACTGTGGAAGCCATGTGGCCTAACAGTTGTAGCATCTCCCTGGCAGTTAAGTGGCTCTTTGACTGAATCTGGGAGGCTAGCTGCACTAGATGTTGGCAACGGGCCTGAGGAAGGTAGGCCCTTGCAGTGGTGGTATCCAACCAGGCCCCTATGAATTCCAGGGACTGAGTAGGAATGAGCTGGGACTTTGGGAGGTTTACCACCAGTCCCAGATATTGCAGAATGCGCCTTGTGCGGTCCAGGGAAATCTGGGCTTCTGACTGAGATGGAGCTCTGATGAGCCAGTCGTCCAGATATGGGAAGACAAAGACTCCCAGAGTGCGCAGAAATGCAGCAACTATTGCCATGCATTTGGTGAACACCCTTGGAGCAGAGGCCAGACCGAAAGGAAGGACTCTGTATTGGTAATGTTTTCCCTGGAACAGAAAACGTAGGAATTTTCTGTGGGATGGGTGGATGAGTATATGGGTGTATGCATCCTTGAGATCTAGAGAACAAAGCCAATCCTGACTCTGTAGGTATGGAAGCAGAGTGCCTAAAGAGAACATCTTGAACTTCTCCTTGTACAGAAATTTGTTCAATTCTCGGAGATCTAGAATAGGTCTGTATCCCCCTGTTTTCTTTGGAATGAGAAAGTAGGGGGAGTAAAAACCTGACTCCTGTTGAAGAGGAACTTCTTCTATGGCCCTCTGGGCCAGAAGGGAGGTTACCTCCTGATCCAGAAGGTCGAGGAGAGATGTGGGAGAATTGAAATGTCTCACCATGGTGTAGGGAGGAAGGTCTGAGAAATGAAGTTTGTAGCCCTCTCTGATGATGGAGAGGGTCCACTGCTCTGATGTGATTTGCTCCCATCTGGGAGCAAAATGAGCCAACCTTCCTGGAATGGTGAGAGGTTCTGGCTGTTGTAGAGCCAGAAAGGTTAAGTTCTCTAGCAGTAAGTCAAAACCCCTGAGGGGCTTGGGACTGCTGGGTTGCAGCAGCCCCTGCAGGTTTAGGCCTAGCCTGTTTGGGTTGCTGACGCTTAGTAGCAAAGCGACCTGCAGAAGACTGTTGACCAGAAGTGGAAGGAAATCTGCCCTTCTTGTAAAAAGACTTTTTAAAAGACTTTTTCTTGGCTGGAGTGGAGGTAGACTTAGAAAGTCTATCAAGAGCAGCATTTTCTGCATCCATTTGAGTGGCTTTAATCTGCCACTCCTTGCCAAATAGGTTTTCACCTGTACAGGGTAGATTTCCTAAACCATCTTGAACCCAGGGTTCTAGATCAGAAGCCTGGAGCCAAGCAATTCTACGAGCAGCTATAGCAATGCCTGAGGCTCTGCTGGCAACCTCAAAGGAATCAAAGGCTGCTCTGTTGGAAAACTTTGAGATGTCTTACGTATGCTTAAGCCAAAGAAGGAATTCCTCTCTTTTATCCTCTGGAATAAAAGGGAGAAAGTTGTGCAGCTTTTCTGCAACCTCCTTCAGAAACATACCCATATAAAGGCTGTATGAATTGATTCTGGCAGTAAGCATGCTAGTTTGGAAGATCTTTCTACCAAAAGCATCCAAGGTCCTGCATTCTCTTCCTGGAGGAGTAGAAGAGTGTCTTTTGGTACTCTTTATTCTCTTCATAGCTGACTGCACCACAATAGAATGGTGAGGAAGCTGAGTTTTTTGAAAACCAGGAGAAGGAGGGACACTGTACATAGTGTCCAATCTACGAGAATGAGGAGAAAGGGTGAGAGGAGTCTCCCACAATTCAAGCAAATGTTCTTGGAGAATTTCATGAATTGGCAAGGTGACTGCCTCTCTGGGAACCTTAGAGTATCCCAAAATGTCAAATTTTGTTTGCTCTAGGTTCTTTTTCAGAGGTTACTGAAATAGAGAGTCCTTTAGCTACTTCCATGATGAAGTCTTGAAAGGACAAATCCTCTGGAGGAGACATTCTCCTATTTGGAGAAGAGGGCTCCTCAGGAAGAGCAAGAGATACTTCGGGAGAGTCATCCGATGAATCTGAATCATCAGAAGACTGGAAGTATCGTCTGTTGGCTTCCAGGGATCGATACGCGTATCGACCGGTATCGACATCAGGCGTACCTGGAACCGGATCGGTATCGGGAAAAGCCCCGGAACCGGGAACCGGAACCGGAACCGGTATCCTGGTCGACGTGGATGCCCTGGGTACCAGTATCGATTGTGGTACTGGAACCGAGGTCAGTACCGCTTGCTGCGGTACCGTGGGCGTCGCAGCCTTAATGAAAGCCATTATGGCCTGCTGCATGGATTGAACTGTATGATCCATGGACGCCACGACTGCCTGGATGTTGGTACCGTAAGAGTGTGCCGGTACCCCAGAGCAGTCTAACAGGTCGAGACCGTGCCATCGATGTCAACCTGTAACCCCATAGGAGGAGCTTTGGAAGCCGGAGCTTCCCGCCGGGGTTGTTTGGCTGGGGCAGGGTCCTCAGGGTCAAGCCCGCAGGCATCTCGATACTTAGAGGGAGATTTGCCCTTTGAGGGCCTGCCAGAGGAATGTTTGGTTACCTGAGATCCATCAGGAGAGGAAGACCTGGAAGATGTCGATGCTGGAGTATCTGTGGAAAACAGCATATGAACTTGGCTGCTCGGTTCTGTAAGCCACGTTTAGACATCAGAGAACAGGACTGGCAATCCGGAATGGAGTGGTCAGGCCCCAAACATTTAAGACACCATTCATGTGTGTCGGTAACCGAGATGGTACCGCTACACTTGGTGCATTTTTTAAAACCAGAAGCTGGTTTTTCCATGAGGGAAAATTGTTCTCTAGGCCTGGGGCCTAAAGAGAGAAAATTTCACCAAGTAGTGAAAAGAAAAATAATTTTTTTTTTTTTTTGAAAAGTAAAAAGAAACAAGACCGGCGGTACCGGTCCGGTAGCGGGGAAGGCAGACACGCGGCCAAAGAAACAAATTAAAATAAGAACTTCTTCAGCGGTGACAGGAACACGACCTGCTGGCTCCGCGGAAAAGAAGAACTGAGGAGAGTTGGTCAGAAAGATGGGAAGGCAGCGCGCATGCGCTGTGGGAGGCTCCCAAAAGCTTTCTTCTGGGAAGCTGGGGAGCTTTCCCACGCAGGCTCCGTCGATACCGACGTACCCATATGTGAGGACTTATTCCTGCTTGTTCTTGGAGATAGATCTTTCTTATAAAACAGTTGCAAATTAAACAACTCAATGTACTTGACGTATTCAGCTTCCACAAATGGGCTAGACTCTGCAACACACTATAGTTCCAATGTACATCCCCGGTACCATCAAGACGTTTCATAACACTTTCTTCAGGGGACCGCTAAAACCCTTCCGATAATGCTGCCCATGTTTCCTCACTAAACGGCTCTCCGCAATGCACTTCAGTGACTGCTATATTCTGCCGCACCAAACAAAAACGCTGCGTGTATGCCTTAGCAGCAGTGCTCTATATGTACTGAGACCTCTTGAGTTGTTCCTGATCCTTTACAGTGGTTAAATTGAACGATATTTTTTTCTAAGTGTGAAATTACTACATGTGACAATCACTAGACTAAGGGATTTTTTTTTTTTTTTTTTAAAGTGCCTTCAAGTCAATGCTGACTCCTGGCGACCCAGCAACTCTTTGGTTTTCTTGGCAAGGTATGACTGGAAGTAGATTGTCAGGCCTTTTCTTCTGAGGCAGTGGAGGGTAAAGTGACTTGCCTAAGGCCACAAAGGGTGCCAGCGGGAACTGAGCCCAGATCTCCTGGGGTCAGGCTAAGGGATAGAGCGAGTAGTCTCCAGGACTTGTTGACTGTCTGAAACAGCTTCCTGTGCGAGCTTTTTGCATGGTGAATTGTTTGAGAAATAAGCTTTCTTGGCCTCAGTGGTAGTCCTATGGTAGCATACCTGTCACCTGCAGTCAGGACCATACTAAGTTAGAAATGCGCCCTGTGCAACTAATGAATCTGGTGCTCCAGTCACGTCCTGTAGCTCACTCTGAGCTTCCTGAGTGCCCAGTGGTGATATCAATGCCCCTTCTGTACTTGCACCCTGTGCTGTTATACCACTTATACAGCCCTTGATACGGCCTTGCCTACAGTCATTTCTTTCAGACTGCAGCGCTGATTTCTGCCACTTACATTCTAATCTTCCACCAGCTTGTTTTAGTTCTCTCAGTTCTAGTGTAAGCTAAGGACTAGGTTTTGGATTTCTGATTTAGTAGATTTTCAGGTGGCAATAGCATTGATAATGTCACTGGAACACAGTTCAAAATACTCTTACACCCTGGTTAGCTGTATCAGACTTCTTGAAGGTATTTAAAGAGGTCTTCTGAGTTGATGTGAGTAGATAGGACTCTCTACTTTTCCTAGAGAGGAGTGGCTGTAGTTCAAACTCCACCATATGATGATCTGACCGAGAAAGCTGGATGTTGTTAAGAGCTCTTGTAGAAGTTGATGTGGAGAGCGCGTACCAGGTTAGGTATGCGTCTCATAGTGTGAGCTGGTCTGTCAATTAACTGGGTTAAGCCCAAGTCCTTCTCAGAGCTCAAGCAGTAAGTGCAGAGACCAACTCTCAATCATTCATATAGATGTTGAAGTCACCAAGGACTAGGGTCCTAGGGAATGCCAGCATTAATCTCCAAACTTAGTTCTGTGCCCAATGAAGAACATCAGGAAAATCCTTCATGTAAAGTGGGTACCAGTGGAGGAGATATTGTAGAGGGGACTCCACTAGGCAAGCCAAGGGGTCACTGCCCTTTAGGGAGCCCCAGAAGGCAAACCTATGCCACTTTAAGGCATAAGATCACCTGGTGGAATCCTTGCGTGATGCAAGGAGGATATCTTTGACCTCCTATGGCAGGTTGAGGTCAACGAGCACTAGTCCTTCAGCTGCCATGCTGTGAGGCATAGGGAGTGGAGATTGGGATGAAGAGCATCCTTTGGTCCTGAGAAAGGAGTCTGGGCGCACATCTGAGGCTGAGAGGTTGAGTCTGCAGAAGGCGAAGAAGCAGAGGAAACTATGGTTGATGGGGACAAAAAGGACTATGAGGATCATGGAGCCCTTATTGGCCTGTAGCTTGAACAGCATTTTGGGTATGAAGGGGATGGGAGGGAATGCATAGAGCAGATCATCTCCCCAATGGAGAAGGAAGGTGTCCGGGGTATGTTGGTGCAGTGGTGGAAGTCTGAAGCAGAAGAGTTGAAGTTGTGTGTTCTGCGGCGTGGCAAAGAGATCTATGAGTGGGTTTCCCATGTTCAGAAGTTCCAAGCAGTCTCCTGATGTAAGGTCTACTCATGTGGATGAAGGATACAGCTTAGTCTGTCCGCAAGGATCTAGAGTTTGCCCGGGAGGTACACTGCCCTGAGGTGAATGCCCTGAGGTGAATGCCTGTGTGCAATGGCAAAGGACTACAGGCGAAGCGCTTCCTTGCATAGGGGATAGGACCCCGAACCCCCGTTTCTTCACACAGAACATGGCAACCTGGTTGTCCATCCTGACTACGACATGTTGCCCCAAATGCTGGGGATGAAAATCCCAAGGTCATTTGTCAGTGCCTATAGTTCTAGGAGGTCGATCTGAAGAGTAGATTCCTGTTGTGTCCACAGCTGTAGTGTGTTTAGGTCATTTAGATGTGCTTCCCAACCCAGCTTGGAGGCATCCCTTGTCAGGGTGCACTGAGGTGGAGGCATCTGAAATGGTGACCCACCGAGTAGGTTCTTTGGAGAACACTATCACTAAAGAAACTTGATAAGTTAAGGGGTGATATAGATCTTGTCTCAGAAACTCCCCTTTGCTTGCATCCATTGAGAAGACAGAGTCCATTGTTGCATGTGTAATCAAGCATAGGGGATGACCTGGACTGTGGAGGCCATATGTCCCAACAGATGTAGCATCTCTTGAGCTGTTGCGTGGCTTTGCTGTTGCATTCCTTTGACCAGCTCAATGAGATGGGCAGAGAGATCTTGCGGAAGAAAAGCTTGGGTCTGTTGAGTGTCTAAATATGCTCCAATGAACTCCAGATGTTGGGTTGCAGCAAGGTGAGACTTTGGGAAGTTTAAGACAAATCCCAGATGCTGGAGCACTATGATGGTGTGATGAAGAGAGAGTTTTACCTCCTGAGGGGAATCTCCCCTGATGAGCCAGTCGTCTAAGTAAGGGAAGACGAAGACCCCCAAAGTGCGGCGATAGGCAGTGACTACTGCCATGCATTTTGTGAATACTCATGGTGCAGAGGCTAAGCCGAAGAGCAGCACCCAGCATTAGTAATGGTTTCCTTGAAACATGAAAGGTAGATACCATCTGTGCAGGGGATGGACTAATACATGCATGTAAGCCTCTTTTAGGTCTAGTAAACATAACCAATCGTGCCTCTGAAGGTATGGAAGAGCTCCCAGGGGAAATCATTTTGAATTTTTTCTTGGAACAGGAAGTTATTTAGGTTTCTGAGATCCAAGATGGGCCTGAATCATCCTGTTCTTTGGGATGAGAAAATATGGAGAGTAGAAGCTCATCCTTGCTTGAGGAGGAGGAACTCTTTCTATGGCACCTGGAACAACAGGGTAGACATCTCTTCTCTTAAGAGAGTTCTTTGAAGGGGATGAGCGGGACAGTCCCCTGTGAAGCTGGTGGGGGGTAACGTTTGTCAGACGGCTGCCTGGGTGAGAATCTTCACAGTCTTGGCAAGTGCATATATCTATATGATTTGCAAGGGATTGTGGGCAATGCAGTTCATTCACACCAGACACAGCTGCTGACAATAATTTAGTGCTCAAGTGTTAAAGCCAATAAGATATTTATTTATGGGGTTATTTCTCCCAACACAGATATGCTTGGTAGCACATAAATCAGGTTACTTGCTTTCAGTGTTAAACTTGAAAAAAACAAAATCAGGAAAACAACCTTTAAACTTGTCAGGCAATTAAAGCAAAAGAAATAAGGCACTAGCTAATGTTTTCTTAGCATGTATCAAACAAACGAAAAGCCACAAAGAAAGAAAAAAACTGTTCTTTTCAGGTTAACTTCTGATAACTTCCCACATAGATTCAGAAGTGATTCTCTCCTAGCTCACAAGCAATTAGGTAAGGCTCAATTGTTAGCAGTTATCCAGCTGAAACCCCTTAGCTGGCTTGCTTTCTACTGTGTGGGTCAAATCCTGCTTCAGGAGCTTTTCTGAGTAGATTAAAGAACAAGTTTGTATTTCTTTGTGATGGTTGCTGTACTTTATAACAGAAAATCACCAAAGGAGTTTAGACAGAGAGCAGTCCATGTAAACAGAATCTTCATCTGCTATTATTCCCCCTTCTTCAACAAGCATGGGTTCAATATCATGGATTGGCACAGATGAATCTCTCAATGGAGCACTTTCAGGAGAATACTTGTTTCCCTGCTGTCTTTCAAGGTTATAGCTAGGGCATAGATCAGTGTTCATACCTGAGCTTCCATTCCTGTTACAGTTCCTCTCTATATAGCCTGGCCAGTATGTAGTCCAGTTCTTATGTCCAGCCTTCCAATCCAGATCCCTGGACACTGGATCTCTCTTCACATACCTTCTGGCACGGGTCTTAGGGTCCCTTCCACGTGCAGCCATTTCTCTCACAGGTATCGTCTGGAGATTCCTAGCTCTGCAGCACCATTCCTCTGGCTTTCCCCAGTCCAATGGTGTATGCTGGCCCTTGGAATGCCTCCCAGTATACGTACTGCTCTGGACTCTTCTAGACCTCTCAAAGGCTTTTCTCCTTTTTCTTCCAAAGGGTTTCTTTCCCTCTGTCCGTCCGGTTTGGCTTCTGCTTCTGAGGATCCTCCTGATGATGAAGATGATCAAGCTCAAGCTGCTTCTCAGGATAATGAGGATGATGATCTGTAGAATAAACTCTACCCTTATTCTGCCTTGATGAGTGCTCCTCCCTAACACAGCGCAGCTGTGCTGAATCAGGCCCTGCCCTTTGAGATGAGTGCTTAGGGATTACCTCATAGCCCTCCTGATTGAGCACACGTTTCCCCACTTCAGCTCCTCTAATGGCTGTTGGAAACCTGGTGCATTCTGGGACTGGTAGTCTTTTATGGGAAAATTCTGTTTTCTTATTTCTACCAGAACTGACAGGTTGCTTGTTCAGAGACACTTCACCTTTTCTATAGCTCCTTCCTGAGCTATGATAAGCTTCCTTATCACAAGTTTCAAAGTGAAGCAGATACTCCCTTTGGACAAAGTTGATTCCACTGTTGTGAAGTTATGAGGTGCCATGTGTGAGCATAAGAACAGGGTCTGCCTGCTATGTGGAGGGGCTGGGGACCATCCAGAGGCAAAGTGGCAATGCTCTCTAGGAAGGAGTCAAAAACTAGGTGCAGGTTGTACCTGAGCCATTAGTTGAGGCTTAGGAGCCTTGGGCTTTTTGAGT
Source organism: Ichthyophis bannanicus (assembly GCA_033557465.1). Lineage (NCBI taxonomy): Eukaryota > Metazoa > Chordata > Amphibia > Gymnophiona > Ichthyophiidae > Ichthyophis > Ichthyophis bannanicus. The sequence continues at coordinate 409,063,030 of CM066037.1, forward strand.
TGGCAAAGGCCCTGCTGCCGCTGTTGAGGATGCTGAGGCTGGAAGGCAGCTGAAGGTGGATAGGAAGGATAATCTCTTCTTAGACTAGAAAGGTTTCTTGAAAAGAACGTTCCTTTTGGAGGGGTCAAATGTCTATCTGGAAAGGCATTTGAGGGTGAGATCATCTGTCTCAATCTCCCTGTTTTTTTTCTCTCCAATCTTTGCCAAAAAAGGTTTTCTCCCATACATGGGATATTGGCCAGCTTGTCCTGGACCCACTGTTCGAGATATGATACTTGTAACCAGGCCATCCTGAGAGCCCCAATGCAGACTGTTAAAGCTTTGCTTGTTGACTCAAAGGAATCAATTTAGAAGTATTTTGGCCTTGCTTGATGAGTGTTTGGAATGCACTCTATCAGGAAGCAAGGGGACAAACGTCTCCAGATCCCTGGTGACATTTTTTAGAAACATGCCCATATATAGTATGTTGGAGTTTATTATGGAGGCCAACATGCATGCCTGAAAGCATCAACACCCAAAAGCAATAAATGTCCTTTATTTATTTATTTTTCTATACCGCACTCTTTGGTATCAGCTCGGTTTACAAACAACATCAACTTTGTTCAGACACAGGTAAACGTCCATGCTGGACTTACAGAAAACAAGGTTATTCAACTTGGATTAACTGGGTCAACTATATACAAGATCTGGGTTAAAGGTATTTTACATATTTTAGGTAGTTATATACATGCGCTAGTTGGGGTTTGAGTGTGCTATCGTGGCATAGAGGGTGCGTGCATAGTAGGGAGCTTGGTGTATGTATCTTGGTGACTGCAGTTAGGTGGTTGTTGTGTGATGCCATAATGCTGCAGGAAGAGGTGATGTTTCAGCACCTTCCTGAACTGTGTAAGGTCGGTAATTGCCCGAATGTCAGGCGGTAGCGCATTCCAATACGTAGGGGCATAGAACATGAAGGCTCTCTTTCTTGTTGCTTGCAGGAATTTTGTAATCTTGCTAGGGATACATAGGGTATTGGCTGAGACCAATCTTCTAGTTCTATCTGAGGGAGTGGGAAGAATGAGATCTGAGATGGACGTAGAGGTAAGTCCGTTGATAGCCCTGAAGGTCATTAGTAGGATCCTGAAGATGAGTCTACAGTAGACTGGAAGCCAGTGTAGCTGCTTCAAGATTGGTGTTATGTGCTCCCTCATGGTTGCACCTTGTAATGTTCTGGCTGCCACATTCATAGCCAGCTGAATTGGGTACAGCGTGTTTTTCGGTAGACCCTGTAGGATGGCGTTGGCGAAGTCGAAGTGGGGGATGACTAAGGCTTGGAAGATTGTCCTAAAGTCATCTGGTTCCAGGAGGGGGCGTAGGTGCCGGATTGTCCGGATCTTGAAGTATACTGCCTTGACAGTGTTGCTTATATGTGTTTTCATATCCAACTGTTGACCGAGTGTTACGCCCAAGTAGCGGATTGTGTGCTTGCTTTGGAGTTCGGTGCCTCTTACTTTTAGTGTTGCTGGCGGAACAAATGACTGGTCCCTGGTGATGAACAGAGCCTCTGTTTTTCTTGGGATTTATCCTGAGGTTTTGGGATTGAAGCCAGTCAGTTATGGCGTCAAAGCAAGCGGTTAATGTTGAGAAATCTGGCTGGTTGGTTGTAAATGGCATGTATAGTAGCACGTCATCAGCGTATATAAGGCAAGAGGTATGGATGAGTGATTTTTATTGAGCTCTTTATTCGGCGCATCGCCAATTCCACCACTATGGAGTGATGGAGGAGCTGAGGCATTTGGAAGCCTGGACACTCTGGAACTCTGTACATGGTATCAAGCCTCTTGCTGACAGGTGGAATCGTGAGAGGAGCCTTCCATATGCTCAGCATAAGATCTTGTAAGATGTGATGCACCGGTAAAATAGCCGCTTCTTTGAGTGTGGGAGGGTACTGGAGTATCTTCAATTTGTCTACCCTCATTTCCTTCTTAGAGGCCACTGTGATGGCCAGTCCTGCTGCCATGTTATGTATGAAGTTTTTGAAATACATCTCTTCTAGTGGGGGCCTGCGCTGTTATTGTGGGAGACGAAGGGTCTGAAGGGATGTCTGGAAGTTCCTGGGAATTCAGTGAGCCCTCATCAGAATCAGAAGTGGAAATGGAGACTGGCAAAAAAGTTGAAGTATCGGCCTCTTTGTCATTTGTTGGCACAAAGGACAAGAATGTGGTAAATGGTCAAGGCCCAAACAAACATACATTTTAGACACCAGTCATGTTTATCTGTGACTGATATGGTACCAGCACATTTGGTACATTTCTTAAAACCACTAGTAGGTTTTTCCATTTTAAAAGTGTTCTACAGAACTGAAGGATATGGAGGCCTAAGGCCTAGTGAGAAGTGAAACCTGCAGGAAAAGAAATGAAAATTAAAAAAGAAATTTATAACTAAAAAAGAAAATCAGGACTGCTTCAGAAGCAGTGTGGACAAAGGCAGAGCATGGTATTTCACCAAAAAAGGAAAATATTTTTGGCAGTGGCAGGAATGTAGAACTTGCTGGCTCCGCAGGAAACAAAGAACTGAGGAGAAGAGTTGGGAAGGCGGTAAGGCAGGCAACCAGGTGCAAGTGGAAAGCACAGTTACTTACCTGTAACAGGTGATCTCTGGGAACAGCAGGAATAAGTCTTCACATATGGGTACGTCGGTACCGACTGAGTCTGCGCGCGAACGCTTCCCAGCATCCAATCAGAATGCTTCCCAGCATCCAATCAGAACGCGTTTGGAAGCATCCCAACATGCCTGCGTGCTGCCTTCCCACCTTTCCCAACTGCCTCTCCTCAGTTAAGTTTTAAAGCTGAGGCAAAGAGAGAGAGCAAGAAAGGGAAAAATAGAGATAGAGAAATGCAACTCCTAGGGGAGATGGGTGGGTTGTGAAGACTTATTCCTGCTGTTCCCAGAGATCACCTGTTACAGGTAAGTAAATGTGCTATCTCCAGGAACAAGCAGGAATGAATCTTCACATATGGGGACTCCCAAGCTGAGATGCCCAGAGGGAGTCCTAGCATGTTGCGAATCTAGAAAGAGCAATGCTACTCCTCAGAACCTCAGGCATCCTGGGGATGGAGGGTAGGAGTTGAATTACAGAAAGGTGCTGTGGAACAGCTGGACTTAGAATAGGACTTCTATAGAGAGCATTTATTAGTAAAATATTGAGTGCAATATTCTAATATGGGCCTCCCTTGGTGGCATTGAAAAAAGTCTATTGAGGTTCATATGGATCTATTAAAAGAGCCAGTAGAAGATCCTCAAGGAGTACCTCACTGAGAAGTAGAGGTAATAACTAGAAAAAACAAGTGGAGGTCAGAACCCTTCAGGGTGAGAAATAGCCCCAGGGGAAACTGGGGTAGTATAAAGAGGTAGGGCTTCAGCGGAAAACGCAGAAGGTACTATTAGACAAAGCTTAAGCTCTTTTGGCCCAAGAACAGTACAATCCTAGGACCAAAAGGAAAAAGGGTCTGACCCATCTGGACTGGCAATGGAATTAGTCCATGTAGGAGAGAAAGAGTATGGAAGACCCCTGTATCTGATAAGAAAGTAAGGACAGACTTAAGAAGCGTTAAGCTTTAGATTAACTGAAAATCCACAATGTCTTTCCTAAATGGGGTCAATTAGGAAAGAAAAAAGGGTACATGGAGAGCTTCAGAGCTACCTAACCCTGAAAGGTTATGGTAAGAAAAAAATCTGCTAATTACCACAGGGAGTGGTTGTATGTATAGAACCCTAAGCATGCTGGCACAGCATTGATAGGGGTAGTGCCCATCTGTCAGGGTCATATAGGAATATATGGATATCTCAACCGATATATATGTAGATATACACATAGAATATTAGAATATTGCACTCAATATTTTACTAATAAATGCCCTCTATAAGTCCTATTCTAAGTCCAGCTGTTCCACAGCACCTTTCTGTAATTCAACTCCTACCCTCCATCCCCAGGATGCCTGAGGTTCTGAGGAGTATAGATAGATAGACATGGGCAGAAGATTATATATATATATATATATATATATATAGGCATGTCTCCAGGTATGTGGATGGAGAGATGCCTATATAACTAGATCCCCCTAGGAATATGGGGAGAGAGAAAGATTCATCTAATAGCAAGAAGGGTGATACCTGCTTGAATAGATGCATAGAGAATCTTCTTTCCCTGGTTATGACTGACAGAGTCAGAGGAGTGGTCTCCCTGACAAGAAGGAGTCTAGATTCCTTTCAGAATTCGAGCTCTTGAATAACCAGGATGGCCTACGTGAAAAATGCAGAGGATAACTTCAGTCTGCAGGCAGCAAGTCCAGATCTCTCCAGAACTGCAGTATGGTGAATGGATAGAGGGCGCCAGTGGAATAAGATACCATAGTGACCCGCCTATAAGGGCAAGATGGGTATCAGGCGTCCTTGAGCTGCCACTGAAAGAAAACTATCTCTGGCGAGAAGTCCAAAAGAGATATGGGCCAAGCCAGGGAATTGGCCATTCTTTAGGTTTTCACGTGATGAAAGGCCTGTGTCTTATGTCTCAAAAGAGATTTTAGATGAGATGGTAAGGGTAGGGACCACCTACCAGTCATGAGAACATGACTGGGGAAACCCTTCCTAACCATCTGGGGTTATCTGCTAGGCAAGATACTAATGCTCTCTAGCAAGGGCCCATAGTGCAAAGCTACTCTGTAGAGTTGCAGAGAGCATGCTGCAGGTTGGTTAGAAGAAAAAACTGGCTGTTTAAAGCCAGTGGGTAACAAACTATTCTGCCAAGGATAAGGGGGCGAAGAATAGAAGTTAACCAACCAGACTGTGAAAATAGGGTTTCCAAACAAGGTTGATACCTGTTTGGGGTTTAGCACCGGGGCTAGAAGGATTGCTGGTGGAGGAGAAACCCTGGTTGTGTGGTGAACAGAACCAGTGGCTTAACCACTAGGAATTGCTGCATCTGCAGCAACTACCAGGGCAGCGGAAATTTTTTTTTCCTCTTTTTTTATTTTTTTTTTAAGATTGGGAAAAAGAAACAGACATAGTAGGAGTGGTGAGACTTCCTATTGTCTGACGAGATGCCCTAAGGTAATAAAAGGGGGAGACAACTCTGGAAGGGAGAATCCCCCTGTGGAATAGGTAGAGGACCATAGGGGCTTACCAGTGTAATAGAGCCACTCTTACAAACCGAATGTTGTAGTAAGAGGGAAGTAAGACAGAGTTCAAGGAGACTGACTATGCAGTAAGTCTCTGAAAGGTAAGATGATACATGCTAGTACAGGGAAAAAACTCTTATTGATAGTTGTCACTTTTCTTTTCCCAGAAAAGGAAGAGAAACCTGTTAACTATGGGCATGATCATCATAAAGACTCTTAGAGTAAAGCACAGTTACTTACCTGTAACAGGTGATCTCTGGGAACAGCAGGAATAAGTCTTCACATATGGGTATGTCGGTACCGACGGAGCCTGCGCGGGAATGCTCCCCAGCTTCCCAAAAAGGAAAGCTTTTGGGAGCATCCCACAGCGCCTGCGCACTGTCTTCCCGCCTTTCCTAACCGCCTCTCCCCAGTTCTAGTTTTAAAGCCAAGACAAAGAGAGAGAGAGGAAAGGAAAGATAGATAGAGAGATACAACTCCAAGGGGAGGTGGGTGGGTTGTGAAGACTTATTCCTGCTGTTCCCAGAGATCACCTGTTACAAGTAAGTAACTGTGCTATCTCCAGGAACAAGCAGGAATGAGTCTTCACATATGGGGACTCCCTAGCTAGAGATCCCCAAGGTGATGAGACCCTGAGAAGGGCTCTACCTCCTCCTATGGATCTCAGGCATCCATCCAGGGAAGGAGGGCAGGTGTTGATTAAGAATGGAACAGGTGTTTGAGAACAGCCTGACCAAACAAGGCATCCCGGCGGGAGTCCTTGTCCAAACAGTAATGGGCTGTGAAGGTATGAACCGAGGCCCAGGTGGCCGCTCGACAGATCTGGTCGATGGACACAGAATTTAGATGAGCCATAGAAGTGGCCATGGCCCTCACATTGTGAGCTGTGACATAGCCCTCCAGAGAAAGGTTTTTACTCTGGTAGGCGAAAGAGATACACTGAGCAATCCAATTGGACAGTGTCCTCTTAGAGACTGGAAGTCCTAAATGAGAGGGATCAAAAGCAAAGAGTTGAGAAGACTTTCTATGTTGCTGTGTCCTTTGTAAGTAAAAGGCAAGAGCCCTCTTACAATCCAGGGTATGAAGATTTCTCTCTGCACTTGATGCATGAGGACCTGGAAAAAAGACAGGTAAATACACCTCTTGATTAAGATGAAAAGGTGAGACCACTTTAGGCATAAAGTGTGGATTGGTCCTAAGGACTACCTTATCATGATGGAACCTTGTATAAGGTGGATTAGCCACTGAGGCCTGCAGTTCACTGATGCGGCGAGCTGAGGTGACTGCAATGAGGAAAACAACCTTCCAGGAAAGAAATTTCAAGGTGGTGGCGGCTAAGGGTTCAAAAGGTGGCTTCATAAGCTGACCAAGAACCAGATTTAAGTCCCATGCCACCGGAGGAGGCCTAATGGGAGGCTTAGTTAAAGCTAGGCCTCTCATGAATCTTGCAATAAGAGGATAAGTGGAGATAGGCTGTCCATTGATAGGCTTAAGGGATGCTGCAATAGCACTCAAATGGACCCTTACTGAATTCGTCTTAAGGCCTGCATTGGAGAGATGCAGGAGATATTCCAATAGAGAATTCAAAGGTAGTGCTAGAGGGTCAAGACCCTTCTCAGCACACCAAATGGAAAACCTTTTCCATTTAAAAGCATAGGAACGTCTAGTTGAAGGTTTTCTGGAAGCATGGAGGATGTCCTTCACTTGAGAAAGATTCCAACCTTGAAGGTCTAGGCCTTCAGCAACCAAGCTCTGAGGTGAAGGGACTTGGGGTTTGGGTGCCACAAAGTCCCCTCCTCCTGAGACAGAAGGTCTGGAGCAGCTCCCAAGTCTAGGGAGGGAGCCTGAGAGAGATGTAGAAGTAGAGGGTACCACACTTGGCGTGGCCAGCGTGGAGCTATGAGGATCATAGATCCTTGATCCCTCTGGAGCTTGAACAGAGTCTTGGGAATTAAAGGAATGGGTGGAAAGGCATACAGGAAGTCTTGACCCCAGTGAAGGAGGAAGGCATCCTTGGCCTGAACTCCCTGACACGGAATTCTGGAACAGAACCGGGGAAGTTTGGCATTCCACGGACTTGCAAAGAGGTCTATGTCCGGGGTTCCCCACTCCTGAAAGATTCTGAGTACTTGGTCCATGTGCAGGGACCATTCGTGTGGAAGCAGAACTCGACTGAGTCTGTCTGCCCAAGAGTTTTAGATTCCTGGAAGGTATACGGCCAGGAGATGGATTTGATGCTCTCTGGCGAAGGCCCGCAATCTTAAAGCTTCGTTGCAAAGCGACAGAGAGCCAGTTCCTCCTTGCTTGTTTATGTAAAACATTGCTACTTGATTGTCCGTATGAATGAGGACTGTCTTGTAGCTGAGCAGGGTATGGAAGACCTTGAGAGCTAGAAAAACTGCTCGGAGCTCCAAGTGGTTGATATAAAGATAGGTCTCCTGTGGAGAGCAAGTGCCTTGAGTGGAGAGGTCTTTGCAGATGAGCTCCCCAACCTGTTTGGGAGGCATCTGTTGTGAGGGTTGCCTGGGGTAACAACTGCTGGAAGAGGGACCCCAGCAACAGATTTTGGGTGGATTTCCACCACTGGAGAGACCAAAAAAGGCGCCTGGAGGTTGCTATTTTGTCTGACAGAGCACCTGATGCTCGAGTCCACTGGGTGGACAAATTCCATTGAGCTGCTCTCATGTGAAGGTGAGCATAGGGGACCACATGCACTGTGGATGCCATGTGGCCTAGCAGTTGCAGCATCTCCCGGGCAGTTAAATGGCTCTTTGACTGAATCTGGGAGGCTAACTGCACTAGGCATAGGCAACAGGCCTGAGGAAGATAGGCCCTTGCAGTGGTAGTATCTAACCAGGCCCCTATGAACTCTAGGGACTGAGTAGGGGTGAGCTGAAACTTTGGGATGTTTACCACAAGTCCCAGATACTGGAGAATGCGCCTTGTGCGGTCTAGGGAAATCTGGGCCTCTGACTGAGATGGAGCTCAGATGAGCCAGTCGTCCAGGTATGGGAATACAAATATTCCCATAGTGCATAGAAATGCAGCTACTACTGCCATGCATTTGGTGAACACTCTTGGAGCAGAGGCCAGACCGAAAGGAAGCACCCTGTATTGGTAATGCTTTCCTTGGAAAAGAAAACGGAGGAACCTTCTGTGAGAAGGATGGATGAGGACATGTGTGTATGCATCCTTGAGATCTAGAGAACAAAGCCAATCCTGACTCTGAAGGTATGGAAGGAGAGTGCCCAGAGAAAGCATCTTGAATTTTTCCTTATATAGGAATTTGTTCAATTCTCTGATATCTAATATGGGTCTGTGGCCCCCTGTTTTCTTTGGGATGAGAAAATACGGGGAGTAAAACCCTGACCCTTGTTGAGGAAGAGGTACTTCTATTGCCCCTTGGGCAAGAAGGGTAGCCACCTCCTGACCTAGAAGGTCGAGAAGAGATGTTGGAGAATTGAAGTGCCTCACCATGGTGTGAGGAGGAAGGTTTGAGAAATGAAGTTTGTAGCCCTCCCTTATGATGGAGAGGGTCCATTGCTCTGTTGTAATTTGCACCCATCTGGGGACAAAATGAGCTAACCTTCCTGGAATGGTGAGAGGCTCTGGCTGTTTTAGAGCCAGAAAGGCTAAGTTCTCTAGCATCAAGTCAAAAACCCTGAGGAGGTTGGGACTGCTGAGTTGCAGCAGCCCCTGTAGACTTAGGCCTGGCCTGTTTAGGTTGCTGACGCTTTGTAGCAAAGCGACCTGTAGATGATTGTTGGCCAGAAGTAGAAGGGAATCTGTCCTTTTTGAAAAAATAATTCTTGAAAGGTTTTTTCTTGGCAGGAATGGAGGTTGACTTTGAAAGTCTATCCAGAGCAAAATTTTCTGCATCCATTTGAGTGGCCTTTATTTGCCACTCTTTGCCAAACAGATTTTCACCTGTACAGGGGAGATTTCCTAAACCATCTTGGACCCAAGGTTCTAAATCAGAAGCTTGGAGCCAAGCAATTCTGCGAGCAGCTATGGCAATGGCCGAAGCTCTGCTGGCACCTTCAAAAGGAGTCAAAGGCTGCACGGTTGGAAAACTTTGAAACGTCCTGAGTATGCTTGAGCCAAAGAAGGAATTCTTCCCTTTTATCCTCTGGAAGAAAAGGGAGGAAAGTGTGCAGTTTATCTGCAACTTCTTTTAGAAACATACCCATGTAAAGACTATAGGAGTTTATTCTGGCAATGAGCATACTGGCTTGGAAGATTTTCCTATCAAAAGCATCCAAGGTCCTGCATTCTCTTCCTGGAGGGGCAGAGGAGTGTCTTTTTGCACTCTTTATCCTTTTCCTAGCTGACTGCACCACAATAGAATGGTGGGGAAGCTGTGTTTTATGAAAACCAGGACAAGGAGGGACACGGTACATAGTGTCCAATCTTCGAGAATGAGGAGAGATAGTGAGAGGAGTCTCCCATAAGTCAATCATGTGCTCATAAAGAATCTCATGAATTGGCAAGGTGACTGCCTCCTTAGGAGCCTTAGAATAACCTAAAATATCCAGTTTTTTAGCTCTAGGCTCTGATTCAGAGGTTACTGAAATAGAGAGTCCTTTAGTCACTTCTTTTATGAAGTCTTGAAAGGATAAGTCCTCTGGAGGAGACATTCTTCTTTTTGGAGAAGGTGGCTCTTCAGGAAGGGCTATGGATACTTCAGCAGACTCCTCTGATGTATCAAAATCATCAGAGGAATCAAAATATCGCCTGTCAGGGTGCTCTTCTAAAGCTCGGTACGCGTATCGAGCGGTATCGACATCGGGCATCGTCGGTACCGACGAGTATCCCTGGACAGGGAACCGCTGCAGTCGGCATCCTGGTCGATGTCGATGCAGTCGGTACCGGTACCGGCGCTGGTGCCGGTACCGGAGCAGATACTGACAACGGGGTTTGTTGGGGTATCAGCGGGGTCGCAGCTTGAATGAAGGCCGTGATAGCCTGCTGCATGGATAGAACATTGTGATCCATCAACGCCATGAATGCCTGGAATTCGGTACCGGAAGGTTGCGCCGGTACCCCAGAGCATTCTAACAGGTGATCGGTCGAGGCCGTGCCATCGATGTCAACCAGTAACCCCATAGGTGGAGCTTTGGAAGCCGGAGCTTCCCGCCGGGGTTGTTTTGCCGGTGCAGGATCCTCGAGGGCAAGCCCGGAGGCATCTCGATGCTTGGAAGGAGATATACCCTTCGAGGACCGGCTGGATTTATGTTTGGTTACCTGAGATCCATGGGAGGAGGAAGAAGCCCTGGAAGACGTCGATGCCACTGAAACTGCATCAGAGGGAAACAGCACATGGAGCTTGGCTGCTCGCTTCTGTAAGCCTCGTTTAGACATCAAAGAGCAGGACGGACAATCCGGAATGGAGTGTTCAGGACCCAAACATTTAAGACACCATTCATGGGTGTCAGTAACAGAGATAGTACTGCTGCACTTAGTGCATTTTTTAAACCCGGAGGCTTGTTTTTCTATGAGGCAAAATTCTTTGTGAGGCCTAAGGCCCAAAAGAAGAAAAAAAACACACTAAGTGAGGGAAAAATAGGTTTTGTTTTTTTTTTATAAAAAAAGAAAGAAAAGACCGGCGGTACCGGTCCAAAGTCGGGGGAGGCAGACGCGCGACCAAAGAAATAAAATAAAACAAAGAACTTCTTCAGCGGTGACAGGAACACGACCTGCTGGCTCCGCGGCAAAGACGAACTGGGGAGAGGCGGTTAGGAAAGGCGGGAAGGCAGCGCGCAGGCGCTGTGGGATGCTCCCAAAAGCTTTCCTTTTTGGGAAGCTGGGGAGCGTTCCCATGCAGGCTCCGTCGGTACTGACGTACCCATATGTGAAGACTCATTCCTGCTTGTTCCTGGAGATAAGAAAGGATGTCTCGTGAAGAGAGATCCAGGAAAGGTTAGGATGAAATTAGTGCAGATGCTGCAAGTGAAAAGAAGCAGACTGCAACTCAGATCATCATTACCTCTCCTGGTTGATGGTTAATCTGAAACCCTGCGACTGCTGGGTTTGCTGAACCTATTGAGGTTGTGGTTTCCTCAGACCAGGGCGATGTTTCCCTTGTTTGGGAACATCTGTATGATGGGCAGAAGATAGATAAAACTTTTTCCCCCTAGGGGAAGAAAGCTTGGTAGGACATTTCCTACCAACTGGGAAAGAGGAAGGCTTAGAACAGCCTCTGGAAACAGGAATGTCAGTGGTTAACTGAGCAACTTGGAGTAAAAACTCCTTGTTAAAGAGATTTTCTCCAGTGCATGGAGTATTTCCCAGTCTCTCTTGTGCCCATTTGTCCAAGTCTGAAACTTAGAGCCAGGCTTTACGTCGTGCCCCTATAGCTATAGCAGAAGTTCTGCTAACAGACTCAAAGGAGTCTAGGGAAGCACGAGTAAGGAACCTAGAGATATTTTGAGCATGACTAACCAGTAAGGAATAGTCTGCTCTTTTGGGCTCTTGAAGAAAAGGAGTCAAAAACAGTGATTTCTTTGTGACCTCTTCAAGAGATAATCCCATATAGAAAATATATGAGAGAATTCTTGCTGAAAGCATGGATGCCTGGAAGGTTTGGCGTCCAAAGGCATCTAAAGTCTTAGACTCACGACCTGGCGGATAAGAAGAGTGCTTTTTAGTACTCTTAATATGCCTCATTGCTGATTCTACAACAATGGAATGATGAGGAAGTTGAGTCTTTTGAAAACCTGGAGAGGGGAGCACCTGATATAGAAGATCAGTTGCCCTAGAAGGTGGGGGTACCGTTAAAGGAGCTTCCCACATTCGTAAGAGGAGATCCTGCAAGGACTGATGCAAAGGAAGCATGATGTTCTCCTTTGCACTCCCAGGAATGTACAGGGATTCTGTATTCCCTTGTGTAGGATCTTGTCCAGGTATAGAAATGGCAAGTGATTTTGCCATATCCAGCAGAAAAGCTTGAAAAGAAAAATCCCCAGAGGGAAATCCTCTTGAAAGAGGAGGACAGGCTAGATCTGTTGAAGAACTAGCATTGGCACCCAGGGATCTATCCAATTTTAGAGGAGTAGAAGATCCTAAAGGGTGGAGAGAGGATGGTTGCCGATACTGTAGGAGGTCGAGACCAGCAACAGTCGGTAGCGCATCGTCCATGCCAGGGATCGATTCCAAACTCGGTAGAGGGATGCGAGCCTGATGAAAGAAGCATGGAAGGTACCGACAGCGATGGTAAAATGGATACCGGTACCGACACCAGTACCGTATCCAATACCGGTGGAAGAAGGCCAGCCGGTGACGGCTCTAACGGTATCGAAAGAACCGAGAGTGTCGAACATGGCTCATTGGAACCGTGCCTTCGGTACCGTCCGGTGTCGGTACCAAGGCGAGTCGGTACCCAGTCCTCCAGACTGGAGATCGATTCCAGACTCGGCATCGAAGGAAGCGAGTCTATCGATGCACATCTGGAAGGTACCGACGTCGGTACCAGTACCGGTAGCGGGATCGATACTGATACTGGAAGATCAGTCTGCAGCGTATCCAATGGCCCCGTAGGTACTGAGGACGCCAGACTACGATCCTTGGTGAGGAATGTTTCATCCAACACCATTGCCAATGCCGGGGTATCGGTACCGCTCAAAGCGGATGCCACCACCGAGCATGGCTCAGATGTGTTCAGAGAGGGGTGAACCTCAGGAACAACCTGAAACCCCACACAGGATTTGGAGGCCGAAGACTCCCACCGGCGTTTTAAAGCCAGTGTGTTCGAGGGCAAGGCCAGAGGCATCTCTATGCTGTGCATGAGATCTACCACTCGAGGACTGGCTAGTCTTAACAGACTGTTTTTGGGTTACCTGATCCTGTGAAGAAGGGATGGTCGGTGCCCTGAAGTTGAATGGGGACCGCGTATTGAGGGGAACTCGATGCTGAAGACTTCTTCCCACTATACTGTTACAGGAGGGACACTCCAGAGGAAAATGGTCAGGACCCAAGCAGGGTAGACACCAATTATGAGTGTCTAAAATAAATTTTGCACCGCCAGTTTGAACATTTCTTAGGAATAGTGGTTGGCGTTTCCATGAGGAAAAAAGGGGTAGGCCTAGCAGGCTGGGAAAAACCCCGTCAGGCACTAAGAGGGAGAAATATTCCCTTAACAGGAATAAGTTGAAGAAAAAAGAAAAGAAACACCGGCGGTACCGGTGGCGTCGGGGAAGGCAGCCGCGACCACAAGAAAACTAAATAATAAAAGAAGAATTTTCTGCGGTGACAGAAGGACGTCCTGTCGGCTCTGCGGAAAAACGAAAACTGAGGAGAGGCAGTTGGGAAAGGCGGAAAGGCAGCACGCAGGCGTGTTGGGATGCTTCCAAAAGCGTTCTGATTGGACGCTGGGAAGCATTCCCGCGCAGACTCCGTCGGTACCGACGTACCCATATGTGAAGACTCATTCCTGCTTGTTCCTGGAGATTACTCCCAAAGGCTTTTCTATTGCATGATGGGGAGCGTTCCTATGCGGGCTCAGTCTGTACCGATGTCACCCATATGTGAAGACTGCATTCCTGTTTGTTCCTAGAGATAAAGTCCTAACTTGGGTCTCAACTTAATGAAAAACCATAACAGAAGGAACCAAAAGCAGGCACAAATCCTCAGGACCTAAGGATCTAGTTGGACGATACCACTGAATGATATTGTTCAGTGCCATCGAGTGTGTTGACTCATGGCAACCCTCTGGATAGTTGTCCTAAACTGTGGTCGGCCTTCAGGGGGCTCACTGTTTACAGAGTGGCACCCATAGCTGCTGTTATTGTATCGATCAATCTCATTGCTGGCCTTCCTCTTTTGTGCTGACCTTCTACCTTGCCAAGCATGATGTCTCTCTCTAATGATCTCTCTTCGCATGATGTATCCAAAGTATGAAAAAGTCAGTCTTGTCATCTGAGTTTCTAAAGAAAGTTTAGGTTTGATCTTCTCTGGTACTGACTGGTTTGTTCTTCGGGCAGTCCACGACATACACATTATTCGTCACTAGCACCATAATTCAAAGGCATCAATTTTCTTCCTATCTTTTTCACTGTCCAACTTACACATCCATACGACATTATTGAAAATACCATGGTTTGTATGGAGAGACACATCTCTGCTCTTGGGAATCTTGTCTAGGTTCTTCATAGCCATTCTGCCAAGAGCAATGTGTCTGATTTCTTGACTGCTTGTTTCTTTGATACTTGATCCCAGTAGGTTAAAGTTATCCACCATTTCAATTTCTTCTCCATCAATGATGAAGTTATTGATTTTGCCAGTTGTCAGGATCTTTGTTTTCTTTTTTTAATTTATTTATGCATTTTTCAACAAATATACAAGAATAATCTTGCAAGAAAAGACCAACATCCAAGAATACAAAGAAAAAAAATCCAAACTGATCCTAAGGAAAAAAAAAAAAAAGTTATGGTATGTGTCCACCAGTCCCCAAAATAAAGAAGGAATCACAATTCCAAAGAAAGAGTGTAAAAGGAAAAACAAAGCATGCACATGAAAATCAATTAGGAGTTACAAATTAAAGCCAATGGCTCACCCTACCAAATAATAGTTTGCTCTAGGGGGGCTTAACTGAGTCAAGATGGGAAACTGCCAACTTAGAGGAGATAATGGTGGACAACTGTTGGGGATCAAGAAAAACATAACTAATCCCAGCCATCTTGACCAGGCATTTACAAGGGAAATGAAGAAAAATAAAACAAACCCCCCAGCTGAAGCACCCCAGATTTAAGGATCAAAAATTGTTTCCTCCTTGTTTGTGTAGCCCTGGAAACATCTGAGAAAATCCTGATAGTAGAACCCATTAACTCTTTGACTGGAGATCGGAAAAACATTTTAAATAACCAGTCTCGGTCAATGTCTAATGCCAGGGTGACCAACAAAGTAACAATCACCCCAGAATCAGACCCCAAACACTCCAAAAACCCAGTTAAATCCAGGCTATCAGAAGAGAGGGCCGGAGATGAACTTAAAACCTGACCCCCCCCCCCCCCCAACCAACTTATTTGCTTGTAACTAAGGATAAGCATCAGAAACTGGCGGAATAGATTCTGACGGGATCTTCAAAACATTAATCAAGAATTTCTTAAAAAGTTCCAGTGGTGAAACAAACAGAACCTTAAGAAAATTCAATACCCTTAAGTTTCTGCATCTAGATATTTTCCAGAGCTTCAGCCTTCCGTTGTAAATTTTCAGAGTCATGCATAATAGCAGTTACTGAGTCCTGGATACAATCCATCCTCTGCTCCAATGTGGAAACATATCAGCAGTTCTCTCAAAAGTAGATCATGTGCTTCAACCTTTATGTTCAAAACTAACAAAACTGGCTGGAGATAGCCTGTAATTCTTTACCTTTATCCAGCTTTTAATATATCGCCCACACATGAACATCAGAGCGGTTTACAATAAAATGCTAAATGCTGCTAGGAAAGGAAACAGAACTCCAGTAAATGAACAGGAAAGAGATAGTTAAAGAAAAGAAAATATGAGACAAGAGACCTGAGGTGGCGGGGGGATAGGAGCTTTACTGAGGGGTAGGCAGGGAGAGGGAGATTGAAGATTAGGTGGAAAATGTGGGTCTTCAATTTTACTTTAAAGTTGGTGAAGGAGGGCTCTAAGTGGAGGGCTGGAGGGAGCGAGTTCCAGAGCTTGGGGCCAAGGAAAAAGAAGGCGGAGGACCAGGTGGACTCCAATTGGGCCTGGGAAGGAAAGGGAAGGGACATGCGGTTTGAATGTATGGACCTAAGCGAACGCTGGGAAGTGTGAAGGCGGACCAGTTTGGAGAGATATTGTGGTGTGCCAGTGTGAATTACCTTATGGATGAAGATGAGAATTTTATACTGAATGTGGAAGGCCACAGGGAGCCAATGGTGATGAATAAGGAGGGAAGTGACATGGTCAGAGCGGGAGGTGTGCATGAGAATACGAGCAGCTGTGTTCTGAACAAGCTGGAGTCTGTACAATTGGTATTGGGGGAGTCTGGCCAGGGAGACGTTACAGTAATCCAAATGAGACATAAGGGAGAGAAGCAATGTAGTCAGGGAGGGGGTAGGGAGGAAATGTCAGATAGCACAGATTTGCCCTAGGGAGTGGAAAGAACCCTGGACGACGGAGGATAAATGGTCTTGGAATGTTAGAGCAGAGTTGAGGGTGATGCCTAGATAGCGCAAGGAGGGGACAAGTGGGATCGGGGTGGAGAAAAGCAAGGGGGGAATAGAGGGAGTGGGACTGCTGAATGTGAACCAGATAGCCATGGTTTTAGAGAGGTTAACGTGAAGATAATTGGAAGACATCCATGTGTCAACACAGGTGAGACAGGCATTAAGAGGACTGATATCGGGGAAGGAGGAGTCAGTGTGATGGAGAAGGATGATATCTGCATAATAGTACACGGAGATGTCATACTGTTGAACCAAAAGGGTGAGAGGGACCAGGAAACTATTAAACAAGAGTGGGGCTAAGACAGATCCTTGAGGAACACCACAAGAAAGAGGGGTTACTGGAGAAGAGCTGCACCCAGAGAGAACCGAAAAGGACCTGTTAGTGAGGAAGGAGCGAAATCAGAGGACAGTACCTGAAATCCCAATATCTTGAAGATGAGTGAGGAGAGTATGATGATCAACCAGATCAAAGGCGGCAGGCAGGTCAAGAGAGAGACTACAAGGCAGATGGAGCCACGGTCATGTGCAATATTAATTTGTTCAGGAGAGAAAGAAGGATAGACCTGGGCTGAAACCTGACTGACGGGGATGAAATGCTAATGTGGCATCCAGATGGGAGGAGAGTTGGGCGAAAACTATTTTTTTCTAAGAGCTTGGAGAGGAAAAGACGGTTAGAAATAGGGTGCCAATTGGCAGGGACAGAGGGGTCCAGGGAGGCTTTTGTGAGAATGGGACAGATCACAGCATGTTTCTAGGAAGACTGGAAAGAACCGGAGTGGAGACTGGAATTGAAAATGGACAGAATAAGCAGGACAAGTGCTAGAATGACTGTTCAAGTTTAAAAAGTGCTTCCCATACAGTCTCCAGTGAAAAAACATCAGGTCTCACCAGTACTGCCCGGTGCTCCAATGCTGAAATCTGCTCACCCACTGTTCCAGGTTCCTGCACTCCTAACGATGGATCCAACTCGCCCCTACCAGCTCCCACCTCTCCAGCAACTCCAGCTCCAACCTCTGTTACCCAGGAATCTGTTTCGGGGCAGAGGGGCTGCTCGACCTGTGAGGGCGGGCCCACCACACTCACCAGCAGTGCCCCTCTTAGAGTGTCCTCCATATTCTTACTTGCTGGCTGAGCTGGAGAAAAATAGGCACTCCAGGCTTAGAGAAACTTCAGGCCAAGGGCTTTGCAGGAGTCCTCCTTCCACCCCCATATCCACCAGTGAGCCACCCACAGCATTCACTCCTCCACCTGACACCAGGAATGCGTCCATAGGCCTGGTGCTTCCTGGAGGCTACAGCTGCAGCAATGCCTTCCGTTTACGAGTGGAATGAGATATGGGGTAATAACATTCAAGGTAAGTAATGCTGCAGTGGTGCTCTTCAGAGTGTCTTCATGCGCCGCTGCCATCTTCCCTTTCCTTACACCTTTGTTTTCTTTACATTAAGGTGCAGGCCCATTTTAAGACTATGTTCCTTGATCTTGAGAAGCAAATGTTTCAGATAGTCTTCACTTTCAGCCAATAATGTGGTATCATCAGCATAGCAAAGGTTGTTGATGAGTCTCCCACCAGTCTTCACACCTTGTCTTTATACAGTCCTGCTTCCCTGATTACACAGGTACACTACCAAAAAACTGCCTCCAGTTTTGCAACTGATTCCTATAGATTTTGGGGTGCAGAATCCAGGAAAAATAGCCAAAATGTTCCATCACGTCACGTTTTCTTGCAAAATTAGATTTCTTACCCATATAAGGAATGTTCACATAATTTCTTTTTAGCCGACTGCAGTTTATTTTCTTGGCCCAAAATAGAGGTTGTAATGGTTAACTAACTAGAAACACTCCCTCATGATATTTTAGAGTGTTTTGTATTCATTTTATACATTAACAGGACAATTGGGAGGAGGGGGGGCTAAATCCAGTACTCGCGCTGGCGCCTGTTCTTTCCTGTTTGCCTCGCCTCGTTCTCTCGCTCAAACACGGTGGTTGCGACATGAACGTTCCTGTCAAATTTCAGTTTCTTGCAAGTTCATTATTACCTTTTGTTTGCTCAGTCGTAATCCAGCTTTATTCCGAAGTGGTTCACTACAGTTGTAGTTTGCAGTGCTGTGTATTTGTGATGGCTTACAGAGCCAGAGGTTGCGTCAACTCTCCGGACAGTTTTTGTTTTATTTGTGGGGAATATACCGTGAAAAAGCGGCAGAGGAACATTTCTGCATTTATTAAAAAAGTATATTTCGCCTATTTCGGTTTGAAGTTAGGCGATCAAGACAAACCGTGGGCTCCTCACAAAGTGTGCAAGACATGTGAGGAAGATCTACGCTTATGGATGAAAGGTAAAAAACAAGCATTTCGTTTCGGAATACCTATGATGTGGCGTGAACAAAGAGACCACAGCAGTGACTGCTATTTTTGCTCTTGCATTGTGAAGGGATACAACTTAAAAAATAAGAACGTAATAAGTTACCCCAACCTTCCCTCAGCAATTAGGCCTATGCCTCATAGCAACGAAGTACCTGTGCCTGAACCACCAAAATCTTTGGATCATATTTGTGTGGACAGTTCTGATCATGATGAGACTCATCAGATGGCTTTTCCCGATGAGTCCAGTACTTCCGAGTTTGAAACTGAACCAGATCCGAAACCTGAACTGAATTGAATGATTTAGTCCGGGATTTAGGACTCCTAAAAGATGCTGCCAAACTGCTAGGTTCTCGGCTTAAACAGAAAAATCTATTGTCACCAGGAACAACTTTTTATTGGTACCGCAACCGCGAGACACAATTTTTGAAGTATTTCAGCAAAGAGGAAGATTTGGTATTTTGCAACGATATATACGGAGTGATGGAAAAGTTTAAGCTCAAGTATGATCCTGCTGAATGGCGGCTGTTCATTGATTCGTCAAAAGACAGCATAAAAGGTGTTCTTCTTCATAATGGCAACACATTCGCTTCAGTTCCTATTGCTCACTCTGTTATTCTCCAAGAAAAATACGAGAATTTGGCCCTGATTCTTCAGAAGATTCGTTATGATGAGCATAAGTGGATGATTTGTGGAGACTTTAAAATTCTATCCATGCTATTAGGGCAGCAATCCGGTTTCACCAAATATCCCTGCTTCCTTTGCTTGTGGGATAGCCGGGTCCACGACCTACACTGGGGGGAAAAAAAGACTGGCCAATTCGGGAGTATTTGAGACCCGGTGAGAAAAATGTTCTTCATGAGAGCTTGGTACCTCGTGATAAAATTCTATTACCACCTCTCCACATTAAGTTGAGTCTCATTAAGCAATTCATCAAGTCCCTTCCAAAAGATGGTGAGTGCTTTCGGTACCTTTGCTCAAAGTTCCCCCGACTTTCTGAAGCAAAGCTAAAGGAAGGAGTGTTTGTTGGCCCTGATATAAGGAAACTCATTTCAGATGGAGCATTCGCTGAAACGATGTCTGAGAAGGAAAAAGAAGCCTGGGATTCCTTCAAGGATGTTGTTCTCAAATTCTTGGGGAACAGGCGGGATGAGAACTATAAGGATATTGTTGCCAGGATGCTCAATGCCTTCAAAGAACAAGGCTGTAACATGAGCCTGAAAGTCCATTTCTTGCACTCCCATGTGAACTACTTTCCCGAAAACTTGGGGGCGTACAGTGAAGAACAAGGTGAAAGGTTTCACCAGGACATCAAGGACGCAGAGAGAAGGTACCAAGGAAGATGGAACACCACTATGATGGCTGATTTCTGCTGGTTGCTGCTGCGGGAAACCCCAGATGAAAAATACGCCAAGCAGCGCACCAAGAGAAGCATTCGGGGGAAGAAGAAACGGGCCCACCAGGAGATTGATTGACCCAAGAATGACTTTAAAATCTAAACTGTGTTGACAAATATCGTGTTTTTACTAAACTTTGAAATAAAAATTTGCTAGTTATTACCACAGTGTCGGATCTCATTTATTAGAATTTTATTTTCACACCATCGGGTGTTTGTCTTCATGTATTGCAATGGTGCGGTTTGCGTTTTCTATTCTTACATACATACCTGTACAACATTTTTTGCACATTTCTTTGCTTTGCTTTGTGTCTAACCTCGCTCTTATATGCTCAATGTTTGTGCACATGTATGTGGCTGTTTTAAGTGCAGACAATTTTGCTACCATCACAGTGTGTTTTGTTGACATTACTCTATTCTTATGTGCTGCCTTGTTACAATTTTCTTTATTCTTATTTGAATAACTACTAAACAATTAGTATAAAGAATTCATCCAAGAAACTTTTATCTCGATCGCACTCAATCTGAAACGTTCACCTCAAACTGCTAACCCAATGTAGCAAAAAATCTGTACGTGATGGAGCAAATTGGTTACCAGATTTGGATTCAGCGCACCAAAAAACGTAAAAATCAATCGAAACAGAGGCAGTTTAAAAAAAAATTTTTTAGTGTACCTGTGTTATTTGTTTTGCATATAAATTAAACAGGTAGGGGGAAGTATGTATCCTTGTCGTAAACCTTTGCTGATTTTAAACCATTCTATTTCTCCTTGTTCTGTTGAAACTGTTGCTTCTTGATCAATCTAAAGGTTGTGCAGGAGAACGAAGAAGTGTTCTGATATACCAATGCTTCTTAATGTGGCCCAGAGTTTCTCATGGTTTACACAGTCAAAAGCCTTGCTGTAATCAATTAAACACATATGGATATCTTCAGTCTTCAAGGATCCATCTCACATCCTCGCCCTTTCCTTAACCCTGCTTGCACTTCAGGCAGTTTTCGTTCCAAGTATGGTCGTAGTCTCTGCTGAATAATCTTCAGTAGAATCTTGCAGGCATGTGGGATTAGAGCGATTGTGCAATAATTTCCAGAGTCAATTGGATTACCTTTCTTTAGTATTGGTATAAATACAGATCCTTTCCAGTCAGTTGGCCATGATGTTGTCTTCCAAATTTCCTGGTAGAGTCTTGTATGATAACAGCTGCATCAGATTGCTGTAATACTTTCATGGGAATGCCATCAATGCCTGGTGCTTTATTCTTTGATAAGGCTTTCAATGCTGCTTCGACTTCATCACCAATGGTTCTGGATCATAAGATAAAGGTTGAAACGGCTGTTGGTCCACTTGCTCTTTATGGTATATTGACACTGTATATTCTTTCCAACTTTTCTTGATCTTTTCAGCATCATTCAATATGGATTTTTGAGCATCTTGTAACAGTCCAATTCGAGGCTGGAATTTTCTCTTTAACTCTCCCAGCTTTAGGAAAGCCGATCTTGTCCTTCCTCTAATAGTTTCTGCTTCCATTTCCTTGCATTAGTTATTGTAGTACTTCTCCTTGTCTTGTCTTGCTGCATGCTGGAAATCTATTTAGTTCTGCAATTCCTTCTCTTTCTCTTCTGGCTTTAGCTTCTTTACGTTTCTGGACAATTTTCAGAGTTTCTCCAGTCATCCATTTTGGACATTTTTGCTTTTTCACCTTTTGTAGTGATTTCTCACTTTCTTCCAACACATCCTTCTTGATGTCATCCCATAACTCTTCTGGAGCTCTGTCATTTGTATCTAAAGCAGCAAAATGATTTTGCAAGTAATCTTTAAATTCCGGTGGTATATTTAAGGTCATATTTTGCTACATTCATGAGTGGCTTGCTCTTTTTCAACTTTAGCTTGAGTTACACTAATGCAAATTATGGATGAAGCCATTAAAGTATTGTTGATGCCAATGTCACATGTCCATGGACTTTATTTAAAAAGCAATATACTGTAGTTCACTTGGTGTTTGTTCCTTTATCACATACAGAGTTCTGTGATTAGTTGGCCAGTCTGAGATATTAACATGTGCACCATTATATCACATTATATATTTTTCAGGATTAAATGTTTTCCCCTGATGCAGGCCAAGACAAAAATATGGCCAATGTTGACAGTTTATGAAGCTTTGGGATTTACAGCAGCAAGTTTCTTCAGCAGAAGTTGTTCAACATCACATCTGTCAGCACATAGCAAGGAAATGTTTCTTTTCTTGGATATATCTGGAGTAATTTTTAAAAGGACACATATGTGAGAAGTTCTAAAGGCAATATGTGCAAATATGTAGCTTTATAAAAACAGGCACCCAGAACTATCCGTGAACAGAGCATAGATTCCCATGCATAAGTTACACCTACTCCAAAGAAGATGAAAATATGTGCATGTATTCTAATGTACTTTATAAAATACAAGCATACCGTACAAATCCATCTCTGTTCTGCCCAAACTATGCTACCAGGAATACCTACATGTGCTGCACATATAAGCATGCACCATCTTGCTGCCATACTTGTATGCATGTAATATAGTAGCATAGTATATGATGGCAGATAAAGACCAGTATGGTCCATCTAGTCTGCCCAGTAAGATGGCAAGAGTAGGTGCACCTGCCGCTAAGTACAAGTCATCCCTCCCCATGCCTTTGTTTAGGGGTGTAGCTACTGCTCCGTGTAGGGCACCCATATTTGTTCAGTTATAAGAGACAGTTATGTTTATTTTGATTTTATCTGGTTGCTATAAAGGGATCCATTGTGTCTGTCCCATGCCATTTTGAATTCCGTCACTATATTTGCGCCCCATCACTTCCATCGGGAGGACATTCCAAGCATCCACCACCCTTACAATGGAGAAGTATTTCCAGACATTGCCCTTCATTTTACTCCCTTGCAGCTTCATGTTATGCACTCTAGTTTTACAGCTTCCTCATCTTTGGAAGACGTTTGATCATTAATACTCTAAGTATTTAAAGGTCTGAATCATATCTTCCCTGTCCTCTCTCCTCCAGAGTGCATATATTTAGGTATTCAAGTCTCTTCTTATAAGTCTGACACAGGCTCCAAATCATTTTGGTCACCTTGCTCTGAACTGCTTCCAGCCTTTTTATATCCTTTATGAGATACGGTCTCCAAAACTGAACACAATATTCCAAGTATGGCCTCACCAGCGACTTGTACAGTGGCATTAGTACTTCTTCCTTTCTGTGGTAATTCCTCTCTGTATGCAACCCAACATCCTTCTGGTTTTTGCCACTGCCTTGTCACTGTTTTGTCACCTTGAGATCCTCAGAAACAATCACTCCAAGGTCCTTCTCGTCCATGCACACCAAACTCTTTCCCCCTATCACATACAATTCCCTTGGATTGTCGTTAGGGTTGCCAACTGGCCGGTTTTCAGCCGGCCTGGCCGGTTTTTCCACGGCCAGGCCGGCTGCCGGCGCAGAGGCAAAACCGGCCCTTTAAAAGCCGTTTTTTTTGCTCTGGCCGCAAGATAGGGAGCGGCCAGAGCAAAAAAACCGGCTTTTCTCCGCTTCAGAGGGAGCCGGGGAAGCCCGCGCGAGGCCCCGGCTCCCTCTGAACAGCCACCAGCGTGAAGAGCCTTTACCTTCACGCTGGCAGCTGTTCCTGTGAAGCCGCGAATGCTGGGAAAGGTTAAAGGTTGCCCTTTAACCTTTCCCAGCATTCACGGCTTCACAGGAACAGCCGCCAGCGTGAAGGTAAAGGCTGCCCGAGCCCCGCGCGGGCTTCCCCGGCTCCCTCTGAAGCCTCAGACCGCCGCGATGCTGGTCAGGGGGGCAAGGACTGCATGGGCTGTGATGGGGGGGGACCTGGAGTGGAAAAGGGCTAAGGGGGGTGGGACTTGGACTGGAAAAGGGCTAAGGGGGGGGACTTGGACTGGAAAAGGGCTAAGGGGGGGGGACCTTGGAATGGAAAAGGGATATGGGGGGGGGGGGTCTTGGAATGTAAAATGGCTAAGGGGGGGGGACATGGACTGGAAAAGGGTTTAGGGGGGGGGACTTGGACTGGAAAAGGGCTAAGGGGGGGGGACTTGGACTGGAAAAGGGCTAAGGGGAGGGACTTGGACTGGAAAAGGGCTAAGGGGGGGACTAGGACAGGAAATAGGCTGTTATGGGGGGGGGACCGGGACTGGAAAAGGGCTAAGGGGGGGGGGGACATGGACTGGAAATGGGTTGTGATGGGGGTGGAGGGGACCTGGACTGGAATAGGGCTGGGGGGGGGAACTTGGACTGGAAATGGGCTATGGTGGAGGAAGGGGGATCTTGGACTGGAAATAGGCTGTGATTAGGGGGGCTAGGACTGCAAATGGGCTGTGTTGGTGCAGGGGGACTCGGACTGCAAATGGGCTGTGATGGTGCGGGGGGACTCGGACTGCAAATGGGCTGTGATGGTGCGGGGGGACTCGGACTGCAAATGGGCTGTGATATGGGACTTGGACTGGAAATGGGCTGTGATTGGGGGGGGGGGAGCTAGGACTGGAAATGGCCTGTGATGTGAGGGCTAGCACTGGAAATGGGCTGATGAAGAGCTGGAATAGGACTGGAAATGGGCTGATGTGGGGCATGGGAGAATGGGACTAGAAGGGAGTGGATGCTGGGTGGGCCTAGAACTATAAGGGAATTGATTTGGGGGGAGGACTAGAATGGATGGGGAATGAGAATGGAGAGGGGAAAAAATATTTTGTGTGGAAGAAAAGTCTATGATGGCCGGTATTGGGAGAGTAAGAGGGGCTTGAGAATGGAAGGGTGAAATTTAAACGGATGATAAAGGAATAAGGAAAGAATTGGGGGAAAGAGCAAAAGGGAAACAATCAGTATGTTAAAGCAGAAATAGAGAGAGAATGGAAAACATCTAAAAGAGAAGAAAGGACAAATGGATAGCTCGCAGAAGACACGAAGAAGAACCCAGAAGAAAGTGACTGGAGCAATTGCAACTGAAAAATAAAACGCCCAAACAGAAGGTAGAAAAATACTTTTTATTTTGAATTTATTAACTGGAATATGTCTGGTCTGGGAAGTGTGTATTGCTAACATCTTTGCGTTTTTGTTTAGTGCAAGAGGAAATTACTTTATAGTTTTATTTCTCCAGTGTTGTACATTTCATGTTTGGATTTTGGGGTTCCCAGTTTAATTATTATCTGACCAAGGAAGTTAGCCTACACGTATCCTCGGTAATTTTTGTGGGTGGGGCTGGGGGCGGGGCAGGGGTGGGACTAGGGGCGGAGAATGGGTGGAGCATGGCGAGCCACAGGTGTCGGGTTTTTCTCGGTGAAAAAGTTGGCAACCCTAATTGTCGTGCAATTTTATAAGAGCCATTTTCTCCATCGATTACAGAAAATACTTCATAAAATGAACCCCCTATTGCATAACTGATTATACTCACCAGAAGAGGACATTCATACACAAGTATTTTAGGCTTTGTTTTTAGACCTTGTGATAAAATGGCTGATATGTAAGGGCCAGAGCTCCAGCCCTGACAATTCAGGCCCCAAATACACATTTTTTTTGATGCACACTATCTTTATCTTTATTTTGTCACTTGATATACTGCCTAGGCACAGGTGTCAGGGTGGTGTACAATAAAAACAGGCTGCAAACAAGAGTTAGAAGAAGAAAAGAATGCCAATGTTTAGACAGGAAAGGAATAGACAAGGAGAAAGAGAAAAAAAACAAGAACTGAAAGCCCCTGATTGTAAGGGGGAAGGGAGAGGGAGGGGGCTAAGGGTCAGGGAGGTCAAATGCTTGTTGGAAAAGGTGAGTTTTAAGCAAGCCCTTGAATCGAGAAAAGGACAGCTCTGTATGCAGGGTGGAAGGGAGGGCATTCCAAAGGCCAGGGCCAGGAAAAAGAAAGCAGAGTGGCGGGTGAACTCCAAGTGGGCCTGAGAGGGGGAGGGAAGGAAGAGACGGTGGTTGCCATGGGCTGAACAAAGGAGGCAGGGGAGGGCTGAAGATGGATAATGTCAGCTAGGTACTGGGTGGTACCGGTGTGGATTACTCTGTGAATGATAGTGAGGAGTTTGTAGACAAACCTGAACTTGACCGGAAGCCAGCGTAGATTAATGAGCAAAGGAGTAACATGATCCGCTGGGGAGAAGTGGGTGAGTAGATGGGCAGCTGTGTTTTGCACGAGTTGCAACTGCCAGAGCTGGTACTGTGGGAAACTGGCCAGGACAGTGTTGCAGTAATCCAGTCGGGAAATGACAAGGGTAACAAGGGAGGATGGGGAGAGGAAGGGGCAGACAGCACAGATCTGATGAAGGGAGAAGAAAGAGCAGCAGATGAGTGAGGAGATACGGTGGTGGAAAGTGAGGGAGGAGTCTAGCGAGACCCCAAGATACCAAAAGGGTAGAAACAAGAGTAATAGGGGTGGAGGAAAGCAAAGGGGAGATGGAATGTGGATGCCAAAGGAGAACCAAAGAGCAGCAGACTTTGAAGAGTTGATGTGGAGGAAGTTGCTCCCAAACCAGAAGGCAACTTTGGTGAGACAGGTGTTGAGGACAGTGAGGTCGGGAGCAAGGGTAATAGTGTGGTGCAGGATGTCATCATCATAAAAGTAACCAGAGATACCAAACTGCTGAATAATCAGTGCAAGAGAGGCAAGGAAAATATTGAAGAGGAGAGGGGCAAGCACTGAACCCTGGGGAACACCGCAATGAAGAGGTGAAGGAGAGGCAGCAGAAGTGGTCTGAACAGAAAAGTTGCAAGATAAGAGAAAGGAACAGAACCAGGAAAAGACAGTGCCATGGATCCCAAGATCAGCCAGACGAGCAAGGAGAGTGCAATTATTAACTATGTCAAAAGCAGGGGACAGATCCAGAGAAACTGCACCATGATCATGAGACTGGTGAACTTCATTCAAGAGGGAGAGGAGGACTGTTTCAGTGCTGTGACTGGAGCGAAAACCAGACTGGTGGGGTGAAGGGAAAGGGTACAGTCAAGATGTGAAGAAAGCTGTGTGAAGACAAGTTTCTCCAGAACTTTGGAAAGAAAAGGGGAGGTTAGAAACAGGGTGCCAGATGGCCAGAGCGGAAGGGTCAAGGGACAGCTTCAGCAGGGGTCAAATGAGGGCAGAGGGAAAAAGATCGGATGAGAGACTGGTGTTAAACATATGAAGAATGAAAGGTAGCAGCACAAGAGATTATGGCACATTTGCTAAGCTGGGCTAAAGGTCAGCACGCGCTATTTGTAACTAGGTCCCAGTGGCATGCAGTGACATTTGCAGTAGGGGATTCAGTTAAGGTCAGTGCAAGGATTGGAGGCGCCCAAGGCAAGCACTCCATCCTGCTGCCCCCCCTCCCATTGCCACCACTCTCAGGAGCTTGCAGTGGCGGCAATGCCATTGAAACCACGAAACAGCGCTTACCTGAACTCTGCACTATGGTTCTCGTTTTTTCTTTTTCAACATATATTCTGTATCCAGAAAACGTCTCTCCAACAATGGTTGCAGAGCAGAGTTAGGACATTTTGTCACAGAACTCAAAGTACAAAAGAAAGATCTAAATCTAATGTCATCTCAATAACAAACTCTCTCCAATATCAGACATATTGTTATGTGAACCAACATAAAACCCCACAAAAGTCACTTAAGTCCTATAGAGCAAATTCACCATTCCATAACTTCCAAAACGCACACAAGGAGCCTACTCAGAAAAAGGCAGCATTGTAAATATTGCAGTGGGCCTAGAACATACATCTACTGAGAAAACCAAACAAGTTGGATTACTACAGTATAGATCCCTATGTAAACAGAACATCTGGCCTTGGTCACAAGAATATAGACTCTCACCAAATACAGAATAAGTATAAACTAAAAATAGTAATATCTAGACAAAAATTAAACTGAAATCACAAGAAACCAGAGTGTGCATGCAGTTCAACACCAGAGAAACATCAAGATGCATGTCCCCCTGAACAGTGCAAAATATAAAGGTCGTTTTTGGAATTTCTATGTGCTAAAATATTCCATTTGCTAAATTGAAAATAAAATGATTTTTCCTACCTTTGTTGTATGGCCATTTATTTTCCAATCATAGTCCAAGTCTCTAGTTCCTGCTTTCCTTTATCTTCTCATAGTTCTCTTTCTAGGTTCTCCAATCCATCTGCCACCTCTTTTCTTCCTTCCTCCTTTCTTCACTTCCTTCCATCTAATATAGTCATCTTTTCCTTTTAGCTTTTTTCTATTTATTTATTTTTTCCATCCACTCATTTTTCCTCCTTCCGCCTATCCAGCTCTCCATCCCCACCTCTTTATTCCATCTACTTATAAAGCTTCATAACCCTTTCCCCACCTCTCTATTTCCCTGACCCATTATTCCCCAGTCTAACTCTCACCTTTCTCTGCTTCCTGTGTCCAGCATGTTCTTCCCATCCAGCTTCTGCCCCATGTATCCATAATCTCTCCTCCATCTTCCTCTGCCACCCATGTCTAGAATCTCCTTTATTTCCCTATGCCTCCCCAATCCAGTATCTCCCTTCCCCCTTTCTTTGCCTCCTGCATCCAGCATCACCCCCTCCACCTCCCTATCTCCCCTCCATTTTCCTCTCATCCCACCATTGTCCCCTTTGTTTCTAGTATTTCTCCTCCATTTCCATATGTCCCTCCCTCATATCCAGTATCTTATCTTCATTTCCCTCCACTATTTTCCAGCAGCTCCCCTTGGTCTCCCTAGTTCACCCCCACAGGCAGCACAGTTTCTCGTAGCATTCTCTTCCCCCACCGCTGTTGTTGCAGCATATACACAGAGTGGCAATGACGGTGGCAATAAAACAACAACAAAAAAAAAATACTGTAATCATGGGGCATCTGCGACACAGATGCTTCTCAAGGCCCTGCCGCTCCCATCCCCTCTGACTTGAAGCATGCGGTAGAGGGGGCAGGACCAGCATTGCAGAGGCCCCATGATTATTATTATTATTATTTTTTTTTACTGCTGCTCCTTGGATATGCTACAGCAGCAGGGGGTGGGGGGGGGGGAGATAAGGCTATGGGAAATGCTGCTGCCTACTGCTAAATAAAAAAAAAAAAGACGGTGTCAAGGTAGGGAAGGGGATTCACTGAATGTCACTGTTAGGTCCCAATGAACTTGGGACCTTGTTACAAATAGTGTGTGCTAATCATTAGCACAGGTCAATAAACATGCCCCTATATGTACTTCCCCTGTGGATTGTTTGGGTTGCCTCCCTCTACAGTATTTTATTGCACTGATTTATTCCTGAAATATTGCAGATAGCTAATGTGTTCATGATAAACAATAAAGCGTAGTTACTCACCTGTAACAGGTGATCTCCGGGAACAACAGGAATATAGTCTTCATATATGGGTATCGTCAGTACCGATGGAGCCTGCGCAGGAATGCTCCCCAGCGTCCAATAGGAAAGCTTTTGAGAGCATCCCACAGCGCCTGTGTGCTGCCTTCCCGCCTTTCCAACTGTCCCTCTCCAGTTGAGTGTATAGCTGAGACAAGAGAGATAGAGAGAGAGAGATACAACAACTTCTAGGGGAGGTGGGCGGGTTTTGAAGATTAAATTCCTGCTGTTCCCGGAGATCACCTGTTACAGGTGAGTAACCACACTATCTCCAGTAACAAGCCGGAATGAAGTAGTGTAGCTGGGTTTAAAAAAGGTTTGGACAAGTTCCTGGAGGAAAGGTCCATAAACCATTATTAAGAAGGGACCCAGGATATCAATGCTTGAACCAATACAAGCATTGTGGAACCTGTGTCCCTTGGGGAAACTGCTAGGTACGTATGACCTAGATTGGCCACTGTTGGAAACAGAATACTGGGCTTGATGGACCTTGGTCTGACCCAGTATGGCATATCTTATGTTCTTATGAAGTCTTCACATATGGGGACTCCCTAGCTGCAGATGCCAGGGAGATGGCTGCAGGAAGCTGTTAGGCCTTGTGAAAGGGCCATACTTCCCCCCATGGATCTCTGGCATCTTACCAGGGATGGTGGGTAGGAGTTGATTAAGTCTGAAAAAGGTGTTGAACAGCAGCTTGGCCAAACAAGGCATCCCGGTGGGAATCTTTGTCTAAGCAGTAGCGGGCTGTGAAGGTATGTACTGAAGCCCAAGTAGCTGCTCGACAGATGTCGGCAATAGACACAGAGTGAAGATGAGCCATTGAGGCTGCCATGGCTCTCACATTGTGAGCTGTGACATGGCCTTCAAGAGGAAGGTTCCTACTCTCATAGGCAAAGGATATGCAATGAACAATCCAGTTAGATAGAGTTCTTTTGGAAACAAAGTCCCAAATGACTAGGATCAAAAGAAACAAAGAGTTGAGAAGATTTTCTATGTTGCTGTGTCCTATGCAAGTAAAAGGCCAAAGCTCTTTTACAGTCCAAGGTATGAAGGTTCATTTCTGCACTGGAGGCATGAGGCCTTGGAAAGAATACAGGAAGGTAAACCGCTTGGTTTAAATGGAAAGGTGAAACCACCTTTGGCATAAAGTGTGGATGAGTCCTAAGAACTACCTTATCATGGTGGAACCTTGTATAAGGAGGATCAGCCACTAACGCTTGCAATTCACTGATGCGATGTGCTGATGTGATTGCAATGAGGAAGATGACTTTCCAAGAATGGAATTTCAGTGATGTAGTGGCTAATGGTTCAAAGGGTGGTTTCATGAGCTGCCCGAGCACCAGATTTAAGTCCCATGCCACCGGTGGTGGCTTAATGGGAGGCTTTGTTAAAAGAAGGTCTCTCATAAATCTCGCTATGAGAGGATGAGAGGAAATAGGTTGTCCACTTAGAGGCTTGTAAGAAGCTGCAATAGCACTACGATGGACTCTTACTGAATTTGTCTTGAGACCCGCATTTGACAAATGAAGGAGATACTCCAGTATCGATTCTAGAGGTATCGCAAGAGGGTTAAGACCCTTCTGCGAGCACCATATGATAAACCTTTTCCAATTAAAGGCATACGAGCGTCTTGTGGAGGGTTGCCTAGAAGCATGAAGGATATCCTTTACCTGTTGGGAAAGGTTAAGATCCTGAAGTTCTAGGCTTTCAGCAGCCAGGCCCTGAGATGCAGAGACTGGGGATTTGGATGCCAGAGCATCCCGTCCTCTTGGAAGAGAAGATCTGGAGCAGATCCCAACTCCAGAGGCAGAGCTTAAGAGAGATGTAGGAGCAGAGGGTACCACGTTTGCCGTGGCCAACGTGGAGCTATGAGGATCATATGACCTGTGTCTCTCTGAAGCTTGAATAGGGTTTTGGGGATGAGGGGAATGGGTGGGAAGGCATATAGGAAGTCCTGACCCCAGTGGAGGAGGAAGGTGTCCCTTGCCTGACAACATGGAGCCGGAATTCCGGAACAGAACCGGGAAAGTTTGGCATTCAGCGGACTTGCAAAGAGGTCTATGTCCGGGGTTCCCCAAATCTGAAATATTTGGGCAACCTGGTCTAGGTGGAGAGACCATTCGTGTGGAAGCCGAACTTGACTGAGTTTGTCTGCCCAAGAGTTTTGGATGCCTGGAAGATACACCGCAAGGAAATGAATCTGATGCTCTCTGGTGAGGGCCCATAGTTGCCAAGCTTCACTGCATAGCGACAGAGAGCCTGTTCCCCCCTGCTTGTTCACATAGAACATAGCTACCTGATTGTCCGTTTGAACTAGGACTGTCTTATAGCTGAGCTGGGAATGAAATACTCGAAGAGCAAAGAAGATTGCTCTGAGTTCCAGGAGGTTGATGTGAAGACAGGCCTCCTGTGGAGTCCAGGTACTCTGGGTAGAGAGATCGTGAAGGTGGGCTCCCCATCCCACCTGTGATGCATCTGTTGTTAGGGTGGCTTGGGATAGGATAGGGGTTGCTGGAAAAAAGAGACCCCACCAGAAGGTTTCTGGGTGATTGCCACCATTGGAGGGATGGAATAAGATGATTTCAGTTTGTTATTTTGTCTGATAGGCAGCCTGAGGCCTGTGTCCACTGAGTGGATAAAGTCCACTTGGCTGCTCGCATATGGAGGTGAGCATAAGGAACCACATGCACGGTGGATGCCATGTGGCCTAGCAATTGTAGCATTTCCCAAGCAGTGAGACAAGGTTTGAGCACTGCTTGGGAAGCTAGTTGTACTATGCAAAGACAGCGGGGCTGCGGAAGGAAGGCCCTTGTCTGCCTGGTATCCAGATGAGCTCCTATGAACTCTAGGAACTGAGTGGGAGCAAGATTGGATTTTGGGAGGTTTATGACCAGTCCCAAATACTGAAGAATTTGCATTGTGCGAAACAGAGCAGAGCTGGCTTCTGGCACTGTAGGGGCTTGAATGAGCCAGTCATCTAAGTAAGGGAAGACGAATATTCCCAGAATGCGGAGAAATGCTGCTACCACAGCCATGCATTTTGTGAACACTCTTGTCACAGAAGCCAGGCCAAAGGGAAGAACCTTGTATTGGTAGTGCTTTCCTTGAAACAGGAATCAGAGGAATCTCCTGTGATTTGGATGGATGAGAGTATGAGTATAAGCATCCTTGAGATCTAGAGAACAAAGCCAATCCTGACTTTGAAGGTATGGCAGCAGAGTTCCTAGAGAGAACATTTTGAACTTCTCTCAGAACAAATATTTGTTCAATTCTCTGAGGTCTAAAATGGGTCTGTGTCCCCCTGTTTTCTTTGGAATAAGGAAATAGGGTGAGTAGAACCCTGTACCCTGATGGGGAATGGGTACTTCCTCTATTGCTCCTTAAGCAAGGAGCATTGTGACTTCTTGACCTAAGAGACTGTCGAGAGAGGTCTGAGAATTGAACTGTCTTACAATTGTAGGAGGGGGCATGCTGTGAAAATGAAGCTTGTACCCCTCTCGTACAATGGACAGAGTCTAATTTTCTGCTGTTATTTGGTACCATCTGTGGGCAAAACGACATAACCTGCCTGGGATAGTTGAGGGTTCTGGACCGTTCAGAGGTAGGAAGGCAAAGTTCTCTAGGGAGGAGTCAAAGCCCCTGAGGAGGCTGAGCCTGCTGATGTGGCTGAGGTTTTGCAGCTTTTGGCTTCTTTTCGTGTCTAGGTTGTTGCTATTGTCCCTTTCGGGCAGTCTGACCTGGACGGTGTCCCTGTTGGGTATAGGAAGGATAAAACTTTTTTCTTATTGAAAAATGGTTTCTTAGAGGATTTTTTCCTTGCAGGATCGGCTGTAGATTTGGACAATCTATCCAAGGTGATATTGTCAGCATCTATCTCATTAGCCTTCTCCTGCCAATTCTTGCGAAAGAGATTTTCTCAAGTGCAAGGAATGTTTCCTAATTTATCCTGTACCCAAATTTCCAAGTCAGATGCTTGAAGCCAGGCTATCCGACGTGCACCAATGGCAATAGCCGAGGTTCTGCTTATGCACTCAAAATAGTCAAAGGCTGCACGATTTACCAACTTAGAAACATCCTGAGCATGTCTGACTAGAGTAAGATAGTTTTGCCTTTTGTCATCAGGAAGGAGGGGGCTCAAAAGCTCCAAGTCTCCTGTGACCTCTTTAAGGAACATTCCCACATACAAGATATAGGAACTGATCCTAGCTGAGAGCATGGAAGTTGGAAGCATCGACGCCCAAAGGCATCGAGAGTCCTACATTCACGACCTGGAGGATTGGATGCATGTCTCTCTGCACTTTTCATCCTTCTCATGGCTGATTCCACCACCATTAAATGGTGTGGTAATTGAGTTTTTTGAAAGCCAGGACAAGGTGGAAACTCAATACATGGTGTCGAGTCTTTGAGAATGAGGAGATGTGGTTAAAGGTGTTTCCCACATCCTTGGCATAAGATCATGTAAAATCTCATGAATAGGCAGAGTAGCTGCCTCTTTGGGAGCCTTAGGGTATTGGAGAATTTCCAATTCCTTTGCCCTAGGCTCTTTTTCAGGAGCTACTGTGATGGAAAGGCCTCAGGCCACATCACGGATAAAGTCCTGGAAGGACATATCCTCTGGCGGAGACATTCTGCGCTGAGGAGAAGAGGAATCCTCGGGGAGCAGTACTCTTGTATCGGCAGAGTCTTCAGACTCAGGATTCAAAATACCTCCGATCCCGGTGAAGCACGGTACCGGTATCAAAGTCGGTATCGGGTTTTTCCGGTACCGATCTGTCGATGCCGGAGATATAGGCATGACTCGGTATGGTTGGCATACCCGCCGATGCTAATGCAGTCAGTACTGGTGTCGGTACCGGTATCGGTTGAGGTGTCTGAAGCGGTTTCAACAGTACCGAAGCTGTGAGAAGAGCCGCTAGAGTGCGTTCGATAGCAAGGAATCTCTGGTCTATTGACGCTGTCGATGCTTGGGTGTCGGTACCGGTAAAAGCAACCGGAACCCCAGAGCATGGCGCCAGTAGTTCTGCCGAGGCTGAGGCCTCGAGAACATCCTGGAGCCCCCTTAGTGCTTTGGAAGCCGAAGCCTCCCGCCGGGGCAGTTTTGCCAGTGAAAATTCCTCAAGGGCAACGCCAGGGGCATCTCGATACTTAGGAGATCTACCCTTTGAGGATTGGCTAGATTTATGTTTAGTTCCCTGAGATCCATAGGAGGCAGATGAGACGCCATGTCTGAGGGAAAAAGGGTGCTAAGTTTAGTAGCTCGGTTCTGCTGACCCCTTTTTGACATCATTCCACAGGAGTGGCACTCTGAAATAGAGTGGTCAGGACCTAAACATTTGAGACACCAATCATGGGTGTCAGTGACGGAAATAGTACCGCCACATTTAGAACATTTCTTAAAACCTGAAGTAGGTTTCTCCATTTTTAAGGAAAAAATTGGGCCTAGTGCCCAAAATGGCGCCTTGCACCAAGGAAAACAAGTTTTTAAAGTAAAACACCTCAGAAACTATAATTTTTTTTTTTTTTTTGAAATTTTTATTTCTTTTTTCCAACACAGTACAAACCAAACAAAACCACATCAAACCTTAAAACACCAATCCAACTCCCACATCCTTCCCCCTTCCAACCCCCCCCCCCCCCCCCCGGGCCTTCCCAACTTCATCATCCGACTGGACAAGCAATAAGGGCGAAGCATCCAGAGGTCTACCCACAACAAAACCCATGCACATGGTAAGCCCCCTAACATTGGGCCACCTCCCCAAACTCCAGTAACTTCTTCCACTTAGACAGACTATGAGGGGAGCGACTCCCACCCTTCTGGGGCACTTGCTCAAACTTACTGTAAGTACAGACTAGACCCCACCATACTTTCCAATGAAGACAGGTGACATCTTTCCAGTTCCGCATTCTATGACAAATAGCAATCCCAATCAAAAAATCAAAAAGAAAAGAATCCTGTTTATCCCTGAAAAGAACGCTCGAAAGCGAGCGATACACTAAAACGTCCCACGTAAGAGGGAGATGGAGGCAGAGAACCTTTTGAATGAAGCTCCACACCTGCACCCAATAAGTGTGGACCCTGGGACAATCAAAAACAACATGCCTAAAAGAGCCAATATCCTTCTGACAGAGCCAACATTTATTACTTACAGTTGGGTCCCAGCGACTAAGCCGTACAGGAGTAATGTAGACCCGGTGGGCAAAAAAAAACAACGTTTGCGTGACGGAGGCCGACCTCGTGATTCGTACTTGGGTTGACCAAAATGCCTCCCAATCTTTTGGCCCTAGGGCAACACCAGTATCCCTCTCCCATGCCCCCCCCAAATTCCCCACAACCCCTAAAGTACCTTGCTTTACAGCTTTGTACAAAAGGGAAGCCTTACCCGTAGCTCCCGACACTTGTTCAATAATATCCTTTAGCATCCCCTCTGTGTTTAATTGCCGCATATCACCAAGGGCTCCCCTGATACAGTGTTTCAGTTGGGCCCATTGAAAGTATGCCGAACCCGGGAGATGATACTTCCTCCGCAAATCCTCAAAACTCTTCACACCCCCCGGGCACATACCTGACCAACAGTCCAAATCCCTTTACTAAACCAGGACTTCCAAGCAATGGGTTTACGCTGGATTTTAAAAAGCGGGTTACACCACAGTGAGAGGTCTTCCGCCCGAACTCCATCGTGCCGACCATTCTGCACTAAAACCTGAAAAGCCCTTTGAGTATCCAAAACCATTTGAGAGCGCAAAGAGGCATCACTAAATACCATTCCCAAAATCCGTCCCAGCGGAAAAGGGGCCACAACCAGCTCCTCCAGGCTTAACCAGACCGGACTTTGATCATTCACCTGCTCAGCCCATCGGGCCCCTTGCTTCATCAGAAAAGCACAATGATAAAGTCGAAAGTCTGGAAAATTCACACCTCCACCTTCTTTATCAGCCTTAAGCTTCCTGAGTGCAATTCTAGGAGGCCTGTCACCCCACAAAAACCGTGTCAACATCTGTTCTATCTGCTTATATACCTGCCCCAAAAAAAATATAGGTAACATTTCCAGAATATAATTTATTTTAGGTGCGATGGTCATCTTAATTGTTTCTAAGCGCCCCCACCATGTTAGGGGCAAGGGAGACCACTTCAACAACATTGACTGAAGAACTGAGATCAACAACTTAGCATTGACTCGCACCGTTTCCTCTAAGGGGTAGCAATAATGAACGCCAAGATATTTTATCGGGCCCGTTTCCCACACAAACGGAAAGTCCAACAACATTGTCTTAAAAGCCCGAGAGTTAAGGGCGAAGGCTACCGACTTACTCCAATTTATCTTATAACCCGAAAGAGCCGAATAACTCCCCATCTGATCTAGAATATAAGGAATCGACTCTGGGGTAGTGAATAAAAGAAGATCGTCAGCATATGCCGAAAGTTTGATCTCCTTACCTGACATATTAAAGCCTGAAATCCGACGATTTTGTCCCAACAGCAAAGCTAACGGCTCCAGCGTTATATTAAACATGGGGGACAGTGGGCACCCCTGCCGAGAGCCACGGCCGAGCGAAATCTCACAAGATTGAACACCATTAACGCAAACCCGCGCTACAGGCCGGGTGTACAAAGTTTTAACAAACTTAATAAAACCTGCTCCAAAACCGAACCATTCAAGGGCCAAAAACAAAAACGCCCATTCCACTCGATCGAACGCCTTTTCGGCATCCAACGATAAACCCACCATTGGGCTGACTATTCCCTCTGCACCAGCCAAGACGTGACAGAAAAGCCTGGCATTATCCGCAGTTGACCGCCCCTCAACAAAACCACATTGATCTGGGTGCACCAGAAAAGGGAGCACCCTAGCCAAACGCCGCGCCAAAACAGTCGCATATATTTTATAGTCTACATTAAGTAGGGAGATTGGCCGATAATTACTGACCAACTGCGGATCTCTGCCGGCTTTCTCCAATACTATCACATTCGCCGAGGCAAAAGAACCTACCTGCGGACATTCGTCCGCCAATGCCTTAAAGTATTGCTGCAGAAATGGACCCAGATCCTTGGCAAAACTCTTATAAAACTCGGAAGGCAGTCCATCCGGACCTGCAGCCTTGCCTGACGCTAGGGACTTGATGGCATCCTGTATTTCCCCTACAGAAAATGGTTCGTCCAGACCAGCTGCCGTCTCCGAGTCTAGCACCGGTCTATGAATCCCAGCGACCAAGTGTGAAAACTCCTCGGTCGAACAGCTCCCTTCAGAGGTAAACAACTGCGCGTAAAATCTCCGAAACGATTTCGCTATTTCAGAGTCCTTCACTAACAATCCGGACTCACCCTGACCCCTAATAGCCGCTATCCTATGGGCATCCTTACGGCCTTGTAGTGCATTGGCAAGGAGCCTGCCCGCTTTGTTACTTTCAGTATAGTACATGCCCTCCTGAGCTTTAACCCAATACAATGCCTCCGACGTCACTGATTGTATCGCAGACGCAATCTTTGCAACCGCAGCAAAATACAAGGATCGGCTCTCCTAATCAACACCCTCTCCCCTGCTTTGATTTGCGTCTCCAGCGCCCTCAATTTCTCTCTCCGCTCCCTAGCCAAGCCAATACCATAACTCGTTATCACCGCTCTCAAAAAAGCTTTCAGACCTTCCCACCTAGCCCACCCTGAAGACCCTTGTGGGGTATTGAAAGAAAAATACTCCTGTATGGCTCCTTTTATCTTAACACAAAAATCCACGTCACCCAGTAAGGCTCTGTCAAAAGCCCATTTGTGACTCGACATACCCAATACACCATCCTGCAGCACCAATGCCACTGCAGCATGATCCGAGAGATGCATCGCATAAATCTCCGCCGCCAACAAATTCGGGACCAAACTCTTAGAGATCAAAAAGTAGTCAATTCGCGACAGAGATTGATGAGGGGGCGAAAAAAAGGTAAAATCCAAATCTTCCAGGTGCAACATTCGCCAGGCATCCACCAACCCCATCTCCCCCATCATTGATAACAACACCCCCTGCGCTTTAGTGGGCCCCAACGACTTGGGTGGTTTCCTGTCAACCAGGGCATCTAGCACTAGATTCCAGTCACCACCCAGAACTCTCAACCTGGAAGGCTCTGCCTGAATTTCCTCCGCCAGCGACCGGAAGAACTCCGGGCAATCCCTATTAGGGGCATATACATTCAGCAAGACTAAATCTAGAGCCCCAACCCTGACCCCTACTTTGACACATCTACCCTCCAAATCCGTACTAACATTTTGTACAGAGAGGTTGAGAGACTCACGGACTAGGATAGCGACGCCATTATGTTTATGCACTGCTGCAGAGAATGCTATCAATTTAAAAGGCTTTAAACTCAACTTTGTAGACTCCTGCTCATTAAGATGGGTCTCCTGCAGCAACAAGATGTCAGCTTTTTCCTGCTTACCATACAAAATAATTTTCTTCCGCTTTATGGGACTATTTATTCCCTTGACATTTAACGATACTATTTTAACAGGCGCCATGTCATTACCTCTACCAACATGTCCCCATGTCTCTCAACCAAGCTGCTAACAGCCAAAGAACACAGTACTCTAAACAAATCAAAACCCACTCCCAATGCACCTGCCCTCTTATGCCCCCCCCCAATTACAGTGAACACCACAGAGCCCCCAGCCATCTTCCCACACCAAACCACAACTAAAAGGCCCCGAGAGAAGAAGACCTAACATTCCACTGGGCGAACCTAGTTTAAGCAAAGTAGGTACAGAGGGGCCCTCCTAACAGAACTCAAATAAAACACATTCCCAGCAATTATGCCTGACCCCATTCCACCCACAGCCAGTTTACTGCATCCTCAACACAAACAGTCAAACAGATAAAGCCAAGTTCGCAGCCAATATCAGATACTGAGTACAAATCCACGAGCACTGCACAAATCTCCAGCATCGGCAGTCAGCGCATGAACTCCTGCTCCTTCTCGTCGATGTATGCTGTCAGCACCTCAGGCTCTTCAAAAGTCCTTGTAGAGTTATGCAGGGTTACTCGCATCCTTGCAGGGTGAAGCAAACCAAACCGCGCTTGTAATCTCTGCAGACGAGGCCGCAACTCCAAAAACCTCTCTCTTTTCCACGGTGCCTTTTGCGAAATCTGGAAAGAACATCAATCGGTGCCCCTCAAACTCAATCGGTGCCCTAGAGCGAGCCACCTCCATAATTCTCAACACTTGCTGGTGTCTCAGTACTTTAAAAATTATCGGGCGAGGTCGTCCACTGCCCATCAAAGGCTGCGAGGGCACCCGATGCACACGCTCCAATTCAAAAGGCATATCAAAAACAATCTGTAACGTGGTTGTAACCAGTTTATGCAAGAAACCAAAAACATCTTTCCCTTCGGCCCCCTCCGGGACCCCTACCAGCCGAATATTGTTCCGACGAGATCAGTTGTTATCCTCCAATTCTTTCTGTAGTAGCTTGATTTGCCTGGCTTGCTTATCCACGATCTTAAATCTTTCTTCATGCGCCATCACTCTCGCCTCGGTTTGCTCGTGCCGAAGGCTGAGACTTTCCATACCGCTCTTGAGTTTACCCAGATCTTCTTGCATCGTAGCCAATGACTCGCTGTTTGCAGCAACAATCTCTCTGATTGCCCTCACCTCCACCAGCAGCTCTTGCATGGCATCGGGAAACTCCCGCACCGCCGCCATTTTCTGCGGGGATGGGGGTTCCGTCTTGGACCTTTTTACGCTAACACTTTGCCCCGCAGCGAAGTCTAAACGGGCAGGCTTAGGCCCAGACATCTCCCCTGACCGTCGGGCTTTAATAAACGGCGTCTCTCACAGCAAATATGGCACAATTGCAGGATTCTTGCCTAGGCCCCTCCGGAGCAACAGCTCTACACAGCCACCTTGCTTCGCTCCAGGCTCCGCCTCTTTTTTTTTTTTTTTAAATAAAGAAGAACCAACCAGCGGTACCGGTATGGTGTCGAAGGAAGGTAGACGCGACCACAAAAAGATTAAAGACAAAATTTTTCTGCGGTGACAGGGTATGTGACCTGTCGGCTCCGCGGAAAATGAAGAACTGGAGAGGAACAGTTGAAAAGACGGGAAGGCAGCACGCAGGCGCTGTGGGATGCTCCCAAAAGCTTTCCTATTGGATGCTGGGGAACGTTACCGCGCAGGCTCTGTCGGTACCGATGATACCTATATGTGAAGACTACATTCCTGCTTGTTCCTGGAGATAAATAAAAACTTGTGCGAAGTTAATGATTGCATTTTGGTTTGAATTTTCTGTACATTGCTCAGAGATCTTAAGACTGGGCAATTCCTAAAACCAAGTAATTAAATATGCATTTTTCTTGTCTGTACAAAGATTTAAACCAGAGGAAACAAACAAGGACTTATATTTTCAGGAAAAGAGATGCTATTGTTGCTGTAACCAAATATTATATTTGACCTTCATTTTGCCCTGCTGAGAAATCCATACTCTGCCAAAATAAAATTACTGTTTCTAAAAGCAGTAAAAACTACATTAGCTAATTTGCTGATTTTGAAATTCCTAAGAGATTTCACACAGTCTACGGGCTGTTTCCCACCCTGACCTTTGATATCAGCACATCAGAACCACTAGGATTTTACATAGCAAATTTCTTAGGTATATAAGTAAAGCCTGGCTTATAACAGAATATTTAACAGAACACATCTAAACTCATCCTTGAATCCATTATAGAACGCTTCAATGAAAATGCTTAATGGCTGAAATCTGTTTTTTTTTTTTATATATATAGTTTATTTTAAGACAGTGAGATGTACTATTCATAACTAGAAACCAAAACTTCTCACCACCATTGACATGAATGAGGCGAAGCTTGAAGTTAAAGAAGAGGTAAAATATCTGGGAGTCACAATTAGGGGTATATTTACTAAAGCGCGGTAACGTTACCGGCATTAAGTGCAGTGTTAACGTGAGCAATGCCATATAAGGAAGTGGGTGGACCGGTGTTAAGATAGCAATGGCGTTAAAGGGCGCCTTGGCCAGTTAGCGCACGTTAACGGGACATTGCATGTTAAAGCAGACAAAGCACATTACAAGGCTGACAAGGCACTTTATAAGATGCCTTATAGGGTGCCTTATAAGGCACCTGATAAAGCGCCTTAACCTAAGGTGCCGTATAAGGTGCCCTAAGGATGTTAAGGTGACCCAAGATATGGTGCCCAAGGGCAGTAAGGTGTCCCAAGTTGACAAGCATGAAATGTAAGGCCAAAAACTGATGTAACCCTAACACTGCACAGAGCACCAAGTAAAGGTAATAGACAAGTGATGGAAGGAAGGAGAGGTGGGAGCTGATCGACCTGCCAAATCTGCATGCAGCCGATGTAGCAGCCGGTAAAATGGACAAACATTTTGGAGCCAGCTGTACTGATGCACAGGGTGTTGGCAATGTAAAGTGCTACAATGACAGTGGGTGGAAGAGGATGGGAATACGTGTCCGCCAGTGGAGGTAGAGGTTGCAAGATATTTGCAATGACAGGAGAACAGAGGAGTAGTAGTGCCATGCAAAGCAGATACAGGAGAGGCAAGCATGAAGAGCTGCAATGCAGAAAAGGGTGCCAGAGATGGACATGGGTAGCGGCCTGCACATGAAAACGGGACACTACGCAGCTGACAGACGCAGATAGACGGACAAAAGGATGGCTGGCAACTGTGATGAGGGTACTATGTGCTGGCAGCACAGATCTGCAGAGATATGACTGTCACAGGAATGAAAAGGACTTACCTCGGACAGGCCTAATAAAATGAGACCATGGAAGGATTGAACCCATGACCCCCGCCTAGGACGTCATTGTATTAACCAGTGGACTATACCTCTATGGCTTCTGTCTCAGCAATGGCTGGCTAACGAAAGACTGCAGGTCACCGCACAAACTGTCTGCTGTATCTACCGGGATAGGGTAAACCCACCAGTACCCATGATGCAATGCACATGCAGAACAGCAGTCTACATCTGATCATCAGATGGGGTATGCAGCTCTCCAGCACCTCAGCTTGGTAGAAGGAACTGAAAGTGTGTGATACTGGCACAGAGTAGCTACACACCATGCCATTGTGCCGGTTCTGTGTTCACCCTGACGGTGAGGTGGGACGGCCAGCACCAGGTCCGCAGTACCCGGGCTGCTTGAGATAGGGCCCTGCAGTAAAGCCTATCATTGCCAGTGTGTGACAGGTGTTCCTTGCGGCCATGTCCTGTGTCCATCTGTATTCCCCAGTC
Organism: Ichthyophis bannanicus; assembly: GCA_033557465.1. Classification (NCBI taxonomy): domain Eukaryota; kingdom Metazoa; phylum Chordata; class Amphibia; order Gymnophiona; family Ichthyophiidae; genus Ichthyophis; species Ichthyophis bannanicus. Next base: position 409,105,702 of record CM066037.1, read on the forward strand.
ACATCTAGCCCCTTGGGGGACTAGGAGCCACCAAAGTTAAGCATATCCAGTGTGGTTGCCATGGTCAATTGTTATAAGAGCAGGGGGGTGTCTGGACGCACATATGGATTATGTAGCACCACCTACCAACCCGGCCCGTCTGGGTCAAGGTGGTGAACAGGATCTGCCCCCAACAGACCCACACTCTATATCTTTGCAATGGAGCAAGTAGAGGGGCACGATGAAGGCAGCATGCATTATTTACAATTCACACCAAACAGAACACAACACCAATACTGTATGCACTTCACTGGTTACCACTTCATAGCAGAATAAAATACAAGATAATATGATCACTTATAATCATCAGAAACATAGCTCCGACAACCCTATCACATTTAATCATGATAACGCCTAATGATCGCCAACGAAGAGGACAAATGATAAATACATTAGTAATACCAGCTGATTACTACAAAATGAAGCACACTAGTAAAAGGGCTTTTGAATACTTATCCCCATCCTTATGGAACACATTGCCAGATAGACTTAGATCTATAACTGACTTGGCTACCTTCCAGACCAAACTCAAAACATTTCTCTTAATTGAGCACTTTGGCGGCAATGAAGAAAATAAACATTGACCCAACATAAAAGCCAGAAACCCATTCAACATTTAAGAATTTTCTCTCTTCCCCTCACCCCTCCACACTACTCTAGGGGTATGTTTACTAAACGGTGCTAACGGTGCAGCTGCGACGTTATCGCATGATACGTGATGTTATTGCGTGATAATGGCGCATTACTGTGCGAGAACATCACGTATCGCGTGATAACGTCTCCTGCCAGCATTAAGGTGCGCAGAGGGTAGAGTACGGCTCCCCAGAGGGCAGAGTAAGGCTCCCTAGGGGCGGAGATAAGGGGTCAATGGACAGAGTGGGTGGAGAGAGGCACCATGCACACTAACGCCGTGAAATGAAGGTCTGAAAATTAGCGCCACTGAAAACCTACCGCCTTGATTGTTGTTTGAAAGGCAGTATATCAAATATAATAAATATAAACATAAACCTGGCGCTAGAGGCACATTTGCAGGGGAGAGAAACCATTTCCGTCAGCAATGTGCAGCAAAGGCAGGGAAACCAAGAAAAGTGATAGTAGTGATACATGTGCAGCAACATCATAGTGCCCAAGTATGAGAGGTCACTACGGTGAGGCTGCAAATGAGGTACAGGGGGGTGCAGGCGGGACATGCAGTGTGGAAGCTGGGGCACAGGGTAGGCTAGGTAGATGCCTAGATGATACACAGGAATATGGAAGCAGAAAAACCTGCAGGACAGCAACTGACCAAGTGCAAACATAACCACGAGTGTGTGTCTCACAGTATCCCAGAGGATAGTACCCAGCATGTACCCCAAAGGACACAACATTGGCAGGCGGTGCTGGGGCAAAGCATTGATGTCTATGCAGGCACCCCTATCACATATCATGCACCATAGGCAGCCACCTATCGGCACACTGGATGGCCTGGGACTGTGCACCACCAGCACCACCGACAGAAGGACATGTCAGTATGGTGTCAGAGGGGTGCTGGTGGCGGAAGGGGCAGTGGCATCTGCCCAGAGCAGAACACGGCCAAGCCCAGTTTAGGTGGGTGCCGTGCACTGCAACAGACAAGGTCTGTCTGCCGAACAGTCATGGTATCCCCAGGGAATGATCTGCCTCTGTGGCAACAGTTTGGTGCAGTACACACAGACAGTGTGGTCAGGGACAGAAGGTCACAAGTTCAAGTCCCAGCTGTGGCTCCTGCCAACCTTGTCCCCATATTTTACCTAGTACTAAACCGTGGTAATAAAGACAGAACCTTTATTGCAGATAAAATAAACATGCCTGAAACGCCTATATTTTATCCTACAGAGCACAGACACCATAAACATGTGCAATCCCTAGAGCAGAGTTTCCCAACTGCAGTCCTGGCGGGCCAACCACCATTCAGGTTTCATGCTGTCCCTAATAAATATGCCTGTGTTACATTTGCATACAATGGGGCGGCGCATACAAATGCAACACAGGCATATTTATTAGGGACAGCATGAAAACCTGAACACTGTTTGGCCCACCAAGACCAGAGTTGGGAACCTCTGCCCTAGAGCAGCAGCCAACAGGGGCACAAACACCCACACCCACAGGCTCCACTATTCAAAGCCTCATGGAAAGTCAGGCTGTTGGGCCCTGCGCGGAGCAGCATCTCCCAATACTGGCACCTGCATACCTTAGCAATGCCATCCTAAACTTGGGAACACGTTCCACATTTATCAAAAGGTTGCTATGATTAATGTTTCAGTTTTTGCTTCTGACAGCGTTTACCACCCCGGGGAGTGACCCCAACAGCACTGTGCCCAGGACTGGTGTGGCAGCCAGGGCTGCCACAAACCTCTATATTTGCACAATGCTGGCATAGGTGTGGGAGTGTGTGTGTGTCTGTCTATCTAGTGTGTTGTGGCTGCCTACACCTTACTCAGCCCACACTGCTTGCACTGTTTCCAGTGTTAGCCTGCCAATGTGCATGAGGGGCAAAGTACTGTGGGTATGGCCCGGACAGGGCGGCCTGGGCAGGCTGCATCTGCACAGGGCATAGGGCAATGGCTGGGACATTGAAGTGCCTGACCACCACCTGCAAGGACAGGGTGGCCACAGCATGTCATGCTGGGAGGTCACTCTCACCCTGACTGAGCAGTGACCACGGCATGGCTAGGTTCCCCCATAGTGCTATACAGTATTTCTCTCCAGTGATATTTATGGGTTCCCTTTTCTGGGGCCCAATCACTGACATACCTGCTTGGTGTGTGTGCTCACATCCCATTTTTGGGTGCACACAGTTCCTCCAGGAACATGCATTATGTGCTAGCTAGCAGATAGTCTCCACCCTGCAAGGTGTTCCAGTCATACACATAACTGCAGACAAACTGTCCTTCTGCTGGTGAATGTCAGATAGTGGTGGGGGGCAGCTGAGCTTATTCAGCATTCTGACTGTCTGCCATTGCCTTATGTGGATGCGTACAGATCTGCATTGACTGCCCTGTAGGGTGCCTGTTCCCCAGCAGGACTGGGGTTGATGGTCCCCTCGGCTACCATCACTGCAGAGATGTAGAAAGTGGATCTGTTGGTGGGAAGATCCTGTCCCCCCATCCTGAGCCAGCGAGGGCAGGTTGGATGGTACTACATAATCCGCTTTTGGGTCCAAACACCCCCCTTCACTTATAACATGTGACCATAGCACCCACACAGGATATGCACTATTCTGGGTGCATCATAGTCCACAAGGGCTAGACGTGACTGGGAAATACAGATGGACACAGGTGTATCCTAGGTGTGTCTACAAGGACTACCTATCACACACTGGCACTGATGGGGACCTGCAGCATAGCCTATCTCAGCCAAGCCAGGTGCTGCGGACCTGGTGCTGGGCGCCCCACCTCACCCTCAGGGTGAGCACAGGAACCGCACAATGTCACTGTCTGTAACTACTGTGCCAGTAACACACACGGTCAGTTCCCCCTACCAGGCCGAGGTGCTGTGGGGGTGCATACCCCATCTTGTGATCAGCTGTAGACTGCTGATCTGCATGTGCAGTGCATCATGGTTATGGGTGGGTTTACCCTACCCTGGTAACCACAGCAGACAGTTTGCGTGGTGACCTGCAGTCTTTCTGTAGCCAGCCAGCGGTGTGTTAGTAGCTATAGAAACGTAGCCCACTGGTTACTTCAATGACTCTGGAGGCAGAGGTCATGGGTTTGACCCCACAGTGGTGTTGTTTAATAAGGCTGTCTGAGACTTTTCCTTTTAATTTAAATTAGTGCTGCCAGCAAAATGCACCCTCACAGTGCTGTAACCTTAAGGTGCCAAGGTGCCTTGGCGGACAGGGCACTTTATGTGCTCTATGGAGTGCCTTATAGGGCACCTTATGCGGCACCTTATTTTACAGCACTGTGAGTGTGTTTTTGCTGGCAGCACCGATTTAACTTAAAGGAAATGCCTCAGACAGCACTGATTTAGATTAAAAGGGATTGCCTCAGACAGCCTTAGATAACACCACTGCAGGATCAAACCCATGACCTCTGCCTCTGCAGTCATTGCAGTAACCAGTGGGCTACATCTTTTTAGCTTCTAACACCGCACTGGCATGAACTTAGGGTTAACGTGCGTTAATGTGCCACGGCGCCCACTATCGCGTGATACAGATTCTGGCAACCTTGCTGCCGGAATGCCCACTCCTTATATGTCATTCTTCACATTATCACTGCAACTAGCGCCGATAACATTAAGACGGTTTAGTAAACATACCCCTATGTAACAAAGAATTTATAGTGTAACCATGAAAGGATTTAAAAATGAACATTTTACGTCTTTAGCTAATCAGGGAATTGTAAATTAGTTTATAACTCTTTTGATAACTTATGTATATTTCTGTGAACAGGATGGAGTCGGTGCAGAGGGATGCTACTAAAATGATTAGTGGTCTTCATTATAAAGCATATGAGGACAGACTGAAGGATCTTAATATGTACACCTTAGAGGAAAGGCGGGATAGAGGTGATATGATTGAGATATTTAAATACCTCCGTGGCATAAATGTTCAGGGAGAGAGCCTCTTTCAATTGAAAGCAAGTTCTGCTACGAGGGGACATGGGATGAGGGTGAAGGGAGATAGATTCAGGAGTGATATGCGGAAATATTTCTTTACGGAAAGAGTAGTGGATCTGTGGAATAGTCTCCCAGTGGAGGTGGTAGAGATGAGGACAGTAACTGAATTCAAAAAAGCATGGGACAAACACGGAGGATCTCTAAAGGTAAAAAGGGGACTGTTGTAGTTGTTGATATGGAAGGACAGACTAGATAGGCCATGTGGTCTTTTTCTGGCATCATATTTCTATGTTTCTATGATTTAAATATATCCACATCTGTTACCTTTAATTGTTTAATATGTTATAATGTAATACTGTTTATAATGTAAACCACCCTGATTACATGATGGAGCGGTATAAAAGACACAAATAAAAAAAAATAAATATGTTACTTTTGTCAGCTATGATCATGGTTACTTATATTAGAGATTCAGAGTAAATGAATTGCTTGTCCCAAAATTGAAAATATGCTTTATTTTCAGTCAATAGCATGAAAGAAAGAATCAAATTTATTTAAACATAGGATGATGCATTTTCTGCTGGGTTTTTTTTCTGCTAGGCTTTCATTTTGAGTATCTTTCAATGGATTCTTTCAGGGAGTCTCTCTCTCTCTCTCTCTCTCTCTCAAATATAGGTGAAGTACCATACTAACACAAGAGAAGGAGATGTACTACAATGATGCATGCAAGAAAATAGAATCAAACTATTAGATGAAGAACAAGATGGGCTTTCCTAAAGCTACGAGAGATAAAGAAAAACTTCCAGCCTCAAATTGGAATGCTATAAGATGCTCAAGGATCCATGCTGAATGATGCTGAGAAGATCAAGAAAAAAGGTGGAATATTTTACCTCTATATACAGTCATTTATTTAACGATTTTTTTTATACCGCTTTATCATATAACCTAAGCGGTTTACATTGAAACCTTAACTGTTAATAGAACTTGAAAGCAAACAATAAAACTCAAACAATAGCAACAATTTTCTTAGGGGAACAAAAACAGAGGGGGGGTGAAAGAGTAGTGCTAGGAGCACAACTTATGCACATAGTGATGTATTAATAGATTCCTGGACTGGGGGAGTGAGATGAGTGGTTATCTGGGGTGTTTTGAGACTTCATTGAAATGTTCAGAGAAGAGGAGAGTCTTGAGTTGTTTACGGAAGTACTTTAAATCCGTGGTTGATCTCAGCTTTTCCGGGAGAGAGTTCCAAATGGTGGGGGCAGCAAGTGAGGTAGCCCTTTTGGTGGGGGATTGTTTGGTCTTTGTATATACGTTGGGGATTGGTATAGTGTTTATGGTGCTGGTTCTCTCAGATATGTTGATGGTGTTGTTACAGATGAGGTCCTGTACAATTCCTGCTGTAATCTTATTTTTTAATTTTAAAGATGGTAAGAGCGGATTTGTGTTTAATGCGCGAGGCAACTGGTAACCAGTGGAGTTCATACAGGATGGGAGTGATATGGTCGATTGTGATGCTCCAATGATGATTTGGGCGGCGGTGTTTTGTACTAGTTGAAGGGGTGAATGGTTTGTTAGATAATCCTTGGAAAAGGGTGTTGCAGTAGTCTAGTCTAATGTTGATGTTATGATGGCTTGACATACTGTACGGAAATGTTCTTGGCTGAGGAGGGGTTTTAATCTTTGGACTGTTGCAAGTTTGTAGAAGGCAGTCTTGGAGGTCTTGTTGATGTGTGCTTGTAGGTAAGGTGCTTGTTAAGGGTGACCCCGAGGTACCGAACTTCGCATTTTGTTGTAATAGGCATATTGGCAACATTTATAAAGGTGGGGGGAGGAGGGGGGGAATGTAGTTTCCCGAGTGATTATGATTGCTTCCATTTTTTTAATGTCGATATTGAGGTTGTTGTTTGTGAGCCAGGTTTTCATTTCTAGGAGGCAAGTTGATATAGTGGTGAAGCCAGGGGTGTCCAGATGGAATGGGGTATAGGCCATAATGTCATCTGCATATATGGCGTATTGAATCTTGTATTTGTTGAGTATCTTGCATATAGGCTGTATGTAAATGTTAAAGAGGAGGGCTGATAGTGAAGACCCTTGTGGGACTCCTTAGGTTGCCTGGAATGGAGCTGAGGTGAGATGACCGGATTATACCATAAAGATCAAGTAGATGAATAGCCGTTTCAACCTTTATGATCAGGAACCATTGGTGATGAAAGAAGTCGAAGCAACATTGAAAGCCTTATCAAAGAACAAAGCACTGGGCACTGATGGCATGCTGATTAAAATATTACAGCAATCGAATGCAGCTGTTACCATACTTACAAGGCTCTGCCAGGAAATTTGAAGACATCATGGCCAACTGATGTTTATATCTGTGTTAAATCTGTGTTTATATCAATACTGAAGAAAGGTGATTCGACTGTCTGGAAATTATCCACAATAGCTCTGATCCCACATGCCAGCAACATTTTACTGAAGATTATTCAGCAGAGACTACAACCATACCTGGAACGAGAACTGTCTGAAGTGCAAGCAGAGTTCAGGAAAGGGTGAGGAATGAGAGACATCACAGATGTGAGATGGATCCTTGAAAAGACAAGAGAATGCCAAAAGGATATCTATATCACACGTGAAGGGGCCATACTGGACTTGGTGCTTACCAATGGTGAAAGTGTTTCTGATGTTGTAGTGGGAGAGCATTTTGCATCCAGTGATCACCAGATGGTGCGGTTCAGTATTAGGACTAGGGCTGTTAGAATCCATTCAAAGGCGAGGATCTTAGACTTTAGGAAGACTAACTTTGCGAAGATGGGCCAATACCTCAGGGAGTTGTTAGTTGGATGGGAACAGCTGAGGGATGTAGAAAAACAGTGGGAAAAACTGAAAGGGGATATTTTAAGTGCAACCAACCTTTTTGTTAAAATGGTAAATAAAGGAAAAAGGAAAAGGAGACTGCTATGGTTTTCGAAAGAAGTAGCTGAAAAAGTGAAGAAAAAGAGGGAGGCCTTCATGAAATACAAGTGATCACAGAGAGAGGAAGACAGGCATCTGTATTTGGAAAAACTTAGAGAAGCTAGCAAAGTAGTCAAGAAGGCAAAGATTCAAAAGGTGAGGAAATAGCCAATGCAATAAAATGGGGGGGATAAGACATTTTTCAGATATATTAGTGAGAAGAGGAAGGGCAAGAGTGGTATTGTCAGACTCAAGGGTGCAGGGAAGGAATATGTAGAAGCTGATAAGGATAAAGCAGAATTGCTTAACAAATATTTTTGTTCTGTGTTCACAGATGAAGAACCAGGAGCAGGACCTCAGAAAACATCCACAAATAGGAACAGAAGCAAAGGACATCTTGAACAATTTTCAAAAGACTGTGTTCGTGAGAAACTCTTAACTTAAAGTAGACAAAGCGATGGGACCGGATGGGATACACCCGAGAATACTGAGGGAACTTGGGGACATTCTAGCAGCTCCACTGACTGACCTTTTCAATGACTCGGAGTCGGGAGTGGTGCCAAAGGACTGGAGAGAGGCTCATGTGGTGCCTTTACACAAAAGCGGAAGTAAGGATGTGGTTGAAAACTATAGGCCGGTTAGTTTAACTTCGGTGGTAAGTAAATTATTGGGAACGCTGCTGAAAGAGAAAATAGTGAGGTTTCTGGAGTCCAGCGGATTACAGGATCCGAGGCAGCATGGATTCACCAGAGGCAGGTCTTGTCAGACAAATCTGATTGATTTCTTTGACTGGGTGACCAGGGAGTTGGACCGAGGGAGAGCCCTAGATGTGGTGTATTTTTAGATTTCAGTAAAGCCTTTGACACTGTTCCTCACAGGCGACTTATAAACAAACTGAGCACCCTAGGGATGGACCCTAAAGTTACTGCTTGGGTTAGAAATTGGTTGGGTGGGAGGCAACAGAGTACAAGTAAATGGAGCTCACTCTGAGGAGAAGGATGTTATCAGTGGTGTGCCCCAGGGATCTGTCCTTGGTCCGATTCTTTTTAACATCTTTGTTAGTGATATAGCAGAAGGTCTTTCAGGTAAGGTTTGTCTCTTTACGGATGATACCAAAATCTGCAATAGAGTAGACACTCAGGAAGGGGTAAATAACATGAGGGGGGATCTAGCTAAGCTTGAAGAATGGTCTAGAATTTGGCAGCTGGGAGTTAATGTTAAAAAATGTAAGGTCATGCATTTGGGCTGCAGCAATCCAAGGGAGCAATATACTATAGGGGGTGAAGTACGTTTGTCCACTAAAGAAGAGCGGGACCTAGGCATGGTTGTGTCTGATGATCTTAAAGTAGCTAAACAGGTAGAAAAGGCGACAGCAAAAGCTAGAAGGATGCTTGGGTGCATATGGAGAGGAATGGCTAGCAGAAAAAAGGAGGTGATAATGCCTCTCTATAAAAATCTTTGGTGCGACCTCATTTGGAGTATAGTGTGCAATTCTGGAGACCGCACCTTCAAAAGGATGTGAACAGGATGGAGTCGGTGCAGAGGGTGGCTACTAAAATGATTAGTGGTTTTCATTATAAAGTATATGAGGACAGACTGAAGGATCTTAATATGTACACCTTAGAGGAAAGGCGGGATAGAGGTGATATGAGTGAGATGTTTAAATACCTCCGTGGCATAAATGTTCAGGAAGAGAGCCTCTTTCAATTGAAAGCAAGTTCTGCTACGAGGGGACATGGGGTGAGGGTGAAGGGAGATAGATTCAGGAGTGATATGCGGAAATATTTCTTTACGGAAAGAGTAGTGGATCCGTGGAATAGTCTCCCAGTGGAGGTGGTAGAGATGAGGACAGTAACTGAATTCAAAAAAGCATGGGACAAACACAGGATCTCTAAAGGTAAAAAGGGGACTGTTGTAGTTATGGAAGGACAGACTAGATAGGCCATGTGGTCTTTTTCTGTCATACTTCTATGTTTCTATATGTGTTTTATAGAGTACAGGAAAAAAAGGGACTATAATAGTTGTATGGAAGGGCAGACTAGATAGAATCATGATGGTAGAAAAAGACCATTTGGCCTATGATTCTATGTTTCTATGTTTTGACTGTAAATCATGAGAAACTCTAGGCCACATTAAGAAGCACGGGTATACCATAACACCTTATAATTCTCATGCATAATTTTTACATTGATCAAAAAGCAGCAGTTTGAACAAAACAAGGAGAAACAGAATGGCTTAAAATCAGCAAAGGTGTATGACAAGGCTGCATACTTTCCTCCCTACCTGTTAAATTTATATGCAGAACAAATCAGAGAATCAGTACTGTATAAAGACAACCAAGGTGTGAAGATTGGCGAGCGACTCAACCTTCACTATGCTGATGATATCATATTACTGGCTGAAAGCCAAGATGATCTGGAACATTTGCATTTCAAGATCAAGGAACACTCTTAAAATGGGCCTGCACCTTAATGTAAAGAATACAAAGATCCTGACAACTGGCAAAATCAATAAGTTCATCGTTCATGGAAAAGAAATTGAAATAGTTATCCAGATAGGTTGAAGTTGTCAACTATCAATATAGAAACAAACAGTGAAGAAATCAGACGAAGCATTGCTCTTTGCAGAATGGCTATGAAGGGTCTAGACAAGATTCTCAAGAGCAGAGACGTCTCTCTCCATACAAAGATTAGACTTGTTCAAGCCATGATATTTTCAACAATATATGGAAGCAAAACTTAGACAGTGAAAAAGATAGGAAGAAAATCGATGCCTTTGAATTATGCTGCTGGCAACAAATATTGTGTATACCATGGACTGCTCAAAGAACAAGCCAGTCAATACTAGAGGAGATCAAACCTAAGCTTTCTTTAGAAACTCAGACAAGACTGACTTTCATACTTTGGACACATCATGCGAAAAGAGATCGTTAGAGAAAGATATCATGCTTGGCAAGGTAGAAGGTCAATGCAAAAGAGGAAGGTTAGAAATGAGATGTATCCATACAATAACAGCAGCTAAGGGTGTCACTCTATCAACAATGAGCCACCTGATTGAAGAATGAACACAGTTTAGGACAACTATCCAGAGGGTCACCATGAATCAACAACTCGATGGCACTTAAAAACACCATACCAACATCCTATAACCCAGATAATAGCACTGCTTTTTAGCCTAGTGCTGCTTTAGCATTAATCATAAAGATGCATGAACATATCAGATTCTTTAACATTTTTGTATTGCAGAAGGGCTGTTGGGTAAGGTTTGCCTTTTTGCAGATACCAAAATCTGCAATAGAGTACACCCAGGAAGGTATAGGTAACATGAGGTGGTATCTAGCTAAGTTTGAAGAATGGTCAAGAATTTATCATCTGAGATTTAATGATATAAAATGGATCTGGGCTGCAAATGTCCAAGCAAACAGCACAGTATAGGATGTGAAGTACTTCTGCCCATGAAAGAAGAGTGGGACCTGGGGGGGAGGTGGTGGGGGGGAAACCTTTTCCGATGATGTTATGGTAGAAAGTGACAGCAATTGTGGAGACTTGCATCTCTTGGTTTTTGTCAGTGGTTGGCAGATTATGTGTATCAGCTGGTGATGATTTGCAGAAGGAGGTGATCTTCTGGAATGGGGAGAATCATAATGGCTTCTATGTCCCAGGGTTTGCACAGTGGGGATTAGGCCATGATGTGTGAATGAGTCTGCCCATGATATAAGTTGGGCTAGGCAGGAAAAGTGCAGCATGAATGCGAGACCCCCTGACATCGTTCAGGGCTAGCTGAGAAATAAAGTAACTTATAAGAGGATGTGTACTCTGAGCATGCACTCGAATGGCACCACGGTGCACTTCAGTGAGCTTGAAGTGTTGGTAATTGATCAGGGGTAGAATGCAATTAGGAGGGCAATGGAGAAGGGGATGCTAGGTGCTGGAGGCTCACTTAGTGCATAGCGGTACCGTCAGTGCTAAGAAGATGTTCTGTTCAGCACTGGAGCAAGTTCTCAGTGTGGTTGTGGATAACAATGGCTTGCTGGAGTCTGTGAAAGCAAACAGGATGCTCGAGTCTGTCCCTGAACAGAGGTTGTGGATCCGTATCTCACTCTGCACCACACTCAAGGGCCACACCTAAGGGCCCTCAGGCGAAACCCTCAGGCACAGGCGCGTCCGAGTACTGGAGGAGTTTAAAGTCCAGGTGGATCTGGACTGATTAGCCAAGCTGGTGGGGAGCAGGGAGGAGTTTATCTTCCTGCTCCCTGCTGGAGCCGCTAATCGGGCCGGTGGGGCTGCTGAAGAGGCCACATGCCTGAGTGCTGGAGGAGTTTAGATCCTGATTTCAGTCTAGATTAGAGTGATCTAAAATGTGTATAATATGGGCTGTTGAGTCAATGCGGACTCCTTGAAACCCAGCAGGGTTGCTTGGCAAGGTGTGAACAGAAATAGATTACCAGACCTTATTGGTGGGGTTCCTTACCTACTCCATTACTGTAGAGTTTAAACTATTTTCCTCTTAGTTTACCCGAGTGACTACCCCTCCCCCCTGCTGACGTATTGTTGAAGACCTCCATTTCCTGTCCTGCACGTGTGCTTGTTCAGATTGCCGTTCTGTTCCTTGAGGAGAGAAGGGCTCTCCAGAGCTCTCTCGAAAGGTGATTTTTGCTGAAATTGCTACTGAACTATGAGTTCTGTCTGTTTGTCTCCACATATTTAATTTTCCTATTTGTCCTTATTGGTGGGTTCCCTTAGCGTCTTCATTGAGTGCCCACAGTTCAGGAACAGCCTACTGGCCAGAGACACTTAGGTTTCCAACCACCCTACCCCTCATCCCACCCATCCCAGGGGCTACATTGGCTACATAGTGGTCACATACGTGCCATCTATCCTTTCTCACTTGGGTTAAAGCCCACACCTTCTTCATCCTTTCTTCTTCTTCCTCCTCTTTTCGGTGCTGCTTAATCAACATGTCGTGTATTCAATGCAATAGCTGCGGTACTTTCATTCCAGGACACATCATTTGGAGCCCAAGAGCTTGTCCTATGTGTCTCAAGTTAGCTGCCATGCATGAAGAACCGACTCTACTAAGGAAAGATCTAGCTGCCATGCATAAAGCATAGTTACTCACCTGTAACAGCTGATCTCCGGGAACAGCAGGAATTTAGTCCTCACATATGGGTATCGTCGGTACCGACGGAGCCTGCGCGGGAACGCTCCCCAGCGTCCAATCAGAAAGCTTTTGGGAGCATCCCACAGCGCCTGCGTGCTGCCTTCCCGCCTTTCCCAACTGCCTCTCTCCAGTTGAGTTTTAAAGCTGAGACAAAGAGAGAGAGAGAGGGAAAGGAAAGAGAGAGATAGAGAGATACAACTCCTAGGGGAGGTGGGTGGGTTGTGAGGACTAAATTCCTGCTGTTCCCGGAGATCACCTGTTACAGGTGAGTAACTATGCTATCTCCAGGAACAAGCAGGAATCTAGTCATCACATATGGGGACTCCCTAGCTTTGGGTGCCAGGGAGAAACCCCAGAAGTTGTGTGTCCCTGAGAAGGGCTCCACTTCCTCCCATGGATCTCTGGCATCCTATCAGGGATGGTGGGTAGGAGTTGATTAAGTATGGAACAGGTGTTTGAGAACAGCGTGACCAAACAAGGCATCCCGGCGGGAGTCCTTGTCCAAGCAGTAATGGACTGTGAAGGTATGAACAGAGGCCCAAGTGGCTGCTCGACAGATGTCGTCAATAGACACAGAGTTCAGATGAGCCATTGAGGATGCCATGGCTCTCACATTGTGAGCTGTGACATGGCCCTCCACAGAAAGGTTCTTACTCTGATAGGCGAAAGAAATACACTGAGCAATCCAGTTGGATAGTGTTCTCTTGAAGACTGGCAGTCCCAAATGAGAAGGGTCAAAAGCAACAAAGAGCTGAGAAGACTTTCTATGTTGCTGTGTCCTCTGTAAATAAAAAGCCAGAGCTCTTTTACAGTCCAAGGTATAAAGATTCCTCTCTGCACTTGATGCATGAGGTCCTGGAAAAAAAAAGACAGGTAGGTAGACCTCCTGGTTGAGGTGAAAAGGAGAGACCACCTTAGGTATAAAGTGTGGATGAGTCCTAAGGACTACCTTGTCATGATGAAACCTTGTATAAGCATCTGATTTAGAGCTCTGGATTAGCTACTAGTGCTTGCAATTCACTAATGCAGCGTGCTGATGTGATTGCAATGAGAAAGATAACCTTCCAAGAAAGAAATTTCAAGAAGGTGGTAGCTAAGGGTTCGAAAGGTGGCTTCATGAGCTGCCCAAGAACCAGATTCAAGTCCCATGCCACCAGAGGTGGTCTAATGGGAGGCATAGTTAGAAGGAGGCCTCTCATGAATCTTGCTATAAGAGGATGAGAGGAAATAGGTTGTCCATTTAGAGGTTTAAGAGAAGCTGCAATAGCACTCAAATGGACTCTTACTGAATTTGTCTTAAGGCCTGCATTAGACAAATGGAGGAGATACTCCAGTAAAGATTCTAGAGGTATAGCAAGGGAGTTAAGACCCTTTTCTCAACACCAAATAGTGAACCTTTTCCACTTGAAAGCATAAGAACGTCTAGTGGAAGGTTTCCTAGAAGCATAACGAACATCTTTCACTTGCTGAGAAAGATGAAGATCTTGGAGATCTAGGCCTTCAGCAACCAAGCCCTGAGATGCAGGGACTGGGGATTGGGATGCCATAACATTCCGTTCTCCTGAGATAGGAGATCTGGAGCAGACCCTAACTCCAGGGAGGGAGCTTGGGAGAGATGTAGAAGCAGAGGGTACCACACTTGCCGTGGCCAATGTGGTGCTATGAGAATCATGTGGCCTCTGTCTCTCTGAAGCTTGAAGAGGGTTTTGGGAATTAGGGGAATGGGTGGAAAGGCATACAGGAAGTCTTGACCCCAGTGAAGGAGGAAAGCATCCTTTGCCTGAGCTCCCTGAGCCGGAGTTCTGGAACAGAACCGGGGAAGTTTGGCATTCCACCGACTTGCAAAGAGGTCTATGTCCGGGGTTCCCCAAAGTTGAAAAATCTTGGCCACCTGGTCTGCATGCAGAGACCACTCATGTGAAAGGAGAACTCGACTGAGTCTGTCTGCCCAAGAGTTTTGAACGCCTGGAAGATACACTGCTAGAAGATGGATGTGATGCTCTCTGGCGAGGGCCCACAGTCGCAGAGCTTCGTTGCAAAGCAACAGAGAGCCTGTTCCCCCCTGCTTGTTCACACAGAACATGGCTACTTGATTGTCCGTATGAATAAGGACTGTTTTGTAGCTGAGCAGAGTATGGAACACTTGCAGAGCAAGGAAGATTGCTCTGAGCTCCAAGAGACTGATATGTAGACAACTCTTGTGGAGTCCAAGTGCCCTGGGTGGAGAGGTCTTGCAGATGAGCTCCCCAACCCATTGGAGAAGCATCTGTTGTAAAAGTTGCTTGGGGCAGAGGTTGCTGAAAGGGGGACCCCAGCAACCGGTTTTGAGTGGACTTCCACCATTGGAGAGACAGAATGAGACAACTTGTGTTTGCTATTCTGTCTGACAGGCAACCTGATGCCTGGGTCCATTGAGTGGATAAAGTCCACTGAGCTGCCCTCATGTGAAGGCGAGCATATGGTACCACATGCACGGTGGATGCCATGTGGCCTAGCAACTGCAACATTTCTCGAGCAGTTAAAAAGGGCTTTAGGGCTGCTTGAGAAACTAACTGCACCAAGCGAAGGCAACGGGCTTGGGGAAGGTAGGCCCTTACCTTTGTGGTATCCAGCAGGGCTCCTATGAACTCTAGAGACTGAGTAGGAGTTACTGGATTTTGGGATGTTTATGACCAGCCCTAAGTACTGAAGGATACGCATTGTGCAGGATAGAGAAGTACTGGCCTCTGACTGTGTTGGAGCTCGAATGAGCCAGTCGTCCAAGTAAGGGAAGACGAATATTCCCAGAGTGCGTAGAAATGCTGCTACCACAGCCATGCATTTCATGAACACCCTTGGTGCAGAGGCCAGACCAAAAGGAAGCACCCTGTATAGGTAGTGCTTTCCTTGAAACAGGAACTGAAGGAACCTTCTGTGGGTTGGTTGGATGGATGAGAACATGGGTGTACGCATCCTTGAGATCTAGAGAACAAAGCCAATCCTGACTCTGAAGGTATGGAAGCAGAGCTCCGAGAGAAATCATTTTGAATTTCTCCTTGACCAGGAATTTGTTCAATTCTCTGTGATCTAAGATATTTTCTTATCCCAAAGGGGGATACAGACCTAAGGGGAATAGAACCCTATGCCCTGTTGATGAAGAGGCACTTCTTCTATTGCCCCTTGGGCAAGAAGGATGGTAACCTCCTGACCTAACAGGTCGATGAGAGAGGTCGGCGAATTGAACTGCTTCACTATTGTGGGAGGGGGCATGCTTGAAAAATGAAGTTTGTACCCCTCTCTTATGATGGAGAGTGTCCAACGCTCTGCTGTTATTTGCCCCCATCTGGGAGCAAAATGGCATAACCTTCCTGGAATGGTAGACGGTTCTGGTCCTTCCAGAGCCAGAAAGGCTAAGTTCTATAGCTGAAAGTCAAAGGCCCTGAGGAGGCTGAGGCTGCTGAGCCAGTTGAGGCCTAGCAGCCTTTGCTTTCTTCTGTTTGGGTGGTTGCTGACGTTTGGTTGAAAACTGACCTGCAGAAGATGCCTGCTGACCATAAGCAGGATAAAATCTCTTCTTAGAAAAAGGTGTTTTCTTGAACAACATTTTCCTAACAGGATCAGCAGTAGACTTGGATAGTCTATCCAAAGTGGAATTTTCAGCATCCATCTCATTGGCTTTCTCTTGTCATTCATTACCAAACAGGTTCTCACCAGTACAAGGGATATTTCCCAATTTATCTTGTACCCAGAGCTCTAAATCAGATGCTTGGAGCCAAGCAATTCTACGTGCACCTATGGCAATAGCCGAGGCCCTGCTTATACATTCAAAGCAGTCGAAGGCTGCACGGTTGGAGAATTTAGAGACATCTTGGGCATGTTTGAGCCAAGTGAGAAACTCCTGCCTTTTATCCTCAGAGATGAAAGGACTTAAAGTCTGTAGATGATCAGTAACTTCCTTTAGGAACATTCCCATGTAGAGACTATAGGAACTGATTGCAGCAAGCATGGAAGCTTGAAAGACTCTACGTCCAAAAGCATCCAGAGTTCTGCATTCACGTCCTGGAGGACTAGAGGCATGTCTTTTTGCACTTCTAATCCTTCTCATAGCAGATTCCACCACAATGGAGTGGTGGGGAAGCTGAGTTTTATGGAAACTAGGACAAGGAGGGACACGATACATAGTATCTAACCTACGAGAATGAGGAGAGGTGGTAAGTGGTGTTTCCCACATCCTCAACATATCATATAGAATCTCATGAATGGGTAGGGTAGCTGCCTCCTTAGGAGTTTTGGGATATTGTAAAATATCCAACTCCTTGGCCCTTGGCTCTGGTTTCAGGGGTCACAGTGATGGACAGGTCCCGAGCCACCTCTCGGATGAAGTCTTGGAAAGACATGTCCTCTGGAGGAGACATCCTGCATTTAGGGGAGGAGGACTCCTGTGGAAGCATCATCGCTGCATCGACAGAACTTTCAGAATCCTCAGATTCTTCTGAGGAATCAAAGTATCGCCTGTCTGGATGCTCTTGCAGAGCCCGATACCCGTACCGAGCAAAATCGGTATCGGGAATAACCTGTACCGGGAAATCGGTACCAGTGGGCATCGAAGGATGCTATCGGTACCAGTTGAGATACTGATGCCGGTGCCGGTGGAGTTGTCTGTCGCAGTACCAAGGGCATCGATGCCACAACGAAAGCCGCTAGACTGCGTTCTATGGGTAGAATTCTCTGGTCCATAGACGCTGCCAATGCCTGGAAATCGGTACCGGAGGAAACTGCCGGTATCCCAGAGCATGGCACCAGGAGATCTGTCGAGGCCGAGCCATCGAGAACATCCTGGAACCCCGATGATGGTGCTTTGGAAGCCGAAGCCTCCCACCAGGGTAATTTTGCCGGTGCAGAATCAGAGGGCAACGCCAGAGGCATCTTGATGCTTAGAAGGAGATCTACCCTTTGAGGACCGGCTAGACTTATGTTTAGTTACCTGAGATCCACGGGAAGAAGCAGCCCTGGAAGACGTCAATGCCACCGAAGCTGCATCAGAGGGAAACAGGATACTGAGCTTAGCAGCTCGGTTCTGTTGACCCCTTTTAGACATCATAGCTCAGGACACACAATCTGTGATGGAATGGTCAGGACCTAAACATTTTAAACACCATTCATGGGTGTCGGTGACGGAAATGGTACCGCCACATTTTGTGCACTTTTTAAAACCTGAAGCAGGTTTATCCATATTAAGGAAATTTCTGGGCCTTAAGGCCCAAAAAGACAGGTGCACCTGAAGTAGTGAAAGAATGGAAAAAATAATTTTTATTTATTTATTTATTTTTTTTTAAAGAAAAGAAATATTGGCGGTACCGGTAGAGCGTTGGGGAAGGCAGACGCGACCACAAAAAGAAATAAAGAAATAAGGAAATTCTTCTGTGGTGACAGGAACACGACCTGCTGGCTCCGCGGAAAAAGAAGAACTGGAGAGAGGCAGTTGGGAAAGGCAGGAAGGCAGCACACGCAGGCGCTGTGGGATGCTCCCAAAAGCTTTCTGATTGGACGCTGAGGAGCGTTCCCGCGCAGGCTCCGTCAGTACCGACGATACCCATATGTGATGACTAGATTCCTGCGTGTTCCTGGAGATAGAATTGACTCTACTGAGGGAGGAATTGGCTGCAATGAAGCGCACCTCTTTTAGGATACAAACTGAACAAAGTCCACCACCGCTCCCACAAAGAATCAAACACCCCAGGAACAAATGGATCACAGTGGGTTCTGGTAGATTGCGACCTGTAATGCAGAGACATCCTATACATCAAGGGATATCCCTGCACAATGCCTTCTCTGCCTTGGCTAACAAGGATGACCAATCCAAAGAAACTGAAGGGCCCTTAAATAAGTCAGACAATGCCCAACCTCCTGCTAAAGCACCAAATATGAAAAAAACCTCAAACAGAAAACTACTACTACTTGGAGATTTCATCATCAGAGGCACCAACTTGGGAACACAGTTCAAAGGAGAAAAGATAGTCCTATGCCTACCAGGCTCGTCAGGCAGCAGGAACACAAACCAAGTTGTTGAAGTAATTACTGCAAAAGATGAACACTCTAAACTTGATGTTATCCACTTGGGCACAAATGACCTGGCTAGAAACAGTGCCTCTACAATCCAAAAGGACTTCCAGTCTCTGGGAGAGAAACTCAAGCCCATTGTTAAAACTGTTGCATTCTCAGACGTTCTACCTGTTCTTGGTAAGGAGACAGAAAGGCTGCATCACATTAACAGCTTTAATACATGGCTCCAGACCTGGTGCAAACAAGAAGGATTGAGATTTATTGGCGACTGGGGAAACAGATGGACCAACAAGAGACTATATTGTGCTGATGGACTACATCTCTCTGTTGCAGGGAAAGCGTAGTTACTTACCTGTAACAGGTGATCTCCGGGAACAGCAGGAATTTAGTCTTCACATATGGGTATCATCGGTACCGACAGAGCCTGCGTGGGAACGCTCCCCAGCGTCCAATAGGAATGCTTTTGGGAGCATCCCTCAGCACATGCGCGCTGCCTTCCCGCCTTTCCAACTGTCCCTCTTCATTTAAGTTTGTAGCTGAGTGAGAGGATAGAGGGAGAGAGGAAAGAGACAAAGAGATAGAGAGACAACTCCTAAGGGGGGTGGGGGGTTGTGAAGACTAAATTCCTGCTGTTCCTGGAGATCACCTGTTACAGGTGAGTAACTACGCTATCTCCAGGAACAAGCAGGAATGTAGTCTTCACATATGGGGACTCCCTAGCTGAAGATGCCAGGGAGATAGGCATCCTTCCTCCCATGGATCTCTGGCATTCCACCAGGGTTGGTGGGTAGGAGTTGAATTAGGTCTGAAAGAGATTTCGAAGAACAGCTTGGCCAAAGAAGGCATCCTGACGGGAGGCTTTATCCAGGCAGTATTGGGCTGTGAAGGTGTGTACCGAAGCCCATGTGGCTGCTCGACAAATGTCATCGATAGACAGAGTGGAGATTAGCCGTGGAAGTAGCCATGGCTCTCACATTATGAGCTGTGACATGGTCCTGAAGAGGAAGACCCTTACTCTCATAAGCAAAGGATATGCATTGGGCAATCCATTTAGATAAAGTTCTTTTGGAGACTGGACGTCCCAAATGACTAGGGTCAAAAGCTATAAAAAGTTGTGAGGACTTTCTATGTTGCTGTGTTCTTTGTATGTAAAAGGCTACGGCCCTTTTACAAGCCAAAGTATGAAGGTTTCTTTCTGCATTAGAGGCATGAGGCCTCAGAAAAAAAATACAGGAAGATAAATTGATTGATTTAAATGAAAAGGTGAAACCACCTTTGGCATAAAGTGTGGATGAGTTCTAAGAACAACCTTATGATGAAACCCAGTATAAGGAGGATCAGCCACTAAAGCTTGCAATTCACTAATGTGACGTGCAGAGGTGATTGCAATTAGGAAGATGACCTTCCAGGTCAAAAACGTAAGGGCTGTAGTGTGGCTAAAGGCGGCTTCATAAGCTGCCCGAGAACTAGATTTAGATCCCATGCCACCGGTGGTGACTTGATGGGAGGTTTGGTTAATAGAAGGCCTCTCATAAATCTTGATATGAGCAGATGAGAGGAAATTGGTTGTCCATTCAGAGGCTTATAAGAAGCTGTAATTGCACTAAGATGGACTCTTACTGAATTGGTCTTTAGACCAGAATTTGATAAGTGAAGGAGATACTCTAGTATCAATTCTAAGGGTATGACAAGGGGGTTTAATCCCTTCTTGGAGCACCATATAGTAAAACGTTTCCACTTGAAGGCATAAGATCTTCTTGTGGAAAGTTTCCTAGAAGCCTGAAGGATATCCTTTGCCTGTTGGGACAGGTTGAGATCCTGGAGGTCTAAGCCTTCAGCAACCAGGCCGTGAGGTGCAGGGACTGGGGATTCAGGTGCCATAGTGTCCCGTTCTCTTGAGAAAGGAGATCTGGAGCATGCCCTAACTCCAGAGGTGCTGCTTGAGAGAGATGTACAAGCAGGGGATACCACATTTGGCGTGGCCATCATGGTGCTATGAGAATCATGTGACCCCCGTCTCTCTGAAGCTTGAAGAGTGTTTTGGGGATGAGGGGAATGGGTGGGAAGGCATAAAGGATGTCCTGACCCCAGTGAAGGTGGAAGGCATCCCTTGCCTGACAATTGTGAGCCAGAATCCTGGAACAGAACCAGGCAAGTTTGGCATTCAGTGGACTTGCAAAGAGGTCTATGTCTGGAGTGCCCCAGAGATGAAATATCTTTGCCACCTGGTCTAGGTGGAGGGACCACTCGTTAGGCAGCAGTACTCGACTGAGTTTTGTCTGCCCAAAGGTTTTGAATGCCTGGAAGATAGATATACCACTAGAAGGTGAATCTGATGCTCTCTGGCGAAGGCCCACAGTCGTAAAGCTTCGTTGCATAACGACAGAGCCTGTTCTGCCCTGCTTGTTCACATAGAACATGGCTACTTGATTGTCCATCTGGACTAGGACTGTCTTGTAGCTGAGCTGGGCGTGGAATACTTGAAGAGCTAAATAGATTGCCCTTAATTCCAGGAGGTTTATGTGTAAACCAGCCTCCTGTGGAGTCCAGGTTCCCTGGGTAGAGAGATGATGCAGGTGTGCTCCCCAACCCACCTGTGATGCATCTGTTAGGGTGGCCTGAAAAAGGGGTTGATGAAAAGGAGACCCCCACTATCAGGTTTTCTAGTGATTGCCATCATTGGGGGGGGGACAAAATTAGTCGTTGAGAGTTTATTATTTTGTCCGACAAATGACCTGTGGCCTGTGTCCACTGTGTGGAAAGGGTCCACTGAGCTGCTCGCATGTGGAGGCGAGCATATGGGACTACATGAACTGTGGATGCCATATGTCCCAGTAACTGTAGTAGCTCTTCAGCAGTGAGGGAGGATTTGCCTGCTTCTTGAGAAGCTAGTTGCATTATGCGAAGACACTGGGCCTGTGGAAGGAAAGCCTTTGCCTGTCTGGTATCTAGACTGGCTCCTATGAATTCCAGGCATTGGGAAGGAACAAGTTGGGATTTTGGGAAGTTTATTACCAATCCCAAGTATTGGAGAATTCGCATTGTACGGGACAGTGCAGTGCTGGCCTCTGCAACTGTAGTTGCTCGAATGAGCCAGTCGTCTAAGTAAGGGAAGACAAATATTCCCAGGGTTCATAGAAATGCAGCTACTACTGCCATGCATTTCATGAATACCCTTGGTGCTGAAGCCAGAACAAAGGGAAGACCCTGTACTGGAAATGTTTTGCCTTGAAAAGGAAATGTAAGAATTTCCTGTGATCTGGATGGATGAGAATGTGTGTGTATGCATCCTTTAAGTCTAGAGAGCAAAGCCAATCCTGGCTTTGAAGGTATGGCAGAAGAGTTCCTAGAGAAATCAATCATTTTGAACTTCTCTCGAAACAGATATTTGTTCAATTCTCTGAGGTCCAGAATGGGTCTGTGTCCTCCTGTTTTCTTTGGAATAAGAAAATAGGGGGAGTAGAACCCTGCACCCTGTTGAAGAATGGGTACCTCCTCTATTGCCCCTTGGGAAAGAAGTGTCGAGACCTTGTGATCTAGCAGATTGTCTGCGGAGGTTTGAAAATTGAATTGCTTTAGAATTGTAGGAGGGGGCATGCTGTGAAAAAGAAGCTTGTACCCTTCTCCTACAATGGACAAAGTCCAATCTTCTGCTGTTATCCGATGCCATCTGTTGGCAAAGTGGCATAACCTGCCCGGGATATTGGGGAGTTGGGGACACCTCAGAGGCAGGAATGCAAAGCTCTCTAGGAAGGAGTCAAAGCTCTTGAGGGGGCTGAACCTGGAGAGCTGGTTGGGCTCTCGGGCATTTTGGCTTCTTTTGCTTCTAGTTTGTCCCTTTTGGGCAACCTGACCTTGAGTTTGACTCTGCTGGGTATAGGAAGGATAAAATTTCCACTTTTTGCTGAAAGAGGGTTTTTTATAAGGCTTCTTTTTGGCTGGAGTGGCTGTAGATTTTGACAATCTATCTAGAGTAGTATTGTCAGCATCTAACTAGTTAGCCTTTTCCTGCCAGTCCTTGCCGAAGAGATTATCCCCCATGCAAGGAATGTTGCCTAACTTGTCCTGTACCCAAGTCTCCAAGTCTGATGCCTGTAGCCAGGCAATCTGTCGTGCCCCAAAAGGCAATAGCAGAGGTTCTGCTGATGCATTCGAAGCAGTCAAAGGTTGCACAATAAGCATGCTCAAGATGTCTCCAAGTATGTTAAACTAAAGCAAGAAAAATCTTGTCTCGTCATCTGGGAGAAATGGGCTCATAAGTTCCAAGTCTCCTGTGACTTCCTTGAGGAACATTCCCATATATAGAATATATGAACTGATCCTAGCTGAAAGCATGGAAGCTTGAAAAAAGTTCGGAGCCCAAAAGCATCCAGAGTCCTGCATTCATGACCTGGAGGACTGGATGCATGCCTCTTTGCACTTTTCATCCTACGCATGGCTGATTCCACTACCATTGAATGGTGTGGCAGCTGAGTTCTGAAATTCAGGACATGGCAGAACTCGATACATAGTATCAAGTCTCCTAGAGCAGTGTTTTTCAAACTTTTTTGTGCAAAGGCACACTTTTTTCATGAAAAAAATCACGAAGCACACCACCATTAGAAAATGTTAAAAAAAATTTACCTCTGTGCCTATATATAAAGTAATTCTCTTGAATAGGAATCAAACACAAAGAAATTATTTTATAATTACTTTATTATGAAATAATAAAGTATTTTATAATTGTTCATATTTCTGTTTACTTACTCAGTGCGAAACCTGGGCCTGTTTGGCTGAACACAAAGCTGATATTCTGGCAGGAATCGAAGAAAGACACACACGTAGCTCTTCGTCAACAGCTCTCAGTCTCTCTCTGTCTTTAGTTTTTATAGCAATCAGGCTTGAAAAGCTCATCTCACACAGATATGTAGTGGAAAATGGGAGCAATGTCAAAATAGCTTTGTTTGCCAGAACGGGGAACTCCTTGGCAGTATCCAACCAAAAACTGTCCAAAGGTAGATCAGCAAATCTTAGCTTGAAACCACGATTTTGTCTCAGTTCAGTTAGTTCCTCCTGCTCCTGTAAAGTCATGTCCTTTCCACCAACTGATGCTGAGCTATAAGGGTCCCTAACCCAGTCAAGGCATTCAGTGGAGACTGAAGAGAAATAACATGACAACTTCTCCTCGAGAGTTTTTAAATGTTTAACTATTATCTCACCCAGTGCAGCAGTGTGAACACCTTGCCATTGCTTGGCGAGTGTGAACATTTCAAGATTGCCACTTTCCACGTGTTGATTCCAGAGTTGCACCTTTGAACGGAATCCATGTATTTTATCTGTACTTGTAAGCAGATTTTCATTTCGGCCTTGCATTCGTGTGTTCAGCTCATTCAGATGATGAAAAATATCTGCCAGGTATGCCAGCCTTGCACACCACTCATCACTTGTAAGCAGCTTTTCGTAATCTGACCTCTCATTTGTCAGAAACACTTTAAGTTCCTCCCGCAGCTCATACACACGAACCAAGACCTTGCCACGCGACAACCACCGGACCTCCGTATGAAACAGCAAGGTTTTATGCTTCGCTCCCATCTCCTCACACAAAGCTGCAAACATGCGACTTTTCACGGGTCGTGACTTTACAAAGTTTACCATGCGCACAACATCATCCAACACAGGAACTAGGTCTGCTGGTAAAGTCTTGGCTACGAGGGCCTCACGGTGTAAAAAACAATGCGTAACAATCACATCTGGATTTCTTTCCTTCACTCTGCTTACAAAGCCTTTGGTGCGCCCGACGATGGCTGCAGCTCCATCGGTGCAGACACTTGTGCAGTTTTCCCACTTAAGTCCTCCTTGTTCAAGGTATTCTGATGTGACCCGAAAAATTTCTTCTCCTGTTGTTTTTTCTGGCAATGCCTTGCAAAAAAAGAAGTTCTCTAATTGCATCACCATCCACAAAACGCACATGTCCACTGATATCAGTAGACTCGTCAAGTTGCAATGCAAATTTCTCACTGATACGGATCTTTTCCAAAACCACACTTTCTATGTCTGCAGACATGTCATTAATACGTCTGGAAATTGTGTTGTCTGAGAGAGGGACTTTGTCTATTTCCTTAGCTGCTTCAGGTCTGAGCATCTCCTCTACAATAGCTTTGCAGGCGGGAAGTATTAATGTCTCTGCCACAGTGTGCGACTTTTTTGACTTGGCTATAAGTTCAGCAACTTGATAGCTAGCTTTAAGAGCTCTTTCATTTACCTTTGTGGTTTTTCTCATGAAAGTTGCCTGTTTCTCCGTGTTTTCACGCAGGCGAACAAAAAAGTCCGCATTCTTGTTTTGAAGCGAAGGGTGTTTCGTTTGGAGATGGCATTTAAGTTTACTTGGAACCATAGCACTGTTAGATAGCTTTTCACCACACATCACACACAGTGGAGTTGGTTTCTTTGCATCTCCGGTGAAAGTAAATCCAAATGAAATATAGCTTTCGCTATATTGCCTTGTGCCAGAGAATGTCCTTGAGCTAACCATCTTTGCTTTCTTTTGATCCCCACTCATACTTGGGCTCTTATCTGGCTCCGAATTTTGTTCAGAATCCAGTTCTTTCCTTTTCAAAAATTTGTCCATCACTGCAGTATCTATTCCTGTCTCACTGTCACTCAGTACTTACTGCGCTTGTCTCCTCCAGATAGCCGCTGTCCATCACACTCAGCACTCCATCCAGATCCATCAGTCAGCGCTCTTCTGCTCCTGTCTCCTCCAGATCCATCATTCAGCGCTCTTCTGTGCTGCGTCCACGATAATCCTCCAGAGTCCAGATCCTTCGGTGCTCTTCTGCGCATCGGCGATCTACTGCGATGTCTTCTCCTGTCAGTGTAACAGTGACACCGGAGCTATTTATAGTCCGTAACATGCGCTTCGGCTCACAAATAGACCAATCATTAGAATCTAATGATTGGTCTATTTGTGAGCCGAGGCCACATGTTACGGATGAAATTGGAATTTTTCCCACAGCACACCAGACAATATCTCACGGCACACTAGTGTGCCGTGGCACAGTGGTTGAAAAACGCTGTCCTAGAGTGAGGAGAAGTAGTCAGAGGTGTCTCCCACATTCTGAGCATCAAGTTATGCAGAATTTCATGGATAGGCAGAGTGGCTGCCTCCTTAGGAGCTTTAGGATATTGGAGAATTTCCAATTCCTTTGCTCTGGGTTCCTCTTCAGGAGCTACTGTGATTGAAAGACCTTTGGCCATATCACGGATAAAATCCTGAAAAGAAATGTCCTCTGGAGGTGACATTCTGTGTTGGGAAGAAGAGGGATCTTCTGGGAGAAACCCTCTAGTACCAGCAGAATTGTCAGAGTCTTCGGAATCAGAGGACTCTAAGTATTCCTGACCCCGATGCTCCTGCAAAGCATGGTCCCGGTATCGATCGAAGTCGGTACCGAGTTGACACGATACCGATCTGTCGATTCCAGCCAGAGATGGCATGGGAAGAATTCCCACCGGGGCCGGTACCGGTACCGGTGTCTGTACTGGTGCCCGTTGGACCAACGGTACTGCAGCTGAGAGAAGAGCTGCAATGCTGCGTTCGATAGCAAGGAACCTCTGGTCTATCGATGCTGCCGATGCCTGGGTGTCGATACCGGTAAAAACGGCCGGAACCCCTGAGCATGGCACAGGTAGTTCTTGTGAGGTTGGGGCCTCGAGAACATCCTGAAGCCCAATCGATGCTTTGGAAGCCAAAGCCTCCCGCCGGGGCTGTTTTGCCGGTGTGGTTCCCTCAAGGGCAATGCCAATGGCCTCTCGATGCTTAGCAGGAGAGCTACCC
The DNA here is from genome assembly GCA_033557465.1 of Ichthyophis bannanicus. Classification (NCBI taxonomy): domain Eukaryota; kingdom Metazoa; phylum Chordata; class Amphibia; order Gymnophiona; family Ichthyophiidae; genus Ichthyophis; species Ichthyophis bannanicus. The sequence goes on from CM066037.1 coordinate 409,132,289, forward strand.
TTTGAGGACCGGCTTTTATGTTTAGTTACCTGAGATCCATGGGAGGAAGAAGAGACCCTTGACGATGTCGATGCAATGGATTTGGCATCTGAAGAAAAGAGGGTACCGAGCTTTGCAGCCCGGTTCTTTCTTCCTCTTTTAATCATCCCCATACAGGAGAGACATTCAGTTGGAGAATGTTTAGGCCCTATCATGGGTGTCAGTGACGGAAATGGTACGGCCACACTTAGTACATTTTTTAAAACCACTAGTTGGTTTTTCCATTTTTTAGGAATATAGGGCCTAGTGCCCAAAATGGCGCCTAGCACCAAAAGAGAAACGTTTCTGAAGAGAAACAGTTTAAAGCATAAGGTTTTTTTTTTTTAAAAGGAAAGAACCGGCGGTACCGGTAAGCATCGTGCGGTAGGCAAACGCGATCACAAGAAAACAAATTGAAAGATGGAATTTTCTGCGGTGACAGGGAATAGATCCTGTCGGCTCTGCGGAAAATGAAGAACTGAAGAAGGACAGTTGGAAAGGCGGGAAGACAGCACGCATGCGCTGAGGGATGCTCCCAAAAGCGTTCCTATTGGACGCTGGGGAGCGTTCCCGCACAGGCTCCGTCGGTACCCATATGTGAAGACTACATTCCTGCTTGTTCCTGGAGATAAGAATCAAAAGTGAAAAATTCAGGCAGTATATGGATATGCATTTAAATTAGGAAAAGGGGGTGACGGATGTGGAAGGTCAAGATCTGCACGCCACCCCCTGCAAAGCAGATCATCAGAAAGAGACACACTTTTTTTTTTTTTTTTTGTATAATCTGTTTATTAAATGAAACAAACCGTATAAACATTCAACAGGTTCAAACAACAGCAAAAATTTTTTTGTAATTTAGTGTACATGACAGAACCCCTCCAGCGTGGTGGTGTCTGATCCAACGCCGGAGGCCAGGCATCTCAAACAAGGCAAGTAATCCGGACAAAAAAAACTATACCTATTAGATACCCCCCCCTCCCCCCCCCACCCCCTAAACCCCACTATACTCTGAACCAGGAGTAGCTCTATCCAACCTGTAGCACTGCACTGCGGGCAAGAGGGCTCAAGTTGTGAACATAGGGCATCCAGACCAAAAGAAAATGGGCCCAACGCTTGGGGGATCCCAGTGCACGGCGGCGCTCAAAAAGCATAAGCTGATGGAAGCTATTGCGCCATTCACAAAATGTAGGGGCCGCTGCCTCTCTCCACCGATGGAGTATAGGTCCTTTCCCCACCAGACAAGCCTTACGCACTAGAAAACGCTCCCACCGCCCCTTAGGGTGGAGTGGTCCCAGGCAATCCAATACCACTAATAACCCTGTCCAAGTAACCCGCTGCCGCAAGAGTCCACCAAGATAATCTCCGATGCGCTGCCAGTAAGATTGTATCACCGGGCAATGCCACCACATATGCCCCAGGTCAGCTAAGGAGCACGAGCATTTAGGACAGCCGCCGGATTCGGCAAGATGACTCCGCAGCGCCCTCCTTGGGGAGAAGTGGGCACGCAAGATAGACTTATATTGCACCTCCCGCCAACGGGTCCCCTCCGCTAAACATCGAATTTGGCATAAAGCGGCCGATACGGAACCCGGGTCAACCGCCCGCCCCAGGTCTCGGGCCCATGCCTGCTCCACAGCTAAAAAATCCGTGGGGTGTACAAGGCCATCCAAACGCTTTTTTAGGTCGGCAATAGACGGGGGGCTCCCTGCGCCCAAGCCGAAAAATTCCAAAATCTGTGTCGAATGCTCCACACGGAGCTCCACCGGGGACAAGGAGCCTACGTAGTGGGACAGTTGGGCATAAGCAAAACCGGAAGTTGACCGATTCAAACCGTATTCCGCAGAAAGCTCCACCCATGTCTTACACTTCCCTGCCAGATCCACTACATTCCCCAAGCGGCCAATACCAGCTCTTTCCCAGTGCAGGAAAGCGGCCGAATCAGAACCCGGGGTAAACTGGACATTGCCTCGAAGTGGTAACCAAGACGACACCGCAGGATTGCTGCCCCAAAATTTATTTAGCTGCTGCCAAGTGCGCCGCATCGCCTGTAAAAGCACACTCTTGGTCAACCGAGCCGGTAACTGCGCCCCGGGTAGCTGCAAGGCCGCTTCAAGGGCATGGGGCGCCATAAAGGCCCGCTCCAACTCACTGGGGGTATACACTGCCGTGTCCCCCAGCCAGTCACTAAGATGACGTGCTTGACAAGCTAGTGCATACTTCCAAAAATCCGGAACACCCACTCCTCCAGTCCTCCAGCCACCCCTCAAACGAGAGAGCGGTATGCGCGCTCGGGCCCCCTTCCATAAGAAACGTCGGACTTCCCGCTCGAGACGTATCACGTCCCGCCGCAACAACCACACGGGGAGGGTTTGAATCCAATAAAGTAAGCGTGGAAGTATAACCATCTGTAAGGCCGCCACCCGGCCCAACAGAGACAGAGGCAGCGGCATCCAGGCCCGCAATTGCGCCCGGAGTTTGAGAAACACCCGATCAAAGTTTGTCTTATACAGTGTCGCGGGCACCCTAGTCAACGCTATACCTAGATAGGTGAAAACCTCGTCCGCCCAACGGAGGGGAAAGGTGCCCAACCAGCGAGCCCGCAGTGAACCCCCCACATCTAAGGCCTCAGATTTCTCTGTGTTGATACAGAACCCTGCAAATCTCCCGTAAAGTGAGAAGGCCTCCAACAGAAATGGTAGGGAGCGCTGGGGAGACGTGAGATGAACCAATATATCGTCCGCAAAGGCGGCCGTTTTAAAACCCACTGCCCCAATCTGCACCCCCGATATGGACGCGGATTCCTCCACAGTCCGTATCAGCGGGTCTAAGGATAAAACGAAAAGTAGAGGTGAGAGCGGGCAACCCTGGCGCGTACCCCGCTCGAGAGAAAAGGGATCGGAGAGCAAGCCATTGCAGAGGATACCCGCTGTTGGGTCCGCGTACAACAGTGTCACAAAGCTGCGGAAAGCGTCTCCCAGTCCATAATATGGTAACAAACCCTGCAGATATTCCCAGTGCACCTGATCAAAGGCTTTCTCAGCGTCGAAGCTGATCAGCAGAGAAGGCAGCTCCCGTTCCCGGACCCATTCTAAGGATGCCAAAATCTTCCGTAAATTACGAACCGCGTAGCGCCCTTTCACGAAACCCACTTGTGCCTCGTGGAGCAGACCATTGAGCACCGAAGCCAATCTATCCGCCAATATTTTTGCCAGAATCTTCATATCAAAATTCAAGAGCGAAATAGGGCGATAAGAGGCCGCCCGAGTAGGATCTTTGCCTGGTTTGGGTATTAGAGTAATATAGGCATGGTTCGATCCCCAAGTGAATCGCCCGGCCTGCGCCCTACAACCGTACGTGTCCACGAGAACTGGGGAAACCACGTCTTCGATCACCTTATAAAACTCGGCCCCAAAACCATCCGGCCCGGGCGCTTTACAACACTGTGCCCTCCGGATAACGCCACGGACCTCCTCTATAGTGATCGGGGCATCCAGGGCCGCCCGCTGTGCCGTGGATAACTTTGGCAACTTCAGTTTTCGCAAATAATCCTGCATTCGGGACATAGAACCCGCTCGTCGCGCGTAGAGTTGTTGAAAAAAGGAACGGAACTGTCCCACTATAGCCCGGTTATCTTTATGCAAGTGGCCTGTCTCGTCTCGCAAGGCGGCTACTGAGCGGACACCACGACTGCCACGTAGGCAGCGAGCTAGAAGACGGCCTGGTTTGTCCCCAAACTGGTATAAACAATACCGGTAATAAAAATGAGATTTTTTCGTTCGCTGATGTATAAGTTCATTAAGCGATACTTGCAGTTCCCAATAACGTTTACGGTTAACCCCTGAGGGGTCACCGGCACAACGGCGACGCGCCCTGACCAGTTGTTTTTTCCAAATGCACAATTTGCCGTGCTAGACGTCTACGCTTACGCACCACATACTCAATAATGTTACCCGCGCAGGACAACTTTAGCAGTCTCCCAAAGCAATTCCGGATCCGCAGCATGCACTTCGTGATGGGCCATAAAATCTTCCCAACAGTAACGCAAATGGGCCTGAAATTCCAAATCACGGTCGAGACCTGTGGGGAACCGCCAGATACGCGTCGTAGCAGCCACCACTCCCCACGCTAAGTCCACCCAGATCGGAGCATGGTCCGATACCTCGGTGGGACCAATCTGCGCCTCATCCACTTGCGAAAAGATTCCTTCCGAGAGCAAGATATAATCTATGCGAGCACTAGTCCCGTGAGCCCGCGAGTGATGTGTGGAGTCTCTCTCAAGGGGGTGTAATAAACGCCATGGATCCACGACCCCCAAGCGTCGACACAGCTCTCGAAGTGTAGCCGTAGTAGGGGCCCGCCCTCGTCCACCCCCTGCCCCATCCGTATCCATGTCTATGTCGAGGACCCCATTCAGATCTCCGGCTAGTATCAAAGGAGCATCAGGTAGCTGCTCTACATGGGACGCCAGGCGGGCGTAAAATGCACGGTCTAAAACGTTAGGGCCATACAGGTTCCCAAGAACAATCGGCTTGCCCTCCAAATGGCCATACAGCAAAAGGTAGCGTCCATCCGAGTCAACAATTTGCTTAGCTAGGTCAAAGCGTATCTTTTTACTAATAAGTGTGACCACTCCACCCTTTCTAACCTTGGCAGGGGCTCCCCAACTCTGCCCCACCCAGGTCCTTTGCAATTTTACATGTTCGTCGGCTGTCTGGTGGGTCTCCTGCAGCAAGGCGACATCGCATTTCAATCTCGCCAATACTTGTAGCACTTTTGATCGCTTGATAGGATTACCTATCCCGCAGACATTCCAGGAAATGATCTTCAGGTTGGATAGTAAACACTTAGCAAATGTAACACAAACCGGCTAGCATAGTGTGGGCGAACCTCCCCAGCCTGAGGTCCCCCCCTAGGTGGAGAATTACTCCTGGTGAACCATACACTTTTACCCCCCTTCCTCCCTCCCCTTATTGTACCCAACCCCCCCCCTCTACTTCCCCCCGCCCTCCCCTGCCCTCGCCCCACCTTCCCCCTCCCCCACTCCATGGAACTCCTCTCCCTACTCATTAGAGACCTAAGGATGTGAGTAGGGCCCCCCCCCCCCACCGATAACCAGACTCCCCCCCCCACCATTCACCCCTGCCAGAAAGGAACCCCAACCCCCCTCACACCCAGCCCCATCCCACCTATACTCCCCCCCAGTACCCCAGTGGTAGCTCCGCATAACAGCACATATATATACATCTGAAGGGGGAGGGTGGGATGGGGAACAGAGGTAAATACCCCACATGACCAATCACTGCAACAACTCGTCGGTCCAAAAAATAAAAGCGTTAAACAAGATATGTCCATCGTTTGGGGTTATAGGGAGTGAGATATTAACGTCGGGGGCAGACGGGAGCCGAAAGGAAGGGCCCCCATCACCCCGGAAGCACCTTGTTCCCGGCAGCTGCAAATGTCCGTTGCAGAGTTCGGTGGTCTGAACTGCTCCCCAGTATCACATATGCTCGGACCCCTCAGGTGACGCTCCAGACAGTGAGGTAGACATCCCGGAAAAGGCCGGTTAGGTAGAGCCGGATGCCTGAGCAAGTGTCTGATCTGCCCGACACCAAACAGCTACAATGTAACATTAAACGTGACCATAGAAAAACAGGACAAACTTTGTAGCAGCACATCGTAACAGAGTTGCCTGAGATTGGCTGTATATAAAAAAACCCTCCTCTGCCCTCAGCACCAGGCTGTCAATCCAAGGGCAACTAAATTACCTGAGGGAGGCCGCTGACTTCCATCCCCACGAGCAGTATCGGGACGGTTGGGGCCTGCACTCCCCCACTACGCTGTTCGAGGGTCTCCCCCTCAAGGCAGTACGTGAACTCCAAAAATAGAACTATGAAGGCAGAGCGGCAGACCAGCCCAACACCCTTGGAGTTTGCAGCTTCAACCGAGACAAGGGTGGGCCCAGATGCGCTCAGTGCATACAAGTGTGGTGTGCGAAACGATCTTCCCTTTCTCCTTGCTGCAGGGAGCCTCCGCTCACTCCCTGGGCGAGTTGCTCAGGTCCGTCGCGGGAGCTGAGATCTTCTCCACATGGGCAGCAGCCTCACTTGCTGAATCAAAGCTCCGGCGTGTCCCCTCCTGCCAGATCACCAGGCGCGCTGGATATTGTACTTGAAAACGAATATCAGCGTTTATTAGTTTCTGGCAGAGGGAGGCATAGGCTTTTCGACGTTGGCTTAGCGCGGCTGAGTAGTCTTGTGTGACTCGAAGGCGCATGTTCTTCCATTCTACCACTCCTTTCTGGCGAACAGTCCGAAGCAGCTCTTCCTTCTGTGGGAAGCTAAGGAACCTCGCCAAGACCACCCGAGGCCTGCGATCATTTGCCGATTGCTTAGGGCCGATCCGATGAGCACGCTCCACTACGATGGGGCTGGGTACGTCTGCCTCAGGTCGCAGGGATGTCGCCAAAGCCTCCACAAATCCCCGGAGATCTTTGTCGGGTACTGAGTCCGCGACACCCAGAAATCTCAGGTTATTCCGCCTGGATCTGTTCTCTAAATCGTCCAGTTTGAGCGCTTGATCCAGGGCTAACTTATGCGTCGCCCGAAGCTCTCGCTGAAGTGTCGCCAGGCTGTCCTCATTTTGTGTTATCCGGGTCTCAGCCTCTTGCATGCGGGACCCCAGCGCCTCCAAAGAGTTTTGGATCGTGTCCATTTTAGTGTGCAGGGCATCAAATTGCCCTGACAGCGCACTGGCCACCGCTGCCGAGACTTCAGCTGTCAGGGCCGGTGAGGTAGGGGACCCGGCCTGCTTCGGGGGGGATTCCACCATCTTGGAAGTCCCGGCGGCACGGTCCTTCTCTCTGCGCCCGAGTTTAGCCGCGGAAGCCATGGCGATCAGGAAATTAGAATCGGTGCCAGGGGTAGAACAAATCGTCTCTCATACGGGGGTAGCAGGTGGGGGCTTTTCACGGCGGATTATCACAGTTTAGGGGTCGGGGGGCCCAGAGCTCAAACCGGACACGTCCGTTCGAGCTCACCACATCACGTGGTCTCAAGAGACACACTTTTAAACCACACATCAAAAACAAGTGGGAATTAGTGGGCAGAATGAAATCAATGAAAAATACGCACAAGCCAGGTAAATGCTGCAAAGCAAATGAGCACAAATGCTCGAAGCTTAGCCAAAAAAGTTCTGGACCTGGAAGCCCTAATGGTGGAAATAGATTTGGACATTGTGGCCATTACAGAAACATGATTTAATGAATCACACGATTGGGATATAGCCCTACCTGGCTATAATCTATTCAGAAGAGACAGAGAAAATGGAAAAGGAGGAGGAGTAGCCTTTTATGTCAAAAGCAATATTAAAGCTATTGAAATGCAGGGGAAATGGGGAAAAGAAGCAGCGCTCTGGATTGCATTGGAAAGAGGAGATGGCACTGTCATCTATACTGCTGTAGTCTACAGACTTCCGACTCAAATTGAAGAGAGAGAGATAACGAATTGATTAGAGATATTGCCAAGATAGCCACAAAGGGGGGGAAGCAATCATATTGGGTGACTTTAATCTACTTGATGTGGATTGGATTACTCCTTCTGCACATCTGGAAAGAAGCAAGAAATTGTGGATGCTCTCCAAGATGCGTTACTTAGACAAATGTTGATGGAACCAACCAGGGAAAGCTCAACGCTGGATTTAGTGCTCACCAACGGTGATAGCATGTCGAATGTCTGCGTGAGTGCCCCTGTGAGCAACAGTGATCATCACACAGTGTGGTTTGAGATAAAAACCAAGATACAGGCCAATCATAGCAAGCTCAAAGCCCTAAACTTAAAAAACACTGACTTCAATAAAATGGCTGAGTACCTAAAGGAGGAGATGACGGGGTGGAAGGAGATAAGGGAAGTGGAAATGCAATGGGCTAAACTAAAAGGTGGCAATAAAAGGGGGCAACAAATAAATGTGTAAGAAAAGTAAATAAGAACAAGAGGAGAAGGAAACCTATTTGGTTTTCCAAAGAAGTGGCTGCTCAAATAAAGGCAAAAAAACACAGCTCTCACAAAATTCAAAAGCTTGCAAACAGAGGAACACAGAAATGAATACAGGATGAAACTCAAAGAGTCAAAAAGAGAAATAAGGAAAGCAAAATCAAAGGCAGAGGAAAAGATGGCTAAAGATGTTAAGGGTGGCGACAAAACTTTCTTCAGGTATATTCGGGAAAGGAAAAAGATCAGAGTTGGAATTGCACTCAGAAGTGCTGGAAAAGGACTCCTGGAAAGTGACAGTGAAAAAGCGAAATTGCTAAACAAATACTTCTGCTCTGTTTTTACTAAAGAAAATCCTGGAGATGGACCAGCTATGACTCCCAAATATAAAAATGGGAGTGAAGTAGATACCACACCATTCACAAAAGATGAGGTGTTAGAGCAACTTGCTAAACAGAAAGTGGACAAAGCCATGGGACCGGATGGGATACAGCCCAGGATACTGAAAGAACTCAGAGGTTCTTGCTGGACCATTAAAGGATGTCTTCTACAGATCCCTGGAAACAGGAAAGGTCCCTCAGGACTGGAGAATGGCTGATGTAGTACTCTATACAAAAGTGGGGACAGGGAAGAAGTGTCAAACTACAGGCCCGTGAGCCTTACCTCGGTGGCGGGAAAAGTAATGGAGGCACTCCTGAAAGAGCAAATAGTGAACTTTTTCAAAACCAACAGGTTGCAAGATCCGAGGCAACATGATTTTACCGAAGGACGGTCATGCCAAACAAATCTGATTGAGTTCTTTGCCTGGGTGATCAAGGAACTAGATTAGGGGCATGCGATGGATGTCATCTACCTGGATTTCAGCAAAGCCTTTGATACTGCTCCTCATAGGAGGCTTGTCAATAAACTAAGTAGCTTGGGGATGGGTCCCAAGATGGTAAACTGGATTAGAAATTGGTTGACTGACAGACAACAGAAGGTGATGGTACATGGAGCTCACTCGGATAAAAGGAAGATGATTAGCAGGGTGCCCCAGGGTTCGGTTCTGGGCCCGGCACTGTTCAATGTATTTGTGAGTGATATTGCTGAAGGACTGAATGGAAAAGTCTGTCTTTTTGCAGATGACACAAAAATTTGCAACAGAGTGGACTCCCCCGAGGGAGTGGATAGCATGAGGAAAGATCTACAAAAGCTGGAAGAATGGTCTAATGCTTGGCAACTACGATTTAATGTGAAAAAGTGCAGTGTCATGCACTTGGGTAGCAGAAATCCAAGGGAAATGTACGCGATAGGGGGCGAGAGGTTGGTGTGCACGGTTCAGGAGAAAGACCTTGGTGTGATTATCTCTGATGATCTCAAGGTGGCAAAACCGTGTGACAAGGTGGTGGCAAAAGCCAGGAGGATGTTGTGCTGCATACAAAGAGGGATTACCAGCAGAAAGGAAGAGGTACTTATGCCACTGTACAAGTCACTGGTGAGGCCTCACTTGGAATACAGTGTTCAGTTTTGGAGACCGTATCTTGCAAAAGATGTAAAAAGACTGGAAACTGTTCAGAGGAAGGTGACCAAAATGATTTGGAGCCTGCGTCAGAAGCCTTATGAGAAGAAACTTGAAGACCTAAATATGTACACTTTGGAGGAGAGGAGGGACAGGGGAGATATGATTTAGACCTTTAAATACTTGAAGAGAAATGATAAACAAATAAACCTCTTTCAAAGACGGGGAAGCTGTAAAACTAGAGGGCATAACATGAAGCTGCAAGGTGGTAAATTGAAAGAAATGTCAGGAAATATTTTTTCACTGAAAGGGTGGTGGATGCTTGGAATGCCTTCCCGATGGAAGTGGTGGGGGCAAACACGGTGATGGAATTCAAAACGGCATGGGACAAACACAGTGGATCCCTTTACAGCAACAGGATAAAAACAAAATAAACTGAACCATCTAACATCTCAACAAATAGGGGTATCCTACATGGAGTGGTGGGTTCACCCCTAAACAAAGACATGGGGAGGGGTGGCCTGCACAGAGCAACAGGTGCACCTACTCTTGCCATCTTGCTGGGCAGACTAGATGGACCATGCTGGTCTTTATCTGCCGTAATTTACTATGTTACTATGTTACTATGACCTTTTTTATGAGGCAATGGAGGGTAAAAGTGACTTACTCAATGCTACAAGGAGTACTAGTGTGAATCACCCTGGTTTCTTAGTCAACAAGCCACTGCTATGATAACTAGGTTACTTCTCCACTCCCCCAGCAATCACTCAGCACCCCTCTGAAGAAACCCCCCTCCACACAGAGACCCTTGCAATCTCCAAGTAGTAAAAGTTCCCCCAAAAGACTACTCACTCCCCTAAACTCTGAATCAGCATCCTCCCCCATCCCTGAAGGCTACCCAGGCCTACCTTGAAGAGTCCTTAGCTGTCTAGAGGGAGGCCAGCAGGAACTATCCCCTTTTGCTCCTGCCGTTACCGGCAACATGTTCAAAATGGCACCCACAACCCCTAATGGCAGTCTTGTGGTACCTACCACTAGAAGTCAATTTGCCATACAAGGGCCCTTTACACAAATATAGCAGGTGTTGACCCCTAGTGTTAGTACAATGAAACTACCACTAGAAGTAGTGGATGCCATTTTGAATCTGGCACTGGTGCTGGCAGGGGGAGATGGGATTATTCCTGCTAACCTCCTCATAGAGCACCAGAGACTTTTTAAAGTTAGGCCCAGGTAGCCTTCAGGGGATGAGGGGTCTTCAGGGATAGGGGGGATACCAATTCAGGAACTGGGAAGGGGGGGGGGGAGTTTTTTGGGTGGGCTTCTACTGTGTCTTGGAGGGCATTGGGGTTTCTGTAGGAGGTGGCATTTCTTTAGGGGGAGGTCCTGACTTATTGTTTGTGCTAGGGGACGAGACACCCGGACCACTGGTTTGCTTTAAACAGCACCAGCCCCTTTAAGAGTGAAATCAGGAACATTGGGTCACATGTTATGTGGCCTGCAGCTCCTGGCCAGGAAAAATAAATACCAGCTTTCGGCTGGTGTTATTTTCCCAAGAATAATCTCTTTTGTGTCGATTTTACACAAGCCAAATTATTCTATTTAAAATAAAGGAGTTGTTCTGCATGCATTTGTATGCTCTGCATCTTATTAATCTTCAATAAGTAAATGTGTGCTTGCAAAATGTAGTGTGCGCCTTGGAGTCAATGCGGACTCCTGGTGATCCAGCAACAACTGGATGCTCTTGTCAGTGTGAGCAGAAGTAGATTGCTAGGCCTTTCTTCCAAGGCAATGGAGTGTTAAGTGACTTGCCCAACGCCACAAATACCAGTGGGATTCAAACCCTGGTCGCGTGGCTACCAAGCCAGTGCTATAATCACTAGGTTACTCCTCCACTCCACATGTGTGTTATGGTAAAATACTACACATTTTTGCCCTTAAATGTCTATTAAGGGACAAATATCGTGTGTTATGAGAATAACGTATTTTAATATCTCCCTTAATCTCTTACACAAGTCAATAATGAACAGTATTGCAGGAAGGAGGCCTTTTACTTTACAGGGGTGTGTGCTCAACTTCCAGGGGGGGTGTCATGAGCCTTGGGGGAGGTCCTGTATCTCAGGGGACTTCTTTTAACCTGGAACACTTGGAATGTGCCTCAGGGTGAGGGTGGTTCCCATTAATTTGATGAGAAGGCTTGTGGGAGCAGCCACCAAATGGGGCTTGTTCTAGAATGGAGAGAGAATGTGGGATGCCCCATTGGGATTTGGATGGAGGAAAGGAGGAATGCCCCACCAGTAACCAGCCTGTTCTCTTCAGCTTGATTAGCAGCAAGAATTTCAATTAGTAACTTTTTGCATAGCAGGTTAAATGAATTTGTGTCTATGTTTAATATTTTAGCTGAGGCTTTTAGTTTCAGGAAACCTCAAGAGAACTAAAAATCTATTATACAAACATATCTTCCCCACTCTTTACATTCACAGAGAAACATCCAGTGAACTGACATGAAATCTTGCAGATGAAGAACAATTGCTGAGCTAACTTAATTCCTGTTGGGTTACACATCTAGATAACATGTATAGGAATGCTGAATAACTACAACAGAGAATGTGGGCCAGAAAGAGATCTTAGTTGCTAGAAAAAGTGTTTCTGAGCAAGTTGGGGCAGACCAAAAGTCAATTCATCCTTGTATGGTGAAATTCTAAAGAATGCTTATTTTCCTGGATCATAGAATATTTCTGAAACTTGAGAATCAGTCTATAAACTCCTCCTCCAATCTGAGAGAGATATTTTGAAGGACTGGTATAGCAAGACTATCTTAGTAATGCCTGAGGTGCAATATTATATAGTAATTGTACAGAGAAATTGTATAGTACAGGCCACCCTAAAGAACATTGTTAGATGATCATTTTCATAAAAGTTAGCAGTTTCTATAAATCAGATGGCTCCAATTATGCTGCTGGACTAATCTGGTTGCTTGCCCACCAAGATGCTATGACATTGTTCTGTTCACCTGGAAACAGCATTGTTGTTGTAAGCCATATAGTTGATATGGACGCCTGCTGACCTTGTGGATAGTTGCCCTATCCCCTGGGTTTCCTTGCTAAGGTGCAACCCAAAGTAGACTACCAGACCTTTCTTCTGGGCAGTGTCTACAGCACCTAATATTCAAAGATGTTCTCCCATCCAGGTACTAACCAGACCCAAACCAGTTTAGTTTCTGAGATCAGGTGAGCTCGGGCTCACTCATAGTGGCATAGCTGTACTGGTAACAGCAACACCAAGTAGCAGATTTGAAGACCGGTTTAACATAACATCCTGCAGATGGTGGTTTTTTTAGGACCAAAAGTATTTTATATAGTAGTTATGAATCTGATTTTTTTGGTTTAGCTTTACTTTTTTGGTAGAGCTGAAGGCTATTTAGCTTAATTTATTCATTTATAAGTGGCATTTATAAAGCCATCATGCCTATCCAAAGCAGTGTATATGATGGAGGTCATTTTAGGTTGGTGTGACGTTTACATATGTGAACTGCACAATGCATCCAAGTAATATTTTTAGAGAAGGAACATGCCCTGTTTTCAAAGAAGTGCATTCTGGGCATGGGCTGTGAACACTGAAGCCTCCACTGCAACCCCAACCCACCTGAATAGCAGAAGACTTGGGGGTATGTTTACTAAACCATGCTAATGTTACCGGCGCTAGCTGCAGCGTTAACGTGAGAAATGCCATATAAGGAAGTGGGTGTTCCGGCGTCAAGGAAGCAATGACTCTGTATCGCGCGAGAGGGCGCCTTGGCTTGTTATCGCGCAGTAACCTTACTTTCACGCCAGCGCTGTGTTAGAAGCTATAGAAGTGTAGCCCACTGGTTAATACAATGACTACTGAGCCAGAGATCATGGGTTTGATCACTCAGAGGTTTCATCTAATAAGGCTGTCCAAGGCAATCCCTTTTCCTGCTTGTAACAGTCAGACACATCGCTACAATCTGTGCTGCCAGTAAAAACACCTCAGTGCCGTAACCTAAGGTGCCCCATAGGGCACATTATAAAGTGCCCTGTCCGCCAAGGCACCTTAAAATGTGCCCTATAGGGCGCCTTATACAGCGCCTTGGCTGACAAGGCACTTTATAATGTATCCTATAGGTTACGGCACTGAGGTGAGGGTGTTTTTGACTGCCAGCACAGATTGGAGAGATGTGTCTGACTGTTACAGGAATTAAAAGGAAATGCCTCGGACAGCATTATTAAATAACACCACTGCAAGATCAAACTCATGATCTCTGCCTCAGTAGTCATTGTATTAACCAGTGAGCTACACCTCTATAGCTTTTATCACAGCGCTGGCTGGTTACAGAAAGACTGCAGGTCACCGCACAAACTGTCTGCTGTGGTTACCGGGATAGGGTAAACCCACCCATACCCATGATGCACTGCACATGCAGAACAGCACTCTACATCTGATCACAGGAAACTGGGGAAACTGCTAGGTATGTATGACCTAGATTGGCCACTGTTGGAAACAGGATACTGGGCTTGATGGACCTTGGTCTGACCCAGTATGGCATCTCTTATGTTCTTATGTTCTTAATGCGCCTCCATAGCACCTCAGCCTGGTAGGGGGAACTGACCGTGTGTGTTACTGGCTCAGAGTAGCTACAGACCGTGACATTGTGCTGGTCCTGTGCTCACCCTGAGGGTGAGGTAGGGCGCCTAGCACCAGGTCTGCAGTACCCGGCCTGGCTGAGATAGCCTTTTCTGCAGGTCCCCATCAGTGCCATTGTGTGGCAGGTATTCCTTGCAGACATATCTAGGATAATCCTGTGTCCATCTGCATTCCCCAGTCACATCTAGCCCTTCTGGACTATGATGCACCCAGAATAGTGCATATACTATGTGGCTGCCATGGTCACTTGTTATAAGAGCAGGGGGGTGTCTGGACCCACATGCGGATTATGTAGCACTACCAACCCGCCCTCTCTGGGTCAGGGTGGGGGACAGGATCTGCCACCAACAGAACCACACTCTACATCTTTGCAATGGAGGCAGTAGAAGGGACATGATGAAGGGCTATGGGACCATCAACCCCAGGCCTGCTGGGGAAAGGGAACCCTCTAGGGCAGTCAATGTAGACCTGTACTTAGCACATAGGGCACTAGCAGACAGGCAGTAGGTCTTGAAAAGCTCAGCTGCCCCCCACCACGATCTGACATTCACCTGCAGAGAGCACAGTCAGTCTGTACCTGCAAGGCATTTGAGCCATACACATGCTGACTGCGGACAGTCCACTAGTCAATCCATAGTGCATGTCCCCAGAGGAACTATGTGCACCCACAGGAGAAATGTAAACACAGACACCAAGCAGGTATCTCAGTGATTGGGCCCCAGAACAGGGAACACACAGATATCACCTGAGAAAAACACTGTACAGCACTCTGTGGGAACCTAGCCATGCCATGATCACTGCTCAGTCAGGGTGAGAGTGCCCTCCCAGCATGACATGCTGTGGCAAACCTGTCCATGCATGTGGTGGTTTGGCACTACAATGTCCCAGCCATTGCCTCACACCCTGCGCAGATGCATCCTGCCCAGTCCGCCCTGTCCGGACCATACACACAATACCTTGCTCCTCATTATGCACATTGGCAGGCTAACGCTGGAAACAGTGTAAGCACTGTGGGCTCAGTAAGGTGTAGGCAGCCACAAAACACTGGATAGACGTACACACTCCCACACCTATTTCAGCATTGTGCAAAGATAGAGGTGTTTGGCAGCCCTGCCCGGCATACCAGTCCTGAGCATAGTGCAGGCATTACTAAGGTATTCAATACTGTTAGGGTCACTCTCCAGGGTAGTAACACTGTCAGACAAAAAAGGAGACACGCTCCACATATATCAGAAAGGTTGCTATGATGAATCTATGTTAGCAAATTGAGTTTAATGTAGGATTTCTTATTTGAAATTAATCATAGCTACTGTTTGATATATGTGGAGCGTGTTTCCATTTTTATTTCGGTGATAAGGTATGCAGGTGCTAGTGGTGGCAACTGCTGCTCCGCTCCAGGCCCAACAGACTGACTCTCCATGAGGCTTTGGGATAGTGGAGCCTGTGGGTGTGGGTGTTTGTACCCCTGTTGGCCGATGCTCCAGGGAGTGCACATGTTTATCTTTTATGTGCTCTGTAGGGTAAAATATAGGGACATGGTCTGCAGGAGCCACAGCTGGGACTTGAACCTGTGACCTTCTGCCCCTGAAAACACTGGCTGTGTGTACTGCACCACACTGTTGCCAGAGGCAGGTTATTTCCTGGGGATACCATGACTGTTCTTCAGACAGACCTTGTCTGTTGGTACTGCATGCCACCCAACTAAACAGGGCATGGCCTTGGTCTGCTGTGGGCAGATGCCACTGCCCCCTCCACCACTAGCACCCCTCCCCCACCATGCTAACATGCCCTTATGCCGGTGGTGCACAGTCCCAGGCCCTCCAGTGTGCCGGTAGGCAGCTGCCCATGGTGTGGTATCTGGGGTCGGGGTGCCTAGGCAGACATCCATGCCTCCCCCAGCACCGCCTGCCAATGTTATGTGCCCTTTGGAGTACCTGCTGGGTAATGTCCATTGGGGCACTGTGGGACACACACTCGTGGACATGTTTGACCTTGGTCAGTTGCTGTATTGCTGATTTTCCGTTTCTGCCTTCCTATGTGGCACCTAGGCATCTGCCTAGCCAACCCTGTGCCCCAGCTGCCCCACTGCATGTCCCGCTTGCAGCCCCCTGTACCCCATTTGCAGCTTCACCATAGTGCCCTTTCGTACTTGGGCACTATGCTGTTGCTGCACATGTAGCACTACTATCACTTTTCTGGGTCTCCCTGCCTTTGCTGTACATTGCTGACTGAATTGGTTTCTCTCTCCTGCAATTGTGCCTCTAACGTGAAGTTTTCAATCACGGTAATGTTGTGCCCTTCATCTCACAGCGTTAGTGTACCTGGAGCCTCTCACCACCCACTCTCCACCCTCTGGAGAGACTTACGTGACGTTATCACATGATACAATCTCCGGCAGCGTTAAGTCACACAGAAGGTGGAGTATCGCACGATAATGTCGCTGTTTAGTAAACTTACCCCTTGGTCTCGAGAGCAAGCCACTTAACCCTCCATTGTCTCAGTTACCCTTAGATTGTGAGCCCTTCAGGGACAAGGGAATAAAAAGTGCCTGTTAGAACATATCTGTAAACTGCTCTGATACACACAGTATCAAGTTCCTAAAACCAAACCAAAAACCAAACTAGGGACCTTCTTCATGGGAGTGCATAACACTTACTAGTTGAGCCACCAAGCCAGCCAGGAAGTTACAACTTATGGCAAATTGATGTATTTGAATTTGTGTTTCTAAGCACAGATGAAATGAACTAGCAATAATTTACTTTCATTTTACCTTAATGTCAAATTGCAATTTTATTGATCCATGCACTCTGCCCCTCAAGTAGTATAGGATATACTCGAGAGAGACATATGTAGAGATGATAGTGTATACCATGGATCTCCTGCATTTACATTTGCTCCCCCCCCATCTCCCCATTCACTTCTCTCTTTACCCCCACCTCACTCTACTCCATGGTCCATCATCTCTCTGTTCTCTCCCACCCACTCACCCTCAGGTCCAGCATCTCCTTGTTCTTTTGTCTCTTGTGGCCTAGCAATTGCCCTAGCATATTTTTTTCTCTCTTTCTCCCCCCTCCCCATGGTCCCACTTCATAGTACAGCATCCCTTCTCTCGTCAGTCTCTCCACACCCCATGTGCATCATCTCCCGTCTCTCTCTCTCTCCTCTCCCCTTCCTGTGGTCCAGCATTTCCTCTTTCCAATGCCCACTTTCAGGGGTCTAGCAGCTCTCCTCTTTTCTGTAGGCCTCCCTACCACGTAGTCCAGCATCTCCCCCTATCTTCCCTTCCTCCCTATGCCACTCTGAGGTCCACCATTTTCCCTCCAACCTCCCTCTTCACCTGTCGCAGCCCTCCAAATGGCTGAGGCAGTGGCAGTGAAAGCGGCAGAGGCAGGAGCAACACAAATAGAAAACAAATAAGCGCCGCTGAGCTTTTGCGTTACCTCACTCTTGCATCTCAACCCTTCTGATGCTCCCTCCTATTGCTGTGGGGGCTTTGGGGAGCAAGCGAGCAAGAAGACTCAGAGGCAATCATTTGCTTTCTATTTTCTGCTGCTTTTGCCTTGCCCATTTCACTGTCACTGGCCTGGCCATTTGAAGTGGCCATGGCAGAATAAGAAAGGAGGAACAAAGGTGTGGCTCAACCCTGGGTCTCTAGCATCCCCCTCAGGCCAGCACCTGGACATTATGTCCTGCTATGCCCCCTCAGTGCATCACTGAAAGCTGCCGAATTACACAGTTGAAAGGGAGATTTTAAGCCATTCCTGGACTTCTACCAATCCTATCCTAATGCACTGCAGAACCTGCAGCACTGATTTCAATGGGTAGACTGGAGACTACACCCCCAGTGTGGTCTTTGTAATTTCAAAACTAGGATTGGCAAATAAATTTGCCTCATAGAACTGAGTAACTTTGCAGATGTGCACTGTAAAAGAATGTAATAGTCTTTGTTTAAGTGCCTTAACAAACATTCCAGTATTTGAGAACTTTAGAAATGGTGTTTTCTAGCCACTTTCTCTATCCACTCTTTTTTTTAGATCGCCATAATATGTTTAGTGATCCCTGGTGTTTTATTTCGTTACAAAAATGTTGATTCTTTACTTTCTTAATGGCCTTGAGGTCAGATTATTTAAACACAACTAGTTACAATCTGCAGTGTATGCAAAGTTCTTGCCAGAGCAACTATTTTTATAATCACACTTTTATTTCAAACAGCTAAATTCAGAAGACATCTTTTATAAGGTTACCAGATGTCCCCAATTTCAGGGATTATCCCCCATTTTCAGGTACTGTCCACAACTTCATGGACTATAACCAACTCCAGTCCCTGATTTCATTTGGGACATAGGCAAAGAACATTTCTACTATTAGGACTGAAGACTGCATTATAAGAGAATGCAGGAGAAGCAGATGTAAAATTAACTTTTCTGAAAAAAAAGTAGTGAGGAACACTAAAAAAATTATATAGAATATTTATCTATATGTACAAAAAAACCCTGAAGCATATGTATGAGTGCTTATAAACAATGCTAACTAGATTGGTTATTTCAAAACCTTTCAGGTTTTTGTCTTGACGGATCCCTTGTTCTTCCCTTCCGTTTGTGGTCCTAGGTTGCCCCTTTGACTCTGTAACCTAGGTCCCCGGTTCCCCTCCTGTCCTGGTCACTTGTCCTATTATTGTCATTGTGTGGTCCTGTCAGTTTGTTATGCCTTTATTGTACACCAAGGTATGGTCCATTATTGGCTGTATAATAAATTGAATACATTTTAACTGTATTTCTTTTCTGCACTATCAAAAAACCTAAAAGGTGCATGGAAGGAGGACCCCTGCTCCCTCCCAGCCCAGTTCAGTCCTTCCCAGGTGCCCCCGATTTGTACTCTAAAAATCTGGTAACAAGATAAACTTTGATATCTGAGAGGTTATTAGGAACATTTGTTGAAATGTTATTTACACACTATGCAAAGGGAACAATTTTCAAAGAGATTTGCCCGAGTAACTAAACAGTTAAGTAAATAAATTCTCCCCACTGAAAACAGTCTTCCCATTACTTGGGCAGTTCTGTTCAGAGAGTCATCTTCCTCCCACCCTGGATCCTTACTGCTTGGGTATGTCCTGTCTCACAGCTGTATATTTATAGCTGTGGGTGAAAAGAGAGCTCCAGGGGTGAGGTTAGAGTGGGAAAGCATAGTTACTCACCTGTACAAATGATCTCTGAGAACAGCAGAAATCAGTCTTCCAATATGGGTGGCGTCAGCATCAACGGAGCCCGGCATGGGAACACTCCCCAGCATCCAACAGGAATGCTTTTGGGAGCATTGCTCCACGCTTGCGTGTCTGCCCCCCCAGCAATTCTCCTCAGTCAGGTATATAGCTGAAAGAAACACTCTTGTAAGAGAAAAGGAAAAGAATACAACTCCGTGGGGTGATGGGTGTGTTGTGAAGACAGATTCCCACTGTTCCCAGAGATTACCTGTTACAAGGTGAATAACTATTCTATCTCCAGGAACACATAGGAATGCAGTCTTCACATATGGGACTACCTAGCCCACAACTACCCAACAGGAGGGAGGAGACCGGAACTACAAACATGGTAAAGCAGGGATCTGTCAGACGCAACCCTTTGGGCACACTCCTCTTGGTGTAGTCAGAGATGGACAGTGGGCAGAGTTGCTGTAAATCTGAAAAAGGTTCCTTATGAGCTTGTCCAGGAGTCACTGTCAAGGCAATAATGGATAGCAAAATGTATGTAGAGAAGACCATGTGGCTGCTTGGCAAATCTCAGAAATAGAGACAGAAAGAAGATTGGCTACCGTAGCAGCATTGCCTGGACATGATGTGCTGTAACATGCCCTGTATGGAGAGACCAGCTTGCACATATACAAAAGATAAGCAGTCAGCCATCCAGTTGGAAAGGGTCCTTTTGAAGCTGGGAGTCCAAGGTGACTAGGGTCAAAAGACACCAAAGGCTGAGGACTGGCAATGACTCTTAGTGTGATCAAGATAGAAAGCAAGTGCTCTTTTTGCAATTGAGAGCATGCAATCTTGCTTCCGCCTTAGAAGTGTGAAGTCTAGGAAAAAAAGGTCAGAAGAGATATGGTTTGGTTAAGATGGAAAGGCATAACCATCTTTGGAAGGAATTTAAGGCGAGTCCTGAGGATTACCTTATCATCGTGGAAGCTAGTGTAGGGGCGTAGCCCACCAGGACTTATAACTCACTGACTCCATGGGCAGAGGTTAGAGCAGGGGTTTCAAACTCCAATCCTGGAGGGCCGCAAACCAGTCAGGTTTTCAGGGCATCCCTAATGAATATGCATGAGATTTTTGCATACAATGGGGCAGTGCATGCAAATATATCACATGCATATTCATTAGGGATACCCTGAAAACCTAACTGGTTTGCGGCCTTCCAGGACTGGAGTTTGAAACCCCTGGGTTAGAGCGATGAGAAAAAAAAACAACCTTCCAAGTTAAAAATTTGAGGGGAGCTGTTAACGGCTCAAAAAGGGGTATTAAAAGTTGTGTGAAGACAAACATTAAGATCCCATGCTATGGCGGGAGGAGTGGGGGCGTATTGGTGGCTTTGTTAAAAAGAGCCCCACATGAACTGCACTATTAGTGGATGAGAGGAAATTGGGTGATCCCCAATTGGGCGGTGAGTCCAAGATCGCACTCAAGTGGACTCTGACAGAATTTGTTTTCAGTCCAGATGAAGGAAGATGGAGAAGGTACTGCAGTAAGTATTCCACTGTAGAAGTAAATGGATTGAGAGCTTTCTGGGAGCACCAGAGAAAATCTGCTCCACTTAAAGGTGTAGGTACTTCTAGTAGAATCCTTTCTGGAAGCCAGTAAGAGACTTGAGTCACATCCTTTGGCAATCGAAGGTCAGAGGTTCAGCAGTCATGCCGTCAAGTGTAAGGTCTTGAGGTTGGAATGAAGCAGTGTCCTGTGGTCCTATGAAAGCAGTTGAGCGCACAGCCTAATCAGAGAGGTTGACCCCGAGTTAGATGAAGTAGGGGAAACCATGGTTGACAGGGCCAGAATGGGGCGATTAGAATTAATCATTCTTCTCCTATCCAACTGTAACTTGAAGTGTGTTTTCGGAATCAGAGGAATTGGTGGGAATGCATATAACAGATTCTAACCCCAATGAAGGGGAAAAAGAGTAGTTACTCACCTGTAACAGGTGTTCTCCAGGAGCAGCAGGAATCAGTCCTCACTTATGGGTGACGTCGCCGACGGAGCCCTCGCGGAGCAATTTCCCCAGCTTTCGAAGAAAGCCTTTGGGATTGCAGCGCGCATGCGCGGTCCCCTTCCCGCCCGAGGGTGCCATCTTTCTCAGTCAGATGACATAGCGAAGACAGCAAAACATAACCGAATAAATGCAACTCCAAGGGGAGGAGGGAGGGTAGTGAGGACTGATTCCTGCTGCTCCTGGAGAACACCTGTTACAGGTGAGTAACTACTCTTTCTCCAGGACCAAGCAGGAAGTCAGTCCTCACTTATGGGACTCCCAAGCTTAAGGCTACCGGAGACCTCAAGCCTAAAAGAGCTTCCTCAAGCTCAGCAGTACAGAAGGAAGGAATCTTCTCTGAACACGCATCCGGCCGGTAGCCCAACACCGGGGCCGGAGGGTAGGAGTTGCCTAAACCTCAAAGATATTGTGGAGGACTGCCTGTCCGAAAGCACTGTCCCTGCGGGACTCCCTCTCCAGGCAGTAATGAGCCGCAAAAGTCTGGCTTGAAGACCAAGTAGCGGCCCGGCAGATGTCTGCCAATGGGACAGAGCGAAGATGAGCCACAGACGCAGCCTTCGCCCTGACACGGTGGGCCGTGACTCGACTCTCTAAGGAGAGGACGGCTGCCCCATAAGCCCAGGCGATACAGTCAGCTAGCCAGATGGACAAAGTACGCTTGGAGACAGGGACACCCAACCGATTGGGATCAAAAGATACGAAAAGCTGAGCAGCTTTCCTATGCTCACGCGTACGGTCAAGGTAGAAAGACAAGGCTCTTCGACAGTCCAGGGTATGCAGAACAGTCTCAGCTCGGCTGGTATGCGGCCTGGGAAAAAAGGTCAGAAGAACCACCTCTTGATTGATGTGGAAAGAGAAAACCACCTTCGGAAGACAAACCTATTTTTGTAGAACCTAGTATAAGGGGGCTCCGACACTAGGGCCTGTAGTTCACTAACGCGCCTAGCGGAGGTAAGGGCTACCAAGAAGAGAGTTTTCCAGGAGAGGAAACGAAGAGGGCAGGTAGCCATGGGTTCAAAAGGCGGACAGGTAAGCCTTTATAAAACCACATTGAGATCCCAGTCGGGAGCTGGGAGGGCACAACGGGGGCTTGAGCAGGAGCAGGCCCCTGAGGAAACGCGCCACCAAGGGGTGCGAGGAAAGAGGTTGGCCCTCCACCGGCGAATGGTGCGCAGAGAGAGCACTGAGGTGGACTCTGACAGAATTGGATTTGAGGCCTAGATCGGAGAGGTGAAGCAGATATTGCAGTACCACCAATACTAAGCAGGCGAAGGGGTCCTCAGAGCGCTGAGAACACCAAACCGAGAAGCGGCGCCATTTAAGGGCATAAGATTTCCGGGTGGAAGGTCGCCGAGACGCCAGGACGACAGCCTCCACCTCCGTAGGAAGTAAGAGCGGAGCTAGGACTACCCTTTCAGCAGCCAGGCCATCAGATGAAGGGCCCAGAGGTTGGGGTGCAGGAGAGTACCCTGATCCTGGGTCAGGAGATCGGGCTGAAACCCCAGAGGAAGAGGGGTGTCCACCACTAGCTGTAGGAGTGGAGGGAACCAGGGTTGAACCTGGGTGCTACCAGGATCATGGAGGCCCTGTCCCGGACAACTTTGAACAGCGTCCGGGACACAAGTGGCGTGGGAGGAAAGGCATACAGTAGGCCCGTGGACCACGAGATGAGGAAAGCATCCGGCGCTACTCTGAGAGGATGCGGGTTCCGGGAGCAGAACCTGGGAAGTTGCCTGTTTAGAGGACTGGCAAAGAGATCCACGGTGGGGAAGCCCCACCGGCGGAAGATCCGCTGGACAACTACGGGGTTCAACCTCCATTCGTGTGGCTGCAAAATCCGGCTCAGTTTGTCGGCCAGGCAATTTTCCTGCCCGGGCAGGTAAACAGCCTTGAGGAGGATGTCGTGGTCGACTGCCCATGAGCATAGTCTCCGAGCCTCCTGACATAGAAGGAGGGAGCCCGTGCCCCCCTGTTTGTTCACATAGAACATGGCAACCTGATTGTCCGTCTGTACCAGTACAGACCGACGAGAAGTGAGGTGAGAAAAAGCCCACAGGGCTAGGCGGATCGCCCGCAGCTCCAGGAAGTTTATCTGCTGAGCCGCCTCCCAAGGGGTCCAAAGGCCTTGAGTGCGTGCTCCTTGGGCAATGCGCTCCCCATCCCAGAAGCGATGCATCTGTCGTGAGCACCTGGGAGGGCGTGGGAGGCTGAAAAGGCATGCCGAGCATTAGGTTGGGCAGGTGAAGCCACCATTGCAGAGAGGAGACCAGACGATCGGAGATCTGTAGCATGTCCGTCAGACTCCCTGTGGCCTGATGCCATTGAGTACGAATGCCCCATTGAACAGGCCGCATATGCAGGCGGGCGTTCGGGGTGACATGGACTGTGGAGGCCATATGACCGAGCAGCTGCAGGAATTGCCGGGCCGGGGCCGGAGACGCGCTGTGGAACCTGCCGGCCAGTGCTATGAGCCTGTCGGCTCGCTCCTGGGGCAGGAAGGCGCGAGCCCGCAGAGTGTCCAGCCGCGCCCCTATGAACTCGAGATCCTGAGAGGGGCGCAGCGTGGACTTTCCGAAGTTTATGACGAAGCCCAAGTGCTGAAGCAAAGCTACTGTGCGTTGAGTGGCCTGAGCGACCTCTATGAAGGATTGCACCCGTATGAGCCAGTCGTCGAGGTAGGAGAAGACGAAGAGGCCTTGAAGCCTCAGGAAAGCCGCCACCACCGCCAGGCATTTCGTGAACACCCTGGGAGCGGAGGACAGGCCGAAGGGCAGCACGCGGTACTGATAATGTCTTCCTGCCACAACAAATCTCAGATATTGCCGGTGGTCCGGATGGATAAGGATGTGGGTATAGGCATCCTTTAGGTCCAAGGAGCATAGCCAGTCTCCCTGCCGGAGGTAGGGCAGTAGGATTCCAAGGGTAAGCATCCTGAACTTTTCCCGCTGCAGGAACTTGAGGTCGCGGAGGTCCAGGATGGGTCTGAGGCCTCCTGTTCGCTTGGGCACCAGTAAGTACCTCGGGTAGAACCCTTGGCCCCAGAGGTGTTGGGGTACTGGCTCCACCGCCTGCTCCCCCAGCAGACCCTGCAGCTCCTGCAGGAGTAAGTCCCTGTGCAGAGGGGGCCTTGGAGGCTCCCCTGGGAAGTAGGGGGGAGGCACCTGGTGAAAATGTAGGAGGTAGCCCTTTTGAACCACCTGCAGCACCCAGGAATCGGAGGTTATGGCTGACCACCTGTGGGCAAAGTGGGTCAGCCTGCCCCCCGTGCAGGATAAAGGGGCTATGCTGGCATAGTCAAAAACCCCCACCCTGCTGAGCAGGGGCCTGTGTAGTGGGCTTAGGGGCCCTCGGCTTACGGTGCCTATTGCCCTGACTCTTAGCCTGCGGACCCCGATTGGGGGCTGCAGACTCTTGGTATTGAATGTGCTGTTGCTTATAGGCGGGTACCTTCCTCGGGTAAAAAGGCTTTTTCCCCGAGCCCTTCCTCTTTTGTGAGGGAGTAGAGGTCTTTCTGGATAAGCGAGTCCTAGTGAGAGTCTCGGACTAGAGTTCCGCCGCCTTATCGGCCATGGGTTTGCCAAAGAGGTTTTCCCCTCTGCACGGGACATGGATCAACTTGTCCTGTACCCACGGCTCGAGGTCGGATGACTGAAGCCAGGCCTGTCGGCAGGCACCGATGCCGGCTCCCGCAACTCGGGCCGACGCCTCGAAGCCATCGTATGCCGCTCGAGAAATAAACTTCGAGCACTCTCGAATAAGGTCTGGAACCTCTGCAAGGGTTCCTCGGAGAGACCAGACGAGAACCCGGCGATTTCTTTTGCCAGGTCTCGGAGGAACATGCCCACGTATAGCTGGTATTTTATTTATTTATTTATTTTATTTAACAGTTGCTTATATACCGCTACCTTCCACAGATCAGGTGCGGTTTACAGTGAACAAGGAATGAACAGATTAACAGGTCTGTTTTACATGAAACATTAATTAACTAGGTACAATTTTGCTAAATACATGAAACATTAATTAACTAGGTACAATTTTGCTAAATACATTAAACATGATTGGACTAAATATGGTAAATTTGTTAAATAACAATTTAACTATTTACATATTTTGAACTATTTACATATATATTTACAGGATTTACAAATAGTTATTTAATCGACTTTAATTGTAGTTAGATAGAGTAATTGGAGTTGGTGTACCCTGAGGTCGCTATTAACCATTTCCTGTTAGTGGTAAGGTATTTTCTAGTTTGCCGAAATGGGAGATGAATAAATATGTTTTTAATTTCTTGCGGAGTTCCTTTGCATCATTTAGTGCTCTTATTTCTTCAGGGAGGGAGTTCCATAGGGTGGGAGCTGCATGAGAAAACGCTTTTTTATTAGTTGTTTTTTTAGTAGTTGTGAAATCTTTCGGGATCCTAATTTTATTCGTGTGGCCTTTCCGTAGCGCAGTTTGGGATGTGTCTTTAATGATAAGTTTTGTTAAAGAGACTGGGGCCATTGTATTTAATGTCTTAAATGTAGTGATAATCAATTTATGATTTATTCTGGATTGAATTGGGAGCCAGTGAAGGTTTGCTAGTATAGGGGTAATGTGTTCAAATGGTGGAACCTTCATTACAATTCTTGCTGCTGCATTTTGGGCAAGTTGGAGTCTTTTAATGTTTTGTTTTGTTGTTCCTAGTAGGGTGAGATTTGCGAAATCAAAGTGTGGTGTGATGATAGCCTGGATAATGCTCAGAAAATCATGTAGGAGTACAAGAGGACGTAATTGTTTTAAAATTTTAAGTTTAAAGTAGATTTTCTTAGTGATGTTTCTAATATGTGTGTCCATACTAAGGTGTGAGTCAAGGGTGACACCTAGGTATTTTACTTCATTTTTTATAGTAATGTTGTGATTTTGGAGAGTGATGTGTGTTGGAGGTATGTAGGATTGATTTTTAGTTACTATTAATATATCTGTTTTAGAATGATTGATATGGAGATTGTGGTCTTTTAGCCAGATTGTTAATTCAGAGAAGCATTCTGTTAACAGTTGTAATGGGAGTGTTGGGATTGTAAATGGTATGTACATCATCATATCGTCTGCATATATGTGATAGTGGACTTTAAATTTCTTGAAAATGTTGCAGACTGGTTGAATATATAAATTAAATAGGAGGGCAGAGAGGGCGGAGCCTTGTGGGAGACCAATTTCCTGTTTATATGTTTTAGATGTTTCTGTGTTAGTTCGGACAGTTTGGGTTCGATCAGTTAGATATGAGGTGAACCAATTATATACAGTTGAGTGTATTCCTATTTGTTTTAGTCTGTTAAGCATTACAGCATGGTGTACACTGTCAAACGCTGCAGAGATGTCTAGAAAGAGGAGAATGAAAGCTTGTTTAGGGTTATCAATACCTCGTGTTAAGGTATCGAGGAGTACTGTTAATAGAGTGTCTACACCATGATAGGGGCGAAAGCCATATTGTTGGTCATCAAGGGGGGCTGAGGTTTCTATGTGATCTTGTGTTTGAATTTGAACGACCTTTTCAATCAGTTTAGCCATAAATGGAATGCTAGAGATAGGTCTGTAGGAATTGGGTGATGTTTTGTCGAGGGTGTTATTTTTGATTATCGGTCGGATTTGTGCATGTTTGAGGGAAGGTGGTAAGTATCCTTGGCGCAGCGACAGATTGACTATAGGAAGGATAAAGGGGGATAGTGTAGAGAGGGTATGCTTGATCCAGTTTACCGGACATGGATCAAGTTGAGAGGTCGTAGTGTTCAGGTTTGAAATAGTCATCTTAAGAGTGTCTTTGGTTATAGAGTGGAAATCAGACCATTTTTCTAAATGATGTTGGTGGGAAAGTGAAAGAGGATTTGGTGTGAATGCAAATGTTTTTGATTTATTTATATAGTGGTTTGCTAGAGTCTGGGCAGAGATATCAATAGTATCGTTGCTGGTCCCATATGAGTTATTAGTTAAGTTTTGGACGATACTGAAAAGTTCTCTTGGTCTATTAATGGATTTGGTTAGTATAGTTGTGTGGTAGTTTTTCTTTGCGCCGTCTGAAGCTTCTTTGTACTTTTTAAGGTGGCTGTGATAAGCGTCATAAGAAGAGATGGATTTGGATTTGCGCCATTTAGATTCAATATTTCTCAATTCTCTCTTCATTCGTCTTAAGGTGCTGTTGAACCAGGGGCATCTCCTATTCTAGAGTAGCTTTTCTTCTTGATGAATTGTTTATATGCCGCTGCATTGTTAATTGTATTGTGCCAAGTTGAGACTGCTGCTTCATCTAGGTCAGTTGGTGCAAGGGTGAGATAGGGAATAGTTAGATCAATGAATTCATTTGCGTTAAATTTTGTGAATCTAGGTGGAGGGGTAATTAGTAGGTTATTTTTGTTGTTTCTTCCAGTGTAGGCTAAGGTGAATTTGATCAGGTGGTGGTCTGACCAAGGAATGGGTATACACTCAAGCGATGACTGGTTAAAATGTTTTTGGAAAGCTTCTGGTAGAAAGACTAGGTCAAGGGTTCCACCTTTCTTATGTGTCTTTGTATTAATTATTTGGAGGAAACCCATATCTGCTAATGATTCCAGGAAAAGAGCTGAGTGTGAGGGGGGCAGGGATGGGAGGTTAAAATCTCCTAGTGATATTATAGGGTTGGAGACTGTGGATGAGCTGAGGAGTTCTATTAGGGCGTCTAAGTTTTCAGATTTTTGATCCGGTGGTCTGTATAATAAGCAAATTTTGAAATGAGCTATTTTTAAGATGAGGGTGTCAATGTTATTTGGGAGATCAGATGGATGTGGTTTAGCCTTTAGTTCTTTTTTTGTCATTATAAGGACACCACCTCCTTTTTTAGAGTTTCTGTGTATGGGATATGTCATAGTTGTTCGTGTTGAGTTGGTTTAGGTAAACAACATCAGAGTCGGTTAGCCAAGTTTCAGTAACACATAGGATGTCTGGCTTTTGATCTTTTAGTAAGTCAATGAAAATAGGTAGTTTATTTTTCATAGATCTTGCATTTATTAATATACAGGACAAAGTTTGAATGGTTGTCGGTTGAGTGTGTGGATGGGCGAGTGTAGTAGGTTTTATATGTATTAGCCTGTGATGATTTATTTTTGTATTGATGCCAATATGTATTTGAGATGAAGGGGGATCTGGGCGGATGATTCTTTGTATTATTGGGATTGGTTTGTAGATTTTGTTGTTTAGACTGTTGGTCAGTGTGATTAGTGTCATAGTTGTTAAACAGCTGCAAATTAGTTTTAGCCAGAAGGTATTTGAGCAAGACATTTTAGATGTAATTGTCCTGTGGTTGAGGTTCAGTGTTGTGTGGTTGAGGTTCAATGTTGTGTGTTATGTATTAGGTTAATGCAGATAACAGTGTGACCAAATCTCTAGCTATCAATGGGAGTATATGCTATGGAAATAAAGTATATATGTGGATCCTTGTCTACTGGCAACAGTATATCCTTATCTACTGGCAACAGTATATCCTTATCTACTGGCAACAGTATATCCTTATCTACTGGCAACAGTATAACTTTATCTGCTGGCAACAGTATAACCTTATCTACTGGCAACAGTATATGTTTTGTAATTACAGTTTTCAAGCTAGTTGGATACTGACAACAGTAATTGAAAGGTCATTTATTGCAGACAACAGTGAATAAAGGTCATTGAGTATTGCAACAGTGTCGGCTATGTTAGTTTGCTAGTTGCAGGTAGCTCAATTTGGTAAGGTAAGGATAGGTATAGGCTAGCCAGCTAAGTGGACAGAACTAGATTCAAACAGAAATGGCTGAATTTGGTAGGCTACTGGCAACAGTACCTAAGGGATTGATGGTGGAAAATTAAGGCTACTAACAATAGTATATGCACATTTTTAGCTGTTGGAAACTGTATTTAAGTGTGGGTGGGGGCAATGACTAATAACAGGCAGCCATAATAGTAAAGTACAGGTTAGAATGAGTGATGGCTACGTATAACAGTATGACAAGGCTGTTCAATTAGCTGTGATATACTTGCTGTATCAGCGGGGTGTCCGGAGGAGGATGGGAGCGAGCTCAACCTCAAGGGAGCTCTAGCTTTATGCTTATGCTGATCTTCGTTGAGAGT
This sequence comes from Ichthyophis bannanicus, assembly GCA_033557465.1. Lineage (NCBI taxonomy): Eukaryota > Metazoa > Chordata > Amphibia > Gymnophiona > Ichthyophiidae > Ichthyophis > Ichthyophis bannanicus. The sequence goes on from CM066037.1 coordinate 409,161,817, forward strand.
TGGTGAGCGTCTCTAGTCCTTTAGTGGACCACGCCTAAGGGCCACACCAAAGGGCCCTCTGGCGAGGCCCTCAGGCGCGGGCCCGCCAGGCGCGTGCACGCCTGCCGGCGCAAACTTTTATGCTGCAGGTCACGTGCCCCGATGGGCAGAGATGGCTCCTGTGGTGCTCCCGCTTCTGGAGACTCGGCAGGCCAGCATGGAGTCGAGGGCATCCAGGTTCCGGGCCTCCTCACCCGGAGGCACTGAGGAGTGCATCTTTTGACTCTTAAGTCGATGCATGGCCGATTCCACCACCATGGAATGGTGCGGTAGTTGTGCCTTCTGGAACCCGGGACTCTTGCGGACTCGATACAGCGAATCGACCTGCTTGCTCAGTACTGGCGTCGATGCCGGGCATTCCCACATGCGGAAGAGCAGCCGCTCCAGCATAGGGGGAACTGGTACAGTAAAGGCCTCCTTCGGAGGAGAGTCATACTGGAGGGCCTCGAGCTCTTCGGCGCGGGGCTCCTCCTTGGGATCCGCGGGGAAGGCCAACGCCTTGGCCATATCCCTCACAAAATCGGAGAAGCGGGTATCCTCCGGAGGGGATCGCCTCCAAGGCTCCGACTCGGGCGAGTCGGAGGGGACGCACCGGGTCTGAAAAGAACCTGGCGATTCGTCCTCCGTGTCCCAGCCCGACGCCTCCGTGGAGGAGTCGAGAGGGTCCGTGCGGGCGAGGGTTCACCCCGACGCCGAAGCCGGCGTCGACGACCTCGGTCCCGAACGGGAGGCCAAGGGAGACCTCGACAGAGGATCGACTCTAGCACGTGTGGACTCGAGGATCGACTCGGCCGCCGGTGTCGACTTGGGCGTCGACGTCCTGGTGGTCGGGGCAGATGCACTGGCGAGGCCGGTCATCAATGCCCGCTGCTGGTCCATGAAGGCAGTGATACTGCGCTCCAAGGATGTCAATCTGAGACCAAACTCAGAAGACCCAGCAGCCTCCGACTCGGGCCCCGACGGTGTCGGGCCCGACATCGGTTCCGGAGAGGAGTCCAGGAGGACTATAGCACTCACGTGTCCAGGCGGCTCCACCTCTAGGCGAGGAAGTTTGCAAGGCCTCTCCGTCTCAGAGGGCTCAGGGCGGCTGACGGGGCTAAGCAACCCGGCCGTCAAGGGACCAGGTGCGTCCTCCGACGCCGCCCGAGCGAGCTTCTTCTTCCGACGATGTTCCCGGTCGGGGGACCCCCGCTCAGAGGAACTCCGATGATACTCGTGGCTGGAGCCCCGAGACGTCGAAGCCTCCGACGAGGTCCGAGCCTGACCGGACTCGGGGTCAGAGAAGATACGTTCCTTTTGTGACTGCCGACTCCTCAGAGACTTTGAGGACAGTCTGCTGCACGGACCACAACCCGTCGAGTCATGGTTGGGTTCGAGGCAACGGAGGCAGTAGTCGTGCGTGTCCGTAAGGGACATCAGTTTGGAACAACGACCACATTTTTTAAACCCGTTGGCAGCCATCGGGGGAAAAAGGGCCCCGGCAAGGTCGAAAGACCGTGCTGCCAGGGGTGAAGAAGAAAGTGGCGGGAACGCCAGTTAGAGGACAAAACTGAAAAGGGATGAGAACGGACTCGATAAGGATATCGAGGCCGGGCAGGGGGGGGGGGGGGAACACGCGAACCGAGAAAAAACAAACTAAAGAAAATCAATCAACTTTTTCAGCGGTGATAACAAACTACGTCTGTAGGGCTCCGCGGAAAAAAGAAGACTGAGCAAGATGGCACCCTCGGGCGGGAAGGGGACCGCGCATGCGCGCTGCAATCCCAAAGGCTTTCTTCGAAAGCTGGGGAAATTGCTCCGCGAGGGCTCCGTCGGCGACGTCACCCATAAGTGAGGACTGACTTCCTGCTTGGTCCTGGAGAAAAGCATTTGAGCTCTCGCTGTTTGGAGAGGCATCCTTGAACAGAAACGAGGCAGCTGTGAATTCGCTGGAGCAGCGAAGAGGTCGATCATGGGTGTCCCCCATAAGTGGAATAAGCGTTGTGCCGTCCGGTGATGAAGCATCCACTTGTGTAGACAAAGAACCCGGCTGAGCTTGTCAGCTAACCAATTCTCCTCTCCCTGGAGATAAAAACTTGGAGATGAATGTGATGTGCTGTGCTATCACAAAACCCCAAAGAAGACTGCCTCGTTGTAGAGGAGGTGAGAGCCATACCACCTTGTTTGTTGACATAGAACATGGCAACTTGATTGTCTGTTTGACAGACAATCCGATAGCTAGGGACAAAAGACTCAGGGGGCTTTTGCAATTGCACTAACTTCCAAGAAAAGTATGTGATGAGGCCTCCAAAGGGGTCCATTGGCCCTGTGTGGTGAGGCCACGAAGATGGGTGCCCCAGCCGTGCTTGGATGCATTGGTGGTCAGGATACACTGTGGCGTAGGCCTTTGAAAAGGTAACCTGATGAGGTGGTTTTGGGCTGTGCGCTACCACTGGAGGGAGTTCACCAGTTGAGATGGGATGGTGATCCTGTCGGAGAGAAAACCTGTGTACTGCGTCCATTGTTCTGGAAGGGTCTTTTGTCCCATGCGCATGTTGAGATGAGCATATGGAACATGGACCATGAAGACCATGTGGCCGAGGAGACATAGCATGTCTTGAGCAGTGAGGGTTGTTGCTGACAGTGAATTGTAAGGGAGATAAGATGGTGAAGGCATTCTTCCGACAAGTAGGCTCAAGCTCTTGTCGTGTTTAGATGAACACCTATGAACGCCAAAGTTTGAGTTGGAGTTAGGTGTAATTTTGGATAATTTACCACACCCCCCAGATGTTGCAGAACCAGGACGGTATGAAGTGATGTGGTGACTACTTTAGGGGTATCTCCCTTGATAAGCCAGTCGGCTAAGTAAGGGAAGAGATCCTTAAGGTGCGCAGGTAAGCTGAAGTGAAGACTCTTGGAGCAGAGACCAGTCCAAAGGGGAGAATACAAAATTGATAGTGGTGCCCTTGGAAGGAAAATCTGAGATTTTCTGTACAGGAGGTGGATCAGGATATGTATGTAACATCCTTGAGATCTAGAGAAAAGAGTAAGGGGTATGTTTATTAAACCATCTTAACGTCGCAGCGGTGGTATTATGGCGAGATAGCGCCACTTATGGTGCGATAGCGCCACGGCGGCATTAAGGCACACTAATGCTGTGAAATCCGGGCCTGAAGGGTGGAGTAAGGCTTCCCAGAGGGTAGGAGAAGGGTCAATGGGCGGAGAGTGGGAGGGGAGAGGCTCCAGGCACACTAACGCTGTGAAATCCGGGTCTGAACACTAACACCAGTGAAGCCCTCGCATTAAGGCACATTTGTAGGAAAGAGAAACGATTTCAGTCAGCAATGTGCAGCAAAGGCAGGGAAACCCAGAAAAGTGATAGTTGTGATACATGTACAGGGAACAAAAAGGCAAACATATAAAAGGACCAGAACCACATCTAAAATTCCAATAACCAAGCTGGCCAATAGTGATAATGATAAACATAAAGGAACACCACTGACAAAGCGTATAAATTAAAATATCATGTTTGGAAGGGTCTATGCTCTGTCCCCCTACAAAGTGAATGATCCCACATTGAAATAGCGCTGATCAGGGTTTCTAGATTGGGCAGGTTTGTTATGGCGTGCACATGTGCAGCAACAGCAGAGTGCGCGCATAGGAAAGGACAACTGTACTGATGCTGTAAATGGGATACAGGGGGCTGCAGGAGGCACATAGGAATGCCGAAACTGTAAAGCAGCAAGACATCAACTGATGAGGGTCCAACATGGGCACGAGTGTGTGTCCTACAGTATCACAGGGGAGATTACCCAGCAGGTATCCCCAAGGGCATATAACATTGGCAGGTGGTGCGGGGGGGAGGGGGGGGGGGAAGCGCGCATGTCCATGTAGGCAACCCTACCCGAGAACCCACACCATAGGCAGCTGCCTACCGGCATACTGGATGGCCTCGGACTGCACCACCACCAGCATGGTGGCGGAGGGGTGCTGCTGGCGGAGGGGGCAGTGGCACTGCCTACAGCAGACCATGGCCTAGCCCCGTTTAGGTGGGTGCCGTACAATGCAACAGACAGGGTCTGTCTGATGAACAGTCATGGTATCCCCAGGGAATGAACTGTCCCTGTGGCAACAGTGTGGTGCAGTACACACAGCCAGTGTGTTCATGAGCAGGTGGTCACAGGTTCAAGTCCCAGCTGTGGCTCCTACCAACCCTTTCCCCATATTTTACCCAGTACTAAACCGTGGTAATAAAGCCAGAACCTTTATTGCAGATAAAAACAAACATGCCTGAAACGCCTATATTTTACCCTACAGAGCACAGACAACAAACATGTGCAATCCCTAGAGCAGAGTTTCCCAACTGCAGTCCTGGAGGGCCAAACACAATTCAGGTTTCATGCTGTCCCTAATAAATATGCCTGTGCTGCATTAGTATGCGCTGCCCCCATTGTATACAAATGTATCTCATGCATATTCAGGTTTTCATGCTGTCCCTAATGAATATGCATGAGATACATTTGTATACAATGGGGGCAGCGCATACTAATGCAGCACAGGCATATTTATTAGGGACAGCATGAAACCTGAACAGTGTTTGGCCCACCAGGTCCGGAGTTGGGAACCTCTGCCCTAGAGCAGCGGTCAACAGGGGCATAAACACCCACACCCACAGGCTCCACTATCCAAAGCCTCATGGAGAGTCAGGCTGTTGGGCCCTGCGCGCAGCAGCATCTCCCAATACTAGCACTTGCGTACCTTAGTAATGCCGCCCTAAATTTGGGAATACGTTACACATATATCAAAAGGTTGCTATGAATAATGGTAGATAACAATTCCTAAGTTAAGTACTATTTGCTGATAGAGCTCCATCATAGCAACCTTTCTGATATCTGTGGAGTGTGTTTTAGTTTTGGTTTCTGACAGTGTTTACCACCTCGGGGAGTGACCCCAACAGTATTGTGTACCATAGCCATGCCTGCACTGTGCCCAGGACTGGTGTGGTGGCCAGGGCTGCCAAAAGCCTCTATAGTTGCACAATGCTGGCATAGGTGTGGGAGTGTGTGTCTGTCTATCCAGTGTGTTGTGGCTGCCTACATCTTACTCAGCTCACACTGCTTGCACTGTTTCCAGTGTTAGCCTGCCAATGTGCATAATGAGGAGCAAGGCACTGTGGGTATGGCACGGACCTGGGCAGGATACATCTGCACAGGGCAATGGCTGGGACATTGTAGTGCCTGGCAACCACCTGCACGGACAGGGTGACCACAGCATGTCCTGCTGGGAGGTCACTGTCACCCTGACTGCGCAGTGACCACGGCATGGCTAGGTTCCCCCATAGTGCTATATAGTATTTCTCTCAAGTGATATTTATGGGTTCTCTTTTCTGGGGCCCAATCACTAACTTATCTGCTTGGTGTGTGTGTGCTCACATCCCAGTTTTGGGTGCATGCATCTCTTCCAGGAACATGCACTATGGACTAGCTAGTAGACTGTCTGCAGTTAGCATGTGTATGGCTGGAACACCTTGCAGGGTGCAGCGGCTGGAGACTCACTGTGCCTGCTGCTGGAGAATGTCAGATAGTGGTGGGGGGCAGCTGAGCATTTCCAGGCCTACTGTCTGTCTGCCATTGCCTTTTGGATGCGTACAGATCTGCATTAACTGCCCAGTAGGGTGTCTGTTCCTCAGCAGGACTGGGGTTGATGGTCCCCTCTACTGCCACCATTGCAGGGATGTAGAATGTGAATCTGTTGGTGGGAGATCCTGTCCCCCACCCTGAGCCCCAGAGGGCACGTTGGGTGGTGCTACATAATCTGCCTATGGGTCCAAACACCCCCTTTCACTTAAATCATGTGACCTGGCACCCACACAGGATATGCACTATTCTGGGTGCATCATAGTCCACAAGGGCTAGACGTGACTGGGAAATACAGATGGACACAGGTGTATCCTAGGTGTGTCTGCAGGAACTACCTATCACACACACAGGCTGTGCTGCAGTTTGCCATCAGTGCCAATCTCAGCTAAGCCAGGTGCTGCGGACCTGGTGCTGGGCGCCTCACCTCGCCCTCAAGGTGAGCACAGTACCCCCCACAATGTGTCGGTCTGTAGCTACTCTGTGCCAATAACACACACGGTCAGTTCCCCCTACCAGGCCGAGGTGCTGTGGGGGTGCATACCTCATCTTGTGATCAGCTGTAGACTGCTGATCTGCATGTGCATTGCATCATGGGTACGGGTTGATAAACCCTATCCTGGTAACCACAGCAGACAGTTTGTGTGGTGACCTGCAGTCCTTCTGTAGCCAGCCAGGGGTTTGTTAGTAGCTATAGAGATGTAGCCCACTGGTTACTTCACTGACTGTGGAGACAGAGGTCATGGGTTTGATCCCACAGTGGTGTTATTTGATAGGGCTGTCTGAGGCATTTCCTTTTTTAATTTAAATTAGTGCTGCCAGCAAAAACATCCTCACAGTGCTGTAACCATAAGGTGCCTCATAAGGTGCCCTATAAAGCGCTCTATAAGGCGCCTTATAAGGTGCCCTATAGGGAACATTATAAAGTGCCTTGGCGGACAGTGCACTTTATAATGTGCCCTCTTGAGTGCCTTATAGGGCGCCTTAGGTTACGGCACTGTGAGGGTGTTTGCTGGCAGCACTAATTTAAATTAAAAAAGAAAATGCCTCAGACAGCACTGACTTAAAATAAAGGGTAATGCCTCAGACAACCTTGCTCATTAAGCCCACTGGGGGATTGAACTCATGACCCCTGTTTCATCAGTCAATGTATTAACCATTGTGCTACACCTCTGTTGCTGTGTTTGCAGGTCAGTGCACCTATTTAAGGCTAACGCACGTTAATGTGCCACAGCTCCCTCTATCGCACGATAACAGACTATCGCGCGATAACCTGAAATTCTACCTTAAGACCAGAATGCCCACTACCTTATATGGTATTTGTCACAGTAAGACTGCAACTAACGCCGGTAACATTAAGACGGTTTAGTAAACATACCCCTAAGTCTTTCTTGAAGAAAGGGAAGAAGCATGACCAGTGAAATCATTTTGATTTTTTCCCTCATTAGGAACTTAAAATTCTCAGGTCGAGGATTGGCCTGAATCCTCCTGTATTTTTTGGAATGAGGAAGTAATGTGAATAGAACCCTAGGCCTTGCTGAGGTGGGGGGACTTCAACATCTCCTTGAGATTTAAGGCTCATGATCTCCTTCTGTAGCAGAGAGGAGTGTTGGAGACCCATATGAGCCTCGCCCACAAAGAAAGTGTGTGGGGTTGGGGGGGGGGGGGGCGGTAGAGCCTTGAAATTAAGTTGATAGCCCACACTGAGCAGTTGCAAGGTCCAGGGTTCTGAAGTTATGAGGGACCATTTGTGAGCAAAGAGAGAATCAATCTCCCTGGAATGTGTGAGGGGGAAGGGAGATTTGAGAGGCCAACTGGCTATATGCTGTGGAGTTGGCTAGGCCTTAGGAGCTTTAGACTTCATGGGCTGATGAGTACCCTGTTGCTTTTGCTGAGACTGCTGGAAGAATAGGAGGGGTAAGATAGAAGGGCTTCTTTGCAGAAGTCATCTTTTTGTTCTGATCAGCTGTCTTTCTGGACAAGTGCTTCATGCTGAGATCATCTGCTTTGATCTCACCTGCCTTTTCACGCCAGCCCTTCCCAAAGAGATTTTCTCCATAGCAAGGGATGTTGATAAGCTTATCTTGCACCCACTGCTCAAGATCAGAGGCCTGCATCCTGCTTTCCTCCCTGCTCAGCCTCAAAGGCATCGAAAGCGGCCCTAGTCAGAAACTTAGAGGTGTTTTGAGCAATGAGCAACAAGAGCCTCATGAGGGGGCCTGCTTATCTGCTGGAAGAGGAGAAGTGAATTCAGATAAGTCCTTGGAGACATCCGATAAAAACATGTCCATGTAGAGCATGTTGATCCTGGACCCCAACATGACAGCCTGGAATGCTTTGCTGCCCAAAACATTGAGGGTTCTAGCATCCCTGCCTGGAGAAACCGATGAATGGCTCTTGGTACTTTTAATTCTCCTCATGGCTGCTTCCACAACCATAAAGTGGTGTGGCGGTTGTGGGGTTTGGAAGCCTGGGCAAGGAGGAATCCGATACAGCGTATCCATCTTCTTGCTGATGGCAGGAATTGAGAGTGGTGCTTCCTATATCTGGATCATCGAGTTTTTCAGGATGTTGTGGATGACTGCTTCTTTTGGTGCAGAGGGATACTGCAGGATGTCTAAGTCCTCCTCCTCTATTTCGCTTCTGTTGTCAGAGGCTGAGAGGACTGCCACCATGTCCTTGATGAAGTCCTGAAAGGATATGTTTGAGTGGAGACAGATGCCTCTCATGTGGTGGAAATGGATCCGATAGAATTGTCTGAGGGGCTCATACTAGATGCAATCCAGTCCGGAATTGGAGGAAACAATCAGATTCCGGAAGAAAATCAAAATAATGCCCGTCGGTATCCCGGTACAGACAATGCTCTGTCCCAGACATTGAAAATCTATGCCCATGACATACAGCATCGGAACCGGAATGCATGCCCCCGAATGAACCAGGGTTGGTGGAGGTTCCAAGTGTAGCAAGACCGGTGCACCAAGCAGTCCTCCAGAAGCACTGGGCATAGACATCAATGGATGGTATTGGAGCAGTGAGCTTGGAGGTAGAACCAGAGGGCCTCAAAAGGCCCCAGCACAATAGCCACCAGGATTGTGGCCAGACTCCACTCGATGGCTTGCACATACTCATCGAGGGTGACTGGTGACTTCTGGCCAAAGAGGCTTGAGCTACCATCCCCGAGCAAGGTATTGGGGGCTCTGCCAAGGACATGGTCCTGGGAGCATCCCCGAGCCCCTCTGTGGCTTTGGAAATGTTTTTTTCCTAAGTTTGGATCCTCAGATGAATGGCGGTGCCAATGTTGAGCATTAGAGTCAGAGGCCAATGCTGAGGATCGGAAACCCTTCAATACCTTATCTGCCAGAGACCCTGATTAATCTTCCACTTCTAAACATAGCAAGAAGCATCAGTGACAACTTTGACGGTATGGAGGCCCCCAAGGAGTGTGCCAAAGGGGCAGAGTCTGAATGAAACAGCTTAACCCACTGCTGTGTTCAGTTCTTAAGCCCCCATGTAGTCATGTGCTTGCAATGGGCACACAAAAACATCGTGGTCGGGGCCTAAACATTTTAAAACACCAGTCATGCTAGTCTGTGCCCAAGATGGTACTGCAGCACTTAATACATTTTTTTAACCCACTTTGGGGTTTCTCCATCTTTGAAAAAAATAATGGAGGCCAAATCAAATTGGGCAATATAGTAACATAGTAACATAGTAGTTGACGGCAGATAAAGACCAGCATGGTCCATCCAGTCTGCCCAGCAAGATGGCAAGAGTAGGTGCACCTGTCGCTCCGCACAGGCCACCCCTCCCCATATCCTTGTTTAGGGGTAAACCCACCACTCCATGTAGGACACCCCTATTTGTTGAGACATTATATGGTTCAGAAGTTAGATGGTACCGTTTATTTTGTTTTTATCCTATTTCTGTAAAGGGATCCTCTGTGTTTGTCCCATGCCTTTTTGAATTCCGTCACCGTGTTCGCCCCTACCACTTCCATCGGGAGGGCATTCCAAGCATCCACCACCCTTTCAGTGAAAAAATTTCCTGATATTGCCTTTCAATTTACCCCCTTGCAGTTTCATGTTATGCCCTCTAGTTTTACAGGTTCCCCGTCTTTGGAAGAGGTTTGTTTGTTCATCATTTCTCTTTAAATATTTAAAGGTCTGAATCATATCTCCCCTGTCCCTCCTTTCCTCCAAAGTGTACATATTTAGGTCTTCAAGTCTCTTCTCATAAGGCTTCTGACGCAGGCTCCAAATCATTTTGGTCGCCTTCCTCTGAACAGTCTCCAGTCTTTTTACATCCTTTGCAAGATATGGTCTCCAAAACTGAATACAGTATTCCAAGTGAGGCCTCACCAGTGACCTATACAGTGGTATAAGTACCTCTTCTTTTCTGCTGGTAATCCCTCTTTGTATGCAGCCCAACATCCTCCTGGCTTTTGCCACCGCCTTGTCGCACTGTTTTGCCACCTTGAGATCAGCAGAGATAATCACACCAAGGTCTTTTTCCTGAACTGTGCATACCAACCTTTCTCCCCCTATCGCGTACATTTCTCTTGGATTTCTGCTACCCAAGTGCATAACACTGCACTTTTTTGCATTAAATCGTAGTTGCCAAGCTTTAGACCAGTCTTCCAGCTTTTGTAGATCTTTCTTCATGTTAAGCACTCCCTCGGGGGAGTCCACTCTGTTGCAAATTTTTGTGTCATCTGCAAAAAGACAGACTTTTCCATTCAGTCCTTCAGCAATATCACTCACAAATACATTGAACAGTGCCGGGCCCAGGACCGAACCCTGGGGCACCCCGCTAATCACCTTCCTCTCATCCGAGTGAGCTCCATGTACAATCACCTTCTGTCGTCTGTCAGTCAACCAATTTCTAATCCAGTTTACCATCTTGGGACCCATCCCCAAGCTACTGAGTTTGTTGACAAGCCTCCTATGAGGAACAGTATCAAAGGCTTTGCTGAAATCCAGGTAGATGACATCCATCGCATGCCCCTGATCTAGTTCCCTGGTCACGCAGTCAAAGAACTCGATCAGATTTGTTTGGCAAGATCGTCCAATGGTGGCCTAAAGTAAAAAAAACAAACAAACAAAAAAAAACCCAAACAAAGAAAAAAAAAAGCTAGGAAAAACAGAAGAAAAAAAAATAAAAGAAATGATGCTGGACTGCTCTGGATGATGGGAAGGCAAACAGCAAGCACCAAGAAGGTACTGAAAAAAAGTTTGAAGAAGTCTTGTGATAAAGAAGCTTATCATAGCTCAGGAAGGAGCTATAGTAAAGGTGAAGTGACTCTGAACAAGCAACCTGTCAGTCCTGGTAGAAATAAGAAAACAGAATTTTCCCATAAAAGACTACCAGTCCCAGAATGCACCAGGTTTCCAACAGCCATTAGTGGAGCTGAAGTAGGAAAACGTGTGTTCAATCAGGAGGGCTATGAGGTAATCCCCAAGCACTCATCTCAAAGGGCAGGGCCTGATTCAGCACAGCTGCGCTGTGCTAGGGTGGAGCACTCAAATCAGAATAAAGGTAGAGTTTATTCTACAGAGAATTATCCTCATCTTGATCCTCATCCTCAGTTTCATCTGGGAGATCCTTATCCTCAGAATCAGCTTGGATATCCTCAGCTTGGACGTCTTCATCATCTGGAGGATCATCAGAAGCAGAAGCCAGAGCGGACGGACAGAGAGGGCAAGAAACCCTTTGGAAGAAAGAAGAGAAAAGCATTTGGGAGGTCTAAAGGAGTCCAGAGCAGTACGTATACTGGGAGACATTCAAAAGGCCAGCATACACCATTGGACTGGAGAAAACCAGAGGAGTGGTGCTGCAGAGCTAGGAATCTCCAGACGGTACCTGTGAGGGAGACGGCTGCACTTGGAAGGGACCCTAGGACCCGTGCCAGAAGGTATGTGAAGAGAGATCCAGTGTCCAGGGATCTGGATTGGAAGGCTGGACATAAGAACTGGACTACATACTGGCCAGGCTATTTAGAGAGGAACTCTAACAGCAATGGAAGCTCAGGTATGAACACTGATCTATGCCCTAGCTATAACCTTGAAAGACAGCAGGGAAACAAGTATTCTCCTGAGAGTGCTCCATTGAGAAATTCCTCTGTGCCAATCCATGATATTGAACCCATGATTGTTGAAGAAGGGGGAGCGGTCTTAGATACAGGCTGTGAATATATGGATTGCTCTCTGTCTAAACTTCTTTGGTAATTTATTGTTACAAAGTACAACGACCATCACAAAGAAATACAAACTTGTTCTTTAATCTACTCAGAAAAGCTCCTGAGTAGGATTTTGAGCCATGCAGTAGAAATTAAGCCAGCTAAGGGGTTTCAGCTGGATAACTGCTAGCAATTGAGCCTTACCTAATTGCTTGTGAGCTCTAAGGGAATCACTTCTGAATCTGTGTGTGAAGATATAAGAAGTTAACCTGAAAAGAACAGTTTTTCCCTTCTTTGTGGGTTTTGCTTGTTGTTTGAAACACTGCTAAGAAAATATTAGCTAAAGCCTACAGAAAAGACCAGTTTGTTACCAACCAGGTCTTTATTCTTTTGCTTTGATTGCCTGACAAGTTCATCTGTTTTCCTGATTTTGTTTTTCTAAGTTTAACACTGAAAGCAAGTATCCTGTTTTATGTGCTACCAAGCATATCTGTGTTGGGAGAAATAACCCCATAAATAAATATATTATTGGCTTTACACTCAAGCACAACTAATTATTGTGAGCAGCTGTGTCTGGTGTGAATGGACTGCATTTCCCACAACCCCTTGCAAATCATATTGATATATGCACTTGCCAAGACTGTGAACATTCTCACCCAAGCAGCCGTCTGACAGTCTTCATGGTGGGAGTAGGACATTAGTGTGGGAAGGGGATATATGCACAAGGGTTTCATTTTATAAACCCTGCATGTACTTAGTATGTTTTTTTGTGTTGTTTTTTTTTTAAATACATCTCTTGTGCTTTCTGGCCTTGAATTTTTACAGGAAATCATGCTGAGAGTTTCCCTTTGAAAAATTAGCTTACAGATTCACCGGTACCAGTGGCATAACGTTCACCCAAGCAACCTCCACAATGTGGGGGGGGGGGGGGCCTAGGCAGAAATATGGCCCCACACAGCAGCAGTAAGACAGAGTGGCAAACATACTTTCTCATGCTGCCTCTGCTCTTGTGAGTTCTGTACAGGCCCAGTGGCTATTCTCCACTGGGCTGAAGTCTCGCGGTTGACAGCCACACTGTGAGACTTTAGCCTGGCAGGATATAACCTTACAAGAGCAGAGGCTATGAGGCAGGATACAACTTTACAAGAGCAGAGGCTATGAGGCAAGATGAAAAAGTATGTTTGCTACCGCTGCCACCACTACAATGGGGGACCCTCAGGAAAATTTGCTTGGGGGTCCCTCATTGGAACTTATGCCACTGACTGGTACTTCATATTTCTGGTCTGGTAAGCTGCCTCTGAGGTTTCAAAATTGGTGCTACCTCTTAATGGTCTTTGGCCCCACCTGAGCAAGATGTTACCCAATGAAAATTTACCCCATACCACACCACATCTTAAGATTTATCAATATTAATGTAAGGAACAGAAGACATTTCAATTCATACATACTATTTTTCTTAAGAAATTTAAGTGAAGTTTTTGGGGGCTATTCTAGAAACCTTATGTTATAAATGTTTAAATGCTACTACTGCTAATAATTTATCATTTATAAAGTGCTACTAGGCATACACAGTGCTGTACAACTACACAAAAGAAACAGATTCTGCTCCACAGAGTATACGATCTACTAAGACAAATAACCAGAGCAACCGGGGACAAGGGAATTCTTGGGGAAATAATTAAAATACAAATGGGTGAAGATAGGAGGATAAGGGATCCAAATCCATGTGTACTTTGACTCCCTCAACTTATCACTCCATTTTGTCATGCAGGTAAAAGTCAGGATGTAGTGAGGGATGGTGGATGTTATCCAAATACATTTTTTGTATGTGGCAAAGCAAGTTTATCCACCTAAAAACCTTTGACTACTATTCAAAACCAGGACTGCATCAAACTAAATTGAGCCAGGTAAACAGCAACCTTGTGTGCATCACATAGTAACTCTTCAATGCATTTCAAAACATATCCAAAAGACTACAAAAGTGGACTGTTACCTCTGGAGAGAGATCTGAAATTGTAAGTATTTACTTCTGGGAATTTTTCTAAGTCTTGGAGAAAAAGAAATTCTTTAGATTAAAGCTGATCAATCTGTGAACCCAGTGTATTTTTAAATCAGTCAGGACCTACTAGCAACAAAAAGCTTTCAGCTTAAATTTAACACAGAAGAGAGCTTTCTGGTAAAATGTAGATCTGAAGACTCTCGCTATCCAAGCAAGGGCTTTGGGACTCGCCCTGGAAATTGGTCACAGATTACCTTAAAAGCACAGGACAGGGTACTCTGTAGCAGCCAGACTTTCATAGGTCGTCTGGGCATCCAAATGGCAGATGAAATTTAATGTGGACAAGTGCAAAGTTATGCACCTAGGAAACAACCACCCAAACTATGGTTGCACATGCAAGGTTCCACATTAGAAACCACCACTCAGGAAAAAGATTTAGGCGTCATCGTGGATAACATGTTAAAACCCTCCGCCCAATGTGCAGCAAATAGAATGCTAGGTATCATAAGGAAAGGAATGGAAAATAAAACAAAGATTATTATAATGCCTCTGTATCGTTCCATGGTGTGACCACATCTTGAATATTGTGTGCAATTCTGGTGGCCATATCTTAAAAAGGATATAGCGTTATTAGAAAAATGTACAGAGAAGAGCCACCAAAATGGTAAAGGGGATGGAAGGATACCCCTATGAAGGGAGGCTAAAAAGGTTAGGGCTCTTCAACCTGGAAAAGAGACGGCTAAGAAGAGATATGATAGAGATCTATAAATTAATGAATGGAGTGGAATGGGTAAACGTAGATTGATTGTTTATATCATCAGAATATAGAAAGACTAGGGGACATGCAATGAAGCTGCAGGGTCAACTATTTAAGAATAAGAAAAATTTTTTTCACTCAACGTGTAATCAAACTCTGGAATTTGTTAGGGACCCAGGATATCACTGCTTGACCCAATTGTGGAGCCTATGTCTTTTGGGGAAACTGCTAGGTACTTGTGACCTACATTGGCCACTGTTGGAAACAGGATACTGGGTTTGATGAACCTTGGTCTAACCCAGTATGACATCTCTTATGTTCTTATGTAGCCTTGAAGAAAAGAGCTTTTAGCCTGGATTTGAAGAGAACCAGGGATGGAGCCTGTTGTACCAACTCAGTCTGTTCCAGACATATGGTGCAGCAAGGTGGAAGGAATGGAATCTTGAGTTAATAGTAGAAAAGAAGAGCATAGATAGTGTTTTAATGATGAGTGAAGTTGCCAGGGAGCGATGTAGGAAAAGAGAGCTAGTGAGCATATGACCACTTACATGTGCAAATTGCTTCCATTTGTAAAAGGCCATTTCAGAAAGGAGCCATTTTACATATGCATTTCTGTATCACGTCTGTTGCATAGAGACCAATCTGAAGTATTTGAGAGCGTGGCCAGGGCAGCACCAAAATCTACACATGTATTATCGATTTCATATAGGGAATGCATGTGTAACACTAAAACTGTCCACATCCAGTTTTATACCTGCTTCATAACATGAATAAGACAAAAAAAAAGTTCTCTTTTTGCCCTTCGCTTTACAGGAGGGATTAAGGGAGATATCCTCCTTAATACCCCACTGTTTATTCCTCCATCTAAATTAAAATGAAGGGAAAGTGTAGTTACTCACCTGGAACAGGTGTTCTTCAGGGACAGCAGGAATCATTCCTCACATATGGGTGACTTTGGCACCAATGGAGCCCTCACAGAAGCATCCCCCAGCTTTCAAATAAAGCCTTTGGGAGATGCCACCACACATGCGTGGTCCCCTTCCTGCCCAAGGGTGCCATCTTGCTCAGATGACATAGCTAAAAGACAGCAACAACAGAGGATGATAAAGAAGCAACTCCAAGGGGAGGAGGGAGGGTTATTAGGACCGATTCCTGCTGCCCCCGGAGAACACCTGTTGCAGGTGAGTAACTACACTTTCTCTGGGAACAAGCAGGAAGTCAGTTTTCACATATGGGACTCCCCAGCTACAGGCTACCAAAAGCCTATAGCAAAAATAAATATAAAAAAATAAGACTCCCGAGGGGAACCGCAAGTAGCAGCAATTTGGTCCATGTCCACAGACCAAAGTAGGATCCCTTTGTCCAATGAACAAGAACTCCAGTAGCCTGAACACAGAAGGGTCAGTGGGTAGAAGTTGCCTAGATTCCGAAAAAGTTACAGAACACAGCCTGGTCGAAGGCACTGTCCCGTCATGACTCTTTCCATACCGTAATGGGCTGCAAAGGTATGGACTGAAGACCAGGTGGCAGCCCGGCAGATGTCCACCATTGGGACAGAGAGCAGGTTTGCCATCGAAGTCACTATGACCCTGACACGGTGCACCATGATGCAGCCCTCCAGCGGGAGCCCAGCCTGCTCATAAGAGGGCCATACAGTCTGCAACCCAGGTGGACAGTGTATGCTTAGTCATCAACTCAGCCAGTCTATTGGGGTCGTAGGAGATAAACAGCTGAGAAGCCTTGCGGTGGCCCCGAGTGCATTTGATATAAAAGGACAAGGCCCGATTGCAGTCCAAGGTGTGAAGGACCGTCTCCGCCTGAATGGAGTGAGGTTTTGGAAAGAAGGTAGGGAGCACCACTTCCTGGCTAAGATGTAAGGGCAACACTATCTTTGGCAGGAATATGGGGTGCGTGCGAAGCACCACTCTATTCTTGCAGAATCTGGTATAAGGTGCCTCCGTCACAAGGGCTTGGAGCTCGCCAACTCTGTGAGCAGAGGTGAGCACAACCAGGAAAACCACCTTCCACGAGAGGTAGTGAAGGTGGCAGATAGCCAGAGGCTCAAAGGGCGGGCGAGTGCGCTGCCCCAACACCACATTGAGGTCCCATTTGTTTGCCGGATGGCGAATCGGGGGCTTTGATAGGAGAAGGCCTCTAAGGAAACAGGTCACCAATGGTTGGACCAAGAGGGGCTTACCATCCACCGGATGGTGGTGCACTGCCAGGGCACTAAAGTGCACCCGAATGGAATTAGACTTGAGCCTGGACTGAGAAAGGTGGCACTGGGCAGAGGAAAGGATCAGCCCCCTGTTGGGCACACCAAATAGAGAACCTGTGCCATTTGAGGGCATAAGCCTTCCTAGTAGAGGCCTTGCGAGAGGCCAACAGAATGTTCTCCACATCCAACGGGAGGCTGAGAGGGGCCAGAGCTACCCTCTCAGCAGCCATGCTGTCAGCAAGAGGGACCCGAGGTTGGGGTGCAAGAGAGAGCCCCCGTCCTGGGATAGGAGACCCAGGTTGGTTCCCAAGGGAATGGGGACATCCACCGTCAACCTCAGGAGCAGCGGAAACCACAGTTGCTTGGGCCATCGAGGTGTTATCAGGATGAGTGAGGCCCTGTTGTGGAGCGCCCTGAACAGGGTCTTGGCAATCAGCGGTGTTGGAGGGAAGGCATACATGAGGCCCTCCGACCATGAGACCAGGAACGCGTTTGCCACCACCCTGGAGGGATGGGCCTGCCAGGAGCAAAAGCGGGGCAACTGGAAGTTGTCTGGACTGGCGAACAGGTCCATCACGGGATCCCCCCAGAGATGGAAAAGCCAAATGGCTACCCTGGGGTCCAGCTGCCACTCGTGTGGCTGGAGAACCCTGCTGAGCCTGTCGGCCAGCAGGTTGTCCTTGCCTGGCAGGTACATTGCCCACAGGAGGATTCCCTGACAGGTGGCATATGCTGGTCCAGTGCTTCCTGACAAAGGGCACACGACTCTGTGCCCCCATTTGTTCACATAGAACATCGCCACCTGGTTGTCTGTCTGGACCAGCACTAGCTGGCGACGTAGGTGGTGACAGAAAACCCTCAGGGCAAAATGTATGGCCCAGAGCTCCAGAAGGTTTATCTGCTGGATGCTCTCGTCTGGTGACCAGTTGCCCTGAGTGCAGAGATCTCTGCAGTGGGCCCCCAACTGAGCATGGAGGAGTCCATGGTGAAGACCCTCGAGTGACTTGGGGCCTGAAACAGCATGCCCACTTCAAGATGCCGGGGCGACTGCCACCAGTCCAGTGAGTTTGCCAACTGGCGGGTCACCAAGACCACTGGTCCCGGAGACAGCCCGTGGCCTAAGACCACTGGTCCTGGAGACATCACTGTGCTGTCCTCACGTGAAGGCGAGCATCTGGGGTGACATGGACTGTGGAGGCCATGTGCCAGAGGAGGCGCAGGAGAAGCCGGGAGGGCACGAAGGGAAGGTGCTGCACGTCCAGAGCAAGGGACTGGATTCTATCAGCTCAGTCCTTGGGCAGGAAAGCCCTTGACTAGTGGGTGCCGAGCCTTGCTCCGATGAACTCCAGGCACTGTGTGGGGAGGAGGTGAGACTTGGGGTAGTTTATGACAAAGCCCAAGTGTTGCAGAGCCTGGATGGTGCGAGCAGTGGCCTGCTGCACCTCTGAGACTGTACCTCCCCTTATGAGCCAGTCATCCAGGTAGGGAAAGATGAAGATCCCCTGAAACAGGAGGAAGGTGGCCACAACTGCCAGGCATTTTGTGAAGACCCATGGGGTAGAGGCTAGACTGAAGGGGAGCATCCTGTATAGAAAGAGCCTGCCCCCTATTATGAACCGCAGTTACTGCCTGTGTTTGGGGTGGATGAGATATGTGAGTATAAGCATCCTTGAGATCTAAGGAGCACAGCCAGTCTCCCTGCTGGAGGTATAGCAGCAATGTTTGAAGGGAGAGCATCTTGAACTTCTCCCTCACCAGGAATTTGTTGAGGTTGCGCAGGTCAAGGATGGGCCTTTGACTCCCTGTCCTCTTTGGGACAAGGAAGTATCTGGAGTAGAAACCCTTGCCCCTGAGGTGGTGGGGCACTGTTCCCACCGCCTTGCCCTCTAGAAGACCTGCTAACTCCTTCAAGAGAAGGTCCCGGTGTAGGGGAGACCTGAGGGGCTCTCCCAGAAAATAAGAGGGAGATGTCTGAGCCAGATGGAGGAGATAACCCTCCCTGACTACCCTCAGTGCCCAGGAATCTGTGATGATAGCCATCCATCTCTGGCATAAAGGGCCAGGCATCCCCCTATGGCCTGCTGACATCCTTGGGGTAGAGAGGCTATGCCCAAGGAGTCAAAAGCTCCCCCCCCTGGCTGGGCCGGGGCCAGTGCTGGTGCCTGTGCCTGGGGTTTTGGAGTTTTCTGCTTATGTGGGCCATGCCCGTATCCCTTGGCCTGCTGACCCTGTTGGGGAGATGGGGAGGCCTGATAGTATGTATGAATTGAAATGTTTTGCTCTTTTTGGAGAGCCTGGTCCTCGCCATGAACTCTATCTTGTTGGTCATGGGTTTGCCAGAGAGGTTCTCCCCTTGGCATGGGACATCGACCAATTTGTCCCGAACTCAGTGTTAGAGATCAGATGACTGAAGCCAAGCTTGGCGGCATGCACCGATGCCCGCTGTGGCTACTCAAGCCATCAACTCGAACCTATCACAGGCCGCTCAAGACAAATTTGGAGAACTCACAGACAGCCTTAGCCAGGCTCTTGAAGCGCTGCAAGGGTTCCTTGGAGAGATCAGCTGAGAACCTGGCGAGTTCCTTTGCCAGGTCTCTCAAGTACATGCCCATGTACAGCTGGTAGGTCTGGATGCAGCAAAGGAGCATCAAGCCCTGGTATTTCTTTCTGTCGAGGGCATCCAAGGTGCAGGTCTCCCTACTGGGGGGCACTGAGGAGTGTGTCTTCTGGATTTTTAGCTGATGCATGGCCGACGCCACAACCATGGAGTTATGCGGCAGTTGTGACTTCTGGAAGCCTGGGCTCCGGCGGACCAGATACATCAAGTCAAGCCGTCTGCTCAACACCAGTACTGAGGCCGGTGACTCCCATATGCAGAGTATGAGCTGCTCCAGGATGGGAGGGATGGGAACTGTTAGCGATTCCTGGAGGGGCCTTGTACTCAAGAATCTCTCATCTGCCCGAGGGTCCTCCTCTGATTCGGTCAGGAATGCAAGAGCCTTGGACATGTACTTGACAAAGTCCAAAAAACCCATGTCCTCTGGCGGGGACCGCCACGGGGTTCCAACACGGGGGGAATCTGAAGGGATGTTACGGTGGCGATGGGTATCAGCGGACTCCTCATCCTCCATCTCCCACTGAGGGCTGCTCCATGTGCCTTGAGGGCCCTGATGCTCCACGGTGAGTTTGATCTCAGCCGAGGATCGACTCGAGGCCAAAGGACATCGAGGATCAGCTCAGCCTCCAGGGACATCTTGGGAGGTTGATGGCCCGGTGGTCGGGGTGGATGAACCGGTCGAACTGGACAACAGCACCCGCTGCTGGTCCATGAAGGCAGACAAACTGCGCTCCAAGGCCACCACATTCTGGACTCCAGCCCAGAAAGCTCTGCAGCATTCACACAGACATCAACAGACTCTGGTCCGATGCCGGCTCCCCCAAAGGGGAATCCTTGATGGAGGATGGTGTCTAGGGACCAAGGCTGGTCTGTGGCCAGATCCTTCCGGGGGACCTTTGCAGGTCGCTCCTTCTCCGATGCCTCAGATGAGCGCCTCGGACTATGGGACCGGGACCAGGCCCTGGGAGCTCCTGGCCAGTCGGAACCATCCAATGACGCTGCCTTCAAGGGTTGTTTCTTCTTTTTGGTTTCCCTCGAGGAAGACCCCCTTTCCGAGGACCCACAATGGAGCTCAGAAAGCTCCGCCCAAGGTGTTTGGGCCTCAGACGAGGCCCTGGCTTTGGGAGGTACCGGGGACTCTGGGTAGAACTTGTCATGCTGCTGCTGGCATCTCTTGAGGGCCTTGCTGGACATCCTCTTGCAGAGACCGCAGGCCACTGGGTTGTGGTCTGGCCCGAGGCATCGAAGACAGCAGTTGTGTGTGTCGGTCAAAGACATGATTTTAGAGCACCGATCACACTCCTTAAAACCACTGGTAGCCATGGGGGAAAAAAAGCATCCCTGCGAGGTTGAAGACCCTCCGGGCTGCCAGCGCCAGAAAAGAAAAAAGGAATGACAGCTACAAAATTTGAACAGAGCCAGATGCCAAGGCACTGAGGTCGGTAGGCAGGAAGAGTACTGGTGCAATACCGGAGGCAAGTTAAAAACTTGAACAAAATAATCAACTTTTTCTGGGGACAGCCAGATGTCTGAAGGGCTCTAAAGAAAAAATGAGACTGAGCAAGATGGCTCCCTTGGGCGTGAAGGGGACCAGGCATGCGTGGCGGCATCTCCCAAAGGCTTTCTTTGAAAGCTGGTGGGATGCTTCTGTGAGGGCTCCATCGGTGCAGACATCACCCATGAGGATTGACTTCCTGCTTGTTCCCGGAGAAGCTAGATATCTCTGCAGTTAGCAGTAGCTAATAGTCTAGATTCCCTAATGATGCCCTCTGTTTTTTGGGGGGGGTTTTAACATACAATTTTTCTAAAATGGCAGTTCCATTGTGCATGTTAGCACCTATATGTGCTTCTTTGGCGGTACTATATTTTAGAAAAGGCACTGCATTCGCTCTGACTTTTCTAAACTACTAAGGTGCTTTTAAGCACACAAACCTAAGCAGATGTTCATCCTAGAGGCCCTTTATAAAAAGTTATCATCCAAATCCATGTGTACTTTGACTCCCTCAACTTATCACTCCATTTTGTCATGCAGGTAAAAGTCAGGATGTAGTGAGGGATGGTGGATGTTATCCAAATACATTTTTTGTATGTGGCAAAGCAAGTTTATCCACCTAAAAACCTTTGACTACTATTCAAAACCAGGACTGCATCAAACTAAATTGAGCCAGGTAAACAGCGACCTTGTGTGCATCACATAGTAATTCTTCAATGCATTTCAAAACAAATCATCCAAGTCTTAACAAAAACAGCAGTGTAGAATATATAAAACCATAAGGGGAAAACTGAGATGGCCTCTTCAGCAATATTCCTGATACATATATATGCTCTTAAAGTCACAAAGGCATTTTTTAAACATAGGGTGTGAATGCTTTTATTTGATAGTGTGGTATACTGCAGCTGAGCAATGAGACAAGATTCTATAGCCAGTAGGAAGTTTAAAGAAAATACACTTTATTTTCAGTATAAACACTCAAGCAAACTGCCCTGGCTCGTCTTAGGCCTGCAATACATGTAGGGTTACAGACACCCTGTTGCTCTAAGCTTTCCTCAGCTGTAGCAGTTCCTTAATTAGTCTTAGGAACACTGGTCTGCTGGGTGAGGGACCGCTGTTCCAGCAGAGTCCTCTGGTTATAAAAAAAAAAAAAAAACACACAAAAAACCCCCGCTTCTTCCCCAAAGTTCCTTCACTCTGGGGCACAACTAGGGTTGCTAATTGGCTCCAGATACACTTGACAGACTTGATCCATTCCTGGGTTTTACCCCACTGCATGCAGGGATTTGTAGTCTTGCTTTTCTTATGGCATTCAATGGAAAAATCAGAATTACATATCCTTGCATACAATGGGGTAAATCCAGGACTAGATCAAACCTGTCAAGTGCATCTGGAGCCAGTTGACAACCCTAGGCACAACTCAGTAGTAATCCTTCAGTCTTCAGCAGCAGGGCAGCATATCCACAAATAAAGCAAACAGCAATTCTCTATAGCACAAGAGTCCTCCAGCTGGGTAGAAGTCTAGCAGTAAACTTAAACCATGCTTCCTATCTTCTCAGCAGTAATTCACTTTCAAAGTTAACTGGTCACTGCATATTCCAGAAAACTCCAGGCTCCTCACTCTCTCTAGGCCCCTTGCTTCCTAGGATAAGCCCTGGGGCTGGGCCACACCCTCTCCAGGCATTCTCCAGCCTTTCTTCTTAAATGAACAGGGGTTTAAAGAGCATTACCTCACTTGTGCTAAGCTTGGCTAGGGAGTTTTCGTGTGGGGGATGGGGTGTTTTCCCATACACTTCATCACAGATAGCAAATATATTTTTGCTGAAAAATTTTAAAAATCCCAAAAATGGGTGAATCAGGTTCTTTATCTTTCCCTCATGCAATCGGCGGACAGGGCTGGCCCAACCACTAAGCAAACTAGGTGGATGCCTAGAACAGCAGCTTCCTGGGGGAGGCAAAGTGCAGCTACAATCAAACAAAACAAAGGGCCTAACAGCTGCACAAAATCAAAACACTCAGTGCTATACTTTTCTTTGCAGGAACAATGGGCAATTTGCAAATAGCCCATTTATTCTTGTTGGTGGCTTTTGCCTTGTTATGCATTTATTTACAAAACAAAGTTGAATATTTAAATGTCTTGTCCAAATATGCATTTTTATAGATTGTTCTGGGGAGGGATGGTGTTGAGATGAAAAAATAAGCAGTGTTAGTAATCCACAACAAAATGTGGAAGTGTGCTCATTAAGCCTTGCAGGTTAGGTAGAACTCAAATAGCTTTAGCTTGGTATGGTTTATCTTGAATAGAGCTCTCAGCAATATAGTAGAGCCCCAACAATCAGGTGTTTTGCCTCCACGGCTTCTTCAGGGAGCCCTGTCCTAAAATATTGCCAACCACAGCAGACAAAGACAAGCTACATGAACGACAGTGCTGAGTCTATTCAGCATGATGAACCAGCTACATGAATGACAGTGGCTGGCAATGCTTTAGGAAAGGGCTCCCTGAAGAAACCGTGGAGGTGAAACACCCAGTATCGGTGCTTTACTATACTGCTGGGAACTATTCAAGATACTTAGCTTTAGCTTGTTATGGCTTATCCGGTTGCTATTTATTGAGTTCTACCTAAACTGCAAGGCTTAATAAGCATACTTTCACGTTTTGTAATGGCTTGCTAACACTCTGCTTATTTTTTCATCAACACCGTTTACCAAGCATACTGTATATTACTGCATAACAGATACGGTGTGTGGAGATTGCTGTGTGATTTTCAGTATTTGAAGAAATGGAACTTTGAGGAAATCCATGGACTGATATAGAAAGCTTTTCCTCTCCACCCTAGAGGGTTTTGACCGCTGATGTTTTGAGTTTTGTCAGACATTGCTTCTGCTGACTGACTAGCTCACCCTCTTTTCTGTTATGTAAGAGGGCAGCTGAGGTCTTTTCCTCTATAAAAATATCAGTGATTGTTTTACAATTTTGTTATATATTTGTGCTTAAATTAGGAGTTTTTCTTCCAACTGCATATGTAATGTACTGAACATGCTTGACACATATGGGCTTCAAAGTCATAGCATGGCTTCTTCAACATTTGCAGTGTGGGGGCTAAGCATTTGGGAGCAGTGTTTGTGCGGATCTGAGGAATAAGTGACTGGGGCAACATGTGTTCTCTGAACCTGACAAAAGCAAGTTTGTTAGTGGGCTCTGAGATCCCCTCCCAGAGTTTTGCTCTGAGCTGGTCACCACCATATCTATCACCAGCCTTGGCAGGTGTACTGTACTATACATTCCAAATCGCTAAACAGAAAATCTATAGAAGAGGAAGAAGTTGATGAGTTCTATGAAAAAGTACAAGCTGAAATAGACAGAATGTGCAAACAAGATATCCTGATAATCATGGGTGACTGGAATGCAAAAGTCGGCAACTAAGAAGAATACTTCTTATGGACTTTGCAACAGAAATAAGCTGGAGAAAGATGGATTAGGATGAATAGAATTCTGCAAGACCACGTTCTAACACCTTCTTCCAGCAACACAAGTGGCTATTGTACATATGGACGTCACCCAAGGGAATGTACAAAAATCAAACTGACTACATCTGTGGCAGTCAAAATGAAAAACTCAATAGCAAAGCCTAAACCTTGAGCTGACTGGTACAGATCCACCAGCTACTACTATACAAACTCAAGCTAAAGCTGAAAAACAGCAAGCCACTCATGAATGTAGCAAAATACAACCTTGAGAATATATTACCAGAATTTAAAGACTGCCTGAAAAATCAATTTGCCACTTTGGATGCAAATGGCAGAGCACCAGAAAAATTGTGGAATGACATCAAGAAAATCATGCTAAAAGAAACGGAGAAGTCTCTACAAAAGGTGAAAAAGCAAAAAAAGGCCAAAATGGATGACTGAAGAAATTGAAAATTGCCCAGAAATTAAGAGAAGCTACAGTTAGAGATGAAAGAGGCAAAACTAGCTTAACTCAAATTTTCAATATGCAGCAAGACGAGACAGGGAACGTACTACAATGACACACACAAGGAAATAGAATCAGAAACTAGTACCGGAAGGAACACACACAAAGAAATAGAATCAGAAACTAATACTAGAAGAACACAAATCAACTTTCCTAAAGCTAAGAGTTAAAGAAAAAATTCCAGCCTCAAATTGGAATGCTATAAGATGCTCAAGGATCCATGCTAAATGGTGCTGAGAAGATTAACAAATGGTGGAAGGAATATACAGAGTAATTATACCATAAAGATTAAGTGGACCAGCAGCCATTTCAACCTATGCCTTATGATCAGAAAACAATGGTGATGAAAGAAGTCAGAGCAGAACTGAAAGACTTATCAAAGAACAAAGCACTGGACATTGATGGCATTCCCAATGAAATATTACACAGCAATTGGATGTGGCTGTTACAAATTTCCTAGAAGAGCCTTGCAAGTATGGTAAGACAACATCATGGCCAACTGACTAGAAAAGATCTGTGTTTATGGCAATACTGAAGAAAGGTGACCCAACTGGCAGTGGAAATTATCGCACACTCACTATGATAGCACATGCCAGCAAGATTCTACTGAAGATCATTCAGCAGATGTTGCAACCATACCACAAACGAGAAAGGGTGAGGAACGAGACATCGTGGATGTGAGATGGATCCTTGAAAAGAGAAAATACCAAAAGAATATCTATATGTGTTTTATAGACTATAGCAAGGCTTTTCACTGTATAAACCATGAGAAACTCTGGGCCACATTAAGAAACATTGGTATATCAGAACACCCCGATAGTTCTCTTGCATGACCGTTACATTGACCACGAAGCAACAGTTCTAACAGAACAAGGAGAAAAAGAATGGTTTAAAATCAGCAAAGGTGTATGATAAGGCTGCCTACTTTCCCCCTACCTGTTTAGTTTCTATGCAGAACAAATCAAAGAAGCAGGACTGGATGAAGACAACCAAGGTGTGAAGATCAGTGGAAGACTCAACAACTTTCACTATGCTGATGTTACCAGAATACTGGCTGAAAGTGAAGACGATCTGAAACATTGACTTCAAGATCAAAGAACAGTCTTAAAATTGACTTGCACCTTAACTTAAAGGAGATAAAGATCCTGACAACTGGCAACAATCAATAAGTTCATAGTTGGAGAAGAAATTGAAATAATGGACAACTTTACTATACTTGGATCAATAAATCAATAAAAAAAGCAAAAAGCAGTCAAGAAATCCAACACCACATTGCTCTTGACAGAATGGCTATGATGGACCTACTCAAGGTGCTCAAGAGCAGAAATGTCTCTCTCCATAAAACGTTTTGACTTGTCCAAGCCATTGTATTTTCAGCATCATATGGATTCGAAAGTTGGACAGTGAAAAAGATTGAAAGGCATCAATTTTATTCCTATTATGGTGCAGGCAAAGAATACTGTGTATACCATGGATTGCCCAAAGGACAAATCAGTCAGTACTAGAGGCGATTAAACCTAAACTTTCTTTAGAAGCTCAGATGACAAGACTTCAATATTCATACTTTGGGCACATCATGTGAAGACAGATCATTGGAGAAAAACATAATGCTTGGGAAGGTTGAAGGTCAATGCAAAAGAGAAAGGCCAGGAATAAGATGGATCGATACAATAAACAGCAGCTATGCATGCCACGCTATCAATGAGCCGCCTGATTGAAGACTGAACACAGTTTAGGATATCTATCCAGAGAGTTGCCATGAGTCGACAGAAAAAAATAAGTTGTTGTTTTAAGTGCTATCTTGTTTTCTGATCATTTTATTTTCCTAAATCATGTGGCTCTGGTTTCTGCTTTCCTCCATTTTCTCTTAATTCTTGCTTCCAAGGTTAACCGTCTATTTCACCTCCTGACTTCAGTGAACAGAAGAAATGCCATATTGGTTTAGACCAAGGTCCATCAAGACCAGTATCCTGTTTCCAACAGTGGCCCATCCAGGTCACAAGTACTTGTCAGGTTCCCAAAAAGGTATACAGATTCCACAATGCTAATCCAGAGGTAAGCAGTAGATTTTCTGGGTCCTTAATGGTTTATGGACTTTCCCTCTAGGAACTTTTCCAAAACCTTTTTAATCAAAGCAACACTAACAACTTTTGCTACGTTTTCCAGTAAGGAATACCATGGTTTAATTACTCATTTAGTGAAAATTATTAGTCCTAAATGAGCTACACTACATTGAGTGTCTCCTTGTCTTTCTACTTTTTGAAGGAGTGAATAACTGATGTTTACACGTTCCACTTCATTCATTAATTTATAGACTTCTATCATATCTCCATTCAGCTGTCTCTTTTCGAAGTTGAAGAGTCCTAACCTTTTAAGCCTCTACTCATAAGGGTATCCTTCCATCCCCTTTACCTTTTTGGTGGCTCGTCTGTACTTTTTCTAATTCTGCTATATCCTTTTTAAGATATGGTGACCAGAATTGCACACAATAGTCGAGGTGCTGTTGCACCATGGAAAGACACAGAGGCATTATAACATCCTTGATTTTGTTCTCCATTCTTTTCCTTATGATTCCTAGCATTCTATTTGCTTTTGCGGCTGCCCACTGAGCAGAGGGTTTCAATGTATTATCCACAATGACACCTAAATCCTTTTTCTGATTGGTGGCTCCTAATGTAGAACCTTGCATCGTGTAACCATAATATTCATTGTTCTTACCCTAAGTTCATAACTTTGCACTTGTCCACATTAAATTTCATCTGCCATTTGAACATCCAGTCTTCCAATTTATCAAATCATGCAATGTCACAATCCTCTTGTGTTTTAATAACGTTGAATACTTTGGTGTCATCTGCAAATTTGATACCTCACCTATTATTCCCATTTCTAGGGCATTTATGAATATGTTATAAAGCAGCTGATCCAGCACAGATCCATGGGATACTCCATTATTCACCTTTCTATCTTTTAACCAGTTTGTGATCCAAAATAGTACGCTGCCTCCTATCCCATTACTTATTAATTTTGCCAAGAGTCTCTGATGAGGGACCTTGTCAAAGGCTTTCTGAAAATCCAGATATACTATAATCAACCAGGTCACCTTTGCTTATCTGTTTATTCACATCTTCAAAAAATAACAGGATTAATAAGACAGACCTTTCTTGGCTAAATCCATGTTGGCTCCCATAAAACCACGACTATGTACATGTTCAGTGATTTTCTCTAGGTACTGACAACAGGTTCACCAATCTGTTTCCTGGATCTCCCCTGGAACCCTTTTTAAAAATTGGCGTTACATTGGTCATTCTTCAAGTACTACAGATGATTTTTATGATAATTTACAGCTTACTACTAGTAGGTCTGAAATCTCATATTTCAGTCTTATGAACACCTCAAATGTATACCATCTGTTCCAGATGATTTGCTACTCTTCAGTTTATCAAAATAGTTGTAAATACATCCCAGTTTATCGATATTTCAATTATTCTGATATATCATCTTTAAATACCATTTCATGCATGGGTAACTGCCCTATATCTTCCTCAGTAAAGACTGAGGCAAAGAATTTATTCTCTCTCCGCTTTCACCTTGTCCTCCCTTGTGCCCCCTTTATCCCTGTATCATCTAATGTTCCAACAGACTCTCTCACAGGTTGCTACAAAATGTAATTGAATGTTCTTATGTGCTTTTGTTTTATGGCAAGGGTTTTTTTGCAAATTCTCTTTGCTTGCAAGCATATGTTGCTTATATTGTTTCCTGTTTTCATCATTTGGCTACTTTTTCCATTTCCTGAAAGATTCCTTTTTGGCTACAACAGCCTCTCTGACCTCACCTTTAAACTATGTTGGCAATTTTTTAGCCTTCCTTCCACTTTTCTTAAAGCATGGAATACATCTGGTTTGGGCTTCTATGATAGCATTTTTAAAACACCCATGCTTGATGCAAGTCTTTAACCTTTGCAGCAGCTCCTTTTAGGTTTTTCCATAACTATTTCTCATTTTATCATAGTCTCCCTTTGAAAGTTAAGGTAGTACTATAGATTTCCTTGCCATCCTCCCTTCATTTACCACATTGTAGGTGATCATGCTATGGTCATTATTGCTAAGTGCCCCCGACACCCTTATCGCTTGCATCAGATCCTGTTTTCCAATAAGGACTAGGTCCAAAATTGCTTCTTGAAGCAGCTGGTTCATGAACTGACAAGAGGGGAAGCTGTCATTTATTTCATCTAGAAACTATCTCCCTAGTATGTCCTGCCGTAACATTGGCACAGTCAACAGGATAATTGAAATCACCTATTCCAGTGTTGTAATGTTCGTTAGCTTCTCTGATTTTTTAGCATTTTTCTCCATTTGTTCATTATGGCCAGACAGTTGGTAGTACAGCCCCACTGCCATTGCCTTCCCCCTTTTTTACATGGAATTTCTATCCATAGACAATCTACAATGTATTCTGTTTCCTGCAAACCTTTAATCCTGTATGAAGACAGAGGTATGAAGATTGATGAGTCTCCCATCAACCTTCACTGTGCTGATGACACCACATTACTGACAAAGTGAAGATGATCTGAAATATTTGCTTCTCAAGATCAAGGAACATAGTCTTAAAATGGGCCTGCACCTTAATGTAAATAAGACAAAGATCCTGATAGCTAGCAAAATAAGTTCATCGTTGATGGAGAAGAAATTGAAATAGTTAATACAAGTAGGTTAAAGTTGTACACTATCAAAACAAGCAGTGAAGAAATCAGATGGACGAATTGCTCTTGGCAGAATGGCTATGAAGGACCTAGACAAGATTCTCAAGAGCAGAGATGTCTCTCTCCATACAAAGATTTGACTTGTTCAAGCCATGGTATTTTTAATAACTTCACTTGGACTGTGAAAGAGATAGGCAGGAAGAAAATTGATGCCTTTGAATTATGGTGCTGGCGATGAATACTGTGTATACCATGGATTGCCCGAACAACAAAACCAGTCAGTACTAGAAGATATCAAACCTAAGCTTTCTTTAGAAGCTCAGACAAGACTTCTACTTTCATAACTTGGACACATCATGTGAAGAAGAGAGAGATCATTAGAGAAAGACGACATTCTTGGCAAGGTAAAAGGTCAACACACAAGAGGAAGGCCAGCAATGAGATGGATCGATACAACAGCAGCTATGTGTGCTATTCTGTCAACAATGAGCCACCTGACTGGAGACCGAACACAATTAGAACAACTATCCAGAGGGTCGCCATGAGGAGACGCCGACTCAGTGGCACTTAAAAAAATGTGCCATCTTTGTTTTGCACAGTTCAGGGGTTACTGCATTAGTTTTGTTTATTTCTCTGATGTTTCACTGCATGCAGAGCCTGGCTGCTTGGGAGTTTCAATTTAATTTTTGACTACGAGATGGTGCGTGACTGGAGGAAGATGCTGAACCAGTGAGGAAGGGGAAGGAAGGTTGGATGTTAGACCACCAGGGAAGGGGAAACAGGGAGGACACCCGACATGATGTGGGTTGTATGGCAGAGAGAAGCCTGTCATGGAGGTGGTGCAGGGCAGGGAAAGAGGATATGCTGGACATGGGAGGGAGGGGCAAGGAGGGAGGCAGGGGAGGGAGGGAGATAGACAGACAGCATATGCTTGATATGTGAGGGCACTGGATAGGGAGACAGGAGATGCTTGAAATGGGTGGTAAGATGACTGGTGAGACAGAGGAAATTATGCCCTTAGGGGGGCAACTAGAGAAACAGATGGTATAAGAGTTATGGGGGGGGGAACTATGGAAACAGAGGAAATGCTGGACATGGAGGGTGTATTGACTGGTGAGACTGAAAATTAAGGGTGGGGTTAGGGAGACAGGAGATACTGGGCATGGGAGGGAGGGAGAAGAGATACTTGGAATGGGGGGGCTAGGGAGATGAGATGCTGGACATGAGGGCAGGACTAGGGAGATGCTGGAAATGGTGTGGAACTGGGGAGACAGAAGAGATGCTGGACATGGGGCAGGGCTAGGGAGACGAGAGATGCTGCTACTACTACTAATAATAATTTGTACAGTGCTACAAAGTGTATGCAGCACTGGCAGGTTTGCAGACCACCTCCTCGCAAGCCAGAGGAATTTTGGCCTCCGTCTGCAAGGTGCCTGTGGATTGTGGAGTTGTTTGCTTCCAGTGCTGTCGGAGAA
Source organism: Ichthyophis bannanicus (assembly GCA_033557465.1). Classification (NCBI taxonomy): domain Eukaryota; kingdom Metazoa; phylum Chordata; class Amphibia; order Gymnophiona; family Ichthyophiidae; genus Ichthyophis; species Ichthyophis bannanicus. The sequence continues at coordinate 409,192,876 of CM066037.1, forward strand.
GCCCCGAGTGAGAAGACGGCAGAAACATCATTGAGTAGTGGTGCAGGCATTGAAAATTCATTTGATTCTCCCCCAGCTGTTTCCTCCACTTCCTCCTTGTTTTCTCTGCCATAGCCTAAGGAGTTTGCACTTCAAACTATTTAGGAGGCCATTGCTATGCTTGCTGATTTGGTTTTTTGAAAGACGGCTAACCTCTCCTCCAGAATCCAACAGAATTCAGAACTGATATCTGTGAGTACATTGGAAATTGTGAAAGTAAAGATTGAAGACCATGATTGCCAACTGGCTGGGTTGTCTGACTTGAACTCTGCTCGCACCAAGGATAATATCGCTTTGATATCAAAGTTGGAGGTATTGGAAAATTCTGATCAGGCAGTGAATCTCCATGTATTGAACTTTCCTAGGGTTGAGTGTATTTCAGCTCTAGATATGTTTGAAATATATGATTGGGGCCTTAAAGGTTCTGAAATAGTAAGGGGTGGCAACAAATATCTCCCATTTCGGAAAAAGGAACTAGCTGGCATGGGGATGGTTTCCAGCATAGATATATTGAATGTTTATGAATTGTTGGAGGAGTCAGGGCGGGAGGAGTATAAACCTGCAACATTTTTTGTTTCATGTGCATTGCTTAAGATAAGGAATGGATCTTAATGTTCCATAAGAGGTGGAGCCCTTTAGTGAATTCAAGATCTTCATTTCTGGATATTGTGAAAAACTCAAAGAAGGAGGAAGCAATTTTTGATTCTGAAAGCTAGGGTGTTGCAGTTGGGGGTTCTTTACATCTAAGATTCCTTTGTAAATGTTTGGTGGTATATAACTAAGAGATTTTTTTCAACTGAATGATTTAATAACCTTTATAAATGCTAGGTTAGTGATGACATCTCAGCCTGCTATATCGCTTTCAGCGACATAATTCCCACCGTGTATGGATGTCTTTGGGCTGCTCAGTAGCCACCTTATCTTTTTTTTTTTCTTGTTCTCTGTTGTAACTTTGAGGTGCTTTCCTCCTGCCTTGAAGTGTTAATATTTACACTCCCCCCACCTAAAAATTGTGGGCTACAAGAGAACTCCTATTTTTTTTTCTTGAATTGTGTTTATTATTGTATTGGAGATTGCTCTTTTCTGTACAGCTTTTGAGCCGCCAAGAATTCAAAGTAACTACGTGCCACATTTTGGATCTCAACATGCCGACCCTGCTTCAGGTTAATGAAATTCTGGTAGTCAAAGCTTCAGTACTTTCAGAGAAAAAAGCCATCCAAGGTATATAAGAAATCGGCATTTGATGTTAATACTAATGAAACCTGAATTTAGGACCAATCAAAATGGTTCCTAAATTCAGATCAGCAAACAGCCAATCAGAAAGGATAATCCCCTACTATCAAGGGAACCTCCTAAACTGATAGGTCAAAAGTGTATGTCCATAGTTCTTATAGGTCAAAAATGGTAGTTCTCAAATGATCGTATGCCATTCCATCTGAGCATTTAAACCGGTTGGATGTACAGTATTTAACTTGAAGATCCATCTTTGCTCCAAACGTTGCAGTCTGTGTACGGTTGCCTCCTCTTGGGTCAACAGGGACAAAGTCCATTATACGCCAAGGCAACTGATCAAAATTATGTCTATGTTGAAGACAATGCTCAATCATTGGCGCTGTGAGTGTTTTGATATGAAGGCGAGATGCATGCTCACCTAAACGAACTTTCATAGATCTAATAGTACGGCCAATGTAGTACAGGGAACATGGGCATATAATTAAATAGACCACAAAGTTAGACTGACATGTTGTGCTCCATTTAAAACGATATGTAAAAGAAGTATGAATATCCAGCCACTCACTGCCCGTTATCGAGGTTGCACAAAATCGGCAACTATCACATTGAGAATGGCCGGGATTATCCTGGTAAGTTTCTGGGCGATCTAAAGAAGTAGACTTAACTAGAAAATCTCGTAGATTTGCTCCCCTGGAATAAGCCAACTGCTAATGTTTTCCACGAAAGCAAGCATGCAGGCCAGGAATTGGCCAAAAACGATGCAATATATTTACCACTTGAGATATACCATTTGTATATGGAAAAATACCAGTGATTTTATGATGTTTGAGTAGCCTGTGTATTCCTGGTCTGTGATAACAGCCATTAACGATGGGTAAACCGGGCACATCTATATGCTGTCATTATCCCTTTAGATCACCCAGAAACTTACCAGGATAATCCCGGCCATTCTCACTCTCTTTATTATGTTAAAATTTGATAATATAAAAATTTTAAAGTTCTGTGTTTTTAAAGCCAGAAAGCCAGCTTCTATTAAGTGTTTCTTTCTCTCATGTGCATCATGACTCCCACCCACCCCAGGTATAATCTAAGATTTATAGGCTGTTACAGGACAGAGGAAGTCAAATTCACTTTCAGGTGTACTGGTAATCCTCATCTGGTATAGCTAAATTAAAACCCTGAAGCTAATCCTGACATGAACAAAGTCGCTTAAACCTATTAGATACAGTATACGTCTGTTTGTACAACTATCCCTAGCAACTTCAAGTAAACAACTTAAATATCTTAACCAAACCTTAACACTAAGATACAGACAGCAGTCCAGCAGTGAAATGGGGACTTTCCAGTCTTTTTTGCATGGAGTGTCACATTGCTGAGGGATCTTATGTGTGCACTAGGTACAAGGAGTTCTTGGTTCACAGGTAACTAATCCAATCTCTAGAGGCTAGAGTGGTAGACTTGGAGGAGCTAAGGAAGACAGCAAGGTATATAAACGAGGTATAGACTCAAGTCCCACTTCCAGTATGGCAGCCTCTGTTGTGTGAAAGGAGAGCATCACTGTGGCAGGAAGTGATCCTGTAGCTAGGACCTGAACTCCAGGTGATGTAAAACCCTTTTGCACAGAGGTTTCTTCAGGGACATGTGCCCATGAGGGAATGGTTAGAATGGTCGTTAAAATTGACAATTCAATCGTTCGGCATGTAGCTAGCTTGGTGGCTGGTAGACATGAGAATCGCCTAGTTAACATGCCTGCCTGGTGCAAAAGTAGCAGACCTCATGCACTACCTAGACAAGGTTTTAGATAGTGCTGGGGAGGAGCCTGCTGTCTTGGTACTTGTTGATATCAGTGACATAGGAAAGTGTGAGAGGGAGGTTCTGGAGGCCAAATTTAGGATTTTAGCTAGGAAGTTGAAATACAGAGCTTCCAGTGTAGCATTTTCTGAAATGCTTTCTGTTCCATGCACAGGACCTGAAAGGCAGGTTAATATGAATAAAATATAACCTCTAAAATACCTATATGCACATACTAGAAGCCCAAAAAATAAGAATGGAAAGTTAGAATATTTAGCAGTAAATGAAAGGTTAGATATAATTGGCATCTCGGTGACCTGGTGGAAGGAGAACAACAAATAGGACACTGATACCTGGGTACAAGCTATATCATAATGATAGGGTAGATCAAATTGGTGGAGGAGTTTCGCTCTGTTAGAGAGGGCATTGAGTCAGCACAGTGAAGGTTGATGAGTTTCCTGCCAATTTTATTTATTTATTTAATTTACTTTACTTCTCTTATATACCGCGCTATTAAAATCAGTGCGGTTTACAATTGAACAAAAAAAACCATACTGCAATGTCACACGACAATTGAGTTTTTACATTGAACATGGACGAGATAACCTGGAGGTAACAGGGGTAACTAATTACAGAGTAATTATTCATGGAGTATGGTGAGAAATTATACATATAGTATAGCTTGGTTTCAACATATTTATAAGAGGTTTAATCAATAAGATGTGTGATCAGTACCAATAATAAATAAGAGAGGGGATATGGTGGTAGAGCTAGTCATTTTCTTTATGGTGTTGGATTTTGGGTGGGGTGGAGTAGGGTGTAGGATGGGTGGTTATTTCTGGGATTGGATTCTGGGTAATGGATGAGGAAAAGGTGTTTGAGGGCTTTTCTAAATGACAATAGGTCTGGGGTGGAACGGAGCTCAGTGGGGAGGGCATTCCAGGTCATGGGTGCAAATAGGGAGAAGGCTCTATTGGCAGTAGCCTTTTTGCACTTAGTTAGAATGTTGGGGATCTCTAGAGTGCTTGCTTGATTAGATCTCCTGATCCTGTTGAACGGACGTCTTTGAATGAGTTTGCTGATGGGTGAGGTGATCTGGTTCCTTAGGGCTTTGAATGTTAGTACTAGGGACTTATACTGGATTCTAGCCTGAAGTGGAAGCCAGTGGAGATCCATCATGACTGGGGTTATATGTTTAGCTCTTGATGTACCTGCAAGTACCCTTGCTGCAGCATTCATTGCAAGGCGAAGAGGTCCTAGTGTTGACTGAGGGAGGCCATGAAGGATAATATTTGCAAAGTCTAGATGTGGGAGCACCAAGGCTTGGAAGATAGTTCGGTAGTCATTAAAGTCCAATAGGGGGCGCAGATGACGTAGTATCCGGACCTTATGGTAAATTGCTTTCGTGATGTTCACATGTGTAAACATGTCGAGTCGTTGGTCAAGCGTGATGCCGAGATAGCGGATAGTTGATTTTGCTATCAACTCAATATTGTTTACTTTTAATGTGGGGAGTGGGGAGAACATCTGGTTCTTGGTGAGGAATAAGACATCTGTTTTACTATGGTTGATACTTAAATTTTGTGTTGTAAGCCATTGTGATACAGCTTCGAAGCAGCTTGATATATATAAATATATATATTTGTTGTGTTCATACATGATTAAAGGTTTGCAGGAAACAGAATACATTGTAGAATCTCTATGGATAGAAATTCCATGTAAAAAAGGGGAAAGCCATGGCAGTGGGGCTGTACCACCAACTGTCTTCCCAGAATGAACAAATGCTTCTCTGATGATTTGTTCTGCATTTGAACTAAATAGGAAGGGGGAAGTATGCAGCCTTGTCATACACCTTTGCTGATTTTAAACCATTCTGTTTCTCCTTGTTCCGTTCAAACTGTTGCTTCTTGATCAATGTAAAGGTTGTGCAAGAGAACGATCGGGTGTTCTGGTATACCCAAGCCTCTATGTGGTCCACAGTTTCTCATGGTTTACACAGTCAAAAGCCTTGCTGTAGTCAATAAAACAGATATCCTTTTGGTATTCTTTAGTCAAGGATCCATCTCACATCCATGATGAAGTCTCTCATTCCTTGCTCTTTCCTGAACCCTGCTTGTACTTAAGACAGTTCTCGTTCCAGATATGGTTGTAGTCTCTGCTGAATAATCTTCAGTAGAATCTTGCTGGCATGTGGGATCAGAACAATTGTGCAATAATTTCCACAGTCAGTTGTATCACCTCTCTTTTGTAATGGTATAAACATAGATCTTTTCCAGTCAGTTGGCCATGATGTTCTCTTCCAAATTTCCTAGCTGAGCTTTGTAAGTATGGTAACAGCTGCATCAGATTGCTGTACTACTTCAATGAGAATGTCATCAATGCCTGGTGCTTTGTTCTTTGATAAGGCTTTAAATGCTGCTTCAACTTCTTTCATTCACCAGTGGTTCCTGATCATAAGGTACAGGTTGAAACAGCTATCGGTCCACTTGATCTTTATCATACAAAAACTCTGTATATTCTTTCCACCTTTTCTTGATATTCTCAGCAAGGTCATATTTTGCTGCATTCATGAGTGGCTTGCTCCTTTTCAACTTTAGCATGAGTTTGCATCCTAGTAGCTGGTGATCTGTACCATAATCAGCTCCAGGTTTTGTCTTTGTTGATGTTATAGAGCTTTTCCATCGTTGACTTCCACAGATGTAGTCAATTTGATTTTTGTACAATCCACTGTGTGAAGTCCATGTGTACAGTTGGCACTTGTGTTGCTGGAAGGTGGTGTTTGAGATGAATAGATCATTGCAACAGCAATCATGGAAAGCTGGAGAAAACCTGATATTTTCCATACTTTCCAACCACTTTGCCTTCTTTGTTGCCAACTTTTGTGTTTGTCACCCATGACTATAAGGATATACCGTTTGCATGTGCTGTCAATTTCAGCTTGTACTTGCTCATAGAACTCAACTACAATCTCTTCTGCAGCTGTTGGGGCATATACTTCAATTATAATTGTGTTGATGGGCATTCCTCAGATGAATAGAAATGATGCATTCACCCATTGCACTGTATTTCATTACAGTTCTTGCAAGTTTCTTCTTAATTATAAATGCACCACCATTTCTTCTTTGTCTCTCATTTCCAGCATATAGACCATGTGAACACCACATGCAAAGTGCCCAATGTCAGTCGATTTCAGTTCGCTGCCACCCAACAGATCAAGTTATACATGTTCTATTTCATTCTTGACCATCTCCAGCTTCCCTTGGTTCATATGTCGTACGTTCCATGTCCCAATATGTAAGACATCTTTGCAGCTTGACTCATTTGCTGTGTAGACCAAGGTCCATCAAGCTGAGTCTCCTGTTTCCAGCAGTGGTCAATTTAGGTCACAAGTACCTAACAGTTTCCCCAAAAGACACAGTTTCCACAATGCTTGTATTGGGGCAAGCAGTGGATTTCCCGGGTCCCCTTCAATAATGGTTTATTGACCTTTCCTCCACGAATTTGCCCAAACCTTTTTTTAAAATCCAACTACATTATCAGCTTTTACTATATCCTCTGGCAACGAATTCCAAAGTTTGATTAAACATTGAGTGAAAAATATCTCCGGGAACAAGCAGGAATGTGGTCTTCACATATGGGCGATGTCGACACTGACCGAGTCCACACAGGAACACTCCCCAGCGTCCAATAGGAAAGCCTTTGGGAGCCTCCCACTGCACCTGTGTAGCTGCCTTCCTGCCTTTCCAGCTCTCCCTCCTCAGTTCTTCGTTTTCTGCAGAGCCTTCAAGAAGCAGTTCCTGTCACCACAGAAAATTAGATTTTTTCTTTTTTGTGGTTGTTTCTGCCTTCTCATCGACGCTGGTACAGACCTGGTCTGTGCTTTTAAAAACACAAAACAAAGTTTTCTTCACTGAAGAATCTTTTTCTTCCTTCGGGCGCATCGATGCCATCTTAGGCTTAGGCCTAGGCCTTTTCTTTTTCTCAGAATGGAAAAACCAGCAAGTGGTTTTAAGAAGTGTTCCAAATGTGGCAGTACTATTTCGGCCACTGATACCCATAACTGGTGTCTGAAGTGCTTAGGACCAGATCACCAACCATCAGAATGTCTTCTTTGTAGGAAGATGACTAAGGCCTACAGAACCGAGCTGCTAAACTCTGCATCCTCTTTCCACCGATGCGATGTCTGTAGCATTGATGTCATCGAGACCTTCATCTTCCTCTCAGGGATCTCAGGTATCAAAACCTATGTCTTCATTGAAGACTAGCCGGCCCTCCAAGGCTAGATCTCCTAAGCATTGAGATGCCTTGGGTGTTGCCCTGGAGGGGGATACACTGACCAAACAACCCCGGTGGGAGGTCCTTGACTCCAAAGCCTTAGTGGGGTCCCATGATACTCCCAAGGCCTCTACCTCTGGAGAGTTCCTGGTGCCATGCTCAGGGATCATGGCCCGCAACTCCAGTACTGATGCCCAAGCATCAGCAAGCTCCATGGATCAACATATCCTAGCCATCGAGCAGAGCTTAGTGGCCTTACTGGCAGCCTCTGTACCAGTAAAGCCTTTAGTCGATTCCTCAGGCATCAGTACAGATTATGGTACCGAAAGAGCATGCATAGACTTTACCTCTTACCATGCTACTGCCCATGCTGGCCCTCGAGTCCATTTCCAGTACCAAGGTTCTGGCACTGCAGCCGTCAGCTACCAACTTTGACCAGTATCGAGTAAGTGCAGAGCTCAAACACCCTGCTCGATCAATGTTCCCGCTAAGCTGCACTGGGTTCATCGCCAACATTCCTACCGGCGGGGGGAGGTGCAGAGCGATCGATCACTCTGCCCCTCCCCCCACCGGCGGGAATGCCGGCGGGGAGCCCAGCCCAGATTAAAGAGAGCATTGTGAGGGTGCTGCGGCGTGTGTTAAACACTCTAACGCATGCTGAAGCACCCTCGCAATGTTCTCTTTAATGCTCAGAACCACCAGGGTGTAGATGCGTTTCACCTTCACTGGGGGTCAAGGCTTCCTGTATGCCTTCCCTCCCATTCCCCTCATCCCCAAAACTCTTTTCAAACTCCAGAGACAGGGTCTACATGATTCCTAAAGCCCCAAGTTGGCCACAACAACTGTGGTATCCTCTGCTTCTGCGTCTCTCAAGTTCAACCAGTAGATTTGGGGTCTGCTCCTCATCTCCTCTTACAGGAGGACAGGACACTGCTGCATTCCAATCTGCAGTCCCTACATCTCACAGAATGGCTGCTGAAGGCATAGCCTTCCAGGACATCAGCCTCTCTCAAAAAGTGAAAGCTATACTTTTAGCTTCTAGGAAACCTTCCACAAGGCGCTCCTATGCCTTCAAGTGGTGTAGATTCTCTCTGGTGTTCGGAAAGGGATCTTAACCCCTTCTCAGCTCTGGTGGAAGCATTACTTGAATATCTCCACCTCTCTTCTTCTGGACTCAAAACCAATTCGGTAAGAGTCCACCTAAGTGACACTGCGGTTTCTCACATGCCCTTAGATGGTCAACCCATCTCTTCTCAGCTGCTTGTAGCATGCTTCATGAGAAGTCTTCTGTTTACTAAGCCTCCCATTAATCCACCCCCAGTTGCATGGGATTCTCAATGTTTTAGGACAGCTTATGAAGTCGCCCTTTGAACCTCTAGCCACAACTTCTCTGAAGTTTCTCACCTGGAAGGTGACCTTAATTATTGTCCTTTCTTCAGCAAGACATATCAGTGAGCTTCAGGCTTTGGTGGCTGATCCTCCTTATACATAATTCCACCATAAGGTAGTCCTAAGGACTGTGATAAGGAAGCTTATCATAGCTCAGGAAGGGGCTATAGAAAAGGTGAAGTGTCTCTGAACAAGCAACCTGTCAGTGCTGGTAGAAATGAGAAAACAGAATTTTGCCATAAAAGACTACCAGTCCCAGAATGCACCAGGTTTCCAACAGCCATGAGAGGAGCTGAAGTGAGAAAACGTGTGTTCAATCAAAAGGGCTATGAGGTAATCCCCAAGCACTCATTGCAAAGGGCAGGGCTTGATTCAGCACAGCTGCGCTGTGCTAGGATGGAACACTCATCTCAAAGGGCAAGGCCTGATTCAGCACAGCTGCGCTGTGCTAAGGTGGAGCACTCATCAAGGCAGAATAAAGATAGAGTCTATTCTACAGAGAATCATCCAGAGCTGGGATGTCATGATCATTGGTATCTTGATCATCCACGGGATCCTGATCTTCATTCTCATCAGAAGCAGAGGTCAGAACGGACGGACAGAGAGATCAAGAAGCCCTTTAAAAGAAGGAAGAGAAAAGCCTCTGGGAAGTCTACAGGAGTCCAGCACAGTACGTATACTGGGAGACAGACAGACAAGAGGTCAGCATACACCTTTGGACTGGGGGAAACCAGAGGAGTGGTATTGCAGAGCCAGGAATCTCCAGACGGCACCTGTGAGGGAAACAGCTGCACGTGGAAGGGACCCTGAGACCCATGCCAGAAGGTATGTGAAGAGAGATCCAGTGTCCAGGGATCTAGTTTGGAAGGCTGGACACAGAAACTGGACTACATATTGGCCAGGCTATTTAAAGGGGAACTCTAACAGCAATGGAAGCTCAGGTATGAACACTGATCTATGCCCTAGCTATAACTTTGAAAGGAAGCAGGGAAATGATTATTCTCCTGGTAGTGCTCCATTGAGAAATCCCTTTGTGCCAAGCCAAGATATTGAACCTATGATTATTGAAGAAAGGGGAGAAGTCTTAGAACCAGAATGTGAATATATGGACTGCTCTCTGTCCAAACTCAAATGGTAGTTTTCTGTTACAAAGTGCAACAACCCTCACAAAGAAATACCAACTTGTTCTTTAATCTACTCAGAAAACCTTCTGAGTAAGATTTTGAGCTACACAGTGAAAGCAAGCCAGCTAAGGGGTTTCAGCTGGGTGATTGCTAGCAATTGAGCTTACCTAATTGCTTGTATGCTCTGAAGGGAATCACTTCTGAATTTATATGTAAAGATATAAGAAGCTAACCTGAAGAAAAGAACATTTTTCCTACTTTGTGGGTTTATTTGGTTGCTTACTGCATTGCTAAGACATTATTTGCTAAATCCTACAAGAAAGACCAGTTTGTTGCCAACCAGGTCTTTAATCCTTTGCTTTAATTACCTGACAAGTTCAGATGTTGTTTTTTTCCTGAATTTGTTTTCTTAACTTTAAAACTGCAAGCAAATCTTCCGGTAGCATGGTGAGCTGAGCGGGTGGCTGCCCTCTTAGCTCCGAGGCTCTTGCTCCTCTATTGCCCCATAATCTTCATGTAACGGCCTCGAAATCTTCTGAAGCGTAGCGAGTGCTATTATCTTAACACGGGGCTGTGTACTGCTGGCTGTGACATCTGGAAAGCGCCCGTATGGCGACCAAATCCACCCGCCGCGAGAAGCCACGTGGCGGTGATGGTAAGATGGCGGAGGGGGCCCAGGAAGGTCCACTGGCCGAAACCGCGCCAACGATGGTGGAGGAAGTGTCCAAGGCGGTGGTGGTTGCCTTGGAGGATCGTTTGGGCGGGCTGGCAGCACAAATTGCAGCGGTAGCGCAGGCAGTAGCGGATTTCTCTGGCCGAGTGGAACGGGCTGAGAACCGTATTGGCGCCTTGGAGGACCTGCAGGTGCGGGATGAGAATCGGCTCAAACGCCTGGAAGAGACCCTAGCCCGGCAGCAAGACAAAATTGAGGATCTGGAAAATCGTAGCCGGCGCAACAATCTGCGCTTCATTGGCATTGCTGAGACTGTGTCGGAAAGAGATCTGCGAGAGTTCTTGGCCAAATGGATCCTAGACCACCTGCCTCTGGAGGAAAATGTGGGGCCTATTGTGCTGGAGCGAGCACACCGGCTGGGGACTATCCGGGCCGGCGACAATAGACCATGGGCTGTCATCGCCCGGTTTTTGAATGCGGCGCAGAAGGAAGGAGTGCTGCGAGCCTCCCGAGCATACCGGAGATCGGGGTCTGATGACAATAGAGTGCTTATCTTCCAAGATTACTCTGCCGGGGTAGCGCAGCGCCGTAAAGCTTTTCGGGAGGCATGTGGACGGTTGGTGGCCAAAGGCATCCGTTTTACGTTAGCGTACCCGGCTACTCTCCGAGTGGACTCTGCGAACGGCCGCCGGGTCTTCTCTTCCCCACAAGACGCCCTGGCCTTCTGCACCGAGCTCGGCTGACCAAGCTGCCCTAGACTCCCAGTGACTATTCTATCACGTGTGGGGGTTTCGGCCCTCTGAGACTTGGCGCAGCCTGCGCTCTTTTTTCGGACTTATGGGTCCTCTTACCTGACGGACCTCAGCCAGGACCTGTGCTGGCTGCGTCCATGTGCGGCCCTCCCATGGCTTGGCTCCTGGATACCTGGCCGACCTCCAATGGGCTGGAGTCTAACGTTCCCGCTGATGGGGCCTCGGGGAATCCCTTGGTCCGGATCGTCGGCCTGCAGGGAGCCCTGTACACTACCTGGTTTGTTGCTGTTCCTACGGACCCTGCTTCCCTTACAATTTTTGGGACTGAGTACCTGTTACCCTATGGGGTTTCTGTATTATTCTCTTCTCTCTCTCTCTTTCTCCCTTTCTCTTTCTATTTATTTGATGTTATCCTTTATTTCATTTATTCCGCTTACTTTTTAGTTATTTTTCTTTTGCCTTATATTCTACCCCCATTTTTGTGTTGTCCGGTTCCCCCCTAATGGCCGGAGGTTATGCAGCCGGCTGCGGCGCGTGCAGCGGCAGCTGCGGAGACGGAGTGGCTGCCTCGTTGCTGTCAGCCGGGAGAGCTGTATGCGATTTGCTGAGGCCTTCCCCCCCTTCATTTTCTTTTCCTTTTGCCCCCATTTCTCCTTTCTTTCCATTTCCCTGATATGGGCTAATCCTAAGTGGGAGGGTGAAGCTAACTGTTTGTATTCTTGAATTGCTTATGTTTTTCTTGGGGCATTGACTGTACACCTTGTATGCTGGTTTATCCTATGCTTCTGGGTTGGTTATCCTGAGCTGGGTCGGAGGGATTGGGGTTTGACACTGCGAGGCCTGGCCTCGTGCTTGGTGCTGGGGTTGGACCATGGAGGGGGGCCTGGTGGAATTGCTGTCTCTGTTTCTTATAAATTCCCTGCCTCTCCCTCTTACTTTCTTTTTTCTGTTCTCCCCCTTCCTTCCCCTCTGGATGCCTGTTCCGGGGTTTCACACTTTCTTTTTACCCCTCCCCCCCTCCTTATTTCACTCTTGGGTTTCGTTTTCCCATGCTGGGGAGGGGGGGGGGAACAGCATTAGCAGGCGAGACCCGATAGCGGGCGCCGGGCTCCGTCCTTGGGGGGGAGGGTGGGGGTGTTCGCTTTCTACTTACGGGTACTGGGAGAGGCCTTGGTGGGTGGGTTGGGCAGATCTGGATCTGGGCGGTGAGCCGGGGGGGGTTAAGGCAGATAGGGAGCCGGTAAAGTTTTCTGTTAACAGGAGGGAGGGGGCTCCCGGAGGCGTGTGTGAAGGGGCTCCTGTGAGGGTTGGTTTAGCCTACGTAGCCTAGGTTGTCTTGGCTGCTGGGGTGGGGGGGAAGAGCCTTGCATGTGATGGAAGTCATGGTGGTGGTGCCAGTAAAGGACTGGCAGGATGGAGGGGGAAGAGGGGTAGGAGGGGTAAGCGGGGGGAGGTGGGGAGGGGGGGTAGGGGAGAAAGGGGAAGGGGGTGTGGGCGGGGGTGTAGGGGTAGGGTTAGCACTGAGGGGTGACAATGGTTGTGGATGTGGGTGGGTCTTATATGTCTGTATGTGGTTGGGTTGGTTTGCCTGCTGGGAGCGTGTGATTGTGTGTTGGGCTGATTGTGGGTGGTTGTGGGCGCATGGTCTGGAGAGGAGGGCAGTGGAGGGGGGAACCCTAGGCTGGGGGGGTTCCCGCTTCATGGTTGGGCTGGATCTTTTTCGGAGGTCCTTCTGGATTTTTGACACTGGATAGTACTGTCCGCTTTGCGACTTGGAATGTATGTGGTCTTGGCTCTCCTATTAAGCGTTACAAAGTGCTGCAGCACTTACGGCGTCATCGTTTTAATGTGATTCTGCTACAAGAGACGCATCAGTCCGCAGCGGAGCATGCTAAGTTATGTCGAGGATCTATTTCTCATGTCTATGGGGCCCCAGCTTTAGGTCGGAAGAGGGGCGTGGCCATTTTGTTTACCAAATCCGTTACCTGGGTCGAGGAGCGGGTTGCCACCGACCCAGAGGGTCGCTATGTTTGTGTTTGGGGGACGTTGAATGGGGAGAAGGTGGCTATTTGTTCGGTGTATGGGCCTAATAGCTACGAGGCTGGATTTTATCGGGACTTGGCCAATATTTTGGAGGATATGGGAGGATATCAGGTAGTGATGGGCGGGGATCTCAATGAGGTGTTCGATACTGCTCTCTCGACCGCTCTGGCGGTGGTGGGGGGGGCGGGAGCCCGAGAGCGCGTCGACGATTGTGGGGGCTTTGCGAGGCGTATCGCTTACTGGATATTTGGAGGGTTTTGCACCCCGGAGAACGTGATTATACGCATCTGTCCCGGGCCCATGGGACGTGGTCCCGTATTGACTACTTTTTGATTTCGGAGGCCTTATTTGGCCGGACGGCGGCGTCAACGATTGGGCCTTCGGTTCTTTCTGACCATGCATTGGTCGCGTTGGAGTTTCGTAAGCCTGGCTCTGTTGGTGCCCGGCTTTGGCGCTATCCTCTAGATCTTTGCGGAGACGCCCAGTTTGAGGCCCACTTACGGAAATGTTGGGCGGACTATGTGGTTCTTAATGATGTGCCGGGGACCTCCCCTGCCCTTCTTTGGAAAGCTGGCAAGGCGGTCATGCGGGGGGAAATTATTAGTTATCACGGTCAGAAGCGTAAGCGATTGAATCGACAGATTTTGTCTCTAGAGAGGGCCCTGACCAAGGCGAGGAGAGGGGCGTCCGCGAATAATTCTGCGATACATCAACGTGTGTTGCAGGACCTTCAAATGGAATTGGAAACCTTACTCCATCACCGGGCACAGAAATCCTTGTTATACTATCGGTTCAAGTTGTATTGCCATGGCAACAAGGCGGGTAAATTGATGTCGGCCCTGGTGAGACCTGGCTCGGGCGCCCACCATATTGGGGCCCTTAAGCGGTCGGATGGGGTCCTCTTGCGGGATAGGAAGGCGATTGAAGCTGAGTTCACGGATTTTTATCGGCGCCTCTATGGGAACGAGGGGGATCGGGCAGAGGAGGGCCGGCATTTTTTGGAGGGCTGTGATTTGCCGCAGCTTACGGCTGAGCAGTTGGAGCTTCTTAATCGGCCCCTCACAGGGAAAGAGGTCCAGGACGGTATTACACATCTGAAGAATAGTAAAGCACCCGGTGCAGATGGCTTCCGTGGAGAATTCTACAAGATTTTGGGGAATGCCTTGGTGGGTCCCTTGGTGGGATATTATGAAGATTTAGTGCAGCGCGGGCTCTTCCCCTTTGAGGCGAATAAGGCCATTGTTACTGTATTGCCTAAACCGGGGCGCGATCCTCTTTTGCCGGGCTCCTACAGACCGATTTCGCTGCTTAATGTCGACATTAAGCTCTTTGCCAAGATCATGGCGGATCGGCTAGCCCCTATGTTGCCGCTCTTGATACATCCTAACCAGGTGGGCTTTGATCGGGGTCGACAGGTTTCTCATAATTTACAGAGGATCTTGCTTTCCCTCTGTGCTGAGCAGGTTCGGGACCAGGGCTCCTTACTTATAAGTTTCGACGCTGAAAAAGCGTTCGATAGGGTCCAGTGGAGTTTTATGTATCAGGTTCTTGAGGTGATGGGCTTTTTCCCGGTTTCTTCTTTGTAGACGCGGTCCGGCTGTTATATGCCGCTCCAATGGGAGCCCTTTTGGTGAATGGTGCGGTGACCGCGGATTTCGCAATTCAGAAAGGGACTCGGCAGGGGTGCCCGCTGTCCCCGCTCCTCTTCGTCCTTAACTTGGAACCTCTTCTACATCGGATCCGAGTGGCCTCGCAATTTCGTGGAATTTCTGTGGGCCGGGAGGAATTCCGTGTGGCCGCGTTCGCGGATGACCTGCTCGTACATCTGGGTGACCCGCGAGCTGGGCTCCCGTTTCTCCTGCAACTCATACGGGATTACGGGTTGGCTTCGGGGTTTAAACTTAATTTGGATAAATCGGAGGCATTACCACTAGGGGCTGAGGTGGGCCGGGCATGGCCGGATGACTTTCCTTTACGCTGGGCGGACGGCTATTTTAAATATTTGGGGATATATTTGCCAGCGGACCTTGGGAACCTGTACAGCTTGAACGTCGACAAGGTTTTCAACTCCCTCTCTTCAGCGGTGGATAAATGGCGGGACTTGCCGCTGTCTCTAGGGGGGCGCGTAGCTTTGTGTAAGATGACGCTTTTTCCTAAACTACTTTATATGCTTCAGGCGCTGCCGTTGATGCTTAAACGTCAAGACCTTCGACGGCTCGATCGAATATTTAATCAGCTGCTTTGGCGGGGGAGGAAACCTCGGGTACGCATAAGCGTGCTCAGTCAACCCCGTGACTTAGGGGGTATGGGCTTTCCGGATGTGCGGCGGTATAATCTTGCCTGTCTGCTACGGTATGTGCGGGACTGGTTGTGGGATCTTGAAGATTATTCCCCGCTGAGGGCACTTGCGGCTGTGGTCTCCCCGTGGCATTTGCGCTATATTCTCCATGCTACTAGGGTCCGGGGGCTGGGGGGCTCTCCCCTTCTTTGGCGTGTTCTTCTTGACCCGGTTCGATGGGCCTGGCGCTGCTTCTGCGTGGGCTGCCGCTTGACAGCGGCGCATACGCCGTATCTCCCTATATGTGGTAATGCAGACTTCGCTCCGGGCATGGGGTCTTCGCCTTTTCTGGGCTGGAGCCGAATGGGGATCATTAATTTGGAGCAGGTGTTAACCCCGGAGGGTGGAATGGTTGACTTTTCTACTTTGTGTCAGCACTATCCCCTGGGTCCCACTGACGCTTTCCGGTATGCCCAACTTTGTAGCTATGTTCGCACCGTTCCCCCGCAGTCTCGGAGTGGGGCTGTGAGTACGGCGGTGGAGGTGGCGCTGCTCGGGGGGGGAACAGGGTATGCGGGTTGCGTGCCTTTATCGGATGCTATGGGATGGGGTCCCCCCTCAAGGACTGGCGCTTCTGGCGTCTGCATGGTCAGAGGACTTAGGGGAACAGGTGTGTGAAGACGACCTGCTCCGGGGGTTGACCAATATCGCTTCTTTGAGTGTCCTGATTTCTTACCGCGACGCCCAGTATAAGATATCGAGAAGGCTTTATTTCGCCCCTCTTAGGGCGTGGCGCGCGGGGGTGGGGGCTGATCATCGCTGCCCGCGCTGTGGGGAAGCTAGGGCCCGACTGGGACATATGTTTTGGCATTGTCGGGTTGCCCAGGTGTTTTGGGAGAGGGTGCGCTCTTATTTGTCTGCTTGCCTTAGCCAGAGGGTGCTGTGGACTGCTAAGAATGTGGTGCTGGATGTTTGGGGTCCTGAATGGCAGGATGCCTTGGGTGTTGTCTGCTGGAACTGGCTGTGCTTGGTGTTGGTGACTGCGCGGGTGACTGTGTTGCAGCAGTGGCTTGACCCTAAAGGCCCTCAGTATGGTCTTTGGCGCGTTCACCTCCACAGGCTTTTGCTTATGGAACAGCTCCGGGCACGGGGGACTGAGAAGCGGTGGCAGAGGTTCCTGGAGGGTTGGGGTCCCCATTTACATTTACTTCCTTGGCGAACGCGCAGCCGGATAATGCGGCGGCCTTGAGGGCCATGATGGGGGAGCGGGCTGTGTGCCCCACCTCTTGGTTAACTGGCTGGACCGGCAGGAAGGCTTGGATGCTACCCACCTCTTGGTTGGATAGGGTGGCTAGGGGGGGAGGGGGGGAAGGGGCGGAGGGGGGGAAGGGGGGGGGCTTAGGGGGGAGGGCGGGAAGGCAATGGCCCACCATTGCGCCTTGAATTTTGCTGGCGGGCTTGGGAGAAGAGTACACCCCAAGTCTAGCCGGTTCTTTTTCTGAGGGGCTGTTATCTCCTTTCTTCTCTTCTTCTCTTTTTCTTACGTGCGCTGGCCCCCTACAAATGTGGGGGGAGCGGCAGAGTTGCGGGGAGCACTGTGTGTATTGCCCTCTCTAATCTCTCCATCTCCATATGTTCCCCACGATGGGATGGGTGTGAGCGCACTACCCCTATTTTGGGACTATCGGGGGAGATGGGGAGCTGCGGGCTCGGGGCTTGGGTACTGGGTTCCCTGGGGGGGATCCCAATGGAAAATGGGGGGCCTCGCAGTTGTCCTAGTTGGTGACTTGTACCCCTTTCTGTGTTTTCGATTGTATTGGTTGGCTATGTTGTTGGCATTGTGCTTATTTCTTTGCTTAAGATGGCTTCCTTTTTATACCTTTCTTGCTTTGTAACTTTCACGATGCTGTATTTGTTGGTTTTTTCTGAATAAAAAACAGATTAATCATAAAACTGCAAGCAAGTATCCTGAGTTCTGTGCTACCAAGCATTATCTGTGTTGGGAGAACCCCTCATAAATAAAAATCTTATTTGCTTTACCCTTGAGCAAGTATAATTATTGGTCACGGCTGTGTCTGGAATGAATGGACTACATTACCCACAAATCCTTGCAAATCATATAGAGGTATGCTTTTGCCAAGACTGTGAACATTCTCACCCAGGCGGCCGTCTGACAGGACTCATCTTCACTTTGTCAAAAGTGGTCTCACCCTTCCACTTAAACCAGTCCGTTTGCCTCCCTGTTTACCTAGACCTCATTCCTCTAGGGCAGAAATAACCCTTCACACTCTGGATTGCAAACGTGCTTTGGCCTTTTATATCCAGAGAACTCGGGAGCACAGAAAAGCTTCCCAACTTTTTATCGCTTTTGACTAGAGTCACCTAGGACTACAAGTATCCAAGCAAACTCTCTCCAGATGGATAGCAGATTGTATCTCATTTGCTTACGACAGTGCAGGACTCTTGAGGGTCACGTCACTGCACGTAATATTCGGGCAATGGCAACCTCCATGGCAAATCTACACACTGTGGCGATTGATGAGATATGCAAGGCAGCAACCTGGTCCTCTGTCCATACTTTTGCTGCTCACTATTGTCTGGACAACGACTACCCCCGCCAGGATGCCTCATTTGGCCAAGCTGTTCTCCAGCATCTCTTTCAGACTTAGATCAACTCCTACCCCCTGTCCCGGGTTTTGATATCAGACATTCTTGGAGGATATATGACCTACTATTTAGATCTGTGTTTCACAGCTCACTCCGAGGTCATCTCTCTGGCATCTCCAAGCTAGGGAGTCCCATATGTGAAGACTACATTCCTGCTTGTTCCTGGAGATAGCGTAGTTACTCACCTGTTACAGGTAATCTCCGGGAGCAGCAGGAATCGAGTCTTCACAACCCACCCTCCTCCCCTAGGAGTAGTACTTTCCTCCTCTTCTCCTTCTCTCCTTTTATCTGAGCTACAAACTCAACTGAGGAGGTAGAGCTGGAAAGATGGGAAGGCAGCTATGCAGGTGCAGTGGGAGGCTCCCCGATTGGACACTGGGGAGCATTCCTGCGTGGGCTTCGTTGGTGCTGACATCCATATGTGAAGACTAAATTCCTGCTGTTCCCAGAGATCACCTGTTACAGGTAAGTAACTATGCTCTCTCTTATTAGTCTTAAATAGGTTACAGTGTAGCTTCATTGCATGTCCCCTAGTCTTTCTATACTTTGATTGCTTATGCCATCGATCTATGTTTACCCGTTCCACTCTATTCATTAATTTATAGACCTCTATCATTTCTCCCCTCAGCTGTCTCTTTTCCAGGTTGAAGAGCCCTAATCTTTTTAGCCTCTCTTCAAAGGAGTATTCTTCCACCCCTTTACCATTTTGGTGGCTCTTCTCTCTACCTTTTCTAACACTATATGGAATGATACAGAGGTAAGAGTAGTTACTCACCTGTAACAGGTGTTCTCCAGGAGCAGCAGGAATCAAGTCCTCACATATGAGTGACGTCGGCGCCGGAGCCCCCATGCAGAGCATTTTGCCAGCTTTCAAAAGAAAGCCTTTGGGAATGCAGGCACGCATGCGCGGTCCCCTTCCCGCCCAAAGGTGCCATCTTGCTCAGTCCGATGACATAGCTAAAAGACAGCACAAAAAGAGAACATGAACTATATACAACTGCAACTCCAAGGGGAGGAGGGAGGGTCGTGAGGACTGATTCCTGCTGCTCCTGGAGAACACCTGTTACAGGTGAGTAACTACTCTTTCTCCAGGACCAAGCAGGAAGTCAGTCCTCACATATGGGTAACTCCCTAGCTCTGGGCTACCAGGACCCCAGGCTGAAAAATAGAGCTCCCTCTTCTAGAGCCTCAGCAACAGTGAGAGAATCTTCTCTGAGACCACACCTGAACGGTAGCCCAACACCAGGGCTGGAGGGTAGGAGTTACCTAAACCTCAAAGAGATTACGGAGTACCGCTTGCCTGAAAGCACTGTCCCTACGGGAGTCCCTCTCGAGGCAGTAGTGGTCTGCAAAAGTCTGGCTTGAAGACCAAGTAGCAGCCTGGCAGATGTCTGCCAACGGAACAGAGCGGAAGAGAGCTACTGATGCAGCCTTCGCCCTGACTCGGTGAGCCATGACTCGACCCTCCAGGGAGAGGCCGGCTGCCCAGTACGCCCAGGCGAAACAGTCCACCACCCAGATGGACAACGTACGCTTAGTGACAGGCAACCCCAATTTATTAGGGTCAAAGGAAACGAAGAGCTGAGAAGCCCTTCTATGGCCCTGCATATGTTCTCGGTAAAAGGACAGTGCCCTTCTACAATCCAGGGTATGCAAGACAGTTTCGGCCCTACTGGCATGCGGCCTGGGAAAAAACGTTGAAGTACCACCTCCTGGTTGAGGTGGAAGGAGGACACTACCTTTGGAAGGAACTTAGGATGAGTCCTCAAGACTACCCTGTTCTTATAAAACCTGGTATACGGTCTATCCGAGACCAGGGCCTGAAGCTCACTCACATGCCTAGCCGAGGTGAGTGCCACGAGAAACAACACTTTCCAGGAAAGGAAACGTAAGTGGCAGGTAGCCACCGGCTCAAAAGGTGGGCGAGTCAGTTGCTGCAAGACCACATTGAGATCCCACTCAGTGGCCGGTGGACGAATAGGAGGCTTGAGCAGAAGCAGGCCTCCGAGGAAGCGGGACACCAGAGGGGGGCCCGAGAGGGATTGTCCATCCACCGACGAGTGGTGAGCAGAGAGGGCACTGAGGTGGACCCGGACAGAGTTGGACTGAAGTCCCAGGTCAGACAGGTGGAGCAGGTACTGCAGCACCATTGGTACCGAGCAGGAGAAGGGATCCTCCTGCTGTTGAGAACACCAAGTGGAAAACCTACGCCACTTCAGAGCATAGGCCTTCCGAGTGGAATGCTTTCTGGAGGCCAACACCACCTCTTCAACCTCCTTTGGTAGGAGCAAGGGAGCAAGGACTACCCTTTCGGCAGCCAGGCCATCAAATTGAGGGATTTGAGGTTGGGATGCAAAAGGGACCCCTGATCCTGAGTCAGAAGGTCGGGTTGCAGCCCCAGAGGAAGTGGAGCATCCACTACCAACTGCAGAAGAGGGAACCATGGCTGCCTGGGCCACCTGGGGGCTATCAGGATCACCGTGGCTTGGTCCTGCTGGGTTTTGAATAGAGTCCGGGCCACCAGAGGTGTGGGAGGAAATGCATACAGCAGGCCCTCTGACCAAGGGATCAGGAATGCATCTGCCACTGCCCTCAGAGGATGCGGTTGTCTGGAACAGAACTTGGATAGTTGCCTGTTCAGCAGACTGGCAAAAAGATCCATGGTTGGAAGTCCCCACTTCAGAAAGATCTGTTGGACTACCCAAGGATCCAACTGCCACTCGTGAGGCTGCAGGAGTCTGCTTAGCCTGTCCGCCAGGTAGTGTTCCTGGCCAAGGAGGGAGACCGCCTTGAGGGTCATGTCCTGATTGATAGCCCAGGAGCAGAGAGCTTGTGCTTCCAGGCACAGGAGTTGGGATCCTGTGCCTCCCTGCTTGTTCATGTAGAACATAGCCACCTGGTTGTCCGTCTGAATTAGGACAGACTGTTGAGAGAGGAACGGAGAGAAAGTCCGTAAGGCTAGTGGAATGGCTCTCAATTCCAACAGGTTGATCTGCTGGGCGGCCTGCCTCGGAGACCACAGGCCTTGGGTGCAGGTCCCCCGGCAATGTGCCCCCCAGCCTTGCAGGGAAGCATCGGTTGTCAGTACCTGAGTGTGCGGGAAGGCCCAAAAGGGAACTCCCCCAACCAGGTTTGGGAGATGCCTCCACCAGCGTAAGGAGTCCACCAAGAGTTTGGACACCTTTATCCTGTCTGAAAACTTCCCTGTGGGCTGTACCCACTGTGCCCTGAGGCACCACTGAGCCGGCCTCATGTGCAGACGGGCATTCGGGGTGACATGCACTGTGGAAGCCATGTGACCTAAGAGCCGGAGGAAGTGTCTGGCAGAGATCAGAGAGTTCGTCTGAAACTGGCTGGCCAACTTCAGCCTGTGAGCTCTTTCCACAGGCAAATAGGCCTTTGCATGGATGGTATCCAACCTTGCCCCTATGAACTCCACGTCCTGTGAGGGGACTAAAGTGGACTTTGGGAAGTTTATAACAAACCCCAGGTACTGAAGCAGGGATATGGTTCGGAAGGTGGCCTGCCTGGCCTCTTGTGGAGACTGGCCCCTGATAAGCCAGTCGTCTAGGTAAGGGAACACAAAGATTCCTTGGTTCCTGAGGTAGGCCGCAACCATTGCCAGCCATTTTGTCAAAACCCTGGGGGCGGAGGTGAGGCCAAAGGGAAGCACTCTGTACTGGAAGTGGTTCCCTCCCACCACAAATCTGAGGTATTGCCTGTGACTTGGATGGATGAGGATGTGAGTATAAGCATCCTTCAGGACTAAGGAGCATAGCCAATCTCCCTGCTGGAGGTAGGGCAGTAAGATTCCAAGGGTAAGCATCTTGAACTTTTCCCTCTCCAGAAACTTGTTGAGATTTCTCAGGTGTAGGATGGGTCTGAGGTCTCCTGTTCTCTTTGGCTGCAGGAAGTACCTTGAGTAGAAGCCTTGCCCTTCCAGGTGGTGAGGCACCGGTTCCACCGCCTGGTCTTGTAGCAGACCTTCCAACTCCTGGAGGAGTAAGTTTCTGTGCAGAGGGGGTCTTGGAGGCTCCCCTGGAAAGTAGGAGGGGGTATCTGGGTGAAGTGGAGCAGATAGCCCCTCTCAATGATGTTTAACACCCAAGTATATCCCCTGTAATGGGTGGCCACCTGTCTGCGTACAGGGTCAGCCGACCTCCTGTGCCCTGGAGAGGAGAGGCTATGCTGGCATAGTCAAAAACCCCCTCCCTGCTGAGCAGGAGCCGGAGTAGGAGGCTTTCTGCCTACGGGGTTCATTACCCTGCCCCTTGGCCTGCTGGCCCTGTTGGGGAGCTGCAGAGGCCTGGTAGTGAGGGTAGGTTTTGTAGGCAGTGGTCTTCCTTGGGTAAAAAGGTCTTTTTCCCCAAGCCCTTCTTCTGAGAAGGGGCAGAGGTTTTCCTGGACAGCCTTTTCCGGGTAAGAGTCTCGGTCTCGAGTTTTGAAGCCTTTTCAGCCATGGGCTTCCCAAAGAGGTTTTCACCTCGACAAGGGACATCGACCAACTTGTCCTGTACCCAAAGGCTCGAGGTCTGAGGATTGTAGCCAGGCCTGGTGGCATGCACCAATGCTGGCCCCTGGTAGTCGGGCCGAAGCCTCGAATCCATCATAGGCTGCTTGAGAGATAAACTTCGAGCACTCTCGAATACCAGAAGACAAAGCCTTGAACCTCTGCAAAGGTTCCTCAGACAGATCAGCAGAGAACCCGGCAATCTCCTTTGCCAGGTCTCGAAGGTACATGCCCATGTACAGCTGGTAGGTCTGGACGTGGCAAGCAAGCATAGAGCCCTGGAAGCACTTTCTACCGAGGGCATCCAGGTTCCGGGCTTCCCTGCCGGGAGGCACCAAGAAGTGCATCTGACTCTTCAGGCGATGCATGGCCGATTCCACAACCATGGAGTGGTGCCGTAGCTGTGCCTTTTGGAACCCGGGACTTTACAATGCCCCCTGGGATCTGTAGTCCCACTAGCTAATCAAAAAGGTAGTTGTGAACGAGTAGCCAGGCTTTTTCAAAGAGGTATTTTATTTCCCTTCCGGGTGAACTTTTGCACAGAAGAATCAAAAGAAATAAACCATATTTTTCTGGTACAAATGAAAGTGAACTACTGTTAACAAAAAGGTGCTTATCTTCAGCCAATCCAAAAAGGTAAAACACAGTCCTTGTACTTTACACAAGCAAATTCTTCACAATCCGTTTCCCTAAACGGATTCCTGCTTTTAAACAGCTCAGCAGAGAGAGGAAATGTTATCTGAGAACATTAATGCACAATCCATTTAGAACTCATCCGGACTTTCCCCACAAAAGTCACATTCCATGTCCTCATAGTTTTCCCCGTAGCTATCTTCAGAATGGTTGTAAATCATATCATTGTTGCAAAAACCCTCATCTCCTTTCCAAAGGCTTCTCTCCCCCTCTCTATCAGGGTGAATTGGAAGGTTACCGTATATAATGGAGTTTTCCTCCGAAGGGCTGCACACTCCTAGCTGTGTGTGTGGGAAACTCTCCCTTTCAAAGTTCCCTCTATTACAAGGAATTAGCCTGTCCTTTGGCTCAGTTCCCCCGGAGCTTTCTGAGCACGGAAACTTATCGTGGCTTTTTCCCCAGGCAAGCCTTCTACTCCCTTTTACAGTATGCTTCTCGTTGGGCAGGTAAGTATCCCTTTGATAATAGTTACTGCCCTCCCGGTACCTGTTCTCAGGGAGACTTCCTCTCACAGGTTCCTTCCGTCTGCCTCTTTGAATACCTCCGTGGCACCAACCACCTGGTTCTTGTTCAGTGCTGCCCAGCAACCTGTAACCAGCCTCTGGTATTCTCTCAGCTATCTCTTGAACCTCCGTGTGAAGATTTTCCTTTAGTTTCCAAAACAGCTCTGCCATGCTCCTGCTTAGCTCCCCTAGAATCCTGGTTAGCCCTCCTAGGATCCTGGTTAGCTCCCCTACTGACAAACTCTGAGTGAGTTTTATCTGCGTCACTCCTAGTGTTCCGGTGAGCCTGCCCTGCCCTCAGCTGCCTCTCAGCTAATATGCTATGATGTAATCCCCTACTAGGGCGTGCTCCTACACCTGGTGCTTTTGTTTTTGCTGGTTGCTCATAGCAACCCTGATCCATGTGCTCTGAGCTGTCACTTTTAGACCTGCTCAGCTCTGTTTTTCCTATTTCCATAGGCAGATTCTGATCTACCCCATGACACCTCTCAGAGAAGCCCCAACGATGCTCGGGGTCAGATTCGAGACGTCGAGGCCTCTGATGAAGTCCGGACCCGTCCAGACGCAGAATTGGAAAAGATCCTCTCACGCTGGTGCTGACGGCTCCGCAATACCTTCGAAGACATTTTGCCACAGGGACTACAGACCTCAGGATCATGGTCATGCCCTAGGCACCAGAGGCAGCAGTCATGTGTGTTGGTGAGAGACAATTTCTTGCACCGATCACACTTCTTAAAGCCACTGGCAGCCATCGAGGGAAAAAGGACCCCTGCAAGATCAAAAACTCGGGCTGCCAGGGAAAAGAAAAATTGGCGTGAATTCAGTCTCTAAGGACAAAAACCAACAAAAGAGATCCGGGCTCGGCACCAGTGTACCGAGTCCAGGTGGGAAAGCGAACCGACGTCGAACCGAAGAAAAAAAAAACTCCACAACGCAGGAAAATCCACTTTTTCCAAGGGTGACAAGGACACACGTCCGTAGGGCTCTTTGGAAAAAAAAGAAGACTGAGCAAGATGGCACCTTTGGGCGGGAAGGGGACCGCGCATGCTTGCCTGCATTCCCAAAGGCTTTCTTTGAAAGCTGGGGAAATGCTCCGCATGGGGGCTCCATCGGTGCCGACGTCACCCATATGTGAGGACTGACTTCCTGCTTGGTCCTGGAGAATTATACTATCCTTTGTTGTATTCTCCATTCCTTTCCTTATGATTCCTAGCATTCTATTTGCTTTCTTGGCCACCGCTGCACACTGGGCGGAGGGTTTCAACATGTTATCCACAATGACACCCAAATCTTTTTCCTGGGTGGTGGTTCCCAATGTGGAGCCTTGCATCGTGTAACTATATAGTTTGGGTTGCTCTTTCCTAGGTGCATAAATTTGCACTTGTCCATATTAAATTTCATCTGCAATTTGGATGCCCAGTCTTCCAATTTATCAAGGTCCTCTTGAAATTTTTCACAATACTCTTGGGTTTTAACAACTTTAAATTTGTGTCATCTGCAAATTGCATCACCTCACTCATTCCCATTTCCAGGTCATTTATGAATATGTTAAAAAACACTGATCTCCGGGGTACTCCTCTGTTCTTTTCTCCATTGGGAAAATTGGCCATTTAGCCCTACCCTGTGCTTTATATCTTAACCAGTTCCTGATCCACAATAGTACACTGCTTCCTATCCAATGATTTTTTAATGGTCACCAAGAATCTCTCATGAGGGACCTTGTCAAAAGCTTTCTAAAAATACAGATACACTATATCAACCGACTCACCTTTGTCTACCTGTTTATTTACACTTTCAAAAAAAAAAAAACGTAACAGATTAGTAAGACAAGACCTTCCTTGGCTAAAGCTATGTTGGCTGTCTCCCATTAAGCCATGACTTGTTCAGTAATTTTGTTCTTTATAATGGTTTCTACCATTTTTCCTGGTACTGATGTCAGGCATTTGCCCTGGAACCCTTTTTAAAAATTGGTGTTACATTGGTCATCTTCCAATCTTCAGATATTACAGATTTTGATGATAGCAGACCTACTGTTAATTATTAGTGAACTATTTCATATTTCAGTTCTTTCAACATCCTTGGATGTATATCATCTGGTCCAGATGAGTTGCTTCTCTTCAGTTTATCAAATAGTTGTAATATATCTTCCCGGTGTATCAATATTTTTCAATTCTGCAGCATCATCTTTAAATACTATTTCAGTCATGGGTAACAGCCCTACATCTTCCTCAGTAAAGACCGAAGCAAATAATTCATTCAGTTTCTCCACGATGGCCTTGTCTGCTCTTAGTGCCCCTTTTATCCCTCTATTATCTAATGGTCCAACTGACTCTTACAGGTTTTTTCTACGAATGCCTTGAAAAAGTCTTTATTACGCATTTTTTGCTTCCACAGCAAGCTTCTTTTCAAATAATCTCTTTGCCTGCCTTATTAATGCCTTCCATGTAACTTGTCAGTGCTTATGTTTCCAGTTTGTCATTTGACTCCTTTTTCCATTTCCTGAAAGATGCTTTTTTGGCAACAGCCTCTCTGACCTCACCTTTAAACCATGCTGGCAGTTTTTTGGACTTCCTTTCACTTTTCTTAAAACATGGAATACAGCTGGTCTGGACTTCCAAGATAGTAATTTTAAACACCCCTGCTAGATGTAAATCTTTAACCTTTGCAACTGCTCCTTTTAGGTGGTTTATTTTTTTTTTATTTTATTTTTTTTTTTTAAACTATTTTGCTCATTTTATCATAATATCCCTTTCGAAAACGTAGTACTGTGGATTTCCTTGCCATCCTTCCTCCATTTATTAACACTAGAAGCCCCAAAGTGTGTCAATTGACGAAAATGCATCTTCGAAGTTGTATACCAGCGCCACTGCTAGAACCATATCAGTCGGGACCTGGTGTGACTATGTTGGAGGTGCAGGGGGTCTGCTTGAACGACCCTGAGACTGCTGCCACTGTGAACCTGCTGGTGAAAAACGCCTTACCTTCCCTCTAACATCGGGCAGGCAGCGTGGGGACAGCTTGTAACCAGCAAGGTCCTTTTCTCTCTTTTCCCCTATAAATTGAACCTTGTTGCCATGACCACGGAGTGTGTCCGTGGAGCGTGCTCCGAAGGGGCGTGTCTAAAGGGGCGAGACACACCCCTTTGGCGCCCCTTCAGTGTCACAGCGGCGACAACAGCTTAGAATTCTCGTATTTAGTTCTTAGGCTTAGTTTTAATGGGGAAAAGGAAGGCTAAAACAGTGGGTAAAATGTCGGGAGGGTCGGCGGATAAAATAAGACCCGTTGGCCCTCTTGACAAACATCTTGTATCATTACCAGTAGCACATTCTTCTCCTGAGGGGTTCTCCCTTAGTTTGGGAGAGAGATCCCCCCTCCTCCTTGTCCTGATTCTGTATTGCTACCTGTTTCTCCTGTGGAGTCCTCTGTTCAGGTAAGGGGTAGTATTGTGGAGGTGATTCTCCCTAAACCAGTTCAGTTGGCAGGGGCTGGAGGTATTTCTGGACTCCCAGTCCTGCCGCCCAATGCAGAGATTACTTTAAAGGATGTTTGGGGGGCTTTAAAAACTATCGATGATAAAATGTCTTCAAGTTTAAGTTCCCTATGTGATTTTTCTAAGGAAATGGTTGCCTCTCTAAAGCAGCTCGATGAAAAGGTTTCCCTTGTTGATACAGCGTTCATTAAATTGGAATCTCAGGTCCTTCCGTTGCATGCTGCTAACATTGTAGGAATAAAAGACTCCTTGATTTTGCATAATAAGGTGGAAGCCTTAGAAAATTCTTTTCGTTAATATAATTTATGGTTTTTGAATTTCCCTTATATGTCTTTTAGCTAAGATTCTTTTTGACAAATACCTGAAAGAAGTTTTGTTTATGAGTGAGTCTGTTGAAGTATCCCAAATGTATTACATTCCCTCTAGCTCCAAGAAAGTAGATCCTGTTGAAGGTGAACTGGATGTGGTTGAACCCACTATTTCAAATTTGACCGCTTTTTTAGAAGACTCCACAGAATTAATAAATGCGAGGTCCATGTTGTTGGTGACTTTGAAATCTTTGGATTCTAAACAACGAATTCTTAAACCCTTTTTTAAGTACAAGTCATCCAAATTTTGTGGGCATAATATAAATATTTTTCCGGATGTTTCGCGTAGCACCCAAGTTAGGCGGAGGCTTTTCTTGGCTTTAAAGCCTCAAGTCCTGAATTTGGGTGCTACCTTCTTTCTTCAATTTCCCTGTAAATGTGTTATAAATTATGATGGTGCCTCTTATATCTTTACTGATGTTTCACATTTGGAAAAATTTATTTCTGATAGACAGGGCTTGGTTGAGGATGATAGGGATGAATAGCTGATGATTTTGTCTCCCATTATGTGTGCTTTTATGCCTTGTTTGCCTAAGTTTGTTTTTCCTTTTTTGAATAGTTTCACTTCCGGATTCCAGTAATGTGGACTTTATCAGATGTTAATATTTATGTGGTGTATTTGTTTTATTTTACTTTTCTCTGATTGACCTGTATCATTAGGTGGTTGTTATACTGATTAAAATCTATTAAAAAAAAAAAAAGGAAGAACCATATCAGTCATGTTCCACAACAATGTTAGCAAGGTCAAGATGTTCAAATATATGCATCGAAAATTAATGACAGATGCACCATCTAGCGGGAAAATGAATTTATACCTAGAAGCCCCAAAGTACGTCACTTGACGCAACCAAGACAATTGAGTGCGAATATTGATGTACTTTGGGGCTTCTAGGTATAAATTCATTTTCCCACTAGGTGGCGCCTCTCAATCACTGTTTACAGTTTTACTCCGACATTACAAACAATACACACACAATGACGTTGTGTAATGACGTCACATACTGCACGTATTTAACAAATAAGTAACTTCACATTAATTCACATCTGCATTTCATGCTAAACGCAGTCGTCGTGATAATGCATCAATTGACGCACTTTGGGGTTTCTAGGTAAAATTCCTTTTGGGGCTTCTAGTGTTAAATCAAATGTGATCATGCTTTGATCACTATTGTCAAGTGGCCCCAACACCCTTATGTCTTGCACCAGATCTGGTGGTCCACTAAGGACTAGGTCCAAAATGGCTTTCCCTCTGGTCAGTTCATGAGCCAGCTATTCCAAGAAGCAGTCATTTATTTCATCTAGAAACTTGATCTCCCTAGCATGTCCTGCCATGATACTGACACAGTCAATACCAGGGTAATTGAAATCACCCATTATTATTACTGTGCTGTAACTTGTTAGCTTCCCTGATCTCTGAGCATTTCATCATCCATTTGTTCATTCTGGCCAGGCAGTCGATAATACACCCCCACTGCCATCGCCTTCCCCTTCCTACATGGAATTTCAATCCATAGGTCTCCAGTGTATTTTGTTTCCTGCAAAACTTTAATCCTTTTTGAGTCAATGCCCTCTCTAACAGAGTGCAACTCCTCCACCAATTTGATCTATCATTACAATATAGTTTGTATCCAGGTATCCCACTGTCCCACTGGTATTTCAGAGACATGGTGGAAGGAGGACAACGAATCATATCCAACCTCTCATTTAGTGCTATATATTCTAACTCCATCTTATTTTTTTAGACTTCTAGCATTTGTATATAAGCATTTTAGAGGCTGTATTTTATTCATATTACTCTGGTTATTGGTAGACGGGTAATTTGGAATCTAAGCTCTGTCTGCTCTGTACTTAAGGGCATTTCGGTTACTTTTGTCTTTATTGGAAGCTCTGTCGATATGCCCTAACTTCAGTCTTTTGCTAATATCCTTCAAGGATACATTATTCCGAACCATGCACTCTTGAGCTGTCTGCTTTCCCCTATTATCTGGTTTAAAAACTTCTCTCCCCTTTTTAAAAGTTAATGGCAGCAGCCTGGTTCCATCCCGGTTAAGGTATTGCCCAGTTTCTAACAAATTCAAAACCCTCTTCCTTTTTTACTCTGAAAAAAAGTCTTCAGCTCATCCCCAGTAGTCAACTGAATGCCTTCCGATTCGGGGGTCTCATCTTCAAGCACTATTGTCACAACAAAACAAATTACACTAGCTGTTGGGTTTTTGTGGGAAGATATGGAAGTAGATTGCCAGGCCTTTCATCCGCATAGTTTAACTTAGTGTTGTTGCTGTCACAGAAATGTGATCTTCCGCCACAAACACCATCCCATTCTGCTGCTGCCCAGAAGGGTGGTTTGTCTTGGTCTGACACCTCAGCAGAGATCTGTCCATCTTGGGATACCCTGCCAGTAGTTAAGCTGCCGATAGCTTAGCCCTCAGCATCACTGATGCACACAAGCACTCACAACACGACAAGTTGCAAACTAAGTGAGAAAGATGGCATATATCAAGTCCAAAAAACAATATATTCCAGCAATTAAGCGGAAAATAAATCAATAAGCTCATTGTTGATCGAGAAGAAATTGAAATATGGACAACTTTAATGATTATTGATCCAAGAAGGTTAAAGAAATGACAAGCAGTCAAGAAATCAGACAACGCATTGCTCTTGGCAGAATGGCTATGAAGGCCCTAAACAAGATTCTCAAGAGCAGAGATGGCTCTCTCCATACATAGATTTGACTTGTTTAAGCTATGATATTTTCAACCATGTCATATGGATGTGAAAGTTGGACAGTGAAAAAGATAGACGGGAAGAAAATCAATGCCTTTCAATTATGCCAGTGAAGAATACTGTGTATAACGTGGACTGAAGACCAAACCAGTCAATATTAGAGGATATCAAACCTAAGCTTTCTTTAGAAGCTCAGATGACAAGACTACGACTTTCATACTTCGGACTCATCATGCGTAGAGAGAAATCATTAGAGAAAGACATCATGCTTGGCAAGGTTGAAGGTCAATGCAAAAGAGGAAGATCAGCAATGAGATGGATCGATACAACTATGCCACTCGACTGAAGATCGAACACAATTTAGGACAACTGACAAGAGCATCGCCATGAGTTGATACAGACTTCACATAGAAACATGACCACAGAAAAAGACCACATGGCCTATGTAGTCTTTCCTTCCATATCAACAACTACAACAGTCCCCTTTTTACCTTTAGAGATCCTCTGTGTTTGTCCCAAGCTTTTTTGAATTCAGTTACTGTCCTCATCTCTACCACCTCCACTGGAAGACTATTCCACGGATTCACTACTCTTTCCGTAAAGAAATATTTCTGCATATCACTCCTGAATCTATCTCCCTTCACCCTCATCCCATGTCCCCTCGTAGCAGAACTTGCTTTCAATTGAAAGAGGCTCTCTCCCTGAACATTTATGCCACGAAGGTATTTAAACATCTCAATCATATCCCGCCTTTCCTCTAAGGTGTACATATTAAGATCCTTCAGTCTGTCCTCATATGCTTTATAATGAAGACCACTAATCATTTTAGTAGCCACCCTCTGCACCGACTCCATCCGGTTCACATCCTTTTGAAGGTGCGGTCTCCAGAATTGCACACTGTACTCCAAATGAGGTCACACCAAAGACTTATACAGAGGCATTATCACCTCCTTTTTTCTGCTAGCCATTCCTCACATACTTAACCACCTCCTGAAAATATGTTCTTTACCTATGTGGCTTACTATTTAAATCGTTCCCGATTGCATTGGTTCCAGCTTCTGGTTTCTGTTCTTTTCTTAATTCTCCTTTCCAGAGTTTGCAGGCCATCTGCCACTTCTCTCCCCTCCTGTCTTCTTCACTTGTTCTCCTACATCCATCTCAGACGCGATCTTTTCCTTTTAGCTTTCTTCCATTTATAATTTCTCACTCTGTCCACTCAGATTTCACCTTTATTCCTCCTTGCTGTCCAGTCCCTAATTCCTTACTTGTTACTGCATCAGTCATAGCTCTCCAACCCTCATCCCATCCTCCCATTCTCCACCTCTTTCCCCAACTTTGTATTCCCCAGTCTTTCCTCTCATACCTTCTCTTCCCTTTCCTGCTCAATGTCTTCCCCCTTCTCTCTCCCTATTCCCCCCACATCTAGCATCTCCTTTCTCTCTCTCCTTAACCTCAGCATCTCTCTTTTGGCCCTTCCTCCCCACATCTGGCATCACTCCTCTGTCTCCCCCAATGTCCTGCATCACCCCCCCTTAATATCTAGCATCACCACTCTGTCAAAGTCACTACCCTCCCTACCCAGCATCTCAGTCTCCCTCCCTGCATGGAACTTGTTGTGCAGGAGGGGGTGGGGGGAGGATCGAGTCAGGGATGGCCAGCAGAGTCTTTGAAGTGCATGCCCTTGAACTGGAAAGGCTCTACACCTTTGATTGCTAGTGGCGGCAGGGACGAGGGCTTGATTTGAAGTGAGGCGGCCACCAATGTTTTGGGAGCGATTGCCTTACTTTGTGCTGCCTCTGCTCTGCCAGAGTACCCAATAGGTAAACCGCCCCTTCCCCGAGCCCAAAGTTTAATCACAACCCCAAATGAGGATTTTGCAACCCATTTGGAGTCACGACACACGATTTGGGAACCACTGACTTAGGGTGTAATACCCTTGCATCGGTCCCGTCAGTGGACTCACCTCAAAGCCAACAGTCTTCTTTTCACAAAGCACATTTACTAGGTAGAGATAATTTAAATCTGTTTTACATCCCAAGGGCAGATAATATTCATCAGCAGAGTTCTGTGTCTGCCACTATTTCATCTTTGGTTGAAATACTGTTCAGTGTGGTGAGTGACCCATGAATCTTAAATCATACGATATTTTATTCAGCTTGCAGAGCATAGCCAACACACTGAAATAAATGGCACAGACAATTCACAATGCAAAACAAAGTACACAGTTTGCTTTCACAGATATAGACCTATTAGTCAACTTTTAACAAGAAACAGGAAGAGTGCTACAAAGCAAATGATAAGCTAGACTTAGAGGTCTAGCGTAAAATGTGCTAACTATGCATGTTAATGCATGGTGTATGCACAGTTCAGTAAAGGGTGCAAAGCTTATAGCTGATTGTGTATTGAAAGCATTAAAATCGTATGTTAACTGTAAGTGTAATTAAGTGTTTGCATATTGAGGGAAATTCTATAACAGCGTACCTTATTGAAGTGCTTTTTAATGCCCCTAAATTAAGATATTTTATAAAGACAAATAGAAACCTCCTTGTCATTATAAAAGAAACTTAGAAACATGATGGCAGATAAAGAC
This sequence comes from Ichthyophis bannanicus, assembly GCA_033557465.1. Lineage (NCBI taxonomy): Eukaryota > Metazoa > Chordata > Amphibia > Gymnophiona > Ichthyophiidae > Ichthyophis > Ichthyophis bannanicus. The sequence goes on from CM066037.1 coordinate 409,226,018, forward strand.
CAAATAACTTATCCAATCTGCCCTTCCATACCAACTACCAGGACCGTACCTAGCCCTGTGTGAGTGGTGCGGCCGCACAGGGCACAAAGGCTTAAGGGGCAACATTTCAGCTGTCTGCCTTTGCCTGCCACCGCCACTTTCTTCTCTCAGTGGTGGCAGGCAACAGCAGACAGCTGAAATGCACACCTTAAGCCTTCTCACGCACTCTAAGCAGGTCTGGTTCCTCCCTCGTTTGACGCAACGTCAGAGCAGGAAGGTACAGATCTGCTTAGAGTGCAGGCGACTGCACATCGGACGCGCCTCTTCTCTCCCACCGCCATCCAGAAAGTGGCTGGATGAAGGTGCGGGGAGGGGGGGGGGGGGCGTGCTCCCGATGTGCAAGTCGCACAGGGCATGACTCACTCGGTACGGCCCTGCCAACTACTAAGCTCTGCAGTCCTGTTTTTTTTGTATTTGTTTTTTTTAAGATATCTTCTGTGTTTGTCCCTTAGTAGTGTAAGTGGCAGAGAACACATCTTAAATTAAGGTGCAAACACATACACCAACCCTAGCGTGTGTGTAAATGAACGTGCATACATTTTGCAAATATGCAAGTAAATTATCACATTTCATGATCAATGCGAGTACTTGCTCACACTGCCCATCTCATGCCCAGATTGCCCATCTGCATGTCCACAGTGAAATCAGGCACCAAGCACACAGGTATACTTTTAGTGGTCATATTTTATAAGAAACCATTTACATGCTTAAAAGACTAAAATACCGACATTTGTATGAGTTGCTAGTGCCTAACAATAGGCACCTCCTTATAAAATTAGCCCCAAATGTATGTGTTAAGTAGAGTTTCAGTTGTTTTCATATTGTAATTGTGCTAATGCATGCAGACACATTAATGCAAACATGCTACATTTAAATGTGTTGCTTAATAAGCAAATTTAAGCTTAATTTTAATTCAAAAAAATATGTTAATAGTAACGCCTTCTTTTTTTTTTTTTTAATCAATACCACTTTAACACATGTTAATGCATGTAAATAATTTAATAAAGAGACCCTCCAATGTGGAATTAAACTGTCTGGCTCATTACTTTCAACACCTTTAGCGCACACTCAGTGTGCCCTTGACACAGAGGTTACTTGTAACAGGGTTCTCTTTGAACAGCATGATGAATCAGTCAGACATATGGGTGATGTCATTCTCAACTGCACCAGGTTGGAGCCACTCTCCCAGAGCCCAGGTGAGTTTAGAAAAACTCTGGGCATGTGCGAGTGCTCTCTTCTGTGCGATCACTGCTCCTCCCTGTTTGTCTTTATCAGACCTTAGGTCATATGAATATCAAAAACATTTTTAATGTTATTGTGTGACTCATTTATCCTATTGTCCAGCTTAGGCCTTCCTCTTTTGTGCTGTTTGGAGCTTCTCCCCTCGGTTTTCCCATTTAGCAGGCACTTGAATTTGGTTTTCCCCCAGAGGCCTCTGAGAGGGCCGTGAATGTTTTATATTGCCTTTATTTTACCTTATTGCATCTTAGGTATTAAAGAGAGAGAGAAGGAGCAGAAAGTTTTATTTTGCCTTATATTGCCTTTATTTTACCTTCTTGTATCTTAGAAGAAAAAAAAAAAAAGGCAGCCCCCACAATGTCTGGGGTGTGGGACCCGGCAAGGAGCGGTCTCTAATGCAGGCACAGCTGTGCCAATGAGGCCACATCAGTGGACACAGCATGCAAGCGAGTACGAGCCAGGAGTGCTCACTCCCATTGTCCCAGGCATCTAGGGACTCCACAGAAGCGGAGGCCGGGGCAGGGAACTCCTCATACCCACGACAGGAGCTGCCAGCCTGCCCCAACCCCCTCCCAGGTCTTCCACTTCTCAGGGTGTGGAGGAGGGAGGAGGCTGGAGAGGTTTCTTGCCAGAGTTAGTCTTACTATTGCTTAAGGTGTTCTGCCTGCACCAGCAGGCAGCACAGGATCCTGCACTGGTGCAGGAGCGTGCTGTAAAGTGGACTGCAGACTCGGAAGTTGGGTTTGTAGTGAAGCGGCGAACAAACCAGGCTCGTGGATGATGGGATGGAGCTGTCCCCATGTTCTGAGGTCAAGGACAGAGAAGACCTGGACTGGGAAATGGAAGTGGAGGATGAAGAGCTAGAAGAGGGCGCGATTCTAGACCAGGAGGAGCAGGCGACACCGATTGGCGAGTCCTTAAAGGCCCCTAATAGCCCCACAGGCCTCCAGAAAGCGTCGTCGTCACTGGAGGACCCGCTGCTCCAAGTAGTACAGAAGACAGGTTTTCCCGGTCCATCAGGTGATCAAGCAGATGATTCAGGATGAGTGGAACCTGCCAGAGGCTGGCCGGCTTACAGGGGGTGCAAAGTATGTGGTGCTTGTACCTGTTGCTAGAGCAGAAGAGAGAATTGCTCTGGTTCCCGAAGGTGGATGCTGCGGTGTCAGCAGTGACTAAGACAATGATCCCGGTCGAAGGCAGCATGGCACTCAAGGATACCCAGGATAGGAAACAGGATACCTTGTTAAAACAAGCCTTTGATATTAATGCCCTTGCTCTTCAGGTGTTGGTGTGCGCGGCCTGGGTGGCCAGGGCCTGTCTCCGTTGGTCACAACAGATTCAGTAGCCAGGCGACTTGTCAGGGAACTCTGGGGGAGAGGCTGCAAGAATAGAGTCGGGTGCAGCCTACCTCACAGACACTCACTATGATCTTATCAGGGGCCTTTCAAAGAGCATGGCCTCGGTGGCGGCAGCCCGCTATCTCTGGAACTGGGCAGCTGATGGTTTCTCCAAAGCCCATCTTGGTAAGTTCCCCTTCAAGGGCAAGCTGCTACTCAGGGAGGAGCTGGACAAGTTAGTAAAGGAATTGGGGACTCAAAGGGTGGACGGCTCCCAGAAGATAAACAGAAGCAGGGCTGCAATCCCCCTCCCATGCAGACCTAGCCGCAGGAATTCAGAGAGGTTTTGGACAATCCTATTTGTACCCTATCAGAGGGGGCATTTTCCCCTCGAAGGGTTGGGGCTTTTGAGGGTTTTGAGGAACCGGTAGGGGATTTAGCGCCTCCACCTTCTCGGGACCTAGAAAAAAAAACACACGACCTGAGGGGAGCCCAGGCAGGGGTGCAGACTGTGGGAGGTCGGCTGCAGGAGTTTTACTCTGCCTGGATCCAAGTCACATCGAATCAGTGCATCCTAGAGGTCACCCGGGACGGATATGCCCTTGAGCTAGCACATCCAGTTCTCCCATCCTTCGTTCAATCTCCCTGCAGGGCCCGAGCCAAAGTCACGGCAGTAAAGGACACTTTGACGCTGCTCATAGTGTTATGGGCAGTAGTCCTGGAGTCTGAAGGCCAGTGTGGCTGCGGGTGATACTCTATTTATTTCATGGTTGCCAAAAAAGCAGGTGTCCTTTCAGCCAATCCTTAACCTCAAGCAGGTTAACCATTGTCTGCAGGTGCCATGTTTTCACATGGAGACGCTGAGGTCGGTTATAGCGGCTGTCCACAAGGGGGAGTGCTTAACATCCCTCGACCTCACGGAAGCGTACCTGCATATTCCCATTCGCCCGGCCCATCAGCAGTTCCTCTGGTTCACAGTGCCAATGGGCCCAGTTTCAAGTGTTGCCATTTGGCCTGGCAACGGCCCCCCATACCTTCACCAAGATCATGGTTGGGGTGGATGCAGCACTTCACAAGGAGGGAGTTCTCATACATCTGTACCTCGACAACTGGTTGATTAAGGCCAAGTCCAAGGTACAGAGCAAAAAAGAGTGACAGTGGTGAATTCCTGAAGAATCTTGGCTGGGTGATCCTGCTGAGCCTGTCCAGATGGGGAGCCCATTATGAGAGACACATTGCCCAGGGGTGATGGAGCCCTCACGAAGCCTGTTGGTCTATTAACAGGCTGGAGATGCAAGCGGTGGCACTGGCACTCCAGACCTTCGAGGACTGGTTGCATGGAAAGGCTGTCTGGGTTTACTCAGACAGACAATGCGACCACGGTGGCCATCATCAACCGCCAGGGAGGCACGGACAATGCCTCCTTTGAGCAAGAGGCAGAGAGTTTGATGGAGTTGTCAGCTGTGCATGTTGTGGGGAATCAAAAATATCAGTGGACTACCTAAGCCAGGTCCAGGTGGATCATGGCGAATGGTGCTCTGCCTCAAGGTTTTCAAGCAGGTGGTGAGCCGTTGGGGCCCTCCAATCATGGACCTCATGGCAAGGTGGGGTTCAGCCAAGGTGAGCTGTTTTTTTCAGCAGAAGGCGAGAAAGGATGTCAGAGGGCTTGGGCACTCTGGTTCAGAGGTGGCCCACAGAGGGTCTACTGTATGTATTTCCCCATGGGCACTCATAGGCAGGGTCATCCAATGAATAGAGGCTCATCAGGGCTTGGTCATCCTAATAGCCATGGATTGGCCAAGATGCCTGTGGTATGCCGACCTGGTGAGACTGCTAGTAAATGATCCATGGAAGTTCCCAGTGCCAGACGACCTCCTGACCCAGGGACAGGTTTGAATGCCTCAGGTGGCCAGATTCTCACTTACAGAATGGCTCTTGAAAGGGAAAGGTTGTTGGAGAGGGTATTCGGGATCAGTAATTTCAACCTTGCTGAAGGCTCGCAAGAATTCTACCTACCTCTCCTACATCAGAGTATGGTGCATCTTTGAGGGGTGGTGCACAGACCAAAAGAGCCAGCCTACCGTGGCGACCATTCCAGATGTCTTAGTGTTCTTGTAGGTGGGCTTTGAGAAGGGCTTAGCTGCCAGCTCTTTGAGGGCGTAATTGGCAGAGGTTTCCTGTTATCAGGGAAGAGTCCAAGGGAAGTCGCTGGGCAAACACCTGGACGTAGTGCGATTCCTGAAGGCAGTGGGACACCTTTGTCCTCCTCTGAGGATGGTGGTCCTGCCCTGAGATCTCAATTTGGTGCTAGCATCTGACAGGGGGAGCCTTATGAACCATTGGGGTGGACTTCCCTGAAGGATTTGACACTCAAGATGGTGTTTCTGGTGGCAATTTGCTCGGCGAGACGGATTTTGGAGCTGCGGGCACTATCCTGCCAGCCTCCTTTTCTTTCCTTTTTTTGAGAAGGTGGTTCTGCAGACGGTGCTCTCATTTTGCCCAAGGTGGTATCTACTTTTCATTTGAATCAGGTGGTTTCCCTACCATCCCTGGTGAGTGTGGGAGAGGAGATCGCGGATTCATGGCTGCGTTTCTTGGATGTTTGGAGAGTGCTGAGGCGATACTTAGAGAACAGAGTCATTCTGCAGATCGGATTGGCTGTTTGTGTTTGGGGGACCACGCAAAGGAGAGGAGATGGCCAAGGCCTCCAGTTCCAGGTGGATTAGGGAAGCGATTGCTTTGGTGTACATTTTGAAGGGCAAGCCAGTCCGGGTGGGATTGTGGGCACATTCCACGTGAGCCCAAGTGGCCTCATGGGCAGAGTTTAGCCTAGTGCCAATGGTGGCTATATGTAGGGCGGCGATGTGGTCCTCCTTGTATACCTTAGCTAAGCATTATTGCTTGAATGTCCAGGCAACGGGAGATGCCCATTTCAGTGGAGTGGTCCTACAGGCCAGTCTCGCAGGTCCCTCCTGTTGATCGAGCTGCTCTGATACATCCAAGAAGGGTGGGACTGGACTGGAGGGAAGACAAGGAAAGAGTAATTAGACCTTACCTGCTAATTAGTGTTCCTGAAGGAATTCCAGTCCAGTCCCGGATCCCACCCTGAGTGGGTCCGTATGAGATACTGTTAATTTGACCCTGGCTCGAAGGATAAGGTTCAGGAGCTCCAGGGATCAGGAATTTTGTTCTGCATACCTTGCAGGTCAGGTTTGGTGGGGGCGGAGCAGACGAGCTATCTGCCCCTCACTATTTGGTCTTCGTGGCGAGTCGAATCACAGGGAAGCCACCTCCTCGTCTCTGGGGACAGGAAGTCCCTTCCGAGATATGGGGTGGGGGGGGGGGGAGACATAAGTAGTCAAATAAACCTATTTGTTTCTCCGCTGAGTCTGCTTTGTCAATAGGTTACTGGAGCAGGTGGGAGGTGCCAACAGTATATGTATGCCAGAGTTATCAATAAGATAATGTGCCCAGTCTCCAAGCTGCTAGAAGAGGGGCACAACCCAGAAGTGAAGGACTGGACTGGAGTTCCTTCAGGAACGCTAATTAGCGGGTAAGATCTAATTACTCTTATCTTAGCCACCCAGGGGATAGGGAGGAGGGAAAGAAGCATTCTACAGCTTTGGGTTGTGGGGTGTATATACAATATATCCCATACGTGCTATGGCTGTCTTGTGGGCTTTAAGACTGCATCCAAGGTATCTGAATAATGAGAGATCAGAATTAGGGAAAGAGAACTTATGAGGCACACAATGCACTTTTTTTTTTTTTTTAGTTTATACTATGGGGGTCATTGTATCGTACTGTATCTCCAATACTCCTTTAAAACGCTGTATCACTTTGTATCTCAGGTACTACCATAACTTATTGTAACACCTTGTATGCCATGTACTAAGGGAAGTGATACTGATATGGGATTTCAATATGCCAGATGTTGATTGGCATATTCCAACTGCAGTATCATCTAGAAGTAAGGAGATCCTGGATTCTCTACAGAGAGAGCCAGTCAGGCAATTGATAACAGACCCCACATGTGAAGGGGCCATACTGGACTTGGTGCTTACCAATTGTGAAAGTGTTTCTGATGTTATAGTGGGAGATCATTTTGCATCCAGTGATCACCAGATGGCGTGGTTCAGTATTAGGACTAGGGCTGTTAGAATCCATTCAAAAGCGAGGGTCTTAGACTTTAGGAAAACAAACTTTGCCAAGATGGGCCAATACCTCAGGGAGTCATTAGCGGGATGGGAAAAGATGGGGGATGTTGAAAAAGAGTGGGCAAAACTGAAAGGGGATATTTTAAGGGCAACCAACCTTTGTTAAAATTGTAAATAAAGATAAAAAGGAAAAGGAGACCATTGTGGTTTTCGAAAGAAGTAGCTGAAAGGTGAAGAAAAAGAAGTCTTCATGAAATACAAGAGATCAGAGAGAAAAGACAAGCATCTATATTTGGAAAAAATACTTTGCTAGCTTCTCTTAAGTTGTCAGGAAAGCAAAGACGCAAAAAAGGAGGAAATAGCCAATATAATAAAATGGGGGGGGGGGGGGGGACAAGACATTTTTCAGATATGTTAGTGAGAAGAGGAAGGACAAAAGTGGTATTGTCAGACTCAAGGGTGAAGGGGAGGAATATGTAGAAGCTGATGAGGATAAAGCAGAATTGCTTAACTAATATTTCTGTTCTGTGTTCACAGATTAAGAACCAGGAGCAGGACCTCAGAAAACACACACAAACAGGAATAGAAGGGGCATCTTGAACAATTTTCAGAAGACTGTTCTTGAGAAACCAGCTAAACTTAAAGTAAACAAAGCAATGGGACCGGATGGGATACACCCTTGAATACTGAGGGAACTTGGGAACATTCTAGCAGCTACACTGACTGACCTTTTCAATGCCTCATTGGAGTCGGGAGTGATGCCAAAGGACTGGAGAGAGGCTCATGTGGTCCGTTTACACAAAAGCGGAAATAAGGATGTGGTTGAAAACTACAGGCCAGTTAGTTTAACTTCGGTGGTGAGTGAATTATTGGAAATGCTGCTGAAAGAAAAAATAGTGAGGTTTCTAGAATCTAGCGGATTACAGGATCTGAGGCAGCATGTATTCACCAGAGGCAAGTCTTGTCAGACAAATCCGATTGATTTCTTTGACTGGGTTACCAGGGAGTTGACCGAGGGAGAGCCCTAGATGTGGTGTATTTAGATTTCAGTAAAGTCTGACACCATTCCTCATAGGCGACTTATAAACAAACTGAGCACCCTAGGGTATGGACCCTAAAGTTACTGCTTGGGTTGGAAATTTGAGTGGGAGGCGACAAAGGGTACAGGTAAATAGAGCTCACTCTGAGGAGGAGGAGGTTACCAGTGGTGTTTCCCAGGGATCTGTCCTTGGTCCAATTCTTTTTAACATCTTTGTTAGTGATATAGCGGAAGGGCTGTCAGGTAAGGTTTGCCTCTTTGCGGATACCACCAAAATCTGCAATAGAGTAGACATCCAGGAAGGTGTAGATAACATCAGGAGGGATCTAGCTAAGCTTGAAGAATGGTCTAGAATTTGGCAGTTGATATTTAATGTTAAAAAATGCAAGGTCATGCATTTGAGCTGGAGCAATATAGTATAGGGGGTGAAGTACTTTTGTCCACTAAAGAAGAGCGGGACCTAGGTGTGCTTGTGTCTGATGATCTTAAAGTAGTTTAACAGGTAGAAAAGGTGACAGCAAAAGCTAGAAGGATGCTTGGGTGCATAGGGAGAGGAATGGTCAGCAGAAGGAGGGAGGTGATAGTGCCTCTGCATAAGTCTTTGGTGCGACCTCATTTGGAGTATTGTGTGCAGTTCTGGAGACCACACCTTCAAAAGGATAAACAGGCTGGAGTCAGTACAGAAGGTGGCTACATTATAAGGTCTTCATTAGTTGGTTAGTGGTCTTCATTACAAAGGACAGACTTAAGGATCTTAATATGTACACCTTAGAGGAAAGTCGGGATAGAGGTGATATGATTGAGACGTTTAAATACCTCTGTGGCATAAATGCACAGGAGAGCCTCTTTCGATTGAAAGCAAGCTCTGCTACAAGGGGACATGGGATGAGGATGAAAGGGAATAGATTCAGGAGTGATATGCAGAAATATTTCCTTTTGGAAAGAATGGTGGATCCGTGGCATAGTCTCCCAGTGGAGGTGGTAGAAATGAGGACAGTATCTGAGTTCAAAGAAGCATGGTACAAACACAGAGAATCTCTAAAGGGAAAAATGGAATGTTATAGTGATTGATATGGAAGGACAGACTAGATAGAAACATAACATAAAAAGATCACATGGCCTATGTTTCTACGGTGACACATTACATCAATCAGTAGCTCATTTACAACTTTAATAATGTCAGCAAAATCAGCAGTCTTCCTCTTTACCCTATTAATCTGCAACTTCAACCAAACCACCTCCCTATCTCAATATCAGCAGCAATATCTTATACCAATAATACCCTACCATCTCTAAGAGAAACAAGCACACCCTACCCTTCTCTCTACCTCCATTGCTCCAGATCACCTAGGCTTATGGCCATAAAAAACACAACCACGCCAATGCAACCTTAAGCGACTATGAAAAGAACATCCTCAACCTTTAAAATGGTATCTAATAAACGCAAGATCTCTAAAGAAGAAAATCCCCATCATACATGATCTTATGAATGACTCAAAACCAGACATCATATGCTTAACTAAAACATGGCTCTGAGACACAGACACCGTACTCCTTAATCAAATGAAAGCACCAGGATACAGCTTATACCACTGCTCAAGGCTCAACAAAAAGGGAGGAGTAATTATTCTATGCAAAACCTCACTAGGAGCCCAACAAATCTCTTCAAGCACTGAAAGTTCAGACATACTATCAAACTCATATATAGACCCCCTTCCCTTGAAACTAACGCACTGGACAACATAATTGAAGCTGCATGCTCCATGTCACCACCAGGCAAAGAACACATCATATTAGAGGACTTCAACCTTTCTTCACTACATAATGCACAGAGCATGCCCTTCCTTCAGGCGGTAAGACAAATAAAAAAAAAGCGATACTGTAACACACACAAAGGGGAACACCCTTGATCTCATTTTCTGTTCTAAAACCTGGTCTCAAAACAAACATATTATAAACATTCAACCAGTTCCATGGTTGGACCACTACCTCATATTTCAGTACTGAATCAGACCCCTATGCAACCAATGACAAACCATGTAATACAGTCATAATAGATTAATTCATCTTTGTCAAATTGTATGAATTAACAAGATAAGTCCAGATCTCTCAATCAACAGTGACGATATTAACATAAAATTCTGTTCCAAGTTGAGATGAGTAAGTGCAGCATCAGTAAACCATCAAAGCCACCAATCTAAAAAAAAAACCCAGAACCTTGATATTCTCAAACCTTGAAACATATGAAGAGAGCCTTAAGGAAGGCTGAAAGAAAATGGAGTCAATTCTGATGAAGACAGACTCAAATACATGAACACGCTAAAAATTTACCGTCAGTTTCTCGGACACAAAAAAAAAAAATAAATAAATACTACTCAAAACTCCTATCAAAATCTCTTAACTGACCAAGGGAACTGTTTTTCATAATCCAAAACTTAACAACCAGACTCAGAAAACCCATCGAGTAACATAAGTGCTCAGCATCTCGCAAAGCACTACATGGAAAAATCCAGAATCAAGTCTACATGCAACACAACCTCCGACCCAGAACCAACCAACCCTGTAACTTGTAACTCATTTTCACCAAGCAGCAAGGACCAGAAAGAGCACTGCATCAAATCACTGACTACTACTACTACAGTCCTAGACCCATGTCCAGTCAGCTGGATTAAAACAAAATAAAGTAATTAGACCTTACCTGCTAATTAGTGTTCATATGATGTTTTATGTAAAACAAACTCCGATTTGTTAACTGTTGTTTATTGTGAACTGCAACTGAACTATGGAAGATGCAGTATATAAATCATTGTTAAATAAATAAATAAAGGAACTCCAGTCCAATCCCTTTCCTCTGCATTGTGCTACCCTGCCAGAAGCTTGGAGACTAAGTATGTCATCATTTTGATGACTGTAGGACAAATACTACTGGCACCACCCACCAGCTCCAGTATCCTATTGACAAAGCAGACTTAACGGAGAGACAATTAAGCAAATGAACGAATAACTATATCAAAACTTGAAACCCTAAAAGGACACCTCACCTCCCCCAGAAGGGACTTCCCCCCCCGAAGAGGCGGCGGCTTACCTGAAAAAATGGATGCCCTTACCGACTTAGCCACCAGGGCACTTTGCCTATCCATCCCGCCACGCTTCTGAAGCCCCCATCTATGAGCCTACCAAACCATCCTCCGCTCCTGCCCCTTCACAGCTTCGGGTCAGTAACGCCTCATTGACCTTGACACGCAACTACCGGGCAGGATCAGGGACTGGACTGGAGTTCCTTCAGGAACACTAATTAGCAGGTAAGGTCTAATTACTTTTTCCTAAGCGTCCCTCCAGTCCAGTCCCTTTCCTCTGGGATGTAACAGAGCAGTTCAAGCATGAGAGGGGCCTGCAAGACCGGACCGAAGTACTGCTCCCCCAAACCCGGCATCACACGCTGCCTGAACAGCCAACCGGTAATGCTTGGCGAAGGTATGTAGGGAAGACCAAGTAGCCACTCGACAAATGTCCAGCGGTGGGACCAGACTAAACTCCGCCCAAGAGGCCACTTGGGCTCACGTAGAGTGAGCCCAGAATCCCACCGGTACCTGCCTATCCCTCTGGATGTATGCTGAAGCAATAGCTTCCCTGATCCACCTGGAGATGGAAGCCTTAGCCACCGCCTCTCCTCTGTGCGGCCCACCGAACAAGACAAACAACTGTTCCGACTTGCAGAATGCCTCTGTACGACTCAGAACGCTTCAGAAACCTACGCAGGTCCAAACAGCGCAACTGCACATCGTCCACCCCCTGTCCAATGCTGGAAAAGGAAGGGAGAGAAACCGATTGATTCAGATGAAATGGAGAGATCTTGGGCAAAAAGGAAGGTACCGTCTGCAAGACCACCTTATCCTTGAAGAAAAAGATGAAAGGCAGATGGCACAACAGAGCTTGCAGCTCCAAAATACGCCTAGCCGAACAGATTGCGACCAGAAAGAAGGCCTTGAGAGTCAAGTCCTTCAAGGAGGCACACTCCAGCAGCTCAAAAGGCTCCCCAGCCAGAGAATCCAGCACTAGATTGAGGTCCCAGGGAGGTAGAGATGACCTCCGCTGATGCTGCAGGCGCCGTACTGCCCTCAGGAATCGACTTACGTCAGAGTGTTTGCATAATGCTTTACCTTGAACCTTGCCCCTGTAAGAGGAAATAGCTGCCAACTGCACCCGCAAGGAGCTAGCAGCCAGGCCTCTCTCAAAACCCGCCTGCAAAAAACTCCAATACCTCCGGAACATAGGCCTCTTCTGCTGTTCTTCACACCAGCCCTCAAAGATACGCCAGACCCTCACATAGGAAAGGGCATTCAGAAAAGTCGAGATCACTGCCCCAAAATATCCTCTTACGCAGCATTGCCCTTTCAATAGCCAGGCTGTAAGCGAGAACCAAACCCACCTGCAGCATCCGCACGGGCCCCTGAGCCAGAAGGTAGTCTCTTACCGGAAGGCGCCATGGATGATCAGCCAATAGCCAAATGAAGTCAGCATACCACAGACGCTGAGGCCAGTCCAGGGCTATCAGAACCATGTACCCTCGGTGGGCCTCTACTCGCTGGAGAACTTTGCCTATGAGAGCCCACGGGGGAAACACATAAAGAAGCCCCTCCATGGGCCACTCCTGAACTAGAGAATCCAGGCCCTCCAACATCCGTTCCTTCCTTCTGCTGAATAATCGGCTTGCTTTGGCCGACCCTCAACACACCATTAGATCCATGATTGGAGGCCACCACCAGTGCACCACCTGCTTGAAGACCTCCTGACAGAGCTCCTATTCACCGTGGTCCACACTGTACTTGCTCAGGTAGTCTGCTGTAATGTTTTCTACCCCGGCTACATGCTGTGCTGATAGGGTCACCAGGTGGGCTTCGGCCCACTCCATAAGGCTCTCTGCCTCTTCCTCCAGGAGGTGACTGCTTGAGCCGCCTTGACAGTTGATGTAGGCCACCGTGGTCACGTTGTCCAATAGCACCTGGACCGCCTTCTGGCGGACCCAATGCTCGAATGCTCTGAGAGCCAGAGTCACCGCCCGCAATTCCAATCTGTTGATGGACCACTGGGCTTCCTGGGCACTCCAGAGACCCTGGACAAAATGTCCCTCGCAGTCAGCTCCCCAACCGGTCAGACTGGTGTCCATTGTCACCTGCATCCACCGTAGGGACTTGAGGGGCATGCCCCTCTCCAGATTTCCTGGGCAGAGCCACCACTGCAAGGCCCCCCTGGTCGCCGGGGAACAGGGGAGCACCACCGTCAAGGGCTGCCACTGATGGGACCAATGATGGAGCAGTGACTGCTGGAGCAGTCACATGTGAGCCCTGGCCCACTCATTCGTCGCCGCCATGGTCCCCAGCAGCTGCAGATAGTGCCAAGCAGAGGGCGCCTTCATAGTTATAAACTGATGCACTAAGCGCCTGAGCTCCCTTGCTCGCCAAAACGGCAAGAACCCTCTGCCCCTGCCAGTGTCAAATCTTGCCCCAAGATACTCAATCTGCTTTTTGCCAAATTGATCACCCACCCCAGACTTCTAAGGAACCAGACTACCTTGGCAGTTGCCTCTAGACCAGTGGTTCTCAACCTGTGAGTAGGGACCCCCATGGGGGTCATCTCAGGATTTACCAGGGGTCGCCTGACAAATCCCAGGAATTATTTATTTTCTAATTTGATCGCAAAGCCTAAAATGCCAAATACTTTGAATTTAATCTATTTATATTACTTAGGCTATCCTTACTTACTTTTACCTGTTCGCCAGAAATAATGCACTTAGAGACGTTATTTCAATCACTTCTGGTTTTGTAATGGCGGACATAGGTCCTAGTAAAATTAAATTTTCTATGTAATATTATATAAACACCAGCGAGTCTATTGAAAATGAATGACAGAGAGAAGAATACCAAGAAAATAAAATATTGCAATGACTTTAAGGTATGGTTTCACCTCCATATTTTCAGCAGGGATTGAGAAACCACAATGCATTATTTGTAACGAAGTTCTATCAGCGGAATCCATGAAACCAAACAAACTGAAACGGCATTTTGACAGTAAGCATCCCACCTTTGTAGGCAAGGATATTTGGTATTTTAAGAACAAAGCTGATGGAATCAAGAAAAGCAGACTTGATATTGGTGGAAAGTTCCACCAGCAAAACATAGCCGCTATTGAAGCTTCATATATGGTGGCTCTCAGAATCACCAAAGCCAAGAAAGCTTACACCATTGCCCTTCGTCAGTCTTTTTGAATAAAGCATACTAAAACCGTTGACTACAAATCATAATTTCGAAATCAAATATTGTTACTTGTTATTGTGATTAATTATTGTGGTTTAAATAAGTAAATTTTATAAATAAAAACATATTGCGAAGGCCTATAATATATTAATTCAACAAATGATTACAGCGACAATGCGTTAACAGTAAAGGAAGAGAGACGCATTTGATTTTATCATTGGGGGTCGTCACAAGTTGACCAATGGTAAAAGGGGTCGCGGTACAAAAAAAGGTTGAGAACCGCTGCTCTAGACTCTCCTCTTTGGACTTGGCCCGGATCAGCCAGTCGTCGAGGTACAGGTGGATCAGAATCCAGTCTTTGCGTAGCGCCATGGCTACCATGACCATTACTTTGGTAAAGGTGCGTGGAGCCGTCGCCAGATCAAATGGCAATGCTTGAAACTGAAAGTGGCCCTGTGGCACCGCAAAACACAAACTGCTGATGCGACTCTCAGATGGGAATATGTAAATACGCCTCTGTGAGGTCAAGAGACATCAGAAACTTTCCCTGACGCACTGCCACTATCACCAACTTCAGAGTTTCCATGCGAAAATGAGGCACCTGAAGATGAGTGACCCGCTTCAGGTCGAGTATTGGTCAAAAGTAACCCTCCTTTTTTGGTACCACAAAATAGATGGAGTACCGACTGCAGCCACACTGGTCTTTGGGCCCCAGCACGACTGCCCCCAACAATAGAAGCCATGCCAGAGTCTCCTCTACTGCTGTGACCTTGGCCAGAGATCTGCAAAGAGACTGCACGAAGGATGGAAGAACTGGTATCGCAAATTCGAGAGCATAGCCTTCCCACAACACTTCCAGAACCCATTGATCGGACATGACACGGACCCAAGCGGAGAAGAACTGCCATAGATGTCCTCCTACTGGCAGAAGTGGGCCCCGGATTCCTCATTGCAGCTTCCTAGGACCAGAGGCAGAGGAAGAGACCCCCAAACCTCTTCCTGCCCCTCGAAATCCACGGAAACTCTGCCTCCTAGAGAGGGAATGACCTCTCTGAAAGGGCACTGACCATGCCGCCTGAAATCCCCCAGACTCCCACGGCTGAGACCGCCCGGGAGTGGGGATGTGACTCTGCTTCGGCCTGTCTTCAGGGAGCCTGCCTCCCTTAGACTCACCCAGCTCCTTTACCAATTTATCTAGCTTCTCCCCGAAAAACAGCTTGCCCTTAAAGGGGAGCCTGCTGAGGCGGGCCTTTGAAGAACCATCCGCCGCCCAGTTGCAGAGCCAAAGCCAACGACGAGCCGCTACCACTGAAGCCATGTTCTTCGCTAAGCTCCTGATGAGATCATATTTGCTATCCGCCAAGTAAGCTGCTCCGGACTCAATTCTTGCCGCTTCCTCCGGCAAACCGCCCGGCATGTCACCAGACAGCTGTAGCTGTTGAGACCACCGCAGACAAGTCCAGGCTACCCAGGCTCCACACACCGATGCCTGTAGTGCCAGGGCACTGATGTCAAAGGCTTGCTTCAACAAAAGTGTCCAACTTCCTGTCCTGGGCATCCTTAAGGGCCGTGCTGCCCTCAACCAGAATGGTCCTCTGCTTGGTAACTGCTGATACCGCCACATCGACTCTGGGTGACCACAGCAACTCCTCCTCCAGCTCCGGCAAAGGGTACAAATGCGACATACAGGGTGGCCCAAAAAAAGTGAGAACATCTCGTAAATTAAAAGCTTAAATAGTTTACTTATTTACCTTTTTTAGCTATATAACTTCTTTATTTTGACAATTTCCAGTCGCCATCTTTGTTTTTTTTAATTTGTCAATCGTTTACATCTGTCTTTTTGACTTTTTAAATAACTTATATGCTACAAGATGTTCTCACTTTTTTTGGGCCACCCTGTAGACTGAACCCCCCTGAGCCCGGACTCCGGCTGATCCCACTCTTCTTAAATCATCTGCCAAACTACCCGGTGGACAGGAAAAACTGTGTGACTTCCTGACCGCCTGAATCAGTGGGTCCAAGGCCTCCTCCTCAGATGGAGTGCCTGCAGTGATATTGAGGACTTAAGGACTCACTGATCAAAGCCGGCAGCTCCTCGCAGGGGAAGACTCAAACAATCCTGGCCTGCTCCACTTCTGGAATCTTGCCTTCTTCGAGTTCCTTCTCTTCTTCCCCCAACTCCTGGTCTGAGACCTTACCTTCCAGAGTGCCAGACATAGGGGAGTGGAGAGTTTCCTCCTGCATGAGTCTAGTCCGCTTGGACCGTATGCCCGCATCCTCCTGCCCTTTGGCCTCTGCCATATGTATAGCCTCGCGCCCCTGCGCTGCCACCTGACCAAGCTCACCCTGCTGACACAGGCATAATTCTCTATGCAGCAACACAAACACTGCGGTCTCGCCAGCATAGTGACAACACCTGTTCTTAGCCGGCTCCCAGCACAATCTATATCCACACACACACACTAGGGTTGCCAACTGGCCGGTTTTCAGCCGGCCTGGCCGGTTTTTCCATGGCCAGGCTTGGCTGCCGGCGCAGATGCAAAACCGGCCCTTGAAAAGCCGTTTTTTTGCTCTGGCCGCAAGATCGGGAGCGGCCAGAGCAAAAGACCGGCTTTTCTTCCGACCCGAAGTAACCCCCCCCCCCCAAGGCCGGCCCACACACCGGAGGGCTTCAGAGGGAGCAGGGGAAGCCTGCACGAGGCCCCGGCTCCCTTTGTACAGCCGCTAGCGTGAAGATCCTTTTCCTTCACGCTGGCGGCCGTTTCTGTGAAGCCGCGATTGCTGGGAAAGCATAAAGGCAATACCCTTTATCCTTTCCCAGCATTCGCGGCTTCACAGAAACAACCGCCAGCGTGAAGGAAAAGGCTCTTCATGCTGGCGGCTGTACAGAGGGAGCCAGGGCCTCGTGCGGGCTTCCCCGGCTCCCTCTAAAGCCCCTCAGACAGCCGCGGTGCTGGTCGGGGGGGGGGGGAGGCCAAGGACTGCACGGGCTGTGATGGGGGGGGGCGCTAGGACTACAAATGGGCTGTGATGGGGGGGGGGACCTGGACTGGAAATGGGTTGTGATGGGGGTGGAGGGGACCTGGACTGGAAATGGGCTATGGTGGGGGTGGAGGGGACCTGGACTGGAAATGGGCTATGGTGGAGGGAGGGGGAACTTGGACTGCAAATGGCCTGTGATGGTGCGGGGGGGGGGCCTAGGACTGGAAATAGGCTGTGATTGGGGGGGGGTCTAGGACTGGAAATGGCCTGTGATGTGAGGGCTAGCACTGGAAATGGGTTGATGAAGAGCTGGAATAGGACTGGAAATGGGCTGATGTGGGGCATGGGAGAATGGGACTAGAAGGGAGTGGATGCTGGGTGGGTCTAGAACTATAAGGGAACTGATTTTGGGGGAGGACTAGAATGGATGGGGAATGAGAATGGAGAGGGGAAAAAATATTGTGTGTGGAAGAAAAAAGTCTATAATGGGCCGGGTATTGGGAGAGTAAGAGGGGCTTGAGAATGGAAGGGTGAAATTTAAACCGATGATAAAGGAATAAGGAAAGAATTGGGGGAAAGAGCAACAATCAGTATGTTAAAGCAGAAATAGAGAGAGAATGGAAAAACATCTAAAAGAGAAGAAAGGACAAATGGATAGCTCGCAGAAGACACAAAGAAACCAGAAGAAAGTGACTGGAGCAATTGCAACTGAAAAATAAAACGCCCAAACAGAAGGTAGAAAAATACTTTTTATTTTGAATTTATTAACTGGAATATGTCTGGTCTGGGAAGTGTGTATTGCTAACATCTTTGTGTTTTTGTTTAGTGCAAGAGGAAATTACTTTATAGTTTTATTTCTCCAGTGTTGTACATTTCATGTTTGGATTTTGGGGTTCCCAGTTTAATTATTATCTGACCAAGGAAGTTAGCCTACACGTATCCTTGGTAATTTGTGGGTGGGGCTGGGGGCGGGGCAGGGGTGGGACTAGGGGCGGAGAATGGGTGGAGCATGGCGAGCCACAGGTGTCGGGTTTTTCTCGGTGAAAAAGTTGGCAACCCTAACACACACACACACACACACACACACACACACACACACACACACCCCAATTGAATGTAAAAATATAAAAAAGTGTCTACATAAACCCAAACTTTGAAAGAACAAGAAGTTAAAGGGCCAAAAGAAGCTACATACTGCTAAACAACCCTGGGCAAAAACTCCTCCGGGCCTACCTCCCAGGCACGTGAAAACCGGGTGAAAAGAATAATCATACCTGCCTCTGTCCAGCACAGTTCCCCAGAGCTGGCAGGCCTCACCTTCAGCAAACATCCGGCGGCAATGTGGCCGACTCAGCAGACCACACGGCTCACCGCCGTGCTCCTCAGAGACTCCTCTTATGGCCCGAGTTCCTCCTCAACTGATCAGCCGTGTCTTCCTGCCCTCGCGCTCAGCCACCTTCAGGGCTTCGGCAACGAGGCGGGACAGATGTTAGTGTCAGACCCTGCTCACAATCGAAGCCTCAGCGATCCCCCACTCCTGCCAGGATCAGAAACCATGGCTTCCTCCTCACAGCCTCTTTTTTTTTTGTGGAGCGGGCTGCCCAAAGCCTCTTCCTGTCCCCCCTCAGCCACTGATGGGAGGGGGGGGGGGGAAAGAGGATCCTCTGCCAATAACTGATGCCAAAAGAAAAATAAAGCAAGTTAGGTGTTAGGGAGGTTTTTCCCTCTTATTTTATTTGGTTTTACCTAAGTGTCTCTTCAGAAAGTCTATCCCCTGGCTTGCTGCTCCCTCCAGCTACTTGGAGACTGAACTTACTGGAGCTGGTGGGTGGTGCCAGTGGTATTTATATCCTACAGTCATCAAAAGGATGACGTACTCTGTCCATATGCCCAATCTTGAAACAAAACACATTAAATAAATCTTGCCCTACCTCTTACAAACTAATATCTAGCCTACGCTTCCTATCCAAAATCATTGAAAATTCAGTATAACTGCAACTCCAAGACTTCGACTCAAGCACTCCACTTGACCCCTACCAATATGGATTTAGAGCACATCATGAAGTTGAAACACTCCTAACATCCCTCCTTGAAATGACAAGGAATCAACAGCATGAAACAAGCATTCATCCTCATTTTTCTAGATATATCTTCAGCATTTGACTCTGTAAACCACAATATTCTAATCAATCAATCGCCTAAAGCACAATTGTAGGTGGTACTACTCTACGATAGTTTCAAGACAATCTGTCCAACTACACCCAACAAGTGTGCTTCGATAACAACCTCTCCAATCTATTCACCCAGCTTCAAGGCATTCCCCAGGGATCCACATTATCCACACTACTATTCAATATATATCTACGACCTATCTGCAACGTCATACCATCACACAATGGTGACTATAAAATTTATGCGGATGATATAATGTTATTCACAACCTTCAACACCTCGGACCCTAACTATATAAAGATCACCAACTGCTTCAATGAAGTCTCTGCATGGCTCAACTCAGTTAATTTCACAGTTAACTTTAAGAAAACAGAATCACTCAATTACCAGGAACAAAAACATTTGACCCTCCCAGTCTGCTACATGTGAACAATGCCTCACTTGAAATAAAAAAAATAAATAAAATACCTTGGAATCTATCTTTATCAAAATCTCGACTTGACCAAACACATTCACATGACCACTCGAGCAATCTACAATAAAACCAAAATGATACAACATCTGAGACCCCTGCTTTCCCACACTGACTTCTGCTCAGTAGCTCAAGCACTGATATGCCCATATTTCGACTACAGCAACAGCATACTCCACAGACTCCCCAAGAAAACACTAAAGCCCTTAAAACTTGCTCAAAAAACAGTTGCGAGCCGAAAGATCCGATCACAACACCCATCCTGTTCCACCTCCACTGGCTCCCAATACTTTAAAAGGATCAAATTCAAAACTCTAACGAACATTTTCAAAATAATAAATATAGCACACTGATAAACATGCAGCAACATACAACAAAAAGAGACAACTTGAAAAACAGACTATCCACTGAACATAAGAAAAGTAATGCAACATCCAACACAGCATTCTCACTCTATGCATCTGCCCTACGGAATAGTCTACCTAACACCCTAAAAGAAATCAAAGGCCAAACACAATTTAGAAAACATCTCAAAACATTCATCTTTACAGAATACTATCAATGCGATTAGCCACCATAGACCTCATATATCACAGGTCAACATTCTAGTAGCATTCCCCCAGATCCTAACTGCTCCTACACTCTTTTCACATAACTATATCACATCACTCCAGACCATGAACAATTGTTCCTCATGTAAATATTTGGTGCTTTAAATTGTAAATAGTTATTGCTTTTATTGTTATTGTTAATTGTAACTTCTCTGTAATTGTTCCCTGTAAACTGCCTCGTGCAGTAGTTAAAATGTTCTCTGTAAACACTCTGACTACCTTGACAAAGCGGTATATAAAAATGAATAAAATAAAATAAATAAATGTAATGTGCTAGTTTCATAACATAATCAAAAACGATTGCCAAATCTCAGATCTGTGTAATAAATCCAATTGAAAAATCAGATCATATATATGATCTGATTTTTCAATTAGTTTCATAACATATGCACCCCCCTTCTGACCTACCTAGGCTGGGGTGTCCATGTACCCAGTTCTGCAGGCATGTAATTTGGGGACATCCACATTTGAAAAAAAAGCCCTATACCCCTGGACTTACCCAGCCTTGCTATCTGTGTGGGACCCCGTCTCTACAACAGATTACTGTGACATTGATTTTCTGGAGGTGGTGTGGAGACGGGGTGATTTCAGAAAGTACTGCTGCCACTCCTCTAGTTTTTAGATGTTCTCTGGACATCCCAAATTCTTCCTAGATGTTCCTTCTAAAATGCCATTTCATGGTTGTCAAGTTAACAGTCCAGCTGTTGAGAGAAACATGAAAGTGTGGAACTAAAGCACAGAAAGAGAAACTCATCCAATGGATATAGTGGTAGAAGGAACCACAAATGTAGGAGAGGGGAGGGGCATGGCTCCATGAAAAAAATACTTGAGTATTTTATTTCACATGGTTTAATGGCACCATTCCCTCTTACCACATATTTTTGCTTTTAAAAACGTAAAACACTGCTACCATCTGAAAGCGGGCAAGAACGACAGGAACAATTTTTTCTTTGCTTTCCTCAAACCCTCCCATTGCCAGAGAGGTCTGCTTTGGATGAGACATGGCTGAACCTTCATTTACATCTACCACCACTGCCAGCGAAAGTCTGCTCTGGGAAGGGCAGTGGCAGATATAAAGCAAGTTTCTTACCCTAATGTCGCCACTTTCAGAGAGGGCTGCTCTGGACGGGGCAGCTATGGAACCTTAGGGCTGCCACTGCTGTAGAGAACTGCTGTGGACTAGGGTAGCATTTTAGTAAGAGGTGAAATTCAGATTGCTGTCTTTTACTTTTTCCCTTATCTGAGATGATTTTGCCATCTTTAAACTGTAAAAGTAAAATAAAAAACAAATGTAGTAGAGTGGAGAGAGCCATGTTTGCACTTGGCCATGAATGAAGAAAGATCAAGGAGGAACAATGGTCACATAGGTAGGAGCGCTTGCACAGCACTCTGGCTCTGGGAAAGTAGGTCTGATCTGACGCCATCAAGGATGACGTCACCCATGTATGTAGCTGACCGAAGCCATTCCTTGCAGTTTGTGGAATATCTGCGCTTCAGGTTTAGGCTCATTCTCTGACTTTTCATGGCTGAAATATGCCCTCTCAAACCTTGTTCATATCCCTTTTTTCATGCACCTTGTGGAATGCATGTTCTGTCTCCAATAAACTTGCATTCATTCATGACCTCTTTACCTCTAACACTCTGCATCTCCTGGCTCTTTTTATTAAAAGTGCGGTAATATTTTGCAGTATTACTTTAGTTGAAAAATGAACACACAGTTAAAGGTAGATACTCACCTATAGCAGGTAGTGTGTGGACAGCAGGAATACATTTTTATGTATGGGTGATGTCTCCGACGAAGCCCCATGCAGGAACACTCCCCAGCTTCTACTGGAAGCTTTTGGGATGCTGCACCATGCCTGTGTGTCTGCCTTCCTGCCTGACACCGTGGCACCATCTTCTCCAGTCTGATAACAAAGCTGTAGCAGAATACAACTCCTCGGGGAGGTGGGAGGGTTGTGAGGACATTCCTGCTGTCCACGGAGAACACTTGCAACAGGTGAGTAATTGCCTTCTCTGTGGACAAGCAGGAAGCAAGTCCTCACATATGGGACTTCCAAGCTACAGGCTATTGAAAACTGAGGAAGCCGAGAAGCCCAACAGGGGCAAAAAACTGGAGAATCAACTATGTACAGAAGTGGTCAGTTGTTCAAATAAAAGGGAACTCATCAGAGTCAGCTTCTTTGCCATTTGTTTTTTTCTTGGTAGTCTGGATGGACAGGAGGGTCTTTTGGGGTTAGAGTTGGATTCAAATCCCCAAACAGATGCCAGAGTACTGATTGGCCGAAGTTGCTTGTTCATCGGGAATCCCCATCCAGACAGTACTGAGATGTGAATGTGAGGACAGAAGACCACGTTGCAAACCTGCTGATCTCTTCCATGGAGACAGAGCACAAATTGGCCACAGATGCAGCCATGGCTGTAACATGACCATCAAGGCTCAGGCCAGCCTGGACATAAGCGAAAGAGATGCAATGTGCCAGCCAAATTGAAAGAGTGTGTTTGGAAATGGCAGCCCCTAGCTTGTTGGGGGTCAAAAGACACAAACAGCTGAATGGACTTCCAGTGGGCCTTCGTCTGCTCTAAGTAGAAGACTAAGGCTCATTTACAGTCCAGCATGTGCAGCGCTGTTTCCATCTCTGTGTGCGTGAGGCCTCAGGAAGCAAGTCAGCAGAACTGACTGGCTATGATGGAAAGCAGATACCACCTTTGGAAGGGAAAGATATGTGTGCAGGACCACTCTATTATAGTAGAACCTGTTGTATGGCAGATGAGAGAGCCTAGAGCTCACATACCCTGTGTGCTGACATAACTGTCACCAGAAACAAGACCTTCCAGATTAAGAACCTCATAGGGCAGGAATCGAGCAGCTCAAAGGGAAACATGAGCTGAAAAGAACCAAACTGCGGTCCCAGGCCACTGCTGGGGGCTTGAAGGGAGACTTAAAAAAAAAAAAGCAAACCCTGCATGAAGCGAGCCACTAACAGCTGAGTCGAGATGGACTTTCCTTCGATTCTGCAATGGTGTGTTCCAATCGTGCTGTGTTGAACCTAGAAAGAGTTGGACTTGAGATCCAAATCAGAGAGGTGTAGGAGGTATTAGAGTAGTTTGTCAGTGGAGTAATTAAAAGGATCAAGTGCTTGTTCTGCGTACAAGCTCGCAGAGCTCTTCCATTTGAATGCTTAAGACCTTTTCGTCAAGGTCCTCCTAGAGGCCAACAGAACATCTGCTACTCTGTCAGGCAAGTTAAGCTCTGAGAGGACTAGCCTCTTAACATCCACGCAGTTAGGGCCAAGAACTGAACATTGGGATGTAGCATCTTCTTGTTTTCCTGTGATATAAGGTCTGGGACAGAGCCCAGCCATAGAGACTCCCAATGGGAGAGTAGAAGCAGAAGGAGAAACCATGGCTGTCTGGGCCAATACAGTGCGATGAGTATCATCGTAACCCTGTCTGGAGTTTAAGCAGAGTCTTTGCTATGAGAGGTATGGTAGGATATGCATATAGCAGGCTCTTCCCCCAGTGCAGGAAGAAAGCATCTGGTGACAGTCTGCTGTGCAAGGTGAATCTGGAGCATTACTGATCCACTTGGGCATTTTTTTGGGGGGCGAACAGGTCCATCTTCTGAAAGATGTGGGCCACCGTGCCCCTGTCCAATGTCCATCCATGTAACTGGAGGACATGACTCAGCTGATCCGCCAGAGTATTCTGCTTCCCTGGCAGATATGTGGCCCTCAGCTTCACCCTGTAGGTGATGGCGAACCTCCATTTCTCAACACAGGAGATATGAACTTGCACCCCCCTGCTTGTTGTTTATGTAGTACATCACAATCTATTGTCCTGATTCAGACTGACATTCTGGTTAGCTAGTCATTCTTGGAAAGCCCTAGGCATTTAGTATGGCTCTCAATTCCAAGAAAATGATCTGGTGCAGACTCTCCTGTTCAGACATGATGCCTTGAGTGTGAAGGCCATCCAGATGCACTCCCCAACCTAGTTTGTATGAGTCTGTTGTCAATGCTGTTAGCCTTCAATTGCCTCAGAAAAATTCAAGATATCAATGTCCCTGTTTAATGTACCTTACCAAGTTTAAGTTACAATGTAAACTGCTTTGACTGAAATAAAGCGGTATAAAAAAAAATCTGTTAAATGTTTTTTTGGAGGTGATGCCTTCTGAAAGATGAGCAGGTTCTGATGATCCAAACACCAATGCAGGGACTCTGTGCTATCATTGTCATAATGGCTAACACACATCTTTTTATGTAATTTTCGTCATACACTCTGACCTCCATTTTGTTCTTTTTGAAAAACCTTTTGAAATTATTAATGTATGAATTTTAAACTATAGCCCCTTATTTTTATTTGAAATTTTGTCACTCTATTTGGGATTGCACGCAACCTAGTGATTGTCATTTTTAACAATTCTTCCTTTCTTGGGCACCCTCCCTTTTCATTTACTATCCATTTTAACATTTTACCTTTGATGGTCTTTATGTTACTCTTGTGATTGGTATGTAACATATGTGTTTGTTCTGTTTTTAGTTCTCAGCTTTTTATTCACTAACCCTTTGTGGGCTTAGAATATCCGATTTTCAACTTTTGGTGAGTTTCTTTTCAGGTTGTAATTTGTATATTTTTTATTTTGTGTGTTTATCTATTTGTTTGGGTTACTGGCAGTTTTTGTTTGTTCAACCATACATGTATTTATCTAAGTTTGAGCTCCAACTTTTAATATTTTATGTATTTGATACATTTAACCATATAATTTATTTTTGATCATATTTTTATGTAGTTCTTACCTTTTCTACTTTTATTATTATATACTCATATTGGCTCTCAGTTCACTTATGTCCAATTTTAAAGAACGATATTGTACATTATGATTATGTATTTTTATGATTTTAGTGGTCACAGTCCCCTGAAGGCGGCCAGATTGGCTGAAACACAAGTAGAGTGGACCTTTAATAAAGCTGTTCTCCTCCAAGGGTTTGTCGCCTGCTTTTGTTTGTGTGTTCTTCAGACTGCAGGTGGGGTGCTTCTTTCTTAGTGTCCACTGAGCCTGTCTCATTGAAAGACGAGCCATGGGTGTGACACGTACAGAAGAAGTCATGTGGCCGTGCATGTTCAGCCGACTCTGCAGGGTATCTCTAGTTGGTCTAGTGGAAGGAAGGTCTTTGCTTGAATCATGTTGGAGAGCTCCTATAACTCTAGTAGTTGTGCTGGCTGAAGGTGGGACTTTGAGTAATTGACAACAAACCCCAACAGCTCTAGCAACTGAATGGTCAACGATGTTTGCTGGACTCTGCCTGGAGTGGTGCTTTTTATGAGCCAGTTCTCCAGATAAAGGAAGACAGACCCTTAGTTTTGAGATCTGCCTTCTAATGGTGGTGACCTTTTGTAAAGACTCAGGGTGCAGAGGCCAGTCTGAAAGGTAGTATTCGGTACTGAAAAGTGCTTTTCTGCCAGGATGAATCAATCAGATATACCCACATACTGATCCATCCTGCTCACAGGAGATATGTGTCCTTTAGATCCAGGGAGCATAGCCAATTGTTTTTCAGAAGATAAGGGAGCAGGGCACCTAGAGATACAGTGCAAAAGATGGATAGCCTCCATTTCACTGCTGGACTGCTGTCTGCATCTTAGCTTTAATGATTTGTTTAGCTATTGAACGTTTCAGTTAAAGTTGCTAGGGGAATAGATAAATTTATATTGCTTCAAGGATCCCTAATAAGTTTAAGGAACTTAGTTTAGTTTAATGTTCATCTCATGAGGAGCTGCAAAGACCTAATTGCTCTATTCCTAAGGTCTAATAACTTGCTGATGAAGATAACCGGTTAATCCTGAAAGTATATAAGATCCCTTCCTTCCCCTCAACTGGTTTAAGAGCCTATAAATAAAATTAAAAAAATAAAAAATTGTGCCTGGATGGGTGGGAGCCAGAGAGTAGGACGAGTGGGAAATAAACAGTAACTGAACGTTTGCTTCTTATACCATGCACTGACTTAGATGTGTGTCTATTTAAAATTCTTTGTTGTATTAATTAGCTTAAACCAAGGAGTATCAATCCAGTCCTTGGGGGCACACCTAGCCAGTGAGGTTTTCAGGTTAACCACAATGAATATGCATGAGAGAAATTTACATGTACTACCTCCATTAAATGCAAATCTCCCTCGTGCATATTCATTGTGGCTATCCTGAAAACCTCACTGGCTAGGTATATTTCAAGAAATGGGTTGAGAACCCCTGGCTTAAACCCAAAGAATTCTCATTTTCCCAAGATTTTGAGAAATTCCCAGCAGGTAGATACTTACAAATGCAGATTTTCCAGCGGCAGCAGCTTTTCCCTTCAGCAGTCCTTCAAGACTGTGGTGAGACATTTGGGAGAAAAGGAATACTATTTTTTTTTGGGGGGGGGAGGGAGTTCACAGGATGCTAGGACATTTGTACGAGGATTTAGGGGTATGTTTACTAAACCGCGGTAACATAGCAGCGGCTACGTTAAGGCGTGTTAAGTAACGTTAACGCACATTAACGTTACTAGATGCAACGTTAACGCACATTAATGTCTCCGGCCACGATAAGTCCCGCAGAGGGTGGAGAGAGGGCGGGGTGAAGGGGTCAATGGGTGGGGAGTGGGCGGGGAGAGGCCCCTGCTACACTAACGCTGTAACATTAATGCTGGAATAGTACCACGAGTGAAAACCTGTCTTTATTTATTTATTTATTTATTTACATTCTCTTATATACCGTGCTATTCTGCATCAGTGCGGTTTACATTGAACAAACTGAAATTACATTGAACAGGGTATTATAACTTGGAGATAACTATTTTACAGGGAACATGGGCAATGGAGGGTTAAGTGGCTTGCCCAAGACCACAAGGAGCACCTGTGGGACTAGAAACCCCAGTCCTTCCGGCCCAAGGTTGCTGTCCTCTAGTGGGATTTGAACCCCCGACCTTCCGGCCTGAAGTACCTTGCCCCAACCACTAGGCTACTCCTCCACATTTGAAGGAAAGAGACCATTTCAGTGTCAGCAATGTACAGCACAGACAGGGAGCCCAAGAAAAGTGATAGTAGTGCTACATGTGCAGCAACCATCCATCAAAAATAGAGTGTAGTGTAAAACAGCATGAAGCTAGCTACCAAAGTAATGTCGGAAGAATCGCCATGAGGTTTAAACTGCCTCTTGAAGCTTAACTTCCATTTTGCTCAAATTATTTTTTTTATTGAGCCCACTATGGAGCTATATAACAGGTAAAACACCACAAAAGTGTGCCCCTATATAAAACCAATGTGTTTAAAAAAACCACGTAGTTAACTGTGGTAAAATCTATTGACCGGGAGAAAATCCAAAATCAGAGAACAGAAAAACTAGCGAAAACGAGACTTATCTTAAAGTGCTGAAAATATGTCTTCCATATCCACTGTATGTTCTCAATTCTTTAACATGTGCAGCAACAGCATAGTGCCCAAGTATGAAAGGGCACTATGGTGATGCTGAAAATGGGGCATAGGGGGCTGCAGGCAGTATATGCAGTGGGGGCACAGGGTGGACGAGGCAGATGCCTAGGTGGCACATAGGAACACAAACTGGAACTCAGCAAGACAGCAACTGACCAAGGTCAAACATACCAAGGAGTCTGTGTTCCACAATGTCCCATCCAGGGAACATTACCCAGCAGGTACCCCAAAGGTCACACAGGTGCCACAATACCTGTAATAGGGCAATCAGTGCACATCTGGGGACCACTCGAACAAGGGTCTACAGATCTTCCCCAGGATGCGTCCCAAACAGGTCGGAAACCCAGGCAAATGAACACCCTTTGCTGCAGCCCGTAGGAAGGCATTGCAGGGTCTGACCACATGTTGTCTGAAACTACACCCAGAAGGTCAAACCAGGAACACCGTACCGGAGTTGCATGCTCTGAGTCTAGCCTGTCCACAGTCTGCTGGCATAACACAATCTACCTACATTTACCAGGTCCACCCTAGACAATAGTGGCTAGATCACCGACCTGACACCCCCGAGCCGTCTTCCCCCGGAATGGCAGGCACATAACATTGGCAGGCGGTGCCGGGGGGAACTGTAGATGTTAATGTAGGCACCCCTACCCCAGACCCCACATTCTAGGCAGCCACCTACCTGCACATTGGACGGCCTGGGACTGCGCACCACGAGCATATGGGCATGTTAGCATGGTGGGGGAGGGGCGATGGTGGGGGAGGGGGCAGTGGCATCTGCCCACAGCAGACGAAGGCCAAGCCCTGTTCAGGTGGGTGGCGTGCAGTGCAACAGACAAGGTCTGTCTGATGAACAGTCATGGTATCCCCAGGGACTGACCTGCCTCTGTGGCAACAGTATCGCACAGTACACACAGCCAGTGTGTCCTGGGGCAGAAGGTCACAGGTTCAGGTCCCAGCTGAGGCTCCTGCAGACCATGTCCCTACATTTTACCCTACATAGCACAAACAAACATGTGCACTCCCTAGAGCATCGGCCAATAGGGGCACAAACACCCACACCCACAGGCTCCACTATCCAAAGCCTCATGAAGAGTCAGGCTGTTGGGCCCAGCACGGAGCAGCAGTTACCACCAAAGCACTACTACTTGCACCTGCATACCTTAGGAATGCCTGCACTGTGCTCAGGACTACTGTGGCGGGCAGGGCTGCCAACCACCCCTATCTTTGCACAATGCTGAAATAGGAGTGGGAATGTGTGTATGTCTAGCCATTGTTTTGTGGTTGCCTACTCCTCACTGGGCCCACAATGCCTACACTGTTTCCAGCGTTAGCCTGCCAATGTGCATAGTGAGGAGTAAGGTATTGTGGGTATGGCCTGGACAGGGCGGACTGGGCAAGATGCATCTGCACAGGGTGTAGGGCAATGGCTGGGACATTGTAGTGCCCGACCACCACCTGCATGGACAGGGTAGCCATAGCATGTCATGCTGGGAGGTCACTCACTCTGACTGAGCAGTGACTATGGCATGTCTTGGTTCCCACATAGTGCTATACAGTGTTTCCTTCAACATAAGAACATAAGATATGCCATACTGGGTCAGACCAAGGTCCATCAAGCCCAGTATTCTGTTTCCAACAGTGGCCAATCTAGGTCATATGTACCTAGCAGTTTTCCCAAGAGACACAAGTTCCACAATGCTTGTACTGGGTCAAGCATTGATATCTTCGGTCACTTCTTAATAATGGTTTATGGACCTTTCCTCCAGGAACTTGTCCAAACCTTTTTTAAACCCAGCTACACTAACAGCCTTTACTACATCCTCCGGTAACAAATTCCAGAGTTTGATTACACGTCGAGTGAAAAAATATTTTTTTATTAGTCTTAAATAGTTTACCCTGTAGCTTCATTGCATTTCCCCTAGTCTTTCTATATTCTGTTAAGGTAAACAATCGATCTACGTTTACCCGTTCCACTCCGTTCATTAATTTATAGACTTCTATCATATCTCCCCTCAGCCGACTCTTTTCCAGGTTAAAGAGCCCTAACCTTTTTAGCCTTTCCTCATAGGAGTATCCTTCCATCCCCTTTACCATTTTGGTGGCTCTTCTCTGAACCTTTTCTAAAATCGCTATATCCTTTTTAAAGATACGGCGACCAGAATTGCACACAATATTCAAGGTGCGGTCTCACCATGGAACGATATAGAGGCATTATAATATCTTTTGTTTTATTTTCCATTCCTTTCCTTATCATACCTAGCATTCTATTTGTTCTCTTGGCTGCCGCTGCACACTGGGCCGAGGGTTTTAACATGGTATCCACAATGACGCCTAAATCTTTTTCCTGGGTGGTGGTTCCTAATGTGGATCCTTGCATCGTGTAACCATAGTTTGGATTGTTCTTCCCTAGGTGCATAACCTTGCACTTGTCCACATTAAATTTCATCTGCCATTTTGATGCCCAGTCTTCCAATTTATCAAGATCCTCTTGCAATTTTTCACAATCCTCTTGGGTTTTAACAACTTTAAATAGTTTTGTGTCATCTGCAAATTTGATAACCTCACTCGTTATTCCACTTTCCAGGTCATTTATGAATATGTCAAAAAGCAGCGGACCCAGCACAGATCCCTGTGGTACACCACTATTCACCTTTCTCCATTGGGAAAATTGGATATTTAGCCCTACCCTCTGCTTTCTATCTTTTAACCAGTTCCTGATCCACAATAGTACACTGCCTCCTATCCCATGACTCTTTAGTTTTGCCAAAAGTCTCTGATGAGGGACCATGTCAAAGGCTTTCTGAAAGTCCAGATACACAATATCAACCGACTCACCTTTGTCCACCTGTTTATTCACTCCTTCAAAAAAACATAACAGATTAGTAAGACAAGATCTTCCTTGTCTAAAGCCATGTTGGCTGTCTCCCATTAGGTCGTGACTATCTACATGAGTAATTTTATTCTTTATGATGGTTTCTACCATTTTTCCCGGTTCTGACGTCAGGCTCACTGGTCTGTAGTTTCCCGAATCACCCCTGGAACCCTTTTTAAAAATTGGTGTTATATTGGCGATCCTCCAATCTTCAGGTATTAGAGATGATTTTAATGATAGTTCACAGATTACTAATAGCAGGTCTGCAATCTCATGTTTCAGTTCTTTCAACACCCTTGGATGTATACCATCCGGCCCAGGTGATTTGCTACTCTTCAGTTTATCTAATAGTTGTAAGACATCTTCCCGATGTATCGATATTTCCTTCAATTCTTCCGCACCTTTAAATACCACTTCAGTCATGGGTAACATCCCTACATCTTCCTCAGTAAAGACCGAAGCAAAGAATTCATTCAGTCTCTCCGCTATCGCCTTGTCGCCTCTTAGTGCTCCTTTAACCCCTTTATCATCTAATGGACCAACTGACTCTCACAGGTTTTTTGCTACGAATGTAGTTGAAAAGGTCTTTATTTCGTGTTTTTGCTTCCGCAGCAAGCTTCTTCTCAAATTCTCTCTTTGCCTGCCTTATCAATGCCTTGCATTTGACTTGCCAGTGCTTGTGCTGTTTCCAGGTTTCGTCATTTGGCTCTTTTTTCCATTTCCTGAAAGATGCTTTTTTGGCAACAGCCTCTCTGACCTCACCTTTAAACCATGCTGGCAGTTTTTTGGACTTCCTTCCACTTTTCTTAAAGCGTGGAATACAGCTGGTCTGGGCTTCCAAGATAGTATTTTTCAACATCCAAGCTTGATGTACGTCTTTAACCTTTGCAACTGCTCTTTTAGTTTTTTCTTAACTGTTTTCCTCATTTTATCATAGTCTCCCTTTCGAAAGTTAAAGGGTAGTACTGTGGATTTCCTTACTATCCCTCCTCCACTAATTAAATCAAAGGCGATCATGCTATGATCACTATTGCCAAGTGGCCCCAAGTGATATCTGTGTGTTCCCTGTTTTGGGGGCCCAATCACTGAGATACCTGCTTGGTGTCTGTGCTTACATACCACTTCTGGGTGCACATAGTTTCTCTGGGAACATGTACTATGGACTGACTAGAGGACTGTTTGCAGTTAGCATGTGCATGGCTGGAACACCTTGCAGGGTGCAGTAGGTGCAGACTGACTGTGCCCTCTGCTGGTGAATGTCATGTTGTGGTGGGATATATATAATGAAAGGCCCTATAGAGAAGGACAACAGTATTCACCTAAACAACTAGTTCCCCTCTAATCCCTAATCCCTCAAAAACTTCCTTATCCACTTAAACTAAACTCACAGACAATTCCCGACATATAATATTCTTTTTGTTGGAGCCTGCCGAGGGAAGGCCGGAATCAAAGTCCAACCCCCTCCAGACGGCAAATTCCGTTTTATTCAACTGGAAGGTTTCCAAACTTATTTCTTTAAAAACTTCTGAAGCCCAACAAAGAGGGCACTTATCTGTAAATCGTCCAAGTCCTGTAGTTGCTCAAATGATTTTCGCACGACGTGCACGTTTCGAGATGAACCCTGTATCAAGTGCTGCAATAAGTCAATCTAACTCCGGCAAACGTAACAAAAACGCCATCACTGCGGCCAGGATTTTTCATTTGTACATGGCGTCCTACCTATCGCAGTAAAATGGAGGAAACCCACCAGACACCAGGGTACTTTCCCACAGAGAAGGGAATCCCTGTTCAGATTGGTCATTCAAGATTGACGTCATCTCTTTGTTCGTTCAATTTCACAGTTGAATAAAACGGAATTTGCCGTCTGGAGGGGGTTGGACTTCGATTCCGGCCTTCTTTCGGCAGGCTCCAACACAAAGAATATTATATGTTGGGAATTGTCTGTGAGTTTAGTTTAAGTGGATAAGGAAGTTTGAGGGATTAGGGATTAGAGGGGAATTAAATTGTTTATGTTGTGGTGGGAGGCAGCTGAGCTTTTCCAGGCCTGTCTGACAGTGCCCTTGTGACAAGTACAGACCTACATCAACTGCCCTGGATGTCCCTCTACTGCCTCCATTGCAAAGATGTAGAGTGTGGGTCTGCTGGGGGCAGATCCTGTCCACCACCTTGACCCAGAGAGGGTGGTTTGGTAGACACCCCCCTGCTCTTATAAGTGACCATGGCAAACACACTGAATATGCACCATTCTGGGTGCATCATGGTCCACAAGGGCTAGATGTGACTGGGGAATACATATGAACACAGGATTATCCTAGGTGTGCCTGCAAGGAATACCTGTCACACACTGGCACTGATAGGGGACCTGCAGCAAAGCCTATTTCCACCAACCCGGGTACTGCAGACCTGATGCTGGGCACCCCACCTCACCCTCAGGGTGAGCACAGAACCCGCACAATGGCATGGTCTGTAGCTACTCTGTGCCAGTATCACACACGGTCAGTTCCTCCTACCAAGCTGAGGTGCTGGAGAGGTGCATAACCCATCTGGTGATCAGATGTAGACTGCTGTTCTGCATGTGCATTGCATTGTGGGTACTGGTGAGTTTACCCTATCCTGGTAAACAGCAGACATTTTGTGCAGTGACCTGTAGTCTTGCTGTAGCCAGCCATTGCTAAGACAGATGCCATAGAGATACAGCACACTGGTTAATACAATGACATCCTAGGCAGAGGTCATGGGTTCAATCCCTCCATGGTCTCATTTTAGTAGGCCTGTCCAAGGCAAGTCCTTCTGATTCCTGTGACAGTCATATCTCTGTAGATCTGTGCTGCCAGCACATAATACCCTCATCACAGTTGCCAGCCAGCCATCCTTCTGTCCGTCTATCTGCATCTGTCAGCTGTGTAGCATCCTGTCTTCTTGTGCAAGCGTGTCCTGCACTGGTACCCTTTTCTGCATTGTGGCTCTTCATGCTTGCCTCTCCTGTGTCTGCTCTGCCTGACACTACTACTCCTCTGTCCTCCTATCATTGCAAATATCTTGCCACCTCTACCTCCACTGGAGGACACTTATTCCCATCCTCTGCCACCCACTGTCATTGTAGCACTTTACACTGCCAACACCCTGTGCATTAGTACAGCTGCCTCCAATATGTTTGTCCATTTCACTGGCTGCCATATAGGCTGCAGTCAAATTTGGCAGGTTCACCAGCTCCCACCTCTCCTTCCTTGCATCACTTGTCCATTGCCTTTCCTTGATACTCTGTGCAGTGTTAGGGTTACATCTGTTTTCTGGCCTTACATTTCATGCTTCTCAACTTGGGGTACCTTATTGCCCTTAGGGCACCATATCGTGGGTCACCTTAAAATCCTTAGGGCACCTTCTATGACACGTTAGGTTAAGGCGCTTTAAAAGGCACCTTGACAGGCACCTTGTCAGCCTTAACGTACCTTGTTTTCAGCCTTAATGTGCAATGTCCCGTTAACGTGCGATAACTGGCCAAGGTGCCCTTTACCACGTGTTAAACAGCCATTGCTACCTTAACGCCGGTACGCCTATTTCCTTATATGGCGTTGGTAACGTTGCCGCTGCACTTAACGCCGATAATGTTACCGCGCTTTAGTAAATATACCCCTTTGTTTTTCCTGATGGGAGTGGATTTTTGTTGTTTTTTTTAGGTGTGGGGTAGTGTATGGGTTGGTGGGACAGTTGCAACGTAATTTTTGGAGGTGGGGCAGTTCTGGGAGTAGTTTTAGAGGGTGCAGTGATAGAGTGGTGGGGCAATTGCAGAGGACTTTTTTAGGGATACTGCAGTCTGTAAGGTCATAGGGAAGTTGCAAGAGAGTATGTTAAGAGTGGGGCAATCTGTAGTGTAGTAGGGCAGTTGTGGAAGATTACTGGAGTGAGGTAGCTGTAAAGTTGTAGTTTGAGGATATGGCAATTTACAGGGTGGCACGGCAGTTGTATGGGGATATTTTTGTGGTGGCATTATCTGGTGGGTTGTAGGGCAGTGTCAAGGGAGTATTTTTTGGGGATGCAGGCTATGTATAAAATAGTTGGGCAATTATGGAGTAGGGGAGCCTTTTTTGGATGCAGTGGAATATATTTGGGGGTTGGAAGAGTACATAACAGGGATAAAGTCTGAAAGGAAGAATTCCCCAACTGCTTTGCTTCAGTATATTGAAGCTTTTACGCTATAGAAGCTGAACTCCTCCCATAGAAATACTGGGCTGTTTTTTTTGGGAGCCTTTATATCTCTGAAACCCCTGGTCTGATCTGGCCCATTTTCAAACTGTCTTTTTACCAGTTTTAAACCCACATTTCAAGTTTCATTCCATTCCAATAATTCTTTGGAATTATTTTGCCCCCCAGAAACAGACAGACATTCTCAATCCCTTTTATATAATTCTTTCCAAGTACTATTGTCTATGTGCAATCCATTACACCAACTTAGGCTGGTGGAAGGAGGTGCAAAGCAATCGTGCTTAGGATCGCAGAGTATCAGCAGGCCCTCCGGACATGCCTATGCCACGCGATCCTAAGCGAGATTGCTTTGCATCTCCCCCCCGCCCCCCCCCCGCCCCCCCCCTCCCCCGGTAAGCATGCTGGCGAAGGACTCGGCGCAGCTTAGTGGGAACATTGCCTAGAACCCAGCGGTGTTCCTGCAGTTTTATCTTCATGGGGCGCTTAGTGCATACTGACACTACATCGTGTTTCAAATGATCAGAACTTTTCTAACCCGTTCTGCTTCAGAGTGCATTTAATTCATTCAGCATGTAAAATAGTTTTAAAAATTCATTGAATTTTCAAATATAAATCAAGCATCCACTTGTTTGGAAAAAGAAATAGTATAGAAGAATATACAATAAGAAAAAATAAAATTCAGAAAACTCACAATGCTGCATTCTACAAGCCCACAAGGGCAAATGTGGATCTAGAATGGAAGAGGCAAACCCAGAATTAAGGGGAAAAAAAGAAAAAGAAAAAAGGAGAAAACTGCTATTCAGCCCAAACGCCCCAGAGCATGAACGTCTTCATGTCTCAGGAAGGGCAGGAGGAGAAATTAATTGATGTCTAGCATTAATAGATACCAACTCAAGTAGGTTGAAAGAAAAAAAGAACACACACATAGAATTAAGTTTAACTAGACATTTATATGGAAATTTGAGGGAAGGTGCCCCCTAACTGCAAAACACCTGATTTCAAAAGACATTTTCTTCTATGGTTTTTGTGTCTCCCATGTGAGGTACGGGAAGGCCTTAACCTGACACAAAAGGGAACTTGTCTCTTCATGACAAAGCTTTAATAGCCAGTCAGAATCATTGGATAATGCACAAGTAGCCATCCGTATCACAGCAGTCAGTGTCTCAAACTGCGATTCTTCCAATACAGAATCATTCAATACATCCATAGCCTGAGGATACCCAGAAGACTCCTTCCACCCCACAGGAAGATAATAAATCCTTGAAATGGAGGGGGGGGGGGGGGGACAGACTCCTTAGGGACCTGTAGGACTTCATGCAGATATTTCTGAAACATTTCCAGAGCAGAAATTGTAGAAGATTTTGGGAAATTGATAAACCTAAAGGTTAGCTGCCCTAGACAAAAATTTTCCAAACCTTCCAATTTAGTTCTCCCGGAGGTTAAGATCTTTCATGATAAAGTTAATTTAGTTCAAGACTCTAATGTTTCTAACATCTTGAACTGCCATGGCAGCTTTCAGTTCCTCAAAGTCTGATGGTGAGCAATAACATTCACATTATCTTGGATTTTCAATTGAGGCTGTCGAGTGACTGGACACAGCAATGGTCTAATTAGCAACTGCTTCCCAAACAGTCTCCGAAGTAAACTTTTCTGGCCTTACTGGAGGCATCGCAACAGAGAAACCAGCAGGAAATACAGGGTAGAGTCTAAATGGAGCAGCAACAGTCGTGCCGCCCAACCTGTCCGGCTCTAGCCCCTCAACAAGCCTCCCAAAGGCTCTGCCTGTACAACCGGAGCTGCCAGATCTCTGGTGTCATAGGAGGCTGCTTCCCCTTGGGTGGTAGATTCCATTCTGCCAACTTCCAGCTGTCGCCCACTGGAGCTAGTCGTCAAGATCACTGCCGTGCTGGCTGGGAGGCTGAGGGGGGGGAAGATGCGCCTCTGCAGATAAAGAGATATCAACATCTGAGAACGAGACCAGGTCCACCGATCTCAGCGTCTATACAACCAGACCCATGCCAGAACTCAGTGCTGGGATCTGCCTGTGTAAACAATCCACTGGACCAGTTACTGAATTAGTTGGGACATACAAGGGAGATTTCCCAAACTGTCTTAACTTTCCGCTTCCCCATAGAGGGAAAAAAAAAAAAAAACACGAACAGCAAACATTCAGGCAGCTATCTTGCCACGCCTCCCATTCAGTGTTTAAAATAATCACATACTGTAACTTATCTTATGGTATGGATTTCTAAACTATCGGTAGTTTAGCTACTGGCAGGGTCTCCCAAGATGGACAGGTCTCAGCTGAGGTGCCAGACCAAGACAAACCACCCATCTGGGCAGCAGCAGAATGGGACAGTGTTGACGGCGGAGGATCACATTTTTGTGACAACGGCAACACCAAAAACTTAAACTGCGCGGAAGAAAGGCCCGGCAATCTACTTCTGTATCTTGCCATGAAAACCCAATGGATAGTTACAACAAAACAAATTGTGCTATGGTGCTGGAAGATGAGACCCCCAGGTCAGAAGGCACTCTACTAGCTACTGGGGAAGAGCTGAAGACTTTTCAGAGTAAAGCCAGCATTTATGAAGTGGTTGGATCAAAGCCCTCGGGAAGTCTGACTGCTGATGTAGCTGCGCATGAAATGAGAGTCAGAAGCTTGTCACCCGGTTGCCGGTGACACAAAGATTATACGCTACTAGGTAGCGCTGTTTCTCCTTCTAGTCCAGCTCCGGTTCCTTCTTCCTCTTTCTCCTCCTTCCTCAGCTCCTGCTGCTTCCTCTGCTTATGCCACTGCTGCTTATGCCACTCCTTATGCCACCGCTGTCCAGAAGAATTCTGCTCTGGCTTATAAAGTGAACCGTTACTGCTGACTTCCTGGTTCCCTTTCAGCTGCAGGTGATCAGTGAGATTAGGTTCATTAAGACCAGTATGTCTGTTCCTGCTCCCTCTAGCTGTGCCTGAAGGTAACTGCACATCTAGTTCTTCTAAAACAGGATTTCTTTTCTTAAAACCAACTTTATTAGTGCCCGCATCATGACAAGCTATAAAGATGTCTTACGCATTGGAACATGGAATGTACGAAGCATGAACCAAGGGAAGTTGGAGGTGGTCAAGAATGAAATGGAACGTGTACAACTTGATCTGTTGGGTGTCAGCGAACTGAAATGGACTGGCATGGGGCACTTTGCATCAGATGATCACATGGTCTACTATGCTGGAAATGAAAGACAAAGAAGAAATGGTGTTGCATTTATAATAAAGAAGAAACTTGCAAGAACTGTAATGAAATACAATGCAGTCAGCGAACGCTTAATCTCTATTCGTCTACGAGGATTGCCTATCAACACAACTATAATTCAAGTATATGCCCCAACAACAGCTGCAGAAGAGAATGAAATTGAAGAGTTCTATGAACAAGTACAAGCTGAAATTGACAGAACATGCAAAGAGGATATCCTGATAGTCATGGGTGACTGGAACGCAAAAGTTGGCAACAAAGAAGAAGGCAAAGTAGTTGGAAAATATGGACTTGGCAACAGAAATGAAGCTGGAGGAAGACTGATAGAATTCTGCAAGACCAATGATCTATTCATCTCAAACACCTTCTTCCAGCAACACAAGCGGTGACTGTACACATGGACTTCACCCAATGGATTGTATAAAAATCAAATTGACTACATCTGTGGAAGTCAACGATGGAAAAGCTCTGTAACGTTAACAAAGACAAAACCTGGAGCTGACTGTGGTACAGATCATCAACTACTAGTATGCAAACTCAAGCTAAAGTTGAAAAAGAGCAAACCACTCATGAATGCAGCAAAATATGACCTTGAGAATATACCACTGGAATTTAAAGACTGCCTGCAAAATCGATTTGCTGCTTTAGATACAAATGACAGAGCTCCGGAAGAGATATGGAATGACATCAAGAAAGTTGTGTTGGAAGAAAGCAAGAAGTCTCTACAAAAGGTGAAAAAGCAAAAACGGCCAAAATGGATGACGGAAGAAACTCTGAAAATTACCCAGAAACGCAGAGAAGCTAAAGCCAGAGGAGAAAGAAAGACAATCGCAGAACTCAGAGATTTCCAACGTGCAGCAAGACAGGACAAGGCAAAGTACTACAATGACACTTGCAAGGAAATAGAAGCAGAAACTATTAGAGGGAGAACAAGATCGGCTTTCCTAAAGCTAAGAAAGTTAAAGAAAAAGTTCCAGCCTCGAAATGGAATGTTATGAGATGCTCAAGGTTCTATGTTGAATGATGCTGAGAAGATCAAGAAAAGGTGGAAGAAATATACAGAGTTTTTATATGATAAAGATCAAGTGGACCAACAGCCGTTTCAACCTGTACCTTATGATCGGGAACCATTGGTGATGAAAGAAGTTGAAGCAGCATTTAAAGTCTTATCAAAGAACAAAGCACCAGGCATTGATAGCATTCCCATAGAAGTATTGCAGCAATCTGATGCAGCTGTTACCGTACTCACAAGGCTCTGCCAAGAAATATGGAAGACATCATCATGGCCAACTGACTGGAAAAGATCTGTGTTTATACCAATACTAAAGAAAGGTGATCCAAATGACTGTGGAAATTATCGCACAATCGCTCTGATTCCACATGCCAGCAAGATTCTACTGAAGATTATTCAAAAGAGACTACAACCATACCTGGAACAAGAACTACCTGAAGTGCAAGCAAGGTTCAGGAAAGGGCGAGGAACATCATTGCAGATGTGAGATGGATCCTTGAAAAGACTAAAGAATACCAAAAGGATATCTATTTGTGCTTTATCGACTATAGCAAGGCTTTTGACTGTGTAAACCATGAGAAACTCTGGACCACATTAAGAAGCATGGGTATACCAGAACACCTGATCGTTCTCTTGCGCAATCTGTACATTGATCAAGAAGCAGCAGTTCAAACGGAACAAGGAGAAACAGAATGGTTTAAAATAAGCAAAGGTGTAAGACAAGGCTGCATACTTTCCCCCTACCTGTTTAATTTATATGCAGAATAAATCATCAGAGAAGCAGGATTGTATGAAGACAACAGAGGTGTGAAGATTGGTGGAAGACTCATCAACAACCTTCGCTATGCTGATGACACCACATTACTGGCTGAAAGTGAAGATGATCTGAAACATTTGCTTCTCACAATCAAAGAACATAGTCTCAAAACGGGCCTGCACCTTAATGTAAAGAAGACAAAGATCATGACAACTGGCATAATCAACAGGTTCATCGTTGAAGGAGAAGAAATTGAAATTGTGAACAACTTTAACCTACTTGGATCAACTATCAATAAAGAAGCAACAAGCAGTCAAGAAATCAGACGACGCATTGCTCTTGGCAGAATGGCTATGAAAGACCTAGATAAGATTCTCAAGAGCAGAGATGTCTCTCTCCATACAAAGATTCGACTTGTTCAAGCCATGGTATTTTCAACATCATATGGATGTGAAAGCTGGACAGTGAAAAAAGACAGATAGGAAGAAAATTGATGCCTTTGAATTATGGTGTTGGCGGCGAATACTGTGTATACCATGGACTGCCCGAAGAACAAACCAGTCGATACTAGAGGAGATCAAACCTAAGCTTTCTTGAGAAGCTCAGATGACAAGACTTCGACTTTCATACTCTGGACACATCATGCGAAGAGAAATCATTAGAGAAAGACATTATGCTTGGCAAGATAGAAGGTCAACGCAAAAGAGGAAGGCCAGCAATGAGATGGATCGATACAATAACAGCAGCTATGGGTACCAGTCTGTCAACAATGAGCCGCCTGACTGAAGACCGAACACAATTTAGGATAGCTATCCAGAGGGTCGCCATGAGTCGACTCCGACTCGACGGCACTTAACATGGATTTCTTATGCCATGTGGTTTCTCCTAGTTCCCATCATGGTCTCCCTTTGTTAAGCTTCTTTGTTGGCTCCCACTGGAAAAATGGCAGTGGCATCTTTTGAAGCAAGATAACAATTACATAGTGGGGTGAGTTTTCTACAACTATGAAAACTGAACGCTGTAAGAGATTGCAGCAATTTAATTTGGATTTGCATTACTTTTCACTGCTTTCCTTTCTTTTACCCCACCCCACAACGCTCAAAAAACATAAGCATAAATAAAAACTGCAGTATGTGTCTACCCCAGTCTACTAGTGTCTTATTCTTTCCAATCCCATGTAAGTTGGAAAGAATTATATTAAAAGGGTTGAACATATCTGTCTGAGAGCAAAATAACTCCCAAAATTGAATGGAATGGGTTGAAACTTCATATGTGAGAAAAATAGATAGAAAAATGCATTAAGTTTGAAAATGGGCCAAGTCAGACTAGGATTCCAGAGAAATAAGCTCCCCCAAAATATAGCCCAATGCATTTCCATGGGAGTAGTTCTAGCTTCTGTAGCACAGAAACGTGTATGCAGACTACCTCTCCCGATTCTCTATTCTCCATACCCTCTCGCCCTCACAAATACCCTGCTACTAAAACGACTGCCCCTACCAGTCTGCACAGTGCCTGTACCCCATAAACAAACACACACACACACACACGTGACCACCACACACAAACACATACAAACCACACAAACTAGAGACACCAGACACACACAGGCATTACGAATAGTTTCCTAATGTAATGTACAGTACTCTATTTTAAATTCACAGACCTATTTTGTTTCTTTGTTGTGATTTCTACTATGAAAGCCACTGACACAAACACAGGCACACTCCCTCCGGGAGTTTAGGAAACAAAAAGGTTTAGTACCCCTCTCCTGCATTTTGAGAAAATAATTAACTGTCTGTCAAAACAGAGAGCAAAGACTAAACACTTCTGAAGTGAAACGTGATACATCAGTGTGGTAACCAGGCAAGGGCTGTAAAGTGAAGTAACCTACAGAGGGGTAGGGCCATGTAATTTTATAAGAACATAAGATATGCCATACTGGGTCATGCCCAAAGGTCCATCAAGCCCAGTATCCCGTTTCCAGCAATGGCCATTCCAGGACCCAAATATCTGTCAGGTTCCCAAAAAGTAAAGAGATTTCATGCTGCTTATCCCAGGGATAAGCAGTGGATTTCCCTGGCCCTCTTTAATAAAGATTTATGGACTTTTCCTCCAGGAACTTGTCAAAATCTCTTTTAAACCAGTACACTAAATTTTCCCTTTCACCTTGTTTTATGTGACTTGACTGATTTGTTAGTTTGTACTGGTGGGTCAAGATTGCATGCCACTTATCTACACAGACAAATGATATTATTCCAAAGTTGAGTGGTACATATGTTGGGCAAGGTGCTGGGGATTGTGAGAGTGTTTCAGGACTGTGTTCACTGTTTAGTTTAGTTTATTCATAAGCTTGATATTCTGCCTTAAAAGATAGTTCAAAGCTGTTTTCAATTTTTTTTTTAAACACACACACACACAATCATGTCACATAAACCAAGGTGAAAGGAAAAAAATTACAGCTAACTGAAAGAAGGAAAGTGAAGGAAAAAAAAAATCAAAGGAGAAAAATCAAGTGTCATCCAAGGCTATTTGGAGGGGGGGGGGGGAGACACAGGCCAGAGTGAAGAAATAACTTTTGAATCCATATTTAAATCTGATAAAAAGCAGGCCAAAAACAAGAAAAAAAAAAAAGGAGTAGCGTGTGGTGATTTCTACATATATCAGTTATAAGCAGAAAGAAGGATACGCTGGTTGATATGATGTAAGCAAGTCGGACAGAACTAACTATGCAAGATACCTCTGACCTAGTTAAAAGGGAATTCCTGTGTGAAGGACTTTATAGATCAGCACACAAAATTCTAACAAGTCGAGCTGCAGAGGTTTGGGAAGCTGTAGAGAATGGAGCGATGTTTGCTTTAAACCACAGCAGAGGGAATTACAATTCACTGGAGAACAGACCATCTCGCCCCAACCTACAAGGCGGAGGGAAGGAACTCTAATTCTGAGAAAATCTGATAAGTTACCAGGAAA
The DNA here is from genome assembly GCA_033557465.1 of Ichthyophis bannanicus. Lineage (NCBI taxonomy): Eukaryota > Metazoa > Chordata > Amphibia > Gymnophiona > Ichthyophiidae > Ichthyophis > Ichthyophis bannanicus. Next base: position 409,268,847 of record CM066037.1, read on the forward strand.
AGGTTTTCCTATTCCCCTCCCTTCTCCTGCCTGACTCTTGGTCTGCCTGTGAGGATGCGTCCCCCTCTAAGCTGGGAAAGCTGAATCACCATCCAATAGGCAAAAATTGCTGGAATCACCGAGAGCTTGAAATCAAGAGCTGGAACTGCTGAACCTGGGTATAGCAGAGAAGCAAATCCCTCCTAAGGGGAAGACTGAGTGTATGAGGAACAGTGACTCTCTCCTGGGTTTGGTGGCAGAGATAAGAGTCTCTTGGCAATAGTTTCAGGCATGAGGCAGCAGAGCAGTGGAGATGGTAAGTCAGCAGTGACCCTTCCAGATGGGAGACGGCAGAGATGGTGAGCCTGGAAGCAACCCCTCGCGAGTCCCCTCCAGGTGGGAGGCAGTATGGCAGCAGAGACTGGTCAGGCCAGGCATAACTGATTTCTCAGGACCTACAGCAGCCACCAGTCTAGCTGCAATCCTGCACAGTGGTGAGATTTGTGGGAAGGAAATGGTAACAGAATAGTACTATTGTAGAAATATAGGTAAGAAATTATTTTTCTGTTTCAATTATGCTTCAGGTGAATTTCCACCTGAAATGTCTAAAGTACACCGTTTGTACTATAAGAAGAATCTTATAGCTGTAGAGGTTAATAAAACTTGTAAATACTGCCATCCAGTCTTGTTCACAGATACACAGGTTTTTGTTTCCTGGGGAGAAGGAAGAGAAATCTCACCCTTCTTTGTCTGGTATAGGCACCAGGTGCCAAATCTTCAGGGACTAAGGCTGGCCTAAGGGGGGACTCCTGCCAGACTGGCTCCAGACCCAGGGAACATTATACATGAACTCCATGCACGCACACAGGGTTTGGAAAGAATCCCATAAACCATACTCTGCATGCTTTCTCCACTTTATTATTTTACTATTAATTATATCTTTATAGCACCAACCCCTCGCCCCTACCTCCAGGGTACCCAATTGTGGCCATGCCTAATCATGCTGTGGAAGGGTGGTGTCTTCTTGTGCCCCTCCCTGTGGAAATGTTGATATCTGGCAGTCTTAGCTCAAGGCTGGTGATGCAAGGAGAGCCTGGGCTATCAACTCCACCCACACTGGCATGTGGGTTACAGTATCACATTTGCATGAAGCCCTAATTAAAGTCAGCACAGCACTGCCCCAATACATGTAAGTCGATAAATAGTGGGATTGGTTAAGGAGGAGTTTGCTTTATTCAAAGTTGTTAAAAACACAAGGTTTGTGAAACGTTGCAGGTGGACCTTGAGAAATTGGGACTGGTGTCCAAATGGCAGATGAAATTTAATATAGACTAGTGCAAATTTATGCACCTAGGAAAGAATAACCCAAACTACAGTTACATGATGCAAGGTCCTACATTAGGGATCACCACCCAGGAAAATAATCTGGGCATCACCATGGATATACATTGAAACCCTCTGCCCTGTGTACAGTGGTGACCAAGAAAGTAAACAGAATGCTACGAATCAAAAGGAAAGGAACAGCGAATAAAAGCAAGGATATTACAGTTGTGGTCAACACTGGCACCCTTGTCTTTTAGGGATGTGGTGTAAAATATCTTGAGAAATAATTGGAAATATTCCAACTGTATACCATCATAATATTGTAATAGTATGTTCAAAGGTATTCAACAACAAAAAAAAATGATGTCTGTGCAACTTAAATATAGTAATTTCTGAGCAAAACAAAATATGACCTGCACAGGAGTAATGGCATCCTTCACTAATATTTGCTTGCACAACCCTTGCTAGTTATGGCAGCCTCCAAACATTTCTTGTAGCCTTCTGTAAGTTTCGTACATCTGTCTGCTGGTAGTTTCTCCCAGCTCATGAATGTTTCCAGGATTCCTTTTACCAGTGGCAGATTTCAGCTCTTTCCAAAGGTTCTCAGTTGGCGTGAGATCAGGATTCATTGCTGGTCAGTTTAAAACAATCCATTTGTTTCTTTCTGACCATTCTTTTGTACTTCTGGATGTGTGCTTTGGGTCATTATCCTGCTGGAGGACCTATGACCTTCAACCCAGACCTAGCTTTCTGACACTAGGTAGTACATTTCACTCCAAAATACCTTGGTAGTCCTCAGACTTCATGATTCCTTTAATATGTTCCAGCCCTCAAGTTCCTGGGGCAGCAAAACAGCCCCACAACATTATGGAACTTCCACCATATTTGACTGTAGGAAGGGTGTTTTCCTTATAAGGTTAATTTCTTCGCCTGTAAATGTATCACTGGCCTGCACTGATACAGCATCAGGGCGTATAGCAGCATTAGTTGGGAATATTTAGTGGCACTAACCATGCTTGTGTCGAATATCCCGTTCAGTGGCATCTGCACGGTTTACAGGTCAATAAACAGTGCAAATGCCTTTAGAATATCGGGCCCATATAGTCCAAAGCCATTCCACTGGTCACTGTTTTAGGAGATATGGGACATTAAGGGGCTGATAATGTTGACCACAACTGGATAATGCCTCTATCGCTCTAGGGTGTGACGGCATCTCAAATACTATGTACAATTCTGGTCACTATCTTAAAAAGGACGTAGCAGAATTAGAAAAAGTACAGAGAAGAGTGATCAGAGCGGGATGGAAGGATACTGCTATGAGGAAAGGCTCAAAAGGTCAGGGCTCTTCAGCTTGGAAAAGAGATAGCTGAGGGAAGATATGATAGAGGTCTACAGAATAATGTGTGGAGTGGAATGGGTAAACTCAGATCGGTTGTTTACTCCTTAGAAGAGGAGAAGGTTAGGGAACATGCAATGAAGCTGCAATGTAGCACCTTTAAAACTAATTGGAGGAAATATTTTTCACTCAACACAAAAACTCTGGAATTCATTGCAGGAGGATGTAGTAAAAGCTGTTAGTGTAGCTGGTTTTAAGAGAGAGATTTGACAAGTTCTTAAAAGGAAAAGTTTATAAACCATTATTAAAATGGACTGGGGAAATCCCCTGCTGTGATAAGCAGCGTGGAATTGGTCTACTTTTTGGGAACCTGACAAGTACTTGTGACCTGGATTGGCCACTGTTGTTAACAGGATATTTGACTGACCTTTGGTCTGACCCAGTATGGCATCTCTTATGATCTTAAATAATTCAGTTGACATATAAGAGGTAAATTTTATAAACCTGATAAAATTAGACCATGCCTAAAAGTATGTGCAGGGCAAATAGACACACATTTGTAAAGCAGACATGCTCAGAAGAGTTGCCGCAATTTTACATGATAAACATTTATCTCTCTTCTCGAGCAGAAGAAAATCTGCCCCAGGGACTCTCTCTCAGATATATATGTAAAGCGCTGTGTACAGCGTTATACAAATTATAAGTAGTAGTAAGATTTGTGCTAGTATTTTAAAAAGACAAATAGGCTAAAAACAGATGTCTTCTTGATCTCCAAAGCTTGGCATGCTGTTATTTATTTATTTACATTCTCTTATATACCGCGCTATTCTGCATCAGTGCGGTTTACATTGAACAAACTGAAATTACATTGAACAGGGCATTATAACTTGGAGATAACTATTTTACAGAGAACATGGGCTATGGAGGGTTAAGTGGCTTGCCCAAGACCACAAAGAGCACCTGTGGGACTAGAAACCCCAGTCCTTCCGGCCCAAGGTTGCTGTCCTCTAGTGGGATTTGAACCTCCGACCTTCCGGCCTGAAGTACCTTGCCCCAACCACTAGGCCACTCCTCCACTCCAAAATTTACCCTCACAAAAGCTTTTTTTCACTTTAGCTTTACTTCATAATTTTCTTCTCTCACGTTAAGACATGGTGAAACAGGGCAATCCATGGTACCTTCTGGATACATATTGACCCATGTTTATGGGTAGTGTAGCAGAATTCAACAGCTAAATTCACTTTTCTTTTACCAACGTAATGCAAAAGCTAGAGCGTCTGTTGCAAGAGTCAGCCCATCAGTCTAATCTTTCTGTATATGTTTCTTCAGGTGCATGATGTTGTTAGAACTGCCGAGTATGCAGAGTTGTGTTAGTTTGTCTGGGCATTATGTTTCCGTTCAGGACCCCTTGAAAAAGCACTAAGCGAAATGTTCAATCGACGTAGTGGTTGGCGTCAGGGTGCCAGATGCAGAGCTGGATATCTGGACGGGATTATGAGACTGCTTCAGTTAAGTTCAGTGGTGGCATGCTCTAGAGGAGGAGAGTGTTTTGGTTCTAAAAATTAATATCCGAAAATAAATTTGCAAATTATCTGTGTTTCTAAGAGGAGTTTTTTCTGGTAGTTGATGTGGTGGATGTAGGCATAGGTGTGTTTATATGCCCTAGACAAATCCTTATATTATGAGGCCTTTTTCTCCTCTTAATGCCTGTGAATGAGATGTTTTGAGATGATATCTGATATTTAGTTAAGCCTGTGATATAGCAGAGTGATTTTTTTATATTTTTTAACTCAACATACACAAAGGGATAAATACTGAAGAGACACTCGGGAGCAGCAAACCATAGGATACAGGGTATTGTCGTCATGTCCTTCCACCCTGGCCGGTGGCCGATAAGCAAGAGGGCTCGCCTTAATTGCCCCTCTGAATACTGTCCCCAATATGGCTGCCAGCATGGACTGCTGGGATATGTAGTTTCAGCTATTCTTTTGAGCAAGCAGTGTGACCACACGGTTTGTTTGACAAAAAACAGAGAGATTTTTCAGGGTTTCCCCCTCGCATCAAATTCGTTGCACTAAACACAGGTAAGGATAATTTCTCCCAAAGGCAAAGGATAAATTAACTCCCAACAGATTTAACTCAGACAGGAATTTCTTCTTCACAGTGTCAACTCTTAGCTTCCTTCTAGTAACTACCTTCTAAAGCTTTCACCAAATTTCTTTTCTTTCACAGCTTCCTTAGAAAAGAGGTTAACTGTTTTTAAACTTCCAGCAAGTTTCTTTTCCTTTACAGCATATAGAAACAGGCCACAATTGCTCTCAAACGTCTAGTAAGTTTCTTTCCCTTCTCAGTTCATAGAAACTAGCTTATAATTGCTTTAGACAAACCCTTCCTTCACATGGGCTTGAGCTTAGCACATGTTCAGTTCGTTTGCCTTGCAATAAGAACATTGCATTTCTTCAGTATCACTTTCACATGGGCTTTCACACAATTCTATTTCCATTTCATGAGTAGACTCACTAAAGCTATCTTCCTGTGGACGGGTATCATAGGATTTATGATTTACACCCCGTAGCAGCTCATCCAGCTTTAGCAGCAAGTGTTCTCTCTGCTCTGTAGCAACAGGCTTTAAAGACGGAGTTTCTCTCTCCCTTATCAACCTTTCAATATCTCTTACTGCTGAGTCATGGCAGTCACTGGCACACTTCTTATTTCTGTCTGAAGCTTGCTTTACAGCCCTCTGGCTAGCACAGCGTTTGGCACTTTTTCTTAGCTCTCTAACCACTTCTTCAGAAAGAGCTTTGCTAGGAACTTTAGGCAAGTTATTTTCTCTACCTCCAGGGCTCAACTGGCTTCCTGAGCTGTTTCCCCATTTGGGAATTGACTCCTCCAGCTTCCTTTCTCTGAGGTACCTTGAGACACTTTTCTGCCTTGATTCCAGGGCTCTCTGCTGCTCAGCTCCCAGCTGTTTCAGACTCTCTTGCTGCGTGCTTTCCTGCAAAGTCTGCCGTGTCTGCTGCTGCCTGCTTTGCTTCTCGCCTTCCTCTTCTCCCCCTTTCTCAAACACTGAAGCAGTTTTAAACGGGTGCTTCTTAGGCACCACGCCTTTCTCCCTGCACACGTGAGAGCTGTTAGGGCTCAACCTAGCTCTAACGTCATTAAGTGGGCGGGGCTTAGTACTAGCTGTAGTCTGCCTTGGAGGCTTGTGGTTACTATGGGAACTCTGTTGATCTCTGCTTTTAAAGGCACAGGTCTCACTTTCTTCCCATTCCATCCCTTCTATACAGCTTTCCTTACCACGGTATCTATGCCCCAGTACTCCAAAGAAATGGTAGAAGCCAGCAGTGGCAGCCACAGAAGCAGAGCCAGTCCTAGGGCTTCTGCCAACCTAGGCAGAAGCCACAACCGTACCGTTGCCCCCCTCCCCCAGCTGAGCCACACTACCACCAATTCCAGCAGTGGAGTCTAGGGGTGTTGCAGCTCAGCTCGGTGGCAAATCACATGCTTCAGCACACATTGCTTCCTGCTTCTGACCTGCTCCGGTGGGTGTTCAGAAGCAGCAGGCCATGTGTGCTGAAGCACATGACCTGCTGCCGAGCCTAGCAGTTACCCCCTGCCACTGAAATCAGCAGCAGCAGCAGGGGGGTGGCAGTGTGGCATGGCTCAACATGGGGGTGGGTGGGCAGCTCGATGCATAGGGGGAGTTGGCAGGCCATGGCGTGCTGCAGCACACGGCCAGCTGCCCACAGAGATCTGCCGCCCTAGGCAGCTGCCTAGTGGATGGGCCAGCCCTACACTAAAGCCTTGGGATGACATGAAACCAAGGCAACACCATCTGAAGAATAGAGTAGCTAGCAATATCCCCAGTGATTGAAACCACGGTATGGTAGGGAGCTCAGCCTCACCACCCAACGAATGGCAGAAGCAGCAGCCAGAGGAATAGGTCAGAGTTTGGATAGGAGAGAACAGAAGGTGGAGAGTGCAAAGGGGGAGAGGAAGTGCAGCATGCAAGAGAGAGAGGGGCAAAGGGAAGTCAAGAAGGGAAGAGATCAACATGGGGAGGAGAGGGAAAATGTGCCCCCTCCACCTTTCCCCCATGCATGCTCACACACGTCTACGTGCAGCCTCTGCATATACAGACACATATCCTACAAACACCCTACAGCTTCCCTATAGGCACAAGCACACACACTGCCACCTCACACCTATATCACCATTTGCACACTGTATACCCCGTTTACATTCAAGCCCCTTGCCATTCCACACGACACTTCCCCATGCCTCCTCCTATCAAGCCCCCACACAGGCATGTCTGAATAAGCAAGTGGAAGAGAAACCGCGCCATTGTTTTTTTCTCATACAAGGGAAAGGCTTAACAGTGCTCATGTACCTCTGTTACCCAAGAAGTCTGAGAACAAGTTTCCTGTCATTTTTACATGTAAAATGATCATGAATTAACATGCAGTGTCTTTCAAGCTAGTTTAAAACTGGTTTTGGAGTAAGATTAAGTGATAACTCTGCTATAAATCAGACAAGCAGATAAAAACAGAGGCATCCATATGCAAAAGTACAATAATCCATTTCCATGAATGCACTGTATTCTTTGTGACTGCTTGGAGGTATAGGTTTCCCATAATCAGTCATGTTTTAAAAAGGTCTGATTTGCTTTACAGCAGCAGTACTGTGGAATAAGAAAAAAAAAAAACACATAACTAGTTTTCCCAGAATTCTACTTGATGTCTGCACAAGTATATGAGTGAAAAATGCAAAGCTTACTAGTATTAGATCTGTGGCTTCCTTGTGTTTTGAAAATATTTGGATAGGTATTTACCCAGATGACACACCTGCCTTGCTGAAGCACTGAAAGAGCTTTGCAGCTGCAAAGGCAGTTCTGAAAGCCTTGGTTTTTAAGCCTGCGGATCTGTGCCTTGCCAAACTGTACATGGAGATGAATAGCTAAAGAGATTGAAGGTCTAGAGTTTGCCAAACAGAAAAACTAAAAACTGGAGTAGAATTAACCCTTGGGATGCCTTGAAAATGCAAGCTGAATTGTGTTAATTATGAGACCTCTGGACCCATCTACTTTTACGAAGCACATCATTTCCCAGTCAGTCATGTATACAGGCATAACAAATCAACTGTCTCAGAGCAAAAGGACATGCAGCCCAAGTAGGCCCCATAATGCACTGCAAGGATAGAAGCACAGTATGGCAACACTACGGAGCTTTGACAATGTTCCCATGGGACCTTCTAGCATTTTCATCTCTATACTGAATAAATAAAATAAGATGCAAAGTGTTCGTTGCCGCTTAGTGGTGTGCAAAATGCATGTATGAATATGCAGGTGCAATCCCCCCTCCCCCTATCATCTCTCCTCTAAGAATGCATATGGCTCCAACAAATCTAGGGCAGTCGGGACCTGCTGCTACACTCCATTCAAAGAGGGAAGTGGCACACCAAAGAATAGCAGTTGATAAGTATGATGTATTCTGGAAGCAAAGACATCAAGGTGATGACACAAAAAAAAAAAAAAAAAAGGAGGAAAAAAGGACAATGGGGGAAGGGGACAGTTGATAAGGGAGAGAAAGTGCCTTGGAGGGAAGGAGGAGAAGAAGAAAAGGGAGAGTATCCAAGTTGGGCTGATAGGTGGGGTGAATATAAAACAAACAAATACTCCACCCATCCCCCCTCCTAGCAACTGGCACAGGACATAAGCGCATCTCCTGCTGCTGGGGCTAAATCTTGCGATAAGCTGCAAAATCACGTTGGCCCCAGCAGCAGGAGATGATACATGTCCTCCTCTGGCTGCTGGGAAAAGGAGGGGGAGGGGTATTTGCCTAATTTTACTATGTGAAAATGTCAGGTGACTGCGTGGCAGACCGTTAAGAGTACAGTGGGCCTGATATTGAAAGGATTTATGCTCCTTAACTGGCCGCTTTGAAAATTTACTACAGCCGAGTGCCTAAATTTATACTCAGATTTCACTAAACTCCTAAAAATTTAGGAGCATAAGTAGTGTGTGGCAACAGGAGTAGATTTAGGGCAGGGAAAAAAGTGCTGAGCGTCAGTTTCAGCACTAGGCTTATAAATCTGGCTCATAAATCCTGGCAAATAAATGGCAGGCCTAAAGCTATAGGCATAAACTTAAGCTCTTGAATTAAGATACTTTTGAAACCTAAGGTTTTTCAGCTGAAAATGTATGGTTGAAAATAGGGCACAAATTTAGGAGCTCCTCCTCTTTTGAATAGTGAACCCAGCGTTGCCATACTCTACCTCCCCCTATTAGTTTTGAGGCTTTGCTGGAGCGGAAAGAACTTGAGCTAAATTTTGCTTGGGGACCTTGAATCTGATTTTATGCCGCTGATCTCCTACATCACAGCTAAACCGAAAGAACAGATTCTTAATATTCTCCTTGTTTTAAGAGCTTCCATCTATACAATTACTTGTCCGTTATCTGCAAAACCAAACTATTAATTTATTTAAACTTACAACCCACCTATCAGCCAATTCTAGGCAGATGACAGAAGCACATAAACAATAAAATTACAAACAGTTATAAAAAACCCAGCACATCAGCTATGAGCACAGAATGTCAAGCTGCAAAGCCAACATATTAACTGAGATTATACCCAGGTCATCAGGTTGATACAGTTATAGTGTTCCTCACTGCATGTATTTAAGTAGTACTCATTTCTGTGGCACTAACAGATATAAGCAGTGTTGCATGGACTTGTTCTGCCTTTCCTGGAGAAATTGGAATGTACAAGTCCATAGGCACAACAGATGCAACCCCACTTTCAGTAGCTTCCAGTTTGGTTTACAGAATGTAGATTATCAGAAAATGTGACAAACTTGCCCTCTATATTAGTCCTGACAGACTGAACATTGTATGAAAAGAACGTAAGGGTCTTTAATATCAGCCCCTATCCGGAGGGCCTCTGAAGGATTATCCAGGTAAAGGAGCTTAGCGAGATATTGTGCGGCATTATCTGGCTATCTTCACACGCTGACCTGGCATTACCCAGTTAGTGCCAAGAATGGTCCTTGGGCGGTACAGTGGCTATCCAGAAAAGTGCCAACCTTATCCGAATGGTGTTGATTTCAGCCAGCATTGAACCGGATAGCTTAGGCCACATGAAAAGCAAACAGACTGATATCTGGATAAGTTCAGGTTAAAAACGGACACTATCCAGATAAGGTCAGCACTTATCTGGATAGCACTGCTCAACCTGGATATTCAGCAGCAGCTACTATCCCCATACTGCCGCTAAGTATTCTGCCAATATTTAAGCACTGCAGCTGACTCATGGCATTCAAATATCGGCTCTTTTGATAAATTGGGCCCTTAAGGATTCTCTTTAAAATGTTATTGGGAAGTACATGTTATTGTTAAGTGCCATCGAGTCTGTATCTACTCCTGGTGACCCTCTGGATAGTTGACTTAAGTTTTGCTCTGTCTTCAGCCAAGCGGCTCATTGTTGATAGAGTGGTATCTGTAGCTGCTGTTATTATAATCAATCCATCTTATTGCTGACCTTTTGCAGTGACCTTCTACCTTCCCAACCATTATGTCTTTCTCCAATGTTCTCTCTCTTCGCATGATGTGTCCAAAGTATGAAAGTCAAAGTCTTCTCATCTGTGCTTCTAAGGAAAGCTTGGGTTTTATCTCCTCTAGTAGTGACTAGTTTGTTCTTCGGGTAGTCTATGATATACACAGTATTCGTCAACATCACAATTCAAAAGGCATCAATTTTCTTCCTGTATCTTTTTCACTGTCCAACTTTCACATCCATATGACATTATGGAAAATACCATAGCCTGGACAAGTTGAATCTTTCTATGGAGACAGACATTTCTGCTCTTGAGAATCTTGTCTAGGTCCTTCATAGTCATTCTACCAAGAGCAATATGTCTGATTTCTTGACTGCTAGTCCTGTCTTTACTGATGATTCAAGTTAAAGTTGTGAACTAACAATTTCAATTTCTTCTCCATCAGTAATTAACTTATTGATTTTGCCAGATGTCAGAATCTTTGTCTTCTGAACATTAGACCCATTTAAAGACATGTTCCTTGATCTTGAGAAGCAAATGTTTCAGACAGTCTTCACAATCAACTCAAAGATGGTACTGAAAACCATAAGTGTACCAAGGGACTGGTGTAGAGAGATAAAAGTAGAGATCAAGAGAGCCCTGAGGTACACCAACTCAGAGCAGGTTAGCAGTAGAGGAGCCACCAAAACATACACTAAAAGTACATACTTGCCATCATAACTCTGAAATGAGTGGAATTTATTCTCCCTACTACTAATCATTTGTATAGCACTACAAGGCGTACACAGCACTGTAGACAGACATATAAGAGCCAGTCCCTGCTTTATAGAGCTTACAGTCTAGTTAAGACAGACAACACAACAACTGGGGACTACGATCTATCTAGGTGGAATGGGGAGGAAAAACATAGGTGGTGAACAAGAAACTGAGGATCAGTAGCCAAAAACACCCTGGATTTGAAAAAGGCCAGAGATGGAATCTGATACCAACTTGGGTAGTTTATTCCAGGCATTAAGGAGCAGCAAAGTGGAAAAATCAAAGTGTGGAGTTGGAGTGGAAGCAAAGGGCAGAGATAGAAGGGATTTGCCAGCAGAGCAGCATTCCCAAGGAGGGATGTAGGGAGAGATAAGAGGAAAGATAAGGAGAAGCAGCAGAATGAATGTACTTATAGGTCAGTAGAAGAAATTTCAACTCAATGCGGAAACTAATAGGGAGCCAAATGAAGTGACTTGATAAGAGGGGTTACATAAGCATAATGACACTGGCAGATTAGCAGTGCAGCTGAGTTTTGAACAGATTAAAGTGAGATGAGATGATTCAAAGGGAGTCCAGCCAGGAGGGGGTTGCAATAGTCTAGATGGGAGATGACTAAAGAGTGAGTAAGAGTTTTAGTAGTATGTTCAGAAAGTGGCAAATTTTACTGATGTTATAGAGAAAGAAATGACAGGTTTTAGTTATCTGTTGGATGTGTGAAGAGGAGAGAAGTCAAAGATGACCCCAAGGTTGCGAGCCGAGGAAACTGGGAGGAGTAGAGTGCTATACAGAGAAACGGAAGAAGGGGGGAGGGGTTTAGGGCAATAGCTCAGTTTTGTCTATGTTCAGTTTCAGATGGTGGCAGGACATCCAGGCAGCAATGCCAGATAAATATTTCTCCTGGAGAGATTTCAGGTGCAGAGAGGTAATTATCAAGGTAAAGATGGTACTGAAAACCATGGGAGGAGATGAGTGCAACCAAGGAATTGGTGTAGAGAGAGAAAAGGACAGTTCAAAACAGAGCTCTGGGATACACCAACTGAGAGCAGGTTAGCAGTAGGAGGAGGATCCACCAGAACATACATTAAAAGTGCAGTGGGAGAGATAAGAAGACAACCAGGACAGAATAGAGCCCTTAAATCCAAGCAAGGACAGGTTATTGAGAAGGTGGTGATCAACAGTATCAAAAGCAGCAGAAATATCAAGAAGGATGAGAACCGAGTAAAGACAAGGGCAAAAATTATATATAGGACAAGTTTAGAAGTGCATGCTCTAAGCACTGCACAAAGGTGCGTTTAACTAAGCAAAGTATCAATGGGGGCATGCATGGGGGTAACTGGGTTAGCTGTGTAAGTGTCAAATGAAGGGTGGAAGTTATATAGAGTGGCGGAATAGTCTCATTATTAGAGCAGTGACCAGTGGGCTGAGAAGTCAGAAACAAGGTTCAAATTCCAATGACACTCCTTGTGGCCATGGGCAAGTCACTTAACCCTCCAATGTGTCAGGTATAAAATGAGCTAGATTTACTAAGGTGATTATCACATTAATGCATATTAATGCCGTTAATGCATGTCATCAGTAAAAAGGTCTTATTGCATAAAGTTGGCCTTAATGCAGGCCTTAACATATTTTCTTGAAATCAATGAGCCTACGAAAATACTTAGGAGCTGGCTGCCAAAACCTTATATCGCAGTTCCTTTTTATGGGCTTGATTTACTGTTTTCCCCATTTTCTATGGGAAAAGAAAGATTAATAAATCTGGCCCGTAACCTGCTATTATACAGTGCCAACAGAAGGCAATGGCCCTTCTCTTCCCTCTCTCAGCAGCATATTGGGGACACATTATTGCTGCACCTGAAACAACTTTTTAGCTTCACATATCACCATGGGCTAGTAACACAAGGCAAAAAGAACCTCACTGCCTCTGCCCAGCCATCAGTATCTCTCTCTCATAACCTCCCCCCGTGTTTCCCACAGTCTCTTTCCTTCTCATAATCCCACCATGTTTCTCACAGTCTCTCCCATGCTCCCATCCCCAAGGCTTCACTCAGTATCACACTCTCTCTCTCCTAACCTCCTCCCAAGGTTTCACCCAGTCTTTTTCCCTCTCCCGACACCCTCCAGGCTTCCCATAGTTTCCTTATGACTGTCTCCTACCAAGGTTTCCTCCAGTCAGTCATGTCCCCCCAGGCATCATCCAGTGTGTCTCTCCCATTTCCCCTCCCCATCCATTCCCCCTCTCTCCCACTGTAGCTGTATGCAACTCCTCTAACAGTGCAGTGCAAACTTCAACTGCTATGAGCTCTGTACAATTGAGCTCCGCTATGGAGGAAGCTGAGGTTTTCTTGTGGTTTCAAGGCTCGTGAGACCCCCTAAACGTCCTGCACTGTGGGGTTCAATAGTGTACAGAGCCAATCACAGTGAAGGAAGACGACACTGTGCTGTTTTTCAGCAGCTGGTGGGGGATGGGGACCCCGCTGGCTGCAGTTTTCTCACGGCCGCAGGGCTGTGCAGTTGGCATCTTTTGGGCAGCAGTTATCTTCCATGAGGCTGTGATTTTTGCCGTGGCTGTCCAGGGCTGTGATATTCGGCGAGCAGGCTGCAGCTTTCTGGAGCAGGAAATCCCAGGCACTAGGCCTAGGGTGTAATTTTTAGGCACCATGGCAAACTACTGCCTGGGATTTGTCAAGCCCTGCTTTCATGCATTTTAGTATGTGGCAGCACACTTTAGTAAATCTAGCTTTTAGACTAACACTCCAGGGACATGGAAATACATTGAGGTATGCTAGATATCTCACATTGAACAAAAATAAAAATGTGTACTTGATGGGTAGTATGTATATATGTGAGGCTAAGTGTGTCTGAGCACTAGAGGGGGAGATTGCATCAGCTTCTCTCTTCCTCTTTATTTTCTCTCACCTTATTCCTTTCCCTTCTCTTTCCTTCCATCCCCTTCCTCTCCTCTCACGCTGCCTTCCCCTATCTTTTCATTCCCTCTCACCTGCCAATACTCTGCATATCATATGCTTTTCTTTCTTCTGTGGATGAGAACCTCACCAAGCCCTTGTAGAGCCAATGCACAGCACAAGACGGGAGGACAAGAGAAGAGCCAGAAGAGCTTTGGCCTCAGCATGCAATAGGGGTGACATCAGAGGGAGGCCTTGAAAGACAGGCTAGAGTCTCAGAACATGCACAGCATCAGCAGAAGCTGAGCAAGTAGCTGGTAGGCAGTCACCCAAGCCCCCACAACTTCACTTGGACACTACTGGAAAGTATTGCATTCTGCTTACAGCTTTCCACTGTATCATGCAGAAGACTGGGATCAGGCAACAGGTGGCGGGGAAAGAGTGATCTGGGTAAAGATGAGGGGAGGGAGGAAGGAGAAATTAGGCCTTACCTGCTAATTGTCTTTCCTTGAGTTCTCTCTGGGCCAATCCAGGAACCAATCGGGGAGTCAATCTCCTCCAGCAGCTGAGGACTGAGTCACCAAGAGTCTTGCTGACAGCCCATCCAGCTCCCTCTGGTGTCTGAGACTCACTCAGTCTTCTATTGACAAAGCAGCTTGCCCTGACCTATACACCATTCAATCTTAAACTAAGTCTAAAACAAAACAAAAAACAAACAAAAACTCCTAAACCTTTGAACGACCCTCTATGATTTACTATCTTCCTGCTATCTCCTCTCTCTCATCTGTTTGTTTGGGTTTTTTTCTGTTCCAGAATGACCCCTACTTCCCCCTTCCCGTCCTCGGAAGGGTGATCCAAAGGCAGAGCCGCCCCGAAATACCCCGGATGCCAGCCTGATATTCTGCCTAGCCTGCCACTCTAGCTAACTCCTTCCCTTAGTGAACTCACTGACCAATCCTTGAACGAACGCCAGTGTCACTAGCCAACTTGATAAAAACTTCACAAATGAACTGGGTGGGCCCTGGACTGGCCTGGAGAGCACTCAAGGAAAGACAATTAGCAAGTAAAGCCTACTTTCTCCTTCCTCTTCATCTCTCCGGGCCAGTCCAGGAATCGTCAGAAAGTACCAGAGCAGTTCCTAAATCCGGGAGAGCCCCGCCACTATGGCTGAGGCTTTGGAAGCCACCTCCCCTTTACGTGGTCCTCCAAAAATGACAAACAACCTGTCCGTCTTATGAAATTACTCAGTCCTCTTAAGGTATCTACGGAGCACTCCTCCAAGATCCAGCCTTCGAAGTGAACGATCCTTTCCATCCCTTTCCAGATTTTGAAAGGTCGGAAGCAAAATTGGCTGATTCAAGTGAAAACCAGAAACCACCTTCGGCAGAAAGGAGGGAACCGGCCACAACATCACCTTTTCCGCCGAAAAAGCATAGTTACTCACCTGTAACAGGTGTTCTCCAGGGACAGCAGGAATCAGTCCTCACATATGGGTGATGTCAATGGAATCCCCAGGTGGAGCAAATCCCCAGCTTTCAAAGAAAGCCTTTGGGACTGCATCACGTATGCGTGGTCCCCTTCCAGCCCAAGGGTGCCATCTTGCTCAGTCAAATGACATAGCTAAAAAGACGGCAAAAGGATAAAAAAAAATCAAAGGACAGCAACTCCAGGGGAGGAGGGAGGGTCGTGAGGACCGATTCCTGCTCTCCCTGGAGAACACCCGTTACAAGTGAGTAACTACACTTTCTCCAGGAACAAGCAGGAAGTCAGTCCTCACATATGGGACTCCCTAGCTATATGCTACCGAGAACCCATAACTGAAAAATGGGCTCCCTAGAAGAGCCGCATCAGCCACGATAGGGGTTCAACCGAGAACGTAACACTCCGGTAGCCTGACACCAAAGGGTCAGGTAGGTGTTGCCTAAACCTCAGATTACGGAGTACAGCCTGGCTGAAAGCACTGTCCCATTGGGACTCCTTATCCAGGCAGTAATGGGCTGCAAAAGTCTGGCTTGAAGACCAGGTTGCGGCCCGGCAGATGTCTGCCAGCGGAACAGAGCAGAAGCGAGCCACTGATGCAGCCTTAGCCCTGACCCCGTGGGCCGTGACTCGACCCGGCAATGGGAGATTGCCTGGGCATACAGGGCAGCTGATGCAATCTGCCACCCAGGAGAACAACGTACACTTGGAGACAGGCATCCCCAGCTTACTGGGGTCATAAGAGACGAAGAGCTGAGGAGCTCTTCGATGCCCCCGCGTATGCTCCAAGTAGAAGGCCAATGCCCTCTTACAGTCCAGGGTATGCAGAACTGCTTCTGCCCGGCTGGCATGAGGCCTGGGAAAGAAGGTCGGAAGCACCACCTCCTGGTTGAGGTGAAAACAGGAGACCACTTTCGGCAGGAACTTGGGGTGTGTGCGAAGCACCACCCTGTTCCTATAGAACCGTTTGAACAGTCTATCGGACACCAGAGCTTGCAGCTCACTCAATCATCTAGCCAATGTGAGTGCCACCAAGAAAAGTGTTTTCCAAGAAAGGAAGCGAAGATGGCAAGTAGACATCAGCTTGAAGGGTGGGCAAGTAAGCTGCTGCAAGACCACATTCAGATCCCATTTGGACACCGGGGGGGGGGGGGGGCGAACCGGGGGTTTAAGCAGAAGCAGACCTCTCAGGAACCTGGACATCAAGGGGTGGACAGAGAGAGGTTGCCCTTCCACTGGAGAGCGGTGTGCTGATAAAGCACTAAGGTGAACTTGGACAGAGTTAGACTTAAGGCCTAAATCTGAAAGGTGAAGCAGGTACTGCAGCACCACAGCCACCTGGCAGGAGAATGGGTTCTCGCTCTGCTGAGTACACCATACCTCAAACCTAAGCCACTTAAATGCATAGGTTTTCCTAGTCGATTGTCTTCTAGAGGCCAGCAGCACATCCTCTACCTTTTTTGGGAGGAGAAGTGGTGCAAGGACTATCCTTTCAGCAGCCATGCCATCAGGCTGAGGGACCTGAGGTTGGGATGAAGAAGTGAGCCCCGTCCTGCGACAGGAGATTGGGCGGAAATCCCAGAGGAATTGGAGTCTCTTCCGCCAGTTGCAGGAGGAGAGGAAACCAAGGCTGTCTCGGCCACTTGGGGGCCACCAGGATGACCGAGGCATTGTCTTGAAGGATCTTGAATAAGGTCAGAGTCACCAGAGATGTGGGAGGAAACGCATATAGGAAGCCCACCGACCAGGGTATTAGGAAAGCATCTGCAGCTACCCTGTGTGGGTGCGGCTGTCTGGAACATAAACGGGGCAACTGGTGATTGAGGGCTCGCAAACAAATCTACGGATGGTCGCCCCCAGCACTGGAAGAGTTGCTGGGCTACATTGGGATCCAGTTGCCACTCGTGCGGCTGGAGAATTCTGCTTAGCTTGTCTGCTAGGAAGCTAAGCAGACAAGTAAACCACCTTGAGGAACATAGGTCCAGGGTTTCCTGACACAGGATACGAGAGCCTGTGCCCCCTTGTTTGTTCACATAGAACATCGCTACTTGGTTGTCTGTCTGAATCAAGAGAGATTGATGAGCCAGGGTTTGGCAGAAGATCCGAAGAGCCAGGCGGAACACTCGAAGCTCTAGGAGATTGATTTGTTGTCTGCTCTCCCATTGAGACCACACACCTTGAGTGCAGACCTGTTGGCAATGCGCACCCCATCCCAGCAGGGATGCATCCATATGCAGGTCTCAAGACTAATCGGCACCAGTTTCCAGTGTTGTAATAACACTTCACTTTTGTAGAATGTTCTTCTGAATTTTGTGGGATAAGCCCCTGACAAAACTCGAAAGAGTGAAACGCAAAGAGGTGCCAATAAGAGGCATTGGGAACAAGAATCGTTAAGATAAAAATATGTATTTCAAAAATGTGCTTAAGAAGAACTATAATTTTCATTTGCATTGGATGGGTCATTGATGCAAGCGGGCACTGAAAGTTTTGATAAGACTGAAATCAGGAAACTGGTGCCGATTAGTCTTGAGACCTCCCTTGCAATTTAAGAGATTTATATTTTGAAGTGAATTGATGTTATAGAATCATCGCGATAAGAAGTACTTATTGACACAAAATAGTTTTTGGTTATTCATAGAGCGGATCGCTATTTAATTGTGACAGGATATCCACAATGACTATAGGTAAACTATAGTTGCATACAAGAATGATACTATATGCAAATCTGTCTTATGCATATTCATTGCGACAACCTGACTGGTTGGGTGTATCCCGAGGACTGGGTTGTGAAGCTCCGATTTATATTCATATTTCATGAATGTTGTGTTCTAAACCAGGACATACTGCAACTAGCTGCCTATATTTGCAATGAAACTCTGCCTCAAAGATCTTATAGTGTAAGTAAGTAATGCTCAGTAGTAAGTACCTGAGAGATAACAAGAGATACATATTGTTACTGTGGTTAATTTATTAAAAGTAGAACTTTAACTCATATCTCCTGATTCTCATCCTACTATTTTATGTTTACCAAGTGGGCCTTTCACTAATGTTCTGGCAACAAGGAGCATATTCCATGTGTTTGTATTTTTGCACAGAAGTATGATAAATGCAGTAGTCATACTCTGTCAGGGGCATGCCCAGCATGTTCCAAGCAGTCACTACACAGACATGTACCATAATGCAGGGCAGTAACATTCAGTTAACGTGGGTACACCAAATGCCACCCACTGAAGTTGCATTAGGTGTATCTGCACTAATTTACACCTGGAGGAATTCTGCGTAACTGTGCAATGCAAAATTTGAGCAGAATTCTCCACCTGTGCAGAATTCTGCACAGGCATCGGCGACTTACAATCCCTCTCCTCCTCACAGAGATCGTGAAGAAATGACGGCTGCCTGCACATCCGGCTGTGTCCTCCTGCCATCCTTGGCCCCACTATTCATTGAAATCAGACGGCTGTCTGGAAGCTCATGCAGTTCCAATGAGCAGTTTGGACCTGTGACAGAGGAGAAGGCTGGGGCGTGATTGCAGCTGCTCACAGACATGGCCCAATGTGCAGCCACGACCTGATGTGCAGCCGTTTACAGTAGCCTTTTGCCAGGTGATCGAGGTAAACAGGGCAGATCTGGACTTCCATCTGAAACAGGTACGTAGGGCCTTAGACTCAGCATATTGTGATCTGTGTGCAGGAGTCTGAGGTGAAGGAACAGATTGTTGCAAAAAATAAGAGTGCTGGGGAGCTGGAGTAGCAGGACTCGAGAGTACATTTTTTGTGAAACTGGCAGCTAGCACACTGTAGCAGCAGCGTAAGCTGCACTGTGCTCCAACACACTTGAAGCAGGAGGGGTAGTAGAATGTAGGTGGCTAATATAAGTGAGGGCGATGGTGTGAACGATAGGGGGGTCAAAGAAAATTGTTATGGCACAAACTATGGAGAACATGCAGCATGACTGTTAGTATGTAGGAAACGTGTGAGTAATGTCATAGATTTGGGAATATACTATTTTAAAAAGGGGTATCGGTGGGGAGGTGGGGTCACTGGGTGGAAAGTTATCAGGTCAGCAAGCTGTGGTAGTTATGGGGGGGGGGGGGTTGGGGGAAGGATGAACCAGACCTGACCTTTAGCTGTTACATGAATGGTTGGATGATGATTTTTTGCTCTCTCATTCCATACTCTCTACTTTTCAACCTCTCAGATCAGTTAAGGCACATTTTAGTGTGCAGTAACCGTCATGCCAGCATACTGCGGACCCAGCAGTTACTGCGCACTAAAACACACGTTACCTACACATCACACTTGTCACTGCCTCTTCCTGTAATAGTGTACCAGCCAAACGATCATTACCTCTTTACCAGAAAGGGAATTATATGCCATCAAAGGAGGATGTCCTAGTGCTAAGTGAAAGGGAAGGCTGAGAGAGTTTGTTTTATGTTATTGGTAATTTCACAACCTACATACTATTTATGCTTTCTTGCAGTTAACTTCGAGTGTAGCCAAGTCATCCTTTCATTCATGCCAGCCTACCTGCCACAGGTGCCTGTCACTGGGAGTTTGAAAAACAGCTGTACCACTGTTTCATGGAAGACTACTGTTGTCCCACTTTTGTAACTCTACCATTCTAGATAGGTGGCCACACATTACTAAACCTACACCAAGCATTCCTTTTCTTTATCCTACCCGTTCCTTTCCCAGAACGAATTCCAAAGAAAACCTTAAATAAGATAGAGGACCTGCTCTCAGTTTCATCTCTCCTTATGCATACTTCCAGAACTTTTTCCTTATTTTCTCCACTTTCCCTCTAAGAAAAACTAACATAAAAGGTACCGTTGTCTTAATTAAATCCATTACCCTAACGCACAGAAATACAGTATTATGAACCTCCCTACTCCTTCTGGGAAGCTGGATGTATTTCAGTCTAAGAATATGCTAGGATACAGTGGAACTTCGAGACAGCTTCTTCTGAGAAGCTTACCGACAGCAAGGAGGAATCAAGAGAGTGTTCAGAGCCTGAAGCTCTGCCATCCCGTTTTTGCAGTAAGATCCTGAAATGGGAATTCTAAGCAGGAGGCATCTAAGTCTTGGCATACTTGGAGGTACAAATCAGCAGGTTCTCGGGGGAACAAGGGACGCAGCCCCAGAATTTTGGCTTCTTTATGCCAAGGGCAAATCTCTTTATTTCCCTGGATTAGGGCAACGGATGTAATTAAGACAAACCAGCTTACTTTGATCTCATCTAGAGTGGAAGGAAGTGATAAGTCTCTTCATAAGGTGAAAAAGCAAAAATGGTCAAAATGGATGACTGAAGAAACTCTGAAAATTGTCCAGAAACACACAGAAGCTAAAGCCAGAGGAGAAAGAGGCAAACGCAGAACTCAGATTTCCAACGTGCAGCAAGACAGGACATGGAAAAGTACTACAATGGCACATGCAAGGAAATAGAATCAGAAGCTATTAGAGGAAGAACAAGATATGCTTTCCTAAAGTTGCAAGAGTTAAAGAAAATATTCCAGCCTCAAACTGGAATGTTACAAGATGCTCAAGGGTCCATGTTGAATGATACTGAAAAGATCAAGAAAAAGGTAGAAAGAATATTACAGAGTTATATGATAAAAGATCAAGTGACCAACAGCCGTTTCAACCTGTACCTTGAGATCAGGAAGCACTGGTGATGAAAAAAGAAGTTGAAGCAGCATTGAAAGCCTTATCAAAGAACAAAGCACCAGGCATTGATGGCATTCCCATTGAGCTATTACAGCAATCAGATGAAGCAGTCACCATACTTACAAGGCTCTGCCAGGAAATTTGGAAGATAAAATTCATAGCCAACTGACTGGAAAAGATCTGTGTTTATGCAAATACTGAAGAAAGATGACCCGACTGACTGTGAAACTTATTGCACAAATCGCTCTGATCTCACATAACAGCAAGATTCTACTCAAGATCATTCAACAGCAACTACAACATACCTGGAACGAGAACTGCCTGAAGTGCAAGCAGGGTTCAGGAAAGAGAGAGGAACGAGAGACATCATGGATGCAAGATGCATCCTTGAAAAGACAAAAGAATACCAAAAGGATATCTATGTGTGTTTTATTGACTACAGCAAGGCTTTTGACCGAGAAACTCTGAGCCACATTAAGAAGCATGGGTATACCAGAACACCTGATCGTTCTCTTGCACAGTCTACACTGATCAAGCAGCAACAGTTCAAACAGAACTAGGAGAAACAGAATGGTTTAAAAATCAGCAAAGGTGCACAACAAGGCTGAATACTTTCCCCCTACCTCTAATTTATATGCAAAACAAAGGTGAAATTAGACTTACCTGCTAATTGTTGTTCCTGGAGTAGACCCAGTCTGGTCCCGGACCTCTGAGTTGTCAACCTTAATCAGCAGCTTGGAGACTGAGGAACCACCTTCTTTTCATGATGTCACTCCTATATAACTCTGGCATCCGCCTCCCTCCATCAGTACCCTAATGACAAAGCAGACTCACCAGAGCAACAAATAAGTTAAGACCTCACTTACAAACCGCAAGGTCTAACCCCCCAGCACTGAAACATGAAAAGTAATTAACTCACGAACTGTGAACACTGAGGGTGCCCAGACTAACCTCTCACCTGTCCGACCACCCCCTTAAAGATGACATCGAAACGTCTCTTCTTACCTGTCAGAGAAAAAACAGAAGACTGTGCTGCAAGCCCCCCCTGCAACACCGGGTGGGATGCGGGACCAGACTGGGTCTACTCCAGGAACAACAATTAGCAGGTAAGTCTAATTTCACCTTCCTGTTCGTAGCCCCAGTCTGGTCCCGGACCTCTGAGTAAGTACCAGAGCAGTAGATCTAACGGGAGGGCCCAGCCGCAACCGCTTGCAGCACCGCCGCCCCGAACCTAGCATCCTGCGTGGACTGAACGTCCAATCGGTAATGTCTAATAAAGGGAGACAAAGAAGACCACGTGGCCGCCCTGCAAATCTCCGCTGGCGGCACAGCATGTAGCTCCGCCCAGGACGTAGCCTGGGCCCTGGTGGAATGGGCCCTCAGCCCCTCCGGCACCGATCTCCCCTTCAGCAAGTAGGCCGACGAAATCGCCTCCCGGATCCACCGGGCGATGGAGGCCTTGGAAGCCGCCTCTCCTCGGCGAGGACCCGCGAACAGGATAAACCACCTCTCCGAGCGGCGAAACCCCGTCGTACGCCGAAAATACCTCTTCAAGGCCCTATGGACATCTAGCGTCCTCGAAGCGGGACCCGATGTGTCCGACCGGAACACCGGTAAGGAAATCTCCTGATTCAAATGGAACGCCGACACGACCTTGGGTAAGAAAGCCGGCACAGGCCGCAAGACCACCTTGGACTCGAAAAAAGACAAGAATGGCTCCTTACAGGACAACGCCTGCAACTCCGAGATGCGCCTGGCCGAACAAATAGCCACCAGGAACACTACCTTCAATGTGAGATCCTTCAAGGAAGCCGCGCTCAAAGGCTCGAAGGGCTCCCGCTCCAGTGCCGACAGCACGAGCGGGAGATGCCACTGCGGTACCGGCTGCCTTCTGGGCGGTCGAATTAATGCCACCGCGCGCAAAAACCGCTTGACATCCCGATGTTCTCCAAGGGATCTACCGGCCACCCTTCCGCGGTAGCACGACAGGGCCGCGACCTGCACCCGAAGCGAAGCCGCCGCCAGACCCTTGTCAAAACCGCCCTGCAGAAAGTCCAAAATCTGAGATAGAGACGCCTTGAGCGCCACCAAGTGCCGCTCGCTGCACCACACCTCAAAAACTCTCCAGACCCGAACATACGCCAAAGACGTGGACCTCTTACGAGCTTTCAACAGGGTGGAAACCACCGCCGGTGAATAGACCCTAGTTCTCAGCCGAGCCCTTTCAATAGCCAAGCCGTAAGCGAGAACCGATCCACATGAGGCATGAATAGAGGCCCCTGCGCTAGCAGGTCCGGGCGTGCTGGAAGCCGCCACGGCCGTGCGACCAGAAGCCTCCGCAGGTCCGCATACCAAGGGCGGCGCGGCCAGTCCAGAGCTATCAGGATCACCATCCCCCCAAAGCTCTCCACCCGCTGGAGCACCCGTCCAATGAGCACCCACGGCGGAAAGACGTACAACAGCTGGCCCTCCGGCCAGGGCTGAATCAGCGCATCGAGACCCTCGGACATCCGCTCTCGTCGCCTGCTGAAGAAGCGGCTGGCTTTCGCCGAGCTGAAAGTGGCCATCAGGTCCATCGCCGGGGTGCCCCACCGCCGCGTGATCATCGCGAACACCTCCGGGTGGAGGACCCACTCTCCTGGATCCACCCGCACGCGACTGAGAAAGTCTGCCTCCACGTTGTCCACTCCTGCCACGTGCGCCACCACCGCCAGAAGATGCCGCTCGGCCCACTCGAATAGAGTCTCGGCCTCTGCCTCGAAAGCCGCACTGCTGGTCCCGCCTTGGCGATTGATATAAGCCACGGCCGTGGCGTTGTCGGAGAATACTCTTACCGCCGATCTGTCGAGGATCGGCTGAAAACGTTCCAACGCCAGGGACACCGCACGCAATTCCAGGCATTGATCGATCACGAGCGCTCCTGGGGGTCCCACTGTCCCTGAGCGAATTGGCCCCGACAGTGACCCCCCAACCCAGGAGGCTGGCATCTGTCGTCAACGCTATCCACTCGGGCACCGCCAGGGGCCTCCCCTTCTGCAAGGAGCGGGGATCCAACCACCAGCGCAGCCCCGCCCGCGTCTCGTCCGGGCAGGTGAGTCTTTGAGACAGGGGGTCTCGCTGGTGCGACCAGCGCCTGAGCAGCGCCCTCTGCAAGGACCGCATGTGGGCCCTCGCCCACGGGACCAGTTCGAGGGTTGCCGCCATGGTGCCCAGCAGTTGAAGATATTGCCACGCCGTGGACTCCTGTCTCTTCAAGAACTGCCGTACCAACACCCACAACTTCTGCGCTATCTGCCGAGGAAGGAACACCTGTCCGGTTCCCGTGTCGAAGCGCGCTCCTAGGTATTCCATGTCTTGGGAGGGGACCAACTGGCTCTTCGCCCTGTTGACCACCCAGCCGAGGCTTTCCAGGAACCCGACTACCCAGGACGTGGCCAGCACGCTCTCGTCCCTCGACTTTGCCCTGATCAACCAGTCGTCCAGATACGGGTGCACCAGGACGCCTTCCTTGCGCAGAGCCGCCGCCACCACTACCATCACCTTCGTGAAGGTGCGCGGAGCCGTCGCTAGCCCGAACGGTAGCGCTCTGAATTGGAAATGACCGAAAGGCACCGCAAAGCGGAGAAACCGGTGATGCTCCTGCCGAATGGGAATGTGAAGATAGGCCTCGGACAGATCCAGAGCGGTGAGAAACTCGCCCGGCCGGACCGCTGCAATCACGGACCGGAGAGTTTCCATGCGGAAGTGAGTCACCCGAAGGCACCGATTTACCCCTTTGAGGTCCAGGATAGGCCGGAACCCTCCGCCCTTCTTTGTGACCACGAAATAGATGGAGTATCGACCGCAACTGTGTTGGTCTGGCGGCACCGGCTCGATCGCCCGGAGGTCCAGCAGCCTTTGCACGGCCTCCCGCACCGCCGCGCACTTGCTGAGTGCCTTGCAGGGGGACCGCACGAAGGCCTCGCGCACTGGTCGCTGTAGCTCCAGCGCGTATCCGTCTCTGATGACCTCCAGCACCCACTGATCCGAAGTCATGTGGACCCAGGCGCCATAGAACTCCCGCAGCCTGCCTCCTACGGGAACCAGCGGCTCCTGGGTCCGCCGTATCTCATTGCGCCTTGCGCAGGGCCGAGGCGGAGGAGGAGGAGGTCGAGGCCCCCCCCCCCCAAAACCTCTGCCGGCTCCCCTGAAACCTGCCCCGCTGACCGGTAGTGAACCGTGGGAAGCGAGAGCGTCGAAAGTCCCGCTGTTGAGATCTGCTGGCCGCGGCACCACGGCCTTGCTTGGGCTTGTCCTCCGGCAGCTTACCCCCCCTTAGACTCGCCCAGGTCCTTGACCAACTTCTCTAGATCCTCTCCAAACAGGAGGCGTCCCTTGAACGGGAGCTTACTCAGCCTGGCCTTCGAAGAAGAATCCGCCACCCAGGAACGGAGCCACAGGTACCGGCGGGCAGCGACCGCTGACGCCATACTGCTGGATAGACCCCGCATGAGGTCATAGTGCAGATCAGATAAATAGGCCGCCCCCGACTCCAGGCAGGCCGCCTCCACAGCTTTGCCCTCCACCTGCGCCGGTCGCACTTGTTGAGACCAGCGAAGGCAGGCCCTGGCTACCCAGGCCCCACAAATAGCAGCCTGGAGAGACAGAGCATTAGTGTCAAACACCTGACGCAGAAGACACCTGACGCAGAAGGGCATCCAGCTTCCTGTCCTGGGCATCCCTGAGGGCCGCGCCACCTTCCACTGGGATGGTGGTCTTCTTGATCACAGCCGCCACCGCAGCATCCACCTTGGGGGGCGTGAAGATCTCCCGATCCACCAGAGGATATAACCGTCCCAGCATCCGCGACCCCCTCAGGGCCGCCCCCGGGACGTTCCACTCTTCCTGAATCAGCTCTTGGAAGACCCGATGGACCGGGAAGGCTCGCTGAGACTTACGGAAGACTTGCAACAAAGGGTCCTCCAGAGACTCGTCCTCTGACGGCCCCTGCGCTGGCATATTTAAGGCGCTCAGCGTCTCAGTGATCAGGGCCGGCAGTTCCTCCCTCCGGAAGACTCTGACCACCCTGGCCTGCTCCTCCTTGTCGTCGAGCTCCCCTTCTTCCAAGTCTTCCTCAGGAAGCCCAGCCTCGCCTTCCTCCTCCGACAGGCGCCCCTCCGAGGCCAGGGAGGGCTCCACCGACTCCGCATCCAATCGCAGCCTCTTGCTGCCGGGTTGGTCCTCTGCGGGGGGAGCCGGAGAGCCACGCTTGGCGCGGACCCCCTCCGAAGACTCTGAAAGTGGGAGAGGCAGGCCACCCACTGCTTGCCGCAGCAGGGCCACAAACTCAGTGGAAAAAATGGACTCAAGTCCGCTCGCCCAGGGTACCTGGGGCACTTGTCCCGTCGCGGTGGTCGATGGCCCCGCCATCGGCTCCGCCCGGGAGGAGCCTGAAGGAGAGCCATCCGAAGGCCCCACCTCCGACCCCGGCAGCTCCCCCACGCTCACCCCGGGAGGGTCCAGAGTTGCTGCCTCCTTAGTGCAACTTTTGCACACCCTGGAGTCCAACAGGGAGGATCTCTTAGCCCCACAAATCATGCAGTGGGTCTTGGGCGACATATTTCTATAGTGCTTCGCTGAACCGGTGCAGGGCTCTGCACAAGCAATGCCCTCCCAATCCCCAAGGGAACCAGCCCCTCAGGAGAAGATGAGTCCGCTACACCTAGCTGTGCGGTGGGGTCCAAGGCACAGGCAAACTTCCGCTGCCTCCGTCTATACCAGGAAAGGCACTGACATGTTCTATTGTTTGGGGTTTTTTTTGGTTTTTTTTCAAGCACCTCAAGAAAATTAAAACAGCCCAGCCGGCTCCCCGGGGCCACCCGCACAACTGCACAGAGGCCTAGCCGACCGGAAAGGGCCGGGAAAAAACGCGGGAGCCAAAGGATCACTCCCGCGCGAGTGCCACGTGGCCAGGCCTGCACAGCCGCAAGGCGCACCCACGCCGCGGTGAAGATAAGAAGCGGCCGCTGAAATCGCGTTCCCCCCCGCTTGCCTTACCTGAGCTGCCAACACAGCGAAGTAGAAGCGGAGAGCGTCACAGACAGGTCCGTCCTGCAAATTTCGAGTGGCAGACCGGCTCCAGCTTCCCCCCTTGCTGTCCAGCCAGAGGCACGCTCACAGGCAGATCCTCTGTTTGGCGCGTGGCTGGACGCAAATCACTCTCTCTGCCGGCTCAGCTCCCCTGCCCCAAACCGGGGGCAAGCCGACCCCTCCGACTCCGCCGAGCACCGGAAGACTGACAGAGGGAGAGAAAAGCCTAAGGCACCGGCAGGCACAGGCCCTATACCTTAAAGGTACAGAACACCTTTCTTTCTTTTTTATTTTATTTTATTTTATTTTTTATTTTTTTTTTTGCAATCAATAAGTTGTAGCCCTAAACCAAAAATCCGAGCTAATCCCTACACTCAAACTAAGGCTTAGTTGTTCCTCCAGTGAGCCCGGACCCCCGGGCTCAACCTAGTCAGCTGCTTGGAGACTGAGGTAACTGTTGGAGGGAGGCAGATGCCAGAGTTATATAGGAGTGACATCATGAAAAGAAGGTGGTTCCTCAGTCTCCAAGCTGCTGATTAAGGTTGACAACTCAGAGGTCCGGGACCAGACTGGGGCTACGAACAGGAATCAGAGAAGCAGGACTGTACGAAGACAGAGGTGTGAAGATTGTGTCTTCCACCACAACCGTCACTATGCTGATACCACATTACTGGCTGAAAGTGAAGATGATTTGAAATATTTGCTTCTCAAGATAAAGGAATATAGTCTTGAAATGATCCTGACAACTGGCAAAATGAATAAGTTCATCATTGATGGAGAAGAAATTGAAATAGTTGACAACTTTAATCTACTTGGATCAAATATCAAAGAAGCAAAAAGCAGTCAAGAAATCCGATGACTCACTGCTCTTGGCAGAATAGCTATGAAGGACCTATAAAAGATGCTCAGGAGCAGAGAAGTCTCTCTCCATAAAAAGATTTGACTTGTTCAAGCCATGGTATTTTCAATAACATCATATGGATGTG
This sequence comes from Ichthyophis bannanicus, assembly GCA_033557465.1. Taxonomy (NCBI): domain Eukaryota; kingdom Metazoa; phylum Chordata; class Amphibia; order Gymnophiona; family Ichthyophiidae; genus Ichthyophis; species Ichthyophis bannanicus. The sequence goes on from CM066037.1 coordinate 409,296,892, forward strand.
AAAGCTGGACAGTGAAAAAAAGAAGACAGGAAGAAAATTGATGCCTTTGAATTATGGTGCTGGCGACGAATACTGTGTATACCATGGACTGCCCGAAGAACAAACCAGTCAGTACTAGAGAAGATCAAACCTAAGCTTTCTTTAAAAGCTCAGATGACAAGACTTCGACTTTCATACTTTGGACACATCATGCAAAGAGAGTGATCATTAGAGAAAGACATCATGCTTGGCAAGATAGGTCAATGCAAGAGGAAGGCCAGCAGCGAGATGGATTGATACAATAATGGCAGCTACAGGTGCCAGCCTGTGAACCATGAGCCGCTTGACTGAAGACCAAACACAATTTAGGACAACTATCCAGAGGGTCGCCATGAGTCAACATCAACTTGACGGCACATAACATAGTGGGTAAATGGGGAAAATAAGGGGAGATTCTGGAAGAAGTAAAGCAGAGTAGTTCATCTACCTTTTTTAGGTGTCTATGTGACTTGCTGTTGAATTTGCAGTAGTATTATAAAGTCACAGATAACCATGGAGTGGACAAGTAGCCTACTGATTAGCTAGATAGGCTGAGAGCTACAGAGGCAATGTTTGAATCCCACAGTCTCTCCTTGTGATCTTGGGCAAGTCAAACTCAGAGGACAGGAAAGTACCGGAATTTAACTTGCCTCGAACTAAACCTGAAAAGGTGTGAACAAAATGCCAAAGCTAGGATTTTGAGTTATGAATTGAGAACATTTCTTAACTTGATCTTTTGGTTGATACTGATCGTTGCTGAATACAGGAACTTACTGCTTTGCTACCTGACCTAATCATAGATATGATTTCATAATGGCCATGGCCACTGCCAAAATAGGATTAAATAGCTTGCTAAAACACAATATAAAATGGTGACCAGATAGCACAATTCTGGATACAATCTTTTCTGACCTAAAAGTAAAAGATCTCTCTGTGGTAATCAAGGTTCAATTCAGAACTCTCACGAAGACAGTACCTTAGTTTGGGGGCACTGGAAGAAAGGGGAAGTCTGTTGAGCAGAATATTGTATTTCTGCTCTCTTGTAAATATATGTACAAGCATTCTAACGCAACAATAAATGAAAACTAGTTCAGTGTGTGGAGTGCTTTTGTATAAAAACTCTGGGCTGGGAAACAAAGAAGCCAGAGTTCAAATCCCACCAACACGTCTCTTGATACTGGGAAAGTCACTTAAACCTCCATTGCCTCAAGTACAGACTGAGGGCCTTTTTATTAAGTACTGCTAACCATTTAATGTACGTTGTAGCTGGACACGGTGAACTCTTAATGTGCAGGCATCTCCAGCTACGCACATTAACTGGCACTCTTATGCTAATGTGGAGTGTGGGCATGGAGAGCACATCAACCCATAAATGCAGTTAAAGTGGCAATTAGCATGGGTATACCTAAAGATACCTCTATGGTGTTGGGTGCATCCATGTTAAGTGTGCCATTTGTTTGATATTTTGAGTACTGCCCCCCCCCCCCCCCCGACAACTAAAGCAGAGGCTTTCCTCTTAACATGTGCTGGTAACACACATTAAGTGTAAAAACCTAAGAGGGCTTTAGTAAAAAGGGCCCCTTACATTGTCAGCCCTGCAAGAACAGAAGTTACCTTCTGTGCCTGCCTGGAGTGGAGCAGTAACCTTGTGGTTAGAGCAACAGCCAAAAGATCTGGGTTGAAGACCCATTGGCACTCCTTGTGGCCTTGGGCAATTCACTTTATTCTCCACTGCCTTGGAAGAAAAGGCATGGCAATTTGCCAAGAAAAACCAGGGCTGCTGGGTCACCAAGAGTCAGCATTGACATGAATGCCCTTAAAAACAAACAAACAGTCTTGAATGTAATGTGCCTTAAAATATCACCTAAAAAGATGTGAGTTAAGTCCAGTCCACCTATCGTTGAGAATCCCTTTCAAATAGCTACAAGAAGCTTAAATGGGACTCACGACCCCTCCAACCGTGTAACCAAAAAAGGATTAACTATAGTATTATTCAATCCCGCTGATGCATTTGCAAAACAAAACAGAAAACCTGCTGACATTACACAACCAAAACGAAAGAGCATCAGAAATAATCTCTGCTGACTGTAAAAAAAAACCCCAAACAAATAAAAATCCCAGTAACTTGGGGCTGTTCCAGGCACCCTTCCAGCAGAAGCATTGCAGTGATCCATGCAGTCTTAAAGAGAGATGCTGAACTGGCAGAACCATGAGAGCAACCATGGAACAAATCTGTTTTCAATGTAGTAGGAAAAGAAAAGTCTCTCTGTATAGTCAGTGGGTTGGAGCAAAGGCAGAGGCTTCTCTCTCCCAAGCACAAAAGAGATAAGCTGTAAATCTCTTGCTACTCATGTAACTGTTTTTACCCTGAAACAACCAGCAAAATAAAGACGCATGCCTTAGGCTATGGGGGTAAAAGGTTTCACCCACTTCAGAGGAACAGATTCTGATATAACGTAAGTGGAAAATGTTTCATATTATCAATTTGTCATCTGCCAAATAGTCTATGTAACATCAAAATAAGGCTAGGGGTGACATTCAAAACAATACGGCTAGCAGACCTGCCAACCGTATTAATCGCAGTAAGTGGGATATTCAACAGTACATAGCCATTGTGTGCTGTTGAATATCCCCTCCTAACCCCGCAGCATTGGGGCGTTTCAGGACATTCTGGGAGCAGTGCTCAAGATAGCCAGTGGCTAAATATCGCCGCTAACTAGTTATCTTAACCCAGTTAAAGTTAGGCACTTTAAAAGTTGTCCCAACTTTGGCTAGTTTAGCTAAATTGAGTAGTGGCTGAATATCACCATTACCCAGTTAGCTAAAAACTATCTTGGCAGACTGGATATTTAATGCCGGAGGCCAGATAGACCCAGATATTCACTGACAGGGTCATAAGTGGCAGAGGCCAGCCACTTTAAATGCACTGACCACCACCGCTGAATAACGGCCCCTAAATAAATTTCTGGAAAAAAGGGAACTACATAGTAACATAAATAGGCTTTAGGGAACGGTACTAGACCCAAGGACCTTTTCTAATTGCCATATTAAGGGTACTTTTTTGAAGTATTTTTACGTGTTAAAACAGCTTTTCCACACATAAATGGGCTCTTATAAAATTAGGTCATGCCCAAACGTACGTGTTTTGTAATTTACACATGTACTTTAGAAAACACCCATTTACATGCATGAAGTATGCACAAACATTTACACCTGTTCTCAAGCAGGTGTAATGGCCAAACCTTGAATGTAGACACTATTTGTGGCCTACATGCCTATGTGTCTTTATAAAACAGCAGCAAGAGGTGCCTTCTGTTCACTTAACTTAGGTGCCTTGTTGTAAATTTATAAAATGTTCAGAGTTAGCAAACGAAATATTTTGTATGCCTTCCTCTGAATCTTTACCTATAGGTGACTGCAAGACAATCAGAGAAGGCTAGTCGATAAACTGCTCTCTTTTCAAGCAAATACACATTAATGGCATATACATACTTTTTGGATTCCAAACAGACAGTATTCCACTATAAATTTTAAATTAACCTTTGCATGTTCCATCAAAGCAATCTGTCATGCAGTGGATCCTTAGCTGAGAGGAAATGAAGGAGATACCAGAAATCAAGTAGACACCGAAGCACTGCTACAGGAAAGGATACTTTGCAGCCTAAACCGGTTTTGTGGCCTTCCAACTCCTGTCTTATTCCACTTTTGTGTTAAAACTATGAAAATGGAATGAGAAATGAAATATTCCATGCTTTTATAAGTTTCTTACCAAAGCAGTGTGGATAACCGAGATAGTGTGACGTGCCCAGGTCACATTGGGCATCAAAAGTAGGAACTGGATTTGAACTCAACTCTCTTGGTTCCCAGGTTATTATTCTAACCACTAGACAAGCTACGCTCTATTCCATGTTATGTTTCAGGGCGGAGCTTTACCACAGTAAAGTGTGGATTATAATAATTGAACGTCATAGTTTCGTAATGTGTTTGTGTGATTTACCATAACGTGTTGAATAGTACCTCTGTAGTAACTATTCAGGACCTTCACATACAAGCAATCATGATTAAAACAGCTTATAAAATGACATTTATCCCTTCTGGACAGGCAACATACCATCCTTATCAATTACGCCATCTGACTTGAAGACCACTGGATTCATTTGAGATCATCTTTTGCAGACAAGGCATCGAGGAACATATAGTCGGCTTCATTTTTTAACTGTATCAGTCAATACCCCAACCTAAGTATTACTGCAAAGACTACAATATCCCTTCAAATGCAAAGCCTAATGTTAGTTGTAATCCAAAAACAGCATCTTCTTACACTAGTTTTACTGCATCTCTTTTGTAGTGGATATTTATCTACAGCTAATAAAACTAATAGAAGCCTTAATCATTATCACTTCTATTATTAGGTCATATAAATTTAGATGTATTTTCCAGCTAAATCGGGATTTTTAGAGGGCATAACAAAAAAAAAAAAAAAAAAAGTCAGCATTGTTTATAGGCGTTTTCACACCACAGTTACTATTGCTATGTACTTTCTCCACAGTAGAATCAGATATATGTGTTTGCCTCAGTTAGGAGCTGTCAGTACAGAAAAGTCAAGCCAGAGAGGGGAGACACAGGACTAGCGGAAGTGGTATTTCTCCAGCGCTTATCCAGTAAGCACCTATTTTAACTTTTGTTATGCCTGGTGGGTGTTTTAATTAGCGTTTATCAGTTGAAAACCCAAAATCAGAAGCCCTAATAAAGAATAAAACAAAATATTCCAAATGGTATACAAGGATGTGACTCACTTTAATAGATTCTTGTGGTATCAGGAACAAAACCAAAGGTTTGAAAAATGTCACTAGCAGAGCAAATGTGCCATAACAAACCTAACTGCATCCATTTGGGAATAATTTTTTTAATTCCTAATATTTGCATAAAAAGAGAAAACAAATCTTTGTGTGTAGGGGCTGATGGTATAAAAAGTTTCTCCCATGTCACCTTTATGGGAAAAGCACAGTATGCTTGGCTATGAGGAAACAAAAGAATGGGAAAACAGATAATATCCGAGTGAGTGGAAGGGCAAGAGATTCATAGGAAGGGTGTAGAATCATGAGAAAATTGGCAATTTTAAAAAAAAGTCTCTGGAGTCTTCACTAGCTTAACAATTACAAACCACAGAAAAATTAGGAGCACTGATCCTAGAGATCCTGATTCAGTTCTACTGTTCTTTACTAACTGTGTGGTCAATTCTCAGAAATCCTCTGAGCAAGTAAAATTTTTGGTTGAAAATACATCTAGTTAGATTTTGTACTGCTATTTGGGTGGTTAGTAATGCTGGGCAAAAAACTTAGCCAATAAAAGGGTCATTTTCTAAACGTGTCACCCAGAAACATCTTCTTAAAAAACTGTATGGGGTTTTAAGTGCATGAGAAGTAGGTTCACTGTAAGAAAGAGCCTGCCTTTATGTGATCTGCATGTACAGCATAGCTGCAACCTGTTGTGCTTAGAGCAATAAGCTGGAACCAGGAAAGCAAGAGTTCAAATCTCACTGGCATTCCTTTTGCAAGTCACTTAACCTTCCATTACCTCAGGTACAAAGTTAGAATGGAAGCCTTCTGGGGACAGGGAAATACCTATCGTACCGTAATGTAGGTTAAGCTACTACTGGAAAGGTGTGAACTAAATGCATATAAATACATTCACACAAATGCATACCTACTTCAAGGAAAGTGTATTTGTACACTACTGGGGGGGGGGGGGAGCATTTTACAAGCTTATTTTATAAAAAGTAAAACATGCATATATGTGCTTTATAAAAACAGTCACTTATGGAAGCTATTATAGCAGGGCATCTAAATCATAAGCCCGACAAAGAATGTCTCTGGAGCTTCCCTGGTTACATTTGCTCACCTTCTGAATTTAGGGGTGTAGATTTAGCAGATCAGGAGAACATTTTTAAAAACCAGAGGTTTAATCAATCAGCAATTGAAGCCAGCAAGTGAAATCCTTTGAAACTGACCGGTGTCCCCCTGAAACAAGTTACTTAACCTCTATAACTTCCTAATTTGATTGTCAGACTTGTGGAGAAGGCATATTGCAACTTTGTCAATTATCCTCTTCACTGGTATTACATAAATAACATTTTTAAAATACCCTGTTCAGTGAGCAAACTGCATTACTACTTGAATTTTAATCACAGCACCAAGCAATACTCAAGCTACATGAGATTTCCATTTACTGATCTGATAGCTGGCTGCCACACTAAGATCATAATCGGCAAATTAAAAGGGCAAAAGGTTGGTTTGTTTTCTTCTTCTTTTTTTTTGAGGGCCTTATTAAAAAAGTGCAGAAGTGCACAGTAAGCAGCATGACTATTTAAATTTATCTAGAAATTTAGCAATGATTGACTCAAGTGGAAAGAAAGACAGCATATTAAGAGAGAACTCACCGTTTGTCAGGTGCGCTTTATTTTTTTTGGCCAGGGTAAGCTGGATTTGTTGCCTGATCCGGAGACTCTTGTCTTGGTCGTGCCTTCCAGCGATCTTCAGTTTCTCCTCAGAGGGGAGAGCCAACGTTGTATTGTCCAACTCCCTGAAATTTTGCTGGCCTAGAACAGTCTTGATGTAGCTAGGATTGTTCGGAGAGCCGAGGGTTGCCATCGCGGTTTGCCTGAGCGCTGTTTATTGCTTTCCTGTACCTGCTGCGTGTCTGGCCGCACACTGTGCTCTGTGCGTGTGACAAGAAGGACCAGCTTCAAGCTTCCATTGTCAGCAAACAAACTTTCTTCCCTCCCGCCTGCACCCAGAGAGCCAGATCCCAAAGCAGGAGACAAATTCCACAAATTTCTGAGAGCTGGAGTTCAAAATGTCACCATGACCAGGAGACAGGGCGGGCAGCCTGGTGAGCGCTGTAGTGTGTAAACTCCAGTTCTGGGAGTGGAGGGAAAGGGATATGGCAGAGAGAGACTGGGAGGAGTCGCTTCTGCCCGGGCTTCACCTTTATAACTGCCTCTGGGAAGAAGCGGAAGCTGACGGGGCATTGAATGGTTCACCTGATAAAACTCAGCCTTTGTTTTTCACTAGTGTGAAAAGGAGAAAGATGAAAGCGTGGGTTAGCAAAAAGAAAACATTTCAGCCAGGTGCTTGTTTGCTGGATGGGTGTGGTTGTTGGCCGTCTTTAAACCCACTGCTCGGGTGGTTTTAAATAATGCAGGGTTAAGGCAACCTGCCACGGATTCCATTTTCATGACACTGCAGCAAAAATCCAGCAACCTGTTATGCGGTTGCCACTGCAAATAAAATATTGTGCACCGCTTGGGTAGAATGGCTGCCATTTTATACTGGCAATAGTTGGACAAAAGATGATTTAAAAATAGTTCCAAAGGGAGCTGGCCTAATATCTTGTTCATAGTTGCCGGAGTTTAATACACAAGAAACTGAATGTGGGAATATTTACCCACAGCAGAATAGAGATTTTTTGTGACCTTTATTATTACATTGGTTGGACATTTTCATCTTCTTTCTTCATATGCTTCTTGTTCTTATGCCTCTCCTTCAAAGTCACAAAAGTTTCCTTTTTTTAAATTTGTTTTATTATTTTTTCAGTGAGTGGATTGAATAACATGAGAACTAGTTGTAGATAGCCTGGGTTAATCGTTAGCCCAGTTTAGTAAATATACCCCTATGTGTCATTTTTTTCAAGCTCATATTTATATCCGGTCTCTTCTTAACTACTGTTTACCACGTTAGATATATGCGGCTTGATTTTATAACAGGTCACCTGTAAAACGTCCAAAAAAGGAGGCTGTTTGAAGCCTATTTATAAAGGTAACATACGTGCCTTTGCACCTTTATAAAGCAGACACCTAGAACCTGCTCCAACAGCACACAAATACTTGTACACAAATTTATACCTTTTTCAGAAGAGATGTAAATTTGTTTATATAGTTAATATTTTATAAAATTTGTGCACACATCCCAAACTACAAGCACACAAATTCTCTTACAAAATTTACACCTGCTCCAAAGAAAGTGTAAATGGGTGTGTATTCTGCGGGGGAGGGGGACTCTTCCAGATGCGTTATTCGTGATTTGGACCTCTGAAAATGGGCATTTAGACATGCAAATCACAGAGATGTCCCTGCACCATTTTAGAAACCGAGCACTGTATATGGACATTCCCGACGTGGGGGCTGGGGGAGTTGTGACCTGGGCAGAGCAATGGAGATGCTTGTCGCAATGTAATTTCAGAACGGCACAGCATGTCTGACCATTGCGACATGCATATCCCTACACTTCTTAATTAAACTTCTTATTTTTATTCTTATTATTATACAGTAATAATATGATATATTTTGAAGATAGACCTCATAGATTTCAATAGTGGAAGAATAATTTTTAAGATCTTAATCTTTATTGGTCCAAATGCTGACTTCTTGGCAAAGCGCAATTTTAGTATATAGTACACCTCAGTTTAGTATATAGTACTGTGACCCTCTAGCTGGCCCAGAGGCTAAGGAGTGCTTGGACAGCTTGATGGGGCAGTGTTTTACTGGCAGTTACGTCCCCGGGAAGGCAGTAGCAAAGCCTTCTGGTTCCCGTAGTTTGTACCTTGTACCAATAATTGTAGTTGAGGCAGAGGGTAAGGTTTAACTTGGGTTTTATTCCCCGTCCGGGGTGGATTCAAAACCATGGAACAAAAGAAATATAGACCATACGTCTGGTAACAATCAAAGGAAAATACTGGAACAAAAATAAGCTTCCTTCAGCATTAATTAAACAGCACAAAAATAACAGAAACAGTTCTTTCCACTCACGTGTAAACTTGCAGCTGTTTCTTCAATCAGCACTTCTTGCTGCTTTAGCATAGAGAATTTATACAATCTGACAAAGTGTAAGTACAGTCCATTTCTATACCCTCTGAAATATCTTCAGGAAATTCCACTTGCATTTCTCCCTCGTCAGACAGAACTTCTGGCTCCAAAATGCCCTTTAAGTTAAACTGTCTTTGCCGAGGAGTGAACAGATTCTCTTCTTCCACTATCCTAGTGGCTTGTGGGAAATCACCGTAATGTTTGTATTTAGAGTCCTGGGCTCTACATAGCTCTTCGTATGTGCAGAGGAAGTCTGGGTGTTTTAAATCCCTTCTACTAGGGAGAATACGTCTCTCTCTAGATCCTAATGCTTCCTGCTTTCTATGACGTGTGTAGCTCTGTTCTGTTCCCCTTCTCTCACGGCGTTTTTCTAACTCCAGCCAATGTGCCTCAGGGTAAGAACTTTCCCCTTCTGCTTGCCTGTAGTCAAATTGTTTGTAGCTTGTAAGCTTAGCTGTAGGACTGCCCTTCCTTATTGCCTCACTGCAATACTCCAGAGGATACTGGTAGGATATGCATTGCTGTTCCCCACTGCTTCTTTGCAAATCACCAACCTCTGACTCCTTGGAGCTTTTCCTGGGCTCTGTCCTCACAGCTCTCTCACGAGTTCCTTCCTGAGCTCTCTCTCATGTTCTCACTTCCTCTCGTGTTCTCTCTTGTATTCTCATTCCCTGCCGTGTTCTATCTGTTGGTGAATGAGTCCTCAATATATTGGACTTGGTGTTAGCCTGGGCTCCGCCTCCCTGCAGGTGCTCTCTATTCTCTAATGAGCTCTGAGCTCCGTCTCTGCTCGGGCGTTCCCTAACACCTTGTGAGTGTGTTTTCCACCGTTGCTCTTGGCAACCCTTTCCCATCTGTGAAGCTGAGCTGTCATTTTCCCTGCTGTTTTGCTCACTCTCCCTTACATTTATGGGCTCTGCTGGCGTTACCTCGTGACAGTACACATCAATAGTTTTGGCATCATATATATGGTATTCAGATCATATTAGTACCTTCCAACATAGTTGCCTAAATGTCTTTATAAGATAGGCTCCTATAATGAACCCCCCCCCCCCCCAGAAACGCACAAATTCTCTCTTACAAATTTGCACCTGCTCCAAAGAACGTGTAAATGGATGTGTACTCTCTTTGTGGGGGGGGGGGGCTATTTTAGATTATGCTATTCAATATTTGTACATGTGAAATGGCTGGCCAGAATGTGCTAGTCTCATAACATAGTCACTCCCCTTATGAAATTCCCGTGCCAGTACATCCATGTACCTGGTTCTGAGGCCGTACAATTCGGGCGCATCTCTGTTTGTGAAATGGCCTACACTTGTGCACATAGGAGGCCTTGCAATCTGCACTGGGCCTAGAGACAGAGCGATTTCAGAAGGCACTTATATGTACCTCACTTCGCTGCTGCCACTCTCCTGGATTTTTGGATGTTCTACTCTGGATGTCTCAGATTCATCCTGGATGCCCCTTCTAAAATCCAACTTCACTCGTGTACATGTATTTTATAAAATATGTAAGTACATCACAACCAGACCAAAGATCTGCCCGAAATATGCCTCCAGAAATGCTTGCGTATGGCATTACTGTAAGTAGGCACCTTCTTGTTTGAGCACATATATGAGTGGTTTTGGTTGTACAATTTTATAAGAGCATTGCATGCTTTACATGCAGAAAATGCTTTATAAACCTCTTGCTGGCCTGTGTCTATGTGCCAGTTTTGTATGTGCATATACCTCTGGACAATTATATAAGTACCTACATGAGTGTGTACAATGCACATTCAAGTCCCTTATAAAACTACCCCCATAAAGGGCAAGTTTGATTGTTTTTGAAAATGACATAAGTTTCAATAAATTAATAAAGTTGCCATGCTAGTCCACTTGGATATGTGCAAATAAAGCTCAAGGAAAAGTTTCCAAGTGATACCTTTTATTGGACTAATTGTATCTTTGACAAGTTTTCGCGATGGCAGCTGGGAAGGTTCAAATGGGTTTGAATGCATTACTTCCCCACCCCATTCAAAAAAGTTCTTGAAAGCTTCTCAAAGACACATTGTTAGTCCAAAATAAGGTTTCACCTGCAAAATGTTTGTCGATCTTTGTTTGCATGATAAATAAATGAGTAATAGCAGTAGTCTATTTTTTTTTAAGTGCTGTCAAGTCAAAGATGACTCCTGGTGACCCAGCAGTTCCTGGGTTTTCTTGACAAGGTATGACTGGAAGTAGATTGCCAGGCTTTTTCTTCCAAGGCAGTAGAGAGTAAAGCATAGTTACTCACCTGTAACAGGTGTTTTCTAGGAACAACAGGAATCAGTCCTTATATATGGGTGACAACGCCAATGGAGCCCTGCACGGAGCATCTCCCCAGCTTACAAAGAAAGCATTTGGGAGATGCCTCCACACATGCATGCTTCCCTTCCTGCCCAAGCGTACCATCTTGCTCAGTCAGGTGCCATAACTAGAGCCCAACCAAGAAGATGGCCAAAAATTCACAACAACTCCAAGGGGAGGAGGGAGGGTTTTGAGGAGTGATTCCTGCTGTCCCTGGAGAACACCTGTTACAGGTGAGTAACATAGAAATATGATGACAGAAAAAGACCACATGGCCTATCTAGTCTGTCCTTCCATATCAACAACAGTCCCCTTTTTTTTCTTTAGAGATCCTCTGTGTTTGTCCCATGCTTTTTTGAATTCAGTTACTGTCCTCATCTCTACCACCTCCACTGGGAGACTATTCCACGGATCCACTACTCTTTATGTAAAGAAAGATTCAGGAGTGATATGCGGAAATATATCTCCCTTCACCCTCATCCCATGTCCCCTCGTAGCAGAACTTGCTTTCAATTGAAAAAGGCTCTCTCTCTGAACATTTATGCCATGGAGGTATTTAAACATCTCAATCATATCACCTCTATCCCGCCTTTCCTCTAAGGTATACATATTAAGATCCTTCAGTCTGTCCTCATATAATTTATAATGAAGACCACTAATCATTTTAGTAGCCACCCTCTGCACCGATTCCATCCTGTTCACATCCTTTTGAAGGTGCGGTCTCCAGAATTGCACACTATACTCCAAATGAGGTCGCACCAAAGACTTATACAGAGGCATTATCACCTCCTTTTTTCTGCTAGCAATTCCTCTCCATATGCACCCAAGCATCCTTCTAGCTTTTGCCGTTGCCTTTTCTACCTGTTTAGCTACTTTAAGATCATCAGACACAACCATGCCTAGGTTCCGCTCTTCTTTAGTGGACAAAAGTACTTCACCCCCTATACTATATTGCTTCCTTGGATTGCTGCAGCCCAAATGCATGACCTTACATTTTTTTATCATTAAATCCCAGCTGCCAAATTCTAGACTACGTTTTCTCCAGGAACAAGCAAGAAGTCAATCCTCACATAAGATACTCCCTAGCTCCAGGCTACCGAGGACCAGCATAAAACAGGAGCACAGCCTGGCTGTGGGCAGCTGCAGGCGAATCCCGATGACAGACTTGAGGGACCCCAGTGTCCAGGGAGAACCATGGCTCCAGTAGCCTGAATAAGAAGGGTCAGAGGGCAGGAGTTGTCTAAACCCCGAGGAAGTTACGGAGTATGGCCTGGCGAAGGCGCTGGCCTGTCGGGACTCCTTCTTCAGGCAGTAGTGAGCTGCAAAAGTATGGACGGAGGACCAGGTGGCGGCCCGGCAAATATCTGCCATGGGCACCAAACAGAGACTGGCAACCGAGGTCGCCATCGCTCAAACATTGTGCATCATGACTCAGTGCTCCAGAGGGATACTAGGTCGACTGTGAGCAAAGGCGATGCAGTCTGCCACCCAGATGGATATGGTCCACTTGGTGACAGCCAGCCCCAGACAGCTGGAGTCAAAGGAGACGAAAAGCTATGAAGCTTTATGGTGGTCCTGGGTCCGCTGCAGATAGAAGGACAGGGCTCGCTTGCAGGAGGATGGCCGATACTGAGTCGATGTGGGGCTGTGGAAAGGTAAGCAGCACTACCTCCTGATTCAGGTGGAAGTCAGAGACCACCTTCGGGAGAAACTTCGGGTGAGTGCGAAGCACTACCCTGTTCTTGTAGAATCTGGTGTAGGGTGGCTCGGCCACCAAGGCTTGAAGCTCACTGACCCTGCAGGCAAAGGTGAGAGCCACCAAGAAAGCTACCTTCCAAGAAAGGTAGCGCAAAGGACAGGTTGCCAAGGGCTTGAAGGGCGGCTTAGTAAGCTGCGTCAGAACCACATTGAGGTCCTATTCTGCCAGGGGCAGCCGGATGGGAGATTTGGAGAGCAATAATCCCCACATGAATCTGGTGATGAGGGGCTGCACTGACAGAGGCTTGCCCTCCACAGGATGGTGGTTAGCGGAGAGTGCACTCAAATGCACCCAGACGGAGTTGGACTTAAGTCCAGACTATGAGAGGTGGAGGAGATATTGAAGGATCGAATGCACCAGTCAAGAAAATGGGTCCAGTTGTTGTTCCATGCACTACATGGAGATCCGACGTCACTTGAAGGTGTAAGCCCATCTCGTAGAGTCCTTACGAGAGGCTAGATGGATTTCCTCCACTTCCTTGGAGAAGTTAAGGGGAGCTAAGGTGACCCATTCAGCTGCCAGGCCATGAGGGATAGAGATCCCAAGTTGAGATGGAGAATCAAGCCCTCTTCCTGTGTCAGAAGTCCCAGGGAGCTCCTGAAAAGGCCCAAGAGAAAGAGCAGCAAGGAGAACCAGGACTGCCTGAGCCATCTCGGGGCCACAAGGATCATTAACGCCCTGTCCCGTTGGGGCTTGAGGAGGATTTGAGCTATCAAGGACGTGGGAGGGAAGGCATACAGCAGATCTCCCAACCACGAGAGAAGGAAGACGTCCGCCGCCACCTGGGAGGGATGGGGCTGGGGACTGGAGAACTGGGGCAGCTGAGCATTTGTTGGGCTGGCAAAGAGGTCCAGGCTGGGGAAGCCCCATAGCCGGAAAATCCCGCAGGCTCCTCTGGGTCAAGGCACCACTCATGCAGCTGAAGGACCCTGCTCAGCCTGTCCGCCAAGATGTTGCTGTGGCAGATTGCGAAGGAACAGAGGGCGTCCACCTCCTGGCAGAAGCGGTAGGAGCCCATGCTGCCCTGCTTGTTCACGTAGAACGCTGTCACCTGGTTGACCATCTGGACAAGCACCGACCGGTGCTGCAGGTGGTGCCTCAAGGCCTTGAGAGCAAGAAAGACCACTCTGAACTTGAGCAGATTGATCTGCTGCTGACTCTCCTTAGAGGACCAGGCTTCCTGAATGTGGAGCTCTCCACAATGGGCACCCCAGCCCATCTGGGAGGCATCCGTCATCAGGACCCTCTGGGGGCTTGGAGATGGAAAACCATCCCCATCTGCAGTTGCTGAGCATCCTACCACCAGGTGAGGGATTCGTCAGCTGATAAGACACCGTGACTCTGTTGTGCAGTCATCCAGTGGCCTGGGATCAGTGAGACTGGAGACACCACTGAGCTGCCCTCATGTGGAGGTGGGTGTCGGAACCACATGAACCGTGGAGACCATGTAGCCCAGGAGGCGAAGTAACATCCAGGTCGACACTGCCCAGTGACGCTGTAACTTGGCCGCGAGGGCCGTAAGCCACTTGGCTCTGTCGAGGGTGAAGAAATGGTATCGAGGTGGGTCCTGATGAACTCCAGCACTCGAATCAAGGTGAGCTGGGATTTTGGACGGTTGATCACGAAACCTAGGTGCTGCAAGTCCTGAATGGTATGGCTGGTGGCCTGCTTGGCTTCCGAGGCCGTGCCCCCTTTTACCAGCTAATTGTCAAGGTAGGGGAAGACGCAGGTCTTTTGGAGACAGAGGTAGGCTGCCACCACTACCAGACACTTAGTGAAGACACTTTGGGTGGAGGCGAGGGCGAAGGAAAGGACCCTGTACTGGTAGTGGTTGCCTCCGACTATGAACCTTAGGTACTTTCTGTGACTGGGATAGATAAGGATATGAGTATAAGCATCCTTTAAATCCAAGGAGCATAGCCAATATCCCTGCTGGAGGTAGAGTAGCAGTGTTCCAAGGGAGAGCATCTTGAACTTCTCACGCACCAGGAACTTGTTAAGGTTCTTCAGGTCCAGAATGGGCCTGAGGCCTCCCCCATCCTTTTCGGGACCAGGAAGTATCTGGAGTAGAAGCCTTTCCCTCTTGAGGGACGAGGCATAGGTTCCACAGCCCCATCTCTGAGGAGGCCCATGAACTCCTGCATTAACAGGGCCCGGTGTAGGGGAGACCGAGACGGTTCCCTGGGAAAAAAGGGCAGAGGAGTCTGTTGCAGGTGCAGAAGGTAGCCCTCTCGGACAACCTGGAGGACCCAGGCACAAGTGGCGATGTGGGCCCACCAGTGGGCAACATGGACCAACTGTGGGGAGCTGGTCCTTCAGAGGAAGAGGGGCTATGCAGATGGTGTCAAAACCCCGACCCAGGCTGGACTAGGGCCGGTGTCTGAGTCTTCTGACCCTTGGGCTTGTGCGGTCCCTGGCCTGTGCCTTTGCCCAGGGGTCCCTGCTGAGGGGTCTGGGCAGCTGGGTAGCTCTGATAGTGTTGGTTGTTCCAGAGGAAAGGGAGCTTCTTTCCCTGGGGCTTTTTCCTGTGAAGAATGGAAGTCTTTCTAGAGAGTCGGGTCCGAGTGACGTACTTGGTCTTGATCTCGGCCACCTTATCCTCCATTGGCTTGCCAAAGAGCTGCTCGCCGAAGCACGGGGCATCCAGGAGTTTTTCCTGCACCTACTGCTTGAGGTCTGAAGATTGCAGCCAGGCCTGGCACCGAGCGCCGATGCCAGCGGTGGCCACTCTGGCACTAGACTCGAAGCCGTTGTAAGCGGCCCTGGAGAGGTATTTGGAACACTCTGCAACAGACTTCATCAGAGCCTGGAAACACCAGAGGGGGTCCCCATCGAGGCCCGTGGCATAGTCGCCAAGCTCCTTGGCCAGGTCCCACATCATTGGAGTAGACAGTATAGAGGCAGACAAGCTCAGTCACCACTCCTTCAATCCTGGGGATTGGGAGTTGAGTCAGGAGGCATTTCAGTGGATTCTGTGCCTCTGTGGCCATCCTGACATGGACCTAATGGCAACCCGAGCCAATACCAAAGCAAGCTGATTCTTCAGCCATCACAGGGAAGTAGACTCCGAGGGAGTCGATGCTCTAGTGCAGTCTTGAGCACAGCTGTGCCTGCTGTACGTGTTTCTTTCATGGCTGCTTGTGAGGCATCTGCTCTGACCCATAGAGCAGCATCTGAGTTGAATAGTTCTGGTGGCCCCAGATTGGCCACGAAGGCCCTGGTTTGGGGACCTAATGCATCTTTTGCAGGAACTTCCTCTGCAGCTGTCCTCAGCCTAGGAGCTGTTGCGTCAGGGGTGGTCCTCCTTGATGACCCAGCTCCCTTCTCACTTTCAGCTTGGCTCAAGAGACTTCGCTTAGAGCACAAAGGATATTCTTCTGTCATAGTCTCCATGCACCTCAGATTCTACCAATCTGGCCTACGTGTGTGTGCAGTGTCTTTTTGAGCATTGGTGCAGTGCATGATTAAGCCTGATACAGCAGATCTGTTGTCCCTGTTTGCCTTTCTTTAGGATGGTTTGGAAAAAGACCTTTCTCTTAGCTCCCTGCATGTGTATGTTGCAGCCTTATTCTGCTTCAAAGGTATGGTGGCAGGGCAATCCATAGCCTCGCACATGGATGAGGTCCATTTCCTCCAGGGGGTTTGGCGCATGCGCCCTCACCTGCGTTTGGTCAATCCCTCTTGGAATCTCTGCCTAGTGCTCCAAGCCTTGATGTCGGAACCCTTTGAGCACTTGAAGTGGGCTACCCTTAAGAATATAACTCTGAAGGCTGTTTTCCTGGTAGCAATTTGCTCTGTGATGCATATTTCCGAGCTACAGGCATTTTCATGCAGGGATCCTTATTATCCTTTTTGGAGGAGGCCTTATATTTTCAGCCTGTTCCTTCTTTTTTGCCCAAGGAGGTATCTGCTTTCAATGTTAATCAAGTACATTTAGATTGTAAGCTCTAACAAGCAGGGACTGTCTTTATGTATGTCTGTACAGTGCTGTGTATGTCTTGTAGCACTTTATAAATGTTTAATAGTAGTAGTATCAGCAGTAGTTTGTCTGTCCTCCTTTTTGAGGGAGCAGTGCCATGGGAAGGCAAGGACCTTTCACCTTATAGATGTCTGGAGAGTGCTCCTCTGGTACTTGAAGGTTACTCGATTTTTTTGCAAGTCAGACCTGCTGTTTGTCAGCCTGCATGATGGGATTGCAATGGCTAAGTCTACATTAGGGTGCTGGATCAAGAAGGCCATTGTCTCAGCATATCTGTTGCAGAACCAGCCGGTTCCAGGTTTGTGTGTGCATTCTACTTGGCGCAAGCATCTCAGTGAGCGTAGTGTAGCTCGGTAGCCCCCTCAGACATTTGTCGGGCAGTGATGTGTGTTTCACTTTCCATCTTTGTTGAGCATTAGCACTTTGATGTCCACGCTTGGGCAGACATGGCCTTTGGCTCAGAGGTCCTTGATTTTACTACTACTACTGATCATTTATATAGCGCTACAAGGTGTACACAGCGCTGCACTGGTACATGTAAAATACTGTGCCTGTTCGTCAGAGCTTACAATCTAGTCAAGACCGACAACACAACAGCTGAGGACAAGGATACATCTATGGAATAGTAAGGAGACATATAGGAGACTAAGCGGATCAGGATCCAAAAGTAGCCTCAAAGAGGTGAGCTTTTAGCATGGATTTGAAAAGGGGCAGAGATGAAGCCTGACGTACAAACTCAGGTAGTTTATTTAAGGCATAAGGAGCAACAAAGAGAAAGGATCGAAGTTTGGAGTTGGCAGTAGAAGAAAAGGGCACAGAAAGAAGTAATCCGCCAGAAGAGCGGAATTCATGAGGAGGGGTGTAGGGAGACATGAAAGAGGAAGGGTAGTTAGGAGCAACAGCATTTATAGGTCAGTAGGAGAAGTTTGAACTGGATATGGAAATGGATGGGGAGCCAATGAAGTGACTTGAGAAGAGGGGTTATACGAGCATATTGGGGCTGGCGGAAGATTAGCCACGCAGCTGAGTTTTGAACAGATCGAAGGGGAGAAAGATGATTCAGAGGGAGACCAGCAAGGAGGAGGTTGCAATAGTCTTGACGGGAAGTGACTAAAGAGTGGATAAGTGTCTTAGTAGTGTGTTCAGAGAAGAAGGGGCAAATTTTACTGATGTTATTGTGGATAGTGTGTGAAAAATTTAATAATTAATTTACTTGGTATTCTGCGGTTTCAGGATGGCGCACTGCCCAGGAAATGGAGTCTGGGGCAGGATGAGGCTTCCGGGGTAGGCTGCATTAGAACGCGGCATTCTGGAGCCGGGCCAGGCATTTAATGTTTGAAAAAATGCCCTCTGAAGCATTTTGGAGTGGTAGCGAGGCTTCCTGCACTGATTGGCAGCGTAAGGAGGGCAGGAGAAAGACTGGCAGGTTTAAAAGATAAAAAAAAAATAAAAAATTGGTGCCTGCTAGGTCCCTGGGTGTCCCAGTGTGCTAGGGACCTGATTTGTGGGGTTGCCAGGCTTGTTGGAGACTTCGGGGAGGAGCTGGAGGCAGGAGCTCCTCACCTACCAAAACCGGGATGCTGAATGAAACACCAGAGCTCTGCTAAAGCTCCAGTGAATTTAAAGGGGCTATGACTTTTAAAAATAAAGATACATTTGTTTTTAAATGAAAGTGGGATTTGAGATTAGGCTTCAGGTAAGGGAATTTAGGGTAATATGACCCTATGTTTAAATTTAAATTTAAAGGGACGGTATCCAAATTATTTAGTGAAGTTTGGCCGAAGGGAATTGGGAACCTTGGGAATTTTCTCAATAAAGGGAGAAGTTAGAAGGGGACCTTGATGAAAACAGCCTGAGGGTGCAGTTCTAAAATTTTAAAGGGTCAGTGTTTCCTTTTTAGCATAACTAGAGAGGGGTTTGTTAGGAGTATTAATTGTATGTTAAGGCTTGACAAGAATTTTTGGTCTGGAGGAATGCATTTGAAGGAGAAAAAAATGGGTTTCAAGGGATACTTGTATGCTAATGATTTTAGGTTGATGGTGTGGCAGGTGCAGGCCTGTGACCCACGGTGTCTGAACATAAGCAGGCCAGCATGGCTAGCTTGACCTGTAAATGAGGCCTGTGGAGAGGCATATAGGATTGCACATCCCCCAATATGCTGCTATTGTAAGATAGAACTCAGTAGAAGTATTGAATTAGCTTAGGTAGGCAGAACTGCAGAGCTAAAAGATGGAAAAATACAGAAAGACATGTTTAAAAGTTACTGATAAGAAAAAGTACATCTGCAAAGAAATAATTGGGAGTGCTGACAGATGAGTTGCAGAACCCTGCTCCTCTGTATGCACAAATTGGTTCTATGGCCTTGAGAGTGTGAAAGTAACAAGTTGATGAACTGACCATTGTAATTGGGACTAGAAGGGGGGCAAGCAGGTGTCATGCCCACTGAAGGGACATAATTGAATAAACTTATCAGTACCGGGACCAATGGAAGAGGTACGGGAGGTACGGGAGGTTACCGGGACCAATGAAATGTTTTTCTATACCTAGAATGGAACAGAAGTCTATAAAAGTTGTTGTAATGCTTGAAAACTTTGCTCAGCCATTTTGAAATTGACTGGTTCGAGACTTGTGCACAAATAAATGATTTGGACCTTCTGAACAGACTCCTGGTATCATTGGTTTGTCTGCGCTTTGCTGCTACAATGGAAAGAATGTTTTAAGTGAGTATAGTGTATTGGAGTTATTTTTTTAAAGTAGTGATTGGTTATCGTTATTATTGAAATAAGTATATTTTATTTAAAAAGTACATTTCTCTATGTAAGTTTATGAGAGTTACCACAGCAACCATTCAAACTAGCTAACATTCATCCCTTCCTGGAGGCGGAAACCAAAGCTCAGGTGAAGCGTTACATTTGACACCTGATTGGTCACACCATAGAAACGCCTGCGTAACATCTTGGATACATTCTGGAACCAGGTAGGATCACCTAGGATACCTGCAGTTAATGTCAGAGAACACCAGGGATTCAAAGAGACCAGACCTATGTTAAAGGGGATGAGGCTCTAGGCCTTAAGTAAGCCTAATTTAAAGGTCTGACAGATAGTAATAGGACTGTTTTAAATACAGGGATGGTATGCATGATGAGTGATTGTGTTAAAAAGGTGATCCACGTAATTTTTATCACCATGAATGAGGATGAAAGTTGGTGGGATGAAACTGTGTACTTCCACAAATCAAGGTTCCACTAGAGCTCACTCTAAAATATTGGAGTATTGCTAAGTCTGACAGTGATTCTGACAGTAGTTCTTCCTTGAACAGCGTCAGGTGTGATAAACCTGAAAGCTGCAAACCCAGAAGTGACGAGGCCAAATCCAGAAAGGAGTGGCATAGGCTTAAATTGTTCACGTTAAAGTGGAATTCCCGTTACAAGACTCAGTGACAAGGGGATTGCTGAGATAAACTCAATAAGGAATATAAAAGGATCCTGTGATGCCTGAGTTTGTGAGAGAGATGTGAGAATAAAAACAGCCAAACCAAGGTCTCTAAAGTTAGGGGCATTTGAATTTCATTTGTTTTTTTACTCCTGAGTTACGAAAAGTATAAGGGAAAGCCTGCCATTTAAAAGAAAGATGTAAGCTCTGACCTGCTATTGCATTATATTATAAAGCCCTTTTCCAAAATAGACAGGGTTTTGCTCCCTTTTAGTTTCTTAAAATTAGGGTAGTAGGTCGTCTTGATGGACTGATTAACTACTGAGGAGAGATGGAGGAATGAGATTGCTGATTCAGAAGCAGAAGGAACAACAGTGCACCAACCTTTGCTGCTCTGGCGCCAGGGGTATAAACTGAACGAACTGTGTCATTTATTGCATTTCAGTGATTTAGAGGGAAAACTGCAATTAAAGTTTGAGTGTTTATACTTACCTGTCCCAAGGAAAAAGGGTTCCAGGGGTGATCCAGGAAAATACAGACCTGTGAGTCTGACAGTACAGGGCAAAATAGTAGAAACCATTATAAAGAATAGAATTACTGATCATGTAGATAGTCATGGTTTAATGGGAGAAAGCCAACATGGATTTAGCTAAGGAAAATCTTGTCTTACTAATCTGTTATATTTTTTGGAAGGTGTGAATAAACAGGTAGACAAAGGTGAGCTGGTTGATATAGTATATCTGGATTTTCAGAAAGCCTTTGATAAGGTCCTTCTTGGCAAAATTAAAAAGACATGGGATGGAGTCACGTGATGTGGTGAAGGCGAGTGGACGGTGATCGCTCGCTCTCTGGGCTCCCCCTGACCTCGCCAGCGAAATGAGCCATTTTCGGAAGCCATAGCGCTAAGCCAAAGACACCGGAAGTGAAGTCGGAGTGCAGCGCAAGTGCAGATGGCCATCCATCGCGTATGGCAGCGGCGGCGAAGGCAAACCGGCGAGAGAAGGATCGGGCGGCCAGCCAGCCTAAGATGGCAGAATCGCCCCCGGCGCCGAAGTCGCCTACCTCACAGGCCTTCCTGGACGAGGTCTCCGTGGCTGTGTCTGGAGCGTTGGCGGACCAATTCAACACCCTGCATGGCAAAATGGACATTTTGCAGGAAACCATGCAGGCGCTTGGAAATCGGATGCAGGAGGCCGAAACCTGGATAGTGCATGCTGAGGAGGGCCTAGAGAAGGTCACGCAGGAGGTGCAGCACATGCAATTGGTACTTCAGGCCCAGGCAGCAAAACTGGATGACCTGGAGAACCGATCCAGATGGAATAACTTGTGTTTTCTGGGCATTCCGGAGCGGATCCTGGACAGAGAGCTGCAGGCCTATTTGGAGAGGTTGATGCTGCAGCTCCTGAAGGAGGGACAGGATAATGAGCCCATCAAACTGGAAAGAGTGCACAAAGTGGGGCCTAAGCAGACCAAGGATCGGCGGCCTAGAGTGCTTTTGGCCAAGTTCTTGGAATTCCCACAGAAAGAAGCGGTGTTGAGGGCAGCCCGAAGGAGGGGAGGAATTGAACACGAAAATGTTAAAATTAGAGTGCCACAGGACTACTCAGTGGCCTTGAGCCAATGCAGGCGAGCTTACGCACCTATCTGCCAACAGCTGGTAGATGCCAATATAATATTTACAGTCCAATACCCCGCGAGACTGCATATCACCCATGACGGAGCACATCAGACATTTGAGGCAGCTTCGGCAGCAGTCCAGTATGTCACGGACATAGTGAGGAAAGCGACGGGAACAGCAGTGGTGCTGGAGACAGAGGCGCAAGCGGTGTTGCCCAACATGCCGTGAGAGAGACTGCTGTTTGTAGCAGATTTGGAAGAGACCAGAGGCTGGTGTGAGAAGTCCAGGCAGTGGAAAGTGGCTCTGGGGCTTGTGGACACCTGGTTTGGAGTGTGGGAAGATGGGTGATGGGAATTCAGGCTCTCCTAGGGCCAGGTGGGAGAAGGGAGGCAAGGGCGTTCATTTTGTTGTATGTCTGGGGCCATGGGCTGTACGGGGAGGTAGGGTGGGTATCGGGAATAGAGCTGTGTATATATGTAAGCTCGGGGTTATTGTGTTCTTATGTGCCTATGTTTGCTATAACTATGAGGATGAGGGATGGTTTGGCTGGGAGAGTGGGATTCCTTCTTTGGAACAGTATGAAGGGAGCCAACGGAGGAAGGGGAGGTGGGAGGTCCTTGAGTTGGCCCACGGGAGTCGGGGTCTGTTAATGCTCACGCCTCCACCTCAGTGAGAGGCTTCCCAGGGACTCTAGAGGGGAACGATGGGGACTTAGGGCTAACAGAGTGCGGGTGGGGGGGGAGCCTTCACACATTAAGGTGACCAATGAAGGGAGAGGGGGAGGAGGAACAAGATCAGAGGAAGGGGAGAGGGAGTGGGGCGTAGGGGAGGGGGGAGGAGGAGAGGGTTGGGAGGGCAAAGGGGGTAGGGGGTAGGTTAGGCTTGGGAGGGAGGGTGAGGGGAGTAGCAGGATCGGGAGGGGGGTTGGGCATGGGAGCGGAGAGCGAGTAGCCTCAAGGATAATCCTGGCATAGGAATGCATCACATAGGAGAGTTTTGGAGAAAGCCACAGGCTGGGGAGGCCTTTCTCTTGCTAAGCGGTATAGCTGGTAGAATTGGAAGTGTTTGCAACTTGACGCCCTGAAGGTCATTTCTTGGAATGTATGTGGGATAGGGACCCCTATCAAGAGATATAAAGTATTGCGAGCCTTGGCTCGACAAAAATGTGATATTGCTATGCTGCAGGAGACCCACCAGACTGTTGAAGAGCATCTTAAATTGAAGAGGGACTGGGTAGGGCAGGTATGGGGGGCTTCAGCGAAGGGGAAAAAAGGTGGAGTAGTCATTTTAATACATAAAAGAATCAGATTTGTCCGGGAGCAGGACTACGTGGACCCAGAAGGCCGATACGTGCTTTTGTATGGGACCTTGGAGGGGCAGCCCATTGTACTGGGGAACCTCTACAGTCCTAATGTGTTGGATAGGGTGCTTTACGCTCGTCTGGCTTCTCGTGTGGAACAGCTACCCAAGGTACCATTGATCTCGAGTGGTGACTTTAACGGGGTACTGGACATTGAGTTGGATACTACCAGAGGGGGAGGGGAAGGGGGCGGGCGCAGACGAGAGCCCTGCAGGCCTTGCGGCGTCGGCTGGGGGTGGTAGACCCTTGGCGACTTTTGCACCCGTTGGATAGAGTGTGATAAGGAAGCTTATCATAGCTCAGGAAGGGGCTACAGAAAAGGTGAAGTGTCTCTGAACAAGCAACCTGTCAGTGCTGGTAGAAATGAGAAAACAGAATTTTGCCATAAAAGACTACCAGTCCCAGAATGCACCAGGTTTCCAACAGCCATGAGAGGAGCTGAAGTGAGAAAACGTGTGTTCAATCAAGAGGGCTATGAGGTAATCCCTAAGCACTCATCTCAAAGGGCAGGGCCTGATTCAGCACAGCTGCGCTGTGTTAGGGAGGAGCACTCATCTAGGCAGAATAAGAGTAGAGTTTATTCTACAGATGACCATCTTCATGATCACCTTGGATATCCAGAGAAGGATCATCAGTTTCATCTGAAGGATCATCAGAAGCAGAAGCCAAACCGGACTGACAGAGAGGGAAAGCGACCCTCTGGAAGAAAGAGGAGAAAAGCCTTTGAGAGGTCTAGAAGAGTCCAAAGCAGTACGTATACTGGGAGGTATTCCAAGGGCCAGCATACACCATTGGACTGGGGAAAACCAGAGGAATGGTGCTGCAGAGCTAGGAATCACCAGAGGCTACCTGTGAGGGAGACGGCTGCACGTGGAAGGGACCCTAAGACCCGTGCCAGAAGGTATGTGAAGAGAGATCCAGTGTCCAGGGATCTGGATTGGAAGGCTGGACATAAGAACTGGACTACATACTGGCCAGGCTATATAGAGAGGAACTCTAGCAGCAATGGAAGCTCAGGTATGAACACTGATCTATGCCCTAGCTATAACCTTGAAAGACAGCAGGGAAACAAGTATTCTCCTGAAAATGCTCCATTGAGAGATTCATCTGTGCCAATCCATGATATTGAACCCATGCTTGTTGAACAAGGGGGAATAATAGCAGATGAGGATCCTGTTTATATGGACTGCTCTCTATCTAAACTCCGTTGGTAACTTTCTGTTATAAAGTACAGCAACCATCACAAAGAAATATAAATTTGTTCTTTAATCTACTCAGAAAAGCTCCTGAAGCAGGATTTGACCCACACAGTAGAAAGCAAGCCAGCTAAGGGGTTTCAGCTGGATAACTGCTAGCAATTAAGCCTTACATAATTGCTTGTGAGCTAGGAGAGAATCACTTCTGAATCTATGTGGGAAGTAATCAGAAGTTAACCTGAAAAGAACAGTTTGTTTCTTGCTTTGTGGCTTTTCATTTATTGTTTTCCTGATTTTGACTTTGTTTTTCCAAGTTAACACTGAAAGCAAGTTACCTAATTTATGTGCTACCAAGCATATCTGTGTTGGGAGAAATAACCCCATAAATAAATATCTTATTGGCTTTACCCAAGAGCACAACTAAATTATTGTCAGCAGCTGTGTCTGGTGTGAATGAACTACATTGCCCACAATACCTTGCAAATCATATAGAGATATGCACTTGCAAAGACTGTGAAGATTCTCACCCAGGCAGCTGTCTGACAAGAGACTACACTCACCAATCGCGAGCACACAGTTCAAGTGCAAGGATCGAGTGGTGGAGGCCCAAATTGGCCCTACGGAGATATTGGATCATGCACTGATTTGGGTAGACTTGGAATGGAATGTGGCCTCGAGCCAGACTCGAATATGGCGATTTCCAATAGATCTGTATAGGGATGCTGAGTTTCAGGCGTATTTAAAGAAATGCTGGATAGAATTTGTCTCTTATAATTAACACCATCAAGAGAACCCGGAATTGTTTTGGGAGACTGCAAAGGTGGTTCTGCGGAGGGGATATCATTGGGTATGTTGCACGAAGGCAGAAATTGCTGACGGAACAGATAGTTCGCCTGGAAAAACAAGTGGTGAAGGACAGACGGCGGTGTGGGCATGATCCATGTGCGGTCAATAAATGCAGATTGTGGGAGGCCCAAGCAGCCCTGAATGAGGTGTTGCACGGGAGGTCCAAAAAATCATTGATGTATTATCGCTATCAGCTCTATCATTTTGGAGACAAACCTGGGAGGCTCCTGGCTCGTTGCCTCCAGGGTAGTAGAGGCTCACGCACAGTGGCAGCCTTGCGGGATACACAGGGGAGATTGCACAAGGACAGCCGGGCTATCGCCCAGGTGTTCCGATCTTTTTATCATAAACTGTATTCAAAGAGAGAGGGGTCGGTGGGCTCAATGAGGCAGTACTTGCAGGAGGTGCGGCTGCCTAGATTGACAGAGGATCAAAGGGCACAATTCGAGGCGCCGATAACGGTTGAGGAGGTTCAACTGGTCATTCAGAGGGCCGATTGCTATCGGGCGCCTGGCCCAGACGGGTTTGGGGCAGAATTTTACAAATTGTTGGGAGATCTGGTACCCCCATCGCTGGTGGCGATGTACCACAAAAGAGCTGAGCAGGGAGGGTTTGCATGGGGGGCCAATCATGCGCATATTATACTTACACCTAAATCGGGGAAGGACCACACGCAGGCAGCTTCCTATAGGCCCATCTCATTGTTAAACTTTGATCTGAAGCTGCTGGCTAAGATATTGGCGGATCATTTGTCCCAATTTATGGGGGGGCTAGTTCATGAGTCACAAGTGGGCTTTGTTAAAGGCAGATATGCAGTGCGGAACCTTCTGAAAATTTTGGTGTCTCTAGAATGGGTGCGCGACACAGAGCAACAATCACTGTTGATTAGCTTCGATGCCAAGAAGGCATTTGACCAAGTGAATTGGGAATATTTGAAATTGCTTTTGCCGTGCTATGGGATAGGGGGGTCGTTTGGTAGTATGGTGGACTTGCTTTATGCGCAGCCAACTGCAGGAGTGCTGTGTAATGGCGCATTGTCTGAGACATTTCATCTAGAAAGAGGTACGAGGCAGGGATGCCTGCTCTCTCCATTGCTGTTTGTGTTATCCTTAGACCCCTTGGTGCAGCGGATAGAGGCATCTAGGGATATTCGGGGAGTACAAATGGGGCGTCACGGGTTCAAGATGTCTGCATTTGCGGATGATATGTTGGTGCACGTGACGCTCCCGCAAAGGTTGTTGTAGCCTGCTAGAGGAATTTACATTATTTGGGAGGTTTGCAGGACTTTGTATCAACATGGAGAAGTCGGAGGCCTTGGATGTAGCGGGTACACTCCGAGAGAGGTGGGGGGGCCCCTTCCCGCTTCGATGGGCGCAGGACGCATTTGTGTATCTGGGTATCCTTCTGACTAGAGACCCAAAAGACCTGTACAAAAAGAACTTTGAAAGGGTCCTCCTGAAGGCCCGGACACAAATGCAGGCCTGGACTCCTCTTCCATTGTCTTTGCTGGGAAGGGCGGCGGCGCTGGGGATGGTGATTTTACCACGAGTTCTTTATTGGTTGCAGGCTCTCCCAGTGTGGATAACACAGAAGGATTTAAGTTGTTTAGAGCGGGAGATTCAGGTTTTCCTATGGAAGGGGGCCAGGGCACGCATCCCGCTGAACCGATTGCAGAGGGGCTGGAAACAGGGGGGGATCGGAGTTCTGGACTTAGGGACATATGTGCTGGCCTGTCAGGTCAGACACATTGGAGATTGGTTGGGGAACACCGATGTGTATACCCCCACAGAGATAGAGGAGGCGCTGGTAGCTCCCCAAAGCCTGCTGGCGGCGTTACATTAGGACTGCTCAATAGGGCCGCATTGAGTGACAGGTAGCATGTTGGTGATGCCAGCGCGGTGTGCCTGGCAGAGGCTGAATAAAAACTGGGGGGGAAGCTCAGAGAGGTGTCACAATGGCTGCCCTTGCAGGGCAATGCTCGGTTCCCTCCTGGAACAGACACCGTTAGTTTTCGGCAATGGGGGGTGGTGGGCATTAGGAATGTGGGTCACATAGTAGAGCAGGAGGGGGTGTGTACGTCCTTTGATGTTCTTCGTAGAGAATATGAGCTACCTTCTAGACATTTTCTTGCATACGCTCAGGTTTCCCACTATGTGGCATCACTGCCAAGGGGGGAGTTGGAAATAGAGCGCTCGGAGAAGATCTTAGCATTTTTTGCTTTGGGAGATGACTGCCCGGCCAAGATTGCAGACTTTAAAAGACGGTTGGAGGCCTATGTAGCCCCACCGGACTACTCGACGGAGGAGGCACTATGGGCGAGAGAACTGAAGCTGGCGGTCTCCCCAGGGTCGATCGGTAAAGCGTTAAGTCGGATTTCAGGGTTAGTGGAGGGGGCTAAATGGCGAGAAATCCAGTTCAAATGCCTTATTCAAGCACATTTCTCCCCAAGGCGAGCATTGCGTAGCCATCTTACATCAGATGGAGGCTGTCCAAAGTGTTCTTGTCCTCTGGCAGATTTGGGGCACATGTGGTGGGGGTGCCTGAAAGTTCGGGGCTGTTGGATGCGGATAGGTAATTATATGAGTAGCTTAATAGGTCAGCAGATTCGATGGACGGAGTCCCTTGTGGTGTTAGACCAGCTCCAACCACTCCACCTGAAGGGAAAGTGGGAGCGAATCTTGGTATGAAAGGCATGTCTGGTGGGAAAGGGGCCATTACTACAGAAATGGAGAGAATCGGAGGCTCCTACCTTTTGGGAGTGGCATAATAGTTTCCACCAGTTGATGCTATTAGAGGGGAGAGGAGCCAGAGGGTGTGTCAAACGCAGGGCTTCCTTTTTACTGCTTTGGGAACCTTACATACAGCGGCTAAGACCACAGACTCGCAGCACAATATTGCAGATAGGCAAGTAGGGAGGGGAGGATCAGATGGGGGGGTGGTAAGGGGTGTGTGGCTGAGGGGCATTCCTTTTCTTTTCCTTGAGTATTCTTGAGGCAGGTATCTGGAGAGGCAGAGGTGCATAGGGGAGGGGAGGTGGGGGGGGAGGCAGGGAGGGGGGTTGGAGAGGGGATGAAGGAAGCTCAAATCGATTTGGTGTAGTTGTTCAAATAGGTCACCATTGAGAGCCATGTTTGATGATCCCCGAGGCAGTGGATCAGAGACAACCCTGTCGGGGGGTCTATGTATGTATTTGACCTGAGTTGTATATATGTGTGCTATAAATCAATAAACAGAGTTTCAAAAAAAAAAGACATAGGATTGGAGGTAGAGTAGTATGGTGGATCAGAAACTGGTTAAAAGATAGAAGGCAGAAAGTAGGGCTAAATGGTCAATTTTCTCAATGGAGAAAAGTAAATAGTGGAATACCCCAGGGATCTGTGCTGGGCCCATTGCTTTTTAACATATTCATAAATGACCTGGAAATGGGAATAATGAGTGAGGTGATCAAATCTGAAGATGAAACAAAATTATTCAAAGTTGTTAAAACCCAAGAGGATTGTGAAAAATTGCAAGAGCATCTTGAAAAATTGGAAGACTGGACATCCAAATGGCAGATGAAATTTAATGTGGACAAGTGCAAAGTCATGCACCTAGGAAAGAACAACCCAGACTTTGGTTACACGATGCAAGAAGGTACCACCTTAGAAATCACCACCCAGGAAAAAAATGTAGGCATCATCGTGGATAATACATTGAAACCCTCCACCCAGTGTGCAGCAGCAGCCAAGAAATCTAATAGAATGCTAGGAATTATAAGGAAAGGAATAGAAATAAACCAAGGATATTATAATGCCTCTGTATCATTCCATGATTCGACTGCACCTTGAATATTGTGTGCAATTCTGGCTGCCGTTGCTTAAAAAGGATATAGCAGAATTAGAAAAGGTACAGAGAAGAGACACCAAAATGATAAAAGGGATGGAAGAATACTCCTTTGAGAAAAGGCTTAAAAGGTTAGGGCTCTTCAACTTGGAAAAGAGAAGGCTGAGGGGAGATATGATAGAAGTCTATAAATTAATGAATGGAGTGGAATGGGTTAATGTAGATTGGTTGTTTATGCCATCAAAAAGTAGAAAGACTAGAGGACATGCAAAGAAGCTACAATGTAACCCATTTAAAATTAATAAAAGAAAATATTTTTTCACTCAACGCTTAATCAAACTCTGGAATTCGTTACCGGAGGATGTAGTAAAAGCTGTTAGTGCAATTGGATTTTAAAAAGGTTTGGATAAATTCCTGAAGAAAAGGTCCATAAACAATTACTAAAAAGGACCTGGGAAATCCACTACTTATTTATTTACATTCTCTTATATACTGTGTTATTCTGCATCAGTGCAGTTTACATTGAACAAACTGAAATTACATTGAACAGGGCATTATAACTTGGAGATAACTATTTTACAGGGAACATGGGCTATGGAGGGTTAAGCGGCTTGCCCAAGACCACAAGGAGCACCTGTGGGACTAGAAACCCCAGTCCTTCTAGCCCAAGGTTGCTGTCCTCTAGTGGGATTTGAACCCCTGACCTTCTGGCCTGAAGTATCTTGCCCCAACCACTAGGTCACTCCTCCACTCCACTACTTACCGAAGGATAAGCATTGTGGAAGCTGTGGACTTTGGGTACCTGCCAGGTACTTGTGACCTTGATTGGCCACTGTTGGAAACACGATACTGAGCTTGATGGACCTTGGGTCTGACCCAGTATGGCATTTCTTATGCTCTTATGAAAATAGACACAAAGTATTGAGTCTTACCATTTGAGGATAGTTGTTGCTCAGTGTTACAAAATAACTTCGGAGAACAGAGAAAGTTAATACTTAATTGATTTTGATGATCCAAAGCAATTATCCATTGTAAGTTGATGTTGCTCATCTGTAAAGAAATCAGAACTGTTAAAGTATTTGGGTTCTAAGTTAAAAGGAGAAAACTTGACTTATTGGATAATTGATTTTATGTTTTTTTTAATAAAGAATTGTTAATTAAAAAAATAATTTTTTAAAATTTATTTGTGGAAAATCTCACCTTAGCTTACCAGCTTGGAAGGGCCTGCTCTGTTCCTTGTAGCCACTTGACCACAACTGCAAGTGTCCGCAGGGAAAGGCCTGGGTTCAGGAGGGGTGATCCACATTATATAGAAAGAAACAACAGGTTTTAGCTATCAGTTGGATGTGTGTGGAAGAGAGGGAGGAGTAAAACATGATCCCAAGGTTGCTGGCTGAGGAAACAGGGAGTAAAAGAATGTTATCCACAGAGATTGAGAAAGGAGGAAGGGGGAAGGTGGATTTAGGGGAATAACTAAGAAGCTCAGTTTTGGCCATGTTCAGTTTCAAATGGTGGTGAGTATCCAGACAGCGAAGTCAGATAGACAGACAGAGATGCCGGAGAGATATCAGGTGTAGAGAGATAAATTTGAGAGTCATCAGCATAAAAATGGTACTCAAAAACTGAGGGAGGAGATGAGTGCCTCAAGGACTAGGTATAGAGAGAGAAAAGGAGTGGGCCCAAGACAGACCTTGGAGTACACCAACTGAGAGTGGGTTAGCAGTAAAGGAGGATCTACCAGAACAAACACTGAAAGAGCGATGGGAGAGAAGAAGAGAACTAGGATAGCACAGAGCCCTTGAAACCAAGCAAGGACATGGTGTTGAGGAGGAGCTGGTGGTCAACAGTGTCAAATGCAGCAGAAAGGTCAAGAAGAATGAGGATTGAGTAAAGACCCTTGGATTTTGCCAGGAACAGGTCGCTGGAGAGTTTGCCAAGAGCCATTGCTGTAGAATGTAAAGGACAAAAGCCAGATTGCAGTGGATCCAGAAGGGCTTGAGAGGAGAGAAAGCCACTAGCATGCTTTGTGACCTTGGGCAAGTCACTTAACCCTTCATTGCCTCACAAAAATCCAAGTTATCAATGTCCCTCTTTAATGTACATTACCAAGTTTAAGTTACAATGTAAACCGCTTTGACTGACATGATAAAGCGGTATAAAAAGCCTGTATAATAAATAAATACGGCAACGGTGGTGAACCGCATGTTCAAGAAGTTTAGAAATGAAGGGGAGGAGGGAGATGGGTCGATAATTAGAAGGACAGGTGAAGGCTGCTGGGACAGTTGCAGTGGAGAGTGATAGTTTGAGAATATGAGAGATGGAAGGGATGACAGTGGAGGAGATGGAGTTTAGGAGACGGGAGGAGCAGGTAGTGAGTTTAGAGGAGGAAAGAAGATGAGTGGTTTCCTCCTCGGAGATCTTAGAAAAGGAAGAAAGCGTGGCAGAGGTTGAGGGGAAGAGATTGGAGTGAAGAAGAGGGAGAGGGGATGGAGCTGATCTCATGGGGAATTGGGGTGTAATCTTGTTGCCATGTCTTCTTCCTGCCCAGTGGAGGCATAGCTTTGGTACATCCCACTTGTGTGGACAGATCTAGCAGGATGATGTGGAAGGTGACATTTTTCTTACCAGTAATGCCCTTTCCTTTAGTTCTTCTAGACCAGTCCAGGACCCACCCCTGGAATCTGTAGTGCTCTGCTATACTCTTGGTGATACCTGTATTGGTCTGCTGTACTTTCAGTAGTCGGTCCTGTGGGCTCATACCCCTCCGTCAAGCCTCTGTTGAAGCTCAGCTTGTACATAGTTATGCTTCCTGTTTCTGTTCCACGTTGTTCTGTTTGCTAGAGTTGTGTGAGGTTGCTGAATCCTTGTCATCTGCTTTGATATGAATACTGGCTTTGCCCTCTGGTGACTGAGGTCGAGATGGCATGGTGATGTCATAAGAAACCTCTAGAAGTTTTACTCTGTCTCCACATATCTGTTGGTAGGGGAACGCATCCCATATGTCTGGACTGGTCTAGCAGGACTCAAGGAAAGGACATTATTTGGTATGTAAAATGTCATCTTTTGACAATGTGATAATGTGATGATAATATAAGTTTGATGGCATTAGGAAAACAGTATAAAGAAATTTGTGTTGAGCTTAGTTTTCCACAGATGTGCAAATCTTTTGCTCGCCAGGCCCTCAAGATAATCTGGAGAGAACACTCATAGTCCCTTAGAAGGGATGTGGATGAAGAATCTGACTAATCACAAAATTATTCAGAAACCGAATAGACAATACTGTAGTATCTAGCCATAAATAATTAAGGGACAAAAAGAAGTACTATGCTCATCCCTTCTGCCTGCTGTATCTTCTGCATAAGGCTGGCACTACCTGGTAAGCGGGATAAGCACAGCAAGGGGGGCGCCCCATCCCCCAAGCAGGGCCAGTCCTAGGCATGTGCGAGCATGAGGGGTCTGGTGGCACCTGATGGCTTCAGAGGGAGCTGGTGAGGCCCAAAGCCCAGCACCCCAGCTCACCTCTGCACAGCCATAGGAGGAACATTTTTCTTTACTCCCATGACTGTGCTAAGACACAGCCACCGCCGCTGCTGAGTTCCTGGAGGTTAAACAGGGGCATTTCTTGTCTTGCACAAGAGACAGGAAGTGATTCTGTTTAATCTCTAGGAACTCAGCAGTGTCAACGGCTGTGATTTAGCACAGCCATGGGAGTAAAGGAAACTGCTTTTGCAGCTGTTCACTCCCACGGCTGTGCAGAGATAAGTAGGGGAGCCAGGCTTCAGGACTCACCAGCTCCCTCTGAAGTTGGCCAGGCACGCTTGGAGCCTCTCATCATGTGGGGCCATATGTGTGTGTGGGGGGGAGATGCTGGCATTGTAAGAGGACTGGGGGCTAGAATAGAAAATGGGCTAATGTTGGGGGATGGGGAGACTGCTATTGAAATGGACATAATGCTGGGAGGGACTGGGACTGGACGGGGCTGATACGGGGGGTTCAGGACTGGAAAAGAGCAGACGCTGGGGGATGGAGGGACTGGAAGGGAGATTAGGATGGGAGGGACCGAAACTGGGGGAAGATTGATAGTGGGGTCTAGGACTGGAAATGGGCTGATGCTGGGTGATGGGGAGCCTGGGATTGGAAGGGAGATGATGGTGGGAGGGACTGGGACTGGAGGGAGACTGATACTGGGAGGGGGGCTAGGACTGGAAATTAGCTAATGTTGGAGGATGGGGGACCGAGACTGGAAGAGAGATGATGCTGGGACTGGAGGAGGACTGATACTGTGGGACTAGGATTGGAAATGGGCTGATGCTGGGGGATGGAGGGACTGGGACCAGAAGGGAGATTATGCTAGGAGGGGCTGGAACTAGAAGGGAGCTGATGCTAGGGGTGGACTGCAAGGGGACATGGCTGGGGCTGAGGGGAGAAAAAAAGAAGCCGAGGGAGTGAGAGGGGGACAGATATTTTGCATGGAAGGGAAGAAAAAAGGTCATACAGAGGGAACAGTTGAGAGGGAGGGCATAAGAATGCATGCTGGGGAAGGAGGAAAGGGTTAGGGTTAATGAATATCAGAGAAGGAAGTAGCTGAGTGGGTATGTGGAAGGGATGTAGAAGGCGGTATCTGGGAAAGGGAGATGGGGAGAGCAGGGACTTAGGTGGAGACTTTAAAACTGGGTGGGAGAAAAGAAGACAGAATCTAAGATTGGCTGGGAATGGGGAGAGGACGTGCAGACTCAGATGGTGGGCCCAGGAGCTGGCACAATTCATTTTGCATGCAGTGCAAGCATCGTGCGGCACCATCCCCAGCTTCATCTTTCTCTCTCTGACTCGGCAAGAGCAGCCAAAGCTGCCCGTTGCATTCACTTCCATTGCATGGGGCCATTCACTGGCAGTGAATGATAAAGGCAGCACTGGCTGCTGAGTGCTTACTCAGGGAAAGAAAGAGAAGGCTGGGGATGGTGCTATGAGATCTTTCTGCTGTTGACTCGGAAAAAGAAAGAAGATGCCAGGGATGGTGTCGCACAATATTTTTTCCGAGGGGGGAGGAATGAGAGGGAAAAGAGAGAGATGGGATATGCTGGATTGATGGTGGGGGAGGGGAGGGGAGAATGAGTAAGAATGGGGAATAATTGACCAGGAAAAAGAGGTGGGGAATGGGAGGACAGGGGTGAGGATTGAAAAATGGTAGGTACATGGAGTAAAAAAGAGGGGGATTGAGGACTGGATAGTAAGAAAGAGTAGTGAAGTCTGAGTGGATAGAAAGAGAGAAAAATAAATGGAAGAAAGTGGAAGGAAAAAGATCAATATTCAAGATGGAATGACGTGAAGAAAACAAAAGAGGAGATAGGCAATGGCAGATGGACTAGAGAACATAGAAAGAGAGCTATGAGAAGACAGAGGAAAACAAAAACCTCAGATTGGGACCAGCATGATCAGAAAATAAAATTTCAGACAACAAACGAAGAAAAAACTATTTATTTTCTATCTTTATATTTTATACAATACAGGGTAATGCCTCTCTTTCTATTTCTCTGGTGTTGCATTGTATCTGGATTCTTGGGGTTGCAATTTAATTTTTATCTACATATTTTTAGTTTTAGGTTGTGGTCACTTACTCTGTACTTGGTGACAGTCTGTGTTCTGAGTGTGTGACCAAGGCCAGGTGTTCTGTTAGCATGGAGTTTGTACTGTAGTAATCTGAATTGTTCAGCTTTTCAATAGGTGTTTGAATGTTCCAGGGCCTGCTACAGTATTTATTCTTAATATGAGTTTTGGAAGCTGGTATGGTGTGGTAGATTTGTTCTATAGATCCTTAATGACTTTTGAAGGGTTTTGTATTAGTTCACAATACGCCTGCTACAGGAGAATGTTTATGTTGTTGTTAGTGAGATGACCAGAATCAGATTTTTGTTTTTTAGATATTGAATTCTGTGGGTGAATGTTCTAGTTCTGCTCTAGTCGAGGAAGAGGGTTCTGTGGATGTAGAATATATGTTCAAAAAGAAAAAGCAAGAATCATAACACAGCTTATAACAGCAAAATAAAATGAGTTATCATTTTATAATTTGGTGTTATAAACTGTGTTGTGGTTCTCACTTTTTCATTTAGTTCCTTGGTGTGTGAACATCTTGCATTTCCTTTGTTTTCTGCAGAATATATATTTACATTAACACCATGTTGATCCAATGTGCAGTTTCAAGTTATGTTGGAGATGCCAAGCCCCTCGTGGTGTTTAAGTTGTAGTGGGAAGTGTTGTATTGGGGTCACAAAACCCCTCTTGTTTTTCTGAGGATGGGAAGCGCTGTGTAGAGGCCATTGAGGCTCTCTGTTTTTTTGTGAAGGTGGAAAATGCTGTTTGGGGACACCAAGTTGGTCTTCTTGTTTTTGTGGAAGTGGGAGCTGCTATGCTGGTGCTCTTAAGCCCCTTTTGTTGTTTGGCACATTTAGAAGAATGTTTCCTAAGCTCTGTACTGGTAACACATGTGTGGGTTGCCTTACTGGTGCATGGCCGAAGACTAACTTCAGGGAGATAGTTACATCCCCCTGCAATTACCACATTTCAGCATGGCAAAACAGCTGCAGGAGCAATTAAGATCACCCATTGAGATAGCATTAGTTGCACCCATGCTTCTTGCACTGAGCCATTATGTTAGTTGCAGCCGACAATGCAGATGCCTACGTGCGAGAGTTCTTTCTCTCACCTCACTCTGGAGTAAAGTATAATTTTGGGAAAGAAATCCTGAAAACCTAAGAGTAATGGAAAAAGCATGGAACTTGTTCTCTGGTCCAGCCAGAAAGTGGTCATATTATTTTTGCTTTTCAGTCACTCCAGCTTCACTTCCTACTTCCAGTGCGTTGTCTGCATGACTGCCAGTAGGAAGTGAAGCTAGAATGAGAGAAAGTTAGAATAACAAATACTGTGATCCTGCAAGGGGAAAGCATAGATTTATTTGATTGTCATTGAAACCTGCTTAACATATGTGGTTTAAATCAGCAATATATTAATATTGTCACTGTCTTCCTATATTGCGACTATTCTTTGCATCAACTTTATACCAATTTTGCTTATAGATTTTAGATGTACACTGATTGTATGGTTATTATGTTTTTGATTCCTACATTCGCTATAAAATCTTTCACCTGCATATTTTTTCAGTGAGTAAAATATTTTTGCGCTGTCTGTACAGGTTTTCTTTTGATCCATATCTAAAATTTAGAATGCTCTTGGACTATCACAGCCTACTTATATGATAAGGATTTACTGCTCAGTAGTTATTCTTATTCTGGCTATGCATTTGCCCTGTCACAGCAATTTTCTTTCAACACTGGACTTGAAGGAGAAATACTAGCATCATGTGAAGAGTTCAAAAAGGAATTTGGGGAAAAGGGGAGGTGGGTGTAGCCAGCATTAATAATAATGAGGGAGGGGGGTACCGATCTATAGTTTGCAGGGGGGCACTGGCCCTGTTTCTGCAGTAGTACAGACCTCAATCATGCTACATCATTGCCACAAGTGCTGCAGCAAATGATTTTGAAAGGTGGAACAAGCTGTGAGTTTCATGATCATCTTCATCAACTCCTCCTTGCCCATATGTCTACATGCCCCTCTCATAGAAAAACTTCCAGGTGCTACTTTTCTCCAGCCACAAAGGTTGGGCCGGATTACCTACTTAATGCTTCCTCTTCTCTCCAGATGGACTGACACATAATTTTCTTCTCTCCCCCTTTCCTTTACCCACCTACCATCAATATTTCCAGCTTTTACTGTCTCCTAATCCGTAATGAGAGTAATTTTATCAAGGAATTTTCATTCATAAACACTGTTGTACTTGGGTTGACAACCTCCTGCGTGTTCATTTGAGTCACATAGCGCTGGAATGCTGGTACTGTGTCCTGACACTGCTCGCTTTCAGATTTGGTGCCCTCCAAGCACATTAGCTTTATGTGGCATGCCATCTCTGACCACTTATCTGGCAGCTAGCCTCTGGTGATCTCTCTTTTCCTCTTCGTCTCTCCGGGCCAGTCCAGGAACCGTAGGGTAGTCAACCTCCTCCAGCAGCTGAGGACTGTATTTCAAAGTCTTGCTGACAGCCTATCCGGCTCCCTCTGGTGTCGTGTCAGAGACTCAGTCTTACAGTCCTCAGCAGCTGGATAGGATGTGGCTAACAGCTCCGGAGTCAAGAAGTGGAATAAGTGGCTAAACTGTTGGTTTTTCTGGTGGGGTGGCCCTAGCGGGGCTGCTGGAGTCAGATCAGAGGGGTATTGACTAAGTTTAAAAATAAATAAATAAAATAAAAAGACAAACCGGTACTTGGCACTGGAGGCAGATCCTGCCTCAGATCAGCTCCGACAGTCATACCCGGTGGCAGAGGGAGAGGATCTGGGAGCCCCAGATTGCAGCCCTCTGCCCTCATTGCCTTATATGATTCACCCATGAACAGCGGTTGTGAAGGCAGTCCGTGCATTACAAATTTCTACTCAAGGTAGGCAGCGGAAGTCTTAGTTTGCCGTCGCAGTTTGGGGCCGGCGGTGCAGAAATGCTGCGGTTGATTTCTCTCTTTTCAGGCGCATGCTGAATGGTTCGGCGGCTTGTGCACAGTGCAGTAGTCGGCGGGGGCTGTCGGGTCCCGGAATCTGTAGGATCTGCTTTCGCACGGGCAGCTGTGTAGAACGGGTCTTCAGGGGTGCGATGGAATTTAAATCGGTGTCGGGTGATAGCTCTGAGGGGATTCCTGACACAGAGGTGAAGGCGGGAACGGCGGCCATTTTGACTAAAGCTGCAGTCGCTCCCGCGCTTTCAGGCAAGCCTGACAAACGTAAAGCCAAGTTTAAGAGGCCTTCCCCAGAGGTAGTCACAGTGCAGGATTCCTCTCCCGATTTGCAGGGTGACTTGGCATCGGTCTTTTCAGCGGATTTTATCCTCTCCTTACACAAGGCTTATGTTTTGAAGCTAGAGCAGAGCCCGGGCAAGTCTGCTTCTCCAAGCATGGTGAGTTTACCCAAGGGGGAAGCCTTATTGCAGGATCTGGGTGAGAGTCTCTCTGCTAAGATTATGAGAACAGACGTGGGCCCCGAAGCTTTCGGGGAGCAGAGCAATGTTCCTCAGAAAACGGAGGAGGGAGAAGTTCTCTCCGAAGGGGCCTTGGATTCCTGGGCACTCGGAGACTTAGAGGAAGGTGAACTAGTACCGGGTGAGGACCCTAATGTGTTTAGGGTTTTTCGCAAGGAAGAGCTCGGAGCTCTTATTGCACAGTCCCTAGGGGCTCTAAACATTGCTTTACCAGTGGTCCAGGAGGAACCGTTAGAGGATCCCTTACTCCAAGGCTTTAAGCCTGAGCAGCGTTGTTTCCCAATTCATAGGGTTATTAGACGTATGAAAGATTCAGAATGGGAGTGTCCAGAGGCTTCTCTGAGGGGTGGCCGGGCTATTGGGCGGCTTTACCCGGTCCTTCAGGAAGACAAGGACTTACTGCGTATGCCCAAAGTGGATGCGCTGGTGGCAGCAGTAACAAAGAAGACTACCATTCCAGTGGAAGGCGGTATTGCACTGAAAGATCTGCAAGACCGTAAGCTGGAGGCACTGCTTAAGCAAGCGTTCGATTTGAGTGCACTGTCACTCTAGGCCTCCATTTGTGGAGCTTATGTCTCTCGAGCGTCTATTTGGTGGCTGCAGAGTGACTTAGTTGCCGACAAGGAGGCTGGCACGTGCTCAGAAGGAGCAAGGCTAGAATCAGCAGCGGCGTATTTAGCAGACGCTTTTTATGACTTGGTTAGGATTTCGGCGAAGTCCATGGCATCTGTGATTGCGGCAAGGAGGTTCCTCTGGCTGCACAATTGGGCAGCGGATGCATCCTCTATGGCGCGACTCAGTAAACTCCCCTACAAGGGTAAGCTGCTCTTTGGGGAGGCCCTTGAAAAGATAGTTTAAGGATTTGGGAGATTCCAAGGGGGGTTGCCTCCCGGAGGATCGCCCGAAGGGACCTCGACCCGGGCCTCTAACAAGAGGGCAAGGTAGGGACCTACGCAGGTTCCGGGGTTCTTGATTTGCGCCTTATCCGAGAGGCCGCTTTGTGGCGCAGGGGCAGTCCTTTCGAGGAGCATGGGGGTTCGGCAGGGGATATTTTAGTTCCCAGCAGAACGCCCCCCAAGAAGCCCTAATGAAGGGCGGCCGGCTCAGGCGGAGGTCCCTGTGGGGGGACGGTTGCAGACGTTTGTCCATCTGGGCCGACATTACGACGGACCAATGGGTTCTGGAGATCATCCGCGAGGGCTATGCGCTAGAATTTGCTCAGCCTCTAGCGGAGGCTTTTCTAAGGTCTCCTTGCGGATCCCTAGGAAAGAAGAAGGCAGTAAACGAAACGCTGCAAAGCTTGCTTCGGCTACAGGTGGTGGTACCTGTTCCCAAAGACCAATACGGCTTAGGTCGATACTTGATTTATTTTGTAGTCCCCAAGAAGGAGGGGTCTTTTCGCCCCATTCTGGATCTCAAGCACGTAAACCGATGTTTGCGGGTACCACATTTCCGTATGGAAACCCTAAGGTCCGTTATTCAGGCGGTGAAGCCCGGGGAATTTCTGTCCTCCATAGATTTGACGGAGGCGTATCTACACATTCCGATCAGGCCGGAGCATCAGAAATTCCTAAGGTTTGCCGGACCTATGGGCCACTTCCAGTTCAGAGCGTTGCCGTTTGGTCTGGCTACGGCCCCGCGTACGTTCACCAAAGTGACGGTGGTGGTGGCGGCAGCCTTGCAAAAGGAGGGGATTCAGGTACATCTCTACCTGGACGATTGATTGATATGGGCAGGGTCTCAGTTGGAGTCAGTCACGATGACCAACCGGGTGGTTCAGTTTTTGGAGCAGCTCGGTTGGGTAATGAACCAGTCCAAGAGCCAGTTGACTCCTATGAGGCGCCTGACTTATCTTGGTGCAGTTGTTCGATACCAATTGTGCATTGCTCAGTGCATTGTTCAGTTTTCCTGCCCGAAGACAGGATACAGA
The DNA here is from genome assembly GCA_033557465.1 of Ichthyophis bannanicus. Classification (NCBI taxonomy): domain Eukaryota; kingdom Metazoa; phylum Chordata; class Amphibia; order Gymnophiona; family Ichthyophiidae; genus Ichthyophis; species Ichthyophis bannanicus. The sequence continues at coordinate 409,337,111 of CM066037.1, forward strand.
AGCTTTGGAAACAAGTGAAGGCCTTTTTGCGCCTGCGGGCTCCCACAGCATGGAGATACCTGCAGCTGCTGGAAACCATGGCGGCGGCCTTAGATTTGGTGCCGTGGGCCAGAGCTCATATGCGCCCACTTCAGCAAGCGCTGCTGTCCAGGTGGTCCCATCAGCATCACTCCCTGGCCCAGAGACTAGTCTGCCCAGAGGACGTGAGGGTCAGTCTACAATGGTGGTTGGATCCCCGTCAGGTTCATGCGGGAGTTTCACTTTTCGAGCCGGAGTGGTTGTTAGTAACTACGGACGCCAGTCTTTCGGGCTGGCGGGCGCATTTTTTGTCGCACGTGACGCAGGGGGATCTGGTCCAAGGAAGAGAGCAGTTGGTCGATCAATCACCTAGAAATGAGAGTGGTCAGCTTGGCGCTTCAGGAGTTTGTCAGTCTGGTCCGAGGGAGAGCGGTTCGTGTTTTCTCCAACAATACGGTGACTGTCTCTTATATCAACAGACAAGGAGGCATGGGCTGTGTGGCCCTGTTGGAAGAGAGTCAGAGTCTGATGCATTGGGCGGAAACCCATCTTCTGGCCATCTCGGCGGCACATGTGGCCAGAAGGGACAACATTCAAGCCGATTATCTCAGTCGGAATGTTCTAGATCCTGGAGAGTGGGAACTAAATGCAGCGGTTTTTCACGACATCATGCTTCGTTGAAAGCAGTCGGTCATGGACCTCATGGCTACCCTCGGGAACACCAAAGCGGCTCGGTTTTACAGCAGGTACAGAGTACATATGTCGGAAGGACTCAACGGTCTGGTTCAGCCATGGCCGAGAGGAGAGCTACTGTATGTGTTCCCTCCGTGGCCTTTGATCGGCCGGGTAATATGGAGAATTTTGAGACACGAGGGGGATGTGATTCTCATTGCTCCGGATTGGCCCAGACAGCCCTGGTATGCAGATCTGGTCAAACTGCTTGTCGGTGAACCGTGGAGGCTCCCCAGTCGAGTCAATCTATTGAATCAGGGTCCGGTGTTGATGCCACAGGTGAATCGGTTCTTGCTTATGGCTTGGCTGTTGAGAGGGAGCGGCTCCGATGCCGGGGGTACTTGCTGGCGGTAATTGAGACCTTGTTGAAGTCTAGGAAGCGGTCCACTTCGCTGGCTTATATCCGCGTCTGGCGTATTTTTGAGGGCTGGTGTGGAGAACGTAATGTTAGTCCATTTTCCGCATCTTTACCGGTTATTTTGGCTTTCCTGCAAAGGGGGCTAGAAAAAGGATTGGCACTCAGCACGCAAAAGGTTCAGTTGGCTGCTTTGGTGTGTTATAGGGGGAAAGTGTCGGGGAGAGGCTTGTCAGCTCACCCAGATGTTCAACGTTTTCTTAGAGCTACTAAGCTTATTCATCCTCCTCTGAGATCGGTGGTCCCAACGTGGGATTTAAATTTAGTGTTAGATGCCTTAACGCAACCGCCCTTTGAGCCGGCATCAGCGGTGAGTTTGAGAGAGCTTTCTTGGAAAACAGCCTTCCTCGTTGCCTTGTGTTCGGCTAGGAGAGTCTCAGATCTTCAGGCACTCTCCTGTCGGGCCCCTTATCTTCAGTTTACGAAGGGAAAGGTAGTGCTTCGACCGGTTCCATTGTTTCTACCTAAGGTGGTGTCCAGTTTTCATATGAATCAGTCCGTTTCGCTTCCAACTTTTCCTCATGGCGAGGGCGGTGACGTGGGTCAGGTTCTCTGAAAGTTGGATCTGGGTAGAGTGCTGCGTAGATACCTTCATAGAACCGAGATTTTGAGAAAGTTGGACAGGTTATTCGTGATTTTTGTAGGGCCTCGGAAGGGGGAGGCTGCTTCAAAAGCATCTATTGCCTGGTGGGTAAAGCGAGCGATCAGTGCAGCTTATAAGGCAAAGGACAAATTGCCTCCGCAAGGGCCACTTCTTGGACGGAGTTCACGTTGATGCCTCCGGTGGATATATGTCGGGCTGCCCTGGTCGTCTCTGCATACCTTTACTAGGCACTATCGTTTGGATGTGCAGGCACGGGGAGACGCGATTGTTGGGGCCTTGGCCTTGTTAGGGGGGCTCGCAGGTCCCTCCCATCTTTAGGAACTGCGTTGGTACTTCCCTACGGTTCCTGAACTGGCCCGGAGAGATGAAGAGGAAGGAGAAATTAGGGCTTACCTGCTAATTGTCTTTCCTTGAGCTCTCTCCGGGCCAGTCCAGGTCCCACCCACTGGATCTGCGAGAGTTTCTTCATTTACAAGAAGTCCTGAGTTTCAGTTGAAGGGTCTTCGACGATCTAGGGGTCCAGGGAGGGGAGATTGGTGGTACATGGTTCCTTTCAGAGTGGCTGCAGTCGGAGTTCCCTCTCCACAGATTGGGGGGAGGGCTACTAGCGGCTACAAAAAAAAAAAGGGGAGAACAAAATTACAATAAGTGGCTACGAAAATCTAACACTGCATACAGGGGGCAAGAAGAAGCCCATAGGCAGCTGTAAGTGTTTTATTGTTGTTTGGTTATTTCGGGTAATCTTAGTTCGAAGCTGCTTGGACAATAGGGGACTGAGTCTCTGACACCAGAGGGAGCCGGATAGGCTGTCAGCAAGACTTTGAAATACAGTCCTCAGCTGCTGGAGGAGGTTGACTACCCTACGGTTCCTGGACTGGCCTGGAGAGAACTCAAGGAAAGACAATTAGCAGGTAAGGCCTAATTTCTCCATTGTGAACCTCTCATATATACCAGAGTGTGTAAGGACGTAGGAATCATGGCAGGACCCTGAGAACCATGATTTTGCCCTGGGCATTGTAGACCACCTGCATTTTCATGGAGTGGAATGCCTTTGGATATCCAGTTGTTTTGACAAATGTTTTGCACTTGTAAAATTTTCAAAATAGGTGACTATTTCCTTTTTGAATATTAACCCCCATAGCATAGAAGACCATCTAGTTTCCTCAGTCTGATTTTTAGTGCAGTGCATTAGAGCTAGGTTTATAACTTCATATCAAAAAATTACTTGCCTGCTCCAAGATTCCTTGAATTGCTTTGCTATTTCTGTCTCTGCCATCTCCTTAGCCATTGTTTTGCATCCTCCATCCTTTATGAAGAAATCATTTTGGTGTTGGTATTGCTCTGGAGTTTGCCACTTTGCAGCCCTATGTTTTGATCATTTCAGGATGGGCAATAATGGAGAAGTTAGAGAGCAAAGCCTAAGTTTCCATTTTTTGACCCCTCAGTTTTATATTGCTTTCTTGTGCTTCCATTGCTATTGGAATCAAGGCTGAGATCTTGCACTATGAACCACAACAATAGTCTAGTGACTGCACTGGAGTCCTTTGGTAGTGGCCATTGTGAATAAATATTTGCAGGTATTTTTGCATATATGTAGTCACTTTTTGTTCAGCTAGCTGAATTAAGATGAGGCATGCAGACAGGGGCGGCCCAAGGGGGGTGCGGAGCCATGTGTGGAGACTTGGTGCGGGGCCTAATTTACATACATATTTACATAATGTTAACATGTACTAACTTTTAGTAAACATGCCTCTTAATAAGTATATGTATAAAGAAAGACTACCAGATTTCTACATTACTATACTCCAGTGCCAACCGCCAGGCACATTAGGAAGTATTACAGACACTGCCCATTTAGAACCCATAGCAAACCCACTGTATCATAACAGCACTACCAGGACTCACAAAACACCGAACCCTACATATCAAAAGGCAACACTGCAAATATTAAAGCAGTACATCTCAGAGAATACCAATACATCTCCTACTGGGGAAAGAGAATAAGTGGCACTGTCAAATAGAAACTACATAAACAGAATATCTCAGCTCGCTTACACATACAGAACATAGACCAGTGATGGCTAACCTTTTTGAGCCCGAGTGCCCAAACTGCCGCACAAAACCAAAGAATTTCCTCAAAGTGCCAGCACGTCATTTGCATAAGTGGTCTTATTTGCATAAATATTTGCATAATGTTACTATACACTAACTTTTAGTAAACATGTCTCTTAATGAGTGTATGGATAAAGAAAGACTAAAAGATTTCTACATTACTATAATCCAGTGCCAACCGCCAGGCACATTAGGAACTACTACAAACGCTGCCCATTTAGAACCCATAGCAAACCTGCCGTATCCTGACAGCATTACCAGGACTCACAAAGCACCATACCCTACCTATCAAAAGGCAACACTGCAAATATTAAACCAATACATTTCAGTGAATACTGGGGAAAGAGAACAAGTGGCAACGTCAAATAGGAATTTCCTCTTGTACCAAACAAAGCGCAGATGTTAATGATGCACATTTCCCAGAGCTGACATATTCCAGTTAATAAATTCAAAATAAAGAGATATCGTTCTACCTTTTGTGCATTTTTTTTCAGTTGCAATTGGTCCAGCCATTTTCTTCTGGTTTCTTCATGTTTTCTGCTAACTCTCCATCGTCTGCTGTCCATTTGTCCTTTCTTCTCTCTTCTAGTTTTTTTTCCACTCTCTCTCTCTCTACATCTGCTTTAACATACTAATCTTTCTCCTTTTGCTCTTTCCTCATTCCTATTTCATCCACACAAATTTTACCCCTCCATCCTCAATCCCCAATTACTCTCCCAATACCTGGCCAATTGTAGATTTTTCATCCCTCCTACACAAAATATTTTTCCCCTCTCCATTTTACTCTCCCAGCCCCATCCCATTCTAATCCTCCCCCAACATCAGCTCCCTTCTAGTTCCAGTCTCACCCAGCATCCATTCCCTTCTTCAAGCCCCCCACTTCCCCTCAGCCCATTTCCATTCCAAGCCCCGTCCCCATCAGCTATTTGCAGTTCAAGCCCCCCACTTCCCCTCAGCCCATTTCCATTCCAAGCCCCATCCCCAACAGCTATTTGCAGTTCAAGCCCCCTTCCACTCAGCCCATTTCCAGTCCTAGCAACCCCCCAACCCATTACCAGTCCTAGCCCCCCATAGCCCACTCCCAGTCCTAATCCCACCAGCCCATTTCCAGTCCTAACCTCCCCATCAGCCCACTCCCAGTCCTAATCCCCCATCAATCAATTTTTAGTTTAAGCCCCCCCAGCGCCTATCACCACTCCTAACCCCCCCAGCGCCCATCACCACTCCTACCCCCCCCAGCCCAGCGCCCATCACCACTCCTAACCCCCCCAGCCAGCCCAGTGCCCATCACCACTCCTAACCCCCCCCCAGCCAGCCCAGTATCCATCACCACTCCTAACCCCCCCAGCCCAGTGCCCATCACCACTCCTAACCCCCCCACCCCAGCCCCTCACTACTCCTAACACCCCCCAGCCCAGCCCAGCCCATCACTACTCCTAACCCCCCCCAGCCCAGCCCAGCCAATCACCACTCCTAACCCCTCAGCCCAGCCCAGCCCAGCCCATCACCACTCCTAACCCCCCCTCCAGCCCATCACCACTCCTAACCCCCCCCAGCCCAGCCCAGCCCAGCCCATCACCACTCCTAACCCCCACCCCCCCCCCAGCCCAGCCCAGGGAAAATTAAAAAAAAAAGAAAACCTGTCTGTTGCCGCTGTCGGGGCCGCCGCGGCAGAATCGAGCGTGCCGCGGGGCCCCCCTGTACCCACCCGGCAGAGCCTGTCCTCCCCGTAGCAGCACTCTCTTTGGAGCTGCAGTCAGACGCGCTGGCTTGCAGAGCGCGAGGGAAGAGTTCCCTCGCTGCTCTGTTAAGCCCGCGGGGGCTGATGGAAAGTTCCCATCAGCCCCCGCGGGCTTAACAGAGTCGCGAAAGGGAAACTCTTCCCTTCGCGCTCTGCAAGCCGGCGCGGTCTGACTCAGCTCCAAAGAGAGAGCTGCTACGGGGAGGACAGGCTCTGCCGGGTGGGTACAGGGGGGCCCCGCGGCACGCTCGATTCTGCCGCGGCGGCCCCGACAACGGCAGCAGACAGGGTTGTTTTTGTTTTTTTTCGATTGCGGACCTTCCCGCGTGCCAGCTGCAAGGCCTTCGCGTGCCACAGCTGGCACGCGTGCCATAGGTTCGCCATCGCTGACATAGACCATCACCAAACAAAGAACAAGGGATCACAGTTTAGAAATGAAGACAATAATTAAACTGGGAACCCCAAAAGCCAAACTTGGAATGTACAACTATAAATTAATTTACATTTGTACTAAACAAAATGCAGATGTTAAAGACGCACATTTCCCAGAGCTGACATATTCTAGTTAATAAATCCAAAATAAAAAGTATTTTTCTACCTTTTGTTGTTTGTGCATTTTATTTTTCAGTTGCAATTGCTCCAGTCACTTTCTTCTGGTTTCTTCTTGTCTTCTGCTATCTTTCCATTGTCTGAGGTCCATTTGTCCTTTCTTCTCTCTTCTAGTTTTCTCCATTCTCTCTCTACATCTGCTTTAACATACTGATCTTTCTCCTTTGGCTCTTTCCTCCATCTCTTTCTTTATTCCTTTTTCATCCACTCAAATTTTACCCCTCCATCCTCAATCCCCACTTACTCTCCCAATACCCGGCCAATCGTAGATTTTTCTTCCTTCCCACACAAAATATTTTTTCCTCTCTCCATTACACTCTCCCAGTCCCATCCCATTCTAGACCTCCTCCCCCAACATCAGCTCCTTTCTAGTTGCAGCCCCACCTAGCATCCGCTTTCTTCTAGTCCGCGCATCAGCCCATTTACAGTCCTAGCCCCCCATACACCCATTTCCAATCCTATCCTAGCACCTCCATCAGCCCATTTCCAGTCCTAGCTCCCCCCACTCAGCCCATTTCCAGTCCAAGCCCCCCTCCCCATCAGATATTTCCAGTTCAAGGGGTGGACCTGGAGATTGGGTCTGGGGGCTCATGCTCAGAAGGGCGAAGCCCTTCTGAGCTATAGAGAGTACTTCCATCTTGGCGCAATTGGATGACATCACCTAGTGTAGCTGACTCATCCTGCTTGTCCTAGGAGAAACAGTTCTCCCCTCTTCCAAAGTTCTTCACACTGGGCTCTCAGCAGTAGCAGAGAAAGCGTTCTCCCCTCCCCAAAGTTCCTTCACTCTGGGTTTCACAGCATTAGCAGAGAAACAATCCTCTCCTCTCCAAAAGTTCTTTCACTCTGGGTTTCACAGCATTAGCAGAAAAACCTCACTTGTGCTAGACTTGGCTGGGGAGTTTCCCTGTGTGGGGGATGGGTTGTTTCCCAAACACTCCATCACATACTCCCCCTCATCTCAACCCTAGACAGTGGAGCGTCTGGCTTCCCCAGCCCTTTAGTAATGTCATGGAAAGCAGAATTGGTATGTCCCGGAACACAAGAGAACCACTCATTTTCCGCCGCACTCGCAGAGTCCAATTCCATTTCTGGGTATTTGAGATGGATTCCCCAAACAAAACCTGGTTTGCGTTTGAAGGTAGCTGCACGCTGGGTCCACACCCTTTTCCTTGGACCGTGCAGCTTGGACAGGAATCCATGCCTTCAGCCAAGTCACAAGGTAGACTGCAACTCTCCTCCTTTTTTCCGGCTGTGAAATCATGCAGACAGCAGGTCCCACCGGTTCTATCACCTCATAGGGGCCTTGCCACATAGAGAAGAGCTGACCTCCCAGAGCGGGTGGAAAATCAGTACTCGATCTCCAGGTTGAAAAGCCCGCTGTACTGTTTTTTGCTGATAGGCACCGGCTCAGGGCCTCTGTATCTCCCCTAGGTTCGGTCTCATTGTTTTTCCAATATCCTTTAATTGCTGCTGCATCTGGAGTACAGAGTCCTTCACGTTAGGGTTGGGATGTGGTTCTTATCCCCTTTGGTTCTTTTGTATTGACTTTGACTCCCCATGAATGTCTGCTCAGATGGACTGCTCCTGTACTCGGTTTTTCCCAGTCAAGGAGGTGGAGTCTCCAAAGAGCTATCTGTAGGCCTTTCAGGGGACTTTCCAGCCTCTTAGCCCTCCTCTACAACTGCCCTCATGGCCATTTTATGAGAAGTCTTCTCCAACCGATGCTGTCTGAGGGACCTTGGAGTCCTGGGGTTCATCCCTACCAGGTCTGGGTCTGTCAAATGGCCACGACCTGGACAGCCATCCGCCGTCTCTCTCTCTGTGTTGTTTTTTCTCTGGTTCCAGAGGTCCCTGAAATTTGGGAAGTCTCGGCCTATAATTACAGGGTGTGTTAGCCAAGGTAAGACAACCACCTCAAGGGTCTCCGTTCTTACTGGGCTTTTCAAGTCAACTAGCGCTGTTGGATGTTTCTGTTGGTCCCCATGGACACAACCCAGTCACAAGCTTGTCACAGTTGATTTGATGTCTTGTCCTCGTTTCCCACTTGATGAGAGTCCTCGCGCTCCCTGAGTCCACCAGAACTTGCAGTCGAGTGCCCTCCAGCTCCACGGGCATCACAAACATTTCACCCTCAGATGGGGATGTTTCCGCAAGATTGCACAGATGGGAGGTCATAAAATTAGTATCTACTGGTTCCCCAAATGTTAAGGGGCACTTCCAGGCATAGGGACTCCTGCCCCCACACTTGAAGCAGGTCAGATAGTGACCATCTGATCCTTGAGGAAGGGGAGAATGCATAGACCTTGGGCCAGGAACCCGCAATGGCTCAGGTTTTCCTCGCTGGCCCCATTGGGCTACAGATGGCTTTGTTTCCTCCTGCCTGGGGGGTCTTTGCTTTCGTCTAAGCTTCAAAGAGCCTTTCTGCAATTTCCAAAGTGCTTTCCAAAGTTAATTTTGAGAACTGGCGCACCTATTGTCTCATGGGAGAGGTCAAGCCATCTATAAACTGCTCCAACAATACAAAGTTGGCCAGCTCCACTCCAGTCTTCACCTCAGCTTGCAGCCATTTTCAGGCAGTCTCTTTCAATCGATAGAAGAACCCCTTCTCTGAGCCAATGCCAGTAGGCCTCTGGCATACACCAGCCCGCTTCAAGATGGCAGTCTTGACTGCTGCATAAGTGGCCCCTCCATCAGGGTTATCCTAATGAAAGGTGGCTTGACTGCTTCCATTCAGTAAGTTTCTTAGATATGTAGTCCAAATCAGTCAAGCTGTCCACTCAAAATTTACTAGAAAGTGATCTGGGTCCTTGCCTTCCACCATTTTAGGCAGGGATGGTATTGGAGAATGGCGCTGCCACCCTTGAAGTGCCTGGGATACTTGCGCTAGCGAACCCTGCTGCATTTCCACTGATTTCTGTAGCACTTGTTGCTGCGCCCCTTGGGCTTTCAAAACGTCCTGTAGCTGCTGCTGTTGTCCTTCCACTAGGGCAAGTTGTAGCTGCTGCTGCTGTTGTTGCTGCGGTTGATGTTGTCCCTCCACTAGGGCACACTGTAGCTGCTGCTGTTACTGCTGTCCTTCCACTAGTAGGGCATGCTGTATTTTCTGCTGTTGCTGCTGCTGTCCTTCCAGTAGAGCATGCTGCAGTTGTTGCTGTTGCCCCACAAGAGCTTGGAGTAATCTCTCCATTTTGGTTTATTTTTTCCTTCCAATTCTCCCTGGGTAGGAGAAAGAAAACAAAATTCCTGCCTGTCTGGCTTTGAACTAAACTGAGGCTTCTTTCCTAACTACAGCAGGGCTAACACCTTTAGCCGTGTATCAAGCACACACACAACCCCCCCCCCCCCTTCCTATCTTTCTTCTTGACTATGGAGAGGTCAGAGCCCAGGAGGTACGTGGGGTTTCTTCTGTCCTTTGGTTAAGAAGGATCCCACCACTACCACCAGGGCCATACCGAGCCAGAATCATGCCCTGTATGACTTGCACATCGGGTGTGCGCCCTCCCTCCTCCCCATACCTCTGTCCAGCTGTTGCTTGTTTCTGCCACTCTCTGTTTTCTCCATGGTGGTGCCGGCAGCAGGGCAAGAGCAGGCAGCGGCTGGATGGAGGTATGGGGGGAGGGGTTGCGCTCAATTTGCAAGTCACCAGCAGCAGCAGCAGCAGCAGCAGATCTGATCCCTCCCTGCTCTAACATCGCATCAGAGGAGGGAGGGACCAGACCTGCAGAAAGACCCGTGAAAAGGCTTAGGGGTGCATTTCAGCTGCCTGCTGTTGCCCTGCTGCCGCTGAGAGAACAAAAGGTGGCAGTGGCAGGGCAACAACATGCAGCCAAAATGCGCCCTCTAAGCTTTTGTGCCCTGTGAGGCTGCACCGCTCGCACAGGGCTAGATACGGTATTGACTGCCACCATATGTAGTACGCTGTGAGCGGGCAGGACACAAATCCCCATGGAGCCAGGCAAAGGGTTAAAGGAAAATGCTTTATTTACAGGGAGTTCACAGCAGTAGCAGAGAAACAGTTCTCCCCTTCCCTAAAGTTTCCTCACCTTGGGTTTCACAGTATTAGCAGAGAAAACGAGCTTACTTACCTGTAACAGGAGTTCTCCGTGGACAGCAGGATAAGTCAGCCACAATAGGTGTTGTCATCCGACGGCGCCGAGACATAAGTACTCTCTATAGCTCAGAAGGGCTTAGCCCCTCTGAGCATGGGCCACCTGGCCACACCTCCGGGTCAGCCCCTAGCTAGCCACTGAGTTACTAGCTGAGACCAACACTAGGGGCGTATACATAGAAACATAGAAACATGATGACAGAAAAAGACCACAAGGCCCATCTAGTCTGTCCTTCCATAACAACAACTACAACAGTCCACTTTCTACCTATAGAGATCCTCTGTGTTGGTCCCATGCTTTTTTGAATTCAGTTACTGTCCTCATCTCTACCACCTCCACTGGGAGACTATTCCATGGATCCACTACTCTTTCCGTAAAGAAATATTTCCGCATATCACTCCTGAATCTATCTCCCTTCACCCTCATCCCATGTCCCCTCGTAGCAGAACTTGCTTTCAATTGAAAGAGGCTCTCTCCCTGAACATTTATGCCACGGAGGTATTTAAACATCTCAATCATATCACCTCTATCCCGCCTTTCCTCTAAGGTGTACATATTAAGATCCTTAAGTCTGTCCTCATATGCTTTATAATGAAGCCCATTAATCATTTTAGTAGCAACCCTCTGCACCGACTCCATCCTGTTCACATCCTTTTGAAGGTGCGGTCTCCAGAATTGCACACCATACTCCAAATGAGGTCGCACCAAAGACTTATACAGAGGTATTAGCACCTCCTTTTTTCTGCTAGCCATTCCTCTCCGTATGCACCCAAGCATCCTTCTAGCTTTTGCCGTCGCCTTTTCTACCTGTTTAGCTACTTTAAGATCATCAGACACAACCACGCCTAGGTCCCGCTCTTCTTTAGTGGACAAAAGTACTTCACCTCCTATACTGTATTGCTCCCTTGGATTGCTGCAGCCCAAATGCATGACCTTACATTTTTTAACATTAAATCCCAGCTGCCAAATTCTAGACCATTCTTCAAGCTTAGCTAGATCCCTCCTCATGTTATCTACACCTTCCTGGGTGTCTACTCTATTACAGATTTTGGTATCATCCGCAAAGAGGCAAACCTTACCCGACAGCCCTTCCGCTATATCACTAACAAAGATGTTAAAAAGAATCGGAACAAGGACAGATCCCTGGGGCACACCACTGGTAACATCCTTCTCCTCAGAGTGAGCTCCATTTACTTGTACTCTTTGTCGCCTCCCACCCAACCAATTTCTAACCCAAGCAGTAACTTTAGGGTCCATCCCTAGGGTGCTCAGTTTGTTTATAAGTCGCCTGTGAGGAACAGTGTCAAAGGCTTTACTAAAATCTAAATACACCACATCTAGAGCTCTCCCTCGGTCCAACTCCCTGGTCACCCAGTCAAAGAAATCGATCAGATTTGTCTGACAAGACCTGCCTCTGGTGAATCCATGCTGCCTCGGATCCTGTAATCCGCCGGACTCCAGAAACCTCACTATTTTCTCTTTCAGCAGCGTTTCCAATAATTTACTCACCACTGAAGTTAAACTAACCGGCCTGTAGTTTTCAACCACATCCTTACTTCCACTTTTGTGTAAAGGCACCACATGAGCCTCTCTCCAGTCCTTTGGCACCACTCCCGACTCCAACGAGGCATTGAAAAGGTCAGTCAGTGGAGGTGCTAGAACGTCCCCAAGTTCCCTCAGTATTCTAGGGTGTATCCCATCCGGTCCCATCGCTTTGTCTACTTTAAGTTGAGCTAGTTTCTCACGAACACAGTCTTCTGAAAATTGTTCAAGATGTCCCTCGCTTCTGTTCTTATTTGTGGGTGTTTTCTGAGGTCCTGCTCCTGGTTCTTCATCTGTGAACACAGAACAAAAATATTTGTTAAGCAATTCTGCTTTATCCTTATCAGCTTCTACATATTCCCCCCCTGCACCCTTGAGTCTGACAATACCACTTTTGCCCTTCCTCTTCTCACTAATATATCTGAAAAATGTCTTATCCCCCCATTTTATTGCATTGGCTATTTCCTCCTCCTTTTGAATCTTTGCCTTCTTGACTACTTTGCTAGCTTCTCTAAGTTTTTCCAAATACAGATGCCTGTCTTCCTCTCTCTGTGATCTCTTGTATTTCATGAAGGCCTCCCTCTTTTTCTTCACTTTTTCAGCTACTTCCTTCGAAAACCATAGCGGTCTCCTGTTCCTTTTGCCTTTATTTACCATTTTAACAAAAAGGTTGGTTGCCTTTAAAATACCCCCTTTCAGTTTTGCCCACTGTTTTTCTACATCCCCCAGCTGTTCCCATCCCACTAATGACTCCCTGAGGTATTGGCCCATCTTCGCAAAGTTAGTCTTCCTAAAGTCTAAGATCTTCACCTTGGAATGGATTCTAACAGCCCTAGTCCTAATACTGAACCACACCATCTGGTGGTCACTGGATGCAAAATGATCTCCCACTACAACATCAGAAACACTCTCACCATTGGTAAGCACCAAGTCCAGTATGGCCCCTTCACGTGTGGGGTCTGTTACCAATTGCCTGAATAGTTCTCCCTGTAGAGAATCCAGGATCTCCTTACTTCTAGATGATACTGCAGCAGGAATGTGCCAATCAACATCTGGCATATTGAAATCTCCTAGCAGTAGCACTTCCCCTTTCCTAGCAATGCTGCGTATGTCTTCAATTAACTCTCTGTCCACCTCTTCCTCTTGTGAGGGAGGTCTGTATATCACACCAAAGCAAATAGATTTCTCTTTCCCTCTTTCTAGTTTAGCCCACAATGCCTCCTCTCTCCCTTTTAAGCTCTGTAATTCCAAAGCTTTAATAGTAGTTTTTACATATAGTGCCACTCCTCCTCCCCTTCTTCCTACCCTGTCCTTTCTGAATAAAGTATAGCCAGGTATAGTTACATCCCAGTCATGGTTTTCTGTGAACCATGTTTCTGTAACTGCCACTAAATCCAAGTCAGCCACTCCCACCAAAGCTTCAACTTCAGGGATCTTATTTCCCATGCTACGGGCATTAATACACACTGCTTTCCATGTGTTACCCCTGTTACCCATTTCCATAAAGGTATTTAATGTATCACCTACCTGGGGGCTTTCACTTACCTGGGGGCTTTCTTCACCCATCCCCAACGAATCTAGTTTAAAGCCCTCTTCAGTAGATTAGCCAGTCTACTACCAAAGATGTGTTGACCTTTCTTGGACAGATGGATGCCATCTCTGCTCTGCAACCCTTGGAACAGCATCCCATGGTCTAGGAAACCAAAACGCTCTCGAGGACACCATCCACGCAGCCATGCATTCATCTCCAGGATGCGAGCTTCTCTGCCTTGGCCTTTACCCTCAACAGGGAGGATTGAAGAGAACACCACTTGTGCACCTACCTGCTTCACCCTCTGTCCCAGAGCCATGAAGTCACTTTTGATACGTTCCGAGGTATACCTGGCAGTATCATTTGTTCCAACATGGATTAGCAACATTGGGTAATAGTCAGTGGGCTTGATGAGTTTCGGCAAACTCTCCGTAACATCTTGGATCTTGGCACCAGGCAGACAGCACACCTCTCTGGACATCAAGTCTGGTCGGCAGATGGACGCCTCAGTACCCCTCAGAAGAGAGTCTCCAACAACCACTACCCTTCGTTTCCTTCTGGTCACTGATTCCGCAACTATGGGGTACTTGAACTCTGGTTCTTCCCTTTCCAGGGATGCTTTCACCTCCTCCACTTCCAGGGCTGCATAATGGTTCTTCAATTCAAGGGCTGGAGAAGTTGGATTGGTGATTTTGCAGGCTCTGGTGACTGTTGTCCAACCATCGACATTCTGTTGGCACCCATCTTCTCCTGTGCTGGAGAGCCTGGTTGCTGCAAGAAGCATCTCATCAATGTACTTCTCACTGTCTTGAATGCTCCTCAGCCTCGCCAGATCCTCTCTGAGTTCCTCCACTTGTTTCCTCAGAGCTTCAGCATGCAGGCACCCTGCACATGGAACTGGTTCTTCAACTGGCATTAGGACCTCTGTCTGGACCGAGGCAGAAGCTGTAACGGGGGCAACAGCTTTAGCAATACGATTTTTCCCAGCCATTGTTCTGTTTGTGGAGCTCAGGTATCTGTTAAAGCAAAAGAGAGAGATCTACCAAGTATTAGCTGGTTTCGCAGCTGTCCTTTCAGAGAAAAAGCAGTTAAATCTCTTTAATTATATTCAATATGTGCTGGTCCAATTCACTGTGATTTGCTAAAGGGGGAGGTGCCCTATAAAGCAAGACTGCTCACTAGGGGTGGGTGGGAGCCGGGGTGGGTAGGGAGGGAACTAACACCTGATTAGGTGTTAGCAGTTTCTGAATCTGAGGAGGTTACAGAGTTCAGCAACCTACTGTGCTCCAGTAAAGTTCCCCTAAAACAGCAAAAATGTAAGTAACCTTGCTTTTAAAAAGTATACACAAAACCCTTTTAAGAGCTCCCAGTCAGAGAGCTAGCAATTTAATTAAAAAAAACCAAACAAAGAAACCCTCAAATCCTTACTTACTGTTTGATGTGTGGAGCCCTGGTTAGGAAAGCCTCAAAAGAGCAGGGCACAGGAGCCTTTTATGCAGGCTTCAACTGCACTCAGGAAACAGGCCCACTAACACCTGATTAGGTGTTAGCAGTTTCTGAATCTGAGGAGAAGACCTTCCCTTGTAGAGGAGGAGGGTGGGAATGTGTGACTGACTTATCCTGCTGTCCACGGAGAACTCCTGTTACAGGTAAGTAACCTCGTTTTCTCCTAGGACAAGCAGGATGAGTCAGCCACAATAGGTGCCTCCCAAGCTAGGAAGAGCTGAGGTGCAAGGGGCGGTTGAAGTGAAGAAGGCAGGCCATGAGATAGTGGAAAACCATTCCCTTTTATTGAGGAAGGGTTACCAGTGCAGGTACGCAAGTAGTGCAAAAAACAAACAATGCAGCTGCGGGGGGCTGCTACTACAACCGCAAGTCAGTGCAAAAGGGTGCAAGTGGCAGAGGTGCAATTAACACAGTGCAGAACAATTTGTGAGCAACAACAACAGTGCAATGGGGAAGTAGCAACAACAACAGTGCAAATATGCAGTAACAGTGCAGCATAGAGTCGCTTGGTAAACAGTTCAGTCAGTCCCACAGTACAGCGTTACAGACAGCGCGAGTCAGCCATGGCTAAGACTGCCTGGCCTAAGGCTAGCTTTTCGTCGGTGAGGTCGAAGCAGTAGTGTTTTTGGAATGCATGCAGGGATGACCATGTGGCCACTTTGCAGATATCCACCACAGGAACTGACTTCAAGTTGGCGATGGAAGAGGCCATTGCCCGTAGTTGATGTGCGTTGACTGGAGGCGAGGGTTCCGTGCCCGCTCGTTCCAGGCAGAAGGCGATGCAAGCAGAGATCCAGAGTGACAGGGTCCTTTTGGAGACCAGACACCCAGGTTTGTTGGGGGTCATAGGAGATGAACAGTTGTGTCCCCTTTTGCTGCAGCGATGTCCAGTGGAGGTAGATACGGAGGGCCCTGATGCAGTCCAAGGTGTGCAGCCGTTGCTCCTCTGGGGATGAGTGTGGTTCAGGGTGTAAACTAGGTAGTTCTATGGACTGGTTGATATGGAAGGCAGAGGCCACTTTAGGCACAAATCTTGGGTGTGTCTGGAGGGAGGCTCTGTCGCTGGTGAGCTGGGTATAGGGCAGGTGCGCCACCAAGGCCTGCAGCTCACTTATCCATCTGGCTGATGTGATGGCGATCAAGAATAGAACTTTCCAGGACACGTGCTTCATGTCTGCTGTGCACAAGGGCTCGAAGGGAGGCTGAGTAAGCTGGCAGAGGATGGTGTTGAGGTCCCAGTGAGGGATCAGATCCGTGCGTGGGGGGTGCAGGTTGGCGAGTCCTTTCATGAAGCATGTGACGATGGGCTGGGCTGCGATGGAGACGTCGCCGCAGTGGTCGTGGAACGCTGCGATTGCAGCCAGGTGGACTCGAATTGACTGAGGCTGTAGCCCCCTTTGGGAGAGCTCGGTGAGATATTGCAGCGTCTGTGGTGTGGGGCAGGAAAAGGGGTTGAGCTGCCGGGAGGCGCACCGTATGGTGAAGCGCTTCCATTTCAGGCCATACGACTTCCTAGTTGATGGATGTCTCACCGCAAGCACTACTTGTGCAACCTCTGGCGGGAGGTGGAGGGGAGCCAGAGTTACCCGCTCAGCCTCCATGCTGCTAAGGACAGGGTCCGCAGATTGGGGTGCAGGGTGTTGCCGTCGTCCTGTGAGATGAGGTCCGGCCTCAGGGGAAGGCGAAGGTGCGCATCCCATGCCAGGTGGTTGAGGAATGGAAACCATGCCTGGCGCGGCCAGTAGGGGGCGATGAGGATCGCTTGTGCTCTGTCCGAGATGATGTGCTGTAGAGTTAGTGGTATCAGAGGGAAGGGCGGGAAGGTGTACACTAGAGACCAGTCCCCCCAGTACACGTCGAATGCATCCGGGGTGATGCTGCTCTGTGATGGGCGCTTCGAACAGAAAGTGTCGCATTTGGTGTTCTCCTCCGTGGCAAAGAGGTCTATTTGCGGTTGCCCCCACCTCTGGAAGATGGTGAGGGCCACATGGCAGTTGAGCTTCCATTCCTGAGGGTTGAGCTGCCGGCTGAGGCGGTCTGCCAGCCCGTTCTGAAGCCCTGGTAGGTAGGATGCTTGGATGAGGCAGTGGTTGTGAAGGGCAAACATCCAGATTTGTAGAGCTTCCCTGCAGAGGGGACGGGAACCCATTCCACCCTGCTTGTTGATGTAGAACATGGCTACCTGGTTGTCGGTTCGAAGAAGGATGTGTTTTCCATAAATCAGATTCTGGAACGTCTTGAGGGTGTGTCGTATCGCCCTGAGCTCCAGGAGGTTGAAGTGTGAGGACCTCTCCTTCGCCGTCCATGCTTCGCCGTCCATGGGTGCGTAGGTGGAGGCAGTGTGCCCCCCAGCCGGATGGCGAGGCATCCGTGGTTATGGTCAGCTGGTGGGCAGATTGCCTCAGAGGGCGGCCATGTGAGAGGTTCGTCCTGCGGGTCCACCACAGAAGAGACACTTTGGATGCGGTATCCATGCGGATGCGTGAGCTGAGGGGTTGCAAGTGTTGACTCCAGTGTGACTTCAGGTGCCATTGCAGGTGGTGCATGTGGAGCTTCGCCATAGAGACGACCTGGGTAGAGGCTGCCATGTGGCCCAGGAGGCGGAGGAGTGTCCTGGCGGACGTGGAGCTGGTCTCTGAGATGCGCCAGGTCAGCTGGACGATAGCCTCCCTGTGGGAGTGGGGCAGGAATGCCCTGGAGACTGTTGTATCTATTAAGGCTCTGATGAACTCGAGGTGTTGGGTGGGTTTCAGGTGCAACTTCTGGAAGTTGATTAGAAAGCCCAGGGATGTCAGGAGAGCGATGGTCTGTTGTGTCGTCACTGTGGCTTCCTGTAGGGAGGGGGCTGCAATCAGCCAGTCGTCCAGGTAAAGAAAAATGCATATGCCCTGTTTGCGCAGGTGGGTGGCTGCAATGGCCACGCATTTGGTAAAGACTTTTGGTGCCAGAGATAGTCCAAAGGGAAGGACTCTGTATTGGAAGTGTATCCCCAGGATCTGGAAGCGAAGGAACTTGCGGTGGTCCTTGTGGATGCTGATATGCGTGTACGCATCCATCAAGTCCAGAGATGAGAGCCACTCCCCATGCTGAATAAGGGGAAGGATGGACCCAAGGGAGTGCATCTGGAATTTCTCCTTGACAATGAATTTGTTGAGGTTGCGAAGGTCGAGGATGGGACGGGAGCCTCCCGACTTCTTGGCAACCATAAAGTATCTGGAGTAGAAGCCAGTATGGATCTCCTCTGGTGGTACTGCCTCTATTGCCTTGGAGGTCAGGAGAGAGGATATCTCCATTGAGAGATCTGTAAGGGAGGTAGGTTCTGTACTGTCTCACAGAGGTTTGTGTTGCCACGGTGCTGAGTGGAACCGGATGCGGTACCCGTTCTTGATTATTTGGAGGACCCACTTGTCTGTGGTGATGGATTCCCAGGTCGTTAGGAAGGAGGTGAGCTGACCCCCGGTGGGGGGGGGGGGGAAGGGGTGGGCTTTGCTGTGCTTGTCAAAAGGGCTGGCTCTGCTTGGAGGGGCCGATTTGAGGGGCCTTTTGTTGCCCCCGGTCGAGTTGACGAGGTTTATTGCAGTAGGAAGCGCTCTGGGCCTGTGGCTTGTACTGCGGTTGTTGCCACTTCTGATATGGGTTGCTCCAATATGAGTTGTATTGGTGCTTGGCGGGGTATGGCTTTCGCTGATGGGAGCTCCTGTGGATGCTGCACTCTAGGCCCTCGTCCGCAAGGGTTTGCAGTGTGGCGCAGTGGTCTTTCATAGTGGTGACGGTGTCATTGACCCTTTCACTGAAAAGTGAGTCGCCTGTACAGGGGGCATCGACGATGCATTCATGGGTGTCCTCTCTGAGTCCGGAGGCCCTCAGCCAAGCGACGCAGCGAGCGGAGATGGCAGTTCCAGCTGTGCGTGCGGCCACATCGAAGGCGTCAAAGGTTGCCCGCACCAGGTGTTTCGTGCATTCTTGGAGGTCCGCTAAAGGGGCATTGGCAGATGCTTGGTTGTCCTGCGGAAATGAGGAGATAATGTCTTTTAGTTGGCTCAGGAGGGCGTTCTGGTAGAGGGCATGCTGGAGCTGGTGTGCAGACACCCTGGCGCTGAGCATGGCTCCCTGGAAGGCCCTCTTACCGACCTTGTCGAGTAGTTTAAGGTCTGTGCCCGGGGAGTTGTTGGAGTGAGTCCGCGTTGATTTAGAACGCTTGAGGATTGATTCCACCACGATGGATTGGTGTGGGAGCTGCGCTTTGTCGAAACCAGGTAGGGGCTGGACCTGGTATTTTAGGTCCAGTTTGTGGGAGGAGGAGGGTCCCGAATTAGGGCTCTGCCACAACTTGAGAAGATTTTCGTGAAGCAGGGGGTGCACGGGTATAGGTGCAGGGGCCCTGGGAGTCTCCAGGAACTTCAGCATTGCTTGCGTTTCTGGGCGCTGGTCGGAGTGGAAGCTGGCAGCAGGAAAAGCCATTGCCAGTTTGTGGAGGAATCTGGGATAGGTGAGATCTTCTGGGTTGTTGGGCGCAGGGTCCGCAGTCGTAGATGCAAGGTCCTGTCCCGAGGTCTTGGCCGTGGCGTGCTCAATCCCATTGCCTGCGTCACAGGACGGGGGCGGGGGTGCCGGATCCAGAGGGGCTGCTGGTGGGCTGGTGATCCTTGGCTCCGATGAGGATGTTGGAGTATGTGCATGAGTTTGTATCCATTGTTGGAGAATGTTGGAGAGCAGGGAGGAGAGTTGCGTCACGTCGGGGACTGCTTGCTGTGGAAGAGCCGTGGTGGCGTTCTTGTGCAGAGCCATAGGGGCAGGCGGGGAATCCTGGGTGTCAGGAGCCATTGGGAAGTATGTTTCCTGATTATCGTGTGGTTCCAGATCAGAATCAGGGTTTGAGGGGAGCATGCAGCTGTTGTAGAGCGCAGGGCTGGCATATCTGGAACTGCTGGAAGGAGACCTTCTGCCTCTGTGCCTGTTACCTGATTTTCTGTGTCTTGTTTTTGAGATTGGTGAAATCTGTGTCTCTTGGAGGGTGCCCTGCTGCTGCTGCTGCTGGAGCTGGAGCTGCTGCTGCTGTAGTTTTCTCGTCTCCTCCTGTGGTTTCTGTGCCTCTTTGAGCCTCTGCTATGTCGGCGCAGGCTGGAGCGGTGCCTCCGCGCCGACAGATAGGCTCTCTGGTGGGAGGGGGAGTGTTGTTTCCTCTTCTGTGCATTGCCGTGGTGCTGGTCAATAGTGGCACGGTGGGCAGAGTGGGAGGCTGGATCGTTCTGGAGATGCTGCCCAATGGCGCCATGGTGGGCGGAGCCGGAGGCTGGGACGTCTTCTAGCTGATGTGCAATGGTGCCATGGTGGGCCGAGCCATTAGCTGAATCGTTGCCATGGCGCCATCCAATGGCGCCATGGGGGGGCGGAGCCAGGAGCAGAGGGTGTCGGCAAGATGGCCGCCTGCACACATGGAGACTCACACGATGCCGAAGGGAGCCCCGGAGGAGAGCCATGAGTTGGGGAGGTAGCAGGAGGAGCAGAAGAGGCACGGAGAAGACCCGAGGGCACAGAGGCATCGCAGCTGTGGATGGAGGCTGGAAAGGGCACATCCGGGGCTGCGGAGGAAGCAGGCTGCAGCATCAAGAGTTCAGAAGCAGCATGGGCAGCCACGTGGTTCACCGGGGTAAGGGCCGTCCGGCTTCTTACCTCCTGGATCATGTCCTGCAGAGCATGTTTCCGTGATTTTCTTGCTCGAGGGGACATCTTCGCGCAGTTAATGCAGTCCTCAACTCTGTGGGAGATTCCGAGGCACCTCAAGCAGCGATCATGTGAGTCTGTGGAGTTCATTTTCTTTGAGCAGCTTGGGCATTTTTTAAAAACCGGTTTTGGCATCTTGATTATAGTTCTTAGGATTAAGGTCCCCTTTTTTTTTTTTTTTTTGAGATTCTTTCTGTTCAGAATGTTGTCTGATGATCTTGGTTTTTGGTGTAGAGAGTAGGAGAGTCCATCTTGCTGGCAAGGCGGAAGAACGAAAAGTGGCTAGCTAGGGGCTGACCCGGAGGTGTGGCCAGGTGGCCCATGCTCAGAGGGGCTAAGCCCTTCTGAGCTATAGAGAGTACTTCTGTCTCAGCGCCTTCGGATGATGACACCTATTGTGGCTGACTCATCCTGCTTGTCCTAGGAGAAACAGTTCTCCCCTCCCCCAAAGTTCCTTCAGTCTGGGTTTCACAGTATTAGCAGAGGAACAGTTCTCCCCTCTCCCAAAGTTCCTTCAATCTGGGTTTCACAGTATTAGCAGAGGAACCTTCTCCCCTCCCCCAAAGTTCCTTCACTCTGGGCTTCACAGCAGTAGCAGAGAAACAGTTCTCCCCTCCACCAAAGTTCCTTCAGTCTGGGTTTCGCAGTATTAGCAGAGAAACAGTTCATCCCTTTTCCAAAGTTCTTCACTCTGGGATCACAGCAGTACTACCACAAGCCTGCTGACCAACGTGTAAGAGATAGGTGGTCATTCCGTACTCTGGAGCACCTCGGGCTCTTCTCTCCCTCTCTCTCCCCAGGTCCCTTGCTTCCTGAGATAAAGCCTGGAGTCTGGTCACACCCTTTCCAGGCATTCTCCAGCCTTAAAAGGACAGGGGTTTACAGTGCAATACATCACTTATGCTAGACTTGGCTGTGGAGTTTCCCTGTAGTGGATGGGGTGTTTCCCAAACACTCCATCACAGTGGATATTTAAGTAGTTTTGAGGAAAGAATGTATGAGGAAAGAGTGTTTTTGGATGGTTTGAATGAGGATACTTTGAAGATTTCAAATGAGAGGAGGAAGAGAGTCTGAGGAATTGCCAACAGACTTAAAATAACATTAGTTGAAAAAGAATAGCATCAAAACCCTTTAGAAAATATAAAAGGAGGCATTTTACCTTCCCCTAAGGATTATGTCTTTGAAAACAGGTAAGGTCCTGATGAGATAGTGGAAGTACCCCAGTGGAAGTGGGGTTGGCCTTAAAAAAAAGAGAAGAACAACTTAAGCAAGAACTTAGAGAGAGAGAGAGAGAGAGAGAGAGAGAGAGAGAGAGAGAGAGAGAGAGAGAGACCCCTTACTGGAAGAAATCAATGTGAGAGACCCCTTACTGGAAGAAATCAATGCAAAAGGAAGTAAGGAGAAGTATGGTATATATTTCCCTTGTCCCTGAAAGGCTCACAATCTACATTTTGTATCTGAGGCAATGGAGGGTTGAGTAGCTTGCCCAAGGCCACATGGAGTATCTGTGGGACCAGAAACTCCAGTCCTTCTGGCCTGAGATTGCTGTCCTCCAGTGGGATTTGAGCCCCAACTTGCCCCAACCATGAGGCCACTCCTTCCCCTTCTTTAAATATAATAAAGTGAAGGCATGCCTGAGTGAAGGAGGACTGTAAGAAAAATGAGAGAACTGTATAAGAGAGAAGCACAAAAGGGAACAGTAAAGAGGATGGTTTGGAATGTTTACGGGTGAATTTGAGATTTGAGAAGGGTTGAGTGAGGAGTTTGGACGTGTGCATGAGAGAGAAGGGATTTATGAAGATTTGCTG
This sequence comes from Ichthyophis bannanicus, assembly GCA_033557465.1. Lineage (NCBI taxonomy): Eukaryota > Metazoa > Chordata > Amphibia > Gymnophiona > Ichthyophiidae > Ichthyophis > Ichthyophis bannanicus. The sequence goes on from CM066037.1 coordinate 409,359,562, forward strand.
ATGTGTGTGTGAGAGGAGGGAGTTGGGGAGAATTTGGTACAAGTTTCTTTTCTTGGAATTTAATCGTTTACGGAAGACTAGATTAAAATTAAAGCCTAACAAGTGTAACTTCTTTGCCGGGAGGTTCGTTTCCTCGGCTTATTGTATCTGAGGATGGCATTAGTGCAGACAAAGAAAAGATCTGTGTGATGTAAAAGTGGAAAGTACTTCAGACCATTCTCAGATGCGCAGTTTCCTGGGCTTCGCTAGTTTTTATCGGCACACATCCCAAACATTACTCAGATCACCGTACCTCTCCATCGTTTAACAGGAAGGCCTAAAAAGAATGAAAAGCAACCTAAATTTGAATGGTCCTTGGAATGTCTGTAGGCATTTGAAAAACTGAAAGAAAAATTGATGTCACCACCTATTCTGCCTTTCCCGGATTTCTCCATGCCATTCATATTGACTACAGATGCCGGCTTTCAAGGGTTAGGAGCTGTGCTAAGTCAGATGCAAGATGGTCAAGAACACGTAATCACCTACATTAGTTGGAGGTTAAAAAGGTATGGGGTGGGGGGGGAGTTAGTGAGCCCATGGAGGAATGGCCGCACTTTAAATCTGTTCCTGCCCATTCGATCCCTAATCAAAGAAATGCTGCTCTAATTTGGCAACAAACCTGCAGTCTGTTTGGGCAATATCTGCACCCCCCCCCCCCCGATTTATAGGAAGGACTGTGTGATCGCTGCAAAATGCCCACAGAGCCTGTTACTGTACCATCGGGTTCCCCTCCGAGGCTACTAGGCTCCGATCATTGTGGCTCTCAGTAACCCCTGCTAGTGTAAGCTCTGACTAATATAAGAAATGCACACTGCCTCCACAATTAATTTGAGTAGCACTCACTGGACTCTCGCAAGATACTGCCTTCTCTTACTGCTGATGTCCGGATCCCCCTGCCTGACCACCTGATGCGGTTGATGGAGGCGGTTCTTCAAATCAGAATTGTTGGGGGTAAGGCTGAGCATGGACTAGCGCTTAAGGTGTGATCCCATCTGTATAGCCCTCTGATGCTGTTTCCTGGCCGCTGTAAGTGTCTCCACTTCCAATATTCTGCTGTCTGCCGTCTATGTTCCCTTGTATGCCATTTTTACATACCTCATGGTGCTGGAACGCATGGTTGAAATGCACTGTGAAACGCAGAAGCATTCCACCAGCGGCAGGAGTTTTTGCATTTCTGGAGCTGGGGGCCCTCTCTTTCTCCTACACTTGTTTGTGATTTCCAGAGATATGATCCTGAAGTTCTGAGGTGCTCACTATTTGTTGGAGACTGTCACTTGTTCTTCTCGCTCCCGTTTGCCACAATGAGTGTGAACTAAAATCAATAGAAGCAAGCAGAGCTAACTCTATCCCTCTGAATTCATCACTGATTAGGCACCAGATAGTTACATCTTCTAAAGGGCATACATTTACTGTGTGACAGGAGTTCCATCTTGTGGCTTTTCTAGGAATTAAAAGCAATCTTTTCTCATCATTGCAGAAGATAATAACTTTCCTCTCTCAGTGCTCGAGGTACAACTTTTAACAGACCTGACTAGCTAGGTGTATGGCAGCCTGACTTGTGGGGGTGTAACCACCATGTCATCCAAAAATACATATGCTGTCACACTGTCAAAGTTTTCAAGGAAAAATGATAAACCAGAAGCGGAAAGCACATCCAGGGATAGAATCTCAACCCCGAGCACATTTGCTCTTAGTGAAGGAGGGTTTTCTTCGCTGGCCACTAAGGGGGACCTTTTTGAGGTGCTTCAAGAGTTGCGGTCATTCAGAGTAGATTTCTCCAAAGACATAACGGATCTCTGATCAGATTTAAAAAATCTGGATGATCGTGTAACGTAAAATGAAATAAACATCAGGGAACAAATCGATGCTACTGCAGTATTCCAGTCCTAAATAAATAAGCTAGATCAGTTCACAAAGGACCTCAGAGAACAACATGATGATCTAGAGAACCGACAATGCCTCAATAATATATGAATCCTAGGAGTTCCGGAGCTGTCCGGAGGTCAGGAGAATACTATACAACTTGTGCAAGAAATCTATGCCTGCTATATTCCAGGAGGGCAAGTCTGGTAAAGATAGAGTGAGTGCATCGGGGTGCAGGATCCCAGTCCATGAGGGACGCTTGACTATGTCCTATTGTGGTGTGTTTTCCCTTTTTTGAAGACAAAGTGACCTTCAAAATGAGGGCTGTCAAAATTCAAAATGAGGGCTGTCGTACATTACGGCAGCGAGATGTGCAATGAGAGTGGGAAATTTCAATCCCAAAACATCATAAAACACCCAGATCTCGCTACCAATCTGAGGCTGAGGTGGAAGACACACAGAATAAAGTGATGGATACAAATGCTCCCTCCTGACAGCTGTTGTAACTAAGCTTTTTGTCCCTGATTTGGCACTTGTAAGATTTTCTCTCTACCTTTTTTTCAGTTCTTCTTTTGCAAGTGGGTGTTTTGTACATTCTTGCATGTTCTTGTAATGATAGCTATTGGCAAAGAGGGGGAGGGTTCATGGTTTGGTTATCTCTAACTACCTGGATAGACACATGGGTGCCGGGTTAGCAGCTATGGTGGGTAATTGGAGAATGGGGCTGTGGGAGGGCTAGTGCACGAAGAAGAATGAGGATCTTCTTTAAGGGGGATGTGATGACATGATGAGTTGATGGGGTTGGGGGCAACTAGAGGGATGGGATCGGAGGTAGGGGTGAAGGTCTCACTCTTATACCTCTTAAGTCTTACAGGCGCGCTGCATCTTATTTGTCTTTTTGTTCATGTTACAGTGAATTGTTGCTGTCCTTATGGCGCAGGACCACAGGGTTATGGGGGGAGGGAGGGGGAGGGGGATCTAGGGAGGGTAACAGAGCACATTGGGGGAGGACATATACTGGTAGTAAGTGGGAGGGTTGGGGCCTTTGGGGGAGATTGTGTTTTATCTATATCCTTTAGCAGGGACGTGTTATGACCTGACACTTTGGAGAAGATTTCAGTTTGCACTCTTCCTGTGGTTAGATGCCTAAGATTATCATGTGGAATGTCAGAAGGCTTCATCATCCCATCAAGAGGAGGAGGGTATTCCATCAGGTATGTAGGTCACATGCAGATGTGATCTTCCTGCAAGAGACGCATCTAGCTTCACAAGATCATCTTCAGCTTATCTCTCCAAAATTCCCACAAGTTTTTGCTGCAAGTTTCACTTCTCACAAGAGGAGGGTGGTCATCATGTTTTCTCAAGCCTGACCTTTTACATTAACCATTCAATTTGGTGATCCTTTTGGGCATTACCTAATCCTGGTAGGATTTCTTGCCGGAACTATTCTCACATTGGTTAATGTTTACTTTCCTCCAATGCAGATTGCGGGTACATTGCAGGCCTTATTGGGAGATCTTAGAACGTATGCGCAAGGAGAGCTTATTATAGGCGACGACTTTAACTGTGTTTTTTCAGTGCTTGATAGAACGGGTCATGGAAACCCTGCCACTTTACATCCACCTCAATTTGCAGACCTTATGAAGGAATGGAATCTATGCAATGCATGGCGCAAGACCCATCCTGGAGAACAAGACTTTAATTTTTTTCTCCACGGCTCATCTAACTCATTCACACATTGATCATTGGTTGATTCCTCGCTCTCTATTGTCGGGGGACTCCGAAGTTGTGAAAAGCCTGATCGGACCCTCTGACCACACTCAACTCTCGCTCAAATGGCACTTAGTAGACGGGGAACTCCCTCTCAGGCGGTGGACCCTCCCTCGCCACTTGCTTAAAAAACAGGATTGGCCTTAAAAAAAAAAAAGAAAAAGAAAAAAAATTAAGCAAGAGCCTAGAGAGAGAAACCCCTTACTGGAAGAAATCAGTGCAAAAGGAAGGTAAAGAGAAAATATAAATTACACTTACCTGGTAACTGTTGTTCCTTGAGGAACTCCAGTTCAGTCCTCCACCTCTGGGTTGTGTACCTTCTCCTGCAGCTTGGAGACTGGGCATGTCAAAATTGTGACATCGCTGGATGTAGCCTGTTGGTCTCTCCCATCAGCCCCCAGTGAACTATTGACAAGGCAGACTCAAAGGAGCAACAAATAAGTAGCTATCATAAGAAATTCAACTTTATACTCAACCAGGGAGGGAGGAGTGGCCCAGTGGTTGGGACAGGTTACCTCAGGCTGGAAGACCAGGGGTTCAATTCCTGCATGGGGACAAGCAACTTCAGGCCAGAGGGACTGGGGTCTCTAGTCCCATGGCCACTCCTTGTGGCCTTGGGCAAGCCACTTAACCCTCCATTGCCTCAGGTACACTTAGATTGTGAGCCGTTTATGTTTATTAAAACATTTTTATACCGCCCAATACCGTAGGCATCTGAGTGGTTTACAATCTTTAAAAAATACAGGCTGCGAGGAAACAGAAAAAGAACACCATATTTAAAATAACAGTAGTAGAGAAAGGAGAGAGAAAGGACAGGAAAGCAAATTGATCAGAAATACATCAACGAGGAAGGGGAGAGGGGGATGGAGACGAGGGGGGGGGGAAGGTCAAAGGCCAAACTAAAAAGATAAGTTTTGAGTTGTGTTTTAAAGGACTTATAGGACTGTTCTGAGCGGAGGGAAGGAGGAAGCGAGTTCCAAAGCCTAGGACCTAGGAAGTAAAAGGCTGAGGAACGAGTGGATTCAAGGTGAGCCTGTGAAGTGGAGGGAAGAGACATACGATTAATATGGATGGAGCAGAGCAGGCGGTGGGGAGTGCGGAAGTGAATCTGGTCTGCAAGGTAGAGAGGGGTGCCTGTGTGAATTACCCTATGTGCGAACGTAAGGATCTTATACTGAATGCGAAATGAAACAGGTAGCCAATGCTGGTGCATATGGAGGGGGGTGACATGGTCATATCGAGAAGCGTGAGTCAAAAGACGAACTGCAGTATTCTGAATACGCTGAAGACGGGAGAGTTGGGATTATGGTAGACCTGCTAGGGAAACATTACAATAGTCGAGACGGGACATTACCAGAGAGAGTAGGAGTGTAGCCAAGGCAGAAGAAGAGAGAAAAGGGCGTACGGCTCGAAGCTGCTTAAGGAAGAGAAAGGAGCGCTGGACAATTGAGAAGATATGTTCCTTGTCCTTCAGGGACAAGGGAATAAAAAGTACCTGTTAGTATACATGTAAACCACACTGATTCTAAAGAGCACAGTATAAAAAATAAATAAATAAAAAATAAAAAGACCAACTAAAAACGTAACATATTACAGACCTCCCCCCTCCCATAAGAAGGGGAACTGATTCCTGCCTTTTCCCCTTCCCCCTCTGAACCTAGTCAGAAACAGGGAATAGAAAGAGAAAAGAGATAGAGAAAATCAGATAGAAAGATCCAGAGCGATCCCGAGACCATAACAGAATTTTACTTACTCAAAGACTGGTACTCCCTCCAAACGAAACTTAGCTCTTGAAGAAACCATCCCCGGGCGGGAATGAGGACTGAACTGGAGTTTCTCAAGGAACAACAATTACCAGGTAAGTGTAATTTACATTTCCTTATCATTCCTCCAGTTCAGTCCTCCACCTCTGGGATGTAACAGAGCAGTAATCATTGGGAGGGACCTTTCTACCCAGATCGTAGCACTGCCAACCTGAAACAAGCATCGTTCGATGCTAGAACGTCCAAGCGGTAGTGCTTACTGAAAGTATGAAGAGATGACCAGGTAGCCACTCTGCAAATTTCTACTGGCGGAACCAAACTGTGCTCCGCCCATGAAGTCGCTTGCGCCCTAGTAGAGTGAGCCCGCAAACCTACTGGCACAGGTTGAACTTGCAAAATATACGCTGACTCAATTGCTTCTGAAATTCATCTGGAAATTGACCCTTTCGCCGCTGCTTTGCCCTTACGGGGTCCTCTGAACAGCACGAATAACCGTTCTGACTTACAGAAGGTTTCTGATACCTTTAAATACCACTGCAACACTCTCTTTATGTCCAGGCGGCTCAAACTACGATCTGAGGCGTCCTCCTCCGTCGATCCTAACACTGGTAAGGAAACAGCTTGATTCAGGTGAAACGGAAACACTACCTTTGGCAAAAAGGACGGAACTGGTCGCAGCACCACTTTTTCCCTGGAAAATGACAAAAATGGCTCTCTACAGGACAGGGCCTACAATTCCGAGATTCGTCTCGCCGAACAAATGGCCACCAGAAACACTGTTTTTAAAGTCAAATCCTTAACTAACGCCCGGTGTAACTGTTCAAAGGGCTCGTGAGCTAAGGCCCCTAAAACCAAGTTAAGATCCCATGGCGGCACCAGTATTCTACGAGAGGGCTGAAGCCGAGACACCGCTCTAAGAAAACGTAACACATCTACGTGAGCACCTAGGGCCACTCCCTAGACCTTACCTCTATAGCCAGACAGGGCTGCCAATTGAACCCTTAACGAACTGGCAGCCAGTTCCTTATCAAATCCATCTTGAAGGAAACTTAACACTACAGGAACGGAGACCATGGCCGCTCTCACATGACGCCGGGAACACCAGTCCTCGAAAATACGCCATATGCGCACATATGCCAAGGATGTGGAACTTTTTCTAGCTCGAAGTAAGGTCGCAATGACTTCCCCCGAATAACCTTTTCTCCTTAACCTCGCCCTTTCAATGGCCAAACCGTAAGCAAGAACTGATCTACCTGAGGCATTCGAAGCGGACCCTGAAGCAACAGATCCTCCGACACTGGTAATCTCCAAGGATCCCCGTCGATCAATCAAAACAGATCAGCATACCACGGATGCCTTGGCCAGTCCGGAGCCAACAACAGCACCTTTCCTCGATGAGCCTTGATGCGCTAAACCACTCGCCCTATGAGTGCCCATGGGGTAGACACATATTTATTTATTTCTCTTATATACCGCGCTCTTCAACATCAGCGTGGTTTACATGGAACATTTTGGTTTTTACGGTGGGGGTTACACCGTAATTACAGATAACAGGTAGCTCAACTTGGATATCCATAATTAACTATTTACACATATTTGAAACACATAGTAGTATTTACATATTATGCAACATTTGAGGGATGGTTACAGTGGACATGGAGCTTATTTGTGGGTAGGTCGAGATGGTGCACCTTCATTTGGCTAACATTCGAGGAAAAGGTGATGCTTCAATGCCCTCCTGAATTTAGTTAGTTCCGGGATTGCTCGTATGTTGGGAGGCAGGGCATTTCAGTATCTGGGAGCACTGATACTAAAGGCCCTGTTTGCCGTTGCCTGTGTACACTGGGTCAATGTTTTGGGGATTGCCAAGGTGTTTATTGCTGTAGTTCATCTGGCCCTATTGGGGGGAGTTATGTGTGTGAGGCATGCGAGTGACGGGGGGGGGGGGGGAGAGCCCATTTATGGCCTTGAATGTTAGTAGTAATATCTTGAAGACGATCCTACAGTGGATAGGGAGCCAGTGGAGACGTTTGAAGATGGGTGTTATATGGTCTCGCCTCGAGGCCCCATTCAGAACTCTGGCTGCAGTGTTCATGGCAAGTTGGAGTGGGCTCAGGGTTGATTTTGGGAGCCCTTGGAGGATCGCGTTGGTGTAGTCAAGGTGTGGAATGGTTAAAGCCTGGAAGATAGTTCTGAAGTCGTCTGGTTGTAGAAGGGTGCGTAGATGTTTGAGTGTCCTGATTTTATGATATGTTGATTTGACCATGTTGCCAATGTGTGTCTTCATGTCAAGTCTCTGGTCTAGTGTAACACCCAGGTAACGGATTGTGGGCTTGGTTTGCAGCTCTACTTCGCCGACTTTTAGGTGGGTTGGTGGGGAGAAGTTAGAGTTTCTGGTGATGAACAGCACTTCAGTCTTTTTGTGCTGTATCCGAAGATTCTGATTTTGGAGCCACCTTTCTACTGTGCTGAAACATTCTGTTAGGGGTGAGAGGTCAATCTGGTCAATCTTGAACGGCATGTAGAGCAGGACATCATCTGCATATATCATGCATTCGATGTCGAATGAGCGAACGAGGTCGCAGATGGGCTGCATATAGATGTTAAACATTAGGGCTGAAAGGGAGGATCCTTGCGGGACACCTTGTTTCAGATGGAATGGTTTGGATGTGGAGGTTTCGGTTCGCACATGCTGCCATCTATCGGCTAAGTATGATTTGCACCAAGTTAGTGCTAAGTTGCAGATGCCCTTCTCTTTGAGCCGTTTCAGGAGGGTTTTGTGACATACTGAGTCGAATGCTGCGGCTATGTCTAGAAATATCAGGGCAACCCCCCGATGGATGTTATCTATTGTGTTGAGTATGTTGTTGAAAAGGGTGGTAAGTAGTCTCCACACCATGAGCTTCTCTAAAGCCGTGTTGGCAGTGGTCAAGTGGTGCAGCATTGTCGATGTGTTGTTGGAGCTGACATTGGACCTCCTTTTCGATTATCTTGGCCAGTAGTGGAATGCTGGCAATTGGCCTATATGATTCCACTTTCTGGGAGTCAAGCTTGGAGTTTTTCAGCAGAGGTCTAATGGATGTGTGTTTGAGACTTAGGGGGAATAAGCCTGAAGAGAACGATGTGTTAATGAGTTTAGCTATGAATGGGCTAAACTCTGTCCATAGTTCTTTTATCCAAAAAGCCGGACAAGGGTCGGTCTGGGCAGTGGTCGTGTTGATTGTTGAGATTAAGTCGATGATTTGCTTAGTGGAGGGGGTGGTGAATGTTGTTAGCGTCGTTATGTTTGTTGGTTTATTGGTGCAGGTAGGGTCGGTCTTGTCGCATTTGCTATAATTTTGATTGAAGGAAGTCAGCATAGTCTTGGGCGTGAATCTCTGTTTTTTGCTCCGGTCCTGGTTCTTTCGTTAGGTTCTTGACGAGGGTGAATAGGTCGTGTGGTTTATTTAGCGATTGCATTAGTGTGTTAGTGTGTGCTTGCCTCATTTTCTCGGATATCGCGGTTCGGTGAATTGTGAGTTGTAGATTGTAAGCTTCCTGATCTTCGGTGGATCGTGAGCACCTCCATCGCCTTTCGAGTTTCCATAAAGAAGTCTGGATGACGGCCAATGCTGTATCAGAGCATCGATCCCTTCTGACATCCTCTCTCGCCGCCTGATGAAGAAGCGACTGGCTTTTGCTGACTGGAAGGTTGCCATGAGATCCATAATAGGCTGTCCCCACCTGCGGACAATCTGAGCAAACACCTCCAGATGTAGCTCCCGTTCCCCGGCATCCACCCGGACCCTGCTGAGAAAATCCACCATTACATTGTCCTTTCCTGCAATGTGTGCCGCCGAGATCGCTTGTAGTCACAGTTCCACCCAAGCGAACAATGCCTCTGCTTCCGTTTCCATGGCCACACTTCCCATTCTGCCTTGCCGGTTGATGTAGGCCACCGTCGTTGAATTTTCCGACAGCACACGCACTGCCCGGTCCGTCACCATGGCTTCGAATGACTGTAGCGCGAGAAACACCGCTCGTAGCTCGAGCTGATTGATCGACCAGTGACCTTCCTGGCCGGTCCAAGTCCCTTGTGTGAAGAGATCCCCCCCATACTGTGAGACTTGCGTCCGTCAGTAACGGGAGCCACTACGGCTGCTCCAGAGGTATACCCGGCTCCAGAGATCCTGGGCGAAGCCACCACTGAAGGGACTCCCTGACTCGGAGGGGACAGGGAAGATGTTGGTTTAGCTAATCGGTCAGGTAGGACCACCTGCGCAGCAGCGCCCTTTGCAGTGGCCGCATATGGATTCTGGCCCATGGGACCACCTCTAAGGTTGCTGCCATCATCCCTAGGACGCGAAGATAACTCCACGCTGACAGAGCCAGAGTTGTTCTGAATTTGCATACCATCTGTCATAGAGCTTGAGCCCATCTCTCCGGTAAGAGCACAGCTCCTCTCTGAGTGCCAAACCACACCCCCAGATATTCAAGCACCTGGGACGGGACTAGCCGGCTCTTGACAGGATTGACTACCCATCTGAGACCCTGCAGGAACTTCACCACTTTGTCTGTAGCCTGCAGACTCTCGGCCTTGGATTTTGCTTGAACCAACCAATCATCGAGAAGTATGAACTAGAATGCCTTGCTTTCTCAACACCGCTGCCAGCCCGAATGGTAACACTTGGAACTGATATTGTCCCCAGGGAAGGGCGAATCTTAGGAACTTTTGATGAGCTGCTCTGATTGGGACATGTAAATACACTTCCATGAGATCGATGGACATCAAGAATTCTCCTTTGTGAACTGCCACAATGACCGATCGCAAGGTTTCCATCCAGAAATGCGGGCTCGCAGACAACGATTCACCCCTTTTAGATCTAGAATGGGCCGGAGGGAGCCATCTTTCTTTGGTACCACGAAATAAATGGAGAAACGACCGACGCCATAGTCTGCTAACAGCACCGGCACCACCGCTTACAATTGTAGTAGGCGATCCAACGTTTGACACACCGCCAGCGTTTTCTGTCACCCTCTGCATGGCAAAAGCACAAACACATCACGGACCGGATGAGCCAGCTCAAGGGTGTAACCTTCTTGGATTTTTTCCAACACCCACTGGTCGGACGTTATCTGAGCCCAGGCAGGAAGGAACTCCTGAAGCCGCCCCCCAATGGGTTGGCTTCCCACCGGGGCCACCTCGCTTCATTGCGACTTCCGACTTGTCCCTGCAGAAGCTGCTGCGAAACCTCTTCCTGCTCCACGAAACCTACGAAACCCCTGGCCTCTAGGAGAAAATCTGCCTCTCTGGAATCCTCCTAATCGAGATGTACAGAATCTCCTGAAATCTCTAAATTGACCACGGAATGCTGGCATAGACTTTCCCTGCTTAGGCTTACCTTCCGGAAGTCTGCCCCCTTTGGACTCTCCCAAATCTTTGACTAACTTGTCCAGATCTTCCCCAAACAAGAGCTTACCCTTGAAGGGGAGCTTGCTAAGTCGTGACTTGGACGAACCATCAGCCACCCAATTCCTTAACCATAGGTAACGCCTGGCGGCTACCAACGATGACATACTATTCGCTAGTGCCCGAATCAAATCATAGTGAACATCAGTGAGATATGCCGATCCCGATTCCATACGGGACACCTCGCACAGCGCCTGAGGGGAAGATTTCCGCACACGTTGTGACCACCGAAGACATACTCTTGCTACCCAAGCTCCGCAAATAGACGCTTGCAAGGAAAGAGCATTTGCCTCAAAGGCCTGTTTCAGCAAACCATCTATCTTCCTATCCTGCGCATCCTTTAAAGCAGCGCTGCCCTCTACTGGAATAGTGGTCTTCTTCGTAACCGCAGACACTGCTGCATCAATTCGTGGGGAGCGAATCCTCTCCTTGTCCTTATCTGCCAAGGGATAGAGCCTGTTCATAGTCCTGACGCCCTTTAGACCCGCTTGTGGGAAATCCCACTCATTTTGTATCATCTGATCAACTACCCGGTGAAACAGAAACACCACCTGAGATTCTCTCACCGCTTGAATGAGAGGGTCTTCTAACATCTCTTCTTCAACCGACTGCACCACAGCTAGATTGAGTGCCTGAAGGGATTCTGTGATAAGTGCCTTAAGTTCGTCCTTCCGGAAGACCCGAATGATTCTTGCCTGATCCTCAGGTTCCGGAATTTCACCTTCCTCAAGCTCCCCCATTGCGGATTCAAGCTCGAACTCAGCCTCCTCTGCCTCCGCCCACCCTGCGTCTGTAGGTGGGTGATCCATCAACCGAGCCCTCTTGGGTGCTTTCGCCTCCTTGTCGATGCCCTCCTCTGCCCCCGTCTGCTTCACCGGTGTTGGAAGGGGCATTGACTCAGGCACCTTGCCTTGCTGCCGCAAACAATAGGCTTTATGCATGATTAAAATGAAACCCGGTGAGAAATCCCCCAGCAAGGGTCCTGCGACTGTAGAGGGCAGAGTCGACACACTGGACCCTGCGGTCCCCTCCGGCGCCGCCAACAGCTGAACTTCCTCCATTAACTCTCCTTCAGCCGTTGCTGCAGCTCCGCTTGACTCCTGCATCTGATCCACTATCTGCTGTTCCATAGAGGTGGAAGCTGCCGCGCACCCCCGGCAGATTCCTGCCTCTGATACTGTGCCTCTGCGAGTGCCACACACTAGGCACTGAGGGCGTGACATCATTCGCAGATCCGCTGGCATGCTACAGGAGTAAGGACCACCTACACTAACCTAATTGCCAGTAAAGCTCGGTATCCAGGATCCCCTGGTTTTTGGTTTTTTTTTAAACCCGAAGAGGAAAAAGAACTCAGCCTACAGCTCCCAAATAAGTTCTACAGAGCTTGAACAAGCTAAGAAATAAAAGAAAATAAACTCTAAAAAAACCCAAATTAAATTTAAATTAAAATAACCTTAACTGCGGGGATCAGCAGCTGCACTAAGCCCCGTTGCGAACTGAGACGCGGGAGATGGCCACACGGCTAAACGTGTAGAAACAAAATGGCCGCCGCAGCAAAAAACAATGGCGATTTGGCACCAAAACCCCGCTCCTGTGAAATCCAACTGCCCGAGCCTCCGACCTGCGTTCCGATCAAGGCGCGGGCCCCCCGCTTCTACTTCCCACTCTCCGAATCCAACAAAGTTGGCTTACCTCATGCTGGTCTGCTCCTGCTCGCGCGGCCCCGCTCCACTCAAGAGCGAGTGGCCGGCTGCGAGCGGGCTTTTCTCCTCCCTGCAATGCACCCTGAGGAAGAACAACAGGCCGGGACTGGCAGAGTCTCGTGTTGTGGGCCGCAGGGCTCCACTCTGTTCAGGCAAGGAGTGGAGAGCTGCTAAGGAAAGCTGGTACGTAGCTAGAATAAAGTAAGTGAAGGAGGCAGGCAGTGGTCGGTTCAAGCCCTGACACAGGCTTCCCTTTTTTTTTTTTTAAAACAACAGTCACTAAAAAGAAATTTTAATGTAAACCATAGAATCAAACAAAAAGCTAATCCTAAATTTAAAGGGCTACCCTAACTGCTCCTTATCTGTTCCTCAAGTGAGCCCAGCACCTAGGCTCACTACGTCCTCCTGCTGCATGGAGACTTGACACACTGGGGGCTAATGGGAGAGACCAGCAGGCTACATCCAATGATGTCACGATTTTGACATGCCCAGTCTCCAAGCTGCAGGAGGAGGTACACAAACCAGAGGTGGAGGACTGAATTGGAGGAACGATAAGGAATGCAGTTTAAGTATAACAAAGTGAAGGCATGCCTGAGCAAAGGAGGATTGTAAGAGAAATGAGAGAATTGTGTAAGAGAGAAGCACAAAAGGGAACAGTAAAGAGGATGGTTTGGAATGTTTACGGGTGAATTTGAGAATTGAGAAGGGTTGAGTGAGGAGTTTGGACGTGTGCATGAGAGAGAAGAGAGTTATGAAGATTTGCTGATGTGTGTGTGAGAGGAGGGAGTTGGGGAGAATTTGGCCCAAGTTTCTTTTCTTGGAATTCGCTTGCAAGTGGAATTTTTTTAGTTCCCTAAGAGAAAGGGGGGTGGAGTGCTAGGAATATTTTTTTTTTCCCCCATGGAATAGAACTACTAGAAGAAGAAGAGGAGGAGGAAAAAGTCTGAATGAGAAAGAAACTCCGGTTACCTGTTGAAGCTCCTTTACATACCCAGGCCCCAACCAGAAGACTACTTGATGACAAGTACTAATGCTTATGGACAAGAGGTCATTTAAATTGAACTCAATTAATATCTCATTTCACTCAGGGGCGGCCCAAGGGGGGTGCGGGGCCATGTGCGGAGACTCGGTGCGGGGCCTCATTTGCATAAGGGGCCTCATTTGCATAAATATTTGCATAATGTTACCATACACAAACTTTTAGTAAACATGCCTCTTAATGAGTGTATGAATAAAGAAAGACTTTTAAAAGACTTCTACATTACTATAATCCAATACCAACCGCCAGGCACATTAGGAACTACTACAAACACTGCCCATTTAGAACCCATAGCAAACCCGCCGTATCCTAACAGCACTACCAGGACTCATAAAACACCATACCCTAACTATCAAAAGGAAACGCTGCAAATATTAAACCAATACATTTCAGAGAACAACAATACATGACCTACTGGGGAAAGAGAACAAGTGGCAATGTCAAATAGGAATTACATAAACAGAATACCTCAGCTCAGTTACACATGCAGAACATAGACCATCACCAAACAAGGAATCACAATTTAGAAACAGGAAGACAATAATTAAACTGGGAATCCCAAAAGCCAAACTTGGAATGTACAACACTGTAGAAATAAAACTATACATTAATTTGCTCTTGTACTAAACAAAGCGCAGACGTTAATGATGCACATTTCCCAGAGCTGACATATTCCAATTAATAAATTCAAAATAAAGAGATATTTTTTCTACCTTTTGTGCATTTTTTTTCAGCTGCAATTGCTCCAGCCACTTTCTTCTGGTTTCTTCGTGTCTTCCGCTAATTCTTCATCGTCTGCTGTCCATTTGTCTTTTCTTCTCTCTTCTAGTTTTTTTCCATTCTCTCTCTACATCTGCTTTAACATACTAATCTTTCTCCTTTTTGCTCTTTCCTCATTCCTATTTCATCCACTCAAATTTTACCCCTCCATCCTCAATCCCCACTTACTCTCCCAATATCCGGACAATTGTAGATTTGTCTTCCCTCCCACACAAAATATTTTTTCCCTCTCCATTTCACTCTCCCAGCTCCATCCCATTCTAATCCTCCCCCAACATCAGCTCCATTCTAGTTCCAGTCCCACCCAGCATCCGCTCCCTTCTAGTCCCCGCATCAGCCCATTTCCAGTCCTAGCCCCCCATAAGCCCATTTCCAGTCCTAGCTCCCCCATCTATTTGCAGTCCCATCCAAGTCCCTCCATCAGCTCATTTCCAATCCCAGCCCCCCATGAGCCCATTTCTAGTCCTTTCCTAGCCCCACCATCAGCCCATGTCAAATCCTAGCTCCCCTCCACTCAGCCCATTTCCAATCCAAGCCCCCCATGAGCCTACTTCCAGTTCTAGCCCCTTCATGAGTCCATTTCAATCCAAACCCCCACCACAGCCCATTTCCAATCTTAGCACCCCCCAACAGCCAATTTCCAGTCCTATTCTAGCCCATCAGCCCATTTCCTGTCCTAGCCCCCCCCCTCACCCATTTCCAGTCCTAGCTCCCTCCCCCTCACAACCCATTTCCATTCCAAGCCCCCGTCCCCATCAGCTATTTGCAGTTCAAGCCCTCCTTCCACTCAGCCCATTTCCAGTCCTAGCCTCCTCATAGCCCATTACTAGTCCTAACCCCCCATCAGCCCATTACGTCCTAACCCCCCATCACCCTATTTCCAGTCCTAGCCCCCCATCAGCCTATTTCCAGTCTTAGCCCCCCTCCCATAGCCAATTACCAGTCCTACCCCCCCCATCAGCCCATTTCCAGTCTTAGCCCCCCATAGCCCATTACCAGTCCTAACCCCCCCATCACCCTATTTCCAGTCCTAGCCCCCCCATCAGCCTATTTCCAGTCTTAGCCCCCCCCCATAGCCAATTACCAGTCCTACCCCCCCCATCAGCCCACTTCCAGTCTTAGCCCCCCCATAGCCCATTACCAGTCCTAACCCCCCCATCAGCCCATTTCCAGTCCTACCCCCCCACTTCCAGCCTTAGCCCCCTCCCCATAGTCAATTACCAGTCCTAACCCCCCCCCATCAGCCCATTTCCAGTCCCACCCCCCCACTTCCAGCCTTAGCACCCTCCCCATAGCCCATTACCAGTCCAAACCCCCCCATCAGCCCACTTAGCCCCCCCATAGCCCATTACCAGTCCTAACACCCCATCTGCACACTTAGCCCCCCCCATAGCCCATTACCAGTCCTAACCCCCCATCAGCCCACTTCCAGTCTTAGCCTCCCCCCCCATTGGCCCATTACCAGTCCTAACCACCCCACCCCCCTGGCCCATTACCAGTCCTAACCACCCCCCCCCCATCAGCCCACTTCCAGTTTAGCCTCCCCCTCCCATCAGCCTACTTCCAGTTTAGCCTCCCCCCCCTCCCATAGCCATTACCAGTCCTAACCCCCCCCCTATCATTCCAAATTAAAATAAAAAAAAACCCAAACCGGCTGCTTCTGCCGCGGCAGCTTCAAGAGCTCTGCCGCGGCAGCATCAAGAGCTCTGCCGCGGGGCCCCCCCCCTGCCCGGCAGAGCCTCCGTGCATCTTCAGCTCTTCACGTCCAAAACGCGGGCTTCTTTCAGAGCCGCGAGAGTTTCTTTTCTCGCGGCTCTGTTAATCCCGCCGAGGGTGATGGGAAATCCCATCAGCCCCGCGGGATTAAGAGAGCCACGAGAAAAGAAACTCTCGCGGCTCTGAAAGAAGCCCGCGTTTTGGACGTGAAGAGCTGAAGATGCACGGAGGCTCTGCCGGGCAGGGGGGGGGGGGCCCCGCGGCAGAGCTCTTGATGCTGCCGCGGCAGAGCTCTTGAAGCTGCCGCGGCAGAGCTCTTGAAGCTGCCGCGGCAGAAGCAGCCGGTTTTTTTTTTTTTAACTTGGGATGCTTAAGAATGTTTTTTGCGCGGGGCCCCCTGAAACGCGGGGCCCTGTGCAAAAAACATTCTTGCTCAATGGACGGGCCGGCCCTGATTTCACTTCTATGTTAGAAACTTTACACAACACTGCTTTATTATTTAGTGAAAAAAAATGTTTATTCCAAGAAGTGTTTCTTTAACGGTTTGTTATATAACCAAATAGTATTGCTACATTCAGAGAATGTTTACAAATTCAAACATTGTAACATCTTTTTGTAATATCATTTTGAACTGGCCTTATCCTTTATTAGTTTATATCTTCATTCCAATTAGAATACCTATTTTATTTAAAGTGGGAATTCTAATAGAACTTAATGTATACTGCAGCCCATCCTCTGGAACTGTATCAACTCAAGGTAAACCATCTGGGACATAACCATTAGGGAAAAGTATTGTTGGCACATCCCAGGCCGGGTGGTGGCAACTACAACCGCACATTAACAGTGTCATCAGATTCGTATACCACAAAATGAAAACAATACAACACCTATGACTGTTACTGGACACTTGTGACTTCCATACAGTCTTTTAAGCCTTCCCTCATTTTGACTACTGCAAAATCCTCTAAAGTCTATCATACTAATACAGTCCATCCTTTACAGATGCTCAGAATACTGCTGCACGGATTCTATACAACGCACCAGAATCGAACATATTACACCGATACTCAAGCAGCTACACTGGCTTCCCATATCAAGCCATGAAAAATGCAAAGCTTTACTAACCATCTTCAAACTATCCCATAACCTTTCCTCAGTCTTTCTGCAGTCCTTATTATAAAAAACACCAAGCAACAGATAGAGAAGAGTCAACAGGCAAAACACATTCACTATTCCCACAGCAAGAGTGAAGAACAGCCAAAATGAATCAAATTGAGCCTTCTCTCTTTATGTGCCAAGCATTTGGAATGCACTCCCTCATGGCTTACGTGCCATCCATGATCTAATCGAGTTCCTCAAGAAACTAAAAACTCATCTGTTCATTGAACACTTTGGTAGAGAAGATTAACAATCCATCCTAATACACAAGCATACTATGTTATCTGTTTTACTCGCTTTTGTTTAAGGTTCCTTGCATTGTATGTTAACTAGTTAACTGTTTCTTATGTTCCTTATGTCGACATGCAAGTTTTAAGTTCCAGTATTTTTTAAAACTGCTTTGAAGTTCAGATAAAGCCGTATATAAAAGTAGTTAAATAAATACAAAGTAAAGTAATGTTGGATACCATCTTAGAGGAAGAGGGCAGTGACAGAAAGCAATATAGTCAGCAGGATTACTGTGGCTTAGCCTAATTTAATGCTGGGGGAGCCTGGAATCTGAAAGTTGACAAATTTGTTTTTATTTATTTTAAAAAGTATTAAAATTGATTATAGTATATATAAATATCTGCATTTACTTGTCGGGTAGCCTTATTTTGTTGGGGAAGGGCTCTGTTTCCATGCATAACCCTGGTGAATGGAAGAAAGAAAAACACTCAGAAGGTATGGAGGATTTACAGAAACAGATTGACAGTTTATGTCAAAAGTTGGAAGGCTCATCCAGAGATTCTCCATTACAGTGGCAGCCGGTAGCTACTACTACAGTGGTCATTTAGCGAAAAAAATCATTTCCAGATTTTTATGGATTTGCTAGTCATCTGGATGATCTTAAAGTGGAGGAATGGATTACGAAAACCTGTTCTGCTCTGAAAATTCTGTAAGTGCTTCAACAAGATCAGTTAGAAATTGTAAAAAATCAACTGAAAGGGCAAGCAAGAGAGACCGTCCGTAGAGGCAGTTTTTGATCCATGGATACAAGATGCCCCTAGGCTGAGAATAAAGGTAGAGAGAAGGGGAAACTGTTTTGGCATATGCCTACCAGCTGCAGGAAAGGTTGGCCCCTATTATGTCCACAGATCATACACAGATGCTATAGAAACCCTGAAAAAGGTATTGAGACTCTGGAAAGATACTTTGCACAGAGAAATGTGGAAATGTGTGGAAAACCCCTCAGGAATCATTTTTTTAATCTGATGCAAGAGGCTATTAATTTGGGCAGAAGAAGAGCAGGTGCCATATTGGATATGTGAAGCTCTAATTAAGATTTTGCAATGAAATCTGAGTGAGGTTATAGTGCAGACAGAAGTTGCAGAAACAGAATCAAAGATGACATCAGCTTTGTTAGAAATCATTAATTCGATCCATAGAATGGAAAGTAGACAGGAGGGAATGGAAGAAAAATTGAACCGGAAATGTGTATATCAGCCACTTGATTACAGAATAGAAAGATTTTCTGAAGCGCCTGTAAGAAGAACATCCTTAAGAAATGACAGGGGCAAAATGATTTGTTATAACTACAATGAGTCTGGACATAGAGCAAGGAACTGCAGAAGTGAAAATTATTTTAATGGGCCACCTAGGAACAGAAAGAATTGGCCTTATGAAGAAGATAGAGCTGAAAAACTGAGTCCAAATTCTGAAGCACCAGTCCATGCAAGTAAAGTGGCAGAATGAAAAGGTCCTAAAGAAAAAGAAATACTACAGCCTCAGTTTCAAACTCAGACCATGGAAAGTGAAATTTTAGAGGCTGAATGGGATGCCCTTCGGGACACAGCCCTCTTTTGGTGCTTTCTATAGATGCAGTAATAACAAAATGTATAGGAGGTCATTCTGAACCACAAATAAGTCATTTACATGTACAGGTTGGACGTTTTTGGCACGTGAATGTCTAGACCCAATTCCGACAACAAGACGTTTTACACATACAGACGAGAAAGATGGGTAACCTGGATGTGGGCATGGAGGGGAGGAATGTGGGCATGTCGAGCCACCTAAATGTCTTAACCGTATTCCAGCGAACCCGTATACATACATCCTGGACATCCAATTTAGACCTGCTAAAACGTGGAATAATAGCCTATGTCTGTTATGTTGTTGTTGTTGTTACGCACTGAACTGTAACAACACAGAAGGACATCTATGTTTAAATAAAGCAGGTAGCATAGCTGAGTCATAAAAGGATATGAAACAGTACGTACCCTGGGGTAAGCAATGTAGCATGTTGCTATGTTTCGGGGATGCTACACTGTAAATGTGATCCAGATTGCCCATCGCTGATCTGAATCAATATGGAAATACCTATGGCCTTATGTTCAATTAGGTGCAAGAGTATGCAGACTGAAGGCAAACAAACTGAACCATGTGGGGGCAAGAGGGTGCAATGGTAGCCAAAAACAGAGGGACCAATAGAAGGGAGGGAAATCACTGCACACAGTCGAACATAGTATATAGCTCTGTGCCCCATTGCATCCCCTGCCGTAGCAGGGTGCAGGATGCAGATGTACGGTGATGCACAAAGGAGGGACATGTAACAGGTGCATCAGAAACAACAGGCAGTGCCTGGGAAACAGGACCAAAGGATACAAGTGCCCACAGTGATGGAGGCAGAGGGAAGCACAGAGTCCAGCGTGTGTGTGTAATGACATTTATTGAGTGCGTAGAATACATGGAAATGTGCCCAACCACACCCAACACACACACCTAGGTGCCCCCCTAAAGGCAGAAATGAACACCCCCACTGCCCCACCCCTCCAAACCCCGGCCCCAATACCAACCCCTACCCCATGCCTACTGCCTCACCCCATGCAACCTGACCTGCCCCAGCCCCTCCCCTGCCCAGAGGTACCACCACTGGGCCTCAGTGGGTGGCCAGTTGGTGGTGTGGCTGACCCCCCTCCCCTGAGAAAAGGCTGCAGCTGCCCTCCCCACTGATCTCCCCACTCACCTCAGGGAAGGGTGGGAAGACCATTGGGGCCCCACACCCCAGGTCCCAGAATGCAGGACTGGCGACTGCTGCTGGACCCCACCATAGCTGAATTCTATGCAGTGGCACAGCAGACACACCGGGCAGATGGTGGGGCAGGGGGTTGAGGCTCAGCAGCTGTGGCAAGAGCCACAGTAGCAGCAGCCAGAGCTGGCAGCAGTCCAGGAGGCCCAGCCAGCTGGCCAGAAAGCATGTTGAGGCATTCCAAGAGCCTGCCCATGGAGATGGTCAGGCAGTTTGTAGCTGCCAGCTGGGCCTCCTGGACTGCCAACTGCCACTCCTGGATGGCCAGCTGCCACTTCTGAGCCATTACCAATCTCTGGAGGAGTCAGAGCTTCTCTGCCGCTTGTGCCTCCTGGGCCCCCTGCTGGTCCAGTAGCCGTTGCACACAGTCCACCAGCTGCTGATAGGCCAGTCCGGGGTACCAGCCATGGTGTCTGCTGCTTCCAGGATGCGGTTGGGGCTCTGGCGATGCTACCAGCTGGTCCCTGGAGTTTGCGGAACTGGCACCCCCTGTATCCGCGGTGGCATTTGGCTCTGAAGCCCCATCCTCTGGCACCTGCTACAACACAGGTATCTGCTCTGTAGCCCCTTCTGGTGGCAGTGGTGGGGTTGCTGGCGGTGCTGTGTGGGAGGGCTCGGCACTGGGACCAACATCTGTGGCGGCACCTGCTGACAGAAACAAGGATGGTGAGCTTAATGCAACCCACCCACCACCCCACCTGGGGTGCACCAGTGCACTATGGCCACAGGGATACCACGGGGCAACTGGGAGAGTGCAAGCCAGACCAGGGAGGCCCAACCACCACAGAGTCACCCGGTGAACCAACGGTGGGGGTAGACACAGTGCAGCAGTGCAACAGGGGCATATGTGCCCAACCCCAAACCAGTGGGGACATGTGTAAGAGGGGCAGTGGGTGGTTCATTGGGTCCCCACACAATGGGTGCCGGCATTGCGGTGGGGGGCAAGCAGCATGCACATGTCAGCACAGACACATACCCTCATCCTGTGGGCACTGAGAGGTGTCCACCCCCTCAACGCCTCCACAGTGGTGACATCCATAGTTGCCAGCATGCACTGCTCCACCTCAGTGAGCCACACCAGCTGGTCATCAGGGCACACAGCCCATGCCCTCCGGCAGGCCTCACGGCGGACCTGCTGCCACTTCCTTTTGATGTCCTCTATGTCCCTATTATTGTGGTAGATGGCATTGATTTTACGGTAGATGACCAGCCATCTCCATTGGCGCTCGTAAGCACCTACATGGGCCTCCTCTGTGCCCATCAGGATGCCATGGTTTGCAAGCACCTCCTCTATGAGGAGGGCCTCCTCCCCCTCAGTGAATTTCCGCTTCCTAGATACCTTTGGTGCCATTCTGTATCCAAACAGATATCTCTGAAGGAGACATGTCCACGCCGGAGTTACATGTTTTATAACAGTTAGACGTACAACGTCATATATATCTAACTTTACGGAATCACATACGTGGATGTACAACGGCATATACGTCACGGAACCACGTCCAGATTTATATGTGTAGATGCACGTCGGCGTATAAATTCGCCTACAGCTCGACAAGTTTTTCTTTTCCCATGTGCAGTGCATTTTGGACATTGTGGGAGCTGATTCTTTGCGACTTATCCTTATCCACCATCCATCATATACTGTCACTGACAGGGTAGGTGCAATGGTCTCTGATGTACCTGCAATGGTATATGTGGTGGGGGCCAGTGCTCCTTATGCATGTTTGTGGCCCTGTGGGAGACAGTAGTATCCATGGACCTGGGTGCAGAGGCCTGGTGTCCTGCGCAGGCACACACCACAGGGCAGGCAGGTGTGGGCATGTTGCTGTCTGGGGCAGGGACTGACTGATTTGCAGTTAGGTGTACCTGATATAATGTTTTCCAATATGGTCCAGTAGGTGGAGTCCAACAGTTTACGCTGTTCAGCATTTTCTATGATGAATAAAAAGGAGGTTGTAGTTTTATGAGGAGCTTGGTTTCCCCATACATTTCCAACAACAAAAACCTTTGCTAACACAAATTATCTCAGCAACGTTTGCTTTATTTATGAGCCCTATTGTTTTCTAACTGTTCATATAGGATTGCAGTTAGGTGTGGCAGGTCCTGCCCCGCCCACACATCCCGAGCCCCATACTGTTGTCACTGTTCAGGTGGTGTGAATGTTTGGCCCCCACAGGTGCATGCCAGTAGGTGTGGTGCCACTATTGCCTGAACACCTTGCTGCATATGTGGAGCAAAGGGCACCCCAGCGGTGCACACATGGGGGTGCACCCGCCACTAATGGGCATGGACACGGGTAGATATGCAACCATGCAGCATTATGTGGTGGACGGGCCACCCTTCGGGTGCCCTAGTTGCATGTGTCCAGTGGGAGGGTGAAGCACCATTGGTTTAGAACAACACCTGCCCCCCTGCCACCCACAGTGGGCTTGGGGAACAGTTGGTGGTACCCCCAAGGCCCGGACTGACCATTGACCTGTTGCATCCCCCCACAGGTTCCAGTTGGAAGATGGCCGAAGACAGGACCAGAGCTGTGATTGCCGCCACCCTTTTTGTGCTTGCTGACCATGAGCGCCAGCACACCGCATGCCACCACCCATATGCCAGGGTCCCCAGGCCCTGTTGCCAGTACCTTGATCTCAGTGATGAGCTGTGCCAAACCTGGTACAGTTTCAATCGCAAGACGATACATAATCTGTGTCAGGAGCTGGGGCCACAGCTCACTGCATGGGCACATAGACGGGACACAGTGCCTGTCCATGTGAAGGTGCTGGTAGCTCTGGCATTCCTGGGGACTGGCACATGCTAGTCTGTTGTGGGAATGGCATCAGGGGTGAGCCAGGCGGTGCAATATCACCCAATTCCTGGATGCCTTCGTGGGACATACTGCCGATTACATCTCCTTCCCATGTACTCCACAGCAGCAGCAGCAGACCAAGCTCACCTTCAGCGAGGTGTCAGAGTTCCCATCTGTCATCAGGGCCATTGACTCTACTCATGTTGCCCTCTGCGACTGTGCCGGCATGAAGCAGCCTTCCAGAACCGGAAGGCATACTACTCATTGAACATGCAGGTCATCTGCAATGCCCACATGGAGATCTTGGATGTTGTGGCATGCTTCCCCAGCTCATGCCACAATTCCTACATCCTGGGACAGTCAGGGATACATGATGACTTTGAGGGTGGCACAATCATCGGTGGCTGGGTGGGGTGGCAGCTGGTGCATGAGTATAATGATACCTGCATAGCTGGTCATGGCACTACTTGTTGACATTCCTGCCACTGTTCCTCTACGCAGGTGACAGGGGCTACCTGCTGAGCGAGTGGCTCATGACCCCCTTGTGAACCTATGCACCCCAGTGGAGGTGCGCAACAACCGGTCCCACCAGCTGACGTGCTCCATCAGAGCGAACATTTTGGCTATTCAAGAGCCGCTTCCACTGCCTTGTCAGGTCTGGTGGGGAGCTTCTCTATGCCCCAGAAAATGTGTGCAGGATATTCGTGGCATGCTGCATGCTACACAACTATGCCCTGTGCCGGAGCCAGCCTGAACCTGCAATCCTGAGGACGAGAAGGATGACATGGTGGCACCCCGGCCATCACATGGTCCTACATACTGATGTACCGTATTATAGAGACACACCTTGTTTGAGGTAGGCTGCCTGTGCCACTGGAGCTAGGGGAATGGGCGGCAGCGATGGGCAGCTGCAGCCACGTCCCATCAGCACAATACCATTCTGGCCATCCTGACCCTTTGTGTGCCCCGTCAGAACTGGACACTTAGAGGGAGCCGCAGTTCTGATCCCACAGGGCACCCCTAGCCCCACAGGACCAGACCTGCAAACAGGCCTATACGTGCTGGCCAGGTCCACAAAGCGGCCTTGCCTGCATATACAGGCCTTCCCCAGCTAAATTGGTCTTGGCTGTATAATGGAGCTGTGACGCCATCGTGTCCAGTCACCATGACACTGCTGCTCCATTGCAAGACCACGATCCCCATCCACCAGTGTCTGTGACCGTCTACCCACAGCCTGACCCCTGATCCTGCCTCCCTAGGCTGGGGACAGGTTGTGGGGGAGGCTCTCTGCCCCCATCCACTGCTCTACAGTCCCTGGCCTGCAGTCCATTGCCATATTAGGAAACCTATTCCACCTCAGAGGTGGAAGGTGTTCCCCGTCTATTGGTCCCAGATATACAGGGCCAGCATTAGAATTGGCCCTGTACATCAGGGGTCAGCAGACACTCAAGTTCCACCCTGATGTCAGCCCCATCCACGCCTCTGCCACCCCTGTCAACCTTCCCCATACATGTGGGGACATTAGACTGGATCGGGAGGGGGTGCAGATAGCGGGGATGGACATCCCAATGGGCCGTCCATCCCCACTATTCATGGCATAGACTGGGCCTGCATGTGTACACATCTTGGCCCACCATGCTGTGAGCCATTCAGGCCACTGCAGGCAGTCCCCACCCACCCACCCATATCCTCACCCCACTTCTGCCACTACATGCCCTCCAGCCCCAGGTGACCTGGGCCAACATCTGTATCAGTTCCATATGTCCAGGATCACAGACCATCCATGCCCCCCCCCCTTTCCACACCACCACCTCAACCTTTTCCCACCCCTGGCTAGCCTCTTAGTATGGCCACCATGTACATACTGAGAAGTTCGTAAGGGTCGGCAGAGGTGGCTGGTTGACAGGGATGGATGTCCACATGGGACCCCCATCCCCACTATTCAGGCCTCAGAGTGACCCCCTATATGGATACACACGGACACAGTGTTTCAAACTAACAATTTTTTTGGTAGGTGCTACGTACATGTTTTTTCCTGATAGGCAGAGATCCCAGGGGGCGTCATTGTGATCACCTACTTGGGGCCTCTGTGAGCTGGAGTATCTCTGTGGCCTGCTCCATGGCCCATGTGAGGGTCTGGAGGTCACCCCTTATTCCATGTAGGTGATCAGCAATGAGCCCCAAGGGCCTCTCCACATCTGCCCCCTGCCATCCCCTCCCTCCACCTCCTGCCCCCTCCTGTCCCCTACCTCCTCTCCCTGCTCCCTCCCTCTCTCCACCTCCTGCCCTCTCCCTGCCCCCTCCCTCCACCTCCTGCCCTCTCCTGTCCCCTCCCTCCACCCCCTTCCCCCTCCCATCCCCTCCCCCCCATGCTCCCCCCTCCTCCACCCTCTGGGTGCCCTTGGGTGGGGTGGCCCTGAGTTCCCCCTCCTCCAGGGATGACTCCTCTTCCTCCGCCCCCTGCTCCTCACGGCCACCTACCCAGGAGTGCCCAGCCTTCCACCCTGGGATGCCCTGGCCAGATGCCATAGCACTGTCTAGCCTCATCCCTGCCCTCCCCTGATGGGGAGGTGCTGGACAGTACTATGGGGCTGGGTGGGGTTGCCATGTCAGCCGCAGTGGTGGCAGAGCTGCATGGTGCAGCTGTTGCTGGCTGCTCCCCCCCTCAACTGCCATCATGCTGCCGGCTTCCTCCTCTTCCTCTTCCTCCTCTTCTTGCTCCGCTGCAGGTGGAGGGCTGGGATGGCTGTGGAAGGGATGCAGAGAGGTGGCTGTTAGTTTCGGTGTGTGAGGGTGTTCAGCTGCCATGTCCCCATTGCCAGATGCCATGTTGCATGTCATGGCCCCATTCCTGTGCCATTCCCCCACACTCACCTCGCTCCCTCTGCAGCTGGTGCTGGATATGACACAGGAGCCCATACTTCTACCAATCGCTTGTTCAATAAAACTCCATTTCACATCAACATTGTCAATAGTAGCTGCCCCCTGCAAACTCTCAGAGCATATCACATGCGAGAATAACCAATTAAAAGATACAACTATCTTCCCAGGCCACTGCTGTCTACATGCTCCCAGTCACTGCTGATACTCCTGCTGCTGGAGTATCAGCAGCAATGTTTTCAGCAGCAAGGATCCTCAATGGCGATTGGGGGCCTGTAGAGGGCAGTGGCTTGGGAAGATAGGTGTTCCTTTTTTTTGGTTTGCTCACATGTGTTACACTCTGAGGGTTTGCAGGGAGCAAGTACTACTGATATTGTTGATGTGGACTCACTATTTTAAAAAACTGGAATTATATCACAGGTGATTGATAGGTGCATTGTGGAGCCGTTGATTTGAGGAGGATTGGGCATGATTTGCAGTTAACTATTACTATTGCCCCTACCTCCTTGGCTTCTGAGGCTCTTTTCTTCTTCTATATACATTATTTATCTGATGTGATGTGACCTTTTAGGGCTTGCGCATGCTGTGCTGCACAGTATCATGGGATGGGGGTGGTAGGTTTATACTCGTCATCATCTGCAAGACTGTTTCTTTGTGGTCACAGTGGTGGCTGCATAGGGCAGTTTCCCATTGGAGGTGGTGCTTTTGTGGACAGTATCAGACTTCATGGGGCATGAGGCAGGCACAGGGTTCTCTCAGGGGACTGGTGTGGTGGTTGGTAGTGGGGGACAGCCTAGGTCAGCCATGTTTTGTGCGCAGGGTAAGCCATACCTCCGATGAAGCGGAGTTCCCGTGAAACGGAGATCTTCGTAGGGTGAAGGTTGAGTGATATGCCCTCAGGAGAGGCCTCCCAGGTTGGTACATCATTTGGAGACACCCCGCAGCTCTGGATGTTAATCTTCAGCTTGAAAGCTACGTATAAAGGGATGGGCTGGGTTGTTGTTGGAGTGTGTGTCCGGCAGAGTTCTACTGTATTTTGTTTCATATGACGGTGGAATACTTGATCTGCAGCATAGTGCCTATGCAGTTCATTTGGTTTTACTGCTGTGGATTATGTATATCTGAGGCTGTTTCTTAAGATGTTTACATGAAGTTGGGATTTGTTACTTTTCAGGGTTTCAATATTTTGTAATGTAATAAATAGGATTTAATGAAATTGATTTAAAGAACAGGAGGGTTTTTTTTAGACCTATGATGGTGTGATAGGGCGCATCCCCTTCAGGCAAGTCATTTTCTTGCTGCATAAAGGGAGAAACAGCCTTACTGAGGTCTTTTCTCCTCTGCTTGGAAACTTTGTGAAGGGACAGGTGTTGGAATCTCTTGAGGGTTTTTTACTATACTAATGAGTTTAAATGTTAGGTTTTTTGTATTACATAAGTTATTTTTGTTTGAGTAGTTGTCTTTACTAGCACCATGTCTCTATGTTTGGGCAATGCTGCTGTACTGTTAAACACAGTAGTTTTTTTCACTGTGTTGAGGTTTCCTTATGTGCTTTCCCTTTTGTCTATTCTGCATTTTTTCCACCTTTGCTTTCCTCTTGGCCATTGTGTTTGTTTGCCTGTTTCCTTTGTGGGCCCTGTTGTGTGTTTACTGTCATTTGGTTGTGTGGTGGGTCCAGCTTACCCCCTGCTCCTTTAGCCCTTTCACTTTGCAGCTACTTCCTGGCTCTTTACACTGTTCTTGTCCCACCACATGCATTTCCCCTGCCTCCTACCTTTCCTGCTTTGCCCTACTTACTGTGCCAGGGTCATCCTAATCCTTTCCCAGCCCCTGTGTGCTGCAGCTAGGGCTGGCCATCTGTGTCCCATTGAAAGCAGGGCCTGCAAAGCAGGTGAGTCTCGGATTCTGAGAAGTTGACCTGTCTCATTGCCATTTTCCACGGGTGGCGGAGGGGAGGGGAGAATTACTGTATCCTGTTTCCTGTTGCACATGGACAACTGTGCAGGTGGACACGTTTTCAGAACTACACGCCCACCCCTTTTTACGGGTTACACGTGCTACTTACACATAACCGCAACCCCGGTGTTCGCAAGTTGCACGTTTAGTGACTGGACGTATAACCCCGTATTCTGGTGCGAGGCTGCACATCTAACTGCGCGAGCAGGGAATCACATCTACGTTTTGGACATACACGTTTTGGATGCAAATATCCGCCCTGCACGTCTTTCTCAGAATAGGGCCCATAGTAGATATCAGCTCCGCCATATCTACCATAGTAACTAGTCACTTATAAACATTTTGTTTGCCCTGAGTGGTTAAAGGATGCCATCTGGGTTAAGATAACTATAGCCAATGGTACTGATTTACCTGTCCTTGAGTACATTCAAGCAGATGTAGAATGGTTAGGCCAAACAGTTCCCACTAGAAGCAAAATCATAATAAAAGAAAACTTTAATCACATAAATTCAGTGCAAGAAAGAATCCCAGGAATAGTTGGGATGAGTATCCTGCAACATCTAGCAGGTCTGGTATTTCCAGAATTCTGTTTGCTATTCGACAAAAGAAAATGTATAAACAACATGACTTAAATAAGAGACTTGGTTTTGTAAAGACCATCAGTAGTGAAAGACAAGCTATCCCTTATTTCTCAGAGCAAATTTGAGGGGAAATGCCACAATGTACGAGGAATGAAAGCTTGCAGTATGGTGTTTGCTGATTCTCATAATATCAATTTACAAGGAAAACGTCTAGCCACTAATGTACTAACAAGAGCCAAGAATAGAATTGTTGCCATCATAGTTCTAAATACCGGAGAGAAAGACATAACATTACTACCTAGAATATGAGTTGCAGAGTTCTTTAACTCAGAATTATAAGTCCATCTGATTTACCACTACGTAGTGGAATCCTGTTCAGGTTGAGTAACTGGGAACATTTTTAGTATTGATGGAAAAATGTATAGTATTGAATGTGAAGACACCAATCATATTGGGCCAGCTCACCATATAGATTGGAAATAACTGGAGCAAAACCAAGCAGTCTAAATGAGGCAGCTTCTGAGCTGGCATAAAAATATATTTTTTGGTGAATAAAAGCAATATTGGCTTCACTTCCCTGGTGATACATGTGATTAACCCTGATAAAGCTGTTCCTTTTAAACAGCCACATAGGCAAATCTTGACTTATATATTTGAGGAATTTAAGCATCACATTTATAAGCTTGTTAATCAAGGATTTTTATGATTTTTTCGGAATCTTCATGCTATTGATCCACTTACTCTATCCACTACTGTCTCATCTCTTCTTTCTTCCACTTTGTCCTCTGAGTCTGTTGATGAAGCTATAGCTTCCTATAATATTGTTCTCTCCTCTACTCTGGATATTCTTGCTCCGCCCATTCCATGTCTTGTGAGGCGCACCTCACCTCAGTCCTGGTTGTCTTCAACTACCTACAGTACTATCTACGTTCTTGTGCCCGCTCAGCTGAGGCACTTGGCTCAAATCCCGCACTCTCTCTGACTTTCTTTACTTCAAATTCATGCTTTCTTCTTCCAGTCTGCCATTACATTCGTTAAGCAAAACCATTTTCTTCATCTGACGAACTCTCTTGCCTCTAACCCTCGCCATCTCTTTTCTACTCTCAAATCTCTTCTTAAGGCTCCTCTACCTCCAATCCCTCCATATCTCTCTGCCAAAACCCTAGCAGACTATTTCCATGACAAAGTGAATACGATTACTCTTAAGTTCCCTACTAAATCTTCTTCACCCCCTCTTCCCCCTCTCCATTACCAACTTCAGCCTCTATCACCCTTTCACCATTTTCTAAAATCTCTGTTGAGGAAACCTCTCTTCTTCTTTCCTTCTCTAATCTCACTACCTGTTCTTCTGATCCTATCCCCACCCATCTCCTCAACTCCATCTCCTCCTTGGTCATCCCTTTCATCTCAGATATTCTCAACCTTTCGCTTTCCACTGCAACCATCCCTGAAGCCTTCAAGCATACTGTAATCAATCCTCTCCTCAAAAAATCCTCACTTGACACTTCTTGTCCTTCTAATTATCGACCCATCTCCCTTCTCCCATTCATTTCCAAAATTCTTGAACATGCAGTTCTCCACCGCTATCTCAAATTTCTCTCCTCTCAAGCCTTCCCTGATACAATTCAATCTGAACATAAGAACATAAGATATGCCATACTGGGTCAGACCAAGGTCCATCAAGCCCAGTATTCTGTTTCCAACAGTGGCCAATCTAGGTCATACGTACCTAGCAGTTTCCCCAAGAGACACAGGTTCCACAATGCTTGTATTGGTTCAAGCATTGATATCCTGGGTCCCTTAATAATGGTTTATGGACCTTTCCTCCAGGAACTTGTCCAAACCTTTTTTAAACCCAGCTGGTTTTCGTCCATTTCATTCTACTGAAACGGCCCTTGCCAAAGACTCCAGTGATCTGTTCATCACTAAGTCCAAAGGCCTTTAATCAGTTCTCATTCTAATTGATCTTTCTGCTGCTTTTGATACTGTTGACTACCTCGTCCTCCTTGACAATTTATCCTCTCTTGGTTTTAGAGGCCCTGTGCTGTCTTGGTTCTCTTCTTATCTCTCCAATTGCTCTTTCAGTGTTTGTTCTGGAGGTTCCTCCTCTCTTGCCATCCCTCTCTCATTTAATGTACCTCAAGAGTCTGTTTTGGGCCTTCTCTTTTTCTCTCTCTATACCCAGTCCCTTGGTGCCCTCATCTCTTCCCATGGCTTTCAGTATCATTTTTATGCTCATGACTCTCAAATCTATCTATCTACACCTGATATCTCTCCTTTTCTCCAAACTCGTATTTCTACTTCCTTATCTGATATTGCCATCTGGATGTCTCACTGCCGCCTAAAACTGAATATGGCTAAAATTGAACTTCTTATTTCCCCCCCTAAACCCTCCCCCCTTCCTCCTTTCTCTGTCACTGTTGACAACACTCTTCTTCTTCCTGTTTCCTCAGCCTATAACCTTGGGGTTATCTTTGACTCCTCCCTTTCCTTCTCCACATGTATTCAACATATAGCTAAAATCTATCATTTCTTTCTCTACAACATTAACAAAATTTGTCCCTTCCTCTCTGAACATACTACTAAGGCTCTTGTCCACTCTTTGGTCATCTCCTGTCTTGACTATTGCAACCTCCTCCTTTCTGGTCTCCCTCAGTGTCATCTCTTTCCTCTTCAATCTATCCAGAATTCTGCTGCGTGGCTAATCTTCTGCCAGTTCTGACACACTCATATAACCCCTCTTCTAAAATCACTTCACTGGCTCCCCTTTTGTTTCTGTATCCAATTCAAACTTCTCCTTCTAACATAAATGCATCACTCTACTGCCCTGATTTCCTTTCTTCTCTTATCTTTCCCTTCACCCCTCCTTGTGAACACCGCTCCTCCTCTGGCTTTTTTCTCTCTATGTCCTTTTCTTCAGAAAACTCCAGATTTTGATCTTTTCACCTTGCTCCTCTTTATGCATGGAAGAAACTTCTTCTATCTGTACATCAAGTCTCTTCTCTCCCCCTCTTCAAATTCATGCTAAAGGCTTACCTCTTTGAGGCCTCATTTGGATCCTAATCCCTTGTACTCCTTGTGTCTCCTTTTCTATTTGAACCCCTCCTTGTTTCTCTTGTATTGTTTTGTATGTCTTAATTACATTGTAAGCTCTACGAACAGGGACTGTCTTCTTTATATGTTTGTACAGTGCTGCGTACGCCTTGTAGCACTATATAAATGATTAATCGTAGTAGTAGTAGTACAAGCCATGGGCCTCATGGCTTGTAAAAGAAAGTGGTATTCCAGACAAAATTAGTATATTCCTTGCAAGTCACTCCCTGGGGAATGTCAATTTGAGGTAATAGTACCAGGAGGAGCAAGGGTGTCTGCACACCAAAAGGAAACCACAAAGCAAATACCAGGACTGACAATAATAAGAAGAAACCTTGTTTATTGTGCCCCAACGCGTTTCAGCTGGAGAGCCTTCCTCAGGGGGTCTTAAAGAAACACACCTCAAAGAAATAATATAAAACGATTAAAAACAGAACCATAAATACAAATAAATATAAATGGATCAAAAATTAAGAATGTATAAAGCATATTGAATCAAACAATCAAGTGTTTAAAAACATAAATAGATATAGCCAAATCATTAAAAATTATAAATATACAGAATGAAATCATTATCAATTATAAGATCATAAATATTAATAGTACATTAAGAATGCAATAATAAAAAGGATACAATAATAAAAAGGACAAAACCATATAAACAAATAAAAACCAAAGGAGGAGATGAGGAGGATATGGGACCAAATAAAAAAATAAATACCTTAAGTCAGTCACGTGATACACTGAAAGCTGATAAACAAATAAATAAATAATTTGTCATGTAAAACCAAGAATGCCAATAAAAATTACCATACTCTAAAACTAAAGGCACGTTAACTTATACCAAGAAAGCTTACAAATGTTCAAATAGTGATTGTAAGTACAAAAGAGGAGAGCATGTCATAAAACTTGTTCAAAAAAAAAACAACAAACCCCATTATCCAAAAATATTACTGCAACAAGGCAGGAACGCTTAAAAAAAATCTTTTTTTTAAAGGGATTGTAGTTTTTTACGTTGTTATGTATATGGGGAACGAAATGAACAAAGAGAGAGGGATCCTTCCAACATTCGTGCGGCATGTCTAACACGGATAAATTCATAAACTCCGCAAAAGAACTCAGATTGCAAGCACAACTGGCATCCCAAAAAAATATATACATAGTTGTCTTACTGAATGACCGTTTGCAGTATAACTGGAAGAGTATAAATAAAAAAACACAAGCGTGTGGCATACAACAGTGTGCAATAAATTAGCTACGGGATGATCACAAAGCCTCATGAAAAAAAAGAAGAATCATTGCTAATTATAAAAACAGATTAGTTGGAAAGAAGAAAAGAAAAGGAAAGAAAACCCACTGTTAGATCTGCACAGCTCTGTGCTGCTACTCAGAAAGAACATCTTGAAGCTCAATGCAGGCAAAAGCTTGAAATACCGGCGTTTTCCCGCCACGGTGAGTTTAAAGGTCAGCAAAATCGGGTGAGAGTGTCTTAGGGGTTAGAATGTAAAAATTGATATCAAAATATAAAAAACCTTATTATAAGGCACACCATGTAAAAAACTTGATAAATTGGGAGGAAAATAAACACCGCTGAAAAAAATCGGCAGGGCAAGCTGTCCAAAAAACAATTGGTGCAAATGACATTAGAATCACTTATCCATTAAGGCGCCAGGGGGGGGGGGGAAGGGGCAAGGAAGGAGAGGGGAAGGGAAGGGGGAAGGGGGGGAGGAAAAGGAGGAAGGGGGGAGTGGGTGGGGGAGAGGAAGGGGGGAGGGGGAGGGGAAAGGGGGGAGAAGGAAGAGGGGGAGGGGAGGGGAGGGGAAGATGAAGGTGGATAGGGGAGGGGGAAGGAGGAAGGGAGGGGAAGAAAGGGGGAAGGAAAAGGAAAAGGGGGGGGAAAGGAAATGGGGGGAGGAGGGGGAGGCGGAGGGGGAGGGGGAGGGGGGGAGGAAGGGAGGAAGGAAGGAAAGGGGGGAGGGGGAAAGGAAGGGGACGGGGGAATGGGGGGGAGGGAGGAGGGGGGAAAAGGAGGGAAGAAAGGGGAGGAAAGAGAAAGGAAAAAGGGAGAGGAAACGCTGAACTTATAAAAAAAACGGCAAGATCAACTTCTTGATTCAAACCCCTAGGCTGTAAAGTACGAAGTTCATACATGAACCTTTGTTCAAGACGGAGGAGGAGTCTATCCAAATTTCCACCTCTCCAGTGAGGCCGTACCACCTTAAGGACCACAAATTTAAGATCAAAAAGTGTGTGTCGGGCATCCATCCAATGATTTACTAGCGGTTTATCAAGCACTTGCCTGCGTATATTGCTCTTATGCTCAATTATACGTGTCTTAATGCTCCTTTTGGTTTTACCAATATAACACAGTTTGCAAGGACAACTAATAAAATAAATGACATTTGCGGTTTCACAATTAGAAAAATCATGCAACAAAATTTTGTGTATGGAACCAGGCATTAAAAATTCTTTTTTAGACACTAAAGCATTCTCACAAACACAACACCTACCACATTTAAATGTCCACAAGCTTTGGGAATGAATTTAGGTTTACCTAAAGCAGATGGTACTAGAATATCTCTTACGTATATTAGGATTTCTTTTATATGCCACCAAAAGCTGTGTCTCATTTAAAAACAGTAGGGGAGCTAAAATATGCCATGCTTTCCTTAATATATTGGCAATTTCCTTAGAATGTTCGGAGAATGTTAGTGTACAGACAATATTATTAGATCTTTCAGGAACACGTTTTTGTAAGAGGGTTGTCCTGTCTGCTGACCGAGCCCTATGTAGAGCCTTTTCAATACAGGCAATAGGGTACCCTCGTTCTCTGAACCTTTGATCCATATCACTTGCATGAGCATTAACATCTTCATCCATGGTGCAGAGTCTCCAAATCCTTAAGAACTGACTCATAGGGAGATTTTCTTTTAAAGACCGGTTATGAAAACTACTGAAATGCAAAAGTGAATTTCTATCAGTAGGCTTGCGATACAGAGATGTTTCAAAACCATCTATTGTGTTTTTAATTTAAACGCGTTGGGGCACAATAAACAAGGTTTCTTCTTATTATTGTCAGTCCTGGTATTTAATTTGAGGTAATAGCCACCCATTTTGACATATTTTTGGCAAGGAGAATGTAAAATTGACAAAACCCTAGAAGCAGCAGTTGCAGAAATGACGTGACAGACAGGATAAGACAGGATGTGGCCCTCACTTGGTTTGCAGCTTGTCGTGCTGTGAGGGCTTCCGTGCATCAGTGATGCTGAGAGCTAAACTATCGGTAGTTTAACTACTGGCAGGGTCTCCCAAGATGGACAGGTCTCAGCTGAGGTGCCAGACCAAGACAAACCACCCATCTGGGCAGCAGCAGAATGGGCGGCGACTGTACACATGGACTTCACCCAATGGATTGTATAAAAATCAAATTGACTACATCTGTGGAAGTCAACGATGGAAAAGCTCTACAACATCAAAGACAAATCCTGGAGCTGACTGTGGTACAGATCATCAACTACTAGTATGCAAACTCAAGCTAAAGTTGAAAAAGAGCAAACCACTCATGAATGCAGCAAAATATGACCTTGAAAATATACCACTGGAATTTAAAGACTGCCTGCAAAATCGATTTGCTGCTTTAGATACAAATGACAGAGCTCCGGAAAAGTTATGGAATGACATCAAGAAGGTTGTGTTGGAAGAAAGTGAGAAGTCTCTACAAAAGGTGAAAAAGCAAAAACAGCCAAAATGGATGACTGAAGAAACTCTGAAAATTGCCCAGAAACGCAGAGAAACTAAAGCCAGAGGAGAAAGAAAGACAATTGCAGAACTCAACAGAGATTTCCAACGTGCAGCAAGACAGGACAGGGAAAAGTACTACAATGACGCATGCAAGGAAATAGAAGCAGAAACTATTAGAGAAAGAACAAGATTGGCTTTCCTAAAGCTACGAGAATTAAAGAAAAAGTTCCAGCCTCGAACTGGAATGTTACAAGATGCTCAAGGTTCTATGTTGAATGATGCTGAGAAGATCAAGAAAAGGTGGAAGGAATATACAGCGTTTTTATATGATAAAGATCAAGTGGACCAACAGCCGTTTCAACCTGTACCTTATGATCGGGAACCATTGGTGATGAAGGAAGAAGTTGAAGCAGCATTGAAAGCCTTATCAAAGAACAAAGCACCAGGCATTGATGGCATTCCTATAGAAGTATTGCAGCAATCTGATGCAGCTGTTACCATACTTACAAGGCTCTGCCAAGAAATATGGAAGACAAAATCATGGCCAACTGACTGGAAAAGATCTGTGTTTATACCAATACTAAAGAAAGGTGATCCAACTGACTGTGGAAATTATCGAACAATCGCTCTGATCCCACATGCCAGCAAGATTCTACTGAAGATTATTCAAAAGAGACTACAACCATACCTGGAACAAGAACTACCTGAAGTGCAAGCAGGGTTCAGGAAAGGGCGAGGAACGAGAGACATCATTGCGGATGTGAAATGGATCCTTGAAAAGACTAAAGAATACCAAAAGGATATCTATTTGTGCTTTATCGACTATAGCAAGGCTTTTGACTGTGTAAACCATGAGAAACTCTGTGCCACATTAAGAAGCGTGGGTATACCAGAACACCTGATCGTTCTCTTGCACAATCTGTACATTGATCAAGAAGCAACAGTTCGAACGGAACAAGGAGAAACAGAATGGTTTAAAATAAGCAAAGGTGTAAGACAAGGCTGCATACCTTCCCCCTACCTGTTTAATTTATAGGCAGAACAAATCATCAGAGAAGCAGGTGTGAAGATTGGTGGAAGACTCATCAACAACCTTCTCTATGCTGATGATACTACATTACTGGCTGAAAGTGAAGATGATCTGAAACATTTGCTTCTCACAATCAAAGAACATAGTCTCAAAATGGGCCTGCACCTTAATGTAAAGAAGACAAAGATCATGACAACTGGCATAATCAACAGGTTCATCGTTGAAGGAGAAGAAATTGAAATTGTGAACAACTTTAACCTACTTGGATCAACTATCAATAAAGAAGCAACAAGCAGTCAAGAAATCAAACGACACATTGCTCTTGGCATCATGGCTATGAAAGACCTAGATAAGATTCTCAAGAGCAGAGATGTCTCTCTCCATACAAAGATTCGACTTGTTGAAGCCATGGTATTTTCAATAACATCATATGGATGTGAAAGCTGGACATTGAAAAAGACAGACAGGAAGAAAATTGATGCCTTTGAATTATGGTGCTGGCGGCGAATACTGTGTATACCATGGACTGCCCGAAGAACAAACCAGTCGGTACTAGAGGAGATCAAACCTAAGTTTTCTTTAGAAGCTCAGATGAGAAGACTTCGACTTTCATATTTGGACACATCATGCGAAGAGAGAGATCATTAGAGAAAGACATCATGCTTGCCAAGATAGAAGGTCAACGCAAAAGAGGAACATAATAACATAAGATATGCCATACTGGGTCAGACCAAAGTCCATCAAGCCCAGTATTCTGTTTCCAACAGTGGCCAATCTAGGTCATATGTACCTAGCAGTTTCCCCAAGAGACACAAGTTCCACAATGCTTGTACTGGGTCAAGCATTGATATCTTCGGTCACTTCCTAATAATGGTTTATGGAACATTCCTCCAGGAACTTGTCCAAACCTTTTTTAAACCCAGCTACACTAACAGCCTTTACTACATCCTTCGGTAACAAATTCCAGAGTTTGATTACAGGTTGAGTGAAAAAATATTTTCTTTTTTTAGTCTTAAATAGTTTACCCTGTAGCTTCATTGCATTTCCCCTAGTCTTTCTATATTCTGATAACGTAAACAATCGATCTACGTTTACCCGTTCTACTCTGTTCATTAATTTATAGACTTCTATCATATCTCCCCGCAGCCGTATCTTTTCCAGGTTAAAGAGCCCTATCCTTTTTAGCCTTTCTTCATAGGAGTATCCTTCCATCCCCTTTACCATTTTGGTGGCTCTTCTCTGAACCTTTTCTAAAATCGCTATATCCTTTTAAGATACGGCGACCAGAATTGCACACAATATTCAAGGTGCGGTCTCACCATGGAACGATATAGAGGCATTATAATATCTTTTGTTTTATTTTCCATTCCTTTCCTTATCATACCTAGCATTCTATTTGCTCTCTTAGCCGCCGCTGCACACTGGGCCGAGGGTTTTAACATGGTATCCACAATGACGCCTAAATCTTTTTCCTGGGTGGTGGTTCCTAATGTGGAACCTTGCATCGTGTAACCATAGTTTGGGTTGTTCTTCCCTAGGTGCATAACCTTGCACTTGTCCACATTAAATTTCATCTGCCATTTTGATGCCCAGTCTTCCAATTTATCAAGATCCTCTTGCAATTTTTCACAATCCTCTTGGGTTTTAACAACTTTAAATAGTTTTGTGTCATCTGCAAATTTGATAACCTCACTCGTTATTCCACTTTCTAGGTCATTTATGAATATGTCAAAAAGCAGCGGACCCAGCACAGATCCCTGGGGTACACCACTATTCACCTTTCTCCATTGGGAAAATTGGCCATTTAGCCCTACCCTCTGCTTTCTATCTTTTAACCAGTTCCTGATCCACAATAGTACACTGCCTCCTATCCCATGACTCTTTAGTTTTGCCAAAAGTCTCTGATGAGGGACCTTGTCAAAAGCTTTCTGAAAGTCCAGATACACAATATCAACCTTTGTCCACCTGTTTATTCACTCCTTCAAAAAAACATAACAGATTAGTAAGACAAGATCTTCCTTGTCTAAAGCCATGTTGGCTGTCTCCCATTAGGTTGTATCCAACAAAAATCGTATATAGTCACTTCGTTGAGCTTGTATAGCAATATAAGAATTATCCGTTTATCAGCTCAATAATAAACCATGAGTTCAGTTCCTTTTTCAATCGCTAAAGAAAAACCAATTAACAGGATGCAACAAGGTCTCAGATTTTTATAAGGCGTTTAATCAGCCAGACTTGCTGGAATGAAAAGTGCCTTCTTCAACATCAACGACCTTAGTTAATTGTCCATCCACTTAGTTTTTCTTAATTTTAGAACTATCTTTTTATATGAATATATAGTAAATTCAATAATACTTCAATCCTGTATTTATAATATCTCCCGTGTCATCGGTAATTACTGCACAATATCATAGACTTAGCGCCTGTCTTAATAGTCCATCAGGGTTATCCTAAATTCGTTTTCCTCTATTAAAAATTTCAAAAGACTGCACTTATCTGTTATCATTGTAGACGTATTTTTGATGATGTCAAGTTGAAGATATTCAAAAATGATGTTCCCGAAAATGATGTTCCCAACGTCCAGCCAAAAAGCGCTTGCACGTTTCACTCTTCGTTTCTTCAGGGGAGTTATACTTCAGACATCTAGCCACGTTCTTCAAACTGCACGGACTAAAAAAGATGTTATAATTCATACTAGCTTCCACATACTGAACTCTTATTCAATTATGGTAATCCACTATCAAGAACTGTGAGAAGCGAGCTGTTACCTTTATTCCTTCAGCAAAGGCTTAAATCTTTCTATGATGCCAAAAAACGCCGCGCATGCGGGTTGTCCCTTCCCCCGGCTTATATAGGAAATGAAAGGTATCTAACAGATGTTCTTTAAAGGAGCACACAGCCCTAGTTTAATTACATAAATGCCAATCTACCTGGGCATTTAACCCCTTAGGGGAAACTGTCGGT
Source organism: Ichthyophis bannanicus (assembly GCA_033557465.1). Lineage (NCBI taxonomy): Eukaryota > Metazoa > Chordata > Amphibia > Gymnophiona > Ichthyophiidae > Ichthyophis > Ichthyophis bannanicus. The sequence goes on from CM066037.1 coordinate 409,398,951, forward strand.
AAGGAGAATATCCAACGTTGCTCTTGGTAAAGGAGTTGTTGTTCTCTTGTACGGCCATTTCTCCCACTCGAAACATGTTCAATACTAAAACAACAGAGTTCATGAAAACTATGCTGTAGTTGAAGACAATGTTCAACTATAGGCGCCTCTCTTCGCTGACATTTTAATCTGCTGCGGTGTTCTTGCATACGTATTTGTAATGAGCGAATCATTTTACCTATGTATAATAAATGACAAGGACAGAATATCCCGTAAACCACATAGACAGACTGACAAGTGGTAGAACACTTCACCAAGTAGTCTCTTCCTTCATAGCTAAATGAAGATACCTCTAAGGTAACAGGACAAATATTACATCCATCACATTTACGATGACCTTGACCAGATGAAATATTTCGAGGAATAGACAATCTCAATTCTGTTGGACTAAGGATTTCCTTAAGGTTGCGATGCCTTTTCCAAACACACCGAATGCGTTTGTCTTCCAATCCTTGAGTGTGTTGTAGCACATTGCCATGGCGTCGCATGATGTCCTGTATCTTATAGCTTAAAGGGGAATAAGATGTTATAAGATTAACACACGTGTCATCTATCCTCGATCTATGTGGTGAATCAGAGAGTAAAACCTCCCGATGATTATATAAAGCACGTTTATATGCTTGAGATATAACAGATTGTGGATAACCCCTTGCCAAAAATTTTTCTTTCAAACTCTTCGCTTGTTTTGTATACTCAGAGGTCTCCGAACAATTTCGATGGTAACGGAGGAATTGTGAAAACGGAAGGCCATTTTTAAGATTAATGGGATGAGCGCTGGAGTAATGTAAAAGGGAATTACGATCAGTAGGTTTACAGAAGACTGATGTAATCCAGGCATCTTCACCTTTAGTCACTAGGACATCCAAATATGTAATACGGACAGTGTCCCATTCATATGTGAAGGTTATATTTTGGTCCCGCTCATTTAACCATACTATAAAGGCTGTCAATTCCGTTTCTTGACCATCCCAAACCAGAAAGACGTCGTCTATATAACGACGCCATAATCTAATGTGAGGATTAGGAGGCTCTGTGAAAATCCATTGGCGTTCAAAATCTTCCATATACAGATTTGCAATAGATGGTGCGCAAGTAGCGCCCATCGCTACTCCAGACAGTTGGTGATAGATATTATCATCAAAACCAAAATGATTTTCATAGAGAATTAAATCTGTTAATTTTCCCAAAACATTCTGAAATGCCTCAGATAGATCCCCTCTATTAGACAGTGCCTTCTGAACTATTTTATTAGCTAACTGTTGTGGGATACTAGTATATAACGAGGTAACATCCAGTGTTACCAACTTAATATCTTGAATACTCGTTAACCAGGCATACTGAGACAAAAGTTGCAAAAAATGTGTTGAGTCACGCACATACGAGGTCATTTTGGGCATCAAAGGACGAAGAAAAGAATCCAAATAAACTGACAAAGGCTCCAATAACGAACCTTTTGTAGCCACTATAGGTCTACCGGGGGGGTGAGAAAGTCTTTTGTGCACTTTTGGAACCAGATAGAACTTGGCCATCGTAGGGCTAACTGGATTCAAAAATCTTCGCTCTTTATCGGAAATCAATTTTTCACGTAGCGCCTGCGTTGTCAATTCAGAGATGCATTTTTGTAGACGACTCTGCGGATCTTCAAGCACTCTCGCATAAACAGTAACATCTGACAATTGACGATAGGCCTCAAAGTAGTCTTGTCTATCCATGACCACTATGCCCCCTCCCTTATCGGCCTGTCTAATGACTACATCTGTGCGAGCTTTAAGATCTTGTAAAATTTTGTTCTCCGCCCGTGACAGCGAGTGACATACCTTAATGTGCTGTGTTCGCGACAAGCGTGTAACATCCTTTAAAACCAATTCCTTAAATACCACCAGCGACGGTGGTAGGGGTTCAGGTGGATTCCAGCTTGATTTCAATGGTAAAGGGACCCTATGCAATTGCACTGTGGATGCTGTGGGAAACGGGTTCCCACTAAAATAAGCTTGTAAATGTAATTTCCGAAGAGGTTTCTCAAAATCTATGTGAAACTGAAATAAATCAAATGCAATTGAAGGTACAAAAGACAAACCACGATTTAAAATGGCCAACTCTTGTGGAGATAGGGGGTGACGTGATATATTAATCACCGAAGTACTAATAGCCGAATCAGGAACGTTTTGATCTAGTCGCATTACGTGACTTTGTTTTTTCAGTGTATTGTGTTTTTTTCCGATTGTCCTCACCCTCTGAGCCAGATTGCTGAGAATGTTTACTCGAATCTGATGTACTCCCACATTCGGAACTATCTACAAACTCCACATGACGTTTGTTGTTTAGTAGCCTTACTCTGTTTTTTAGGGTTAAGCCACGGATAAACATAACCACAGGTATAATCATCAAAATCACGTATTTGTTTCTTCGATTTTATTTTCTTAACCTCCTCCTTTGTTGTTTCTAGAAGTTTTTTATGTTCCTCCATTCGCTTAGAAAATTCTGCTTGTGACATGGTTTCCTTGAATTTTTCTGACATATTAGTAATATCATGTTGGAGTGTATCCAAACTTTGTTGAGTGGTGTCGACAATCAAGACCATAAGGTTAAGCGAACATTTATATATCCATTTCTCCATAAAAGAGCCATTCATGGTATGTAATTTTGGTTCTTTATACACCCTCAATCCACTGGGTATGTGTTGTCTTTTGATATACTCTATAAGCGAAAACCGGTGTAGTTCTTGACGAACCAACCGCTTCTGAAGATTCAAAAGATCTTCCCAATTTTCTTTAGCCTCAGATGTGTTAATGTCATCCATAGAAAACAGAGTAGCTTCCTTACTCAAGTCCTTAATATGGTTATCAGAAAAACATTAGGTTGTGACTATCTACATGCTGAGTAATTTTATTCTTTATGATGGTTTCTACCATTTTTCCTGGTACTGACGTCAGGCTCACTGGTCTGTAGTTTCCCGGATCACCCCTGGAACCCTTTTTAAAAATTGGTGTTACATTGGCGATCCTCCAATCTTCAGGTATTAGAGATGATTTTAATGATAGTTCACAGATTACTGATAGCAGGTCTGCAATCTCATATTTCAGTTCTTTCAACACCCTTGGATGTATACCGTCCGGCCCAGGTGATTTGCTACTCTTCAGTTTATCTAATAGTTGTAAGACATCTTCCCGATGCATCGATATTTCCTTCAATTCTTCCGCACCTTTAAATACCACTTCAGTCATGGGTAACATCCCTACATCTTCCTCAGTAAAGACCGAAGCAAAGAATTCATTCAGTCTCTCCGCTATCACCTTGTCACCTCTTAGTGCTCCTTTAACCCCTTTATCATCTAATGAACCAACTGACTCTCACAGGTGTTTTGCTACGAATGTACTTGAAAAGGTCTTTATTTCGCGTTTTTGCTTCCGCAGCAAGCTTCTTCTCAAATTCTCTCTTTGCCTGCCTTATCAATGCCTTGCATTTGACTTGCCAGTGCTTGTGCTGTTTCCAGGTTTCGTCGTTTGGCTCTTTTTTCCATTTCCTGAAAGATGCTTTTTTGGCTACAACAGCCTCTCTGACCACACCTTTAAACCATGCTGGCAGTTTTTTGGACTTCCTTCCACTTTTCTTAAAGCGTGGAATACAGCTGGTCTGGGCTTCCAAGATAGTATTTTTCAAACAACACCCAAGCTTGATGTACGTCTTTAACCTTTGCAACTGCTCCTTTTAGTTTTTTCTTAACTGTTTTCCTCATTTTATCATAGTCTCCCTTTCGAAAGTTAAAAGGTAGTACTGTGGATTTCCTTACTATCCCTCCTCCACTAATTAAATCAAAGGCGATCATGCTATGATCACTATTGCCAAGTGGCCCCAACACCCTTATCTCTTGCACTAGATCTGGTGTTCCACTAAGGACTAGGTCTAATATGGCTTCCCCTCTGGTTGGCTCATGAACCAGCTGCTCCAAGAAGCAGTCATTTATTTCATCTAGGAACTTTATCTCCCTAGCATGTCCTGACGTGACACTGACCCAGTCGATACCGGGGTAATTGAAATCACCCATTATTATTACTGCGCTGTAACTTTTGTTAGCTTCCTTGATTTCTTTGAGCATTTCATCATCCATTTGGTCATTCTGGCCAGGTGCTCGATAGTACACCCCCACTGCCATTGCCTTCCCCCTTTTATATGGAATTTCAATCCATATAGATTCTACAGCAGATTTTGTTTCCTGCAAAACTTTAATCCTTTCTGAGTCAATGCCCTCTCTAACAGAGCGCAACCCCTCCACCAATTTGATCAGCTCTATCATTACGATATAGTTTGTACCCAGGTATCACAGTGTCCCACTGGTTGTCCTCCTTCCACCATGTCTCTGATATTCCAATCATATCTAACCTTTCATTTAGTGCTATATATTCTAACTCTCCCATCTTATTCTTTAGACTTCTAGCATTTGCATACAAGCATTTTAGAGAATGTATTTTATTCATGTTAATTTGGCTATTGTTAGACATGGGTAAATTGGGATCTTTAAGCTCTGTCTGCTCCATACTTGAGGGCATTTGGGCTACTTTACTCTTTTGTGGAACCTCTCTGCTTTTGGTAGTATCCTTCAAGGATACATTCTTCCGAACCATCCGCTCTTGGGCGACTGTCGGCTTTCCCCTAATATCTAGTTTAAAAGCTGCTCTATCTCCTTTTTAAAGGAAGGCCAGCAATGAGATGGATCGATACAATAACAGCAGCTACGGGTACCAGTCTGTCAACAATGAGCCGCCTGACTGAAGACCGAACACTATTTAGGATAGCTATCCAGAGGGTCGCCATGAGTCGACTCTGACTCGACGGCACTTAACAACATCACATGTGGCTAATAAAGTTGATTTAGGTTATTTTAGTTTGGGGGGAGTAAGTCCTGTTTTCGCACAAGCACCTGGTTCCTGAGTTTGAGGGAGTAATGGAGAAAAAGTTTAAAGAAGGATGGAAAACTTGGAAAAACAAATAGACAATGTTCGGCTTGCATTAGAGGGGTATGCCAGGAGTACACCGCAACAACAGTGATCAGTAGTGACCACTACAGTAGTGATCCATGGGGAAAACAACACCTCAGACTTCTACAGGTTCCCGAGTGGGCCAGAGGACCTTACAATAGAGGAATGGATCAATAAAGTGAGATCTGCCCTAAAACATCTACAGTACCAGTAGAGGATCAGCTCAAAATTGTCAAGGACCATATGAAGGGCCAAGCCAAATACACTGTAACACAAACACAACCCCACGTATTATAAGTAAAACTGTGCAATAGAAAAAGTATGACCAGCACAATGTACAAAAACCTTTAGGAGTTATAAAAACTACGGGAGCTGAAAAACACCACATACCTTCCTTCTCAGAAAGGATCATACATGCTAGATGCCACAACGTTCACGGTATGGAGGCCTGTAATGTGTTGGTGACTGCCACTTGGAAGATAAATCTACTTGAAAAATGTATTTGTCACAAGTGTTTTAACCAAGCCGTAAAGGGGATTCATTGCTGTAATAATTTTGAATGTTGGTGAAAAAGATGTGATGTTGCCGCCCAGGAGTCCAGTGGCAGAAATTTATAAACCAGGGAAAAGTTCTAGCTCAACCTGGCTTACAGATCCAACAGTGGATAAAAAGTATTACATCATTTAGAAACTTCTTTGGGAATCTCAAATACTGGTTTCGGAGGGGGGTGGAAATGGCACATTGTGAACAGGAGGAAACTGCGACACAGCACCAGAGTATTAGTAAGCACTGCGTCATGGTTTGAGAGCTACTGCCATTGCTGCCGGCCCTGGAGTGAGGTGACTGTGGTGGCAATGGGTGCCCATTGAGGGTCAGCATCCTAGGTGACTGCCTAGTTCGCCTTGTGGTAGGTACTGACCCTGTACCTACTTCAGAACAAAAAATTCTAAATCAGATGTCAGTTACTGGCCACACAAATCAAAAAGGAGATTTTGGAATGCCTGAAGTCTGCAAAATCTTACTCCCTGAACTCTTGAAAGCCATACTGAACAAATGACTTTTAAGGTGCATTTTGTAATAGCAGAAGAACCTTTAAAAAATTAAACTTATGTAGTATATGTCAGAGAACATTTCCTGGAATTCATTGACATAGATAATAGTACAAACGTTTGGATGTGCTACTTCAAAAGTTCAAGGAAATGGATATTAAGACTGTGAGTACAGATATGAGAGGATAGAGCTATCATAATAGAGACAACATGAAAGGAAAAGAGTGGTGAACAGGCTTAGCTGCAGGAACTAAATCCACTAGCCTTTTTTGTCCCTTGCAGTCCACATTCATTGAACTTGGTGGTGAGTGATGCTGTTTCTGCTTGTCTTGAGAACATAAGGACATAAGATATGCCATACTGTGTCAGACCAAGGTCCATCAAGCCCAGTATCCTGTTTCCAACAGTGGCCAATCTAGGTCACAAGTACCTAGCAGTTTCCCCAAAAGACACAGGTTCCACAATGCTTGTATTGGGTCAAGCAGTGGATATTCTGGGTCCCCTTTAATAATGGTTTATGGACCTTTCCTCCAGGAACTTGTCCAAACCTTTTTTAAACCTAGCTATGCTAATAGCCTTTACTACATTCTCCGGTAGCAAATTCCAGAGTTTGATTACACGTTGAGTGAAAAAATATTTTTTCTTATTAGTCTTAAATAGGTTACCCTGTAGCCCTAGTCTTTCTATATTTTGATGGCATAAATAATCGATCTACGTTTACCTGTTCCACTCCATTCATTAATTTATAGACCTCTATCATATCTCCCCTCAGCCGTCTTTTTTCCAGGTTGAAGAGCACTAACCTTTTTAGCCTCTCCTCACAGGGATATCCATCCATCCCTTTACCATACTTTTGGCTCTTCTTTGTACCTTTTCTAATAACTCTATATCCCTTTTAAAATATGGCGACCAGAATTGCACACAATATTCAAGGTGTGGTTGAACCATGGAATGATACAGAGGCATTATATGGAACCTTGCATCGTGTAACCATAGTTTTGGTTGTTCTTTCCTAGGTGCATAACTTTGCACTTGCCCATATTAAGTTTAATCTGCCATTTGAACGTCCAGTCTTCTAATTTATGAAGATCTTATTGCAATTTTTCACAATCCTCTTGTGTCATCTGAAAATTTGATTTCCTCACTAGTTATTCCCATTTCCAGGTCAATTATGAATATGTTAAAAAAGCAGCGGACCCAGCACAGATCCCTGGGGTACTCCACTATTCACCTTTCTCCATTGGGAAAATTGGCCATTTAGTCCTACCCTCTGCTTTCTTTCAACCAGACCCTGATCCACAATAGTACACTGCCTCCTATCCCATGACTTTAATTTTGCCAAAAGTCTCTCATGATGGACCTTGTCAAAGGCTTTCTGAAAGTCCAAATACACTATATCAACCAACTCACTTTGTCTACCCCTTTAATTCACACCTTCAAAAAAACATAACAGATTAGTAAGACAAGACCTTCCTTAGCTAAAGCCATGTTGGCTGTCTCACATTAAACAATGACTACATGCTCAGTAATTTTGTTCTTTATGATGGTTTCTACCATTTTTCCCGGTACTGACGTCAGACTCACCGGTCTGTAGTTTTCCGGATCACCCCTGGAACCCTTTTTAAAAATTGGTGTTACATTGGCCATTTTCCAGTCTTCAGGTATTAGATGATTTTAATGATAATTCACAGATCACTAATAGTAGGTCTGCAATATCATATTTCAGTTCTTTTAACACCCTTGAAGCTTTTATGTTCTTTGGCACTATTCAAAGTACATATGCATTTTTCTCTGCATCTATTCATCAAAGGCAAATTGACTACAACATCTGGGAATATCACATCTTACACTGAAACCTCTTGGTATTACAAGTTAGGAAAGTTGGGTAGAGGCAGTAAAAGCTCTACACAATCAGACTGGAAAAATGTATGATGCCATAACAGTAGTTATGGAAGATGATGCACTGTCAGGAATCACCTGAGTCAAAACAATTGCAGAAGGAACAGCAACCTCAAGCAATATCTGTAATTTCAAATTTCTGTGCGATCTAGTGCTATGGCATGATAGTCTATTAGAAATAAATCTATAGTAGCAAGCCAGATACTCCAAAGGGTTGAAATTGACATTTATGGACCAATAACATAACCAGATGCTACAAAATTATATCTTCAAAATTACTATTCTGATAAAGAATTCAAAAACATCCTGAAAAATGCACATAGTTGGCAGAGGAACTTAATATTAATGCTGATCTTCCATCTGAGCCAGTAAGGTCTCATCATTAAAAGACTCATTTTGATTATGAAGCATTAGATGCCCTTATCACAGAACAATTCAAAGTAATTTTTTTCTTCAAAGTCCTTGATGCTGCAGTTCAGTCAGTTGAACAGTTCTCACAGCTCAGAGAACACTGCAGAATGTTTGAGGTCTTATATAACATTCCAAAACTCTAAACGGGTGTACCTGAAGTCCTCCAAAAGAAGTGTGCCGAACTTGAGGAAGTGTTCTCCAATGGTGAACTGCATGACATTAATGCAGTTGATGTGTATAATGAACTGAGGACTCTTTCTAGACACATATTGGCATACTCCATGCCAACGGATATTCTGGAGTGCATATACCATAGAAAATTATCTACCATATCTCTAAATGCTTCCACTGCCCTATGTATATTTTTGATACGTCCAGTAATGTTTGCAAGTGGTGAGCGCAACTTCTCTAAACTGAAGCTGCTGAGCAGAAAGTCCTCTGGCACTGAATATCCGGGGATAGTTTAAAGTGGCGATGGCCTTGCGCTTAAATTGTTCTGGCCCCCGCCACTGAATATGCCCCCCATTTTGTCTAAGAATAAAACTTGCTACAAGTGTGGCTGGATAGAGGGATATATGTGCATGCAGATATGTGCCCGATGAAAGACATCTGTGAAGCTGTTTATGTTGTGATTTCTCTCTCACCCTCTGCCCAAGACCCCCCCCCCCCTTCCATCTGTACTTAAATGGACAAAGGATTTAAAATCATTTCAGCATTTTAAGCATAGAAAATGATGGCAGATAAAGACCATACAGCCTCTGTTTTCAACATTTCTCTTTTTTATGTGAGGAGGCATCTGAGGAGAGAGTTTATTTTGCCTGAGGATATATCAGGTAGTAGTGAGGGACAGACATAATATCACTGAGTGATGCGAGAAGGAAGAGGGGTGTGATGGGGGCTTCCATGGTGTTCAGAATGATGGCCTCTTCCCCAGGGCTGGCTCAAGGGTTTCTGCCACCCTAGGCAGAAACCCTGGCTGCGCTGCCCCCCCAGCAAAAGCTGCCCCCTTCTCAGCTGCTGCTGATTCTGTCTCAGGAGGGTGGCAGCAGCAGTATTTCTAAAAGTGGCAGCTTTTTGCATCCGCTTTCTTGTCTGTGACAGTCGCTTTTGGAAATACTGCTGCTGCCCGCATCCCCTTCCCGAGACAGAATCGGCAGCAGTTGAGGGGGGGGGGGGCGGCAGAGACAGCAGGTGGGGGGAATGTGGCAGCTGGTGGGGCAGCACAGCCAGTCCTGTGTGCCACTGCCACCCCCACCTGGGCTGGCTGTCCTAGGCGGCCGCCTAGCTTGCCTAGTGGACAGGCCGGCCCTGCTCTTCCCCACTCACCTCACACCATGACTGGAATTCTGAGAAGCCTCCTTCCATGGCTTGGAGGAGGTACCATCTCACCCCAAGCATCAGGCTACCTTGATCTACCTGTGTTTCTATTAATGTACAAAAAGCAAAAAAGATGAATTCAGCACAATTCAAAATCAGGAAAAAGAGAGATTTATTTTCAAGTTCTGAAGACCAGGGTAGTTTGTACAGATTGAAGAGCACATAGTTTGCCTATTGTCTGTCTTATTGAAAATTTATACCATTCAGTCTATGGAACTCATGAAGGAGAAGCTGTGTCCAGTGTCTATGGGGATTCAGTTGAAGATCTTTCCATAAAAGCACAGAGACCCAGGAATGATGAATACAGCATAATTCAAAATCAGGGAAAAGAGATATTTATTTTCAAGGTCTGAAGAACAGGGTAGTTTGTGCAAGCTGGGTGTCTTATTGAAAATTTATGCTATTCTGTATGTGAAAGTCATGAAGAAAATGTGTCCAATGTCCACGAAGATTCAGTTGATGGTCTTTCCATCAATGAACAAAAAAGTAAGGTTAGCTGAAAGGAGCAAGGAGATATTGTTTTCAAGGTCTCAAGAGCAGGTTAGTTTGTGCAGGATGACAAGTATCTAGTTACTTTGTTGACGGTCTTATTGAATATGTATCCTGTGATGTATTTTACAGTCAGGAAATGGGCAACGTCCAAATGTTTCTACTACTACTACTGAACATTTGTATAGTGCTACAAGACATACACAGCACTGCATAGACACAAGTAAAGACGGTCCCTGCTCATCAGAGCTTACAATCTAGTCAAGACAGACAACACAATAGTATACATCTAGGGGGAATGGTAAGGAAACACGAAGGAGGTCAGGTGAGCTAAGATCTGAAATCAGCAGCAAAGAGGTGAGTTTTCAGCCTGGATTTGAAAAGGAACAGAGAAGGGACCTGTCATACCGACTCATGTAGTTTGTTCCAGACATAAGGAGCCACAAGGTGAAAGGAACAATGTCTGGAGTTAGCAATAGAAGAGAAGGGCACAGATAGAAGTGGTTATCAATAGAAGAGCAGAGTTCCTGAGGAGGGGTGTAGGGAGAGATACGAGAGGAAAAGTAGTGAGGAGCTGCAGAGTGAATGCACTTATAGGTCAGCAGGAAAAGTTTGAACTGGATGCGGAGATGGATAGGGAGCCAATGAAGTGACTGGAGAACAGGGGTAATATGAGCATGATGAGGCTGGCAGAAGATTAGCCGTGCAGCAGAGTGTTAAACAGACTAAAGAGGAGAAAGATGATTTAGAAGGAGACCAGCAAGGAGTAGGTTACAATAGCCTAGATGGGAGGTGACTAAGGAGTGGATAAGTGTCTTAGTAGTGTGTTTAGAAAGGAATGGGCCAATTTTGTTGAGAAAGAAATGGCAGGTTTTAGCTATCAGATGGATGTGTGTGGAGAAGGAGAGAGAGCAGTCAAAGACGACCACAAGGTTGCGAGCTGAGGAATCAGGGAGGAGTAGAGAGTAATCCATAGAGATTGAGAAAGGAGAAAGGGAAGGGGAGGGTTTAGGGGGGGGGGGAGGGTTTAAGGGCTGAAATAAAAAGCTCAATTTTGGCCATGTTCAATTTCAAGTGGTGGTGAGACATCCGAGCAGCATTGTCAGAAAGGCAGGCAGAGATCCTGGCCTAGATTGCCAGAAAGATTTCAGGTGTAGAGAGGTAGATCTGGGAGTCATCAGCATAAAGATGGTACTGAAAGCTATGGGAAGAGATGAGTGCACCAAGAGACTGCGTATAGAGGGAGAAAAGGAGTGTACCCAAGATAGATCCTTGAGGTACACCAACTGAGAATGGGATAGCAGTAGAGGAGGATCCACCAGAACAAACAGAGAAAGAGTGATGGGAAAGATAAGAAGAGAACCAGAATAGCACAGAGACCTTAACACCAAGCAAGAACAAGGTATCAAGGAGAAAGTTGTGGTCAACGGTGTCAAAAGCAGCAGAAAGATCAAGAAGGATGAGGATTGAGTAAAGGCCTTTGGATCTTGCCAGGAGCAGGTCACTGGAGACTTTGGCAAGAGTGGTTCCAGTAGAATGTAAAGGACAAAAGCCAGATTGTAGAGGATCCAGAAGGGCCTGAGAGAAGAGAAAGTTGAGGCAACTGCTCAAGTAGTTTAGAAACAAAGGGGGGACTGTAAAATGCAGCAACTCAATGCAGCAAGAGCTCCCTTTAACCCAGGTTGAGCACGCCAGCTCCTGTTACCAACGCCAGTTCCCCCGACCAGGTAAACGCTTCACTGCGGAACTATATACACAGCATTGCCACACTAACTGCAAACATAACTATAGACACTGAAACTCACTCATAAGCTGTCACTGTGTCACAAGGATCAGATACTCAATCTGAACCTCTACTCTATCACTGCAACCCTACCTATGTATTAGGGCATTACCCATGTATTAGAGCATTAGCAACCTTTTATTCTAAACATTGTGTGTACTGAATGCTTTGAAACCTTTTAGCCGCTGTATAGTGTATACAAATGTCTTAGAGTGTACACAAATGTTTCATAGTGTGACTAATGCTTCATAGTGTAACAATGTATGTACCAGCTATAATGCCTAAGCTTACACGTACCTAACCTATACTCACATTGTTATAGGCAGTTTATCTGAAATGCAAATTAATCCACCAGAAAGTTTGCAACATTCTATAAGATTGGATTTGAACCTGGTCCTGTCACCTCATGCCTCTCATCGCCTATTGTCGGACACCCCCCGTGTGGCCAGGCGGTTGCCTAGTGGTATGGGGAGCGCCCGATCGTCCTTTGTTTGAATCAGCCCAATAGCGTGTAGTTGCGTCCCCGAAAGGATTGGAGCCAAGTGCCAAAGGTCACAGGAATATTTCTTTATTTTAGAAATAAGGAGTTCCTAACCGGATTCAATTCTTTGGCAAGAATTGATTGAAGCATACAAAATTAAAGTTCAGGATACTTCTCCATAGAATACAGCACAAGCCTATTATACAGTCCTTGGCTTGGTACAGCTTTAAATCTTTCTTTCACATAAAAATCTATTTACATCGGTATTCTGTTCCTGGTCTCGAGGAGGCGCTATAAACCCCTGTTACTTTCACAGCAGGTCTAACAAGGCTTCCTGGTCTACCCAGATACTTTTTCACAGCAATAGAATTTTCTTCAATTTATATTACAAGCTTTTAGCTTCTGCCTAGCTTTCCTTCCAAGCAGCTTTAATCAGGCCAGCTACTTTTAAAAGCACAGCTAAGAGAAATGGGCTTTTTAAAATATCCTTGTAAAAGAACTTCTGGTTTCTTCCAGATAACAAACTTCATTCAGTTCTTTTACTCCAGCACAAGGTAACACAGACACATTCACTGATTAGGAGCAGCTCAGATTCCTTCAGCTCTTCAAACGCTATTTGGTTCCTTTACTCCTCATTAGCACAAATTGCACAGTCTATCTCCATATCTGAAACACTGCATGAATCCACACTGTCCCCCAAGTCCATCTCCTCCACACTAAACTCTGTCTGGTAACTGCTTTCTCTGGTATCCTCCTGAGAAGCCTTTCTGTCTTGTACAGCCTTCAAGAGCTTCTCCCAGGTACCCTTAGCATTATGTGAGCTTGTGGGGGAAGGGCAGGAAAAACCTTCTTTGTTTAGTAGCTCTTTTAAGAGTTGTAAAGGGCTCACCTTGCTTGTAGTGTTTTTCCTCCCTGTAGACTCCTTACTAGGAGAAGAGTTAAGCCAAGAACTTTGGGAGAATATTTCCTCCTCTGAGGACTCCTCCCCCGAGCTCTCCACTGGCTTTGTCAGCTCTCTGCTCCTACTTCTCAATTGCTTCTGTGCAAGTGGCTTCCATGTTTCCTTCCAATTCTGTTTCTCTGCCCGAGACTGTTTCTCTCTTGTGCTTCCTTGCTTGTTCCCTCGTGTCTGTTTCTGCTGCTTCTCAATCTCCACCTCGATCTGTTTCTGAATCTCAACCTGTTTGTGTGTGCACCTTCCCTGCCTAAATGTTTGGGGCTGTCCTATGGGTCTTGACTCCGCCTCCAAACCACTCCCTTCTCCTCCCTCTATCTCCATGGGAACAGGGCGTGTTCTTAGGTCTGCACTTCTCTGCAGGGAATCTCTGTCCTTAGTTTGAGAGTTAACCCTTCCTTTGCCTGCAGTTTCTTTGTGGAAAGGAAAAAAAGTCTGTTTTTTCTTTCTCTCACTGCTTTCTGAGCCTGCTTCTCCACCACACTATATCATTGCTCTCTGCTTTTGCCTAACACTAGCCACATATGCTTATGTACCACACTTACCACACCACCAGACAATACTATGGCAACCAATATTTATTCATAGCCCAATACTGATACCGATAGTCCCACTGCTATATACTAACTACCTTGCTCAGGATAAAGCAATCCCCAAACCAGACCTGAACACAATAACTAAGATCCCAGGCAAACCACGTAATAAGCACGGCTCCAAACTAAAAAGAAAGCACAGGAAGCCGGCAGCCGCAACTAATAAAAGCAAGTACCAGCAACCATGCCAAATATCACAATCCCCTATCACGATCTGCCTCATCAACGCCAGATCTATTAGAAATAAAACACACGTCATCCACAACATCATGTCTGACAACAAACCCGATATCCTCTGTGTCACCGAAACATGGCTCACAGACACTGACCCAGCAATAGTAAACCAACTAACTAAACCTAACTATACAGTATTCAACTGCCCACGACCTAACAGGAGAGGAGGAGGAGTCCTAATCCTTGCCAGAGCCTCCCTTCTTTTAACAAACACGTCCCTAACTGCATCCGAGGGCATTGATATACTCAAGATTGAGAATAAAATGATAACAATCTGCTTAATCTACAGACCCCCCTCATCCCACCATGATACCCTGGCCACTGCACTAGAAATGATCTCAACCTCTGCGATCAAGAAACAGCGAATTATCCTGGGTGACCTGAACCTGCCATCCATACCCCCCATACAGGCCGATACGTTCCTTGAAGCCATGAACCAGCTCGGATATATTCAAATTATTCAGGAAGCCACTCATAACAAAGGCAACACCCTAGATATGGTGTTCATATCATCCAACACGCAACTAAATGATATTCGAAAACCTAAAACTCGTGTAACCCAGGTCCCCTGGTCTGACCACTACCTAATCGAACTTGAAATCCACTTACCATCCATAAAGGAAAAATCTCAAGCCGACCCAAAAATACCTCACCAAAGGAAGTTCCGAAAATTCAACAGTGAAACATTGGTAACATCTATATCTTCACGCTTTGAATACACTCTCACGGACCTAGATAAGCTAGTAGACATATGGAACTCAGGGATCGAAGCAGCAGCAAGTCCAACCTGGAAAGCCGCAAACACAGCAACAAGAACAAGAACCGAACCATGGTACTCTCCTACTCTATGCAGAATGAAAAGGGAACTACGCAAGCTGGAGAAAAAATGGAGGAAAACACAAACAGAGGAATTCAAGCGATTATACCTAACTCCTCATGGAATACAAGAATGAGGTCAACCTTGCAAAAAAGAATCACCACACTAACCTACTCAATAAAGCCATTAATAGACCCAGAGAGCTATTTGAGCTTGTCAAATCTCTCACCAAAACCTCCCAGGACACCGACTGTACCGACGAAATAAAGGCCCAGACGCTTGCAGACCATTACGCCAAGAAACTTCACCCACAGGTACCCACAATCATTGATCAAAGCATGTCTTTAGTCCTCACCCCTCGAGAAACTGACACCGTCTCTCAGGCGGAATCTGCAGCAGAATGGAATACCTTCCAGCAATTAGGTGAACAACAGATCATAAACATCATAACCAATTTAAAATCCACCACTCCCCTCTTGACCCATGCCCAGCGGCTTGGTTAAAAGCAACTAAGAAAGAAATTGCAAAACCTATCTCCTACATTGTTAACCAGTCACTCCAACAAGGTGCAATGCCAACTTATCTCAAGAGATCACTTATAAGACCCATCTTAAAGAACAAAACACTCAACAAAGATCCTGCGTCTTATCGACCGATCTCGAGCATATCATTCTTAGCTAAAACAATCGAAAAGGCGGTTCAGCAACAACTGCAGGATCACATTGACGGTAGGAAAGCCTTAGATATGCATCAATATGGGTTTCGTCAGCACCACGGAGTAGAAACCCTACTGCTAGCACTCCTTGACAGCCTCCTCAGGGGTCTCGAGAACAAAAATGATATGTTCATACTTATATTTATCGACATCTCAGCTGCATTTGATACAGTACATCACGGCACCCTCTTAAACTGTCTAGCATCCATAGGTATAACAGGGACCCCTCTAAAGTGGTTTGCATCATACATATCCAATAGGATGCAACAAGTCCAATTCAACGACGATAAAGCCGATGCCTTCCCTCAGACCCAGGGGATCCCCCAAGGGTCCGCCTTATCATCTCTCCTATTCAACTTGTATATAAAACCAATCTGCGAGATCTTTCGGAAGTGCAACATCAATTACCACATCTATGCTGACGATGTGATGCTGTACACGCGCCTTGACATAACACAACCGGATTTCACTCCACTGGAAGAATGCCTTGACATGCTACAAACATGGCTTCAACAAAACAACATGTCAATAAACCACAAGAAAACAGAGGTCATGTTTATCTCCAAGAAAAACATATATCATACGAAGCCTGCAATAAAATATCTAGGGGTCCTATTAGACAGCAACCTTAAGATGGATAAACACCTCCGAACAATTAACCGAGCCATTTTTTACAAATTGAAAGTTCTTCAACCACTTCGCAATATCCTCGAGAAATCTGACTTCAGGACTGTTGCACAAGCGCTAATCATTCCTCACCTAGACTACTGCAACGCCATTCTACAAGGGCTTCCGAAGAACACCCTAAATATCTTGCAAATGGCTCAAAATGTTGCAGCAAGAGTCATCATGGAAAAAAGCGTCACAGATCACATAACACCAGTACTAATAGAACTGCATTGGCTCCCGGTAGCCGCCCGCATCATCTTCAAACTACTCATAACAACGTTTAAGCTCATTCACAACATTACACCCTCCTACCTCGACAACCTAATCACTATACAACCGCACAACAGGAACAGAAGAACCATAAATCTCAACACTCTCTGTGTCCCGATCAGCATAAGATCTGTCAAAGCAGAAACAAGCAACAGAGCATTCACATATACAGCACCAATCCACTGGAACCAACTCCCACACGAGTTACGACTGACAAATAACTTGAGTGAATTCAGAAGGAAACTCAAAACCCACTTATTTCAGGCTCACTACAACCTGACCTAAGTGCGACACCTTACCTCAACGAGTTCGCTTTTGCCTGCCATGATGGCATTCGGAATACCCTCAGCATATGGATTACCTGTATGTAATCTTGTATATATGTATATTTTACGCCCCTCCCACGCACCTACAATCAAATGTATTTTTAGATTTGTGAGCCCCAATTCAATGTACAAAGTATCTAATCACTATTTCCTGTGTTATGTAAATCATTGCTCAATCAAAATGTGTATCTTAAAAATCACTGTATTGTACGATACATTATGATTCTGTAAAGTAAACCACTGCTGATCATAGGAAGCAGCGGTATACAAATGTTTACTAAATAAATAAATAAATAAAATATAATAAATCAAGGGAAAATGTATCCCTTGATGTATTTTACAGTCAAGAACTGGGTAATATCCAAATGTTTCATGTATGTATTTGGATTTGTGTGAGATGTTTGCATAGGGGGTCATTCCAGAACACAAATAAGGGGTTTGTACATGCAGCGGGGACATTTATGTGCTGAAAATGTCCCAGACCATAATTGTAAACACTGCTGACGTGCACATCCATGGCACTAGCATGAGGATCTCAGAATGTGGGCAGGAGAGAGGGGAATGGGGGCCTGGTCAGCCACGGAGACGTAGAAAGCGTATTCAGGATAGGCCCATGTACCTATTAAGTGTTTCCTGGCAAAGTGTTTGACATTATTCCTGTTGAAATGTGGTATAAGGACAGGACTTAGAAAAAATTCTGCTCTTCTCTGCAATGCAGCTCATATCGAAGAATGGTTGTGACAGGTATGTCATGAACTGCTGTGACTGGAAAAAAACAGAAAATGCTGTCTTAAGGTACAGGGAGCAGAGGTGAGTGAGTGTTGTAATGTATAGACACATTAAAAACACCCTTACAGAAATATTAAGAAGAGCAATAGTGGTTATTCAGGCTATGCACTAATGTGCTATTTGTGCTAAAGGAGCCAATGTATGGGATCCTGAGAGTTCCCATGTTCTGAAAAATGGGACTGCTGATGCAGGGATAGTATGGGTGTGAGCAGGGAAAGGATTCCATTTTGGGTGAGAAACAGAGATCACATTTGTAGTCCTGGTATCCCATGAGATTGTTATGTCATAGCTGTTATGTATAGGTTCAGGACATCTTTTTGCAGAATCGTGTTTTTGTAATAGAAGGGGAGGGTGTGTGTGTGTGTGGTTTGAAAGGTACACGGGGGGATCTGGTGTGCTCATCTGCCAGGTAGGACATGAAAGCCTGGCCAGTACCTGGACCGTATGGATGACTGCAGCATCACCGGGTGCCAGTGTGATTGTGCAGTCAAACTCAGAGAGGGTTCACCATAGTTAAATGTCAAAATGCATCCCTGTCAATGCTAAGGAACCCTTAGAATAAGGGCACTCAACAGTGAAAACAGCATTAATGCATGCACATAATGCGCATTTTATGGGATCAATGGTGTTGCTGTTGAGCATGTATTAGTGCTATCTGCATTGCTGAATCCCCATATTCTAAGGGTCCCTATTATCGAGATGGATATGTTTTGACATTGAACCATAGGGAACACCTCTGGATCATTTTACGTAGGGTACTCTAATAAGATCAGATATTGTTGGCAGTGTGATGGGGTAGTCATACATACACTGTAACTGGCACTGGGAGACATGACTGATGTAGTGCCAACATTCCCCGGGTTGTCCCATGTGGCCTACTCCCTTCCCAGGCCAGGATCAATGAGAGCTGCGAGAGCGGTGATATATCTGGAGTCTGGCTAAGTGGTGTGAGGGCACAGGGAACCCCCCTCCCATGCCCACACAGCCCTGACCAGGGGAGCAGTGCCACAAAGCTGGCTGTGGGAAGGCACACAGGTTGCCCCATAGGTAGTGAATGTATACAGACCGACATATGCCATGATGAGACAGGTGTAGCTGCTGTGAGAAATGCCAGTACCCAGATAGCTGGGCCTCAGATGCCATAACCAGAAGGCCCTACTACAACTATTACTGATCAGTAGTATGGCACTACAAGGCATACGCAGTGCTGCACAGACACATGTAAAAGATGGTCCCTGCTCAGCGGAGCTTACAATCTAATTGAGACAGATAACACAGAAGCAGTGGACAGGATACATCCAGGTGAAATGGTCAGGAAACACAAGGGAATTTAGGTGGATCAGATCCAGCCATGCCAACAATGAGGTGCGTGCTCAGTCTGGCTTTGAGAGGGGCCAGGGACGAAGCCTGATGTACAGACTCAGGTAGTTTGTTCCAGGTATAAGGAGCAGCAAGGTGAAAGGAGCCACATCTGGATTTGGCAGTAGAAGAGAAGGGCGCAGATAGAAGCAATCTGACAGAAGAGCGGACTTCACAGGGAGGGGTGTAGGGAGAGATAAGAGGGGAATGGTAGTGCAGAGCAGTAGGATGAGTGCACTTATATTTGTTGTTCAGCAATATTATGCTTCCTTTGGGGACCTGTAATATTAGTTTGGAGTTTTGTGCACTTGGTGAGGGTTTATCCCTAGCAGTTTAAGGCATGTTTGTAGAGATTACCAGGGTAGGAATCACTGGGGTCATTTCCTAATGCCACGTACTATTTGATGCAAGGTAATGTCCTGACACACATGTTCACATTTACATTCTGGTATACCATATTGGGGTGTGAGAGAGAATGTCGTTATTCTACTCTGGCGCCGAAAAAAGAGAAACTGGAAATTACACTTCTGGCAGATGGGCTGCCAGAAGTGTAATTGCTTTCCAACCAATATCGGATCATCCGGCAGTTCTTACCATTGACAGTCAAGACCCATATTCAGTCCACCTATGCTCCAACCGAGATCAGCCTCGATGCAGCCAAGGACAACTTCTACAACCAGCTCCAACACATGCTGGATTCGATCCCGCAGACAGAGTTGATCATTCTAGCAGGAGATTTCAGTGCTCACATCGGTGCAGACAGAACCGGGTGGGAAAAAACACTAGTCAGTTTTGGCCATGGCGAGATCAATGACAACAGACTGCACCTGCTGTCCTTCACTGCGTCAAACAATCTGGTAGTGGGAAACAGTCACTTTCAGCACTTTTGCAAACACCAGCTTACATGACACAACCCATCTGGTGAAGATTCGGCCATCCTGGACTGCATCCTAATCAGCAACTTGCTCAAAGATGTATGTGCAAGGGGGCCTGATTGTGGATCCGACCACTACCTCATCTATGCCAAGGTAAAGCTGTGATTACAGCAGTTAAAGTACAAGGCACCTTCACCAGCCAAACTGAACTGGGCATGTCTGAGAGATCTGGCACTCAGACAAGAATTCCAAATTGCTCTATCCAACAAATTTGTAGCACTTGACTCATCAGATGATGTTGATGAGAAGAAAAGCAGATATCAGAGTCCATTCTGGAATGCACTACCCCTCTGTGTCCAACCATCTGATGTTGGACACAGCCATGGATTTCAGATGAGTGCCTGGATCTGGTGGAAAAAAGGAAACAAATCAAACATGTCGACTTTGAGCAGTACTGGCAATTGAACAAAGAGGTCAGACAGAAGATGAAGGCAGAATGAGAAGCCTACTGAAATGGTGTTGCAGCCAATCTGGAACAAGCTGCAACCAAGCACTAGTACCGGACTCTGTAATAGACCCTCAAGAGACTGAGTGGTAAAACCAAGTCGACCAATGACAGCATCAAGCAAGCGGATGGCACCTTCATGAGCTCCCCTGGTGAACACCTGCAATAGTGGAAAGAATTCTTCCAACAGCTATACAACCATGATCAGCATCTGGCACATAGAATGAGTTCCATCAGCATGGAAGAAAGCCATCATCGTGCCAATCCTGAAGAAAGGTGATAACCGAGAATGCAAGAATTACTACAGCATCAGCCTCCTTTCAATTGTTGGCAAGGTGTTCATGAAGATCATACAATCAAGGCTGGGGGAGGGGGGGGGGGCGCTAGTGAGCCTGACAATATTGGCAGCAGATTAACACTGCTCCTTCCCTGAAGATCCTTGAATATGAGAAAAGCCTTCACTGAGATCCCGTTTTCGGTCATCTAACCCCCTTGCAGTTAGCTCCTTACCTGAGCAGTGTTATTTTTGGGGAGAGAACGGAGCGAATGCTACATGGTCGGTAAACTTTATAGCTCGGCTCTTCTCAGCATACTCTGTATAAGGACGACTATGGCTGTGTGATGTCACCGTAAGGCTTGCCGTGTCTAAACAAACACTCCCCTCTGCACCTGGGTTAGAGCTAACAATGTCTCACTACGGGGATAGACTCTAAACTTATAATGGCCATATGTGGGAAATACTGCTCCCTGTTTAGTTAGCTGCCCGCCATATCCCTGCTGTGTAAACCGCTATTCCTTTGGCAGTAGTATTTTTAAATCGCGGCTCAACAAACATCGAATGCTGTGCTTTAAATCCATGAAGCTTACCTGCTGCTGCCGTACTTTAAAGGATCACCGTGCCTGCATTGGATGGCCGCGGAGCTGTTTAGAATTGATGCCATTGATAGCGTGGAGATGGAACGCATGCTGACATGCAAGGTGAGAGAGCCTTAGCACGCAGGAGGGATTGCATAGAGGCTGGAAATCGAGTGCTTCCGGAGCTGCGAATTGTCTTCCCCTCAGAAACGCTGCATAGCGAAGAAGATATATGGAAACTACATAGCTTATACAGCTCGAGTTAAGGGAGCCTGATTGGCAGCAGCTTAATCTGGAGCAGAGGTTAAGAGCATGCTTCTTCAATCTCTCAGCTTGTGTGTGAGGCGGCAGTAAGGAACCTACATCCATTTCTGAGGTGAGTGCTCCCTCTATTGATTATCAGTGGAATTGCATCTCATTGTTCAAAGAACGGATTTACTTCCATGTGCTGTGTTGTTCCTTAATGGTGAGGGTAAATGAGTGCTTTTTAGGCCCTTGTGTAGATGATAGTGCCAAAACACAACTTGAGTAAAGAAGGGGAATACAAGATCAGAATAGGGAGAAGAAGTGGAGGTAAGGGGAAAAAAAAAAAAGGGAAAAAGGAAGAAAAAATAGAAAAAAATAGAAAACAGAGGAAAACCCCCCTATCTCTATTAGTTCCATGGATGGTACCTCATCATCTTAGAGCAGTAGACTCCGCCGCTACTAAAGCTGATCTTCTGGAAGTCCTTCAGGAGCTGAGATCATTCCACTTAGACTTCTCCAAAGCAATCCCCGACCTTCGTTCTGATATGAAGTCTCTAGATGACCGTGCCACTCAGAACAAAATAAATATTGGAGAACAAATAGATGCTACTGCCTTATTTCAGTCTAAAATTCAGAAGCTTGATCATCTCACCCGTGAACTAAAGACCACCATGATGAGCTTGAAAATAGGCAGCGCAGAAACAACATCCATATAGTAGGTGCTCCAGAATTGCCCAGTGGGTGAGAAAGCATCATACAACTGGTTCAAGAAATATTTTCCTTCTGTGTTCTGGGGTGACAAAATTTGGAAAAGCTGGAGCGAGCGCATCGAGGTGGAGGTCCTTGTTTGGGTGGAGATGCTAGACCCCAAGCAATAATAAGATGCTTCTGCTATTTTGAAGATAAAGTAGCTGTCCTTCAAAATATCCAAAGCCAAAGGGTGATTCAATTTCACGACCAGGAGATACAGATCTATCAAGATCTTTCCTAGTATACTTTGGAAAGAAGACGAAGTTTCAAGACCCTCACACAATTCCTTCAGAAAAAATCTGTCAAATATCAGTGGGGGTTTCCATTCGCCTTACTTTTCAAATGGAACAATACAGTACATAAAATATCAACTTTATCTGATTACATGGCTTTCCTGGACTTTGCACAGAATAATGATAATAGAGGGCTGAGACCACAAAGTGTGAAATCAGAGTGGGAGCTGTCCACTTCGAAGCATCGAAAGGTGCTGACATAATGCCGACAGTTGAAGGATGATGCAGAAGATCTACAAAATAAGTCTATGGACACTATTGCTCCTGCCTGACAGACTCTGAAGTTTGAAGTCTTGAAGGACTACAAAAGGGGACTGCTACTTCTGGAGAGAGTTCTGCAATTGTAAGTATTTACTTCTGGGAATTTTTCTAAATCTTGGGGAAAAAGGGATTCTTTAGATTAAAGCTGATTAATCTGTGAACCCAGTCTATTTGTTAAATCAGTCAGGGTCTAGTAGCAGTAAAGAGTTTTAAGTTTAAATTTAAAACACAGAAGAGAGCTTTCTGGTTAGATTTGGAACCCAAGACTCCCTCTATCCAAGCAAGTGCTGTGGGACTCCCCCTGGAGATTGGTCACAGATTAACTTAGAAGCATAGGACAGGGTACTATGTAGCAGCCAGCTTTAACTAAGTCTTTTTTCCCTCCCTCCCTGACACTCACCCACCCCTAGCATAATCGTAGCTTTATAGGCGCTTAAACGTCTTAAAGGAAAGGAGGTGCCATATTCACTCTCAGGTGCAGCTGTTTATTCTCATCAGCATACATTAAGGACCTGAGATTAATTAAACTTCAGGTGAACAAAGTACATTGAATGTATTAGGTATAGTTTTATTAGTATAAGTATCCCCAGCAGCCCTTAGTAAGTAAAGAACTTAAATATCTAAACACAACCTTAAAACAAAGATGTAGATAGCAGTCCAGCAGCAAGATGGGAGCTTTCCAGTCTTTTTCATTGAGTGTCACATATATGATTTTCTCCCAGTTGGTGAGGGGTCTTACGTGTGCACCAGGTGCAAGGAGCTCTTTGCTCTCAGGGAACAAGTCCAATCTCTTGAGGCAAGAGTAGCAGACTTGGAAGACATAAGGAAGACAGAGAGGTACATTGACGAGACCTACAGGGATATAGTCCTGAAATCCCACCTCCAGTTTGGCAGCATCCCTGTTGCCATGGAGGAGAGAGGTCATGTGACAGGAAAGCATCACCCTGGTGTGGCAGGAAGTGATCCTATAGCTAGGACCTATCCTCCAGGTGTTGTAAAACCCTCTTGCACCAAAGACGTTTCTCCAGGGCCATATGCCCTTGAGGGAAGGGTTAGGACAGCCGTTATTGTTGGTGATTCGATCATTAGGCATCTAGATAGCTGGATGGCTGGTGGATGTGAAGATCGCCTGGTAACATGCCTGTCTGGTGCGAAGGTAGCGGATCTCACGCACCACCTAGACAAGGTCTTAGATAGTGCTGGGGAGGAGTCTGCTGTCTTGGTACATGTCGGTACCAATGACATAGGAAAATGTGGTAGGGAGGTTCTGGAGGCTAAATTTAGGCTTTTAGGTAGGAAGTTGAAATCCAGAACTTCCAGGGTAGCGTTCTCCGAAATGCTTCCCGTTCCACACGCAGGACCCAAAAGGCAGGCAGAGCTCCGGAGTCTCAATGTGTGGATGAAAAGAGGGTTTTGGATTTGTGAGGAACCGGGGAACATTCTGGGGAAAGGAGGGGCTCTTCCGAAGGGATGGGCTTCACCATAACCGAGATGGAACCAGGCTGCTGTCATTAACCTTTAAAAAGGAGATAGAGCAGCTTTTAAACTAGATAATAGGGGAGAGCCGACAGTCGCTCAAGAGTGCATGGTTCGGAACATTGTATCCTTGAAGGATACTACCAAAAAAATGAAGTTAGGGCACATCAGCAGAGAGGTTCCAATTAAGACAAAGGTAGCCCTAATGCCCTTGAGTATAGAGCAGACAGAGCTTAAAGATTCCAAATTACCCCTACCTACTGATAACCAGCTTGTCACTTGGTTTGCAGCTTGTCGTACTGTGAGTGCTTGCGTGCATCAGTGATGCTGAGAGCTAAACTATCGGTAGTTTAACTACTGGCAGGGTCTCCCAAGATGGACAGGTCTCAGCTGAGGTGCCAGACCAAGACAAACCACCCATCTGGGCAGCAGCAGAATGGGACAGTGTTGACGGCGGAGGATCACATTTTTGTGACAACGGCAACAACACCAAACTTAAACTGTGCGAAAGAAAGGCCCAGCAATCTACTTCTGTATCTTGCCATGAAAATCCAATGGATAGTTACAACAAAACAAATTGTGCTATGGTGCTGGAAGATGAGACCCCCAGGTCAGAAGGCACTCAACTAGCTACTGGGGAAGAGCTGAAGACTTTTCAGAATAAAGCCAGCATTTATGATGTGGTTGGATCAAAGCCCTCGGGAAGTCTGACTGCTGATGTAGCTGCGCATGAAATGAGAGTCAGAAGCTGTAAAGATGTCTTACGCATTGGAACATGGAACGTACGAAGCATGAACCAAGGGAAGTTGGAGGTGGTCAAGAATGAAATGGAACGTGTACAACTTCATCTGCTGGGTGTCAGCGAACTGAAATGGACTGGCATCGGACACTTTGCATCAGATGATCACATGGTCTACTATGCTGGAAATGAAAGACAAAGAAGAAATGGTGTTGCATTTATAATAAAGAAGAAACTTGCAAGAACTGTAATGAAATACAATGCAGTCAGCGAACGCTTAATCTCTATTTGTCTATGAGGATTGCCTATCAACACAACTATAATTCAAGTATATGCCCCAACAACTGCTGCAGAAGAGAATGAAATTGAAGAGTTCTATGAACAAGTACAAGCTGAAATTGACAGAACATGCAAACAGGATATCCTGATAGTCATGGGTGACTGGAACGCAAAAGTTGGCAACAAAGAAGAAGGCAAAGTAGTTGGAAAATATGGACTTGGCAACAGAAATGAAGCTGGAGAAAGACTGATAGAATTCTGCAAGACCAATGATCTATTCATCTCAAACACCTTCTTCCAGCAACACAAGCGGTGACTGTACACATGGACGTCACCCAATGGATTGTATAAAAATCAAATTGACTACATCTGTGGAAATCAACGATGGAAAAGTTCTATAACATCAACAAAGACAAAACCTGGAGCTGACTGTGGTACAGATCATCAACTACTAGTATGAAAACTCAAGCTAAATTTGAAAAAGAGCAAACCACTCATGAATGCAGCAAAATATGACCTTGAGAATATACCACTGGAATTTAAAGACTGCCTGCAAAATCGATTTGCTGCTTTAGATACAAATGACAGAGCTCCGGAAGAGTTATGGAATGACATCAAGAAGGTTGTGTTGGAAGAAAGCGAGAAGTCTCTACAAAAGGTAAAAAAGCAAAAGCGGCCAAAATGGATGACGGAAGAAACTCTGAAAATTGCCCAGAAACGCAGAGAAGCTAAAGCCAGAGGAGAAAGAAAGACAATCGCAGAACTCAACAGAGATTTCCAAAGTGCAGCAAGACAGGACAAGGAAAAGTACTACAATGACCCTTGCAAGGAAATAGAAGCAGAAACTATGAGAGGAAGAACAAGATCGGCTTTCCTAAAGCTACGAGAGTTAAAGAAAAAGTTGCAGCCTCGTATTGGAATGTTACAAGATGCTCAAGGTTCTATGTTGAATGATGCTGAGAAGATCAAGAAAAGGTGGAAGGAATATACAGAGTTTTTATATGATAAAGATCAAGTGGACCAACAGCCGTTTCAACCTGTATCTTATGATCGGGAACCATTGGTGATGAAAGAAGTTGAAGCAGCATTGAAAGCCTTATCAAAGAACAAAGCACCAGGCATTGATAGCATTCCTATAGAAGTATTGCAGCAATCTGATGCAGCTGTTACCATACTTACAAGGCTCTGCCAAGAAATATGGAAGACAACATCATGGCCAACTGACTGGAAAAGATCTGTGTTTATACCAATACTAAAGAAAGGTGATCCAACTGACTGTGGAAATTATCAAACAATCGCTCTGATCCCACATGCCAGCAAAATTTTACTGAAGATTATTCAAAAGAGACTACAACCATATCTGAAACAAGAACTACCTGAAGTGCAAGCAGGGTTCAGGAAAGGGCGAGGAACGAGAGACATCATTGCGGATGTGAGATGGATCCTTGAAAAGACTAAAGAATACCAAAAGGATTTCTATTTGTGCTTTATCAACTATAGCAAGGCTTTTGACTGTGTCAACCATGAGAAACTCTGGGCCACATTAAGAAGCATGGGTATACCAGAACACCTGATCGTACTCTTGCACAATCTGTACATTAATCAAGAAGCAATAGTTCGAACGGAATAAGGAAAAACAGAATGGTTTAAAATAAGCAAAGGTGTAAGACAAGGCTGCATACTTTCCCCCTACTTGTTTAATTTATATGCAGGTAAACGATATAGAAAAATCAGCTCTACTTCTTCAACAAGAGATGATGTGAATCTTATTCCATAATATAATCTCCTCTTTTAGTGAATTTTATCATGCAACTGGGTCTCAGAACCAGAATGGAGCGACTTATTGCACACATATATTCAAGTGAAACTGCGCTCTAAACTTCACATCAATGACCCAAAAAGACGTTGCTTTTTTCTTATTATGTGTAAAAACAGAGATTATCTTTAACTCTTATTGCAAATATATATTCAAAGATGCTTATCTGAAAAATAGATGAGGCTCTTCTTGAATGTGAATCATTTCTGAGGTTTTTCTCCCAACGCCTATATGATAGCGCCGTAGCGTTTCACAATCCAACATTTCGTCAGGGGATAGCCATCATTAATATTCGAGCGTAGCATCTACCTCCATAGTTTATGACTCTAGAAAAAAGAGTAACTCTAAGAATTATTACATACATCTTCTCTGTAAAAACTTTCATCTTTATTAAAGTAACTTACTCCGTGCCGGCCGTTCAATTCATTCATACAGACGCCGTGCTAACGGACTATACCGGAAGTGCAAGGATTTAAAGGCTTCATTGCAGTCACGTGATATGTGCATACAAATGTTGATTGGTTAGAAACAACTGTTCCATTCTATTTGTGAATTGAGGCCCATTGGATGAACTGTGTGCGCCTCAAAAATCCATTTTTGTTCCCTCTGTATCAGAGACTGGTCTCTGGATTTGCCCCCATGCCCTCGCTCAATGGAATCAATACAAAAACATCGTAAAGAATCAAAACTGTGTTTAAAGTCCAGACAGTGTTGTACTATAGGAGCTTGCACATAATGGCATTTAATCCTACTCCGATGTTCCCTCATTCGCACCCTGAACTGGCGTGAAGTTTTTCCGATGTATGCTAATCGACATGGACACATAATGCAGTACACAACATATGTGGAACTGCAGGACGTTGTAGATCGCAAACGAAACTTTTTTGTGCCATATTCAAAAAGCACCACTTCAGACGTAATGGAACATACATCACAGGATCCACACTTACGATGTCCCCGCTGCTCGGGTGTCAAATCGTGTTCAGCTCCACGTAAAACTGCTGGGCTAAGGATTTCTTTAAGGTTACGTTGACGTTGCCAAACGCATCGTACATGATGATTTTGTAAACCGGGAATACTATGTAAAACATTTTCATGCCTTTTTAAGATTTTCGTTATCCCATGAGTGTATGCGGAGTATTTGGTAATAAAATTAATGCAGTTTGAAGCCGCTGGCTGGGTGTTACGAGGGGTTAACAAAAAAGCCCGATTGTAATATAAGGCTCGTTTGTAAGCCATTTCGACAATGTGCTTTGGATAGCCTCGACTATAAAATTTCTCTTTTAATGATCTTGCCTGTAGCTTATATTCTTGCACATGCGTGCAATTGCGGCGAAATCTCAAAAACTGAGAAAACGGGAGACTATCCTTTAAACGTTTAGGATGAGCACTTGAATAATGGAGCAGTGAATTGCGATCAATCGGTTTGCAATACACTGATGTAACCCATGCATGATCTCCCTTTGAGATTTGCAGATCCAAAAAGGTGATAGAGTGTTGATCACTAGTATGAGTAAATTGGATGTTACAATCACAGCCATTCAGCCAATGTATGAAATTGTTTAAGGATTCCAATGACCCTTGCCATAGCAGAAAGACGTCGTCAATGTATCGCCGCCATAGTTTAATCTGATCTGCATACGGAGATGTCAAGAGCCATTTGCGTTCAAACATTTCCATATATAAATTGGCTATAGATGGGGCGCACGTGGCGCCCATCGCAACTCCTGAAGTTTGTAAATAGATGTTATCCGCAAACTGGAAATAATTATGAAATAATACTAAACGAAGCAGACGGGTCAGAAAAATCAGATGACTGTCAGAAAGGTCTCCCCTTGCTAATAAAGCTTCCTTTATCACCTGTGCTGCTGCTTCTTGAGGGATTCGGGTGTACAAAGAAGTCACATCTAGTGTGACCAGTAAAATATCATATGCTGTCGCCCATTGGGAATGGGTATCCAAAATCTGTAAAAAATGCGAAGAATCTCGAACATAAGAAGGGATGTTAGACAGGAGCGGGCGTAAAAAGGAGTCTACATAGATTGACAGAGGCTCTAACACAGAACCCCTCGTAGACACGATGGGTCGTCCTGGTGGTGTATCAATATTCTTATGGACTTTTGGTACTAAATAGAGTTTAGCCACTGTGACGTCCGTGTCATTCAAAAATTGACACTCCTTTTTCGAAATAATTTTTTCTGACAACGCTTGTGTGGTGATATTGCGTATATTTTGTTTCAGCTGCCTCGTAGGATCAGTAGTAAGAGCCTGATATGCTGTCATGTCACTCAATTGGCTAAAGGCTTCATCCAAATTCTGTTGCCTGCCCCAAACCACTACACTACCTCCTTTGTCTGCCCTCCGAATCACTAAATCCCTTCGAGATTGTAGAATTTTCATGGATTCTCGTTCTTCCTTCGAGAGCTTGTTGACCACTCTTTTATGTTCTTTAGTTAGACCCGCCAAATCCTGTATAATTAAAGCCTTATATAATGTGAAGGAAGCTGGCACTGGGCCTGGAGGAATCCAAGTCGATTTTAAAGGCAGCGGGATGCGATTCGGGTCTCCATTGTGCTGGATGGAGTCTTCTCGATCAGCAAAATAAGCTTTCAATGCTATTTTTCGAAAAAAACGTTCCAGATCAAGCCGGAAAGAGAACTCGTCAAAATGTAATGTAGGCACAAACGATAAGCCTTTATTTAAAATTTGCATTTGTGCTGCAGATAGTTCACAACCAGATACATTAATCACTGGAGAAGCAGTTGTCAATCGCGTTTCTGACGATTCTGAGCTCGACGTTGCGGCTGAACTTTTTGCTTTGATTTCTTCCGTCCATCGCCTTCGTCTAAAAAACTTTCTCGAGATTTTACACTTGAATCAGAGGACTCCTGGTCATCAGATGTCTCAATAAACTCAACCCTCTTTCTTCGAGTGGTAGATTTTTCTTTACGCCGAGGATTGAGCCACGGGTACACATAGCCCACCGTATAGTTGTCGTAATCGCGTTTAAGTTTCTTAGTTTTGACTTTAGTGACCTCATCCTTCGTTGTTTCTACTGCCTTTTTATGTTCTTCCATAAGTTTATTAAAAGTTTCAGGCTCTTCAAAAGTTTTCAATTGAGCCACTAATTGTTTCTCTTCCTGTTCAAGTGTCTCCACATTTTGTTTAGTGGTATCGACTATCAGGACCATAAGGTCAAGTGAGCACTTATTAAGTATGGAATTCCACTTTTCCATGAATGATGAGTCTGAAACATGCATCTTGGGTTCCTTGTACACACGCAATCCCCTTGGGATATGCTGGCGCCGAATGTATTCGATTAAAGAGAGACGATGTAAGTCTAAACGTATCTTCTTCTTCCGAAGTTTTAAAAGGTCATCCCAGGAACCCTTTGGTTGAGTCTCTTTTTTCGAATCTATTGCAAATGGAGTAGGTTCTTTACTTACGAGCTTGATATGCTCATCAGTATAACTAAACGTATCTTTCCATAATATGTGACTCTCCATTATGTCTTCAAACAAAAAACATTTAATGTCACTTCCCAGAGCTGTATAACCCAACAGGTAAACGATATAGAAAAATCAGCTCTACTTCTTCAACAAGAGATGATGTGAATCTTATTCCATAATATAATCTCCTCTTTTAGTGAATTTTATCATGCAACTGGGTCTCAGAACCAGAATGGAGCGACTTATTGCACACATATTCAAGTGAAACTGCGCTCTAAACTTCACATCAATGACCCAAAAAGACGTTGCTTTTTTCTTATTATGTGTAAAAACAGAGATTATCTTTAACTCTTATTGCAAATATATATTCAAAGATGCTTATCTGAAAAATAGATGAGGCTCTTCTCAAATGTGAATCATTTCTGAGGTTTTTTCTCCCAACGCCTATATGATAGCGCCGTAGCGTTTCACAATCCAACGTTTCGTCAGGGGATAGCCATCATTAATATTCGAGCGTAGCATCTACCTCCATAGTTTATGACTCTAGAAAAAAGAGTAACTCTAAGAATTATTACATACATCTTCTCTGTAAAAACTTTCATCTTTATTAAAGTAACTTACTCCGTGCCGGCCGTTCAATTCATTCATACAGACGCCGTGCTAACGGACTATACCGGAAGTGCAAGGATTTAAAGGCTTCATTGCAGTCGCGTGATATGTGCATACAAATGTTGATTGGTTAGAAACAACTGTTCCATTCTATTTGTGAATTGAGGCCCATTGGATGAACTGTGTGCGCCTCAAAAATCCATTTTTGTTCCCTCTGTATCAGAGACTGGTCTCTGGATTTGCCCCCATGCCCTCGCTCAATGGAATCAATACAAAAACATCGTAAAGAATCAAAACTGTGTTTAAAGTCCAGACAGTGTTGTACTATAGGAGCTTGCACATAATGGCATTTAATCCTACTCTGATGTTCCCTCATTAAATAAAATGTGGAGACACTTGAACAGGAAGAGAAACAATTAGTGGCTCAATTGAAAACTTTTGAAGAGCCTGAAACTTTTAATAAACTTATGGAAGAACATAAAAAGGCAGTAGAAACAACGAAGGATGAGGTCACTAAAGTCAATACTAAGAAACTTAAACGCGATTACGATGACTATACGGTGGGCTATGTGTACCCGTGGCTCAATCCTCGGCGTAAAGAAAAATCTACCACTCGAAGAAAGAGGGTTGAGTTTATTGAGACATCTGATGACCAGGAGTCCTCTGATTCAAGTGTAAAATCTCGAGAAAGTTTTTTAGACGAAGGCGATGGACGGAAGAAATCAAAGCAAAAAGTTCAGCCGCAACGTCGAGCTCAGAATCGTCAGAAACGCGATTGACAACTGCTTCTCCAGTGATTAATGTATCTGGTTGTGAACTATCTGCAGCACAAATGCAAATTTTAAATAAAGGCTTATCGTTTGTGCCTACATTACATTTTGACGAGTTCTCTTTCCGGCTTGATCTGGAACGTTTTTTTCGAAAAATAGCATTGAAAGCTTATTTTGCTGATCGAGAAGACTCCATCCAGCACAATGGAGACCCGAATCGCATCCCGCTGCCTTTAAAATCGACTTGGATTCCTCCAGGCCCAGTGCCAGCTTCCTTCACATTATATAAGGCTTTAATTATACAGGATTTGGCGGGTCTAACTAAAGAACATAAAAGAGTGGTCAACAAGTTCTCGAAGGAAGAACGAGAATCCATGAAAATTCTACAATCTCGAAGGGATTTAGTGATTCGGAGGGCAGACAAAGGAGGTAGTGTAGTGGTTTGGGGCAGGCAACAGTATTTGGATGAAGCCTTTAGCCAATTGAGTGACATGACAGCATATCAGGCTCTTACTACTGATCCTACGAGGCAGCTGAAACAAAATATACGCAATATCACCACACAAGCGTTGTCAGAAAAAATTATTTCGAAAAAGGAGTGTCAATTTTTGAATGACACGGACGTCACAGTGGCTAAACTCTATTTAGTACCAAAAGTCCATAAGAATATTGATACACCACCAGGACGACCCATCGTGTCTACGAGGGGTTCTGTGTTAGAGCCTCTGTCAATCTATGTAGACTCCTTTTTATGCCCGCTCCTGTCTAACATCCCTTCTTATGTTCGAGATTCTTCGCATTTTTTACAGATTTTGGATACCCATTCCCAATGGGCGACAGCATATGATATTTTACTGGTCACACTAGATGTGACTTCTTTGTACACCCGAATCCCTCAAGAAGCAGCAGCACAGGTGATAAAGGAAGCTTTATTAGCAAGGGGAGACCTTTCTGACAGTCATCTGATTTTTCTGACCCGTCTGCTTCGTTTAGTATTATTTCATAATTATTTCCAGTTTGCGGATAACATCTATTTACAAACTTCAGGAGTTGCGATGGGCGCCATGTGCGCCCCATCTATAGCCAATTTATATATGGAAATGTTTGAACGCAAATGGCTCTTGACATCTCCGTATGCAGATCAGATTAAACTATGGCGGCGATACATTGACGACGTCTTTCTGCTATGGCAAGGGTCATTGGAATCCTTAAACAATTTCATACATTGGCTGAATGGCTGTGATTGTAACATCCAATTTACTCATACTAGTGATCAACACTCTATCACTTTTTTGGATCTGCAAATCTCAAAGGGAGATCATGCATGGGTTACATCAGTGTATTGCAAACCGATTGATCGCAATTCACTGCTCCATTATTCAAGTGCTCATCCTAAACGTTTAAAGGATAGTCTCCCGTTTTCTCAGTTTTTGAGGTTTCGCCGCAATTGCACGCATGTGCAAGAATATAAGCTACAGGCAAGATCATTAAAAGAGAAATTTTATAGTCGAGGCTATCCAAAGCACATTGTCGAAATGGCTTACAAACGAGCCTTATATTACAATCGGGCTTTTTTGTTAACCCCTCGTAACACCCAGCCAGCGGCTTCAAACTGCATTAATTTTATTACCAAATACTCCGCATACACTCATGGGATAACGAAAATCTTAAAAAGGCATGAAAATGTTTTACATAGTATTCCCGGTTTACAAAATCATCATGTACGATGCGTTTGGCAACGTCAACGTAACCTTAAAGAAATCCTTAGCCCAGCAGTTTTACGTGGAGCTGAACACGATTTGACACCCGAGCAGCGGGGACATCGTAAGTGTGGATCCTGTGATGTATGTTCCATTACGTCTGAAGTGGTGCTTTTTGAATATGGCACAAAAAAGTTTCGTTTGCGATCTACAACGTCCTGCAGTTCCACATATGTTGTGTACTGCATTATGTGTCCATGTCGATTAGCATACATCGGAAAAACTTCACGCCAGTTCAGGGTGCGAATGAGGGAACATCGGAGTAGGATTAAATGCCATTATGTGCAAGCTCCTATAGTACAACACTGTCTGGACTTTAAACACAGTTTTGATTCTTTACGATGTTTTTGTATTGATTCCATTGAGCGAGGGCATGGGGGCAAATCCAGAGACCAGTCTCTGATACAGAGGGAACAAAAATGGATTTTTGAGGCGCACACAGTTCATCCAATGGGCCTCAATTCACAAATAGAATGGAACAGTTGTTTCTAACCAATCAACATTTGTATGCACATATCACGTGACTGCAATGAAGCCTTTAAATCCTTGCACTTCCGGTATAGTCCGTTAGCACGGCGTCTGTATGAATGAATTGAACGGCCGGCACGGAGTAAGTTACTTTAATAAAGATGAAAGTTTTTACAGAGAAGATGTATGTAATAATTCTTAGAGTTACTCTTTTTTCTAGAGTCATAAACTATGGAGGTAGATGCTACGCTCGAATATTAATGATGGCTATCCCTTGACGAAACGTTGGATTGTGAAACGCTACGGCGCTATCATATAGGCGTTTGGAGAAAAACCTCAGAAATGATTCACATTTGAGAAGAGCCTCATCTATTTTTCAGATAAGCATCTTTGAATATATATTTGCAATAAGAGTTAAAGATAATCTCTGTTTTTACACATAATAAGAAAAAAGCAACGTCTTTTTGGGTCATTGATGTGAAGTTTAGAGCGCAGTTTCACTTGAATATATGTGTGCAATAAGTCGCTCCATTCTGGTTCTGAGACCCAGTTGCATGATAAAATTCACTAAAAGAGGAGATTATATTATGGAATAAGATTCACATCATCTCTTGTTGAAGAAGTAGAGCTGATTTTTCTATATCGTTTACCTGTTGGGTTATACAGCTCTGGGAAGTGACATTAAATGTTTGTAATTTATATGCAGAACAAATCATCAGAGAAGCAGGATTGTATGAAGACAACAGAGGTGTGAAGATTGGTGGAAGACTCATCAACATCCTTCGCTATGCTGATGATACTACATTACTGGCTGAAAGTGAAGATGATTTGAAACATTTGCTTCTCACAATCAAAGAACATAGTCTCAAAATGGGCCTGCACCTTAATATAAAGAAGACAAAGATCATGACAACTGGCATAATCAACAGGTTCATTGTTGAAGGAGAAGAAATTGAAATTGTGAACAATTTTAACCTACTTGGATCAACTATCAATAAAGAAGCAACAAGCGGTCAAGAAATCAAACGACACATTGTTCTTGGCAGAATGGCTATGAAAGACCTAGATAAGATTCTCAAGAGCAGAGATGTCTCTCTCCATACAAAGATTCGACTTGTTCAAGCCATGGTATTTTCAATCAAAGTATCAAGAACACCTTAATCCCCATAGACAGTACCAATTTAATTTTTGTCGGGCATAAACCGCAGGAGGAAGAGGGAGATTCCACTTGCTCCCACGCAGTACATGCCCCATTTATTTGTTTTTATTCAAAATGTTTTTTTCGTTCCTTATTCACAAAAGTATAAAAACCACACTTATCTGATCGATCAGATGTGTGGTTTTTATACTTTTGTGAATAAGGAACAAAAAACCATTTTGAATAAAAACGAATAAAAGGGGCATGTACTGCGTGGGAGCAAGTGGAATCTCCCTCTTCCTCCTGCGGTTTATGCCCGACAAAAATTAAATTGGTACTGTCTATGGGGATTAAGGTGTTCTTGATACTTTGATTCTATTTTGTTGGAATACCGGTTCTGCTGGGTCTTGTATTTTGTATGGTATTTTCAATAACATCATATGGATGTGAAAGCTGGACAGTGAAAAAGACAGGAAGAAAATTGATGCCTTTGAATTATGGTGCTGGCGGCGAATTCTGTGTATACCATGGACTGCCCGACGAACAAACCAGTCGGTACTAGAGGAGATCAAACCTAAGCTTTCTTTAGAAGCTCAGATGACAAGACTTCGACTTTCATACTTTGGACACATCATGCGAAGAGAGAGATCATTAGAGAAAGACATCATGCTTGGCAAGATAGAAGGTCAACGCAAAAGAGGAAGGCCAGCAATGAGATGGATCGATACAATAACAGCAGCTACAGGTACCAGTCTGTCAACAATGAGCCACCTGACTGAAGACCAAACACAATTTAGGATAGCTATCCAGAGGGTCGCCATGAGTCGACTCCGACTCGACGGCACTTAACAACAACATCACATGTGGCTAATAACTGACCATGGACCTGGATCTATGTGATGCCTGGAGAGAGTTACATCCAGGAGAGAGAGATTTTACCTTTTACACTCCGTCTCACCAATCCCATTCATGTATTGATATGTGGCTGATCTCCCGCTTGCTTTTATTGGTGATCCCAGCGGTAACCATTGGCACCATGGGATCATCAGATCATGCCCTTTTGTCTCTAAAGTCGTGTATGACAAATGGGGAAAAGCCCCTGCGTTCCTGGATGTTCCCGTGTCATTTGTTCAAATACTGGGCCTTCACAGACTTGCTTAAAACTGGATGGAAAAAATATCTTACCTTTAATGACATCAAGGGTACCTCTGTCTTCACTCTTTAGGAGGCAGGGAAGACTGTTTTGAGAGGGCAAATGATATTGCTAGTGGTAGCACTGAAGAAACAGAAATTGGCCAAACAGCAGGATCTGCAAGCAACAATCACACACCTGGAGTTAGCTCACAGACAAGGGGGAGGGATCTCAGTGTGGCACCAACTAATCAGACTTAGGGGAGGACTTGCAGCCTTAGAAACAGAAGATATCGCCTCTCAGATGCTACACACTCACCAAAGCCTTTATTTGCATGGTAATAAGGCAATTAAATTGCTCCTTTGACAATTAAGGCATTGTCGTCAAAAACAGGATTTCTGCGATTTCTTCTTCTTCAAGTTTGGTGACACAGACATCTGACACCATGGCAAAACTCTTTGCACAATTCTGTTAGGATCTTTATACATCTCAGTTGTCGGCTATCGATTGTTGGTTGAAGGAGACAAAATTGCCCCGTCTTACTCTGGAAGCGTGGGAGGTTCTGGAAGGCTCCATCACTTTATCCGAGGTACAGCTCGCGATTCATTTGTTGAAAAATGCCAAGGCTGCTGGCCTGGACTTGTTCCTGGCTGAGCTCTATAAGACCCTCCCTTTTGCCCCAGTGCCTTCCTGGGTTTTCAATAAGGTCCTGCTCCAACGCACACTTCTTGGTTGTTTCTACGATGCCACAATCACTGTGATACCCAAGGAGGATAAAGATCCTTTGCTTTGCAGAAGTTACCATCTGATTTCACTCCTGAATATTGATTGCAAAATCTTTACAAAGATATTGTCCATCCGCTTTGATTCCAAAATCCAAGATATAGTATATCCGAATCAAACTGGTTTCATTCGGCATAATATAGCTTTGAGAATGTCTGCTGCCTAGTTAATGTTTTGTCAGGGCTAAAATGTGTTCATGGAGAGTTTGAGGTATTACCTCTTGACGCTGAAAAGGCCTTCGATAAAATTGAGTGGAAATATCTACCAACTGTCTTAGAGCATTTTGATTTTGGCCTTGTCCTCTGGGGTTGGATAGAAGCATTGTATGCGGCTCCCAAAGCCTCAGTTTTGGTTAATGGATTCCTCTCCCCGCCCTTTGATTTGGGCCAAGGTACCCGACAGGGCTGCCCGCTCTTTCCACTTCTATTCGCACTGGCCATTGAGCCTTTGGTAGCACATCGGGGCTGCACTGATCAAATATTCACCATTGGTCAACTGGCAGACGCCAGAAGCCAGGAGACAGACGCCCAGGACTCAGGGGAGAAGTACCTAGGGACTGGCTGCCTGGACAGTGGGTGAGTGAAAGTAGTGGGGTGCATCTCACTGCCTCCTGCACAACCAATGTAAGGATTACATTTGGATTCTGGACTAGTTTTGGTACTGGTCTTTATGGAAGGGATTTTTTCTTGAATTTCCCAGGACACTGTATTTTGGACACAAAAATAAAAGCTGTTGCTTTGAGAGAACTACTTAAGAACTGGGGATTGTGACAAACCTTGCTGCAGATACCAGAAAGGAGAGGTGGACCCATCACGGGAAGTGACAGAGAAAAAGAGAGAGGGGAACAGGAAGGAGATTCAAGCATCAAGTCCAAGGACTGTAAGCATTAACTTCATTCTTTTGCACTTAAGTGACATTATTGTTAGAACTGTTGTGATCTACGTTTTCCTTCTGCATTTACTTGCAAATACTTATTGTGTGAGGATAGCCTGTTAACAGTGTTTAGTTATATAAAGTATCTTAGAGTCCCTGTGCATATTTCCTTGTAGTGTTGTTTCTTTATCCAGCTTAGGCCTTGAGAGGAATCTCCACTGATCCACCAGGACCCTATACTTGTGCTCTGTTTGTAGTCAGTGAGCTGTTGCAGAAGTTTTTTGAGATAACAAGACTTGCCAAATCAGACTCCCTTTCGGAAAGCTGTTTCCTCTTCAACTTGTACATCCAACCAATCTGTAATATTCTCAAAAAACACAAGACGCTCTATCACATCTATGCAGACAATGATATGGTCTATACCCCAATAAATATGCAGGCACCGGACCTCATCCCTATAACCAACTGCCTGGATGAGATGATCACATGGCTCACCAACAACATGTCAGTAAACTATAATAAGACGAAGGCCATGTTTATAACCAGAGGGGCCAACTTCAATCTAGCATCTTCGATCTGCATCCGGAACAAGCACATTAAAGTGAAGGATGAGGTAAGATACCTTGGAATCACCTTAGACACAAAGTTAAACCTCTGTTCTCACATTAATAAAACCGCTGCAAAAGCATACTATAAATTAAAACTCGTAAGGAGACTCAAACCAATTCTAAGCCTAGACCACTTCAGAACTGTATGTCAGGCAATCACCATGCCTATAATAGACTATGGGAACTCGCTAGATCATGGACTCCCTAATCAAACCACACACCCTCTCCAATTGGTGCAGAACACAGCAGCTAGAATCATCACAAACACAGCAAAAAATGAGCACATCACTCCAGTACTCCAGAACCTCCATTGGCTGCCCATACAAGCTCGCGCAAGATTCAAGGCAACTTTAAATATTTTCAAAATTATTAACAACATGTCAGCTAATGCCCTTCAGAACTTAATAACCAGACACACCAGCATGAGACCACTTAGAGCCAGCATGGACAACAGGATAGCCACTCCACCTGATTTCCAAAAAACAAATCAGACAACATCCAGAAGAGCACCATTCCTTTATGCAGCAGATTTATGGAACACTCTACCTGACAACATGAGAGCCATGAGCGACTTAAAGGATTTTAGACAAATGCTCAAGACCATACTATTTATACAATATTATGGACCATCCCAGAGCCTACTATGAACATGATTGCAAATAACAAGTAACGTCTCTTTTAGTAAATTCTAATTTGTCATGAATGTATACACTTCCCCTATACCTCCCCATTACCTTTCCTCATGTCTATAATTGTATATCTTATTTACGTGTAAACCACTTTGATTGAAGGAAAAGGTGGTATATAAAACTGGTTAAATAAATTATTAAATAAATAAAATGAATGAGGAAACTCCTGCAGAACATAGGAGACTTGGTGCAACCACTATTTTTCAAGCTTGCACATGATGCAAGCACCTTCAGCTTGGACTGCTGACCCTTCTTGCTGCAAGATTTAACAGGCAGGAAGTGTCTGCAGTGAGATCTGGGGCTGTTTGGGTCAGATTGCTGGCAGAGAAGTGCTGCAGAGAAGGCAGAGTGGGGGGTGGAGTATAGGCAGAATGGGTCAAAACTTGTGCTGGGTTAAGAGATGGGCTCAAAATCTCACGCTCAAAAATAGGTCCCCCTTGCCATCTCTGGAATAAATTACTTTGTGAAAATCGTCACTCCGACTAATGGAGGACTGGCTAAAATGGATAAGCCTTGAATTGTGTTGATGGCTATGAATCTGGATAGCAGAATGCAGGCAGATTTAGGAAGCAGTTTGCCAGAAACATGGAAATGAGGGTAAATACAGGTGATAGTTTGCAAATTGGTGTAAGCTCTGTGTTTTAGTTTGGATTATTTGTGGCTATATTGAACTTTTGCTGCATAAGGGTTTTAATTCTGATTCTTATTTATTTTTATTTATTTATTTATTTTATTACAGTTTCTTATATACCGCGCTATTTAGAATCAGCGCGGTTTACATCATAACAAAACGACCATAACGACAAACTGTCAGGTTTTACATTCATTTCAGATAGATGCTGTGTCATTTGCAGCTGCTAAAGGATGTCCGGCTATGTTCATTCAGCATTTAGGCCTAAATACAGATGCTATCTACATTAATTATTTGTAATGGATTTATGTCTATTTGGTTTTGAGTTTCTGGTCCACCTTTCTTCCTCCTGAAATTTGCATGTGGATGTGTGGCCATTCTTTTTTCTTTTGGGCTAGGAAGCAAACAGTGGAGTCTCCTATCGATGTTCACCAGGGCTTGGCTGCTCTGGGAGTGCGAGTGCGCTGGCTTGGCATTCATGGAATATTATGGAACTAGTTGCTGTCTGTTCTGTTCCAAGCCAAGTGTTTCTTTTGTCCACATTTGTTCTGTAAAAGAAGTGGACTTGATTCACCAAATGAAACTGGATTTATTGCTAATACGTTGTTATTATTCCTAGGACAAGAATTCTGTGGTCATAGATTATTCCTTGGAAGGTATGGCAGGAAGCACAAAATGTTAAAACCTTATTTAAGTTGTGGAGTAGGATTAATGTGGAAATTTCCATAATAGTGGGTTTATTAGGGGGATTATTAGTGGTGCATGACCTTTTGACTTCTGGTGTGCACCTTTCTGAAATTGGCTTGGTTATTTTTCTGAGCATGGTACATGATATTTTGGAGACCTGTCTATGGGGTAGGGAAGCCTCAGCTTCTTGAGTGGCAGAGCAGGAACAAGCATGTGCCGTCTCTGCCTTTGGCAGGAGTTAAGAGCAGAATAGCTCCTATAATCAGCTGAATAAGTACTCAAGAAGATTACACGTTTGGGATGGGATGAATGCAACCTGTGAACATCACTACTGTGGATCATTGGGGAAGGATTCTACAGCTTGGAATATTACAGGCTGTCGGCATTTTCAAAGGGTTCTAGGAACCCCACTGCGGTTGGATCACTACCGACTAGCCGAGTGACCAAGTGTGGTTATGGAATGTAGGAGCTGGAAGTGAGATGTCAGCTTTTGCAGTTTTTTGGACAAGTGAGACATAGGACAATTGAAGGGAGCAATTTGGGGTAAATTTTACCAACTGTGATTTGTTGTATGTTTCAATAAAGAAGCTGTGTCCTTGTACTGCCCTAGTGCCCATCCTAGTGTGTACTGCCCTAGTGCCCATCCTAGTGTTTGTTATTTATTCCGGCTGGGGAAGAGGGGAGGTATGGGTGTGAATACCTATGGTTTGTTTAATTTAAAACTGGATTTATATGTTACCTTTTCCAATCAGATGTGATACAAGAGGGTAATTTTTATAAACCATTTTTGGACATAATGAGAGTAATTTTATCAAGTTTCACATAGTAATGCATGTTTTTCTGCAGGTATTTCATGTCTTTTATACAGTAAAATACATTACTTTACTTTATAAAATAGAGGCATAAGTGTTAGAAAATGCACATTAAATATAGGCACGATCATTTACACTAGTCATATTGCTGGTGAAAATGCCAGTGACTAGATTTGTCAAAAATGTATGTGAATTATGACATATTTATAATTTACATATGTACTTGTGCTCTCTGTCTATGCTCTGTCCCTTTGCGTACTTCTGTAATGGTGACTGGCTAAAGTACACACATAAAGCCCCATGTACGCATGTAAATCATTAAAATACCATGATTTACATGCATACATGTTACATAATTTTGTGGCTCCTTATAAAATTACCACCAATATGTCCTTTTACATGTGTAATTGGCTTCTTATAAAATTAGATAATGCCTAAAAATTTGCGCAGATGTAAAGCAATGCATAGTTGTATGGTAGGTTTGCAAAGGGCAGAGTTTAGGTGGAGCATGGTCAGAGTCACAATTTGTGTGTATTTTATGCACTGACAGCTATGCCTCTTTTAAAGTCTGGTCATGTGGTCAGTCACCCAATCATCACTCACAGCAATGGGCTGTACAAAACAGAAGATCTGTTTGAGGCTAAATGTACTTACAAGTAGAATAATGATGGTCCCATTGCAGGGCTGGGTAAACCATTAGGCAAACTAGGTAGTTACCTTGGGCAGCAGTTTCTGAGGGGTGGCAAAGAGCAGTGCATTTAAGAAACATATAAGGATGACAGAGTGGACATAAAAGCACTGAGAGAATACTTTCCCTGATGTATATCAATAATCTACAGGTGACGTCACATCAGAGACTGATTGAGACAAAATCTTGAAGTGGTGAATCATTTCATTAGGAATTTTAAGAACAAGATAAGGATATTTTTTTAATTGCTAAAAAAAATGGAATTGGACCTATGATGAAACTATTGTACTCTGTGGTTTGGGGCCATGTAGTTATCATCTGTAGCAGGTGTTCTCCATGGACAGCAAGAATAAGTCCTCACATATGGGTGTCATCTCCAATGGAGCCTTGCAATGGAAATGCTCCCCAGCTTCTATTGGAAGCTTTTGGGGCGTTTCTATTGTGCCTGCGTGCCTCTCTTTCTGCCTGCCACCATGGCACCATCTTCTCCAGTCTGATAACAAAGCTGTAGCAGAAAACTACTCCTCGGAGAGGTGGGTGGGTTGTGAGGACTTATTCCTGCTATCCACAGAGAACACCTACTACAGGTGAATAACTACTTTTCTCCATGGACAAGCAGGAAGTAAGTCCTCACATATGGGACTCCCAAACTACAGGCTACCGAAAACTGAGGAGACCATCGAGAAGACCAACAGGGGCAATATTGAATTAAAAACTGGAGAATCAACTATGTACAGTAGTGGTAGTTCATAATAAGGAACTCATCTGATTCAGCTTCTTCACATATTTTTTTTTGGTAGCCTGGACGGACAGAAGAGCCTTGGGAGGATGGAATTGGATTTTAATTCCAAAAAGAGAAATTAGACTTACCTGCTAATTGTTCCTTGAGGAACTCCAGTTCAGTCCCTCATCTCTGGGTAGTGCACCTCTACTGGCAGCATGGAGACTGGACATGTCAGACTTGTGACGTCACGGTAC
This sequence comes from Ichthyophis bannanicus, assembly GCA_033557465.1. Lineage (NCBI taxonomy): Eukaryota > Metazoa > Chordata > Amphibia > Gymnophiona > Ichthyophiidae > Ichthyophis > Ichthyophis bannanicus. The sequence goes on from CM066037.1 coordinate 409,442,352, forward strand.
ATATCCTGCTGGCACCTCCCACCAGCTTCCAGTGATCTAATGACAAAGCAGACTCAGAGGAGCAACAAATAAGTAGCTATAGTATTAAATATAACCTCTAACTTGCAAACTGAACTAAACCCCCCTTAACTAGAGGATAACTCTCTCTCTCCCGTTAGAATGGAAAAACAGAACAGAGAGAGAGAGAAGGTAGAATACAGAACATACATTGCCTGAATACAGAAAAATCTGGTTGATTTTCTACTGCTTGGCTGCTGTCAACCATCCTGACAAAAAAAAGGACTCTGCGGAACTGACCAGAACTCGGGCGGGAATCAGGACTGAACTGGAGTTCCTCAAGGAACAACAATTAGCAGGTAAGTCTAATTTCTCTTTCCTTATCGTCCCTCCAGTTCAGTCCCTCACCTCTGGGATGTAACAGAGCAGTAATTTAATGGGAGAGACCTGTCCACCCGGACCGCAAGACCGCAGAACCGAAACAGGCATCTCCCGCCGCCTGAACATTCAGGTGATAATGCTTACTGAACTTATGCAAAGAAGACCATGTGGCCACTCTGCAAATCTCAACCGGAGGAACCAAGCTATGTTCCACCCACGATGCCGCTTGCGTCCTAGTAGAATGAGCCCTAAATCCCAAGGGCACCTGACGACCTTGCAAGATATACGCTGAGGCAATTGCTTCATGGATCCATCTTGAAATTGAAGCTTTGGCTGCCGCTTCACCCTTATGCAGACCTCAAAAGAGTATGAAAAAACGTTCTGACTTGCGGAAGGACTCTGAGCCCTTCAAGTATCGCCGAAGAACTCTCTTTATATCCAACAAACGCAAACTACGATCTGTCGCGCTATCATCTGAGTAACCCAAAACTGGCAAAGAGACAGATTGATTCACATGAAAAGATGAAACCACCTTTAGCAGGAAAGATGGAATGGGATGTAACACCACTTTTTCCCTAGAAAAAGTCAGAAACGGTTCCCAACAGGACAGGGCCTGCAACTCCGAGATTCGACGCGCTGAGCAAATGGCTATCAAAAACACTGTTTTCAAAGTCAAATTCTTTAGCGAAGCCTGGTGCAAAGGCTCGAAGGGTTCCCTAGTCAAAGCTCCTAAAACCAGGTTGAGATCCCACAGGGGAGACACCACCCTGCGCGAAGGACGCAGATGTGAAACTGCTCTCAAGAAACGTACTACATCGGCATGGGCCCCCAAGGCGACCCCTTGAACTTTACCTCGATAACAAGAAATAGCTGCCAGCTGCACTCTTAACGAACTGGCCACCAATCCTTTATCGAAACCGTCCTGCAAGAAACTCAACACCAACGGAACTGACACCGTCGCTGGACAAACTTGACGCTGCTCACACCAGTCCTCAAAAACACGCCATACGCATATATATGCCAAGGACATCGACCTCTTCCTGGCCAACAGCAAAGTGGCAATGACTACAATGGAATAACCTCTCTTCCTTAACCTTGCCCTTTCAAGGACCAAGCCGTAAGCAAGAACCGACACACCTGAGGCATCCACAGAGGACCTTGAAGCAGAACATCTTCCCGAGCTGGCAGCCGCCATGGGCTACCGTCGAGAAGACGCAACAGATCGGCATACCACGGCCGACTAAGCCAATCCGGAGCCACTAAGATCACTCTCCCCTGATGAGCCTATGTGAGCCCAAGGAGGGAAAATGTAGAGGAGACCACGCGTGGGCCACTGCTGAAGTAAGGCATCCAGACATTCCGACATCCTTTCTCGCCTCCTGCTGAAAAAACGATTCGCCTTTGCCGACCGAAAGGTCACCATGAGATCCATTATCGGAGATCCCCACTTGGTGACTATTTGAGCAAAGACCTCCGGGTGGAGCTCCCATTCTCCTGGATCTACCCTTACTCGGCTGAGATAGTCCACTGTCACATTGTCCGATCCTGAAATGTACACTGCCGATAGCACCTAGAGACGCGGCTCCACCCAAGCAAACAGATTTTCCGCCTCTTCCTCCATTGCTGTGCTTCCTGTGCCACCTTGACGATTGAGGTACGCCACTGTTGCCGCATTGTCTGATAGTACTCGAACTGCTTGACCCTTCACGGTGAGCTTGAAGGCCCGAAGCGCCAGCACTATTGCCCGCAGCTCCAGATGGTTGATCGACCACTCGGACTCCTGAATGGTCCAGAAGCCCTGCGTGAAGAGCTCTGCGCAATGAGCTCCCCAACTGGCTAGACTGGCATCTGTCAGCACCGGAAGCCAATGCGGCTGCACAAGAGGCATGCCCGCCTCCAGATTCCACGGATGAAGCCACCACTGCAGAGGTGCCCTTACCTGCAATGGACAGGGAAGACGCTTGGACAGAGAATCGTTCTGGTGAGACCAGCGGCGGAGCAGCGACCTCTGTAATGGACACATGTGAGCCCTGGCCCATGGTACAACTTCCAGAGTCACCGCCATTGTTCTAACACCCGGAGATAATGCCAGGCCAATGGAACTGGAGTCTTCAAAAAACTGTGCACCAATTGGCGAAAGGCTCGGGCCTGCAGCTCCGGAAGAAAGACTGCTCCTATTCGAGTGTCGAAACGCATCCCTAAATACTCCAGAACTTGTATTGGAACTAACCGGCTCTTGACCACCCAACCGAGATTTTGTAGGAGCTGTACCACTCTGCCTGTCACTCGCAGACTTTCAGCCTTGGATTTCGCCCAAATCAGCCAGTCATCGAGATACTGTAGGGATGAACCAATATTCCCTCTTTTCGAAGAGCCGCTGCCACCACCACCATCACCTTGGTAAAGGTGCGTGGAGCTGTCGCTAGGCCGAAGGGCAGTGCCTGGAACTGAAAATGCCCCCACAGCAAAGCAAACCTCAGAAACATTTGATGATCTGGCCTGATCAGAATGTGCAAATATGCTTCGGTGAGATTGAGAGACGTTAAGAACTCTCCTTGACAAACCGCTGCTATAATGGAACGGAAGGTTTCCATCCGGAAATGAGGTACGCGCAGGCAGCAATTTACATCTTTGAGATCCAGAATTGGACGGAAGGCACCGTCCTTCTTTGGTACTATGAAATAAAGAGAGTATCGACTGACACCGTAGAGTTCTTGCAATACTGGGACCACTGCTCCTAGCTGCAGAAGACGAACCAGAGACTCCCGTACCATAAGCACCCTTTCTTGACCCCTGCAAGGTGACAGGACAAAAGAATCGACCACTGGGTGGGCCAACTCGAGAGAATACCCCTCGCGAATAACCTCCAACACCCACTGGTCTGATGTTATCTGGACCCAGGCAGGAAAAACTCCCAAAGCCGACCCCCTATTAGTTGAATTCCTGCCTGGGCCCCCCCTCGCTTCATTGAGTCTTCCTAAACCCCGAGGAAGCAGGAGTCGCAAAACCTCTGCCTGCTCCTTTGAAGCCTCTATAACTTTGACCTTGAGAGGAAAATCTTCCTCTTTGAAAGCCTCTAAAATGCCGACAATCCTGAGGCTGGCCCCGTAAAGGTGACTGAGTCCGCCCTGGCCTTCGGCTTGTCCTCTGGCAAGTGACCTCCTTTCGACTCTCCCAAATTCTTGACCAGCTTATCCAGATCATCTCCAAACAACAGCTTCCCTTTAAAAGGGAGTTTGCTAAGACAAGACTTGGAGGAACTGTCTGCCGCCCAATTCCTGAGCCAAAGATAACGGCGAGTGGCTACCAAAGAAGCCATGGAATTCGCTAAACCTCTAATCAGATCATACTGTACATCGGCTAAATAAGCTGAATCCGACACCAGCCTAGTTACATCACCTAACTGCTCCTGCGTCTGCTGCGCCAGCTGTTGCAAGCACTGCGACCAGCGAAGGCATGCTCTCGCTACCCAAGATGCACAAATAGATGCTTGTAGATACAGAGCATTAACCTCAAAAGATTGCTTCAATGGGACGTCCACTTTCCGATCCTGTGTGTCCTTCAAAGCTGCACTGCCTTCCACCAGCATGGTAGTCTTTTTCATGACCGCCGAAATTGCTGCATCTATATGCGAAGAACGAAACATCTCCCGTTCCTGATCAGCCAAGGGATAAAGACGATTCATAGATCTCATACCATGCAAACCTGCCTCCGGCAAATCCCATTCATCCTGAATCATCTGCTTGACGACCCGATGAATGGGAAAAATCGCTTGGGACTTTCACACCGCCTATATGAGAGGATCCTCAGGGGTCTCAAACTCAAATTGCTTTGAGGGCCAAATGAGGACTTGTAAAATAACCCGGGGGCCGCATGAGACGTGGGACCTCATTTGCATAAGGGACCTCATTTGCATAAATATTTGCATAATGTTACCATACCCTAACTTTTAGTAAACATGCCTCTTAATGAGTGCATGAATAAAGAAAGACTAAAAGATTTCTACATTACTATAATCCAGTGCCAACCGCCAGGCACATTAGGAACTACTACAAACAAACACTGCCCATTTAGAACCTATAGCAAACCCGCCATATCCTAACAGCACTACCAGGACTCACAAAGCACCATACCCTACCTATCAAAAGGCAACACTGCAAATATTAAATCAATACATTTCAGAGAATAACAATACATGACCTACTGGGGACAGAGAACAAGTAGCAATGTCAAATAGGAATTACATAAACAGAATACCTCAGCTCAGTTACACATGCAGAATACACCATCACCAAACAAGGAAACAAAATTTAGAAACAAGACTATTAAACTGGGACCCCCAAAAGCCAAACTTGGAATGTACAACAACACTGTAGAAATAAAACTATAAATTAATTTCCTCTTGTACTAAACAAAGCGCAGACGTTATTGATGCACATTTCCCAGAACTGACATATTCCAGTTAATAAATTCAAAATAAAGATATTTTTCTACCTTTTGTGCATTTTTTTTCAGTTGCAATTGTTCCAGCCACTTTCTTCTGGTTTCTTCATGCCTTCTGCTAACTCTCCATCGTCTGCTGTCCATTTGTCCTTTCTTCTCTCTTCTAGCTTTTTCCATTCTCCCTCTACATCTGCTTTAACATATTAATCTTTCTCCTTTTGCTCTTTCCTCATTCCTATTTCATCCACTCAAATTTTACCCCTCCATCCTCAATCCCCACTTACTCTCCCAATACCTGGCCAATTGTAGATTTGTCTTCCCTCCCACACAAAATATTTTTCCCTTCTCCATTTCACTCTCCCAGCTCCATCCCATTCTAATCCTCCCCCAACATCAGCTCCCTTCTAGTTCCAGTCCCACACAGCACCCGCTCCCTTCTAGTCACTGCATCAGCCCATTTTCAGTCCTAGCCCCCCATCAGCCCATTTCCAGTGCTAGCTCCCTCCCCTCACAGCCCATTTCCATTCCAAGCCCCCCTCCCCATCAGCCATTTGCAGTTCAAGCCCCCCTTCCACTCAACCCATTTCCAGTCCTAACAGACCCCCCAGCCCATTATCAGTCCTAGCCCCCCCCCATAGCCCATTACCAGTCCTAACCCCCCATAGCCCACTTCCAGTCTTACCCCTCATAGGCCATTACCAGTCCTAACCCCCCCATCACCCCATTTTCAGTGTTACCCCCATCACCCCATTTTCAGTTACCCCCCTCATAGGCCATTACCAGTCCTAGCCCCCCCCTTAGCCCATTACCAGTCCTAACCCCCCTCCCACCATCAGCCAAGGTAGATTTTTAAAAAATGTATATTTGCTGCTGCTGCCGCAGTATTAAGCGTCCCGCGGGCCCCTCTGCCTGGCAGAGTCCTCTCTTCCCTGCAGCATCAGCTCCAAAAGCGGCGGCTTTCAGAGCCGCGAAGAGAGAGTTTCTCTCGCGCGGTTCTGAAGACTCTCTCGCTGCTCTTCAGAACCGCGCGAGAGAAACTCTCTCTCTTCGCGGCTCTGAAAGCCGCCGCTTTTGGAGCTGATGCTGCAGGGAGGAGAGGACTCTGCCAGGCAGAGGGGCCCGCGGGACGCTTAATACTGCGGCGGCGGCAAGTTTGGAATTTTTTTTTTTTACACGCCGGTAAGTGCTTCGCGGGCCGCACAAGATGCTCTGGCGGGCCGCATGCGGCCCGCGGGCCGCGTGTTTGAGACCCCTGCTCTAATCCCTCATCCTCCGCTGGTGCCCCCAAAGAAGGATTGAGCGCCTGAAGTGACTAAGTAGTGAGCGCTGTTAGCTCTTCTCTCCAAAAGACCCGGATAATCCTTGCTTGTTCTTTAGGCTCCTGAATTTCACCTTCCTCTAACTTCTCTATTCCTGCTTCTGGCTCCATATCGAAGTCCTCACCTTCTGGCCAATCCGGACTTAAAGGTTGATCTTCCACTGACCGAGGCCTTGTAACTGGCCTACCGTCAGCACTTCCAGCCCTGTTCGTGGCCGCTTGGGCTCCAGCTGCCCCAAGAAGCGTTGCATCCGCGACTGCCCCCTGTTGGCACAAACAATAGGCCCGATGAAGCGGTAGCACAAAATTCGGGGTAAAATCTCATAGAGCTGTTCCTGCCCCCAGCAGCACAGCGGACACACCAGGCAACACCAGACTCGTAGTAACAGGAATAGCTGGGGTATCAAGCAGGGCCTCCCCCTCAGTAGCACCTGTAGAACCCTGCATTCCCAACATAGCATCCCCCAAAGCCTTCTCCTGGAGCTCTTGCTCCATATTAAGAGCTTCAGCAGCGCAGCCATGACACACACCAGCATCTGAGACTGCGCCCCGATGGAAGCCACAAACTAGGCACTGAGGGTGTGTAGGCATTAGTGCTACGGGACCCACAAAATAGTATAACAAATTTTGGGCAAGCACAGCTCAACAAAAGGAATCAGGAAACAAAAATGCAAAGTAGCTAAAGAAAAACACTTTTTTTGTGTGCTGTCCCTTTAAGAACACTGAAAGCACCAAATACAATAAAGAAGCCAAAGAACTGAAAAAAATTAAAAGAACTGAAAGAATTAACCGAATTAAAACCTTACTGTGAGAAAAATCAGCTCTGCCAGCAAAAAACGCGGGAAAAAAACGGCCCGCGAATCTCCTCAGCACTGCTTGCCATTAAAACGTGGTCCCCACATGGCAGCAGGCCCCGATTCTTCCCCCGATCATAAAAACAGCAATCGGAGCACTCACCTTTGTCTCCGGGCCCCTTCAGTGCAACTTATCACCTCGCTGACCAAGGGAAATCCTGCCTTCAGTCCAGCTCTGATCTGGCTGAACACAGCAGCTGCAGCAGCTCAATCTGTCTGACTATAATATCAGCACATCTCAAAGTGCTGAAATTGAGCCGGCCTGAGGAGGGCACAAGTGCTGGACAGCTCCCCTTCGTGCAGACCAGAAGGGAAGAGCTGACAGAAGAGTCAGAGATGACCGGGAGAGTGAGAGGTAACCTTTCCCAAACCCTCTGTATCTCCCCTTTCACCTTTCTTGTCTTTTTTTAAAGAACTTTAAGCAGATCAAAACAAAGGAATCAAGATATATGACAAAATGAATGCAAAAAATCCTATCTAACTAGCCTTTATAAAGCTCCTTATCCGCTCCTCTAGTGAGCCCAGCACCTAGACTCACTACCTCCAGCTGCATGGAGACTGGACACACTGGAAGCTGGTGGGAGGTGCCAGCAGGATATGTACAGTGACGTTACAAGTCTGACATGCCCAGTCTCCATGCTGCGAGAAGAGGTGCACTGCCCAGAGGTGAGGGACTGAACTGGAGGGACGATAAGGAACAGATGCTGGAGTACAGATTGGCTAAAGTTGCTGTTGCATCGGAAATCCCCATCCAGACAGTAATGAGATGTGAATGTGTGGACAGAAGACCATATTGCAGCCCTGCAGATCTCTCCCATGGAGACTGAGCACAAGTTGGCCACTAATGCAGCCATGGCTCTGACACTGTGAGCTGTGACATGACCATCATGGTGTGAGGCATTGGGAAGAATGTTGGAAGGATGATTGACTGATTAAGATAGAAAGCTGATACCACCTTTGGAAGGAATCAAGGATGAGTGTGCAGGACCACTCTATTATGATGGAATCTGGTGTACAGCAGATGAACCACTAGAGCCTAGAGCTCACTTATCCTGCATGCTGATGTAACCACCAGAAACAAGACCTTCCAGGTCAAGAACTTCATAGGACAGGACTTGAGTGGCTCAAAGGGAATTAACATGAATTGCATCAGAACTACATTAAGGTCCCAAGCTACTGCCGGGAGCTTGAAGGGAGACTTTGAGAGAAGAAAACTCCATATGAAGCAAACCACTAAAGATTGAACTGAGATGGACCTTCCTTCTACTCTGTGATGGCATGCCCCAATCGCACTGAGGTGGACTCTGACTGAGTTGGACTTACCTGACTCTGAGAGGTACTCTAGTAGTCTGTCAGTGGGGCAACTGAAAGGATCCAGTGCTTGTTTCGTGCACCAGAAAGCAAATCTCTTCCATTTGAATGCATGAAACCTTCTTGTTGAAACCCTCTTAGAGGCCAACAGAACATCTGTCACTTTGCCAGGCAGGTTAAGCTCCGACAGGACTAGCTTCTCAACATCCACACAATGAGGGCCAAGGACTGGACGTTGGGATGTAGCATCCTTTTATCTTTTGTGATATGAGGTCTGGAGCAGAACCTAGCTGTAGAGATTCCCACTGGGAGAGTTGAAGCAGAAGGGGAAACCATAGCTAGCTGTCTGGGCCAATACGGCATGATGAGTATCATTGTGCCCCTATCTGTCTGGAGTTTCAGCAGGATCTTTGGTATGAGAGTTATGGGAGGATATGCGTACAGTAGGCTCTTCCCCCAATGCAGGAGGAAAGCGTCTGGTGTCAGTCTGCTGCGCGAGGTGACTCTGGAGCAGAACTGATCCACTTGAGCATTTTGTGGGGTGGCAAACAGGTCTATCGAGGGGGTACTCCACTTCTGAAAGATATGGGCCACCACACCCCTGTCCAGTACCCAGTCGTGTGGCTGGAGGATGTGAGTCAGCTGGTCTGCCAGGTTATTCTGTTCTCCTGGCAGATATGTGGCCCTTAACTCCATCCCATAAGTAATGGCAAACCTCCATAACTGGACTGTTTCCCAACACAGGAGATACAAATCTGTGCCTCCCTGCTTGTTTATGTAGTACATCGCACCTTATTATCAGTCTGAATCAGGACAATGTGGTTGGCCAGCTGTTCCCGTAAAGCCCTGAGGGTGTTCACTATGGCTCTCAATTCCAAGAAATTGATTTGTTTAGACCAGATGCCTTGAGTGTGGAAGCCATCCACATGCACTCCCCAACCCATTTTCGATGCGTCTGTTGTCAATATTTTCTGAAGTGAAGGCTTCTGGAAGGGGAGACCCCTGAGCAGGTTCTGATGATCTGTCCACCAGTGCAAGGACTGGACGAGAGGGCCAGTGACAGACACCCAGTCCCGAAGGCGGCCTGTGGTCCAGTTCCACTCAGTGTTCATTGAGTCTGTCTGATTGAAAGCCGAGCCGTGGTTGTGACGTGTACCATAGAGTCCATATGGCCAAGTAAGTCAGCATCCTGCAAGCCATTACCTGACAACTCAGCTGAGTATCTCACACCAAGGCTGTCAATTTTTGGAGTCGGTCTAGTGGAAAAAAGGCCTTCACTTGGGTTGTGTTGAGAAGAGCTCCTATGAACTTCAGCTGTTGGGCTGGCTGAAGGTGGGACTTTGGGTAATTGATTACAAACCCTAACAGCTCTAGAACCTGAATGTTTGTTTGTTTGTTTGTTTATTTCACATTTACTATACCGCCTCCCATTACACCGAGGCGGTTTACAAATAAAAAAAAAATAGTGGTTAAAAAGAAAGGAAATTACAATAATTAAAAGCAGAAAGGAGAGTAAAGGCAGAAGCAATACAAATAGAGAACAGAGAGAAGTCTTCAGGGGGGAAAAGCTAGTGAGAAAAGATGGGTTTTAAGAAGAGAGCGGAATTTGGGGTAGGATTCTTCTGTGCGGAGGTTAGTAGGGAGGGAATTCCAAAGAGAGGGTCCTAGGTAGTAAAATGCAGATTTTCTGGTGGATTGCAAATGGGCTTTGAAGGGTGCAGGGAGGTGCAGACGGTTAATGTGAATGGACCGGAGGCTGTGAGAGGGGTTATGATAAGTCAGTAAATCAGAAAGGTAGGCAGGAGTTGAATGATAAATGGCTTTGTGAGCTAAAGTGAGAACCTTAAATGTTATTCGATAGTCAAGTGGCAACCAGTGGAGGTGATAAAGCAGAGGGGTGATATGGTCACGTGGGGAAGCGTGGAGGATCATGCGGGCAGCTGTATTCTGGATCAGTTGAAGACGGTGTTTTTGAGCTTTAGGGAGACCAGCAAAAATAGTGTTACAGAAGTCTAATCTAGTGATAACCAACGAGAGCAGAAGAGTAGTGAGGGCCTGAGTAGACAGAAAGGGACGTACGGCACGAATTTGTCGAAGACATAGAAAAGAACAGCGGGAAACATGAGAGATATGGTCTTGAAAATGGTTACCTATATTGATTGCTGGACTCTGGAGTGGTGCTTTTTATGAGCCAGTCATCCAGATAAAGAAAGGCAAAGACCCCTAGTGTTCTGAGATAGGCTGCTACCATCGTGATGCATTTTGTGATGGTTCAGGGCACCGAGGCCAGCCCGAAAGGTAATAACCGGTACTGAAAGTGCTATTTTCCTAGGATGAATCTGAGATACCTCCTGTGAGCGGGATGGATCGGTATGTAGGTATATCTGTGCTTTAGATCCAGGGAGCATAGCAATCGTCTTTCTGAAGATAAGGGAACAGGATACCTAGAGATACCATTTTACTCAATGGCGATGACGGGCCTGGAAGAACAGTAGAAAAATGAAATATTTTACTGAAAACACCAGAATCGATGAAGGAACCATAATGGAACCACAATGGCAGGTACTAACAATAGGATACTGTTAGGAAGGTCCACGAAGGGGAAGGATATCGTCTACCAGCGGAGGATAGAAAACGATGTCCGTGGGGCTCCATGGAAAAATAAAAAAGACTGGAGGAGATGGTGCCACAGCAGCAGGCAGGAAGAGAGTCACACAGGCATGGCAGAACTTCCCAAAAGCTTCCAATAGAAGCTGGGGAGTGTTCCCATGGGGGCTCCGTTGGAGATATCACCCATGCAAAAGGACTTACTTCCTGCTTGTCCATGGAGAAAAATAAAAATATTGAAGTATAAAGTAAAATATCAATAATGAATTATAAAGAGGTTGATATTCCAATGGGTTTATATGGTTTACAGCATCTGCAAACTACATAAACCCCTGCAAAACTGATATTCAGCGGTACTATTCAGATATCCCCACAAACTGCAGGAAAGGCACCCAGTTAATTCCTGATAGCTATCCGGATAGCAGCAATATTCAGCTGTTAATTGGATATGAAGCTTTGACTTGTCCAGGCCATGGTATTTTCAATAGTTTTTATTTAGCTGTACTTACATACCACTTTTCACTGGGTCAAAGCGGTTTACAGATATATGCTAACAGGCACTTTGTATTCCCTCATCTCTGAAGGGCTCACAATCTAAGTGTACCTGAGGCAATGAAGGGTTAAGTGGCTTGCCCAAGCCCACAAGGAGTGGCCATGGGACTAGAGACCCCAGTCCCTCTGGCCTGAGGTTACTTGTCCCTACATGGGAATTAAACCCCTGACCCTCCAGCCTGAGGTAACCTGTCCCAACCACTGAGCCACTCCTCCCATATGTCATATGGATGTGAAAGTTGGACAGTGAAAAAGATAGACAGGAAGAAAATTGATGCCTTTGAATTATGGTGCTGGCGATGAATACTGTGTATATCATGGACTGCCCAAAGAACAAATCAGTCAGTACTAGAGGAGATTTATTTTTATTTATTTATTTATTTAACAGTATTTCTAAACCGCCTTATCTTATTAATCAAGGTGGTATCACAGCAAACAATCGGGTAAAGTGAGTGTGTTAAACATGCAGTGAGGGTGAAATTTAGTTGAGTGTGTGTTGTATTGTGTGCTAGATTGGTTTGAGCTATGTACAATGTGTGTTGTATTGTGTGCTAGAATGGTTTGAGCTATGTACAATGTGGGCTATATACAGTGGTGCTAAAAATATTTTCTATACATACAGTGTTTAGGCGGAATCATGAGCTGTTATACATTCTCTGAGGTTATGTGATGTGTCCATAGTGTTCTATGAACAGCATGGTTTTCAGCTGTTTTCTAAAGTCTTTGAGGTCTGTAGTTGCCCTTAAATCGTCCGGTAGTTTGTTCCATATTGCTGGAGCAGCCATTGAGAGTGCTCTGTCTGTTGTGTCCTTGCGTGTGTGTTTGAATTCACTTGGGGTGCTGACTCGGTTGTTTGTTTGTTTTCTTCTAGGACGTGTGCTGGTGTCTGGTTGTATGAGGGCGTGCAGGCTGTTGGCTGATGTGTGCTGATTTATCTTAAATAGGTTTTTGATAGTTTTGTATCTGATGGCATAACCTAAGCTTTCCTTAGAAGCTCAGATGACAAGACTTTGACTTTCATACTTTGGACACATCATGCAAAGAGAGACATAATGCTTGGCAAGGTAGAAGGTCACCGTAAAAGATGAAGGCCGGAAATAAGATGGATCGATACAATAACAGCAGCTATGGATACCACTCTATCAACAATGAGCCGCTTGGCTGAAGACCGAACAAAGTTTAGGTCAACTATCCAGAGGGTTGCCAGGAGTTGACACCGACTCGATGGCACTTAACAACTCGATAGCAAAACCTCTGGCTGGCAAAACCAGATATTCAGCGCCAGGTGCCAATTAGGCTCTGTCACTCAGTAGTTAAAATGGTGGCAGCCAGGTGCTTTAAAGGCACTGACCACCACCTCTGTGTATCAACCTCATAGTTTCTAAAAGGAACTAATTGAAATTTGGGGTAGGGGAACTGATAATAAAGGGCATTTTATAAAGGCAACATAAGCACCTATATAAGTCTGCAACCAGCAGGCGACCAGCCTTTCCACCCCTCTTCAGCAAGCACTCCAATCAGACATCGGGGGAGGAAGCAGGAGCCGGATGCCCCTCCTGCTCCCCCCACCAAGGCCCAATCGGGGCTCAGCTGCAACAGTTTAAAAGTCTGCAACCAGCAGGCGTGCCCACGCCTGAGGGCCTCGCCAGAGGGCCCTTTGGTGTGGTTCTTAGGCGCAGCAATTAAGCGCCGCAGAAGAAACGGAAAGAGGTATAACTCACAAGCAATAACCTCAGATTGACTACACCACTAAAGAACAGCTTGCCGCCACACCTTTCGATCCAGTTTGATCAGAAGCTGTTCACCTCCAACAGCCCCTGCTTTCAAAGTCTAAGCGGGACACCCCGATCACGGAAACAGCACAAGACAAGCGCACGAGTACACCATAACAGAAGACAGAAACCTCAGGACAAACCTATCAAGGTCCTCCCCTGCACGCGATCCCAAGCTCCGCCCAACAGCAACATCTGCAGGGTGGGGAAACACCGTTTAAAGGTGTAACGTGTTGCAGGCATGATGCGCCGGAGGGCCTGCGCCTGAGGGCCCTTTGGTGTGGCCCTTAGGCACGGACAGTGGGCGCCACCAAAAAGTACCGGCCACAGCAATATAAGGCATAACACCAAAGGACCACCTGGAAGAGTCCTACCCACCAACCGGAGGAACCAGAAGCTGCAACAAACCACAGACCAGGAAGAAACCAGGACACAGAACGCGGAGAACTGTGAGTAAAAACAGCTCCCAGCACCCAGCTGAACAAAGCAACGACACCTACTTCAACCCTTCAAATAGTAAAAGAATCAAATTCATTACTTGCTACACAACCTACCCTAGTCACACACAAATAGAATGGATAGCAAGATACCACTCAAACTATTCCTTCTCTTGCTCCTCAAAAGTATTCACACACATGAAGGAGAAACCAAACTACCATCTCACCCGCACCAAATACCAATTATACAAACAGGGAGATATGCTACCTACAGGACTCAGGCATATACTAAGCACCACAATAGACCTCAAAGAATAATACAAATAAGCTCTACCAGAAATGAAGAAATATCCAATATCATATTACCACAAGGCGCCACTCTCTCCTGCGCACTAGTCAATGCCCGTTCCATACGGGATAAGTTCCACACCATCATGGACTACATATACAACCAGGACATAGACATCATGTGCATAACCAAAACATGGCTCTCCGATACGGACAATGTACTCAGAAACCAGATGGCCTCTCAACAATATACAATACACAACTCCACAAGACCAACACACAGAGGTGGTGGCGTACTAGTCATTGCAAAAGCACACCTGGAATTTCAGACCACATCCAACGTGCGAACCACAGGAAGTAACATAACAGTCACAAATAAACATCTGCCACTCTGCCTCCTATACAGAGCCCCAAGCTCAAATGAAGAAGAACTCTCCACCATCCTGGAACAAATCTGCTCCATGGTAACCCAAAACAAGCCACTCATAGTCCTAGGGGATCCCAACATCCCATCGCTTTCCACCCAGAACCAAGAGACCTTCATGGAAACCATGGAAGATCTGCAATACATCCAAATAATAAAGACCGCAACCCACAAGATGGGTGACACCCTCAACCTGATATTTACACCAAACCAAGAATACTCCAGCAACATGATAACACACATAACTATCACCCCAACCCCCTGGTCAGACCACCATATGATCAACTTCTCCATAAACCATACCATGAAAAGTCGAACCCCTGAAGCAAATCTCATGGAGAAAAGAAGATTTCGAACCTTCCACAAAGACAAATTCTTGGATGAAATTCTGCCAGAACTGGATCAAAGCATAATGGACCTTGATACCACCATTGACAAATGGAACGAAACTCTACATGCAGCAATCGCATCACAGAAACCAAACCATGACAACAGAAGAAAACGTCCCTGGTACTCAAGTGAAATCAACAGACACAAAAAACACCTAAGGAAAATGGAAAGGCAATGGAGAAGAACAAAAAAACACAACATCTTGACAGAATACAAGGAACTTCAAGCTGCATATCACAACATGTTAAACAGTCACAAGGAGTACCACACAAACCTGATAATGAAATCAATCAACAAACCAAGGGAGCTCTTCTCTATAGTAAACAATCTCACAAAAGAACCAACCAAAACAGATGACCTAGATGCCATTGCCCCCCAAGACCTAGCTGACTATATACAACTCAAATACACACGGACACCACTCAAGAAACCAACCAAATCTAACATACAACATACTATGGAAGAAACATGAACCACATTCCACATCCCGTCAAGACAACAAATCAACTCCATCATAACCACCATAAACACAACAACCTCACCTACTGACCCTTGTCTAGTTACATGGATCAAGCAGACAAAAGAATATCTAACTCCACACCTACAAAAGATGGTGGAATCTTCACTAGATCAATGATACCTCCCCCAGCAACTCAAGAAAGCATCTATCAGACCGATCCTGAAGAACAACAACCTTGACAAGAATGAACCAAACTCCTACCGACCAATATCCAGCCTCACCTTCATAACTAAGATAATTGAAAAATGTGTACAGTACCACTAGACCCCCACCAATACGGCTTCAAACAAAACCACGGAGTAGAAACACTCATTACATCTCTCCTGGACACCCTTGTAATGGGAATGGACAATATACACCAAGGCTTTGTACTGTGTTTCATAGACTTCGCTGCTGCATTTGACTCAGTAAATCACAACACTCTGCTACAAAGACTCCGGGACATAGGAATATGTGGCACAGTCCTAGATTGGTTCTTCTGCTACCTCTCCCACCATACACAAGAAGTAAGAAACAAAACCCAACAGTCCGAACCCTTCACCCAGGACCAAGGAGTCCCACAAGGATCGGCTCTCTCAGCACTACTATTCAATATCTACATACAGCCGATTTGCAGCATTATAAAACAATTCAACATCGATTACAGGATCTACGCAGATGACATCATGATATTCACCCCCATAAATATCAAACACACAGACTACTCACAGATCACAGCATGCTTGGAATCAATGTCAGAATGGCTCAACAGTCAAAGCCTTAACATAAACTATAAAAAATCTGAAATGATACACATTACCAGAAGTACGATATTCTCACTGCCAGACTGAATAAAAATCTTCGACCAAACTATGAGCAATAAAAGAGAAGTCAGGTACCTCGGGGTCACCTTTGACCAACAACTCAGCTTCCAGCCACACATCAAGAAGACAACCAGATCAGCATACCACAAACTCAGAATGCTACGCAACCTCAAACCACTACTCTCCGACAACAACTTCCGAACTGTCTGCCAAGCCATAATAATGTCTATATTAGATTTCTGCAATGCAATTTACCATGGACTCCCGAAGAAAACGACCCTCCCCTTGCACCTGGTACAAAACACTGCGGCCAGAATTATCACCGGAACAGCAAAATACAAACACATACTACCCACGCTCCATCAGCTGCACTGGCTCCCTATGACTGTACGCACCAAGTACAAAAACATAATAATAATCTTTAAAACACTAAACAACCTCGGACCTACAACACTGCAACCACTGATCAAGAAAACACCGCCTACCAGAACAAGGAGATGAACAGATAACAACATCCTAGAGACCCTGCTAAACTTCAGGTAAGCAAACCGATCCACCTGCAACAGAGCCTTCTCCCTATTTGCACCCAAGCTGTGGAATGATCTCCCCACATCAACACGTGAGATCAAAGATCTAACAGACTTTAGAAAGGCGATAAAAACCTATCTGTTCCTTTTATACTTTGGAACGACCCCAGAAGATGATGATTAACAGTAACAGCAACTGGACCATGAAACACAGCTAGAGTTATTGTATATAGTTAGCAATTGACAATTGTTTGTTTTACCCCAATGTAACCTCCAAGTTGAATAACCCTGTTCAATGTAAAGCTTGTTGCTATAACTGTTCATTGTAAACCACTTTGAATGTATATGATAAGACAGTATAAGACCTGTTAAATAAATAAATAAAATATAAAATAGGCACCTGAAAGAACCAGTCTCACTATTGTATGCATGCCGATGCACACATTTACAACCGTTCCAAAATTACTACAATTGTTGGCATGTATGCAAACGTACTCTATGCGTGTACGCAGGTATTTCATAAAATATGCACCTATATTGCAACTGCCTCTGCTCCACTTAAAGTATGCCCCCCACACTCAGTGCATGTAGGCTGTCTTATCACTATGTATACTTGTATGCACATATATTGCTGTTCAGTATTAGAAAAGGCCTTTTCCATATATAAAACAGGTATATAGCTCATGCCTTTCCAGTAGTAATGGCTATTTCCCTGTCCCCAGAGAGCTTACAATCTAGGTTTGTGCCTGAGGCAATAGAGGGTTAAGTGACTTGCACAAGGCCACTAAGGGTGTCAGTGGGCCAACCCTGATCTTTCTGGTTCCCAGGCTGCTGGCCTAATCACTAGGCTATTTCTCCACATATACTAAAATTGAGCTTTAACACATCCCAAATTGAGCCTCCAAGAATTTATTTAACAGGTTTATCATTTTTAGTCAAAGCAGTTTACATTGTAACTTAATCTTGGTAATGTACATTAAACATGGACACTGATAACTTGGATTCTTCTGAGGCAATGGAAGGTTAAGTGACTTGCCCAAGGCCACAAGGAGTGCTAGTGGGAATTAAACCTTCTTGGTTTCCTAGCCAGTGCTATAACCATTAGGCTATTCCTCCACTCCAAGAATGCCAATACACCAGTGGCATAAATTCTGCTCAAGTAGCCGCTGCAGTGCAGACGGACCCAAAGAAAGAGGGTGCCCACTAGAAGCTTTTCCCAGATCATCCGAGGCAGACTACCCTCACTTTTGGGGCCCTTTCCAAACCTGTTGCTTGGGGGCCCATAATTTAAATTTGTCACTATTCTGCACGGATCACATATTTAGGCAGACTTTCTGTGCACCTATTTTTTACATGTGTATGCTGAAGGGATAATTGGCTCAAGTCTGTTTTATATGTTTGCTTTATATGACTGCACCCTTGCCTGCTGGAAATGTACACAAACAACATATGGCTGGCACAGAAGAAACAGCATGCGGCCTACTATGAAAAAGTCTGGGTAACCATATTTTGGACAGGAATGTGCAGAGTTTTGGGCCCAGAGAAAAATGCAGGCCAAGCTAGAAATAATTTGCACAAAATACTCTGAGCCTTGAAGATTACAAGCAGTGCCAGAAGATGGAAAACATGTACAGAACACAGGAAGGAGGCAGTGGGCTGTGGTCGACAGCATAGATAAGCTGACCTTGGAACACAAGCTGCGAGACCTGATAAACATGGGAGGATCCCAGGGAAGAGAACTTTGCAGAAAGCTGCAAATGATATAAGAATTTATGCAGAACTTTCTGGAAATTTGGGACAGAGAGGTATATAAGAAAGCAACTATAGAGCTTCGGGGGCAGCCTTCTCTCCCCCACCGTTGTGGAGGTAGAGAACGTTGCCTGCACTCAGATCCCTGAGACAGACACTTGTGTATCTGCGCTTACAGCTTTTTGCTTGTGCCAAATAAAAGAGTTTTACTGACAAGTGACTGTGATCTAAGTTTCTTTTTTTCTCCTGGTGTACGGCTCCCATGTGCTCAGTTAACATTGGTGACAATTGGGCATACTTTGTAGGTAAGACCCGCCTACAATTGGCGCCCGCCGAACAGGGACTTGAGTTTTTAACTCCTAAATTTCTAAATTGCCCAGTATTGCTCTGACTGCGTTTTTGTCAGAGAGTAAGGATACCTCCTGTTAAATTAGGAAAACAGGGGATGAGGATACCGTCGACGAGAGAAAAAGGTACCAAGAGAGAAAAAAGGATACCGTTCCAGAAGGGGACGAGAGATACCTCCTGCCAGTCCAGGAGATGAGGATACCGTCCTAGTGAGGATGAGAGAAAATGGATACCGTTCTACGAGGAACGAGAGATTTGGATACCCTAGGAAGACTCCAGTGGTGAGTATTGCGTTTCCTGTCTACCCCCAAGGACAGAAGACTTCCCCGGTTCAGCGAGTGGGTGAGTAGTGAATTCACACATATGTATATGTATTTGATGTAATTAATGTTCTGTTATGTAGAAAATAGGGTGTACTTTGTAGGTAAGACCCGCCTACAATGCCCAAGTACAATTTTGTAACAGACCTTTTCCATAAGTCAAATATGCTCTCTAAGTGGAAAAAAAGCATTATAAAATGCCCACCTTTGTGTCTGTAGGAAAAATGTTTAGCATATAAGGCTCTATACCTTTTGCATATTCAGGAGAAAAAACTTTTCCAGTACAATTTTGTGGAAACCAAAAGTGCTGGGAATCCTTGACTGTAAAATCAAGTAAATATTTCACAGCATTTTTCGCCAAAGACATAATTTACCTGTTCAGCTTGGGAGGAGGAGTTGGGGGCGCGGGGGGGGGGGGGGGTAGTAAGGGTAGGTGGGTCAGACTTGTGGCAGAGCAGGGGTATGAAATTTCTCTCCCTCCTCTAAGACTGGCTTGAATTAGTGACAGCAAGAAGAAAGGGTCAAAATATTTTTCCTCTCCATAGTCTGACAATCCCCACTTCCTTCCTCAGTAGTACCAGGCCTCTCTCTTTTTTTTTTTGCCTCTCAACATCTAGATAGGAGTAACTCCCTCTTTCCACCCCCACAGCATAATTTATCTTTCTTTTCTCTCCCTTCACCCCTTTCCAGGTCTTCCTGCATCAGATCTGAGGGATCAACGATCTTGAGGCCTGTACAGGATCTTTAGGCCATGTTGTGAGAAGCAACAGCATGGCACAAAGTGAGAGTAAGGCTTGTAAGCAAGTGTGGTTGCTCATAAGCTCTATGCTGGTCCTGCCCCTCTTACCCTATAGGCCGCGTGGGTTTCTGTTACTAAGGGAACACATGCTATGGGCAGGGCTGCTGCAGTCACTGCACGGTCTTTTGAGAAAGCACTCTGGCCTACAGGCCCTATGCTCCCTTTTTGTCACTTTGGTGCAGTTCCTTCTGCTACTATCAGAGGAAGACTGATGCCTGCGACCGACATCCTGCTTGCCTCCCCCCAGTAGTCTAAAAATTGCAATTTAGCACTGGCACCCAGAACACTTGGGGGACATTGTCTCTTCTCCATGCCTTTCTCAAACTCTGCTAATGCTTATTGCATAAGTATTTACACAAATGAGTATTTAAATTGTTTTCCTTTGCAGAAGTCTCTGGAAATTAATTCCTTTGTCAAAATTCAGAAAATAAACCGACTTATACACTTTTTACACCTTTATGGGCCGGAACTATAATTCTAACCTTAGATGTTTAATTTGTGGTAGGCTATGGCCTGTAAACTAGGCCTAGATCCTAGCCCCCACCTGGGAGTAGTGCTGAGAAGAACCAGAACCTGAGAAACTGGCTTAAACTGCTTTAAACTGCTTTTGAAAAGTTTGTATAATTCCTTTATGCTGATGATAGAACTAGTCTTGCATTCTCTGAGCTAGAAATGTCCTTGAAGTAGAAATGTATCAATATCTAAGACTATGCCTTTGTTAGAATAGCCTGAGAAGGGGGAACAGGGAGCTAGGCCCAGAGAGGGTCCCCGATTGGACAGGTGCAAGGGGCATTGGGACCAATAGAAAGTTTGCCTGTATCAAACTGTAAAAATTGTATATAAGGAATTTGCTCCTGTACTCCATTGCTCAGTCCTTTTTGGATACTCTCCTGTCTGAGCCTGTGCACAATAAATTGGCTTGGATCTTGCAGCTGACTCCTGGTTTTATTCATTGCGTGCACTTCGCTGCTACATTTCCTGGTGCGTTGGCCAGGAAGTGCGAGTAGTGGATGGTATTCAAGTGAGTATACCACGTATTACCGCCTCAAGGTTTGGCCCAGTTGGAACCGTGTCCGTCCAACCGCAGGGGAAACCTCAGGCATCACCGGTCCTCTTGTATCGGGGTCTTCGGGGAGGGTTCCGCCTTGCCTCGGCGGGCCGCTGGGTCCAGCCAGCCAACACCTCCGAACCCGAGGGGAGTCCAGGATTCAACCCAAGAACTGGTTCTGTAGCGGGTACCGGATCCGGTGAGTAGAACTTTTGTTGCTATCTAGTCAGCTAGCTTGGGAAATGTCTTGCATGAGTGCGCGAGACTAAATTGGTATGGGAATACGGTACCGAGAGCCTGATCACCTCTCAGGGCAAGTCCGAGTATGCCTTGCATGAGTGCGCGAGGCCGAAACTACTGCCCTTGGTTCAGCAGTCCGAGTACGTCTTGCATGAGTGCACGAGACCGGCTGCTGTTGGTTAGTAAGGTAGGCCTGGGAATTTGGGAAAAGGTTGCTAGCCTGTTTGGTTGTGTGTATGAATGAGAGGTCTTGAAACACAGACCAAGTGAGAGCGGACTCCTGAGTAGCGCAGTTCCTAGCCGGGCGACCGCGCCCAGGTCGTGAAAAGGAGGAAGCGTTCGGTGTTTGTCTACCTATTTGTTTCTAGGGTTGTATGGACGCCTTACCTGCAGCCCGACTACCCGCCCCTACTGTCTGTTGTTGTGTACGTCATTATGGGAGAGTCGGAGTCCACGCAAACTCCGCTGAAATGTATGATCAAGAATTTCAAGAAGGGATTTGACGGAGACTATGGAATAAAAATGTCTCCGTCCCGATTAGGAATACTCTGTGACAGGGAGTGGCCGGTGCTGGTCACCGCGTAGCCCCCTGGTGGTACTTTTGATGTTAGAATTGTATCCCTAGTTCATCAGATTGTACATAAGAAGCACCCTGACCAGTTCCCCTATATAGATTCCTGGTTAAGTATTTGCGAAAAGGAGCCCTCCTGGATAAAGCGCTGCCATGAGGAACAGTGTAGGATATTGGTAGCGACCACAAGGGGGGGCCAGAGATCCAGAGAAGAGAAGCTGCCTGTTTATTCTGTCCCGGAGTCGCCAGATATTCTGACCCATCTGCCCCAGTTCCTCTATAGGCCAGTCCCCTCAGCTCCGCCACGGCCCCCGGCCGAGCCTGGCACAGGGGAACCCCCTCCCACCGATTTACCCCTAGCCCACCAACCACCTCTGCAACAGGAGGAGGCACACCCCCTCCCGAGCGGGAGCCCCAGCTCCGTCCAGAGTGCCTCGGGAGGGCCGCAGTCCACCGATGACACTGCAAGCAGGGATTCATTTGCCAGTTCGGGGTCACCTACTGCCAAAGATCAGAGCAGGGGAGCTGAATTCCAGCAGGCCAGACTGCATTACGTCCTCAGAAGTACGACAGCAAGCCAGAGAGATGGTCACGTGATGCCATTGCGCCAGGTCCCAGGACTACCTATCCTTAATGAACAGGACCAGGTTGTGGTGGGGCCAGCCAGTCTCGTTTATGTGCCCTTCTCCACCACAGATTTATTGAACTGGAAAATGCATTATGCATCCTATACTGAAAAGCCCCAAGAATTAACTGAATTAATGTCAAGTATTATGCAGACCCATCAGCCTACCTGATCTGATTGCTGCCAGCTCCTGTCTACTCTCTTCACTACTGAAGTACGAGCATGGATTGTGCAAGCATCCATCCGATGGTTAGAAGAGATCCCTGCAGGAGAAGGAGGCCTGGATCCCCGGCAAGCAGCCGCCGCGGATTTTCCAAATGACAATCCTAAATGGGATC
The DNA here is from genome assembly GCA_033557465.1 of Ichthyophis bannanicus. Classification (NCBI taxonomy): domain Eukaryota; kingdom Metazoa; phylum Chordata; class Amphibia; order Gymnophiona; family Ichthyophiidae; genus Ichthyophis; species Ichthyophis bannanicus. Next base: position 409,465,014 of record CM066037.1, read on the forward strand.
CGAACAGTGTGAGTGGGGCTGCGGCCCTTGGTTCTACCAGGCTCTACTGCAAGGCCTGAAGAAAGGAAGCCAGAAGGCCATGAATATCGGAAAGGCATCAGAAGTCATCCAGCATCCAGACGAGAGCCCAGCGGCCTTTTATGAATGCTTATCTGAAGCTTACAGACTTTATACCCCATATGATCCAGCGGCCCAGGAGAATTTGCGCATGGTAAATGCAGCCTTTGTGATTCAGTCCCAGGGAGATATAAAACGGAAACTGCAGAAGTTGGAGGGATTTGCGGGCATGAATGCGGCCCAGTTAATTGAAGTTGCTCAGAAAGTGTTTGTGAATTGTGATCAAGAACGTCAGAAGGAAAGTGAACGTAAAATGAAGAAGATAGCTGATTTCCTTGCGGCAGCTTTAGTTGAACGGCATGGAGGAAGTTTCTCTAACCAAAGGACCCGAGGACGTGGAAGGGGCCGAGGAAATGGTCGGCCCCCATTGGGCGCAAATCAGTGCGCCCACTGTAAGGAAGAAGGACATTGGAAGAATGAATGCCCGTACTTTGACTCCACCTCCCGGAGGGGAGGAGGGAGCACACGGAGAGCAGGGGGACGATCCCAGAGTCGGGGAGGAATGCATCGCACACAGTTCCAGCAAGAAGAAGAAGCTATAGAGGGAATGGCAGCCGAAGAGGGCTACAATATGGATGAAGACTAGGCCAGACCGGGCTCCAAGTTTCCTCTCGGTCCCCAGGAGCCTATGGTCAGTTTGAAGATTGGGGACCAATATATGGACTTTATGGTGGATACGGGGGCCGAACATTCAGTAGTGACCAAACCTGTGGCCCCTTTGTCTTCTCGATCCGTCACTATCGTTGGCGCTACCGGAACTAGAACCACCAGACCCTTCTTGCAGAACCGCACTTGTGAATTAGGGGGACAGAAAATAACACACCAGTTTCTGTATATGACTGAATGCCCAATCCCTTGGGCCGAGACATGCTCGCTAAGCTCCAGGCGCAGACATCTTTTGTTGAAAGGGGAGAAATGGAAATGACTCTAAGCTCGAAACCTGCTGACCTGATGGTGTTAACTGTCCCCCGAGAAGAAGAATGGCGGTTCTACAGTGCATCTCCGATGAAGGCAGCCAGTCCCCGTATACCCCCCAGAATCTCAGCTCCGCCCAAGGTATGGGCGGAGGATAATCCTCCTGGCCTAGCGAAGAATATAGCCCCTGTCATTGTCACCCTCAAGCCAGGAGTGGAACCAGTGCACGTGAGACAATACCCTCTCCCGCAACCGGCGATTGAAGGAATTCACTATCATTTAATGAAATTATTGAAGTATGGACTTCTCAGGGAGTGCCAATCACCCTGGAATACCCCCCTCCTCCCAGTCAAGAAGCCTGGGACAGGTGACTACCACCCAGTGCAAGACTTGAGACGAGTAAATAATGCAGTTGTAACCATACATCCAGTAGTACCAAACCCTTATACTCTCCTGGGACTGATCCCCGGTGAGGCTACTCACTTCACCGTCTTGGATTTAAAGGATGCTTTCTTCTGCATATGATTAGCACCAACCAGTCAACTCTTGTTTGCGTTTGAATGGGAAGACCCTATCACAGGGAGGCGAGGCCAACTCACCTGGACTCGATTACCCCAAGGATTCAAGAACTCGCCTACCCTCTTCAGTGCTGCCCTAAATCAGGACCTTTCAAGTTATTCTGTGACTCCAGGGAAGAGAGTCTTTCTTCAGTATGTGGATGACCTGCTAGTAGCCACCAACTCCAAAAATGAATGTGTGCATGCCACCAGTGATCTCTTGCACCTCCTGAATGAAGCCGGATACAAGGTCTCAAGAGCCAAGGTGCAGCTATGCCAAACTGAGGTTAAATACCTGGAATTCAATCTGTCCAAAGGAATTCGGAAATTGGGGCTAGAGCGTAAGGAAGCAGTGTGTCGTATCCCTACCCCAACCACCAGAAAGCAGGTAAGGGCTTTCCTGGGAGCTGCAGGCTATTGTCAAATATGGATACCCAATTTTGCACTGGTAGCGAAGCCATTGTATCAGGCCACCAAAGGAATGGAGCAATCTCCCCTAGAGTGGGGCCCAGAACAGGATATGGCATTCCGATCGTTGAAGGCAGCCTTGATATCATCACCAGCTTTGGGCCTGCCAGATGTACAGAAACCATTTCGTCTCTATGTCCATGAGTCAAGTGGGAATGCTTTAGGAGTACTGACTCAGTCTCTCGGGTCTTGGCAACGACCTGTAGCCTATCTATCAAAACAACTGATACCATCGCAAAAGGATGGCCACCTTGCCTAAGGGCCGTTGCAGCTACAGCCCTCCTGGTGGGTGAGGCTGACAAGCTCACCCTGGGTCAGAATCTCCAAATAACCGTACCACACTCTGTTCTGACCCTCATGGAACACAAAGGAAATTATTGGTTCACCAATTCCCGCATGCTGAAGTACCAGAGCATGTTGTGTGAGAATCCCCGATTGCAGTTGATCGTCAGTCATGCTTTGAACCCAGCCACGCTGTTGCCAATTAGACCAGGCCCTCCTGATCATGATTGCCTGGAAAAATGGACACTGTCTTCTCAAGTCGCCCTGATCTAACTGATGTCCCATTAAATGACCCTGAAAGAACTTTCTTCGTGGATGGAAGTAGTCTTGTCATCGACAGACGACGATGTGCGGGCTATGCAGTGGTGACCCTGGACATGATAATAGAATCTTCAGCTCCGGCCCCAGGAACTTCAGCACAGAAAGCTGAACTGATAGCCCTCACTAGGGCGCTAATAATAGGAACAGGACTCCGCCTGAATGTGTACACAGATTCCAAGTACGCCTTTATGACATTACATGCTCATTTTTTTTTTTTATTTAGCTGTATTTATATCCCGCTTTTCACTGGGTCAAAGCAGTCAATTGGGGGATACATTTAACACGAGGGGATATGAGACACAGGGAACATGGGCAATGGAGGGTTAAGTGGCTTGCCCAAGACCACAAGGAGTGCCTACAGGACTAGAAATCCCAGTCCCTCCGGCCTGAGATTGCTGTCCCCAGGTGGGACTTGAACCTCTGGCCTGAAGTACCTTGTCCTAACCACTAGACCACTCCTCCCTCTCATGGGGCCCTGTACAAGGAACGAGGGTTGATAACCTCAGGAGGCAAGTCCATTAAGTATGGTCCTGAAATATTGACATTATTGGAAGCTGTGTGGGCCCCCAAACAAGTTGCAGTAATGCACTGCCAAGGTCATCAGGCAGGGGAAGGGGAAGTTTCACGAGGAAACAGATTTGCAGATGTTTCTGCCCGAAAAGCGGCTACCACAGAGCCCGTACCTGCCCCTAGTACAGTCCAGGCAGCTATATTTCCAGTGCCCCTCAGTGAATGGACCCCCCGGTACACATCCAAAGAGTTAGACTATTATTGTCAAGAGGAAGGGGGAGTGTTAGCAGAGACCGGATGGGTAGTGCTACCACCGCCAGCCGGTGGCTTGCCTCCTGGTCCAACTGTAATCCCTGAAGCCTTGGGTCCTGCCTTTGTCCATGCTTTTCATCAAGCCACACACTATGAGAAAACTGCAATGGAGAAAGCTCTCCGACCCTATTTCTGTATTTCATTGCTAGGACCCATATCAGCCTCAGTAGCCCATAGATGTGTGATCTGTGCGAAGAACAATGCCCGGCAGGGTCCCAACCTGTCCCCAAGAGCTCAATCAGTAGGAGTTACCCCCATGGGAAATATCCAGGTGGACTTCACAGAAATGCCATGTGCAAACGGATATCGTTATCTGTTGGTCCTGGTTTGTATATTCTCTGGGTGGGTAGAAGCTTTTCCCACCAGAACTGAGAAAGCCAGGGAAGTCACCAAAGTTCTACTCTATGAAATTATTCCTAGGTTTGGTATACCCTTAGCCATAGGATCAGATAATGGACCCTCATTTGTATCTCAAGTGACCCAGCAGCTAGCCCGAGCTCTGCAAGTATAATGGAGATTACATACAGCATACAGACCCCAGAGCTCGGGGAAAGTAGAGCATATGAATCGCACCCTGAAATCCCAGCTGTCCAAACTTTGTCAGGAAGCTCACCTGAAGTGGCCACAGGTTCTCCCTATAGCCCTCCTCAGGATATGCTCAGCCCCCACCAAGTCATTAGGAGTTTCCCCTTTTGAGATCCTGTATGGGCGCCCTCCGCCCATAATCCAAGGGATTAAAGGAGATATGACTCAGATTGGGTCTGAAATCACTAGACAAGAACTATTGGTTCTAGGTTCTGTTTTGCAGAGTCTCCATGCATGGGTACAAGACCAGTTGCCCATCAATCTGACCGAGCCGCTGCATCCCTTCAAGCCTGGAGCCTCAGTGTGGGTCAAAGAGTGGAGGAAGACGCCGTTAGCACCTCATTGGAAGGGACCTTATGTCGTCATACTATCAACCCCTACAGCAGTTAAGGTTGCAGAATTGGAACCTTGCATTCACCACAGTCGAGTAAAGCCAGCGGCATCTACTGAACTTTGTCACTGGACATCAACAAACAACCCAGACTCGCCATTGCGGCTCACTCTGTGACGACAACCACTGCTGTGAAAGTCTGCAGCCCTACTCCTGCCACCCACCGGAAGCTGGCAGGTCTACATACGGCAGACATTTGAGGAATCTGCAACCCTACTCTTGTCACCAACCAGAAGCTGACAGGTCTATGTACGGTGGAAGCTGGGAAAAGAGAACTTCAGTAAAAGACTTTGCAATTTCTAGACAAACTCATTGAAATATTATAATCATGTTGCCTCTATGTGTTTATATTGTGCTTGCGGTAATCCTGGGGCCCCTTGGAATGACTTTCGCCATACCTCCCTGTGCGGCCTGTATAACTACTACCCGAATCGGGACAAAGATTACTCAAACTTTACTTTATCACTCTTATTACACCTGTACTGGTGTAATTAGCCGATGTATATATAATGGTATGGAATTAAGTATTTGTACTAGAGGGAAGGTGAGAACTTGTTTTAACCCCCGACAAAACCCCTCATATCATGTTCTAGAGCTGCGATGGAACAACGAGGATGGGGCCCTCCTGAATGCAACACGTCAGCTCACAGATCCCACAAAATCAGCCCCTCTTTACTTTGATGCTTGTGATGCCATGCCGCTTAGCACTTGATTATTTACTAGCATCTGAGGATGGGGTGTGTGGAAAATTTAATCTAATATTACCCTATACCCCAAGCTGATACTGTTATGCAAGTTTAAGCTGTGATTTAATTCTCACCCTTTCTCACTTGCGGGTGAGAATAATCAAAGGGAGGAATGTGGCAGGCTATGGCCTATATAGGGTTGCCAACTTTTTCACCGAGAAAAACCCGACACCTGTGGCTCGCCATGCTCCACCCATTCTCCGCCCATAGTCCCGCCCCCAGCCCCACCCACAAAAATTACCGAGGATACGTGTAGGCTAACTTCCTTGGTCAGATAATAATTAAACTGGGAACCCCAAAATCCAAACATGAAATGTACAACACTGGAGAAATAAAACTATAAAGTAAGTTCCTCTTGCACTAAACAAAAACGCAAAGATGTTATCAATACACACTTCCCAGACCAGACTTATTCCAGCTAATAAATTCAAAATAAAAAGTTTGTCACATCCAGAAATATGATGTGAGGACTCCTGGGGCTGTATGCCCTATTTATGCCAGCCCATAATAAACTCTCAGAAGAAGATTTTTCATGTCAATAACAGCTCTGGACTGTGGTGCTTCCATCCCTCTGCAGTAGAATTTGGGATGTTGCACCTTGTGAGACCCTGCACAGCACTACACACATAAAAAACTAGCCCATTTGGAGAAAGTGCCCCCAAGACACACCCAATCATTGCCAACTATTGCCCTCATTATGAGGCATGTGGAGAAGGTAACAGCAGGTCCCCTCTCTCTGTACAGGGACCAGTACTTCGTCCAAAGCTCTCTTCCTGCGTACTGCAGAGAAAAGAGAGCTCGGGCCGTGTCTGGAGATGTATTTTCTCTGTCATTTGTTCCTATTCTCTATCCCTCTCTCTCCTCTCCTTGCCTCTTTCTTTCCTCGTCTCGGTTTCCCTTCCTCTTATACCGCCTGTTCACAGATCTCTCCCTCCCCCCCCACCCCCCGAGCTGATCCTCAGAAGAAGGCATCTCACTTCGGTCTTTTCTTGTAGACTGCAGTCCTCATTGAAAACTGAATCTGCCCCCCCCCTCATCTTCAAGTACAATATTGCAAACACTGCGTGAGCACCAAGTCAGAAAAGGAGAAGCAAATCGTACTTAAACGTCTTCAGTCTGCAGCCAGAAGGGCAAATCCTCAGAAAGCAGTTGGCTAATAAGTTTACCCTGCACTCCTGACCCCCCCCTCCTCCCCTCCTCTTGCTGCTCCTCTCAGTGCTGGTTCACTCTCCCCCTGCTGAAGCCGCTGCTTCTGCTTTTTACAAAGCAGGGGCTGTAATAAACTTACTTTGCAAATTATAGACAAGAGACAACCTGCGAGGAGCCCTCTGGACGTCCTTCCTTCTACAACGCAGCGCACGAGGAATGATTCAAGTCTGGACGTCCTACAGCGCAGAGCATGAGGAAGGAAGTGATGTCATAGGGGGTGGGCTCCTTGCAGGTTGTCTTCCCTCAAATTAACTTTATTGCAGCGGCTGCACTGTGCCACGGGGGATCAGCAATCGCATTCATGCTGGCGGTGCCGGTGCCGCAGACATCTGGACTTCTGGAGTCGGGAGAAAAGCCGGTTTTTTGCTCTGGCTGCTCCCGATCTTGCGGCCAGAGCAAAAAACCGGCTTTTCAAAGGCCGGTTTTACACCTGTGCCGGCAGCCGGCCTGGCCATGGAAAAACCGGCCAGGCCGGCTGAAAACCGGCCGGTTGGCAACCCTAGGCCTATAATAGTCTGCAAATGTGAAAGGCCTGTAAGCTAGGCCCTGATTCCAACCCCCATCATAGCTAGAAAAGAACCAAAAATCTGTGGAAAATGAGAAAACTGTTTTAAACTGCTTAATAAGAAGTTTTACATGAATTCATAAGTCTTTCATTATTCTCTTGTGTTCTGAAAATGAAAATGTTTCAATACTTACATTCCTAGAGCCAGAAACGACCTTGCTGTAGAGAAGTATCAAAACCTAGAAACTGAACCATTGTTAGAACAGTCCTAAGGGAGGGAGCTTGGTGCTAGGCCCAGGAGGGATCTCTGATTGGACAAATGCAGGGGGCGTTGGAACCAATAGCAAGTTTGCATGTATCAAACTGAAGAAAAATGTATAAATGAATATGTTTCTGTAAAAACTTTGCTCAGTCCTTTTTGAAGCTCTGACTAACTGGGCCTTGTGCACAATAAATTGGTTTGGACCCTGTAAATTGACTCCTGGATTTATTCATTGATTGCACTTTGCTGCAGCAGTACAGTTGAGCGTAAAACAGCAAACCGGGTACTAGCCATGTGGAAGTATCAGGCTATACCCTGAGAAGAAGCCTCAGTCTAAAAAGCGTTTGATATGTGATTATATTCTCACCCTCTTTTATTCGGGCTGAGAATAATTAAAGGGGGGAATGTGGTAGGCTATTGCCTGTAAACTAGGCCTAGATCCTAGCCCCCATCTGGGAGTAGTGCTGAGAAGAACAAGAGCCTGAGAAACTGACATAAACTGATTTTGAAAAGTTTGTATAATTCCTTTATGCTGATGATAGAACTAGTCTTGCATTCTCTGAGCTAGAAATGTCCTTGAAGTAGAAATGTATCAATATCTAAGACTATGGGGTATGTTTACTAAACTGTGGTAATCGTAAATAACGCGCGTTATGTAACGTTAATGATCGTAAGCGCATTATAACGCTGTTATGACGTGCTTACGATCGTTAACGTTACATAACGCGCGTTAACCGTAGTTAATGATCGTAAACTCTCGCGGCGTGGTAAAACACCGCAGAAGGTGGAGAGAGGGCGGAGAGAAGGGGTCAATGGGCGGAAAGTGGGCGGGGAGAGGCTCCCTTCACGCTAACGTGCTGATCTGAAGAGTTCAATTCCAACGTGAATGAAAACCTGCCATTAAATGCACATTACAGGGGAGAGAAATCATTTCAGCGTCAGCAATGTACAGCCCAGGCAGGGAAACCAAAAAAAGTGATAAGTGTGATACATGTGCACAGAACAAAAGGGCACATAAACACTGAAAATGACCCCAACAAACTGGAAAAAAAACATAACCAAGCTGGCCAATAGTGGTAGCAATGAGAACATCAACCCCTCCCCCCCGAGTAAGCTCCATAGAACAGATATAAATCGTGGAAGGGTCTATACTCCGCCCCCATACAAGGTGAATGAGCCCACAGTGATATAGCGCTGCTCAGGTTTTTCCCCACCATCGGACAGGGTTCATATGGCGTGCACATGTCCCGCAACATCAGGGCGGGCATGTCGGAACAACAACTGGACAGATGCCGGAGAAGGGGATACAGAGGGCCGCAGGCGGCACATGCTGTGGTGCAGCTGGGCCACAGTGCGGACTAGGGCGATGCCTAGGTGGCCAATACGAATGCTGAAGCAGCAGAGCAACCAGACAGCAACTGCTGAAGGCCTAACATGGGCACCCAGCAGCTACCCCCAAGGGCACGGAACATTGGCAGGCGGTGCTGGGGGGAAGCGTGGACACCTATGCAGGCACCCCTACCCCAGAACCCGCACCATAGGCAGCCGCCTACCTGCACACTGGATGGCCTGAGACTGCGCACCACCAGCAGAAGGGCATGTCAGCATGGTGGCTGAGGGATACTGGTGGTGGAGGGGGCAGTGGCAGCTGCCCAGAGCAGACCATGGCCTAGCCCTATGTAGGTGGGTGCCGTGTACTGCAACAGACGGGCCCTGTCTGACGAACAGTCATGGTATCACCAAGGAATGTATTGACTCTGTGACAACAAGGTGGTGCAGTGCACAAAACCAGTGTATTCAGAAGCACAGGTTCAAGTCCCAGCTGTGGTTCCTGCCAACCCAGTCCCCATATTTTACCCACTACTACAACGTGCTAATACAGACAGCACCTTTATTGCAGATGACGTAAAAATGCCCATGACACCTACAGTTTACCCTACAGAGCACAGACAATATAAACATGCACATTACCTAGAGCAGAGCCTCCCAAATGCAGTCCTGGAGGGCCAAACACCATTCCGGTTCCATGCTGCATCTGATAAAGATGCCTGTGCTGCATTTCTATGCGCCACCCCCATGGTATGCAGATGTATCTCATGCATATTCATGAGGGACAGCATGAAAACCCGAACAGTGTTTGGCACCGCAGGACTGGAGTTGGGAACCTCTGCCGTAAAGCAGCAGCCAACAGGAGCAGACACACCCGCACCCACAGGCCCCATTATCCAAAGCCTCCTGGAGAGGCAGGACTTTGGGCTCTGCATGCATCTCCCAATACTAGCACTTGCATACCTTAGTAATGCCACCCTAAACCGGGGAATATGGTACACATCTATCAAAAGGTTGCTATGAGTACTGGCAGATAGCAATTCCTAGGTTAAGTACACTGTTCTGAGTGAGCTGCATCATAGCAACCTTTCTGATGTCTGTGGAGTGTGCTACAGGTCTTGTGGCTGACAGTGTTTACCAACCTGGGGAGTGACTCCTACAGTATTGCGTATCATAGTCATGCCTGCACTGTGCCCAGGACTGGTGTGGTGGCCTGGGCTGCCCAACACCTCTATAGTTGCACAATGCTGGCATAGGTGTGGGGAGTGTGTGTCTGTCTATCCAGTGTGTGGTGGCTGCCAACACCCTCCACAGCCCACACTGCTAGCACTGTTGCCAGTATTGACCTGCCAATGTGCATAATGAGGAGCAAGGTACTGTGGGAATAGCCTCGATAGGGTGGCCTGGCCTGGATGCATCTGCACAGGGCATAGGGCAATGGCTCGGACATTGTAGTGCCTGGCCACCACCTGCACGGACAGGGTGGCCATAGCATGTCCTGCTGGGAGGTCACTCTCACCCTGACTGAGCAGTGACCATGGCATGGCTAGGTTCCCCCATAGTGCTATATGGCATTTCTTTCATGTGATATTTATGGGTTTCCTTTTGGGGCCCAATCACTGACTTATCTGCTTGGTGTGTATGCATCTCCTCCAGGACCATGCACTATGGACTAGCTGGCGGACTGTCTGCAGCTAGTATGTGTCTTGCTGGAACACCATGCAGGGTGCAGCGGCTGGAGGCTTGTTGCTGGAGAATGTCAGATAATGGTGGGGGGCAGCTGAGCATTTCTGGGCCTGCCGGCTGTCTGCTATTGCGTTATGGATGTGTACTGCTCTGTCTGTTCCCCAGCAGGACTGGGGTTGCTGGTCCCCCTCTACTGCTGCCATTGCGGGGAGGTAGACTGTGGATCTATTGGTGGGTGATCCTGTTTCCCACCTTGAGCCCCAGAGGGTGGGTTGTGTGGTGGTACATAATCTGCCTATGGGTCCATACACCCCCCCCCCTTCACCTAGAGCAGGAAACGATGGCACCAACACAGGATATGCACTATTCTGGGTGCAGCATTGCCCATAGGGACTAAACATGACCGAGACATACAGCAGGACACAGATGTATCCTAGGTGTGTCTAACGAAACTACCTATCACACACTGATGGGGACCTGCAGCATGGTGTATTTCAGCCATGAAAGGTGCTGTGGACCTGGTGCTGGGCGCCCCACCTCAACCTCAGGGTGGGCACAGTACCCGCACAATGTGACTGTCTGTGGCTACTCTGTGGCAGTGCCACACACGGTCTGTTCCCCCTACCAGGCCGAGGTGCTGTGGGGGTGCATACCCAATCTTGTGCCCATCTCTCGACTGCTGATTTGTATGTGCAGTGCATCATGGGTACGGGTGGGTTAACCCTATCCTGGTAACCACAGCAGCCAGTTTGTGTGGTCATGTGCAGTCCTTCTGCAGCCAGCCAGGGCTTTGTTCACAGCCTTATAAGGTGTCCCATAGGGGACATTATAGGGTGCCTTGGCGGACAGTACACTTTATAATGTGCCCTATGGAGTGCGTTATGGGGTGCCTTATGCGGCACCTTAGGTTATGCCACCGTGAGGGTGTGTTTGCTGGCAGCACTAATTAAAATACATGTCAAATACCTCAACAATCACTACTTAAATGTAAAGGGTGCTGCCTCAGCCAGTCTTATACATTAGGCCCACTGGGGAATCGAACCCATGACCCCTGTACCATCAGTCAGTGTTGTAACCATTGTGCTACAGCTCTGTTGCTGTGCTTGTATGCCTGCGCGCCTTCTTAAGATTAACGCGCGGTAACGTGCCCTGTAGCGCTCGTTCATTTATGGAACCTTGTAACGCGCGTTCTTGGCGCGTTCTCGGAAACGATGTACCGCCCATGTCCTTATTTGGGGTTTCTGTCTCTACACAGCTCCTAACACGAATCGCACTAACGCAGTTTAGTAAACATATCCCCAAGTCATTTTAAACCAAATTACTCCTACCGATTTTGACGTGTTTAACTGTCGTAGAGAACATAAAAGAGGTGTTGGAACCGTAATCCTTGCAAGAAAAATCTTCAAATTTAAAACTGTCATAATGAACAACCCATCTGAAACAACTTCAATCGTGATATCAACATTTGTCTCACTTACAGACCACCTAATGCTACAAAAGACCACCTATCAACAATCCTTGAATTAATTTGTTCTCACACCTCTTTGCATAAACCACTAATTGCTTTAGGGGATTTCAACTTAGGCTCTTCACCTCCTAAAGAATCTCAAACTTTCTTAAAGGCTTTGGAATCTTTAGATTATAAACAGGCAATTACTAAACCAACGCATCAACATGGATCAATTCCAGATTTGATTTTCCATCCAAAGCAGCTTTTAACACTTAATCCAATCTCAACACCAAGAATAACTCCAGTACCCTGGTCTGATCATTACATAATTTCTTTTACACTAAATCTAAAACTTCATTCCCAACAATTAGAAACTGAATATAAAATAAGAAAATTTAAAGCCATGCATGCAGTGTGTTATAGCTGGAATCACAGTCCAAGTCAGCATGTGCTGTACTGCCTCCCCAGAGAATGACAAGTGCCGCCAGCCTTGGAATAGGTTGGCATGCATACACAGAATGTGACTACAGAGAGCTCAGCAGTGTAACTGCCCCCACATGTCCACAGCAGAGTATACAAGGGCACCAAGGGCAAGGACTAAAAGACTCATTGGCATCATAACCATGGTCAAGGACATGTACTAGGCACTGTATCAACCTGTCAGGCATAGTAGGCATATGTCTGGTCTGTGTCATCGTTCTGTGCCACGTACATGCAGGCCCTGCTAGGTGTCAGCAATACTTCTGCAGTATATCAGCATCCCAAGGGGGTGGGGCCTCCCAGTATACAAGCACATTTGAGATACTCTGGCAGCTGTTTGCCTAGGTGGGTGCATACTGCAAATGGCAAGAGCTATGCTGCACATCCACCAAGCATACTGCATGTGCTCCAGGGAAACCCCTGGTCTTAAGCCACATACTCTGCATGAACCATGCTTCTGGAATTGCAGCAGATGTGCCATACCTTAGCCTATAAATAAGCACCTTTGTGGAAACACCAGGCATGACTGCAACAGCTAGCAGCCATGCACGAGATGTTCAGATACACTGATTCCCCCTGCTAGTAGCCACGAACATCAGAGTTGGGACAGTACAAAACTCTATTTTTTTATCAACTTACATTATAGGAGTAGTGTGCGGCCAATGGCACTCCTGGTGTTATTGTGCAGGTCTGGGAATAACTATTTTGCACGTCCCTGATAGTACGCCATCAAACCAATGCTGTATGTCTATGTAATGACTAGGAATGAGAATCTCTGAAATCCTGGACTGAGAGCAAATATCAGTCATGGGACTGGTTCACTCAGCTGCTTGGTACAAAGGAGTCAATCCTTTCATCTAGAGTTCTAGTGTCACAGTGTCCTCACTATGGAGGATGGCATTCGTTGTTCTGCCTCTCACACATTGAAATCATTGCAGCAAGTACCATTAAGTATATGTAGAACAATCTCACAAACCCACTCTTGGAACTGGGTCACTTGCCAACCCTACTACATACAGCATCCACAAAACATGGTGCCATATAGCTCTGCTGACAAGGCACAGCTGTACCTCTCTGATGCATGCCACAAATGTGACTAACTCATTTTCTACTTAGCAAATAATGAGGCTGGCAGAGCCCTCAGGTCAGCAGTCATCAGTCCAGCTGGACCTACCCTGACTTCCATGGACAGCACCTTAAATGCATATGTGACTACACAGAATAGTGAAGCAGGTTTCTCTCAGGTTCACTCTGATAATGTGGCGACAAAGTACAACTACCACAAATGTACCCAGACTGTATCTAACTGGAACACAGACTAGAGTCCTGTCTGCCATCAAACTTGTGCTGTGGGGACCATGTGACAACAACCTCCTCTCGGCCAAGTCAACATAAAAGTAAATAGTTGAGTCTTGATTTGTGAGGTTATGCAATTGCAGAGGTGACACCTCTGGCCAAATGTATATGTTAATAGGCCTACATATATATGATGTTATATGTTGTGGCTAATGTTAGGTATGTGAATGAGCCCTGCTTGTCCCATAATGAATAAGGTGCAGATCATCAGACATCCTGGACTGCTGTCAGAAGCATTCCTGGAATAGAGCAACTTGGCAGCTCTGGGCAAATTCACAAGATGGAATATTCTCCACCAGGGATCCCACATTCCCACTGTAAGGAAATGTGGAATCTCTTAGTTCTGTCTCTCTCCCCTGGAAATCACTGTGGCAAGGACCATAATGCATTGGAATGACATTATCACATATCTAGGAGAGGCTCCCAACCCACTCATGGAACTAAAACACTTGGCAACTCAGCTGCATCTAGGCCATACTACACATGGTTATGCATAGTGGAGTGTGACCAAGACCCAGCAGGGAATCTGCGTTGGCTCATATAGATGTGGCACACTCCTTTGCTCCCACCCCAGATGCAGGGCTGCTGGGGGTAGCCACTGTCACCAGATGTGCAGTCTTGTCAAGTGACCCAGTTTCTGGAATGAAATTATAACTCAGACCAGACTTTGGGACTATAACATTCTGAAGCATTATGGGACACGCAGCACTGATTCCCATGGTAATAATCACAGAATACAAAGAGCAAACTGCATTAAAGTGCAGACTAAAAACCAGACCTGGAAAACAATCTCACTCCTGGAATTGGGTAATTTGGCTACTCTGGATGTGCCTGACAGATATGAGCCAGTCCTGGGTGGACCACAGTGCACATCTATTGATACCAATCACACCATTTCTGTCACATGATGATCAACCCCCGTTAGAATCAGTAGACAAGTATATATTTCAAATCCCATGGTTATCGTGTTTACTGGCTAATCTAGTGAAGAGGGCTTTAAACTAGATTCGTTGGGGATGGGTGAAGAAAGCCCCCAGGTAAGTGATACATTAAATACCTTTATGAAAATGGGAAAAAGGGGTAACATGTGGAAAGCGGTGTGTATAAATGCCCATAGCATGGGAAATAAGATCCCTGATGTTGAAGCTTTGGTGGGAGTGGCCGACTTGGATTTAGTGGCAGTTACAGAAACATGGTTCACAGAAAACCATGACTGGGATGTACTGTAAGTATACCAGGCTGTACTTTATTCAGAAAGGACAGGGTAGGAAGAAGGGGAGGAGGAGTGGCACTATATGTAAAAAATAATATTAAAGCTTTGGAATTACAGAGCTTAAAAGGGAGATAGGAGGCATTGTGGGTTAAACTAGAAAGAGGGAAAGAGAAATCTATTTGCACTGGCGTGATATATAGACCTCCCTCACAAGAGGAGGAGATGGACAGAGAGTTAACTGAAGACATACGCAGCATTGCTAGGAAAGGGAAAGTGCTACTGATACGGGATTTCAATATGCCAGATGTTGATTGGCACATTCCTGCTGCAGTATCATCTAGAAGTAAGGAGATCCTGGATTCTCTACAGAGAGAACTATTCAGGCAATTGGTAACAGACCCAATACATGAAGAGGCCATACTGGACTTGGTGCATACCAGTGCTGAAAATGTTTCTGATGTTATAGTGGGAGATCATTTTGAATCCAGTGATCACTTGATGGTGTGGTTCAGTATTAGGACTAGGGCTGTTAGAATCCATTCAAAAGTGAGGGTCATAGACTTTAGGAAAACTAACTTTGCCAAGATGGGCCAATACCTCAGGGAGTCGTTAGCAGGATGGGAACAGCTGGGGGATGTAGAAAAACAGTGAGCAAAACTGAAAGGGGATATTTTAAGGGCAACCAACCTTTTTGTTAAAATGTTAAATAAAGGTAAAAGGAAAAGGAAACCGCTATGGCTTTCAAAAGAAGTAGCTGAAAAGGTGAAGAAAAAGAGGGAGGCCTTCATGAAATACAAGAGATCTCAGATCTGTATTTGGAAAAACTTAGAGAATTTAGCAAAGTAGTCAGGAAAGCAAAGATTCAAAAAGAAGAGGAAATAGCCAATGCAATAAAATGGGGGGATAAGACATTTTTCAGACATGTTAGTGAGAAGAGGAAGGGCAAAAGTGGTATTGTCAGACTCAAGGGTGAAGGGGAGGAATATGTAGAATATGTAGAAACTGATGAGGATAAAGCGAAATTGCTTAACAAATATTTCTGTTCTGTGTTCACAGATGAAGAACCAGGAAAAGGACCTCAGAAAACAACCACAAACAGGAACAGAAGCGAGGGGTATCTTGAACAATTTTCAGAAGACTGTGTTCATGAGAAACTAGCTAAACTTAAAGTAGACAAAGCGATGGGACCAGATGGAATACACCCTAGAATACTGAGGGAACTTGGGGATGTTCTAGCGCCTCCACTGACTGACCTTTTCAATACCTCGTTGGAGTCGGGAGTGGTGCCAAAGGACTGGAGAGAGGCTCATGTGGTGCCTTTACACAAAAGCAGAAGTAAGGATGTGGTTGAAAACTACAGGCCAGTTAGTTAAACTTTGGTGGTAAGTAAATTATTGGAAACGTTGCTGAAAGAGAAAATAATGAGCTTTCTGGAGTCCAGCAGATTACAGGACCAGAGACAGGTCTTGTCAGACAAATCTGATTGATTTCTTTGACTGGGTGACCAGGGAGTTGGACCGAGGGAGAGCCCTAGATGTGGTGTATTTAGATTTCAGTAAAGCCTTTGACACTATTCCTCACAGGCGACTTATAAACAAATTGAGCACCCTAGGGATGGACCCTAAAGTTACTGCTTGGGTTAGAAATTGGTTGAGTGGGAGGTGACAAAGGGTACAGGTAAATGGAGCTCACTCTGAGGAGAAGGAAGTTACCAGTGGTGTGCCCCAGGGATCTGACCTTGGTCCGATTCTTTTTAACATCTTAGTTAGTATCAGCCTTCGCAGTACTGTGTTACGTTGGTTTCACTCTTTTCTCTACTCTCGTTCTGCTGCTGTTACCTCCTCCTCTCCGGCCCACTCCCCTTCTGAGTCCTTTTCACTAGTCTGCGGGGTCCCTCAAGGTTCAGTGTTAGCTCCTCTCCTTTTTAACATTTTTCTCACTCCACTCACATTACTTATTCAACAGTTTGGAATTACAGCCTTTTATTATGCCGACGACATTCTCCTTCTTCACCACACCTCCTCTATCTCCCCCGACTTAGCCCCGTTGAATGCCTGCTTAGCTGCTGTCTCTGACTGGTTAACACAAAATTGTTTACATCTTAACTTTTCAAAAACCATAGCTATCTGGTTCTCCTACGGTCATCCGCCCCCGCCCCTGGCCCCATCCTTTTCTAATACACCTGTCCCATTGGCTACCACTTTTCGTTATCTTGGGGTTCTTTTCGACTCAGATCTCTCCTTTTCTGCACACGTCTCCCATGTCTCTAAACTCTCTTTCTTCCACCTTCGTCAGATTCGTGCCATTCGCCCCTTCCTCTCTCCCACTGCTTTAACCACTCTTCTCCTCACCCTTGTTATTTCTCGGGTTGATTTCTCCAACTCCATCCTCTCTGGCATTTCTAAATTGCAGCTCTCACGACTACAACGCATTCAAAACACTGCCGCCCTTCTAGTTACCCACTCTTCCTCTAGGGACCATGTCACCCCTCTTCTTCTCCGACTTCACTGGCTCCCCGTCTTCTTCCGTATTCAATTCAAGCTTCTCATACTAGCCCACAAAGCACTGCATACTTCCACTCCTCAATACCTGGCCGACTTACTCCATTTTCACACTCCACGTCACACTCCTCGCTCATTCCACCTTAACAGACTTGCACTACCATCTCCTTCACACGCTCATCTCCAGTCTACACGCTCCTCAGTCTTCTTCTTCGCAGGCCCTGCAGTATGGAACTCCCTCCCCCCCCTCTCCGCCTTGAGCCCCACTACCCTACCTTCAAACGCTCCCTTAAAACTTACCTGTTCTCCCTCGCCTTTGACCTCCCCCCCCCCTAGCCCTGTCCCTCTTTCCCCTCCCTCTGCCCTACCTGCTCTTGTCTCTATCGCTTTCTCTATTTGAATTGTAATTTCTTTTCCAGTTTCCGGCCTTGTGCCACTTTGTTTATACTTTTATTGTGAACCACTCTGCCTACTAATGAAGAGCGGTCAATTAAATAAATGAACATGAACATGAACATTAGTGATATTGCTGAAGGACTGTCAGGTAAGGTTTGCTTGTTTGCAGATGATACTAAAATCTGCAGTAGACACCCAGGAAGGTGTAGATAACATGAGGAGGGATCTAGCTAAGCTTGAAGAATGGTCTAGAATTTGGCAGCTGGGATTTAATGTTAAAAAATGTAAGGACATGCATTTGGGCTGTAGCAATCCAAGAGAGCTATATAGTATAGGGGGTGAAGTACTTTTGTCCACTAAATAAGAGCGGGACCTAGGCGTCGGTTGTGTCTGATGATCTTAAAGTAGCTAAACAGGTAGAAAAGGTGACAGCAAAAGCTAGAAGGATGCTTGGGGGCATACAGAGAGGAATGGCTAGCAGAAAAAAGGAGGTGATTGTGCCTCTGTATAAGTCTTTGGTGCGACCTCATTTGGAATATAGTGTGCAATTCTGGAGACCGCACCTTCAAAAGGGATAGAGTCAGTACGGAGGGTGGCTACTTAAAGGGTTAGTGGTCTTCATTATAAAGCATATGAGGACAGACTTAAGGATCTTAATATGTACACCTTAGAGGAAAGGCGGGATAGAGGTGATATGATTGAGATGTTTAAATACCTCCATGGCATAAATGCACAGGGGGAGAGCCTCTTTCGATTGAAAGCAAGTTCTGCTACGAGGGGACATGGGATGAGGGTGAAAGGGGATAGATTCAGGAGTGATATGTGGAAATATTTCTTTATGGAAAGAGTGGTTGATCTATGGAATAGTCTCCCAATGGAGGTGGTAGAGATGAGGACAGTATCTGAATTCAAAAAAGTATGGGACAAACACAGAGGATCTCTAAAGGAAAAAAAGCAGACTGTTGTAGTTGTTAATATGGAAGGACAGACTAGATAGGCAATGTGGTCTTTTTCTGTTGTCATTTTTCTATGTTTCTATGCAATGGTATACCAGTTCTGGTCCACAAATAACATTGTTATGCACTGTGTTCTCTGTGGACCCTTCATGTGCTAATGTGATGCAGTGCTGAAAGTCCCTAAATGCTTCAGGATGTGCTTCCCATACAACCAAGACTGGCTTAATATCTCACTCCTCAACCTGTGTTTCCGGGCAACTCAGAACTACCAGGTTGGAAAAGTATGTTAAGGCATTGAATATGTACATGTGTAAGAACTAATGTGTAGGAAGACATATGTGAAATCATTCTTGCCTCAATAAGGGGAGTGTAACACATTAACTCATATCACAAGGGCATATATGTCGTGTTAATTGTACTTTTGTCTAGTCTCTTGAGTGAACCACATTGTATGCAGAGATATGTAGTTTGGTTTTTCCGATAGAACCTAACAGAGACGTTTAAAACACTGTATGTATACCGGGGAAGTTGTTAGCTAGATGTTTGCGGGGCCAGCGGGGTTCATCTTTAGTGGCGGCACTCCGAGATGACAAGGGAAGAGTACACAAGGAGAGCGTGGAAATTGTCCGGGTCTTTCGCAAATTCTTCCAATCGTGATATGCGGTGGAGCCTGTGTCTGATACGGAGATGCATGAATACTTGAAAGACTTAGAATTGCCCCAACTTACTGAGGAACAGAAGAGGTTGTTGGAACAACCTATAACCCCACAGGAGATATAATCAGTAATCTCTACAGCCAGCTGCTACAAAACACCGGGACCAGATGGCCTGGGTGCAGAATTTTATAAACTCCTTAGTGAGTATGTAAGTCCAGTGCTGATGGAGGTCTTTAGTAGGCGAGCGGAACAAGGGGCCTTTCGATGGGGGCGGAACCACGTGCATTTAACACGGATTCCTAAGCCGGGCAAGGACCCGATGATGGCAGCCTCATACCGTCCCATCTCCCTGCTTAATTTTGACTTAAAACTGCTTGCGAAAATTCTGGCAGTGAGATTGGCAGAAGTGATAGGACACTTAGTGCATGACTCACAGGTGGGCTTTGTCAAGGGGCACTATGCGGTTCAGAACCTCTGTAAAATTCTGGCATCATTGGAGTGGGTGCATACCCGACAGCTGCCTTCGCTGCTTGTCAGCTTTGATGCAGAAAAGGCCTTTGATAGGGTGAATTGGCAATATTTACGGTGTCTTCTGCCGCATTATGGCTTAGGTGCAGCTTTCTGCAAAATGGTGGAAAGTCTGTATGCACAACTGACGGCAGGAGTTCTGTGTAATGGGGTGCTTTCAGAGGCTTTTTCTTTGGAACGGGGTACGCGACAGGGCTGTCCTCTTTCTTCTCTATTGTTTGTTCTCTCGCTTGATCTCCTGATACGGACCATCGAGGCCTCACGCGAGATTCAGGGAGTGAGGATGGGATCGCGGGAGTTTAAACTCTCGGCCTACGCGGATGATCTTCTGGTGCACTTGGTTTCCCCGGTTCGTTCATTGCAGAGGCTGTTGGCGGAATTCACGTGATTTGGTAGTTTTGCAGGACTACGCATTAATAAAGACAAATCGGAGGCTTTGGATATTTCAGGGCACCTATGAGGATCTTGGGAGGGGGTTTTCCCTCTCAGATGGGCGGCCAAGGATTTTATCTATCTTGGCATAGTGTTGACTAGACAGCCTCATGCAATGTATGTGCGGAATCTGGAACATACCTTACGTCGCCTGCAAACTCAGTTGAAGGTGTGGGAGCCTCTCCCTCTATCCCTATCAGGAAGAGTAGCGGCAGTTAAAATGGTTATTCTGCCACGGATTTTGTATTGGTTACAGACATTGCCGGTTTGGCTGTTACGTCGAGATATGTGTCGGTTGGAAGCTTCTCTTAAAACATTCTTGTGGAAGGGGAACAGGGCGCATATTCCGTGGGTTCGGTTGGGGAAATGGCGTGAGGGGGGGATGGGATGGCCGGATTTGAGGATGTATGCCCTGGCCTGTCAGGCTAGACACATCGGGGATTGGTTGGGAGGGACAGACATATACACGCCTAGGGCTTTGGAGGAGTGCCTAGTGGCCCCGCTAACGTTGCTAGGGGTTTTACATGGGGCGAACCGTGACCTTCCGAGTAATGTAGTGCATAGTGAGTTGATTGATTTGGCTAAGAGAACCTGGAAACAACTTAATACGTATTGGAATGAATCATGGAGTGTCTCTAGCTGGTTACCATTACAAGGGAATGTTAACTTCCTTCCTGGATCAGAGACGGCGACGTTTCGGGATTGGAGGTTTCGCGGTATACGGAATGTAGGGCATCTGGCAGACCTGTCAGGAAGATGCAAATCATTTCTGACATTAAGTCGGGAATTTGATTTGCCTGCTAGACATTGCTTTGCCTATATGCAGGTTTCTCATTATGTGTCCTCCTTGTCACGAGCGGCGTTGCAAATCGAACGGTCAGCACAGATATTGGAATTTTTTGGGTTAGGGGAAGACAGTCCACCGTCGATTTCCGACCTGAAGCTTCGACTAGATCGCTTTCGGGCGGTTCCTGACTATCGGGGGTAGAGGCGGCCTGGGAAGTAAAATTGGGTGGGGAAGTGCTCCCGGGGTCGGTTTGTAAGGCCTTGTGACGGATAGTGAGAGTGGCGCAGGGGTCACGCTGGAGAGAGATTCAATTTAAATGCGTAACTAGGGCCCATTTCTCGCCGCGGAGGGCACTGCATAGTCGGTTAACGACTGATGGCCGCTGTCCACGATGTTCGGAGCCTTTGTCAACCTTGTTGCATATGTGATGGGGATGTAGGGGATTGAGATCTTATTGGGCTAAGATATGTACCTTTCTCAGTGGATTGTTGCAGCAGAGACTGAGATGGTCTGGCTCCTTTGTGGTAGATCGGATTGATCCTCCCTGTCCTGCAAAGACAGGGGAACGTTTGCTAATGTGGAAGGCCTGTCTGGTGGGGAAAGGGCCGATTCTCCGTTTATGGAGAGAGCACCAGTCGCCTACCTTTGGCGAATGGCGGAATTGTTTTCATCAAATGATGTTAACAGAGAGATGGATAGCACGGGGCAGTGTCAAGCGTTGGACAGCATTTATGCTGGTATGGGAACCTTATATCCAACAGTTAGGGGCTCGCTGTCGTAATGAGATTCTACAAGTAGGTAGTTGAGTGTGGCGATGCCAGTGGGGGAATATGGAGTAGAGTAGAAGTAGCTGCCGCTATATGATCTTATAGAATAGGTAGGGGAGTGTGGGGTGGATGGGGGGAAGGAGGGTAGGGGGGGAGGGTGGGAGGATTGGGGGTGGGGGGACGGGACAAAATGTTATAATCACCTGTTTTCTTTCTCTTTGTGCTGGCTCTGGGAGGGGATAAGAGTACACCCCTCCCCCTTGGAGATGTTTGTTTAGTGTTTGTTGTTGTTTGTTGGTGGACTATAAATAAAGTATAAAAAAAAACCCCAACACTGTATGTATGTCTGTATGCACTGGGGGGAATGCATGACAGGATCAGGCAGGCTAGGTGTGTTGGGAGCCAGTTGGCAGCTCCAAGTGGCCAAGGCATACAGTTCCATCATTGAGATATAGTGACAGTTTCTTTTTTTTTTTTTTTTTTTAAGTGTGGCCAAGTCAGTGCTGACTCCTGGTGATCCAGCAGCCTCTGGCTTTTCTTGGCAAGCTATGCCTGGAAGTAGATTGTCAGGCCTTTTCTTCCCAGGCAATGGAGGGTAAAATAATTTACTCAAGGTCGCAAGGAGTGGCAGTGGGAATCCAACCCTGATCTTTTGGGGACTAGGCTGTTGCTCTAATCATTAGTTTATTCTTCTACTCCAGTGACAGTTGTTGCTGGCAAATGGCACTGCTAAGCAGTTTGGCATTTCCAGTCCCTGCTACAACCCTTTGAAATCAGTGCTGCAGGTACCATGATGCATCATGATGAGATTGTCTGAAAACCAGGATTGGCCAAATATCTCTATCATGGAAGTGCCTGACCTGCAAATTCAATCATATGCCTGGAGGAAACATCTGGCTGCGAGGTGTGTGTGTGTGTCACCCAAATCATGCAGCACCTACCCTGACGTGTGCAGCTACCAATTTCCAGAACATCACTTCTAAGCCACATCTGATTTTGTGCCAGGCACATCCAGATGAATTAGGGGGCATGCAGCACTGAGGGTCAATGGGTACAATCAGGGACCACAAATAACATAAGGCATTTTAATGTAAAGACAAGAGCAATACTGGCAAAGAAAGGCCTTCCTGGAATTCAGTACCTGGGCTCCTGGAATTCAGTACCTGGGCTACTCTGGCAAGGGCAACTCAGAGTTGGAAATTTACCCAGTTGCAGGAGTGAAATATATTGGACAATTTGGGTTTTATATTAGCATAGCACTGCGGTAAGGTCTTTGTAGTCCCAGATGTTACTCATCACAATCAGTGTTGCAGGCCCCATAATGCATCAGGATGACATTGTGAGAAATCCAGGACTGGCTTGACAGGGCCGGCCCAACCGCTAGGCAAACTAGGCAATCACCTAGGGCAGCAACCTCTGGAGGGCAGCAAAAACAGGCCATTCAGAGCGAAATAATAGATGTTGTTAGCCAGAGGATATATAAAGCTTGAGGTTCTCCTAGGGCTCCAATACTTTGGACCAACTCTAGGGCCAGCCTTGTGGCTTGGCATCTCATTTCTGCAACTAGATAACTTGGCAACTCTGGCAGTTGCACGCAGGTACTCACCGCTTTGATGTAGTCTGTGCTGCAGTTGAACCAGCGCAGCATGTGCTGCCAGGCCCTGGCCATCCGCCCCATATTGTGTCTGGCTCCTGGGCTGGGAAACAAGAGGTCCTGATTGGGGGCGATCAGGGTCACCAGAAGATGCAGATCTGCATCAGAAAAATGGGGCTTTCTTAATCTGGCTACCATTACCCCTCACAACATCTGGTTCCATGTTAGCAACGTCAGACAATGCACATTTGGTGCATAGCACCCGTTGACTATACAGTAGTCAATATGTACTCACATCGTTATGCCCATTGAACGTGCACATTCCTGCCCAGCCAGACATTGCGACCTGTGTCTCAGCCAATTAGGAGAGTCCACAGCCTTATATGTGATGCATTATGGGAATGCACAGAGATTCCAGAGTTGCAAAGTTGACCTGTTCTATGGTACAGATTGTTAGGCAGCCCAGGATTTCCAAGAATATCTCTCTGTTGCATCATGGTAGCTGTGGCAAAAATTCATTATAATGTAAAGTTGGATTCCAAATAGGGGAAACTTCTTACACCAGGAGACAGGTAGATTGCCAACTCTGGGACTCAAAGCTGGCACAACTCTGACCACACATACCAACCTGCATCACACAGCAGGCTAATGACCCCAGCTACAGAGCTGCCAACTTACCCAGTTCCTAGACTGAGATTGTGAGTCAGTTCAGGTTTTCTATCTGCATAGCAATTCAAAACAGTATGTATGTGTTTTCCAATCAGTGCCGACTTCTGGTGACCCAGCAGTTCCTGAGTGTTCCTGGCAGTGTGACTGCAAGTAGATTGTCAGGCCTTTATTACAAGGCAATGGAGGGTTAGGTGACTTTACCAAAGGCACAAGGAATATTAGTGAGATTCAAATGCTGGTCTGTTCTTTACAAAGCCAGTTCTCTAACCATCCGGCTACATCTTCACACCTTTCTTTACAGCACTCTATATGAAAAACCAGACTACAAGTCCCTGCATGCAATGGGCTAAACCCAGGACTGGAACCAACCTGGCAGGCACATTCTGAGACAGTTGCAAACCCCAACTAGGACCTGCCTGCAGCAGTACAAATGCAGTATAAATGCATTGGCCACTCAATTATGTAGTACATCTACATAACAAAGAGACAGCATTAGTATTTATTTTCTGTCCAGTGTTCAAGTCACATGTTTATGTTTATGCTTATTTAGATTTGATTAACCACCCTTCACAATTGCAGTAGAGAAGTGTACAAAGTTAAAATGAATTTAAAAAGTCAGAAAACAGAAAGGAACGCCAGTTGAAACAAGAAAGGTTAAAACACTCATACAAGAAGAAGAGAGGGAGAAGGGAAAGTCAAAGGCGTAAGGGGAGGGTAAGAAAGAGGGAGAGCATGATTATGGAGGTAGGAGGTGAGGGCAAGATGTCCTTCCCTCCACTGCACCTCCTAAGCCAAACAGTCACACACAGAGGTCTGCTGGGCTGCTGTCTGGCACTCATCCTAGAGACAGAGAATTCAATGATCCTTCATATCAGCTCTCAAATGTACCAGGGACATTCTGGGCTTCCTCCACATAACAGCCGCTACATGTGCAAATGACCATTGTCTTTGGCCACTCTGATTGTAAGGATGGGTACACATCACCTGGTCCCCAGACCAAGCACTAGAGCAGATCTGTTTCACTGCAGGAGCTGGGTGTGGTATGTCATGCTTGCTATTTGGTATCCTGTACTACTGCAGTGTGTTGGAGTGGCACATCTGATTTGGCCTTTGTGTCCTGTGCCCATTGGCCAAAGATTTCTGTGTAGCATCTTATGTCATGATCTAGGGCTTTATGAGCAGTTTTCTATGAACCAGAATGCAGTGAGTGAAGCCTAGCCAGAAGGGAGGTGCAGACACCATCCAGCATGGCCTGCCCAAAGCATAGTCACCAGCAGCACCCCCTGACAAGCTACTGTACTTTCTTTCATGGACATATATTCAGCTAGATGCATTATGGAGTGGAGGAGTGGCCTAGTGGTTGGGGGCAAGGTACTTCAGGCCAGTCAGGGGTTCAAATCCCACTAGAGGACAGCAACCTTGAGCTGGAAGGACTGGGGTTTCTAGTCCCACAGGTGCTCCTTGTGGTCTTGGGCAAGCCACTTAACCCTCCATAGCCCATGCTCCCTGTAAAATAGTTATCTCTAAGTTATAATGCCCTGTTCAAAGTAAACCACACTGATGCAGAATAGTGCAGTATATAAGAGAATGTAAATAAATAAATTATAGTAACATAGTAAATGATGGCAGATAAAGACCAGTATGGTCCATCTAGTCTGCCCAGTAAGATGGCAAGAGTAGGTGCACCTGCCGCTCTGTGCAGGCCACCCCTCCCCATGTCTTTGTTTAGAGGTGAACCCACCGCTCATGATCAGCCTGCATATGTTGTGCAATACTGGGCTGTGTCATCTACCCACAAACCATTTTTCTCAGTTTACTAGTCATCACTGACTGCATCTACAAATGGCCACCATGAAGATGTTGTCTTCATACAAATAGCATGGCATTCAGCAGCATGGCTAGTGATTGGACTGTGATAAAGGAACAGTGCCTGTGTCATTGCAGCTTGACCCTAGATAGCATTATGTGGATACATAGCTCTGACATGGGTCTATAACTCCATGTGTATATATGTGGTCATTGTCATGCTACATGATGGCATGAGCTGGAGAATGCCTACATCTATGTAGCTCTCTGGGGCTCTGTGCCACACTTATCTGATAGGTGAAGGAGAGGGACATTTTGTTAGGTCTGTATGTACATCTGCATTGATATGCTACTGGTTCTACTTACATTCATATCTTACATATTGGATCTTTCTTGCCAGAGGGGAAGACCATCGTGAGACAGGTTAGTTTTACTCTACTGATGATGGGTCATTGCCAGAGGGGAAGGGCATGATACAGTGCAATAACACACACGTTGAAAACCAGGGGTGGCCTAGCAGAACTTCCTATGTATCCATATTCTGGAGTGAGATTATGGGCCAGTCCTGGTGTAATCTTACAGCTGGCAGAACACACTGACTAAACCTTGCTTCCAGGTACAGTAGCTCTGGTGGATGTGACGGAGAACTGAATGCTTACTACTACAAGAGTCACTGGTTCATGGAGAGTCCCTGGTCATAATTTTGGCAAGTGAGAGGATAGTGTGGGTCTTTTTCTTCTGACATGCATTGTTATCTTATTGGCTAATCTTCCTGCCTAACTGCCTGCCTAACCCCCCACATGCACATATCCAGTAAAGTTGATATTTCTTGCCCAGCCGGCATTCTGATCCAACCCTCCCCTCCACAAACTTCTCTAACAGTGCTGTTTAATGCAGGAGGTATGGGTTGTGGGTGGACACAGCAAACCTGACCATCACTTTGGGAATGATAATGTAGGCATAACGCATGACATGTACATTCAGGGTATGAAAGTGATTGCAGTTGCGAGCCACCTTCCCAGTCTCTGGGTGGGATAGGTGCCACATGTGTGCATACTATAGCCACACTAAATTTTGGTTGCCCATGCATTCTCTCATATGGCAGGTTTAAAGGTCATTAGGAAATGCACCATCATTCCTAACGCAACTGTTCATGGCTTACAGTACCTGCTAGAGACCACTGGCAAAGTTGTAATTCTCCATTCCTCCTACTGCAGCCACTGATGTTTGGAGGAAACCAGAGGCAAAGAAATGTAGAGCTCTCAGGTGCTTGATCAGCCCTGGTATGGCATGGGACGGGGCAGTTAGAGGGTCAAGATCAGGCCTCAGATACTTCATATAGTTTGCTTGTAGCTCTGAAACTAGGCCTATGGAGGGTGAGCACTTGGTCCTGGGGATGGACAGGGAAATTGGCTCCATCTCATAAAATACACTGTCTTCTTGCCTGGACTTGTCCTGTCCAAGGATGCAAGCATGGCCACTACACATAGCTGACCCTGCACATTGTCACCCACCACCTGTAGTGGGGAATGGCTGTGCCTGCAACCCTGCTGACTCTGCAGAGACAGTTCACTGTCTCACTCCCATGGAATAGACTTGTGCCATTGGCATTGCTATATGCATTGCCATAGGGACCTTTCACTACAGGGCCTTTGCGGAGAACATGTGTTCTGGCATGTACTGCCTGCACATTGGGACATGCATTGGCAGCGAGCATGGGGCCATGACAGCACAGGATATTTTTACACAAACTGTATATCTAATGTAAAAATTGCAAGTGAGCAGGGTGGGGCACAGTGTGGGCATGGTGTGCTCTGTATATTTGGTGCAGAGTTGCCACCATGCACTTACTGCCTTAGCATAGGATCACCTCTGGCACTTAAGCAGATGGCATTACATGCACCCATGCCAACACCATATACACTATAGGCTCTGCTTTACCTGCCAGTGACATGCTTGCTATGCCCGTGACAGCTACCACAGCAGCATTGCACCTGACATGCAGGGCTGGCCCAAAGATTTATTCCATCACAGGCAGAGGTTGCCACCTCTGCCCATCCACCCCTGCCACCGCTCCCCAAATCCATCTTCTCTTCTTGCGGGGGGAGGGGGGGTTGTGGTAATAGCGGCATGACTCAGTTTTGAAAGCGGCAGCACACATATATGCCACTGCTTTCCATACAGAGTCGTGTAGCCGCTGCTCCCACCACTGCATGATGAGAAGATGGATTTGAGGAGGGCGGCAGTGGTGTATGTGTGCCACCACTTTCAAAGGTTGGCTGCCCTAAGTGATTGCCTATTGCCTAAGTCAACCTGTTGGACGTGCCGCCCCTGCTAACATGCCATCCTTTCCCCCAAACCATAGTGCCCTTTATTAAAAGGATCCCATATTGTAACTGGGAGTGGGTCACACCCTTCACTCATTTATGGACTGGGTTCTGGCTGGAGCACACTGAATAGAGCTCATTGTAATTTATGTGCAGTCTGTAACCCATGAAAATGGTGTTCTCCCTGCCAGGAGGCCCTTAATGCCTGCTCTGCAGCTGGTGTTAAGGTTCCCGGTGGCATCCTATCTAATAGGCACTAATCTCATGCATTATGGGAATGCCCATTGCCTCCCCCCACATAATGCCCACATAATGCCCTTTTTCCATCCATCATCCCCTTCCCTGCAGTAATGGCCTAACAGCCATTAAGCCAGCATTATCAGCACTTTCCTCCATGTTACCCATTAGTGGGGAACAATAATGCATGCTAATGGCCCCATTGTGTCATTAGCACACTTTAGTAGGCATACCCCCAAATAGTGACAATTTATTAAAGTTGTCAGCAGTAGCAGTGATTAGGTCAAAGCTGAACTGCAGTAGGATCCTCTCTTGCTGGTCCCCAGTTGTGAAACTCTCTTCTGCCTAGTCTGCAGAAAGAGCAACATTTTATAAAATGTTGAATGCTTTTTTAGCATAGGGGTTCTTTTACATGTATGTGTGCCACTGCTTTCAAAATGGAGTCATACCACTACGCCGCCCCCTCCCCCCAAGAAGAGAAGATGGATTCGGGGGATGAAGGCAGGGGTGGATGGGCAGAGGTGACGGCCTCTGCCTGGGGTGGAATAAATCTTTGGGCCAGCCCTGCATGCCAGGTGCAATGCTGTTGTGTTAGTTGTTAGGGGCATTGTGTGTGCTGAATGTACATTGGGACACGTGCTGCCAGCTATCGCAGAGCCGTGACAGTGCAGAAGGGTCACGAATGGAGGGGGTTAGGGGTGTAGCGTGGACTTGGTGAGCTCAACGCAGTTAACGCTGCGTTCACACCACTAGCTACCTGCATTAGCATGGGATCACCTAATGCCATCTCAATAGGTAAAGTGCACCTGCACTAATGCGGTGTGTGCTAAGGGGCAGAGTTCCATGTTAACTGTTAAGGAAATGCTTTTCACATTCCCTGCAGTTAACATGGTGGTGTTGCACCTAATGTAGCATAAGTATTGCTTTGTTTTAACTTTTCTTAACAGCTGTCAGGGACTGGCCTCAAACTGATAACACCTGGTTAGGAAACAGTCAGGTTTTCAGAATAATCACAATGAATATGCATGAGAGAGAGATTTGCATGAACTTCCTTCACTGTATGTAAATCTCTCTTTTGTATATTCATTGTCATCCTGTTTGCACAGGAAGTCGGCATCGAGCATTAGAGATGGGTGGAAGCAAACAGCCCCATGACACCGAAGCTTTAAGGTAAGCACTGCAGGGCTGTTTCCACTGATTGCCACCACTGCAGGTCCCTAGAGGGGTGGCAGCAGCAACAAATGGTGCCCTGAAGGGCCAGCACTCTAGGCGACTGCCTAGTTCACCTATTGGCAGCACCAGCCCTGTTAGTCTTCATGTACTATCTAAAATTTGCCTTCACATGTGCTGCTAAATATCTGGTTAAAATTTAGGTGGACAAATTTTGCCTAGTAAATTTTAGGCCATTTATTAGCATTGAATACTGTGCCAAAAACCTGGACCCTTTTTACCCTGTGAATTTGAATGGATAAATTTAGCCATGCAGAGGGGCCAGATATTAAATCCCAAAAATTTACTAGGTTGAATCTATATGACTAAGGATCATGTTTACTAAAGTGTGGTAAGCCTTTGCACTTATTGCATCTTAAGTGCCAAATTTAAGATTTAGTAAGTGCAAAACCTGTTTGGTAAATGCAGGGGCACGGCCAGCATCTGCCCTGTATTTACCACACAGGGCTGCAGTACATGTATCAGTGCTATCTGCAAAGATATGTAACATGGGAAATAGCAGAATCATCTCCTTTTTTTGTGCTATCACTGTGACTATCCCAAAGCAATATCCTTCAGATAGTACCCCCTAGATCTTTGACGCCCCATTACAACCCCCCGATCTGATTCCCCACCTGACAGATAAACCCCTGTATCTCTTTCACCCCCCAACAGATATCCCCCTGATCTGATTCCTTGCCAAATGGTACTCCCCTGGATGGCAGAAGCTGGTGCTTATGGCAACTCCTAACCTTCCCCCATCCCCAGACGCCACTTCGCACTCATGCTCGGTGATCCCTAAAGTCTACTGCAGTGCTTCTCAACCAGTGCACCGTGGCACACTGGTGAGCCTTTGGAAAGTCCTTGGTGTGCCTTGGGGTGACTGATAGGGGCATGATTAGGCATGGGTTCATGAGGGTGTTGCCCCATTTCTATTGGACTGTGCCCCAGAGAAAAGCTCTCTACTTTCTAAATGGAACTGCCTGCTTAGTACTAGCACAGGAAATCAGGTAGACTTACTCCCCCACTATGCTTTGCCTGGTAGGAAAAGGGCATTGATTTTTTCCTGTACATGTCTTTGCCAAACTCACATATTCACATCAGACTGAACCCAACAGGATAAAAGTGCTGCTCTCCTTCTGCTAGTGGGAGGGACTGAAAGTGAGGATCATGCAAACCTGGGTTTGGTGTGCCGTG
Organism: Ichthyophis bannanicus; assembly: GCA_033557465.1. Taxonomy (NCBI): domain Eukaryota; kingdom Metazoa; phylum Chordata; class Amphibia; order Gymnophiona; family Ichthyophiidae; genus Ichthyophis; species Ichthyophis bannanicus. The sequence goes on from CM066037.1 coordinate 409,495,770, forward strand.
AGGATTGAAAAAACTCAAAAAGTGTGCCATAAAATAAAAAAGACTGAGGAGCCCTGGTCTACTGGACCAGTGTAGAAATAGTCCCCCTCTTCTTTTGCTCCAGGGAAGGGTCCAAAATGGCAGCTATGACCTCTAGCAGTAATCTCACAGTACTACCATTAGGGGTCAATTTGCCATATAGGGGCAAGATTGGAGCTTTCCTGCCACTCCTGCTGGGGTGACCATGCCTTCAACCTTCAAGAATGATCAGAGGGTAGGTCTCGGTTATGTTGGAACCATCGCTTGAAAAATGCAAATCATTTTATGATATCTACCTCGATGCAGTATGCATTCATCAGCTATCTTAGCTACCATAGCAAGCTCATGATTCTGAAATATGTTTGCCATAATCTGCTATACAGGTTGGCTTGTGATCTCTTGCTTCCAGTTATAATGCTAAACATTCTTTTGATGAAAAACACATTATAGTACAATTTATATATAACCTTCAGAAATGTTTTGCAGGTGTCAAGGTAAAAAGATTCAAGCACATACTATAAAACAACATGTACCTCATCGCTGATAAGCAGCGAGAATATAATACATGGAGAGCTAAAATGGAAAGAGAAGGCAACCGTTTTATTCATTAGTACCTGTAGCTCAATGCTGGCAAGTTCCAATGTATTGTAAGCCAGCAAGATGCACCGATCAATTTAACTTTGATACTGAACATGAAGACACACATTTAACCTGAAAGCAGCCATTAAAATTCCATCTTAAACAGGAACTTAGGAGGAATAAAAATGAGCTTCATTAATGCTAAAACAACTGTAGTTTCATTTTTTTCTCCACACAGTGGCACCCTTTCTTCATGCTCTATGTTCAGTGGATACAAGAAGATGTATTTCTGAATCTGAACTGTGCAAGACTAAACTGGTCTTGTTCTTTCATATGAATCCTTCTGGGAGGTTGATTCATTGTTGCTGCTTATGAGTTCTGGACAGCAAATATCTTGGGATATTCTGGTTTTGTTAAATAGCAACTGTTTTAAAAGGAGATGTTTGAGAGATCATCAGGGTAGCAAAACAAAACAAAACACTCCCTCTGCAGGGATTTAGGGGAGGTAAGGATTTTAGTAAAAACCCCCAATGTTTTGAGAAGTTAAAGAAATAAAGAAAAAGGTTTAATTCAGCTTTCAAACTCCTGTAGTGTAACATGATCCATCAGTGGGTAACCACTGTAGTTACCGTAAGATTAGAGAAAGCTAGGGGGGGTGGGGGGGGGGAGGGAGAGCTGCGCAGAGCCATACAAATTTGTCAGCTTTCACCGATGGGCAGAGTTGCATATCACTGTTACTGTATTTATACACACAAATGATAATATTATTTCAAAGTTGAGAGGTGTAATGCAATGTGATTCCAATAGCCCCTGGATTTTCTTGGCAAGGTATAACCAGAAGTAGATTGCCAGGCCTTTCTTCCGAGGCAATGGAGGGTAAAATGACTTGCCCAAGGCCACAAGGAGTGCCAGTGGGAATTGAACTCTGGTCTCTTGCATACCAGACTTGTACAGTAAAAGGAAATAAAAAATGTGGCCTCTATAGACTGAGTTCTCTGAGGTGCCAGGTGCTTTACCATATCTCTCTCCTGCCCCTTCACATTCTCAGCTTGATCTTCAACAGGAATTCTATGTATTGTCAAAGCTGATCTAGTCTTCTTTATCCACTCTTCAACTGTGATGTCATCAGGTCAGCAGGGAAAACCATAACAATTAGAGATAGAGCTTTTTCTCTCCACATTTATTTAAAAGTTTTTATATACTTTCTTCATAATATTGTGTTATTCAAAATAGTTTACATAATAAATAACACAATTTCAAAGTTCGAAGAAAAGGAGGTAGTCAGATTAAAGAATTACTGTTTAGAAACAGAGGGCCTGCAATTCAGCGCTGGTGGCTAGCATGATTACAGCGAGATATCTCACCACCGGCATTGAATATCTGGCTTTGCTACAGGCCTCTGCTGCCACAGATGCTAACCGGGCAGCAGTGATATTGAACCGCTGCCCAATTAGCTACCATGGGTAATAGGCCAGTTTTTGCTACACCTATCTTTACCCATAGGTTGCTAACCAGGCAGTGGTGCATTTTGCTGCTGCCCAGTTAGCAATAGGTACCACCTCTGCCCCGCCCCGGAACACCCATGACACACTCCAATGCCACACAGAGGGCTGAGTTTTTTTAAAGGATTTCCTCTGAGGGACGCTGAAACCTGTAAAGCCAAGTCGTCATGAGTTACTTTTCGGATTGGTGGTATAATGTTATGCTCTAGCAAAATTCCTTCTATGATTTGTTTGTAGGAACGGAGACCGCTGAGAACTGTTGCTTCAGGTGGAACCGAGTAGAGCTGCTGTTGCCGTGAACACCAGGTTTAATGGAGTTGAACACCAGGAAATAAAATATATATTAGAACATTTATTAGAAAATAAAAAAAAGAAAATTAAAGATTGAATAGTTAAATTTTAATATAGTAAAATTTAAAAATTTTTGAGACCTATGATCTACATTGAAGGCAACTCTCCTTTGCCAAGAGATTTTATTGCCATGTAGAGGGATATTGAATCAACCTGAGATCTTTTTTTCTCCTCAAACAATTTCCTCTCAGGAACACTGAAATGCCCTACAGATGAACAAAAAGCATAGATGAAAAGTGAGTTTGGTAACTTGATCTGATTAAATATAATCAAAGGCTTTTTTTCATTGTATTTTAGTTTCGCACATACCATGAAAGTGATGAACCTCACGTCTAAGCAAGTATGATCTTGGTCTCTCAAATTTGCTGCTAGTGCTTGGCAAAGTACTTGCATCGTGCCAAAGAGAACCTCCATAAGGTGTTCATAAGGTGTTAACACATCAGTTCTCCAAAGAGGAACAAAGCGATCGTCCTGGGTTATAAATTCGTAATCCACTCTTCAAATACTGAGGTCTCCCTAGTCTAAAAGCTTTAAAAACAATCACTAAAAGCGTAAAATAACACTTTGCTTAATAGGAAGCCAGTGCAATTTCTTCAACGAGCACTCTCATTTTTCTTATCCCCTACTAAGAACCTCATATTTTGCATAACCTGTTAATTCTTTTATAATTTTCCTTTTAATCCCACATATAATACTTTACAATAATTAAGTAGACTTAATAATAAAGATTGTGTTAATAACCGTAACTCAACATTTTCAAGGGAGAAAAGTTTCTAGATGAAATAAATGACTGCTTCTTGGAGCAGCTGGTTCATAAACTGACCAGAGGGAAAGCCATTTTGGACTTACAGTAGTCCTTAGTGCAACACCAGATCTGGTGCAAGAGATAAAGGTGTTTGGGCCACTTGGCAAAAGTGATCATAGTATGATCGTGTTTGATTTAATTAATGCAGGGATGGTAAGGAAATCCACAGTACTACCTTTTAACTTTCAAAAGGGAGACTGATAAAATGCGGAAAATGGTTAAGAAAAAACTAAAAGGAGCAGTTGCAAAGGTCAAAGACTTACGTCAAACTTGGGTGTTTTTTTTAAAAATGCTATCTTGGAAGCCTAGACCAGCTGTATTCCACGCTTTAAGAAAAGTGGAAGGAAGTCTAAAAAACTGCCAGCATGGTTTAAAGGTGAGGTCAGAGAGGCTGTTGTTACCAAAAAAGCATCTTTCAGGAAATGGAAAAAATAGCCAAATGATGAAAACTGGAAACAGCACAAGCACTGGCAAGTTAAATGCAAGGCATTGATAAGGCAAGCAAAGAGAGAATTTGAGAAGACACCTGCTGTGGAAGGAAAAACACGTAATGAAGACTTTTTCAAGTACATTCGTAGCAAAAAACCTGTGAGAGAGTCAGTTGGACCATTAGATGATAGAGGGGTAAAAGGAGCACTAAGAGGGGACAAGGCTATAAAGGAGAGGCTGAATGAATTCTTTGCTTTGGTCTTTACTGAGGAAGATGTAGGGATGTTACCCATGACTGAAGTGGTATTTAAAGGTGATACTGCAGAGGAATTGAAAGAAATATCGATATACCGGGAAGATGTATTACAACAATTTGATAAACTGAAGAGTAGCAAATAACCTGAACCAGATGGTATACATCCAAGGGTGTTGAAAGAACTGAAATATGAGATTTCAGACCTGCTATTAGTAGTCTGTGAACTATCATTAAAATCATCTGTGATACCTGAAGATTAGAGGATCGCCAATGTAATGCCAATTTTTAAAAAGGGTTCCAGGGGTGATCCAGGAAACTACAGACCAGTAAGCCTGACGTCAGTACCGGGAAAAGTGGTAGAAACCATCATAAAGAACAAAATTATTCATCATTTAGATCGTCATGGCTTAATTGGAGACAGCCAATATGGCTTTAGACAAGGAAGATCTTGTCTTATTAATCTGTTACTTTTTTTGAAGGTGTGAATAAACAGGTAGACAAAGGTGAGTCGGTTGATATAGTGTACCTGGTCTTTCAGAAAGCCTTTGACAAGGTCCCTCATCAGAACGTTTGGCAAAACTAAAAAGTCATGGGATAGGAGGCAATGTACTATTGTGGATCAGGAACTGGTTAAAAGATAGAAAGCAGAGGGTGGGGCTAAATGGCCAATTTTCCCAATGGAAAAAGGTGAATAGTGTAGTACCCCAGGGATCTGTGCTGGGTCCACTGCTTTTTGACATATTCATAAATGACCTGGAAAAGGGAATAGCGAGTGAGGATCTTGATAAATTGGAAGAATGGGCATCCAAATGGCAGATGAAATTTAATGTGGACAAGTGCAAAGTTATGCACCTAGAAAAGAACAACCCAAACTATGGTTACACGATGCAAGGTTCCACATTGGGAACCACTACCCAGGAAAAAGATTTAGGGGTCATCGTGGATAAGATGTTGAAACCCTCCACCCAATGTGCAGCAGTGGCAAAGAGAGCAAATAAAATGTTAGGTATCATAAGGAAAGAAATGTAAAATAAAAGAGAGGATATTATAATGCCTCTGTATCGTTCCATGGTATGACCGCACCTTGAATACTGTGTGCAATTCTGGTTGCAATATCTTAAAAAGGATATAGCGTTTTTAGAAAAGGTGCAGAGAAGAGCCACCAAAACGGTAAAGGGGATGGAAGGATACTCCTATGAAGAGAGGCTAAGAAGGTTGGGGCTCTTCAACCTGGAAAAGAGACGACTGAGGGGAGATATGATAGAGGTCTACAAATTAATGAATGGAGTGGAACAGGTAAACATAGATCGATTGTTTACGTCGTCAGAATATAGAAAGACTAGGGGACATGCAATGAAGCTAAAGGGTAACCTATTTAAGACTAATAAAAGAAAATATTTTTTCACTCAATGTTTAATTAAGCTCTGGAATTTGTTACCGGAGGATGTAGCAAAAGCTGCTAGTGTAGCTGGGTTTAAAAAAGATTTGGACAAGTTCCTGGAGGAAAGGTCCATAAACCATTATTAAAAGGGACCCGGGATATAACTGCTTGACCCAAAACAAGCATTGAATAACCTGTGTCTTTTGGGGAGACAGCTAGGTACTTATGACCTAGATTGGCCACTGTTGGAAACAGGATACTGGGCTTGATGGACCTTGGTCTGACCCAGTATGGCGTATCTTATGTTCTTATGTTAAGTTAATTGATCTGTTTCAAGGTCAGGTCAGGTTTCCCTTTCCTTGGTATGTCTACAGCCAGCACACACATACTTGTGACACATAAGCACTGCAGACCACTGCCTGTAGACTTAAGGAGGCCACCTCAAAAGCCTTCTTCAAGGAGGACTCCAGCTTTTGATGTTGAAGAGGTTTAAGGGCCACATCTCCTTCTACCAGAATACTGGTCTTCTTGGTCAGAGCTGTAACTAAAGCAAGGGTTCAATTTCCCCATAGCCCTACCAACCTTAAGACTAGTCTCTGGCAACTCCCACTCTGCTGAGATCATGTCCTGAATGTCTGGATATACTAGAAAGGCCTTAGATAACTTCCTAATTCCCTTGTGAATAGGATCTCCTGATACCAATGCCTCTTCAGGGAGTGCATCAGAGATGCTCCAAACCTCAAGTGCCTCCGCATTCAAAGCTGGAAACTCATCCCAATGAAATAGACAGGCAACGGAGGGGTCAGCACCTGCTGGAAACTCAATGTCTTCCAAGACATCAGAAAGAAAAGATCTCTTTTCCACAGCACTAGGTGAAGACCACCGTGCCGAGGCTTTTTTGACAGTGAAGGTCCTGGGGCATCCTGAAACTGACCCAAAGCTGATAACCCTGGTATGGAAGGCTGAGCTTGGCGCATCAAAAAGGCGAGAAACCACCCTCTGACGTCTCAGAGATTGGCTCCCCAGCTCTTCATTCAGTGAGTAACAGAGGAGGCAGTACTAAAAGGCCGGAAGGCACTCAGCAACCAGCATGGGAAGAGGTGCAGCACCAGGCGACTACAGGTCCGAAGAGGCTAAAATGGCCATCTCTCCTGCACTCCCACTCTCCCCCCTCCAGCTACGCTAGGCTGAGGAGAAAGACAGCATATAAAGTTATTTCTCTAATGTCTTCTCTAACTCCAAATGCTTACCTTCTAAGGCAGCAGAAGTCCCATTGTGGATCAAAGCATCTCCTCTACAAGCGCTGCAATGTCCAGCACTGCTCCATTGACTGCTGCACTAACAGTACTTGGCATGCTCCAACAGTATCTCCATGCACACCAACTGCTGAAACATTGCTGGATATGAACTTGCAACCCCCCTGCTAAGAATACCTCTGGGATCAGGGCCATTTGTAGCACCAAAGGCATTGTCAGAGCTGCTTCTGGCTTACCCTCCATGGCATGGCAAGAAAAACACACCCACTGCAGTGCTGAAACAGCTCTCTGTTTGTACTTCACAGTAGGGGAAAAGTGGCACACTCTCTGACAAGCCACTCCATGAGCTCCCTCCCAGTGCTCACCGGAGACTGTCAGCCCAGCCCTCTAAAGAAATGCAGCCCCATTTTTTAAAAAATGTACTCACCCCAGCAAGATATCATACTAAAACTAAGAAACAAACATACATAGGAAAATGAAATAAAATAAAATATAAGGGAAATAATTGTAGAAGCTACTGAGAGGCTCTATTTGATGGGGGAGGGACCTGGACTCCTCCAGGTATCATCTTCAAGTGGTCCCACCGACCTGACTGGACTGCTGATTGCTATAGTTCTACTGGCTAACCCAATTATCTAACTGGGCCCAGGAGACTTTACGACCTATCAGAAGAGTTGCATGGAAAGCCCATCACCATCTACTGGATATAGTAAATACTGGAGAGCTGGTGGTTGCATGATGCCTCACAGCTCTAAAGTTTCTATCTCCATCTGATGGACGATGGGCCCTTGCATTCTGCACTGGTCTGGTGGACAATAAAGAAATATAGATACAAATATAGAAACATGATGTCAGAAAAAGAGCACATGGCCTATTTAATCTGCCCTTCCATATCAATCACTACAACAGTCCCCTTTTTCCTTTAGAGATCCTCTGTGTTTGTCCCATGCTTCTTGAATTCAGATACTTTCCTCATCTCTATCACCTCCACTGGGAGACTATTCCACGGATCCACTACTCTTTCCATAAAGAAATATTTTCACATATCACTCCTGAATCTATCCCCTTTCATCCTCATCCTCATCAATTGAAAGAGGCTCTCCTCCTATGCATTTATGTCACAGAGGTATTTAAACGTTTCAGTCATATCACCTCTATCCCACCTTTCCTCTAAAGTGTACATATTAAGATCTTTAAATCTGTCCTCATATACTTTACAATGAAGACCACTAACCATTTTAGTAGCTATCCTCTGTACTGACTCCAGCCTGTTTATATCCTTTTGAAGGTGCCGTCTCCAGAATTGTACACAATACTCCAAATGAGGTCACTCCAAAGACTTATAAAGAGGCACTATCACCTCCTTTCTTCTGCTGGCCATTCCTCTCCGTATGCACCCAAGCATCCTTCTAGCTTTTGCCGTCACCTTTTCTACCTGTTTAGCTACTTTAAGATCATCAGACACAACCACGCCTAGGTCCCGCTCTTCTTTAGTGGACAAAAGTACTTCACCCCCTATACTATATCGCTCCCTTGGATTGCTGCAGTCCATTTTTTAACATTAAATCTCAGCTGCCAAATTCTAGACCATTCTTCAAGCTTAGCTTAGCTTCTCATGTTATCTACACCTTCCCGGGTGTCTACTCTACTGCAGATTTTGGTTTCATCTGCAAAGAGCCAAACCTTACCCGACAGCCCTTCCGCTATATCACTAACAAAGATGTAAAAAAATAAAAAAATAAAAAATCAGACCAAGGACAGATCCCTGGGGCACACCACTGGTAACCTCCTTCTCCTCAGAGTGAGCTCCATTTACCTGTAGCCTTTGTCGCCTCCCACTCAACCAGTTTCCAACCCAAGCAGTAACTTCAGGGTCCATCCTTAGGGTGCTCAGTTTGTTTATAAGTCGCCTGTGAGGAACGGTGTCAAGGGCTTTACTGAAATCTAAATACACCACATCTAGGGCTGTCCCTCAGTCCAACTCCCTGGTCACTCAGTCAAAGAAATCAATCAGATTTGTCTGACAAAACTTGCCTCTGGTGAATCCATGCTGCCTCAGATTCTGTAATCCAATGGACTCCAGAAACCTCACTATTTTCTTTTTTTAGTAGCGCTTCCAATAATTTATTAACCACTGAAGTTAAACTAACCGACCTGTTGTTTTCCACTACATCCTTACTTCTGCTTTTGTGTAAAGGGACCGCATGTGCCTCTCTCCAGTCCTTTGACACCACTCCCGACTCCAATGAGGCATTGGAAAGGTCAGTCAGTGGAGCTTCTAGAAAATCCCCAAGTTCCCTCAGTATTCTTGGGTGTATCCAGGACTGTACTGAGCCCTGTGCGAGCACTGCAGCCGCACAGGGTGCAAAGACTTAAGGGGTGCATTTTGGCTCTCTGCTGTTGCCTGCCGCCGCCACTTTAGTGGCAGCAGGCAGCAGCAGAGACCCAAAATGTGCCCCTTAAGTCTTCTCGCCGGCACACTAAGAAGGTCTGGTCTCTCTGGGAGGGTCCAAACCTGTTTAGTGTGCTGGCGAGTTGCACATCGAATGCACGCCTCTTCTCTCCCGCCCCCATAAAGTGGCTAGATGGGGGTGCGGGAGGGGGGCTGTACGCCTGACGTGCAACTCGCATAGGGCACTTTTCACCGTCGGTACGGCACTGGGTGTATCCCATCCGGTCCCATCGCTTTGCCTACCTTAAGTTTAACTAGTTTCTCATTGAAAATTGTTCAAGATGCCCCTCGCTTTTGTTCCTGTTTGTGGGTGTTTTCTGCGATCCTGCTCCTGTTTCATCTGTGAACACAGAGCAGAAATATTTGTTAAGCAATTCCGCTTTATCCTCATCAGTTTTTACATATTCCTCCCTTCACCCTTGAGTCTGACAATACCACTTTTGCCCTTCCTCTTCTCACTAACATATCTGAAAAATGTCTTATCCCCCCATTTTATTACATTGGCTATTTCCTCTTCTTTTTGAATTTTTGCTTTCCTGACTACTTTGCTAGCTTCTTTAAGTTTTTCCAAATATAGATGCCTGTCTTCCTCTCTCTGTGATCTCTTGCATTTCATGAAAGCCTCCTCTTTTTTTCACCTTTTCAGCTACTTCTTTTGAAACCATAGCAGTCTCCTTTTCCTTTTACTGTATCATTTTAACAGAAAGGTTGGTTGCGCTTAAAATATTCCCTTTCAGTTTTGTCCACTGTTTTTCTACATCCCCCAGCTGTTCCCAGCCCACTAATGACTCCCTGAGATATTGGCCCATCTTGGCAAAGTTTGTCTTCCTAAAGTCTAAGATCCTTGACTTTGAATGGATTTTAACAGCCCTAGTCCTAATACTGAACTACACCATCTGGTGATCACTGGATGCAAAATGATCTCCCATTATAACAACAGAAACACTTTCACCATTGGTAAGCACCAAGTCCAGCATGGCCCCTTCACATGCGGGGTCTGTTACCAGTTACCTGAATAGTTGTTTTGTAGAGAATCCAGGATCTTCTTACTTCTAGATGATACTGAAGCAGGAATGTGTCAAACATTTGGCATATTGAAATCCCCTATCAGTTGCACTTCCTCTTTCCTGGCAATGCTGCGTATGTCTTCAATTAATTCTCCATCCTCCTCCTGTGAGGATGGTCTGTATATCACATCAATGCAAATCAAGTTCTCTTTCCCTCTTTCTGGTTTAACCCACAGTGCCTCCTCTCTCCCTTTTGAGCTCTGTAGTTCAAAAGCTTTAATATTATTTTTTACATATAGTGCCACTCCTCCTCTCCTTCTTCCTACCCTGTCCTTTCCTAATAAAGTATAGCCTGATATAGTGTAGGAGGTCACCAATTTATTGAATTAACAGCCCCAACATGTTTTGGCAGGATTGCCTTCTTCAGGGGGCACACGTCTTCAAATAATAGGTATTCTTTCAAAATAAGTCCTCCTTTTGGTTCTTTCATTTAAATGTTTGACTTTTACTTATATGTTGTTTTAGACCTATCTGTCCTGGCCACTTTTGCACCGTCTGTTGTTTTTATGAAATTAAGAACAATCTTTTGTGTCATTAAGAACAACTTTAAAAGGTGCATTATTAATAGATGCTGTTTCTCTAACGACATTATCAAAACCTTGGTGATGAAATTCTTTCTGATATCTAGCAAACTTTAATGAGCATTGTGTCTCTGCTTTTTTGTTCCTCATAATTGATGAATACTTCCATATCCCTCTGGCTCTTGGATTACTACCGCAATCAGTATTGACCGCAAGACTACTGCATGAAGTCTTTTTAATGACTTAATGGTATACTGTGCCTCCCGTGAGTAATTGATTTTCCTCCGTTTTTTCATTGTGCCAGTATTTATGCATAACCTTCCTTAACCGAGGCAGGCGGACCCGGCGCTCCAGGCCCCTACCTCTCGCACCCCCCCTCCACCCGCTCCACCACAACCCCGCCCCCCCCCCCCCCAAAAAACATCACACCAAAATTTTATGGAACACAACTGGTCGCAGCTTTTATTAGCCATAACAATTTAACAAAACAACCATGAACTTCCAAACCCCTCAATTAGCGGCACCCGGCTGCACCAGCCCTACCTCAGCAAAGTGCCTGCCACTGCTAATGCCATAACTCACCACCCGGCAAGTTACCATACCCCTCTCCCCGACCTCGCCATGCTAAGCAAAAGTCGGCCCAGGGTTTGACCGGGTCAGGGGCACCCCGCCCCCGCCCAATGTAGCCTGCTGCTCCGGACCCTGGAAACCTCCGGGATCCCGCCCCCACCCCCAGCTGCAACACCCCAAACACCCACCGCCTAACGTTAGGGAGGGAGGGAGGGACGCCGCCACCGAACGCAGCCTCCGCACGACTGACCACGCGGAGGCTGCTCGGCTCAACTCCCCCTCCGCTCCCCAACCCCCCTGAGGCGCTAATTGGTTCCCGTGGGACGCACCCCCGCCCGAGCCGCACACAGGGTCCCCACGCCGGGCCGCGCGCCCGGTTAATATCGGCCGCCGGGACCCTGCCCGCGGCCTTGGGATAACCGAGGCAGGCGGACCCGGCGCTCCAGGCCCCTACCTCTCGCACCCCCCCTCCACCCGCTCCACCACAACCCCAGCCCCCCCCCAAAAAACATCACACCAAAATTTTATGGAACACAACTTGTCGCAGCTTTTATTAGCCATAACAATTTAACAAAACAACCATGAACTTCCAAACCCCTCAATTAGCGGCACCCGGCTGCACCAGCCCTACCTCAGCAAAGTGCCTGCCACGCTAATGCCATAACTCGCCACCCGGCAAGTTACCATACCCCTCTCCCGACCTCGCCATGCTAAGCAAAAGTCGGCCGAGGGTTTGACCGGGTCAGGGGCACCCCGCCCCAGCCCAATGTAGCCTGCTGCTCCGGACCCCGGAAACCTCCGGGATCCCGCCACCGGCACATAGCCCTGCTCATGTGCCGCCCCCCCAGGCCCCAAGCTGCGACCAGCGTGTATCATGGCCAGACATATATTCCAAGGCCTCATGCCAGTCCTTAAGGAGTAGGTCCATGCCAACTGGCGACAAATGACCCCATCAGCCCGATAGAGGCCCGAACACCCCACGTCCACCCAGGCGTGGAGGATCCGATACCCGCCCCTCTCACAGACCCAACGACCAATCTGGCGATTGACCTTGGTCAACCCCCGGGACCAACGACGCCGATCCCGGCAGGCCGGCCTGGGAATGATGTCTGACCAAAGAACAATAACACCGGGAAACATCCGCAACACCAGTCCCAGCTCATCTTGAACCGCCCGGATCAGCTGCAGGCAGGACCAGAACACCAGGTCATTGCCACCCAAAGGAACCAACAGGGCGGCCGTCCACCGCGACGTCCTCCCGTGGCGTCGTAGCAAAGGCAGCAATCGCGGCCACCGCATGCCTCGCACGCCCAGCCATTGGACAGCCACCGACGACGGGTTCAATCCCAAATTGGCGCCGATAGGGCGGTCCGCCGCACGCTGACCCGCCCAATGGACGAAAGAGTGGCCAGCAACCCAACATCCACCAGGTCCGACACCCCCATCTGAAAGAGAAATAGAAAGTTAAAGCCCCCACCCAACAACCCCCCGGCACCTATAGCCGAACATACCCCTTAAAACCAAAGAACGCCACCTCCCAATGCCCTGAATGACCTGAGCCGGTAACCCCGCAGCCGCCACACTATTGGCAGCCCCAATCCGAAAAGAGTGGGGAGCAAACCGAAGCGGACCTTCCCCCACCGCGGACAACACCGTCCGCAACACCGCAGAAACCTGGAAGCGGGTTAAAACCCGCGAATCCGCGTGTACGAAAAACCCAACTGCGCCCGCCGGCCGCACCGCAAGATACTGGCGCAACGCCCGAACCGGGCAAGTCCGAGGCTCCGCGCCCACGCCCACGCCCAGGCACACCCACAAACCTCTTCCAAGCGGATCTGTTTTGGACTTAGCTAACAGGATCCGCACCCCCCTTTCCACCACCCGGACGTGACGTGCCCACAGCCCCCCAACCCCCCCCCACCCGGCCAGAGCCCGCAACCAGCTCCCCGATACGAAACGCCCCAAAAAAGGCAAGACAAAAACCGCCCGAAACAAGGAAGCCGCATACTCAGACGAAGCCACCTGCCCTAAGGCCCCGCAAACGCGCACCAGGAGCCCATGCGTGATCGGCAACCGCGAATCGCGTGGCGTCAGCTGCATCCGCTCCCAACCCTGCAGCATCCGACGCGGGAAGATCCTCCCAGCCGGGGAACCCCAACCCACCGCGCTCGCAAAAAGCTAAACCCCGCTAAATGCGAGCGCACCGCCGACCGCGATAAACCGGCGCCCTTGGCCGCCACAATACATTGAGCCAGCAAACCCTCCGGGACCCCCCCACCTGCCACCCGCAAGAGCACAAAAAAGCGACCACCCGGTCACACACCCGCCGGTACGCCGACCAGGTCCCAGCAGACACCGAATTCCTCAGCAGGTCTAGCATCTCTCGAGGCCAATGCTCCACAATTTCTCAGGGACCACCGCTCGTCCTGGTCCGCTTCGGAGGCCAGCGCCCTGAACCGCTCCCACGTAAAACGAGAAAGAGCATCAGCAATCCCATTAGTGGACCCGGGAATATGCCGAGCCCGCACCGCCACATCCACTGTAAACACGCTAAGACGACTTCCCGCATCAAGCCAGCTATCCTCACGCAACTTGGAGTGTATCTGTTAATCACACGTATGACCGCCGCTTTATCACACCACCAAAGCACCCTCCTGTTCCGAAGGCGCTCCGTCAGAGCGCCAAAACTACCCGAATCGGAACCGATCCGCGCACCAGGCCCCTCCGACATACACGCCCAAGCCCGTCACCCCCACCGCATCAGTGTACAACTGTAAATCGTCACTGGATACCTCGGGCTCCAGCAGGACAGAAGTCCCCGAAGTCCCACAAAACGATCCCACACCCGCAAATCTGCCCGCATTGCGGCCGTCACCCGAATCCGGTGATGAGGTTTCCGCACCCCAACCGTCGCACAGGCCAACCTCCTGGAAAAACACTTGCCCATCGGAATCATCCCAACAGGGACTGCAACTCCCTCAAAGAAACCTTGCGAGCTGACAACACATTGGCCACCGAAATCCGCAATCGAGCGACTTTGTCGTGAGGCAAACGCACCACTATGGCCTCTGAATCCAAGTCCACACCCAAAAAGGTCAACCGCGCGGTCGGACCCTCGGTCTTCCCGTCCGCCAAGGGCTAAACATCTCAAAGTAAGCGCAAGAGATAGAACAGCCCACAGCATACACTTGTCGAAATAATACCCACCTGGAAAGCAAAACCCCAGCAAGGGGAAGGAAGACGGGTGAACGGGCAACAAACGAAACCGATTCAATGTCCCCTTTCACCAGTACCGCCGACCGACCGGCCCCGCGCACCAGCAAAGCCGCCTTATCGAAGGAAGCGTAGCGAACCGTACACAATTGACGCGGGATAGAGTCGGTCACGGAAGCCCCGATTGGACAGGACACATTGTGCATCAACCGGAATTTTCCCGGCTCCATCCTGGGCACAACACCCAAAGGCGAAATCACTATGTGAGAAAACGGAGGCTCCGAGAAGGGGGGGGGCCCGCCACCCTCCCCAATTGCAATTCGCTCAGCAATTTGCCCTGCACCACCTCCGCCCAACGACGTACCGAGGGAGGGTTCCGAGCAGACGGCGCTGACACCACCCCCCTCACCGGGATAACGAAACCGTTCCTAAACCCAAAACCCAGAAGCGCCGCCTCACGCCTCCGGGGATAACGACTTAGCCACCCTAAAAAGGCCACACACTGCCCTTTTGGGGCGGGACCGGCCATGCCAGAGGTGCCCTTCTCAATGCACTCGACTGCGGAGTGGGGACCCCCGCACAAGGAACAGGCGTGCTGGAACTTGCAATCGGGAAAAGGACAGGTGGAGCGGTTGAAACGCCAGCACACGTCACCGCTCCCGGCCGAGACTGCCTTTGAGGGCGCCACGGCCGCCCCCCCTCGAAAGGGCCGCGCCGCCCCCTCAACCACCCCGACACCACTCTTACTCCTGCCCCCAGCACCCGCACCGGACCCCGCCGACATCGGGGTCAACCACAGGGTAAGGTCCTGCGTGCCCCACGACAGCGAGCGGCTTTCCTCCATCCAGTCCCTGAGCTTTTCATCGGAATTCAGCCAAGACCAGCCATCGTGCGCCTGAGACGCCTCGAGGATGGAATCAGCATACGCCAGCAGCATCCCATACTGCGCCGGAACTCGTGGGCCCAAAACACTGGCCAACCGCAAAAAGGAACAAGTCCAGTTAACCACATTACGCGCCACCTTCCTAACCCGGCTGGCCTTCTCGTCGTCCTTCCACTTTTTCCGACGTTCACCCGAGCGCTTCCTCCCCTCTAACAAATGGAAGATATCAATGTAGCGCCGCATTCGGATTGTACGCCGCAGCTTACGTGGCACCCCCCCCCCCACAATTCCGGCAAAGACACCACCGAAGAGGCCCCCCCACCTACACCTAAGCCCCCCCCGCACTCCGGGAGCTGCCGAACCCCCCCCCCTGTCCGACCCCCCGGACGAACCACTCGAGGAGGAAGAAGACGAGGACGAGTCCGAGCTGCGCCACCGCCGACACGACTGCCGGTGCTTTTTGCGTGAAGCCCCCCTTTTTTTTTTTTTTTTTTTTTTAAATATTTTTGGTCGACTCACCCCCTTTCCCCATCAACTCACCCGAAGCAGCCGTCCGCTGAACAGCCACCGCGAGGTCCTCGCCATCGGCGCACGCCACATCCCGGGAACATCGCTGGGCCGCCTCCGCTGCTGCTCCATGCTGCGACTCCGCCCCAGCCGAAGGACTCATCCAGCTCTCCCCGCCAGCCGCACCCACGGGCCACGAGGTCTGCGCCAGAAACTGCCCCTGTGGAGACAAAAAGGGAAAAAACAGGGGGGGAAACCGACACCGGCCAGGCCGGAGGCCAAGGACCTCCCCACCCTGCCCTAGATGTACCCTGTCCCCCAAACATCCACTGCTCCCACGGGGAAGCCCCCCCCCGGTGTGCCAAAGCCACCGGGGCCCAGGAACCACCCCGCGGGCCCACCACAGCCATCAACCCACAGTGCCCCCATCGGGCCGAGCCCTCCCCCTTTGGCCCGGTGCCCCAACTTCACCCCCCGCCCCCCCACACCCCCCACAGCCCCCCACAGCCCCCCCCACAACCCCCGCAGCCCCCCACAGCCCCCCCCACAACCCCCGCAGCCCCCCCACAGCCCCCCCCACAACCCCCCGCCTGAGACGCACCGTGAGGGTGGGAACCTCTCCCGCCATTTCAGCCCAGCCCCGCACGCACCTCCCCGGCCCCGCTCACCCCCCACCCCCCCAGAACCCCCACCCCAACCCCACAGACAGGCCCAGGCAACCCCCACCTCTCCCAGTACCCCCCCTTGCCCTCGACCCCGGCCCCTTCGCCGCAGCTGTAGCAGGGGCCGAACCCCTAGCCTTTGCCTTGCCAGGCATCTTTTGTAACGGAAAACCGGCAGCGACCTGCCACACTAAAACCCTGACCCGCTAGGCCCTACCACATGCAGCAACCAACTACAACCCGCGACCCTGACAAGCTGCCCCACACTCACCCGGAGACACGCGGAGCACCACCGGCTCCCGCTCAGGCTCCCGCTCCAACCCGCAGCACCCGACAGTCCCCAACAGATCGCAGGTATGCCGCCACCGAATGCAGCCTCCGCACGACTGACCACGCGGAGGCTGCTCGGCTCAACTCCCCCTCCGCTCCCCAACCCCCCCCGAGGCGCTAATTGGCTCCCGTGGGACCGCGACCCACGGGAGCCAATCAACTTAAACGACACGCGCACGTGCCGCCTCAGGGCCACGTGCACGCACCCCCGCCCGAGCCGCGCACAGGGTCCCTGCGCCGGGCCGCGCTCCCGGTTAATATCAGCCGCTGGGACCCTGCCCGCGGCCTCGGGATTTTCAAAAAAACTTTTTTGAGTATGTGTTCTTAACATTATTCAATTTCCATTTATCATTGTTATAATTTCATATTATTTATTAGTTGGTTTTAATGTTTGGTCGGTTTTAACATTGTCTCCTTGTTTATCTTAATGATCAATTACAGATATGTGATCTTTTAATGTTTTTACAAATACATGTTGGTTCATTTATTTATTTAATATTGTTTTTATACTCTTATTGTTTTATTTATCTAATTATCCATTATGTACTTTTTATGTCATATATGTTTAATTGCTTTTTATTTGAAGACGTGTGCCCCCTGAAGAAGGCAATCCTGCCAAAATGCGTTGGGGCTGTTAATTCAATAAATTGGTGACCTCCTACACCCTCGCTCCTTGTGTTTTGTTTGGACTTTTGCTGCGAGCGCCTCTATTTGCTCTCTTTGTGTTGTCATTCATAGCCTGGTATAGTAACATCCCAGTCATGTTTTTCTGTGCACCATGTTTCTTTAACTACCACTAAATCCAAGTCAGTCTCTTCCATTAAAGCTTCAACATCTAGGATCTTATTTCTCATGCTATGGGCATTTATACACACTGCTTTCCATATGTTGCCCCTTTTACCCATTTCCATAAAGGTATTTAATGTTTCCCTTACCTGGGGGCTTTCTTCACCCTTCTCCAATGAATCTAATTTAAAGCCTTCTTCAGTAGATTAGCTAGTCTGCTACTGAAGACATGTCAACCTTTCTTGGACAGATGGACGCCATCTCTTCTCTGCAACCCTTGGAACAGCATCCCATGGTCCAGGAATGATATTTTTGTTTTATGGAAGGGACTAATGAATGAGTTACAAAGTTGTTTTCAATTGGTTGAACTCTTGTAATGAATGTATTAAATTCATTCGTCAGTACAGTAAAGAAAAATTCAATTGTTTAAACATACAAGTTAGATATTTGGAGAAAGGATTTTTCACAGATTCTTTCTGAGGCGACAGATAGGAATATCTAAATGAATTGTCAGTTCACATCATGTCATTCTGCCAGAAAATATGCCTTTTCTCAATATCTGGATGTCCCTGCCTGATCTCAGAAACATCATGGGTGTCCTGCATCGTCTCTAATGTTAGACCTGCGGCAGACACAAACTGGGTTTGTTTTAACTGAAAAACATCCAGAAGTCGTAGAAAAGAAAGCACTCTATCAACCCCAGTATTCAGCATAATACCGATGACAGCAATAGTGGGATCTTCTAACCATTAGGCTATCCTAGATGTCCAGGCTGTGCAAGATGGTTCTGGGGATATCTATGTAGATTTTCCCTGCAGACATCCATATCAGGTACATCTACATTTGTGAAATTACATCTGGCTTAAACGTCCCATATTGCACTTGGATGTCTCTTCTAAATTTCCTCTCCATAGAACTGAATTTAAATGTAGTTTAGAGAGTCTTCCTGTAATGAATGTTTGATTGCAATAATGGAATTGATGGTTGATGGAATTTTTGATAGCATTTATTTGTATATTTAGTCCTGTCAGTATAGAGAAAGGCAAATTTCAGAACTAGTGGCAGTGGAAACTGTTGATGCAATATGGGCTGAAGTAACAGATTATATGGAAATATATATTAATTAGCACAATGATGGAACATGAGGAAATGAAATGTTGTAAACTAAATATTATACAACAGCAAAGATCAAAATGATTTGTAAATTGTAAATCTTCTTAAGGACTGGTCATTGAATTTTTCACAGTGATGATGAAATCATGGTGTTTATACATACCCTGGCCGCCATTATAGCAAGAAGGCAGGTTTTACAACAGTGGCAGTGAAAGACCCTTCCCAATCACTACCCTCATATACCTTCCACAGCACCCTTGCTAGTGAGGAGTGTGGACCCCCCTCACATGGTGAATGGGAGGGGGGGGGGTGCAAAGGCTCAGTGAGCAGATCTGTTGGTCCAACACAGAGGTCACACAGATATGGGGTGCATTTAGCAGGAGTGCTCTGCCATCCAGCCCTCCTGCTAAATGGGTTCTGGTTGTCCATATACAGCCCCACAAACAACTGGTGTTCCAGAATATGAGAACATCTATCCTGTGGCCAAACCATTGCTACAGGGTTAGAGTCTATACACAGAAGCCACCCATGCTCCTAATATGGTGAGAGCACTGAGGGCACACTGCAGTACATCCTACACATCACCATGGAGAAGGGCACCCTCAATCAGTCCCCAGCTTAAGCATGCCTAATTATCTGAGGGTCCCTGAGCCCAATGAAGTCCACAGGTGAGAAGAACACCTTATCTCCTAAGCAACATGGGGGTGCAGGGGAGAGCACCATGGAGCTCCAATGAGCTAGCACTTCTTCAGTGTTTTAAATATAAGCAAGTGCATTGAACCAGTGGGCTGCAGACATGCTCTCTTGTGGTAGTAATAGTTGTAGGGGCCATACACACACAGAAACAGGGCCCATGGCAATGGAATAGCCCTCAAGGTGCACATATGTACCGATAATTGTGCTATCTGACCACCACGTCCCCTGCATGGTGTCCAAATATGCACCAGTCCTATGATTTGCCAGTAGTTGCAGCACCTTATTTGTATGCCCCACTCCTAAATGTGTTCGGCCATCTCCAACCCTATGTGACCTATCTGAGTTTTTTTCACTGAGCACAAACCCTATCTTCCAACTCTTCACCAGTGCTGGTTGTCTACCCATGAGTGGTTGACCTGACATGCTCTTCCCCAGCTACAGCCATGACCATGTGGAAGGGGTAGCTTGGTGTAGATGATGGCATGGGGGTAGGGCCCATGGGTGAAGCCCTGCCTCTGTTTTTTGCAGGGCCGGTGCAGGAGTATTGGGCACATTAGACAAACCTTCAGTTTTGCTCCTCTCCTGCTCAATTACACCAGCCATCCTCTCAAACTATCTAGTACATACATATGCTTGCACATCATACTTTCCAGGATTAACATTGTTTTTTATGTCGCTTTCTATGTATATGTGTGGCCACTCTTCCAACAGGATCAAGCATATGCTGATGGCTCTAATTTTTGTGGCTGTCAGGATATATTCTTTTGCTGTCATGTCTGCTGTACATTGCTGTCCCTCAGATGTTGCTACCCTAGATGTTTGCCTGGTTTGCCTAGGAACAGTGCCCAATCATGGTTGTTGAGGGTGATATCTGTGTGGGCTGGATCTGTGCTGTTTAGTGTATGGGACTCATGCCAGTACCACATGTTGACTGCGTGCTGGCATGGTCGGTGCAGCTAGTTCCTGGTCAGAGGCTGGTATTTTCTATGCCTGCACTAGCACTATATTTCATGGTCTGAAGTGCCACTTGCATGGCCCTGCTAGCTGCACACAGCCATTCATACTCACTCCCTGCCCCAACTCCTCCCTAAGCCCACATTTTTGCATGGTCCTCTGGTAGCATGAGATTCTTAGTGCCCATGCATTTTTGTTGCACACTCCCGATTATTGTGGGACCGGGATGCACACTAATCAAGAGCTAAACCCTGTGCTCCTATCTACTGCACTTGTAAACTTCTGTCACTCACTTTATGTTATATTGTGGTGGATATTCCAGAAATGTAGTTGTTGTTAAGTACCATCGAGCTGATGTTAACTCATGGCTACCCTCTGGATAGCTGTCCCAAACTGTATTTGGTCTTCTCAGGTTGCTCATTGTTGATAGAGTGGTACTCATAGCTGCAGTTATTGTATCGATCCATCTCATTGCTGGCCTTCTTCTTTTGCATTGACCTTCTACCTTGCCAAGCATGATGTCATTTTCTAGTGATCTCTCTCTTCGCAAGATGTGTCCAAAGTATGAAAGTCGAAGTCTTGTCATCTGAGCTTCTAAAGAATGCTTTGGTTTGATCTCCTCCAGTACTGATTGGTTTGTTCTTCAGACAGTCCATGCAGTATGCAGTTAGGATGACATAATTAGAGTTATTCTTGGTTTTCATTTTTCTTTCCCACTTTAGGTCTAAAGCATATCTGGAGTCAAAGTGGCTTCTGCAGTTAGCAGGAGGGGTTTACGAAAGAGGGCACCAGCCATACATTTTCCATTTCTTCATGATCTGTGTGTTCTGCCAGCTGCTATGCACACTGGGCCATTGTAACTCTCTCCCTTTCACCTAGATGAAGGGAGTCTATGCTCCTCACTAGGAAGAGTACAGTGCTAGGTGGATAAAGTGGATGATAAGGAATACAGCTAATTGCTCTCCCCTCAAAATAGAAATCTGTAAACCTGTCTTTTGCACCTTAAGTTGGGTGGCTCATAGTGAGAGGATATCATGCCTGTGCTATATTGGTTCTAGGGTGTGTGTGTATGTATATACATACATACATACATACATAGATATAGACGCCACTGAATTTTTCACAGTGACCATGTCTGGGCAATATGGACATACTGCCTTCACCAGACTGGGGTCACATGCTCATGCAGATGTCAAATTCATGCTTTGACATCCTCAGACAATGGCACATCCATTGTCTCTATCCATGCATCTACTTCACTGATTTCTGTTCCCCATCCCTTTGTACTTTGTCCCATATATTTGAGCTGTGCATTAGGGTGCATCTCTCCTCTAGTCATCCTTCTCTATCCTTAACTTGCCACTGGCACTATGATCTGTTGGTGTGGTGTGACCATGTATTTTTGCTGTTCACTCTGTTGAGATGTGGTGGACTGCTTCCACATATGTTAACAGGGTAGCACTTCGATGTTTCTGAGCCCTGGACCACTCACAACCTTGCTTCAAAGGGAAAGATGGTTGTTGTGCATGCATGCTTTCCTCCACCAATTGTGTGGCCTCCCCTTGTACAGCAGCTATCCCCTAGGTTCACATATATGACATATCTGCTATCAGGACCCTCAGGTTCCATGGCATGTGGCAGCTACCTGAATGTGTCCACTCATGTCCTACATCAGTCAAGTGCTCCCAGCCCTCCACACAGCACAGAGATGTGGCCCCAGTAAAATACACCTGTCTAGGGGGATCTCATTTGTGTTAGCATGCAAGTGCCAGGGCACGAAGTGCATGCCTTCACAGTTCACATGTGCACCTGACACGTGGTCACTACTACTGTATGACTGACATGCCTAGTGTGGCAATACCTCCCTACCATGACTGCACCCCTTGCATTTAACATGGCTGCTCCAGTAGAAAAGCTCCTAACTGCACATTAGTCCCACGCTAAGTATACCACTTTAGCAAACATGCCCCTTACTGCACTATCTGGTGATGCATTTACCACGTGATAAGTATCTGCCCTGCAAGGAATATACTGGGTAAAATCCTAACATTTACCACACAGGTTTTGCATTTACTATGTGTTAATTTTTGCACGTAACATTAAGTGAGTGCAAATATTTACTGCATTTTCTTAAAAAGGCCCTTAAATTTACTAAAACAAACTGAATTGTAAGGTAAATAATTCTCATATTTCTTTATATAACCAATTTCTTCATAACAAAAGATTAAATTTGTTTAAAACTGAATGGCTTCTAAATGTACGGGTTGATATTTAAACACCACAGTCATCATTATTTTAAAATGCTGGTGATAGCATTTAAATTATGATTGTCAGGGATTACATGACGGCATGAGTGAGTGAGGAGGCTTCTCAGCTTGTTCTGGGGAAGCCCCTTTGAAATTAACTGTTTTCGTTACTATTCACCATTTAATTGAGCAGACTGGTATTAAACGACTGCATTTTATTGGTGGTACCAACTTGCACTGTTTGAGACTGGTGCAAGATGAGGGCAGCGCTCAAACAAGATTGTGATAAAGCTGGGAAGGAGGGCAAATCAGCAGCCATGCCTTCAGCTCTGGGCTGAGATCTGGTGTTAAAGAAGCTGGAAGGTGGATTGATGAAGTGGAGCAGAAGGTATCAACGTTGCAGAAGGCCATCATGAGCAGGAGTTGGTAGCACAGCAGGAGCAGTTGGCAGATCTGTTGCTGAAGGTGGATGACCTTGAAAACTGTTCCCGTAGGAACAATATATGCCTGGTTGGAGTCCTGGAGACATGGGTGGACCACTTGCTGCCCTCTCTTATTGACAGCTGGCTCCCTAAAGAACTGGGCCTGGAGGCATTAGTGGCATGTCCACCGGATCGGTTCTTGAACGGAGGCGCAAACTCGCCCATGAGTTTTGATCGCTCAAATTTTAAATTTCCAGCATAAGATGTAGCTCCTGCAAGCCTTTCGGAAGAGAGGTGAATTGTGTTTGGACAATCAATGTATACTTTTGTTCCAGGACTATTATTGTGATGGTTGCAGCTAAATGGAAAGAATTTGGCCAGATATGTGCTGACCTGTTTAAGCGCAAGATCCAGTTTGCTCTCGCTTATCCGGTTTTGCTCCAAGTGACCCATAAGGGTGCACCTTTGACCAGGTGAACGCAGCCCACAAGTACAAAACCCAGCTGAGCGCTGAACCTGGAACTTCTGCAATGTGACTTGGAGACGGAACTGCTTGGAGGAGAGTTTGAGGATAGCATTTGGAAGACGGTGGAGTAGCTGTCTACACAGGCATGTTTTGTTGCTATTGGTGGCTCTGGCCACAATGTATGAGACTCTTTTCTTTGCCCATGCCGGCCGGATTACTGCTACTGTTAATTGCTAAATGTTGCTGTTAATTAACAATGTTTGGATATGGACTGTGGTCTACTAATGAGACTCCTGGTTTGTGGAGCCCCTGCGGGTGTGCAGGAGCAACTATTTACCTGTTTTTTTTGTTCAGCATTCTAATGGGTGGTGCCTGGGGCTGCCCCACTGCATTGGGGATGTGATGTGCCTCTTCTATGTGAGGCATGCAAATTATTGGGGTATGTGTTTTGGGGTTGGAATGGTTGTGGTTGATTACATATTTGTAGTGTGTGGTGATAGGATGGTTGAGCAGAGAAGATGAGGAGAAGGTATGGGTGGGGAGCTGGTGTGGTGATGCAGAAGTCTATGGTTGTGAGGGGGGAGGCAGTGGGATGGGGAAGGGGAGGGTTTTCGCAGCAAGCTAAAAAAAAGTTAAGAGTCCAGAGTGGTACTTTGGGTACATCGAAAGTCTCCTAGGGGTGGAGGTGTAGTATTAGCACTTGGAGTCGAGACTGAGTGGCCTGTGGGTGGATTCAGGGTGCTTATCTTGGGTCTGGGCCTTGGCAAGGGGAGAGATGTCTTTGAAACTCTGAATTAATGTGGGATGGATTAACTCCCCCATTAAAAATGCACCAAGATCCTGCAGGCGTTAAAGAGGAAGGGCACACAGTTTGCATTGCTCCAGGAGAAGCATTTTAGCACCTTGGAGCATGCTAAGCTTAGGAAAGATTGGGTTTCCGCAGTTTATGGGGGATCTGCTGGCTTCAGGAAAGGGGGGGGGGGGGTGGCAGTCTTGTTAAAACGAGGAGTTCCCTTGGAAGTGACTGATTGGGAGGTGGACCCAAATGGGCGCTTTGTCTTTCTCATGGCTAAACTTTATAATTGAGGAGCTTTTAAGTGGCAACAACTATGCGCCAAATGAATATGACCATTCTTTTTTTAAAGGACTGCTCTGTAGACTTGCTTGTGCTGAGCAGCAACAGGTGATACTGGCTGGTGACCTTAATTGTCCCCATGATCCAGAGCAGGGCTGCTCTGGGTTTTCCCAAGCTGGGGGGTGGAGATCTAAGGGGGTTGGTTACCTATGCCAGATGATGGGACTGGTAGACGTATGGCAAGCTTCACATCTGGGAGTGTAAGATTACACTCATTTGTCCTGTGCGCATGGGATGTAGTCTCATTTGGACTATGTTTTGGTGTCCTCTGGTGGATTTGGGCAAGTCTTAGGAACGGAAATAGAGTCAATTGTCATCTCTGATCATGGAATGGTTTGGATTGATTGGGAAGGGAAAAGAGCAGTCCAGAGGAGTTGGACATTTCCAGCATTTCTGTGGGAGGATGGGGCTTTTCGTGGCTACCTTAAACAGCAGTGGGGAACATAAGGATATACCAACTCTCTCTTGGGAAACTGGTAAAGCTGTTTTTGAGAGGGGTCATTTCAGCCTATGAAGCTGATTCAGAAAAAGACATGCAGGGCTGACACAGACGCACAACTGGTGCACGTCCCCACCGGAGACAGCATCCCATGCTCACGTACAATGACGTGCAGGAGCACATGGAATATGGTGCTGAACGTGCCACCATTGAATGCCACCATTGAAAGCAATCAACTGAAACATCCATCAGGTATATTTACGACAGGCTTGTAGACAATAATGATGAATGAATAAACCATTAGCAGCTTGTGATTAAATTTAGTACAAATTGTAAATAGTTTCCCAACCACTAATGTTTGTTGTTCCTGTATATAGTTTCCCTAGTTATATTTCCGAGTTATATTACCCTGTTACAATGTAAGCAAACGGCTACTTGGTCTGTTGCAAAATTTTGTTATTTGTAAACCGCACTGATACTGAAGAGCGCGGTATAGAAGAGCATTAAATAAATAAATAAATAAAATAAATAAATGTGTAGCGGGCGTTGAGGACTGAACAAAGTGCATGTTCAAATAAGATGTCTAAATCTGAAACCGTGCCTACCCAGACTATGCCATTGGCATGTAAGTTCAAACACCTGCCCGCCTGCACTCTGTCCCACATGCAACAAGAAACAGGATGGAGTAATGACCCCCCCCCCCACCGCAGCAAGTCCCATACAAAAGAGTTCAGAAAATGGCAACATGCCAGGTGAACTTTTCTGAGGCCGAGATCCGCCTGCTCTGCAGGCTAGTTATTGAAAATGATAAAGCCCTGCTTCCAATGGGGCACCTACAGCCAGCTGCACCCGGACCACTCTAGAGCAGTAAGTAGGTCAAAGCAGGAAAGGGTGAGGGGAGGCAGGACAAATACATGTGGAGGGACAAGAACAGTGCAAAGGGCCAGGAGAGCATCCCCAAAGCAAAAAGCCAAAATGAGCAAGGTCAGCTGAACCCAGAGAGTGCACATATAGTGACACCACACCATTTAATGTCTGTATATACACAACAGGGCATGTTTGTTTTTTGTTTGGATGTGTTGATCTTAATAAAAATGATTGCTACTAAATTAGGATTGTCTTCAGTGCTGGTATCTGTAGAGTGACAGACACCGAATATATTCAGAGAGCGGATATTTAGTCTGCTTTTCTGGTCTGTTCTAAAGTTATCTGGAGGGTTGACTAAATATCGCCACGATCCATATAATTTTTGGGAATGCCCATGCTCTGGACTCACTCCACTCCAGCACTCTCCATATAGTGTTGGGGCGGTCAGTAATGACATGTTAACTATTTAAAAATGCTTTCGTTTTACCAGACCAATGCATTTGCAGAAAACTATGGGTAAACAATCTTTTTTTGTTGCAGGTATACCTCAGCTATCTTCAACCACATCAGTTAAATTAATTACTATCAGATAAGTAACTCTCTTAATAATACTAAACAATTCAGCAATGTTACCCCCATAAATACATCATTTTGGTATAAACGTTCTCTGTTCCTTTTCTCAGGTTTCTCACTGTGTTGACTGTAAAACCAAGATAAGTTATTTTTGCTATTTATATTCTTTCATACTGTAGAAATTATTTTAGAAATGTCTCACATCTAGACAACAGCATTTACATGTGTAAATTGGGCTATATATGCAAATTCCATTTTAGAACAGGGGTTATTTAACCTATTTTTAGATTTTCAGAAGGCCTGGAGAGGATGGGGAAAGGAAATGACTAGGATGACCCTACAGTATTGATGAGGCTTCCCCATCTTACAAAGGGGAATCCACATTAATTAGAAAAAAGGTAGATGGTATTTACAGCTGGCCCAGCAACAATAACTCTTCCCAAGTCAAATTTTGGACCTGGGCCGATAAGATCAGTAGTGACTAGGGATCACTCCTGCTCCTACTACACTAGGGAACCCAGTAAGTTCAAGTATGGAGCTTGAATAGGGTGGGATCTGCCAGGGGGAGACCTGAGGGGGTTCACTGTTGCCAAGGGGAGGTCAGATAGGGAAAGTCCTTGTGCCAGGGGGGGTTGCAGGTTTGGAGGGATCAGATTTCAAGGGGAGTCTAGTTGTCAGAGGGGTCATGGAGGGGATCAGATGTATTGTGTGATTATCATGGAGGGATTGAGGTCATCATCAGAAGAGGGATTGAGATCATGAAGGGTGATTGGGAGGGGAACTGATACTGTTGGCTTGAGCTATTTGCAGTAGGAGCAATGATTGAAAAAAGCTATATCCACGCATATGAGGGGAGCGACAGCTTATTTTTTTCCCCATTTGCAGCTTTTGAAAAATTGCTGATCCCACTTCAGATAGAGCGACGCCTATGTGCAGTGCTGCAGAATGTCTTGTAAATACTATGGGAATTCTCCACATTCTGACCTAGACGTGTGAATTCCCCTCTCTGCATACTATTTAAAATTTGCCTCCATGTGTATTAAAAATAAATCTCTGCTATTTTTAATTATTTACTTCTTCTGGCCAGAAGTGTATAATTTGTGTAAAAATCCACTATGCTCTATAAGGGGAGAGCAGGCTGAAGATATGAGGGTTTGTTTCAGAATAGAGCATTCAAAGCATGCTTTCTCCACTTGCTTTTTTTCATTAGGCACTTACATGATTAATTCTAAAGATAACTGATCGTAAATAAGGTTACAAGATGACTATATATTATCAAAAATAGGCTGAATCAGAACTGATTTTTGTCATTTATGGCCTTCTTCGTATAGCTTTGGAGATGTTCCTAACAGAAAGTTCAATTCTTCTGTTTTGGGAAAGACCATAACATAATTGGATCTTCAGCGGCAGTAGCACAGCAGAGCGGGCGCTAACACTCCCTATTGCACAGGTTCTCAGTCTGAGACAAAAGGACCTGGAAGGAACGAAGTGTAGCATCTGTGATCTGAGGATGATCTTAGCCAAAAACACAAGATGCAATCTTGTAGCTTAAATTCGTTAACAAGTTTATACATGATATGGTGCAAACTCAGGATTGCCATAACCTGTTCCTTATGGCTTCGAGCCATCGGGTCCTTTCTTCTCTGTATGGCTACTCTAGTCTTCTAAAATACAAATCAAACCCTGTGCTAAGCTTAACTCAAATATTAACAACCAATACTATTGGTTGTTAATATTTGAGTTAAGCATAGCACAGGGTTTGATTTGTATTTTGGATTACTGCTTCCCTGAGACAGCTTTGTGGTGTCCTACTCTAGTCTTCTACCATACTTTAGAATACGTCAACTTGTTTACACCAAGAGCCATGCATATCTAACCATATGATCAGCACATATTCAATAGGCATGCACAGAGCCAAAAAATACTTTAACCAAAAACAAAACAAATTAAAAAAAATGTTCATTGTAATTGCACACTTTCTATGTATGCTACAGCTTTTTTGCATGCGCAAATTGATTGTGCATGTATTAATCCATAGCAGTTTGTATGTATTATTAATTTTTGATATCCAAATGTATTATGAAGTTTTAGAACCCAATGCACGTTGAGTCTCTTACAGTGGAGTCTCTTGCACATGGAGTCTTTCAGTCTATCAAATAACACGATAGATAAATAAATAAATGCCGTTGCAAGCATGATTTTAACTTTATTAGGAATAAAAACAAATACCTTGCTATTAAGATTTAGCAACGTCTGAATAAACTCAAATTAAGGTTCCACCAAAGAATGTATTATGGGATATTTTAGCAAATGCAGATTGAAAACCTCTAATGTAATTAAAACGATGTGCCAGCATAAAAAAATAAGAAAACCAAATACAAAACAAAAGGAAACAAAGCACTTACCTCTCCCCAGAAAGCTATTCAAGGTCATCTTCCAGCTGATTGCTTTGAAGCTAATGAAAACTTTAAACTATTTTGATTAGAGGCAGAAGAAAATTACCACCGATGAGTTAATCATCTCACACAGAGAGTGTGCGTTTGCTGACTCATTTCAGTAAATTAATTAACATGCCAGGGTAAAGATTCATTTAGTTGTACTTATGTACAGTGAGCAGGAAAATACAGTGCGTTTTATAATTATTTTCTATTCTACAGATTTTTTAATTTAGTGCAGTAATTTGTATAATGGAACAATTGCACTGTACAATGTTCTGATATTTTCTGAGGCCAGTTTGGAAATAGATGTAGTCAGATAACCATGGAATTTGTCAACTAGGCTAGAAAGGTATTATAGGACAGCAGCTAAATAATGAGGCATTATAGACAGTGGGGCATGTACAGTATACTAACGTGTACTAACCAGAACATAAGAACATAAGATATGCCATACTGGGTCAGACCAAGGTCCATCAAGCCCAGTATTCTGTTTCCAACAGTGGCCAATCTAGGTCACATGTACCTAGCAGTTTCCCCAAGAGACACAAGTTCCACAATGCTTGTACTGGGTCAAGCATTGATATCTTCGGTCACTTCTTAATAATGGTTTATGGACCTTTCCTCCAGGAACTTGTCCAAACCTTTTTTAAACCCAGCTACACTAACAGCCTTTACTACATCCTCCGGTAACAAATTCCAGAGTTTGAATACACGTTGATTGAAAAAATATTTTCTTTTATTAGTCTTAAATAGTTTACCCTGTAGCTTCATTGCATGTCCCCTAGTCTTTCTATATTCTGATAAGGTAAACAATCGATCTACGTTTACCCGTTCCACTCCGTTCATTAATTTATAGACTTCTATCATATCTCCCCTCAGCCGTCTCTTTTCCAGGTTAAAGAGCCCTAACTTTTTTAGCCTTTCTTCATAGGAGTATCCTTCCATCCCCTTTACCATTTTGGTGGCTCTTCTCTGTATCTTTTCTAAAATCGCTATATCCTTTTTAAGATACGGCGACCAGAATTGCACACAATATTCAAGGTGCGGTCTCACCATGGAACGATATAGAGGCATTATAATATCTTTTGTTTTATTTTCCATTCCTTTCCTTATCATACCTAGCATTCTATTTGCTCTCTTGGCCGCCGCTGCACACTGGGCCGAGGGTTTTAACATGGTATCCACAATGACGCCTAAATCTTTTTCCTGGGTGGTGGTTCCTAATGTGGAACCTTGCATCGTGTTACCATAGTTTGGGTTGTTCTTCCCTAGGTGCATAACCTTGCACTTGTCCACATTAAATTTCATCTGCCATTTTGATGCCCAGTCTTCCAATTTATCAAGATCCTCTTGCAAGTTTTCACAATCCTCTTGGGTTTTAACAACTTTAAATAGTTTTGTGTCATCTGCAAATTTGATAACCTCACTCGTTATTCCACTTTCCAGGTCATTTATGAATATGTCAAAAAGCAGCGGACCCAGCACAGATCCCTGGGGTACACCACTATTCACCTTTCTCCATTGGGAAAATTGGCCATTTAGCCCTACCCTCTGCTTTCTATCTTTTAACCAGTTCCTGATCCACAATAGTACATTGCCTCCTATCCCATGACTCTTTAGTTTTGCCAAAAGTCTCTGATGAGGGACCTTGTCAAAGGCTTTCTGAAAGTCCAGGTACACAATATCAACCGACTCACCTTTGTCCACCTGTTTATTCACTCCTTCAAAAAAACATAACAGATTAGTAAGACAAGATCTTCCTTGTCTAAAGCCATGTTGGCTGTCTCCCATTAGGTTGTGACTATCTACATGCTGAGTAATTTTATTCTTTATGATGGTTTCTACCATTTTTCCCGGTACTGACATCAGGCTCACCGGTCTGTAGTTTCCCGGATCACCCCTGGAACCCTTTTTAAAAATTGGTGTTACATTGGCGATCCTCCAATCTTCAGGTATTAGAGATGATTTTAATGATAGTTCACAGATTACTGATAGCAGTTCTGCAATCTCATATTTCAGTTCTTTCAACACCCTTGGATGTATACCATCCGGCCCAGGTGATTTGCTACTCTTCAGTTTATCTAATAGTTGTAAGACATCTTCCCGATGTATCGATATTTCCTTCAATTCTTCCGCACCTTTAAATACCACTTCAGTCATGGGTAACATCCCTACATCTTCCTCAGTAAAGACCGAAGCAAAGAATTCATTCAGTCTCTCCGCTATCGCCTTGTCGCCTCTTAGTGCTCCTTTAACCCCTTTATCATCTAATGGACCAACTGACTCTCTCACAGGTTTTTTGCTACGAATGTACTTGAAAAGGTCTTTATTTCATGTTTTTGCTTCTGCAGCAAGCTTCTTCTCAAATTCTCTCTTTGCCTGCCTTATCAATGCCTTACATTTGACTTGCCAGTGCTCTTTTTTCCATTTCCTGAAAGATGCTTTTTTGGCAACAACAGCCTCTCTGACCTCACCTTTAAACCATGCTGGCAGTTTTTTGGACTTCCTTCCACTTTTCTTAAAGCGTGGAATACAGCTGGTCTGGGCTTCCAAGATAGTATTTTTCAACAACACCCAAGCTTGATGTACGTCTTTAACCTTCGCAACTGCTCCTTTTAGTTTTTTCTTAACTGTTTTCCTCATTTTATCATAGTCTCCCTTTCGAAAGTTAAAAGCTAGTACTGTGGATTTCCTTACTATCCCTCCTCCACTAATTAAATCAAAGGCGATCATGCTATGATCACTATTGCCAAGTGGCCCCAACACCCTTATCTCTTGCACTAGATCTGGTGTTCCACTAAGGACTAGGTCTAATATGGCTTCCCCTCTGGTCGGTTCATGAACCAGCTGCTCCAAGAAGCAGTCATTTATTTCATCTAGGAACTTTATCTCCCTAGCATGTCCTGACGTGACACTGACCCAGTCGATACCGGGGATTTAGTGCATGGTAAGCATGAAGCATCCTATGCTAGCAGTTAGCAAGGGGTCCCATGCTAAACATCCCAATCTAACCATGTAGCGCATGATCAGGTGAGAACTCAGCAGAACATAGGCACTTTGTGGTTAGCATGGGCATTTGGGCACATGCTAACCACGAAGGCAGCTGTTAGCATAGAGGCACTTAATATCACTTCAATGAGTAGTAGCAAGTGCACCCGTGCACTGGTTAGCCTGGTGTGATGCAACAATGCAGTGCTAACGGCAGGGGGACAGACATACAGTACACACCCCTAAAAATTATTACAGGTGTTTGCACTAACCTTTGGCCCCAATACATGCTACCAATGTGTTTCTTAGTAAACATGCCCCTGTGTAACAGGGAGGAAAAAATTAATATGTGCATTTAAATTTTGAACATAGTTGAACATTTTCCAGCATATAGTTTATTTATTTATTTAGCTACTTTTTATATATATGATTTTTATTTGCATTTCTAAATACATACAAAGAAAAGTATAGAAACTATACAATACAGCCCACAAAAGGAGGGTGCTAATAAAAAAAATCCCATATTGGTCCCTGTAAAACAAACTAGAACCCAGTATTCTAAGTCAGAATACCTAAGAACATAAGAACATAAGATATGCCATATTGGGTCAGACCAAGGTCCATCAAGCCCAGTATCCTGTTTCCAACAGTGGCCAATTTAGGTCATAAGTACCTAGCAGTTTCCCCAAAAGACACAGGTTCCACAGTGCTTGTATTGGGTCAAGCTATGATATCCTTGATCCCTTTTAATAATGGTTTATGGACCTTTACTCTAGGAACTTGTCCAAACCTTTTTTAAACCGAGCTACACTAACAGCTTTTACTGCATCCTCCGGTAACAAATTGCAGAGTTTGATTAGACGTTGAGTGAAAAAAATATTTTCTCTTATTAGTCTTAAATAGTTTACCCTGTAGTTTCATTGCATGTCCCCTAGTCTTTCTATATTCTGAAGACGTAAACAATCGATCTACGTTTACCCGTTCAACTCCATTCATTAATTTATAGACCTCTATCATATCTCCCTTCAGCCGTCTCTTTTCCAGGTTGAAGAGCCTACGCTTTTTAGCCTCTCTTCATAGGGGTATCCTTCCATCCCCTTTACCATTCTGGTGGCTCTTTTCTGTACCTTTTCTAATAATGCTATATCCTTTTTAAGATACGGTGACCAGAACTGCACACAATATTCAAGGTGCGGTCACACAATGGAATGATACAGAGGCATTATAATATCCTTTGTTTTATTTTCCATTCCTTTCCTTATGATACCTAGCATTCTATTTGCTCTCTTGGCCACCGCTGCAGACTGGGCAGAGGGTTTTAACATGTTATCCACGATGACACCTAAATCTTTTTCCTGGGTGGTGGTTCCTAATGTGGAACCTTGCATCGTGTAACCATAGTTTGGGTTTTTCTTTCCTAAGTGCATAACTTTGCACTTGTCCACATTAAATTTCATTTGCCATTTGAATGCCCAGTCTTCTAATTTATGAAGATCCTCTTGCAATTTTCCACAATCCTAATGGGTTTTAACAACCTTAAATAGTTTCGTGTCATCTGCAAATTTGATAACCTTACTCGTTATTCCCTTTTCCACGTCATTTATGTATATGTAAAAAAACAGTGGACCCAACACAGTTCCCTGGGGTACTAAACTATTCACCTTTCTCCATTGGGAAAATTGGCCATTTAGCCCTACCCTCTTCTTTCTATCTTTTAACCAGTTCCTGATCCACAATAGTACACAGCCTTCTATCCCATGACTTTTTAGTTTTGCCAAAAGTCTCTGATGAGGGACCTTATCAAAGGCTTTCTGAAAGTCCAGATATACTATATCAACTGACTCATCTTTGTCTACCTGTTTATTCACACCTTAAAAAAACATAACAGATTAGTAAGCCAAGATCTTCGTCTAAAATCATGTGGGCTGTCTCCCATTAAACCATGACTATTCTACATGATTTTGTTCTTTATTATGGTTTCTACCATTTTTCCCCAGTACCGACGTCAGGCTCACCGGTCTGTAGTTTCCCGGATCACCCCTGGAACCCTTTTTAAAAATTAGCATTACATTGGCCATCCTCCAATCTTTAGGTATTAGAGATGATTTTAATGATAGTTCACAGATTTCTAATAGCAGGTCTGCAATCTCATATTTCAGTTATTTCAACACCCTTGGATGTATACCATATGGTCCAGATGATTTGCTACTCTTCAATTTATCAAATAGTTGTAATACATCTTCCCAGTGTATCAATATTTCTTTCAATTCTTCCACAGTATCACCTTTAAATACCACTTCAGTCATGGGTAACATCCCTATATCTTCCTCAGTAAAGATCGAAGCAAAGAATTCATTCAGTCTCTCCGCTATGACCTTGTCCCCTCTTAGTGCCCCTTTTACCCTTCTATCATCTAATGATCCAACTGACTCTCTCACAGGTTTTTTTGCTATGAATGTACTTGAAAAAGTCTTTATTACGTGTTTTTGCTTCCACAGCAAGCTTCTTCTCAAATTCTCTCTTTGCCTGTGTTATCAATGCCTTGCATTTAACTTGCCACTGCTTATGCTGTTTCCAGTTTTCGTCATTTGACTCTTTTTTCCATTTCCTGAAAAATGCCTTTTTGGCAACAACAGCCTCTCTGACCTCACCTTTAAACCATGCTGGCAGTTTTTTGGACTTCCTTCCACTTTTCTTAAAGCGTGGAATACAGATGGTCTGGGCTTCCAAGATAGTATTTTTAAACAACGCCCAACCTATTAGAAAAGAATAATCATAACTTACTCCTTCTCCTGAAGAAAGATCTCCAATTGATCGATTTCAAGAAAAACATATCTACTGCTCTGATATACTATCAAGCATTTAGCAAGGAAATTTTAACCCGAAGAAGGCACCAAGGGCCAAGACTTTAGGTCTGAGCCTTAAAAATGCCTTCCTCCATTTCTGTGTTGATCTGGCAACATTGGGAAAATTTGTATCACCTGATCACAAAACTTTTCATGTTGCTTATTGAAGTATAAACACAATATACAGTCCTTATCAAACCTCAACTATCAGTGAGACCACCAATGTGGTCCGTCCAGGAAACTCTTCTATGGAAGACTAGAAATGCTGAAAGAGCGAGACTATCAGTAGACAAAATTGCATTAAGAACTTCCCCAGACCCATCACCACCTCTCACTGAAGCCTCAACCCCTGGAGAGATATAGTAAATTTTGGAGAACCGAACTGCATCAGCCTCAGGATACTGTAAGATCTCCTTCAGATATTTAACAAAAAGTATCGAGGAAGTGAGTGTACGGAAAGTTTATAAAAAACGTACATTTTTACAAGAAAACATTTTCCAAAGCTTCCAACTGATGTTGCAACAGTAAACAATCCCGAGCAGTTGAGGAAAGGGAAGCCTGCAGAGCACCCATCGAAGATTCAGAATGCTGGAAACGCTAATCAACAATACCCAGTTTAGTATCATGCTTGGCAAGCTTCACAACCACCTCTTTTGAAAAATCAGAAACCTTAAAGACAACTGAAGAGAGAGTTTTGCATGGGTAAAAACTTCCCAAATGTCTTGCAAAGGAACTTCTTTAGGGGGAACAGGTTTGTCCGGTAAAGTCACAATAGAATCAATCCGAATAGGCAACAGATGGGTCAGTCTCCACAAGGGATTATCCCCGAACACTAAGGAGTCAGTGCAGTCTGCAAATCAAGGAGGGCACAACTTACCCAAACTGGAGTAGTGTCCTCTTCATCGAGCCGAACATGCTGACTGGGTGAAGTTACAATGCCCTGAACAAGAGGAGAAGACGACTGATGAGAAACAGCATCCTGTTGTGGTGATTGTCCCTCAGAAATAGGAAGCAAATCCTTTATGTGGGAGTCGATCAGGCCAACCACCTTTACCGATTTACCCATAGAATTTGGAAAAGTCCACTTCTTACGTTTCCCCATAGGAACACAATATCCAACACTGACGCCTCACATGCTCTGAAGGGGCTCCAAAGGGGCAGCACCTGCCCCTTTGGACATACCCCTTCAGAGCAAGTGCCCATGGGCATGCACCCATGGCTGCGTCCTGCGGCGGAGCTTGCTCTTAAAGCTCTCTCCAGCGACGTCAGCACAGAAGTGTCTGACCACACACACACACATAGAACCAAAAACAGGCAAATTCAGTTAGTAAGCAAGAAATGCATCCTAGCTGCTTTTATATACCGCCTCATCTTTAGAGCCAAGGTGGTTTACAATTAACGGGTCAACAAACTCTTACGTGGAACAGGGCCCTAAACTTGCGAGAGAAACAGTCATATTATACATTGAACTCTGAGCAGCGAGAATGGGGAATGTATACATTATGTGAGTGAGGACGAGGGCAGGGGAGAAGGGGGAAACTAGGGAGGCAGTGGAGAGAGATGGTCTGTTCATGTTTGCTGTCAAAGTATTCCTTGAAGAGATTGGTTTTAATATCCTTAGGTTTGCCTACTGATTTAGAAGTCAAAGCAAAAAAAATAAGTGTGCTAATATTGGCTGTTAACTCAGGCTGATTAGCTTGCATTAACACTCCATGTTAATGACTTGTAAATTGTTTTCTTGGTTAATCTACTAGCATTGCAATTATGGCATTAACAGAGGCAACATCATAAAAACTTAACTACACCTCCTCAGGGTATACGACTACACTTCTGCATTACTTCCTCTTCCTTTGCACTTCCAGCTCAATCAAAACTGAGCCTGGGATCTGGTACCAAGAGTCTTTATTTTCAACTACCTGGGGATTTTTCAATATTTTATAATTGCAGTGTACCTAATCTGGTCATTGCATTGGGCCGGCATCCGTGCACCAGAGCTCCTTCTGCAATTGTGGGGGCAGCTTCTGTAAGGGGTGACTAGATTAATGTGCGTTAATCGTTCCTATTCTGTACAGCTAGAGTTCATCAGTCACTCTACATTCCATAACCACTATTCCTAGCCACCCGCACATCCTTTAACATAAAACCCTGCTACTTACTGAGATGCCATTTACCATGGCGGTTTCAACATTGTCTCCTACACAGATATGCACAAATCTCCAAGCAGAGTCAAGGGAAAACGCGCCATTGTGCTACATTGTAAGTTTACACTTTTCAACTTGGTTGTTTTTGCATGTGTATCTTGTAGCACACAACACAACACACATATTGTGACTAATTTTCAAAGAAAAACTGCTCAGGTTACAGGTGCAGGGCTACTAAAGTATATAAGGAGCTTACATTTAGTCAGTTTACTGAAAATTGCATGCGATATTTGTTTGAACTTTTATATTGTTATACTTCAGTTAATATGTTTATGTACTATTTAACTTTCTGAGTAAAGTTTGAAACATGACTTCTAAGGAATCTAAATGACTAGGTAATAATTGTTGTCTAGTTTATTATCTAAAGTTACTTTGGATCCTAAGCAATCTCAGAATAGATCACAATAGAACAAATGCAAATTATGTATAACAAAATTAATTGATAAACAACTACAAACTGAGATGATACAAATACATACAAACCAATTTATAAGATTACCTAGACATAGCAACAGAAATAAAACAAAACTATCCAGAAAAGGTTTACAGCCCAACCTTCTAAGTATTAAAGGCCTGATATTCACTGGCAGCAGACGGCACTGCTAAAGCAACCTTAAACCCAGATATTCCATGCCAGGGCATCGAATATCCAGGTTGCCCAAATTGCCAGAAAGCGAACTGGGCAACTGTAATATTTAGCTGCGGCCTGGTTAGCTTCTGCAGCGAAAGATAGGCCAGCCTATACTGCACCTGACTTTCGCCATATGCCAATAACTGGGCAGCAGCTCAATATCAACTGGCACCCTCAGAATGCCCTTAGTATGCCCCGATGCTAAGCGGTTAGAATTGGGGCATTCAATGGTGGCACTTGCGGATATTCAGTGGCACTAACCATGTTAATCTCTTTGGATATCCCCCGCTAAGTAGTTAAGCTCAGAGCATATACCCCATGGCAGAGGTTTGCACATACTAGAAGCAAAATAAACAAATGCATAGTGGCAAGCAAAGCAAGCCTTATTCATAGATTGTGAAAGGACTACCAAGAATTCTTGCTGTGAAGAACATAATAATTGAATAGCTACTACTGTTACTACTAATACTACTAGTAATCATTTGTATAGTGCTACAAGGCGTACACAGTGCTGAGCAGGCACATGCAAGAGGAAGTTCCTGTTCATTGGAGCTTACAATCTACTCAAGACAAACACCTCAGCAGTTGAGGACAAGGATTCAACTAGGGGAATTGTAAGGAAACACATGGGAGACTAAGCAGATCAGGATCCAAAAGCGGCCAGAAAGAGGTGAGTGTTCAGCCTGGATTTGAAAAGGTCCAGAGATGAAGCCTGATGCACAGACTCGGGTAGTTTGTTCCAGGCATAAGGAACAGCAAGATGGAAGGATCAAAGTCTGGAGTTGGCAGTAGAAGAGAAGGGCACAGATAGAAGTGATCTGCCAGAAGAGCGGAGTTCCCAAGGAGGGGTGTAGGGAGCGATAAGAGAGGAAAAGTAGTGAAGAACAGCAGAATGAGTGCACTTATAGGTCAGTAGGAGAAGTTTGAACTGGATACAGAAATGGATAGAGAGCCAGTGAAGTGACTTGAGAAGATGGGTTATATGAGTATATCAAGGCAGGATTAGCCATGCAGCTGAGTTTTGAATAGATTGAAGGAGAGAAAGATGATTCAGGGGAAGACCAGCAAGGAGGAGGTTGCTGTTCAATAGTCTATATCGATATTCTATGACAAAATAAAGAGAATAAAAGTAAAAAAAACAACAACATACATGACAGAAACAAAACATGAACTAGGAATGAGCAATAACAGAAGAATTGGTGGAGCAGAAAGAAAACATCTAAAAGAGTCTGAGAGAATAGAATAGGTAAAAGAAGAACACAGGGGTTAATATTTAAAAGGATTTATCTGGTTCACAGCACTCGCTGCATGGATAATTCCCACTGAGGGAGCTATTCAGTGGCACTATCTGGGATTACCTCTGAATATCTCCACAGACCGCCTCAGCACTAGTGTGTGAAGTGCTGTCCGAATGGCCTATTCAGATAGCAGATTGCTGCTCTCCTGCTAGTGCTGGCACCTCCTCACTCTAGTCTAGGTCAACCCAGTCCTCAGGACACTCCTAGCCAGTCAGGTTTTCAGAATAACCACAATGAATATGCATGAGAGAGAGAGAGTTGCATAAAATGGAGGCATATCCTTCTCATGCATATTCATTGTGGTTATCCGGAAAACCTGACTGGCTAGGTTTGTCACGAGGACTGGGTTGAGAACCCCTGCTCTAGATGGATATGTAGCAGAGGAAGAGCCTAGTGGTTGGAGCAGTTGCCTGACAACTAGGGAAGCCAGAGTTCATTCCTGCTACTGCTCCTTGTTGCTTTGGGTAGGTCACTTAACCCTCCATTGCTTTGGGTACAAAATTAAATCATAAGCCCTCTTTGGGACAGGAAATACCTAGTATTCCTGTGCAACTCACCTTGAGCTACTACTGAATAGGCATGAGGGAAATCCAAATTAAATAAAACACCGCACTGAGTATCCAGCTTTTATCTACCCCTGATGACGGCCAGCATTAAAAAAAAAAGAAAGAAACAAGCCCTGACTGCTACAGGCTCAATATTATCCCTGCAGAAACTAGAGGAGAGAGGAAATGAAGCAAAATAGAAAATGAATGAAAAACAGATACATGAAAATATGAAGTATAAATGAGTAAATAAAACACATGAAAGAAACCAATGTAAGATTGGGAGAAACAAACAAGAAGCTTAAAGATGAAGGTAAAAAAAAAAGAATGAGCAAGAGATACAAAGGTTTGAAAATATTTTATTGAAAAATATAGTATAATGTTCCATTAATGTGCAGACCTGAGTATCATGCCGTGATGGTATCATGGTTGTTCAGACTCTTGGCAAGAAAGTCATTTGATGTTTCAATGGCTTAATTTTGATGATCTTTAAACAAGTTTGATATGTGCATATTTTAATTTTACTTTCCCTTTACATGAAACTGCAATGATAGTTGTACCATGAACTTTTTATAATATTCTTCGGGCAATTCTTTGGGTTAAATAATGTTAAAGTACTGATATAAAAGGAGGGATCTTCTTTGCAAAAACTTCACTCAGCTGCAAACGTTTGGGGTCCCTTAAGTTGTAGGGTTTCAGACAGTTGCCTACTTTGGCTCTCCTAAAGCCACCATTGGCATTAAGGGTATTAAGCACTGGTAGTACTGGGGAGAGGGGAGGGGGTGGTGTTATGTTAGAGTCCAATATGCCCAGTCCACCAAGGTAAGGAAAAAAAAGCATTTTATTTTTGGTTTAGTAATTCAAATATAACAGCTTTGGGAATATGAAAGTGCAGCATCTCTGATAACTTTCTTTATTTTGCATGGTACAGGAACAAATACACTTCTGTTTCTCTTTCTCCAGCGTTATGCTACATGCAGAGTCTGGCCTCTTGAGGTTTCCAATTCAGAGTTTGTCTGCACAATTCTATTTTTAATATAGGGTCCCTTTTACTCAATTTGATGAGAGTCTGTCCATGTTCTGCTTATGACTGAGGTGGGGTATTAAGTCTAGTTTCTGTGCATAAAGTGGTAGCAGTCTGGCTTGTTCTGTTTTCCCAATAAGAGGTGCAATGGTGTTCAAAGGGACCAGTGCAATATTTCTGTTTACTGTAATTTGCTATACCGTTTCTCATAACCAAAAATTGAAGAAGTTTACAATAATAAAACAAAAACAAAAGGAAAGAACTCCATCATCTTAGATAGGAAAGCTTAAGTAAGAAGGCTAGAAAAACAAGCTACAAATTGAAGTGGTAGAGATTAGAAGCTGTCAGTCTGCCCTACCAGACACCATGCTGCAACTAGGACTCATCACATGCCAATGAGAAAAGGTGGGGTTTGAGAACTGTGTGGGTCGGAGGGAAAGAAGCAAGGCATACCATGAGGAAGATGCCTTGAAGAAAAAATGCAGTTTGCTATGTTGATTCAAGATGAGGGTGTGAAACGGGGGGGGGGGGGGGGGGGGGGGGGGGGGGGAGGGGGAGGTGGAGAGGTGGTATTCTTGAGAAGAACATAGCACTCTAGTAAGAGTATAGGGGGAAATGAGGGAAGAGAGATAGAACAGTATTCCTGTATTTAGCACTTTGTATGTCAGGACTATAATTTAGCAGATGGGAAGCCAGTGATGGTGAAAGATGAGGTGTCACATGATCAAATGTGTGTGCATAGCATATGATCAGTATGGTGGTGTTCCAAATTGTCTGCAGACATTTCAAGTTGTTCCTGCATAAATAGACCTGCAATTGTCAATACGTGAGGTTATTACAGCATGAACCAGGATATGTTGTGATGCTTTATCTAGGAGAGATTGGATGGAATGGAAGCACCAAAGAACATTGAAAGTGGATTTGACAACAGGCCATGTGCAAATCAAAGGAAAGTTGATAGTCACCATGATATTTGAGGGACTCTAGTACAGCTATTGGTAAACCGAGGAGCATAGGAGCCAATGTAAGCAAACAACATCTACCTGATATCCAACATGAGTGCATTTGAACCAGGCAACAACACTGGGGAGACAATGATTCAGAGTTTTAAAATCAGGAGACAATGGGTTTCTGCAACTAATCAAAGGAATGTCATCAGTATACTAATAGGCGCTAATACTGAGACCCTGAATGATGGTTGCTAATATTTTCAACAGCAGTGGTACTAGCATAGAACCCTGGGGGAACCCCATGATAGAGGGAATGGGAAGGAAGAGAGAGTGGATTTCAAAGTAACCGTAAAGGGCTAGTTCTCTAGGAAGCATCCAAACCACTGTTGAACAAAATGCATCAGACCAATGTCCTGAAGATAGGGGAAGAGTATGATCCACCAGACTGAATTCGGCCATGAGATCCAAAGAGTCAAGGCCACTGTGCCAGAATCAAAACTGTGGATTTAACTTAGAAAAACAACAAGGATAATTTTTGCAATGTGTCTAGGTAGAATGCCTGGCTGACAGAGATGCAGAAAGCTATATGAAAAGCACTTTTTTGGAAAGCTTGGATATGTATGACAAATTAGAAACCAGTTGGCAGCTGGACATGTTAGTGGGGTCCAAATGTGATTTTTGAGAATAGGTTTGATAGTGGCCTTTTTCCAGAGATCAGAGACAGTTCTGGAAGAAAAACTATAATTGATCATAGCAAGAACAAAAAAAGATGGGCCAAGATTGGGGTTGTGTCCCCAGTTGAGGACATGAGCTTGGCTAAGGAAATTCTGCATCAACTCCACACTCCCTACCACACTTTAGTAAATATTTGTAAGTTCGCTTAAGCAAAAAGATTAGCCACAAGCAAGGCTTTAGTGCACAAGGAGCACACATTCAACAGGTCAACGCAGAAAGGGTATGAAGAAGAATAAGAGGCTGAATAGGAATCAAATACCGGTAAATGGTGGCATATAGATATATACTGTATATGGTTCTGTCTGTTGGGAAATAAACATGTCTGTCTATATATATCTATATCTATTTTTTAAAAATTATATATTTAGTTAGTTGTTGGTTAGTAGTATTTAGCTCAGGCCTATCCAGTAGTAGTTTCTGCCACTACTCTTGTTTTGAAGATGTACATTTGTAAAATGTCCCTTTCTGTTGTATAAGGTGCCACTTCTATGCTTATCTTTGGCAGTGTTATACATAATTTCTAAAAGGCTTAGTGCAGGGGTGTCAAACTCCAGTCCTGGAGGGTGCAAACCAGTTAGGCTTTCTTTGCACTGCCCCAGACACACCTCCGCCACATCCCTTGTCTACTGTACTGTCAACACATCTTTAAAAGCCATTTGTTAAATGGTTCTGGGAACTTCTCTGTGTTTTGGACATCCATATGCATACTTTGGGATGGCAAAATCGTGACTAAGGCTTTCAAAATGACCCCCTTTGTATGCAAATATATATCATGACTATTTATTAGGGCATCCTGAAAACCAGGCTGGTTTGTTGCCTTCCACTCATTGAACCTGTTATTAAATCCTGCTTAGATTTACAGCAGACCTAAATGTCTGTTTTGCTGCCTACATCAACTATACAAATTTATCCTCCTTATATCTCATCTTTAAGTGGAACTGTTTGTGTTTTCATTTTGTAAGAGCACGGACTTTTTAAAAAATTCCCTTTTTTTTCTCTCTTTCCTTTATTGGCTCCCTGTGTAACATTGGGGCCCTTTTACTAAAGGCCAGTAACTAGTTAACGTATGCGCTAACATGTAGTAGCTGGTAGCTGAGAATGCTAAAATGCATACAGACCAGCGACGGGCCATTACAATGCACGTTAAGTGGCTATCGCGTGCTAGAGTGGAAAATAGGCGGGTCAGGAGCGGAATGTGGATGTGGCGAGCAGATTGACCTTCGCATGAGGGCAATTGCTGCACGCTTCCTACTACTACTAGTACTGATCATTTGCATAGCACTGCAAGGCATACATTACAAGGCGTATATTGCTCAGTGGTAATGTGGCCGTTAGCGGGAGTGCACATAACGATGCCTCTATGGGTGTCGTTAGGTGCACCTGCGTTCATCGTGCCATGCGTTCAGGGATGCGATCATGCACTAACTGCTGGGAACCTGCTGAGCACGCCCCTGCCACTTAGCATACAACAAATGCACTTACTGTGCATTACCTTTGCTGCTAATCATGAGGTAAGTGCACACCTTTAGTAAAAGCACTTCTTTGTTGCTATTTTTGTACAGGCTGTGTCCTTTGTTAAATTTCATAAAGAATTTGAACTAGAAAAACTGCAGGACAAAGTCAAGAGTCACTTTGAAGAAATGGTAATATCTTATCATGTATTACACAGATGTGAGGTGTTATGATTATTTTCATTTTTCACTTTAACATCTTTGTTAGTGATATTGCAGAAGGACTGTCGGGAAAGGTTTGCCTCTTTGCAGATGATACCAAAATCTGTGATAGAGTACACACCCAGGAAGAAGTAGATAACATGAGGAGGGATCTAGCTAATCTTGAAGAATGGCCAAGATTTTAGCAGCTGAGATTTAATGCTAAAAAATGCAGGGTCATGCATTTGGGATCCAAAATTCAAGGAAGAGGTACAGTTTAAGGGATGAAGTACTTCTATCCACAAAAGAAGAATAGGACCTAGGCGTGATTCTGTATGATGATCTTAAAATAGCTAAACAGGTAGAAAAGGTGATGGCAAAAGCAAGAAGGATGCTTGGGTGCACTGGGAGAGGAATGGCCAGCAGAAAAAAGGAGGTTTTAGTGCCTCTGTATAAGTCTTTGGTGCAACCTCATTTGGAGTATTGTGTGCAATTCTGGAGACCACACAGTCAAAAGGATTTAAATAGGTTGGAGTCAGTGCAGAGGGTAGCTACTAAAATGGTTAGTGGTCTTCGTTACAAAGCCTATGAGGACAGATTTGAAGATCTTAATATGTATACTTTAGAGGAAAGGCGGGATAGAGAAGATATGATAGAGATGTTTAAATACCTCTGTGGCATAAATGCACAAGAGGAGAGCCTCTTTCGATTGAAAGCAAACTCTGCTACGAGGGGACATAGAATAAGGGTGAAAGG
This sequence comes from Ichthyophis bannanicus, assembly GCA_033557465.1. Classification (NCBI taxonomy): domain Eukaryota; kingdom Metazoa; phylum Chordata; class Amphibia; order Gymnophiona; family Ichthyophiidae; genus Ichthyophis; species Ichthyophis bannanicus. The sequence continues at coordinate 409,540,313 of CM066037.1, forward strand.
GGATAGACTGAGGAGTAATATATGGAAATATTTCTTCATGCAAAGAGTGGCAGATGGGTAGAATAGTCTCCCAGTGGAGGTGTTAGAGATGAGGACAGTATCTGTATTCAAGAAAGCATGGGACAAACACAAGATCTCTAAAGGTAAAAAGGGGACTATTTTAGTTGATATGGATCAAAATAAACATAACTATCTCTTATATCTCAGCAAATAGGGGTGACCTACACAAAGCGGTGTGTAACCCCTAAACAAAGGAATGGGGAGGGGTGATCTGCACGAAGCGGAAGGTGCACCTACTCGCCACCTTGCTGGCAGACTAGATGGACCATACTGGTCTTTATCTACCATCATATACTATGTTACTATGGAAGGGCAGACTAGATAGAAACATGATGGCAGAAAAAGACCATATGATCTATGTTTTTAACATCTCGGTTGGTAAGAAATGTAAGAGTGTGATAAATGTATATATTTGTTAAGAATTTAAATGTTATGGCCTGTTATCAAACTGACATAACTTCTTAGCAGAAACGTAAAATAACACTGAACACTTATTAAAATGATAATTTTTGCAGTTTCCCCACTACTCCAAATTTACTTCTCCAATGGAGTTGATTCAGGACAAAAAATTCCTTCATGTGTCAACTGGAGCAATTCTATGGGGCTTGTTTACAAAGCCGCGGTAGCGATTTGCGATCGTTATCGGAGCTGCGGCCCCATTGAAATCAATGGGGCTGCGGCTCCGATAACGATCGCGAACCGCTACCGCGGCTTTGTAAAAAGCCCCTATGTCTTTCAATTTAAAGCACTAATTTGATTTGCAAAGAAAATTAATATCTGATCTGATGTCTGTACTTTTGTGTTTTCAGCAGCTGTAAAAGAGCTACAGGAGAGATTTCATTGTCAGTGAAACCATCCAGGAAAAGAAAGAGATTTATTGTGATCATATGTGGAAACAAAAGCTTCCATGACACTTTTACAGCCTCTGTCCTTTCATAGTTGATGACGGACATTAAAAAAAAAATTCATAGAGATACAAACAAATAAATATGCAGAAATTCCCGAGGCACAGTCAGTAATATGTGGAAATATTTCTTTACAGAAAGAGTGGTGGATCCATGGAATAGTCTCCCAGTGGAGGTGGTAGAAATGAGGACAGTATCTGAATTCAAAGAAGCATGGGACAAACACAGAGGATCTCTAAAGGAAAAAAAGGAGACTGTTGTAGTGGTTGATATGGAAGGGCAGACTAGATAGGTCATGTGATCTTTTTCTGCCATCATGTTTCTATGAAGAAAAGGATTTCCAAATTACAGCAATGCATTTATCCTTTGAAAAAAAAAAGACCTACATGATTTAAGATTGCATTTCTGTTTATATTCTCAGTATTGCCATTCTATTTATGCTATATATTTCTGAGTAAAGAGTGGGACAATGGAACATCTCTTTGGTGGGAGGCTAACCTATGCACCCAACTCTGCCCCCTAGTTCCTACTCTGATATCTCATTTTACGTTTACACTTAAACATCTGCTTACTAACGTGCTATAAATATTTGCACTTTCCATGGATTAGGAGCAAAAATGAACATGTGTAAGAGCAAAGCCTCTGTGGTAATTGCTGGGGGTGTGCCAGCATCTGCTCTGCATTTATCACACAGGGCAGATATTTACCACAAGCTAACTGTATTGACAGATTGCACATATGCACTTAACTGCACTATAGTTACCATGGTCCCATGTTTTAAAGAAACCCTGATATCTGAGCGTCACTCCCACTTGGTACCCTCGATTAATATCACCTTCCTCAATCAGCATTACCCATCACCCCCTAAAAACTATCACTCCTCCAAAGAGCATCACCCTCACCCTCCCAGCATCCAACAAAGAGGCACTCAACCCTGCCCCCACTCCTGATCCTTCTCTGGCACATACTGGAGGTTTCCCTGGTTGGTTAGTTAAGGGGCAGGGGCCATCCCTGGATGCTTTTGCCTGTTGCTGGCCTGGCTTCAAAATGATAACTCTGACCTCTAGGTATCTGTGAATCCAAAGGCAGTTCAGAGCAATCAGGAGGAAATCTGAAACATATTTAGATAAAATTCCTGGTCGATAAAAGTCCTAGACAATCCGTGAGAAACAAAACAGAGGCTTGCTGACAGAATATCAGAATAGGTCACTGATTGCTTTCCAATAGCATGGGTGCACTTAATGCCTTGTCTTGGAGGCATTAAGTACACCCGTGCTATCTGCGGCCATGATATTCAGCACACAGTAACTTACTACGTGCTAATTACAAGTTCTGTTCATGCTCATAACCTATCTATTCTCCACCCCATCCCACCTCCTGCCTTGGAAAGCAGTAACCATGTGATTTTTTAGCATAAAACATTCTGTGACCGTGTGGCATTTGTTACCATTCGCTAATTCATGTGGTAACTGCTCTCCGCTTCTTAATTACATTCTTACATGAATATTTTGGAAACCATATAGGGGGTAATTTTATAATAGGTTGCATAGGATAAGAGGCTAAGAAGAAGTAAGCCAGCAGAAATCACGGCTACAGTGAAGCTGTGGATGTTTACTCAGTTTGAGAGCTGTGTAAATGTGTAAGCGTACAATCTGCGTGACTCTGCATATTTTATAAAATATGCAAATAAATTGTGACTCCAGAGATGCTCTAATCCAGTGGTTCTCAACCTTTTTTGTACCGTGACCCCTTTTACCATTGGTCAACTTGTGATGACCCCCAATGATAAAATCAAACGTGTCTCTCTTCCTTTACCGTTAACGCATTGTCGCTGTAATCATTTGTTAAATTATTAATATATTATAGGCCTTTTCAATATGTTTTTATTTATAAAATTTACTTATTTAAACCACAATAATTAATCACAACAACAAGTAACAATATTTGATTTCAAAATTATAATGATTTTGTAGTCAAATCACTAATATGAAATAAAATTATTTTTTCTACCTTTGTTGTCTGACCAATTTATTCTCTGATCATGCTGGTCCCGATCTGAGGCTTCTGCTTTCCTGTCTTCTCTTAGCTCTCTTTCTGTGGTCTATGGTCAATCTGCCATTTCTTATCTCTTCTTTTGTTTTCTTCAGTTCTTTCTATCAGCCTATTTCCAGTCCCCCTCTAGTCCAAATACCATGGCAGCCCCTCTCAGCATCCACTCCCTTCCAGTTCCATTCTCCCATCCCCTCGCATCAGCCCATTTGTAGCCCTAGCCCCCAGTTTTCTTCCAAGGCCAGCAGCTCTATCCTCTCCTCCCCACCATCAGCCCATTTCCAGTTGAAGCCCCCCCAATCAGCTCACTTCCAGTGCTAGTCCCCCCTCAACCCCATTACCAGTGCTAAGCTCCCCTAATCAGTCCATTACCAGTTCTACCCCCCTATCAGCCGATTACCAGTCCCAACCCCCCCATTGATCAGTCCATTCCCAGTCCTAGCCTTCCCTAATCAACCCATTACCAGTCCTAGCCCCCCCGATCTGCCCATTACCAGTGCTAGCCCCCCATCAGCCCATTATAATCCTAACCCGCACTGTCTCTCCCCTTTGTCCAGCATTTATCCCCTGTCTGCCAGTATGTTCCCCTGTCTCTCCCCTTTGTCCATGTCAGCCCCCTCCCTCCCTCCCTCCCTCCATGTCAGCCCCCTCCCTCCCCCCTCCCTCCCTCCATCCATCCATGTTAGCCCCCTTCTATCTATGTCAGCCCTCTCCTCCCTCCCTCCCATCCATCCATGTCAGCCCCCTCTGTCCATCCCTCCCTCCCTTTGTCCATGTCAGCCCCCCCTCCCTCCCTCCCTCCCTCCATGTCAGCCCCTCTCTGTCCATGTCAGCCCCCCTCTATCCATGTCAACCCCATTGCAGGTTCCCTGCCCCCTCCTCCCCTCTCCCTATGTCTGCCTGCTACTGCCCTGGTTTTTCTGCAGCTGCGGTTCCCTGTCTCTTAGGGAACCACGGCTGTGCCTGTGAAGCCGCTGCGGAGCCTGTCTTTCGATGGGCTCCGTGCAGCATTGTCCCGCCTCCAAAGGAAGTTGTTTACCACTTCCTTTGGAGGCGGGGCAATGCTGCACGGACGAAGCCCGTCGAGAGACAGGAAGTCTCTGAAACATTTTCACAGGCACAGCCACGGTTCCCTAAGAGGTAGGGAGCTGCGGCTAGAGAAGAAGAGAGGCGGTGAGTTTGCCGCTGCCGAGAAGTGGATTCGGCAGCGGCAGCAACTTGTGTGATTTTTTATTTTTTATTTTTTTTTAACTTGGTGGAGTGAGGCAACCCCTGCTAAATCCTGTGGTGACCCCCATGGGGGTCGCGACCCACAGGTTGAGAACTGCTGCTCTAATCAAACGCCACCCCAGAAAATGCCTGCTCCTACACTGCATGATAGTAAGCGCTTTCTCATCATTGTGAGCAGTTTTGTCTGTGTAATCTCTTAGTAATTTTATAAAAGCTCTTTCAGATGCATCAAGCACAGCTGTATGTACTGGGAAAATTTATAAAATTACCACCATAAAGTATAATTATTCATTCATATTCATTCATTCCTAAACCAACCAATAAAACTCCTCAAACTGAGCAGAAGTAGGATGTTTCACTTAACAACTCACCATAACAAAAAGTTATATTCAAATTCTGGTGTCACATCAGTAATAGCAATGCAGATTTCCTTTGCTACTAGCTACTGTGTGAAGTAATACAAAATTCTGCAGATAGGCACTCAGAGACTTGTTATACCATACCAGCATGAACTCCAAGAGCTCAAATTGCATAAACCCAAAATACTGCATGGAAAGTCAGCACTGCATATATTCTAGAAAATCTCCTGATGGAAAAAGATAACAGGCCAGACTACTACAGATTCCTATAAAGAAGCTACATCAATGGTTCCCAGACTTGGAGTCAGGACCCAAATGGGGTCACATCATCGGTGGATGGGGTCACAGAAACATGGCCATTTCCCCATCTCTCTGGGCTTTCACTGCGACCTATGCCAAATCACCAGTCAGTATGTGGCCTGTGAGCCAGTGAACATTTGTCCTTTCCTGAGTAAGCTTCCTATTAGGCTGGAAACCCATGCTGAGTATTGGGGTCGGTAAGCACACACTGCACACTGACAGAAGGACTCTGTGCTGACTGCTGCTGCTGTTACCACTACTTTTGCTGCTGCCTTCCTGCTTTAGATGAGTGGGAGGGAGGGAAAGGAGGCTGGAGAACTGCTAGTTTGATTTCATCATCATTGGGGTCATGAGAATTTTCAGTTACTAAAATGGGATCATAAGGGATAAAAGTTTGGAAAGCAGTGGGCTACATATTAACAGAACATCTTGCATATGGCAATCAAATCCATCACTTAGAAATTAAAAACAAATATGCAAACAAAAAATAAAGTGGAAAACCCAAGAAACGAGACTCTGATCAGTGGAAAATTGAAGAAAGAGAAACTGAAATGCATTTCCTCCTGTACTAAACAAATTACAAAGAAATGCACAGTTTCAAAGCTGACATTGTTTTCTGCTTTTTGGGAATAAACTATGTTTTTGTACCTTTGCTGCCTGATCACTTTAGGAATGTTCACTTAAGTGTGCTAACCGTTAGCACAGGGTTTTGTATACGGTAAGCATATTGCACTAACAGCATGATGCACTGCGCTAAAAATCCCATGCTAACCAGTAAGTGCACGATTGGGTGGGGATTAGGCAGGTTAGAGGTGGAACTTGGGCATTAACAGAACATTACGGGGGCATCAGTTTTACCCTCATGCTCATACCTGATGCCATACAAGACGTACATCAAGCTTGGGTGTTGTTGAAAAATACTATCTTGGAAGCCCAGACCAGCTGTATTCCACGCTTTAAGAAAAGTGGAAGGAAGTCCAAAAAACTGCCAGCATGGTTTAAAGGTGAGGTCAGAGAGGCTGTTGTTGCCAAAAAAGCATCTTTCAGGAAATGGAAAAAAGAGACAAATGATGAAACCTGGAAACAGCACAAGCACTGGCAAGTCAAATGCAAGGCAATGATAAGGCAGGCAAAGAGAGAATTTGAGAGGAAGCTTGCTGCGGAAGCAAAAACGCGAAATAAAGACCTTTTCAAGTACATTCGTAGCAAAAAACCTGTGAGAGAGTCAGTTGGTCCATTAGATGATAAAGGGGTTAAAGGAGCACTAAGAGGCAACAAGGCGATAGCAGAGAGACTGAATGAATTCTTTGCTTCGGTCTTTACTGAGGAAGATGTAGGGATGTTACCCATGACTGAAGTGGTATTTAAAGGTGCGGAAGAATTGAAGGAAATATCGATACATCGGGAAGATGTCTTACAACTATTAGATAAACTGAAGAGTAGCAAATCACCTGGGCCGGATGGTATACATCCAAGGGTGTTGAAAGAACTGAAATATGAGATTGCAGAACTGCTATCAGTAATCTGTGAACTATCATTAAAATCATCTCTAATACCTGAAGATTGGAGGATCGCCAATGTAACACCAATTTTTAAAAAGGGTTCCAGGGGTGATCCGGGAAACTACAGTCCGGTGAGCCTGACGTCAGTACCGGGAAAAATGGTAGAAACCATCATAAAGAATAAAATTACTCAGCATGTAGATAGTCACAACCTAATGGGAGACAGCCAACATGGCTTTAGACAAGGAAGATCTTGTCTTACTAATCTATTATGTTTTTTTGAAGGAGTGAATAAACAGGTGGACAAAGGTGAGTCGGTTGATATTGTGTATCTGGACTTTCAGAAAGCCTTTGACAAGGTCCCTCATCAGAGACTTTTGGCAAAACTAAAGAGTCATGGGATAGGAGGCAGTGTACTATTGTGGATCAGGAACTGGTTAAAAGATAGAAAGCAGAGGGTAGGGCTAAATGGCCAATTTTCCCAATGGAGAAAGGTGAATAGTGGTGTACCCCAGGGATCTGTGCTGGGTCCGCTGCTTTTTGACATATTCATAAATGACCTGGAAAGTGGAATAACGAGAGAGGTTATCAAATTTGCAGATGACACAAAACTATTTAAAGTTGTTAAAACCCAAGAGGATTGTGAAAAATTGCAAGAGGATCTTGATAAATTGGAAGAATGGGCATCAAAATGGCAGATGAAATTTAATGTGGACAAGTGCAAGGTTATGCACCTAGGGAAGAACAACCCAAACTATGGTTACACGATGCAAGGTTCCACATTAGGAACCACCACCCAGGAAAAAGATTTAGGCGTCATTGTGGATACCATGTTAAAACCCTCGGCCCAGTGTGCAGCGGCGGCCAAGAGAGCAAATAGAATGCTAGGTATGATAAGGAAAGGAATGGAAAATAAAACAAAAAATATTATAATGCCTCTATATCGTTCCATGGTGAGACCGCACCTTGAATATTGTGTGCAATTCTGGTCGCCGTATCTTAAAAAGGATACAGCGATTTTAGAAAAGGTACAGAGAAGAGCCACCAAAATGGTAAAGGGGATGGAAGGATACTCCTATGAAGAAAGGCTAAAAAGGTTAGGGCTCTTTAACCTGGAAAAGAGACGGCTGAGGGGAGATATGATAGAAGTCTATAAATTAATGAACGGAGTGGAACGGGTAAAAGTAGATCGATTGTTTACCTTATCAGAATATAGAAAGACTAGGGGACATGCAATGAAGCTACAGGGTAAACTAATTAAGACTAATAAAAGAAAATATTTTTTCACTCAACGTGTAATCAAACTCTGGAATTTGTTACCGGAGGATGTAGTAAAGGCTTTTAGTGTAGCTGGGTTTAAAAAAGGTTTGGACAAGTTCCTGGAGGAAAGGTCCATAAACCATTATTAAGAAGTGACCGAAGATATCAATGCTTGACCCAGTATAAGCATTGTGGAACTTGTGTCTCTTGGGGAAACTGCTAGGTACATATGACCTAGATTGGCCACTGTTGGAAACAGAATACTGGGCTTGATGGACCTTGGTCTGACCCAGTATGGCATATCTTATGTTCTTATGTTCATACTTATGCAATTCCTAAGTCCTTAAAGCTCATCAATGCAATTAATAATGTTAAAGGTCAAGGTTATTATAAAGGTTATAAAGTAACATCATCATAGTTAGTGCCGCTGAATATCCTGCAAGCCACATAAACCTACTTAAATATTGGGCGCTGTGTATCTAGGTTGGTGAATAACCCTCTCAGAGTGGAAGTGGGAATGGTAGTAGAACAGAGCCAGCCAATAAAAATACAATATAATATTATTTCTCTATTCTGTTTCTCATTAGACAAGTTATAAAGTAACATCATCAATATGAGGCAACAATAAATTAAGATGGTTATTTTAGAAGCCCTATTCACATTTTAAATGTGGATGTGTTGGCACATACATGTGTAAAGAGCATCCATGTGGAAAACGTAAATTTGGAAAAGTCCTGATTTGCATATGAATGCGCAGCTACATGGTTCTATACATATATAGGTATCATGGTTGTTCAGACTCTTGGCAAGAAAGTCATTTGATTTTCAATGGCTTAATTTTGATGATTTTTAAACAAGTTTGATATGTGTATATTTTACTTTCCCTTTACTTGAAACTGCAATGACAGTTGTACCATGAACTTTTTATAATATTCTTTGGGCAATTCGTTAAATAACGTTAAAGTACTGCTACGAGGGGACATGGGATGAGAGTGAAGGGAGATAGATTCAGGAGTGATATGCGGAAATATGTCTTTACGGAAAGAGTAGTGGATCCGTGGAATAGTCTCCCAGTGGAGGTGGTAGAGATGAGGAGAGTAACTGAATTCAAAAAAGCTTGGGACCAACACAGAGGATCTCTAAAGGTAAAAAGTGGACTGTTGTAGTTGTTGATATGGAAGGACAGACTAGATAGGCCGTGTGGTCTTTTTCTGTCATCATGTTTCTATTTCTATGTGTGTTGTCTACATATCTGGGCTTATTATGCACTCTACACAATGACACCCAGTAGAAACTGCTGTTGGAAAAAGGGAGATGATGTGCCTGGTGTGGAGCGCAGTCACAAAAAGAAGATCTTTGCTTGAATCAGAGGTGCATAGTGCTTTTAAACTCCCATACCAGCAGGCCTTAACAGTACCCTATATATGCCACCTACCCTTAATGGTTATAGGGTGCAGCACAACAAATGGGTATATTTGCAAACACAGTGCCATGTGGAGGGGACATTAGCAGGGCAGCTGCCATGTCATCCATTCTTACAGGTACTATGAGGTGAGACCACACCAAAGCATGGTAGTAAGGCACAATGTTTGGTGCCCAGTGTGCACATTTCTCGCACCCCACACACCACTGGAAAGGCATGGCTCATTTACTTCTTTTATGTTTATGTTTATTTAAAACTTTATGTACCGCCCATAGACAGTAGCATCTGGGCAGTTTACAAACAAAAGTTTTAAAAAAGCTGCGAAGAAGAAAGGAAAGGAACACCATAAAATCTTTAAAAGGAACAGAAAAGAATAAGAACAGCAGAGATAAAAGGCAAAAAGTACATACAATAGTAAAGGGAGGTGGTAGACAAATGGACAGACAATGTACATTAGCGAGAGAAAGATGAACAGGGGGGTACGGAGTGGGGAGGGGGCAGGAAGGCAGGAGAGCTGTATCTTAGCAAGGAGGTGGGGAGAGGGGTGAGGATGGGGGAGGGAGTTCAAAGGCGGAGCAGAAGAGATGAGTTTTCAGTTTAGCTATAAAAGAATAAAAGAAGGGTTCTAAGCGGAGTGCAGGGGGGAGTGAGTTCCAGAGTCTAGGACCAAGGAAGTAGAAAGCTGAGGACCGGGTAGATTCCAAGTGAGCCTGCAGTTACTGTGAATGGATCGGAGAGAATGGTGAGGGGTGTGGAGATGGACCTGGTCAGCGAGGTAGAGAGGGGTACCTGAATGAATTGCCCTGTGAACAAAAATGAGAAATTTGAACTGTATCGGAAAAACAATGGGAAGCCAGTGCAGGTGTATTAGGAGGGGAGTGATGTGATCAAAACGTGAAGCATGAGTTAGAATAACGAACAGCAGTATTTTGGACACGTTGCAGATGATGAATTTGAGACTGGGGGAAACCAGATAGACAGACATTACAATAATCGAGACGGGACATAACAAAGGAAAGAAGCAGGGTAGTCATAGATGAAGAGGTGAGAAAGGGATGGACAGTGTACAGTTGTTTCAGAGTGAAAAAAGAATGTTGGACAACTCAGGAAATGTGGTCTTTGACAGAAAGAGAAGAATCGAGAGTTACACCTAAGTACCATAAAGAGGAAACAATGGGGATAGGTGAAGAGGAAAGCAGAGGGACGAGGGGAGGGAGGGGACTACTGAGGGTGAACCAAATAGCGGAAGTTTTGGCAAGGTTAATATGGAGGAAATTAGAGGAGAGCCAGGAAGCAACAGAGGAAAGACAAGTATTAAAGGGAGTGATATCCGGAGCAGAAGAGTCGGTGTGGTAAAGAAGGAAGATGTCATCTGCGTAATAGTAAGCGGAAACACCATGTTGCTGGACTAGAAGAGCAAGAGGAGCTAGAAAGACATTTAAAAGAAGGGGAGAAATAACAGAGCCCTGGGGGACACCACAGGGGAGGGGAGTGGAGGAGGAGGAAACAGACCCAGAAAGAACCGAAAAGGAGCGACAGGAAAGGAAAGAAAGAAACCATTGAAGAACCAGACCGGAGAGGCCGGCATCCTGAAGACGGCTTAAAAGAGTGCGATGGTCAACCAGGTCGAAGGCAGCAGAGAGGTCAAGGGAAACAGCAAGAGAAAGGAAACCGTGATCGTGAGCAGCATGCAGCATGAGAAGAGAAAGAAGGACAGATTCCGTGCTATGGCCAGGACGGAAACCAGATTGCCAGGGGTGAAGGGTAAGGGAAGCCTCAAGGTGGGATGAAAGCTGCGAGAAGACCAGTTTTTCCAATAGTTTAGAAAGGAATGGAAGATTGGAAATGGGGCACCAGCTAGAAGGGGAGGAGGGATCCAGGGAACCTTTAAGAATGGGGCGGACTTATATCATATGTGAAAACAGTGAGGATAGTTGATTTCAAGCCACTACATTAGGCCTAGCTACAAACGACGTGTCAACCATATGTGTGAGAGCATGAAGGGAATAGTGGGAATAGAATGTGTGGTGTGGTAGATATATTTACTGTTGCCATGTGAGGCTTTGGAGGTGTCCAGCTTGCTATCTCCCCTCAGAGACTCCTTATTCACAGTGTCTAGCACCTGCTGATCAAGTCAATGCCATCGACTGACCATCAGGATCTTTTTCGCTGGTCTTTTGCTTTGTTTTTATCTTGCCCTCATGCCATTTTCTTTCCAGGTCTTCCCAGTCTCTGTTTCAATGATAGATGGCATTGACCTTTTGGCATATGCCAAGCATAGCTTTGGCTTCTGATAAGCACAGACTTTTATTCCAAGATGGCCTAATAGAATGTGCTGGTGCTTTAGCATCTCTCTAACAAGCAATTCAACATTCCCTGGGAAGAGGTTGTCCCTGCAGGTGAGCTCCCTGCTCTTTGGAGGCGTGACTGAAATCTCAACTTTTCTAAAATGGGTGGCTACACTCGCCTGTAGTGGTTTTGTACACATGCATAGGGTCAGTGCTTCCCCATTGGCATTTTGCACATGGTGTTTACTGAAATGGCCTGTAGTTGTGCATGTGTATGGGAGATAAACAGACATTTTGCAAGAGGGCATCTTACCTGCATGTGGTTGATTGTAAATTCATATTCTCATGGATGGTTATTACGGTGAGACTGCTATTACCCAACCTAGTCCTCATGTATATGTAGGAGATATGTGAAAAGCTCTATCCCAACCCTATTAACACATGTAGGAGGGGAGCCCTCTGCTTGGTATGAGCTGATCTTTCAACCTTAATGGGCATCACCTGCATGTAAACACAGGAAGATGCTTCCTCCCCATGGTCAAGCTTTTGGTTGAGGCAGGAAGGAGGGATTTTTGGGACATGGATCTATGCAATTTGCTATTGGAAGGTACATTCTAAATGTTATGTATTTTTCCTCTCCTTGAGATGCTGCCACATGCAGATGACCTGAAGGCCTCAAAGGAGAGGTAGCAGGGTGGTTTCGGAAAAGGTAATTGTTTTTAGTCTTGTAAATAGTTGCTTGCCCCCACATCCCATTTTAACTTATATATAGTGCCGAGGGCCATACCAACTGCATGGTTGCCTGAACTGTAATATGTATGCTGTTGATTCTTTGTGGGAATAAAATAAAATGCAAGCTGGCTTTGTAAATAAGTAGCACTACCATCCCAAAATGCATTGACCAAAACAGACAGGTGATATTAAACCTATAAGATGAGGCACAAGCAATCAATGTAATTTGGCAAGAATTGGGAACATAGATTCCATGTAACCACAACCGGCAACAATGTGAGCAGTAGCATTTTGAATTAATGGGAGACAGTGAATATATTGATTTATTTTATTATGATTAAAATGTATATGCTACCTTTTTTATAAGGTGACTTATAATGTTGCATAATAAGAAAATGCAATATTTGAAATAGCTGACTGATTTCATAATTGCACCACATATTTAAAATTAAACACACCTAATCACCTTACCCCAGCCGCAAATGTACAGTTCTCCCCTTAAATTACAAACAAAATTAATTTCACGAACAATTTATGATGGCTTGTTTGTACTAGATAGTGAACTGTAATTTTCAAGACCCTTCCCTTACTATAATGTAACAACCCATTCTCCAGTTAGGGGTAGCTGCAGATTTGGTTCAAGGTGTTAGCACCCTAGGCAAACCTTAAACCTTATGCCACTTTTAGCTATCAGGATCTATCGTTTAACTTTGCTCGTCCTGCTCTTTGTTGCTGCAAGAAGCTGCCGCCCTAGGTGACTACCGTTTGCCTAATGGTTGAGCCTCCCCTGCCTCCAATGCCAGATCAAATCCCATTAAATATGTCAAAGATTGGATCTCTGAGGCCAGTTCTAAAGAAATGGAACAGACTACAATTATCGAGGATTTGGCACCCAGGACTTTATAAGAACTGCACTGCCGCTCCAGGGATTAGGAGCAGATTCCCTGAGTTTGGAGCCGTGGTTTGGAGCACTGATTGTATGAGGCTGCCAGGAGAACTGTTGCCAGGAGTTTTGCTATTACTCTCTACTGACTGGGAATGTGCTAGGTAAGTAGCTCCACCTACCCGACGACATCTGCAGGCGCCAAGTACATTATAAGAAGTGCAGTGCTGTGCCGTGGTCAGCGATCATGTGACCAAAGGGGGATGCCCCTTTGGTCCACTTTGGGGCCCATTTAAGGCTCTGAAGTTATTAGAAATGCCCAAAAGAGCCGATAAGAGAAAGATCAAGGAGAAGAAATTTTCCATTGTCTCTACTACTCCTAAGATAACATCGGGACCTATGGATTAGCAACTACAAAGTGGAACTGTTGAGTCAGTGAGAGTTAAGGCGGTGGTGCAGCCCCTTCATTTAGCCCCAGACCAGACACTACTGCAAGTCCAGCATGAAGTAGTTGTGTTTTCACCAATTTTGTTACCTTGAACTTTTTCATTTGTTGATACCCCGGAAGGATCTCCTCCTGTGGTATCCTTATTAAAAGTTTGGAATATTGTGTTACAGACAAACAGTATGTTATAATGATTGATTGAACAAACAGTACAGTTTTCTGTGCAGTCAACTAATAAAATTTCAAAATCATGATAGAAGATTTTTGATATATCTCAAAAGTTGGGACAAATTGATATTCAACTGGGGTTACTGCAATCTGCTGGGACCTCCAGTATTAAGGAAAGTTTAATTTTACATAAACAAATTGAGGCTTTGGAAAATTCCTTTCTTTCTAAGAATCTTAGGTTCTTGAATTTCCATAAGACTTGTTTAACGTCTCCTGTGTTTCTAGTGAGGAAATATTTCAAAGAAATATTGCTGCTGCAACAAGCTAACTCTTTGGTAATACGTATCTAATTTGTACTATATTCTCACTAGGACTATATCTCAGAATGAAGCAGAGGTTGCCCAGTTTGAGGAAACTGAATTAGATTTAAATAATTTCCTGCAGTCATCTCTTGATAAAATATCCTCTGGGGCTACCTGGTTTGTCTCTTTTTTGACCGAGATGGATAAGAGTACTGTTTTGAAGCTTATTTCCATAAGAAAGATAGTTTGTTTTGTGGTCAAAATCATACTCTTTTCCCTGATGTATCTAGATCTACTCAGGTTCACATGAGAAGCTTCCTCTAGTTAAAGCCCTTACTAAATCCAGAACTCTTCTGGACAGTGTGACAGGCCATAATCGCCCCCATTCTAGGCTACTGCAATATTATATACCACGGCCTTCCCAAACAAGCCCTACACCCTCTCCAAATGGCCTAGAACACTGCAGTGAGAATAATTCATGGAGCTCCTCGACAAGCACACAGCACCCCCATATTAAGGCACCTCCACTGGCTCCCTACACCTGCAAGAATAAGATACAAGGCTCTCCTCACAACGTTCAAAGTCATATATAACAAATCAGCAATCTGTCTATAGCCCCTTCTGTCAAGACTGAAGAGCGACAGGCTATGAAGGCATGATTCACTTAGGCCCTCATTCTATAATGAGGGTTGCGGGACTGTATGTCCCATCGGGATGTGCAGCCCTGCAATCTGCCTAAACCCCATTCTCCCACCGGCTCTCCCTATACGTCCTGTGCTTCGGATGGGGAGAGCCAGCGGGGAGTGGGATCGGGGGTAGGCCGCCCGGCAGCACATACAGGACGGTTTCAGGTCACGGCCCTGTACATGCTGCTGGGTCTGCTGGGCTGTACTGCTTATACCACCTCAGAGGTGGTATAAGAAGGGGGTTTTTTTGTTGTGTTTTTTTCCGGTGAATCGGGGTATGGCAGCCACCACTGGGGCCAGGGCTGGGTCCCAGCTGCCCCATCCATGCCATGGAAGGCCAGCTATGGGTCAGATAGTGGGAATCTTGGGGTCCAGAGCCATGGCAGTCTGGAGGATGTCTCCGCAGCCTTGGGCACACAGGGCTGTCCTCGGGCCTTGCCGCAGATGAACAGAAAAACTATCTACTACTGAAGAAATCTAGGCTGTCAAAGTCAGCCTATAATGTAATTTGAATTCCAGGCTTGTCACATGTTCACTTCATACCAATTGATAATCATTTGACTTTTGAACAGAAATAGGAAAATGCATTTTATCTGACTGAACCCATAAAACTTACATCTTGAAGTACAGTTGTCCCTCGTTTATCGCGGTTAATCAGTTCCAGACCCTACCTCAATAAGTGAATTTCTGCGAAGTAGGATTCTTTATTTATAAATCGAATATTTTCATAATTAGAGCATAGAAAACCTGTTTATGACCTTCTAAATATGTTTTTTAACATTATTAGAGCCCTCTAGACATGAAATAACACCCCTTTAGTCACCATTACACTCGTATTACCCAATATATTAGACAAAATAAGAGAAAATAAGACATATTAGACGTTACAAATATCATATTATTATTATTCTACATTTAATTACACAAACACACAGTTCTTACACACAACCACTAACCTATGAAAATAGTGCAACTTTTTCGATGATGAAGCGATGAAGATAAAGAGATGTACTACACAGCAAAGAAGAGCAAGGTTACTGCTCTTCTGAAGGTACGACTTCAGTAAGAGAGTCTTCAGGCGGTGCAGTATCTTCAGCAGGTGCATCGTCGTCTTCTTCCGCTGAAGGAGTACTAGGCGTAGGCAGTGGGTGTCTGAACATCATGATAGGCAGTTGCTGGCGCTGTCTTTTCATATGTGTGAGGAGGCTTTTATAGAATTCCATCGCTCCATCAAGTGCATTCCGGAACTGCAATGCATGCATCATTTGTGGGTCCCATTCGCCAATTATGTCCTGTACTTCCTTAATAGTTCTCATGACTTGTAAGAGACGCACAAGTGTAAGGCCAACTTCCTCCTCCTGACCCCCAGGAACCTCTGGCTGCTCTTCCTCCTCCTCCTCACTCGCAGACTTAGGGGTATGTTTACTAAACCATCTTATTGTTACCAGCGCTAGTTGCAGCGTTAATGTGAAAAATGCCATATAAGGTAGTGGGCGTTCCAGTGGCAAGGTAGCAAGAATCTGTATCGCGCGATAGTGGGCGCCGTGGCACGTTAATGTGCGTTAACCCTAAGTTCATGCCAGCGCAGTGTTAAAAGCTATAAAGATGTAGCTCACTGGTTACTGCAATGACTGTGGAGGCAGAGGTCATGGGTTCGATACCACAGTGATGTTACATAAGAAGGCTGTCTGAGGCATTTACTTTTTTAATTTAAATCAGTGCTGCCAGCAAAAACACCCTCACTGTGCCGTAACCTCAGGTGCCGCATAAGGCACCCTATAAGGCACTCCATAGGGCACAGTATAAAGTGCCCTGTCTGCCAAGGCACCTTATAATGTGCCCTATAGGGCGCTTTATAGGGCGCCCTATGAGGCACCTTAGGCTACAGCACTGTGAGGGTGTTTGTGCTGGCAGCACTGATTTAAATTAAAAGGAAAAGCCTCAGACAGCCTTATTAAAGGCACCACTGTGGGATCAAACCCATGACCTCTGCCTTTACAGTCATTGAAGTAACCAGTGGGCTACATCTCTATAGCACCTAATACACCACTGGCTGCAGAAAGACTGCAGGTCAAAACACAAACTGTCTGCTGTGATTACCAGGATAGGGTAAACCCACCCGTACCCACGATGCACTGCACATGCAGATCATCAGCCTACATCTGATCATAAGATGGGGTATGCGCCTCTATAGCACCCCGGCCTGGTAGGGGCAACTGACCGTGTGTGTTACTGGCACAGAGTAGCTACAGACCGTGACATTGTGTGGTTCCTGTGCTCATCCTGAGGGTGAGGTGGGTCCGCAGCACCTGGCTTGGCTGAGATAGGCTATGCTGCAGGTCCCCATCAGTGCCAGTGTGTGATAGGTAGTCCTCGCAGACACACCTAGAAAACACCTGTGTCCATCTGTATTTCCCAGTCACATCCAGCCCTTGTGGACTATGATGCACCCAGAATAGTACATATCCTGTGTGATTGCCATGGTCACATGTTATAAGAGAAGGGTGGTGCTTGGACCCACATGTACATTATGTAGCACCACCCAACCCACCCTCTGTGGGCCAGGGTGGAGGATAGGATCTCCCACCAGCATATCTGCATTCTACATCTCTGCAATGGTGACAGTAGAGGGGACCATCAACCCCAGTCCTGTTGGGGAACAGGCACACTACAGGGCAGTCAATGCAGATCTGTACGCATCACATAGGGCACTGGCAGCAGGCCTGGAAAAGCTCAACTGCCCCACACCACTATCTGACAATCACCAGCAGAGAGCACAGTCAGTCTCCACCCTGCAAGGTGTTCCAGCCATACACATGCTAACTGCAGACAGTCTGCTAGCTAGTACATAGTGCATGCTCCTGGAAGAACTGTGTGCACCCAAAAATGGGATGTGAGCACACACACCAAGCAGGTAGATCAGTGATTGGGCCCCAGAAAAGGGAACTCATAGATATCACTTGAAAAAAAATACTGTATAGCACTATGGGGGAACCTAGCCATGCCATGGTCACTGCTTAGTCAGGGTGAGAGTGCCCCCCCCCCCAGCATGACATGCGGTGGCCACCATGTCCGTGCAGGTGGTGGTCGGGCACTACAATATCCCAGCCATTGCCCTATACCCTGTACAAATGCATCCTGCCCAGGCCACCCTGTCCGGGCCATACCCACAGTACCTTGCTCCTCATTATGCACATTGGCAGGCTAACACTGGAAACAGTGCAAGCAGTGCGGGCTCAGTAAGATGTAGGCAGCCACAAAACACTGGACAGACATATACACACTTCCACACCTATGCCAGCATTGTGGAAATATAGAGGTTTTTGGCAGCCCTGGCCGCCACACCAGTCCTGGGCACAGTGCGGGCATTGCTATGGTACGCAATACTGTTGGGGTCACTCCCCGGGGTGGTAAACACTGTCAGAAGCAAAAACTGAAACACACTCCACAGATATCAGAAAGGTTGCTATGATGAATCTCTGTCAACAAATTGTGTTTAACTAGGATTTGTTATCTGACATTAATCATAGCAACCTTTTGATATATGTGGAACGTGTTCCCAATTTTAGGACGGCATTGCTAAGGTATGCAGGTGCTAGTATTGGGAGATGCTGCTGCGCGCAGGGCCAAACAGCCTGACTCTCCATGAGGCTTTGGATAGTGGAGCCTGTGGGTGTGGGTGTTTGTGCCCCTGTTGGCCGCTGCTCTAGGGCAGTGGTTCCCAACTCTGGTCCTGGTGGGCCAAACACGGTTCAGGTTTTCATGCTGTCCCTAATGAATATGCATGAGATATATTTGCATACAATGGGGGGCGGGGCATACAAGTGCAGCACAGGCATATTCATTAGGGACAGCATGAAACCTGAATGGTGTTTGGCCCTCCAGGAGTGCAGTTGCGGGATTGCACATGTTTATGGTGTCTGTGCTCTGTAGGGTAAAATATAGGCGGTTATCGCATGTTTATTTTATCTGCAATAAAGGTTCCATCTTTATTACCACGGTTTAGTACTGGGTAAAATATAGGGACATGGTTTGCAGGAGCCAAAGCTGGGACTTGAACATGTGACCTTTTGCTCCTGAACACACTGGCTGTGTGTACTGCACCAAAATGCACCATCCACTGTGCTGGTAGGTGGCTGCCTATGGTGCATGATATGGGGTAGGGGCAGGGCCGGATTTACCTTGAGTGAGGCCCTACGCCAACAAAAATTGTGGGCCCCCAGCATGGGCGGCCCAAGGGGGGTGTGGGCCTCATTTGCATAAGGGGCCTCATTTGCATAAATATTTGCATAATGTTACCATATACTAACTTTTAGTAAACGTGCCTCTTAATGAGTGTATGGATAAAGAAAGACTAAAAGATTTCTACATTACTATAATCCAGTGCCAACTGCCAGACACATTAGGAACTACTACAAACACTGCCCATTTAGAACCCATAGCAAACCCGCCGTATCCTAACAGCACTACCAGGACTCACAAAGCACCATACTCTACCAATCAAAAGGCAACACTGCAAATATTAAACCAATACATTTCAGAGAACAACAATACATGACCTACTGGGGAAAGAGAACAAGTGGCAATGTCAAATAGGAATTATATAAACAGAACACCTCAGCTCAGTTACACATGCAGAACATAGACCATCACCAAACAAGTAATCACATTTTAGAAACAGGAAGACAATAATTAAACTGGGAATCCCAAAGCCAAACTTGGAATGTACAACACTGTAGAAATAAAACTACACATTAATTTGCTCTTGTACTAAACAAAGCGCAGACGTTAATGATGCACATTTACCAGAGCTGACATATTCCAATTAATAAATTCAAAATAAAGAGATATTTTTCTACCTTTTGTGCATTTTTTTCAGCTGCAATTGCTCCAGCCACTTTCTTCTGGTTTCTTCGTGTCTTCTGCTAACTCTCCATCGTCTGCTGTCCATTTGTCCTTTCTTCTCTCTTCTAGTTTTTTTCCATTCTCTCTCTACATCTGCTTTAACATACTAATCTTTCTCCTTTTGCTCTTTCCTCATTCCTATTTTATCCACTCAAATTTTACCCCTCCATCCTCAATCCCCACTTACTCTCCCAATACCCGGCCAATTGTAGATTTTTTATCCCTCCCACACAAAATATTTTTCCCTTCTCCATTTTACTCTTCCAGCCCCATCCCATTCTAATCCTCCCCCAACATCAGCTCCCTTCTAGTTCCAGCCTCACCCAGCATCCATTCCCTTCTAGTCCCTGCATCAGCCCATTTCCAGTCCTAGCCACCCATCAGCCCATTTCCAGTCCTAGCAACCCCCCAACCCAATACCAGTCCTAGCCCCCCCATCAACCCACTTACAGTCCTAACCCCCCATCACCCCATTTTCAGTTTAAGCCCCCCCTATAACCCATTACCAGTCCTAACCCCCCATCAGCCCACTTCCAGTCCTAACCCCATCAACCCATTTCCAGTCAGCCCCCCATAGCCCATTGCCAGTCCTAACCCCCCCATCAGCCCACTTCCAGTCCTAACCCCATCAACCCATTTCCAGTCAGCCCCCCATAGCCCATTGCCAGTCCTAACCCCCCCCATCAGCCCACAGCCCATTACCAGTCCTAACCCCATCAGCCCACCTCCAGTCTTAACCCCCCCAGCCCATTTCCAGTCCTAGCCCCCCCATAGCCCATTACCAGACAGCCCCCATCAGCCCACAGCCCATTACCAGTCTTAACCCCCCCAAAGCCCATTACCAGTTCTAAACCCCCCCAACAGCCCATTATCAGTCCTAACCCCATCAGCCCACCTCCAGTCTTAACCCCCCCAGCCCATTTCCAGTCCTAGCCCCCCCATAGCCCATTACCAGACAGCCCCCATCAGCCCACAGCCCATTACCAGTCTTAACCCCCCCCCAAAGCCCATTACCAGTTCTAACCCCCCCAACAGCCCACAGCCCATTACCAGTCTTAACCCCCCCCCAAAGCCCATTACCAGTTCTAACCCCCCCAACAGCCCACAGCCCATTACCAGTCCTAACCTCATCAGCCCACCTCCAGCCTTAATCCCCCAACCCATTTCCAGTCCCAGCCCCCCCAAAGCCCCTTACCCGTCCTCCCCGCCCCCCCCCCGGGCCTAAAGTAAAATTTAATTTAAAACAAAAAACCTGCTGGCTGCCGCCGCGGGGCCCCCTCTGCTGCCGCGGCAGCATGGACTGACCCGCGGGGGCCCCCTCTGCAAGCTCGATCCCTCCGTGCCTCCCACCGTGCAGGCTGTGAGAGGCGCGAAGGAAGACTGTCTCCCTCGCGTCTCTGTTAAGCCCGCAGGGGCTGATGGGAAATGTCCCATCAGCCCCTGCGGGCTTAACAGAGACGCGAAGGAGACAGTCTGCCTTCGCGTCTCTCACAGCCTGCACGGGAGAGAGGGAGGGATCGAGCTTGCTGAAGGGGCCCCCGCGGGTCAGTCCATGCTGCCACGGCAGCAGAGGGGGCCCCGCGGCGGCAGCCAGCAGGTTTTTTTTTTAATTTTATTTTTAAAAAAAAGCCTAAGTTGTTCCTTTTTTGTGGGCCCTTCCCAGCTGTGGGCCCTACGCCATGGCGTACATGGCGTATACGTAAATCCGGCCCTGGGTAGGGGTGCCTGCATGAACATCCACGCTTCACCCCGGCACTGCCTGCCAATGTTATGTGCCCTTTGGGGTACTTGCCGGGTAATGTCCATTTTGGCACTGTAGGACACACACTCGTGGACATGTTTGCCCTTGGTCAGTTGCTGTCTTGCTGGTTTTCCGTTTCTACATTCCTATGTGTCACCTAGGCATCTGCCTAGTCCACCCTGTGCCCCAGCTAGCCCACTGCATGTGCCGCCTGCAGCCCCCTGTACCCCATTTACACCATCACCATAGTGCCCTTTCCTACGTGGCCACTCTGCTGTTGCTGCACATGTGAAAGCCACATAAGCAAGCTGCCCAATATACACCACAGCAAACCCTCATCAACACTATCAATGTTGGAATATTCACTTTGTGGGGGGAATCAGAATTGACCCTTCCAAAAGTGACATCTTCCTTTTTATTCTTTATGGGTAGTGTTGATTACCGTTTATCATTGTTTTTTTTATTGGCCAGCTCGGTGTTTTGTACTTCTATTTTGGTTCTGGTCATTATCTCTCTGGTTTTTGCATGTTTTGTTACTGCACATGTATCACTACTCTGGGTCTCCCTGCCTTTGCTGTACATTGCTGACTGAACTGGTTTATCTCTCTTGCAAATGTGCCTCTAATGCAAGGTTTTCAGTGGTGTTAATTTTCAGACCCTGATTTCACAGCGCTAGTGTGCCTGGGGCCTCTCCCCGCCCACTCTCCGCCCATTGACCTCCTATCTCCACCCTCTGGGGAGCCTTACTCCACCCTCTGCACACCTTAATGCCGCCGGAGGTGTTATCGCGCGATACGTGAGATCGCACGGTAATGCACCATTATCGTGCGATAACGTCACTTATCGCACAATAACATCGCCACTGCGACGTTAGCGCTATTTAGCAAACATACCCCTTAGTCATCTCCACCAGATCCTCGTCAGTTAAGGGATTGGAATGTGTCTCCAGCAACTCATCCACGTCATCGCGGGTCATATCCACGAAACCTTCTCCTCCCAGCATCCGGGCTAGCCTAACTGCCTTATCCACTGCTGAGTTGCTTATATCCTCTAGGGTGAATCCGCTGTAGTTGTGGACAATTTCAGGCCACAACTTCTTCCAGCTGGCCTTCACGGTCTCCGTCTTCATGTCCTTCAATGCAGCCTGGATGTTCTTCAGACAGGTCGCGATGGTATACTGCCGCCAGTACTCCTTCAGCAAGAAGTTCTCCTCAAGGTCCATGCCTTCGACGATGTGCTGCAGGGTGTTTCGCATGTTGAGGGCCTTGAACGCACGAATAACGCCTTGATCGATGGGCTGGATCAGCGAAGTGGTGTTGGGAGGAAGGAACTCGATCCGCACACCGTCATAGGATAGGTCTTGTGCATGACCTCCAGCATTGTCCATAAGGAGAAGGACATTAAACTCGAGTCCCTTCTCTGCGAGATACAGCTTGACTTGGGGGATGAAGCACTCGTAGGACCAGTCCGATGACAGCTGCTTCATGATCCAGCCCTTGCCGTTGTGCATCCAATGCACTGGCAGCACATTCCTGTTTTTATTCTTCAGGGCCCTAGGGTTCTTGGACTCGTGGATAAGGGCAGGCTTGAGCAAAGATCCCTCAGCATTTCCACACATAACGATAGTCACGTGATCCTTATACACCTTGAAGCCACGGACCTTGGCCTTATCCTTGAAAATGAATGTCCATGAAGACATTATTTTCCAGAACAGTCCTGTTTTGTCCATATTGAACACCTGTTCTGGATGATACTCACCCTCCTCAAAGATCCTCTGGAACGTGTTGTTCACGTAGTCCTCTGCTGCAGGCTGATCAGCAGAGGCAGCTTCTCTGTGGAGAATGACACTCTTCAGATGATACCTCTTCTGGAACTTCTCGAGCCAACCCTTGCTCACCGTGAAATCCATGAACGTTGCAGAAGAGGGTCCGGGTTGAGGTTCGTCTGCCGTAAAGCGCTGATAGAGCTGTCTCGCCTTCTCCCGGATGACCAGCGAATCCAACGGAATCCAAACGGCTAGGGCAGACTCCGTTTTCACTATGAACTTATTACGACTTTGTCACGACGTGCTTTGCTTCCTTGTTGAAAGAGACAGTAGCCGTTGCATGGATGTTCTTTTCATCTTTACGGATGGAGCGAACGGTAGACTCATTCAAGTCGTAATGGCGGACAACCTCCACAATTTTCTTGCCATCTTTGATCATATCCAAGAGTTTTACCTTCTCCTGGATGGTAAGCATCTTCCTCCGGCGCTTAGTTTCATCGTCAGAAGGCTTAGAAGAAGCAGCATGTTTAGGAGCCATCGTGGGGCTTAGATAAAAGTTCTCAGAAATCGCAAACACTTACAAGAGCAAAGATGCTACTGATGTATAGTGATGTAGAAGCGCGTATTAGAGAAACACGCTCTGATTTGGCTTGGTTTCACCACACCCGATTTCAATACATAGGCCTACAGTCCATACGTACAGTAATTTAAATTTTAATTGTAATACAGGGGTGTATAATTGATTCAGACAACCGAGCGCGCGCTGTATAATTTTCACTGTCTCAATCAACATTTTAATGAATATACAGTGTATTTGAAAAAACCGCGATAGAGTGAAGCCGCGAAAGTCGAAGCGCGAAGTGGCGAGGGATGACTGTATCTACAATCAGTGTCGTATCTAGCTCTGTGTGAGCAGTGCAGCTGCACAAGGCACAAAGGCTTAGGGGCCCATTTCGGGCTGCTGGCAACCGACAGCAGCAAAACAGGCTTGACTTCCAATTTAGAACAAAAGAAACCCCATGCGGGTCCTTCAGCGCCGTGCTTGTATGCAGTTCTGGTCCCTCCCTCTCTTCCTTCTCTGATGTAGGTTGCATCAGAGAAGACAGAGAGGGACCAGAACAGCATACAAAGACGATGTTGAAGGACCCACACATTTTTTTTTTTACTGGAAGTCAGGTCTGTTTCTCTGCTGCCGCCTCCGAGCAGATAAAAAGTGGTGGCAGCAGGGCAAGGGCAGGCAGCCAGTTGGACATGAAGGTGGTAAGATGATGGGGGGGGGGGGGGGGGAGGCATGCGCTAGATGTGCAAGTCACATAGGTCGCAATTATGGCTCGGTACGGCCCTGTCTACAATGTCAGAAATAGTACTGAAGTCCAAACAACAGTGCTGCATCTGAACCCTCATGGAGAAACAACCTTAAATCATCATGCATCATAGCAAACAATATTTCCATACTTTGATGTGTTCTAAAACCATCTTGATGATCATCTAATAAGCAAGTGCCCACACAAAAGCTCAGAAATGGTCTCAAAACCATCTTATTACCTTATAAAACTGGCTTACAAAACTGGCTAAATAAAATAAATAAATAAAGATACGGTAAATTTGTGTGAACATTTTGCACATCAGTTGCGACTAGCCTAGATGTTGAAAATAAAAGCCTCACAACTACCTTTTTCTGAACTGGAGGTAAACAGGACTCCCTCAAAGAGACATCAATAATAGATTGAATTGTTTCAGCTCAGTTCAGTCTGCTGACCTTAATCAAAGAAGGACATGAATCCAACAACCAAATCATCAGATTCAAGCCCTTCAAATTTATGCAAGTCTCTTTCAAACTCACCTCCTCAAAACTGGAGAATGAAACCTAGACTAAACAGTATTTCATTCTATTTATCTGATCCTATGACCCTAAGTAGGAAAACATAACCATTTGCAATTTGATTTAAAGACTGAAACCTTGGCTCTAGGATGGGAAACTTTATTACTTTTATTATGATCATTTAAAGAGAATAGTTCAGGCTATAATTACCAGGTCTTCCAATGTGACAGATAGTTCAATTACAAATATTGAGAAATACAGCAACAAGACTGGTTTTCAGAGGTTCCAGATGGGAAAGCACTAGTATGTATTTGAAAAAGTTGCACCGATTAGCAATGCTGGGCAGGATGCAGTTTAAATTTTTGCTGTTTGTATTTATTTTATTTATTTAAATGTTTTTATATACCGCCCCTTCCAGTGATCAGGGGCGGTTTACAACGAACAGAACTCGTTTACAAAGAACATAGAACATATCAAACTATATTACAAGGTGCTATTTACAAACCAGCTGTTCACATATACAGCAGAATAGCGGATGCTGAGGCAGAGCTATTTACAATGGGGAAGGGAACAGGATAAGGGAGAAATATATTAAATGGAGTTTCATAAAGAGAAAGGTTGGGTGGGGGGGGGAAGAGTAATTACCTAATTAAGCTATATCAAGCGAGAAAGAGGTTCAGGAGAGTATGTATTTATTGTATATTTGTATTTCTCCAGTATATAGCGGAGAGAAGGGGGGGGGGCGGATTATGATGTTCGAGGGGGAGAAATAGAGGTGTTGAGGTTAAAGTATTGAATGAAGAGAAACGTTTTAAGCTCTTTTCTAAATGTCTGTAGATCTTTTTTTAGTCTGGGAGAGCATTCCAGAGAGTATGTGCTACAAACAAGAATGCTCTTGAACTTGTAGCTTTGATTGTGTTACGAAAATGGGCTGGAATTGAGAGGGTATTCTGGGTGCACATTCTTCTGGATCTAATGGGGTCACCAGGAGTAATAAGAGAGGAAAGGCATGAGGGGGCGATCTTATGAAAGTTATCTGTAGATATTTGTATTTGATACGTGCTTCTATGGGTAGCCAGTGGAGGGTCTGGAGTAGTGGCGTGATGTGGTCGTATCGGTGAGCGTTGTGAATTATATGGGCAGCAAGGTTCTCTGCCATTTGAAATTGATGTGTGGTTTTTTTGGGTAGTCCATGAAGGATGCTATTACAATAATCGAGGTGAGGTGTAATGAGGGCCTGTAGAACTGAGCGGAAGTTGCTATTATCCAGAAGGTGTCTTAGTGGTGGAATTGTTTTTAGTTTAAAGTAAATTGTCTTGGTTATAGCTTTTATATATGAGAACATGGATGGAGACTGGTCAAGAATGATACCTAAGTATTTGACTTCCTGTTTAACTTCTATGGCAACTTCATTTATGTAAATTTTAGCGGGTGGTGAAAAGCTCTGGTCCCAGGTTATAGTATAGAATTTCTGTTTTATTGAAATTGATATGTAGGTTGTGTGTGGAGAGCCAATTGGTAATGTCCTTGAGATACTCTTGAATTTGGGGACAAAAGGGGTTGGATATATCTTTTGGATGACAGAACATTATATCATCTGCATAGAGATGATAATGTACTTTATGTTTCCTGAGGATGTTGCAAATGGGTTGCATATAAAGGTTATAAAGGGGCTTGCACAGACATGTCAAATGTGGTACAGTGTAATTCTCCTTCACAATACTTAAGACCTGCTAAAGCTTTTAGAATTCTTTTGCCTTCACCAAAAGCAGTTCTGATTAAAGGACACATTGAGGAACACTAGCATGGGATTCACTCCAGGTCTTTGGAATATATCCTTTCTCTTTACTACTACTACTTACTACTTATCATTTACTGTATATAGTGAACAGAAATATGGAACTTACAGTCTACTCAAGACAGATAGCACAACTGAGTATTCCAGGGACAAGAGAACTCAGTTTAGAGACCATGGTTATCTTTTAGACACACTAAAATCTGGCTTTATGAATGCAGTAGTATCGAGAAGAGAGGATTTACTACAGAAGTCGAATGTGAGAAAAGTAGACAGTCATTTGACCCTTGGACTTGTCATATTTATCTAAAGATATTATTCGAATAATTAAACAAGCATGGCATATCCTTCAGAGTTTGAAAAGTTTTGAAAACAGGGAAGTTATGAGTGCGTAGAAGAAGGGCCCTAACGAAAGACAAACTTGTCTCATCTGTCTTACCCCCATACCGATATCCACAACTGTGAGAGGTCACTTTAAGTTGGGAGTTGCTCAGTCTGTAATGTCTAGACATTAGAAATCAAACAAGGTTTCACTCATCCATCAACAGCATATAAATATAAGACCAAGACCTTCTAAAATTACAAAATCTGTAGTGTGATTGGGTCTATATTTGTATGTACCTGTGAATATTAATATGCTGGGAAAACCAGAAGATGTTTGAGAACTAGAGTGGTTGAAAAATGAAATTGTGTACAAAAGGGAATTGAGGACAAGCCCCTGATAGTACATTGTATAGAGAAGAAACATAATTTTGAATATCTCCTTATCAAATGAATCGAAAAGACATGTTTATGTTTATTAAAACTTAAAACATGGAGAGGTGAGGATGTTGGTATAGCATTACTGAGATCAGAGCAGAGATATACTTATGACATGAATAGGGACAGGGATTGGGCAGAGTTAGGGCAGAGAATGGGTGGTTGCAACCTAGCGTGGTTAGTATGGTCGCGCCAGTGGTCTGAAAGACACCGGTAGGTGGTCGACGTTCATGCTGTGCTAGCATGCTGTAACCTGTGGAATGGGTGTGCCGGCCACACAGAACAATACCCTAGAACCTCCCTAACATATCCCATGGGTCAGGAACCATTTTGGAGGATAACAACATGGTAGCCTAGGGAGTCTGCCTCTGAAGGAGCACACACTAGATGCCGACAGGCACAGAAACCCACAGAGTCTGCAGGGCAAGTTGGCAGACATACCTACAAGGAAAAGATAGAATTCCAACGCACGCTGTCAGCTTTGGCATCTGCATAAAATCATTGTTGCTCTGCTGCTGTACTGTTGTTCTGGAAAGGGGGACATAAGTCTGAAAACACCTCTGGGGACCCACAACACCTGCACTGGCCTGCACACAACAGAGGCTGTGTGCACTTATGGAGCCAGTCCCCATGCCATCACTTGTTGCAGTGGAGATGATTGCAAATGCTCGAATGGCAAACAGATGGCAGGGGGCTTGCAGAGCTGCAGCAGCAGCTGATGGGGTACCTAGCCCCCTTCCCCTCGAACATTGTGGGGGAGGGCATTTCTGGACAGTCACAAATGGGTGGACAGTCAGCACAGGTGAGGGGTTAGAAGTCAGGCTACCTAGCCAGGGTTGGCTGAAGATAGTTGGTGGCGGGTCATGCAAATCTGGTGATGTAAATAATGGAAAATGAAAGGACTGGTAATGCATTGTGCAGTCTGACTACTGCCTCCCCTGCATGGGAGAAAAGTAGCAGTGCGTATTTCTTCCTGGGGGTCTATACCATAGTGATGGGCTCTGTTCCTGGGAGGGGGGGGGGGTCATGGCCCCTCATCCTGACCATAGGAGGGCATATCTGAGGCATACAGGCTCATGAACAGGTGCCTCTATTTCTATCCCTGAGCATGGGCCTGCTTTGTGGCAATTCTCTGATCAGTGTTCCTTTCCTCTGGCCCCTTGCTTAGGAGATAAGGCATACCACAGATTGAGGTAGCTCATGTGGGGCTTCATTTCCCGGATGGCTGGGGTTACCTGTCTTCATGGGGTGTCTCTCCAGAGGTTGCATGTAGATACCACAGACCCCCTGTGGAGGAAAGGTTGTGTGCTGGCATTCTCCAGCTATTTGTCCACCCTTGCTTTATGCCCCCCACATCTGTGTAACAACAGTGTTGAGCCTGCAAATTCCCCCACCCCCGGGCAGAGACAACAAGCCTCACTAACAAGGAATTTGTGCAAGATAACTGAGAGAAGTCCCAATGCCAGAGACATTGTAAGCTGTCCATTACAGCCTAGGTAATTGGACACCCTGGGTGCCTTAGGGTGAAAGGGGTTCATATGGCCATTCCAAAATAGCAGGCACTGTTGACACCCAGCCTGCACCTATATGGGGTCCCCTGCTCATTCAGATGTTGAATTTGCATCCCATTTCCCACAGACAGAGCAATAGCATGGTGTCTGTGCATGTCTTTGCTTTCCCGATTTGCATTCCCCACCTCCATGCATTTCGGCCCACTGCTCTCAGCTGTGGAACAGGATGTGCCTATTCCTAGGTCAGGCCTCTCTGTCCTTTACTGGACATTTACTACATGCCCTGTTAATGTGGTAGGAGCACAGGTATTGCTGTCTGATATCTTTGTACGGGTTTGGTAGCTTACTGGGACCCATAACCACATTGGTAGCATACAACAGCATGGCGCTCATAGTGAGCACCTTCTCAGTGCGCAGACGCACTGGCAGCACATTCCCTACTAATACACTTGTGATGCACCTGGAGTGGCCTTGCTTCCTACCATGGTCACGCTCAGGAGTGGCCCAAGGGGGGGTACGGGGCCATGTGCAGAGACTCATTGCGGGACCTCATTTGCATAAATATTTGCAAATGTTTAATATGCGCTTTTAGCAAACATTCCTCTTAATGAGTGTCTGGAAGTACTATAAACACTGCCCATTTAGAACCCATAGCAAACCCGCCATATCATAACAGCACTACCAGGACTCACAAAGCACCAAACCCTACCTATCAAAAGGCAACACTGCAAATATTAAACTAATACATATCAGAGACTACCAATACATCTCCTACTGGGAAAAGAACAAGTGGCATTGTCAAATAGAAACTACATAAACAGAATACCTCAGCTTGGTTACACATGCAGAACATAGACCGTCACCACACAAAGAACAAGGGATCACAATTTAGAAATAGGAAGATAATAATTAAACTGGAAATCCCAAAAGCCAAACATGAAATGTACAACACCACTGGAGAAATAAAACTATAAATTAATTTCTTCATGTACGAAACAAAAATGCAAAGACGTTAGCGATGCACATTTCCCAGAGCTGACATATTCCAGTTCATAAATTTAAAATAAAAAGTATTTTTCTACCTTTGGTTTGGGAATTTTATTTTTCAGTTGCAATTGCTCCAGTCACTTTCTTCTGGTTTCTTTGTGTCTTCTGCGAGCTGTCCATTTATCCTTTCTTCTCTCTTCCAGTTTTTTTCCATTCTCTCTCTATATCTGCTTTAACATACTGATCTTTCAAACCCTTATGCTCTTTCCTCCATTTCTTTCTCTATTCCTTTTTCATCCACTCAGATTTGACCCGTCCATCCTCAATCCCCATTTATTCTCCCAATACCCGGTGTGACGCCACGGTGCGAGTTCCAAGGCAACTGGAGCGGTCGGAGCACTGTCCTGGGTCCCACAGCCTCAATTCCAGGTTGGATTTTCCAGACAAACACCCACAAGCATTCCTCTCAGGTCCATAGCAAGTCCAGCATACAGTTCTATTATGCCAACTCCAATACCGTGGACTTCCTTCAGCCCCAGGGTTGGGCATGACCTCTCTTTCTCAAAGTAAAATAGTTCAGAAGAGAAATGCACACAAAGTCACAAGTAGCCGAATCAAATCATCTAGGTTCAAACCCAGAGTCTTTCTCAGAACAAAACAATGTTGCTCTGCTGCTCAGTAAATAGCTGTGTTGCTGCCCCTCCCTTCCATCCTTCAGGTTCACTACAAACCAGCTGAACCTGCCCCAGGGCTAGAGCTTTTACTGTCTCATCCACAGTACCTCCATAGGTTCCTGGTCCTTATTGTTCTCATATGCTTGTGTCTCAATAACCTCTTGCACCTTGGGGTATCTGCCTTCTTCCCTTGGAAACATTGGGAGCTTTTCCAGAACTAGGAACAGGCTCCTGAAGGCTGTGCTTCCTTCCTACCTGGGCCTCCCCTGTACTACTTTTTCAAACCATATACACCAACCACAACCTAAGGCCTTGGTTGTTTATTACTGACTCCCTTTGCCACCTGTTTGTTCTCTTAATTGGATCACCTGATCCTTTCTGTGGTGGACTGTCCTATCCTAAGGGATTCTGGGATTTGTAGTCTAACTGACCCTGCCACATACCCTAAGGGATTCTGGGGCTTGTGTGACTGACTGTCACACTGGCCGATCGTACACAGGGCCGGCCCGTCCATTGAGCAAGAATGTTTTTTGCACAGGGCCCCGCGTTTCAGGGGGCCCTGCGCAAAGAACATTCTGCTTTTTTAAAAATTAAATTTAAAAAAAAAAAAAAAAAAGCTGGCTGCTGCCGCTGCCACCGCAGCAGCGGCAGAATGGAGTGTCCCGCGGGGCCCCCTCTGCCCGGCTGAGCTCTCCCTACCTGGCTGAGCCCCTCTGCGCCGGCTTTCAGATACGCGAAGGGAGAGTGTCTCCCTCGCGTCTCTGTTAAGCCCGCAGGGGCTGATGGGAAGCAGGGGCTGATGGGAAATTACCCATCTGCCCCTGCGGGCTTAACAGAGACGCGAGGGAGACACTCTCCCTTCGCGTATCTGAAAGCCGGCGCAGAGGGGCTCCCCCAGGCTGGGAGAGCTCAGCCGGGCAGAGGGGGCCCCGCGGGACACTCCATTCTGCTGCTGCTGCTGTGGCAGCGGCAGCAGCCAGCTTTTTTTTTTTTTAAATTTTCCATGAGCCGATGGGGGGGGGGGGGGTTGGGATGGGTAATGGGGTATGGGGGGGGTTAGGACTTGACTTGTGGGGGGCGGGGGGCTGGTGGGGGGGGTTAGGGGTGGTAATGGGATATGGGGGGGGGGTGATGGGGGTAATGGGCTGTGGGCCGATGGGGGCTGTCTGGAAATGGGGTGATGGGGGTTAGGACTGGTAATGGGCTATGGTGGGGTTAGGACTGATAATGGGCTATGGGGGAGCTAGGACAGGAAATGGGCTGATGGGAGGGGTTAGGACTTGAGGTGGGCTGATGGGGTTAGGACTGGTAATGGGCTGTGGGCTGTTGTGGGGGGGGGTTAGGACTGGTAATGGGCTATGGAGGGGTTAAGACTGGTAATGGGCTGTGGGCTGATGGGGGCTGTCTGGAAATGGGGTGATGGGGGGTTAGGACTGGTAATGGGCTATGGGGGGGTTAGGACTGATAATGGGCTATGGGGGGGGCTAGGACAGGAAATGGCTGATGGAGAGGGGTTAGGACTTGAGGTGGGCTGATGGGGTTAGGACTGGTAATGGGCTGTGAGCTGTTGTGGGGGGGGGGGTTAGGACTGGTAATGGGCTATGGAGGGGTTAGGACTGGTAATGGGCTGTGGGCTGATGGGGGCTGTCTGGTAATGGGGTGATGGGGGGTTAGGACTGGAAATGGGCTGGGGGGGTTAGGACTGATAATGGGCTATGGGGGGGCTAGGACAGGAAATGGGCTGATGGGGAGGGGTTAGGACTTGAGGTGGGCTGATGTGGTTAGGACTGGTAATAGGCTGTGGGCTGATTGGTGGGGGGGGGGGGGGTTAGGACTGGCAATGGAATATGGGGGGCTGACGGGAAATGGGCTGATGGGGTTAGGGCGGGAAGTGGGCTGATGGGGGTTAGGACTGGTAATGGGTTATAGGGGGGCTTAAACTGAAAATGGGGTGATGGGGGTTTAGGACTGGAAGTGGGTTGATGGGGGGCTAGGACTGGTAATGGGTTGGGGGTTGCTAGGACTGCAAATGGGCTGAGTGGAAGGGGAGGCTTAAACTGCAAATAGCTGATGGGGAGGGGGCTTGGAATGGAAATGGGCTGTGAGAGAAGGGAGCTAGGACTGAAAATGGGCTGATGGAGCAGCTAGGATAGGACTGGAAATGGGCTGTTGGGGGGAGCTAAGATTGGAAATGGGCTGTGGTGGGGGCTTGAATTGAAATGGACTCATGGAGGGGCTAGAACTGGAAGTAGGCTCATGGGGGGGGGGGCTTGGACTTGAATTGGGCTGAGTGGAGGGGAGCTAGGATTTGACATGGGCTGATGGTGGGGCTAGGAAATGACTAGAAATGGGCTGATGGGGGGCTAGGACTGGAAATGGGCTGATGCAGGGACTAGAAGGGAATGGATGCTGGGTGAGACTGGAACTAGAAAGGAGCTGATGTTGGGGGAGGATTAGAATGGGATGGGGCTGGGAGAGTAAAATGGAGAGGGGAAAAATATTTTGTGTGGGAGGGATAAAAAATCTACAATTGGCCGGGTATTGTGGGGATTGAGGATGGAGGGGTAAAATTTGAGTGGATGAAATAGGAATGAGGAAAGAGCAAAAGGCGAAAGATTAGTATGTTAAAGCAGATGTAGAGAGAGAGAATGGAAAAAAAACTAGAAGAGAGAAGAAAGGACAAATGGACAGCAGATGATGGAGAGTTAGCAGAAAACATGAAGAAACCAGAAGAAAGTGGCTGGAGCAATTGCAACTGAAAAAAAATGCACAAAAGGTAGAAAGATATCTCTTTATTTTGAATTTATTACCTGGAATATGAAAGCTCTGGGAAATGTGCATCATTAACGTCTGCGCTTTGTTTGGTACAAGAGGAATTTAATTTATAGTTTTATTTCTACAGTGTTGTTGTACATTCCAAGTTTGGCTTTTGGGGTTCCCAGTTTAATTATTGCCTTCCTGTTTCTAAATTGTGATTCCTTGTTTGGTGATGGTCTATATTCTGCATGTGTAACTGAGCTGAGGTATTCTGTTTATGTAATTCCTATTAGACATTGCCACTTGTTCTCTTTCCCCAGTATTCTCTGAAATGTATTGGTTTAATATTTGCAGTGTTGCCTTTTGATAGGTAGGGTATGGTGCTTTGTGAGTCCTGGTAGTGCTGTTAGGATACGGTGGGTTTGCTATGGGTTCTAAATGGGCAGTGTTTGTAGTAGTTCCTAATGTGCCTGGCGGTTGGCACTGGATTATAGTAATGTAGAAATCTTTTAGTCTGTCTTTATCCATACACTCATTAAGAGACATGTTTACTAAAAGTTAGTGTATGTTAGCATTATGCAAATATTTATGCAAATAAGGCCACTTATGCAAATGAGGCCCCGCACTGAGTCTCCGCACATGGCCCCGCACCCCCCTTGGGCCGCCCCTGGGTAGGGTATGGTGCTTTGTTAGTTCTGGCAATGCTGTCAGGATACGGCGGGTTTGCTATGGGTTCTAAATGTACCCAATATAAACTTGATTCCCCCAAGAGGACTTAGCTGTTGAAGAACGGAGAGAGCTCCACCACGTCCACAATGTCCACAGCAATGACGTCAACTCAAAAATGAGGACCTGGAAATTCTTCCTTCAGCAAGTTAACAAACAGGTGGACTACTCCGCTCAAAAAGGACGAGGTTCTAGCGACACCGACGGTGTTTCAAGCCATCTAATCACTTCGCAGCCTGTTTGTTAACTTGCTGAAGGAAGAATTTCCAGGTCCTCATTTTTGAGTTGACGGCATTGCTGTGGACATTGTGGACGTGGTGGAGCTCTCTCCGTTCTTCAACAGCTAAGTCCTCTTGAGTTAACGTCCATTGTTGGAGGGGGACTGTTGAGCTGATAGGTTGGTTTTGTAGCCCGATGATCAGGGATGATTCAATGAATACCTTTATTGTCTGTTTTCTAAAAATTTTATGCTGACGACAGCAAGCGCTGGTTTTGTCGGTCTGGGCTGGTAATCAGCCATTACTAAATTGATTAAAATGGAGGGTTCACCTCGAGAGAGGAAGAGTTTCTTCTCATGGTGAACGATCCGACAAAAAAACATACATACACTAGGGGGCTTAGTTGGATCTAGAATTGTAAGGGCTGTTACACATTGGGTTAAGTTTGTGGTGATATATTATAGGGGAATCAAGTTTATATTGGGTACATTGGGTTGGTTCCCGGGGGTGTAATTTTTAAGATGGGTTCTAAATGGGCAGCGTTTGTAGTAGTTCCTAATGTGCCTGGCGGTTGGCACTGGATTATAGTAATGTAGAAATCTTTTAGTCTTTCTTTATCCATACACTCATTAAGAGACATGTTTACTAAAAGTTAGTGTATGGTAACATTATGCAAATATTTATGCAAATAAGGCCACTTATGCAAATGAGGCCCGCACCGAGTCTCCGCACATGGCCCTGCACCCCCCTTGGGCCGCCCCTGATCGTACATTTTTCTTCCTCTCCATCCTCACTCACCCAACCCCATCTTCTAGTCCTCCCACAATACCAGCACCCTTTAGTTCCAGCCCCATCCAGCATGCACTCCCTTATAGTCCCATTCTCCCATCCCCATGCATCAGCCCATTTGCGATCCTAGCCGCCCCATCAGCACATTTCCAAACCTAGCCCCCTATCAGCCCATTTCCAGTCCACGCCCCCATCAGCCCATTTCCAGTCCTATCCTAGCCCCCATCAGCCCATTTCCAGTCCAAGCCGCCCATCAGCCCATTTCTAGTCCTAGCCCACCTTCAGCCATTTCCAGTCCTATTCTAGCCCCCCATTAGCCTATTTCCAGTCCAAGTACCCCTATCAGCCCATTTCCCAATACCTAATGATTTCAGAAAATCAAAAAAGGTGACCAACAACAAAGCATTTTCCCACACTGCCCCCATACTATGGAACACCCTCCCCGCCAACATATGAGAAATTAATGATCTCATCAGTTAAAAAAAAAAGCTTAAAACCCATCTATTCACACTTCATTATGGCACCCTACCAGACTACAACAGCTCAAGCCCTACCCTTCCCACCCAATAAAAACACTACTTCCCCCTCTTTATCTACGATGCCTTTATAATGTATATAGTTCCATATTAATAAAACTCTGTTTCACCAATGTTAATGTATATAGTGAAAAACGTTCTATATAATGGAATATGCAGAGGTTTTGTACTTTCCAAATTGATGTTATATGTAAACCTCTTTTGATCGCCTGGAAAAACGTGGTATAAAAATGTTAAATAAATAAATAATTAAAAATAAAAATTTCCAGTCCAAGCCCCCCATCAGTCTATTTCCAGTCCTATTCTAACCCCCCATTAGCCCATTTCAAGTCCCAGTCCCCCCATCAGTTCATTTCCAGTCTAAGCCCCCCATCAGCCCATTTCCAATCCTAGCCCCCCTCAGCCATTTCCCATCCTAGCCCCCCATCAACCATTTCCAGTCCTGTCCTAGTTCCCCATCAGCCCATTTCCAGTCCATTTCCCCCCACATAAGCCCATTTAAATCCTAGCACCCCCATCAGTTATTTCCAGTCCTATCCTAGCCCATGAGCCCATTTACAGTCCAAGCCCCCCAAAATCAGTTCATTTCTAGCCCTAGACCCCATCAGCCCATTTAAAGCCCTAGCACCCAATCGTCTATTTCCAGTTGTATTCTAGCACCCCTAGAACCCATTAAAGTCCACCCCCATCAGCTCATTTCCAGTCCGCCCCTCATCAGCCTATTTTCTATCCTAGTCCCCCATCAGCCATTTCCAGTACTATCCTAGCCCCCTATCACCCCATTTCCAGTCCATGTCTCCTCATCAGCCTTTTTAAAATCCTAGCACCCCCATCTGTGATTTCCAGTCCTATCCTAGCACCACATCAGCTCATTTCCAGCCCAAGCCTGCCCATCAGACCAATTCCCATCCTAGCCCCTCATCAGCCATTTCCAGTCCTATCCTAGCCCCCCATCAGCCCATTTCCAATCCTAGCCCCTTCCCATCAGCCATTTCTAGTGCTATCCTAGCCCCTATCAGCCCAATTCCAGTCCGTGTCCCCATCAGCCCATTTAAAATCCTAGCACCCCATCATCTATGTCCAGTCCTATCCTAGCCCCCCCATCAGCCCATTTTCAATCCTAGCATCCATCAACCATTTACAGTCCTATTCTAGCCCCCATCAGCCCATTTCTAGTCAATGTCCCCCATCATCTATTTCCAGTTCTATCCTAGACCCCCATCAGCCCATTTCAAGTCCTAGCCCCCATCAGCTCATTTCCAGTCCAAGCCCTCCATCATCCCATTAAAAGTCCTAGCACCCCCATAAGCCATTTCCAGTCCTATCCTAGCCCATATTCTGCCCATTTCCAGCCCTAGCCCCCCATTAGCATTTCCAGTCCTATCCTATCCCCCATCAGCCTATTTCCAGTTCAAGTCTCCCCCATGAACCCATTTTCAATCCTAGCCCACTCACTAGCCATTTCCAGTCCTATCCTTGTCCCCCATCAGTGCAATTCCAGTTCAAGTCCTCCACCAGTCCATTTCCATTCCTACCCCCCCATCAGCCATTTCCAGTTGTATCCTAGCACCTTCAACCCATACAAGTCCCCCCATCAGCCCATTTCAAATCCTAGCCCCCATAAGTCATTTCCAGTCTGATCCTAGCCCCCCTATCAGCCCATTTCCAGTCCAAGAACCCCCATCAGTCCATTTCCAGTACAGGCCCTCATCTGCCATTTCCAGTTCTATCCTAGCCCCCCATCAGCTCATTTCCAGTCCAAGCCTGCCCATCAGCCCATTTCCCATTCTTGTCCCCCCATCAGCCATTTCCAGTCCTATCCTAGCCCTCCATCAGCCCATTTCCAGTCAAAGTCTTCCAGTCCATTTCCAGTTCTAGCCCCCCCCCTTCAGCCCTATTTAATCCTAGCCCCTCATCAGCCATTTCCAGTCCAAATTCCCCCATCAGCCCATTTCTAATCCTAGCCCCCATCAGCTATTTCCAGTCCTATCCTAGGCCCTCATCAGTCCATTTTTCAGTCCATGTTCCCCCATATCAGCCCATTTAAAGTCCTAGCACCCCATCAGCCATTTCCAGTGCTATCCTAGCCCTCCATCAGCCCATTTCTAGTCCATGTCCCCCCATCATCTATTTCCAGTGCTATCCTAGTCCCCCATCAGCCCATTTCAAGTCCTAGCCCCCCCATCAGCCCATTTCCAATCCTAGCCCCCATCAGCCATTTCCCATCCTATTCTAGCCCCCCATCAGCCCATTTCTAGTCCATGTCCCCCCATCATCTATTTCCAGTGCTATCCTAGACCCCCATCAGCCCATTTCAAGTCCTAGCCCCCATCAGCTCATTTCCAGTCCTAGCCCTCCATCAGCCCATTAAAACTCCTAGCACCCCATAAGCCATTTCCAGTCCTATCCTAGCCCATGTTCTGCCCATTTCCAGTCCTAGCCCCCCATTAGCATTTCCAGTCCTATCCTATCCCATCAGCCTATTTCCAGTTCAAGTCCCCCCCATGAACCAATTTTCAATCCTAGCCCACTCACTAGCCATTTCCAGTCCTATCCTTGTCCCCCATCAGTGTATTTCCAGTTCAAGTCCCCCCATCAGTCCATTTCCATTCCTAACCCCCCATCAGCCATTTCCAGTTGTATCCTAGCACCTTCAACCCATTCAGGTTCCCCCGCCCCATCAGCCCATTTCCAATCCTAGCCCTCATCAGTCATTTCCAGTCTGATCCTAGCCCCATATAAGCCCATTTTGAGTCCAAGAACCCCCATCAGTCCATTTCCAGTCCACGCCCCCATCTGCCATTTCCAGTTCTATCCTAGCCCCCCATCAGCTCATTTCGTCCAAGCCTGCCCATCAGCCCATTTCCTATCCTAGCCCCCCCATCAGCCATTTCCAGTCCTATCCTAGCCCCCCATCAGCCCATTTCCAGTCCAAGTCCTCCAGTCCATTTCCAGTCCTAGCCCCCCCTTCAGTCCTATTTAATCTTAGCCCCTCATCAGCCATTTCCAGTCCTAGCCCCCCATCAGCCATTTCCAGTCCAAATTCTCCCATCAGCCCATTTCTAATCTTAGCCCCCATCAGCTATTTCCAGTCCTATCCTAGGCCCTCATCAGTCCATTTTTCAGTCCATGTTCTCCCACATCAGCCCATTTAAAGTCCTAGCACCCCATCAGCCATTTCCAGTCCAATCCTTGCCCACCATCAGCCCATTTCCAGTTCAAGCCTCCCCAAATCATCCCATGTGCAATCCAAGATCCCCATCAGTCCATTTGCAGTCCTAGCCCCCCATCAGCCCATTTCCAGTCCTATCCTAGCCCCCCATCAACCCATTTCCAGTCCAAGACCCCCAGTCCATTTCCAGTCCTAGCCCCCCCCCAGAAACCATTTCCAGTTCAAGTCCCCCATCAGCCCATTTCAAATCATAGCCCCCCATCAGCTATTTCCAGACCTATCCTAGCCCCCCATCAGCCCATATCCGGTCCAAACCCCCATCAGCACATTTCCAGTCCATGTCCCCCATATCGGCCCATTTAAAATCTTAGCACCCCCATCAGCCATTTCCAGTCCTATCCTAGCCCACCATTTTCAGTCCAACCCCCCTCATCAGCCCATTTACAGTCCAAGCCCCCCCAAATCAGTCCATTTCTAGTCCTAGCCCCCATCAATTCATTCCCAGTCCTAGCACCCCATAATCTATTTCCAGTCTTATCCTAGACCTGCATCAGCCCATTTCAAGTCCTAGCCCCTCATCAGCTCATTTCCAGTCCAAGCCTCACATCAGACCATTTCCAGTCCTATCCTAGCACCTATCAGCCCAATTCCAGTCCATGTCCCCCCATCAGCCCATTTATAAGAACATAAGAACATAAGATATGCCATACTGGGTCAGACCAAGGTCCATCAAGCCCAGCATTCTGTTTCCAACAGTGGCCAATCTAGGTCATACGTACCTAGCAGTTTCCCCAAGGGACACAGGTTCCACAATGCTTGTACTGGTTCAAGCATTGATATCCTGGGTCCCTTCTTAATAATGGTTTATGGACCTTTCCTCCAGGAACTTGTCCAAACCTTTTTTAAACCCAGCTACACTAACAGCCTTTACTACATCCTCCGGTAACAAATTCCAGAGTTTGATTACACGTTGAGTGAAAAAATATTTTCTTTTATTAGTCTTAAATAGTTTACTCTGTAGCTTCATTGCATGTCCCCTAGTCTTTCCATATTCTGATAAGGTAAACAATTGATCTACGTTTACCCGTTCCACTCCGTTCATTAATTTATAGACTTCTATCATATCTCCCCTCAGCCGTCTCTTCTCCAGGCTAAAGAGCCCCAACCTTTTTAGCCTTTCTTCATAGGAGTAGCCTTCCATCCCCTTTACCATTTTGGTGGCTCTTCTCTGAACCTTTTCTAAAATCGCTATATCCTTTTTAAGATACGGCGACCAGAATTGCACACAATATTCAAGGTGCGGTCTCACCATGGAACGATATAGAGGCATTATAATATCTTTTGTTTTATTTTCCATTCCTTTCCTTATCATACCTAGCATTCTATTTGCTCTCTTGGCCGCCGCTGCACACTGGGCCGAGGGTTTTAACAAGGTATCCACAATGACGCCTAAATCTTTTTCCTGGGTGGTGGTTCCTAATGTGGAACTTTGCATCGTGTAACCATAGTTTGGGTTGTTCTTCCCTAGGTGCATAACCTTGCACTTCTCCACATTAAATTTCATCTGCCATTTTGATGCCCAGTTTTCCAATTTATCAAGATCCTCTTGCAATTTTCCACAATCCTCCTGGGTTTTAACAACTTTAAACAGTTTTGTGTCATCTGCAAATTTGATAACCTCACTTGTTATTCCACTTTCCAGGATTAAATCCTAACACCCCCTCTGCCATTTCTAGTCCTGTACTAGCCCACAATCTGTTCATTTCCAGTCCAAGCCCCCCCCCCCCCATCAATCCATTTCCAGTCCTAGCCTCCCATCAGCCTATTTCCAGTTCAAGCCTCCCTATGAGCCCATTTTCAATCCTAGCCCACCCATCAGCCATTTCCAGTCCTATCCTTGCCCCCCATCAGCCCATTTCCAGTCCATTTCCAGTCCTAACCCCTCATCAGCCATTTCCAGTTGTATTCTAGCACCCCTTCAACCCAGTCAAGTCCCCTGCAACAGCCCATTTCCAGTCCAAGCCCCCCCTCAATCAGTCCATTTCCATTCCTAGCCCCCCATAAGCCTATATACAGTCCTATCCTAGCCCCTCCTCTCAAGAGCCCCAAGCCTGTCTAACCATCTTCATTTGAGTCAGGGAGGACCGAAGACCCAGCTCATCTCTGCACAGCCACCAGAGTAAAGAGAAGCATGTTCCTTCACTCCCGTAGCTGTATTCT
Source organism: Ichthyophis bannanicus (assembly GCA_033557465.1). Classification (NCBI taxonomy): domain Eukaryota; kingdom Metazoa; phylum Chordata; class Amphibia; order Gymnophiona; family Ichthyophiidae; genus Ichthyophis; species Ichthyophis bannanicus. The sequence goes on from CM066037.1 coordinate 409,581,282, forward strand.
CATGATGCCCACTGGTGCCAGAGCTTAAAGGGCTTTTCCTGTTTCCCAGCACTCAGCATGCTTCACAAGAACATAGCTGCCAGAGTGAAGGAACATATCACTCTTCATTCTAGCAGCTGTGCAGATGTGAGCCGGGGCCTCAGGCCGCCTGAGCTCCCTCTGAAGCTGGTCTTGCAAATCGACTATGTGCGGAATGATATTGGCGTGGGGCCCTGTGCAAACAACATTCTCGCACAATGGACGGGCAAGCCCTGGTCATGCTCCCTGCAATGACCATGGTCTCTATGCCCCCTATGCAGTAAAAATGCATTCTAATTGTAACCTAGCCCCATGCTACCTACAGCACTTTTGTAAACATACCCCTTTTGATGTTCTTTCACAGATTATTTTATTATATAGATTCATATTCTATACACACTTTAAGTCACATTGAAAACAGTAGTTTTATATGAGTTCCTTTTTATATTCTACTAGCTATTATGCATTTGAATCACTCTGACATATATAGTTATTATTGACTATAATTCTTCTTAACTTCTTAGGTAAAGCTTTGCTGGGTGTGCATAATTTCTACACTTTATATTTTTTATATGATCCTTTTAGTTTTATTTTAAATAGTTTGAAACCCCTCCCCCCAAAGGTGGGTATTGGAGAGTGTGTTGAATAATGTAGAATCAGAGGTAAATGGTCACTGTATGCTGCTGAAGAGGTGGTTGCTGGGGAGGTCAGATGAGGGGTAATATTAAAAGAGCAGCCTGCAGTAACAGTCACTGGGCTAGCAGAGTTGGAGAGTACATATTTGGGGGGGGGGGATATGCAAATCACTGCCTGTGCTAAAGGAGCAGGGTAATATTTGCTGACATTTATATCCATTATTAAGATTTAACTTTAAAAATATAGGGAATAATGTAGGGGAATAAAGTGCACATGCTAGACAGAGGGTGGAAAAGTAAAAATTGGGTGTCAGTGTAAATTACTCACCCTAAGTGGGATGGTATCACTTGGCACTGGCATCTGCAGCTCTGTGCATAAAAGAGTTTGGATAAGAGTTACTTGGAATGTAGAGGCAGCAGACCTCTTTATCTAAGCAAGGCAGAGAGAGCTCTTCTTACTCTGCAGGCCCTTTTTCTGAAAATGATACTGGACAGTCTCTTGGGATCTTAGACAGGCTTAGAGTAAAAAATGCCAGCAGAGAGCTTTCTACAGACCCAGTTGGTTGTAGGAATAAAGACAGAGGTGGACAATCTCCTCCTAATCCAGGCAGCGGAGAGACTCTGGAAAGCCTAATCCAGGTTTGGGAGTCCAGTGGTGGATCGACTCAAGAGAGCTGCAGTGAATCCAGGAGCCAGAAGGCCCAGGAAGGGCCCAGCAGCAGATCAGCTCATTGGAGAGCTGCAGCAGCAGAGAATAAGTTCCAGAGGAAGCTACAGCAGTGGATCAGCTCCAGAGGGAGCTGCAGTGGAGAATCAGCTCCTGAGCGAGCTACAGCGGTGGATTGGATCAGCTCCAGGGGGAGCTGCGGTGGCAGAATCAGCTCCAGGGGAGAGCTGTGGTGGCAGAATCAGCTCCATAGAGAGCTACAGCAGTGGCAGAGAGTCCATTCTGGACTGGGAGCCAAAAAACCCAGGAAGGTTCAGTGGCAGATCAGTTCAAGGGAGAGCTGCAACAGTTGTTCTGGAATGGATAGAAGTGCAAAGCCCTCTCTGGATTGGAGGAGAGCTAAGGCTACAGCCTCAGCGATTGGACAGAACTAAAAAACCTCTCCTTTCACAAGCAGCCACCAGTCCAGAGCTCCAGCAGTGGGTGAGATTTGGAGCTGGGGAGGCAAAGGAAAGGGAGAGGAGTTAGGAGACAGGTTATTAAGGTTAAATCCATTTACCTATAAGATTATAGTTGGTTGTCTGAACTGCCTTATCTCTTGTCCTATATTGCTATTTCATCTTACCTGCTTGAACCACTTGTACAAACTGCATTATTTTATCACAATACTTGATGTATATATTTTGTAAATAAACTGTAAATACTATTTACCCCAGCCTTGTTCAAAGCAGTGTTTTTGGAGAGGTTTCCTGGGGTGAAAGGAGGGAAATCCCAACCACTAACACCTTTCTTCTCCAGATTGAGGCACTATATGCCCAACTGAGAAGCACTGACGGAGCCCGCCCTCGAAGGGACTCCAGCCAGGCCAGTCCCAGACCCAGAAGCACACCCAAGAGGGCGCTACAGTTGAACTGATTATCGTTTTTTAAATTACTTTTAATGTCATAATGTATGTTTTTAGCTGGCACCAATCCCCTCATGTGATATATCTTCATATTGACAGCTTCTTAGAGATAGATGTTATTACAATAATGTGATGCCATTGGTCTGTAAAGTTAGATATCACTACATAGTAACATATTATATGATGGCAAACAATATGGTCCATCTAGTCTGCCCAGCAAGGTGTCAAGAGAGGTGCAGGTCTCCAAAACTGAACAAAATATACCAAGTGAGGCCTCACCAGCAACTTGTACAGTGGCATTGGTACCTCTTCCTTTCTGCTAGTAATTCCTCTCTGTATGCAACCAAGCATCCTTCTGGCTTTGGCCACCACCTTGTCCATTTGCCACTTTGAGATCCTCAGAAATAATCGCTCCGAGGTCCTTCTCCTTGTCCATGCACACCAACTTCTCACCCCCTGTTGCATACAATTCCCTTGGATTTCTGCATCTCAAGTGCATGACACTGTACTTCACATTAAATCTTAACTGCTAAGTACTGGGTCATTCTTCCAGCTTTTGGAGATCTTTCTTCATGTTATCCATTCCCTCAGGGGGTCCACTCTGTTGCAAATTTTTGTGTCATCTGCAAAAAGACAGACTTTTCTATTCAGTCCTTCAGCAATATCACTCACAAATATATTGAACAGTACTGGTTCCAGGACCAATCCCAGGGGCACGCCACTAATCACCTTCCTTTCATCTAAGTGAGTTCTATTTACCATCACCTTCTGTCATCTGTTAGTCAACCAATTTCTGATCCAGTTCACCATCTTGTGACCCATCCTCAGGCTGTTCAGTTTATTGATGTCTCCTATGAGGAACACATATCAAAGACTTTGCTGAAATCTAGGTAGATCACATCCATTGCATGTCCTTGATCTATTTCTCTGGTCACCCAGTCAAAGAATTCAATCAGATTTGTTTGGCACAATCGTCCTTTGGTAAAATCATGTTGCCTCGGATCATGCAACCTATTGGTTTTGAGAAAGTCCACTATTCTCTCTTTCAGGAGCGCCTCCATTACTTTTCCCACCACCGAGGTAAGGCTTACTGGCCTGTAGTCTGCCACTTCTTCCCTATTACCACTTTTGTGAAGATTTACCACATTAGCCCTTTTCCAGTTCTGTGGAACTTCTCCTGTCTCCAAGGATCTATTAAAAATATCCTTTAAAGGCCTTGCAAGAACCTCTCTGAGCACTTTCAGTATCTTGGGATATATCCCATCCGGTCCCATGGCCTTGTCCACTTTCAGTTTTACAAGATGTTCTAACACATCATCTTCTGTGAATGGTGTGGTATCTACTCCATTCCTATTTGTATATTTGTCAATCACAAGTGGTCCTTCTCCAGAATTTAGTGAAAACAGAACAGAAGTATTTGTTTATCATTTTTGTTTTTTCAATGTCACTTTCCAAGAATCCATTCTCAGCACTTTTGAGCCCTGAAATTCTACCTCTGCTCTTCCTCTTCTCTCTAATATACTTGAAAAAAGTTCTCATCATGCTTTAGATCTTTAGCCATCTTTTCTTCTGCCTTTGATTTTGCTATCCTTGTTTCTCTTTTTGTCTCTTTTAGCTTTAATCTATATTCTTTTCTGTGTTCCTCTGTTTGTGGGCATCTGAATTTTGTGAAAGCTGTGGTTTTTGCCTTTATTTGTGCAGCCATTTCTTTGGAGAACCAAATAGGTTTCCTTTTCCTCTTGTTTTTATTTACTTTCCTGACATATCTGTGTGCTACTATTTCTCTGTGTGTTCTTCTGGGCAATTGTTAACAGTGCAGGGAATTTGTAGCACAGTTTTGGATGGTATTTCAGTTGGAAAAGAGAGTTAATATGAAGAAAGTGTTTCTTTCTCCATCGGATCCCTTTATAAGACTATCTTTACTTCTGCTGATACACAGTATCTATGACAATGTAACACCAGTGTTGGCTAAGTACTGCATTACTCATTTTTTTTTACCACCCAAGATATTTTAAAACTTTGGGTACCAGTGGTAATTAAAAACTCTTATGTGAATCACAAAGATGTTTTTTTAAATTAGTTAATAATATTTATGGCTAATTTTCTGAGAATGATTTTGACACATGATACCGTATTTGTCATGCATGGCTTTGGCAGAAAATTGTCTTTAAATGTTTTTTTTTGAACACTAACAATTTTATAGAAAATTTCTCTGTGATTGGATGGCATTTCATTGAAATAGTGAGTATGTTTTTTTTATAGTGCTCTGTCATATTGCTTATTTGGCTGTAACCAGCCACTATTTAACATTGCCATAGGTTTAATTTCATGTGGCTCTGGTTTAAAATATGCACTTTGGTTTTTCCTAAGCAAAGCTTGTGTTTGCGTGGCCTTTTGATGGAATACATATATTGGAGGTAATGTTTTAAATTGCATGTATAGACGTGCCTTGTGGATAAACCCATAATGGGTTTGATCAATGCTATTTACTTTAAGGATGTCACTGTTCAGATACAGTTATAGCTACATCTAATATAGAGTGGCTGAGTCGATTTTGCTGAAGTGAGGGGCACTAAACAGGGGTGTCCTCTTTCACCATTATTTATTTTTTTTTTTTTATATTGTAAGTGATGGTGTACATCACTTGAATGCTTCTCCAGTCGTGTGGGGGGATAGTGCCTGTGCAACAATGTGTATGATATTAGTCTGATTGTGCACATGTAATCCCTTAGGCAAGGACATCATTACTGTGCTGCAGTCAATATAGTATGTTGTCGAAAAGGTGGCTCTACATACACTCCCATTTGAACAAATGGCCATAGAAGTTGACACCTCATCCACATATACATTCACATCCAATGAAAAAGCAAGCAGGAGCTCGGAAGACTGCCACAATTGAAATGATGAGACCAAGGCATTATGACATCATATGTGTGCCGAAACCTTAAGATGTGTATGCTGTGTCATCTTTGGGAAATATATGAACATGGCAGGTTGTGTGTACATGATGGGGCAGCTCCGATGTAGCTCAGGCTCCCTCTCCAATGTGGTATCATCGCACACAATGCCTCTACCAAAAGTATGTCATGGTGAATAGGAGAAACCTACAGAAATCCCAGAGAAGACACCGAGCAGATGATGTCTCAGGGCACTCCACCTAGGTAGACATATATGTGTGAATCACTGTGCCCCTCCCGGTAGATGACATTGAGCTGGACATTGGAGCAGCAGCATATCAAGGGCATACCAGCATGCATACTATCATGGATGAGCAATATATTTGGTGACCAGGGAAGTGGCAGATGATCAATGTGATTATGGAACATTAACACCTGGATTCCCACTTAGAGTGCTTAGGTTCAGGAGTATTAAGCTAGTGTCCATATGACATGTGCTGCAGATGCAGGTGAAGGGATATATGTAGTTCCTGGGGAGAAGTTGTTTCTGTCCAAAAGACGTCTGGTGTGTGAACAGTGTCTATCCTATGTTTGTGGGTTGGGTTGCCACATGAGCTAGGATAGTCATCTAAGTCTATGATATGCATGACAATATGTGTACGTTTTGTGGACATGGGGAAATCTCTTGCACATTTTACAGCTGTCATCATGTCATAGGGCTACATGTGTGTTCCAGCGACTCACCATTTGATGCAGGGCAGAGCTCCTTCCGCACCTGCCAGATAAAATCAGGCTGCTTGTGCCGCAGCTCCTGGACCTTCTAACGCAGACCCTCCACCTGGGAAGGATATATAAATGCCATCAGTGCCATGCTGGAACAACAGCCAATGTTCACGACAACACCATGAAGACCATGTTTAAGTGCTGTGTCACAGTGCAATGGTAGCAGACTGAGATAGATGTGTTCTGCATACTATATGCTTGCAGTCCTGCTACCTAACAGTGCAGCCCTTGGTCCCATGGTGCCCGCTGTGCATATGTGATACCACTCACGTGTGCTCTTATGTGTTTATCTGCTGTATGTGCTGTCTAAGTGTGTGAGGTAGTGTGTGGACATGGATGAAGATCATGTATGTTCTGAGGTGATGGATAACATAACAAGCTGTGGTCTATGATATACCTCAATGTAACATTTTGTATGTGAGTCTGGCTGCATGAGAATAAATGCGGTGTTCCAGTCTGTATTGATCTTGGAATGTTCAGGTGCTGTGCAAGGTGAGCAGAATCCTTATCTTCCTAGGAATGTGACACATGGCAATAGTAGCCATGATGCTCTTGTCAGCACATCTGGCACAAGCATTGAAGGTCTGCACTGTTACACCAAGCCACTCAAGGGATCATGTCACATGGTAAACGTGCAACTGATGTACTACAAGACAACTCTCACTGTATGACCAGTCAGAAATTGCACATATTGGCCTTATGACTAGATGTGACAGATGTAGCTCAGTCAAAAGAGAATCTGTCTATGTGCTCGGATGATGGGGGCCCCAAACATAGCCACTGTCAATACTGTTTGACATGTCTGTCCATCTAGCCAACTCACCATACATCTCTGTGTGGCGGATCTGGATGTGAAAGATGGTCTTTCCTAGTACAACACATCTTGTCCATCCTAATTGTTCATTTCTGGCTTTATTCCCTAGCTGTGATTAGCATAGAATACTCCTCAGTAGTGTTGCTGAACAGACATGTCCTAGGGGCATTGTGTGACAATAGCAGAGTGTGATTGAATTTCACTATGATGTATGTAATTGTGTATGTATGTCACTGGTAAAGCCATTGGGAGGGCTAGCAGTTGGGACTTTAGTTTGAGCCCTTAGGGTGTCATCTGTGATATACATGATTGGAACATCAGACCATCTGCTGCTCCTGAAACATGATTTGCCCAATCTCCTTTGTGTATCCTTCCCATTGCCCCTAGATGTATGCTGTGTCTACAGCTACTGTGTTGTCTGACCTGATTAGACAGAAAGTTCTGTTGAGCAGGGCCTAAGCACAAGGGGTTGGAGCATGCAAATCAGTAAAGCAAATACATGCAATGAGTCTGTGCTTCACCCCTAACTGTGGGAGAATGGGTACAAACATAGGGGTCTATTCCATCCTTGCTATTCACCCCCTGCCATCCCTGTGAAAAGCCTCCTTATACAAACAAGGTGTTTGTATGGGGAGGCTTAGATGGGGGTGGGAGGGGGCATTCCAGAGGCGGAGAGAGGGCAGGGCATGGGTGTCCGTGACCCCAGACGTACAGGGCCGATTCTGAAGTTGGCCCTGTACATCAGGGGTCTGCAAACTGGACGGGGGACTTATTCCACCTCGGAGGTGGAATAAGTCCCCCTGGATGTTGGGGGCAGCAGGCCCAGGCAGCATCAGAAAGGTGAAGGGGTGCAGGGATTCCCACAGCCCAATCCTGGCCATGGAAGGCCAGATCAGGGGTTGGGCTGCGGGGAAAGAAGACTGTGGTTGGCGGCCAGGGATCACGCTTCTGAATGGAGCCACAGTGCCATTCAGGATCCTCACTGAGGTAGCCGGGCAGGCGGCTGTGCAGCAGGCCGATCAGAATTGGGTCCCAGCCTGCATGTACAGGCCCTAAACCCGATTCTGATCCCATGGGGCACATCCAGCCTCTGTGGGATCAGAATCGGGTCTACTTCTGGGTGTCCCGATTCCGATCAGACACACAGGGGCCTGCACACACTCAATGGAATGTGCATCATAGCATCTGAAGATTCATGGGGCCTTGCATGAAAACAGGCAGGGTGTCTGCAGTGTCCATCATGTGAAATGGGTATGTGAACCCCTGTCCCCTAAGCTGCCCAGGGTGTCTGTTCACTGAGGCTGCAGGGAACACAGTACAGGGCCTCTAGCGTATGGGGAGGGAATCACCCTCTCAGTCATTCCTCTCATATGACTTGGACAGCACCCTGGCCCTTATGGTGTGTGTCCCCATGTGGGAGAAGAGATGCGCTAGAACCAGCAGATATGGAGGCCAAATACAATAAGCACACAGATATGGGGGGAGGAAACACACACTCTGGGCAGCCTGTCAGCACCTCTACCACATTGTGTCTATAGATCAAGAAGTGCCCTCATGGCCCACTATGCAGGGGAGATGGAAGTCAGATGGCACCTTTTGATGCCAAACCATCATGTTGTCAGTATGTTAAACACTTCATTCATTGCATGCCAACCCCCCCCCCCCCCTTCCCGCTGTACTCTGCTGGATTCAGCTCTGGCTATGTGGTCAGCACACAGGCCCTATCTCCTGACACTGCCACACCACGCAGTACCAGCAGCCCTCTGACAACTATCCATTGCAAATGCAACCATGATCAGCAGTCAATCAAGACAGCTGTTGATGTTTCTGTGTATGTTTGCCCACTGTCCCTTTAGGGCCACCACTGACCTGAAGGCTCTCTTTTTGTGACTGTCAGGCTGTTGTGGTCCACAAGGCAGCCCCTCTGAATAGGAAACTTAGGCAAGTTCCTAGGTGTTCTGCTAACATTGTCTATTTACTCCATCTGAATTCCAAAAAACTAAAAAACGCACAAGCAATAGAGCTTTCGAATAAATCGCCCCTATGCTCTGGAATGCTTTACCAGCTAGCCTTCAAAACATCACAGACCTCCCCACCTTTCGCTCCCACCTCAAAATTCACCTCTTTACTGAACATTTTGGTCAAAACTCACCACAATTCAACACAGATCCTACATAAATAACTACTCTCCCCCTTCTATTCATACTACACAAACCCATAATATAACAATCTCCCCCGCCAGTACTCCCTGAACATACCCTTTTGCTTCAAAACATTTCTTGTATATTAATTGTAAATAAGTTATTTTCTCCTGAATTATGTAAATTATTGATTGCAGCACCAGTTATTCTGTTAACATGTTCTATGTACTTGTTGTTCAATTGTAAACCGCTATGAGTACCTGATATAGCGGTATAGAAAACACTCAAATACATAAATAAATAAATAAATATTTACCCTTTTTTTATTATATGTTTGCTCTGTTTCTGCCCTCCTACCACTCATGTATGAACCACGTGTGTTCAAGACATGCTAGGAAGGTGGGTGCAAGTACCACCTGGTCAGAGGCAGGCGGTAGTTGTACCCACATTAGCGGAGTCCTTGTGTTGCTTGCACGCAACTAACATGTCCACTCTCTGCACCTTCTCCATTTTAATCCTGCCTATTCATGTGCTTCTTGGTTAGCACAGTGTTTTTAGCATGGACATCTTTTGGCCACATGCTCCCTGAACCATGTGGCCAAAACGCGCATTAACACACAGTAAACCCCACACTCCTGGCTACTGCACTTTAGTGAACATGTCCCAGTGTGTATTATTACTGGTTCAAGTCTGAAAACATTATGATCATAAAAGAACTACACCAACTGTAGTGTTATGGGGCATATTTATCAACATGCGCTGTTAGTGTGGGGTTTAGCATGCAGTAACTACCTGCGCTAACAGTGCAGGTTGTGTGGGCGGAACGTGAGTATGAATGGTGCTTTGCGGTTGGCATGGGCATTTTGAGCATGTGCTAACTGTGAAGGTAGCGTTAACATGGGTGCACTTAATGCCACCTCAATGGGCGGCGGTATGTGCACCTATACGCCAGGTAGTGCAGTATGGCATGTTAACATCATGCAAACGGGAGGGTGATGGACGCACATACCCCAAAAAGTAGTGTGGGTGCCCACATTAACCTTCGGGCCCTAAACATGCTATTGGCACATGTCTTTGTAATCATGCCCCTATATTTACTTCAATCGACCACCATATCTAATGGTCCCTTGCACATCTCAAGAAGACTGCTGCTGGCTTCCATCTTTACAAGGCATCACTAATCATCTCACTACATATTATCATGTGGTATATGCTGTAGATTTGGTGGAAATCTACTGATTCTTTTTTGTCTTTAAGGTGAAGAGATTTGTCAGCTACGAGGGTGCTATGTCATAGGAACATTTCTCTCTGTTTTACATCTCACAGTTATCAGCAAAATGGACCAATGCAGCTAACCATTGTCAGAAAGAAACAAATTCTAAAACAAAACTTTGAGCTGTCTCAGTTATTTGACAATGTTTCTTTACTAAAACCTTTTTTTTTTCAACCATCAGGTTACATTTCTCTATCTGTTCCATGCACATTTGCACATCTAACACCTCTTTGTTTATGTCTCTCTGTGAAGCAATACAGAAAAGCTTCAGGGCTAAATATATAAAACATACTCAAAATCTCAAGCTTTTACTCTCAATCCATGCAGCATTTTAAATGTATCCCCTCAAATAAATAAGTGAATGGGTTAAATCTAAAAGATGAGATTAGAAAGCCTGGTTGAACATATGGTTTAGTCAATTTAATGTTTCCTTGAGGCCAGTACTGCATGAAAACTAAACATTATTTTCTTGCCTGTACTGCAATTGAATTGATACAAAATCTGTAGCCTTCAGTATGATGGAAGTGTGTGACTATGGGAAGCAGCACACAAATCATTCCTTTTTTCCCCAGGTAGTTTGAAAGGGTATGTGACCAATATTCTTAAGATTATTCTTCTATTGTTCACAATCCAGACTATCAAAAGCAATAATCAATATGAATAAATGGCTGTTAAATACCATTACTGTGTATTTTATTAGTTATATATTACTGTCATGTGAACTCAGCACTGTACAAAATAAATGCTTTAAGGGCCTAATTTTATAAAGAATGCCTTTATGTAAAGCCCATTTCAAAAGCAGGGAAGAGCTTTGATAAAATTGTACAACTACATACTCACATAAAAAGTGCATACAGAGAGAGAATGTGCTTAGCTTCTTGTAATCTGCTCATAAGTGTTCCCGGGGCGTAACTTGGGTAAAGTGGAGGCAAGGTTGCGGTATACATGACTATTTTATAAAATATGAAATACATGCCTAGCGTACATGCACAAATTTACACCTTCTTTGGAGCAGGTGTAAATTTGGGGGGGGGGGGTCGGCATTTGTGTTCTTTTAGGACTGGATTTGGTGAGCCTATTTTATACCAGTCCATTGGCCCTATGAAGCCTTTATAAAAAATCCTTAAAATGGGCTTCTTTTTGGACATCTCACGAAAGCCTCTTGTTATAAAATTACCCCAATTTTGAAATAGCCTACAAAGGGGCCCATTTACTAAAGTAGACTGTGCGGGAAGCACGTGAATTAGTGTGCGGTAGCCGTCAGTGTAGATCCACAGTAAATACATCTTACGGAGAGAGGCAGGGACTGAGAGGGTCAGAGGAGGAGAGCAAGCAATGAGAGCACATTGCAGTTTGCATGGGGAAATTGCTGTGTGCTGTCAACGTTGCAGTTACCGTGAGTGCCCTTACTGCCTCCTGAGTCGGTTATAGGAAATGTACCAGCAGTAATTGCACATGGGTCCAATGTGAGATACGGAATTTGTCCCTGCGCTGCCAGAAACATGCTGGTCAACCCCTTGACAGATACTGCACTTACCGCATGCTAATTTTTGCACTAAATCTATGATAAATGCAGAACCTTGCCATGTTTTAGTAAAAGGCCCCTTAGTTACAAACTATGCAGACACTTGTGCTGGGCAATTTTCTAACATGCCACCTACATGTGAAAGCCGTGCAAGCACCTATTTTTAGCCTGTTTTAAAAAGACACACTTATGTCTTGAGATTAGGTGAAAATGTTAGTGCATAAAATGTGTGCAGACATGGTTAAGGCACTCGATATACTTGTATATCAGAGTAGTTTACATGTATGTGTATACTAACAGGTACTTTTTAGTCCCTTGCTACTGAAGGGCTCACAATCTAAGTGTACCTGAGGCAATGGAGGGTTAAAGTGGCTTGCCCAAGGCCACAAGAAGTAGCCATGGGGGACTAGAGACCCCAGTCCCTCCAGTCTGATGTTACTTGTCCCTATGTGGGAGTTGAAACCCCAGCCTTCTGGTCTGAGGTAACCTGTCCCTACCACTGAGCCACTCACAGTATTTATAAAGCATGGGCAGCTTCATTACATGTCCTCTAGTTCTGTGATATAGTGCTATTTACAACTGTAGCTACCTTACTGGGCAAACTAGATGGACCATGCTGGTCTTTATCTACTATCATGTGCATAAATCATGACTTTATTCATGCCCTTCTCAAATTTCTCTCTGAACACCCCAATTGCACCCTAACATAAAAGTATGTGACTAGTTGCCTTGTGAATACTTTTACGCATGAGATAATTTTATAAGAAGACTTTCATGTGCATATACTGGCATATACATGTGAAAAATTATTTGCAAAAATCATCTCCTTTATGTCAGTACTTCAGTGAAATTTAGGAAGGCTCAGGTATTCAGTTTCTATCCTGGTAGTGGGCAGGATGTCTTTTCTCTCTCTTGATTTTTCATTCCTGGACATCAAACATCACGCTGTAGATAAAAAAACAATGCTGTTAACATAAAGGAATACAAAATCCTTATGAAGCAGTAGCCTACTATAGCTGCAGTATGGTTAACAGCGACATCAGTTTCTAGGATACACTTTAATAAGGTTAGAACACGAGTCAAGAAATGTTCTTTGAACACACAGTAAAATTCTTGGAAATTGGAAAGCTGCAACATATTAGGTTTTTACAGCTGAACTTTATGTCATGGCCAAATGAACAGCTACCCTTCATATAAAACACGAATGTGTACCCTCCATTATCAATGTAAGAAGAAAACAAGAGATATAAAGTACCAAGAAAATAAAAACGACATTAGTACACAAATCAACTTTGAAGTGCACCATGGATGAAGCAGCAAAGTAAACCATATTTCTTGCTATACAATTCAATAACATAAATGGAAACAGATCACAACACCCACACTTTCATATAATAAAATTTACAGCAAAAAAGATTTATATTTATGAAATGAAAGCACATCTACCCACTTATTTTAGAAAGTGAAGAACATGCATGTTTCACTTTATAAAATCGGGGTGTATGGAAGCACTGGAATGTAGGCGCCGTGGTTACACCTGCCTGGAGAAGGTATGGCTGGCGGTTCCTAGATCGGCATCTTGATGTGCATAAGTCACAGCATTCTATAATATGCAAGTCAATTGAGACTGCACCTATGCCCCACCAAAGCAACACATCCCAACAAGATTTATATGCAATTGCAACTTCTGTGCATGCTTGTAGACGAGCAACCAACTGAAGGGCACGCAAAAGTGCCCATTCACACATATATATTGTCACGGGGCTGCAGGCCTTCACCTAGGGCCCCGAGGTTGGAGTTGCCTTGCTATCTTCTAGTAAAAAATAGTCTCAGGTCGAGTGGTTAAGGCAAAACGAAACAAGGGCTTTATTCCCCTTCCCCCAAGGATATCATGTGCATAACCAAAAACAGGGAAAACAAAACAGTTTCTCTCAAAGAAAAATATCTTCTTTTACTTTGGTCTTTTTACAGGGCTTCAGCACAAAGACTCAATATCATCCGCAAGACATAATGTACAATCCATAGGAGCCTGTTCTGGAACCCTGGTGTTACTTTCCCATTGCATCTCCTCACATTCAGCATACGTTGTGCTTGGGTTTAAACCTTCACAGCTGTTTTTATGAAAACCCCTCTCTGAAAGTTCAGATAGCGTACAGGGACACAGTTCTGTGCAAATATGTTTAAGAGTACCTGTACCTGTAGGGTTGCCTCTCCAGCTCTCCTTTTCCACCCTCCAGTTGTTAGGGATTGTTTTATAGCTTCCTGCAGATATTTCTGGTCTGGAGCACTGCTCTGACCCTCTGTTCCGAATGGAGCTTCTAGCTTTCCCTCTCACAGTGCTAGGCTTCCACCTGTATAATTGTTGAGGTCTTTCCTCTGGCATTGAGGACTGGGGACTTTCCTGCTCACTCGGTCTAGGCAGCCTCCTAGCCCCAGGTTGTGCCTTCCTTCTCTCTGGAGCACTGGCTTCTCTCCCTGGGCTGTAAACAGGTTCCTCGTAGGACCTCCAGCTACCGGCAGTCTGAGCACTTCCCCTGCCACGTTCCTCTGAAGCCTTGCCTCTGCTGCTTCCTGTTCCAGTGACACGCCCAGTGCTTCCTCTGTTCAGCAGGCTTCTCCCACTGTGACCTCTGCCTCCCTGGTTGCTGACCTCTGCTCTCTCCTTCTGCTTCTCTTCCTCTTTCTCCTCCTTCTCCTCTTTCTTGCTGGATCTACCAACCAACTTTTATCTCCCTGTTCGCTGTAAGCTGACTGTGTTTTCTTGGACAGGTGATCATAATCAATCCCCAGGCTTTCTGCTACGTCATAGCTTGGGTGTGGTAGTTCTGCTCCTCTGTTCCTTTGCTTCTCCTGAGCTGCACATGCTGGCTGCCTAACAGATTCTAAGGTAAGTTTCTCCTTTCTATCTATCTGCATAGGCTCTGTGTGGGCTTCTACGTCACATATCCCCCCCCCCTTAAGATATTACGGGCTGGTGGATCTACGTTCACACAGGACGTAATTACTGATAATGCATCTGCATTAAGATGCAATCTGCCCGCTCTGTGCTGCACTGTAAAGTTAAAGGCCTGTAGTGCCAAGTGCCAACGGGTCAGACGAGGGTTATAGTTCTTCATGCTGCTCAACCACTTCCTGGGTGCGTGATCCGTGATTAGTACAAACTTACGGCCAGTGAGGTAGAATCTAAGGGCCTCCACCGCCCACTTAATGGCCAAGCATTCTTTCTCTACTGTGGAGTAGTTGCCCTCTGACTTGGACAGCTTTCTACTAAGATACATAATTGGGTGGTCTGTGCCATCAAACTCTTGGGAGAGGACTGCTCCCAATCCAGTCTCAGAGGCGTCTGTTTGGACGACGAAGGGTCTCCCAAAATCCACACCGTGTAGCACCGGGGCTTCGCACAGTTTCCCCTTTAACCCTATAAATGTCCTCTCAGCCTCCGGTGTCCATTTTATATTATTCGGAGCGTTTTTCTTTAGCATGTTGGTCAACACGGTGCTCTCCTCTGCGAAATGGGGTATAAACCGGCGATAATAGCCTATCAGGCCTAAGAAACTCCTTAGTTGTTTCTTGTTCGCGGGTCTCGGGAAGTTCTGTACGCTGTCTACTTTACTTAGCAAGGGCCGGACCATTCCTTTCCTGACCATATGCCCCAGGTATTTAACTTCTGTACCCGCAAACAGACATTTCCCTGGGTTTAGCGTCAGTCCTGCCCGTCTCATGGCTCTTAAAACGGCTTCCACCCTGGGCAGATGTTGTGCCCAGCTGGTACTATGGATGATGATATCATCCATGTACGCTACCGCGTACTCCTGGTGAGGCCGTAAAACATGGTCGACCAGCCTCTGGCATGTTGCCGCTGCCCCATGCAAACCGAATGGCATCCTACGGAACTGGAACAACCCGACGGGAGTACTAAAGGCAGTTTTGGGTCTGGATTCACGGGTCAACGGTATCTGCCAGTATCCTTTGGTCATATTGAGTGTGGTCAGATACCGTGCTTGTCCCAGCCGGTCTAGTAACTCCTCTATTCAAGGCATGGGGTATGCGTCGAAGAGTGAGATGGCATTCAGCTGCCTGAAGTTGATACAAAAATGTAGGCTCCCATCTGGCTTAGGTACAAGGATGATGGGGCTACACCATGGACTTTTCGACTCTTCTATAACGCCCATGCTTAGCATCTCCCGTTCCTGGGATATAACCTCCTTCTTCCGGGCTTCCGGTAGCCAGTAAGGCCTTTGCCGCACCACCTTCCCCGGTGGAGTAAGAATCTTGTGCACCACCAAGCTGGTTTCTCCAGGCATTGACGTTAGGACATCTGTGAACTTCGCAAGCAACTGGGCCAACTCCTGCTTCTGCTGTAGAGACAATTCTGCGCCTATGTTAGGTGCCGGGTTTTCTTTACAATCCACGAGTTGTGGACCCAGATCGTCCTCCATTTTCTTTTTGGATGTGGCGGTCAGACCTTTCACTTCCATCTGCCCGGTGGACCCGAATCCACCAGCTCCACGACTCGTGGGGGTTAACAGTGGCACCTCTTTCAAGGAGGGGAACCCAACCCTTTCACATATGAGTTCAGCCACCCTATCACCTACTTTAACTTAAAAGTCTTGATCACCAAAGTTAAAAAGTAAAATTTTGACCACTCCCCTGTAGTCAGGGTCTATCACTCCCGCGCCCACGTCAATAAAATATTTGGAGGCTAGCCCTGAACGAGGGGCTATTCTGCCGTAACAACCCATAGGCAGTTGTATTTGTAAGCCTGTGTCTATTAAGGCTCTCCTTCTCTTAGGAATCACGTCCTCTACAGCGCTAAAAAGATCGAACCCCGCAAACGCGGGTGAGGCTCTCTGCGGTTTCTGTGCTTTAGGGGGATACTTTGCAGAACTTCAGTACGAATCCCGATTTAGCTGATGGTTCCACTTTCCCTGGCACCTTTGAACTTGCGCCTGTCCTTCTGGGTTTTTCAAATAGGGGTTTCGGGACCACCGTCATCATGGCCTTCACTTTTGGATTATCCCCCTTTTTAATCTTCTCTCGCGCGGGCAGCTCTCCTAGGGCCTCATCTGCAGGTCTACCCTCCTCCTCTGTGGGTTCCTCTTCCTCGTCTAGAGGGTCAGATTCCTCCTCTGGGGGTTCACCCTGTATCTCTGAGGTTCGGGCCTGTGACCGGGTGGAGACCATACCTCCCTTTACGTGTATGCCTTTCTCTATCCCTCTACAAAATGGGGGCCAGTCCCTCCCTAGCACAATATCATAAGGCAGTTTAGGGATTATGGCCACTAAAACCTCCCTCCGTGTTCCTAACCCTTTTACTAAAACTCTATACAGAGGGTAAAAGGTGGATGCTCCATGCACGCATCTAATCTTCGTCCTACCTTCCGGTTGGCTCGGTGCTGACCCCCTGCGGGCTTGTATAGCCTGCCAGAGTTTTTTCGAGACCATACTCTGGTCAGCACCCGAGTCAAGCAACGCCCTAGCCAAAACACCTTGCACTTCCACACTCAGAAGGAAACCTTCTTGTATACATTTGTCATCATCAATTATCAGTGCTGTTCACATTACACAATTTCTCTGCCTGTGACCCATTTTGCCGCATTTAAAACATTTTACTTCTGCCTCTTTAACATCTCTCCTAGGCAAACAGTTGGTCACACCTTTCACATAGGGTCTAGGCTCCTTTATTGCTTTTTCAAAATTTGCCTCGCCAAACATGCTCCGAGCGCTTCCTTGTGGATTATCGGCCAACTCAGCCTCCATAAACTGCTCCGTGAGTTGGGCTGCTTCTGTTGCGGTTTGGCAATTTTGTAAAGTCAAAAAGGACCTTATCTCAGCAGGAACTGCCTCCATAAATAGCTCTAGCACAATGGCATCAATAACGGATTTGAGGGTCTTTCCCTCAGGAGCGAGCCATTTCCATGCCAAGCTTCGCACCCTTTGGCACAACGCCTTAGGTGTTTCACCCAGTTGGAGCTTAGTGGCTCTCAACATCCTCCTGTATACCATAGGGGTTAAGCCTAATCTATCATGAATGGCCTTTTTAAGCTCCTCATAATCTGTCGCCAGAGAAGCGGGCATGGCTTTATAGGCCGCTAAGGCCTCTCCCGTTAGGGAGGTAGCAAGCCGGACTGCCCATTGCTCAGGCGGCCATCCCACATTCAGGGCTACCCTTTCAAAGGCCTCTATGAAGTCATCAATATTGTCCTCCACAGTCCATTGTCCAAAAGACAAAACTCCACAGTTCTGTGGTCCTACCACACAGGCATGCTCTCTTGGCCTTTTCTCCGCTGCCTTCTGGCTTGCCAGCAAAGCTTCTGTTAGATCCATCATGGGCTTCTGCTGGGCCTGCATGGCTGCAACGGCTTGTTCTTGTGTCAACTGTGCCAGTTCTCTTTGTTTCTCAAACTGAGAACTCATCCAGTGAAGGACGTCTCTGGGTTTTTCTCTGTAAGACAAACAGAAAAAAAACCCACCAAGTGCGGCACCACACTTCTTTCAGAGTTTAGCTTTTCTGAGTTTCCTCAGCACTCCTTCTCCTCCGAATCCCTCAACACCTGTGCCCAAATATCTATTACCTGAGCGAGGTGTAGACTCGAGCTTTGAGAAGGTGTTTTTTCACTGGTTCTCGAACCCTCTGGCTGATACCGCCAGCGACATTCAGTCGGCTCCTCAGCAACACAGTTTTTCTGTTTTCCAGTTGTATTCCAGATGCACAAACCAAAAATCCTGCCAACTATGCCATTTGTCACGGGGCTGCAGCCTTCACCTAGGGCCCTGAGGTTGGAGTTGCCTTGCTATCTTCTAGTAGTCAAAAATAGTCTCAAGTCGAGTGGTTAAGGCAAAACGAAACAAGGGCTTTATTCCCCTTCCCCCAATGTTATCATGTGCATAACCAAAAACAGGGAAAACAAAACAGTTTCTCTCAAAGAAAAATATCTTCTTTTTCTTTGGTCTTTTTACAGGGCTTCAGCACAAAGACTCAATATCATCCGCAAGACATAATGTACAATCCATAGGAGCCTGTTCTGGAACCCTGGTGTTACTTTCCCATTGTATCTCCTCACATTCAGCATACGTTGTGCTTGGGTTTAAACCTTCACAGCTGTTTTTATGAAAACCCCTCTCTGAAAGTTCAGATAGCGTACAGGGACACAGTTCTGTGCAAATATGTTTAAGAGTACATGTATCTGTAGGGTTGCCTCTCCAGCTCTCCTTTTCCACCCTCCAGTTGTTAGGGATTGTTTTATAGCTTCCTGCAGATATTTCTGGTCTGGAGCACTGCTCTGACTCTCCGTTCCGAATGGAGCTTCTAGCTTTCCCTCTCACAGTGCTAGGCTCCCACCTGTATAATTGTTGAGGTCTTTCCTCTGGCAGTGAGGACTGGGGACTTTCCTGCTCACTCGGTCTAGGCAGCCTCCTAGCCCCAGGTTGTGCCTTCCTTCTCTCTGGAGCACTGGCTTCTCTCTCTGGGCTGTAAACAGGTTCCTCGTAGGACCTCCAGCTACCGGCAGTCTGAGCACTTCCCCTGCCACGTTCCTCTGAAGCCTTGCCTCTGCTGCTTCCTGTTCCAGTGACACGCCCAGTGCTTCCTCTGTTCAGCAGGCTTCTCCCACTGTGACCTCTGCCTCCCTGGTTGCTGACCTCTGCTCTCTCCTTCTGCTTCTCTTCCTCTTTCTCCTCCTTCTCCTCTTTCTTGCTGGATCTACCAACCAGCTTTTATCTCCCTGTTCGCTGTAAGCTGACTGTGTTTTCTTGGACAGGTGATCATAATCAATCCCCAGGCTTTCTGCTACGTCATAGCTTGGGTGTGGTAGTTCTGCTCCTCCGTTCCTTTGCTTCTCCTGAGCTGCACATGCTGGCTGCCTAACAGATTCTAAGGTAAATTTCTCCTTTCTATCTATCTGCATAGGCCCTGTGTGGGCTTCTACGTCACAATATGTAATCACTGCGATCACGTTATAAGTTTTATTGTAAAGGTTTACACATGTTCTATGTACTATGAATGGGTAGTTGTAAAATGTTGCACCCATACATACTTTTGTTCATTGTAAACCGCACCTGATACATGGGAAAGTGCGGTATATAAGTATTTAAAAATAAATAAATAAAAAATAAATAAAAAAAATATGTCCTTAAAATAGGACTTACATACATAATAGTGTGTAACCTTTGACATAACCCTTACAAAATCAGTCCTTATATGCTTAGCACTGATGAAAATCATTACAGTGCTCCCTGGCATTATTTGCATACTGCTGGGGCATTCCATCTAACTTTATGGCTAGTCAGCAATATTCAGCTGCAATCCATATAACTATGGTATTTGAATTATTTTATTTATTTATCTTATTTAACCAGTTTTATATACCACCTTTTCCTTCAATCGAAGTGGTTTACATGTTGCTAAGTGTGCGTTCGGGTTAGGTGGGGATAGGTGGGGAGAAGTTATTGGGTGGGCACTTGGGAAGGAAGTTTGTGGTCTGTGGGGGTGCCATGAGTTGCTTGGTTGCGATTGTGCTCATATGTTAGTTTGTAGGTTCTGGGAGAGTCCATAGTACTGTATAAATAGTGTGGTTTTGAGCATAGTTTTGAAGTCCTTTATGTCACTCATGGATCTCATGCTGTCAGGCAGAGTGTCCCACAATTCTGGTGCGAAGAGGGATGGTGCCCTTCTGGATGTTCTGTGAGAGTAGTCCTTTGGTATTCAGGTGTGGTGGCTATCTTGTTATCCATGCTTCTTCTCAGTGCTGTTGCGCTGGTGTGTCTGGTTATTAAGTTCTGTAGGACATTCGCTGACATGTTGTTGAGGATTTTGAAAATGTTTAAAGTTGCTTTGAATCTTTGCACAAGCTAGTATAGGCAGCCAGTTGAGGTTCTGGAGTACTGGAGTGATGTGTTCATTTCTTGGTGTGTTTGTGATGATTCTAGCTGCTGTATTCTGCACCAGTTGGAGGGGGTGTGTGGTTTGTTTGGGGAGACCAATATACAAGGTGGCCCAAAAAAAGTGAGAACATCTCATAGCATATACGTTATTTAAAAATTCAAAAAGACAGATGTAAACGATTGACAAATTTAAAAAAAGAAGATGGCGACCGGAAATTGTCGAAATAAAGACATTATATAGCTAAAAAGGTAAATAAGTAAACTATTTAAGCTTTTAATTTACGAGATGCTCTCACTTTTTTTGGGCCACCCTGTATAATGGGTTACCATAGTCTAGGATGGGTGTGATGAGTGCCTGACAAACTGTTCTGAAGTGGTCTTGGCTTAGGATTGATTTGAGTCTTCTTATGATTTTTAGTTTGTAGTATGTCTTTGCCGCGTTTTTTTTGATATGCGAGTGAAGGTTTAGTTTGCTGTCCAGGGTGATTCCAAGGTATTTCACCTCGTCCTTCACCTTGATGGTATTGTCTCTGGTGCTGATTGTAGGTGGTGGGTTGAAGTTGGTTCCTCTTGTTACGAACATGGCTTCCGTTTTGCTATAGTTTACCGATAGGTTGTTTCTGAGCCACGTGATTATTTAATCTAGGCAGTTTGTTATTGGGGTGAGGTCCAGTGTTTGTATGTTTATTGGTGTGTATAATTAGGATGATTAGTTTAGGAAACCCTTCCAAGGACAACCCCACCTGGACTTACTAGGACTATTCCTGATGTCTAGTGCTGAGGGGGGGGGGGGGGGGGGGAAGGGCAGGAGCAATCCCTAGTTCCTCTTCCCCTGCAAGCAGTCTGCATAAAAATAGCACTGGTCAACCTCTAGTGGCAGTATCGTAATACTACCTCTAGGGTCAAGTTGCCAAATAAACTAAACTGTTCAGCTATACTGATAGTGGCTGAATATTTATTTTAACTGGGTTTATATATTGCCCTATTTTGAAGGCAAAACAATTTACAAGCTTGTTTCCCTTTTTGTGAGTGGGCATGTTTGTTATTTGCTTGTAATCTAGCACATCCATTGCATCGAGGAAGGATTTGAATTGTTTTGCTGACAATGAGGGAAAGTTGAAGTCACCCTGTAGCCATAGATGTTTCTGTGGCAGGTGCAGGCCTGTGACCCACAGTGTCCGAACATAAGCAGGCCAACATGGCTAGCTTGACCTGTAAATGAGGCCTGTGGAGAGGCATATAGGATTGCACATCCCCCAATATGCTGCTATTGTAAGATAGAACTCAGTAGAAGTATTGAATTAGCTTAGGTAAGCAGAACTGCAGTATTGAAAGATGGAAAAATACAGAAAAACATGTTTAAAAGTTACTGATAAGAAAAAGTACATCTGCAAAGAAATAATTGGGAGTGCTGACAGATGAGTTGCAGAGCCCAGCTCCTCTGCACGTACAAATTGGTTCTATAACCTTGAAAGTGTGAAAGTAACAAGTTGATGAACTGACCATTGTAATTGGGACTAGAAGGGGGGTATGCAGGTGTCATGCCCACTGGAGGGATATAACTGGATAAACTTATCAGTACCGGGACCAATAGAAGAGGTACGGGAGGTACGGGAGATTACCGGGACCAATGAAATGTTTTTCTATACCTAGAATGGAACAGAAGTCTATAAAGGTTGTTGTAATGCTTGAAAACTTTGCTCAGCCATTTTGAAATTGATTGGTTCGAGACTTGTGCACAAATAAATGATTTGGACCTTCTGAACAGACTCCTGGTATCATTGGTTTGTCTGCGCTTTGCTGCTACATTTCCACTAGATGGTTCCACACTAATTCAAGGATTGTGAGAAAGTTGTTGGTGGTTGCTGATGGTGATCTGTATACTAGGCAAATTGTTGTTAGTTAGTTAGTTATTATTATTGAGCCTGATTTTTGAAGGCTTTTACATGGGTAATTTAAGGCCTAGTTACCTGTGTAAAGACCTTATCTGGGATTTTCGAAGGGCACCTACACGGGTAGTGCCCTTCGAAAATCCTGGACAAGTTCCTAATGTGCCCAGATGCTATATGGTAGCATCAGAGCATGTTAGGAGCATTTCGGGGCAGAGTTGGGATGGAGGAAAGGGCTACATGGGTAGCAGCGATTTTCAATGCTACCCACATAGCCCTCTGCGCCTTAAAGATAGGCAAGGTTTTTCCTCACCTATCTTTAAGGCGCAGTGGCTATGTGGGTAGCATTAAAAATCACTGCTACCTGTGTAGCCTCTGTGGCTGCCAGGGCATCCAGGCTAACCCGGATTTTCACTTCCGCAGGCGCAGAAGTGAAAATCCGGGTTAAGGGGGTCAGCGGGCAGGCTATGCACCACCGTGGCGTATAGCCTGCCTATCTCAAAATCGGGCCCAGTGTGTCTAGACTGTCTGTACTTTCAGATTCTATGGTGCTGAGCTTTAGGTCACTTTTGTCTAGTATGATTATGCCTCCACCTCTCTGTGTGGTCCTTGGACAGTTGAAGAGGTCATAATTAGGAATTTTAAGTTGGCTTATTAGTATGGCATTGAAGTCAGATACCACGATTCTCTTACACAAAGGATGTCTATTTTAAGTTATTTAAGGTAGTCTCTGAGAGCTGACATTTTGTTCCTAGCTGAGTGAGCATTGATCAGGAGGTATTTTTAATTTCCCGTTCTTTGGAGCTTGTTGTGGTAGTGCACTGTTGTAAATTACAGGTCTTTGTGGATTGGTGAGTTACGACCCCTATTTTGAGATGCATGAGAGTGGTTCAATGGGTTGAGGTGGGCTTGGAGTCTGAATCCTTGTATGATGGATATAATACCTGGTTGTGGTATGGATGCTCTAGCCTGAGTGAGCAGTAATGCAATGCAGAATATGAGAATGTGGACAGTGTGCAGATAGGTCATCTTACTTAATTTTTGTGGGTGATGCTGAGAGAGCTTATGAGAGAGGTGTCAGTTTATGAGAGGATTGATACTCATTGTGAGGGTTTAGCACATGGATTCCTGTTGTGCTAAGATCAAGCTAAGGTCACTCCAAGGACCGCACCTAAGAGCCCTTATACACGGGTGCGCCTAGGTAGCACAGTTAAACTTGCAGCCCGTCGCCGGAGAGTGACGCTAAAGAGAGAAGAGGAGCTTACCTCCACGCTGTCTGCATCTGCTCCCTCCTTTGTTTCTGTGTTGCGGAGCTCACAATCTAATAAGACAGAAAACAAAATAAGTTACATAATACAAATAACAAAAATTTACAGGACAAAGTAAGCAAATGTTGATAGATCAAGATAGGGTAAGACAGGAACGGAAAGCAATAGTGAAGAGGTGGGATTTTAGTGTGGACGTGAAAATGGCCAGGGAGGATGCCTGGTGCACAGAGATAGGAAGACTAATCCAAGCAAAGGGTGCTGCCAGTTGGAAGGAGCGAAGTCTGGAATTGGCAGTACGAGTAAAGGGCACAGATAAATGAAGACTGTTAGAAGAACGAAGCAACCGAGAGGGGGTGTAAGGAGAGATGAGAGATGAAAGGTACTGGGGGGGCAGAAGAGTGAATACATTTATAGGTCAGGAGGAGAAGTTTAAATTGGATACGGAGATGGATGGGAAGCCAATGAAGTGACATGAGGAGAGGAGTGATGTGGGAAAAACGAGACTGGCGGAAAATGAGTCGAGCAGCGGAGTGATGATTTGACTGAAGAGGAAAGAGGTGGCTTGCAGGGAGGCCGGCAAGGAGAATGCTACAATAATCAAGACATGAGGTGATTAAGGAGTGGACAATCAATTTAGTGGTGTCAACAGAGAGGAAGGGGCGAATTTTGGAAATATTGTATAGAAAGAAACGACAAGTTTTAGCAATGAGCTGGATATGCGAAGAGAAAGAGAGAGAGGAATCGAAGATAACACCAAGGTTACGTGCTGAAGAAACAGGGAGGAGTACAGAGTTATCAACAGAGAGAGAAAGGGGAAAGAGGAGGGGAAGCATTCGGGGGAAAGATAAGTAGCTCAGTTTTGGCCATGTTCAGTTTTAAGCGGCGGTGGGACATCCAGGCAGCAATGTCAGAGAGGCAGAGTGAGATCTTAGACTGGATATCAGGAGAGATAACAGGTGCAGAAAGATAGATTTGAGAGTCGTCGGCATAGAGATGATAGTGAAAGCCATTGGAAGAGATAAGGGTGACAAGGGATTGGGTATAGAGAGAGAGAAGAGGAGAGGACCTAAGACGGAACCATGAGGAACTCCTACAGGTAGTGGGGTTGAAGAGGAGGAGGAGCCATCGAAGCACACACTGAAAGAGCAATGGGATAGATAGGAAGAGAACCAAAATAGTACAGAGTCTTTGAATCCAAGTGAGGATAGGGTGATAAGAAGAAGGTTATGGTCAACAGTGTCGAAGGCAGCAGAGAGATCAAGAAGAATGAGGACAGAGTAAAAGCCTTTGTACTTTGCCAAGAACAAATCATTCGAGACCTTAGTAAGAGCAGTTTCAGTGGAGTGTAGGGGATGGAAGCTGGATTGTAAAGGATCCAAGAGGGTATGAGAGGAGAGGAAATCAAGACAACGGTGATAGACTGCACGCTCAAGTAGTTTAGAGACGAAAGGAAGGAGAGAGATGGGACGATAGTTAGAAGGACAAGTGGGATTAAGTGGGATCAAGTGAAGGTTTTTTGAGGAGGGGTGTAACCACAGCATGCTTGAAAACAGAAGGGAAGTTGCAGTGGAGAGAGAGGGGTTAAGAATATGAGAAATAGAAGGGATGAGAGATGAAAAGATGGAGCTAAGGAGGTGGGTGGGGAAGGGGTCAGAAGAGCAGGTAGTAGGTTTGGAGGAAGAGAGAAGGAGCGACGTTTCCTCGTCAGAGACCATAGGGAAGGAAGAAAGGGTGGCAGATGTTTGGGGAGGGGAGAAATTGGAAATAGGGGGAGAAGAGGGGGAGGAAGGGAACTGGAGGGTGATTGTGTGGATTTTGTCATGGAAGTAGTTAGCCAAGGTTTGGGCAGAAAGGGAGGGAGGAATCAGGGGTGGAGGCACACTGAGGAGAGAATTGAGTGTGCTAAAGAGATGACGAGGATTAGAGGAAAGAGTTAGTCAGATTGAGGAAGTAAATTTGAGGGCTGTGATCCTCTTCTTCTTGTTGCCCCCTAATATTGCAACTAACCATATAATGGTGGCGGATACCACTGTAAATGTATATTCAACACTGTTGCTTCTGTGAATAGTGATGTTGTATACGTAAATCAGGCAATATTTAAACTCTGAGATCAGTGGGGGATTTTTGGTAAACAGCAGATGCAGCATTTAAAAAATTACTCATCATGTAGATAGTCATGTCTTAATGGGAGACAGCCAACATGGCTTTAGACAAGGAAGATCTTGTCTTACTAATCTGTTATGTTTTTTTGAAGGTGTGAATAAACAGGTAGACAAAGGTGAGTCAGTTGATATAGTGTATCTGGACTTTCATAAAGCCTTTGACAAGGTCCCTCATCAGAGACTTTTGGCAAAATTAAAAAGTCGTGGGATAGGAGGCAGTGTACTATTGTGGATCAGGAACTGGTTAACAGATAGAAAGCAGAGGGTAGGGCTAAATGGCCAATTTTCCCAATGGAAAAAGGTGAATAGTGGAATAACCCAGGGATCTGTGCTGGGTCCGCTGCTTTTTGACATATTCATAAATAACCTGGAAAAGGGAATAATGAGTGAGGTTGCCAAATTTGCAGATGACACAAAGCTATTTAAAGTTGTTAAAACCCAAGAAGATTTGGAAAATTGCAAGAGGATCTTGATAAATTGGAAGACTGGGCATCCAAATGGCAGATGAAATTTAATGTGGACAAGTGCAAAGTTAGGCACCTTGGAAAGAACAACCCAAACTATGGTTACACGATGCAAGGTTCCACATTGGGAACCACTACCCAGAAAAAAGATTTAGGCGTCATCGTGGATAACATGTTAAAACTTTCCGCCCAGTGTGCAGCGGCGGCAAAGAGAGCAAATAGAATGCTAGGTATCATAAGGAAAGGAATGGAAAAGAAAACAAAGGATATTATAATGCCTCTGTACTGTTCAATGGTACGACTGCACCTTGAATATTGTGTGGAATTCTGTTCGCCGTATCTTAAAAAGGATATAGCGTTATTCGAAAAGGTACAGAGAAGAGCCACCAAAATGGTAAAGGGAATGGAAGGATACTCCTATGAAGAGAAGCTAAAAAGGTTAGGGGTCTTCAACCTGGAAAAGAGACGGCTGAGGGGAGATATGATAGATGTCTATAAATTAATGAATGGAGTGGAACGGGTAAACGTAGATTGATTGTTTACGTCATCAGAATATAAAAAGACTAGGGGACATGCAATGAAGCTAGAGGGTAACCTATTTACGAGTAATAAGAGAAAATATTTTTTCACTCAACGTGTAATCAAACTCTGGAATTTGTTACCGGAGGATGTAGTAAAAGCTGTTAGTGTAGCTGGGTTTAAAAAAGGTTTGGACAAGTTCCTGGAGGAAAGGTCCATAAATCATTATTAAAAGGGACCCAGGATATCACTGCTTGACCCAATACAAGCATTGAGGATCCTTTGTCTTTTGGGGAGACTGCTAGGTACTTATGACCTAGATTGGCCACTGTTGGAAAGAGGATACTGGGCTTGATGAACCTTGGTCTGACCCAGTATGGCATATCTTATATTCTTAAATATAATCCAGATCTTCAGCACCAGTATCCAGAGAGTGACTGGTGGTGAATATCTGGATTCAGCACTGGCCATCTGGTGCTATCTGGATAGCAGTGATTTTAAACGATCTACATAGACACATTGGGGTATGTTTACTAAACTGGGCTAATGGTTAACCCAGGCTATCTGCATGTTATTCAATGGGACCTAGTTGCAGATAGCCTGGGTTAACTGTTAGCCCGGTTTAGTAAACATAGTAACATAGTAACATAGTAGATGACGGCAGATAAAGACCAGCATGGTCCATCTAGTCTGCCCAGCAAATGGCAAGAGTAGGTGCAGGCCACCCCTCTCCATATCTTTGTTTAGGGGTGAACCCACCGCCCCATGTAGGACACCCCTATTTGTTGAGACGTTAGATGGTTCAGAAGCTATATGTTTCAGTTTATTTTGTTTTTATCCTGTTGCTGTAAAGGGATCCACTGTCTTTGTCCCATGCCATTTTGAATTCCATCACTGTGTTTGCCCCCACCACTTCCATCGGGAGGGCATTCCAAGCATCTACCACCCTTTCAGTGAAAAAATATTTCCTGACATTGCCTTTCAATTTACCACCTTGCAGCTTCATGTTATGCCCTCTAGTTTTACAGCTTCCCCGTCTTTGGAAGAGGTTTGTTTGTTTATCATTTCTCTTTAAGTATTTAAAGGTCTGAATCATATCTCCCCTGTCCCTCCTCTCCTCCAAAGTGTACATATTTAGGTCTTCAAGTCTCTTCTCATAAGGCTTCTGATGTAGGCTCCAAATCATTTTGGTCACCTTCCTCTGAACAGTTTCCAGTCTTTTTACATCTTTTGCAAGATATGGTCTACAAAACTGAACACAGTATTCCAAGTGAGGCCTCACCAGTGACTTGTACAGTGGCATAAGTACCTCTTCCTTTCTGCTTGTAATCCCTCTTTGTATGCAGCCCAACATCCTCCTGGCTTTTGCCACCGCCTTGTCGCACTGTTTTGTCACCTTGAGATCATCAGAGATAATCACACCAAGGTCTTTCTCCTGAACGGTGCACACCAACTTCTTGCCCCCTATCGCGTACATTTCCTTTGGATTTCTGCTACCAAAGTGCATGACACTGCACTTTTTCGCATTAAATTGTAGTTGCCAAACATTAGACCATTCTTCCAGCTTTTGTAGATCTTTCCTCATGTTAACCACTCCCTCGGGGGAGTCCACTCTGTTGCAAATTTTTGTGTCATCTACAAAAAGACAGACTTTTCCATTCAGTCCTTCAGCAATATCACTCACAAATGCAATGAACAGTGCCGGGCCCAGGACCGAACCCTGGGGCACCCCGCTAATCACCTTCCTTTCATCTGAGTGAGCTCCATGTACCATCACCTTCTGTTGTCTGTCAGTCAACCAATTTCTAATCCAGTTTACCATCTTGGGACCCATCCCCAAGCTACTGAGTTTATTGACAAGCCTCCTATGAGGAACAGTATCAAAGGCTTTGCTGAAATCCAGGTAGATGACATCCATCGCATGCCCCTGATCTAGTTCCTTGGTCACCCAGTCAAAGAACTCAATCAAATTTGTTTGGCAAGACCGTCCTTCGGTAAGACCATGTTGCCTCGGATCTTGCAACCTGTTGGTTTTGAGAAAGTTCACTATTCGCTCTTTCAGGAGCGCCTCCATTACTTTTCCCGCCACTGAGGTAAGGCTCACGGACCTGTAGTTTGACACTTCTTCCCTGTCACCACTTTTGTGTAGAGGTACGACATCAGCCATTCTCCAGTCCTGAGGAACCTCTCCTGTTTCCAAGGATCTGTTGAAGACATCCTTTAACGGTCCTGCAAGAACCTCTCTGAGCTCTTTCAGTATCCTGGGATGTATCCCATCCGGTCCCATGGCTTTGTCCACTTTCAGTTTAGCAAGTTTTTATAACACCTCATCTTCTGTGAATGGTGTGGTATCTACTTCATTCCCATTTTTATATTTGGGAGTCATAGCTGGTCCATCTCGAGGATTTTCTTTAGTAAAAACAGAGCAGAAGTATTTGTTTAGCAATTTCGCTTTTTCAATGTCACTTTCCACGAGTCCTTTTCCAGCACTTCTGAGTCCTCAATTCCAACTCTGATCTTCTTCCTTTCCCGAATATACCTGAAGAAAGTTTTGTCGCCACCGAAAGTGGACAAAGCCATGGGACCGGATGGGATACATCCCAGGATACTGAAAGAGCTCATACCCATAGAAACATGATGGCAGTTAAAGACCATATGGCTGATCCAGCCTGCCCTTCCATACCAACTACTATGCTTTACAGTCCTTCTTTTCCCTTAAAGATCCTCTGTATTGGTCGCATGCCTCCTTGAATTCAGATACAGTCCTCGCCTCTCCTACCTCTATTGGGAGGCTATTCCATGCATCTACCATTATTTCTGTAAAGAAATTTTTCCACATATTACTCCTGAGCCTATCACCTTTTATTTCTATCCTATGCACCCATGTTGCAGAGTTTTCCTTCAACTGAAGAAAGAAATTGAGTTGAAATTCAATTGAATTCAGTCTTTTGTCAGTTCTAAATTATACAGATTATCTAGATGACAATGTTGAAAATCATTGCTATCCAGATAATTTCCCTTCTGCCCCCAAACCACCCTGGAAACAATTTGAAGAATACCAAGGCAGTCTGTGGTGATATTTGACTGCACTGTCTGGATTGTGCTGATGAATATCATGATTAGCAGGGCTTATCAGGTGAGTAGGTGCTGCCATCTGGACATGCCCATTGAATATTGGACCAAAAATATTTAATTACTGTGGCTGCTGTTTAAAAATATCATTGACTGCAGGGTGCAGTGGTGGCCAAGAAAGCAAATAGAATGCTAGGAATAATAAGGAAAGAAATGGAGAATAAAACAAAGGATATTATGATGCCTCTGTATCATTCATGGTGAGACCGATACAGAATATAAAAAGACTAGGGGGACATGCAATGAAGCTACAGGGTAACCCATTTAAGACCAATAAGAGAAAATATTTTTTCACTCAACGAGTAATCAAACTCTAATTTGTTACTGCAGTATGTCATAAATGATGTTAGTGTAACTGGGTTTGGACAAGTTCCTGGAGGAAAGTTAAACCATTATTAACCCTATCCAGACTGGTTCCAAAACTCTCGGGATCCAAAATTGCTGTCTCATTTTTCTATCAAATGGTATATAATACTTGACCATAGCAGAAAGAAAATCACTGTTATAACGTATTGAATAAGATGGGCACAATTTTCCTGAAATATGCAAAAATTAACCCGGCTGTAGAATGTGGATTAAAAATTTAAAGTAAGCCTTTGGACCCAGAAAATCCACTGCTTGCCCCAATACAAGCATCATGGAACCTGTGTGTCTTTTTGGGAAACTGCCAGATACTTGTGACCTGGATTGGCCACTGTTGGAAACAGGATACTGGCCTTGATGGCCATACTGTATAAAGAACAAAATTACTGAACATGTAGATAATCATGGTTTAATGGCAAAAGGCCAACATGAATTTAGCAAAGGAAAGTCTTATCTCACTAAGCTCTTACATTTTTTTTGAAGGTGTGAATAAACAGGTAAATAAAAGTGAATCGGTTAATATAGTGCATCTAGATTTTCAGAAAGCCTTTGACAAGATCCCTCATGAGAGACTGTTATGGAAATTAAAAAGTAATGGGATAGGAGACAGTGTACTATTGTGGATTAGGAACTGGTTAAAAGTCCTCGCTTGGATTTAGGGGTTCTGACCTGTCCTGGTTTACTTCCTATCTCTCATACTGCTGCGGCGAAAAAGTCAGGAAAGGACACTCGGAGTCTCATGGGAATACAAGCCAGTTTATTGTGCTAGCACAGACCCAGAGGAATCATTTCCAAAAACTCTGAGCCCCGAGTCAGGGGCTGTACAATCTTTATATACTCAGTTCATACCATCATTTCATATCTACGGTCAGGTTTCTGAATGGTGCTCCCTTGGGTGCCTGCCCAATCATATTCCCTTAGGTAAGGGGCTATCCCTTCCCCCTATAGCACCAGAATCGAAACCAGAAACTTAACAAAGAGAGCAAAGAAGAGAAAGGGAAAGGGGGCAGCCCCTCCTGTGGGCTACAGATGGCACAAATGGCCTTGGATTACAGCACAGCCCTTCTCTGGCCGTTTGTCCATGCAATTTGTTGCATGGGCATATTTACTAGCCAGGGGCTGAATTCCTTTCATCCTGAGGTGACTGCCACAATACTGCTCTTTTAGTGTATGTTCTGGTGGCTCCTCCTCTTCTGCCATCCCGCTTTCAGTCTGTGTACCCCAGGGATCTGTTTTGGGACCTCTCCTTTTCTCCCTCTACACTCAGTCCCTTGGTGCACTCATCTCCTCCCATGGTTTTCAGTATCTTCTCTATGATGATGACTCCCAGATCTTCCTCTGTGCACTTGAAATCTCTCCGAGTATTCAGGACTGAATCTCTGCCTGCTTATTGTATCTGATATTATCACCACAATCTGAAAATGAACATGGCCAAAGCTTAGCTCCTTAGAGTTCCCCTTAAGCCCACATCCCCCCTTCCTCCTTTCTCTATTTCTGTGGATAACAATCTACTCCTCCCTGTTTTTCTCGACTCACAACCTTGGGGTCATCTTTGACTCCTCCCCCTTCTTCTCCACACACATCCAACAGATAGCTAAAACCTGTTGCTTCTTTGTCTATAACATTGACAAAATTTGTCCCTTCCTTTCTCAATATAATGCAAAGACCCTCATCAATTCTCTTGTCATCTCCTGCCTAGGCTATTGCAACCTTCTCTTCACTGGTCTTCCTCTGAATCATCTCCCCCCCCCCCCCCTTCAATCTGTTCAAAACTCAGCAGCATGGCTAATCTTCTGCCAGAGTCACTATGCTTATATCACCGCGCTTCTCAAGTCACTTCATTGGCTCCCTATCTGTTTCTGCATCCAGTTCAAATTTATACTACTGACCTATAAGTGCCTTCATTTGACTTCTCCTACCTGCCTTTCCTCACTTTTCTCTCCATACACTCTTCTTTGGGATCTACATTCTTCTTGCAGATCCCTTTTGTGTACTTTTCATTCACTGCCAACTCCAGACTTAGATCTTTCTACCTTGCTGCTCCTTATGCCTGGAACAAATTACCTGAGTCTGTACATCAGGATCCATCTGTGGCTAAGAACTCACTTCTTTGATCCCCCCAGTCTCTTGTTCACCTCCTGTGTTTCCTTACCATTCTGCTAGATATATCCTAGTCCCCACTTGTTGTGTTTTCTCTCTTAATTAGACTGTAAGGGCCTGATATTTGAAAGGCATTTACGGTTTACAGCCCTGTAAATGGTGTAAATCCCTCTAACCGGGATATTTAACGGCACTAACACGGCATACCTGGCATAACTCTATATCGGGCCCTAAGTTCTTATGAGCAGGGACTATCTCTTACATGTTTCTTGTAGCGCTATACAAATGATAAGTAGTAGTAGTGGTAGTAAAAGATAGAAAACAGAGAATACGGCTAAATGGCCATATTTCTCATTGGAGTACCTCAGGGATCTGTGCTGGGTCTGCTGCTTATGTACTTAGGGCCCGATTTTCATTTACATGGTAACACAGCAACATAATGGCAGAAAAAGACCGCATGGCCTATGTAGTCTGTCCTTCCATATCAACCCCTACAACAGTCCCCTTTTTTCCTTAAGAGATCCTCTGTGTTTGTTCCATGTTTTTTTGAATTCAGTTACTGTTCTCATCTCTATCACCTCCACTGGGAGACTATTCCACGCATGTACCACTCTATTTTGGCAGGTTATGTGTTGCACCGGTGCTTAGCCTGCCCGCCGACCCCCTTAACCCAGATTTTCACTTCTGGGGCGATTGAAGTGAAAATCCGTGTTTAGCCGGACATGCTGGCAGCCACCGAGGCTAAGCGGGTAGCAGTGATGCTACCCAGTTAGCCGCAGTGCCTCATAGATAGGCAAGGAAAACCCATGCTTATCTTTAAGGCACCGAGGGATAACCGGGTAGCATCAAAATTCGCTGCTACGTGCTTAACCCTTTCCTCCGCCCCTGCTTTGCCCCAGAATGTCCCCAACATGCCCCGATGTTGTGTAGGTGTTTTCGAAAATGCCCTGTTAAGGCATTTACATGGGTAACTAGGGAAGCACAATCTAAACTGCAGTTACACGATGCAAGTTTCTATATTAGGAATGACCACCCAAGAAAAGGATCCAGGCGTCATCATGGAAAATACATTGAAATCCTCCGCCCAATGTGCAGTAGTGGCCAAGAATGCAAATACAATGCTAGGAATCATAAGGAAAGGAATGGAGAATAAAACTAAGGATATTATAATGCCTCTGAATTGTTCTGTGGTGCAACCGCATCTTGAATATTGTGTGCAATTCTGGTCGCCGTATCTTAAAAAGGATATAGCAGAATTAGAAATGGTACAGAGAAGAGCGACCAAAATGGTAAAGGAGATGGAAGGATACCTCTATGAGGAAAGGTTTAAAAGGTTAGGGCTCTTCAACTTGGAAAAAAGATGGCTGAGGAAAGATGTGACAGCAGTTGATAAAATAATGAATGGAGTGGAATGGGTAAATGTAGATCGGTTGGTTACTCCTTCAAAAAGTAAAAAGACGGGGGGCGGAGCCTGATGTCCAGCGGGTAAGACGCTTCGCGCTGAAGCTCCCGAGAGGCCTACTAAGAATCCTGACTTAATACCTATACAAACTTACTATTTCGCTCCGGGCTGACCGGGGTACCTCGGGGGGGATGGCGGCCCATAAACCAGCGCGCTTGGACTTCGGGTCTCCTTCTTCTTCTCACGGAAAACGCTCCAAAACAGAGGTGTCCTCCCCACAGAAGATGGTTCCATTTCGGGAAAAACCCCGAAATGCACCTGGAGATTTTAGAAGAAATACGCGGCGTGAAGGAATTGGTGCAGTCCAATGGAGAAGCGCTCCGAGCCCTGCGAGAAGACTTTGGAGTGCTCCAGGACCGACTTGAAAGTCTCTCCTCACGGCAGGACAATATGGCGGGGGTCCTCGACTCGCACGCGGTGCGCTTGGGCAAACTGGACATGGCTGAGCGCCAGATACAGAATCTCCAAAAGGAGTTAGAAGATAGCAATAATCGAGCCCGTCGCAACAATGTTAGGCTCATTGGAATACCGGAGGGGGTGGAAGCGGGCGATATAAGAGAATTTCTGCTCAAAACTCTTCCCTCCTTGCTGAAGATTACTTTTCATGGAGAACTGGAAATCGATCGTGCACACCGTGTTCCTACCCACATGGCGCTCAACCGAACGACCCCCGGCCTATTATCTTTCGCTTACTACGATATCAACAAGTGGAACAAATTTTAACTGCTGCCGGGCGAATCATCATTTGGAATTCGAAGGTCACAAAGTCTCCTTCTTCCCTGATTTGGCAAAGCCTACCGTTGACCGTCGGAAGAAACTCCTTGCTTTTCGCCCTCGACTTCAACAGCTACAGGCCCGCTTTGGCCTGTTGTATCCAGCGAAGCTCCGCGTGACTCTCCACAACCAAACCAGGACATTCGAAGATCCTGATCTCCTATCAACATTCTTGGACTCCAAAGAAGCAGAGCAGATGCGCTAATCCAAAGTCTTGGACTTTTATTTGCCGGCTCTGTCCGCCATTTTGAAGGGCCCGATGCGGTGGTCATAGTCAAGCACAGAGACTACCTGGACTGTCTTTCTTTCTTTATATGACCCTTTTGCTTTTCGGTCTCCTATCCCTCCATGATGTGTGCCTCGGTCGGATTCGGAGCACGTACAGTCCTACAGGTTATGTGTTTTTTTCAATTTCGGCCTTCTCGGGGTTTCTCCCCGCAGACACATGGTCGCCAGTAATTTCTGGGGTTCTGCTTCTTCTCTACCGCACTGCGGGTTTTCTTTTTTAATGTGGGGCGCTTCATTGTATTATATTAGCTTATTTTCTTTTATGTCATGTGTACAGCCAGATACAGTCAATATGAGGGACATTGTGACATTATGTGCGCTATCATGCTTAGAATTTTTAACTTTTTTGAATGGCCTTATGTAAAATCTTATCACTCAACGTCAAAGGCATTAATAGTCCAATCAAAAGAAAGAAAATCCTTAGCTATCTTAGCCATGAGCATGCTGATTTAGTGTTTCTTCAGGAAACGCACCTAAACTCTGCTGAAACACTGAAACTCAATGCTAAGCCTTACATGGTGGCTGCCTATTCTCCCGCCGTTTCTAAACGGTGCGGGGTAGCCATTCTGGTTAAGAAATCTTTGCAAGCTACTGTAATTGATACTAGCGCTGACAAGGAGGGTAGATGGGCCCGTGTACATCTTAAGGTTGGTGATAGTGAATTCACGTGTATTTGCATTTATGCCCCGAATGTAGACAACCCTGCTTACTATGCAAGTATTGCGCAGTTGGCACAGGCCTCTGCCAATGCTCCATTAATACTTGGTGGTGATTTTAATCAAGTGTTAGACCCTTTGATAGATAGACAGCCGCCTAGAACGAGTAGTCCACCCAAGAGTCTTGCTACCCTTACAGCTCTGATGCAAGATCTTGCGCTGGTAGATATATGGAGGCTGCTTCACCCCTCCGACTTAGAGTTTACTTTCTTTTCTGCCCCCCATCACTCCCAATCTAGAATAGATTTCTTTCTTATTTCCAAAGCACTGATTTCTCAAGTGGACACAGCTAGGACTCATCCTCTCCATATTTCAGATCATGCTGCCATATCTTTATCATTACATGTCACTGCGCGGGACGATTCTCCCCGGGCTTGGTTTTTTGATAGATCCCTACTGGGTCAAAAAGATTTTCAGGTTGATATAAAGGCCGCTATCCAAGATTATTTTCATTTTAATTCACCCCATGACACAGCGAGCTGGGCTTGGTGGGAGGGTTTTAAAGCATCTATCCGCGCAACTATAACTAGCTATCAAATTCGGCAGGGGAAACAAAGAAAGCAGCACTTACTGATCCTAGAGCAGCAGATACAAGCTGGGGAGCGCCTCCTCACGTCCCGTACTGACCCATGTATTTTACTCCGTTTACAACGCTTGCGTTTTCAATACAATCAGCTTTTGTACACTGCTGCTGTTAAAAATATTGAATCACAACAAGGGCTATATTATCGGGAAAATAACCGTGCTGGCAAATTATTAGCAAATGCCCTAAAAGGTCAAAAAGAAGCCAAGCGTGTTACCGCCCTCCGTCATCCGTCGGGGGGGGGGCCTGGTCACTAAAGATACAGAAATCTTAGAACTCTTTCGTGATTTTTATACTCGGCTTTATCAATCTGAATGTGATTTTGAGCCAGAAGTATTTGAACGCTTACTTTCAGGGGTACAAAGACCGACCCTATCCGACGCAGATAGAGTGGCCATGGATACACCATTTACTGTATCAGAAATTCATTCTGCTATTAAGAAATGTGCCTCAGGTCGAGCCGCAGGCCCAGACGGTCTCCCTGCTGAATTCTACAAAACCTTTCATGATGACTTAGCTCCAGTTTTGAAACTCTATTTTTCTGCTCTTGCCGAGGAGGGTTCTCCTTCTGGGTCTTTTTCAATGGCAAATGTAGTAGTCTTTGAGAAAGAGGGGAGAGACCCGCAACTTACAGCTAATTATCGTCCAATTTCCCTCCTAAACGCGGACTATAAAATATTTGCCACCATTCTCTCCACCCGGCTCTCTGATAGGATGTCTACTTTAATACACCCAGATCAATGCGGTTTCATTCCGGGTAGATCAACTGCTGACAATGCTCGGACTTTATGCCATGTACTGACTACCGCAGTTAATCTTGATCACCCATTTGTTGGCCTCTCACTTGATGCTGAAAAGGCCTTTGATCGTTTAGAGTGGCCCTTCCTGTTTGCAGTCCTTCGCTGGTACGGATTCGGGGAAGGTTTTCTCCGCTGTCTCCGCACCATGTACGCACAGCCTACAGCCAGTATATGTGCCAATGCTTTAAAGTCTCAGCCTTTTCCCCTTCAACGCGGTACTCGCCAGGGATGCCCACTGTCTCCACTTCTTTTCGATCTTGCACTCGAACCTTTGGCTTTACTAATCCGGCAATCGGAGGAGATTCATGGAATCCCCTTCTCCCATAGGGAAATCAAAATTTCAGCGTATGCTGATGATCTTATGCTTTTTGTCTCTATAGACTCAGTACCGGCTGTCCTGGAGCAAATTGGTAAATACTCACAACTGTCCGGTTATAAGATAAATTGGACCAAGTCGGTAGCTTTTCCATTAAATCCTTTGCTTCATCAGGCAGATATGCAACCCTTCCCCTTCTTATGGCAATCTCGCATGGTCAAATACCTCGGGGTTCACTATTGTTCTCCTTTGGAAGACACTATCTCCTTCAATGCCAAAGACTTAACCTCTAAGGTCCGGGCGCTTACTCACCGTTGGACTCCTTTAACACTTACCTGGTGGGGTCGCTTAGACACCATAAAAATGATGATTGTTCCGAAAGTGAATTATATTTTAGAAATGTTGCCCTGTCTCTTACCTCGACGTACATATAAAGATATTGAGGGCCTTCTGACTAGATACTTATGGCAAAACAAGACACCTAGGATAGCGAAACATAAGCTGCAAGCAGCTAAGGAAAATGGGGGTGTCAGATTCCCTGATTTCCTGAAGTACCATCAATCTTTTCTTCTCAAACAAGGCGCTCGTTGGCTGGAAGATCCAGCACCGAGTAGACCTGTGTGGCTAGATATAGAAGAGGACCTTTGCCAACCGATTCCTCTTACTTTTCTCCCTGGTATGACTCTCCCACCAGACTCCCACTATCCACCAATGCTTTTAGACACTTTAGGTGCCTTTAATGCTCTTATGCAATCTTTAGACTCCCGACTCTGTCCGTTAGACAGGCTCCCGCTTTGGTACAATACTCGATTTCGAATACAAAATAAGCCGATGGCGTGGAGCCCCTGGTACACCAGGGGCATTTGGATTCCTAACCAGTTGTTCCATGAAGGTCGCTGGAAAACTTTTAGTGAATTGCAAATTGAATTTGGTCTCCCAGCGAAACACTACTTTCAGTTGGTGCAACTTCAGCACTGCCTTCGGGGTGCTAAGGTGCTCCCGCCCTCGGCATCCCCTACACAAGGTTGGTTGGAGACTATCCGATCTATCGGTGGTTCACCGGGTGTAGTATCCAATTTTTACAAAACCTTATGTAATGCTATAACTAGAGATACCCCTATAGCGCAGAAAGCATGGGAGAGAGAATTACATGTGACCTTGACCCCGGAGCAATGGAGCCTTGTCTGGAGTAAAGTGACACGGGTTTCCCGATCCGCCTCACTCACTCAGACACTCTTCTTTCTAGCCCACCGGTGTTTTTACACTCCTGATAGATTAGCCAAATGGAACACTACTCAGGGCAATAGTTGTTGGACATGCCATGCGGCCATTGGTTCACTACCTCATGTTATGTATGAATGTCCCGCACTACAGTATTATTGGCGTCGGGTCTGGGGTCGTATTCAGTCTATTTTGCACTTTCAAGAGCCCCTTTCTTGGAGGATAGTGGGACTTCACTCAGCAGCGGGGATCCCCTCTTTTCCAAAAACGGCTTACTTCCTTTTGGACTTTATGCTTGGCATTGCTATTTCCCTAATTACGAAATACTGGAAAAATAGCTCCCATCTGAGCCCCAATGAATGGTGGAATCATGTCTGTCTCTACATTAAATATGAACAAATACCTCGTATGTTTGCTTCCCCCATTCAGACTCCTCATCATCGGTCTAAATGGAAGATGCTCAATGACTATGTACATTCTGCTAAATGTTCTCACCTGACTGTCTAAACTTGTATATATTTCTGTCCCATGATCATTCTGTATTGTAGATGCTCTTTTGATCGTTTTGATGTATAATCACTGTTGTTTGGAAGCGCTCACATGCTGACATAATCGGCTAGAGAAGAAGCATGGGGGTGGGGGGTAATTGGGTTTACTTTTCCTTATTGTATACTTGTTTTGTCTCCTTTGGTGTGTTGTTTCTTTTGTTTGTTGCAAAATGAAAATAAAAGTTTAAAAAAAAAAAAAAAAGTAAAAAGACTAGGTGACACATATTGAAACTATATGTAGCCCATTTAAGATTAATCAGAGAAAATATTTTTTCATTCAACGCGTAATCAAACTCTAGAATTCATTACCTGAGGATGTAGTACAAGCTGTATGTATAGCTGATTTAAAAAAGGTTTGGGCAAATTCTTGGAGGAAAAGTCCATAAACCATTATTAAAGAGGACCAGGGAAATCCATTGCTTACCCCTGGGACAAACAGCATGGAATATGTTTATGTTTATTTTATTTTATTTGATATACCGCCCTTCTGTGGTAGTCAGAGCGGTTTACACGGTACAAAAATTTAGAAAAAGGCGCAAGGCCAGAAAGGAGGAAAAGGAAGTTATAATCATCGATAGAGAAGTAAGAAAAGGAAAGATACAAAACTATACTTAAGGGATGGGGTTACCCAAAAGGGGAGGGAAGTTCGTAGGCCAGGGAAAAGAGGTGGGTCTTTAGGTCACGCTTAAAGGTAGCGTGGTGGGGCTCCAGTCGAAGGGAGGTGGGGAGTGAGTTCCAGAGGGCAGGGCCTGCGAAAAAGAAAGCAGAGGAGCGGGTGGACTGAAGGTGAGCAAGGGAGGGGGAGGGGAGATTAAGGCAATTGAGGTGAAATGAGCGGGGAGTGTGTCTGTGGGTGTGGAAGGTGATAAGATCTGCCAGATACTGTGGAGTGCTGGTGTGACGAGCCCTGTGAACAAGAGTGAGCAGTTTAAACTGGGTGCGAAAGGAAACAGGAAGCCAATGAAGATGGACGAGTAGGGGTGTTGCGTGATCTCGTTGGGAGGAATGGGTGATGAGGCAGGCAGCAGTATTTTGAATCCTTTGTAATCTATTAAGTTGAGATTTGGGGAGACTGATGAAGACAGAGTTAGAGAAATCAACACGCGACATAACTAGTGACAGTAACAATGTGGTAAGGGCAGGCGGAGTGAGAAAAGGGTGAATTTGACGGAGAAAAAAGAAGGAGGTCTTAGTAATATGTGAGACATGAGATTGAAAGGAAAGGTCGGAGTCAAAAAGCACACCCAAATAGCGGAAAGTGGAAACCAAGGGTATAGTGGAACCAGAAAAGGAAGGGGCCAGCGAGGGGAGTGGGCTGCCATGGGAGAACCAAATTGCGATGTGTATCTTTTTGGGAAACTAACCTGGATTGGCTGCTGTTAGAAACAGGATACTGGTTTTGATGGATCGTTGGTCTGACCCAGTATGGTATATCTTATGTTTTCCTGTTCTTATTGCAGACCAGAAGGAGATGAGCATGAATTTAAAGTGCTGGAAGTCAAAACATTTCCTCCTGGCCACTTGCACAATCACCAAGACACCCTGTCATCTTCTATCTGGTCCATCCAATATTAGAAAAATGACAAACTTCCCCCAATGCCCTGCTGCAAAATAAATGCTTTGATCTTTTCTATCTCACCTGAAAAACATAGTAACATTTTTTTTTAAGTGCCATCCAGTCAGTGTTGACTCATAGTGACCCAGCTACCTCTGGGTTTTCTTGGCAATGTATCACTGGAAGTAGATTGCCAGCCTTTTCTTCTGAGGCAATGGATGATAAAGTGACTTGCTTAAGATCACAAGGAGTGCCAGTGGGAATTAAACCCTTGACTTTCTGGGTACTAGGCAGTTGCTCTAACCACTAGGCTACTCTTCCACTCCATATGGCATATGATGGCAGATAAAGACCAGTATGGTCCATCTAGTCTGCTAGCAAGGTGGCAAGAGTAGGTGCATCTGCCGCTCCGTGCAGGTCACCCCTCCCCATGTCTTTGTTTATGGGTGTACCCAATGCTCCGTGTGTGTCACCCCTATTTGTTGAGATATAAGAGAAAGTTATGTTTGTTTTGATTTTATCCCATTGCTATAAAGGGATCCACTGTGTCTGTCCCATGCCATTTTGAATTCTGTCACTGTATTTGCCCTCACCACTTCCATCAGGAGGGCATTCCAAGCATCCAGCACCCTTTCAGTGAAAAAGTATTACCTGACATTGCCTTTCAGTTTTTACCCCCTTGCAGCTTCATGTTATGCCTTATAGTTTTACAGCTTTCCTGTCTTTGGAAGAGGTTTGTTTGTTCATTAATACTCTAAGGGGTATGTTTACTAAACCGTGTTAGGTAACGTTAATGCGCGTAAACAACGTGCATTAACATTACCTAACGCGCATTAACGTATCATAACGTGCGTTAGCGTTCCCGGCCGCGGTAAGTCCCACAGAGGTTGGAGAGAGGGCAGAGAGAAGGGGTCAATGGGTGGGGAGTGGTGGGGGAGGCCCCTTCCACACTAACGCGGGGAACTGAAGGGCTGAATCTTACCGTGACTGAAAACCTGGCGTTAGCACACATTTGCAAGAGAGAGAAACCATTTAAGTGTCAGCAATGTACAGCATAGGCAGGGAGCCCAAGTAAAGTGATAGTAGTGCTCCATTTGCAGCAACAGCATAGTGCCCAAGTATGAGAGGCCACTATGGTGATGGTGCAAATGGGGCATAGGGGGCTGAGGGCGGGACATGTAGTGGGGGCAGCTGGGACACAGGGTGGGCTAGGTAGTCGCCTAGGTGGCACATAGGAACATACAAACTGGACATCAGCAAGACAGCAGCTGACAAAGGCCAAACAAATTCCACCTACATCTACCTGGTCCACTCTAGCTAACAGTTGCCAGGGCACTGACCTGACATTCCCCCAGCCAACCCTCCCCCAAGCGGAAGGGACATAATATTGGTAGGTGGTGATGGGGCGGATGTGAGGATGCCCATGTATGCCTCTCTACCCTAGACCCCGCTCCCTAGGCAACTGCCTACCCACACAGTGGATGGCCTGTGACTGCGCACTACCAGCACCGACAGCATATGGTCATGTCAGCATGTCAGGAGGGTGTGTGCCTGTGCTGGAGGGGGCAGTGGCATCTGCCTGCAGTGGACCTAGGCCATGCCCTGTACCAGTATGTGGTGTGCAGTGCAACATAAAAGGTCTGGCTGAGAAAAATTACAGGTAGCTCCAGGGACTACTGTGCATGTGTGGTGTAGTACACACAGCCAGTGTGTCCAGAAGCAGAGGTTCACAGATTCAAGTCCCAGCTGTGGATCCTGCAGAGCATGTCCCTATATTTTACCCTGCAATGCAGATACAACAGCAACATGTGCAAAGCCCAAAGCAGCGGTGAACAGCGGTACAAACACCCACACACACAGGATCCACAATCCAAAGCTACATGGAGAGTCAGGCTGTTGGCCCCAGCATGGAGCTGCAGTTATCACCAGAACACCACTACTACCTCCTGCACAGTTTATCAATGTTGGCACTGTGATCAGGACCAGTGTGGCGTGCAGGTTTGCCAACCACCCCTATCTTTGCCCAATGCTGCAATAGGAGTGTGTGTGTGTGTGTGTGTGTGTGTGTGTGTATGTCTATCCATTGTTCTGTGGCTGCCCACACCTCACTGGGCCCACAATGTCCCACTGTTACCAGCGTTAGCCTGAATATGTGCATAATGAGGAGCAAGGTATTGTGGGTATGGCCCGGACAGGGCGGATTGGCCAGGATGCATCTTTGCAGGGTGTGGAGCAATGGCTGGGACACTGTAGTGCCCGACCACCACCTGCATGGACAGTGTGGCCACAGCATGGCATGCTGGGAGGGCACTCACTCTGACTGAGCAGTGGCC
This sequence comes from Ichthyophis bannanicus, assembly GCA_033557465.1. Taxonomy (NCBI): domain Eukaryota; kingdom Metazoa; phylum Chordata; class Amphibia; order Gymnophiona; family Ichthyophiidae; genus Ichthyophis; species Ichthyophis bannanicus. Next base: position 409,624,315 of record CM066037.1, read on the forward strand.
ATGGCATGTCTAGGTTCCCACATAGCATTCCACATTATCTATCTCCAGTGATACTTGTGTGTTCCCAGTGCTGGGGTACAATCACTGAAATACCTGTATGGTATACATAGTTTCTCTGTGAACATGCACTATGGACTGGCAAGTGGACTATCTGCAATTAGACTGTGCATGGTTGGAACATCTTGTAAGGTAGTGCAGGTGCAGTCTGACTGTGCTATCTGCTGGTAAATGGCAGATGGTGGTGGGAGGTAGTTGGGGTTTTCCAGATCTAACCCCAGCATTACTGTTGGTCTGCCACTGCCCCAGTCACAGGTATGGCTCTGGCCCACCAACCCTGGAGGGCTGTCTTATACCAGGAGGATGGAGGTTGCTTCGGGCTCAGGCATTTACCAGCAGATGGCACAGTCAGATAGACTGCACCTGCACTACCCTACAAGATGTTCCAACCACACACAGTCTAACTGCAGACAGTCCACTTGCCACCTGTACCTACAAAAAGGGTGATTGTGGGCCCTTTGGGGTATAGTGTATACCACTTTGACCTGTAGAGGCACTGCTAAACAAACCTCATGCAAATCTAGGAACCTCTCTGCCCTGATAACAAGTGTCCATGTCAGTCAGACCCTAACACTGGGTACATACTAATCTGGGTGGTGTCTGGTCCCAGAGGGCCACATGTGACTGTGGAATTCAGACAGACGCCAAATTACTTTCAGATGCACTGCAAGGAACACCTGTCACACACTGGTAGTGGTGGGGATGTACAGCAGGACCTATCTCTAGCACTACATGTACCGCGGAACTAGTGCTGGGCACCTATCCTATCCCTCAGGATGAACACAGAACCCGCACAATGGCATGGTCTGTAGCTACTCTGTGCCAGTATCACGCACTGTCAGTTCGTCTTTCCAAGCTGAGGTACCGGAGAGGTGCAGACCCTACAGACCCTATTTGGTGATCAGCTGTAGACAGCTATTCAACATGTGCATTGCATCATGGGTACTGGTGGGGGTTACCCTATCCTGGCACTCAGAGCAGACAGTTTGTGCGGTGACCTGCAGTCCTTCTGTACCCAGCCATTGCTGTGAGATACGCCACGGAGGTATAGCCTACTGGTTAGTACAATGCTGTTCTCGGATGGGTTCAATTCCTCATTGTTCCCTCCTTTCATGCCTTTACTACTCAAATAGTTTGCATGCCTGTAGCAGTCATATTTTTGCAGAGTTGTGCTGCCAGCCCATAATACCCTTGCCACAGTTGCCAGCATTTCTTCAGTCCGTCTATCTGCATCTGTCAGCTGTGTAGAGTCCTGTCTGCCTGTGCAGGCTGCCACCCCATGTCCTGCACTGCTACCCTTTCCTGCATTGCGCCTCTTCGTACTTGCCTCGCCTGTGCCTGATCTGCATGACAGCACCACTCCTCTGTCCACCCATCATTGTAACTATCCTGCCACCTCTGCCTCCACTGGGGGACACGTATTCCCATCGTCTGCCACCCACTGCCTTTCCAGTACTTTACATTGCCAACACCCTGTGCTGTGGTGCAGTTGCCCCCACCATGTTTGTCAACAGTACTGGCAGCCACATGGGATGCCCGCAGATATGGCAGGTCCAGCAGCTCCCAGCTCTCCCTCCTTCAGTCACCTGTTCATTGCCTTTCCTTGGTGCTCTATATAGTGTTAGGGCTACATCTGTCTCTGTTCCTCACAGGTCATGCATGTCATCCTGCAGCACCTTGCAGCCCTTAGGGCACACTAACCTAGGGCACTGTAACCTTATTAGGCCACCTTAACCTATGGTTCCATAACCCAGGGTGCCTTCTAAGGTGCCTTGTCCAGGGGTGCCTAATACAGCGCTTAGCCTAAGGAGCCCTATAGGGCACCTTACAAAGCGCCTTATGAGGCACCTTATAAGGCACCTTACAGGGCACCTTATAGGGCACCTAACAAGGCACCTTATAAGGCACCTTACTTATAAGGCACCTTACAAGGCACCTTACTTACAAGGTGCCTTAGAAGGCGCCTTGTAATGTGCCTTGCAAGGTGCCTTATAAGTGAGGTGCCTTATAAGGCGCCTTGTAACGCGCGTTAGCTGATATGGCTTGCCGTAACGATGCAATGCCCACGACTTTATATGGGCATCTGTACCATTACCGCGGAACCTAACGCGTTTAACATTACCGCGGTTTAGTAAACATACCCCTAAGTATTTAAAGGTCTGAATTATATCTCCTTTGTCCCTCCTCTCCTCCAGAGTGTACATATTTAGGTCTTCTTCTCATAAACCTTCTGGGAAGCCCAGACCAGCTGTATTCCAAACTTTAAGAAAAGTGGAAGGAAGTCCAAAAAATGCCAGCATGATTTAAAGGTGAGGTCAGAGATGCTGTTGTAGCCAAAAAAGCATCCTTCAGGAAATTGTATTTATTTATTTATTTAGCAGGGTTTATATACTGCTTTTCACTGGGTCAAAGCAGTTTACATAGAACAATTAATTATGCACAGTAATATAGCACATTTACGTATATACAATGAGTAGCTTAGAGGAACTGTAAGTATGGGGGGCTATTCCGTGGGGTAGGTTATTGCGAGGTCAGGATGCAATATGTATACATCAGGTAGGTTTGGTGAGGGGGTTTCTGGAGTCAGTGATTTGGTGGGGTGGGGTGGGATTAGGTTGTTGGGGAGGAGTAGCCTAGTGCCGAGGCTACAGTACCACGGGCTTGGGGGGGGGGGGGGGGGTTCGAGTACCACCTGGTGACAGCAATCTGATGCCAGAGGAATTGGGGCTTCTAGTCGTATAGACACTCCTTGTGGCCTTAGACAAGCCACTTAACCCTCTGTTGCCTCAGGTACACATAGATTGTGAGCCCTTTGGGGACAAGGGAATGCATACAGTACCTGTTTGTAGTGATTACATAATTTAACCACTTTGATTGAAAGATAAGGCAGTACAGAAAGCCAGTTAAATAAATAAAATGTTCAGTGAATAAGCATGCCTTTAGATGTTTGCAAAAGGCATGGAGGTCTGTGATGTTTCATATTGCATCTGGTAGCGTGTTCCATATGGATGGTATGTAGAACTCAAAAGTTCTTCCACATGCATGTTGGATATGCTTTACTTTGGTGTGGGGGATGCAGGGCCGGCTCGTCCATTGAGCAAGAATGTTTTTTGCACAGGGCCCCGCGTTTCAGGGGGCCCCGTGCAAAGAACATTCTGCTTTTTTTCAAAATTAAATTTAAAAAAAAAAGCTGGCTGCTACCACTGCTGCTGCCGCCGCGGCAGCGGCAGAATGGAGTGTCCCGCGGGGCCCGCTCTGCCCGGCTGAGTCCCTCCCTCCCTCCCTCTGTGATGGCTGAGCCCCTCTGTGCCGGCTTTCAGATTCGCGAAGGGAGAGTGTCTCCCTCGCGTCTCTGTTAAGCCTGTAGGGGCAGATGGGAAATTTCCCATCAGCCCCTGCGGGCTTAACAGAGATGCGAGGGAGACACTCTCCCTTCGCGAATCTGAAAGCCGGCACAGAGGGGCTCAGCCATCGCAGAGGGAGGGACTCAGCCGGGCAGAGGGGGCCCCGCGGGACACTCCATTCTGACGCTGCCGCGGCGGCAGCAGCAGCGGTAGCAGCCAGCTTTTAAAAAAAAAAAAATTTCCTTGAGCCGATGGGGGGAGGGGGGGGGGGGTTAGGACTGGTAATGGGCTATGGAGGGGGTTAGGACTTGACTTGAGGTGGGCTGTGGGTTGATGGGGGGGTTAGGACTGGTAATGGGCTATGGGGGGGCTAGGACTGGAAATGGGCTGGGGGGGTTAACACTGGAGTACGGCTGATGGGGTGTGGTCTGTTGGGGGGGTTAGGACTGGTAATGGGCTATGGGGGGCTAGGACAGGAAATGGGCTGATGGTGAGGGGTTAGGACTTGAGGTGGGCTGTTGGGGGGGTTAGGACTGGTAATGGGCTATGGGGGGCTAGGACTGGAAATGGGCTGATGGGGGGGTTAAGACTGGAGGTGGGCTGATGGGTTAGGACTGGTAATGGGCTGTGGGCTGATGGGGGGGTTAGGACTGGTAATGGTCTATGGGGGGATAGGACTGATAATGGGCTATGGGGGGGCTAGGACAGGAAATGGGCTGATGGGGAAGGGTTAGGACTTGAGGTGGGCTGATGGGGTTAGGAATGGTAATGGGCTGTGTTGGGGGGGGGTTAGGACTGATATGGGCTATAGGGGGGGGGGCTAGGACAGGAAATGGGCTGATGGGGTTAGGACTGGTAATGGGCTGTGGGCTGTTGGGGGGGTTAGAACTGGTAATGGGCTATGGGGGGTGTTAAGACTGGTAATGGGCTGTGGGCTGATGGGGGCTGTCTGGTAATGGGCTATGGGGGGTTAGGACTGATAATGGGCTATGGGGGGGCTAGGACAGGAAATGGGCTGATGGGGAGGGGTTAGGACTTGAGGTGGGCTGATGGGGTTAGGACTGGTAATGGGCTGTGGGCTGATGGGGGGGGGGTTAGGACTGGCAATGGGCTATGGGGGGCTGACTGGAAATGGGCTGATGGGTTTAGGACTAGAAGTAGGCTGATGGGGGGTTAGGACTGGTAATGGGTTATAGGGGGGCTTAAACTGAAAATGGGGTGATGGGGGTTAGGACTGGAAGTGGGTTGATGGGGGGGCTAGGACTGGTATTGGGTTGGGGGGTTGCTAGGACTGGAAATGGGATGATGGGGGGCTAGGACTGGAAATGGGCTGATGCAGGGACTAGAAGGGAATGGATGCTGGGTGAGGCTGGAACTAGAAGGGAGCTGATGTTGGGGGAGGATTAGAATGGGATGGGGCTGGGAGAGTAAAATGGAGAGGGGAAAAATATTTTGTGTGGGAGGGATGAAAAATCTACAATTGGCCGGGTATTGGGAGAGTAAGTGGGGATTGAGGATGGAAGGGTAAAATTTGAGTAGATGAAATAGGAATGAGGAAAGAGCTAAAGGAGAAAGATTAGTATGTTAAAGCAGATGTAGAGAGAGAATCGAAAAAAACTAGGAGAGAAGAAAGGACAAATGGACAGCAGACGATGGACAGTTAGCAGAAGACACGAAGAAACCAGAAGAAAGTGGCTGGAGCAATTGCAGCTGAAAAAAATGCACAAAAGGTAGAAAAATATCTCTTTATTTTGAATTTATTAATTGGAATATGTCAGCTCTGGGAAATGTGCATCATTAACATCTGCGCTTTGTTTAGTACAAGAGGAAATTAATTTATAGTTTTATTTCTACAGTGTAGTTGTACATTCCAAGTTTGGCTTTTGGGGTTCCCAGTTTAATTATTGTCTTCCTATTTCTAAATTGTGATTCCTTGTTTGGTGATGGTCTATGTTCTGCATGTGTAATTGAGCTGAGGTATTCTGTTTATGTAATTCCTATTTGACATTGCCACTTGTTCTCTTTCCCCAGTAGGTCATGTATTGTTGTTCTCTGAAATGTATTGGTTTAATATTTGCAGTGTTTCCTTTTGATAGGTAGAGTATGGTGCTTTGTGAGTCCTGGTAGTGCTGTTAGGATATGGCGGGTTTGCTATGGGTTCTAAATGGGCAGTGTTTGTAGTAGTTCCTAATGTGTCTGGCGGTTGGCACTGGATTATAGTAATGTAGAAATCCTTTAGTCTTTCTTTATCCATACACTCATTAAGAGGCATGTTTACTAAAAGTTAGTATATGGTAACATTATGCAAATACTTATGCAAATGAGGCCTCTTATGCAAATGAGGTCCTGCACCGAGTCTCCGCACATGGCCCCGCACCCCCCTTGGGCCGCCCCTGGGGGGATGATAGGTTTGTTCCTTGTGGATGATCTTCTGGCTCTGTTAGGCTGTGGAGTTTTCAGTAGGGTGTGGAGATGTGTGGTGGGGCGGCAGTGGATGGCTTTGTATGTCAGAAGGAGAGTTTTGCATTTGATCTGGCTGGGGAGTGGGAGCCAAAGGAATTGCTTGAGGATGGGTATGATGTGATTGTGCTTTGTAGCTTCCTGAAGGATGTGTGCTGTTGTGTGCAGAGTGGTGTGGATTCTGGTAGGCCCTGGCAGTAGTCAAAGTGTGGTAGGATTAAGGCTTAGAGAGCTGAGAGGAAGTCTGATATTTCAAAGAGTGGGCAGAGGTGTTGCAGGCTTTTGGCCTAGTAGTAGACTGCTCTGGTTGTTTTATTTATTTGTGGTTTGAAGGAGATGTGTTGAAAGAACTGAAATATGAGATTGCAGACCTGCTATTAGTAATCTGTGAACTATCATTAAAATCATCTCTAATACCTGAAGATTGGAGGATCGCCAATGTAACACCAATTTTTAAAAAGGGTTCCAGGGGTGATCCGGGAAACTACAGACCGGTTAGCCTCACGTCAGTACCGGGAAACATGGTAGAAACCATCATAAAGAATAAAATTACTCAGCTTGTAGATAGTCATGGCCTAATGGGAGACAGCCAACATGGCTTTAGACAAGGAAGATCTTGTCTTACTAATCTGTTATGTTTTTTTGAAAGTGTGAATAAACAGGCGGACAAAGGTGAGTCGGTTGATATAGTGTATCTGGACTTTCAGAAAGCCTTTGACAAGGTCCCTCATCAGAGGCTTTTGGCAAAACTAAAGAGTCATGGGATAGGAGGCAGTGTACTACTGTGGATCAAGAACTGGTTAAAAGATAGAAGGCAGAGGGTTGGGCTAAATGGCCAATTTTCCCAATGGAGAAATGTGAATAGTGGTGTACCCTAGGGATCTGTGCTAGGTCCGCTGCTTTTTGACATATTCATAAATGACCTGAAAAGTGGAATAATGAGTGAGGTTATCAAATTTGCAGATGACACAAAACTATTTAAAGTTGTTAAAACCCAAGAGGATTGTGGAAAATTGCAAGAGGATCTTGATAAATTAGAAGACCGGGCATCAAAATGGCAGATGAAATTTAATGTGGACAAGTGCAAAGTTATGCATCTAGGGAAGAACAACCCAAACTATGGTTACACAATGCAAGGTTCCACATTAGGAACCACCACCCAGGAAAACGATTTAGGCATCATTGTGGATAACATGTTAAAACCCTCGGCCCAGTGTGCAGCGGGAGCGAAGAGAGCAAATAGAATGCTAGGTATCATAAGGAAAGGAATGGAAAATAAAACAAAAGATATTATAATGCCTCTATATCGTTCCATGGTGAGACTGCACCTTGAATATTGTGTGCAATTCTGGTCGCCGTATCCTAAAAAGGATATACAGTCAAACCTCGGTTTTCATTTGCCCCGGTTTTCATACGCTTCGGTTTTCAACGTCTTTTTTGACTGAGATTTTGTCCCGGTTTTCATACATCGCTTCGGTTTTCAACGTCTTTTGACTGAGATTTTGTCCCGGTTCTCGTACATCGCCTTGGTTTTCGTAAAGTACAGTACTGTAAATACATACACCCTCGCGCTGCACACCATTCTGTATACACTGCCAGAACCCCTGCCCGGTCCCGGCAGCACTGCCCCCCGGACTCACCAATCGCCAGCGTGATGAGAAGTTAAAGCCAGCTGAGCACGTAAATGAAACACATCCTCGAGCCTGGTCAGAGTTAGAGAGGCAAGGATTGCGCAGAGAGGAAGGCCCCGATCTCGTCCACCGCCTGCCCGTTCTCTGGAGCGCCCCATCAGGCTCGGAGGTAGCAGGGAAGAAAAGCTGTCAACGTAAGCAGGAGATGTTGCATGAATGTGGGAGGCAGTTCTTTCTCTTGCATGGTACGTCTGAAGCTATATCATTAAGATTTTCTGCCATTCTGAAGCATTGAGCAGATAATGTAAAGGTATTTTAATGGGCTGAATCCAATGTGATTCCGAAGAGAGCTGGGCACAGCAGCTTGTCAGGGGTGGCTAAGGCCAGATGTTAACATACTGTACTGTACAGTACTGAACTTAGCTTGCTTTCAGTGATGTTAAATGTTCATTTGTCCATTTCATTAGTCATTTATATTTATTTCTCATTGTTTTCTGTATGTAAAAATATAGTTATTCTCTATAAAATGTATTTTTGTGAATATTTTTGGGTGTCTGGAACGGATTAATTGGATTTACATTATTTCTTATGGGAAATATTGCTTCAGTTTTCATACGTTTCGGTTTTAGTCAGACTTTTTCGAACGGATTAATCATGAAAACCGAGGTTTGACTGTAGAGTTATTAGAAAAGGTTCAGAGAAGAGCCACCAAAATGGTAAAGGGGATGGAAGGATACTCCTATGAAGAAAGGCTAAAAAGGTTAGGGCTCTTTAACCTGGAAAAGAGACAGCTGAGGGGAGATATGATAGAAGTCTATAAATTAATGAACGGAGTGGAACGGGTAAACGTAGAGCGATTGTTTACATTATCAAAATATAGAAAGACTAGGGGACATGCAATGAAGCTATAGGGTAAACTATTTAAGACTAATAAAAGAAAATATTTTTTCACTCAACGTGTAATCAAACTCTGGAATTTGTTACCGGAGGATGTAGTAAAGGCTGTTAGTGTAGCTGGGTTTAAAAAAGGTTTGGACAAGTTCCTGGAGGAAAGGTCCATAAACCATTATTAAGAAGGGTCCCAGGATATCAATGCTTGACCCAGTACAAGCATTGCGGAACCTGTGTCTTTTGGGGAAACTGCTAGGTACGTATCACCTAGATTGGCCACTGTTGGAAACAGGATACTGGGCTTGATGGACCTTGGTCTGACCCACTATGGCATATCTTATGTTCTTATGTTCTTGTGAATCCTTGGGGTATGCCTTGTGTCTGGCGGTAGGGAGTGGGTACATTTGTTCCCAGTTTTATCTGTTGGTTAGGAAGGAATGGAGCCATTGGTAAACTATGTTTTCAATTCTAGTGGTGTGAAGAAAATGGAAAAAAAGAGCCAAATGACAAAAACTGGAAACAACATAAGCACTGGCCAGTTAGATTCAAGGCATTGATAAGACAAGCAAAGAGAGAATTTGAGAAGAAACTTGATGTAAAAGCAAAAATGAGTAATAAAGACCTTTTCAAGTACACTCGTAGTAAAAAACCTGTGAGAGAGTCAGCTGGACCATTAGATGATAAAAGGGTAAAAGGGGGCACTAAGAGCGGACAAGGCCATAGCAGAGAGACTGAATGAATTCTGTGCTTCGGTTTTTACTGAAGATGATGTGGGGAAGTTACCCATAACTGAAATGACAACTGAAAGGTGATGCATCGGAAGAATTAAAAGAAATATTGATAAACCGGGAAGATGTTTTACAACTATTTGATAAACTATTTGATAAAGAGTAGCAAATCACCTGGACCGGATGGTATGCATCAGAGGATGTTGAAAGAACTGAAATATGAGATAGATTACTAATTGTAGATCTACTATGAACTATCATTAAAATCATCAGTAATACCGGAAGATGGGCAAATGGCCAATGTAACACCAGTTTTTAAAAATGGTTCCAGGAGTGATCTGGGAAACTTCAGACCGGTGAGCCTGAAGTCACTACCAGACAAAATGGTATAACCATTACAAAGAATAAAATTACTGAACATGTAGATATTCCTGGTTTAATGGGAGAAGGCCAACATGGCTTTAGCCAAGGAAGGTCTTGTCTTGCTAATCTGTTTTATTTTTTTGAAGGTGTGAATAAACATGTAGATAAAGGTAAGCCAGTTGATATAATGGGCTGATGTGGGGGGATTGAGGATGGAGGAGTAAAATTTTAGTATATGAAAAAGAATAAAGAAAGAAATGGAGGAAACAGCAAAAGGGGAAAGATCAATATGTTAGAGGCAGATATAGAGAGAATGTAAAAACCTAGAAGAGAGAAAAAAGGACAAATGGGTAGCAGACAATGGAGATTTAGCAGAAGACACAAAAAAGCAGAATAAGGTGACTAGGGCAATTGCAACTGAAAAATAAAATGCCCAAAAAATAAAAGGTAGAAAAATACTATTTTATTTTGAATTTATTAACTGGAATATGTCAGCTATGGGAAATGTGCATCACTAACGTTTTGCGTTTTGTTTAGTAGAAAAAGAAATTAATTTATAGTTTTATTTCTCCAATGTTGCTGTACATTTCAAATTTGGCTTTTGGGATTCCCAGTTTAATAACTGTCTTCATATTTCTAAATTGTGATCCCTTGTTCTATGTTTGGTGACGGACTATGGGGCATGTTTACTAAACATTCCTAACGTGCGGGGCCGCGGTAGTGTGCCTGTGCCATATAAGGAGTGGGCGGGTCAGGCAGAAAAAAGAAAAAAAACGGGAGTAAGCGATCGCACATTTGCGCGGTGCGCTAATGTGCGCCGTGCAAAATAGTGTGTGGGAAGGCTAAGTGGCACCCTGATATGCACACACAAAGGAACCGAGTCATAGTACAATGGTTAAGACGCTGACAGCTGGTGCAGCTGCCATGGGTTCAATTCCCCATTGTGTGCAACAAAAAGGGCTAGCTGAGGCATTAATTTTAATGGGTAAAGGTGCTTTAGGAGGCATATTAATTTTGGGCGGCATAAGGAGGTGCACTGTTAATCTTGGGCGGCATAAGGCGGTGCACTGTTAAGTTTGGGCGGCATAAGGCAGTGCGCTGATGCCCAAGCACAGGACCAGAGCCACAGCACAATGATTAAGACACTGACCAATGGTGCAGGGATCAGGGGTTCAATCCCCCACAGTGCCCAATGAAGAAGGCTCACTGAGGCAGTGCATATTATGGGGATGAGTGCTGTAGGGGGCAATTTATTTTTATTTCAGTTATCACTACTAGCAAACGCACTCACAAAGCGTGTTAACATAAGGCGGCCCATAAGGCACATGTTAAAGTTCACTGTCCGCCAAGGCACCCTAGAATGTCCCCTATAGGGCACCATATATGTTGCATCACAGGATAATGTATAGTGCACCTTATATGGACAGCAACCATAAGGTGCCCTATAGGGCGCCCTATAAAGCACCCTCAGAGGCACCTTATGGGTACAGTACACTGAGGGTGTGTTTGATGGCAGCAACATATGTACATTAAATCTAAAAAAAGCTTTGGACATGCCTATCAAATAACCCCACTGTGAGCTTGAACCCATTACTTCTGGCTCCACAGGTAGTGAAGTAACCATTGGGCTACAGCTATATAGCTGCCAGCAAGCCCCTGGCTGGCTGCAGAGAGCCTGCATGTCACCACACAGACAGTCTGCTGTGGTAACCAGGATAGGGTTAGGACACCCATACCCATGATGCACTGCACATGCAAATCAGCTGTCCACAGATGAACACAAGATGGGGAATGCACCCCAACAGCTCCCCGGCCTGGTAGGGGGACGTGTCCGTGTGCACCCACACAGCACCTTGGCCAGGTAGGAGGTACTGACCGGGTGTTTAACTGGCACAGAGTAGCTACACACAGTCACATTGTGCGGGAACTGTGCTCACCCTGAGTGTGCGATGAGGCGCCCTGGACCAGGTCCACAGCACCCTCCATGGCTGAGAGAGGCCATGGCAGAGCTCCAAAACAGTCGTAATCTGTCAGATAGGTAGTTTCTGCAGGAACACCTTGGATATCTCTGTCTGTCTCAGTCAGGGGAACCCCCCACGGACCCCCCCCCAGGTGGGCCATGCACCACCCCCCTGCCCAAGGGTGGCAAACAGGGTCTCCTATCAACAGTTTTCCCCCCCCCCCCCCCCCCTGCAATGTTGGCAGTAGAGTGGACCATCAACCCCAGTCCTGTTGGGGAACAGACACCCTACAGGGCAGTCCAAGCAGCCCCACACACACCCAGACCACAATATCAGACAGACAGTAGGCCTGGATATGCTAAGATGCACCCCACCACCATCTGATATTCCCCTGCATCAAGCCATCAGCCACTGCACAGCACTCCAGCAGGGCACATACCAGCTGTGAACAGTCTGCTGGTTAGTCCCACTGGAAATGCATGCACCCACAACTGGGATGGCAACACACACAAGCAGATACATCAGTGACTAGGCCCCAACAGGTGACCCATATATATCACATGAGGGAAATGCTATGAAGCACTATGGGGGTGCCTAGCCATGCTGCCGTCACTGCACAGTCAGGGTGGAGTGACAGCCCAGCAGCACATACAGAGGTCACCCTGTCTGTGGAGGTGGTGGACGGCCACTACAATGTCCCTGCCAGTGCCCTATGCCCTGTGCAGATGCATCCTGGCCAGCCCACCCTGTCTGAGCTATACCCATGGTACCTTGCTGCTCATTATGCACATCATCAGGCCAAAACTGGCAACAGTGGACACACACTCCCACACGTATGCCAGCATTGTGCTACTATAGAGGGGTTCAGAATCCTTGCCCACCACACCAGTCCTGGGCACAGTACAGGCATGGGTATGGTATGCAGTACGGTTGGGGGTCACTCCCCAGGGTGGTAAACACTGTCAGGGGCCAGACCTGACGCACACACCGCAGACATCAGATAGATTGTTATGATGGAGCTCAAAGAGCAGACTGTGCGTAACGTAGGGATATCTATCTGCCAGTACTCATAGCAAACGTTTGAGAGCTGTGTACCATATACCCAGGTGTAGGGTGACATTGCTAAGGTATGCAAGTGCTGGTATTGGGTGCTGCACGCAGGGCCCAATGTCCTGCCTCTCCAGGAGGCATTGGCCAATGGGGCCTGTGGGTGTGGGTGTGTCTGCCCCTGTTGGCTGCTGCTGTACGGCAGAGGTTCCCAAATCCAGTCCAGGTTTGCAATACACTGGTTGGGGTTTCCTGCTGTCCCTCATGAATATGCATGAGCTACATCTACATGCCATGGGGGTGGTGCATAGATATACAGCACAGTTATTTGTATGTGTGGCAGCATGGAACCTGAATGGTGTGTGGTCCTCCAGGACTGCATTTGTGAGACTCTGCTCTAGGTAATGCCCCTGGTCATGGTGTCTGTGCTTGGTGGTGTAAAAGATAGGCGTATGACCAATGCGTATGTCCCCAGCAATAAAGGATTGCCCTTACTAACATGGTTTAGTTGTGGGGAAAATATGTGGACAGGATTGGTAGTAGCCCCAGCTGGGCTTTGAACCTGTGACCTTTTGTTCCTGCACACACTGTCTGTGTGCACTGCACCACTGTGTTGCCACAGATGTGCTGAATTCCCTGGGAAGTCCATGACTGTACATCCGACAGGGCCTATGTTGCAGTGGACGTGCCAGCCTGCACATGGCTCGGCCACTGTCTTCTGTGGCTAGCAGCCACTGCCCCCTCCACCACCTGTACCCTACCGCCAACATGCTGGCATGTCCGTATCTTGGAAAAGCATATGACCTGATTGCGTTGTGGCACTCCAGGACTGCATTTGGGGGACTCGGCTGTTGGTAATGCCCATTGTTATGGTGTGTGTGCGGTGTTGGGTACAAAATGGGTGTGTGAACCATGCTTATGTTCTCTGCAATAAAGGAGTGTCTGTACTATCTCTGTTTAATGGTGGGTAAAATATGGGGACTGGGTTGGCAGGAGCCCCAGCTTGGATTTGAACCTGTGATCCTCTGGTTCTAGAGGTACTGCCTCTGTCCGCTGCACCACATTGTGGCCACGGTGATAGTGCAGTCCCTGGGGGTGGGAAACCTGACCAACAGAGTCAAAAACCCTGCTCTGCACATTTGTACTGTGGGCTCCGTCACCATGTCTGGTGACATAAGTGCAAATACACCCCTCAACCGACCACGAACAACTGGGGATAAATATAACCAAGCTGGGCAACAGTGATATTAATGGGCAACCATAGCAAACACTCCCAGGAAGGCTCAGAAAAAAGGAAATGGTTTTCGGAAGGGTCTCCCCTCCGTAGCCCCTTCCAACCTTCATTTCATTTTTTTTGAGCTTTCCTGGGTGTGTTTCTTATGTTTGCCCATTATTATCGGGGTTCCCCAGCTGCCTTCCTATTTTTAATGTTTTTGTTTGGGTCTTTTTCTATCTTTATTTGCACTTTTGTTCTGTGCACATGTATCACACTGCTCACGTTTTGCGGGTTTCCCCGGTTTCCCTGTACATTGCTGACGCGAAATGGTTTCTCTTCCCTTTAAATGCCCTCTAACCGTGAGTGTTTCACTCGCGCTATTTTTAACCTGTGAATTCGGCCCCGATCATGTGCGGGGAGCCTCTCCCCTCCCCTTCCCCGCCCATTGACCCCGTCTCTCCGCCCCTCGGGAGCCTTCCTCCGCCCTCAGAATGCCTTTCCACGCCTCTATCGGACATTTGCGGGCCGGGTACTTGTGCGGGGTGCGTTGGTGCGCCGCGCAATTGTGTGGGGCCCACGCGCACTTTTGCGGGGCGTTTAAGAGCATTTCTGAGCGTTTGAGTGCCGTGTTTCCGTGCGCTATTGTGCGGCACGCAATTGTGCGGCTTTTAGTAAACATACCCCTATGTTTTGCATGTGTAACAGAGCTGCAATATTCTGTTCATGTAGTTTTTATGTAACAGTCCCACTTGTTCTCTTTCCCCAGTAGGAGATGTAATAGTATTCTCTGAGATGTATTGGTTTAATGTTTGCAGTGTTGTCTTTTGATAGGTAGGGTTTGGTGCTTTGTGAGTCCTGGTAGTGCTGTTCATCCAAAAATGCAATGATTAAATAATTGTAAAGCTCTGATGATTACTTGGCCAATGTTTGATGCAGTCTTTGGATAATTGTCTCCTTTTATTTCATCAAAAAAGGAAGAACTCAACTCTGTAAAATAACTTGAAAGTATAACTGTAGCATCAAAACTGGTGTGTTCATATAAACTGCAAACATATAATTTAATCAAAGTTATGTTGAAAAACCGACGCACAAGAGCAACAGATAGGTCTCAGACTTCCCGAGCAAACAGAATCCAGTCAGAAATATCTGACTTGTCATAGCCCTTATTGCATCAATGACCCTTTGGTAATTAGTTGCTCTGGAGCAGGCATCCACCACCTCTTTCATTCCAAAATAATAAACGGTTTAAATCAAAACTCAACCAAATTGTATAGAAAGAGTGGTTAGCGGAACTTTTATTTCATAACAATAACCATCCTCCAGCAGGGAAATGGGACTGATTGTTCATTCCAGTCCCTCAAACTCCACCCATTTCTCAATAAGAGAATATAGAAAATTTCCTCATTCACTCCATTAATCATCATATTCAGGGCCGGTGGAAGGACGGGGGGTGACCTAGGGGGCCCCTCCATCCTGCTGCCCTCTCCAATTGGCCCTGAAACCGCGATGCAGCACTTACCCTTTGTCTCCGGGAATAGGTTGAAGTTTCATTCTATTCAATCTGCCGCTTTGGCCCCGGACTTCTGGTTTTATATAAAATGAAACCGCAATGCAGCTCGGGAGACAGAGGGTAAGTGCTGCATCACGGCTGTTACTGTTGGCCCCAGAGAATGGTAGCAGTGGTGGCAGTGGACGTGGGGGGGCACCCCTGGAGGGCTGGCGCTCTAGGCGACTGCCTAGTTTGCCTAATGGTAGCGCCAGCCGTGCTCACATTCAGCTTAGAATTTGTACTTTGCTTTTCAGAGGGTCAGGCAATCAAATTGCCTGTCATCACCCATATATCATCTGGTCTTCAACTACTCTCCAGAGCTACAACCACTTACAGCATGCCTTCTAAACAATCCTTTATCTTCAATCTGTTCTACAAGTTCCTCTCCTTCAAGTCTCATAAACGTTTTGCATCTCTGTTTTTATAGCGCAACTGACTCCACCTTTTCCTGGTTCCATCCTCTCAGGTTGTCAAAGGAACCAACTACACTTGCTTGCTGATATTTAAGGGATAATTCTTTGGTTGCAGTTGCTTCCCTTGCATTTTCCTATTACTTCTACTGCTGTTTTGATTTTTGGGTTTCCAGTCCTCCCGCCTTCTTTTTTCTTTTCTCTTGTACTGCTATTTTAATTCTTGGGCTACAGATCCCTGCCTCCCCTTCCAGGGTCCCAGGAATAGCACATACACCCCATAACAATAGCATGAACAAGACTTACTAAAGGGCATTATTGTTTTAGCATATGCTAATGCAGCTGAGGCCCTTTATTAGTAAACAGGTCCCATTGCATACAGTGGAGCCTGTGGGAAATTCTGCTATATTCCTTTTAAGATATGTCAATCACAACTGTACACAATATTCAAGATGCAGTCGCATCATGGGATGATACAGAGACATTATAATATCCTTTGTTTTATTCTCTATTCCTTTCCATATTATTCCTAGCATTCTATTTGTGTTCTTGGCCACTGCTGCGCACTGGGCGGAGGGTTTCAACATATTATCCATGATGACGCCTAAATTCTTTTCCTGGTTGGTAGTTTCTAATGTAGAACCTTGCATTATGCAACTTTAGTTTGGTTTGTTCTTCCCTGAGGGGCTCATTTTGTGTCACGAATAGCGGGGATGTACATCCTGTCGGGACGTACATCCCCGCTATTCATCCCCCTGCTGCCCCGGTGCACAGGCTCCCCGTATGTATAGCTGTGTTGTACGGGGAGTCTTAGGTGGGGGCGGGCAGGAGACGGGGTGAGGGAAGGGCATGGGCAGTGTGAAATCCTGGACGTACAGGGCCAATTCAGAGGTCGGCTCTGCATGTCTGGGGTCCGCTGGGTAGATGGGGGACTTATTCCATCTCTGAGGTGGAATAAGTCCCCCTGGACGTTGGGGGATGGCAGCGACAGACAGGTGAGGGACAAAGGGGGTTCTCCATAGCCTGACCCTGGCCAAGGGAGGCCAGATCGGGTGTCGGGCTGTGGGGAAAGGGCATTTTGGGTCAGCAGCTGGGGATCGCGGCTCCGTAAGCCGAGGTGCCATGACACTGTGGCTCCATTACGGAGCCAAGCTGAGTTACCTAAGTATGTGGCTGGGCATGTGATCGGTCAGAATCAGGGCCCAGCCTGCATGTCCAGGCCATAGACCCGATTCTGATCCTGCGGGTATGGGATCAGAATCGGGTCTACATCAGCATGCCCCGATTCAGATCGGCCATACAGGGGCTGGACGGCCAGTACAGAATCAGCCTCTAAGTGTATAAATTTAATGCCCACAATAAGTTTCATCTGCCATTTGGACGCTCAGTCTTCCAATTTATCAAGGTCCTTTTGCAATTTTTCACAATCCTCTTGTATTTTAAAAACTTTGAATTATTTTGTGTCAACTACAAATTTGATCACCTCACTCTTTATTCCCATTTCCAGGTCATTTATGAATAGGTTAAAAAGCAGTGAGCCTAGCACAGATCCCTGGGTACTCCACAATTCACCTTTCTCCACTGAGAAAATCAGACATTTACTACTACTACTAGTAAACATTTATAAAGCACTACAAGGCATACGGAACACTGTACAGACATATATAAAGACAGTTCCTGCTCGTTAGAGCTTACATCTAATTAAGACAGACAAGACAAAAGATAAGAATAAGGGGAAAAATGAAGGGTGAAGAGACATAAGGAATAAGGGTCGGGATCCAAAAGCAGCTTCAAAGAGGCAAGCCTTCAGCATGGACTTAAAAGGGGCAGAGATGAAAACTGACACACAGACTCAGGGAGTCTGTTCCAGGCATAAGGAGCCGCAAGATTAAAGGACCAAAGTCTGGAGTTGGCAGTCGAAGAAAAGGGCAAAGAGAGAAGTAAGCCAATAGAAGAATGGAGTTCACAAGGAGGAGTGTGGGAAGAGAGGAGAAAGGAAAGGTAGTGAGGAGCAGAAGAGTGAATGCACTCAAAGGTCAGAAGAAGAAGCTTCAGAAGAAGAAGCTTGAATTGGATTCGGAAACAAAAGGAAGCCAGTGAAGTGATTTGAGAAAAGGGGTTATATGAGTATATCGAGGCTGGTGAAAGATTAGTCACGCAGCAGCGTTCTGAATAGACTGAAGGGGAGAGAGGTGGCTAAGGGGGAGACCAGCAAGAAGGAGGTTGCAATAGTTAAAAGACAGGAAGTAATTTGAGAGTGGACAAGTGTTTTAAAAATGTGTCAGAAAGGAAGGAGTGAATTTTGTTAATGTTAATTTAGCCCTACTCTCTTTTCATTTAACCAGTTCCTGATTCACAGTAGTACACTGTCTCCTTTCTCATGACGTTTTAATTTCGCCAAGATTCTCTCATGAAAGACCTTGTCAAAGGCTTTCTAAATATACAGATACACTATGGGCCTGATTCTGAGTCGTCCTGCCCCTATTCACCCTCCAACTCTCCTCGCACAGCTAGAGCAGCAGGATGGGGAGAGCCTGCAGGGGGCGGAGTCTAGGCAGAGCGGGGGCAGGCTGAGGCAGCGGGATGTACAGGGCCAATTTGGGTCACTGCCCTGTATGTCCTGTGGGGTCAGGGGGAACGTGCTGTTTATTCAACCTCAAAGGTAGAATAAGTAGCATAAACTGGGCAATTGGGCCAGAACCCCCCTCCCCCCCCGGGCCGGGCTGGATGCCGGTGGGGAGTGGAAGAGGATTGGTGCTGCAGAACCAGGGGTGCCTAAGGGGAGGATGTTACCTCAGGCATACAGGGACACACCGGGCTGTCCTCGGACTTGATTCTGTATGCTGCGGAACGTCTTGCTCCCGTGATACAGAATCGGGTCCTAAAAGGCCCATCCTGCTCGGGGCCATCCAGACCACCCAGACATGCCCCTGATAGAATTGGGCTCCATATCAACAAGCTCACCTTTATCTATCTGTTTATTCACATGTTCAAAAAAATATAACAGATTAGTAAGTATCCGTGGCTAAATCCATGTTGACTTTCTCCCATTAAACCATGACTATTGCGACGCTTCCGCTGGGGCCCGAGAGCTTACCAGCTGGAAGTGGCCTTTGAGTGTCCTCTTTTGAATAAAGCTATTTCTATTGTCGCCAGGGATTCTGGGACTTGTAGTTTTGCTTATTTCCTTAAGGACAAAATTGTAGTTATGACACGAGTGTTTCAAGGCTGCAAGAATATTTATTGTGGGGAATTTCCAGCGCATCAAAGTTCAAACACAAACAAGCATAAAGGATGCATCTCCATCATATAGGTATTTCAGGAACAGAAGAAAAATGTAACAGAAATATCTCAGCACTGCTCAGCTGTTTCTCAGTCCCATAAACTTTCCACAGGACACTGCCCTGTGTGGTTATTCAACGGAAAACAATTAAACTGCAACAGCTGATTTTCTTTCTCACAGCACGGCTTCTTATCCTCAGAAGGCAATTAAGCTTATTAAACATAAAACAAGCCTTTCCAATTCTTCAGCAGGTATGGCAAGTACTTTCTATGTTATTTCATACAGTTTCAGTGCTGTTCAACAATGCCTTCTTCCTTTAAACATAAAGAGCAATCCATGGGAGAAGATTCACTTTCTAAAGCTGGCAAACAAGAGTCTATTTGCATTCTTTCAATAGTATTAGAATTACTGGCATTTCTATCAGGTTTAACAGTTCTCCCTGACTTTCTTTCCTCCAGAAATTCCTTGAACTGGTTCAGGAGCAATTCAGCGTGTACAGGCACATTAGCATTAGGAGAGAAAACTTTTCCTTCTGACAACAGCTTGCTTATAGTTTCTAACTCTGAAGGCTCGGCTGTCTTGCTTTTGTCAGTGTTATAGTTTTCCCCGTATGTAAGTCTCTCCCCCCACCTATTATCAGTTAAAGGTGTTGGGTCTGCCTTCTGGACAGTAGCAAAGGCAAATGGCTTCTCTAACAATGATTCAGCATTAGAAATGCTAGCTTTACCTTTGGCAGGGTTTCTTAGACAACGGCTGAACCCTTTTCTCCTGCTATCCTCCAGGTTCTGGAATTCAGCTTCCTTATGTCTATTTCCAGTGCCAGTTAGGTACCTGCTCTGAAGAGGCTTTTCTTCCTTCTTTCCTCTACAGCTGCTATAGCCCTTGTTGCTGTATGTCCAATTGCCATCTCTCCAATGGCTTCCCCTGCTAGCTCTCTTGCTCCAAGGTTCTGCCTTGCTGTAACGTCCTCTCCAAGGCTCTCTCTCTCCTTCACCTTCTTCATAAGGTTCCTTTCTTGCTTGCTCTTTTCCTTCCTCTCCACGTCTCGTGCTTGTTTCCTTGCCACTTCTCGTGCTCCTTCCCGTGCTCCTTCCTGTCCTAACTCTCTGCTCTGTTTGTGGATTTAAAAAGAATTTGCTTCCCGGCACTCCCTGTCCTTCCCCCAGGTGTGACCAATCAGTGAGGAAGCCTGTCTCTCCCTCTGAGCTGGGGCGTGGCCTGAGCTCAGCAGAAAGCTATGTTTTTTTCTTATCTGGCTTGGAAATCCTGTGCCCAAGTGCAGTATCATTTATTTCAACAGGATTTTCCTCCACCTCCATCTCCTCCTGGGGACTTTCACCATTACACTATCTACATCTTCAGTAATTTTATTCTTTATAATGGTTTCTACCATTTTGCCTGGTACTGATGTCAGGCTCACCTGTCTGTAGTTTCCTAGATCACCTCTGGAACCCTTTATAAAAATTGCCATTACGTTGACCACCCTGCAATCTTCAGGTTCTACAGATGATTTTACTGATACTTCATAGATTACTAATAGTAAGTCTGACCTCATGTTTCAGTTCTTTCGGTATCCTGGGATGTATACCATCTGGTCCAAGTGATTTGCTACTCTTTATCAAATAGTTTTCATAAAGTTTCCTGATTTATTGAGATTTATTTCAATTCTTCCAATACATCACCTTTAAGTACTATTTGAGACATGGATAACTTCCCTACATCTTCTTCAGTAAAGACCAAAGCACAGAATTCATTCAGTCTCTCACTATGGTCTTGTTCTCCCTTAATGCCCCTTTTACCCCTCTATCATTTAATGGTCCAACTGCTCACAGGTGTTTTGCTATGAATGAACTTGAAAAGGTTTTTATTATGCATTTTTGCTTTCAAGGCAAGATTATTTTCAAATTCTTTCTTTGCCTGCCTTATCAATGCCTTGCATCTAACTTGCCAGTGCTTATGTTTTCTTTCCTGACTTTATCTTTTGGCTTCTTTTTCCATTTCCTGAAAGATGCTTTTTTGCTACAACTGCATCTGTGACCTCATGTTTAAACCATGCTGGCAGTCATTTGGCCTTCCTTCCACCTTTCTTAACGTGTGGAATACATGTGGCCTGGGCTTACAAGATAGTATTTCTAAGCAACACCCATGCTTGATGTAAACCTTTGCAGCTGCTGCTTCTAGATTTTCTTAACTATTTCCTCTTTTTATTATAGTCTCCCTTTTGGAAGTTAAGAGGTAGTACTGCGTATTTTTTTTGCTGTTCTTCCTCCATTTATTAAATCAAATATGATCATGTTATGATCCCTGTTGCCAGTCGATACTAAGGTAATTGAAATCACCCATTATAACTGTGTTGTAACTTTTGTTAGCTATCCTGATTTCTTTTAGCATTTTATCATCCATCTGGTCATTCTGCTAAGATGGATGGTAGTACACTCCCACTGCCATCGCCTTCCCCTTTTTACGTGTAATTTCCATCCATAGAGATTCTCCAGTGTATTTTGCTTCCTGAAAAACCTTTATCCTGCTTGACTCAATGTCTTCTTTAATAAATAGGGCCACCCCTCCACCCATGTGATCAACCAAAATGATAAAGGAGATGGAAGGCTACCCCTATGAGGAAAGGCTTAAAAGGTTAGGGTTCTTCAATTTGGAAAAAAGACTGCTGAGGGGAGATATGATAGAAATCTATAAAATAATGAATAGATTGGAATGGGTAAATATAGATCCATTGTTTACTCCTTCAAAAAGTAGAAAGCTAGCACATTTAAAAGTAATCAAAGAAAATATTTTTTCACTCAATGCATATTCAAACTCAAATTCATTACTGGAAGATGTAGTAAAGGTTTTTAGTGTAGCTGGGTTTAAAAGAGCAAAAGTCCATAAACCATTATTAAAGAGGACCAGGAAAATCCACTGTTTACTTCTCGGACAAGCAGTATGGAATGTGTGTGTCTTTTGACAGGTACTTGTGACCTGGTTGGCCACTTTTGAAAACAGGATTCTGGGCTCAATGGACTCTTGGTGTGAACCAGTAAGTCATATCTTATGTTCTTGGGTTATGTTAATTTGATCAGATCTACTGGCAACAGGTTCCACCTCTTGAGTACTGCATGAAAGAATACTTTCTCCAGTTTATCTTCAATCTGTTTATTAGGTTCATGGAATGTCTTCTTCTTTTAGTGTTCTTTAAAAGTTAAACAATTCCCTATTTAATAGCTCCACCCCACAAATGATTTTATGAACTTCTATTGTATTGTCTCTCAGTTGTCCCTTTTCCAAGCTCAAAAACCCTAACCTGCTTAGCCTTTCTTCATAAGTAAGGGCTCATTATTAACCATATCTAATGTGTATGTGTGTGTGTGTGGGGGGGGGGGGGGGGCATTATTTTGTAAAGCTTTTTCTTTGCAGAAAGCCTATTGTACATGCAGAAAGGGGGTGTAATAGACGTCTGCATGAAACATGTGTGCCTTCTTTTACACGATCAGTGCACAGGTTTTTCTAGGGGCATAGTCTGGGTGGAACAAAGGTGAAGTTGCGCGATGGATGAGTATTATATACAATATGTGCCCGATTCTAAAAAGGGAACGGTGGGGCAGCATGTCCCTTGGGAATGTGCTGCCCCACTATCCGCCCTGTTGGTATTCTGCTTGACTCCCCCACTGCACGCCGCTGTGCATGCAGCGAGGGACGTGGGCGTGACGGGAAGGGGCTTGGGCAGGCCTGACCCTGGGACATATAGGGCCGATTCCACTGATGGCCCTGTATGTCCAGGGGTCACCAGGGAGGGGGGGATGGCCTGGTTATTCCACCTCAGAGGTGGAATAAGGGCAGGCCACCCCCCTGGTCCAGACTGGCAGCCCTCCATGGGTGCATGGTGGCCCACCACCGGAGCAAAAGCCCACCAGAGATGTGTCCCCACTGCCCTATCTGGGCTCTGGCAGCCCCTGCCAGCGGTCAGGCAGTGGAGTAAGTGCTAGGGCACTGCAGGCATGCATGGGCCTGCGGGGTGGACGTCCTGCAGACCATGCTGGGGCACACCGGGCCGTCCTCAGGACCAGTTCTGTATGCCACGGGAATATTTTGCTCCACATTACAGAATTGGGTCCTAACGGGCCCATGCTGCTCGGGGCTGTCCAGATGGCCCAGACGTGCCCCTTCCTGAATCGGGCTCCACATGGGTACACACATACATTTACAGTTGCTGGTTCCGAGAGTCTACTTTATAAAGGCATAGAGGCGCCTATGTAGCCTTGATTCCATAGGCTTAGAATAGGTTCCTTTTTGGACTCCTCACATAAGAGCCCTGTTATGAAATCTAGTCCATAAGGCTGCGAGGTCAGCAGTCAAAGGCCCACTGAGCAGGTAAAATAATTAAGTAAAATTACCTGGTGATCTTTAACCAGATATTTGGCCACACTTACAATACGTGGGTAAAAGTGTGGGTAAATGTCTGGCTAAATCTTGCTGGTGAAATTCTTTCAAAAATTTACCGTTATGCTACATAAATTCAAGAAATATATTATAAACTCAACAAACAAATATATGGTTGTTAGGTAAAATTCTTTGCATAAGTGAAAAAGGTTACATAACTAATCAGTGGTAATTGCTAAGTCTTTGAAGAATTGAAAGAGATTCATACCCTTCAAAAGATGGTGTAAGGACTATCTAATTCTGTGTGTGGAAATGGTAGGAGATTTTCTGAATGTAACTAAATAGCTGTTCCCTTTACGATGCTTATGAATATTGCTGAATGTGATGAGGACAGCTTTTTTATATTAGCCCAGAGCTCTGCAAATCCAGCATCTGAAACTAAGAAGGTGCAATCAGGGGCGGCTCAAAGCAATTTGCTGCCTGAGGTGAGAGAAGAGCTGGTGCCTCTCCTGTACCCAAAATAGGGGGGCCTCCTCGGAGCTCTAGTCAGGGAGCAGGGCTATCCGCTCACTCAGAATTCTGGTCAGGTGGTTGCCTCCTGCCCTCCTCCAAAAAGAAAGCAATATATTTCCAGGCTAGATAATTTAGAAAAAGCCTTTGCAATTTGTTTACGATATGGAGCAAACCTGTAGCTATTTAATTACTGTATGCAGCCTGGGAATCTAATATAAACCATGCTAACTCCTAATGCTGTACACTGGACCAGCACAGTATTAAATGTAAATATTTATTCTGCAAAAAACAAAGGAGACACCAAGGAACAAAAAGAAAAAGGGAGAACCACAGCGCTGTTTATAAAGGGGGTTATTTTACAAGCCATATTCATGCTTTGAATGTCTGAAAATGAGTGCAGAGATGTCCAAAGCACAGAGATGCTTCCGGAGCCATTTCAGAAGCTGGGTCTGTGGATGTCACCAGTGCAAGGATATCCAAGTCAGAATGGGGAGGTGGTGTAGGAATGGTCAAGGCATTCCCAAGAACTTGGGCATCTGTGCCTGATTTCAGAAACCTTCTGGATGTCCCGAGCTGCGTCAAGGATTATATTTGCTCCAGGCATGAATAGGCATCTGTTTTGTCAGGCAAATGTCTGGAGGGTATGGAGGAGGAGGTACACTTATATCCCCTTTATTTTATAATTTGTCAGTGAACACTGATGGAGAATGGAGGCTCATGTTTTCGTCCTCGTTGCTTGAGATGGACATCCCCACTCCACAATTTTGTTACAGAGACATCTATATGCATGCTAGCATGGGCATCCATGTTAGGGGTGTCTGTGTTTCTAAAATCATACTGAGATATAGATGTAACCGGCATTTTCCTGTACGTTCTGCTCTGGACATCCCAGATTGCATTTGGATGCCCTTTCTAAAATGCCACTTCACATGCACTGTGGTTCTTACTTTTTCTGCATCCAAAGAAACCTCTCTCCCAACAATAAGTGCAGAGCAAAACTAGGACATTTCCCACAAAACTCAGTATACCAAAAGATCATTTCTGATTCTGGCGTCATCTCAGTAACAGCAATATAAACCTTCACAAATACTTGCCATATTGTGAAGTAATACAAAATTCTATAAAAATCACTTAGGATCTAGAAAGAAAATCTACCACACCATAACAGCATCAATTTAAACATCTCACACAAGGAGTCTACCCAAAAAAGAGCAGCACGATAAATATTGCAGTTGGCCCTAGAACATCCATACACCTATTTGGAAAACTGAATAAGCTGGATTATTAGAAACTCCGTGCTAATAGAATACCTGGCCTTAGTCACACACACACAATGCAGAGAGACCACAGAATAAGTGAACACAAACTTAAAATAGAAATATATAGAAAAAAATGAAACTGAAACCCCCAAAAACGCAGACTGCATACAGTAAAACACCAGCGAAATAAAAATAGATGTAGATGCCCCTGTACTGTACAAAATATAAAGTTAGAACATATAAATTACAAATGCTGACATATTCTAATATCTAAATTGAAAATACAATTTTTTATACCTTTGTTGTCTGGCCATTTTATTTATTTATGCAATTTTCAAAAATAAAATACTTACAAAGCAAGTATAAGAAGAAACATGACTGTAATCACGGTAATAAGACATAAATGCATACATCAGGAAAATGAACAGGTCAAGTAGACCACATCTCGGGGAGAAATATATTCCCTATAGTAAATACAAGAGAAATAGGAGCAAAAAAACTGCAACACCACAGCCAATAATTAATTACCCCACCCTCCCCTCCCCCTGAGACTCAGACATCTCTTTGCTGGCCAGGAAGGTCTCTAACAGAAGGAGGTCCATAAATACATATCTAACCCCATGCAATGTAATCAAACATTTATATGCCCATCCAACAGAGAACAAACCCCCAGATTTAAAACTCTCAGTTTCAGAGCCAAAAGGCCCTTCTCCGGAGCTGCGCAGCTCTGGCTACATCAGGAAATAGCTGAATCAGAGCACCACAAAATAAAGCTTTTCTGTTTTTGAAGTAACTCCTAAATACAGAGCTCCCTATTTTGAATTAGGCAGGCTATGCAGCGTGGTAGTGCATAGCCTGCCCGCCGACCCCCTTAACTTGGATTTTCACTTCCATGTTGGTGAAAGTGAAAATCTGGGTTAGCCTGGATGCCACGGAAGCCGCAGAGGCTACACGGGTAGCAGCGATGTTCAATGCCACCCGTATAGCCTCTGCGCCTTAAAGGAAGGTGAGGAAAAACCCCGCCTATCTTTAAGGTGCAGAGGGCTACGTGGATAGCATCAAAAATCGCTGCTACCCATATAGCCCCTTCCTCCGCCACTGCTCCATCCCGGAATGCCCCTAACACGCCCCAAAGCGATGCAGATAGTATCAGGGTGCGTTAGGGACTTAGTCAGGATTTTCGAAAGGCACTACCCGTGTAGGTGCCCTTCAAAAATCCCAGATAAGGCCTTTACACGGGTAACTAAGGAAGTTACCCATGTAAAGGCCTTCGAAATTCGGGCCCAGAGTCTTTATCCTGTTCAGACACAAGTGTAACAATTAGTGTCGCCTTGGAGGGAATATTATCTTGGGAATCCTCAAGGAAGTGTGTTAAATTTAATTTAGCTGAAGGCTGCAAAACATCAAACCCCCCCCCCCCACCCCCGAGGACTCCCCAGATGGACTGCTACCAGTAAGGTAAAACATTTTTGAAAAGGAAATAACATCAGCATTTGGTAATCGAAGCACCTACCGAAAATATTTCCGCAATATTCTGGTGAAAGTAATTGAGATAAAGGAAAATTCAGAAACCAAATATTCTTAGACTTGGTAACATTTTCAAAAACGTCTAATTTATGATGAATTCAGACCGTCCTTCAATGATGCCTGCAAAGAAATACACCGAGTTTCACATTTAAGGATCTGGGAACTTAAGGAATCCACCCGCTGCTCAGCCTGACCCAGTCCTGCCACCGTTTCCTGAGAAAAGGTGCAGAGCTGGGATACTGTAGAAATTAATGTCTGCTCCATCTGTGTAACCACGCTCCATATATCTGCCAGAGAGACCTGAGAGTCAGGTATTTCTCTGATTTCAATAGGAAGTGGTGTCCAGATCACTGGTTTAAATATACCCTTAAAGAGAGCAGGAATATTTTGTTACAACAGTGGATTCCCAGGTGGAGTAAATGCAACAGGACAGGGTGGTGGCATGTGTTATGGGGAGCTCAGGGATGCCCCCCTGAATCTACCGAGGGAGAATCCTTACTTGTGGGAGAAGGAGAATCGACCCTCTGCACCACCACATAAATGTCCATTGGTCCAATCATTACTTCAGATGCCATTAAGCGTAGTTACTCACCTGTAACAGGTGTTCTCCAGGAGCAGCAGGAATCAGTCCTCACATATGGGTGACGTCGGCGCCGACGGAGCCCTCGCGGAGCAATTTTCCCCAGCTTTCAAAGAAAGCCTTTGGGAATTGCAGCGCGCATGCGCGGTCGCCTTCCCGCCCAAGGGTGCCATCTTAGCCAGTCAGATGACATAGCTAAAAAAGACAGCATAAAAATTTGCAAAAAAACTTAAGCAGATGATTGCAACTCCAAGGGGAGGAGGGAGGGTTGTGAGGACTGATTCCTGCTGCTCCTGGAGAACACCTGTTACAGGTGAGTAACTACGCTTTCTCCAGGACCAAGCAGGAAGTCAGTCCTCACATATGGGACTCCCAAGCTTAAGGCTACCGGAGACCCTAAGCACAAAAATGAGCTCCCTCTAGCTCAGCAGCACAGAAGGAAGGAATCTTCGCTGAATTATTACCCACCGGTAGCCCACATCCGGGATGGAGGGTAGGAGTTGCTCAAACCTCAAAGAGATTACGGAGGACTGCCTGTCCGAAAGCACTGTCCCTGCGGGACTCCCTCTCGAGACAGTAATGGACCGCAAAAGTCTGGCTCGAAGACCAAGTAGCGGCCCGGCAGATGTCTGCCAGCGGAACAGAGCGGAGGTAAGCCACTGACGTAGCCTTTGCCCGAACGCAATGAGCCGTGACTCGACCTTCCAAGGAGAGTCCGGCTGCCCCATAAGCCCAAGTGATACAGTCCGCAACCCAGATGGACAGAGTACGCTTGGAGACCGGGAGTCCCAATTTATTGGGATCAAAAGACACAAAAAGCTGCGCAGCTTTACGGTGCTCCCGCGTACGGTCAAGGTAGAAGTTCAATGCCCTTCTACAGTCCAGGGTATGGAGGACCATTTCAGCTCGGCTGGAGTGTGGTCTGGGAAAGAAGGTCGGAAGTACCACCTCCTGATTGATGTGAAAAGGGGAGACCACTTTTGGAAGAAATTTTGGGTGAGTCCGTAGGACTACCCTATTTTTGTAGAACCGAGTGTAAGGGGGATCAGACACGAGGGCCTGCAATTCACTTACGCGTCTAGCGGAAGTGAGGGCTATCAAGAACAATGTTTTCCAAGAAAGAAAACGGAGAGAACAGGTAGCCATAGGTTCAAAAGGCGGACAGGTGATCCGCTGCAAAACCACATTCAGATCCCAGTCAGGTGCTGGCGGGCGCAGAGGTGGTTTAAGTAGAAGGAGACCTCGGAGAAACCTCGCTACGAGAGGGTCGCTGGAAAGAGGTCTGCCGTCCACCGGCACATGATGTGCTGAAAGAGCACTGAGGTGAACTTTGACGGAGTTGGACTTAAGTCCCAGATTAGAGAGGTATAGCAGGTACTGCAAGATCACCGACACCGGGCAGGAGAAGGGATCCTGAGACTGTTGGGTACACCAAACGGAAAAGCGACGCCATTTAAGGGCGTAGCATTTGCGGGTAGAAGGTCGCCGAGAAGCTAGGACGACCTCTTCCACCTCTGCCGGCAGGAGAAGGGGAGCAAGGACTACCCTCTCAGCAGCCAGGCCATTAGATTGAGAGATCTGAGGTTGGGGTGTAGCAGAGACCCCTGATCCTGAGTGAGGAGATCCGGTTGCAACCCCAGAGGGAATGGATCCTCTACCGCTAATTGCAGAAGGAGTGGAAACCACGGCTGTCTGGGCCAGCGAGGGGCCACCAGGATCACGAAAGCTTTGTCTCGGAGAACCTTGAAAAGAGTTCGAGAGACTAGCGGGATGGGAGGAAAAGCATACAGAAGGCTCTCCGACCATGAGAGTAGAAAAGTGTCTGCCGCAACTCGAAGGGGATGTGGCTGACGAGAGCAGAAGCGAGGAAGTTGCCGGTTGAGAGGGCTGGCAAAGAGATCCATCGTGGGGAGGCCCCACTTTAGAAAGAGCTTCTGAACTACCAAGGGATCCAGGCGCCACTCGTGCGGCTGGAGGATCCTGCTGAGTTTGTCCGCCAGGCAATTTTCTTGGCCTGGGAGATAAACTGCCTTGAGAAGAACGCCGTGACTGACGGCCCAAGAGCAGAGCTTCTGTGCTTCCCGACAGAGAAGGAAGGAGCCCGTGCCCCCCTGCTTGTTCACGTAGAACATGGCAACTTGATTGTCCGTCTGGACAAGGACGGACTGGTGAGAGGTCAGGTGGGAGAAAGCCTTGAGAGCCAGGCGGATCGCTCTGAGCTCCAGGAAGTTGATCTGCTGAGCAGACTCCCACATGGTCCAGAGGCCCTGAGTACGTGCCCCTTGGCAATGTGCTCCCCAGCCCAGGAGTGACGCATCTGTCGTCAGCACCTGGGCCGGCTGAGGCGACTGAAAAGGCATGCCGAGCACCAGGTTGGGCCGATGAAGCCACCACTGGAGAGACGAGGCCAGCGGCTCGGAGACGTGCACTAGGTCTGCTAGGCCGCCTGTGGCTTGTTGCCACTGCTTGCGAAGACACCATTGAGCAGGCCGCATATTCAGGCGGGCATTGGGGGTCACATGGACGGTGGAAGCCATATGGCCGAGAAGTCTCAGGAAGCGCCTGGCGGAGACCAGGGGCTGGCTGCGAAAACGGTCGGCTAGGTCCATGAGCCGTTGAGCCCTGTCGAGCGGTAGGAACGCTCGTGCCTGAGGAGTGTGCAGCCTTGCGCCGATGAACTCGAGATCCTGTGAGGGGAGCAAAGTGGACTTTGCGAAGTTTATGACAAAGCCCAAGTACTGCAGAAGAGTCACCGTGCGGCGTGTGGCGTTGGTGACCTCCGGAGCGGACGCTGCTCTGATGAGCCAGTCGTCGAGGTACGGAAAGACATAGAGGCCGTGAAGCCGGAGATGGGCCGCCACCACCGCGAGACATTTTGTGAAGACTCGCGGTGCGGAGGACAGGCCAAAGGGCAGTACTCTGTACTGGTAATGATTTCCTGCCACCACAAACCTTAGGTATTGGCGGTGGCTTGGGTGGATGAGGATGTGCGTGTAGGCATCCTTTAGATCCAAGGAGCATAGCCAATCTCCCTGCTGGAGGTAGGGCAGAAGGATTCCAAGGGTAAGCATTTTGAACTTTTCCCGCACGAGGAACTTGTTGAGGTTGCGCAAGTCCAGGATGGGTCTGAGGCCTCCTGTCCTTTTTGGTACCAGAAAATACCTGGAATAAAAGCCTTGACCTCTCAGGTGGTGGGGCACCGGTTCCACCGCCTGTTCCTGTAGAAGACCTGCTAACTCCTGAAGGAGTAAGTCCCTGTGCAGAGGGAGTCGTGGAGGTTCTCCCGGGAAATAGGAGGGAGGGACCTGGTGGAAGTGGAGAAGATAGCCTTCTCTTACGACTTGAAGCACCCAGGCATCTGAAGTGATGCTGGACCACCTGTGGGCGAAGTGAACCAGCCGGCCTCCGGTGCTGGGAGGAGCCAGCGGAGGGGGAGAGGCTATGCTGAAGGAGTCAAAAGCCCCCACCCTGCTGAGCAGGGGCTGGTGGTGCAGGCTTGGGGGCTTGCTGCCTACGGGACCCGTTACCCCGTCCCTTGGCCTGCTGGCCCTGTTGGGGAGCTGCGGGGGCCTGATATTGGGGGTAGTGTTTATAGGCAGCCGCCTTTCTCGGGTAAAAGGACTTCTTTCCCGAGCCCTTCTTTTTCTGGGAAGGGGCGGAGGTCTTCCTAGAAAGCCTAGTCCTGGTGAGAGTCTCCGTCTCGATCTGTGCAGCCTTTTCTGCCATAGGTTTGCCAAAGAGGTTTTCACCTCGGCAGGGGACATCGACCAACTTGTCCTGCACCCAGGGCTCAAGGTCAGACGACTGAAGCCAAGCCTGTCGGCGGGCACCGATGCCGGCTGCGGCCACTCGAGCCGATGCTTCAAAGCCATCGTAGGCTGCTCGGGATATGAATTTTGAGCATTCCCGAATGCCAGTGGACAAGGCTAGGAACCTCCGCAAAGGTTCCTCGGACAATCCAGCGGAGAATCCGGCTAGCTCTTTAGCCAGGTCTCGAAGATACATGCCCATGTATAGTTGGTAGGTCTGGACACGACACGCAAGCATAGAGCCCTGGAAACACTTCTTACCAAGGCCATCCAGGTTACGGGCCTCCCTGCCAGGAGGCACCGAGGAGTGCATCTTCTGGCTCTTAAGACGATGCATGGCCGATTCCACTACCATGGAATGGTGTGGTAGCTGTGCCTTTTGGAAGCCAGGGCTCTTGCGGACTCGATAGATAGAATCGACCCGCTTGCTCAGGACCTGCGAGGAGGCCGGACTCTCCCACATGCGGAAGAGTAGTCGTTCCAGCATGGGAGGAACCGGTACAGTAAAGTGTTCCCTGGAGGGAGAGTCATACTGGAGGGCGTCGAGCTCTTCGGCTCGAGGCTCCTCCTTGGGGTCCGCCGGGAAGGCCAAAGCCTTGGCCATATCCCTGACGAAGTCCGAGAACCGGGCATCCTCCGGAGGGGACTGCTTCCGAGGTTCGGACTCAGGCGAGTCCGAGGGGACACACCGAGTCTGAAAAGAATCAGGTGACTCTTCCTCTTCAGACTCCCAGACCGACTCCGAGGAGGAATCGGTGAGGTCGGCCCGGGCAGGCTGCGGCGCCCGCCGCCCCGACGCCGAGGGAGTCGGCGTCGGCGACCTCGGTCCCGAACGGGAGGCCGAGGGTGACCTCGACCGAGGATCGACTCGAGTTCGCATGGACTCAAGGATCGGCTCGGTCTCCGGGGTCGACTTAGACGTCGACGTCCCGGCGGTCGGGGCAGCGGCGCCAGCAAGGCTAGCGAGCAGTGCCCGCTGCTGGTCCATGAAGGCAGACAGTCTGCTCTCCAAGGCCGTCAACCTGAGTCCGACCTCAGGCGACCCAGCAGCCCCCGACTCGGGCCCCGACGGCGTCGGGCCCGACGTCGGCGGTCTCGGAGGCGAGTCCAGGAGGACCACAGGACTTACCCGAGCAGGCAGCTCCGACTCCATGCGAGGTCGCTTCGAGAGGTGCTCCTTCTCCAAGGACCCGGGACGGCTATCGGGGCTATGCGACCTGGCCCTCGCGGAGCCAGGAGCGTCCACCGACGCCGCCCTCGCGGGTTTCACCTTCCGTCGATGGTCCCCGGAGGGAGAACCCCTGTCGGAGGAACTCCGGCGACGGTCCGAGCTGGAACCTCTGGACGCCGAGGCCTCCGACGAGGTCCGGGTACGGCTGGGGTCAGCGAAGATCCTATCCCGCTGATGCCGCCGACTTCTCAACGCTTTGGAGAACATTTTGCCACAGGCCCCACAGATCATTTCTTCATGATCCGGGCCCAGGCAGCGGAGGCAATTATCGTGTGTGTCAGTTAGTGACATATTTCGGTCACACTGACCACACCGCTTGAAACCACTGGCAGCCATCGGGGGAAAAAGGGCCCCTGCGAGGTCAAAAGACCGGGCTGCCAGTGAAAAAACCGAAAATGAAACTGACTAAATCAGAAAAACCGAAAAAGAAGAAGAGGACTCGTGACCGGCGTCGCGAGTCCGGGCGGGAAGAAAACCGGCGTCGAACCGAAGGAAAAAAGAGAATATTATGAATAAAATCAACTTTTTCGCGGGGACAAGACGGGTACGTCTGTAGGGCTCCGCGGAAAAAAGAAGACTGGCTAAGATGGCACCCTTGGGCGGGAAGGCGACCGCGCATGCGCGCTGCAATTCCCAAAGGCTTTCTTTGAAAGCTGGGGAAAATTGCTCCGCGAGGGCTCCGTCGGCGCCGACGTCACCCATATGTGAGGACTGACTTCCTGCTTGGTCCTGGAGAATTACTTTTTTCTTTTTTTTCCTCATGGACAACTGCAATGCACAGAGTCTACAGTACTCTGATACTCCAAGGGGCTCCTAAGGGACCTATTATGTCCCTTGTATCTTGCCCCTTAGATTGTGCCATGACTGCATGTCCATGGCCGTGTGCCTTGCATCAGTTGGAATTCAAGATGGAAACAAAGGCCCCCAATGATATTGGGGCTGTCCTGCCCGCAGCCTGCTTCTTCCAACACCTGTGGCTGCCTGATAGCTCTCCTCCTGGGGAAGGCACCTCTCCAACTGGATTTTCAAGGCCCCTGATGACGTCGGGGCTGTCCTGCCTGCAGTCTGCTTACTCTAACGCCAGCGGCTGCCTGATAGCTCTTCTCCCCGTTGTCTGGCCATTTTAATCTCTAATCATGTTGATCTCAGTCTCTGGTTTCTTCTTTCCCCTATCTTTCGCCTCCTGTCCAGTGCCTCCTTTGTTTTTTTTTAGCACATCCTCCCATGTCCAACGCATGTCCAGCATCCTCCCATGTCTCCTTCTCTCTCCTTATATCCCAACGCATGTCCAGCATTTCCTCCCTCTCTATCCTCGTCCTGTGTCCCACATCTCCCATCTTTCTCTCCCTATCGCTCTATATCCAGCATCTCTTCTCTCTCTCTCTCGATATCTCTCCATGTCTAGCACCTCCCCCACTCTCTCTTCCTATCTCATGTCATCACACCTCTCTATTTCTCTCTCTTCCTATCCCCTCTAAGTCCAGCATCTCCCCTCTCTCCCTCCTCCTCCCATGTCATTTCTCCCCTCACCCTTTCCCTCTCCCTATGTCTCCATGTGCAACCTCCCATCCTTCTCTCCCTATCACTCCATGTTCAGCATCTCCCCTCTCTATCCCAGTTCCCCCACCCATCGAACATCTCCTCTCCATCTCCTTTTGCCTCCCCCCTAGTGCCCAGCATTTATTATCTTTATCCTCTTCCTCCTCAGTGCTCCCCCGCCGGTACGCTTCATCTCTTGTCTTCCTTTCCCCCCAGCTCTTATCATCCCCCAGTGCTATCATCTCTGCTGCTGCTTTTCCCAGGCTCAGCAGTGACAATAAAATCTGCACTAAAGAAGGGCCTTTGCGACAGCCATATACTTCAAAGATTCTGCTGTCTCACTTCCTCTGAAATGAAAAATATGCATCAGAGGGGACAAGCCCAGCAAGATTTTTGAAGCACACAGATATCTTAAAGGCAAAAGCTGGAAGGATGCTTGGGTGCATACGGAGAGGAATGGCTAGCAGAAAAAAGGAGGTGATAATGCCTCTATATAAGTCTTTGGTGCGACCTCATTTGGAGTATAGTGTGCAATTCTGGAGACCGCACCTTCAAAAGGATGTGAACAGGATGGAGTCGGTGCAGAGGGTTGCTACTAAAATGATTAGTGGTCTTCATTATAAAGCATATGAGGACAGACTGAAGGATCTTAATATGTACACCTTAGAGGAAAGGCGGGATAGAGGTGATATGATTGAGATGTTTAAATACCTCCGTGGCATAAATATTCAGGGAGAGAGCCTCTTTCAATTGAAAGCAAGTTCTGCTACGAGGGGACATGGGATGAGGGTGAAGGGAGATAGATTCAGGAGTGATATGCAGAAATATTTCTTTATGGAAAGAGTAGTGGATCTGTGGAATAGTCTCCCAGTGGAGGTGGTAGAGATGAGGACAGTAACTGAATTCAAAAAAGCATGGGACAAACACAAAGGATCTCTAAAGGTAAAAAGGGGACTGTTGTAGTTGTTGTTATGGAAGGACAGACTAGATAGACCATGTGGTCTTTTTCTGTCATCATATTTCTATGTTTCTATGTATTTAGTGCAGGATTATTACTGCTGCTGGGATGGTGGTGGCTGGGGGAGGAGGGTCCGACTGTGCTGCATTTTCTGTTGAACTAAATACCAAAAGAAAAAAAATGTGCAAAAAAATGCGGGCAGATATGAGGCAGCTGCTGTTTTAGGGGCATTTCTTGCCACCCCCCCCCCCCCCCCCCGGGATTTGCCTCCTGAAGTGGCTGCTTCACCTTGTGTAATGATAGCGCTGCATCTGAGTGCAATTAAGGCTTAAAATAGAAGAACATTAATTTAACGTGCAAGTTGTATCTTAAAGCTGTTTGCTATCAATTTATAGAAAATCTCCTAAGCTACAGTTTATCAGTCTAAATAGTAACTCATTTATTAATTTGAGTCTTGTTTAGCTAGCTGCTCTACTTCTATAGCACCTGCAATTACTCTCCCTTTATCAGCTGAAACCTCTTTGATGCAGTAAGATGTGTAGATACACAATAAAATAGAGAAAAAAAAAAACAACCAGAACCTGATGTATGGGTGAATAAACAGATGCAAGGATATAGGCAAAATTACATTTTCAAGAAAAAGAATCATATTTTTCATCTTCTAGAAGCCTAGATACCAAGGGAGATCCAAGATAGCATCTGATTAGGACGTGCTGGTTCCTGCCCACCGCCTAGCATTACCAGTTATCTCTTTCTGTGCTTTCTTGTTGTTGTTTGATGCCAAAATGCAAAGCCAAAGCGAAAGGAGGTTTACTCCTGAAAGCTGAAGTGGTTGTGGCTGGACAGAGAACCACTGATAGCTTTGTGATGCAGAAGTCTTTGCCGGGTGTATCTGCTGCCAGGGCTGGGAATAGCCTTGGTTTGGGAAGAGATGTTTCATTCAGCTCTGCAGGCCCAACCACTCCTCATGCTCTCTTGGCATCTGGGGCTGGCCAGTTGAGCGCAAATGCTGGCTCAGGGAGCCAGGCAGTATCAGTGTCGGCATATGATGTTCCAGCAGCCACACTTGCTGCAGATCCCAGCAGGCAGGGAGGGCCTTTTTCCCCTGCAGGAGCAGGTGTGTGTATCCAAGGAGCCCACGGAGTGTTGAGTGCTGATTCGACAGATTCCTCTCAGCAATTTCCTGTTGTTTTACTGTCATTGATTCGACCGAAGGAGGTTACCCTGGACTCTATCTGGCATGTCTTGGAGTCTTTACAGCAACTACTACTACTACTACTGAGCATTTGTATAGCGCTACCAGTCATATGCAGCGCTGTACAGACATGTAAGAGACAGTCCCTGCTCATCCGAGCTTACAATCTAGTCAAGACAAAACACAAGACAAAACACAGGAGGTGTAAGCAGGGATAACAACTAGGGGAAAGAAAAGAGGGAAAGATAAGGAGATCAGGTGGGTCAAGATCCAAAAGCAGCAGCGAAGAGGTGGGTTTTCAGCCTGGATCTGAAGAGGATTAGAGAAGGTACCTGGCGTACAGACAGAGGTAGTTTGTTCCAGGCATAAGGTGCAGCAAGGTGAAAGGAGCGAAGTCTGGCGTTGGCAGTAGAAGAGACGGACACAGATAGAAGTTGTTTGCTAGAAGAGCGGAGTTCCCGAGGGAGGTTATAAGGAGAGATAAGAGAAGAAAGGTACTGAGGAGCCGCAGAGTGAATGCATTTATAGGTCAGCAGGAGAAATTTGAACTGGAAACTGGATGTGGAAACGGATAGGAAGCCAATGAAGTGACTTGAGAAGAGGAGTAATATGGGCATGACGAGGCTGGCGGAAGATTAGTTGTGCAGCAGAGTGTTGAACAGATTGAAGGGGAGAGAGATGATTCAAAGGGAGACCAGCAAGGAGTAGGCTACAGTAGTCAAGATGGAAGGTGATTAAGGAGTGGATAAGTGTTTTAGTAGTGTATTCAGAAAGGAAGGGGCGGATTTTGCTAATGTTATAGAGAAAGAAACGGTAAGTCTTAGCTATGAGCTGGATATATGTGGAGAAAGAGAGAGAGGAGTCAAAGACAACCCCCAGATTGCGGGCCGAGGAAACAGGAAGGATTACAGAGTTACCCACACAGACTGAGAAAGGAGGAAGAGGAGGGGAGGTTTTAGGGAGAAACATAAGAAGTTCAGCCTTGGCTATGTTCAGTTTCAAGCGGCGGTGAGACATCCAGGCAGCAATGTCAGAAAAGCAGGCAGAGATCTGGGTCTGGATTGCCGGAGAGATTTCAGGCATAGAGAGGTAGATCTGGGAGTCATCGGCATACAGATCAGGGCCAGATTTACCTATATGCCAGTTACGCCGTGGCGTAGGGCCCACAGCTGGCAAGGGCCCACAAAAATTAAACAAATTGTTAGCGTTTTTTAAAATTAAATAAAAAAAAAAAAAAACGCTGGCTGCTGCCGCGGCAGCATGGACTATCCCGCGGGGCCCCCTCTGCCCGGCTGAATCCCTCCCTCCCTCTCTCCCCGACGGCTGAGCCCCTCCGTGCCGGCTTTGAGAGGCACGAAGGGAGAGTGTCTCCCTCGCGTCTCTGTTAAGCCGCAGGGGCAGATGGGAAATTTCCCATCTGCCCCTGCGGGCTTAACAGAGACGCGAGGAAGACACTCTCCCTTCACACCTCTCAAAGCCAGCACGGAGGGGCTCAGCCGTCGGGGAGGGATTCAGCCATTCAGCCGGGCAGAGGGGGCCCCGCGGGACAG
Organism: Ichthyophis bannanicus; assembly: GCA_033557465.1. Taxonomy (NCBI): domain Eukaryota; kingdom Metazoa; phylum Chordata; class Amphibia; order Gymnophiona; family Ichthyophiidae; genus Ichthyophis; species Ichthyophis bannanicus. Next base: position 409,661,790 of record CM066037.1, read on the forward strand.
TTCATGCTGCCGCGGCAGCAGCCAGCGTTTTTTTAATTTAATTTAATTAAAAAAAATCAGTCGCCAGGTATTCAAAGAAAGATTGCATGTTGTGGAAGTTAAATACGTCCATCCTAATATCACAGAGAAAAGCCCCTTTTATGTTTATTGATCACTTCAGACTGAAAGGGGGGGGGGGGCATGTCGCTGGTTTCCCAGGAATCGGATCCTGTACTTTTGTTTGGTAAACCAGCCTCTGCTGCTCCTTTGGCCTGTTTTTAAAGCTTCTCATTCCTCCCATTTACTTGTAAAACTGAAGACACAAGGTAGGTGGGCAGTGGTAGGAAGAAACGGCTTGCATGAGGTGTGGGGCAGATGGTTCTAGGATTTGAGGACAGGAGGAGGAGGAGGAGATAATTATGGAAGCTGGAGGTAGGTTTAGTTGAGTTTAGTTATAGTTGCTTGACCACTAGTAGTCATCAAGACGGTGGAAATAGTTTTGGGGGCTGGGGACAGGGGTAGGCGGCAGTACTTTTTTGGCACAAGATGGTTATAAGAGCTGAGGGGAATAATTATGGGATAGATGGCTGCAGTGGTCGTTCACACACGGATTAATGAAATGATAGTACGGAGGCCGGTGTACTACGTTCTTTGCCGCCAGGCAGAGGGGGCCCCGTGGGACAGTCCATGCTGCCGAGGCAGCAGCCAGCATTTTTTTTTTAAATTTAATTTAAAAAAATGCTAACAATTTGTTTATTTTTTGTGGGCCCTTGCCAGCTGTGGGCAGCAGCCAGCGTTTTATTTTTTTTTATTAAAGTTTACTTGAGCCGATGGGGGGGGGGGGGCGGGCTGGGACTGGAAATGGGCTGGGGGGGTTAAGACTGGAGGTGGGCTGACACGAAGAAACAAGAAGAAAGTGGCTGGAGCAATTGAAGCTGAAAAAAAATGCACAAATGTAGAAAAATCTCTTTATTTTGAATGTATTAATTGGAATATGTCAGCTCTGGTAAATGTGCATCATTAACGTCTGCGCTTTGTTTAGTACAAGAGCAAATTAATGTATAGTTTTATTTCCACAGTGTTGTACATTCCAAGTTTGGCTTTTGGGATTCCCAGTTTAATTATGACGTCAGGGCCAACAGTGCGCAGCTGATCCGGCCTGCTCGTTTTTATCTTTTCTGGGGGCCCACAATTTTTGTTGGCGTAGGGCCTCACTCAAGGTAAATCCGGCCCTGATACAGATGGTACTGAAAACCATGGGAAGAGATAAGCGCACCAAGGGACTGGGTATAGAGAGAGAAAAGGAGCGGATCCAAGACAGATCCTTGGGGTACACCAACTGGGAGCGGGGTAGCAGAGGAGGAGGAGCCACCAGAACACACACTGAAAGAGCGATGGGAGAGATAGGAGGAGAACCAGGATAGTACAGAGCCACTAAAACCAAGTGAGGACAGGGTATCGAGGAGAAGGTTGTGATCAACAGTGTCAAAAGCAGCAGAGAGGTCAATAAGGACGCGGACAGAGTAAAGGCCCTTGGATTTTGCCAGGAACAAGTCACTGGAGACTTTGGCAAGAGCCTTTTCAATAGAGTGTAAAGGACGAAAGCCAGAAACAAAAACAGGAAGCGGCAGATTCAACACCCAATAACTTTAATATTACCAAATAAGTGGCCTAAGCCCAACACAGGCCGTGTTTCGTATGTCACTTCATCAGGGGCTATCAGGGCACACTGTGGGTGTGATGTGCATAGACTTTACCAGGCTCAAGAGAGACAATGGAAGTCGCTATTGTCTGAAAAGCTTCTTTACAAAGTCCAATGGACGCCTTGTGCCACGTTATTCAATCCGAGCTTCTGACACAATGTCCATGAAACCTGCGAAAAGCCGTTTGGAGTTTCTCAAAGTGTTCAAGTAGTTTAGATATAAATGGAAGGAGAAAGATGGGTCGATAGTTAGAAGGACAGGTGGGATCAAGTGAGTGTTTCTTGAGGAGAGGTGTGACCACAGCATGCTTTAAGTCTGCAGGGACTGTTGCAGTGGAGAGCGATAGGTTGAGAATAAGAGAGATGGAAGAGACAACGGTGGAGGAGATGGGACTTAGCAGATGGTGGGGATAGGATCCGAGGAGCAGGTGGTGAGTTTGGAGGAAAAAAAGAAGGTGTGCAGTTTCCTCTTCAGAGATCACAGGAAAGGAAGAGAAGGTAGCAGAGGTGGGGGTGGGGGGGGGGGGTGGAGAGTTGGGAGTGGAGAGGGGGAGGAGGGGAAGTAGCTGACTTAATGAGGAATTGGAGAGTGATCTTGTGGATTTTGTCATGGAAATAGTCAGCCAGGGTTTGGGCAGAAAGGGAGGGAGGGATCAGAGGCGGAGGCACTTTGAGGAGAGAACTGAGAGTAGTAAAGACATGGCGAGGATCAGAGGCAAGAGATAGTCAGATAGACATAGTAGTTTTGTTTGGCAAGAGCTATGGCTGACTGGGAAGAGACAAGCATGAATTTGAAGTGTAGAAAGTCTGCACGGGAATGGGATTTGAGCCAAGCACGCTCAGCAGAACGGGCACAGGAACATAGATAGTGGGTAGTGGATATAGGTATATGCCAGCTTTCTGCAGACTTTGGCTCTATATTCTCCTCGATTCGACAATGTAGAAAAGAAGCTTGAAGGCCAGTTGGAGCAACTGACAGAGTTCCAGTCTACTGTTAAAATTCTCAGGAGGTGAAAGGAACTTTGGTCCAGGACAGGATGACTGTTCAGCGGAAAATTGAGAACTTGGAAAATTAGAATAGGAGTTTAAATCTCTGTGTTCTGAATTTTCCACAGGTTTATTATTGTGTGCAATTCTGGTTGCTATATCTTAAAAAGGATATAGCGTTATTAGAAAAGGTACAGAGAAGAGCCACCAAAATGGTAAAGGGGATGGAAGGATACCCCTATGAAGAAAGGCTAAAAAGTTAGGGCTCTTTAACCTGGAAAAGAGACGGCTGAGGAGAGATATGATAGAAGTCTATAAATTAATGAACGGAGTGGAATGGGTAAACGTAGATCAATTGTTTACGTTATCAGAATATAGAAAGACTAGAGGACATGCAATGAAGCTACAGGGTAAACTATTTCAGACTAATAAGAGAAAATATTTTTTCACTCAACGTGTAATCGAACTCTGGAATTTGTTACCGAAGGATGTAGTAAAGGCTGTTAGTGTAGCTGGGTTTAAAAAAGGTTTGGACAAGTTCCTGGAGGAAAGGTCCATAAACCATCATTAAAAAGGGATCCAGGATATCAATGCTTGACCCAATACAAGCATTGTGGAACCTGGGTCTTTTGGGGAAACTGCGAAGTACGTATGACCTAGATTGGCCACTGTTGGAAACAGTATACTGGGCTTGATGGTCCTTGGTCTGACCCATTATGGCATATCTTATGTTTCCCTGTCTCCTAGAGACCTATTTTATAGGTTTTTAAAGGAAGCCTTTAAATACCCAGAATCTGTTCCCACCTTTCCAGAAAATCTATTATCTTTCCCCCTCAGCAACCAAAGATACTTTGCAGAAGGCAGAATCCTTTTTGACAGATGTCACATCTGATTCTTTGGATTTAGCTAATTTGACTGAAGTTCTGGAGCAACTCGGTGACAAGGTGGAAGCTAGGACTACTCTTGATCTCATTTGATTTTCTTCAAGATAAAGAAGCATTGATACATTTGTATTTCAAAATGCTGGGTGTGTTATTCTTGGTTGGGAAAATACAGATTTTTCCGGATATTTCTAAGTGGACACAGGTTAGGAGAAAAAGTGTTTGAACCTTTGTGCTGAGACACTTGTCTTGGGCGTGAAGTTCAAGCTGAGGTTCCCTATAAATGTGTCCTATCAGAATAAGATGTATCATTTCTTTGAACCTTCTCAGTTACATTTCTTTTTAGATGCTAAGCAGCTGAAAGGCTAACCAGAAGATTCGTAGATGGGCAATATGTGGTTTTGGGGCTTCGTTTCTTACCCTGTTTCTTGTTTCATTATTGCATGTATCCATCTTGCAGTGGTTATGGCTCTTGGATCTCCCTCGCTTCTTACTCTCAATATACTTTATTATTATTATTATTATTATTGTTTTTTTTCTTTTTCCTTTGTATCTTGTGATGTATGGTTAAGTGTGTATTTCTATGTCAAAGGTTATACCTTGGTGTATATTAAATTGCAATAAAAATAACACTGAAAAAAAAGAAGCCTAGATACTAAACTGTTTCTAGTTTGATTGCTAAAGGGCAGTAAAGTTTTGCCATTAATGCACATTAACAGTAAAAATTAGTACATGGTAAAAGGACATATATAGTTACACAAGTAGAACATCTTGGTAAGGAAAATTATTAAACACCTTCAAGAAGTAGTAAGAAAACAAAATATCAAATATCATACCTAAGGAAATTGTCTATGTAAGGCATTTAAAAAACGAAATATCACCAGATTAAGGCAATTCACAAGGGAGCAAAACATGGAAATCAAGTCATAAGAAAATTAATTTTACATAGCGGACATAAGGAGATTGGCATGTAGGACAATATTAATCACTGATTTACAGTCCTTCAAACTCAGCATGACTCAAGAAACATTGGCCTCATTTCCAAGAGGATTTGCTTTATTCTGCAGGAAATTCTGCAAGCAATTAGGATCAGTGAAAGCATATCTAGTCCACTTTAGAAAAAAGGGGATAGAATCATCTGGAATTTGAGGATGTCCATATAGTATCTTTTTAACAAATCAACGGGAGAAAATAGCACTGATTTAAGAAAACTGAGACATGTAAGTTAAGGGTCTGATTCTGAGAAAGGTCGTGCGGGACTGCACGCCTTGCCTCTATTCCCACCCCTGCTCTCCCTGCACAGCTAGAGCTGTAGGACAGGGGGAGCCAGTGGGGGACGGGAGGGGGCAGGGTCTGGGCAGAGTGGGGGCGGGCTGAGCTGGCAGGACGTACAGGGCCCATTCAGGTCAGGGCCCTGTACGTCCCGTGAGGTCGGAGGAGACGTGCTGATTATTCCACCTCGAAAGTGGAATAATCAGCACCGGAGGGGCGATCGGGGCCCGGGAGCCACCCGGGGCCGGGGCCGGGGCCGAGTGCAGTGGGGTCCCCGTCACCCGATCCATGCCCCAGCTGGTCAGCCATGGGTCAGGCAGGGACCTGAGCTGCAGGAGCTAGAGGTGCCTACGGGGAGGACATCCCCACAGGCATGCAGGTGCATGCTGGGATGTCCTCAGGCCCGATTCTGTGTGCTGTGGGAACGTTTTTAGAATCGGGCTCCACATCTGCCATAATTTTCAAAACTCTCTAATTTACTGTGAGTGGCATTTTATCTTTAATAAGTTCAGAGTTAAAGCCTGAAGCTAAGAAACTCATTGAGCCAAAGATTGAAGATATTCTGTCTCTTCGTTCTTCTTTTTCAGTAGCTTTCAATCTCACTTGCATACTCAAAAAAAATGTAAAAAACTATCCATATGATGAAAAAGAACACCCTCCATATTAGAAATGGCAGACCACACTGTATCAAATGTCACTGCCTGAGGTTTCAATGTCAAAATCAGTTGGTACATCAGGAGGTTTTCTTCCACCTGTTCCCCATTCTTTCCTGTAAGGTATCTCTTCTGAAAATATTGAAGAGTAGTATTCAGCTTCTGGACACCTATCACTCCAAATGCCAGTGGACTGGCATTTAGAAAAAAGGGGAATGTTGTAGTTGTTGATATGGAAGAACAGACTAGATGGGCCATGTGGTCTTTTTCTGTCATCATGTTTCGATGTTACTGGAGTAGGCAAAGCCTCAGCTTGAACATAGCAGCTTCCCTCAGTGGTTCTGTTGCATGCTGCAACCTCTGACCCCCAACATCATCTGCAGATGCTTTGGGGATGCATAGGCTTCCGACTGTGGTGTACCATATAGTTCTTCAAACTGAATGATACCTCTGGTCCTGTTGGAAAAGTAGCTCCCACGCCCAGCCCATGTTCTGGAGAAAAGTCCTGCCTCAATAGATGGCATTAAGTGTACCTGTGTTAATGCAGCATGCGCTATGGGACAGGGCTTCACATTAACTGCCAGGGTAATGCTTTCTATGCCTCTAACAGTTAACGCGGGAATATTGCACATAACACACCTTGGATTTGGCGCTGTTTACGCTTTAGGTGCAGCACCTTAGTGCTCGTTAGTAAAAGACTCCCAAAGGCTACCTCTTTTGCTTTATAGCTGAGGCATCGTTATTGGTATCTGGCATGGTTTCAGGCATTCACCATTGACACATGACAGCTTCCTCCTGGTAAGTGGGGGGAGGAAGAGAAAAAGGAAGAGAGAGACATCCTATCCACTTCAACTAAATCCCTCCTATGAGGCACCAGGTGAGTGCTGTCGGCTGTCCCCATCCATTCTTCTCTCTGTACCCTACTGGTTGGACAGATGTTCCAAAGATGATAAGAGACGGAGTCCCTGACATTTTTCCTATGTTCTCCTTGTTTTTATCCTGGGGATCTGTCTGCTACTGTGCCACAGTTATCAAACGCCTACTCTTCCTGGTTAGGGGAAGGCCCCTCTCTGGTGAAGATCTAACTATCCTGTCACATTTCATATATTGTAGACTCCCTTTTATGAAATTATCCCGTATAGGGCAATTTTCAAAAAGTTTTATTAAGGCAAACCGGGGTTTACCCATGAAAACAGGCTTTTTAAAAAACTGCCCTGGGACCTTAGTAGTGAAACGTATGTGCCATGCTAACAGTATGGTGCTTTTCTCCATGAGGAAAAAAGGCAGAGCTGAACATAAGAACATAAGAAATGTCATACTGGGTCAGACCAAGGATCCATCAAGCTCAGTATCCTGTTTCCAACAATGGCCAATCAAGGTCACAAGTACCTGGCAGGTTCCCAAAAGGTATATGGATTCCATGATGCTTGTCCCATGGGTAAGCAGTTGATTTCCCCGTTCCAGTTTAATAATGGTTTATGGACTTTTCCGTGTTGAGTTAAAAAATATTTTGTCCTATTAGTCTTAAATGTGCTACATTGTAGCTCCATTGTGTGTCCCCTTTTGCAGGAGTAAACAGCCTATCTACATTTAACTGTTCTACTTCATTCATTATTTTATAGACTTTTACTATATCTTCCCTCAGCCATCTCATTTCCAAGTTGAAGAGACCTAACCTTTTAAACCTTTCCTCATAGGGATATCCTTCCATCCCCTTTACCATTTTTGTTGCTCTTCTCTGTATCTTTTCGAATTCTACTATATCCTTTTTAAGATATGGAGACCAGAACTGCACACAATATTCAAGGTGCAGTCATACCATAAAGCAATAAAATGGCATTATAATATCTTTGTTTTTTTTCCTCCATTCCTCTCCTTATGATTCCCAGCATTCTATTTGCTTTCTTGGCAGCCACTGCACACTGGCCAGAGAATTTCAACGTATTAACCAAGATGATGCCCAGATCCTTTTCCTGGTTGGTGGTTCCTAATGTGGAACCTTGCACTGTGTAATCATATTTTCGGTTGTTCTTTCCTAGGTACATAATTTTGCACTTGTCCACGTTAAATTTCATCTACCATTTGGATGCCCAGTCTCCCATTTTATCAAGGTCATCTTACAATGTTTCACAATCCTCTTTTGTTTTAACAACTTTGAATTTTGTGTCATCTGCAAATCTAATCACCTCACTCATTATTCCTATTTCCAGATCATTTATAAATATGTTAAAAAGCATCAGGCCCAGTACCCTGGATTACTCCACTATTCACCTTTCTCCAATGGAAAATTGGCCATTTAACCCTATTCTTTGTTTTCTGTTTTTAATCAGTTCCTAATCCACAGTAATACATTTCCTCCTATCCATGACTTTTTAATTTCCCCTAGAGTCTTCTCATGAGGGATTTTGTCAAAGGCTTTCCTGAAGGCAGGGCTGGGGAGAGCTCAGAATAACAAGCACGAGAGTTTCATTTACAAAGCCCTCTGTCTGTTTTTCACTCTTTTAACCCACAGCATGGGTTTGCTGGTGGATTTTCAAAGAGAAACTCTGCAATGAATTTCCTTCTGAATACTGTCTTGCAGGTCTGCAGTTTACAAAGTAATACAATTAAAGAAGGAAGTCATGCAAAGAGTATTTATGTGACTTCTATGAGAAATGCAGACTTTCTTAAACGTGGAAAAGTGAGTAGTTGTTCTAGCTGAAGTCACAAAAGTTATTTTTGCCAGAAATTGTTTTTAAGTTCCAAATTTGGATGAATTGAATCCGTGACAAAGTAATATCTAATTATACAACACACCTTTGGTTTGCATATCATAATTCCTTTTTCAGTGTTTTTCACTTGGACATAGACATGTGTTGCACTGTGCGCTTGCCAATGAATTGCTGAAGAATTTTACAGCTTCTATTGCAACATTCTTTATGCCTTGCCTTAATCTTGCCAAGGAAAATTAGATGCCTTAGTTATGAACGCCTTGATGCTAGCTGGGCTGGAATAAGGAAACAGAAACTATTGTGCTATGGAAGGACAATAAAAGTATGCAGAGAAGCCAACTCTCCCCTACTGATGTTTTTTCTTAACTTATAGCATTCCATAACTGTGCTATTAAAATAATAACTGTTAAAAAATACTTTAAAAATTGCTGATGTTGAGGCCCTTTTACTTAACATTAACACATATTAATGAAGTTAGCAAGCATTAAGTACCATTGCACCATAGAAATAAAAGGGATGTGGGCACTTAAAACAAATTAATTAGCCTTAAAACCTTTAGTAAAAGGGCTCCTAAGCCTCTGTAGGAATGATGACTATAGAAAGGAGAAATATAGAGCTTGACGTCAGGGGTGGCCATTATGGCTATGCATTTGTAAACACACATTGGTTCATTAGTGAGCCTGTCATACTGTGAGCAGTTAACAAATTGCAGTAAAATATTGCATTTTACTGCAGTTTAGTTTACTGTGGGAATCACTAACCTGCAGTAAATCAGAGGGGTGGGTATTTTGTTTTAGATTTCTGTGTTAGCTTTAAAATGTTTTTTTTTTTTGTTTTGTAACTGCCTTGACATTTTATGTACATAAGGCAAGATATAAAATTTGTATATATAAATAAAAGAAAAGAAAAATGTGGTTCTGCATAAAGCCTGGTGACATTACAATGGGTCACTTGGGACCTCACTGAGTAAAAAAGTTTGTATTGTGCGCCAACAGGTTTGAGTGCAGGCCTTTTACTTAAGAAGGTTTTCTGCTTGAGTGCTGTGAATTTGGCCATATCTAGTTTGACAAGATAGTTTGGGCATAGATTTCACTTTCAAAGAACCTGCAATTGCTTTTGTGTGATCTTGCACTTGCTGTGTAACACCCTCAACTTTATTTAATCACTGTTTGCTGCTTCCAAATGCATATGTGAGGCTCGAATCTTAGTTGATAGACTGGTAAGCTCTGATTTAATATCTGATGGTTCCCATCTGGGATTCAATCAAGTTCCAAAGGCTTCTAATCTCTTTGACTAACACGCTGTCCAAGTCTCCAACTGTTTTTTTCAGCACTATCTTTTCAGGGGTTAGCGATTCAGTTTTATGCTGCTTTAGCTCAGAATTCACAACAAAGCTGCTGATCAGACTTGCTTTATTTTGAGCTTGCCATCAGAGAAAGGTCCTGATTCTTATCTCAATGAGTAATTCAGTCTTAAAATGGAGACTTTAATGGGTGCATTTGCTGGCGAGAGCAGCAGAACTCTTCGATTAAACTGCCATCTTGCTGATGACCAGACCACATCCCCCAATAAAGGAATAATGCAGCTGGTGTTGAACTTTGTAAAATGCACTATTTTAGAAAAACTAATGCCAGCTCATGGCCCAGTGCTCCTGGCCGCCATTTTAAAAAGGACCAATGCCAATGTAAAATAACGTGAAACTCTTTCCCCATCTAGTCCAGACTCTCCAGAAGACTCTCTATCAGGCCTTATAACTCCCCCTCCCGAAAATCACTCCACATACCCAAAAGACTTCCCCAACATCTAACTCCCCTCCAAAGAAACCCTCCATCTCCTAAAGACCCGCACCCTCCATAGGCGTCTCCAGTCTATCTGAAAAAATCTCAGATGGTCTATGGTAATGGGACAGAAGCAAATCCCAGACATTTCTGCCCCTTCCAGTGGAGGTTCCAAATTGCATTTGTTAAAGCCTAGTGATAGTCTCCTGGCAAAAAACCCTTATATGACAACCTGACCCCTAGCAATAATAGCACGAGACTACCACTAGGTTCAATTATTGCTGGAAGCACCAGGAGTGACTGGGGATCACTTCTGCCCCATTATCCTAGATCACTAGGGATTATGTTAAGTAGGTCCATAGGGGCTTATGGTGGGAGAGGGGGATTTCATGGAGAGGACTTCTTTGAGGGGGAGAGGAAGTCAGGTTTGTGGGATCTTTGGGTCCACAGGATGACTTTGGATGGTGGTTGGTCTAGACCTCAGGTCTGGTGGGGACTCTTGTGGGTGGTAGGGACTTGGACAAAATACAATGTAGAATCTCTATGGATTGAAATTCTATATAAAAAGGGGAAGGGGAAAGCAATGGCAGTGGGGATATACTATCAACTACATAGCCAGAATGAACAAATGGATGATGAAATGCTCAAAGAAATCAGGGAAGCTAACACAATTTAAGCACAGTAATAATAATGGGTGATTTCAATTACCACGGTATTGACTAGGTCAGTTTCCTGGCAGGACATTCTAGGGAAATTAAAGTTTCTAGATGAAATAAATGACTGCTTCTTGGAGCAGCTGGTTCATTAACTGACAAGAGGGGAAGCCATTTTGGACCTAGTCCTTAGTGGAACATAAGATCTGGTGCATGACAGAAGTATAATGGGTACACTACTTGTCAAACTGATTGACAGGTGAGATAAGAATGGCAGGAGCCAATCAGCATTCACTTCCAGTGTATGCCCCGCCTTAGGCCACACCCCTCCCATAGAAGTGAATGGTGAGTTAGCCCCACCCACTCCCGCCCCCATGTGTGGCCACCGCCCCCACTTGACACGCCTCCACCCCGCCCCAAGGATGACATCATCCAATCAGCGTCCACTTCCGGGTTTGTGCCACACCCACGCCCTGCCCCACAATATGGCATTAACCAATCAGCACCCACTTCTGGGTTTGTGCCCCACCCACAGCCTCCCACACTCAACCACGCCCCTGCCTACATCATCGGAAATGACATCACCGGAAACAGGGTGTCATCAGAAAAGGGCCGTGTCCTTTTCCGATGACCTCAGCAGAAGCAGAGTGACTGACTGTGGAAATGTGTTTTGCTTCTGGTTAATGTTTACATCTGCAAAAAGCAGGAACCCTGGAAAACAAAAAAATGCTTTTCTCTCTCTTCCACTGCCCCAGTTCTTTTTTCTCACAAAAGATTCTTAGCACAGGGCTTTTCACAGAGGCACAGACAGGGTAGAAGCTTTTCTTTACAAATGCAATTAACACATCTTTTGTTAGAGAAACCACTGCTGTCCATGTGATAGAATTTTGCTTTTAAGACCTCATGGTTAGAGAGAAATATTCTGGCAAACACAGTGTAAGTTCAGACTGAAATACAGAGAGAGAGAGAGAGAGAGAGAGCTGAGTTCAAACACAGCCACAGCTATTTTTTAGTGGCTTTGAAAAAACCAATACTGAGAGACAAGTCTGAACATGCCTCTCTAGGGTGTGGTAACACATGATTGGTTGAAACAAGAAGTCTGTTCTGAGCATGCTCCAGGTGTTCTGAGCATGCTCCTGGTGTAAGGCTGTGTGTCCTGTGTAAGGGGAACATCTTAACACAGAGATTCAAAAAGAAAAAATGGCTCTTTTTGGAACACCAAGCAGAATTTCCAGCAGGGCACACAACATTAATTACTTCCTTAAGGACCATGATGCAGAAACAGAGGGGTATCCACCGATTGAAAATCCATTTGAAATACTGGAGAGTCCGGCAGAGCCTGAACAAGAAATAACAGAGAATGTAGATTATCCAGATGCCCAAATATTTTTCGACTCTCAAGAACCCTGCGATTCTGGCACCGAACTTGACTTAACATCTGACAACACAATGGATCCGGAGGATATAGAATTATATTACGCCACTGTAGATGCAGAAACAAACTGTTTATTGGAAGAACTAGGATCAGCAGAGGTAAGAGAAGTTTTTTTTATTTAGAAAAGTGTTATAGAAGAAAAGGTGGTTCACACGGACATTATTTTTTTTTTTTTGTAGGGAAGTGACGAATCTCCGCTCCTATAGGAGCTAGAGGACATACAAACAACCAATCTACGCTGTTTGTGCTTTCTCTGTACATATCAAAGGGAGGCATTTGATGTCATAGCCAGCCAAAAGGACTACACAAAACCTGATGAAATAAACACATTGAAATCTGCTATACAAGCAACGGTGGGCTGTATTATCAGGAAAAATGCTGGCAGGGCGTTATGCATAGAGACTATGCAGCTTGTGTAATACATGCTCCAGGTCAACGACATCATGATTGTTTGAGGTGGGGACATAAGGAAATACAGCAGAAAATCCATAAAAATTGTAACAAGTTGTGTCTAGGACCTATTGTAAATGTTGCCATGATTGTTAGTCATAAAATGAAAGCAACTGCCCTAGTTTATGAAAATTTGAATTTTTTTTTAACTCATCAGAGATTTTAATACCAGTAGAAATCCAGGACAACTCAATATTTTGCTTAAATCTGTGGCAGACGGTGATATAGAACTAGTGGAAGGTTTAATCTGTGACAGAGATTATAGATCGTTCTTTAAAAATTGTTGCCATGATTGTTGATCATAAAATGAAAGAAAATGTATGTATTTCCAGAATCTATTAGTTGAACATACAGATGAACAAAAATTATATGTATGCCTTTATATATTTTTTAAAAACTTGTAATGCTCAAATGAATCATTTCACAAGATGAAAACATTTTATTTGAAATAAAACATTTTGAACCTATGTGTGGTGTGTTTTAGGAATGCCTATTTAATCAATAGGTGTGCCTTACACAATAGGCCATATGATAAGAATGTGAAGAGCAGAGCTCTATTGTATAACTAAAATCCACTTAAGACGTCTGGGGATAGGGGTATGTGTATTAGCCACATACACAATATATAGCATCTATTACAATGTACTGTCTGCGAAATAAAAGGCAGTGTGAATTAGCCAGGTCGTATGATAAGATTATGAGATCCAGAGATATTTCAGTTAAAGAGTCTGGGGGGCTGTAAATCCCATCAAAAGAATTTCATTTTAAAAAGCTGCAGTATATTTCAGCAGCCAGAAGGGATCACATAGTCTCTCTACAGCCTGTATCATCTGCAATTCTTCTTCAGACATGGTGGGTAGATATGAGTCTTACTTTTTTTTTTAAAATATTGTTGGCTATGTAATGTTTCTGTCTCTTATGATTGTCTTTAAAAAATAGGAGCAGAAAAAGGGGATTCCAAATAAACTTTCTCTTACAAAAAGAAGGCAACAAAGAATGTTAAAAGGTATGACCTGTGGTTTTTAATTTTCCAGCAGCTATGCTCTTTATAATGTGCCTCAACCTTTAATCTTTTTTTTATTTTAGACCAAGAAGATGCTACAAAACAAGATGTGCAGCCTAACCAACAGACGGTACCTTACAGAAAACCAAAAGACAAGCAGAATCGTGAGTATTCCGGTTTTATCCAGCTCCTAAATTTTTAGGCCGCTGTAAAAGAAAAAAAAGTATTAGCCCCTATGTTTTTATTTTTCAGATCGAGAAAATGTTAGAAAAACAGCGGCTATGGAAGAGAAGTCTAACAGGAAAAGATCACACAGCGAAAGTTTTTCTGACGGTGAATCTACACACACCAGTACAGAAGAGCAAACAGCTCCATACCGAAAACCAAAAGACAAGCAGAATCGTGAGTATTACGGTTTTATCCAGCTCCTAAATTTTTAGGCCACTGTAAAAGAAAAAAAAAAGTATTAACCCCTATGTTTTTCTTTTTCAGATCGAGAAAATGTTAGAAAACCAGCAGCTATGAGAGAAGTCTAACAGGAAAAGATCACACAGCAAAAGTTTTTCTGACGAATCTACACACGCCAGTACAGAATACGACGAGCGTGGTGAAACCCGTGTCTCTGATCACAGTGTTTCAGAGGACAGAGCAAATAATCTTGCATTAGGCCCGGCTGAAGAATCAGAACCAGTTAGCTATGTTCATTTTGTGAAAAGGTGGGATCATAAATTGGACAAGTTTAATGGTGTAATTTATTCAGAGGAATTTCGGTTTATTAATTTAGACAGGGTAACATCATTATCTGAGGCTCAATTCGCCATTCGGCAAGGTATTCAACATATTCTGGATGAAGTTAGCAGCAGGGTTTCACCCGGTGATTATGTACAGGTGCATCTACACTCATCTCTTTTTCACAATTCCTTGTATTCTGGAAAGTTAAACCCAGAAGCATTAGACGCTGACGATTTCTTAAATCAGATCGCTAAACTCCTTCAGAGTCACAGAGAAATCCAGGTTTGTGATATATTCCGTGTTGTTGTACTTGTCATAAGAAATCGGGGTGGGGGAGCTCGTAGGGTCTTAAAGACTATACCAGTTAGTCATATTATTCATAAGAAAAGGATGTATTTGATAGACTTGAACAACACTGATAATAACCTGTGTTTTGCAGGTAGCCTCACAGCCCTCATGTCACAGGTAAAAATGACAGATGTCAAATTGTTAGAAGGTGCTAAAATACTACATAATGAATTGGGATGGCCGGTACATAGAAAAGTCATGCTCGATGATGTAGCAATATTTGAACAGAATTTAAAGATAAATATACGCGTTGTGCTTTACACAAATTCATCGGTTTGTTTTAAGACATCAGACAGACCTGTGTTCCCTAAGACTGTGTTCTTGTTGCTACACGATGACCATTTCTATGGTATAACCGATGTCAAAAAATTCTATGGGGAGCGCAACTTCTGCAGTTACTGTCAGAAACCGTACAGTCACGATCATAATTGCACATTATGGTGCCGTCTTTGTTTGACACTAATGTGTGCGAATAATGTTGGTGTACAACAGAGATGCCCTAATTGCAAACTCTTTTGTCATTCTAAAGAGTGTTTAGATAGACACGCGTATCTGGCTCTGAAAAAAGAAGTGGCGTGTTTATCTAAGATACTGTGCCAGAAATGTGAGTCTTATGTGGACAAGAAACATTAGTGCAACCCATACGGTTGGGCGGGAAGCTTATGTTTCCACTGTGTCACACGTGTGCTGACACACGGCAACAGGAAATGTGTGCCCACACGGATGAGGAGAGAGCTTTCGTGGGGGATATACTTTTGCTTTTATAAAACCAAAGTACTTTGTAGGGGGACCAAATTTGTCATAAATGATTTTTGGATGGCCTATTGGATATTCCTTTGTTTTATTGACAAAAGGGTATAGGCTGGTAAAATCATAGTAGTATATTTTTTCCCCAGGTCTTGTTTTGTGGTACAGACAAATGGCATTTGTTCTACCCCCAAAAAGGGCATCTCGTGGAATCAGAGGTTGTGGTAATGCGGAGTCAGCCAGGAAATCTGTGCAGCCCCCGTCATTTTCTTTTACCATCTGCTTCCACTCGTGCTCCCATAGACTTATGACCTTGAACCCACGGCTTTCCAGGAATGCAGCTTTTAGCTGTGTTTTGTAATAAAGAAAACCATAGGTCGTGGCTGCTACAGGATTCTGGTCTTTATCGTTACAACAGCTCGGACAGCCGTGGTGAAAACAACTATTAAATTCAAAAGCTGTTTCTACCCCACCGATCACGGCATAGCCATCAAGAAAATAAGACCCCACCTTTATTTCGCCACCTTTCAGAGCATGTGTGATCTGTATATTTTCTTTGGCCTCTACATACATCAGCCATTGAATAGATGGGGATGAATATCTCTTTGTCTGCCGGTGATAGTTATCTGGTGGAATGAGTGCCACAGTCTTGGGTTCTAAAAACATTAATCTGAACATAGCCATACATACAGATGCAAGGGTTATATATTGGAAAGGGTCTAAATTGGAAAGGGTCTAAACACCTTGTATGAATTTCTGAGATGTCACCATGCTCTACAAACACTTCTTTCTCTGTCATTTCCATGATTTCAGCTCGGTAGAGAACACAGGTCTGCCGCAAAATAGATACATCCTGCTGACAGTAATAAGCCAACTCTTTTTGCAAATTAAAAGTTTTATGCTGATTGTCCTTGTACCATTGTAAAAATTCCTCTTTTTCTTCAGGCAACATGTTACTCACACCGTAATGTTCAACACCCGGCATGGGGCCCACATAATTTTGATTTTCCAGCATATTAAAAAAGTGCGGAAAGTACTCTTTGCTAACTGTAAAACCCATGGCTTATGGAAGTTTGCTAAGTTTCATAGGCAGGACATTTAGAGAGTCTATAAAACGGAACACAGTCTTAGGGAACACAGGTCTGTCTGATGTCTTAAAACAAACCCATGAATTTGTGTAAAGCACAACGCGTATGTTTATCTTTAAATGCTGTTCAAATATTGCTACATCATCGAGCATGACTTTTCTATGTACCGGCCATCCCAATTCATTATGTAGTATTTTAGCACCTTCTAACAATTCGACATCTGTCATTTTTACCTGTGACATGAGGGCTGTGAGGCTACCTGCAAAACACAGGTTATTATCAGTGTTGTTCAAGTCTATCAAATACATCCTTTTCTTATGAATAATATGGCTAACTGGTATAGTCTTTAAGACCCTACGAGCTCCCCCACCCCGATTTCTTGTGACAAGTACAACAACACGGAATATATCACAAACCTGGATTTCTCTGTGACTCTGAAGGAGTTTAGCGATCTGATTTAAGAAATCGTCAGCGTCTAATGCTTCTGGGTTTAACTTTCCAGAATACAAGGAATTGTGAAAAAGAGATGAGTGTAGATGCACCTGTACATAATCACCGGGTGAAACCCTGCTGCTAACCTCATCCAGAATATGTTGAATACCTTGCCGAATGGCGAATTGAGCCTCAGATAATGATGTTACCCTGTCTAAATTAATAAAACGAAATTCCTCTGAATAAATTACACCATTAAACTTGTCCAATTTACGATCTCACCTTTTCACAAAATGAACATAGCTAATTGGTTCTGATTCTTTAGCGGGGCCTAATGCAAGATTATTTGCTCTGTCCTCTGAAACACTGTGATCAGAGACACGGCTTTCACCATGCTCGCCGTATTCTGTGCCGGCGTGTGTAGATTCACCGTCAGAAAAACTTTCGCTGTGTGATCTTTTCCTGTTAGACTTCTCTCCCATAGCCGCTGGTTTTGTAACATTTTCTTGATCTGAAAAAGAAAAACGTAGGGGCTAATACTTTTTTTTTTCTTTTACAGTGGCCTAAAAATTTAGGAGCTGGATAAAACCGGAATACTCAAGATTCTGCTTGTCTTTTGGTTTTCGGTATGGAGCTGTTTGCTCTTCTGTACTGGTGTGTGTAGATTCACCGTCAGAAAAACTTTCGCTGTGTGATCTTTTCCTGTTAGACTTCTCTCCCATAGCAGCTGGTTTTCTAACATTTTCTCGATCTGAAAAAGAAAAACGTAGGGGCTAATACTTTTTTTTCTTTTACAGTGGCCTAAAATTTCAAGAGCTGGATAAAACTGGAATACTCACGATTCTGCTTGTCTTTTCGTTTTCTGTAAGGTACCGTCTGTTGGTTAGGCTGCACATCTTGTTTTTTAGCATCTTCTTGGTCTAAAATAAAAAAAAGATTAAAGGTTGAGACACATTATAAAGAGCATAGCTGCTGGAAAATTAAAAAACACAGGTCATACCTTTTAACATTCTTTGTTGCCTTCTTTTTGTAAGAGAAAGTTTATTTGTAACCGCCTTTTTCTGCTCCTATTTTTTTAAAGACAATCATAAGAGACAGAAACATTACATAGCCAACAATATTTTTTAAAAAAAAGTAAGACTCATATCTACCCACCATGTCTGAAGAAGAATTGCAGATGATACAGGCTGTAGAGAGACTATGTGATCTCTTCTGGCTGCTGAAATATACTGCAGCTTTTTAAAATGAAATTCTTTTGATGGGATTTACAGCCCCCCAGACTCTTTAACTGAAATATCTCTGGATCTCATAATCTTATCATATGATCTGGCTAATTCACACTGCTTTTTTTTCGCAGACAGTATATTGTAATAGATGCTATATATTGTGTATGTGGCTAATACACATACCCCCATCCCCAGACGTCTTAAGTGGATTTTAGTTATACAATAGAGCTCTGCTCTTCACATTCTTATCATATGGCCTATTGTGTAAGGCACACCTATTGATTAACTAGGCATTCCTAAAACACACCACACATAGGTTCAAAATGTTTTATTTCAAATAAAATGTTTTCATCTTGTGAAATGATTCATTTGAGCATTACAAGTTTTTAAAAAAATATAAAGGCATACATATAATTTTTGTTCATCTGTATGTTCAACTACTAGATTCTGGAAATACAAACATTTTCTTTCATTTTATGATCAACAATCATGGCAACATTTTTTAAAGAATGATCTATAATCTCTGTCACAGATTAAACCTTCCACTAGTTCCATATCGCCGTCTGCCACAGATTTAAGCAAAATATTGAGCAGTTGTCCTGGATTTCTACTGGTATTAAAATCTCTGATGAGTTCAAACAAAAAATTCAAATTTTCATAAACTAGGGCAGTTGCTTTCATTTTATGACCAACAATCATGGCAACATTACAATAGGTCCTAGACTCAACCTGTTACAAGTTTTATGGATTTTCTGCTGTATTTCCTTATGTCCCCTCCTCAAACAATCATGATGTCTTTGACCTGGAGCATGTATTACACAAGCTGCACAGTCTCTATGCATAACGCCCTGCCAGCATTTTTCCTGATAATACAGCCCACCGTTGTTTGTATAGAAGATTTCAATGTGTTTATTTCATCAGGTTTTGTGTGGTCCTTTTGGCTGGCTATAACATCAAATGCCTCCCTTTGATATGTACAGAGAAAGCACAAACAGCGTAGATTTGTTGTTTGTATGTCCTCTAGCTCCTGTAGATTCAGAGATTCGTCACTTCCCTACAAAAAAACCCAAAATAATGTCAGTGTGAACCACCTTTTCTTCTATAACACTTTTTTAAATAAAAAAAACTTCTCTTACCTCTGCTGATCCTAGTTCTTCCAATAAACAGTTTGTTTCTACATCTACAGTGGCGTAATATAATTCTATATCCTCCGGATCCATTGTGTTGTCAGATGTTGAGTCAAGTTCGGTGCCAGAATTGCAGGGTTCTTGAGAGTCGAAAAATATTTGGGCATCTGGATAATCTACATTCTCTGTTATTTCTTGTTCAGGCTCTGCCAGACTCTCCAGTATTTCAAATACCCCTCTACTTCTGCATCATGGTCCTTAAGGAAGTAATTAATGTTGTGTGCCCTGCTGGAAATTCTGCTTGGTGTTCCAAAAAGAGCCATTTTTTCTTTTTGAATCTCTGTGTTAAGATGTTCCCCTTACACAGGACACACAGCCTTACACCAGGAGCATGCTCAGAACACCTGGAGCATGCTCAGAACAGACTTCTTGTTTCAACCAATCATGTGTTACCACACCCTAGAGAGGCATGTTCAGACTTGTCTCTCAGTATTGGTTTTTTCAAAGCCACTAAAAAATAGCTGTGGCTGTGTTTGAACTCAGCTCTCTCTCTCTCTCTCTCTCTGTATTTCAGTCTGAACTTACACTGTGTTTGCCAGAATATTTCTCTCTAACCATGAGGTCTTAAAAGCAAAATTCTATCACATGGACAGCAGTGGTTTCTCTAACAAAAGATGTGTTAATTGCATTTGTAAAGAAAAGCTTCTACCCTGTCTGTGCCTCTGTGAAAAGCCCTGTGCTAAGAATCTTTTATGAGAAAAAAGAACTGGGGCAGTGGAAGAGAGAGAAAAGCATTTTTTTGTTTTCCAGGGTTCCTGCTTTTTGCAGATGTAAACATTAACCAGAAGCAAAACACATTTCCACAGTCAGTCACTCTGCTTCCGCTGAGGTCATTGGAAAAGGACACGGCCCTTTTCTGATGACACCCTGTTTCCGGTGATGTCAGCAAAAAGGGACAGTCCATTTCTGATGACACCCTGTTTCCGGTGATGTCATTTACGATGATGTAGGCAGGGGCGTGGTTGAGTGTGGGAGGCTGTGGGTGGGGCACAAACCCGGAAGTGGGTGCTGATTGGCTAAGGCCATATTGTGGGGCAGGGTGTGGGTGTGGCACAAACCTGGAAGTGGACGCTGATTGGATGATGTCATCCTTGAGGCGGGTTGGGGGCATGTCAAGTGGGGGCAGTGGCCACACCTGGGGGTGGAAGTGGGTGTGGCTAACTCACCATTCACTTCTATGGGCGGGGGCATGGCCTAAGGCAGGACATACACCGGAAGTGGACGCTGATTGGTACCTGTCAACAGTTTGGGGGCGGGAGTGGGTGTGGCTAACTCACCATTCACTTCTATGGGAGGGGAGTGGCCTAAGGCGGAACATACACCGGAAGTGAACGCTGATTGGCTCCTGCCATCCTTATCTCACCTGTCAATCAGTTTGACAAGTAGTGTACCCATTATACTACTCATGAGATAAGGGTGTTGGGGCCACTTGGCAATAATGATCATAGCAAGATCACGTTTGATTTAATAAATGGAGGAAAGACGGCAAGAAAATCCATGGTACTACCTTTTAACTTTTTTAACTATGATAAAATGAGGAAAATAGTTAAGAAAAAACTAAAAGGAGCAGTTGCAAAGTTTAAAGATTTGCGTCAAACATGGGTATTGTTTAAAATACTATCTTGGAAGCCCAGACCAACTGTATTCCATGCTTTAAGAAAAGTGCAAGGAACCCAAAAAACTGGCAGCATGGTTTAAAGGTGAGGTCAGAGAGGCTGTTGGTACAAAAAAAAAGCATCTTTCAGGAAATGGAAAAAGGAGCCAAATGATGAAAACTGGAAACAACATAAGGACTGGCAAGTTAGATGCAAGGCATTGATAAGGCAGGCAAAATTTTGAGAAGAAGCTTGCTATTGCAGCAGAAATGCATAATAAAGGCTTTTTCAAGTACATTTATAGCAAAAACCTGTGAGAGAGTCAATTGGACCATTGGATGATAGAGGGATCAAAGGGGCATGGCCATAGTGGAGAGACTGAATGAATTCTTTGCTTCAGTCTTTACTGAGGAAGATGTAGGGATGTTACCCATGACTGAAATGGTATTTAAAGGTGCTGCCGCAGAAGAATTGAAAGAAATATTGATACACTGGGAAAATGTATTTCAACTATTTGATAAAATGAAGAGTAACAAATCACCTGGAATGGATGGTATACATCCAAGAGTGTTGAAAGAACTGAAATATTAGATTGCAGACCTACTATTAGTAATCTATGAACTATCATTAAAATCATCTGTAATACCTGAAGACTGGAGGATGGCCAATGTAATGCCAATTTTTAAAAAGGGTTCCAGGGGTGATCCTGGAAACTATAGATTGTGAACCTGACATCAGTACTGGGAAAAATGGTAGAAACCATTATAAAGAACAAAATTACTGAACATGTAGATCATCATGGCTTAATGAGAGACAGCCAACGTGGCTTTAGCCAAGGAAGGTCTTGTTTTACTAATCTGTTATGTTTTTTTGAAGGTATGAATAAAAAGGTAGACAAAGGTGAGTCAGTTGATATAGTGTTTATGGATTTTCAGAAAGCCTTTGACAAGGTCCCTCATGAGAGACTCTTGGCAAAATTAAAAAGTGATGGGATAGGAGGCAGTGTACCATTTAACCAGGAGCTGGTTAAAAGATAGAAAGCAAAGGGTAGGGCTAAATGGCCAATTTTCCCATTGGAGAAAGGTGAATAGTGGAATACCCCAGGGATCTGTGCTGGGTCTGCTGCTTTTTAACATATTCGTAAATGACCTGGAAGTGGGAATAATGAGCGAGGTAATCAAGTTTGCAGATGACACAAAATTATTCAAGGTTGTTAAAACCCAAGAGGATTGTGGAAAATTGCAAGAGGATCTTGATAAATTGGAAGACTGGACATTCAAATGGCAGATGAAATTTAATATGGACAAGTGCAAAATTATGCAACTAGGAAAGAACAACCCAAACTATGGTTACACGATGCAAGGTTCCATATTAGGAACCACCACCCAGGAAAAAGATTTAGGCGTCATCATGGGTGACATGTTGAAACCCTCCACCCAGTGTGCAGTGGCCGTCAAGAAAGCAAATAGAATGCTAGGAATCATAAGAAAAGGAATGGAGAATGAAGCAAAAAATAATATTATTCTGCCTCTGTATTGTTCTATGGTGCGACCGCACTTTGAATATTGTGTGTAATTCTGGTTGCTGTATTTTAAAAAGGATATAGCGTTTTTAGAAAAGGTACAGAGAAGAACCACCCATATGATAAAGGGGATGGAAGGATATAAGGAGAGGCTATAAGGTTAGGGCTCTTCAACCTGAAAAAGAGATGGCTGAGGAGAGATATGATGTTGTTGTTGTTGAGTGCCATCAAGTCGGTGTCGACTCATGGCGATCCTCAGTATAGTTCTCCTAAATTGTGTTCAGTCTTCAGACAGGCGGCTCATTGTTGACAGTCTGGCACCTGTAGTTGCTGCTATTGTATTGATCCATCTCATTGCTGACCTTCCTCTTTTGCGTTGACCTTCTATCTTTCCAAGTATGATGTCTTTCTGTAATGATCTCTCTCTTCGCATGGTGTGTCCAAAATATGAAAGTCTAATTCTTGCCATCTGAGTCATCTTATAACTTCTTCTGGCAGTCCATGGTATACATAGTATTCATCACCAGCACCATAATTCAAAGGCATCAATTTTCTTCCTGTCTATCTTTTTCAATGTCCAACTTTCACATCCATATGATGTTATTGAAAATGTCATGGCTTAAACAAGTCAAATCTGTATGGAAAGAGACATCTCTGCTCTTGAGAATCTTGTCTAGGTCCTTCATAGCCATTCTGTCAAGAGCAATGCATCTTTGGATTTCTTGACTGCATGTTGCTTCTTTATTGATAGTTGATCCAAGTAGCTTAAAGTTGTCAACTATTTAAATTTCTTCTCCATCAACGATGAACTTATTCATTTTGCCAGTTGACAGGATCTTTGTCTTCTTAACATTAAGATGCAGACCCATTTTAAGACTATATTCCTCGATCTTGAGAAGCAAATGGTTCAAATCATCTTCACTTTCTGCAAGTAAGGTGGGATCATCAGCATAGCGAAGGTTGTTGATGAGTCTTCCACCAATCTTCACTCCTCTGTTGTCTTCATACAGTCCTGCTTCACTGATGATGTGTTCTGTATATAAATTAAAGAGGTAGGGGGAAAGTATGCAGCCTTGTCTTACACCTTTGCTGATTTTAAACCATTCTGTTTCCTAGTTCCGTTCAAACTGTTGCTTCTTGATCAATGTAAAGGTTGTGCAAGAGAACGATCAGGTGTTCTGGTATATCCATGCTTCTTAATGTGGTCCAGAGTTTCTCATGGTTTACACAGTTAAAAGCCTTGCTGTAGTCAATAAAACACATATGGATATCCTTTTGGAATTCTTTTGTCTTTTCAAGGATCTATTTCAAATCCACGCTGTCTCTCGTTCCTCTCCCTTTCCTGAACCCTGCTTGCACTTCAGGCAGTTCTCATTCTAGGTATGGTTGTTGTCTCTGCTAAATGATCTTGAGTAGAATCTTGCTGGCATGTGGGATCAGAGCGGTTGTGCAATAATTTACACAGATAGTTGGGTCACCTTTCTTCAGTATTGGTAAAACACTGATCTTTTCCAGTCAGTTGGTCATGGTGTTGTCGTCCAAATTTCCTGGCAGAGCCTTGTAAGTATGGTAACAGCATTATCCGATTGCTGTAATACATCAATGGGAATGACATCAATGTCCAGTGCTTTGTTTTTTGATAAGGCTTTCAATGCTGCTTCGACTTCTTTTTTCATCCCCAATGGTTCCTGATTATAAGGTATAGGTTGAAAAGGCTGTAGGTCCACTTGATCTTTATGGTATAATGACTCTGTATATTCTTTCCACTTTTTCTTGGTCTTCTCAGCATCATTCAACATGGATCCTTGAGCATCCTGCAGCATTCCAGTTTGAGGCTGGAATTTTTTCTTTAACTCTCGTGGTTTTAGAAAAGCTGATCTTGTTTTTCCTCAATAGCTTCTGATTCTGTTTCCTTGCATGCGTCATTGTAGTACTTTTGCTTGTCCTGTCTTGTTGCATGTTAAAAATCTCTGTTGAGTTCTGCGATTGCCTCTCTCCTCTGTCTTTAACTTCTCTGTATTTGTTGACAATTTTCAGAGTTTCTTCAGTCATCCATTTTGGCTGTTTTTGCTTTTTCACCTTATGTAGAGACTTATCGCCTTCTTCCAATACAATCTTCTTGATGTCATCCCATAACTCTTGTGGAACTCTGTCATTTGTATCTAAAGCAGCAAATCAATTTCTCAGGCAGTCTTTAAATTCCAGTGGTATATTCTCAAGGTAATATTTGGTACATTCATGAATGGCTTCATAGAGATCTATAAATTAATAAAAGGAGTGGAACGGGTAAACGTAGATTGATTGTTTATGCAATCAAAATATAGAAATACTAGTGTACATGCAATGAAGCTATAGTGTAACCTATTTAAGACTAATAAGAGAAAATATTTTTTCACTCAACGCATAATCAAACTCTGGAATTTGTTACCAGAGGAAGTAGTAGGAGCTGTTAGTGTAGCTGGATTTTAAAAAGTTTGGACAAGTTCCTGGAGGAAAAATTCATAAACCATTATTAAAGGGGAAATCCACTGCTTGCCCGAATAGAAGCATTGTGGAACCTGTGTCCTTTGGGGAAACTGCTGGGTACTTATGAGCTAGATTGGCCACTGTTGGAAACAGGATACTGGGTTTGATGGACCTTGGTCTGACCCAGTATGACATATCTTATCTTCTTATGTTTTGATGACCAGTATAATTATTGTCAGCTTTTTCTGACATCATTTTTCCTAGAATGATGAAGCTTATAAAGTTCAACATCTCATTGTTATGCAGTGTGAGTTGTGGCAAATTAACATCCGTTATGGTATAACGCATGATTTTGCCTTTTAATGTGTGTTAAGAGTCAAAAATTATGTTATTCCCTTAACTCATATTAATAACTATCCCCCTAAATCAATTTAACATATTAACCTACAAATTAATGTACATTAAGGTGTTTGTTTCCTAAAGTGTGGTAAAGATTTGCATGGAGTGGAGGAGTAGCCTAGTGGTTGGGGCAAGGTACTTCAGGCCGGAAGGTTGGGGGTTCAAATCCCACTAGAGGACAGCAACCTTGGGCTGGAAGGACTGGGGTTTCTAGTCCCACAGGTGCTCCTTGTGGTCTTGGCAAGCCACTTAACCCTCCATAGCCCATGTTCCCTGTAAAATAGTTTTCTCCAAGTTATAATACCCTGTTCAATGTAATTTCAGTTTGTTCAATGTAAACCACGCTGATGCAGAATAGCGCAGTATATAAGAGAATGTAAATAAATAAATAAATGTATTGTATATTAAAATCAGAAATTAACATGTGGTAAGTGCAAAGGCTATGCGGTAATTGTTGGGACATGGCCAACATCTGCCCTGCCATTACTGCACAGGGCAGAAATTTTCCGCATGGTAAGTGCAATAGCAAATACTACTGTTAAGAGTATCTGCACTATTTATTGATGCAGTTACCGCGGTCCACTGCAAAAAAACACCCTGATTCCTTACGATCAGGCTTCAGACCCTCCCCCCTCACTTAGCATCTCTACCTCCCTCTCCCCTTTATGCTCCAGATTCTCCCTCCACCTCTCAGTACCCCCAGCACTTGCCCCTGGTGAGTTAGTGGGGTGACAGGAGTAATCCTGGGATGCTTCTGCCCCGTCACTGGCCTGGATTCAAAATGGCAGCTCTCTGGCCCCTAGCAGTAGTCTTGTGGTTCTACCAATAGGGTTAATGCTGCCAAATAAGGGCGGGCTGGATATTGGGACTTTTATATGATTATAATAACTTGCGTTTTCACAAACATTTCATTTCAGGATTGAAATAAATTCAGCAACAATGTGAGAGATTTAGCAAAAAAGAACTGTTTGTTTTTCTTGCTTCTAAAGTTATTTGAATAGCATTAGTGCCTTTAGAGAAAGCAATTCAGCAAATCCGGTTTATGTCCTAACCCCTTGCTCCTTGAAATTTTATATTAAATAGGTTGGGGATGCAGGTGGCTTTCTTTCATTATTCTTTTGAAGTATTGCATCGGTGTGACCTTGCCTTTTCTTTTTGGTAACGTGAAAACTGATTGTTCAAGACTTTTGGATCTAGTCTTGACAAATCGTTGTCTGAACAAAAATGAAAAGCTCAGTGAAGGGAATGAGAAGAGCTTCAGTAACACCAGGTACATTCCACAGGTCGCTGAATGCATCTTTTTCTTTTATTCTTATGCATGAGCGCATTTCTCTTATCCATAGCAGTGTGCAATGTAATATAGGATACATATCCTATTGTTTTAGCAAACCAGATTATATATAAATAATGCCATTTATATAACACTTCTATGCAAAAAAAGGTCAACAAATTCTTATTTGTATTCTTTTTTTATTTATAAGAATTTATAAACATACAGTCCAAGAAATATACAGTATCCTGTAACGGTAGTATCCGGAGTTTACATGCAAAAATGGTTACAACAGAAGTAAGCAAGAAGAAACTAATACAAGACCCCCTCAGCTAATACCCACACCATAATTTAGGGAAGCCAATAATAAGCTATTATATTACTCTAAGGGGGATATTAACTAAATCGTGGTAAAGTTGCCAGTGGTAAGGGCAGCGTTAAGGTGCCTGAAGCCATATAAGGCAGTGGGCGGGTGGGGGGGGGGGGCGTGCTGGCCTTAGGGTGCCTTGGGACTTTTAACATGAGCTAACAGAACTAAGTGTGGTAAGCTGACAAGGTGCCTTAAGTGAAGGCACTGTAAGTTAGGGAGCCCTAACTTAAGGCACCCTAAGTTAAGTGCCCTAAGTTAAGGTGCCCTAACTCAAGGTGCCCAAGGGCATTAAGGTGGTTTAACATGACAAGCATGTGCCTTAAGACACAAAAATGGCTGTAACTTAAATGCTGGATAGAGCACTAAGGAATGTCAATATAAAGGTGATGGAAGAAAGGACAAGGAGTTGATGGATCTGCCATATCAGTGGGCACCCTATGTGGCAGCCAGTAAAGTGGACGAGCATGTGGGAGGCATCTGTACTGATTCACAGGATGGTGGCAATGTAAAGTGCTATAATGTCAGTGTGTGGCATAGGATGGGGAAGACGGGTCTCCCAGCAGAGGCAGAAGTGGCAGGATGTTTGCAGTGACAGGTGGACAGAGTAGAAGTGGTGATTTGCAGATCAGGCACAGGAGAGGCGAGCATGAAGAGCTGAAATGTGGAAAAGAGTACCAGTGTAATTTATGAAGTAGCAGCCTGCACAAGAAGACATAACTGTACATAGTTGACAAAGTCAGATAGATGGGCTGAAGAAAAGATGGCGGCTGAGGAGAGGGTGTTATGGGCTGGCAGCTGACTGTTACAGGCATGAAAATGATCTCAGTAGCACAGTCACAAAAAGAACAGGTAGGAATTAAACCCCCGTCCCCTGCTTATGGAAATGTTGCACTAACCAGTGGGCTATACCGCCCTACTTCGCTACACAGCAATGGCTGGATACAAAGAGACTGCAGGTCACTGCCTAAAATGTCTTCTGTGTGCACCAGCATAGGGTAGCCCTACCAGTACCCTACCAGTACACATTTTATTTATTTCTTTTTTATACTGCGCTCTTTAGAATCAGTGCAGTTTACATGTATGCTAACAGGTACTTTTCATTCCCTCGTCCCCAAAGACTCACAATCTAAGTGTACCTGAGCCAATGGAGGGTTAAGTGGCTTGCCCAAGGCCACAAGGAGTGGCCATGGGACTAGAGACCCCAGTCCCTCCAGCCTGAGGTTGCTTGTCCCCATGTGGGAATTGAACCCATGGCCTTCTGTCCTGAGGTAACCTGTCCCAACCACTGAGCCACTCCTCCACATACTGAATAGTAGTCTACAGCAGATCCCAAAATGGAGAATGCACATATCCATCACCTCAGCTCAGTAAGAGGCGCTGACAGTGTGTGATACAAGCACAGAGCAGCTACAAACCGTGCTACTGAGAAGTTTCTGCGGTCATCCTGATGGTGCGGATGGGTGCCCAGCACCAGTCCCCAGTACCTGCAGGGCTAGAAATGGTCTCTGCTGCCCATGCTGCAGATCCCCATTACTGCCACTGCGTTGCTGGTATTGTCTGCAGTGTGATATCATAGTCACCTTTTGTCCTTCAGCATGTGCCAGTCATATCGGGCCCTGTGCTCTGCCCCTGTCTAACAGGGACCCACCTAGAACAGTGTTACAATGCCAATGCCATGTCTATCAACTACCAAGGGAGGTGGGGGAGGTGGTGGTGGTGGTGAGTGATTTAAATTGATTGAGGGAGGAGTGGCTCAGTGGTTGGGACAGGTTACCTCAGGCCAGAGGGCCAAGGGTTCAATTCCCACATGGGGACAAGCAACTTCAGGCCGGAGGGACTGGGGTCTTTAGTCCCATGGCCACTCTTTGTGGCCTTGGGCAAGCCACTTAACCCTCCATTGCCTCAGGTACAGTTAGATTGTGAGCCCTTCAGGGACAAGGGAATAAAAAGTACCTGTTAGTATACATGTAAACCGCACTGATTCTAAACAGCGCAGTATAAAAAATAATAATAATAATAACTTGCATGGGGTTGTTAGTAGGATCCTGTTGGAAATCCTCATGTCCCAACCACCTAGGTCTAACATTCACCCACAACAAACTATACCTGCTGTCCACTACTGGCTTTACCAGCCATGCACATACCAACTACAGACAGTCCCCTGGTCAGTACACATTGCATGTGCACAGAACAACCACATGCATCCAGGCTTGGGATATATGGCATGGACACCCAACAGTTAGTTCAGTGATCAAGCCCCCAGGACAGGAAGTGCACCCACATCTCTAGAACCAAACACTATATAGCACTATGTGGATATATAGCCATGCCATGATCATTGCTTGGTCAGAGTAAGAGGGCCCTCATAGCATGACATGTGTTGGCCACCCAGTCCTTGCAGGTGGCAGTTGGGTGCTACGACATCCCAGCGATTGATCCACCCCCCAATGCAGACACATCCTGGCCAATTGGCTTGGTTTCAACCATACCCACAATACTTTGTTCCTCATCATGCACATTTGCAGGCTAATGCTGGAAACAGCTTAGGCACTGTGAGACTCAGTGAGGAGTAGAAAACCACAAAACAATGGATAGACATACACACACTCATATTTATTTATTTAACAATCGCTTATATACCGCACTTTCCCAATGATCAGGTGCGGTTTACAAAAAACAAGTTAAGGGACAGATCAAAGATCTGTGTTGTTACATGGAACATCAGAGAACTATGTACAATCGGCCTGAACCTTAAACAAAACATATTTAGTTACAGTTGAAACTGAGATCAAAGTACAATAACAAAAACTAAACAACAATAAATTACACAAACACATTTTTCACACTATGAAAGGAAGCAGGGAGTATTAACACACTGTGCAAAAATGGGGATGGTTGGCATTCCTGCTTGCCATTCTGGTCCCAATCTCAGCTCAGGCATTGTTAAGGTGTGCTCATTGTGCAGGAGCTAGTATTGCACTCTGATGTTAATAGGCACTCAGTGTGACGGTGCTGTCAGCCTGACTCTCCATCCAGCTGAGGATAGTGGAGTCTGTTTGTGTGGGTGTTTGTATTCTTGATGGTTGATTCATTGGGGTTGCACATGTTGGTGTTGTACCTGCACTGTGGGATAAAATCTAGCCATAGGGACATACACGGCATGAGCCACAGCCAGGACCCAAACCTTTGACTCCCTGCTTTTATATACACCAACTGTTTGTAGTGTACCACATGGTCACATCAGTCCCTGGGGCTGACATGCATCCCATCAGACAGACCTTGGCACCTGTTGCACTGCACATGGTGCACTGGAGCAGAGCATGGCCTTGGGCTGCTGGAGGCAGGTGCTGCTGCCCCCTCCGCCAACATCCCCCACACCATAATGATATGCCAATGTGCTGTCAGTGCTGGTGGTGTCCAGTCCCAGGCCAACCAACATGTGGGTTGGCGGGCGTCTAAGGTGCAGGGTCCTTCAGGGAAGGGGGGACGGAGTCATACATGGATGGCCACTCATCCCTCCCACAACCATCTTCCTTTCCAGGGACCCTATCACCGCCTGCCAATGTTATGTCTCTTCAATCTGGGGAAGAGATGGCTGAGGAGTATTATGTTAGAGGTCTAGAAAATATTACCTAGAGTGAAACGGGTAAATGTAAGTCAATTGTTTATGCCATCAGAATATAGAAAGACTAGGAGACATGCAATGTGGCTACAGTGTAACCCATTTAGGACTAATAGGTGAAGATATTTTTTCAGTCAGCATGTTATCAAACCCTGCAATTCATTATCGGAAGATGTAGTAAAGGCTGTTAGTATAGCTGGGTTTAAAAAATATTTAGACAGGTTCCTGGGTAGGGTCCATAAACAATTGTTAAAGAGGACCCGGGATA
Organism: Ichthyophis bannanicus; assembly: GCA_033557465.1. NCBI lineage: Eukaryota > Metazoa > Chordata > Amphibia > Gymnophiona > Ichthyophiidae > Ichthyophis > Ichthyophis bannanicus. The sequence continues at coordinate 409,692,566 of CM066037.1, forward strand.
TGCACTGCTTGCCCCACTAGAAGCATTGTGGATCCTGTGTGTCTTTTGGGGAAATTGCTAGATACCTGTGACTTAGATTGGCCACAGTTGGACACAGAATACTGGGCATGATGGATTTTGGTCTGACACACAGTCCGGCATTTTTTTCATGCTCTATGTGCTTATGTACCACCTAGGCAACTGCCTAGTCTACCCTGTGCACCAGCAGCCCCCCACTGCATGATCCATATGCACCCTCCTAGCCCCATTTGCACCATCAACATAGTGCCCTTTCATACCTGGGCACTAGGCTGTTGCTACTAATGGAGCACTACTATCACTTTCTTGGGCTGACCTGTCTGTGCAGCACATTGCAGGTATTTAAATAGGCTCTCTCTCCTCAAAATGCACTCTTACTGACAGGTTTTGATATGCGGTAAGGTTCTTGGTGTTAAGGTGATGTCATTAAGGGAGCAAGGCCTTGTTCCTGCCCACTCCTCGACCATTGACCCTTACTCTCCGCCTACTCTCCACCCATAGGGCGTTTTACGCTGCCGGTCCCGTTAAAGCATGCTAAGGTGGCGTTTATGCGCTTTAAGGGTGCAATTGCGCCATTAGCATTTGCTAATGGCACGCTTGCTCCTTTAGTGCGGTTTAGTAAACATCCCCCTAAGGGAAAAACATATCAACAAAGCAAGAAGAGAAGCAAGTAACAAAACAAATGGAAAAACTTGACATTAATAACATCAATTTTGAGTATATATGTGGGTATCTATTTGTCTTATTCCAAAGGCTGCTATAATCTTTTGCTAATCTCTTGAATGAATGCATGCCACTCACACTGTGCATGAGGAGACCTCACAGAGGGTAAACTTACTCAACAAGGCAAAGACTCTTGATCCTTTGCAGCCCAGCTCTACCCTGCTCAGATGTCCCTGAGATGACCTTCCAAATGCAGATAACGTCTGTTGTAGTGTCTGTGATAAATAATTGCAATGTCACAGGAAACATGGAAGAACATCTATATTGGTTTCACAGCTCTCTCAACTGTTATGAAGATCCTACAATCATCCTGATACAAATGCATATAACAATTGGACAAGAAATGTATCTGCAATCCAAGGATATAAGAGCCACACATCTCTACAAGCTGCATGCGACCAGAAAGTACACCTTTTGCCTTTTGCTCTGGGAAAGAGCAGCTCCATTACAAGCATTTAGCTCCTGGCTTGGGTCAGACACTTAGGATCCAATTCTGATCGGGGCATGCCTGGCCTATCCGGACCTCCAAAATCTGGGTGGGCCAGAATTGCAGCCGATTCTTATCCTGTGAGAGCTAGACATCCCTGCGGGATCAGAATTGGGTGCAACTGGCCTGGATGGGCAGGATGTGCCCCGATTCTGCATGGAGCACGATGCTGTAGCGGCCCATCGCTATGACACCAGGATGCCATGCAGGAGTCCCGATTGCCGAAAGCAGTTCCCCTGCTCATTTTCCTGCTGCCCAATCCCCAATTGAGCCTGCCATGGCCGGGATCTGGCAACAGGGAACCCCTGCTATACCTTACCTGCCATCGGCGACCCACAGGTGGCGATCCCCTAGCCCCAGCGGGACTTATTCCACCTCTGGGATGGAATAAGTCCCACATCTAAGTCAGTGGACCCTGACATACAGGGCCGTGACCAGAATCGTCCCTGTACATCTGGGTCAGGGTCCTGCCTCTGGCCCACCCTTGCTCCTCCTCCAGGATGCCCTCTCCCACTCCCATCCAGGGCTCCCCGCACATCTCCTCTATATGCAATAAGTGCAATGAGAGAAAGGTGAATTCTCTTCTACTGCTATCCCACTCTCAGTTGGTATACCCCAAGGGTCTGTCTGGGCTGACTTCTTTTCTCTCTCTATACCCAGTGTTGGTATAAAGGAAGGTGAAGTCCACTTCATACCATGTCCCAAAGAAGTCCTTGTGGCCTGTCCTGATAACAGAGTGAACCCAAGCAGTCCTGTAGCGAACATCATGCCCATATAAGAGCAGAAGCCTGCACAAGCCTACATTGCTGAGACACAGATTTTGCAAACCAGGCTGAGAACAGCTCGTGACAGTAGGTCAATTACAGGGCATGCAGAAACAGGAAATATACCCACCATAGACTAAGATGGGGTGGGGGAATTATGGGGAAATTGAAGATTAGCAAAGTCTAAAAAAATGGTTATCACCAGGTGTGGAACAAGGAAGTTGGAAAATATGATGTGCAAGCATTCGTTAGCACAGAAGCATATGTGTATAAGCAATGGTATGTAAGGAAAGCATTTGGTATCATTTGCAGGAAAGGGGACAAACAGGACTTATACAGATAGTCTGTGGCTAGTAAGTTGCCTGGCTTCTGTACCTCTTTGTCTCTTAGCCCATCTGACTCAGGCTAAGAAAAAATGCTGCTTTTGCTATTTGGCTAAGATTGTGACTGATTGGGCATAATAAAGATCTCATTTCCTTACTGACCAAGTGTCTGAGTCTGATCTGAGTAATGTGAGGCCAACTTTGGGATACAACACAGCAGCGTTAAATCCACCAAAATTCCCAAGACCAATCTCTTGGTGCACTCATCTTCTCCTATGGTTTTTAGTACCATCTTTATGCTGATGACTCTCAGATCTATCTCTTTACACATGAAATCTCTCTGGCAATCCAGCCCCAGATCTCTGCCTGCCTATCTGACATTGCAGCCTGGACATCTCACTACCGGTTGAAATTGAACATGGTCAAAACTAAGCTTCTATATTTTCCCTCTAAACCCACCTCCCATCGTCTTCCTTTCTCAATCTCTGGATAAAGCTCTACTGCTCCCTTTTTCCTTGGCTTGCAACCTTAAGGTCATCTTTGACTCCCTCTCAAATCCCCCACACACATCCAACTGATAGCTAAAACCTGTCATTTCTTTCTCTATAACATCAGTGAAATTTGCCCCTTCCTTTTTGAACATATAGACTATTGCAACTTCCTCCTTGCTGGTCTCCTTCTGAATCATCTCTCTCCCCTTCAATCTGTTCAAAACTCAGCTGTATGGCTAATTTTTCGCCAGTCTCAATATGCTCATATAACCCCTCAAGTCGCTTCACTGGCTCCCTATTCATTTCCATATCCAGTGCAAACCTCTCTTGCTGAGCTATAAGTGCACCCATTCGGTTGCTCCTCACTACCTTTCCTATCTTATCTCTCCCTAGACCCCTCCTTGGGAATTCCGCTCTTCTGGCAGATCAGTTCTATCTGTGCTCTTCTCTCCTACTGCTGACTCCAGACTTCGATCCTTTCACCTTGCTGCTCCTTATGCCTGGAACAACCATGTCAGGCTTCATCTCTGTCCCTTTTCAAATCCAGGCTGAAAACTCACCTCTTTGAGGCTGCATTTGGATCCTGATCCGCTTAGTCTGCTATGTGTTTCCTTACTTGTTGTGTTGTCTGTCTTGACTAGATTGTAAGTTCTGATGAGCATGGACTGTCTTTTACATGTGTATGTACAGCGCTGCATACATGTTGTAGCACTATACAAATGATCAGTAGTAGTAGTATTAGTAGCAGTAGTGTAAGGCTCTGGATACATTGGGATGTTCCTCTACAATCCCACTGTATAATGGAAGAAGGTCCCTTACATGATATAGCACATCTGTTGTACACTCACGTCTCTGAATGGATGTGAGTCTCATATTGCCAATGTGGAGCATATACAAAAGAGTGATGGCCCGTGCAGGTGGCCATATCAGGAGTGTGACTTGACTTCATGTACTGTATATAATTTGGCATGGAGCAACAGATGTGCATTCAAGGTTATCAAGTTCCCAGTCATGTCAAACTCATGTGCCATGCATCTACTGGGTGTAGCTGCAGGACCCTTGGCAATGTGCTGCAGCAGAGCCAATAAAGTCATGCAGCCAGACAGGTCTGATCACCATGTGCATGCTTGCAGACCAAAGGTACTATGATAAGACATTATGTCAATCCATATGTGTCATTGTGTGGTGCAGATCAGAGTTGCCTCAATGGTGTACAGATGCTGTCCTGCTGATATGGGTGTTCTCGGTCATTTCCAGCCCCCTATGGCCCTTTTGTCCATGAAATGTGCCTCTCAGTAGTGCCACAGAGGGATCTGGACTGTTGCTACATGCCCCTCCTCTCAACTCCACACATCAAAAATGAATAAATGAAAAATGATAAACAATCTCCTCCACAGTGCTTGCCTGTCTCCATTCCACAGTTCACCTTCTGTGAACACATACATAGCTGCTATCTAGGACATGTACTGTCATGCATTGTTAGCATGTCACTCTAACACCTGAAGAATGGATATGGGAAAGACATGAGCTATGTGTGTACCTTACATGTCAACTATTTGTTGGACACCCCTGCTGTGCAATAGCATGTGTACGACACATAGCATTGCTACTTGCAATTGTCATGTAATGGTTAGCAGCAGCTCTGATGTGTATCTGCAAGCAGCAAGGGATGCAACCACATGGGGCCTAGGTGCATAAGGTTGCCCTAATCTCAACCACAGCCTATTTTATTTATTTGGAATATTTTTATATACCGCCCCTTCCAGAGATCAGGGGCAGTTTACAATAAACAAACAAGTAACATATTTATTTATTTATTTAGTACACACTTATATACCGCCACTTCCAGCGATCAGCAGCGGTTTGATTACATCTTTGGGAGTTGTCAAATCAAGACAGAAAATTGGGGCAAATATATACATAGAATTGGGGGTAAGGCACAGCACACAGGACATATAACATTGTCAAGGGTGTAGCAACACATACAACTATTTACGTATAAAATTATATTAATATTTACATAGGTCAAATAAGCAAGTTTACATTGTCTTGAATTTATAAGCAGGGGGACAAATTGATAATAGAATTACATCTGACATCAATTTGATATTAATGATGCTATGAGGTACGTGATTGTGGCTGAGGGTTGCATCTATACTGCTATTACCATTGGTACAACTGTAGTGTTCGATGAAGAGCAATGTTTTTATTTCTTTTCTGAATGTTTGGAGGTCTTCTATGGATCGCAGCCAGTTTGGGAAGGTATTCCTTAGAATGGGAGCTTGTGGTTTGCTTCATCTTGTGGATGGTCATTGGTACTACAAGAGTATTCTGAGTGCTTCCTCTTCTGGATCTGTTGGCCATTTGAGTATGGATTAAGGTTTTGAGGTATGAGGGAGCAATATTATTAATTAACTTGAATGTGATCATTAGGGTTTTATATTTTATTCTACTTGATATTGGTAACCAATGGAGTTTATGTAGGATGGGTGTGATGTGATCTGTTAAATGTGCTTTAACTATAATTCTGGCCGTGACATTCTGTGCCATTTGGAGTATGTTTAAGTTTTTTTTAGTTGCTCCTTGTAATAAGCTGTTACAGTAGTCAAAGTATGGCATGATTAGGTCATGAACCACTTATCTAAAATCATGGGCGTCAATTAGGGGTCTCAAATGCTGTATGACTCTTAACTTGAAGAATATGGTTCTAGATGTTTGCTTTATGCAAGATGTCCTGTTGAGGGACTGATCAAGTGTAACTCCTAGATATTTTACTTCTTGTTTTACTGGGAGTATGGTGTTATGAATGATGAGTGTTTGGGGGGAAGTAAAGTTTTGGTTTCTTGTGGTAAATAATACTTTAGTTTTCTTGAAGTTAATGCTCAGGTTGCTAATGTTTAGCCAGTTCTCTGCTTCTTTTATGCAAGCTGACAGGTTGTGGTGGGTTGGGTTTGTTATGTCGGCAGGCAAGTATAACATGATATCATCTGCGTAGATATGATATCCAATGTTATGTTTTCTGAATATGCTGCAGATTGGTTGCAGGTATAAATTGAATGAGAGCTGAAAGGGCGGAGCCTTGAGGTTTTCCCTGTTCTTGAGGGAAAGTGGTGGAAGACTCCTGTTCTATTTGTACAAATTATGTCCTGTCGGATATGTATGATTTGAACTATTGGTGGGATGTTCCCTTTATACCTATTTGTGCTAGTCTTGAGAGAAAGATGTTGTGATTCACGTTGTCAAACGCAGAGGTGATGTCTAAAAAGACGAGAATAAATGCCTGTTTTCTGTCATCCATTCCACATATGAGCATACTGAATAGTGCTATTAGTAGTGATTCGATACCATGGAATGGGCGGAGGCCATACTGTTGGTCGTCTAAAGGTGCTTTAAGTCAATGAAGTCCTGGAGTTATAATTGGACAAACCTTCTCGATTACTTTGGATATGAATGGTATACTGGCTATGGGCCTATATGGGCTGGGGTCATGTTTATTTAGGGTTTTGCTCTTTAGAATAGGCGTAATGGTGGAGAGTTTAAGTCCTTTTGACATGATTGCTTGATGGAGAGATTGATTAACTATGTTGAGTAGGTAGGGAGCTAATTCAGTTTTTGTTGCCTTGACCCATGCTACGGGGCAGGGATCAAGGGGCGAGGTAGTGGTGTGGATTTTTGTGATTGTGTCTAAGAGTTGTTTTTTGGTTTATTAGGTGGAAAGTGTGCCATGTGCTATGGGTTGAGGGGGTTCAGGAGGGGGAGTGGGGTCTGCTGTTATCTTTATTTTTAGTTTGTCTGCATATTAGTTGGCTAGTATTTGCAGTTTGATACTGATTCTGTCTGGTACATTTTGTGGGGATTTGGTTAGCGAAAACTGTGTACATACTATATGTCAATCCATATGTGTCACTGTGTGGTGCAGATCAGAGTTGCCAACTATGAAAACTGTGTACATACCTGTACATTGGGGGTATGAAATAGGTATGTCATGTCAATCTGCTACCTGGGTTTGAGATCTGCACCGTGTGGGCCAGGGCCATTAATTTTCTGATGGAGGTGAGCATACCTGTTCACATGCTATGTCTAGCCTTACAGCAGTGGGGGTCTCTCACAATGGTCTCATCAGTAGCAGTCCCTTCCATGAAGCAAGCTGCTAGCTGACGTCTGGTGGGTCTCATAGGTCTGATCAGCACCACAAGGTCAATAAATATGTAAGCACATAGCAGCACAGAAGAGCACCAAACCTGCAAAATTTCTGAAGTGTGGGAGGAGTGGCTCAGTGGTTGGGACAGGTGACCTTAGGCCAGAGGGCCAGGGGTTCAATTCCTGTATGGGGACAAGCAACCTCATGCTGGAGGGACTGGGGTCTCTAGTTCCATAGCCACTCCTTGTGGCCTTGGGAAAGCCACTTAACCCTCCATTGCCTCAGGTACACTTAGATTGTGAGCCCTTTGGGGACAAGGGAATAAAAAGTACCTGTTAGTATACATGTAAACTGCTCTGATGCCCAAGTAAAGGGTGGTATATCAAGTGCCACAGCCATGACAACCATAGCAATGCATTCTAGCCAGCTGCTATGAAGTGACAGAGGACAGTAGGCCATGCCCACACATAGCTGGTGCAATATGGGAAGGTTTACTCCAAACAATGCTTGAGCTTATGTTCTGTCACTGCCATATAAAAGCTGTCCAATCCAATAATATACAGTCCACAAGACTTCATGAGAAGTCACAAATGTATCAACAGGGAAACAAATACCAAAACATCTTTTCATATACTAAGACTGGCCAATAGAAATATATGTAGGACCAAATATATTCCACTATGTCAAGTTATTGCACACAGTAATCCACTTGATGGTCCATTTAATGAAACACATCAATCACAAGCATATAGCTCCCAAACTGTGGTTTAAAAAATGGAAAACACCCATCTGGCTGATGACTTCACAGTTCAGTTATACTCTCTCCATTTCCCAGTTCGAAGGTGAATGTGCTTCAGTTCAGTGCAGGGTTTCCAACATAGGGTGATACCCTGGTTCTGCTTTGGGGAGATTACTTGGGTTCCTGCTTTGAAGTTTCAGGTAAGAGATCTTGTGAAAAGTATTTCTGTATGCAGCCGCAAAAGTCATCTCCCTAATGCAGAACTGGGTTATTACACAAGGTTCAAAACCTAGCACTGAGTTGGAGTGAGTTTCACTTGGAACTGTGACGTTGTTATTCAGATAAGTGTTTGGCCTTGTGAAAACCACCATTTTTGAGCTATACGATTGCGAGTGCTAGGCTTCATGAAATGGACCATCCAGTGGATTACTGTGTCGTACAATGCCTTGACATGGTATCACATATTTGGACAGTGCTATCATATATAAAGAAATTATTGTACACGTTTCTATGCTGAAACACATGAAAGCTGTTGGCCAACCATACACCTTACTGATGCACATATCCCCACCTTATATTCACCCCCATAGCTCACCTCCCCCAACAGATGCACTTCTGTGCTAAGAATGCACTGTGTGCAGATATTGTGGATGCTCATGATCCCTTTGCTGAGGTGTGTGGCAAACATCATTTTTTCCCATGCATTGTTACATCAGGTCACATTCCTGCACAAAAACCTAGGTGATGGCACAAGCAGGGGTTATCCCCATTGCCTACAATCCCATAGCACTGCTGATGGGTGAGACAAATCAAACCTCCCTACATACATTTGGTCAGTCTTGCTGTTGGCAGCAATGGAAGCAGTATCTCAATGGGTCGAGGCTAAATGCGCACATAAAGCAGTGTGCAACATATTTTATTGGCGGAGGCTGATGTCTACATGCATAATGAATGCCGCTGTAATAGTCAATAGGAGGGCATGTACTGGAGTATAATGTAGGATCTATTCTTCTCTCTCCAATCACTCTTTCAGTGTTTGTTCTGGTGGATTCTCCTCTACTGCCATCCCTCTTTCAGTTGGTGTACCCAAGGGTCTGTTCTAGGCCCTCTGCTTTTCTCTCTCTACACCCAGTCCCTTGGTGCCCTCATCTCTTCTCATGGCTTTCAGTATCATTTTTATGCTGATGACTCTCAAATCTATCTTCACCTGACATTTCTCTTACTCTCCAAGCTCGTAACTCTGCCTGCTTATCTGGCATCGCTGCCTGGATGTCTCACCGCCGTCTGAAATTGAACATGGCTGAAACCAAACTTCTTATCTTTCCCCCAAACCCTCCTCCCTCCTCCCCCTTTCCTCCTTTCTCTATTACTGTTGACAATATTCTTCTTCTTCCTGTTTCCTCAGCCCACAATCTTGGGATCATCTTTGACTCCTCCACACATATTCAACAGATTGCTAAAACCTTTCATTTCTTTCTCTATAATATTGACAAAATTTGCCACTTCCTTTCTGAACACACTACTAAAACTCTTGTCTGCTCTTTAGTTACCACCCGTCTTGAGTATTGCAACCTCCTCCTTGCTCGTCTCCCTCAGAGTCATTTCTCTCCTCTTCAATCTATTCAGGATTCTGCTGCCCGGCTAATCTTTCACCAGCCCTGATATACTCATATAACCCCTCTTCTAACCTATAAATAAATTCACTCTACTCCCCCTCATTACCTTTCCTCTCTCCTCTCTCTCTACACCCCTTCTTGTGAACTCTGCTTCTCTTCTGACTTTCTTCTCTCTATGCCCTTTTCTTCTACTGCCAACTCCAGTTTTCGATCTTTTTGCCTTGCTGCTCCTTCTGCCTGGAATAAACTTCCTGTATCTTTACGTCAAGTCTCATCTCTGTTCCTCATCAAATCCATGCTAAAGGCTTACCTCTTTGAGGCTGCTTTTGGATCCTAATATCTTGTTCCTCTTGTGTCTCCTCTCCCTATTGAACCCCTTATTTTTCTTGTATTGTGCTGTCTTAACTAGATTGTAAGCTCCATGAGCAGGGACTGTCTTCTATATGTGTTTGTACAGTGCAGTGTATACCTTGTAGCACCATATAAATGATTAATTGTAGTAATAGTAGGTCACCATACGGCATCTCCTATTTGGAACATAAAACGTGCTGCCTTGTGTTCATCTGTGCTTGGATGATGCATCAACCATAGTGGTGTTTGTGGGTAAGGTTCAAACTCTTGAACCATAGTGTGAGTGATACCCAGTTGAAATCACACATTGTGAGGGCCTTGTGCAGATGACAGCTATCTATTGCTGAAAGGTCATGTGCTGCCCATGTGTCCACCTGCAGAATAGGCATCACATATGGCTGTCATGCAAAGAGATGTAAGGGACATGATGCACCTTCATGAGAAAAGTGGCCTACCTAGTATTTAGGTAATGTTCCTCCACATGGTGCAGAAATGATGGGTGCAGGAGCTAATATAGGCACAACATGTGCAGGTCTGGTCTGATAGGGGTCACACCCACTGAGGCACCTCACCATGCCTGTACTTGGATCACAGAGTCTACTGGAGCTAGCAATATGTAGCCAGCTACTTAGAGCCATGTTGATAGGCCACCTGGAAGTTTATGTGAAATGAATGGACATGTGTTTACTATACACTTGCTGTCATGTTAGGATCCGTTGCATAGACCTTTACACAAATAAACACACGTGAGGCAAATAAACAACGAACAAATATATTTTCAAAAACTAATTACATTTCACCTCTGTGCAGAACCAACAAGGAAAAAAATGCCTCACTGTACAATGTGTGCAGGGGGGAGAGGGAAACGAGGGAGCTGGCTGATGCTGCATGACCCCTGGCTGCAGAGGAGCGAACATAGAGGCTGGGTCAAACAAACTCATGGATGTGGCTCCTTCCTCCTGGGTGAGGGTGGCAGATGGCCCCGAAACTGCCTGATCTCCTCCAGGGAGTAGAGATCATCTGCCACCCTTATCACATAGGCCTGCACCTGCTGCATAGTCTCCTCCATATTGTGCATCTAGTGCAGAATCCATGGCGCAGCCAGGCCTGCCCAGCCAAACATGCTACCAATGCGGCATCTGTGTGGCAGCCTTGGAATGTGCAATGGGTGCAGCAAGAGGTACCAGCTGCCAGGGAAGCAGCATAGATGGAGGGAGACTGTGGGGTAGGTGACTGACCACTCCAGGCTTGTCTGCAGCCAGGAGTCCGGGGAAATTTGGGGAGGGGGAGGCTGAGCTGAGAAGCAGCATCAGCCTCAGAGATGGCACCATCCCTGGGTGAGGAGTCAGACTACAGATCCTGTGCCTCCTCCATCTCTACCTCCATCACCTCCAGGGGGATGTCATCCTCTTCCTTTGCCTTATCCCTCCATCGTGGGTGGAGGGGCCAGTGCTACTGCTGATGTCTGTGCTGCCTCTGGGATCTGCCATTGCTGTGTTGAAGGCCCAGCACCTGTGCAAGAAAGAAAGACTAATTAGCATGATTTGGATCCCTAAATGCCCACATTCTGTGCCATTATAATGCATAATGGCCCCTGCCCTGATATGCTTATCATAGTAACACTTGCTTTCCACACAATAACTTCAGAAGAACCATATGCCAACCAGTTGGTCAGGTGAAAATATGGTGCGGTCAAAGCTGACAATGTGCTCAACTGCATCTCTAAATATTTTATGACTTTGGAAACCATCCAACATCTCTTCTGTTGCAGCATTATCTGCCCCTGACCCTGGCACCTTGCAGATGTAAATGCCCCAATAATGGCATCTGCACAACAGAAGTGCAGAGACAATAAAGTAATCATCTGTTTTTCAGCCTTGTTTACTAACATCCAACTAATGCAGGATCATGAAGCTGTCTTGAAAAGGATAATGATTGTCATGATCTGATGTTGCATGTAATGTAGTTCCATGCTTGGTTGTGAATGCAGCATGTACAGAAGTGTGTAGTCATGTGAGTACCCTGCCCATTGTTCTGTTATCTGACATGTTGGTAATGGCTGCTGTGCTGAATCAACACAGCATCATGGGCATGACAGAATGTGTAGAACTAGTGTCCTCAATGACATGTGTAGAAGATCCTCATAGAGGTAGTGCTACTAGAGAGGATAATACTACATGGACTGGTACCTGCATACAGGGCTCATGCTCCCTACTTCTGGCATAAGAGTTCCTGTACAAAGGGAATGATCTGCGACTTAGCATTGTCAACAACTTTTTTTTCTTTACATATAGCCCTTTGACCTTCAGACATCCACAGTCATGTCTCTTAAATACTATATCTGTGTCATGGGTTTGCTGGGGGACTGCCATAGTGCTCCCATATGGTAATGGTCTGTGAAGCAATAATCTCCTGACATATCAGCTGACCAGCCCTACTACTCAGTTGACTATGAAATGGGGCAGGCAGTCAGCTAATATTGCATACTATGAGGAAGCATGCATGTACAACATGCTATGTGTATGCATAAGGGCAAAGAAAACTCTGGCACCACAGATATTGTCACCACAGATGTTCACCCTGGCCTACTCTGTACATGCCATCTCCAAGCCAGTCTGTGTGTGTAATCACAAGGCAGCATTTTGTGGTGTTTGCTTGTGAGCCATCGTGATACAGGATATAAGCTGTTGGCAGAGACAGCAAATCTGTGACAACACTTAAATGTTGTCTAGGGGGAGGGGGACTGACTGTAATGCCTTGTGTGCTGCCTCATGGCAGCCACAGAGGAGAGTTATTGGTTATATGTTGCCTCTGTGCTTTGGCTCCCCAGAGGGGCCAATGGGAACATTGTTTAATGCATGTTATACCACAGAGTGCACATTAATGAAAACCAGGGCTTCCAACATAGGGATGAGGGCCATGGCCATTGCTATGTGGCTACAACTGATATCTGCAGTTGTGCAGGAAGATGTAGGAAGCAGCGATGACAGTTGTTGCATGCTGACCCACACATCTGGGGTCTGCTGTTGGATCCTGTTTTTATGGCTACAGTGCCATCATGACATGTTTATGTTTATGTTTATTAAGCTTGATATACCGCTATTACAATTAGAACATAGCAGTTTACAATAGAAACACAAATTCTTATACAAAGAGACCAATAGGTCGAGAAAAAAAAAAAGAGAAGGAGAAAAGAAATTACAATATAAGACAGGAAAGCACCCAAGACATTTAAATAGACATGACTACGGGGGAGAGAGGAGAAGGAAAACAGGGGGAGGGGGGCATTTGTCACACAAGAGGAGAGGGGAGGTCAAAGGCGGCAGAGAAGAGGTGCGTTTTTAAGTCCTTTTTAAATGTGGAGTAGTGCTGTTTTAGCCTGAGAGAAAGGGGTAGAGAATTCCAGTAGGCTGGACCAATAAAGAAAAAAGCTGAGGAGCGTGTAGATTGTAGGTGGGCGTGTGATGGGGAGGGGAGGTGAAGGCGGTTTATGTGGATTGAGCGAAGGGAGCGGGTGGGGGTGTGAAAGTGGAGTAAGTCTGCTAAATATTGAGGGATGTGGTTGTACAAAACTTGGTGAACCAGTGTAAGGATTTTATAACGAATACGGAATTGTAGAGGTAGCCAGTGCAAGTGAGAAAGAAGGGGAGTAACATGATCACGAGGGGAGGAGTGGAAAATAAGACGTGCAGCAGTATTCTGGATACGTTGAAGATGATGAAGTTGCGAGAGAGGAAGCCCGGCAAAGAGAGAATTACAGAAGTCGAGGCGTGATATTACCAGAGAAAGAAGAAGAGTAGTAAGGGCTTCAGGGGTGAGAAATGGACGAATAGAGCGTATTTGTCGAAGGAAGAAGAAGGAGGTTTTTGTAAGATGCGAGATGTGATTACGGAAGGAAAGATCAGAGTCAAAGATTACACCAAGATAGCGAAAGTCAGTGACAAGAGGAACTGGTGAGGTCGAAAAGGAGGGAGCAAGCGAGGGGGGAGGACTGCCATGAGTGAACCAGATTGCTAAGGTTTTTGTCAGATTGAGATGAAGGCAATTTTCAGTGAGCCAGTTTGCAACAGCCGAAAGGCAGGAGTTGAGTGGAGTGAGATCGGTATGGAGGGGAGAGGTATGAAACAGGAGGAGTAGGTCATCAGCGTAGTAGTATACGGAAATCCCAAACTGCTGAACCAAGAGTGCTAAGGGTGTTAGAAATATATTGAAGAGAAGGGGTGCTAAAACTGATCCCTGGGGGACACCACAAGACAGAGGGAAGGAGTCAGAGGGAAGCCAGGAGGTAGAGGATGAAACAACTGTACAGGAACGAGAGGAGAGGAAGGAGTGAAACCAGTGATAGACTGTGTGACGAAGACCAACATCACGAAGCTGTGAAAGAAGAGAGTGATCGACTAAGTCAAATGCAGTTGTGGTCAGCATTACTGGCACCCTTGCATTTTAGCCCCTATAATATCTTGAGAAATAATTGGAAATATTCCAACTGTATGCCATCATAATATTTTAATAGTATGTTCAAAGGTATACAAAGGTATACAAATGGTATGTACAAAGGTATACAAAAATATATCTGTGCTATTTAGACATTGTAATTTCTGAGAAAAAAGCAAAATATGATGTGGACAGGATTAATGGCACCCTTCACTAATATTTGGTTACAAAACTCTTGGCAGTGATGACACCCTCCAAATGTTTTTGTAGCCAGCTATAAATTTCGTACTTCTGACAGCTGGTAGTTTCTCTCACTCTTCAACTACGATTTGTTCCAGTTTATGAATGTTTCCAGGATTCCTTTTACCAATGGCAGATTTCAGCTCTTTACAAAGGTTCTCGATTGGATTGAGATCAGGAATCATTGCTGACCAGTTTAAAACAGTCCATTTGTTCCTCTTTAACCATTCTTTTGTACTTTTGGATACATGTTTTGGGTCATTGTCCTGCTGGAAGGCCCATGACTTTCGACTCAGACCTAGCTTTCAACATTAGGTAACACATTTCACTCCAAAATATCTTGGTAGTCCTCTGATTTCATGATTCCTTTAATACATTCCAGGCCTCCTGTTCCTGAGGCAGCAAAACAGCCCAACAATATTATGGAACCTCCTCCATATTTAACTGTAGGAAGGGTGCTTTCTTCCTTATAAGCTTCGCTTCTCCATCTGTAAATGTATCGCTGGTCTATATTGTCAAAGAGCTCAAGTTTGGTTTTATCTGTCCACAGAATATTTTCCCAGAATGATTGTAGTTTCTCAAGATGGGTTTGGGCAAAGATCAGGCATGTCTTTTCATGTCTATCTTTGAGCAGTGGGGTCCTCCTTGGCCTTCACCCATGAAGTCCTTCTTTGTTTAGTGTGTGGCATATGGTGTGAGTTAAAACCTAAAACCTAAAACCTCAATAACCTAATCGCTATTCAACCATGCAATAGGAACAGAAGAACCATGAATCTCAACACTCTATGTGTTCCAACCAGCATAAGATCTGTCAAGGCTGAAACAAGCAATAGGGCATTCACATATACAGCACCAATCCACTGGAACCAACTCCCACATGAGTTGAGACTCACAAACAACTTGAGTGAATTTAGGCGAAAGCTTAAAACCCATTTGTTTCAGATCCACTACAACCTGACCTAACTGCGATACTCTACCTCAACCAGATGACCTTTGCCTGCCACGGAGGCTTTAGGAATACTGGCATGTAATCAATCAGAAAAGAGCTAAAAACACACTTATTCCGATGCCATTACAATCAAATATAACCTTCTACTGCTAGTGATTTGTAAAAACTGATATATGTTTAAATATGTTTTAAATATGTAAATATGTATATATAAATGTAAAAACGTATGATTTGTCCCCGAAGACGCCAATCATGTGTGCTGTGACCTCAGATCTATGTATATTCCCCCCCCCCCAAGTCTTGATTGACTACCCCACGAAGATTAATCAAACCGCCGCTGATCGCTGGAAGTAGCGGTATATAAATGTGTAGTAAATAAATAAAAATAAATAAATGTATGGATTGTACTTTTTGGCATGTAATCATGTATAAATTGTATATATTGGGCCCCTCCCACGCTATCGCAATCAAATGTATACCCAGATCTGCGTGCCCTAATCAAATGTATATTGTATCCAACTGATTCTCCGTGTTATATAAATCATTGACTAATCAAAAATGTAAATCTGAAAGATCTCGCTGTATTGTACGATACATTATGATTCTGTAAAGTAAACCGCTGCTGATCATAGGAAGCAGCGGTATACAAATGTTTACTAAATAAATAAATAAAACCACCACTCCAGAGTGCTCCAGGTCAGCCTTAAGCTCTTTGAATGTTATACATGATGTTTTTCCAGTAGTTTGCACTAACTTCAAAGACTTCTTGGAGTAATTTTCCTCTTCCCACCACCTCCTGGGAGCTTCTTGACAGTTCCATGAGCAGAAAGCTTCTTAATAACATTGCAAACTGTAGCCACAGGAATCCCAAGGTCTTTGAAGATGGCCTTGTACCCCTTTGAAGTTTGATGATAATGGCTTTTCTGATGGTCTCAGGCAGCTCTCTTGTCTTCACTATTGTGAAAATGGAATAGGGAGTGAATGTGGCCATTTTAAACATGAGAGCCATCATTCTTTGGTTGATTCACGTCAAGTGAGTACTGATAATTGATCACAGGTGTATCTAATTTTACTGCAATGGGAATGTGGTTCTTCTGTTCAAATTGATTTGAATTGTTTATAAGACTGACAATAATTATGCCCTGGCAATGTTCTAATTTTTATACTGTTTCTTATTATTTCCTTTTTTAATTGATCTTGTTTTATTTGATTCTTTTATGTGTCAACTATGTGTGCATATACAGTTCAAAGCCATTTCACTGGTCACTTTAGGAGATATTGGACATTAAGAGGTTGAACTGCAAGGGTGCCAATAATGTTAACCACGACTGTATACCTATTCTCAGATCTGACCTGCCACTAAATGTATGCAAACCATATGCTTCACTGTTCCTGTTAGGAACAAGGCAAAATCAGAGTATGTATGGAGTTGGTCATACACACAGTGATGCCTTTTAGGCTATGTTGCGGGTCTGCTTAGGTGCCAAGGGTCTGGGGGCATGACTATTGATATGGGTACATTTGGACATGGACCATATTCCCATCACCTCCATAGTTGTGGTCACTGAAATGAGAAACCTCTAGGTGAGTGGCAGTTTGCATAGCCCTGGGAGATGCAGCTCAATCAGACAGAACCTTTTAGGGGCAGTGAGACATTCTAGCTCATTACAGCTTGCATGAGTGTATGAGTTCAGTGCAGCTGCTACCAACAGAGCAGGGTGGCTAGATATCATTGCAGGATAGGCCTGACACTGTACCATCTATGTCCACAGGTGACTAGATGAGAGGCCTATGTGTCTGCCGTGCTCTCCTTTCAGTGTCCCCAGGAGAGGCCCTTTGACACCCAGGCTATTGGTATGTGTAATAGTGATGGAGCATTTTGGACCCAGAAATTCTTTCATGTGCACATAACTTGCTGGGTGCCCAGTCTTGATCACTGTGTGGGCTCTGCAGTTTGGAGATAATCAGCACACCCAAATGACCTGTATGGATGACAAGCAGGGCACACAGACAAGCAGGGATGCACATGACTTCCTATACAATGGCATTAAGTGCCTGAGATCAGGTCAGAACCCATCAGAGTTGACCTGGCAGCCAATGAGCTATATTCAGAAATGCCCATCTCCAGCACATCTGGACCCTCATGTTCTGAGTACTCCAACACCACTACACCCCCCAGCATGACCCGAGAACAACAGGCAAAGGTTGGTCAGACACAGTCAGTGGGACCTTTGCAGACAGAAACATACATATCAGTTGACATTATTTCAGCATAGGCTCTTTAGCATACTATCCAAATGCGCAGTCTTGGTCCCCAGGTATTGGGCACCCTCACACGTGTATGTCATCATAGTAATCCGCAATCGCTGATCTTTATCCTACATGTACAGAGAATTAACTGGTGTGGACTGGCCATAAATATTGGCAACCTCTGTAATACCTGAATCTCCATTTACATCAGACAGTGATACACGATCAGTGCACATGCACCAGTGCACACCCCTACAAAGTTTCAGAGGTGTACCTATACATATAAAAGCAGATGAGAGGGAACCGGCCTGGAAGTGAGGTCCACATAGACATTGATGACTGACATGAGGAGGTAGAGGACCCCAGCACTAACACACGGACTAGGTAACAGCTGTACCATCATACATGTTGACTTCTTATGCAAGTTGACCTGTAAAGACATATATACGTACTTGACCATTTTGGGGGTTGGGGGGGGGGGTATGGAGGGTGACATAGAGATACATCTCTGCCCTTGATTCTTACCTCCCACTGGCCACAGGAATACAGTGTACTGCAGTGGATCCTGTAAACGGGGGTGCTTGTTGTGAAAGTTCCACAATCTTGGCAAAGACAGGAATTTACTTGACTTGCAAAGGATTGTGGGTGTTGTAGTTCAATCACACAAAACCAGCCGTTCAACAAGAATAAAGAATTGTAGTTGCTCGAGTGTAAAGCAGAAAACAAATTTTATTTATGGGGAGTTATTCCCTCGCACAGATATGCTTGGTAACATCAACAGGATAATTTCTTCAGGAATTGTATTCAGGAAACAAAACAAATAAGGCAACTGAATTACCTTATGCAACAACTTAGTAAAGACCTTGATGAAACAGAAAAGGTCTTTCTTCTAGCCTCTGCTAATAAAACTTTCTTAGCAGTGCTGGAATGAAAAATAAACCCAAAAGGAAAATTCTCTTTATCAAAAAAACAACTTTCTTCCTTTCACACAGTGAAGAAGTTTTTTTTCAAAGTCCCACGTGCACTTGTGCCTTGCTCTAATCACAGGTGCTTAACCAGCTGCAAACCATTGCTGGTCCACTCTCCACATGGCTCCAACTTTCCCCAAAGCTTTTCTCTCAAAGAAACGTTTCTGGGAAGCTAAAAAAACCAGTACAGTTCCTTTTGGTGTTTGATGCTTAACTAAGGATTACTTTAGAACAGCAGCCTAGACAGAGAGCAATCCATGCATTCCACTTTCTCATTTGATATTTTGCCTTGCTCTTGAAATATCATAGGATCACTTTCATACACTGGCTCAGAGGAATTCTCTAACTGATCTCTACCAGGATAGAAACTGTTTCACTGCTGTCTTCCTTGTTCAAAGCTAGGGAACAGCGTTGAGATCACGTTGTCATTAGGTTTCCTCTCTGGGTATTTTGGCCAGTAGGTAGCAAAGCTTCTGTGCCCAGCTCTCTAGTCAGAATCTCTGGACTTTATGTCTCTTTTTCCATACCTCCTTAAATAGGTATTAGAGCTCCTTCCTTCTGTAGATGCAGCCGTCTCCTTTACAAGTGCTGTCTGAGGGTTCCTGGCTGTATATCTCCAAGCCTCTGGTTTCTTCCAGTCCAATGAAGAATGCTTGCCCCAGGAATCTCTCCCAGCATACGTACTGCCTCGGGCTCCTTTCTTAGACCTCCTGGACGTCTTGCTGTTCTTCCTTCTGTGTTCTCTTTGCTGTTGCTCTTGCTCTTCTCTTTGCTGTTGCTCTTGCTGTCTGTCTGAAGAATTTCTTCTATCTTTAAAGTGCCTAGAGGGACACTCCACCCTAGCACAGTCCAGGTGTTCTGAATCAAGCCCTGCCCTAGGAGATGGGTGATTAGGGATTACATCATTGCTTCTCTGATTAGGCAGACGTTTCCCTATTTCAGCTCTCCTAGAGACTTTCTGTAAACCTGTGCATTCTGGGTCTGGTAGTCTTTTAGGTAAACACTCTGTTTTAGTGCTTTTACCAGCCAGCACAGGTTGCTTATTCAGAGCCAATTCACCTCTTGTATTATTTCTTCCTGAACTATGATAAGCTTCCTTATCACATACCCCCCTGCTTACGTTATTACGAACTGGTGCAAATTGTGAAACCTTCTTCTTACAGTCCGTAATACCCATGAGAGTATTATCTTTTGGATGCTCACCTACTTCTTGGCTTGTTTTAGGGACATCATTATTTATAGGCCTCTCCTTCCAAGATTTAAGTACATTAATGTGGTAGGTCTGTCTACGACCTCTTATTTTATTTATTTATTTAGACAGTTTTTGTATACCGCCTTATCCTTCAATCAAAGCGGTCACAACACATAATTGGGGGATACATTTAACACGCGGGGATATGAGACACATACACTAATACTTACAGGGAACATGGGCAATGGAGGGTTAAGTGGCTTGCCCAAGACCACAAGGAGCATCTGTGGGACTAGAAACCCCAGTCCTTCCGGCCCAAGGTTGCTGTCCTCTAGTGGGATTTGAACCCCCGACCTTCCGGCCCGAAGTACCATGCCCCAACCACTAGGCTAAACCTCTTGTGTTTTCCACCACATAAGATACTGGGCTCACCTGTCTAACAACCTTCCATGGCCCTTTCCACTGTACTTCAAATTTTGGTGCTGTACCTGCTACTTGAACCAAAACCTTTTCACTGATATTTAATTGGCGTTTTTTTGCCTTCCTGTCATACCACCCTTTTTGGCGCGCTTGACTGCCCTGCAGGTTTTTCTCAGCAATCTGCAAGGTCCTTTTTAAACGTGCTCTCAAGTCACGTAAAAACTGTGGCACCTCCTGATTCTCTGGTTCAGGATCAATCCATTGTTCCCTCAAAATATCTAACAAACCATGTGGGGCCCTACCATACATCAATTCATATGGAGTTACACCTAGGGAAACCTGAATTCGTTCCCTGCAGGCATATAAGGCAAAGGGCAATAACATATCCCATTCTTTTACATCTCCTGCTAACCCCCTTCTCAATATTTGTTTGAGAGTTTGGTTGAATCTCTCCACCAAACCGTTTGACTGAGGATGGTAGGCCGAGGTTTTTACATGATGAATGCCAAAGGCATCCCAGACCTGGGTCAAATATTTGGATACAAAATTGGACCCTCGATCAGTCAACACCTCTTTTGGGAATCCTACTTCACAAAACAATTTGACTAGCTCTAAAGTTATTGTTTTAGCAGAAACATTCCTTAATGGTATGGCCCAGGGAAATCTTGTTGCCTGATCTACCATAACTAGGATGTATTGGAAACCTCGGGGTGTTTTGACTAATGGGCCTACAACATCCATAGCAATGCGACCTATTGGGTCTGTTATAATTGGTGTGGGAATCAAAGGCACCATCAGTGGGTGAGTCGCTGTAACACGCTGGCACGCTGGACATGCAGCACAAAACTGGGCAGTTTCTTTGAAAATACCTGGCCAGTAAAAATGTATAAGTATTTGATCCAATGTTCCTTGCATCCCTTTATGACCTCCCACTGGATGATCATGTGCTAGTCTAAGAACTAGTCCTTTAAAAGTTGTGGGTACCACTAATTGTTTATGTATGGTCCCATTTCTGGGGTCCTGACTCTCTCTATATAATATTTCATTATCTAGTATGAATCTGGGCAAATCCTCCCTGACCTCCTGAGCATATTTAAAAGCTCGAGTGAGAGCTTGATCAGCACGCTGTTCCTGTGGAAAGTTGGGAAACTTTGCCACTAACTCAGCTGGCACCCAGGGTAAACTTTTACCAGCCAACATCTCAGCCCTACCCTGTGCTCTACAAAGTCTCTCACGACGCTTTTGTGCTTTCAATTTTCTTACTTTCCCAGATGGTGGAGTTATTAAATCCTCATAAGAGGGTAAGTCTCCTAACAACTCTGCCTGCTCCCCCTCCTCCCGGCTCTCTACCTTAGCCTGTGAATGGGTGGATACAAGGCCCCTCTTCTTCCCTAGTTCCTTCACTAGCCCTTGCTTAAACTTTGGCCAGTCTCTTCCTAGAACCAAATCATATGGAAGCCTAGGTACCACTGCTAAAGGAATTTCCTCTTGTTCCCCCAAGCCCTTAACCATTAGCCTGTACGTGGGATATGATGTTGCAGCACCATGAATGCATCTAATGTAAACCTTGCTTTCAGGGGTTCTAGGCTCAAATCCTTCTTGGGCCTCTATCCGCTTCCAAAGCCTCTTTGACAGCATACTCTGGTCTGCCCCAGAGTCTAACAGAGCATTCGTGGTAATTCCCTGCACATCAACCACCAAAAGGAACCCTTCTTTAGGCTGTTTTAAATCAACACCTATCAAACTAGTGTGAATCTGGCATCCCTTTTCAAAATGTCCCCATTTTCCACATTTGAAACATTTCTTCTTACTCCACTTTATAATCTGGGTAGGCACAGTACTATTATTCTCAGAAACAACATTTTTAACCATTTTCTTTTCTGATACAGCACAGCTTGCCTCAGCACCAATCTTCAGAGGGCCACCCATTCTATGGCAAGCCTGCGTGGCTTCCAAGAACTGCTCTGCTAACATGGTTGCCTCTCCCAGGTTCTGGCAATTTTGCTGTATAAGGAAAGTGTGCAAGTCTTTAGGCACAGCAGACATGAACTGTTCAAGCATAATAATGTCCAATAACATTTCCATAGTCTTTCCCTCAGGCTCCAACCATTTTATAACCAATCCCCTGATTCTCTGACTCAGAGCCCTGGGTGTTTCACCCACTCTTAATGCAGTAGCTCTAAACATTCGCCTATACTCTGAAACAGACAACCCTAGGCGATCTCTTATAGCAGATTTTACATCTCTATAATTTAAAGCTTGAGCTGCTGGCATTGCCCTATAAGCGGCAAGCGCCTCCCCAGTTAATGAGGCTGCCAGCCTTACTGCCCACTGGGTCTCTGGCCATGCTAATGCTTGTGCCACTCTCTCAAAAGATTCAAGGAAATCATCAACATTATATTCTGGAGTGAGTTTCCCAAAACTAAATGCCCCAATTCCCTGAGTCCCACATTGTCCACATGTGGAATACCAGGTGTTACTGCTGGTCTTGCACCACCTTGGGTGTGAAGTGCAATTAAGGCTTCCACAAGGTCAAGCACTGGCTTCTGCTGCTCCCTCAGGGCTTTGATTGCAGAGTCCTGAGCCTGCTGTGCGACCTCTTGTTGCTTGGCAAATTGAGCTGCCATCCAGCTGGCCAGTTCCCTAGGATCCATCTCTGTATATCCCTGCAAGAAACAAAAGAAAAAACCCCCCACAGAGCAGCACCCTACAAACAGGTGTTTTTCTCCTATTTTTTTTCAATTACCCCTGTGTCTTACTCCGATCCACCACTAGACATGCCCAGGTACTTATTACCTTATGCCAGTGATGAATCCGGCTCACACAGGGTCTTTTCCTCCTTGGAACAGCTCCTGGAGCAGCTTCTTTTTTTCCTCCAAGGCGTTGTTAAGGGAAAAATCCACTCTCCAGCTTTTGACTTGAACTTTTTTCTTCCACTTTTCAGTTGTAATCCTTATAAATCCTGGAAATCCTTTGTGTAAAAGCAATCCGAAAGACTACGCCACTGTAAACGGGGGTGCTTGTTGTGAAAGTTCCACAATCTTGGCAAAGAATTTACTTGACTTGCAAAGGATTGTGGGTGTTGTAGTTCAATCACACAAAACCAGCCATTCAACAAGAATAAAGAATTGTAGTTGCTCGAGTGTAAAGCAGAAAACAGATTTTATTTATGGGGAGTTATTCCCTCGCACAGATATGCTTGGTAACATCAACAGGATAATTTCTTCAGGAATTGTATTCAGGAAACAAAACAAATAAGGCAACTGAATTACCTTATGCAACAACTTAGTAAAGACCTTGATGGAACAGAAAAGGTCTTTCTTCTAGCCCCTGCTAATAAAACTTTCTTAGCAGTGCTGGAATGAAAAATAAACCCAAAAGGAAAATTCTCTTTATCAAAAAAACAACTTTCTTCCTTTCACACAGTGAAGAAGTTTTTTTTCAAAGTCCCACATGCGCTTGTGCCTTGCTCTAATCACAGGTGCTTAACCAGCTGCAAACCATTGCTGGTCCACTCTCCACGTGGCTCCAACTTTCCCCAAAGCTTTTCTCTCAAAGAAACCTTTCTGGGAAGCTAAACAAACCAGTACAGTTCCTTTTAAATTCTTTATTTTCGTTTTATAACAACAAAGGAAAAGGAAGACATACAACTAAAAGACAGATACATAAAGTATAATACATACACCAAAGTAAACCCCTGCCACCCCCCTCCCCCCTGCTTCTTCTCTAGAAAACTAATCATTCCCGAAGCGGGCGTATACTTACATTATTGTGTTACAAAACGGAGCGGTGATCTAAAACATGATGAGTGCACACTATACAGGCATGTTGGAACAATGAGCAGATTGTACATAATCATTAAGCAGCTGCGATTTAGACAAGCGAGAGTGAGTTTGGGCATGGGGAATAGCTCTCCGAGGTATCTGCTCATATTTACTATATAAGCAGACGAGGTTCCTCCATTCATTGACGGTAAGTCGAGAGCTATCCTTCCAATGCCTCAAGATTGAGCATATGGCTATACCCAGCATGAAATCAAGGAGAAAGCGACCCTTCTTAGGAAGAGAGGGGACCTCCGCCATAAAGCGGAGTCCCACAATCTTCCAAGAGAGAGGCTCGTGAAGGTATAAGATAAATTGAATACAACCCCAAACCCACCCTCAATAAACCTGTAGTTGAGGACATTCAGAAATAACATGAGCGAAGGTTCCCACAGCAGTATGGCAAGACCAACACTGGTCCCCAGCAGTTGTGTTCCATTTGGCTATTTTCTGGGGTATAAAAGCATCTGTGTGTAAAAAGAAGAGAGTTTGGGTACCAGAGGCAGACCGGGAAACCCGCACTACTTTGCTCCAGAAAACGCTCCATTGCACAGGAGTTAAAGTGATTTGCAGTTCGCGCTCCCAGGCCTGTTGAGCTCTGAAAGTGGCCATGCTATGCGAGACTGGGATTTGTGAGGGGAAGAGAAGAAGGTAAAGTCAAGCTCATTGGGGTGTAGTACCTCCATAGATCAACTAAGGCAAGATCTTTGATCAGGGAGGTAAGCGTGGTGTGACTCTTGGGGGGACCACGTGTCCTAGGCGGCTGTTTGTCAATCAGGGGATCAAGGACTAGATTGAAATCCCCCCCAATTATCAATAAAGTATCAGCAGAGGCCTGCGCAACCTGAGCAATGGTAGCAAGAGGCAGGGTCATCCCCATTAGGAGCGTAAAGGCATATACATGTAACTTCAAGGCTACCTATCTTGAGGTGAACTCTGGACCATCTACCTTCTGTATCTGAGCTAGTCGCAATAATAGTAGCATGCAAAGATTTACTAACCAGTATGGCAACCCCACATTTCTTGGAAACGGCTGGGGAATAGGCGGTCACCATGTAAAGTTTAATATTGAGTTTAAGAGTTTCCTTCGAATTTAAATGCGTTTCTTGGAGAAAATCAGATCCGCAGCTTCTTGACTTAGGTAGCTTAGGATTGTCTTCCGTTTTATCGGATTATTGATTCCTTTTACATTCAATGAGAAAATCTTACATGGTGCCATGAATCAGTAATGGACATTTTAAGTAAGGCGCTTGGAAACATACAACATAATCAGAATCTGTGCAACAATGACATAATCACCGAAGATGCTGGCTAATACACCCCATATTGAAAAGTATGTACATTGTATCCTAGAGAAGAAGCAAAACCCCCAAAGAATATGGCGACCAGATGTCTGCGGGAGGAGGCCCTAGAGAGGAAATAGAAAGACGTGAAGAAGAGAGAAGAAACACCAGAGTCCATAATTAACACTGTCTCTGATATTCATTGAGGCTACTGTGGGTAGATGGAGTCGGGTCACAGATATCATCAAAAGTAAGGCAAACAAACTGCCCTCGCCAGACTCTTTGCTGGGCTGCGGCAGATCCAATATGGCAAATACAGCGGATATGAGAATGCTTGCAGGAATATTCTGGAAGTCAGCGCATCAAGTCGGCTTTTTTGGAATCCAAAAACTCCGCTAGTAGATCAGGGTCCTCAAATGTTCTTATCTGATTGTGAAGCGTGACTCGGAGCTTGGCCGGGTACATCAGACCATAGCGTGCTTGTAGTTGTTGAAGCCTCGGCCGAAATTCCAGAAAGCGCTTTCGGCGGTCGACCGTGGGTTTAGCCAAGTCAGGATAGAAGGAGATCTTGTGGCTTTCAAACTCCATATGGCCCTTTGCCCGAGAGGCACTTAGAATTTGCTCCACGTGTTGATATCTCAAAAGTCGAAAGATGATAGGCCGCGGGGTCTTCCTATTGAGCGTTATGCTTGGGGGTACACGGTGAGCGCGATCGATCTCCAAATCCTTGGTAAAGGTGATTCGGAGCAGGGAAGGGAGGGTTTTGCGTAAAAACTCTTTCATGTCTCCCGATTCCGCTCCCTCCGGTATGCCCACGAGTCGTATGTTGTTGCGACGCGCTCTATTATTGCCATCTTCCACTTCTTTCTGTAGAGCCCGCACCTGACGTTCAACTTTGTCGAGTTTGGACAACCGGGCCGCATGGGAGTCCAAGATGCTCTCCATTTTGTCCTGACGCGAAGAAAGCCCTTCTAGCTTGCTTTGCAGCACACCAAGATCTTCCCGCAGCGCTCGAAGTGCTTCACCGTTTGACTGCACGAGGTTTTTGACCCCTTTAATCTCTGCGAGGATTTCCTGCTGCATTTCGGGGCCCTCGCGCAAGGCCAGCCCCTTCTGCGGGGACGGGGGTTCAGTTTTGGAACGTTTGCCGTGAGAAGCCGCTGGAGATCCAAATTCCAGGCGCGTGGGTTTGGTCCCCGCCATCTCATCAATGTGCCCCAGCAAGATCAGAGTAGAAGTTCCAAGTATGTACGGTGTTAATTCAGGATTCTGAGTAGGCCTCTCGGGAGCCTCAGCGTTATGCGACCATCCCGCTGGACATCAGGCTCCGCCCCCCCAGTACAGTTCCTTTTGGTGTTTGATGCTTAACTAAGGATTACTTTAGAACAGCAGCCTAGACAGAGAGCAATCCATGCATTCCACTTTCTCATTTGATATTTCGCCTTGCTCTTGAAATATCATAGGATCACTTTCATACACTGGCTCAGAGGAATTCTCTAACTGATCTCTACCAGGATAGAAACTGTTTCACTGCTGTCTTCCTTGTTCAAAGCTAGGGAACAGATCAGAGTTCATACCTGAGATCACGTTGTCATTAGGTTTCCTCTCTGGGTATTTTGGCCAGTAGGTAGCAAAGCTTCTGTGCCCAGCTCTCCAGTCAGAATCTCTGGACTTTATGTCTCTTTTTCCATACCTCCTTAAATAGGTATTAGAGCTCCTTCCTTCTGTAGATGCAGCCGTCTCCTTTACAAGTGCTGTCTGAGGGTTCCTGGCTGTATATCTCCAAGCCTCTGGTTTCTTCCAGTCCAATGAAGAATGCTTGCCCCAGGAATCTCTCCCAGCATACGTACTGCCTCGGGCTCCTTTCTTAGACCTCCTGGACGTCCTGCTGTTCTTCCTTCTGTGTTCTCTTTGCTGTTGCTCTTGCTCTTCTCTTTGCTGTTGCTCTTGCTGTCTGTCTGAAGAATTTCTTCTATCTTTAAAGTGCCTAGAGGGACACTCCACCCTAGCACAGTCCAGGTGTTCTGAATCAAGCCCTGCCCTAGGATATGGGTGATTAGGGATTACATCATTGCTTCTCTGATTAGGCACACGTTTCCCTATTTCAGCTCTCCTAGAGGCTTTCTGTAAACCAGTGCATACTGGGTCTGGTAGTCTTTTAGGTAAACACTCTGTTTTCGTGCTTTTACCAGCCAGCACAGGTTGCTTATTCAGAGCCAATTCACCTCTTGTATTATTTATTCCTGAACTATGATAAGCTTCCTTATCACAAGCCTTGCCAGATACATGGACTACTCGACTCCTGTATAACAGAATACATCCATCAAAATCTATAAATCACCAAATAGTTACAAACAAAACAAATAGAGAAATGCAGCCCAAACCTTTAAATCAAGTCATCAAAATTAAATAACCATTTAATACATAACAAAATTATATACAATTTTTTTTAACATTTACAAAATCAACATTCATTCAAATCAAATTACATACCCACATACCC
Source organism: Ichthyophis bannanicus (assembly GCA_033557465.1). Taxonomy (NCBI): domain Eukaryota; kingdom Metazoa; phylum Chordata; class Amphibia; order Gymnophiona; family Ichthyophiidae; genus Ichthyophis; species Ichthyophis bannanicus. The sequence continues at coordinate 409,720,279 of CM066037.1, forward strand.
CCATACATGAGAATCAGTAAACCAAAGTTTAAAATACATTAGCAGGGGGCCCTCAAAGAAACATACATGCACTGATGAATGCACATAAATTTTTAATCTCATAAATTATTAATAATTAATTATATTTAAACAATAATATAGCAAACATATAGAACTTATACACATATCCCATAGCAAATAGGGACCCACCAAACCAATTAAAAACCTCTTCATACAAGCTTAATGGCCCCCATGTTATACGAGTACTGAAAAAAGTAATATGGTAATACTGCACAATCCCCACAGAAGCAAAGAAAGTTATAGTGTGGCACAAATTGGAAATATTTACAAACTGAAAGTCCACTTAGCTGGCTGTCAGTGAAAACAGTAATTGTCTCACATTGAAGAGTGCCAGATAAATACACTCCTATTTTCCTTGCTTCCAGTGTGCTGTGTGTAGTCAGTGATTGCACCCCTTGGGATCCTGACTGCAGGTCCCATAATGCATCACAAAGCAATTGTCATAAATGCTGGACTGGCTTACAGTTTCACTCCTGGAACTAGGTTAACCTTGAAACTCAGCAACTGCTTCCTGGACATGGTTACCCTGACAACTCAATGCAAAGGAGGAGGGGGGGACCCTCACCAGCAATTATGAATGTAAACCTGCAAATATCTTTTATCTCCAGGAACAAGCAGGAATGTAGTCTTCACATATGGGTATCATCGGTACCGACGGAGCCTGCGCGGGAACGCTCCCAAGCACCCAATAGGAACGCTTTTGGGAGCATCCCTTAGCACATGCGTGCTGCCTTCCCGCCTTTCCAACTGTCCCTCTTCAGTTCTTCATTTTCTGCGGAGCCGACAGGTCACATACCCTGTCATCGCAGAAAATTTCTTCTTTAAACTTGTTTTTCTTGTGGTCGTGCCTGCCTTCGCTCGACGCCTACTGGTACCGCCGGTTCTCTTTTCTTCTTTTAAAAAAAAAAATATATATACTTCTGAAGTGTTTCTCTTCAGAAACTTTTTCCTTTTGGTGCTAGGCGCCATTTTGGGCATTAGGCCCCATTTTCCTGAAAAATGGAAAAGCCAGCTAGTGGTTTTAAAAAATGTACTAAGTGTGGCGGTACCATTTCCGTCACCGACACCAATGACTGGTGTCTCAAATGTTTAGGCCCTGACCATTCTCCATCGGAGTATTCCTCTTGTATGGGGATGACTAAAAGAGGAAGACAGAACAGGGCTGCAAAGCTCGGTACCCTCTTTTCTTCAGATGCGAAGTCCATTGCATCGACGTCTTCCAGAGCCTCGTCTTCCTCCCATGGATCTCACGTAACTAAACATAAGAGCTGGTCCTCAAAGGGTAGATCTCCTTCTAAGCATTGAGAAGCCATATGCATTGCCCTCGAGGAAACTATACCGGCAAAACAGCCCCGACGGAAGGCTTCGGCCTCCAAAGCACTAACGGGGCTCCAGGATGTTCTCGAGGCCTTGACCTCAGCAGAACTACTGGTGCCATGCTTAGGGGTTCCGGTCGCTTCTACCGGTACTGACATGCAAGCATTGGCAGCGTTGATAGACAAGAGATTCCTCGCCATCGAACGCAGTCTTGCAGATCTTCTTACAGCTGCAGTACCATTGACACCGCTACTGACGGTTCAACGGGCACCGGTACCGACACCGATACCAGCACCGGTACCGATACCGGTACCAGCACCGGTACCGATACCGGTACCAGCACTGACGGTACCGGCCCCAGTGCGAATTCTACCCATGCTGACTTTTTCGGGCATCGGCAGATCGGTACTGGACCAACTCGGTGCCGACTTTGATCGATACTGATATCGTGCTTTGCATGAACATTGGGATCAGAGATGCTTCGAATCTTCCGATTCCGACGACTCGGATAACTCTGTCGGTACCAGAGTACTTCTTCCGGAAGACTCCTCTTCTCCTCAACGCAGAATGTCTCCTCCTGACAACATGTCCTTTCAGGATTTTATTCATGATGTGGCCCAAGGCCTATCAATTGAGTGGAGGAGTGGCCTAGTGGTTGGGGCAAGGTACTTCAGGCCAGAAGATCGGGGGTTCAAATCCCACTAGAGGACAAGCAACCTTGGGCCGGAAGGATTGGGGTTTCTAGTCCCACAGGTGCTCCTTGTGGTCTTGGGCAAGCCACTTAACCCTCCATAGCCCATGTTCCCTGTAAAATAGTTATCTCCAAGTTATAATGCCCTGTTCAATGTAATTTCAGTTTGTTCAATGTAAACTGCACTGATGCAGAATAGCATGGTATATAAGAGAATGTAAATAAAATAAATAAATAAATATCAATCACGGTAGCTCCTGAAAAAGAACCTAGAGCAAAGGATTTGGAAACACTCCAGTACCCTAAGGCTCCCAAAGATGCAGCTACCCTGCCCATTCATGAAAATCTTCATGATTTGATGCTCAGAATGTGGGAAATACCTCTGACCACATCTCATTCTAGGAGACTCGATACCATGTATCAAGTTCCACCATGTCCTGGTTTTCAAAAGAGTCAGCTGCCACAACCATTCAATGGTAGTGAAATTTGCCATGCGTAGGATGAAAAGTGCAAAAAGACATGCATCCAATCCTCCAGGTCGTGAATACAGGACTCTTGATGCCTTTGGGCGTCGAACATTTCAGGCTCCATGCTTTCAGCTAGGATCGGCTCATATATTTTATATATGGGAATGTTCCTCAAAAAAGTCACAGGAGACTTGGAGCTTATGAGCTCCTTCTCCCTGATGACAAACGACAAGACTTCCTTACTCTTGTCAAGCATGCTCAAGACGTTTCCAAGTTTGTAAATTGTGCAGCCTTTGACTGCTTTGAATACATCAGCAGAACTTCTGCTATTGCCATTGGTGCACGTCGGATTGTCTAGCTTCAGGCATCAGACTTGGAGATTTGGGTACAGGACAAATTAGGAAACATCCCTTGCACAGGAGAAAACCTCTTTGGCAAGAATTGGCAGGAGAAGGCTAATGAGATAGATACTGACAATCTCACTTTAGACAGATTATCAAAATCTATAGCCACTCCAGCCAAAAAGAAACCCTATAAAAAACCCTTTTTCAGCAGAGAGGAAGTTTTATCCATCCTATACCCAGCAAGGGCAAGCTCAGGGTCAAGTTGCCCAAAAGGGACAACAGCAACAATCCAGACAACAAAAGAAGCCAAGAGGCCCGAGAGCTCAACCAGCTCCACAAGCTCAGCCCCCTCAAGGGCTTTGACTCCTTCCTAGAGAGCTTAACTTTCCTGCCTCTGAAGGGTCCAGAACCCCTAAACATTCCAGGCAGGTTGTGTCATTTTGTCAACAGATGGCACCAATTAAAACAGAAAATTGGACTCTGTCCATTGTAGGGGAGGGGTACAAGCTTCATTTTCACAGCATGCCCCCTCCTACAATCGTAAGACAGTTCAATTCCCAAACCTCTCCAGACAATCTGCTGGATCAAGAGGTCACAACACTCCTTGCTCAGGAAGCAATAGAGGAAGTACCCATTCCCCAACAGGGTACAGGGTTCTACTCCCCTTATTTTCTTATTCCAAAGAAAACAGGAGGACACAGACCCATTCTAGACCTCAGAGAATTGAACAAATATCTGTTCCGAGAAAAGTTCAAAATGATTTCTCTGGGAACTCTTCTGCCATACCTTCAAAGTCAGGATTGGCTTTGCTCTCTAGATCTAAAGGATGCATATACTCATATTCTGATCCATCCAGATCACAGGAAATTCTTACAATTCCTTTTCAAGGGAAAACACCTCCAATACAGGGTTCTTCCTTTTGGTCTGGCTTTGGCACCTAGAGTATTCATGAAATGCATGGCAGTAGTAGCTGCATTCCTGTGAACCCTAGGGATATTTGTCTTCCCTTACTTGGACGACTGGCTCATTTGAGCCCCCACGGTTGCAGAAGCCAGCTCTGCACTGTCTCGCACAATGTGAATCCTCCTATACTTGGGATTGGTCATAAACTTCCAAAAATCCCAACTTGTTCCTTCTCAGACCCTGGAGTTCATAGGAGCTTGTTTAGATACCAGACAGTCAAGGGGTTTCTTCCCACAGCCCCGCTGTCTTCGCATAGTGCAATTAGCTTCTCAAGCAGCGGGAAAGTCCTCCGTAACTGCTCAAGAACTCCTGTAATTACTGGAACATAGGGACATACGAGTAGCCCAGTGGACCCTATCCACAGAGTGGACACAGGACACAGGACGTCTGTCGGACAAGATATCAAACTCACAATGACTGATCTTGGCCCTACAATGGTGGCAATCGCTGGAGAATCTTTTAGTGGGGTTTCCTTTCCAACAACCCCCATTCCAGGCCACCCTAACAACAGATGCATCACAGGTGGGATGGGGAGCACACCTGCACCATCTCTACACCCAGGGTACCTGGACTCCACAGGAGGCTTGTCTTCACATAAACCTCCTAGAACTCAGAGCAATCTATCTAGTTCTTCGAGTATTCCATGCCCAGCTCAGCTACAAGACAGTCCTAGTCCAAACGGACAATCAAGTAGCCATGTCTACGCGAACAAGCAGGGCAGAACAGGCTCTCTGTCGTTATGCAACAAAGCTTTACGACTATGGGCCCTCGCCAAAGAGCATCAAATTCACCTTCTCGTGATATATCTTCCAGGCATTCAAAACCTTTGGTCAGACAAACTCAGCCAAGTACTGCTGCCTCACGAATGGTCTCTCCACCTAGACCAGGTGACGAAGATATTTCAAATCTGGGGAACCCCAGTCATAGACCTCTTTGCAAGTCCACTGAATGCCAAACTTCCCCGGTTCTGTTCCAGAATGCCGGCTCACAATTCTCAGGCAAGGGATGCCTTCCTCCTTCACTGGGGTCAGGACTTCCTCTATGCCTTTCCACCCATTCCCCTCATCCCCAAAACACTTCTCAAGCTTCAGAGAGACAGAGGTTGTATGATCCTCATAGCGCCACGGTGGCCACGACAGATGTGGTATCCCCTGCTTCTACATCTCTCTCAAGCTGCACCTCTGGAGTTAGGATGTGCTCCAGACCTTCTCTCCCAAGAGAATGGGATGCTATGGCACCCGAATCACCAGTCCCTGCATCTCAGGGCCTGGTTGCTGAAAGCCTAGACCTGCAGGATCTTAACCTTTCCCAACAGGTAAAGGATATCCTTCAGGCTTCTAGAAAACTTTCCACAAGATGTTCTTATGCCTTTAACTGGAAACGTTTTACTATATGGTGTTCTCAAAAGGGCTTAAACCCCCTTGTGATACCTTTGGAATCGGTACTAGAATTTATCAAATTCTGGTCTAAAAACAAATTCAGTAAGCATCCATCTTAGTGCACTTGCAGCTTCCTATAAGCCTCTAAATGGCCAGCCTATTTCCTCTCATCCATTCATAGCAAGATTTATGAGAGGTCTTCTATTAACAAAGCCTCCCATCAGACCACCACCGGTGGCATGGGATTTAAATCTAGTTCTCGGACAGCTCATGAAACCGCCCTTTGAACCTTTAGCCACTACAACCCTAAAGTTTTTATCCTGGAAGGTCGTCTTCCTAATTGCAATCACCTCCACATGTCACATTAGTGAATTGCAAGCTTTAGTGGCTGATCCCCCTTATACAAGGTTTCACCATGATAAGTTTGTTCTCAGAACTCATCCACATTTTATGCCAAAGGTGGTTTCACCTTTTCATTTAAATCAATCGATTTACCTTCCTGTATTCTTTCCGAGGCCTCATGCCTCTAATGCAGAAAGGAACCTTCATACTTTGGACTGTAAAAGAGCCTTGGCTTTTTATCTACAAAGAACACAGCAACATAGAAAGTCTTCTCAACTTTTTGTTGCTTTTGATTCTGGTCATTTGGGACTTCCAGTCTCCAAAAGAACTCTATCTAAATGGATTGCACAATGCATATGATTTACTTATGAGAGTAAGAGTCTTCCTCTTCAAGGCCATGTCACAGCGCATAATGTGAGAGCCATGCCAGCCTCTATGGCTAACCTTCACTCTGTGTGTATTGATGACATCTGTCGAGCAGCCACCTGGGCTTCGGTGCACACCTTCATAGCCCACTACTGCCTAGATAAAGCCTCCCATCGGGATGCCTTCTTTGGCCAGGCTGTTCTTCAACATCTCTTTCAGACTTAATTCAACTCCTACCCACCAACCCTGGTAGGATGCCAGAGATCCATGGGAGGAAGCATGGCCCACCTCACTATAGGGGGCAGCTTCCTGGGGACATTTCCCTGGCATCTTCAGCTAGGGAGTCCCCATATGTGAAGACTACATTCCTGCTCATTCCTGGAGATAGTGTAGTTTCTCACCTGTAACAGGTGATCTCCGGGAACAGCAGGAATTTAGTCTTCACAACCCACCCACCTCCCCTAGGAGTTGTCTCTCTATCTCTCTGTCTCTTTCCTCTCTCCCTCTATCCTTTCACTCAGCTACAAACTTAACTGAAGAGAGACAGTTGGAAAGGCGGGAAGGCAGCGCACATGTGCTGAGGGATGCTCCCAAAAGCGTTCCTATTGGACGCTGGGGAGCGTTCCCACGCAGGCTCTGTCGGTACCGATGATACCCATATGTAAAGACTAAATTCCTGCTGTTCCCGGAGATCACCTGTTACAGGTGAGTAACTACGCTTTCTCTCAGCAGCTCTACAGTCCGTTATGCATGGTCCTTGGCTTCACAGCAATACCTGAGTAAGAGAGAGTTACTGGGGGAGTGGGGGGAGGCTGCAGTTAACCTCACAGCTGGCATAGATAGCTGACTGTTCCCTACTCACGTAAGGCTCTAGTAGGTGCAGCAAATAAATGAGTACATAGTAATCCTAAAGTCACAAGTTCAAGCCCAGTCCCAGATCTGAGATTATAAAGTACATTTACAGTGTGGATGTACTTTGGGCTGTTACCATATTAACTTTTCTTCGGCCCTGACTGACATTTGTTCCCTGCCACATGCAAATGTCCAGTAAAGCAGTTATTACAAAGGAGCTAGCCATCTTCAAACCTCCCCTCCTCAAACTGCTGGAACAGCTCTGAGTGTTGTAGGATATATGAGTTGTGGGTTGACCCAGCAAACCTGGTCACCACATTCAGAATGAACACATTGGCATCACGCATCACCTGCACATTCAGGGAATGAAAGTGCTTTTGGTTGCAGTACATCGCTTGCCTTCCTCTGAGGAGGGATAAGTGCCATATGTGTGCAGTTTGTAGCTCCCATCACATGTAGTAGGCCTGCAATTCTCTGAAACTGCTGGTTTAGGGTCAGTTGCCTGGCATTAGGAAACACAATGTAATTTCTCACCCGGCTGGTCATAGTGCCTAGTGCCTAGTGGAAGCATCTGGCAAAGGTGGACCGGCCCATTCCTCCTACTGCAGCCACTGATGTTTGGAAGCAGCCAGAGGCAAAGAAATGTAGAGCACTCAGGAGCTTGACCAGCCCTGGTATGGCATTTGACCAGGCAGCAAGAGGCTCAAGGTCAGGCCTCAGATCCTCCTACAGCTCTCATATGACCCCTGCACTCAGCATATAAAGGAAAATCACATGGTCCTCAGGAGGTCTGAGGAGGGTGGCTCTATCTTGGAAGATACATGGCCTTCTTGGCTGGACTTCCCTTCTCCGAGGACACATGCACCGTCGCTCTACAGGCTGCTGGCTCTGCACATTCTCACCCACCACCTGTGGAGGGGGAGGGGAGCTACCTCTGGTCCCCTGTTGCCTCTGGGGCACCAGTTCCTTCTGTTACATCCTCAGAGAGAACATGAAGCAGAACCACAGCTATGTGCAATGCCATAGTGTTGCAAAGAAGCGGACACACCTGGCAATCATTTATGGGCTGAAGTGTGGGTGGAAGATACTGCACACACCTGGCTGGACTTATTTTGCTGACTCTCTTGTGTAAATGGCATTCTTCCTGCCTGGGAGCTCTTAACACCTGTTGTCGAGCAGGCGTTAAATTTCCCATGATTATCCAATCTAACGAGCGCTAAGCTCCCCATGCATTAAGGGAATGCCTGTTGTTTCCACCCCAGGAAAGCCCACATAACACCCCTTTTCCACTCCTTGCTCCCTTTTCCCATGGTAATGGCCTAATGGCCGTTAAGCCGATATTATCAGTGCTTTTATCCGCGTTAACTGCTGTTAACTGCTGATAATGCCCGCTAATGGCCCCGTTGTGCCATTACCACACTTTAGTAGGCAAACCACTATATATAACTTTAAACAGCTAGTTATATGATTAAAAACTGAACTGCAGCAATGCTGCTGAATGTTGACTTCATAGAGGATAATTTTATAACAGGGTGTCTAGGTTAACTGGGTTGGAAGACTCCTATTTTGTGCCTATTTTTCTTTATAAAATACTAGCATAAATCCTGCTGAGATTGCACCTATATTGCAAACATGGACCTTATGCTAGCTTGAGGGCATGGGCAAATACCCATGCCTAAATAATTGAAGTAGGCATGTAAATCAATGCACTTTATAATCTACATGCATACCTCATGACTCCACTCATGTTTGGTCCAGACTGCATCCCCCACAATGTTTCCAGTAAAAGTATGTGTGTGCATGCCATGATGCCTACTTTTATGCCTGGCACAGTTTTATGACAGCCATTTTACATGTGTATATTTCCATATACATGCGAAAATGACTTTATAAAATTACCAAAAACAAACAATAGGGGTGTATCTTCACCTCTGAAAAGTACCACAATGGAAAAAAGGCAAACAATAAAAATACGATTCTATAAATTTTTATAAAATCAATCAGTTTGAAAAATACACCAAAACTCTAGACTGGTAATATAGTAGAGATATCATGTATTAACAGAACCACTTCATAAAGCAAATACTAGGTGTTTACAATGTATAATCATATTCCTCTTATGCAGTCACTATTGGGTATGTTTACTAAGGGGCATGTTTACTAAACATTCCTAACATGCGGGGCCGCGGTAGTGTGCGTGTGCCATATAAGGAGTGGGCGGTTCAGGCAGAAAGAAGAAAAAACCCGACCGTACGCGTGCGCGTCGCGCTAATTTGCGGGGCCCACATTAGCGCGTGGGAAGGCTAAGTGGGGCGCTGCTGAGCACATATCAGAACAGAGCTGTAGCACAATGGTGAACACACTAACCAATGGTGCAGGGGCCACAGGTTCAATCCCCCATTGTGTGCAACAAAAAGGCCAGCTGAGACAACACCTTGAATGTGTAAAAGTGGTTCAGGAGGCAAAGTACTTTTGGGCGGCACACTGTTCGTTTTGTATGGCATAAGGCGGCACACTGTTCGTTTTGTACGGCATAAGGCGGCGCACTGTACTATCTGGGCGGCACAAGGCGGCGCACTGTTCTTTTTGGGTGGCACAAGGCGGCGCACTGTTCATTTTGGGCGGCACAAGGCGGCGCACTAATTGTGGGCAGCAGGAGGTGGCGCGCTGATGGGCATAAGGCGGCGCGCTGATGCCAAAGCAAAGGAACACAGCCACAGCACAATGGTTAAGACACTGACCAATGGTGCAGGGACCAGGGGTTCAATCCCTCACAATGCCCAGTGAAAAAGGCTAGCTGAGGCAGTATGTTATATGTTGTGGAGTGCTGTAGGAGGCTTTTTAATTTTATTTTGTGATAACTACTAGCAAACGCACTCTCACAGCATATTAATATAAGGCGGCCCATAAGGCACATGTTACAGTGCACCGTCCGCCAAGGCACCCTAGAATGTCCCCTATAGGGCAGCATGTATGTTGCGACACAGGATAATGTATAGTGCACCCTATATGGCTGGCAACCGTAACGTGCCCTATAGGGCGCCCCATAAAGCACCCTCAGAGGCACCTTATGGGTACAGTACGCTGAGGGTGGTATTGCTGGCAGCAACATATGTACAGTAAATTAAAATAAATCTGTGGACACCCCATCACATAACCCCACTGTGGGTTTGAACCCATGACATCTGGCTGCACAGGCAGTGACATAACCATTGGGCTACAGCTCTATAACTGTAAGCAGCCCCTGGCTGGCTGCAGATAGCCTGTACGTCACCTCACTGACAGTCTGCTGTTGTGAACCACCCGTACCCTTGATGCACTGCACATGCAAATCAGCTGTCCACGATTGAACACAGGATGGGAAATGCACCCCTAAAGCTCCCCGGCCTGGTAGGGGGAAGTGTCCGTGTGCACCCACACAGCACCTCGGCCTGGTAGGGTGTCCTGAGTGGGTGGACAAACAGCAAAGAGTAGCTAAACACCATCACATTGTGCGGTTACTGTGCTCACCCTGAGTGTGAGATGTTGCGCCCAGGACCAGGTCCACAACACCAGGCATGGCTGAATGCGGCCATGACAGAGCTCCAAAGCAGCAATAACCTGTGGAATAGGTAGGTGCTGCAATAAACATTTTGGAGATCTCTGTTTGGCTCAGTTAGTGGGGACCCCCCCACCCCATGGACCCCCAGGTGGATAAAACAGGGCTTCCCCTCAACAGATCCCCACCCCAATGGCAGTAGAGTGGACCATCAACTCCAGTCCTGCTAGGGAACAGACACCATACAGGGCAGTCCAAGCAGCTCCACACACATCCATAACACACTATCAGACAGACATTAGGCCTGGATATTCAAAGATGCACCCCACCACTATCTGATATTCACCTGCAGCAAGCCATCAGCCACTGCACCCTGCAAGGCACTCCATCACAACACATATCAGCTGTGAACAGTCTGCTGGCTGGTCCTGATGGACATGCATGCACCCACAACTGGGGTGGCAGCACACACAGACAGATAAGTCCATGAAGAGGCCCCCACAGGACACCCATATATATCACATGGGAGAATCACAATATAGCACTATGGGGGTGCCTAGCCATGCTGCCATCACTGCACACTCAGGGTGAGAGTGATCCCCCAGCAGCACATACAGAGGTCACCCTGTCTGTATAGGTGGTGGCCGGGCACTACCATGCCCCTGCCAGTGCCCTATGCCCTGTGCAGCTGCATCCTGGTCAGTCCACTCTGTCTGAGATATACCCATGGTCCCTTGCTACTCATTATGCACATTGGCAGGCCAATACTGGCAACAGTGTTGGCAGTGTGGGCTGTGGAAGGGGCATGCAGCCAACACCCACTGTATAGACAGACACACAATTCCACACCTATGCCATCATGGTGCTACTATTGAGGAGGTAATTAGCCTTGCCCACCAAACCGGTGCTGGGCACGGCAAGGCATGGATATGCTACGCAGCACTGCTGGGGTTCACTCCCCAGGGTGGTAAACACCGTCAGAGGCAAGGGCTGGAGCACGCACTGCAAACACCAAACAGATTGTTCGGATGGGGTCAACTAGCAGTATGTGCGTAACGTATGGATATCTATCTGCCAGTACTCCTAGCAAGCGTCTCAGAGCTGTGTACCGTATACCTCAGGTGTAGGGTTACATTGCTAGGGTATGCAGGTGCTAGTATTGGGAGATGCACGCAGGGTCCAATGTTCTGCCTCTCCAGGAGACATTGGCCAATGGGGCCAGTGGGTGTGGGTGTGGATGTGTCTGCCCCTGTTGGCTGCTGCTTTACGGCAGAGATTCCCAACTCCAGTCCAGGTTTGCATCACACTGATCGGGTTTACCTGCTGTTCCTCATGAATATGCATGAGCTACATCTACATGCCATGGGGGTGGTGCATAGATATACAGCACAGGCATTTGTATGAGTGGCAGCATGGACCCTGACTGGTGTGTGGCCCACCAGGACTGCATTTGGGAGATTCTGCTCTAGGTACTGCCCCTGTACATGGTGTCTGTGCTCAGTGGGGTAAAAGATAGACGTAGTACCATTGCATATGTCCTCGCCACGAAAGGTTTGTCCTTACTATCACTGTGTAGCTGTGGGAAAAATATGTGGGAAGGATTGGCGGTAGCCCCAGCTGGACTTTGAACCTGTGACCTTCTGTTCTTGTATGCACTGTCTGTGTGCACTGCACCACCTTGTAGCCACAGATTGGCTGGATTCCCTGGAACGTCCATGCCTGTGGATCCGGCAGGGCCTGTGTGTTGCAGTGGACTGTGCCAGCCTGCACATGGCTTGGCCTCTGTCCTCTGTGACTAGCTGCCACTGCCCCCTGCACCACATGTACTCGTGCGCCAACAAGCTGGCATGAGCTTCTCTCAGAAAAAGCAGATGACCTGATTGCAATGTGGCAGTACGGGACTGCATTTGGGGGACTTGGCTGTAGGTATGCCCATTGTTGTGGTGTGTGTGCGGTGTTGGGTAACATATGGGTGTTTCCCCGCATGCTTATGTTCCCTGCAATACAGGGGTGTCTGCTCTATCTTTGTTTAGTGGTGGGTAAAATATATGGACTGGGCTGGCAAGTGCCCCAGCTGGGATTTGAACCTCTGGCCTTCTAGTCCTAGAGGTCATGGCTATGTCCTCTGCACCACACTATAGCCACAGAGACAGTGCAGCCCCTGGAGGTAGTAAACCTGGCAGGATGGAGTCACAAACCCTGCTGTATGCATATTTACTGTGGGCTCCTTCACCCTGTGTGGTGACAAACGTGCAATTAAAACCCGGGAATGACCACGGAACAAAGGGGGAAAACATATACCCAAGCTGGGCAACAGTGATATTAATGGGCAACCCTAGATAACACTCCCAGGACAGCTCCAGAAAAAGGGAAATGTTTTTTGGACGAGTCTCCGCTCCGTACACCTTTCCATAAATCATTTCTTTTTTTTGGAGCTTTCCTGGGTGTGTTATCTAGTTTTGCCCATCACTATAACTGTTCCCCAACTGAATTACTATTTTTCATATTTTTGTGGTGGTCATTTTCTATTTATAATTGCACTTTTGTGCTGTGCACATGTATCACACTGCTCACGTTTTGCAGGTTTCCCCGGTTTTGCTGTACATTGCTGACGGAAATGTTTTCTCTTCCCTTTAAATGCATTCTAACGCGAGTGATTCACTCGCGCTATTTTTTTTGGAAATTCAGCCCCGATAATGTGCGGGGCGCCTCTCCCCTCCCCTTCCCCGCCCATTAACCCCTTCTCTCCGCCCCTCCGGGGCCTTCCTCCGCCCTCCGTTAGCCTTTCCACGCCTCTATCGGACATTTGCGGGCACGTACTTGTGCGGCACCCGTTACTGTGACGCGCAAGTGTGCGGGGCTTCATCGCACGTTTGCGGGGCGTTTAAGCGCTCTTAAGTACCGCTTTTAGTGCGCTATTTTGCGGCGCGCTAATTAGCGGTTTTTAGTAAACATGCCCCTAAGTCGCATTAGGTTTTGCAGCTAACGTGAAAATAGCATGGTGTTAGCTGAAAAAGCTGTGCAGTATCTGTTGGAGGTATGCTCAGCATTTCCTAGGAAAAGTCTGCACCGAAAATGCAGAGTGTGGTCCAATAGCAGCCTGAATGCAGCTAACACCATCCATTGAGGTAGTGTTAGTTGCACGCATGCCATCTGCAAATCCAATGGTTAGCATGAGCTGTTGAGACCGACAATAACTACACATTGCAGACATGATCACTCTTCATCCTGATCCTGCCCACTCATGCAGATAATGCGCTTTTTGCAGAAAGTGTAGAAAATCACTGCATGTTTTGCATTTTTCAAGTGTTACATCTTAGTGTAGCCAGATAGCATGTACTATCTGTTGCGGTAGCAATTAATACACCTTAATAAACATAGCTCATGCACCAGTATGTACATAAACCAGTTTTTGAAATTCTCTGTACAAAATCCACTTTTTAGAAACAGGAGTCAGTTAACTTTCAAAGCCAGGGGACAGCAGCGACCATCTGGTTTTGAAAGATAATTGTGCTTTCTAATTTTAAAAAGTGGATTTTCTATAGAAAATGTCAAAAATTAGATTTTGAACAGAGTGGTATATAGTGACTGTAAAAGAGGTATATTATTATATATTATAAGCATTTAGTACTTGCTATATGAAGAGGTGCTGTTAATATATGATACTTCTACTATATCACCATTATGAAATGCTGTTGTGTTTTTCAAATGTACAAAATTACCCCCATAATTTTTATTATTTATTAAAGATGGCCTTTTTTCCTGATTTTAAGTTTTTACAATTTGCTTCACACATTCATTTTAATACAGTTTTCTAAAGACACATTAGGACTTTTTATACATGAAAATTGATTTTATATGTGTTAATTCATAGGTTAATGCATGTTAAATTGATTCTGCAAACACTAAATTAAAAAGTTGAATGAGATATGTGCTAATGAATGTACATCCCTGAGTAAAGGATCATTTTTGATATACTGACTCTCACAGAAGCATTGAGTTGTTTACAATAAAAATGCAATGACTGGAGCATGCTAATTTATTTCCTATTTTGCAGCAAATGTTGCATGTAGAGGTGTGAGTACCTGCTGCATATACCAATTCTGACCCTGAACATCAGGATTGTTCTAGCCCAATGCTACTATGTTGAAATGTAGAAAGGGATTTAGGTGACTATTATTTATGTGTGGGAGGTGGGTCTCACTAACTAACCCTCTCAGTTTCAGAGTTGCCATGTTACCCATCATCCGTTGGCGGAGTAAACACCATTCCTGTTTTTCTAACAGTCTTATTCTGATGCATTATGGGACCTGCAGAACTAATTTCAATGCGTAGAATTTGGGACTTCAAATCTATATTGTTTTGGAGTGTAAATTCAAAAACAGGACTAGTCAAAGGTCTCCCTCCTGGAACTGGAAAACTTGGCATTTCTGCACTTTGTGCTGGTTATTGCAAGGAAACCCATCGATGGAGGAATTTACATGGATGCACAGTCATGGCAATGCTGTCATGTTCTGCACGTTATTAGTTTAGTACATGGGGCATTAAAGCCTGATATACTGTCATGGGCATCAACCATTTACTCCCAGTAGAGAATTCTGACAGTTAACTGAATTGGAAACTTTTACTATGCAGACTAAGGGGTATGTTTACTAAGGTGCGGTAATGTTACTGGTGATAAGTGCAGCGCTAATGTTATGGATGCCATATAAGGAAGTGGGCGGTGCGGTGTTACGGTAAGCATGGTCTGGTAACATGCAGTACAGGGTGCCCTGGCCATTTAACGTGTGGTATAGGGCACCCTGGACAATTACTGCGTGTTAACATCACAGTCGACGGGAAGCAGCAGCGCATCCAAAGGGGTTGCAATCAAAGGTGCGCAGATGGTAGAAGAGGCACTAAGGGATGTGCAGACATGGTGCCACATGAAAAACGGAGGTGCAGGTGTAAGGCCATAGACCACAGGCAGCTGATATCGCAGTCTGTAAGTGGGATGTGAACCACAGATAACCATCAAATGGTATGCAGTGAAAACAGCATGCAAAAAAGTAAACAAATTAAACTGAAAGGGTGTCAGGGGCCAGTCTGAAGGGCCAGCCGTGTGGATGGTGTGTGTACAAGGGCAACATGGGGAAGAGATCCATAAAAGAAGCATGTGAGAATTGAACTGGTAAACTGAAGAGTCCAAACAGAGCTCACCAACATCAATACCAAACCACTGAGCCAACTGCCCACCCAGCCCGTCTAAAGAAAGGGACCATATGTAACAGCTAATATGTGACAGATAGGCTGCATGGAGGGCATGCTGTAGTGCACAGTGAAGAGAAGGAAGAGTGTGTTGAGAAGTGACGAAGCTGCAGCCATTGTATGGTAAGGTTAGCAGAACACAAAAAAAGCAAAGCAAAGGAACATGTGGGAATCAAACCCACAACCTATGGTGGTTTAAGGAACATCTGTAACCGCTATCCCAAACAATCACAACAAACACAATGCAAAAAGGTTCCACCAAAGGGAATATATGTATGGAAACCCGTAGCTCCCTGTGAGGTGGCAGACGACTGGCACACAGACAGCTGCCACCGTTCAAGGATATGAGCTCAGATGAGCTATGTACATCAGCAGTATACCACTAAATACATTGGTCAGTGCGGTGATGCAGCAGCAGAGACAAATGTGTGTCCAACATGTCACACAAACAGTCACTGGCCCGTCCACAGATGATGAGCAGGACAGATCATGTCCAGGAGCTGCATGGTGTGTAGTGCTCAGTAGGCCCCCCCCATGCAGATGCACGCTCCAAATGCCGTAGTCACATATGCGTGCATGTAGACAGAGGGTGGTGCATGATGAGGACCCAACACACATCACTCATGAAATGTCCACAAAAACATACCTGCCCGTCAATACAGGACACACAAACCTGAAAAAGCATACACAGCAAAATGTCTGCAATTGTACAGACATATATATGTAACTAGTTATGTAACAGCTGTCCTATACTGTGTTATTATATCAATCAAAGCGGCTTACATTGTAATGTAAACCTGCCAATGTACATTAAAGAGGGACATTGATAACCTGGATTCTGTCTGAGCAATGGAGGGTAAGTGACCTGCCAAAGGCCACATGGAGTGCTAGTGGACTTGAACGCTGGTCTCCTGGGTCCCAAGCCAGTGTGCAAACCATTATGCCACTCCTCCATGAACATCTCTGCCATCGCTGATGTGTAGACAAGGAGGCAGCTGCATCTTTAATCTGACTGGACACCACTGTCAGCACCAGTGCCAACGAACACCAATGCCAGCTATGTACCTGATACACCTCCCAGGTGGGGATGTACTGGCACCAGCCTGACCATGCATGTGGTCAAGTAGTAGAAATGTCCACCCAAAAGAAGCTATAATGGTCAAAATGACCTGACATACAACTGGCCAGGCACATGGGAGTGAAGAATGTAGCTGTGTTAAAATGTAATACTTATGTGGATATCAGTGAAACCATCTGTGGGCAGGAGTGTAGCAGCACAATGTTGGAGACACCTCACACATCCTGTGTATGATAAAGCACCCACACTGGCCAATGATCCCAAAGGTGGTCTGGGGTTATTGTGCTGTGAGTGATCCAGATGGCATCGAAGTACGTCATCTGCATCATTACTGCAATAGCAAGAGAACACATGGCACATGGTTGACATTCCAACATACCTGGCCAGAATGTCTGCACATGTATAGCTGTCAGTGTCAAACACCTGTGCACAAGTCATTGTAAGATGGACAGGACAAAGTGGTTGTAACATTTGCTCCATGTCCACCAACTGTTCCATGGCCATGTGAGTGCTCTGATAGGTGGATCAGCCATGAAAGATGTGTCAGGCCACACAACTGACAGGGAGCATGGTCTAGGCCAGTGTTTCCCAACCCAGTCCTACGGGGCACACCGGCCAGTCAGGTTTTCGGGATATCCCTAATGACTATGCATGCGATATATATGCATTAGAGATATCCTGCCAACCTGACTGGTTTCTGGCCCTCCAGGGCTGGATTTGGAGACCCCTGCCTTACACCTCTGTCATTTAAGATTGTGAGTGGGCAAGGTGCAGATGTCCTAAACATCGAAAGGGTATATAGAATGTGACACATTCCTCCTCGATTCTCACCACCACCAAAAAGTTGTCTAATAGACAATATTTTGGTGGTGGTGAGAATCGAGGAGGAATGTGTCACATTCTATATACCCTTTCGATGTCTAGGACATCTGCACCTTGCCCACTCACAATCTTAAATGACAGAGGTGTAAGGCAGGGGTCTCCAAATCCAGCCCTGGAGGGCCACAAACCAGTCAGGTTGGCAGGTTATCTCTAATGCATATATATCTCATGCATAGTCATTAGGGATATCCCGAAAACCTGACTGGCCGGTGTGCCCCGTAGGACTGGGTTGGGAAACACTGGTCTAGGCAGGTACACCAAGCTGACCCACAACCACAAGGTGATAAGGTAGGAAAGGAAGATACAGAGATGTAATGCCATGCTGCTATGCAGAGATATGGATTTGCAGTGCACAGACAAATGCACAAACATGACAATGATGTCATGTCCCAATGCCCCAGCACAACCCCTCAGCTGTGTAGACCATATGTATGTGTAGCAGTGAGTCATACAGCAGTGTAGATGGCCAGAAAACAGTATGTGATGTGCCAAGAAAGAGCAGACGTCTGGTACCCAGGCAAATACACACCTTTAATGCACAAATGGATCCAAAAACAGTGACACAATGCAAGATGAGGACATGGTAACAGATATGAGATGCACATCTTGCCAAAGAACATACAAAGCAGAACCTCACAGACATGCAGAGATAGCACTATGCAGAAGGCCTGCTGCAATGGGTGCTGTGGATACAGGAGCATCACACTTATGTCAAGGTACATGGAATGCACAAATGCAGGTAGAAAATGGACACACCTACTTCCACACTGCAAAGTTACCGGTGCAATGTGAGTGGCACAATATCATGCGATAAATAGGACTGTGCAGACATGCAATGATTTGTTTGTAAATCAATGTAAAGCCCCACATCTGTACAGTAAACAAACACAATAACATGTACGTGTAGGTAGAAAGAAAGGTCAACAATGGTGCACTAACCCACACAAAAACCACATTGGCACATGCACTGGTGTACCAACATATTCAGTCACTTGCACATGCACCGTGTACGTTGAATCATGACAGAGTGCTGCCCCAGATGTACAGTAACACCCCTGGTGAGGGTCTAACAGCAATCCAAGATATTGGCGCGCATCACAGTGGTGTGGTGGCAAACAGCATGTCATGTCAAAGTGTAAGGTAGCCAGACAAATAAAACAGGACCTACACAATGTTTTTCTTGTGCCACACACATGGCTGTACGCTCCTGTTGATCCAAACATATGAGGATATCCAGCGATACAAGTCACACACATGGGCCACACACACAAACACAATATCAGATGGATTTACAACATACAGCGAGTATGTGAGTCCCTGCTGCACATGTATGGACCAGTACACAGTGTCCACCATGCAAATGGTGTCTGCAACTGTACATGTCCTGTTAAGACCGTCCTAGAATCCCTGTGCATGCATAGCCATGTGTGACATCTCAATGTGCCACAGTATATCAAAGGTGATATGTGTCTCCTGTGATGAACATGACACCCAGCAAGAACATGGCAGCAACGGTGTGTTGGTCATCCTTTTAATGCACAAAGTACCAGTCCAACAATAATGTCCATCATAGGCATGTGTCCCACTCGCATAGGTCCATCACCATGTGGCACCATCTCCCAGGAATCTTTGCATGGTGTTGCTGTGTCCTCCACAATTGGGTGATGGTGACTGCAAATGCAGTCTAGTAGATGTACTGTGTGAGTTGCCTGTGTCCTGTGGTAAAAGGAAGAGAAACACCATTATGGTATGCTGCACACAACATTAGGTCACATTGCAGGAAGTGAAATATCAATATGTACATAATGAAACGTCAGACATGCAGACATTACACGATCACAACACAGAGCACATTGCATGTCGAGGACATTAGGAAATGGCACTGCAGACCAGGTTGTCATCTCAACATGGTCATGGCTATGCCCATGTCCCACAGGCATCTCAGAGGTCCACATCATGTCCATCAGTGTTGGTGCACATAGACCCCACAAAAAAGAATGACGAAACAAACAGCTAAACACAAACATATAAAGGTTGATGTCAGTCACAAATGATCCAAGGTACAACCTAACATCTGTGTGCAGCAAGTGTCTGATAGTGACAGTCAGAGGCAGTCAAAGTCTACAAGACATCATAGTAAAGGCAGAATATGTCATTCAAATGTGTTGAATGACCATGTCTGCATGTGCAGCCATCATTGCCACATATCCAAAGTATGGTGACATGTGGGAAACTGAAATGTTGATGCATAGTGGTCTGTCAGCACACAAGAGATAGGTCAGTCAGCAACACATAACACATCCGCACAATGTTCACAAGGTCAATATCAGAAAGGTAGAAATAGTACATTGATCACCACTCCACAGGTGTCCACACACATCCCATCACAAGATAATGCGATATGGCTTCACAGTGTATTGCTACATAGACACGCCCAAAACACACACACACACACACACACACACACACTATGGCAAGGTGAGCATGCCTCCAGTAGCAGAATACGGCCCATCTGTCCACAATCAGAGCTCAGTGGAGATAATTATAACAGTCCATGCAATGATACACTGATGTTGGTTAATGCCACAATGTCAGGGAAGGGTGTACATGCCATTTACTGCCACAACACCTAGGACCTGTAGACACACCCAGCTCGGTTGGATGTGTGTCAAATACAGTGTTGAAACACATGAACTGGTGAGGAACACATGGGCATATGTATGCCAACATGAACATATGGGGTATGGGGAGCATGTCAAAGAGATGTACAACAACATATGTGGAGTGGACAGATAACATCATACATGTGCTATGCTTCACTGACCCTAAAGTACAGTTACCTGTATGTCTACCTACCCCAGTCTCCTGCAAGTTGAATGATGTACGCACAGTTTTTACTGCACCACAGCACCAGGCAGGTCCACTAGCATATTCTGTAGAGTCACAAACACAAGTGAAACATACATATGTCATGATGTACTGTTGGAACACACACTGCAGCATGTACATGTATATCCATATGCATTTCCCCACATATGCAGGACTTACATGAAAAGAGCTCACTAATCAGATGTTGCCTGATTGCCATGCCCTCACGTGTGTCACCACGGGCACGTATAGGATGGTGCATAGGATCATCTTCCAGATCCGGATTAATTTTGACTGGGATATTGTGCCTGAGAGCAATGTTGTGCAGGATGCAACAGGCAGGAATGATCTGTACCACAGTCATGGGTCAGTATTGTAAGGCCCTGCCGGTCTTATCCAGATACCTGAAGTGACTCTTCAAAATGCCAAAGGTGCGCTTGATGACTGAGCGGTTGGAGGCATGGGCCTCATTGTATCTCATCTCTGCACGTGTCTGTGGAAGATGCACAGGGGTCAGCAACCAGGCACGACACCCATATCCAGCATCAACTGCAGAAAGAAATGTGGAAAGGTCAATCAGGAACTGATGTTCACACACATGCACACAAGCATGTATGTACAAACCAACAACAGATAGAAGAATGACACAAACATATGATGGCACACAGCAGCTATGTGCCAGTGTCTGGAGGTTTCAGACACAGAACACCAGGGAAGGGTAATGAGGGCAACACACATCATCTGTGTCCACACCAAACACATGACCCGAAAGGCATTAGCGGCAGTCGTGAACGCATCAGGTAGACACATGCCAGTGCACCTTGGACAAGGGCAGAGATGCACATGTGTGCAAGCATGTGACAGCCATGATACTGTTCACACACAGCAGGTGTTATAGTAACATATACCTGAGGAGTCCAGTCAAGATGGCAGAAATGACAAAATACTGTTGACATACATGAAGCATACATGTGTGATGTAATGTGTCAACACAAAGCTAACAACATATAGTGGTTGAAACTGTCAAAGGTGAATGGGCTCCCAACACACAGTACAGCAGGAAAAAGAATCAGGAAGCAAATCTACCCCCTCCCTCCAAGTTAGCACACACACACACACACAGATTGCACACAGAGACAACTAGGGACACACTACAAAGGCAGACACATGTACATTTGCATATATGGTTAGTCTGAGGTTGTGAGCCGTAGTTGTCAACTGAAAGGTGTTGCACACCACCATATAAGGGACACACCATATGTGCCCATAGGGTCCCTGTCTAAAAGGCCCGTGCAACAGAGCAGCAATACCAAACATCAATGCAAACCACATGTGTGCCAAAACACCCAGAAGAGCCATGACACACATATGGTAGACATATGTTATTGTAGAAACCCACAAAGGTATGTGAACACGTCCCCGGACACAGTGACATGGTGTGATAGTGGGCACAGCTCCATACAAGGTCAGCGTTCTACCACCACAACACAAATAAAGGGATGTAGAGGTCATAATTGCCAATGGGACCAAGTAAATCACACACTGGCTGGGCAGTGATATGCCACTGTCTGATGGCCAGTGTCCTGAATGCTCCCAGAAAATAAGTCAGATCTGCGTCAGGGCATGTCATGTGTGTCACAGGGAATATGCAGTCAGAAAGGTCAAACGGCAAACCACAGGTGACCCTGGCCCACCTGTGAGAGGTGACGAGCACCCCAGGACACATGAACACCATGTACACGTTAGAGATGGGAAATACCCATCCAGCAGGACACAGTCCTCATATTTGTTTATATACTTGTTAACTTATTTATTCATATTTGTGGTTTGATTTCATTGTATTGTAACCCTGCACACTTACAGTGGTCATGCCTGTTTAATTTTGTTTTGGATTTCTTATGTTTTTAATATATGGTTTTTAATATTTTTGTTTTATATGTATCAAAGTACCTTCCCCCCGAAGAAGGCATCTGCCGAAACGCGTTGGGGATTCAATAAAGCATTTGTGTTCATCCTCCACTCTTGCTTCTTGTGTATTACTGGTTGGTTTGCAAGAGGGTCTCACTCTTCTTGTGTCTGCTCCTTGGTTTGAGCCATGTTTTCCCCCTGGAGGGACGTCCTAAGTTACAAAGAAGAAGAATTAAAGTCCCTACTCCCAGAAGATCCCTTCTTCACAGAAGATGATACTACTCCAGATTTAGAAGAAGAATGAGGGAACCTTGTTCGGATGACACAACGTTACATAAGAGAGGACCTACATGCTGCATCTATGTTGGAATACTGTCGCAAGAAAATTATTCCACGAGGACTCAGGATGCAAAAAGCACCGGGCATGTTCAAGGACGATAAGACTTTTATGTCCGATTGGATCAAGATTCTCAACAAATGCTCCTTAGATTTATTGCTGGTTGGTTTGCAAGAGGGTCTCACTCGTCTTGTGTCTACACCCCCATGGACACCATCCTCCTCTTCAGGCAACCACAGCTCCACCGCACCATCAAACGCCTGGATCGCACACCCTGCAAAGACAATGTGAGCCATCATAGATATCAGGTAGAGCAAAGATACATGCTAAATATGGTATGGGGAGTGGCAAATGTTCAGAACAAACACAACATACCTGTACATGCAGCGGAACACACCAGCAGCGGTGTATCAAAATAGTCCGTGCCCTGTGTGTGTAACATGCCCTATAGAAGCATAGCGCCATAGCATGAATAGAGATGTGCGGGTTTGTAACATCAACCATGGTGCGTAGAGCTTTCTGCGCATTGTGCATGCAGGTGGTGTGTTCCTGTGCACAGTGCACATGTGGAACATACACAAGAGCACATCACACACATGCAGTACTCATGGAAGAACGCACCATGCGCCTCCTGAAGGTGCGTGGGACCACGCCTTGCGCATGCGGAATCCCATAATACGTCGTGATGTACAACGCATGCAGGACCGCACCCTGCACCTGCAGAAAGCATGCAGGACTGCGCCCTAGGTACCCATAAGCCATGTCATCATGTGCAGAAAGCCGAGGGTGTATAGTAGGCACACAGGCAGAGGTGGAGGTGGTGAAAAGATGAGCAACAGAAGAGAGAGAGGAGCGACAGATGAGAGAGAAGTGACAGATGAGAGAGAGGAGAACAGCATGCATGTCACGGACACATCTGGCAAGCAAGGTGGGGGAACACATAGCCAGCAGCCCTCAGTGGCTGCCACAATGCATGAGACAGATGTTGAGGTGGCAGCGCCATCCGGGGTGTCCCAGCCTGAAGGGGCATCAGGTGAGAAGAGGAGGCGGAGGCCTGTGCCAGTGGAGGCAAGGAAGAGGGCACTGCAATTCAGCCAGGAAGAAAATGACATCCTGCTGGCGAGTGTTCTGGACCATTTTGATGTTCTCTATGGCCGCCAGAGCAGTACCACAACACTGAGAACACATACCATGGCGTGGGAGGCAGTGCAGGCAGCTGTGGCGGAGGCTGGTGGCCCACAACGTGACCAAGAGAGCATAAGAAAATGCTACAGTGACATCAAGCGTGGGGTCCGTGCACACATATCCGAGGAGAGGCACCATGCACTGGCCATTGGTGGGGGTGGATGCACCAGACCTGCCCTCTCACCCCTGGAGCAGCAGCTGGCAGAACAACTGGGGCCCAAGTACCTGCATGGCCTGTCCCCAGTGCTGGACACAGCATATCCACTGGCAGGTAAGACTGAGATATGTAGTCCAGGGAAAGCTAACAACCCAGCACATGCAGGGGAAGCCTCAGGGGGGGGTGTGGGGCCATGTCCTGAGACTCAGTGTGTGGCAACATGTCCACCAGAAGCCACAGATGCATCAATACCTGCATTATGTTAGTTTACCCCAACTGATGTCAGACATGCCCCATAATGAGTGCATGGACATGGAATTTATTTATTTATTATTTAACAGGTTTTATATACTGCTTTATCATTTCAATCAAAACGGTTTACATTGAAATTTAAAGTTGGTAATGTACATTAAACAGGGACATTGATAACTTGGATTTTTCTGAGGCAATGGAGGGTTAAGTGACTTGCCCAAGGCCACAAGAAGTGCTAATGGGAATCGAACCTTGCCAGTGTTCTTAACCATTAGGACAGTCCTCCACTCCACTGAGTACCAGATATCTACAGTGCCACATGCCAGTGCCAACTGGCGTCATGGATAGGAGGAACTGCAAACACAGGTCACCTAGAACCCCTAGCAACCCCGATGTACCATGACAGCACAACCAGTACACAGAATGCACCATACCAGACCGATCAGAGGGCAGCGATGCAAATAGCAGACCAAAACATTGCAAAGAATGACAATACATGGCCTATTGGGGGTGGTAAACAGGTGGCAGTGTGAACCACAATCCACAGTAACAGCAAAATACAGCTCATCTACACATGCGGAACACAGACCATCACCAAACAAAGGACAAGGAAGTACAATATAGACCCAGGAGGACAAGTATATGACCTGGAAATCACAAGGGCCAAATATGGAAGGTACAAGACCACTGTAGAAAGTGAGCTACACAGTAACGACCCCTTGTACAACACATAGCGCAGACATTCACGATGCACATATCCAGAGCTGACATATTCCAGATATGATGGTCAAAGGACAGAGATAGCTATGAGGGTCATAGGAAAGAGATACCTATGATGGTCAAAGGAAAGAGATAACTATGAGGGCCAAAGGAAAGAGATAGCTATGAGGGTCAAAGGAAAAGATAGCACCCCACCATTCGTTCATGTGTATACCCTGTTGCAAACACACTGGTCGCAGTTCACTGGTGTCCACATGTCTGCTGTGAATATCCCACCGCCTGTTGTGCGGGTGTCCGGTCGTCTCACCTCTAGTTTCCAGCCAGTCTCTCACAACATATGGCTTAAAAGACAACCCTTTCGCATCATGCCCACTCCGCCCCCTGACTGTATCCCCCAGTCAGCCATTCACAGTGTAACCTGCCATCCGCATTCCCCAGCTACACACCCAATACCTGGCCCAATGTAGAAATACCACCCACACCGACTACCTCCACCCCCACCATGTCAGGTCCCCAGCCCCATCCCATGTGACCCGCCCACAACACCAACTACCATGCAGTTCCAGCCCCACCCAGTGCTTGCTCCCATCCAGCCCCCCGCAGTGGCCCATTACTAGACCCCGGAACCCCTCCCCTAATCCCCGTCAGTCAAAGCAGGCACATCCCACCCACCCCCCGGAAGAGGGCCATGGCCAGTGAACAGGGGGCTGGGGAGGGCCTGGCTCATCCACACAGTTGCCCCAGGGAAGGGGGAGGGTATCCCCCATCTCTGCAGCTGTTCAAGGGAGCTGTGCCCTCCCCATAGCAGATGCCAATGAGGCCGTTCCCCCACCTGGCAGGCCAACTGGCACAGCAGGCCAAACACATACCCATGTGGTTTGACACCCACCCATGCACACTCTCCATGCACCCACACAATGACCAACAACAGTCACGGTGCCAGGGCCCCCACTGCACTGGAGGCATGCATCCATGTACACAATCCCCAGGGCCCCCCCAGGACACACCTATCCCAGCCCACAGTAGGCCTGTTGCACTGAACCCCATCCACATAAGCATAACTGTCAATGTGGTGTAGCCCCAGATGCACCCACACATGGGCACCATTGAGGTGATGCTGGCCTCTGGGGCACTGACATTCGATGGTACCATACCCATCACTGCACCTGTACATCCTCAGCCCCCACAAACACCACATAGGGTGGCCCCACTGACCAGCCACCCCCACAGGGCTGTGTACCTGAAGGCTCTGTGTTGGCCCCTACATGTATAATGTAATCCCAGTGCCTCTTGGCCATCCAACCATGCACATCTGAGGCCTGCCATCCCCCATGCAGATGGGTATGTCAGCCCATACCCTACCCCCTCCTACCCAGCCCCACACCCCTGAACACGTGTGACCACTGTGTCCAGCTGGCTCACCACCAAATGAGCCCACCTGCATAATGGCACACCCGTGCATGCTGCACCACCCATGCCTGCCCACCCCAAACTGGCATGGCACCATGCTGGCCCCCCCTGTCACATAGGCTCCCCCAAATGGTATCTTGCTGTCCCCATGACAGTGAACCTCACCATTCATGGCCACACCCCCAATGTCACAACATGTCCCACCCCAGAACTGTGAGCCCCATGCCACCCCTCCATGTGCCACACACCCTGCTTATACCACACACATGCGCACACACGTCCTCCCCCATCCTGAGTCCCGCTAATGCGCACCATCTGGCAGCCAACACACACATGTTGGTAGACACCCAATGCAGCCAACAGACAGCATCGTGTGCCAACACCCACTCTGCCCATGTTAGCCACATCACCCCACCTCAGGACCTCCGGCACATGGCCATGCCAGGATATCATATCCGCAACAGGGTGCCAACCCATGTGCACCACTGCACATGTACATGCACCCCTCACTGTTGTGCTGAGCCCCCACACATCCAAACCCACAGACTACATCACGGACATGTCATGTAATCCGCATCTGCTTCCCAGCCCCCTCCCAGCCCCGCCACAAACCTATACGGATCCCCACCCATGACAGGGTTGGGGCTGCATGTTGGGGCCTGCCACCAATGCCCGCAGGCCCCCACAGGATGATGGTACCATCACATCCCAGTCTGAGTCCCACCTACCATCCACTTCCACACACAGACCCCCCACGTCTGCGCTAACCCTGTCTGGAATGTATGACTGATGCTCAGCTGTCCCCACCACAGGCCAATGGTTGTCCCACACCCAGGCCATCGGCCAAAGTCACTGCCCTTGGATGTCCATACACCAATATGCAACCAATGTGAGCCGCTGTCCATCATGGGCGTTCAACCCAATCAACATTTCCATGTCGCACAGCACTCCCTGAGTGACAACACCACATCCAGGCTACCACATGCAACCAACACAGTCACGTAGACCGGCGGTCAATGGGGCCACTCACATATCGCATAGAAACACCCACATATGTGTGGGGCCATGGCCTGTGATACTGCCACATGCATGGGCCTGCCCCCCCAATGTCCAATGGCATACCATCGGCAGTGGTGGTTTATCCCACCTGTGCCTTGTGACAGCATGGTAGGGTGCTCTGTGAGGGTGGCAGGTACTGGTGTTGCCCACTGTCCACCATTTCTGTAGTTAGGCCCTCTGGCTAGCCTATCCAGTCCCTACACCGGACCCAGTAAGGATGTCAGGCTGCTACCCTCCCTATCCATTCGAACCATCTGTCTGTGCTGTGTGGAGCTCAGCGTAACCACAGTGACATAGGTCTATGGTGGTACATACATCCCGTTAGATAATGATGTAACATAGAGATGTACATAGATTGGCAGGTACACCTCATCTAAACAATGTACCATGTCCCTCCCCAGGTGACACACAGGCCATGGAGGTGTCAGAGAATGCAGAGGGCATTGAGACAGGACAGGGGGCCCTGGCTGAGGTGACCGATGAGGTGGGGCCACAGACCACTGCTGTGGAGGCCCCAGGAAGAGGTGATGTGCTGGAGGAGGAGGAGGAGGAGGATGGATAGGCCCACCTCCCATCAGAGCACAGCGGCAGCAGCACAGAGGACGGAGAAAAGATGCAGACGATGGGAGCTGTGCCCCTGATGGCAGAGGGGCATCCATTGCCACGACCTATGCCTCAACCTGCACACACCGCCATGCGGGAGGTGCTGAGAGAGATGCAGGGCCACTCTGCCACATCCCATGCTGATTCAGAAGGTGAGTGACTGACCAGATGAGTGCAGGTAGAGGGGTGGCACCCCAGCGGCCAGACATGGCAGTGTGGGAACACCCCCTCACACTAACAGTGTGTGTCCCCATGTATGTGTACCACCATGCTCATGTCTGGGGTTGGGGTCGCACCCACAGGGGAACCACACTGTCAGCTGCATAGGGGCAGGTGTGGCCACTGTGCATGGCAGCCTGGCACATACTGGCTGGCGCAGAGGTCTGTGCAAGCAAGGGGGCCAGGTCCAGGCCAACTGCTACCTGGGGATGGGGCCCACACAGCAGCATGGCCCCTGGGTGACACATCCAACTTTGTTTGTTGACAGGGCCCCCACACCATACCAGCAGGTCTGGCCTACAGCGACCTATCCCTGTATCCAGCTGACACACGGGACGCAGTCAGGCCACTGAGGCAGATGTGGCAGTGCAGTGCGACACAAGACCCAGAGTGGGTGCACGCTCCTGGGACAGACCCCTGCATGACCCTCCCACCCCTGGTGGAGGGTTTGGGGGTGACTGCCTGCACAGGGCCCATGATGATCCAGTGGTGGAGTGGCTCCCCTGGCACACCTGCATCCTGGGGCACCAGCGGCCGGGCTGCCTGCTGCCCCTCCCCCATGTGTAGCTGTCAACCATGTGGTGTACACGCAGCTCTATCGCTGTCCCCATGGTGTATGCCAGTGGCCTTGATGCATCCCGGGTGAGCTGCAGGCCATCCCCTCACCAGAGCCCATCCCTTGCTGAGATTGTTTCCTGCTAACCCACGGATCAGGGCCCCTCATTCTTGCACCATCATCGCTTCCATGCACCTGGACTCTTTGGCCCCGGCTGGCCATTCGAGTCCAGGGTGTTGAAAGGGAGCCAGCAAGGGGGAGGCTACACTGGGGGTTCTGGCCTTCAACTGGCCACCTGGATGCCGGGGATGTTCCCATGACCCTCCCTGCCACATCTCCCAATGTCCCTGGTACTGCCACATACCTGGGCAGCTGACCCATCCCAAGCACTATCTACAACCATGTCCCTGCGGTGTGTGTGGGTCATGACCCTCACAAAGGGCAGGCATGTTACCAGGTGATCCAGATGTGCATCCAGCCACACAGCCATCTACGTGCCCACAGTCCACAGCAGGGATGGTACTGACTGTCCTATCACCCCCCCCCCACATGGGTACATGGCCCTGGGGGGAATGTTCCCAGTGCATGAGGGTCCCACATCACCTGGGGTACAGCTCCATGTTACAGGGTCACCGTGTGCCACACCAGGGTGCTGCTACCCTGCCACATGACCTGCCCCCACTATGGCAACAGGTATGCATCCAGTCCTGAGGTGGGACCACAGGACACCATCCCTTCCCATCACGGCCTGGTAACCCCCTGTCCACCCATGGCCCCAGGTGTGCTACACCTGCCACCAACAGTCAGACCCTCCCTGTGGGCAGAGGGTGCCCTGCTCCCTTTGCACATGAAGGACCCCCCACCAACCGGGGGACATCCATACATGTCAGATCCATTGCATGTGACCAGAAGGCCCCCAACACACTGCTGGCCTGCTGTCTGCAGCTTTGCCCTACTCCTGCGAGCTGTTATTAGGGTTCACAGCTCACCAAGGGCTGCTGGGGATACCCATGCCACTGCATTACCTAATACATATGATGTACTCTGTACAGCCGATGCACATGACCCCCTGGCTGAGATGTATGATCAGTGGAATAGCCAGCTGCACCTGTGGGTGGACATGGCACCTCCATACCTATCATGGGCCAGGGTACCTATACGGCTATGGGTGGCCCAGGGGTGGGGCGGTATGGGGGGGCTACCAACAGCTGGCTGCAACATACCACCCTGTCCTGTGACACACAGGTGAATGGTGTCAAATCACCAGGGTGTGTCCCACGGGCCCTTGCCTGGATAGGGGGATACCAGGGTCACATATGTAACCTGCCACCTCCCCTTTGTGCCCTGTATGTGAGCTAGGCCCCGCCTGGGTAGCACATGTAACGTGTGAGCTGTCTGTTGGGCCGGCATATGACCTGAAACCCCTCTCAGGGCCATGGGTGTGAGCTGAGCCCTGACTGGGTGGTACATATGGGTTGGTGGCCCTCTGCTGGGTACTACAGCTACTCAGACAGCTGTTGTTGGTGTCGCACATATGAGCCGACACTCCATGCTGCGACTGGGCCTTGACCGATGTAACAGATGTAACAGATACACCGGGTGCACAGATGACACTGATCTGTTCCATGGATGCCCTATTTCCCCCCTGAGTCAGGGACACCCCCAGATGTATATCCACATCTGAAGATCCCACCCCAGACGTTGCTGTCCCCCACTGTAGTCTGCCTGGACACCTGTTGCATGTGTTATGGTGGTGTGTGTGACCCATGTCTCACATATCACACCGTTTCTCATCCACATGCATTTGGCAGGAGCTGCAGGCCATATGTGTGGAGCTACACAGTCAATGGTAAGAAGTGCAGGGATACAGAAATGAAATGCACGGTCTCCACCAAGAAGTGATCGGACTCCACCAGGAGGTGCAGGATCTGGCATGAGATGAACCAGCTGCAGGAGATAGCCTTGCAGGGTGTCCGGGGGACTGAAGCACTTGCTGCCACTGAGACCATGGTTGGACAGGGGCAGCAGCCAGCAGCAGCAGCACCACCAGTGCCAAGGGGTAGGAGGGTTCCAGGTCAGCATGGACATGGGCGTCCACGCAGACAGTAGGGGTGGGTGGATGACACATGATGTCACTGTCAATAAATGGCATCTGATTCAGTTGGCACCTGTAGCCACGTGTCCAGTGTTGCTCTCTGCTCCCATGGTCAGTCTGTCCCCCATGTGGTCATCCTGGTCACATATCCCTTGCTGTGGCACCTACACCTTGTGGAATGCCATTCCCTGTCCCCATCCCTTGTTACTGGGGGGGTGTCAGTCCTGTCATCACTCAGCACATCTATATGTTGGCGTGCCACATGTGCCATGTGCACACTGCTGGCATGTCACTGCCACCAGGCATGTGCCGATGTATGCAGGCCATGCCAGCACATGGGTGCATCCCTGTGCCCATGAGGGATGCACACAGCACCACACCTGCCTATCCCCCCTGTGTGCAGTGTGCACCGTACCATTTATGTGGCATCTGTATTGCACCCCCACCAACAGATCCACTTTCTACCCCCCTGCAATGGTGGCAGTAGAGGGGACCATCACCCCAGTCCTGCTAGGGATCAAACACCCTACATGGCAGGCAATGCAAAGCTGTACACACCCATAAAGCAATAGCAGACAGAAGGCCTGGAAATGCACAGCTGCCCCCCCCCCATCTGACATTCTCCAGCAGCAAGACTCCAGCCGCTGCACCCTGCAAGGTGCTCCAGCAACACACATACTAGCTGCAAACAGTCTGCTAGCTAGTCCATAATGCATGGCCCTGGAGGAGATGTGTGTACCCAAAACTGGGAGGTCAGCATACACACCAAACAGATAAGTCAGTGATCAGGCCCCAAAAGAGAACCCATAGATATCACATGAGAGAAATGCCATACAGCACTATGGGGGAACCTAGCCATGCCGTGGTCACTGCTCAGTCAGGGTGAGAGTGACCTCCCAGCAGGACATGCTGTGGCCACTCTGTCCGTGCAGGTGGTGGCTGGCCACTACAATGTCCGAGCCATTGCCCTATGCTATGTACAGATGGACCCAGGCCAGGCCATCCTATCCCCGGCTGTTCCCACGGTACCTTGCTCCTCATTATGCACATTGGCAGGCCACTACTGGCAACAGTGCCAGCAGTGTGGGCTGTGGAGGGTGTTTGCAGCCACCACACACTGGATAGACAGACACACACTCCCCACACCTATGCCAGCATTGTGCAGCTATAGAGGTGTTTGGCAGCCCTGGCCACCACACCAGTTCTGGGCAGAGTGCAGGCATGGCTATGGTAGACCTGTAGCACACGCCACAGACATCAAATAGGTTGCTATGCTGCAGCTCAATCAATCAATTGTGCTTAACTTAGGAATTGCTATCTGCCAGTAATCATAGCAAACTTGTGATTGCTGTGTACTGTATTCCCAGGTTTAGGGTGGCATTGCTAAGGTATGCAAGTGCTAGTATTGGGAGATGCACGCAGGGCCCAGTGTCCTGCCTCTCCAGGAGTCATTGGATAATGGAGCCTGTGGGTGCAGGTGTGTCTGCCCCTGTTGGCTGCTGCTTTACGGCAGAGGTGCCCAACTCCAGTCCTGGTGTGCCAAACACTGTTCGGGTTTTCATGCTGTCCCTCATGAATATGCATGAGATACAACTGCATACCATGGGGGCGGTGCATAGCAAGACAGCACAGACACATTTATTAGAGGCAGCATGGAACCTGAATGGTGTTTGGCCTTCCAGGACTGCATTTGGGAGACTCTGCTCTAGGTAATGCGCATGGGTATGGTGTCTGTGCTCTGTAGGGTAAAATGTAGGTGTTTTGGGCATGTTTACATCATCTGCAATAAAGGTTCTGTCTGTATTAGCACGTTATAGTAGTGGGTAAAATATGAGGACTGGGTTGGAAGAAACCACAGCTGGGACTTGAACCTGTGACCTTCTGCTTCAGAATACACTGGTTTTGTGCACTGCACCACCATGGTCTCACAGAGATAGTGTATTCCCTGGTGATACCATGACTGTTGGTCAGACAGGGCCTGTCTGTTGCAGTGCATGGCACCCACCTACACAGGGCTAGGCCACGGTCTGCTCTGGGCAGCTGCCACTGCCCCCTCCACCACCAGTAACCCTCTGCCACCATGCTGACATTCCCTTCTGTGGGTGGTGCTGGTGGAGCGCAGTCTCAGACCATCCAGTGTGCGGGTAGGTGGCTACCTATGGTGCGCGTTCTGGGGTAGAGGTGCTTTCATAGGTGTCCACGCTTCCCCCCAGCACTGCCTGCCAATGTTCCGTGCCCTTGGGGGTAGCTGCTGGGTACTATCCCCTGTGACACTGTGGGACACACAGTCATGCCCATGTTGGGCCTTCAGCAGTTGCTGTCTGGCTGCTCTGCTGTTTTGGCATTCATATGGGCCACCTAGGCATCACCCTAGTCCGAACTGTGGCCCAGCTGTACCACAGCATGTGCCGCCTGCGGCCCTCTGTATTCCCTTTTCCGGC
Organism: Ichthyophis bannanicus; assembly: GCA_033557465.1. NCBI lineage: Eukaryota > Metazoa > Chordata > Amphibia > Gymnophiona > Ichthyophiidae > Ichthyophis > Ichthyophis bannanicus. The sequence continues at coordinate 409,753,615 of CM066037.1, forward strand.
ATCTGTCCAGTTGCCGTTCCGACATGCCCGCCCTGCTATTGCCGCACATGTGCACGCCATAGGACATCTGTCCAATGGAGAGGAAAACCCTGCACAGCGCAATTTCACTGTGGGCTCATTCACTTTGTATGGGGACGGAGCATAGACCCTTCCACGATTAATATGTTTTTTTAGAGCTTTCCCGGGGGGGGGGGGGGTTGATGGTACCCATTAATATCACTATTGGCCAGCTTGGTTATGGTTTTGTTCCAGTTTGTTGAGGTCATTTTCAATGTTTATGTGCCCTTTTGTTCTGTGCACATGTATCACACATATCACGTTTTTTAGGTTTCCCTGCCTATGCTGTACATTGCTGACACTTAAATGGTTTCTCTCCCCTGAACTGTGCATTTAACGGCAGGTTTTCATTCGAGTTGGGATTCAGCTCTTCAGACCAGCGCGTTAGTGTGTAGGGAGCCTCTCCCCGCCCACACTCCGCCCATTGACCCCTTCTCTCCGCCCTCTCTCTACCTTCTGCGGTGTTTTACCGCACCGCGGAGCTTTACGATCGTTAACGCATCATAACGCACGTTATGTAACGTTAACACTCGTTAGCGCATCATAACGCGCGTTATGATGCATTAACGATCGTTAACGTTACATAACGTGCGTTATGTACCATTACCGCAGTTTAGTAAACATACCCCAAGGTTGCTGTCCTCTAGTGTGATTTGAGCTACTGACCTTCAGCCCTGAGGTACCTTGCCCCAACCACTAGGCCACTCCTCCCATTATCATGCAGTAATGTTACCAGTGCTATGTTACTGCGCCTTAGTAAACATACTCCTAATTCTCTAACAGCATCTGGACTCTGTGAGTTTCTCCCTGTAATCCTCTCCATTACTTCCAGGATAATTTATCGCATCACCACATGGTGGTGACCCTTTTTATATAGCACACTGTCCATTTACAAGTTAAGGCTATCATAACAGTACTGGCATTAAAACTGGCATTGCTATGTTGGTTTTAACACTGGTTTGTATAAAGGTCCTGAGAGTTTGTGAAGAATCCTTTACTGATAAGCTGATATTTTCTTTAAAGGTCTTGTATGGGGGGCGCGGAGCCTGATGTCCAGCGGGATGGTCGCATAACGCTGAGGCTCCCGAGAGGCCTACTCAGAATCCTGAATTAACACCTCACATATTCGGAACTTTTACTCTGATCTTGCCGGGGCACTTTGGTGAGATGGCGGGGACCAAACCAACGCGCCTGGAATTTGGGTCTCCAGCGGCTTCTCACGGCAAACGTTCCAAAACTGAACCTCCGTCCCCGCAGCAGGGGCCGGCCTTGTGCGAGGGCCCCGAAATGCAGCAGGAAATCCTCGTAGAGATTAGAGGGGTCAAAAACCTTGTGCAGGCAAACGGTGAAGCACTCCGAGCGCTGCGGGACGATTTTGGTGTGCTGCAAAGCAAGCTAGAAGGGCTTTCTTCGCGTCAGGACAAAATGGAGAGCATATTGGACTCCCATGCGGCCCGGTTGTCCAAACTCGACAAAGTTGAACGACAGGTGCGGGCCTTGCAGAAAGAGGTGGAAGATGGCAATAATAGAGCGCGCCGCAATAACATACGACTCGTGGGCATACCGGAGGGAGCGGAATCGGGAGACATGAAAGAGTTTTTATGCAAAATCCTCCCTTCCTTGCTCCAAATCACCTTTACCAAAGATTTGGAGATTGATCGCGCTCATCGTGTACCCACAAGCATAACGCTCAACAGGAAGACCCCGCGGCCTATCATTTTTCGACTATTGAGATATCAACACGTGGAGCAAATTCTAAGTGCCTCTCGGGCAAAGGGCCATATGGAGTTTGAGAGCCACAAGATCTCCTTCTATCCCGACTTGTCTAAACCCACAGTCGACCGCCGAAAGCGCTTTCTGGAATTCCGGCCGAGGCTTCAACAACTACAAGCACGCTATGGCCTGATGTACCCGGCCAAGCTCCGAGTCACGCTTCACAATCAGACAAGAACATTCAAGGACCCTGATCTACTAGCGGAGTTTTTGGATTCCAAAGAAGCCGACTTGATGCGCTGACTTCCAGAATATTCCTGCAAGTCTCCTTATATCTGCTGTACTGGCCATATTGGATCTGCCGCGGCCTAGCAAAGAGTCTGGCGTGGGCAGTCTGTTGTTTTACTCTTGATGGTATCTGTGACCCGACTCCATCTACCCACAGTAGCCTCGATGAGTATCAGAGACAGTGTTATTATGGACTCTGGTGTTTCTTTTCTTTTTTATCCATGTCTTCTATTTCCTCTCTAGGGCCTCCTCCCGCAGACATATGGTCGCCATATTCTTTGGGGTTTTGCTTCTTCTCTAAGATACGTTGGTACATACTTTTCAATATGGGGTGTATTAGCCAGAATACTCGGTGATTATGACATTGTTGTACAGATTCTGCTTATGTTCTATGTTATCAAGCGCCCTTACCTAAAATGTCTACTACCGATTGATGGCACCATGTAAGATTTTTCATTGAACGTATAAGGCATCAATAATCCGATAAAACGGAGGAAAATCCTCAGCTACCTCAGTCCGGAGGCAGCGGATCTGATTTTCTCCAAGAAACGCATTTAAATTCGAAGGAAACTCTTGAACTCAATCTTAAACCTTACATGGTGGCCGCTTGTTCCCCAGCCATTTCTAATAGATGTGGGGTTGCCATACTGGTTGGGAAGTCTTTGCATGCTACTGTTGTTGCGACTAGCTCAGATGCAGAAGGTGGATGGTCTGGAGTTCACCTCAAGATGGGTAGCCTAGAAGTTACATGTATATGCTTTCACGCTCCTAATGTTGATGACCGTGCCTTTTTTGCTACCATTGCTCAGGTTGCGCAAGCTGCTGCTAATACTTCATTGATCATTGGGGGGGATTTCAATCTAGTCCTTGATCCCCTGATTGACAAACAGCCGTCTAGGACGAGTGGTCCCCCCAAGAGTCACGCTACGCTTACCTCCCTGATCAAGGATCTTGCTTTAGTTGATCTATGGAGATTACTACGCCCCAATGAGCTTGACTTCACCTTCTTCTCCTCCCCTCATAAATCTCAGTCTCGTGTAGACTTCTTTCTAATCTCAAAACTGTTAGTTCCTCAGGGGACACTGCAAAGATTTACTCCCTACATATTTCAGATCATGCTGTCATTTCCTTTCAAGGGGATCTGGACACCCCAACAGCTTTTCTCTGCAGCTCGTTGGGAGCGCGAACTGCAAACCACTATAACCCCTGTGCAATAGAGCGTTTTTGGAGTAAAGTAGTGCGGGTTTCCCGGTCTGCCTCTGTTACCCAAACTCTCTTCTTCTTTGCACACAGATGCTTTTCTACCCCAGGAAAGATAGCCAAATGGAACCCAAATGCTAGGGACCTGTGTTGGTCTTGCCATACTGCTGTGGGATCCTTCGCTCATGTTATTTATGAATGTCCTCAACTGCAGGTCTATTGGGGGCGGGTCTGGGGTCGTATTCAATCTATCTTACACTTTCATGAACCTCTTTCTTGGAAGGTCGTGGGACTCCGCTCTGTGGCGGAGGTCCCCTCTCTTCCTAAGAAGGGTCGCTTTCTCCTTGATTTCCTGCTAGGTATAGCCATAGGCTTAATCACGAGGAATTGGAAGGATAGCTCTCGACTTACTGTCAATAAATGGTGGAACCTCGTCTGCTTATATAGTAAATATGAGCAGATACATTGGAGAGCTACTCCCTATATCCAAACTCACTCTTGCTTGCCTAAATGGCAGATGCTTAATGATTATGTACAATCTGCTCATTGCTCCAACATGCCTGTATAATGTGCACTCATCATGTTTTAGATCACCGTTAGGTTTTGTAATACAATAATGTAAGTACACGCCCGCTTCGGGAATGCTTAGTTTTCTAGAGAAGAAGCAGGGGGGAGGGGGGTGGTAGGGGTTTACTTTGGTGTATGTATTACACGTTATGTATTTGTCTTTTAGCTGTATGTCTTCCTTTCCTTTGTTGTTATAAAACGAAAATAAAGAATTAAAAAAAAAATAAAGGTCTTGTATGATGGACAGTATCGAATTAAGCAGCAACAACACACTTTTCAGGAAAGAATATGAGCTAGTTGTATGATGCAATGTTTCATTGTGTGGAGTATTGATGTGTAAAAAGAAAGAGAGCCATATGAACTTTGACAGGAAACATCTAAAGGGGAATATTAATATATCTGTTTCAAATGTCCTTTAAAATCTTCAGAATAAAAAAAATCATTCAATTTGGCATGTGCCGAAAGAAAAGAGAGCCGGTATAAAACTAAAAAAGAACCAAGCAGCTTCGAAAGAGGATGAAAAACTTGAGTTGTGAGAGAGCTAAGAGAAAGGTGATACATGATATGTAATCCAATTACGTTACAATTTTATTTAAACATGCCTTCAAAATGTCAAAGATGCAGTAAAACATTTTTAAGATAATATTGGTAAAACAAGGAATAGTTAAAATTCAAGCAAATATAAACAATAAATATAGGTAAAGTCCAAAACAATTAAAAGCAGAAAGAAGAGTGAAAAAATATACAGGGTCATATTTACTAAAAAAAAATATACAGAGGCCTATTTACTAAAAAATGCTAAACAGCACACAAATGAGCATGCACCTTGAGCGAATGACCATGATAACGTTACCATATCGGCCTGATAGTGCATGTTAATTTCTATGTTAACCACATACCATTTTAAGAGGTGGGAGATGGGCAAGTTATGGGTGGGCTATGCATGTGGATGGCACACTGCAATTATTGCATGGTACCTTAACACATGCTGTCACTTGTGCAGTTATTGCACGTGCACTTACCACCTGTTAAGTTTATCCAATCTATCTGCAATTCATCTATCATGAATGGTGAGGGTATAAAAATTCCCCACACTCCCAACATCCTTCAAAAACGTCCTCACCCCCCTGGACTCTGCCAATGCCTTACTGGCAGCTTAACCTCTAGTGGTAATACTGCAAGACTACCACTAGGGGTCAGAGGTGCCATTTTGATCCCAGGCAGCCAATGGGTCAGGAGTGACTGGGGATTGTTCCTGTTCTCCTCTAGACACCAGGAATCCCCTGGTAAAACCTGAAAAGGAGCTGTCGGGGGTGGGGGGGGGGGTGGTGCATAAGGGGATAGGACAATTTTTGAATGAAGTTGAGAGGTCCAGGGAACTTTTAGAAGGCTTTTGAGAATGGGGGTGGCTAGATTTTTGGAAAGAATGTCAGGGGGATGCAGGGGGTGTTGCTGCTGCATTCATCCTTTAGTGAATTGCTGATAGTAATGCCTGTTAAAAACTCAGCTGCATGGCTAATCTTCTGCCAGTCACTACCCTCAGGTCACCCCCTTCTCAAGTCACTTCACATCCCTAATCTACAGTATAATATGTAATAAAAAAAATGGGATCCAGACTTTGACCATGTTATAAGCAATCTTGCGTTATATAGAGCCACGTCATAAACGGGCTAGAGTGTACCTTAATTTATGCACCTACTTGCAAACTTTGCTTGCTTTCATTTACATCTGGAATGGAGAAGTAGCCCAGTGGCCTTGGGCAAGTCATTTAACCCTCCATTGCCTCTGAAGAATCCAAGTTATCAATGTCCCTGTTTAATGTACATTACCAAGTTGAAGTTAAAATGTAAATTGCTTTAACTAAAGCAGTATAAAAATCTTGGCAAATAAACATTAAAATCTGCAAGAGAAGTGTGAAGGTGCCATGTACACTAGCACTTTTATAAACACATATAGGCACTTACTTGTCTATAAAATGGGCTTAAGGTAGGCTCATTTTGACTGTCTTAGTCTAGGTGCTTTGTTATAAAATGACCCTCATAAAGTCAATTAGGGAGAAAAAACTGTTTAATAAAATTTTCCGAAATGAAACCACAAACTCAGTGCACATCCCTAGCAAACAGCGAGTACAAGGCAAGAATAAAGGAAACTCATATCCCTACACCCTCAATAGGGACCCTTTCTTCTGAAGACCTAATCCCAGGCAATGAACGCATATGTCCTCTACAGTATATTACAAAGTCGGCATACTGGAAAAAGAACAAAATCAACTGTTCATTAAATTGTATTAAATTATGTCACCCTCTCTCTACTTTATATAATCTAGATTGAAGTGTTCCTTGACTTCTCAGTAAAAGCCTCAGGTTTCACATTTAGGTAAGTATTATGATTTAAAGATTTTATTATGCTTCATTAAATATAAGTAAAACATTCAAAGAGTAAAATAATACCATTGCTTCAAAACTAATATTTCAATTACTGATGAAAACAAAAACTTAATTAATATTTATAAAAAAATGATGTACCTTGGATAAAATAATTAAAATTATGGGAGAACATCTTATTAACCAAGGCCAGCATACTAATGCTTATATGTATACACACAGTAAAGGGAAGAATAAAAGTGCTGATCTTGCCTAATAAAATGCAAGCAAATGTGCATTTTCTATAGGTGATATCTATCTTACTAAATAGTGAATATTACCAAAAATAACCATGTGAAAACCCATTTTGCACAGGGGATCTACACAGGTAGGATGCTCACATTTCCTAAAGTATTGAATGCAGAGCCTTTTGTAAGAGACACATAAGGGCACCAGTAAATACATGTGTATTAGCCAGTACGTACTACTGGAGCACTGATTTCATAAACTTACATGTGCAGGAAAGAGGTGGTGTCGCTATGCCGTTTCTATGCGTAAGTGCTGGCAATTTTCTCTGCGTCCACAGATAAGTAGCAACAATTCTAAGTATATTAGCTGTATTTTAGCCAATTAAGTAACAAAGCTCTAATAGGTAAATTTTGACATTTTCAAGGTGACAGAAATTACCAGAGGGCTAAGCACAATTGCACAATGACTCATTTCAAGACCTGAATTGAACACATTGCTGAAACTTATGTGCAAATCCTGATGGGAAAAGTTGTATAAATATAAGTCCATTCCCATTGTAAAGTGAGATATGCACATAGGACAAGATTCTGTCCCTCACTTCCATCCCCTCTGTGCATCCGGTCTGAACCGGATGCACAGAGGGGATTGTGATTCTGATCCCGTGGGTCATGTGTAGCCCCGCGGGATCGAAATTGCGATCAGTCCTGCACATGCAGGCCGGGATAGCGATTCTGCAGGACTGCACCTGGCTAACTCACTCAGGGCATTTAAATGGAGCCGTGGCGCCGTGGCGTCATGTTGCCATGGGACCGTGGCTCCATTTAAAAGCTGCGATGCTGGCCGCTGACCAAAACTGCAAATTTCCCGAAGCCAGACCCCCAATGAGACCTCTGAAGGCCAGGGTCGGGCTGCAGGGAATGTCCCCTGGACCCCCCAGCCCCTTCTGCGCTGCGAATTTAAAAAAAAAGTGTCCAGGGGAATTATTCCACCTCAGAGGTGGAATAACTTCCCCGGCCATTTCGCCGGCCTTGGAAATACACGCCGACATTAGAATCGGCTCTGTATGTCCACGTCTGGAGACCGCCCACTACCCACTCACTCTCTGCCCCTGGGCCACCCATTTCCTGCCCCCAACTAACTTCCCCGCACAACCGGCGAGGAAGTTAGTTGGGGGCTGAAGCTGGCACGAATAGTGGGGATGGATGTCCCTGCTATTCGTGGTTCAGAGTGAACCCCATGTAGGGCCCGATATTGAAAGTGATTAACATAGTAAGTAGACCTACTAACTACGTTAATTACGGTGATGGGGATATTCAGCAGTACTATACCTGATGCTAACTGGACAGAAGGTATATTTAGCTGCTGTCCCATCGCTAAGTGGCAGAAGTTAGGCACCTTAATGTTTGCCACTGAAGCTAACTGGGCAGCAACTGAATATCACCTCTGTTCAGTTAGCTTTGCTGCTGTCTGGCCAATCTGGATATTAAATGCCAGTGGCTCGATATGGCCCCGACATTGAATATCCAGGTCTTCAGTTCAGTGGCAACGACAAGCTGCCGGCACTGAATGTCGGACCCATAATTTTTTGTATTTCTGAAAATGGGCCCAAAACAAGTCCCTTCAAAATTATGCATTCTGAGGCATCTATACATGCAAGCAGTAGATTTCTGAAATTGTGATTAACACATATCTTCACCTGTAAATTCCACTATTTGTACACAGAGATGCCACGCAAAGCTTCTAAAAGGAACTCCTTACTTTGTTAATAAAATTACAATAACATCTGAGTTAGCCTAACTCCTTCGAAATACCATAACACCAGATGAAATTACAGAAAATCTTATTCTTTGACATGACAAGCGGCATAATGCAGTAATGTACAAAAATGTATTGAAAAGAATAAACCTCCGTCGAGCAAAGAGGAATATGCCTCAGATCAGCCGAAAACAATTTTTTACAGCAGAATAGAGACTGTTATATGTAAACATTTATTAAACAAGTTATCAGGAACTGCTTCCGAGGAGGGGCCATGGCCTGTGCCCTCCTGCTATGCCCTGATTTGCCTCCCCACACTCTTGTCCAGCACAACAAGTCTACTTTGAAGAACTGAAGGCTTAGGGGAACAGTATGAATTTGACTGATCCCTTCCCCACTGAAGAAATGTGTGTATGTATGTGTGTAGGGAGGGGAGGGGGGAAGGGGGGAAGGGGGGAGCTGCCTGTCTAAGGAAGTGACCTGCAGTTACCCATCCTATTCCCTCAACTCTGGTGAAACATGACTGCAAGAAGACCAACCAATGGGTGTCAGTGAAGCTCCATTTGAAATAATATCATGGCATGAAATATAATTATATCTGGCCAGAGCCACAGAGGATGCCTTTGGAAGATGCTGCCTTTTAAATTAATAATAGATTTTTCAGATGTGTGGGCAAATAAACCTCCAGCTGTTACGTTTTTAGCCCAAATGTTTCATCTGAATGTTTATACAGATGGTGCCGTATTTTTAGCAATCCTTCAGAATTGTTGGAGTCCAACATATGATGTGTCTGTAGCTGAATGCATCTCGCCTTGAGCGACCACTTAAAAGGAGTGAACTATATAAAAAATAAAAAAGAGATGTGCCTTTTATTATAATGTCAAATCAGTTTCTGCTGGATGAGCCAAATCCAAACAGCCCTGCAAATGCCAAACAGCACAGTTTTACCAGAAAAACGAGTGAATATGAGAAAAGAGTTTTTGCTATTGTTGAACAAAGCTGGAATGAATCTTGATAGGTAATGCACCTTTTTCATCATTAGCTTCAACTTTGGGGATCATTTTGAAAGCCTTATTTGCAGTTTGGATGTCTGAAAATTGGCATACAGATGTCCAAATCAGGAAGTTGTTCCTGGAGTATTTTGTAAATACTATTTAAAGATATTCCTAGTGCAAGGATGTCCAAGAAGACAGGGGAGTATGATAGAAGCATGTCCGGGGTAGTATTATGAATGTATTTATTTATTTCAGAAACATTAGGGACATTTGCAACCCCCATTTCAACTTTAGATCTGCTCCAGGCACGAACAGACATTAGGAAGTGCTCGTTTGGGCCGTTAGCGCTTCGGAGAGTGTACAGAAGATGTCATTCCACTATCCCTGGTACTCTCCACAATTGCTATAATATTTGTCGTATGATAGGATAGCTTTTGTTGTGTTTCAAGCACTGCTGGATTTCTCTTAGATGTCCAGGCTATACCTGCTTAAGGCATAAATAGGCATCGGAACGTGCTTGTTTTGTCAGATAGATATCTGGAGGGTGTGCAGAGGAAGGTCCACTCATGTCATCTATATTTTCCATGGTGATAACAAACACTGAGGGCTCATTGTTTTGTTTTGTTATGCTGCTGGATGTCCCCTTATGATAGCTTTCATTAGAAGGACATCCCTGACCCTTGACTTCCTGAGGGGGTCATCTGTGTAGAGGCGTTTTCGGCTGTTAAGTGACTATTTGGTATGGAAGGTTAAGGCCATATTGTACAAGACAGAATTAAGGAGGGCAAAATGTAATTATTTTGAAAATTCAATTCAGAGGGCCTTCAATCAGTCTAAGGAGTTATTTTATATGGATAAGACTGTCTAGCAAACAAGTGTCATCTAATGTTACTGAACTGACTTGTGAATGATTTGCAGAGTACTTTCAGCATAAACAGGCAATGCAGAAAGCCAGCGCTGAAGTCGTGTGTTATCAACCTTTTACGCCCATTTGCAGTGCAATAATAGCATGCCATTTCAGCGCCGGCATGCAGAAAGTGGCTCATATGACAATTACCACACATTAGCCATTTGTTAAACTGTGTGCAAATGGCAGTGTTAAACAGAGAGCAAGCCAAATACATGCACACAGAAGTTGGCGCTACTTTAGCCTATTCTCCCAGAGAAACAGGGGCAGCATGTGACTAATTTGCATATAAGCCCCGACAGTATTTTGATGGCATTGAAGGCTTTCTCCAATGCCTGGAGCTGATCCAGTCAATGGGAAGCTCTTGATACCATCAAATTACTGTCAGGGTGCCAGTGCTCCTGACAGAAAGAAAATCCATGGTGGCCCAGCAGCCACGATCCTCCCACCCAAACAAAAATAACCCTGGTGGCTCAGCAGCCCCAATCCCCCACCCAACTAAAAATAATCCCTGGGGGCCCAGCACCCCGAACTCCCAACCCTTTGTCAGAGAAGCCAGTGCTATGGGAAGTCTGAGACCTTCACACCCCTCATAAATGATTATTTGAAAAATTAGTTTCGAATTTGAAAACATCCATCTGATATGTTGATTTTAGTGTTAGAAACAAGAGACAAGATTTGAGATTATACAGCCTTGGAAGATTAGAGGGATTTATTTTTGCTTAGTCTTAGAGGTCCCTAATGAATATGCATGCTACATTTGCATACAATGGGGGTGGTGCATGTAAATAAATCTCATGCATATTTATTAGGGACATCCTGACAACCTGAATGGTGTTTGTCCCTCCAGGACTGGAGATGGGAAACTCTGCTCTAGGGATTGCATATGTTTATGGTGTATGTGCTCTGTAGGATACAATATAGGCGTTTATGGCGTGTTACTTTTATCTGCAATAAAGATTCCGTCTTTATTACCACGGTTTAGTAAGGGTAAAATGAGGGGACATGGTCTGCAGGAGCCACATCTGGGACTTGAACCTGTGACCTTCTGCCTCTGAATATACTGGCTGTGTGTACTGCACCAAACTGTTGCCACAGAGGCAGGTTATTCCCTGGGGATAGCATTACTGTTCATCAGACAGCCCTTGTCTGTTGCACTGCACGCCACCCACCTGAACAGGGCTTGGCCTTGGTGTGCTGTGGGCAGATGCCACTGTCCCCTCCACCACCAGTACCCCTCCGCCACCATGCTGACATGCCCTTATGCCAGTGATGCTGATGGTGCGCAGTCCCAGGCCATCCAGTGTGCCAGTAGGCGGCTGCCTATGGTGTGGGGTCTGGGGTAGGGGTGCCTACATCGACATCCGCGCTTCCACCCCTGCAGCGCCTGTCAATGTTATGTGCCCTTTGGGGTACCTGCTGGGTGATGTCCGCTGGGACACTGTGGGTCACACACTTGTGGGCATGTTTGCCCTTGGTCAGTTGCTGGCTTGCTGTTTTTCTGTTTCTGTGTTCCTATGTGCCACATAGGCATCTGCCTGGTCCACCTTGTGCCCCAGATGCCCCACTGCATGTTCCGCCTTCATCCCCCTGTGCCCCATTTGCAGCCTCACCATCATGCCCTCTCGTACTTGGCCACTAAGCTGCTGCTGCACATGTATCACTACTATCACTTTTCTTGGTTTCCTTGCCTTTGCTGTACATTGATGACTGAAATGGTTTCTCTCTCCTGCAAATGTGCCTCTAGTGCGAGATTTTCACTGGCGCTAATTTTCAGACCTTCATTTCATGGCATTAGTGTGCATGAAGCCTCTCCCTGCCCACTATCTGCCCATTGACCCCTTCTCTCTGCCCCTGGGGAGCCTTACTCCGCCCTCTGGGGAGCCTTACTCCACCCTCTGCACACCTTAATGCCGCTGGCCACATTATCGCGCGATAAGTGACGTTCTCACACGGTAATGCACCATGATCGCATGATAATGTCACTTATCGCGCAATAACATCGCAGCTGTGCCGTTAGCGCCATTTAGTAAACATACCCCTTGATGTTAATTGTGCATTATTTTTCCCTTTGCAGTTTACATGCGCGTCCATCTCTTCTCTGCATTTGGCAGTAGCAGTAAGTGTGCTTTTTTTTGTGCCATTGCTTTAAAGTGATGTTATCTGTGCTTAAAGGTCACGCTAGTTTTCTGCATCGGCCTGAAAGTTATTCAACAGAGACAAGCAATAAGGAGTAAGGTAGTGACGGTTAAGGTTGATTGGTTAGGAGCCGGGGATGGAGGTTCTTGGGTTCCAGTGAGTCCTTGAACCTAGATGGATTGAGTTTGTTGAGCTGACTTCAGGGGGGTTGGAGAAGTTGGTTGGGAACATACACTTAACTTGGGGGTATGTTTACTAAATCGTCTTAATGTGCGCTCTGTGAAGTTATCGCGTGATTAGGTACCTTATCGCACGATAATGGCGCTTTATCAGGCATACAGGTACCTTATCGCGCGATAACGCGTGCAGCGGCGCAAATGAGCGCTGAAGGCGGGGAAAGGCTCCCAGAGGGCGGAGGAAGGCTCCCCAGGGGCGGAGAGAAGGGGTCAATGGGCGGAGAGTGGGAGGGGAGAGGCTCTCTGCACACTAACGCTGTGAAATCCGAGGCTGAAAACTAACACCAGTGAAACCCTGGCGTTAGAGCTGATTTAAAGGGAAGAGAAACCATTTCTGTCAGCAATGTACAGCAAAACCAGGGAAAACTACAAAAAAGTGATGTGTGATACATGTGCACGGAACAAAAGGGCAAATAAACATTGAAAATGACCCCAACAAAATATAAAAAAAACATAACCAAGCTGGGCAATAGTGATATTAATGGGAAACGTCGAAAAACACTCCCAAGAAAGCTCCAAAAAAATGATATGAATTTTGGAAGGGTCTATGCTCCGTCCCCATACAAGTTGAATGATCCCACAGTGAAAAAGTGCTGATCAGGGTTTCCCTCTCCATTGGACAGGTTTCCTATGGCATGCACATGTTCCACAACAGCAGGGCGGGCATGTCGGAATGGGCAACTGGACAGATGCTGGGAAAAGGGACACAGAGGGCTGCAGGCGGCACATGCTGGGCTGCAGCTGGGTCACAGTGCGGACTAGGGTGATGCCTAGGTGACCCATAGGAATGCTGAAACAGTAGAGCAGCCAGACAGCAACTGATGAGGGCCTAGCATGGGCACGAGTGTGCTCCCCACAGTGTCACAGGGGATAGTATCCAGCAGGTACTGTGGGGCCTAGCACTGCAGTACCCCCAAGGGCACAGAACATTGGCAGGCAGTGCTGGGGGGAAGCGTGGACATCTATGCAGGCACCCCTATCCCAGAACCTGCACCATAGGCAGCCACCTACCCGCACAATGGATGGTCTGAGACTGCGCTCCACCAGCACCACCAGCAGACGGGCATGTCAGCAGGGTGGCAGAGGGGTACTGGTGGTGGAAGGGGCAGTGGCAGCTGCCCAGAGCAGACCGTGGCCTTGCCCTGTGTAGGTGGGTGCCATGCACGGCAACAGACAGGCCCTGTCTGACAAACAGTCATGGTATCCCCAGGGAATGCACTGTCTCTGTGGCAATACGGTGGTGCAGTGCACATAGCCAGTGTGTTCAGGAGCAGAAGGTCACTTATTCAAGTCCCAGCTGTGGCTCCTGCCAACCCAGCCCCCATATTTTACCCACTACTACAATGTGCTAATACAGACAGAACCTGTAGTGCAGATGACGTAGACATGCCCAAAACACCTACATTTTACCCTACAGAGCGCAGACACCATAAACATGCGCATTACCTAGAGCAGAGTCTCCCAAATGCAGTCCTGGAGGGCCAAACACCATTCAGGTTCCATGCTGCCTCTAATAAATGTGGCTGTGCTGCATTGCTATGCACCGCCCCCATGGTATGCAGATATATCTCATGCATATTTATTAGGGACATCCACAAAATCAACCTAACCTAAATTCTCTACAAATTTAAAGTCCAAACAAAATAGAGAAGATGCTATTCAAATCTGACGTATGTGAATGTAATTATATGTCGGAAGTATAGCCATGAAGCGAAAATTCACTTCTTGAAGCTAATGTTCCATTTTACTCAAATTAAATTGAGCCCATTAAAGAGCTATCAATAAATAAGTTTTAAACACTACAAAAGTGCAACCAATGAAACCATGTGCAAAAGTCATGTATTAATTTGCCATAGTAAAATTAAGCCGCTGAAAGTCTGTGTTGAAACTCATATCAGCCAAAAATCAGGACCGAATGAAAAACTTATCTGAGTCCAGCAGAATCCGGCAGTCGTCAGCACTAGTAGACAGCGGCTTTAAAATCTTCCAAATAGACGTATGGTGTTGTCAGTACAAAATTCGCGAAATGGCAGACACAGCACTGCGTTTCGGGCGGCCAACGCTTACACGCCCTGCTTCAACGCTCAGCTCACTGCACCGACAGACTTCTGTCTTCATCAGTCAAAAAAACGCCAGTGCATGCTCCGTAACAGCCTGCGTTTTTTTGACTGATGAAGACAGAAGTTTGTCGGTGCAGTGAGCTGAGCGTTGAAGCAGGGCGTGTAAGCGTTGGCCGCCCGAAACGCAGTGCTGTGTCTGCCATTTCGCGTATTTTGTACTGACAACACCATACATCTATTTGGAAGATTTTAAAGCCGCTGTCTACTAGTGCTGATGACTGCCGGATTCTGCTGGACTCAGATAAGTTTTTCATTCGGTCCTGATTTTTGGCTGATATGAGTTTCAACACAGACTTTCGACGGCTTAATTTTACTATGGCAAATTAATACATGACTTTTGCACATGGTTTCATTGGTTGCACTTTTGTAGTGTTTAAACCTTATTTATTGATAGCTCTTTAATGGGCTCAATTTAATTTGAGTAAAATGGAACATTAGCTTCAAGAGGTGAATTTTCGCTTCATGGCTATACTTCCGACATATAATTACATTCACATACGTCAGATTTGAATAGCATCTTCTCTATTTATTAGGGACAGCATGAAAACCTGAACAGTGTTTGGCCCTCCAGGACTGGAGTTGGGAACCTCTGCCCTAGAGCAGTGGCCAACAGGGGCAGACACACCCGCACCCACAGGCTCCATTATCCAATGCCTCCTGGAGAGGCAGGATGTTGGGCCCTGCGTGCATCTCCCCATACTAGCACTTGCATACCTTAGCAATGCCACCCTAAACATGGGCAAACTGTACACAGCTATCAAAAGGTTGCTATGATAACTGGCAGATAGCAATTCCTACGTTAAGCACAATTGGCTGATTGAGCTGCATCATAGCAACCTTTCTGATGTCTGTGGAGTGTGCCTCAGGTCTGGTGTCTGACAGAGTGACCCCAACAGTATTGCATACCATAGCCATGCCTGCACTGTGCCCAGGACTGGTGTGGTGGCTAGGGCTGCCAAACACTTCTATAGTTGCACAATGCTGGCATAGGTGTGTGGAGTGTGTGTCTGTCTATCCAGTGTGTGGTGGCTGCCAACACCCTCCACAGCCCACACTGCTAGTACTGTTGCCAGTATTGGCCTGCCAATGTGGATAATGAGGAGCAAGGTACTGTGGGAATAGCCTGGATAGGGTGGCCTGGCCTGGCTGCATCTGCACAGGGCATAGGGCAATGGCTCGGACATTGTAGTGCCCGGCCACCACCTGCACGAACAGTGTGACCACAGCATGTCCTGCTGGGAGGTCACTCTCACCCTGATTGAGCAGTGACCACGGCATGGCTAGGTTCCCCTATAGTGCTGTATAGTATTTCTCTCATGTGATATTTATGGGTCCTTTTTGGGGCCCAATCACTGACTTATCTGCTTGGTGTCTATGCTGACATCCCAGTTCTGGGTACATGCATCTCCTCCAGGACCATGCATTATGGACTAGCTAGCAGACTGTCTGCAGCTAGCATGTGTCTTGCTGGAACACCTTGCAGGGTGCAGCGGCTGGAGGCTTGCTGCTGGAGAATGTCAGATAGTGGTGGGGGGCAGCTGAGCATTTCCAGGCCTACTGTCTGTCTGCTTTTGCTTTATGGATGTGTACAGCTCTGCAGTGCCCGCCCTGTAGGGTGTCTGTTCCCCAGCAGGACTGGGGTTGATAGTCCCCTCTACTGCTACCATTGCAGGGAGGCAGAATGTGGATCTATTGGTGGGCGATCCTGTTTCCTATCCTGAGCCCCAGAGTGTGAGTTGTGTGGTGGTACATAATCTGCCTATGGGTCCAAACACCCCCCCACCACCACCACCCCCCCACCCCCCCCCTGGTCTGTTTCAATTTGCGAATTGAGTTGGGGATCCCAAGGGAGTGTAGTGCATTTTCCCTTTGAGATCTAGTTGGCGGTGGGGTCTGAAGGAGGGTCAAGAGGGTAGATGGCGCTATATTGTTGACCAGTTTAAAGGTTGTCATGAAAGTCTTGGAATCTATATGCCTCAGTATTGGGAGCCAGTGGAGGTTATATAGAATGGGTGTGATATGATTGGTAAGAGGGGGCCTGCAAATGACTCTTTCTATAACGTTCTGGGCTCTTTGGAGGACATTGAGGTTTTTGTCTGGTAGACCTTGTAACAGACTGTTGCAGTAGTCGAAATGGGGGGTAATATGGATTACTGTCTGAAGTCGTGTGACTCGAGGAGTGGTCTTATGTGCTGAATGGTCTTTAGTTTGTAGTAGATTGTTTTGCAGCTTGGTTTGCAGCTTGTTGTGCTATGAGGGCTTGTGTGCATCAGTGATGCTGAGAGCTAAACTATCGGTAGTTTAACTACTGGCAGGGTCTCCCAAGATGGACAGGTCTCAGCTGAGGTGCCAGACCAAGACAAAACACCCATCTGGGCAGCAGCAGAATGGGATAGTGTTGACGGCGGAGGATCACATTTCTGTGACAACGGCAACACCACCAAACTTAAACTGCGCGGAAGAAAGGCCCGGCAATCTACTTCTGTATCTTGCCATGAAAACCCAATGGATAGTTACAACAAAACAAATTGTGCTATAATTCTGGAAGATGAGACCCCCAGGTCGGAAGGCACTCAACTAGCTACTATGGAAGAGCTGAAGACTTTTCAGAGTAAAGCCAGCATTTATGATGTGGTTGGATCAAAGCCCGCGGGACGTCTGACTGCTGATGTAGCTTTATCTTTATCTTTATATCTTTATCTTTATTCGTAACATTTGATTAACCGCCCAGGCCGAAGCGTCAGGGCGGTGTACAATATAATCATAGGCTACCGAAAACAAAGTCAGAAAGGAACGCCAAAGTAGATAGGATAGAAGGGGATAGAATAAAGGCAGAATAAGCAAAGAGCCCAGTAGGGCAGCGGCATAGAGAGGGGGGGGGGGGCAGAAAGGAAGGAAACGGGGAAGGGCCTGTCAGGGGAGTAATCATGGAGGGAGAGCACGACCAGGGGACAGAACACCGTTAGCTGGAGGAGGAAGGTCGAAGGCTTGACAGAAAAGGTGTGTCTTAAGAAGGGTCTTGAAGCGGGGGTAGGAGAGTTCTAAGCGCAGGGACAACGGGAGTGAATTCCAAAGGGCGGGGCTCAGGAAAAAGAAAGCAGAGTGACGGGTTAATTCTAGGTGAGCCTGGGAAGGGGAGGGGAGGAAAAGGCGGTTACCGAAAGCAGAGCGAAGAAGACGGGGAGAGGGCTGGAGATGGATAGCATCTGATAAGTATCGAGGAGTGCTAGAGTGGAGGGCCTTGTGTGTTAGAATGAGGACTTTAAAGATAAAACGAAATTTAATTGGAAGCCAGTGCAGGGCAAGAAGACAGGGGGACACATGTGAGCGTGCTGGGGAACCGGTGATTAGGCGAGCAGCGGCATTCTGAACGACCTGAAGGCGGCGGAGTTGGGAGGCGGGGAGACCTGCATATATGATGTTACAATAATCTAACCGGGTTATTACTAGGGACAGAACAAGGGTGACAACAGAAGAAGAGGGGAGTGAGGATTGAACAGCCCGGATCCTACGAAGGTGAAAGAATGAGGTACGGACAACAGCTGAGATATGATGGTGAAAGGAGAGGGACGAGTCCAAGGTGACACCTAAGTACCGCAGGGTTGACACCAGAGGGATGGGGCAGGAAGACATAACCGGTGAGAGGCTAGGAGAAGGGAGTCCGAAGGAGAACCAGATTGCATAGGATTTAGCAGGGTTGGCGTGAAGAAAATTAGAGGCGAACCATGATGAAACGGTGGAGAGGCAGTGATTAAGTGGGACAAGATCGGGGGTGGAAGAGGAGGTGTGGTGAACCAGCAAAATATCGTCGGCGTAGATGTAAAATGAAATACCAGATTGTTGAATTAAAAGAGCGAGCGGAGCGAGAAAGACATTAAAAAGAAGGGGGGCAAGAATAGAGCCTTGAGGGACGCCACAGATGGAGGGGGATGGAGAGGAGGTGGAAGTGGATGAATGAACAGAGAAGGAACGGGCAGACAGAAAGGAACGAAACCATTGCAGGACAGTCCCAGCGATACCATAGTCAGACAAACGGGCCAAAAGAGTAAAATGATCGACCATGTCAAAAGCGGATGAAAGGTCCAGTGACACCACCACAGAGAAATCACCGCGGTCATGTGCACAGTGTAGTTCGGACAGGAGAGCTGTGAGGATAGTCTCGGTGCTGTGGCCTGTGCGAAAACCGGATTGACGGGGGGTGAAGGGCAAAAGTGGAGTCCAGGTGGGAGGCAAGTTGGGAAAACACCACTTTCTCGAGAACCTTTGAAAGAAAAGGGAGGTTAGTGACTGGTCTCCAGTTTGCAGGAGTGGCAGGGTCGAGGGTAGGCTTCTTCAGGATGGGACGGATGATAGCGTGTTTCCAACTGGAAGGGAAGAGACCAGAGGAGAGGCTAGTGTTGAGGATGGAAAGCATGTAAGGCATGAGAGCGAGGGCCGGGTTCAACAGCCAAGCTGAGGGTAGGGGGTCAAGAGGGCAGGTGGTCTGGCGGGCGGAGGAAACAAGTTTAAGAACCTCCGGTGCAGAGACGGGGGAAAAAGCACACCAGGTGTGAGGGAGGGCGAGGGAAGGGGGCGGGGAATTGAGAGGAAGAAAAGCAGATGGAGAGGCAGGGGGAGGGGAAAGAGGGGGGGGGGCAGGCAGGGAAGGAGGAGCGAAGGGAGAGAACCTTATTAGTGAAGAACGAGGCAAGAGTAGATGGGCTAGGGGCAGAAGGGGGGGAGTGAGGGGGGAGAGAGGAGGTAGAAGAAAGGGACTTGAGGATGAGGAAAAGACGTCGAGAGGAGTTGGAGGAGGTGGAAATGAGTTGAGAGTAATATGAATGTTTGGCAGAGGTAATCTGAGAGCGGTAGGAGAGATGGGCTTGCCGAAAGACTAGAAGAGAATCGGGGGAACGATGTTTCCGCCACATACGTTCCGCCCGGCGGAGGTGGGAGCGGAGCAAGAAAAGACCGGAATGATACCACGGGTGCCGGGTGACAGGGCGAAGAGACGCAGATTGAAGGGGCGCAAGTTCGTCAAGAGTGGTAGAAAGGGTAGAGAACCAAGTGCAGGCTTGTTGGTCAGCAGACAGAGTAGAAAAGTTAGAAGGAAAGAGAAGGTTTGCTGGGGGGAAGGAGTGTAGAGTATGAGGGGTGAGACGTCGTTTAACCACAGAGATAGTAGAACCAGTAGTGAGAAACGGTAGACTATCGGAAGGGAAGGGAAAGGAGAAGAAAAGACAAAGATGATCTGACCAAGGAACAGGGACGGAATGGATAGTAGACGGAGGATGCGTGACTGGATCGAGGGTAAGAATAAGGTCCAGAGTCCGACTGGAGGCATGGGTAGGACAGATAACGTGTTGTATGAGGGACAGGTCGGAAAACAACGAGAGAAAAACCTTATCACGAGAACGGAAGGGAGGAACTAGGTGGACATTGAAGTCGCCTAGAATGACAAGGCGTGAGAGTCAGAAGCTGTAAAGATGTCTTACACATTGGAACATGGAATGTACGAAGCATGAACCAAGGGAAGTTGGAGGTGGTCAAGAATGAAATGGAAAGTGTACAACTTGATCTGTTGGATGTCAGCGAACTGAAATGGACTGGCATCGAGCACTTTGCATCAGATGATCACATGGTCTACTATGCTGGAAATGAAAGACAAAGAAGAAATGGTGTTGCATTTATAATAAAGAAGAAACTTGCAAGAACTGTAATGAAATACAATGCAGTCAGCGAACGTTTAATCTCTATTTGTCTACGAGGAATGCCTATCAACACAACTATAATTCAAGTATATGCCTCAACAACAGCTGCAGAAGAGAATGAAATTGAAGAGTTCTATGAACAAGTGCAAGCTGAAATTGACTGAACATGCAATCAGGATATCCTAATAGTCATGGGTGACTGGAACGCAAAAGTTGGCAACAAAGAAGAAGGCAAAGTAGTTGGAAAATATGGACTTGGCAACAGAAATGAAGCTGGAGAAAGACTGATAGAATTCTGGAAGACCAACAATCTATTCATCTCAAACACCTTCTTCCAGCAACACAAGCAGCGACTGTACACATGGACTTTGCCCAATGGATTGTATAAGAATCAAATTGACTACATCTGTGGAAGTCAATGATGGAAAAGCTCTATAACATCAACAAAGACAAAACCTGGAGCTGACTGTGGTACAGATCATCAACTACTAGTATGCAAACTAAAGTTGAAAAGAGCAAACCATTCAGGAATGCAGCAAAATATGACCTTGTGAATATACCACTGGAATTTAAAGACTGCCTGTAAAATCGATTTGCTGCTTTAGATACAAATGACAGAGCTCCAGAAGAGTTATGGAATGACATCAAGAAGGTTGTGTTGGAAGAAAGCGAGAAATCTCTACAAAAGGTGAAAAAGAAAAAACGGCCAAAATGGATGATGGAAGAAACTCTGAAAATTGCCCAGAAACGCAGAGAAGCTAAAGCCAGAGGAGAAAGAAAGACAATCATAGAACTCAACAGAGATTTCCAACGTGCAGCAAGACAGGACAAGGAAATAGAAGCAGAAACTATTAGAGGAAGAACAAGATCGGCTTTCCTAAAGCTACGAGAGTTAAAGAAAAAGTTCCGGCCTCAAATTGGAATGTTACAAGATACTCAAGGTTCTATGTTGAATGATGCTGAGAAGATCAAGAAAAGATGGAAGGAATATACTGAATTTTTATATGATAAAGATGAAATGGACCAACAGCCGTTTCAACCTGTACCTTATGATCGGGAACCATTAGTGATGAAAGAAGTTGAAGCAGCATTGAAAGCCTTATCAAAGAACAAAGCACCAGGCATTGATAGCATTCCCATAGAAGTATTACAGCAATCTGATGCAGCTGTTACCATACTTACAAGGCTCTGCCAAGAAATATGGAAGACAACATCATGGCCAACTGACTGGAAAAGATCTGTGTTTATACCAATACTAAAGAAAGGTGATCCAACTGACTGTGGAAATTATCGCACAATCACTCTGATCCCACATACCAGCAAGATTCTACTGAAGATTATTCAAATGAGACTACAACCATACCTGGAACAAGATCTACCTGAAGTGCAAGCAGGGTTCAGGAAAGGGCGAGGAACGAGAGACATCATTGCGGATGTGAGATGGATCCTTGAAAAGACTAAAGAATACCAAAAGGATATTTATTTGTGCTTTATTGACTGTAGCAAAGCTTTTGACTGTGTAAACCATGAGAAACTCTGGGCCACATTAAGAAGCATGGGTATACCAGAACACCTGATCGTACTCTTGCACAATCTGTACATTGATCAAGAATGAACAGTTTGAACGGAACAAGGAGAAAGAATGGTTTAAAATAAGCAAAGGTGTAAGACAAGGCTGCATACTTTCCCCCTACCTGTTTAATTTATATGCAGAACAAATCATCAGAGAAGCAGGATTGTATGAAGACAACAGAGGTGTGAAGATTGGTGGAAGACTCATCAACAACCTTCGCTATGCTGATGATACCACATTATTGGCTGAAAGTGAAGATAATGTGAAACATTTGCTTCTCACAATCAAACAACATAGTCTCAAAATGGGCCTGCACCTTAATGTAAAGAAGACAAAGATCATGACAACTGGCATAATCAACAGGTTCATCGTAGAAGGAGAAGACATTGAAATTGTGAACAACTTTAACCTACTTGGATCAACTATCAATAAAGAAGCAATAAGCAGTCAATAAATCAGATGACGCATTGCTCTTGGCAGAATGGCTATGAAAGACCTAGATACGATTCTCAAGAGCAGAGATGTCTCTCTCCATGCAAAGATTCAACTTGTTCAAGCCATGGTATTTTCAATAACATCATATGGATGCGAAAGCTGGACAGTGAAAAAGATAGACAGGAAGAAAATTGATGCCTTTGAATTATGATGCTGGCGGCGAATACTGTGTATACCATGGACTGCCCGAAGAACAAACCAGTCAGTACTAGAGGAGATCAAACCTAAGCTTTCTTTAGAAGCTCAGATGACAAGACTTCGACTTTCATACTTTGGACACATCATGCGAAGAGAGAGATCATTAGAGAAAGACATCATGCTTGGCAAGATAGAAAGTCAACGCAAAAGAGGAAGGCCAGCAATGAGATGGATCGATACAATAACAGCAGCTATGGGTACCAGTCTGTCAACAATGAGCCACCTCATTGAGAACACAATTTAAGATAGCTAACCAGAGGGTCGCCATGAGTCGACTCCAACTCGACGGCACTTAACAACAACAGATTGTTTTGACTGTTTTTTTAGGTGGGGGATCATGGTGAAGGGCTGATCAAGAATTATGCCAAGGTATCTAACTTCTTGTTTGATTGGAAGGATGACACTATTGATGTTGATGGTTTGGTGGAGGGTTGCATCTTGGTTCTTTATGATGTACATGGCTTCTGTTTTTTTGAAATTATGGTAAGGTTGTTGGTTTTTAGCCAAGATTCAGCTTCCCTGATGCAGTCTGAAAAGTTGTTAAAGGTAGGGTTGTTTATGTCTATGTCTAGGGACAACATAATGTTGTCGGCATAGATATAATGCCCTATGTTAAATTTTTTGAATACGCTCGTGATTGGCTGTAGGTAGAGATTGAATAGGAGGGCTGAGAGGGCTGACCCTTGGGGTATCCCTTGATCCTGTGCAAATGTAACTGGGGGTTCATTGTCTGTTTGGATACGCAGTTTACTGTTAGAGATATAAGATTTAAACCAAGGGAGGAGTGGTCTAGTGGTTAGGACAAGGTACTTCAGGCCGGAGGGCTGGGAGTTCAAGTCCCACCTGGGGACAGCAATCTCAGGCCGGAGGGACTGGGATTTCTAGTCCTATAGGCACTCCTTGTGGTCTTGGGCAAGCCACTTAACCCTCCATTGCCCATGTTCCCTGTAAGTATTAGCATATGTGTCTCATATCCCCTCGTGTTAAATGTATCCCCCAATTGACCGCTTTGACCCGGTGAAAAGCGGGATATAAATACAGCTAAATAAATAAATAAATAAATTGCAAAACCGTTCCAGCTAGACCGATTTGTGCCAGTCTCGATATGAGGGTGTTGTGGTTAATGTTGTCGAATGCCGAGGCTATATCAATGAAGATAAGTAGTATGCACGTTTATGGTTGTCTATGCCTCAGATAAGGTGGTCAAATAGGTCTATGAGGAGGGTTTTGACTCCATGGAAAGGGTGAAAACCAAACTGTTGCTCATCTAGGGGGGCATTAAGGTCAATGTAGTCTTGCATTTGGATTTGGATGATTTTTTCAATGGTTTTGGCAACAAAGGGGATGCTTGCTATTGGTCTGTAGGAGCTTGGTTCATTTAGACACTCTCATTGGCGCACTGTGCAAAAGTGGAGATGGTTGTTGGCATTCCTGCTTGACACTCCTGTCTCAATGTCAGCTCAAGGACTGATAAAGCGTAGTTACTCACCTGTAACAGGTGTTCTCCAGGAGCAGCAGGAATCAGTCCTCACTTATGGGTGACGTCGGCGCCGACGGAGCCCTCGCGGAGCAATTTTCCCCAGCTTTCAAAGAAAGCCTTTGGGAATTGCAGCGCGCATGCGCGGTCGTCTTCCCGCCCGAAGGTGCCATCTTAGCCAGTCAGATGACATAGCTAAAAAGACAGCATAAAAATTTGCAAAAAGAACATAAGCAGACGATTGCAACTCCAAGGGGAGGAGGGAGGGTAGTGAGGACTGATTCCTGCTGCTCCTGGAGAACACCTGTTACAGGTGAGTAACTACGCTTTCTCCAGGACCAAGCAGGAAGTCAGTCCTCACTTATGGGACTCCCAAGCTCAAGGCTACCGGAGACCCTAAGCACAAAAATGAGCTCCCTCTAGCTCAGCAGCACAGAAGGAAAGAATCTTCGCTGAATTAACACCCACCGGTAGCCCACATCCGGGATGGAGGGTAGGAGTTGCTCAGACCTCAAAGAGATTACGGAGGACTGCCTGTCCGAAAGCACTGTCCCTGCGGGACTCCCTCTCGAGACAGTAATGGACCGCAAAAGTCTGGCTCGAAGACCAAGTAGCGGCCCGGCAGATGTCTGCCAGCGGAACAGAGCGGAGGTAAGCCACTGACGTAGCCTTTGCCCGAACGCAATGAGCCGTGACTCGACTTTCTAAGGAGAGTCCGGCTGCCCCATAAGCCCAAGAGATACAGTCCGCAACCCAGATGGACAGAGTACGCTTGGAGACCGGGAGCCCCAATTTATTGGGGTCAAAAGACACAAAAAGCTGAGCAGCTTTACGGTGCTCCCGCGTACGGTCAAGGTAGAAGTTCAATGCCCTTCTACAGTCCAGGGTATGGAGGACCGTTTCAGCTCGGCTGGAGTGTGGTCTGGGAAAGAAGGTTGGAAGTACCACCTCCTGATTGATGTGAAAAGGGGAGACCACTTTTGGAAGAAATTTTGGGTGAGTCCGTAGGACTACCCTATTTTTGTAGAACCGAGTGTAAGGGGGATCAGACACGAGGGCCTGCAATTCACTTACGCGTCTAGCGGAAGTGAGGGCTATCAAGAACAGTGTTTTCCAAGAGAGAAAACGGAGAGAACAGGTAGCCATAGGTTCAAAAGGCGGACAGGTGATCCGCTGCAAAACCACATTCAGGTCCCAGTCAGGCGCTGGCGGGCGCAGAGGTGGTTTAAGTAGAAGGAGACCTCGGAGAAACCTCGCTACGAGAGGGTCGCTGGAGAGAGGTCTACCGTCCACCGGCACATGATGTGCCGAAAGAGCACTGAGGCGAACTTTGACGGAGTTGGACTTAAGTCCCAGATTAGAGAGGTGTAGCAAGTACTGCAAGATCACCGACACCGGGCAGGAGAAGGGATCCTGAGACTGTGGGGCACACCAGACGGCAAAGCGACGCCATTTAAGGGCGTAGCATTTGCGGGTAGAAGGCCGTCGCGAAGCCAAGACGACCTCCTCCACCTCCGCCGGCAGGAGAAGGGGAGCAAGGACTACCCTCTCAGCAGCCAGGCCATGAGGTTGAGAGACCTGAGGTTGGGGTGCAGGAGGGACCCCTGATCCTGGGTGAGGAGATCCGGTTGTACCCCCAGAGGGATTGGATCCTCCACCGCCAGTTGCAGCAGGAGCGGAAACCACGGCTGCCTGGGCCAGCGAGGGGCCACCAGGATCATGAAGGCTTTGTCTCGGAGAACCTTGAAAAGAGTCCGAGAGACTAGCGGGATGGGAGGGAACGCATACAGAAGGCTCCCCGACCATGAGATCAGAAAGGCGTCCGCCGCAACCCGAAGGGGGTGTGGCAGACGAGAGCAGAAGCGAGGAAGCTGCCGGTTGCGAGGACTGGCAAAGAGATCCATCGTGGGGAGGCCCCACTTGAGGAAGAGCTTCTGAACAACCAAGGGATCCAGACGCCACTCGTGCGGCTGGAGGACCCTGCTGAGTTTGTCCGCAAGGCAATTGTCCCGGCCCGGGAGATAAACTGCCTTGAGGAGAATGCCGTGACTGACGGCCCAAGAGCAGAGCTTCTGAGCCTCCCGGCAGAGGAGAAAGGAGCCCGTGCCCCCCTGTTTGTTCACGTAGAACATGGCAACTTGATTGTCCGTCTGGATAAGGACGGACTGTTGGGAAGTCAGGTGGGAGAAGGCCCGGAGAGCTAGGCGGATCGCCCGGAGCTCCAGGAAGTTGATCTGCTGAGCAGGCTCCCACGTGGTCCAGAGGCCCTGAGTACGCGCCTCTTGGCAATGCGCTCCCCAGCCCAGGAGGGATGCATCGGTGGTCAGCACCCGGGTTGGCTGAGGTGACTGGAAGGGCATACCGAATGTCAGGTTCGGCTGCCGGAGCCACCACCGGAGAGACGAGATCAGCGGCTCGGAAACGCGCACTAGGTCTGCGAGGCCGCCCGTGGCCTGTCGCCACTGCCGGCGGAGACACCATTGAGCAGACCGCATATTCAGGCGGGCATTGGGGGTCACATGGACAGTGGAAGCCATATGGCCGGGCAGTCTCAGGAAGCGCCTGGCGGAGACCAGGGGCTGGCTGCGAAAGCGGTCGGCTAGGTCCATGAGCCGCTGAGCCCTGCCGAGCGGTAGATACGCTCGCGCCTGAGGAGTGTGCAGCCTTGCGCCGATGAACTCGAGATCCTGTGAGGGGAGCAAAGTGGACTTTGCGAAGTTTATGACAAAGCCCAAGTGCTGCAGCAGAGCCACCGTGCGACACGTGGCGTTGGTGACCTCCTGAGCGGACGCTGCTCTGATGAGCCAGTCGTCGAGGTACGGGAAGACATAGAGGCCGTGAAGCCGGAGATGGGCCGCCACGACCGCGAGACATTTTGTGAAGACTCGCGGTGCGGAGGACAGGCCAAAGGGCAGTACTCTGTACTGGTAATGATTTCCCGCCACCACAAACCTTAGGTATTGGCGGTGGCTTGGGTGGATGAGGATGTGCGTGTAGGCATCCTTTAGATCCAAGGAGCATAGCCAATCTCCCTGCTGGAGGTAGGGCAGAAGGATTCCAAGGGTAAGCATTTTGAACTTCTCCCGCACAAGGAACTTGTTGAGGTTGCGCAAGTCCAGGATGGGTCTGAGGCCCCCTGTTCTCTTTGGTATCAGAAAATACCTTGAATAGAAGCCTTGACCTCTCAGGTGGTGTGGCACCGGTTCCACCGCCTGATCCTGCAGAAGACCTGCTAACTCCTGAAGGAGCAACTCCCTGTGCAGAGGGGGGCGCGGAGGCTCCCCCGGAAAATAGGAGGGAGGGACCTGATGGAAGTGGAGAAGGTAGCCTTCTCGCACGACCTGAAGCACCCAGGCATCTGCGGTGATGCTGGACCACCTGTGGGCGAAGTGAACCAGCCGGCCTCCGGTGCTGGGGGGGCCAGCGGGGGGGAGAGGCTATGCTGAGCGAGTCAAAAACCCCCACCCTGCTGAGCAGGGGCTGGTGGTGCAGGCTTGGGGGCCTGCTGCCTACGGGACCCGTTACCCCGTCCCTTGGCCTGCTGGCCCTGTTGGGGAGCTGCAGGGGCCTGATAATGGGGGTATTGTTTGTAGGCAGCCGCCTTCCTCGGGTAAAAGGACTTTTTCCCCGAGCCCTTCTTTTTCTGGGAAGGGGCGGAGGTCTTCCTAGAAAGCCTGGTCCGGGTGAGAGTCTCAGTCTCAATTTGCGCAGCCTTTTCCGCCATGGGCTTGCCAAAGAGGTTTTCGCCTCGGCAGGGGACATCGACCAACTTGTCCTGCACCCAGGGCTCAAGGTCTGACGACTGAAGCCAAGCCTGTCGGCGGGCACCGATGCCGGCTGCGGCCACTCGAGCCGAGGCTTCAAAGCCATCATAGGCTGCTCGGGACATGAACTTGGAGCATTCCCGAATGCCAGTGGACAAGGCAAGGAACCTCCGCAAGGGCTCCTCGGAGAGACCAGCGGAGAATCCGGCTAGCTCTTTAGCCAGATCCCGGAGATACATGCCCATGTATAGCTGGTAAGTCTGGACACGACAAGCGAGCATAGAGCCCTGGAAGCACTTCTTGCCAAGGCCATCCAGGTTACGGGCCTCCCTGCCAGGAGGCACCGAGGAGTGCATCTTCTGGCTCTTAAGACGATGCATGGCCGATTCCACTACCATGGAATGGTGTGGCAGCTGTGCCTTTTGAAAGCCAGGGCTCTTGCGGACTCGATAGATAGAATCGACCCGCTTGCTCAGGACCGGCGCGGAGGCCGGACTCTCCCACATGCGGAAGAGTAGTCGTTCCAGCATAGGAGGAACCGGCACAGTAAAGTGTTCCCTCGCGGGAGAGTCATACTGGAGGGCGTCGAGCTCTTCGGCTCGAGGCTCCTCCTCGGGATCCGCAGGGAAGGCCAAAGCCTTGGCCATATCCCTAACGAAGTCCGAGAACCGGGCATCCTCCGGGGGGGACTGCTTCCGAGGCTCGGACTCCGGTGAGTCCGATGGGACACACCGAGTCCGGAAAGAATCAGGTGACTCTTCCTCCTCAGACTCCCAGACCGACTCCGACGAGGACTCGGTGGGGTCGGCCCGGGCAGGGCGCGGCGCCAGCCGCCCCGACGCCGAGGGAGTCGGCGTCGGCGACCTCGGTCCAGAACGGGAGGCCGAGGGCGACCTCGACTGAGGATCGACTCGAGTTCTCATCGACTCGAGGATCGGCTCGGTCTCCGGGGTCGACTTGGACGTCGACGTCCCGGCGGTCGGGGCAGCGACGCCAGCGAAGCCAGCGAGCAGTGCCCTCTGCTGGTCCATGAAGGCAGACAGTCTGCTCTCCAAGGCCGTCAACCTGAGTCCGAGCTCAGGTGACCCAGCAGTCCCCGACTCGGGCCCCGACGGCGTCGGGCCCGACGTCGGCTGTCGCGGAGGCGAGTCCAGAAGGACCACAGGACTTACCCGGGCAGGCATCTCCGACTCCAGGCGAGGTCGCTTCGGGACGTGTTCCTTCTCCAAGGACCCGGGGCGGCTGTCGGGGCTATGCGACCTGGCCCTCGCGGAACCAGGAGCGTCCACCGACGCCGCCCTCGCGGGTTTTTCCTTCCGACGATGGTCCCCGGAGGGAGAACCCCGGTCGGAGGAGCTCCGGCGACGGTCCGAGCTGGAGCCTTTTGACACGGAGGCCTCCGACGAGGTCCGGGTACGGCTGGGGTCAGCGAAGATTCTCTCACGCTGATGCCGCCGACTTCTCAACGCCTTTGAGGACAGTTTGCTGCAGGGCCCACAGATCAGTTCTTCATGATCCGGGCCCAGGCAGCGGAGGCAAAAGTCGTGTGTGTCGGTTAGTGACATATTTCGGTCACACCGACCACACCGCTTAAACCCACTGGCAGCCATCGGGGGAAAAAGGGCCCCTGCGAGGTCAAAGGACCGGGCTGCCAGGGAAAACGAAAACGAAAGCTGACTAAGTCAGAAAAACCGAAAAAAGTAAGAGGACTCGAGACCGGCGTCGCGAGTCCGGGCGGGAAAACGATCGGCGTCGAACCGAAAGAAAACAAGGATAAAATAAAGAAGAAAATCAACTTTTTCGCGGGGACAAGACGGGGACGTCTGTAGGGCTCCGCGGAAAAAAGAAGACTGGCTAAGATGGCACCTTCGGGCGGGAAGACGACCGCGCATGCGCGCTGCAATTCCCAAAGGCTTTCTTTGAAAGCTGGGGAAAATTGCTCCGCGAGGGCTCCGTCGGCGCCGACGTCACCCATAAGTGAGGACTGACTTCCTGCTTGGTCCTGGAGAACATGTGCTCTGTTTGCAGATGCTTTTACCGTGCCTTGGCCTCACCACACGTTGTTACCATGTGCTATTAGCCTTCAACCAGCTGTGGATAGTGGAGCCCGTCAGTGCTGCTGGTGGGTGTTTCCACCCTTGCTGGCCCATCTCCTTGGGGGTTGCACATGCTGTAGCTGTACTTACACTGTCAGCTAAACCTTGTCCACAGGAAGATTCAATATAGAAACCCCCAGCAGGGACCTGCATCTGTGACTCTCCATATACATACACCAGAGGAGGCGAGTCTCGGATTCTGAGATGTTGACCTGCCTCATTGCCATTTTACACGGGTCTGCTGGTGGCAACAGAGGGGAGGGGGGGGGGGGAATTACTGTATCCTGTTTCCTGTTGCACGTGGACAACTGTGCAGGTGGACACATTTTCGGAACTACGTGCCTGTGGGTTACTCGTGCTACTTACACGTAAATGGAACCTCGCTGTTTGCAAGTTGCACGTTTAGCGACTGGACATATAACCTTGTATTCTAAAGCGCAGTTGCACGTCTAACCGCGCGAACAGGGAATTATGTCTACGTTTCGGACATACACGTTTTGGAAGAATACATCCACCCTGCACGTCTTTCTCAGAATAGGGCCCCATGTGTCTCCACAGTAAATCCAAATTCTCTGCAGAGGGAAAGCTGGAAACGCTCCCTGCAGATACCATGGAGGAATTTGACTTACCGAGGGCCTTTTGCAACTATTGCACTGTGATAGCTGCAAAAGACTATAGTAGACATATCCCTTAGTGTGTGTGAAATCAATTTAATGTAAGTTAACCTACAAGTCATGTATCTTTTTCATGCATTAAAAAGTTCTAACTTTTATTAACACAAATGTGTGGAAACAAGATGAAAAAGGTTCTGCTGGTATGATTAATTTATATGTTTACAGTATGACATGCCCAAATCTGAACAATTTATAAGCTATTGATTCACTATTAGGTAGATATTAGAACATATTTATGTGTCAAAAGAATGATTTTCATAGTTTAACTCATACAAACCTTTCAAGGTCTCTCATAATGTTTTTCTTTTAACTTCACTAGTTCTCGGGGAGGCAAAATGCTGTTGTTGGCAAAGGACATTTAAACTTCCTAATCTTGGATTCTGAAAGGCAAAGAGAATACCTTTTTAGCTTTGATCAATAATTGAATGTCACTCACCTTTGCAAAAGAAAGAACAGCTACTGGGATCAAAGGCATTTAATACAATCCTAGTCATCTGGAGAGGTTTACATTGGCTAAAATACCTGGGTCATATTTATAAATAATGGGGTAGCTTATCTCACTGAATAGCTGAGAGAGAAAAATCTAAAGCAATGTTCTTCAGTATTGCAAGGAAGATAGAAACACAGTTTTTTGCTTTAAGATCCATCAGATGTATTCATCTGGTGAGGAATCAGCATAGATACCTTTAGGAAAGGAATGAACTAAGGAGATGGCATGGTGGAAGAAGTCTTGGACAGATACAGGGATTTTGGTTGGCAAGTCATTCTTAGATGTAAATACATAGGGCCTGATTTTTGAAGGCCTTTACATGGGTAACTTCCCTAGTTACCCATGTAAAGGCCTTAGCCGGGATTTTTGAAGGACACCTAAACGGGTAGTGCCCTTCGAAAATCCCAGCTAGGTCCCTAACGCAGCCAGATGCTATTCGCATAGCATCACGGCATGTTGGGGACTTTATGGGGTGGAGCAGAGGTGGGCCATGGCACTACACATGTAGCATCGATTTTCAATGCTACACGGTTAGCGCTCTGCGCCTTAAAGATAGGCGTGGGAAAACCTCGCTTATCTTCAAGGTGCTGGGGCTAACCGTGTAGCATAGAAAATCGTTGCTACACGGGTAGCTAATGTGGCTACCTGGCTGTGCGGCAACACCCAGACTTTTGATGCCAGGGCCGCATATGACCCTGGCATCGAAAATCCAAGTTAGGCAGGAGGTGGGCGATGTGGCACATAGCACCGCCCAACTGAAATTCGGGCCCATAGATTTAAATTCTTGAGGGAAATTTTCGGTGGAATCCATCTGCTTATTCCTGAGGTTAGGCAGCTAGGTCCACTGTTTAAAAATTACTCCACCACTCAGTGGCTATAGCTACTTAGGTGTCTATGCATTAAAGCCATGGTTCCCACATTTGTCCTGGGGGGACCCTCAACTACTTGCTCGTAATAGAGTCAGTGGCTGATTAGTGGTTTGGGCACCTAGGACAGATTTGGAAACCACTGCACTTAAGCCAAGGGCTCAAACTAAGGCTATTTATATGCATAAAGTTAGCCTGCAATGCACTAGTGGGCTAATTTTCAGTGACATCTAGCTGCCTAAGATTGGAATCTATCTTCTGCTAAGCAAACATTCCTCCTCACCCTTGCACCTGGATTTAGGCTCCTAATTTTCACAAGAATCTTGAATTTAGGTATTTAAAAAATTAATAGACCGGTAGGAGGGGCCAGTGTAAGGCTATTGGGCGCCGTAAGCAAACTTTTAGCCTTATGCCGCTCCCATCCCTGAGATTTTAAACTCAATAATTATGATAATCTCAACATGACTCCTCCCACAATAATCCTGTAAAACTGCATAATTGAACATCATACTTTCAAATATTCAGTTTCCCTTTGTATGTGTTTCTGCACCTGCTGTTCCTGCAGGGAGCAAAATGTGCTAATGGCTCTTCGAGTTTGTTTGGCTATCAGGATCCATTGTTTTGCTTTGTCGGCGGCTGTTCTTTGCTGCTCCTCAGAAGCTACCACTCTAGGCGACTGTCTAGTCTTGCCTCATGGTTGAGCTGGCCCTGCACATAGGTGGCATTAGGCCAGGAAGAAAATGTAGGAATTTTGTGATTTTTCATTGCTCTGCAACTAATATATGTGGCTGAAACCCAGAGATAGCCTAAATCTAGACATTCTTCCTGTGCAATGGGACTCAGTGGTCCTTCCTTCCTCCTGCCTGATGAGAAATAAAACTCTTCCCCATGCAATCCAATGATTTTCCTCCTTTCCGTAACGCTCTACTGCTATGATCCCCCTCCCAGCTTTCTCCCCCAAGTCAAGCTCATAAAAGGGCTCATACATTTACTAGTGCAGCATCCAGTGGTATTCTAGATTCAAGTCTAGCATCAATAAAATACCAGAGACCAAGAAGGTAAGAGTGGATCCTCATGCTGACTCAGCTACTTGAACATATAGGAGATATTTGGGTGAGGGGATGGGCATGGGATCATGGCACTGGAGGGGGCATTTTTTTGATACTGGGGCAAGCAAGCGGGGAATCTCAGGGCTGTGAGAGGGGGCTCTTTTATTTAAATTAGGAAAGATGGGAGAGAGATAGTGGGGCTGTTGACAGTTCTTTTTTTATATCCAGATGATTCTGATGAAGGAGGATTACGGAGAAGGTGAGTTCAACAAAGGATTTTCAGTGCTTGCTGGCGAAGTTTAATCAATACTTTTTCAAAATAAATTAGGGGAATGTTTATTAAACCATGCTACCTGATAGCATGTGGTTTGGCATGTGGTTTTAGGGACTGGCCCTAAAAACCCCACACTACCCTGGTTGTACAGTTCAGGGTGGTGACTAGGTGGGAAGGGTACAGTGGTGGGATACAGCCAGTTTGGCCCGGTTTGGGTGAACCGGTTCCTGCCACGGCCCATGTTCCCTGAAATGGCCCAACACGGCATTGCAAAGCTGGTGCTGTGGCATCGGGAATCCCCCCGCCTGACACTTGATTGATGGCATCAGGGGGATCGCAGCATCCGGAGATTTATTTATTTAAAAGCTTTTCTATACTGCGCTATTTAAAATCAGTGCAGTTTACAAGAAACATTTCTTTGTACAAAGCAGGGGGACCTACTTTGCACTTACACTGAACAGGTATAGCAACTTGGATTTAGAACTGGGGGTAACTACATACAAACTAAGCAATTTGTCACTGCGCTGTTAACGCGACATGCTTGCTCCATAACTATATACACATTTTTCGGTGCATTATATACAAACTGAGTAAATTCTCACTGCGCTGTTAATGCGACTTGCTTGCTCCGTAACTATGTACAGATTTGTCAGTGAGCTATGTACAGGATTATCAGTTATTTAATCTAAATAGTTGGGCTGCTGGGAGCGTTTGCTTCACCTGGCCCAGGGTGTGCTGGTGGAGACTTAAAGGTGGGTGGGGGTGTGGTGGGTAGAATTGTGTCATTGGGGTGTGAGTAGTGTTGAACAAATAGATGGTGCTTTAGTGCCTTCCTGAATTGGGTGAGGTCAGTGATCGCTCGGATAGCGGTTGGTAGGTCATTCCAGTGGGTAGGTGCGTAGAGTGCAAAGGCTCTGTTCTTTGTTACCTGAGAGCATCTTGTTATTTCCTTGGGTACTACTAGTGTGTTGGTGGCGAAGATCCTCTTGGATCTGTTTGGAGGGGTAGGAAGGAGGAGGTCCATCATGGAGGTGGAGGATAATTTGTTGATGGCCTTGAAGGTCATTAGTACTACTTTGTAGGTGAGCCGGCAGTTGTTCGGCAGCCAGTGTAGGTCTTTTAGGATTGGGGTTATGTGCTCTCTTCTGGAGGTGCCATGAAGGAAGCGGGCAGCAGCATTCATTGCCAACTGTAGTGGGTTCAGTGTGCTCTTGGGGAGTCCATGCAGGATAGCATTGGTATAATCGAAGTGGGGAGTTACCAGTGTTTGAAAAATTGCTCTGAAGTCCTCTGGCTGTAGCAAAGGTTGGAGGTGCCGAATCGTCCGCATCTTAAGGTAGATTGCTTTGATGGTGTTATTTATGTGTGCTTTCAAGTCGAGGTGCCAGTCGAGAGTGATGCCCAGGTATCGGATGGTTGGGTTTGCTTAGGAGCTTGGCGTCCCTCACCTTTATTGATGCCGGGGGGGGGGGGGGGGCAAAGGCTTTATTTTTTGTGATGAATAGTACATCAGTCTTGTTGCAGTTGATCCTAAGATTCTGTGAGTAGAGCCAGTCAGTGACAGCATCAAAGCAATTAATTAAATTCGAGAAGTCTGGATGGTCAGTGTTGAATAGGGTGAACAGCAGTACATCATCCGCATATATCAGACAGGATATATTGAAGGAGCAGATGATTGCACATAAGGGCTGCATGTATATATTGAACAGAAGGGCGGAGAGTGAGGATCCTTGTGGAACTCCTTGTTTTTGTTGGAAAGGCTCCAAGGACTTGGGGCCTAGACATACCTGCTGCAGGTATGACTTGCACCAGTTCAAGGCTGAGCCCTGGACTCCCTTCTCATGGAGGTGCATCAGGAGCATACACATCCCACTTAAAAGCACACCGAGAAGCAATCTGAACTGCCCTCGAAGCCATCAATCCAGTGTTGGGTGCATGGCAGTAGTCAGGGTGCGTGGCTCCCACAATGCTACTTCATGCAGTGCTTCCAGCCGCGCTCCCTGATCACAGTCGGGACGGACCAAATTGTTTTCTGACCAGTTCGGATCCCGCCACTGGATGGGTATGTTCCCAATATAGCACAGCTAGCATGGGCATTTGTGGCCCATGCTACCTTTGCTTGGTGCAGTAGCATGGCTGCAACTAACATCACTTCAATGGGTGGCATTAGTTGCACCGGTGGCAGATTCACCATACTACAGTATAGTAACTGCAGAAAGCCGACTGTACATGTGCCCCTGAAGTTAGCTCAAAGCCCTGTGTTGCTAACATAGCCCACATGAGCGTTACCGGCATGGGGCTTAGGCCTTGGTTCTATGAGGTGACGTGCAGCCCCGCTATCCGCCTTGTCGGTATTCTGCCTCTGAACCCCACTGCCCGTACAGAGCCTCTGTGCATGCTGCATGGGATGGAGGCATGATGGGGATGGAGAATGGGAGGGGCACAAGCGGGACCAATCCCCGGACGTACAGGGCCGATTCTGCTCATGGCCCTGTACGTCCAGAGGTCACTGGGGGACAGCTTTTTTATTCAACCTCGGAAGAGGAATAAGCGATGGCCCACCCCCCGGATTGGCAGGCAAAGGACACTGGGGCCAGCGACGGAGTGGCGGGTGCATCCCTGCCTCCCGATTGGGGCACTGGCAGCCTCCATCGGGCTTGAGCAGCAGAGATTCAGGGTCCTGGGGGATGCAGGACATGCAATGCTGCAGGGAGGACGTCCCTGCAGTGATGCTGGGCCAGCCGGCTATCTCCAAGGGCCTGATCCTGCATCCGCAGGAGCGTCTTGCTCCCATGGTGCAGAATCAAGTGCTGCTGGCACCCTCTTGGTTGGGGCTGTCCAGATGGCTCGGACGTGCCCCATTGTGGATCTGGCTCCATGTTAACATGACCCTAAGTGATCTAAATCTAAGTAGCAATAGTTTGAATATCTAAGTTAAGGGAATTAACAACTAAAAACCTAGGTTCAGCTGAAAATTCACTTATATTTTGGCACTAAAATGTAGGAACCTAGGTCAGATGCTCAGCTTTTGTTTGAAAACTGACGGGTCAATTTTCAATAAGACTGAGTGCTTTGTTTTAGGAAAAGTTTCAGCCAAGTAGAGAAAACTACATTTTTGTCTAAAAATTGACTTAAATTTGGGAATTTGAGACTGGGATGCCTAAGAGTTCAATTTTCAAAAATGTTCTATCAGTTATTTACTGTATATCCTAACTTTAAGAAAATGGAATTAAGAACATACAAAAAGCCATGTTGTGGTCACACAGTTCATCGAGCACAGCAACGTATCTCTCGATGGACTGCTGGATAATAGTAGTCACAATTACCCAGCAGATTCCAAAATGTAGATCTATTTCTCATAATTAATTTCCGTGGATAAACAATGACTCTCCCAAGTTTACCCGGCTAATAGTTTTTATGGACCTTTCCTCCTAGAACTTGTCCAAATCTCTTTTGAATCCTGCTATGTTTGTCACCTTGACCACATCCTCAATCAACAGATTCCACAGCTTATTTGCTACGTGAACAAAACACTTTTTATAATTTGTTTTTAATCTGTTTGTCATTAATTTCTTGGAATGTCTTTTTATTTTTGTGTTGTTTTATAAGTTGAACAATCATTCCCGGAGAGCAAGATGGCATTGGTGGCAGTTGCCTGAATCGTCACACCTGTTCTTTCTCCTTATGGGCTTACTTATGGGCTTCTGATGCCACATCCACAGGGGAAGAGGATAGGCAAAGCTCTGAGGATTACCTCCACACCCAAGCAACCCAAACTGTCGAAGCAGTAGACTTTGGAAAAATTCAGGTTAGTGCTGACAAGAAAACTTCTCTCTAATTCAGAGGGCTCTGCTAAAGCTTAAAAAGAGCAAGCCACTCATGAGAATATTCCACCGGAATTTAAAGACTACCTGCAAAATTGATTTGCTGCTTTGGATACAAATGACAGAGCACCAGAAGAGTTATGGGATGACATCAAGAAAATTGTGCTTGAAGAAAGTGTGAAGTCTCTACAAAAGGTGAAAAAGC
Organism: Ichthyophis bannanicus; assembly: GCA_033557465.1. NCBI lineage: Eukaryota > Metazoa > Chordata > Amphibia > Gymnophiona > Ichthyophiidae > Ichthyophis > Ichthyophis bannanicus. The sequence goes on from CM066037.1 coordinate 409,790,879, forward strand.
GAAAAAGACCAAAATGGAAGACTGAAGAAACTGAAAATTGCCCAGAAATGCAGAGAAACCTAAGCCAGAGGAGAATGAGAAGCAATCACAGAACTCAACAGAGATTTGCAATGTGCAGCAAGTTGAGACAAGAAGTACTACAATGACGCCTGCAAGGAAATATAATCAGAAACTATTAGAGGAAGAAGAAGATCGGCTTTCCTAAAGCTACAAGAGTTAAAGATAAAATTCCAGCCTCAGATTGGAATGCTACAAGATGCTCAAGGATCCATGTTGAATGATACTGAAAAGATCAAGAAAAGGTGGAAAGACTATACAGTCATTATACCATAAAGATCAAGTGGACCAACAGTTGTTTCAACCTGTACCTTATAATCAGAATCCACTGGTGATGAAATAAGAAGCTGAAGCAGCATTGAAAGCCTTATCAAAGAACAAAGTGCCAGGCATTCCCATTGAAGTATTACAACAATCAGATGCAGCTGTTACCATACTTACAAGGTTCTGCCAAGAAATTTGAAAGACAACATCATGGCCAACTGACTGGAAAACTTATGGGTTTATACCAATACCGAAGAAAGGTAATCTGATTGACTGTGGAAATTATTACAGAATTGTCCTGGTCCCACATGCCAGCAAGATTCTACTCAAGATCATTCAGCAGAGACTACAACCATACTTGGAACGAGAACTGCCTAAAGTGCAAGCGGGGTTCAGGAAAGGGCAAGGAATGAGAGGCATCATCGTGGCAGTGAGATTGATTCTTGAACAGACAAAATATAACAAGAAGCATATCTATATGTGTTTTATTGACTAGAGCAAGGCTTTTGACTGTGTAATCCATGAGACACTCTGGGCCACATTAAGAACCACAGTATACCATAACACCTGATAGTTCTCTTGCACAAACTTTACATTGATCAAGAAGCAACAGTTTGAATGGAACAAGGAGAAACAGAATGGTTTAAAATCGGCAAAGGTGTATGAGAAGGCTGCATATTTCCCACTATCTGTTTAATTTATATGCAGAACAAATCATCAGAGAAGCAGCACAACTGAGGTGTGAAGATTGGTGGAAGACTCATCAACAACTTTTGTTATACTGATGATACCACAATACTGCCTGAAATTGAAGACAATCTGAAATATTTGCTTCTCAAGATCAAGGAACAGTATTATAATGGGCCTGTGTCTTAATGTAAAGAAGACAAAGATCCTGACAACTGGCAAAATCAATAAGTTCATCATTGATGGAGAAGAAATTGAAATAGTAGACAATTTTAACCTGTTTGGTTAATCAATAAAGAAATAACAAGCAGCCAAGAAATTTGCTGATGCATTGTTCTTGGCAGAATGGCTATGACGGACAGACAAGATTCTCAAGAGCAGAGATATCTCTATCATATAAAGATTCAACTTGTTCAAGCCACAGTATTTTCAATAATGTCATATGGATGCAAAAGTTGGACAGTGAAAAAGATAGGCAGGAAGAAAATCGATGCCTTTGAATTATGGTGCTGGTGAAGAATACTGTGTATACTATGGACTGCCCAAAGAACAGACCAGAAGCTCAGATGACAAGACTTCAACTTTCATACTTTGGACACATTCTGTGACGAGAGAGATCATTAGAGAAAGAGATCATTCTTGGCAAGTTTGAAGGTCAGTGCAAAAGAAGAAGACCAGCAATGAGAAAGATCAATACAATAACAGCAGCTATGGATGCCACTCTGTCAACAATGTGCCACCTGACTAAAGAACAAACACAGTTTAGGACAATTATCCAGAGGTCTGCCATGAGTTGACACCGACTTGACAATAGTTAACAACAACAACCACACTCATGATTTTACAAACCTCTGTCATAAATACATCTCCTCTCAGTCATCTGTTCTCCAGGCTGAAGTGGCCAAGTCTGTTTATCGACTCTTCATAAAGGAAGTATTTCATCCCATTTATCACTTTTGCTGCCCTTCTATGAACCTTTTCTTTTTGCGTCGAGGTGACTAGAACTGCACACAGTACTCAAGGTGTGGTCACATTAGGGTCTATGCACAGGCATAATGATATTCTCGATTTTCTTCTTCATTCATTTTTAAATAATCCCTAACATTCTATTTGCATTTATTTTAGCAGCTGAAGCACACAGGGCTGAAAATGTTAGTGTGCTCACTACAAAAAATTGCTCAGTTGCCAGCAAGCATTGTGCTGAAGGTGAGGCAAAATTTACTTACAGGCCTTTGAGAAATATTGCATCTTCCCACACTTTCCTTTTAAAATAAAAGACTTTGAGTCAAAAATTTTATTGAACCTTTCTATAGAAGGGGGTCATTTTAGAAGCCCTATTCAAGATTTGGATATCTGAAAACGGCCATTCAGATATCCCAATCACATCCATGTACCAAGAGCCATTTTAGACTCTGAGTATGCATGTTTCCGGCGCAATCATGTCTGTGTTGCATGAGAGCATGCCAAAGACATGTTTGGGGCTTTCTGAAAAAGATTTACATGTGCAGCTGATTTTAGATTACCACTGCATGTTGGAAATGTTCATTTCTATACCTGACCCTAGGCAAGAATAGACTTGTGCATGTTTCAGCCAGCCATCAACAGTACAGGAAAGAAGACATGTCCTCTCATTCCCCAATATGTTTCACCAACTCAAAAAAACCTACGAGGTAAATATTGAAGTCTTATTGTCTACTGCTGTACTGTTACAGATTTCCATTTCCAAAATGGCTGATCAGGACATGTATATGGTGATATATACATATGTATATTCGAACATATCGGTGCTGGCACTTCTTTGTGGCTGATAACCACCTGGATAGTGGCTTTACGGCCTTGACGCTTTTCTTTCACCTAAGATAGGATGAAGCATATTTCTGTAGGGATTCCTGTTGGTTTCGAGGCTCTGTTATTGAGAGGTGGCCGCAGCATAGCCGAAAGGGTGAGAGCCTATGGTAAGCAAAGTTTTGCTACTGTTGTCTGTGGCAGTTTTTGGGCCAGCTACAAATATTTAATCAGCTCTACTTCTAAGCAGACAACAATACTTTCAAGAAGCAGCAAGACAATTATCTGATACAACAACATATCAGGTTCTATCAGAAGATCCCACACCGCAATTACAACAGATTATAAGTGACCTGACTTCAAAAGCCAGAGATTTGAAAATCATCTCGAGGAAAGAATGGCGGTTCCTCAATGAACAAAGTCCAACACTGGCAAAACTTTATCTTGTCCCCAAAATTCATAAGAGTCTGATTCAACCCCCAGGTAGACCTATAGTGTCGACAAAAGGTTCAATATTGGAACCATTATCGATTTATGTGGACTCCTATTTACGTCCCTTAATTTCGGCAATTCCTTCTTATGTAAAAGACACTACCCATTTTTTGGAGATTTTGAATAGTTGGATGGGCAGCAGCACAGAACATCCAGATGGTCACGTTAGATGTAGCTGCACTTTATACCAGCATACCCCAAACAGCAGCATTTGAGGTAGCGGTGGAAGCTTTAAAAGGCAGAGGGGATCTTGCAGAAATCCATGTACAATTTATCATGGATTTATTAAGGTTGGTGTTGTTCCACAATCACTTTCTATTCAAGAATACAATGTATTTGCAGATAGCAGGTGTAGCCATGGGCGCAACCTGCGCTCCTTCGATAGCCAATTTATACATGGCGAAGTTTGAAAGACAGTGGATCTCTCCTTCCCCCTTTGATTTAATTGATATTAAATTATGGCTCCGATACATTGACGATGTGTTTATGATCTGGGAAGGGACGGAAGAAAAATTGGAGAAGTTTATACACTGGCTCAACAATCACGATATCAATATTCAATTTACTTATTCCCATGATGCGTATAATGTGACATATTTAGATGTACGGGTCATCAGAGAAAATCAAACATGGAACACCACAATATATTGCAAACCCACTGATCGCAATACTCTGCTTCACTACACGAGGGCACATCCTCGTAGGCTTACGAACAGCCTCACGTTCTCACAATTTCTTCGTTATCGAAGAAACTGTTCGGATATGAAAGATTACAAATTCAAAGCCAGGTCACTTAAAGACAAATTTATGTCACGAGGATACCCGAAACAAGTCATAGATGAAGCCTATAAGCGAGCACTTTATATAAATAGGGAGCTTTTGTTGTCTCCCGCATCAAAAAATACAAAATCCGAAGATAAAGTCCATCTTATAACAAAATATTCCCCTTATAGCAATCAAATTCAGAAGATTTTGAAAAAACACAGCAATGTCCTGCGGAGCACACCGGGACTGGAAAATGAACAAATTCAATGCGTATGGCAAAGACACAAAAATTTAAAAGAGATCCTTAGCCCTACAGTATTACGATCACATTCGCTTGAAACTACGGTAGGCATGGCGGGTCATCAAAAATGCGGAACATGTACTATATGTGATATAACTTTGGAGTTGCAAGAATTTACACACAAAGGAAAAATTTATCGGTTAAGACATCGAACCTCCTGTACCTCTACTCATGTGGTCTATTGCATAGTTTGTCCATGTTCGTTGCTATACATAGGAAAAACCACTCGTAGCTTTCACATTCGGATGAGAGAACATCGTAGTAGACTACACTGCAAAGTGTTACAAGCCCCGATAGTGCAACATTGCATAGAACAGAATCATTCCTTCACAGCATTACGATGTTTTTGTATAGATCAAGTTACCCAGGGAGAAAAAGGCAAGTCCAAAGATCGAACATTGTTATATCGAGAACAAAAATGGATTTTTCATTTGGACACCGTAAGCCCTAAAGGCTTAAACACATCTATTGAATGGGGTGCCTGTCAGTAAAGCCTCACCAATGAATGTAGAGTATTACGTCACATGATCTTTTCAGCCGACATTTAAATCCCCCTATAGGGTCTTAACCCGTATGCGCGGCGTTAGAGTTGAAAGATTACCGATGGAAGCTGTAAGTAATTCCTCTATCATTCATTTGGGTCAGCATTATGACTGGACTATGAATTATATCAAGTTTCTCTCACTCTAATAGATCGAGATAAAGGATAATTGCTTTTGTTTTATCAAGGCATTCCCCTGAAGAAACAATATTTGTGAAACGCTACGGCGCCAAGATTGAGCGTTGGTTAGAAGTAGAGCTGATTAAATATTTGTAGCTACACAGCATAAAAGCTCTGGAAAGTGACAACATCACAGTTTTTGGGCCAGGCCAAAGCGCACAGCAGGTATAACTCCTCAAAATTAAACCTGTTGGTGTTAATCAGTTCCATTATTAGTCTGGTACACATAACTGCATTGTTAAAGGTGAGTCACACAGTTGTTTCCGGTTTTAATGGCTGAGACCCAAATTCACTGCTGTAATGACTGGTTGTCTGGTGGATGCTCGCTCTTGGATGGAGTGGGTCACAAAAACCTTATTGGTATTTCAGAGGTTCAGCTTATGATTGAAGGTGAGGGGGTGGGGGTGCTTCGATGGCCCTTTGCCCCCAGTGGGTGACTTCAGTGGTCCATATCCATCAGATATGAAGTATACTGGAAAAGGTTTGCTGTGTATCTCCCTTAAGGCCTGGGCCTCAGCAAGAATTGTGGTAATGGATTAAATTGTTTAAAATAATTTTGTAAGTCTGATAGGTTGTTTTATGTCTAGTCTATGCTGTGTCCATACTTTATCACATTGTAAACTAAGCCCTGTAATAAACTTCATTTTAGCAGACAGCTTGTGGCATTTGTTATTGGTGGGAGCCTGGTATCTTACCTACAAGAGGGGGCTTGAGCGCACGATCAAAATGGACTCCTGGGTAGGCAGGGAATGGTGACGAAATGCCAAATGCCTGGGTTTGTGGTTTCTGAACTGATGGCTGTCTAACCCCAGATGCACCAGCACCTTCCACAAGTCAGCAGTAAACTGAAAGCAAGTAAGAGAAAATCCTTCACAATGCTGGAACAGCTGCCCACCTCCTACAAGATGTGCTAATAAATATTCCCTCATATTCATAATGGGGTAAGCACTTAACCCCTCCAGAGCCTGAAGAGCAAAAATACCCCTCTCAACTTGGTCAGTTTTTGATCCAGCAATGGTCACCCTCAACTGTGAACCGCTTTTAGCTGTAATCCATGCTCAGTTAATAGATCAGATACTTCTCAGGCAGCAGTAGACCTAGCGAACAATTCCCCCACGCAGAAAGAGCCAAAGAAAGCCAGGCAAAAAACACCCTAAATAAAATTGCCTCAAATGGGGATGCAGCCATGGCCGGTAGTGTCTGCCACAACCAAAGAAGCAATTCATGCAAAATTGGTTGCCTGCGGTCCACTGGACCTGGGACTGATCTCTCTCGACCTTTAAGTATCCTTTTTTGCCAAAAACCCAGTTTAAATGTTTCCCCACCCAAACGCTTTGCCGAAAAATGAAAACCTTGCCAAATGCGCCTTCATCTCCCTTTTGGAACAACCAAACTCTTTAGAAACTACAGTGAATTGAACTTTAAGGAAATCAGATACTTTCTCATAATGTCAAATATGGTCACACAAAAAACTAGTCACTCTGCAGAAACTGTTGACAGAGGATGACCAAATGGCCTGCACCACCGATCTCCTTAATAGGGTGAATATATCTCCTTAATAGGGTGGAGATATAGCTCCATCGTATCTAACTGACCTACTAACAATTCATTCAAGGAACAGAACAGTGAGACAAAGGAACCTGAACACTCTACTTGTTCCTAACAGCTTCACAAAACTCAATAAAACTACAACAAATAGAGCATTCTGCTTCAATGCCCCTTTAATATGGAATGCTCTTCCAGACAAGCTCAGAAATATCACGGATCTATCAACCTTTAGAAAAGATCTTAAAACCCACCTTTTTATAGAGTACTTTGGCAACTCAGTACCTAATGACGAAATATTTCCCACTTAAACACATGTATACTCCTATTCTTCAAAACACAATTTACTTTTTCCTATCTCTCTCTCTATTCTACACAATTCCCAATCCTTCACATGGTTTAAGATAGTTATTTCAATTAACCTTCACATTGATAACTCTAGTGAGATACAATGCATATTACCTTAGCCAGATAAGATGAAAAGACATGTATAAATTCTGTATATATTGTAAATCTGTTTATATGTTTAAACTATTTAACTCTCTAATCAGCATTTACTCAGCATTGTAATTCACAACTACTTAATCTATTATGTAAAATTCTATAACACTCTCCTTTGTTCACTGTAATGTTAACTGTTAGAATATGTTACAATGTAATGTTTCAAGTTTTGTTCTATGTAAACTGCCTTGATTTTGCTGAAAAGCGGTATATAAAACCGTTCAATAAATAAATAAATAAATACTTTCAGATGCCAACACTTTAAAGGTAATCTGAGACTACCACTTCTTCTGCATTCACTCCAGGTGCCAGAGTTTGGAAAAGGGACCACTTGAAGAGGGAGATAGAGTCGGTAATCTGATTAGAATGCCAGGCACACGCTGGGCATGAGCCATAACATTCAAGTGCAGACAATACAACACAAATTCACTCATCAGAGCCCTAACTATCAAACATTTAAAAAAAAAATGTGATTGTAACTTCCACTACACCCAGACCAAAGATCATCTTCCTATCATAAAGGCCCAGGCCAGATCATTGCACCAAAAGATCATCCTGCTATCTTAAAGGTGGTCCAGCCAAATCTCAGATGTGACAAGAATTGGAAACAGCTTCAAAAAGGTAATATTCTTAGCAACCCCTGCTAATTCCCACTCCTGCAGCCAAGCCTACATGCACCAGGAAACCTGAAAGAACAGCCCAAAGGCCAAACCTCCACTGCATCCAAAAACAACTGAAGCTCAGCGCTGGTAACCTCCTTAAACTAAAAAGTAGATGTCTCTTTGAATTCAGACAACAACCTATTCCATACCTGCAAATCTGCATGCATACCCAAAGACACTCTAATGAAATTATGGGGTTTTTGCATGCCACCTGTGGCTATCTCTAAGTGCCAGACAAATGTGCAGCCCATTGGAATAATTCTGCAAGCAAAATTTAATGACCTCATCAAAGACTGCAACATCTTCAAACTCACTTTGCTGGCTGACCCCATCACCACCACCATTGCCCTAAGCTGTAGAACTTGATTTTCAGGTAAGCGAGAGCAAGCATTGCAAGTGTGTCAGTTTCAATACCTAAAAATGTCAGAACTGTAAGTGACCCCTCTGTCTTATCAGACGACAGCAGGATACCGAATTCCAGTACCATGTCCTTCAAGAACTCCATAAACCAGGTGCAAGTGTCCTCACATTGAGGATCAACAAAAAGAAAATCATCCAAATAATGAACAATATGAGATAAACCCAATGACCATTCCAAAACTCAGTGCAAAAAAGAACTAAATATCTTAAAGTATGCACAGGGAATGGAGCAACCCATGGGCTTCACTTATAAAAATAAAACTGACCCTCAAAAGTAAAACTAAAAAGATGGAATGCAGATGGATAAATGGAAAGAAGCCGAAAAATGGAGTCAATATCTACCTTGGCCAACAATACTCCAACTCTGCATTTCCTGACTAGGGCCAAGGCAATGTCAAAGGAAGCATACTGAACCGTACACAACTCATGAGGTAAGAAATCATTGACCAAAGCACCAGGAAGGTGAGAAATTACGAACACGTCAAAATTTCCCCTGATCTTTTCCAGGGAGAATCCCTAACAGGGACAAGAATGACATAGGCAGAGGCCTCTCTTGAAAAGGCCCAGCTATTGACCTAAGTCCAACAAAACGTGAAGCTTCACAGCAAAAACTTCCTGCAAGTGATGCACTGAAGGAGAGTTAGAAACAGAATTGTTTACCCCTGCACCCTGAAAAGGAATATGAAAATCAAATTCAAATCCCTCAGCCAAAATTCTAGCTTCCCTATGCTTCCTATATGACTCCAGCTATGGTCTCATGGCCTCCACATGGGCAGTGGTCAGGGCCGGCCCGTCCATTGAGCAAGAATGTTTTTTGCACAGGGCCCCGCGTTTCGGGGGGGCCCGCGCACAGAACATTCTGCTTTTTTTTCTTAATTAAATTTTAAAAAAAAAAAAGCTGGCCGCTGCCGCCGCCGCGGCATGGAGTGTCCCGCGGGGCTCCCTCTGCCCGGCGGAACTTTTCCGGCGCAGCTGAGCCCCTCTGTGCCGGTTTGCAGATACGCGAAGGGAGAGTGTCTCCCTCGCGTCTCTGTTAAGCCCGCAGGGGCTGATGGGAAGCAGGGGCTGATGGGAAATTTCCCATCTGCCCCTGCGGGCTTAACAGAGACGCGAGGGAGACACTCTCCCTTCGCGTATCTGCAAGCCGGCACAGAGGGGCTCAGCCGCGCCGGGAAAGTTCCGCCGGGCAGAGGGAGCCCCGCGGGACACTCCATGCGGCGGCAGCGGCCAGCTTTTTTTTTTTTTTTTTTTTTTTTAAATTGCCATGAGCTGAGGGGGGGGGGGCGGGTAGGACTGGCAATGGGCTAGGGAGGGGGGGGGGGTTAAGACTGGCAATGGGCTAGGGAGGGAGGGAGGGGGGGTTAAGACTGGCAATGGGCTAGGGAGGGAGGGAGGGAGGGAGGGAGGGGGGGTTAAGACTGGCAATGGGCTAGGGAGGGAGGGAGGGAGGGTTAAGACTGGCAATGGGCTGGGGGGGATAAGACTGGCAATGGGCTAGGGAGGGAGGGAGGGTTAAGACTGGCAATGGGGTAGGGAGGGGGGGGTTAAGACTGGCAATGGGTTAGGGAGGGAGGGAGGGAGGAGGGAGGGGGGGTTAAGACTGGCAATGGGCTAGGGAGGGAGGGAGGGAGGGTTAAGACTGGCAATGGGCTAGGGAGGGGGGGTTAAGACGCAATGGGCTAGGGAGGGAGGGGGGTTAAGACTGGCAATGGGCTAGGGAGGGAGGGAGGGAGGGAGGGGGCTTAATACTGGCAATGGGCTAGGAGGGGGGGTTAAGACTGGCAATGGGCTGGGAGGGGGGGTTTTAAGACTGGCAAAGGGCTAGGGAGGGAGGGGGGGTTAAGACTGGCAATGGGGTGGGGGGGTTAAGACTGGCAATGGGCTAGGGAGGGAGGTTAAGACTGGCAATGGGCTGGGGGGGTTAAGACTGGCAATGGGCTAGGGAGGGAGGGGGGTTAAGACTGGCAATGGGCTGGGAGGGGGGTTAAGACTGGCAATGGGCTAGGGAGGGAGGGGGGGTTAAGACTGGCAATGGGCTGGGAGGAGGGGGGTTAAGACTGGCAATGGGCTAGGGAGGGGGGGTTAAGACTGGGGGTTAAGACTGGCAATGGGCTGGGGGGGGGGTTAAGACTGGCAGGGGGTTGGGGAGGGGTGGTTAAGACTGGCCATGGGCAATGGCGGGGTAAAGACAGGCAATGGGCTAGGGGGGGTTAAGACTGGGTTTTAAGACTGGCAATGGGCTGGGGGGGTAAAGACTGGGAATGGGCTGGGGGGGGGTTAAGACTGGCAGTGGGCTGGGGGGGTTAAGACTGGCAGTGGGCTATGGGGGGGTTAAGACTGGCAATGGGCTGTGGGCTGATGAGGGCTGGCAATGGGCTATGGGGGGTTAAGACTGGCAATGGGCTAGGGGGGGTTAAGACTGGCAATGGGCTAGGAGGGGGGGTTAAGACTGGCAGTGGGCTAGGGGGGTTAAGACTGGGGGTTAAGACTGGCAATGGGCTGGGGAGGGGGGGTTAAGACTGGCAATGGGCATGGGGGGGGTTAAGACTGGCAATGGGCTGGGGGGGGTTAAGACTGGGAATGGGCTGGGGGGTTAAGACTGGCAGTGGGCTGGGGAGGGGGGGGTTAAGACTGGCAATGGGCTATGGGGGGGTTAAGACTGGCAGTGGGCTATGGGGGGGTTAAGACTGGCAATGGGCTGTGGGCTGATGAGGGCTGGCAATGGGCTATGGGGGGGTTAAGACTGGCAATGGGCTGTGGGCTGATGAGGGCTGTCTGGAAATGGGGTGATGGGGGGTTAGGACTGGCAATGGGCTATGGGGGGGTTATGACTGGCAAGGGGCGAGGGGGGGGGTTAAGACTGGCAATGGGCTGTAGGCTGATGAGGGCTGTCTGGAAATGGGGTGATGGGGGGTTAGGACTGGTAGTGGGCTGATTGGGGGGGATAGGACTGGTAATGGGCTATGGGGGGTTAAGACTGGTAATGGGCTGTGGGCTGATGGGGGCTGTCTGGAAATGGGGTGATTGGGGGTTAGGACTGGTAATGGGCTATGGGCTGATGGGGACTGTCTGGAAATGGGGTGATTGGGGATTAGGACTGGTAATGGGCTATGGGGGGGTTAAGACTGGTAGTGGGCTGATGGGGGGGTTAGGACTGGTAGTGGGCTGATGGGGGGGTTATGACTGATAATGGGCTATGGGGGGCTAGGACAGGAAATGGGCTGATGGGGAGGGGTTAGGACTTGAGGTGGGCTGATGTGGTTAGGACTGGTAATGGGCTGTGGGCTGATGGGGGGTTTAGGACTGGCAATGGGCTATGGGGGGCTGACTGGAAATGGGCTGATGGGGGTTAGGACTGGTAATTGTTATAGGGGGGGCTTAAACTGAAAATGGGGTGATGGGGTTAGGACTGGAAGTTGATTGACGGGGGGCTAGGACTGGTAATGGGTTGGGGGGTTGCTAGGACTGGAAATGGGCTGAGTGGAAGGGGAGGCTTGAACTGCAAATAGCTGATGGGGAGGGGGCTTGGAATGGAAATGGGCTGTGAGGGAAGGGAGCTAGGACTGAAAATGGGCTGATGGAACAGCTAGGATAGGACTGGAAATGGGCTGTTGGGGGTAGCTAAGATTGGAAATGGGCTGTGGTGGGGGCTTGAATTGAAATGGACTCATGGAGGGGCTAGAACTGGAAGTAGGCTCATGGGGGGGGGGGCTTGGACTGGAATTGGGCTGAGTGGAGGGGAGCTATGATTTGACATGGGCTGATGGTGGGGCTAGGAAATGACTAGAAATGAGCTGATGTGGGGCTAGGATTGGAAATGAGCTGATGAAGGGACTTGCACTGGAAATGGATGGGGGAGCTAGGATTGGAAATGGGCTGATGGGGGGGGGGCTAAGACTGGAAATGGGCTGATGCAGGGACTAGAAGGGAATGGATGCTGGGTGAGACTGGAACTAGAAGGGAGCTGATGTTGGGGGAGGATTAGAATGGGATGGGGCTGGGAGAGTAAAATAGAGAGGGGAAGAATATTTTGTGTAGAAGGGATGAAAAATCTACAATTGGCCGGGTATTGGGAGAGTAATTGGGGATTGAGGATGGAGGGGTAAAATTTGTGTGGATGAAATAGGAATGAGGAAAGAGCAAAAGGAGAAAGATTAGTATGTTAAAGCAGATATAGAGAGAGAGAATGGAAAAAAAACTAGAAGAGAGAAGAAAGGACAAATGGACAGCAGATGATGGAGAGTTAGCAGAAAACATGAAGAAACCAGAAGAAAGTGGCTGGACCAATTGCAACTGAAAAAAAATGCACAAAAGGTAGAAAGATATCTCTTTATTTTGAATTTATTAACTGGAATATGAAAGCTCTGGGAAATGTGCATCATTAACGTCTGCGCTTTGTTTGGTACAAGAGGAAATTAATTTATAGTTTTATTTCTACAGTGTTGTTGTACATTCCAAGTTTGGCTTTTGGGGTTCCCAGTTTAATTATTGCCTTCCTGTTTCTAAATTGTGATTCCTTGTTTGGTGATGGTCTATGTTCTGCATGTGTAACTGAGCTGAGGTATTCTGTTTATGTAATTCCTATTTGACGTTGCCACTTGTTCTCTTTCCCCAGTATTCTCTGAAATGTATTGGTTTAATATTTGCAGTGTTGCCTTTTGATAGGTAGGGTATGGTGCTTTGTGAGTCCTGGTAATGCTGTCAGGATACGGCGGGTTTGCTATGGGTTCTAAATGGGCAGCGTTTGTAGTAGTTCCTAATGTGCCTGGCGTTTGGCACTGGATTATAGTAATGTAGAAATCTTTTAGTCTTTCTTTATCCATACACTCATTAAGAGACATGTTTACTAAAAGTTAGTGTATGGTAACATTATGCAAATATTTATGCAAATAAGGCCACTTATGCAAATGAGGCCCCGCACTGAGTCTCCGCACATGGCCCCGCACCCCCCTTGGGCCGCCCCTGGCAGTGGTAGAAGCTTGATGCAAAATGTGATTACTTTCCAGCATCACCTTGCCCAAAAACTACCTTTTTGAGCACTTATGGGCAGTGAGGGTGAACAGATTGAACAGGCACGCTTGAATTTGCAGTTCAGGAAAGGACAAGGGGATTTGTTGAAGAGTCAACAGATATTCCCAACACTGGTGCTACCTTTTGCCTGTGAGAAATGGTTGTGGAATGAAAGGTATGCCTCCTCCCAGAAGTAGCAGCTCCAGAACCCCTAGCTCACACTATACCTGAGGCTCAAGGAGGTTTTGCCGTAAGTTAATATCCTGCATCCCCCAGGACATATACCTGTTGTCCTCTAATTTGGCACAGAACCTTTCATTATAATGAAACCATCACCACCATTCATGGGTTTGGTAGGCCTTCAGAATAGAATCTTCATATGGCAATATAGGGCCAAACTTGCCCCAAACACTGGACAAATGCAAAAAAGGCTCAAGTCCAGTTCACTAGATTATGAGATAGATTCTTAAACTTCTCGCTCTCTTCCTCCCCCCCCCCTCAGCTTTCTTCTTTTGATAACCCTTTTTCTTTCTACCTTTCAATAAGAGAAAGATGTTGATGTATTTTTGCTTCCAAATCTTCTTGCATAAGGTTTTTGGAACCATCTGCCACGATTCAATAAATGCTGCTAGAGCAGGGGCTCTATAACCTGGCCCCCACCTGTTCCTTCTTATACAACCTCCACTGAAGCACTACTACTCAAAGAAGACACAGAAGAGGATGATGAAGAAGAAGAATCCAAACAGCCATGCTTGTGCTTCTTTATTTTCTGAGTAGTAGCTAACTTAGTCTTCTTTTTCACCGGCTCACCTCCCCCCTCCCCCCCGGATAACTTCAGCAACCCCTGAAATAAGATTGTTCTCACCAGTAAACATTTATCTTGATGAAGCATTTTCTAGTTGCATGAAAGGTACATCAGTCCCAACTGAGTCCTTGCTGCTCCCCAGAACTCATACTGGAAGGCTGTGGTTGTGAAACAATCGAAATAGGAGGATCTGATGCTGAAAATGAAACTTGCCAGTAAGGTAGATCCTGACCCTGCTGAGAAGAAGAAGAAGAAAAGGAACACCAGCTAGAAGAGGACAAGCAAGCATCCCTTCTGTCCCCATTGCACCAGAACATGCAGTTTAAGAAGCACCCAGACTTCCTTTAGACTCACTTGATGTCTATAGAGTGCCCCTACCTCCTAGTCCAGCATAAACAGAGGAACGTGCTGTGATCATGGCAGGAAATTTGGGAAAAGACCACATCCCGTTCTGAGGATGCTACATGGCAAAACAATCAAAAGTTCACCAAAGGGGGTTCTGATACCCACCAAAGGGCTGAGGAAGCACCATATGTGTAATCTGCCCTGTGGCACTATCAATGTAACCAGGTCCCCCAAACACAAACTGCTGGCATGGCCTAGTTGGAGTAAACTGCATTGACCCTGCATCATAAGATGCCCCGGATGTAGCAACCTGCCTACCAGTGCCATCCTGTACCATTTAAGGCACTTCCGCAGGTCCCGTAGCTAAATTTGGCACAGCATTAGCCGTATCAGAAAAAGAATTTCCAGGCACGGAGGCAGAATCAGAGGATGAAAACCCCCCATGACCCACTCATACATTCCGGATTCAACCCAGTTGCACTGCACCATGTCATCTAAACTGCTCCCTGAGAACCTCCCCTACCCCAAAGGGCACCAGGATCCACTGAGCTAAGGACCTATATATCCTGGGCATGCAACTAGGGAGACTTGGCTCATGCAGGCTTCTCTGCAGCACCTTTCTTCTTTTCCTGCCCAGCCAGGAGGGGATCCACAGCACCTGATCCTGAAGCCAATACTTTCCCCCTTTCACACTGTATTGCAGCCTCCAGATTGCCCTCCCGACCAGGTGCTGTGACTATCACCGTGGTTTGTGACCCCCACCAGAGAGAACAAGTCAGGTCCCTGAAAACTTACCAGATTTACTAGCGCATTTGAGCTATGACCCCCTTTGCCTCCTTCTGCCATGAAAAGCGCTGCTTTGGCAACATGCTGACAGAGTGTGAAGCAGCAGAAACTCCAGGAACAACAATGGAGAATAAAGACAAGGTTAAGTCCTTCACTTCAAAAACAAACCCAAAAAATTCCACCGAAAACAAAAAACATCTCTTCAAAGGGGGTGAATGGCTGCAAATGCACAGATCCCTACCAGCTCCAGCTTTATCAGTGATGTCAGGCCCCCTCCCTCTTTTCTGCCACATCACAACCCCTAACCAATCCAAGAATCCCTACCTACAAGCAAGCTAAAATTCAAAAGATAACTATCCACTCCTTCCCAACTGACCAAAAATTCCTAAAGCTTAACCCCCTCCTTTTCCCTCCCCCTCTCAATCCACACTCCATTGCCTCTATACCCCCCTTCCTCCCACGTCTCCAAATACCTAGTAGATTGACTGTAGATAGGGGCCCCACCTGCACCATGTTACTCTCGGGATCCAAGACTGGGATCAGAGGCCTTGTCCTATTAAATCAGAAGGAAAGAACTACTTTCACACATGAACTCTTCTGCAAGTCTCAATCTAAGTTAGTCACATTTGCAGAATTCGTAAAGTGGAACTGACAACTGGATAATAGAAACAATTTAGTTCAAATTATTTATTGATTTATACGTAATACAATCACAGTAACAGAGTTTTTAAAAAGGATTCATGGAGTAAAAAAAATAATAAGGGAAGATCCATATCTTGGATGACATAGCAATCATAACCTCTAGGTATATATGCATGGACGAAAAGCAACAAAAAGGAATGTTGGTACTGCATGAGACTTAACACTTTCATCTAAGGATTACCACATTTTAAGAATTTAAAAAACTCAAATTTAAAATACATGTGTCCGTATTATTTTACTCCAGAACAAATTCACTTCTTCCTTCCCACTGTCCAGAATTATCAACTTACTCTTACACTAGGAACATTTTAGGACAGCCCTGGATTTCTGACAACCCTATCCTGATGCATTATGGACCATCAGTACTGGTTTCAGTGGGTAAAATCGGGAACTACAAACACCATACTGTATTAGAGATGTTAAGTCGAAAACCAGACCTGGCCTAACTTGGCCTTACTGGAATTGGGCAAGTTAGCAGCTCTGACTATCACATTATATCACACTCATGTCTTGGGGGTATGTTTACTAAAGCACGGTAACGTAGCAGCGGCTATGTTAACATGCGTTAAGTGACGTTAATGCTCATTAACATTACCAGATGCAACGTTAACACGTGTTAATGTCTCCGGCCGCGGTAAGTCCCTCAGAGGGTGGAGAGAGGGCAGAGAGAAGGAGTCAATGAGTGGGGAGTGGGCGGGGCGAGTCTCCTGCTACACTAACATGGGGAAACGAAGGGCCAAAGATTACCATGACTGAAAACCTGTCGTTAGATGCACATTTGCAGGAGAGAGAAATCATTTCAGTGTCAGCAATGTACAGCATAGGCAGGGAGCCCAAGAAAGTGATAGTAGTGCTCCATTTGCAGCAACAGTATAGTGCCCAAGTATGAAAAGCCACTTTGGTGATGGTGCAAATGGGGCATAGGGGGCTGCAGGCAGGACATGCAGTGGGGGCAGCTGGGGTACAGGATAGACTAGGCAGTTGCCTAGGTGGCACATAGGAACACAGACATTGGAAATCAGCAAGACAGCAGCTGACCAAGGCCAAACATGCCCAGTAGTCTGTGTTCCACAGTGTCCCATCCAGGGGACATTACCCAGCAAGTACCCCAAAGGTCACACAGGTACCACTATGCAATCAGTGCACAACTGGGGACCACTCTAACAAGGGTCCAAAGACCTTCCCCAGGATGCATCCCAAACAGTTCGTAAACCCAGATAATTGAACACCCTTTACTGCAGCCCCTAGTAAGGCAGTGCAGGGTGTGACCACACATTGTCTGAAACATATATACACCCAGTAGTCCAAACTGGGTACACTGTACCTGAGGTGCATGCCCTAGCCTGTCCATAGTCTGCTGTCACAGCACAATCTACCAACATCTACCTGGTCCACCCTAGCCAATAGTTGCCAGGGCACCAACCTGACATCCCCCCCAGCCATCTCTCCCCCATGTGGAAGTGAGAATAACATTGGTAGGCAGTGATGGGGAGGATGTGTAGATGTCCATGTATGCCCCCCAACCCCAGACCCTGCACCTTAGACACCCGCCTACCTGCACAGTGGATGGCCTGGGACTGCGCACTACCAGCACCGACAGCATATAGGCATGTCAGCATGGCAGGGGGGGGTGTGTTGGTGCTGGAGGGGGCAGTGGCACCTGCCTTCAGTGGACCTAGGCCATGCCCTGTTCCAGTACGTGGTGTGGAATGCAACAGAAAAGGTCTGTCTGATGAAAGGTAAAGGTAGCCCCAGGGATTACTTTACTTTTGTGGCAACAGTGTGGTGCAGTACACACAGCCAGTGTGTCCTGGAGCAGAGAGTCACAGGTTCAGGTCCCAGCTGTGGATCCTGCAGAGAATGTCCCTACATTTTACCCTAAAATTCAGATGAAATGTGCAATCCCCAAAGCAGCGGCCAACAGGGGTACAAACACCCACTCACACAGGCTCCACTATCCAAAGCTTCATGGAGAGTCAGGCTGTTGGCTTCAGCACGGAGCTGCAGTTATCACCTGAGCAGTATTACTAGCTCCTGCATGCCTTAGCAATGCCAGCACTGTGATCAGGACAGTGTGGTGAGCAGGGCTGCCAACCACTCCTATCACTGCACAATGCTGCAATAGGAGTGTGTGTGTGTGAATGTTTTTCCATTGTTTTGTGACTGCCTACACCTCACTGGACCCACAATGCTTACACTGTTTCCAGCATCAGCCTGCAAATGTGCATAATGAGGAGCAAGGTATTGTGGGTATGGGCTGGACAGGGCAGACTGGGCAGGAAGCATCTGCACAGGGTGTAGGGCAATGGCTGGGACATTGTAGTGCCCAACCACCAACTGCATGGACAAGGTGGCCACATCACATCTTGCTCGGAGGACACACTCACTCTGACCGAGCAGTGACCATGGCATGGCTATGTTCCCACATAGTGCTACACAGTATCTGATTTAGGTAATATATGTGTGCTCTTGTTTCTGGAGGCCCAATCACTAAGGCACCTGCTGGGCATCTGTGCTATACAACCTAGGTCTGGGTGTGCATAGCTGGCTGATGCTCCCGTCCAGCCATGGCCTCATATGCAGCTGCCATCCTCTCCATGCTGGATGCCATGAACCCTGCGGCTGCGACAAGTGCGGGACACTGAGCATCGATGGAACAGACCTGTGTCATCTGTGTATCTGTCCCATCGGACAGGGCCCAGTAGCAGCAGGGAGTGCTGGCCCACATGTGTGACGTGGGCAACACCTGACTGGATACCCAGCAAAAGGCCACCAACCCAGATGAACAACCCAGTAAGGGCTCCGCTCACATCCATGGCCCTAACGGGGGGGTTGACCGGTCACAAGATGCTCCAACGGACAGCTCACGTCATGTGTGCTACCCAGGCAGTGCCCACATCATACACAGGGCACAGAGGGGAGGTGGCAGGGTACAACTGTGCCCCCGTATCCCCCTATCCATGAATGGGTTCATGGGACACCCCCAGGTGACTGGCACCATTCACCTGCATGTCACAGGACAGAGTGTGGTGTAGCTAGGTCATACCTAGCCCTGTGCGAGCGGTGTGACTGCATAGGACACAAAGGCGTAGGGGCACAGTTTGACTGTCTGCCATTGCCTGCCGCTGCCACCTTTCGGTGGCAGGCAATGACAAACAGTTAATATGTGCCCTTTAGGCCTCATGCTGGCATGCCAAGCAGATCGGGAGGGAAAGATGCCAGCAACTTGCAAGATGCTTAGCATGCCGGCAACTTGCACATCGGGTGCGCCTCTCCTCTCCCGCTGTGAGGGGGGGGGGGGATCATGCATGATATGCAGGTCGCACTGGACATGCTTTATGCTTTGTGTGGCCCTGGGTGTAGCAGCCAGTTGGTGGTGGCCCCCCACCCCCTCCCCCCACCTCACCCTGCCCCCGGGCCACCTGTAGCCATATAGGTGGCTATGTCCCCAATACATACAGTGGTGCCACATCCACTCACAGGTCCAGCTTACCAGTTTAGGCAGCATACCAGACAGCCATGGGGTCATGGGCATCGGGTATACAGTGTACATCATATGAGGCAGGTCACGCTGTACTGGCAAGGGTATCCCCTGCAGACCCTGGTGACCTGTGATCCCCAGTCCTGGATCACAGGCATAGGGCACAGCTACGGACAGCAGGTCAGCATTGTAATGGGGGCCGTCCGGGCACATGCAATGGGTCTCACATGTATGGGTGACCCCCGGTTGGTGGGGGGCCCATGTGTGCACTGGGAGGACACCCCTGGCCACAGGGTGGGGCACACCTGCAAACCATCTGGTCAGACACTCACCCTCTGCATCTGCATGCGCCGTGGTGGAATGAGCCCGCATCTCCTGGAGCACCTCACCCATGGCAGCATGTGCAGGCCGTGGTGCAGGGCCTGGTGCTGGTTTCCCAGGTGTCCCCTTGGTCACAGCTGCCACCGTCTCTGCCCCCTCACTGACCCCGATGTGCTCTGTCAGGTGGAGGGCTGGTTCCTCTGCCTCCTCCTCCAGTGCATCGTGACTCCCAGGTGCCGTACCAGCAGTGGTCAGTGGCCCGACTGCGGTCACCACTTCAGGCAGGGGCCCTGTTCCTGACCCTGCACCCTCCTCTTCCTCCTCCACCTCCATGGCATGTATGTCACCTGGGGAGGAAAAGGGACACAGTTTAGGTGTGGTGTGCCTGCCCATCCCCGTACATATCTATGTTACGCCGATACATAACAGAAAGTTTGTACCACCAGACACCTATGTCAATATGTGTAAGGTGTCTCCATGCAGTACAGGTGGATGGGAGTGGACAGAAAGGGAGGGTAGTAGGCACACAACCATGCTAGGCCCATTGTAGGGTCCAGATAGCCTAGACAGAGGGCCTACGTATAGAGACGGCGTACAGTGGGCAACAGCAGCACCTGCTGCCCTCACATAGCACCCTAGCATGCCATCACAGGGCACAGGTGGGATAGCCGTCCACCTCCAGTGTGCTTGTCCAATGGGCAGGAGGGCGGGCCGGGGGGTGGCTGCGGGTTACATGACGTCACCATGGTGTACGTCTGTGTGTGTGTGTGTGTGTGTGTGTGTGTGTGTGTGGTGCTCGGCACAACAGTGAGTGGTGTGTGTCTGTGTGTCCTGGTGTGTAAGGGGGCACCCTGTTGCAGATGCGATGTAGTGGCATGCGCCAGTGCCGGGGTGGCAATGAGAGGGTCAGAGGGCCAGTATGGACAGAGTGGGTAATGGCACACAGTGCTGTCTGTTGGCTGTGGTGGGGTCCACCGCCATATGTGTGTGGGCTGCCAGATGGTGCACATTTGCGGGACCTGGGACAGGGGCGGGTGTGGGTATGCGTGTGTATGCTGTGGGCATGTGGGCATACCACATGGAGGGGTGGCACTGGGCTCACTGTGATGGGGGTGGGATGTCTTGATGACAGTGGGGGTATGCCATGACTGGTGCATTTCACTGCCACAGGGACAGCGGGATACCATTCGGATGAGACCATGTGACAGGGGGGATCGGCATGGTACCATGCCAGTTGGGGGTGGACAGGCATTGGTGGTGCAGCGTGCATGGGCGTGCCATTATGCAGGTGAGAACTGTTGGGGGTGATACAGCTGGACACAGTCGTCACATGTGTACTGGGGTGTATGGCCAAGAGTGGGGGTAGTGCATGGGGTGACATACCCATCTGCATTGGGGATGGCGGACCTCAAGGCTGCAGGATTGGATGGCCCAGGGGCACTAGACATGCATTATACATGGGGGGAACAACACAGAGCAGTGCGGTGCCCATCCCTGTGGGTGCGTCTGGTCACTGGGACTACCCAGGTGGCGTGCATGGGGGCCGGGGATGTATGGGTGCGGGGATGTGTGTGGTACCATCAGATGACAGTGCCCTGCATGCCAGCAGTGCCTCACTGGTGCCCACGTGTGGGTGCATCTGGGGATGTGCCACATTGAAAGGTATGCCTATGGAGGCGGGGCTGGATGTGATGGGCCTACTGTGGGCAGGGGTAGGTGTGCCCTGTGGGGGGCCCTGGGTTTGTGTGCATGTCCCGGAGTGGTGAGGTGCCCCTGCGCCGTGACTGGCATTGGTCATTGGGTGGGTGCGCTGAGAGGGTGAATGAGTGGGTGTCAGCCACATGGATATGTGTTGGACCTGCTGTGCCAGGTGGCCTGCCAGATGGAGGAACAGCTTCATTCGCATCTGCCATGGGGAGTGGCTGGGCAGGTGTCCAGCGGTGTGTGGGTAAGGGGGGGGCAGATGGAGGGGCATGGGGCAGGAGGTACAGGTCAATGTTACCCCCTCTGTGCGGCCAGTGCCACCCGACTATCATTGGGTGGGAGAGTGCTCCCTACCCACTCTGCCCCTTATTTATTGTTGCACCTTTTGGTCATCTTCCTCAGCTGCCATACCTATACCCCTCCCCCCTCTCCTCTACCCACCCGCCCCGTTGCTCACTGTCCCCACATAGCTGTCAACTGCTCATCACCTACCTCACACACAGGTGCAGCCATTCTTTATCTCCCACACATTCTATATCCTCTGGCCTTTGTTTTTCTCTCTACTCCTGCACTATGGCTCCTCATCACATTGTCGTCCTCCTCTTAAAACCCCTAACTGTCTCCCTTCCTACCTGCACCCTCACCCCTCCACTCCCTTTCTCCCATTTACCATCCTCACATCCCCCTCTGTCTGTCTTCTTCCCTATCATCATCTCTTGTGCGGCACTGCTTTCTGCCTCTGATTCATCCATCTCCCCTCTCTCTAAGGCAGCCTCGCCCATGGTTCCACCATACTGTCCCCTCTCTGCCCCATACTCTACTACTCCTTCACCTTCTCTCATCCGGAGATGTCAGCCCCAACCCTGGCCCCCCTAGACCTCTGTCACACTCAGAGAAGAGATTGTCATGCAACACGTCTAGTCATATCCATATCCCTCTCCTTTCCCCTTCCACTCTCCCTTTCTCATGTGCCTTGTGTTATGCACACTCTGTCTCTCATACAACTGCTTTTACTCATGAACTCCTTATCTCTAATGGTCTACCTCGTCTTGCTCTAACTGAGACCTGGCTCCTCCCAGATGATACTGCATCTATTGCAACTCTCTGTCATGGGGGCTATCGGTTCTCCCACACGCCTCGTCCCTCTGGCTGTGTTGGTGGTATTGGGCTCCTACATTCTCCCTCTTGCCAGTTACAACCCCTCCTGCTGCCCCAGTCTCACCCCTTACCCTCATTTGCTGTTCCCTCCATCCGTCCTTTCACTCCACCTCCTCTCCGGGTAGCTGTTATTTGTTGACCACCTGACAGGTTTGCACCTACTGTTCTCACTGCCATTCACTCATGGCTTTCTCTCTTTCTGGTGTCCTCTTCCCCCACCCATATTCCCAGGGGTCCTAACATTCATATTGATAGCCCCTCTGTTCCCTATGCTTTGGGGCTCCTCTCTCTCTTACCTCCCCATTTGACCTCCTGCTTTATTCCACCGCTCCCACTCACGAGCATGGCCACTGCCTTGACCTGGTTGCTTACTCTCGAGCCTCTGTAGCTCAGTTCTTCCCTTATCTGACCATCACCTTTTATGCCTCAATCATAATCACCCGCTGCCTCATTCTCATCCTATCTCCTGCAACCTATTCAGATATCCTCATGCTATTGATCCTTTGGTTCTCTCTTCCACTGTTTCGTCATCTCTTTCTCCCACTATGTCATCTGGGTCTGTTAACGATGCAGTAACGTCCTATGCCACTGCACTCACCTCTGCTCTGGATGCTCTCGCTTCTTCCAATGCCACGTCCTGTGGGCCCTCTGCACCGCAGCCCTGTCTTTCATCCACTACCCACTATCTACGTTCCTGTGCTCACTCTGCTGGGCCTGCTTGACTCATATCCCGCTCCCTTGAGGACTTTCTACACCTCAGGTACATGCTTGTCTCTTTCCAGTCAGCCATAGCTGTTTCCAAACAGGACTATTATGTCCATCTGAATGACTCTCTTGCATATGGCCCTTGCCATAACTTTACTACTCTCAGCTCCCTCCTTAGGGTGCCTCCGCCTCTGATCCTTCCCTCCCATTTTGCCCAATCCCTGGCTGTCTATTTCCATGCCAATATCCACAGGATCACCCTCCACTTTCCAACAAGGTCAGCTACGTCCCCTCCTCCCCCTCATCCCTCCCACCTTTCCTCCCCAACCTCTGCTACCCTCTCTTCCTTTCCTGTGATCTCCGAAGGGGAATCTGCACACCTTCTTTTACCCTCCAAACACACCACCTGCTCCTCTGATACTATCCCCACCCACTTCCTAGGCCCCATCTCCTCCACTGTTGTCCCTTCCATTTCTCATATTCTCAACCTTTCGCTCTCCACTGCAACTGTCTTTGCAGCCTTCAGACATGCATAGGTCACACCTCTCCTCAGGAAACCCTCACTTGATCCCAACTGTCCCTCTGATTCTTGTCCCATCTCTCCCCTTCCCTTCATCTCTAGACTACTTGAACATGCTGTTCACTGCTGCTGCCCCGACGTCCTCTCCTTACATGCCCTCCTGCATCCTGTACAGTCTGGCTCTCGTCCTTTACTCTCTGCTGAAACGACTCTTTCCCAGGTCTCCAGTGACCTGTTTCTGGCATGATCCAAGGGCCTCTACTCTGTACTCATCCTTCTTGACCTCTCTGCTGCTCTTGACACTGTTGACCACATTCCTCTCCTTGCTACCCTGTCCTCGCTTGGTTTTCAGGGCTCTGTACTATCCTCATTCTCCTCCTATCTTTCCCATCACTCCTTCGGTGTGTGTTCTTGTGGCTGCTCCTCCTCTGCTATCCCACTCCCAGTTGGTGTACCCCAAGGATCTGGCTTGGGTCCGCTCCTTTTCCCTCTCTATATGCAGTCCCTTGGTGCGCTAGTCTCGTCCCATGGTTTTTAGTACCATCCTTATGCTGATGACTCCAAGATCTACCTCTCTACACCTGACATCTCTCCGGCTATCCAGACCCGGAGCTCTGCCTGCCTTTCCAACATTGCTGCCTGGATATCTCACCACTACTTGAACTTGAACATGGCCAGGGCTGGACCTCTTATCCTTCCCCCTATATTTATTTATTTATTTTTATTTAACAGTTGCTTATATACCGCTACCTTCCACAGATCAGGTGCGGTTTACAATGAACAAGAATGAACAGATTTACAAGTCTGTTTTACATGGAACATTTGTTAACTAGGTACAATGTAGCTGTTTTACATGGAACATTTGTTAACTTGGTACAATTTTGCAATATACATTAATCATGAATGACTAAATATAGTAAAACTTGTTAAATAACAAACGAACTTATTTACATATTTTGATTTATTACATATATTTATATACAGGATTTACAAGTAGTTATTTATTCGATTTTAATTGTAATTGTAGTTTGCTAGGAGAATTAGAGTTGGTGTACCCTGGGTTGTTATTAACCATTACCTGTCTGAGGTAAGGTATTTTCAAGTGTGCCAAAATGAGAGGTGAATAGATAAGTTTTTAATTTCTTGCGGAGTTCCTTTGCATCATTTAATGCTCTTATTTCTTCAGGGAGGGAGTTCCATAGGGTGGGAGCTGCATGTGAGAACGCTTTCCTATTAGTAGTCTTTTTAGCAGTTGTGAATTCTTTCGGGATCCTAATTCTGTTCGTGTGGCCTCTCCGAAGCGAAGTTTGGGATATGTCTTTGGTGATAAGTTTTGTCAAGGGGACTGGGGCCATTGTGTTTAAAGTCTTAAATGTGGTGATAATCAATTTGTGATTTATTCTGGATTGAATTGGGAGCCAGTGAAGGTTTGCTAGTATAGGGGTAATGTGTTCAAATGGTGGAACCTTCATTACAATTCTTGCTGCTGCATTTTGGGCAAGTTGGAGTCTTTTAATGTTTTGTTTTGTTGTTCCTAGTAGGGTGAGATTTGCAAAATCAAAGTGTGGTGTGATGATGGCCTGTACAATGCTCAGAAAATCATGTAGAAGTACAAGAGGACGTAATTGTTTTAAAATTTTGAGTTTAAAGTAGATCTTCTTAGTGATGTTTCTAATATGTGTGTCCATACTAAGGTGTGAGTCAAGAGTGACACCCAGGTATTTTACTTCATTTTTTATAGTAATGTTGTGATTTTGGAGAGTGATGTGTGTTGGAGGTATGTAGGATTGATTTTTAGTTACTATTAATATATCCGTTTTAGAATGATTGATATGGAGATTGTGTTCTTTTAGCCAGATTGTTAATTCAGAGAAGCATTCTGTTAACAGTTGTAGTGGGAGTGTTGGGATTGTGAATGGAATGTACATCATCATGTCGTCTGCGTATATGTGGTAGTGGACTTTAAATTTCTTGAAGATGTCACAGACCGGTTGGATATATATATTAAATAGGAGGGCAGAGAGGGCGGAGCCTTGTGGGAGACCAATTTCCTGTTTGTATGTTTTAGAAGTTTCAGTGTTAGTTCGGACTGTTTGTGTTCGATCAGTTAGATATGAGGTGAACCAATTTTGTACAGTTGAGTGGGTTCCTATTTGTTCTAGTCTGTTAAGCATTAGAGCATGGTGTACACTGTCAAACGCTGCAGAGATGTCTAGAAAGAGGAGAATGAAAGCTTGTTTATGGTTATCAATGCCTCTTATTAATGTATCGAGGAGTACTGTTAATAGGGTGTCTACACCATGGTAAGGGCGAAAGCCATATTGTTGATCATCAAGTGGGGCTGAGGTTTCTATATGATCTTGTGTTTGAGTTTGGACGATCTTTTCAATCAGTTTAGCCATAAATGGGATACTAGAGATAGGTCTGTAGGAGTTGGGTGATGTTTTGTCAAGGGTGTTATTTTTAATTACACAGGTACACTACCAAAAAACTGTCTCCAGTTTTGCAACTGATTCCTATAGATTTTGGGGTGCTGAATCCAGGAAAAATAGCCAAAATGTTCCATCACGTCACGTTTTCTTGCAAAATTAGATTTCTTACCCATATAAGGAATGTTCACATAATTTCTTTTTAGCCGACTGCAGTTTATTTTCTTGGCCCAAAATAGAGGTTGTAATGGTTAACTAACTAGAAACACTCCCTCATGATAATTTAGAGTGTTTTGTATTCATTTTATACATTAACAGGACAATTGGGAGGCGGGGGGCTAAATCCAGTACTCGCGCTGGCGCATGTTCTTTCCTGTTCGCCTCGCCTCGTTCGCTCGCTCGCTCAAACACGGTGGTTGCGACATGAACGTTCCTGTCAAATTTCAGTTTCTTGCAAGTTCATTATTAACTTTTGTTTGATCAGTCGTAATCCAGCTTTATTCCGAAGTGGTTCACTACAGTTGTAGTTTGCAGTGCTGTGTATTTGTGATGGCTCACAGAGCCAGAGGTTGCGTCAACTCTCCGGACAGTTTTTGTTTTATTTGTGGGGAATATACCGTGAAAAAGCGGCAGAGGAACATTTCTGCATTTATTTAAAAAGTATATTTCGCCTATTTCGGTTTGAAGTTAGGCGATCAAGACAAACCGTGGGCTCCTCACAAAGTGTGCAAGACATGTGAGGAAGATCTACGCTTATGGATGAAAGGTAAAAAACAAGCATTTCGTTTCGGAATACCTATGATGTGGCATGAACAAAGAGACCACAGCAGTGACTGCTATTTTTGCTCTTGCATTGTGAAGGGATACAACTTAAAAAATAAGAACGTAATAAGTTACCCCAACCTTCCCTCAGCAATTAGGCCTATGCCTCATAGCAACGAAGTACCTGTGCCTGAACCACCAAAATCTTTGGATCATATTTGTGTGGACGGTTCTGATCATGATGAGACTCATCAGATGGCTTTTCCCGATGAGTCCAGTACTTCCGAGTTTGAAACTGAACCAGATCCGAAACCTGAACTTTTCTCTCAAGCTGAATTGAATGATTTAGTCCGGGATTTAGGACTCCCAAAAGATGCTGCCCAACTGCTAGGTTCTCGGCTTAAACAGAAAAATCTATTGTCACCAGGAACAACTTTTTACTGGTACCGCAACCGCGAGACACAATTTTTGAAGTATTTCAGCAAAGAGGAAGATTTGGTATTTTGCAACGATATATACGGAGTGATGGAAAAGTTTAAATTTCAAGTATGATCCTTCTGAATGGCGGCTGTTCATTGATTCGTCAAAAGACAGCATAAAAGGTGTTCTTCATAATGGCAACACATTCGCTTCAGTTCCTATTGCTCACTCTGTTATTCTCCAAGAAAAATACGAGAATTTGGCCCTGATTCTTCAGAAGATTCGTTATGATGAGCATAAGTGGATGATTTGTGGAGACTTTAAAATTCTATCCATGCTATTAGGGCAGCAATCCGGTTTCACCAAATATCCCTGCTTCCTTTGCTTGTGGGATAGCCGGGCCCGTGACCTACACTGGGGGAAAAAAGACTGGCCAATTCGGGAGTATTTGAGACCCGGTGAGAAAAATGTTCTTCATGAGAGCTTGGTACCTCGTGATAAAATTCTATTACCACCTCTCCACATTAAGTTGGGTCTCATTAAGCAATTCATCAAGTCCCTTCCAAAAGATGGTGAGTGCTTTCGGTACCTTTGCTCAAAGTTCCCCCGACTTTCTGAAGCAAAGCTAAAGGAAGGAGTGTTTGTTGGCCCTGATATAAGGAAACTCATTTCAGATGGAGCATTCGCTGAAACGATGTCTGAGAAGGAAAAAGAAGCCTGGGATTCTTTCAAGGATGTTGTTCTCAAATTCTTGGGGAACAGGCGGGATGAGAACTATAAGGATAATTGTTGCCAGGATGCTCAATGCCTTCAAAGAACAAGGCTGTAAGATGAGCCTGAAAGTCCATTTCTTGCACTCCCATGTGAACTACTTTCCCGAAAACTTGGGGGCGTACAGTGAAGAACAAGGTGAAAGGTTTCACCAGGACATCAAGGACGCAGAGAGAAGGTACCAAGGAAGATGGAACACCACTATGATGGCTGATTTCTGCTGGTTGCTGCTGCGGGAAACCCCAGATGAAAAATACGCCAAGCAGCGCACCAAGAGATGCATTCGGGGGAAGAAGAAACGGGCCCACCAGGAGATTGATTGACCCAAGAATGACTTTAAAATCTAAACTGTGTTGACAAATATCGTGTTTTTACTAAACTTTGAAATAAAAATTTGCTAGTTATTACCACAGTGTCGGATCTCATTTATTAGAATTTTATTTTCACACCATCGGGTGTTTGTCTTCATGTATTGCAATGGTGCGGTTTGCGTTTTCTATTCTTACATACATACCTGTACAACATTTTTTGCACATTTCTTTGCTTTGCTTTGTGTCTAACCTCGCTCTTATATGCTCAATGTTTGTGCACATGTATGTGGCTGTTTTAAGTGCAGACAATTTTGCTACCATCACAGTGTGTTTTGTTGACATTACTCTATTCTTATGTGCTGCCTTGTTACAATTTTCTTTATTCTTATTTGAATAACTACTAAACAATTAGTATAAAGAATTCATCCAAGAAACTTTTATCTCGATCGCACTCAATCTGAAACGTTCACCTCAAACTGCTAACCCAATGTAGCAAAAAATCTGTACGTGATGGAGCAAATTGGTTACCAGATTTGGATTCAGCGCACCAAAAAACGTAAAAATCAATCGAAACATTAGAGGCAGTTTAAAAAAAAATTTTTTTAGTGTACCTGTGTTATTGGACGGATTTGTGCATGTTTGAGGGAAGGTGGTAAGTATCCTTGGTGCAGCGACAGGTTGACTATGGGAAGGATAAAGGGGGATAGTGTAGTAAGGGTATGCTTGATCCAGTTTACCGGACATGGATCAAGTTGAGAGGTCGTAGTGTTAAGGTTTGAAATAGTAGTCTTGATAGTGTCTTTGGTTATAGGGTGAAAGTTGGACCATTTTTCAGATTGGTGTTGGTGGGAAAGGGATAGAGGATTTGGTGTGAAAGCAAATGATTTTGCTTTATTCATATAGTGGTTTGCTAGAGTCTGGGCAGAGATATCAATATTATCGTTGCTGGTCCCATATGTGTTATTGGTTAAGTTTTGGACGATACTAAAAAGTTCTCTTGGTCTATTAATGGATTTGTTTAGTATGTTTGAGTGGTAATTTTTCTTTGCGCTATCTGAAGCTTCTTTGTACATTTTAAGGTGGCTGTGGTACGCATTGTAATAAGGGATGGATTTGGTTTTGCGCCATTTAGATTCAATATTTCTCAATTCTCTCTTCATATGTCTTAAGGTGCTGTTGAACCAGGGGGCATCTCCTATTCTAGAGTAGTTTTTTCTTTTTGATGGATTGTTTATAAGCAGCTGCATTGTTAATTGTTTTGTGCCAAGTTGTGACAGCTTCATCTAGGTCAGTTGGTACAAGGGTGAGATGGGGTATAGTTAGATTGATAAATTCATCAGCGTTAAATTTTGTAAATCTAGGTGGAGGGGTAATTTGTGAATTATTTTTATTGTTTCTTACAGTGTAGGCTAAGGTGAATTTGATCAGGTGGTGGTCTGACCAAGGAACAGGTGTACACTCAAGCGATGACTGGTTGAAATGTTTTTGGAAAGCATCTGGTAAAAAGACTAGATCAAGGGTTCCTCCTTTCTTATGAGTCTTTGTATTGATTATTTGGAGGAAACCCATATCTGCAATTGATTCCAAGAAAAGGGCTGAGTGTGAAGGTGGCAAGGATGGGAGGTTAAAGTCTCCTAGTGATATAATAGGGTTGGAGGATGTGGATGAGCTGAGGAGTTCTATTAGGGCATCTAAGTTTTCAGATTTTTGGTCCGGTGGCCTGTATAATAAGCAAATTTTGAAGTGATCTATTTTTAAAATGATGGTGTCAATGTTATTTGGGAGATCAGATGGATGTGGTTTAGCCTTTAGTTCTTTTTTTGTCATTATAAGAACACCACCTCCTTTTTTAGAGTTTCTGTGTGTGTGAGATATGTCATAGATGTTGGTGTTAAGTTGGTTTAGGTAAACAACATCAGAGTCGGTTAGCCAAGTTTCGGTAACACATAGGATGTCTGGCTTTTGATCATTTAGTAAGTCAGTGAAGATGGGTAATTTATTTTTCATAGATCTTGCATTTATTAATATACAAGACAATGTTTGGGTGGTTGTTGGTTGGGTGTGAAGATGGGTGAATGTGGTAGGTTTTATATGTATTAGTCTGTGATGATTTATTTTTATGTTGATGTCGATATGCATTTGAGATGAAGGGGGATCCGGGCGGGCGCTTCTCTGAATTATTGGGATTAGTTTGTAATTATTGTTATTTTGACTATTTGTCAGTGTGATAAGTGTCAGGATTATTAAACTGCTGCTTATAAGTTTTAGCCAGAAGGTGTTAGAGCAATACATTTTGGAAATGGTATATCAACAGTATATCTTTTTCTACTGGCAACAGTATATTTTTCAAGTGGCAGTAGTATATCCTTTTCAACTAGCAACAGTATATCCTTTTCTACTGGCAACAGTATATCCTTTTCTACTGGCAACAGTATATCCTTTTCAACTAGCAACAGTATTTCCTTTTCTACTGGCAACAAAATATCTATCTCTATTGGCAGCAGTAATTGTTATGAAATTACAGTTTTCAAGTTAGCTTTTTCCACTGGCAACAGTATATTCTTTTCTATTGGCAGTCGTGTACCCTTTTCTACTAGCAACAGTTAAATTAGGTAGACTATTGGCAATAGTACCAGAGGAACAATGGTGGGAAATTTAAAGCTACTAGCAATAGTATATGTATATGCTTAGCTGTTAGAGTCTGTAGTTAAAGGGTGGGTGGGATTAATGATTAATGATTAATGTTACTATAAATGTTGGGTACATTCAACAATACGAGTAGGTATGTTGGTACGTCAAAACAAGGTTAAACAAATAGATGAGATATACTTGCTGTATCAGCTGAGTGTCCGGATGAGGCTGGATAGGAGCGAGTTCAGTTTTGCAGGAGCTCTAGCTTAATGCCTGAGCTGATTTTCTTTAGTTGTTGGAGAGCGTCTCTAGTCCTTTATTGGACCACGCCAAAGGGTCCTCCAGCGCGTGGCCTGGCCGGCGAGTGTAAGCCTGCCGGTGTAATCTTTACAGTTGCAGGTCACGTGCCCCGATGGGCAGAGGAGGCTCCGTGGATATTCCCGCTGTTGGAAGGTCGATCCCCCGACTGGGGAGAGTTGGGGTGGCCTGGAGCTCCGACCCTTTCGATCACGCTGTTGGAGTGGAGTTGGTTTTTGCTTGTCGTGCCACCGCCTAAGGGCCACGCCAAAGGGCCCTCTTGCGAGGCCCTCAGGCGCGGGCCCGCAAGGCGCGGGCGCGCTTGCCTGCGGCTGCCTTTAAGGAAGGCAGCTGGGTCCTCCCACGGCCCGGATTGGGCCGGAGTTGCTGGAGCGGGAAACGCTCACCTCCGTCGCTCTACCCCGACCGGGGAGCACCTGAAGCCAGTTGCTGGGGCTGAAAGGGCCGATTCCTGCCTGCGGCTGCCTTTAAGGAAGGCAGCTGGGTCCTCCCACGGCCCGGATTGGGCCGGAGTTGCTGGAGCGGGAAACGCTCACCTCCGTCGCTCTACCCCGACCGGGGAGCACCTGAAGCCAGTTGCTGGGGCTGAAAGGGCCGATTCCTGCCTGCGGCTGCCTTTAAGGAAGGCAGCTGGGTCCTCCCACGGCCCGGATTGGGCCGGAGTTGCTGGAGCGGGAAACGCTCACCTCCGTCGCTCTACCCCGACCGGGGAGCACCTGAAGCCAGTTGCTGGGGCTGAAAGGGCCGATTCCTGCCTGCGGCTGCCTTTAAGGAAGGCAGCTGGGTCCTCCCACGGCCCGGATTGGGCCGGAGTTGCTGGAGCGGGAAACGCTCACCTCCGTCGCTCTACCCCGACCGGGGAGCACCTGAAGCCAGTTGCTGGGGCTGAAAGGGCCGATTCCTGCCTGCGGCTGCCTTTAAGGAAGGCAGCTGGGTCCTCCCACGGCCCGGATTGGGCCGGAGTTGCTGGAGCGGGAAACGCTCACCTCCGTCGCTCTACCCCGACCGGGGAGCACCTGAAGCCAGTTGCTGGGGCTGAAAGGGCCGATTCCTGCCTGCGGCTGCCTTTAAGGAAGGCAGCTGGGTCCTCCCACGGCCCGGATTGGGCCGGAGTTGCTGGAGCGGGAAACGCTCACCTCCGTCGCTCTCTACCCCGACCGGGGAGCACCTGAAGCCAGTTGCTGGGGCTGAAAGGGCCGATTCCTGCCTGCGGCTGCCTTTAAGGAAGGCAGCTGGGTCCTCCCACGGCCCGGATTGGGCCGGAGTTGCTGGAGCGGGAAACGCTCACCTCCGTCGCTCTACCCCGACCGGGGAGCACCTGAAGCCAGTTGCTGGGGCTGAAAGGGCCGATTCCTGCCTGCGGCTGCCTTTAAGGAAGGCAGCTGGGTCCTCCCACGGCCCGGATTGGGCCGGAGTTGCTGGAGCGGGAAACGCTCACCTCCGTCGCTCTACCCCGACCGGGGAGCACCTGAAGCCAGTTGCTGGGGCTGAAAGGGCCGATTCCTGCCTGCGGCTGCCTTTAAGGAAGGCAGCTGGGTCCTCCCACGGCCCGGATTGGGCCGGAGTTGCTGGAGCGGGAAACGCTCACCTCCGTCGCTCTACCCCGACCGGGGAGCACCTGAAGCCAGTTGCTGGGGCTGAAAGGGCCGATTCCTGCCTGCGGCTGCCTTTAAGGAAGGCAGCTGGGTCCTCCCACGGCCCGGATTGGGCCGGAGTTGCTGGAGCGGGAAACGCTCACCTCCGTCGCTCTACCCCGACCGGGGAGCACCTGAAGCCAGTTGCTGGGGCTGAAAGGGCCGATTCCTGCCTGCGGCTGCCTTTAAGGAAGGCAGCTGGGTCCTCCCACGGCCCGGATTGGGCCGGAGTTGCTGGAGCGGGAAACGCTCACCTCCGTCGCTCTACCCCGACCGGGGAGCACCTGAAGCCTCCCGGGGAGCACCTGAAGCCTCCCCCCTCTTCCTCATTCCTCCGTCTCTGTGGATAACTCTGTACTCATTCCTGTTTCCGCAGCTGGCAATCTTGGTGTTGTCTTCGATTCTTCTCTCTCCTTCTCCACACACATTTGTCTGATAGCTATGTCCTGCCATTGCTTTCTCTATAGTATCAACAAACTCTGTCCTTTCCTTTCTAAACACACTACTCTGACGCCTATCCACTCCTTGATCACCTCCCGTCTGGACTACTGTGCCCTACTTCTTGCTGGTCTCCCCTTGAATCATCTCTCTCACCTTCAATCTGTTTAACACTCTGCTGCGCAGCTAATCTTCCGCCAGCCTCGTCATGCCCATATTACTCCTCCTCTCAGGTCACTCCACTGACCCACTATCCATTTCCGCATCCAGTTCAAACCTCACCTACTGACCTATAAATGCATTCACTTTGCAGCTCCTCACTATCTTTCTTCTCTTATCTCCTTGCACCCCCTCTTGGGGACTCCGCTCTTCTGGCAAAGTGCTTCTATCTGTGCCCTTCTCCTCTATTGCTACCTCCAGACCTGTCTCCATTCACCTTGCTGCACCTTACACCTGGAACAAGCTACCTGTGTCTGTATACCAGGCATCCTCTC
The DNA here is from genome assembly GCA_033557465.1 of Ichthyophis bannanicus. NCBI lineage: Eukaryota > Metazoa > Chordata > Amphibia > Gymnophiona > Ichthyophiidae > Ichthyophis > Ichthyophis bannanicus. The sequence goes on from CM066037.1 coordinate 409,824,824, forward strand.
TGGTCCTCTTCAGATCCAGGCTGGGAACTCACCTCTTTGCTGCTGCTTTTGGATCTTGACTCACCTGCTCTCCTTTTTCTTTTCCATTTCCCCCTTGTTTTATCTCAGCCTACACCTCCTATGTTGTCTAGATTGTGGGTTCTGATGGGCAGGGGCTGTCTCTTACATGGCTGTGCAGCGCTGCGTATGACATGTATCGCTATACAAATGCATAGTAGTGGGAGTGGTAGATTGGGTCCGCCATGGGGCCCTGTACCCATCCCTCTGCTGTGGTTGTACTGGGGGCCAGCACACCATGTATGTGTGTGGTTCGCATGAGTGTCTGTGCAGCTCTATGCTGTGCACTGTCATGTGCTTGCTGATGGGTGTGTGGCAGTGTACATGCCCTGCATCATGTAGGAGCAATCACAGCATATACATGTGTTAATTTCCAGTCTGTCCATCTCGCAGGGCTGTTGTTTGCACAGGGCCAGGTGGCCACACGCAGACAACATCTGTATTTGCGGTTCGGCAGGCTGGCAGGCCTCGGGGGGGGGGGGATCTGGGATGGCCTAAGCCCCCTTGGACAGATGCAGAGGTGGGTGTCACCCTCCCCCTTCCCAGGGGCAGCTATGTGGGTGTGCCAGGGCCTCCCAAGCCCCCTGTTCAATGTCAGCAGCCCTCTTCTGGGTGGCAGGTGGGATGTGTCTCCTTTGCCTGACATGTGGTTGGGGGTGTGGTTCCAGGGGCTGCTCGTGGGCCACTGTGGGGCCTAGATGGGAGCAAGCACTGGGTTGGGCTGGAGCTGCATGGTGACCGGTGTTGTGGCCAGGCCACATGGGATGGGGCTGGGGACCTGACATAGTGGGGGTGGGGGTGGTCAGTGTGGGTGGGATGGTATCTCTACATTGGGCCAGGTATTCGGTGTGTAGCTGGGGACTGCGGGTGGCAGGTTACACTGTGAATGGCTGACTGGAGACTACAGTCTGGGGGTGGTATGGGCATGCTGCTAAAGGGTTGTCATTTACGCCATATGAGACTGGCTGGGAACATGAGGTGAGATGACTGGACACCCATACAACAGGCATCAGGGTGTTCGCAGCGGACACATGGACACCAATGGACTGCGGCCAGTTTGTTGGCAACAGGGTATACACAGGGATGAGAGGTGGGGTGCTATATATTACTTTGGCCCTTATAGCTGTTGCTTTCCTTCGGCTTTCATAGCTATCTCTCTCCTCTGGCCCTCATAGCTATTTTATTCTTTTGACTCCCATGGCTATCTCTTTCCTCTGGCCATCATAGCTATCTCTGTCCATTGACTAGCATACCTGGTATGTGTCAGCTCTGGGATTTGTGCATCGTGAACGTCTGCACTATGTGTTGGACAAAGGGTCAGTGCTGTGTGGCTCACCACCTACAGTGGTGTTGTATCTACCATGTTTGGCCCTTGTGATCTCCATGTCATATACCTGTCCTCCTGGGTCTCTATTGTGCTTCATTGTCCTTTGTTTGGTGATGGTCTGTGCTCTGCATGTCCAGTATGAGCTGTGTTATGCTGTTACCATGGAATGTGGTTCTCAGTGCCACCTGTTCACCTCTCCCAATAGGCCATGTGTTGTCATTCTCTGCAATGGTTTGGTCTGCTATTTGCACTGCTGCCCTCTGAGCGGTCTGGTATGGTGCATTCTGTGTACTGGTAGTGCTGTCATGGTACGTCAGGTTTGCTGGGGGTTCTACGTGGCCTGTGTTTGCAGTTCCTCCTACTCATGACACCAGTTGGTACTGGCATGTGGTACTGTGGATATCTGGTATTCCTTCCATGTCCATGCACTCAGTGTGGGGCATGTCAGATATCATTTGGGGTAACCTAATGAAATGCAAGTCTTGATGCATCTGTGGCCTCTGCTGGACATGTTGCCACACACTGGGTCTCAGGATATGGCCCTGCACCCCACTGAGGTAGCCCCTGTAACCCTGGGTTGTCTTACCTGCCTGTTGATGTGCTGTGTCCAGCGCTGGGGACAGGCCGTGGAGGTATATGGGCCCCAGACATTCAGCAAGCTGCTACTCCATGGGTGTTAGGGCAGGTCTGCTTGGTCCCCCACCACCAGTGGCCACTGCATGATGTCTCTCAAGTGTCAATTGTGCACGGACCACCCGCTTGATATCACTAAAGCGCTTGCGTAAGCTCTCAATGTCTCTGTGTGGGTCACCTGCCTCTGAGACTGCTGCCTGTATGGCCTCCCAGGTCATGGTCCATGCACTCTGTGGCAAGGTGGAGTTGAGGTGCCCATACAGTACATCGTACTGGTCGAGGACACTGGCCAGCAGGTTGTCATTCTCTGCCTGGCTGAAGCTTAGAGCCCTCTTTCGTGCCTCCTATGGCACAGACCATCTCCTCCTCTTCCCTCCTGTTGCCCCTACTGGCTGTTCCCACTCCTGAGGGCCCTGCTGCCTCCATCTCAGCCTCATGCATTTCTGGGGAATGCTGGCCTGGTGTTACGCCATTAGTGTCCTTTCCATGCGTCTCCCCCCCCCTGGTTTCCCTCTTGGACATATTGCTGCTAATGCTACCTTGGCAGTCCGTGTACTATACACCCTCACAATTCGGCGCATGTGCGATGCGCCTTATACAAGTGCATGGTGTCTTGTGTGCACTGCAAATGGAAGGGGCGTACGCATGTGTAACACACGTTTCATAGCAAGGCACGTTACGTGGCTTCACATACTACAGTATGCAATGCATGCTGTGCATGTGTACGCCCTTCCCGTGCACAGCCACGTAATGCGCCTTGCTGCGAAATGTGCAATGCGCATGTGTATGCAGCATAGTTCCCTGTATGCGCACTATACTTACATAGGGCGTGTTACACACACAGGGCATGGAAAGCATTGATACACCACTGCTGATGTACGCCGCTGCATGTACAGGTGTGCTGTGTTTGTTCTGATCATTTGCCACTCCCCACACCATATTTAGTGTATTTCTTTGCTCTATCTTATGTCCATGATGGCTCATTGTGTCATTTCTGCTTGTGCTGTCCAGGCATTGGATGGAGGGGTGGAGCTTCGGTTGCCTGAAGGGGGAGATGGTGTCCCTGGGGCTGTGGTACAGGGCATGGGTGCAGTCCTGCTGCAACATAGACCTGCAGCTGTGGAGGCTCCACAGGCCAGGGTTGTGCTGGCACAGTGCCATAGGCATGCCGAGGTGCACCCTAGCCAGCCTCGCCTCTACAGGCCCAAGGCCCTGCTCCAGGGCATGCATGAGGACCAGGTCATCTCCCTCTACCATCTGAGCACAGGGGCTATTAGGGAGCTCTTTGAAGATCTAAGACCTGACCTTGAGTCCGGGACAGCCGGTCACATGCCATACCGGGTATGGTCAAGCTCCTGGGTGCCCTACATTTCTTTGCGTCTGGCTGTTTCAAGTCATCAGTGGTCACAGTGGGTGGGATGAGCCGTCCCACCTTCTCACGCTGTCTCCACCAGGTACTTCAGGCCATGGTCAGCCAGGTAAGGAATTACATTGCAATGCCTAACAATAGAAAACAGTGGGGGACCCTGAACCAGGCCTTTGAGCAAATTGCAGGGATACCACACGTGATGGGAGCTATTGATTGCACACATGTTGCCTTGGTCTCACCCAGAGGCAGGCAGGCAGTGTTCCGCAACCACAAACACTACCATTCCCTGAATGTGCAGGTTGTATGTGATGCAAATATGCGTATTCTGAATGTGGTTCCCAGGTTTGCAGGGTCCACCCATGACTCATATATCCTGCATCACTCGGCACTATTCAACCTCTTTGAGAGCAGACAATATGAGTACTGTGTCCTGCTGGGTGGGTATTTCTCATCTCTAACTTGCACATGGTGTTCCTCTGTCCTGGGCACAGGTCAGCTCTCACAGGTGGGCCAGGGTCACCTGTGGTTTGCTTTTGGCCCTTTCTTACTGCATATCCCCTGTGACACACATGGGGTAAGTTTACTAAACCATCTTAACATACCAGCGTTGATGTTATTGTGTGATACGTGATGTTCTCGCGTGATAATGGCCCTTTACCGTGTGAGAACATCAAGTATCGCATGATAATGTTTGCGGCGGCGTTAAGATGCGCAGAGGGTGGAGGAAGGCTCCCCAGAGGGCAGGGGAAGGCTCCCCAGAGGGCAGAGATGAGGGGTCAATGGGCGGAGAGTGGGCGGGAAGAGGCCCCATGCACACTAACGCCGTGAAATGAAGCTCTGAAAATTAGTGCCAGTGAAAACCTCACGTTAGAGTCAAATTTGCAGGAGAGAGAAACCATTTTAGTCAGCAATGTACAGCAAAGCCAGGGAAACACAGAAAAGTGATAGTAGTGATACATGTGCAGGAACCAAAAAGGCAAATAAACATAGAAAATGACCAGAACCACATTTCAAATCCCCATAACCAAGCTGGCCAATAGTGCTACTAATGATAAACATAAAGCTACACTACTGACAAAGCGTAAAAAGGAAGATATCATGTTTGGAAGGGGCTATGCTCTGTCCCCCTACAAAGTGAATGATCCCACAGTAAAATAGCGGTGAGCAGGGTTTTCTCCTTTATATTGGGCAGCTTTGTTATGCTGTGGTCCACATGGGGCACAGTGCGGACTAGACAGATGCCTAGGTGGCACATAGGAATGCCGAAACTGTAAAGCAGCAAGACAGCAACTGACAAGGGTCCAACATGGGCACGAGTGTGTGTCCCACAGTGTCACAGGGGATATTACCCAGCAGGTACCCCCAAGGGCACAGAACATTGGCAGGCGGTGCTGGGGGGAAGCGCGCATGTCCATGTAGGCACCCCTACATGAGAACCAACACCATAGGCAGCTGCCTACCAGCACACTGGATGGCCTGGGACTGCGCAACACCAGCAACACTGGTATAAGGGCATGTCAGCATGGTGGCGGAGGGTTGCTGGTGGTGGAGGGGGAAGTGGCATCTGCCCACAGCAGACCAAGGCCAAGCCCTGTTTAGGTGGGTGCCGTGTGGTGCAACAGAAAAGGTCTGTCTAATGGACACTAATGGTAGTCCCAGGAAATGATCTGCCTCTGTGACAACAGTTCGGTGCAGTACACACAGCCAGTGTGATCAAGGTCAGAAGATCACAGGTTCAAGCCCCAACTGTGGCTCTGCAAACCATGTCCCCATATTTTACCCAGTACTAAACCGTGGTAATAAAGATGGAACTGTTATTGCAGATTAAATGAACAATCCATAAACACCTATATTTTACCCTACAGGGCACAGACACCATAAACATGTGCAATCCCTAGAGCAGAGTTTCCAAACTGCAGTCCTGGAGGGCCAAACATGATTCAGTTGTCATGTTATCCCTAATAAATATGCCTGTGCTACAATTGTATGCAACGCCCCCATTGTATGTAAATGTACCTCATGCATATTCATTACGGACAGCATGAAAACCTGAACCGTGTTTGGCCCACCAGGACCGGAGTTGGGAAACTCAGCCCTAGAGCAGCAGCCAACAGGGGCATAAACACCCACACCCACAAGGCTCCACTATCCAAAGCCTCATGGAGAGTCAGGCTGTTAGGCACTGCGCGGAGCAGCATCTCCCAATACATTCCCACTTGCATACCTTAGCAATGATGCCCTTAACTTGGGAACATGTTCCACATATATCAAAAGGTTGCTATGATTAATGTCAGATAACAAATCCTAAGTTAAACACAATTTGTTGACCGAGCTGCATCATAGCAACCTTTCTGATATCTGTGGAGTGTGTTTCAGTTTTGGTTTCTGACAGTGTTTACCACCCCGGGAAGTGACCCCAACAGTATTGCGTACCATAGCCATGCCTGCACTGTGCCCAGGACTGGTGTGGTGGCCTGGGCTGCCAAAAACCTCTATATTTGCACAATGCTGGCATAGGTGTGGGAGTGTGGTCTGTCTATCCAGTGTGTTGTGGCTGCCTACACCTTACTGAGCCCACACTGCTTGTACTGTTTCCAGTGTTAGCCTGCCAATGTGCATAATGAGGAGCAAGGTACTGTGGGTATGGGCCGGACAGGGTGGCAGGGTGCATCTGCACAGGGCATAGGGCAATGGCTGGGACACTGTAGTGCCCGACCACCACCTGCATGGACAGGGTGGCCACAGCATGTCATGCTGGGAGGTCACTCTCACCCTGACTGAGCAGTGCCACAGCATGGCTAGGTTCCCCCATAGTGCTATACAGTATTTCTCTCCGGTGATATTTATGGGTTTTCTTTACTGGGGCCCAATCACTGACATACATGCTTGGTATGTGTGCTCACATCCCTTTTTTGGGTGCACACAGTTCCTCCAGGAACATGTACTAGCCAGCAGACTGTCTGTAGTTAGTATGTGTATGGCTGGAACACCATGCAGTGGGTGGAGACTGACTGTGCCCTATGCTGGTGAATGTCAGATAGTGGTGGGGGCAGCTGAGCTTTTCCAGCATTCAGTCTGTCTGCCATTGCCTTATTGATGCATACAGATCTGCATTGACTGCCCTGTAGGGTGCCTGTTCCCCAGCAGGACTGGGGTTGATGGTTCACTCTACTGCCATCATTACAGAGATGTAGAATGTGGATCTGTTGGTGGGAGATCCTGTTCCCCCCACCCTGAGCCACAGAGGGCTGGTTGGTGGGCACTACATAATACGCTTTTGGGTCCAAACACCCCCCCCTTCACTTATAACATGTGACCATGGCACCCACACAGGGTATGCACTATTCTGAGTACATCATAGTCCACAAGGGCTAGACGTGACTAGGAAATAGAGATGGACACAGGTGTATCCTAGGTGTGTCTGCAAGGACTACCTATCACACAATGGCACTGATGGGGACCTGCCGCATAGCCTATCTCAACCAAGCCAGGTGCTGCGGATCTGGTGCTGGGTGCTCCACCTCACCCTCAGGGTGAGCACAGGACCCACACAATGTCACGGTCTGTAGCTACTCTGTGCCAGTAACACACATGGTCAGTTCCCCCTACCAGGCCGAGGTGCTATGGGGGTGCATACCCCATCTTGTGATCAGCTGTAGACGGCTGATCTGCATGTGCAGTGCATTATGGGTATGGGTGGGTTTACCCTATCCTGGTAACCACAGTAGACAGTTTGTGTGGTGACCTGCAGTCTTTCTGTAGCCAGCCAGGGGGGTGTTATATAATGTGCCCTATAAAGCACTCTATAGGGCACATTATAAGGTGCCTTGGCGGACAGTGCACTTTATAATGTGCCTTATGGAGTGCCTTATAGGGTGCCTTATGCAGCACCTTAGGTTACGGCACTGTGGGTGTTTTTGCTGGCAGCACTAATTTAAATTAAAAAAGGTAATGCCTCAGACAGCACTGATTTAAATTAAAGGGCAATGCCTCAGACAGCCTTATTATATAACACCACTGTGGAATCGAATCCATGACCTCTGCTGCCACAGTTGTTGCTGTAACCAGTGGGCTACATCTTTATTCATTCTAACACTGCGCTGGCATGAACTTAGGGTTAACGCGCATTAGCGCACCACTGCACATGCACAGCATGTGCGCTGTGTGCAGCGTGAGTGGCATCGCGCATGCGCGTTGTGCGTGCATGCGTCAGCAACCCAGTCACCTCCGTGAATATGAAGAGGTGCTCACATCAGCCAGACTTCACCAGGCGTGATCTAAAACTCCTCACAAACCTGATATGCACAAAGCAGACCAGGTTATTTCCTGGATCATCCAGAAGGCAAGACCTCTACCGTGTCAGGAGGGCATGGCACCGCCTCACTAGGCGCTTTAATCGGATCTAATCTTCCTTTCCTTTCTAAGCTTTTAGAGAAATTTGTCTTTGCACAACTCTCACATCACTTGGATTCTATTAACTTTCTTCACCCTCGCCAATCTGGGTTTTGTCAGGGTCACAGTGTTGACACTATTCTTCTTGCTTTTACTAATGCACTGCATGTGGCTCATGACCGTGGTGACATTTCGGTGGCGGTTGCTCTTGATCTTTCAGCGGCTTTTGATCTGGTTGACCACTCCCTTCTCCTTCACCGCTTGCGAGAGGCAGGCCTTTGTAGTACTGTTCACCACTGGTTTCATTCTTTCCTCTCTTCCCGATCCTGTGCGGTTCTTTCCCCCCTCCCCTTCCACCCCGTCTTCAGACTCTTTTCCTCTCCCTTGCGGGGTTCCCCAGGGTTCTGTTTTAGCTCCTCTTCTTTTCAACCTCTTTCTGGCTCCCCTTGCCCTTTTAATTCAACAGTCTGGAGTTTCTGCTTTTCTTTACGCCGACGATATTGTATTACTTCATCATACCTCCCCTTCTTGTCCTGATCTTTCTGTGCTCAATTCTTGTCTCGCTGAAGTGGCTAATTGGCTGACTCTTAATTGTCTTCACCTTAATCTCACCAAAACTGTTGCTATTTGGTTCTCTCCTGGTTGCTCTCCCCCCCTTCTGGCCCCCTCATTTTCTGGCTCCTCTGTTCCCCTGGTTTCCACTTTTCGTTATCTTTGTGTTCACTTTGATTCCGATCTATCTTTTCAGGCCCACCTCTCCCATATCACTAAATCATCTTTCTTTTTCCTCCATCAAATCCGTGCGGTGCGTCCTTTTTTATCCCCTTCGGCCCTTTCTACCCTGCTGTTGTCCCTGGTTATGTCCCGTGTGGATTTCGCCAACTCTGTCCTCATTGGTCTCCCTCAGTCTTGGTTGTCTCGGATGCAACGAATACAGAACACTGCTGCTCGTCTTGTCTGTCACGCTTCCCCTCGGGATCACATTACCCCTCTGCTCTTTCACCTTCACTGGTTGCCCTTTCCCTACCGCTCTCAATTTAAGCTACTCACTCTGGTTCACAAAGCTCTCCACACAGGCATCCCGCAATATCTTTCCGACCTCCTTTCCTTTCACTCTCCCCGGTATATCCTCACTCTTTCCACCTCAACAGCCTCACTCTTCCTTCCCCTTCTCGTGCTCACCTTCAATCCACCCGTGCTTCTGCTTTCTTCTTTGTTGGTCCCGCCCTCTGGAACTCCCTCCCTTCTTCCCTTCGTTTAGAACCTCACCACACCACCTTTAAACACAATCTGAAAACCCACCTCTTCTCCTTGGCTTTCGATGTGCCCTCCCCTTTTGTGTAATTCCCATTTCCCCTGCCCCTTGCCTACCCTCTTGTTTCCTTCCCCATCCCTTCTTGTTTCTCTTGTCTGCACTATCCTTTAAGAATAAATTGTAACTTTCCTTTCCTTTTCCATGGCCTCGGCCTTTCTTTTTTTAACCTTGTTTTTAATTGTACACCGCTTTGATTACTGGAGAAAGGCGGTTTTATCAAAAAACAATAAACATAAACATAAACATAAACATAAACATTGCTGACCACTGTCACACACCAACGTCCCCAGAGACCGAAAGGCTTGGATATTTCAGTGGGGCAGTATTCTAATGGCTGTAGAATATTCTTGGAAGGCTTTTGAAAGGCCTTCTGGGACCTGTAGTTTCTAAACACCAGCCAAAGAAGTGTAGTTGCAGACCAAGTGTAAGGTTATATACAGGCTTTATTCCCCGTCCGGGCTAGGATTCATAACATTGGAAACAAAAGGAATACAGACCATTCGTCTGGTAACAAAATCAAAGAAGTATTCAAACAAAAATTGGCTTACTTCAGCATTGGCAACAAAACAGAAGGGAAAAAAGAAAACAGTCCTTTCACCTTGCAAACCCTTTGCTTCCTGTTTTCTTTTGTAAACAGTTCTTACTGCTCTCTACCGAAGAGCGGATATGCAATCAGCCACAGTATATGCACAGTTCATATCACTACCCTCTAAAGATTCTTCATATGGCTCAAACTGCATTTTTTCACAATTAGAATAAACTTCTCCTGGAATCAAACTCCCGTTGTATTTGCAACGTTCTTGCCGGTAAGTCAGAGCATTCCCCTCCTCCACTAAACTAGAGGGCAGTGGGTGATTACCATATTCAATGTAATCAGGCTCCTGAGAGTTACACAGTTCTTGGTAAGTGCAAGGTCTTTCTGGGTATCTTAAACCTCTTCTACTATGGTTAATACGCCTACCTTCTGGCACTCCCACTTCCTGGTCTCTCGGCTGAGCAAAGCTCTGTTTGTAAAAACACTTTCCCCGGTTTTTCTCTGCTGACTTCCTTCCAGGTATAAAACTTTCATCAGGGTAAAAACTATCCCCTGCTGAATACCTGGTGCTGGGTAATTTGTATCTCCTGGACTTGGACCCTGGACTGCCACCTCTGCTTACTTCATAGCAAGGTTCTTGGGGAAATTGGACGGCTGTGCACTGCTCCTCAAAAGAGTCTCCCTCAGAATCACCAGCCTCGTATGCCCCTGGCAATCTCTCGGTCTCTGTCCTTGCAGTCCTACTGTTTCTGCTTTCACTCCTTGCAGCTCTCCCAGCCCTCTCCTCTCACGTCTCTCTCCTCTCTGGTAAGTGACTTTTAAATGTGTTTGTCCTGGTGTTAGTTTGGGCTCCACCCCTACGCAGCCGCCCCTCATTTCCTAATGAGTTTTGAGCTAAGCTTGGGTTTGGGCGTTCCCTTACATCTCGTGACTCTGTTTGTATCCATTGCTTATGGCAACCTTTTTCCACGTGTGAGCCTGAGCTGTCGGTTTCAGCTATGTTCTGCTCAGAGTTCCCTAGTTCCATGGGTTCTGACAGCGCTACCTTATGACACCACCCACGTGAGGTAAGTGAATGTGGTCAGGTCACACGATGTAACGTGTGCAACACAATAACCAGCAATCAATGCACCTCTTACATGTACAACATGGGAGAGGCAACATTCTGTGGTGCAAGCAGTGCTGAAAGTAGGTGTGGATGCTGCTGTGTGCAAGTATGTCTTATCCCCAGGAGGCCATGACCTGCTCACAGAGGTCAGGCATAAATCCTGTAGGTATGGAAGTTGCTGCTGTTCATGTGTTTACATACACCCTACCCCCAGGAGGCCTTGATCTGATTACAGAGGTCAGGCTTAAATCCTGTAGGTATGGAAGTTGCTGCTGTTCATGTGTTTATATCCACCCTACCCCCAGGAGGCCTTGATCTGATTACAGAGGTCAGTTATACATCCTGTTGGTACGGTAGGTGCTACAGTTCATGTGTTTACATCCACCCTACCCCCAGGAGAGCCAGACTTGATTACTGTGGTCTGTTTGAAATCCTGGTATCAGAGTACGTGCATCTGTTGTTGTTGCACTACTGAGCCCAAACACCAGGAGACCCACACCTGATCACAGAGGTCTGTTAAAGCTGCTGGTGTCAGCATACTTGCAGCTGTTGGGGTGTCACTGCTCTGCCCGACCTCCGGGAGGGCCTAGACCGGATAACATAGGTCTATAACTCAGCTAGGTGGGTTTGTGCATGCTCTGGTTGCATTCGGCCACAACTGCCCTATTCACAGAAGGCCTAAGTCCTGACCACAGAGGTAGAGTTGTAGGTCTGATGTCATGGTAGTGGCCCCTGCTGATGTGCCTGGCCCACCCAATCACCAGGCGAGGTCAGAACACATTGCACATGTTCCTTAGAGAGCTCATGGTGCCACGGTGGGTGTGTCAGCTGATGTGTGTGGGTGAGCCAAATACACAGGTGTCTGCCGCAGCATACAGGGAGTTTGGAAATCCCATTTTTGGAGACCAATGTGACCGCCACACACATGGCATGGTGCACTCATGTCATGCAAGGAGGGTGTGGGAACAGGGTAAGGGGGCCGAGAGGTAGCACACAGTACACATAGCTGGCACCCCACACATGGGCAGACCCACAGCCACACATGCATGCAGCGCTGCCAACAGGTAGTAGAGGGCCCACTGCCCAGAGCAGCAGCAACACTCAGCTGCCTGCAGTGATGTGTGATATGCAATGGCCACCCACCAGAGATATCCTCCCCCTGATGTTCCCACCCATTGCATTCCCCCCCCAGGTGGAGGACCTTCAGAAGAAGGGATGGGAGTTGCGGCTGCACTGCCCGGATGTCCTTGAATGCCTATAAAGGAAGGCACAACAGGAACATAACGGTGAGTGTTGCAACCACTGCAGGGATGTACAGCAAGTCACAGTGGGCCAACAGCCTGTGTGTGGTCACACAATGTTTATGTGGTGTGGGAATGGCATGATGGTGTCCTTATGACTGAGGCCGCTGCTGCTGGGGAACGGGCATCCACATCCAGGACACACACCACAGGGCCCGCAGCTCCAGCCCAGCCAATGGAGGAGGAGGAGGGGGCAGAGCCAGAGGACAACTCTGCGGCAATGGAGTGGGCGGAGGGTGGTGTGGGGCAGGAGGGAGGGGAAGGTGAGGGTCGCTCCAGTGCACTGGTGGGTGGGTGGGAGGATGATGTGGAGGAGGAGGAGGAGAGTGTGGAGGGGGGAGGGCAAGGTTGGGTGGGAGGTGTCAGGGGGGGTGGAGGGGGGAGAGGGTGACCCTGTGGGTGCAGTGACACCACCACGTGCCACAGACAGGGCCCACGCAAATGCCACCACACAGACTCCGAACACCTGGGGCAGATGTGGTGGCAGGTGTTCCGGGACCTGTCTGTGGTAGTGCTTGGTATGCTTCAACAGCAGTGGGCCCAGGACCGAACCATGCAGTGGCTGGCAGGTGCCATTCAGTGGCTGGCTGCCAAGATGCACATGCAGCGTGCAGCTGGTATGGGGGGTGTATCTCGGCAGCCATCCCCTGATGGGTGGCCCCGGAGTGTCTGAGGGGCAGAGTAGCGGCCACACATGTGCCCTGTGGTGCCATGTCACTCGGGCCACAGCATGGGTCTACCTGTAAATATTAGCCATATATGTAAATACACAGGTTTGGTTATATATCACACTGGTCATGTGTTTTCCTTATAGACAGACTGTTCGTCCCTATGTGTATGTGTATTAGACATAGGTAACATACATGGACCATCTCAAAAACTCATGTGTGGGGTCTGACCATGTGCGTAGCCGTCACTGCCTCCTGGTGCCCCTGTGATGTACTGCACTGCTGTGTGTACCACCAGCTATGGACACATGCTTGTTGCCTGTCATGTGTAGGCAGCATATCTGATACATCATGCTTGTAGGGGAATAGGGGGGATGGCCAGCAGCAGGTATGTGGCAGGAAGGATAAGATGGACTGCTGTACCCAGGAGCTGCCCAGGGGGATAGCTGGTGAGGCCAAGACAGGTGGATGTTGGTCTGGAGGGGAAGCAGGGGGAGAGTGAACAACTGACTGTAGTTAGTTACCTATGTCTGCCTGTGTCTTACACAATCATCTGCGGCTAAACAGCCACGTAGGCCCTGGTGTGGGTCAGAGGGAATGGCACTCATGTGGGTGGAGCACATGTGGAGCAATGGAGAGGATATGGGGTGTGAGAGAGTGACCAATCCGTAAAACATACATGTACCACCATAAACATATTATTGCTTAACTGGAGAGGTAGGTTATACCCCCATGCATAGGTAGAAGGGTGCACACATGGCATGGTTCATGGCACACAGGGCATGGTATAACATCTGTGCGTTGATTGGTGGTAGTGCATACACCACACCCCTAAGGGAAATGGGGAGGCACATGTGACCAGGGTGACAATATGGGGGACAGGGTACTCAGGGGAGTACAGTGGCAAACACCTGAAACATGCACATAGGTATAATCAGGTTTAGTCATCTTTATTGGCACACAGTGACCTGTTCCCCGCAATCAAGACCTGCATGGCCGCCCACATCCATGGCGACCACGGCCCAAGCAACGTTGTTGTTCTGGTTCCGCTGGTGCTGCCTCTGGGCCTGGCTGCTGGGAACGCCCAGCCATGGCCTCTTGGGCATCTGTAATCTGCAGTAGCGCCGCTGCCATCACCTCAGCTGTGGCACGCATCTGGCTCATCTCCTCCTGAATGCCCATCAGAACCTGATGAGTGGCTGTAGGTGAGACACAAGGTGATGTGTGAGACATGTGTTGCACCCCCACCGTGACTCATGCACATGTCTAGCATATCCCAACAGACCGGTCCGCAGACCAATCATGTATGCAACGGCTAGCAACGCAGTACCATGTGTACATCTGTGTGTCCCATGATCCATCCACAGGCCAAGAAATGATCCTGCTGAAGGGTCGTGGAAATCACAGATATGACACATGGTACTGTGTTGCACTTCAGTGTGTCACTGCTGTATCTGCACACTGGTCATATGGGATAGGTTGGATAATGTGGGGATTCATGATACACAGATAGATATCTGGGGGGGTGCTGTTCACTCTAAACCTGACGCATAGTACTGAGTACCCTGACTATCTATGCTATGTACAACTACCCAGGGAGAGGGGTCCGGCGAGTAAACTGTATAGGTGATCTGGGGTAGGTGTGTACCACCGTACGTCTCCATGGGGTATTTTGTGGTGAATAGTAGGCAGATGTATGAGCTCATTAGCATGACACCACCAGATGGCACATGCTACAAGGGGGGGGGGGGGAGTGCACATGGCACACACCTCCACTATACATACAGAACTATGTGCTATGGCGTCATAATATTAGGGGGCACATGGAATGTAATTGTGGATGTTACATCAACCCCCAGGGGGCTTGTTGTGTATTCTGTTACCCACCTTCCGCATCATGCTTTGCTGAGGCAGCATGAGCCCGCTGCTTCGCAAGGATGATATTCATGCTGGTGTGTTGGATGCGTGATGTCCCCGGCGCCTGCATTGTGTGGTGACTCCCCTCTGGCTCTGTGTCCTCCACAGCCCATGTGATGATGCTACTGGCCCCCACTTGTGCATCAGCATCCGCTGCCCTGTCCTCTGCCTCGGGCAGCACAACGTTTCCTGGGGTTGTCATAGAGTAGGAGCTAATAAAAGTGAGGATATAGGAAAAGAAGCTGCCTGTCCCAAAACAAATGAGGTGCAGAGAATGCAATTGCCTAGCAAAACAGCTAGAGGGAGCAGGCGTGCACTTACAGAGGCTGAGTGGACACACCTAGCTAATCAGCAGCACCTGAGAACTAGCCCGGGAAGCTCAAAGGCAGAAGACCTTTATAAGCAAGAGGCTGGAGATAGAAAGCAGAGCAGCACTGGCGAGCAGAGCAGCACCGGAAAGCAGAGCAGCACCGGAAGGCAGAGCAGCACCGGAGAGCAGAGCAGCACCGGAGAGCAGAGCACTGCTGAGAAATGGAGCAGTAGAACCAGGACTAGTGGCACGGCTGCAGGAACTGGAAGAGAACCAGAAGGTCCCAGGGAGAAAGACAGACGGAGGAGAGTCAGTCCTGTGGAAGTCGTGGTAGCCAGAAACTCCAGAGGTAAAGAGCTAAGAAGCAGGAAGCCAGGCTTGGAGAGAGGCCTACGCTTGCCAGAAAGCCCGGAGACCAGATTGAAAGGTACCAGAAGCTTTCAAGAGAAAGATTGCCAGAGAGACTGGGTCCTAAGGGAAATACCTGAGGAGGACACTTCCAGCTATGCCTATTACAGGAAATCCAGGTATGATGATTCTTTATTCATGAAGAAAGGCTCAGCTGCTAGAAGCCCTTATAAAACAGATGCCCAGTTTAAAGGAAGAGAAAGTAGGCCAAAGTTTCACCAGCCAAGATATAGAGGCAATAAAACAGGCCATGCTCATTTAAGAACCTTAGAACACTTGTATGGAAAACAAGGGAACAGAAATAGGGACTGGCCAGTGATAACAGCCCGAGAAAGCCCCAGCTCAGAAGAAGATAATAGTGATTTAGAACCGATGCAAGTGGAGCTTATAGACCCTATTCCCTCATCTCAGGAGGAATTGATGGATTGTTCCATGTGTGTTGTGGGTAGTTTGGAATCACTGCCGGAACTGTGAGCCTTACAGATATTACCTTAAAAAGTTTTCATATTTGTGCTGATTGAAAGAAGAATGTAATTTACTCCAATGTTGAAAGAATCCTTGGTTAAATTCCTTTCCACAACTGTGAAGATTATAATAGTTTACTTTATACCTTGAGTTTGATTTATACCTGAAAAGAAGGACTTTCTTTAATTTTTGTAGCCCAACGAATCTTTTTGTGAAAAGGGAAATAAAAGCCTTATTCTCCCTCCACTTTGGCTTACTTGACTTATTTGCACCAGGAGCAGGACTACATAGACCAGGCTGCACCTGGCCTTAAAGAACCCTCCTCTCCTAAAATTAACTATATGCCCACCCTCCCCGTTCAGCCACTGGCCACCAGGGGGAGGTTGGCAACAGGGTCTCCGCGCCAGTGCTGTCTGCATCCCTGGACTTGCCAGCCGCTGGCCCCTCTGGTGCCGGCACATCCTCCTCCTCATATGCCTCCATGGCCTGGATGTCATCTTGGGGGTAGAACAGGGTACACAGCAAGGATGAGTTAGCGCAGGTCACATATCTACACTACATCCCCGCCAACAGCAATGTGGTGTCCGCCTGTACCTGCTGTTACTGCACCTACAATGGGGACAGCACATGTGCATACAGTTTGCTGTACCTGATGGGGGAGGAGGGGCAGCCTCTCGCACTGGTGGAGCTGTGTTACATTTGCTGTTATGTTGGGGAGAATGGGATTGAGACTGGTGGCCCCACTATATGCAGCACTAGGTATGCACTGTGCGTGTGACCTTGGATGCGGGCTTAGCATTACATGTGGCCATATTTGCATCACATACACAGGTTGTATGTGATGCAAATATGCATATTCTGAATGCGGTCCCTAGGTTTGCAGGGTCCACCCATGACTCCTATATCCTGCATCACTCAGCACTATTCAGACAATTTGAGACAGGACAGTATGAGGACTGTATACTGCTGGGTGTGTATTTCTCATCTCTGACATGCACATGGTGATCCTGTGACTAACCGTATGTGCACATGTCTGTCTTTGCGATGTATCCCTAGTTGTGTGTGTGTCTCATCTGTCTGTGTGTGATCTAATGTGTGTGTGTGTGTGGGGGGGGTGCCCTCCAGCTCTACCTTGCTGCGGTGCTGTGTGATGATGGTAGCATGGATGCTAGCATTTGTGTCGTGGTTACAGATTATGTTGATTGCAATCCGTACACCTACCCCTTGTTTTGTGTGTCATAACTTCACACGCTGATGCATAGTTGTGGTGTCCCATCATGTGCTGTCATATGTTTCTGTCAGGATGTTTTTTGCATTTGGTTTGCACGTACATACTTGTGTCCATTTGGGTGGACATCAGCTCCTGCTTTAACGTTCCATATTTCTTTCTGCAGGTGATGCAGGATATGGGTGTCGCCCCTGGTTGCTGACCCCTGTGCGTCAACCACGGACACATGCAGAGAAGAGTTACAATAAGGCCCATGCCTCCAGCCACTCCTTCATAGAGTGAACCTTTGGCGTTTTAAAGAGTCGCTTCAGGTGTCTGGATAGGACAGGTGGGGCCTTACAATAGAAACCACAGACTGTGGCAGAGATCATTATAGCCTGTTGCATCCTGCACAACATTGCTCTCAGGCACCATATCCCTGTCCAAATAAATGAGGATCTGGAGGATGATCCTACGTACCCTCCTGTACGTGCCCGTGGTAACACACGTGAGGGCACAGCAGTCAGGCGGCAGGTGATTGAGGTGCTCTTCTCATGTAAGTACTGCATATGTTGCCACATACATTTGTTGAGCTATGTGTGTACTACTACTACTAGTGAACATTTGTATCCCAATAGCAGTAAGATGCAACACTGCACTGACATGTAACAGACACTGCCTGGCCATCCCAGGTTACAATCTAGTCATGACTGAAACGCAGAAGATGTGAGCAGGGCACAACAGCGGGTGGAGGTGGATTATGTGTGTCGGGAGTAGTAGGCTTGTGGGAGGTGTTAAGCTGTCATACCTGATTTGTGGCTGATTGGGATAGGGGCTACTGTACAGCCACAGGAAGTTAGTTTGAGGCTTTGGGTGCAGCAAGGAGAAAGGCATGTAGTATGGGGTAAACAGTAGGAGAGCAGACCATAGATGGGACCAGTTGCCTAGATGTGCGTGTTTCACATTTTTTAATTTGAGCTGATTGATTGGTTGGTATGCTCTGATGAGCAGGGACTGTGTGTTAGTTGTTTCTGTATAGCGCTACATGTGATACGTAGCACTATATACATGCTGAATAGTAGTTGGATTACTGGTATTTGAGATCAGTAAGGAAAGTTACTGCAACACCACAGTGTGCCTGTATGTATATGTCAGCACGTAGCCTTGACATGGATGCGGAGACGGATAGGGAACCTGTGAGGTGTCCTGACAGGGGGAGTATTATTGCCATTATGTGGATGGCTGTAGAATAGCCATGCAGTGCAGTGTTGCATATTTTCAGGCAGACAGAGATGATTCAAGGCCAGATCAGCAATGTGTAGGTTACATTAGGCAAGCCGGGAGCTGATTGGGGGGGGGGGGGATTTTGGTTTTAGTTGTGTTTTCAGGGAGGACTGGGGAAATATAGCTGATGACATCTAGACATAAACCACAAGCCTCAACTACAAGCTGGGTATGTGTGTAGAGGAGGAGAGTGCAGTCCAAGACAACACCTACATTGCAGACCCTGGAGAAAGGAAGTTATGGCCACACACACAAAGACGCTCTGATGGGAGGGGACGGTTTAGGTGCACATATAGGATATCCATGCTTTGCCATTATCAATTTCACACAGTGAGATGACATGCAGCCATCAATGTCAGGTGGCAAGCAGACATCGGGGTGTGGTTTGGCAGACATAACTCAGGTGTCGAGAGATATATTTGCAACTCATCAGCACAAAGCTGTTAATGTAAGTCAAGGTATGAGATATACACACAAAGGAAATGTATATGGACAGAGGATAATGAAGGAGCCCCTGCATATTTCCCTGCGTTACAGGAACTAACAGCGGGGTAGCAGATGACATTGAGACACCAGAACACACACTGAAGGGGCACTGGGAGCGATATGGGGGACACAGGATAGTACTGCGGCCTTAAAGCTGAGCAGGGACACGGTAGCGAGGAGGAAGTTCTGTTCCACATTTTTTATGGCAACAGAGAGATGAGGAAGGGGACAGAGTACGGACCCTTGTAGTTTGCCACACACACTTCAGTGATAACTTTAACATGAAACAAATCTGTACAGTGTGATGGGGAACAGTCAGTCTGTAAAGGATCTTGGGGGGTCTGTGAGCTGAGGACGTGAAGGTGCAGTGTGTGTTGCACAGCTACAACATGACATATGTATGTTTCTCTTGTGTTTCTCAATCCACAGGACATACTTGGTGACCCTCCAGGTGCTGTGGTGCATTGGCAGGTGACTGTACATCATCCAACATGCAGTAGTCTGGGGTAGGTGGACCTACAGCTACTTTGTGACGACAGTCAGGAGGAGCACATGTCTGCAGTGATCTGTCATATTGTACATATGTTGTTGTTCACCTGTTTTCCCTGCACCCCCATACCCCATATGTTGCTGTTGGCACACATATACACATGTGTTTGTGGCCAGTTTGTCTTCTCCAACACTGTCTCTGGGACACATCCAACAGAGCTGCGTGTGTGTGCAGGTCCTAGGTGTTTGGGTGGTGGACTGCACATACACCCTTCCCTGACATTGTAGCATCAGCCAACAGCAGTGTATCATTGCATTTAACAGGCCTTTATCTCCACTAATCTCCAATTGTGCACATACAGGCTGTATGCTTCTGCTGGCATGCTCACCTTAGCATACTGTGTGGGTGTGTGTTTTTGGGTTGGCTGTGTGATGATACAGCGTGCAGGCATTTTGCATTATCATGTGGTGTGAGGGGTCTGTACACCTGGGGAGCGGTGGTGACTGTGCTATTGTGGACATGTGTTGTCTGTTGTGAGCTGTCCTATCTCTTGTGTGCTGACAGACCACTGCGCAACAGCATTTTTGTATCACAGATATCGCCATAATGTTGACATGAATCAACAGTGGCTGGACATGGGGACATGGTGATTCTACACATTTCAATGATATCTTTTCCCTTCACTGTGATATGTTGTGGCCTTTTAGAGCCTCAGGGGATCCCAAACATACACTTGATGCAAACACACGGTAGGTTGCACCTTTGGTCTTTTGTGAATGACATCAGCCTTTACATGTTAATGCTTTACTATTTGTCTCATAGACATTTCATGTTGGGTCTCTGTACATGAACGCCGATGCACATGGGGTGGAGTTGTGAAACACCTGTGTAACATGGGCATGGACATGACCATATCCATGTGACACCCTCATCTGCGGTTCCAATTCAAAACGTCGCCAACATGCAGTGTGTTCTGTGTTGTGATCATGTTATGTTTGCCTGTGTGATGTTTCCTTACGTACATATTGATGATTGACTCTCTGCAATTTGGGCTGATGTTGCAAGCAGCATACCAATACATTGTTTATCCTCTTCTGACAGTGCAGTGAACACACAGAGCACATCTACTACAGTGCATCCGGCTCACCATCACCCACCTGTTGGAGGACACAACAACACCATGGAACTATCCCTGGGAAATGGTGCCATAGGATGTTTGACCTCTGCGAGTGGGACACATGCCTAGGATAGACAGTATTATTGTTGGACTGCTACTTTGGGCATGACAGGCCTGTCCAACACACCGTTGCTGCTGTGCTCTGGCTGGGTGTCATGTTCATCGCAGGAGACACACATGACCTTTCAAGTACTGTGGCATATTGGGATGTCACACTTGACTATGCATGTCCAGGCTTTCAAGGACAGTCGTAACATGACTTGTTGGATTGCAGATACCCTTTGCACTTTGGACATTGTGTACTGGTCCCCACGTGTGCAGCAGGGACTGACATTGTCGCTGTATGTTGTACATCCTTCTGACATTGTGTTGTGTTTTGCCCATGTGTGTGACATGGAACGCAGGATATGCTCATCTGTTTGGTTCAACACAAGCATACAGCCATGCATGTGGCACAGGGGGAGCAATGGAGAGGTCCTCGTGTCCATGTCCACCTACCCTCCACTTGGACATGACACAGTATTTGCCACGACACCACTTTACTACACACCAACATCTTGGATTGATGTTTGCTCTCATCAAGGGTGTTACAGTGCATGTGTGGCATCACTGTATCATGTTTCAATGTACATGATGCATGTGCATGTGACTGACTATGTTGGTGCAACACAGCATGTGGCAGTATGGCTTCTGTGTGGGTTACTGTAACATGTTTGACCTTTCATTCCATCTGTATATACGGGTTATTGTGTTTGTTTACTGTACAGACGTGACGCTCTGCATTGATTTACAAACCTAGCATTGCATGTCTGCACAGTCCTATTTATCCCCTGATGTAATGACACTCACATTGCCCCATTATATTTGGAGTGTGGCAGTGTGAGTGTCCATTTTCTTCCTTCATTTGTGCCTTCCATGTACTGTAATATATGTGTACAGACACTGTATCCACACCAACCAGTACAGGGGGACCTTCTGCATAGTGTTATCTCTGCATGTTTCTGCGGATGGTTTCATTTTAATTCCCTGCGTTCATGTGCCTCTGCTACCTGTTAGCATATCCTCATTGTGCATTTGACGATTGTTTAGGGTTACATTGTTGCAGCTTTGATTCCTATATCAGGCATTATGTGACAGCTGTAACATATATTTCAATATCTGTTTTACACTTTCTTATTTTTAACAACATATGCTGTTTCATTTGTGTGCCTCCTGTGTTGGCAGACAGATATGCTTTAAGGAACAGATCTTGATTGATGTGTGTTGGGCCCTTATCATGCACCGCCTACTGTCTACATGCACACATATGTAACTAACACATTTGGGGCTTGCAGCAGCATGTGGGGGGTGGGGGTCTAATGCATACTGCACACCATGCACCTGATGCACATTATCTCTCCTGCCCATCATCTGTAGACGGGCCAGTGACTTTTCTGTAACATGTGGGTTGCTGCCCTGCAAAATGTGTTTTCAGATTTTCCCCTGGGATCCACTCACCTTGATATTATGATAGACGGTATCTACACTATCTGTGATGATTAACCAAAATAAAAATATGTGTTTGATGTACATTTGTCTCTGCTGCTGCTTGATCACACTGACACATGTATTTAGTGATTTCCTGGTCATGTACATGTCCCACCTGTGCTCACATCCTTGTACAGTACCAGCTGCCTATCTGCCAGCCGTTTGCCACATCACTGGGTGTTACAGGTTCCCATACACATATTCCCTTTGAGGTAATATTTTTGCATCATGCTTGCTGGTGTTGTTTGGGATAGGGGTTACAGACATGTGTTGTAACACCATAGGTTGCAGGTTTGATCCCCACATGGGGTTTACTTATTTTTTTTCTGTTGTGCTAACCTGACCATTAGGCACCTGCAGGTTCATCACCTATGCACACACCCTTCCATTTCTTCACTGTACACAAAAGTGTGCCCTCTGTGCTGCTTATCCATTACATATTAGCTGTTACATATGTCTCTTTCTTTATAGTGTTTACATGGCAGTCCATTTGGGGGCTTGGCATTGCTGTGGTTCAGCTGGTCTGTGGCACACCTGTTTGCAGGTTCAATTCTCACATGATCCTGTTCTGTTCCATATTTTGCCCTGCTCCACAGAGCATCCCCTGCCACCCTTTGGGATTAGGTTATTTCCTCTTTTGCATGCTGTATCCACTGCATAACATTTCATTGTGCGTGTGCATGTAGTTATATGTGGCTCTGGTCCAAATTACAGACTGTGATCTGATCTGTACATACCTGATCTGCATGTGCATTCCATCATGGTTACTATTGGAGGTTTGCCTATCCTGGCAGACAGCAGGCTTCTTGTGTGATGCCCTGAAGTATTCTTGTATGCAGCCTTTGCTAATAACCTCATGTTGGTGGTGTGGCCTACCGGTTTGTGCATTGACATTTGTGCTAATGGTCATAGGTTTGATTCCTCTCTGTTCTCTTTCATTTGTATGCCTGTCCTGCACAGATCCTTTTCATTCCTGTGACAGTCATATCTGTGCAGATCTGTGCTGTCAGCACATTGTACCCTTATCACAGTTGCCAACCATCCTTCTGTCCGTCTATGTTTGTCTGCCAGCTGTGTGCCATCCTGCCCTGATGTGTATGCTGCTACCCCATGTCCTGCACTGATACACGTTTCTGCATTGCAGCTCTTCCTGGTTGCCTCTCCTGTGTGTGCTCTGCATGACACTGCTACTCCTCTATCCATCTGTCATTACACATATCCTGCCACCTCTACCTCCTCTGCTGGACACGTCTTCCCATCCTCTGCCACACACTGTCATTGTTGCATGGCGCATTACCATCACCCTGTGCATCGTTACAGCTGCCCCCGATATGTTTGTCCATTTTTCCAACTGCCACATGGGCTGGACGCAGATTTGTCTGGTCCATCAGCTCAGATCTACTTCCTTTCATTACTTGTGCATTGTCTTTCCTTGGTGCTCTGTGCAGTGTTAGGGTTACATCTGTGTTTGGCCCATAACTTTCTTGCTTTTCAACTTGGGGGACCTTACTGCCCTTGGCCAACATTTTTTGAGTCACCTATACATCCTTGGGGCATCTTTAGCCACACCTTAGAATCAGCCAGCTTATTGTGCACCTACTATGGTGCCTTGGGAGTTGACAACCTTTCGATATGCCCTCTGGGGCACATTATAACCCGCCTTGGCTGACGTGGTGGTTTCGAATGTGCCTTCTGGTGCACCCTAAAAGGTGCATTAGTTTATGGCACTGGGGTGCAGGTATTTTTAGCTGGCAGCACAGATTGTTGGACTGTTTCAAGCAGGAAAAGTAATTGCCTTGGCCACCCTTATTCATTAAGCCCACTGGGTGATTGAACTCATGACCCCTGTTTCAGCAGTCATTGTATTAACTGGCGTGCTACATCTCTGTTGCTGTGATTGCAGGTCAGCACGCAAAGTTAAGGTTAACGCGCAGTAACGTACACGGCGCACTTTATCGCGCGATAACCCACGATTGCTACCTTAAGACCGGAACACCCACTCCTTATATGGCATCCTTCACATTATCGCTGCAACTAGTGCCGGGAACATTAAGACGGTTTAGTAAAAATACCCAACATGGCATGCCCTGATGCAGATTCGCTTTCTTGTCTGGGTACATTCAGGACACTGGCCGTCAGGCAGTGACATATCACTGCGCAGACAGTGTGTGGTTTACCTTGTCCCTTTGGCAATTATGTCCCCTACATCCCTTGCTTTGTGTTGTGGTGGTGGAGCTCTGATCTTGTAAGGTGGCGTGCCCACTATCACACCATGTCACTGTCTCCAGGGACGTGTTCACATACCTTTGTGGGTTTCTACAATTACATCTGTCTACCATATGTGTGTCATGGCTCTTCTGGATGTCTCTACACACATGCGGTTTCCTTTGGTGTATGGTACTGCTGCTCTGTTGCACGGGCCTTTTGGACAGGGAACATATGAGGACAGATTTAAGGATCTTAATATGTACACCTTGGAGGAAAGGCGGGATAGAGGTGATATGACAGATGTTTAAATACCTCCGTGGCATACATGTTCAGGGAGAGAGCCTCTTTCAATTGAAAGCAAGTTCTGCTATGAGGGGACATGGGATGAGGGTGAAGGGGGATAGATTCAGGAGTGATATGTGGAAATATTTCTTTACGGAAAGAGTGGTGGATCCGTGGTATTGTCTCCCAGTGGAGGTGGTAGAGATGAGGACAGTAACTGAATTCAAAAAAGCATGGGACCAACACAGAGGATCTCTAAAGGTAAAAAGGGAACTGTTGTAGTTGTTGATATGAAGGACAGACTAGATAGGCCATGTGGTCTTTTTCTGTCATCATATTTCTATGTTTCTATATGGTGTGTTTCCTATATGGTGGTGTGCAACACCTTTAGGGTGGGAACTATGGCTCACAGCCTCAGAGTAACCGTATGCGCAAATATCTGTCTTTGTGGTGTGTCCCTAGTTGTATGTCATCTGTGTGTGTGTGCTAACGTGGGGGGGGGGGTGGTTGTTTTTCTGACAGATTTGTTTCCTGCAGTATTGTGTGTTGGGGGCCCATTCACCTTTGACCATTTTACGTCGTTATATTTGTGTTGACACTTTACAACACACATGTATGCTTCATGTCTATCACCAGTGTTTTGAGGTTTCTGCCATCCTGACTGGACTCCTCAGGTATATGTTACTGTGACACCTGCTGTGTATGACCAGTATCATAGCCGTCACATGCTTGCACACATGTGCATCTCTGCCTTTGTCCAGGGTGCATTGGCGTGTGTCTGCCTGATGCGTTCACAATTGTCGCTACTACCTTTCGGGTACAGGGGTTTGGTAATGTGTTTGGTGTTGACACAGGTGTGTTGCCCTCATCACCCTTCCCCGGTGTTGTGTGTCTCATACCTCCAGACACTGGCACATAGCTGTTGTGTGCCATCATGTGCCATCATATGTTTGTGTCATTCGTTTATCTGTTGTTGGTTTGCACGGACATGCTTGTGTGCATGTGTGTGAACATCAGCTCCTGATTGACCTTTCCATATTTCTTTCTGCAGGTGATGCCAGATATGGGTGTCATGCTTGGTTACTGACCCCTGTGCGTCTTCCACAGACACGTGCAGAGATGAGGTACAATAAGGCCCATGCCTCCAGCCACTCAGTCATTGAGCGCACCTTTGGCATTTTGAAGAGTCACTTCAGGTGTCTGGATAAGACTGGCGGGGCCTTGCAATACCGACCCATGACTGTGGCACAGATCATTCTTGCCTGTTGCATCCTGCACAACATTTCTCTCAGGCACAATATCCCAATCAAAATTAATCCTGATCTGGATGAGGATCCTACGTGACATCCTGTACGTGCCTGTGGTGACACATGTGAGGGCACGGCCATCAGGCAACATCTGATTAAAGAGCTCTTCTCATGTAAGTCCTGCAATTGTGGGGGAATGCATATGGGTATACATGTACATGCTTCTGTGTGTGTTGCAAGGCTCTATAATGACATATGTATGTTTCACTTGTGTTTGTGACTCCCCAGGAAATGCTTTTGGACCTGCCTGGTGCTGTGGTGCAGTGGAAACTGTGTGTACGTCATTCAATTTGCAGGTGACTGGGGTAGGAAAACATACAGGTAACTGTACTGTGAGGACAGTGCAGCATAGTATATGTCTGGGGTTATCTGTCCACTGCACATAAGTTGTTGTACACCTCTTTGACCTGCACTCCCATACCCCATATGTTCTTGCTGGCACACATATGCCCATGTGTTAGTGACCAGTTCATATGTTTCAATACTGTATTTGAGACACATCCAACCGAGCTGTGTGTGTCTACAGGTCCTAGGTGTTGTGGTGGTGGACGGCATGTACACCCTTCCCTGGCATTGAGGCATTAACCAACATAAATGTATCATTGCATAGACTGTAATGATTGTCTCCACTGATCTCAGATTGTGCACAGACAGGCCGCATGCTACTGGGGGCATGCTCACCTTGTCACAGTGTGTGTGTGTGTGTGTGTGTGTGTGTTTTGGACGTTTCTATGTAATGATACATTGTGCAGCCATTTAGCATTATCTTGTGCTGGGATGTGTCTGGACACCTGTGGGGTGGTGATCACTGTGCTATCTCTAGCTTTATGCTATTGCCCTTGTGAACATTATGCACATGTGTTTGTGCATGTGTTGTGTGTTGTTGACTGACCTATCTCTTGTGTGCTTACAGACCACTATGCATCAACATTTTAGTTTCACACATGTTGCCATACTTTGGACATGTGGCAATGACGGCTGAACATGCAGACATGGTGATTCAATGCATTTCATCCTCTGCCTTTACTATGACCTCTTGTAACCTTTGCCTGCCTGGGACAATCCTTATCAGACACCTGCTGCACACAGACGGTAGGTTGCACCTTGGGTCTTTTGTGACTAACATCAACCTTCACATGTTTGTGTTTAGCTGTTTGTTTCGTCGTGCTTTTCTGTGGGATCTATGTGCACCAACACTGATGGACATGCTGTGGACCTCTGAGATGCCTATGTGAAATGGGCATAGACATGACCATGTCAAGATGGCAACCTGGTCTGCAGTGCCATTTCCAATGTCCTCGACATACACTGTACTCTGTGTTGTGATCGTGTAATGTTGCATGTGTGACATTTCATTATGTACATATTGATGTTTCACTCCCTGCAATGTGACCTAATGTTGTGTGCAGCATACCATGACGTTGTTTTTCCACCTTTTACCACAGGGCACAGCCAACACACACAGCACATCTACTACACTGCATCTGCAGTCACCATCATCCACCTGTTGGAGGACACAGCAACTCCATGCAACAATCCCTGGGAAATGGTGCCATAGGGTGATGGACCTATGTGAGTGGGACACATGCCTATGATGGACATTATTGTTGGACTGGTACTTTGTGCATAACAAGGATGACCAACACACTGTTGCTGCTGTGCTCTAGCTGGGTGTCGTGTTCATCGCAGGAGACACACATCACCTTTGCGATACTGTGGCACATTGATATGTCACACGTGACTATGCATGCCCAGGGATTCAGCAACAGTCTTAACGGGACATTTGGGGTTGCAGATGACATTTGCACTGTGGACACTGTGTACTGGTCCGTACATGTGCAGCAGGAACTCACATACTTGCTGTATGTTGTACATCCATCTGACATTGTGTTCGTGTGTGTGGCCCATGTGTTTGACTTCCATCGCAGGATATCCTCATATGTTTGGATCAACAGGAGCATGTAGCCATGTGTGTGGCACAGGAGGAAAATTGTGTAGGTGCTTTTTTATTTGTCTGGCTACCTTACACGTGGACATGACACGCAGTTTGCCACCACACCACTATGATGCGCGCCAAAATCTTGGATTGCTGTTTGACCCCCGCCGGGGGTGTTACAGTGTATCTGGGGCAGCACTCTGTCATGGTTCAATGTACACAGTGCATGTGCATGTGACTGATTATGTTGGCACACCAGTGCATGTGCTGGTGTGGATTTTGTGTGGGTTACTGCACCATTGTTGACCTTTCTTTCTACCTAAATGTACATGCTATTGTGTTTGGTTACTGTACAGATGTGGCACTCTACATTGTTTACAAACTAATCTTTGCATGTCTGCACAGTCCTCTTTATCACATGACATTGTGCCACTCACATTGTCAAACTACAGGCCTCTGAGACTTACCTCTGTGGCGGGAAAAGTAATGGAGGCGCTCCTGAAAGAGCGAATTGTGAACTTTCTCAAAGCCAACAGGTTGCAAGATCCGAGGCAACATGGTTTTACCGAAGGATGATCTTGCCAAACAAATCTGATTGAGTTCTTTGACTGGGTGAGCAGGGAACTAGATCAGGTGCATGCAATGGATGCCATCTACCTGGATTTCAGCAAAGCCTTTGTTACTGTTCCTCATAGGAGGCTTATCAATAAACTCAGTAGTTTGGGGATAGATCCCAAGATGGTAAATTGGATCAGAAATTGGTTGACTGACAGGCGACAGAAGGTGATGGTACAAGGAGCTCACTCGGATGAAAGGAAGGTGATTAGCGGGGTGCCCCAGGGGTCGGTCCTGGGCCCGGCACAGTTGAATGTATTTGTGAGTGATATTGCTGAAGGACTGCATGGAAAAGTCTGTCTATTTGCAGATGACACAAAAATTTGCAACAGAGTGGACTCCCCCGAGGGAGTGGTTAACATGAGGAAAGATCTACAAAAGCTGGAAGAATGGTCTAATGCTTGGCAATTAAGATTTAATGCGAAGAAGTGCAGAGTCATGCACTTGGGAAGCAGAAATCCAAGGGAAATGTACGCGATAGGGGGCGAGAGATTGGTGTGTATGGATCAAGATAAAGACCTTGGAGTGATTATTTCTGAAGATCTCAACGTGGCAGGAGGATGTTGGGCTGCATACGAAGAGGAATTACCAGCAGAAAGGAAGGGGTACTTATGCCACTGTACAAGTCACTGGTGAGGCCTCACTTGGAATACTGTGTTCAGTTTTGGAGACCATATCTTGCAAAGGATGTAAAAAGACTGGAAACTGTTCAGAGGAAGGCGACCAGAATGATTTGGAGCCTGCGTCAGAAGCCTTATGAGAAGAGACTTGAAGATCTAAACATGTACACTTTGGAGGAGAGGAGGGACAGGGGAGATATGAGTCAGACCTTTAAATACTTAAAGAGAAATAATGAACAATCAAACCTCTTCCAAAGACGAAGAAGCTGCACTAGAGGGCATAACATGAAGCTCCAAGGTGGTAAATTGAAAGGCAATGTCAGGAAATACTTTTTCACTGAAAGGGTTGTGGATGCTTGGAATGCCCTCCCAATGGAAGTGGTGGTGGCAAATACGGTGACGGAGTTCAAAAAGGCATGGGACAGACACAGTGGATCCCTTTACAGCAACAAGAAAATATCAAAATAACCTGAACCATCTAATTCCTTAACAAATAGGGGTGTAATACAAGGAGTGGTGGGATCACCCCTAAACAAAGACATGGGGAAGGGGGGCCTGCACAGAGCGGCAGGTGTACCTACTCTTGACATCGTACTCGGCAGACTAGATGGACCATACTGGTCTTTATCTGCCGTCATTTACTATGTTACATTGCTCCGGTAACTTTGCAGTGTGGCAGTGGGCTGTCCATTTTCTAACTTCATTTGTGCATTCCATGTACCTTGACATATGTGTGATGATCCTGTATCCATAGCACCCATTGCAGCTGGCCTTCTACATAGTGCTATCTCTGCATGTCTGTGAGGTTCTGCTTTGTGTGTTCTTTGGCAACATGTGCTTCTCGTACCTGTTACCATGTCCTCATTTTGCATTGTGTCACTGTTTTTGGTCCCATTTGTGCATTAAAAGTGTGTATTTGAGGAGGCGGAGCCAGCAGGGTCCAAGATGGCTGCCTAATTCCTCACCTCACCAACCTCTTGGAAAGTAATCCTGTCTACCCCCGTACAATCGGCGTCGTCCTCCTTCGTTTCTGTGGCAAGGGATTCAGAAAATGTCTGTCGGTAAGGCCACGAAGCTGGATTACAGTTCAGGAGCAAATACCGGAGCTGAAAGGGCAAAACCTGACCCTCCTTCCTCTCACAAGCCTGCAAACGCGAGGGAGGGCATGGCGGGAATGCAGGAGATATTGGAGGAAATTCGGGTGGTACAAGAGATGGTGGCTACAAATGGGAAAACATTGAACAATGTGCAAGCGGATATAGCATAACTGAAGGAGATAAAAGAGCAATTTTCAGCGCTTGCAGAGAAGATGAATGGGCTAGAGGTTAAGCTTAGTGTTCATGAAGAACGTTTAAAGCAAGTCGGTAGTAACACCAAAAGGATCATGAATCTGGAATGGAGCCTGGAAGATTTAAACAACCGCACCAGAGGGAACAATGTTCGTATCATTGGTATACCGGAGGGTGCTGAAGGAACAAACATAAAAGCCTTCCTGATATCAGAAATTCCAAAGCTGCTCAGGGTAGTGTTTGAACTGCCATTTGAGATCGAACGGGCACATTGGATTCCGACACATCCAGGCCCAAATGTCAGACAGTCGCACCCTATCATCATGTGCCTCTTGCAACTCTCTCAAGTAGTGCAGATTTTGTCGGCGGCAATAGCACTGCAGCCTCTCAAATTCGAAGGTCAGAACGTTGCATTCTTCCCAGACTTTCACAAGGCAACAGTTGAAAGGCGAAAACTCTTACTGGCTTTACGACCGAGATTGCAACTGCTGCAGGCCTGGAATGGCCTTCTCGTGCCGGCAAGACTAAGAGTCACCCTACACAATCAGACTCGCACTTTTGAAGATCCGGCTCTGTTGCGGTCTTTCATAGAAGAAAAGGAAGTTTCTGCAATGGGTTGACCACCTGTTGGACTTAGGTATAAGTACATGTGTAGTAGTGACTCGCTGTATGTTTGGGGTCAGGTTGTTTCATTCCAGTGAAGGTTAATGAACAGGGCTTGATGATTTAATGGTCAGTAGGTATAGTAAGTTAGATTTCAGTTTTTGAATATTTGTCAGTGTGAGAGAGAGCCAGAGGGATAGTTTTTCCTGTACTTCCTTCTAGAAGGGGGAAACATGGGGGGTTCTTTCATAGTATTTGTCTTGGTTCCTTGAGGTTGGCAGGGTGGAGAGGCGGGTGGGTATCTTTTATAATGTTGGTTCACCCAATTAGCGTTCCTAAGTGGTTAGGTTGCGTGTCTCCTTGTGGATCTTTATTTAAAGGTTTGTACAACGCAGTAGTAGGCAGCCATTGGAAGATAAGTAGGCCAGCAGCCTTGATGATGACTTATTTGCATATCTTGTCTCATGGGTTCATTTAAATTTCTATCTATGAATGTGAAGGGCATAAATAATCCAATTAAGCATAAGAAAATACTGTTATATTGTAAAAAGGAACATGCAGATGTGGTTCTGCTTCAAGAAACATGTCTTCCTTCCTTGGAGGCCAAGAAGCTGGGAATGGGTCATTATGTATTGGTAGCACACTCAGCAGCCTTACGGAAGAAAAATGAAGTCACAATCTTAGTTAGGAAAAATTTAGCCCCAGTGGTGGAGCAGTCTCACGCTGATTTGGAGGGCAGATGGGCATCAGTACTTTTACAATTGACTAGTAGAAAGATAGCTTTAATAAACATATATGCCCTCAATTGTGATGATATAGCATTTTTCCAAAAGATTGCGAAGGAAGCACAAGCCCTATCGTCACATGAAATGATACTGGGGGGTGACTTCAATTTAGTTTTGGATCCCCTATTAGATTGTGCTCCATATAGAGCTCACAGACATCACCAGGCCACTTCGGTGGTTCTTTCCATCAGGAGCGGGGTGGAGCTTTCTGATATATGGCGATTAAAACATCCCAAGGAAAGAGAATACTCATTTTTTCCCTCCCACATGGTTCACATTCCCATATTGATTACTTTCTTATTTCCAAAACATTAATCTCGTCTGTTTCAAGAGCAGATATATGTGCCACGCAAATATCGGATCATGCAGCTATTACCTTCACCCTATTGGAAGATGAAAAAAGGGACTCTAAGCCAAGTTTTTATTTTAAAAGAACTTTATTGGAGGATAGACTGTTTTATGATATATAAAGCAGGGTATTGAGGAGTACTTTGAAAATAATTTCCCAGGGGAGACTGCCGGTTGGGTATGGTGGGAGGCTTTTAAAGCCTTCATCCGAGCCAAAATAACAAGCTACACAATCAAGGTAGA
The DNA here is from genome assembly GCA_033557465.1 of Ichthyophis bannanicus. NCBI lineage: Eukaryota > Metazoa > Chordata > Amphibia > Gymnophiona > Ichthyophiidae > Ichthyophis > Ichthyophis bannanicus. The sequence goes on from CM066037.1 coordinate 409,857,036, forward strand.
GCGAGAAAAGAAGGCTAAATTAATTACCCTGGATGCTCAAATTAAGGCCGGGGAAAGATTGCTGGTGTCCAGAGTGGAAGCAGGAATACTGTTGCGCCTTCAGAGGCTGAGATACCAATATAACCAGATATTGAGTGAGGAAGCAGAGCAAGTACTAGGAATGCAACAGGCTAAATATTACGTGGAAAAAAACAAGGCTGGTAGCCTGTTGGCCAATACCTTGAAACCCTGGGCTGTGAAGATGAGGATTGAGGCCATAGAGGGAGAGAGTCAGGAGGCATTGACAAAAAGTTCGGAAATTGCGGAGGCTTTTCAAAACTTTTATGAGAATCTTTACAGGTCTGAGAGTGGAGGAGTGGCCTAGTGGTTGGGGCAAGGTACTTCAGGCCGGAAGGTCAAGGGTTCAAATCCCACTAGAGGACAGCAACCTTGGGCTGGAAGGACTGGGGTTTCTAGTCCCACAGGTGCTCCTTGTGGTCTTGGGCAAGCCACTTAACCCTCCATAGCCCATGTTCCCTGTAAAATAGTTATCTCCAGGTTATAATGCCCTGTTCAATGTAATTTCAGTTTGTTCAATGTAAACCGCACTGATGCAGAATAGTGTGGTATATAAGAGAATGTAAATAAATAAATAAAATAAAGAGTCTGGCTCAGACAACTTTCAGACGCTATTAGCCCAGGTACCTCATCCAACCCTCGCTTCGCAACAAATTTCAGAGTTAGAAAAAAAATATCAAACAGTGAAATTTGGGGAGACGCTACAAGCAATACCTAAGGGAAAGGCAACTGGGTCAGATGGCATTCCTTCTGAATTTTATCAGCTGTTTGGGAATGAACTAATTCCTTATTTACTGGAATACTTCAACCTCCTAGATACCCAGCTGCCAGCAGTAGGTTCCTTTAATGAAGCTATAATTATTGTATTGGAAAAGCCTGGCAGGGACCCACTTAGAGTGGAGAATTACCGACCAATCTCCTTATTAAATTCAGATTATAAGCTTTATTCTTCAGTCCTGGCCCGTAGACTATCAAAAGTTATTGCTTATTTGATCCACCCTGACCAATGCGGGTTCATTGCAGGTTGCTCTACATCTGATAATGCTCGTCTCCTATTAAATCTTATCTCTGTAGCGGAGCATAAAGATATACCTTTGGTGGGTCTCTCCTTAGACGCAGAAAAAGCCTTTGATAGGTTAGAATGGTCTTTTCTGAATCAGGTATTATGTTGGTTTGGCTTTGGGAACAAGTTCATCCATCTAGCTAAGATACTATATACCAATCCTTCAGCCCGAATATTTGCAAATGGAGCACTTTCATCTCCTCTGACCCTTCACAGGGGCACCAGGCAAGGCTGCCCATTATCCCTGCTCTTATTTAATATTGCTTTAGAGCCATTAGCTCTACTGATCCATCACTCCAAAGGGATCCGAGGCGTAGACATAGCTGATTTGCAGGTTAAAATCTCTGCCTACGCCGATGATCTTCTATTATTTACTCACCCCTCTTCTTTAGGGGAAATTTTGAGTATAATAGAGAAGTACTCTCATTTATCAGGGTATAAGATAAATTGGTCGAAATCCGTCACCTTCCCAATGAAAAAGTGGGTATTTAAGGCAATGATTGATCCTTTCCCATTTCTCTGGGCCTCTGAGGCGTTTAAATATCTGAGAGTGAGATACAGTTGTAACTTGGATGAAACCATTAAAATTAATACAAAAGCATTACAAGAAATAACGCAATCATTCACCGTACAATGGTCACCCTTACATTTATCATGGTGGGATAGAATGGAATCAATAAAAATGGTCTTGGCGCCAAAGATCAACTATATCTTAGAGATGCTTCCAGTATCATTTCCAGCTAAATTTTACAACTTATTAGAGAAGATAATTGTTAACTTCCTGTGGCAGGGCAAACTCCCTAGAATAGCAACCAGGAAATTAAAAGAGAAAAAAAGTATGGGAGGGGTTCAACTTCCAGATTTTAGAATTTATCATCATGCTTTCAGGATTAACCAAGGAGCGATGTGGCTTAACTCTGAGGTCAGTGAAGAGAACCCAGTTTGGTTAAAAGTTGAGGAGCGAATAGTTGCTCCTATTCCAATATCCCTATTAGTAGGAATGAAAATACCAGATACTTTGTTGGCAGGGCGAACTATAATTGCAACGCAAGAAGCATTTTGGGTGCTAGAACAAGGTTTAGGGAACCCGATGCCCCCCTCGTTATTAATGCCCTTATGGTATAATACTCGTTTCAAAACTGACCGTAAAGTAATTTCTTGGAAAACGTGGCAAAGTAAGGGCATTTGGACGTTGGGGCAGTTGATTGGTTCCCAGGCGTGGAAATCCTTTGATGTATTACAACGTGAGTTTAACCTACCCAGTGTGTGTCATTTCCAGTGGATTCAGCTGGTACACTGTGTTACTAAAGCAAAAATTATAGTCAAGAATCTGTCTCCAGGATGTCAGCTGCAGAATGTGGTGGAAGCTTGCACTAGTGGGAAAGGTATAAGCTCAAGTTTTTATGCCACATTATGAGATGGAGCATATCCTCGACTCTTAGGCTTAGAAAAAACATGGGAAAATGATTTAGGGTCGTATACATCACAGGAGAAAAGCCAAAAAGCCCACCCTGGATCCTGCCACCCCTGCCAATTGGCGCCCAGTAGCCAACCTCACTTTCCTCTCTGAGATCCTCGAAAAGCTTGTCTTTTCTCAGCTTGCCACTCATCTCGATTCCACCTTTTCCCTCCACCCATGCCAGTCAGGGTTCCATGCCGGTCACAGCACTGAAACCATCCTTCTAGCTCTTCTCTCCGAAATTCACCGCTCCCATGATCGTGGTGAATTCTCCCTTGTTGTTTCACTTGACCTCTCCTCCACCTTTGATGTTGTCGATCACCGTACCCTCCTCTCACGTTTGTCTGACCTGGGAATCTATGGTATGGTTCTGGGGTGGTTTCGCTCTTTCCTCTCCTCTCATACTTTTGCTGTTCACATGGGCCCCCATGCCTCACCCTCTTTCCCATTGAAATGTGGGGTTCCGCAGGGTTCCATCCTCGCTCCTTTACTTTTCAATGTCTTCCTTGCTCCTCTAGCTCTACTCATCCAGCAATCTGGCATCTCCTCTTATATCTATGCCGATGATATCCTCTTAGTTTATCACACCTCCCCTTCTGCTCCCAACCTCTCCCCGCTTAACGACTCCCTCTCTCTTGTTGCCTCCTGGTTTAGTCGCAACTTTCTCAATGTTAACCTGTCCAAGTCCTCTGCCATCTGGTTCTCCTTTGGTGCCCCCTCCCCCACTCTGTCCCCCACTATGTCTGCCCATCCCATCCCTCTTGTTTCTACCCTTCGATACCTTGGTGTCACTCTTGATTCCTCGCTTTCCTTTCACCACCATATCTCCTCTGTGATGCGCACCTCTTTTTTCCACCTCCGCAGAATTAGATCTATCCGCCCATTTCTTTCTACTCCTGCTAACACTACTCTCGTTCTCTCTTTCATGGTCACTTGCTTAGACTACTGTAATGCCATTCTTGCAGGTCTTCCCTGGTATCAGCTCTGCCGTCTTCAACTAGTTCAGAACACTGCCGCTCGCCTTATCATTCACTCCCCTGCTAGCGCTCATGTCACTCTCTCCCTTCTTTCTCTTCACTGGCTTCCCATCTCCGTCCGTTTCATCTATAAACCTCTTACCATCACCCACAAAGTACTGCACACCAGTGTCCCTCAATATCTAGCCGACATTATTCGCCTTCAACCAGTCCCCAGTCTCCTCTGTTCCGCTCATGGTAATCGGCTCTTTCTTCCTTCTCCCTCTCAGGCCCATCTTGAGCTCACCCATCATTCTGCTTTCTTTTTCCTTAGTCCTGCCCTCTGGAATTCTCTCCCGCACTCCCTTCATACCGATCCCTCCTTCCCTCAGTTCAAATCACTCCTTAAAACCCACCTCTTTCTCCAGGCCTATGACCTTCCAACTCTTGCTGATGGCTCGGACCTCTCCTCGCCCTGCCTCCCCCCTCAAAGCCGGTTTAGTTGTCCCCTGTTTAATTCACCCAACAGCTCTCCATTGCCTTAAGTCCCTGTCTTTCCAATGCTGTGTCTCAAACCTGCCCCTCGCTTTGTCTCAATTTCCTGTCTTTTAATCGCATTCCTTTTTCTTTTCTATCTTTTGTAGCCAATAGTTTATTGTATTGTGCACCGCCCTGACGCTTCGGCAAGGGCGGTATATCAAGTTTAGCAAATAAAGATAAAGATAAAGGATGATTGGGAGCAATTATGGGACCAGGTGAACAGGGTATCAAGAAGGGCCTCGATAACCCAAACATTGTTTTTCTTAACCCATAGGGCTTTTATTACGCCTGTGAGGCTCACTAAATGGAACCCAAAAATTGGTAACAAATGTTGGTCTTGTGGTGATTCCCTAGGCACCCTAAAGCATATGTTGTTTAGCTGCCTGCATGTTCAGAGGTTCTGGGTACAAGTATGGGACAAGGTACAAAAAGTGTTATGCTTCAAAGGGCAATTATCTTGGAAGATGATTCTCTTATGCTTTAAAGACTGCATATTATCGTTATCAAAAGACAAAACACACCTATTTAACTTTATGATGGCTATTGCTATTAAATTAGTAGTCACCTGCTGGAAGGACTCATCTAAGTTAGACAACCTTTATGGTGGAACTCAATATGTCTGTATGTAAAATATGAGAAAGTTCAAGATAAAGTGATGCGTCAGAGAGGTCCAAAAAAATTCCAAGAAGTGCAAGATAAGGATAATGCGGTCACAAACCTAGGAAAAAATAAGTGGTGTTACCTTGACGAGTTTGCAGCGCTGGTAAAATTAAATGTATAACATTGAATATACAACACTAGTGGCTGTAAGGGGCTGTTATATTCTTCCTTTGTTGTATTATGTGCATATTTAGGATAATGGTCGCTACCACAAGGAGACGGGGCGGCGGGGTGGGGGGGGTGAGGGTAGTAGGATTGCGATAGGAGGATGAGAGGGAAGGAATAGAGGGTGTTGTTAGGAGTAGTAAGGTTGCTTATATGTGTCGATTTAATGTAAGTGGTTTGAAAATGTAAATATCAATTTTAAAAAAAAGTGTGTATTTGCCTGGGTACCTGACCTCTGCTCTTTCTCGGCACATCACATACTGTTTTCTGGCCATCTACACTGCTGTATGACTCACTGCTACACACACATATGGTTTACACAGCTGAGGGGTTGTGCTGGGGCATTGGGACATGACATCATTGTCATGTTTGTGCATTTGCCTGTGCACTGCACATCCACATCTCTGCATGGCAGCATGGCATTACATCTCTGTATCTTCCTTTCCTACCTTATCGCCTTGTGGTTGTGTGGTCAGCTAGGTGTACCTGCCTGGACCGTGCTCCCTGTCAGCTGTGTGGCCTGACACATATTTCATGGCTGACCCACCTATCAGAGCACTCCCATGGCCATGGTACAGTTGGTGGACATTGGACACATGTTACGATCACTTTGTCCTGTCCATCTTACAATGACTCATGCACAGGTGTTTGACACTGACAGCTATACATGTGCAGACATTCCGGCCAGGTATGTTGGAACGTCAACCATGCGCCATGTGTTCTCGTGCTATTGCAGTGATGATGCAGGCAACATACATCAATATCGTCTGGTTCACTCACAGCACAATAACCACAGTCCACCTTTCAGATCATTGAACAGTGGGGGTGTTTTATCATACACAGGATATGTATGGTGGATCCAAGGTTGTGCTGCTGCATTCCTGCTCACAGATGGTTTCACTGATATCCACATAGGTGTTCCATTTTAACACAACTACATTCTTCGCTCCCTTGTGCCTGGCCAGTTGCATGTCGGCTCATTTGGACTATTGTGGATTCTTTTGGGTGGGCATTTCTACTACTTGGCTACATACATGCTCAGGCTGGTGCCTGTACATCCCCACCTGGGAGGTGTTTGTGGGACATAGCTGGCATTGGTGTTCGTTGGCACTGGTGCTGACAGTGGCGGCGGGGCGGATTAAAGATGCACCTGTCTCCTTGTCTACACATCATCGATGGCAGAGGTATTCATATCATGGTGTGGAGGAGTGGCATAATGGTTTGCACACTGGCCAGAGGACTAGTGTTTGATTCCCACTAGCACTCCATGTGGCCTTTTTCAGGTCGCATACCCTCCATTGCTCTGACAGGATCCAGGTTATCATTGTCCCTCTTTAATGTACATTACCAGGTTTACGTTACAATGTACACTGCTTTGATTGATATGATGAAGCAGTATCGGACAGTCGTTACATATATATGTCTGTACACTTGCAGACATTTTGCTGTGTATGCTTTTTCAGGTTTGTGTGTCCTGTATTGCTGGGCAGGTATGTTTTTGTGGACATTTCATGACTGATGTATGTTGGGTCCCCATCATTCACCACCTACTGTCTACATGCATGCATATGTGACTGCGGCATTTGGAGCATGCAGCTGCATTGGGGGGAGGTCTACTGATCAGTACACACCATGCAGCTCCTGGACATGATCTGTCCTGCTCATCATCTGTGTTGGACACACATTTGTCTGTGCTGCTGCATCACCGCACTGACCAGCATATTTAGTGGTATACTGCTGATGCACATGGCCCACCTGTGCTCACATCCTTGAACGGTGGCAGCTGTCTGTATGCCTGCCGTCTGCCACCTCACAGGGTGCTACATGTTTCCATACACACATTCCCTTTGGTGGAACATATTTGCATAGTGGTTGTTTGGGATAGTGGTTACAGATGTGCATTAAGCCATCATAGGTTGTGGGTTTGATTCCCACATGTTCCTTTCCTTTTCTTTTCTGGTGTTCTGCTAACCTTACCATACAATGCCTCCGGCTTTATCACTTCTCCAGACACCCTTCCTTCTCTTCACTGTACACTGCAGTGTCCCTCCATGCAGCCTATCCGTCACAAGCTAGCTGTTACATATGGTCCCTTTCTTTGTGCTATCTGGGTGGGCAGGTGGCTCAGTGGTTTGGTATTGGTATCAGTGAGCTGTGTTTGGGTTCTTCAGTGTACCAGTTCAATTCCCTCATACCCCTTTTTGGATCTCTTGCCCATTTTGCCCTTGTACACATACCATCCACACAGCTGGCCCTTCAGAATGCCCACTGATGCCCTTTCTGTTTAATTTGTTTACTCTTCTGCATGCTGTTTTCACTGCACACTATTTCATGCTGTGTGTGCATGTGCTTATGTGTGGCTCACGCCCCTATTACAGATTGCGATATATCAACTGCCTGGGTTCTACGGCCTTACACCTACGGCTCCTTTTCTCATGTGGCACCGTGTCTGCACATCCCTCAGCGTGTCTTCTACTGTCTGCGCGCCTTTGATTTCAACCCCTTCGGACACGCTGCTGCTTCTCGTCGGCTGTGACGTTAATGTGTGGTAGATCCAGGGTAGACTGTACGGCACGTTGACTAACCAGGGCGTCTTGTAACACACGTTACCTGACCAGGCTTGCCTTAATGCTGCACTGCCCACTCCTTTATATGGGCATCCGTAACATTATCGGGGCACTTAACGACGGTAACATTACTGCGCTTTAGTAAACATACCCCTTAATAATTGTTCTAGGGATATGCCATGCTAATAAAAAGTGTGGTTAATCTTTGTTTAAAAGAAAGGTTTAGTGATTTTCATATGCTTTTTCTGTGTTCTTGGGCATATATGTTTTAAATTATGCACCTTTGATTGTATGCATGTTAATTTGCAGGTAACCACATGCAGAAGCAATTTGTGCACTCTTTCAATTTTTAGGTGCCCAAACAAGCCCAGAATCCACATCCCTATTAGCTACCGAGTCAGGGTCAATTTCTCCTTTCCTAACAGGGTCTCCATTGCAAGCAAGCTAGTACTATGTGACTTTTAAATACAAGCTCTCTGCCTGGGAGCTCTTAAAGAGGTTTTGGGCTCCATTTTTAAAAGTTAATTCTTTTTCTATATTGCAAAAGGGGAATGTGTTTGGGGTGTTGGGTAAAGCTCTGCTTGTTAGAGCTCATTGTTTTCTTTTTCCAGCTTTCCATTCAGAGCGAGCTCTTAGAAACCACTGACCTCATCAGGTGTTAGATCCTTCCCTACCCACTCCAATTAGGGTCTTTGATAGGTCTCTCTCATTTACTTCACAGGTACCAAAGCTCCACCAACTGAATGATGGCTGAGAAAAATCTTATTGCCAAACTTACCCCATTACAGTTTCTGCCTCTGTCCAGACAGAGAGTCCGATGCCAGTTGAAGGACCGGTTCCATGTGCAGGATGCCTGCAAGCTGAAGCTCTCATGAAACAAGTGCAGGAGCTCAGAGAAGAGGTGGTGAGGCTGAGAAGCATTTGAGCCAGCGAGAAGTACATTGATGAGATGCTTCTTGAAACATCCATACTCTCCAACAGAGGTGAAGATGGGAGGCTACAGAATGAAGAGAGATGGTCATGAGTCACCAGAGCCTGCAGAATCAACAATCCAATTCCACCAGCCCTTGAACTGAAAATCAGTATGCAGCCCTGGAAGTGGAGTAGATGAAAACATCCCAGGAAAGGGAAGAACCAGAGCTCAAGCACCCCAAAGTTGTAGAATCAGTGACTACAAGGAAGTGAAGGGTAGTGGGGTTGGTGACTCTCTTCTGAGGGGTACTGAGGCATCCATCTGCCAATCAGACTTGATGTCCAGAGAGGTGTGCTGTCTGCCAGGTGCCAAAATCCGAGATGTTACCAAGAGTTTACTGGGACTCATCAAGTCTACTAACTTATCCGATGTTGTTCATTCATGTCGACACAAATGATACTGCTAGGTATCACTCTGAGCATATCAAAAGTGACTTCATGGCTCCGGGACAGAGGGTGAAGCAGATAGATGCACAGGTAGTGTTTTCTTTAATCCTCCCTTTCGAGGGTAAAGGCTGAGGCAGAGAAGCTCACATTCTGGAGATGAATGCATGTCTGTGTGGATGGTGTCATCGAGAAAATTTTTGTTTCCTGGAGCATGGGATGATTTTCCAAGGGCTGCAGAGCAGAGATAGAATCTATCTGTCCAAGAAGGGTAGAAGTGTCTTCCGCAGCAGACTGGCTGTTACTGAAGAAGGCTGTTACTGTTAGGTGGCAGTTACTGAAGAAGGCTTTAAACTAGATTCATTGAGGATGGGTGAAGAAAGCCCCTAGGTAAGTGAAAGCCCCCAGGAAAGTGAAATATGAAATACCTCTGTAGAATTTAGTAAAAGGGGCAATATCTGGAAAGCAGTGTGTATAAATGCCCGTAGCATGGGAAATAAGATCCCAGATATTGAGGTTTTAATGGAAGAGGCTGACTTGAATTTAGTGGCAGTTACTGAGACATGGTTCATGAACAACCATGACTGGGATGTAATTATACTGGGCTATACTTTATTCAGGAAGGAGAGAGTAGGAAGAAGGGGAGGTGGAGTGGCACTACATGTAAACAATAATATTAAAGCTATAGAATTACAGGGCTTAAAAGACAGCGAGGAGGCACTGTAGGCTAACCTAGAAAGAGAGAAAGGGAAATCCATTTCCATTGGTATGATATATAGATCTCCCTCACAGGGAGAAGAAGTGGATGTTGATTTAATAGAAGACAAACATTATTGCCATAAAAATGAGAAGTGCTACTAGTAGGTGATTTCAATATGCCTGATGTTGATTGGCACATTCCTGCTGCAGTGTCATCTAGAAGTAAGGAGCTCCTAGATTCTTTACAGAGAGAACTATTCTGGCAACCCACACGTGAAGGGGCCATACTGGATTTGGTGCTTACCAATGGGGAAAGTGTTTCTGATGTCATAGTGGGAGATCATCTCGCATCCAGTGATCACCAGATGGTATGGTTCAGTATTAGGACTAGGGCTGAAAAAATCCATTCAAAAGCAAGGGTCTTAGACTTTAGGAAAACCAACTTTGCCAAGATGGGACAATACCTCAATGAGACATTTGTGGGATAGGAATAGCTGGGGGATGTAGAAAAGGAATGGGCAAAACTGAACGAGGATATTTTAAAGGCAACAAACCTTTTTGTTAGATAGGTAAATAAATGTAAAATGAAAAGGAGGCCACTATGGTTCTCAAAAGAAGTAGCTGAAAAGGTGAAGAAAAAGAGGGTGGCCTTCATAAAATACAAGAGATCACAGAAAGAGGAAGACAAACAAAGTTGTCAGATAACATAAAGAAGTAGTAATCATCACTGACAGGGAGGCAAGATGGCAGCAGGAAGTGGTGTCGGTGCAGCAGCTCTGTACTGATCGGGTCCTAGTCTGTTGTGTGATCTCCGTGCTCCTTGAGTGATGGGACAGAGGAAAAGTAAACAGGCCGACCTACCCTTGGGTTCAGCATTGCTTCCCACCGCTGGCCAGGGGATCTTGGATCTTTGTGGGTTTGTTGCTGCTGGCTCTGGAGCGGAGTCTTCGATGGCATTGCAAGAGGAGGTTTCGGCTTTGCTGGACACATCAGAGATGGTTCTCTCCTCGGAGCAGTGTGCCCCCCATTTCAACCTTGAAGTTCTTTGTCACCCAATGTAGTACTTCCCCCCCCAGCTTACCGAAGAGTACGCCGGTGCAGGGAGGTGAAGAGGGCTCATCGGTGTTTCCAGCTTTGTGCTCTGGGTAACCTGCAGCTGTCAGTTGGGGCTACTGTAGTTGATGAGACTATTCCCGCAACTGAGCAACAGCTGGTGGGGATTGGAGGAGGGAATTTCCCAGTTATTCAGGGTTTGGTAACACCTGCTGTTATTACTTTGGATGCGCTATGGGATGCCATAACTTCTTTAATTTCTTGTTTATCTACTGTTGTGTGCACAGTGTGTACTGAAATTTTGTGTCTGAAAATGAATATTTCTGAGGTTTCCATGGCTCAGGAGCAGCAGGCGGGTTCTATTTCTCAACTTACCACAGATTTTGGACACCTTCGAGAGGCTTATGTGGCCTTAATTAAGGATAGGACTTTGTTGGCCAAGAAGATGGAATATCTGGAGAATCAAGCCTTGAGGAATAACCTTCGGTTATTGAATGTTCCTAAATCTTCTGTCTTGTCTCCCCTGGAAATGGTGAGGAAATACTTCTGTGAGGTCCTTAAGATCCCACAGGAGCACTTGCCTCCCCTCTGTCGTTGAGTGTTGGGGATCTTGCCAGAGGACCAGGCCAGTTGAATGTGTCCTTGGGGACTAAGGACTTAACTGGGATTCTGGAAAGTTCCCTGGAAGTGATTACTGAAAGAACTACTTTGCTTGTTACTCTGGAACTAGAATCAGATAAGTCTTTGATTCTCCGCTCTTATTTTAGGAATTTCAAGGTGCTTTTTTTGGGTTCTCAGGTTCATATTTTTCATGATCGGTCTAGGGTTACTCAGGCCAGGAGGGGACCAGGACCTTGCCCTTGGGAGCCACTTTTTTGTCAAAATTTCCTTTTCGTTGTATTTCCTATCTAGGTAACAAATTTATTTTCTTTGAACCCAAGCAGCTCCTGGAATTCCTTACTGCTAGAGAAGATATTGAAGTTTCTGTGATTTCCCGTATAGCTGATGTATAAGTATCTGCCTTGTGTTTGGAGTTTTTCCCCTTTTTTTTCTTTTCTTTGGTGGTAATGTTTTGATAGAATTGTAACTGGGGATTCTGCCTGAGTTTTTTTTTCTTGGAGCCTCCCTTTAAAATCTTTTGTGGCCTAATGTTAATGGTATATATATTTTTCCTTTTAAAATATTTTTGATTTCTTGTTGCACGCCATGTTTTTCCTTGGTTCATTTATGTGAATGCTTGGGTGTTCATTTGTAAATGCAAATAAAAAAAAGAAGTAATAGCCAATGCAATAAAATGGGCAGATAAGACATTTTTTGGATATGTTAGTAAGAGTAGGAAGGGTGAGCGTGGTATTGTCAGACTCAAGGGTGAAGGGGAGGAAAATATAGAAGCTGAATTTCTTAACAAATATTTCTGTTCTGTGTTCACAGACGAAGGGCCAAGAGCAGGACCTCAGAAAACACCCACAAATAGGAATGGAAGTGATGGGGATCTTGAACAATTTTCAGAAGACTGTGTTCATGAGGAACTAGCTAAACTAAAAGTAGACAAAGCAATGAGACCAGATGGGATACATCCGAGAATATTGAAGGAATTTAGGGATATTCCTGCAGCTCCACTAACTGTTATCCAAGTTGTTTTCTCCTGTTCTATGTGAAGCCAAACAGTTTGTTATGGTCATTTTGTTGTATGTAAACCGCGCTGACAATAGTGCGGTATATAAGAAATTGTAATAAATAATAAATAAATAATAAAATAAACTGATCTTTTCAATGCTTCTTTGGAGTCAGGCATGGTCCCAGAGAACTGGAGAAAGGCACAAAAACAGAAGTAAAGATGGGGTTGAAAGCTACAGGCCAGTTAGTCTAATCTCTGTGGTGAATAAATGATTGGAAATGCTGCTAAAAGAGAGAATAGTGAGGTTTCTGCAGTCCAGTGGATTGCAGGATCTGAGGCAGCATGGGTTTACCAGAGGCAGGTCTTGTCAGAGAAATATGATTGATTTCTTTGACTGATTGCCCAGGGAGTTGGACCAAGGAAGAGCCCTAGATGTGGTGTACATAGATTTCAGTAAAGCTTCTGACACCATTCTGCACAGCCGACTATGAACAAATTGAGCACTCTAGAGATGGACCCTCAAGTGACTGACTGGGTTAGAAATTGATTGTGTGGGAGGTGACAAAGGGTACAGGTAAATGAAGCTCACTTTGAGGAGAAGGAGATTACATGTGGTGTGCCACAGGGATCTGTCCCTGGTCCGATTCTTTCTAACATCTTTACTAGTGATATTGCAGAAGGCTGTCAGGTAAGGTTTATGTTTATGTTTATTTATTTATTTGATATACCGCTTCTCTAAAAATATCAGAGCGGTTTACAATATTTGAAAATATACAGAGAGCCAATTTGACGGAAACAGAAAGGAAGTTACAATATGTGATAGAAAAGCACATAGTACAATCATACGACAGGACAGAGAAGAGAGGGGAAGGAGAGTAGCATCACACGAGAGGGGAGGGGAGGTCAAAAGCGGAGGAGAACAGGTGGGTCTTCAGGGATTTCTTAAAGGTGTGATAATTTTGCTCGAGCCTGAGGGTAGTGGGTAGAGAATTCCATAGGGCAGGGCCAATAAAGAAAAAGGCAGAAGAGTGGGTAGACTGCAAGTGAGCATGGGAAGGAGAAGAAAGGTGCAAGCGGTTGATGTGTAAAGAACGAAGTGAATGGGTGGGAACATGAAATTGGATAAGGTCTGCCAGGTACTGAGGTGATTGAGTGTAGAGAACTTGATGAACCAATGAGAGAAGTTTATACCGGATACGGAAATCAATAGGGAGCCAGTGGAGATGGATGAGAAGAGGAGTGATGTGATCCCGTTGTGAAGAGTGAGAGATGAGGCGTGCAACTGTGTTTTGAATTCTTTGGAGACGGTGTAGCTGTGACATAGGAAGACAGACCAAGATAGACTTACAAAAATCAATACGAGACATAACAAGGGAAAGAAGGAGAGTAGTGAGGGCTTGTGGGGTAAGAAAAGGTCAGATAGCACGAACTTGACGTAGAAAGAAAAAAGAAGTCTTTGAAGCATGTGATATGTGGTCCCGAAAGGTGAGATCAGAATCAAAAAGAACGCCTAAATAATGAAAGCAAGATACTAAGAGAATAGGTCAACCAGAAAGAGAAGGTGTCAGCGAAGGGGAGGGACTACCATAAGTAAACTAGATAGCAAGAGTCTTTGTTAAATTTAAGTGCAAACAGTGGGTAAGAAGCCAATCAGCGACAGCTGAAAGACAAGAGTTGAGAGGGGAAAGATCAGGATGTGCCTCTTTGTGGATGATACCAAAATCTGCAATAAAGTAGACACCTAGAAAGGAGAAGATAACATGAGGAGAGATCTAGCTAATCTTGTGGAACGGTCAAGAATTTGGCAGCTGAGATTTAATGCTAAAAAATGCAGGGTCGTGTATTTGAGTGGGACCTGGGTGTGATTGTTTCTGATGATCTTAAAGTGGCTAAACAGGTAGAAAAGGCAATGGCGAAAGCTAGAAGAATGCTTGGGTACATAGGGAGAGGAATAGCCAGCAGAAAAAATGAGGTGATAGTGTCTCTGTATAAATTTCTGGTGTGACCTCATTTGGAGTATTGTGGACAATTCTGGGGACCACATCTTCAAAAGGATATAAAGAGTATGGAGTCGGTTCAGAGTGTGGTTACTAAAATGGTTAGTGGTCTTTATTATAAAGCATATGATGACAGACTTAAATATTTTAATATGTATACATTAGAGGAAAGGCAGGATAAAGGAGCTATGATAAAGACGTTTAAATACCTCCATGGCATAAATACACAAGAGGAGAGCCTCTTTTTATTGAAAACAAGCTCTTCTGCGAGGGGACATAGGATGAAGGTGAAAGGGGAGAGACTCAGGAACAATATGTGGAAATACTTCTTTAGTCTCTCAGTGGAAGTAGTAGAGACAAGGACAGTATCTGAATTAAAAAAAGCATGGGACAAACACAGAGGATCTCTAAAGGAAAAAAGGAGACTGTTGTAGTAGTTGATATGGAAGGGCAGACTAGATAGGCCATATGGTCTTTTTCTGCCATCATGTTTCTATGTTTCTATGTTTATTCAAGCGCATTCTAAAACAATATTAATGAATGCTTTATGTCTCATTAACCCTTTAAGGAGGTGATTTTATCTTTTTTTCTTGCACATAAAACTCTCTTTTCCATGTGTAAAAGGGTTTTTTATAAAATTACCCCAAGGTTATGCACCTGAAAGTGCATTAGATGACAAGAAGGTGCATACTTTTACATGACCTACATGTAGATGTGTTCTCAGGCAGAGGTTGGCCAGGGTGTAGACAGTCATATCTAGGCACTCAAGCATTTTACATGTTAAGATTTGTGCTTCATCCCAAGCAAGCATAAATGTCCAAGGCTTCAACTTAGCTGTGATTTCTATCAGTTTATCCCTAGCACTTTATAAAGACACACGTACTTATGTGTCTTAATATAATGGATTCCAAACAGGTGCCTACTTGCTCTCTCAACTTAGGTGACTTGCTATAAAATTGCCCTCAAAGTGTCAGAAGCTTTAGAATGTGGGTTACTGACAGGAAATTTAAACCTGCTGACAGCTTTGGAAAATCTTGTTCCATTCTCTGACAAACAGCTTCTCTAAAGCTAAACCTTGTTTGATTGCGATTCAGACAGACCTTGTAGCATAATTAATGTTTATTGTCAGAGCAACTAAAAGCACAGTGCTTGTAAAGCTTTTCTTCTTCAACAAGTGTATTTTTTAAACAATGTTAACCATTTTATCAGTTCAGTTTATCTGCAAAACTACCCCCAGAATACCCCCGAAATGCCCAGATGCTAACTAGTTAGCATCGGGGCATGTAGCAATGGCACCGACAGATATTCAACGGCACTAACCATGCTGAATATCCCGGATAGAGGGATTAATGCAGTTAGCAAGATTGCTAATTATGTTAATCCCATTGAATACTGGGCTCACAATCCCTAGAAAATCTCCTTTCTTCTAAGATATATCACCCTTCAAATAAACTCTCACAACGTTTTAAGAAAATACGAGCTCCCCTTCTTTTCAATATCTTCTTGGCACCCCTGGCTCTTCTGGTTCAACAATTTGGGATCTCCGCCTTCTATTATGCTGATGACCTCGTCCTTTTGCACCATACCTCCTCTCTTCATCCTGATCTATCTCCTCTCAATTCCTGTCTCTCTGCTGTAGCTGGTTGGCTTACCTCTAATTGTCTCCACCTAAACATCACTAAACACTCGCTATCTGGTTCACTCATGGCAGTCCCTCTCCACTGATAGCTCCCTCTTTCTCTGGCTCCCCTATCCTTGTGGTGTCCAGCTTTCGGTATCTTGGGGTTTTCTTTGATTCTGATCTCTCTTTTCGGGACCATATCTCTCACATCACTAAGACTTCATTTTTCTTCCTTCGCCAGATCCGAGCAATTTGGCCCTTTCTCACACCTCAGGCACTTACAACCCTTATGTTGTCTCTTGTCATGTCTCGTGTCAACTTCTGTCATTCAGTTTTCCTCAGTCTTCCACAATTTCAGCTTCATAGACTACAGCGAATTCAGAACACGGCTGCACGGATCATTTCACACTCTGCACTCCGTGATCATGTCACACCTCTATTAATTCACCTCCACTGGCTCCCCGTTGACTTTCGCATCCATTTCAAACTCCTCACCCTAGTTCATCAAGTTCTCTACACCCACATGCCACTGTACCTGGCAGATCTCATCCAATTTCATACTCCTGGTCATTCTCTCCGGTCACTACACATAAATCGTCTTCACCTCCCTTCCCCCTCCCGCGCTCACCTCCAATCCACCCACACCTCTGCTTTCTTTTTCATTGGCCCCGCACTTTGGAACTCCCTACACACCTCACTCAGACTCGAACAGCACTACGGTACCTTCAAGACTCACCTGAAAACCCACCTATTCTCTAATGCCTTTGACCTCCCCACTCCTTTTCTGTGATCTTACCCTTTACCATTCCCTTTTTTATGCTTGGTTTTCTCTGTTAATTAGCGTGCTTGTCTGTCCTCTATACTATCCTGTCATTATTGTAACTTCCTTTCCTCTCTTCCGGCCATTGGCCTTCTCTTTATAATTTGATCATTGTAAACCGCTTTGTTGTAATTATGAATGGCAGTATATCAAATAAATAAACAAACATACCCACTGGGAAAAACAGATTTTTAATGCATGGCAGAATTCCATTTATTCCTTTGCCTTCTTAATCCCTGTTATAGAGCATTTGATATCAGAGTGGCTGCCTCACCCCCCTCAAAAGACTGTTTCTGTACTGTATGTGGACTAATTTAAAGCCTTTAGGACCTGGAATAGTTAAACTCACTGTGGCTATAGATCACAAAAACTGAGTGGGTGTATATTTAGTGATTTTTTCTAGCTTCAATTGTTGGCCAATGAAGGGAACTAAGAAGGAATGTGATCCCACCATAAACACTGATCACTAATTTTGCAGCTATATTCTGAACGCTCTGTATTTTATAGAGTTTTCTCAGCAATTCCACATAGAGAACATTACAATATTTGCTTATTTAGCTGTTTTTATAGACTGCTTTATCTCAGAGTGAAAGCAGTTTACAGAGTAACTAGAACTTATAAAATTACACAGATCTCACTACTGATAACTTCAAAGTTGTATCAACTTAAGTAATAAGAATAGCAATAATAATATTACATAAAATGCACAAGATTTCTTCTAATCTAACATAGGGTACAGAGTATTGTGGTAGGAGATTGTTAATGCCTATTGAACTATCTGCTCAGTGGTGAAGTACATTTTGGTGGGATAATGATGTTTTAGTTTTGATTATTAAAGTATTCTTGGAAGAGGTGAGTTTTAATATTCTTTTGGAACTCCTTTAGGTCGGGAATGGCTCATATGTTCTCAGGTGGGGCATTCCAAATGGTTGGTGCATAGAGTGAGAAGGCTTGATTAGAGGTGGCTTGGCTGCTCTTTACTTTCAGAGTGGGGATGGCAAAGGTGTTTTAGGTGATTACAACGGCTTGCATAACTGTTCTAAAATACTGAGATGCAAGAAAAGGTTGTATTTGCCACACCAATCTTAACTTCTACCAAGTTTTTTTTACAACAGCTAAGATCTGAGGTTCCATTGTCAGTACTGAATCCAAAATAACTCCTAAGCTTCAAACCTCTGAAGAGATCTTAATTTTGCTGCCTGTTATTAGTAATGCTAGACAGGGATCTTGGAAATTGTCCCAACTTACCTATAGGATTTCGGTTCATTTTATCATTTCAACCCTCTTTTAATGCTTTTTTTTGGGGGGGGGGGGTTGTTGCCTCTTTTCTTGCTGCATTGCTCTGCAATCACTGTTTTAGCAGGTTGATTCAGTCTCCCTTCTTTTCCTGTTGTGCAAAGTTCTTGGTACCTAGAGTCCTAATTACCTCCTTTTATGCTGACCTGGATTTTTCCTCCAACCACTGGTCCACTCCTAGAACTTTGGTTTTCCTCATTACTTAAAAGTGCCTTATGATCAACAATCAATAAAGAAGCAACAAACAGTCAAGAAATCCGATGATGCATTGCTCTTGGCAGAATGGTTATGAAAGGCCTAGACAAGATTCACAAGAACAGAGATGTCTCTCGCCATACAAAGATTCGACTTATCCATGCCATGGTATTTTCAATAACATCATATGGATGTGAAAGTTGGATAGTGAAAAAGATAGACAGGAAGAAAATTGATGCCTTTGAAAAATGGTGCTGGCAACGAATACTGTGTATGTCATGGACTACCCGAAGAACAAATCAATCAGTACTAGAGGAGATCAAACCTAAGGTTTCCTTAGAAGCTCAGATGACAAGACTTTGACTTTCATACTTTGGACACATCATGTGAAGAGAGAGATCATTGGAGAAAGACATTATGCTTGACAAGGCTGAAGGACAATGCAAAAGAGGAAGGCCAGAAATGAGATGGATCAATACAATAACAGCAGCTATGGGAGCCACTCTGTTAACAATGAGTCACTTGACTGATGACTGAACACAGTTTAGGTCAATTAACCAGAGGGTCACCATGAGTCGACGCCGACTCAATGCACTTAACGACAACAACAAAATGGATACTAGAGGTGTTTTTCCATGACAGAAGTCCTCAGTGACTTCAGGTATTCCCATCCAGGTAGTAAGGCCTTCCAGCTTGTCTTGTTGCTGCTTTGGAGCTCCTCAGGTTTTTTAGCGACTGGCAGCCAATCTAGGTGCTGTGCTGGGTCTCTGGTACTGCAACATAAAGCCAGTGGAAGGACACCCAAACAACCTGACTTCAAGAAAACGTGAACCTAGTGCGGCACCTGGATACTACTAGCCTAACACCTTTGACAAGCTTCTTTCCAAATTTCCACTCTTATACTTGTTGACTTTGAACCAGTTCAAGAAGCATACCTTTTCTGGTCCTTTAAAAGAGCCTTAGAAACAGATACATGGCTTTTCTCAATGATGAAGTCCATCCTCAGTGTCTTTGGAGTGTCCTATGCAGAGGAAGGACCTTTCAGCTTATCTTTCTGCTGTGCTGGCTCTTTGTTCTTTTTTTTTTTTTAATTTAATGTTTATAAATTTTTACATGAATATCAAGAATACATCTTGAACATGAAATTGAGAAGGGTATCGGGGAAAAAAAAAGCAAGGAATACATTAGAACTCATACAAGTCCCAACACAAACTACCGAAAACAAGTCCAACCCCACCCACTCTAGCCCACAATAGAAGGGATCCATAGAACAAATAATTATTACAACAATACTGAAAGGAAATAGGTGATGTGTAAACAGCCAGTGCCTAAACAGCCAGTACCTAAACATGCTCAACCGGGAACAGACCGAGAATCAACCCCACCCCTAGCTTGTCTGGCATTTATGAAATCCAATAATTGGGAGGGTTCATAAAATATGAAGAAATTAGACTGATACTTTATCAGACATTTGCAAGGAAATTTCAAGAAAAATAAACCTCCCAATAATTGAATCCCCGGTCTCAACAGGAGAAATTCCCGTCTCCTCTTTTGGGTCTCTCTAGAGAGATCTGGAAACATATACACCTGTAAACCTTTAAACAGCATATGTCGTTTCTTAAAGAACAACTTCATGAGCCATTTATTTATTTATTTACATTCTCTTATATACCGCACTATTCTGCATCAGTGCGGTTTACATTGAACAAACTGAAATTACATTGAACAGGGCATTATAACTTGGAGATAACTATCTTATCAGATAATAATGCCAAAGTAATCAATAAGGTAGATGACACCACCTGTTCATCTCTCGAAGATTCCAACATTTCTGTTACATTTAAAACATCAACATTAATCCCACCAGCAACCACTCCCGAACCTTCAGCTTTTTTTCCCAAAGGGAGATAATACAATTTTACAATAGGAGGGTGAGATTCGGGAGGGATGCCCAAATTCTCAATCAAATAAGATCGAAACATATCCCTCGCAGAAATCAGGGTTGCTCTAGGAAAATTAACCAAACGGATATTCACAGCCCGGGCTGTATTCTCCAGCATCTCTAATTTAAACCTAACTGGAGCCAAACCTTTCTTAAGAAACTCCATATCATTGTCAACAGATACCATTTTCGTATGAAAGTCAGAGACCTCTGTCTGAAAGGAGGAAACTCTTACAACAGTTTCTTGTATATTCTCAGCATTAGTAGAGACCTGGGTCACCAAACTGTTCATCTGGGGTGCAAACTCCTCACGAAGCTGCATAATAGCAGCCCAAATGGCCTGCAAAGTTATCTCCTCTGGAGGTCCCAGTGAAGGCACCGAAACAGCTCCCACTGCTGCAGTTGTCTCCGATACAACGCCTGGCAACAGGGCGGGGATAAACCGGTGAGGCACAAACTCCTCGCTTCCTTCTGCCATTCCCGCAGCAGTCTCGACACTCGACTGCGCGACCGGAAGCATCACCGAGCCCTGGCTTCGCCCAGAAACCAAACCCCCTCTTCCGATGGAGTCCGCCAACTCAACACCTCCCCTCCTGGCTCTCCGCGTCGCTGATGTTCTGCCGAGGTACTTTAGAGGCGTGCAATGAGCTCTGGGAGGATAGATCACCACCCGATGAAGAGTACGAGACAACACCTCCGAACCTTGCAAAGCCGAGTTCCTCTCCCCTTCTACCAATGACTGCCACGGCACGGGTAAGAAATATGTGTCCAAAGGACCTGTAACTGCTAGCGGCAAAAGCGTTAAGGCCAGAGGTGCTGAAGGCTGTTTGGCACCTCTAGACTTGCGCTTCTTCCCCATGAAAAAACTCTGTGCCGCTCCACACAACACTTAAATCGCCATCTTGGATCACTCCCCCTGGCTCTTTGTTTTAGGGCTTTTCAGTCTGTCTTGCTGCTGTGTTGACCCTTTCTCTGGTGTTCTGCACTTTCACATCCAGAACTGCCCCTTCCCACTGTTTTTTTAGGGTGCCTTCACTGCACTGCATCCTTTCTTCTTTATCTAAATCCTTTAGGATCTCATTGCAAGCAGTCCTTGAAGTCTTTCTCTAGTTCAGGGGGAAATCATAATTTGTACTTTATTTGTAACGCTGGGACAAAAGTCCTCAGTGCCAGAAATATGACGTGGAGGCACACAGTTGGGCTGACCTCACCTACTCCTGCTATCTGGGCTCATCTGGCCTAGTTGCTGTTACATTGGCCCTCCGCTGGTATTCTGGGCTCCTACAGCCTCGGCTGCTGGTGCCCCTTTGACCCACTGTCATTGCTTTTGGGGCCTTCATCACAGCATATCCTCTGCTCTCTAAATCCCTCAGTTTATGAGTCCAAACTGTCCATGAAGTTTGTCCCTAGTCCATGGGGATCTTCATCTGTGCTTTAGGTTCCTAGCCTGGGGCAAAAGTCCTCAATGCCAGGATTCTAATTTGCAGGTACACAGCTTGGCTGATCTCACCCCCACTCCCACTGCCTGAGCTCTTCCAGCCTATCGTGTTGACTTTGTTTTTGGACCTTCCAGCCTAAGTTGGTGCTGTATTGGCTTTCTTCAGGAGTTTTTGGGCCTTCTAACCTATCTTGGGGCTGTGTTGGTTCTCTTTGAATGTTCTACCTAGGGTTGCCAAAAAGGTTCAGATGCGCCTGACAGACTTGATCCAGTCTTGGGTTTACCCCATTGTATGCAGTGACATGTAGTTCTGATTTCTCTATTGCACACCACAAGAAAAGCAAGATTGCATGCAATGGGATAAACCTGACTGCATCAAGCCTGTTGGGTGCATCTGGAGCCAGTTGATAACCCTACTTGTACCACCCAGCTTTGAACTCTCTTCAAAATTCTTTTCAAATTTCCATTACTTTACGTGTTGACTTGGAAGCACAGCAGGGAGGGCCTTTCCTGAGCCAATTAAGTGTATAAATATTTATTGATTAACTGTTTCAGTGACCCAACATGGCCATGTTTCAGCAAAGTACCTGTATCATGTGTCTATAAATCACTGAGTTGGAAGCAGAAGAAAAAACATAAAGGAGTTAGTTTTCAAAGTGGTTCCACAACAGTGACTCTTGAAAATCTTCAATAAAGAACTCCCCAGTTCATCTGCCGTTTGCCCAGCACCTTCTTTATTGAAGATTTCCATGAGCCACTGAAGTGGACTCTCTTCAGAAACCAGCTCTTTTGTGCATTTTCTGCTGCTTCCAAGGAAATGACTTATGGATCCCTGACATGTTCATCAAGTCAAAATACAGCTGTTTTTTGGTCGTTAAAACTGTTAATCCATAAATATTTATACACCTAAGTGATTCAAGACTCCTCTTTTTAAGGCTATCTTCATTGTGCTTTCTTGTTTTCTGATTTGTGAAGTTTGTCTATTTCAATGTGTACTATCTGTATCTTGCCACTGGTAAGTCTGTCTCGCTGATGTGTTGGCACTCCTCAGGTGTCTTAGGGCCTTCTATCCGGGGCTGGAGTTAGATATATGGCCCAGGTCAGAAAGTAGAAAGAGGGACCCACAGACTACCTTCAAGCTATTCCTCTTTCAGACTGATGCAAGCTTGGCATAGAGGACCAGAGCAATTGTTTTAGCCACTCCCTAACACTGGCCTTAATTCCAGACTACAGTATCTTGCTAAGTTGTTGGCTTTCTTTGGGTGTTTTAGGCCTTCAAGACTGTCTTGCTGATGAGTTGGCCCATCCTGTGCTGTTCTGGCTTTCACAGCCAGTGCTGCTGTCCCATCAACCCACTCCCATTGCTTCCAGACCTTTATCACAGTGCATCCTCTGCTCTCTATCTAAATCCTTCAGGTTCTCATTATAAGCAGTTCATGAAGTTTTCCCCTAGTCTGGGGGATTTTAGTTTGCCTTTCAAGTTTCTGTGCTGGGACAAAGGTCCTCAGTACCAGGACTCTAATTGCAGGCATACAGCTTAGCTGACCTCACTTGCTGTAACTCCTACCATCTGGGTTCATCCGGACAGTGTTGTTGGCTGTTTTATTACCTTGCCAATTTATTGGAGTCTTCCTGCCAATGTTGATACCATTTTATTCATCTCAACATACCTTAGTGCTCTCCTGCCAATATTGGTGCTGCTATGCCCTCTTATAGTACCTTAGGATGTTCATGTTGATCTATGTGCTGCCTTGCCCTTCTGATTGTGGCTTTTTGTAGTCCTCATGTTTTCTGGGGCCATTGAGTATTTGTGACATCTCAATGGCTTATAGTACTGTTGCCTCTGTTACTGATGCCTGCCAACAAACAGGCTTGAAAATATATGGCAAGCTCTACTCTTCCATAATAAAATAGCACGATCGATAGATTTGACTGGGCACACATTTGAAAAATACACAAAGGATTCGGTGTACGAATACTAACTAAATGAGGTCCAGGAATGAACACTGACACAAAAATGTTTGGCATGTACATCTCTATTAGCTATACACTTAGAGGCAAATTCTGTAAGTGGTGCCATATGCCTTAATTCCTGCGTGAGTTTAGGCAGGTTAACGGTGCCTATTCTATAATGTCAAATCTGCACAGATTTTACTTTATAGAATAATAAGTGATCACAACGAGGGTACATATCATCACAGTTACATGCACCAGCTCTAGAACACGTATAAATGACTGCACATATCTTATGCACATTGAGCCGTATTCTACACAATACATGTGTAAATATCTGCTCCACCAAAATTGTTGAGAGGAAAAAGCCCATGCTTGAATAGACCTGAGCACCAAAGACCTGAAGAGTCTAAATGCTCTGAAAGATTTTTCTGAGGCTTTTTCCTCCCTATTATTATTTAAGTGATAAATTCCCATATATTCCCAAAAACAAAAATGAGTAAAATACTGTATTTTATGAAATATGGGGAGGGTCTTCAGCAGTGGCGACTAGTTGTTCTAACATGGCTAGCTGCTGCTGAAACTTAAACCCACATTTTCAATGCCAGGGTCATATCTGGCTCAGACATTGAATATCCAGATTTCTGGGATTGGCAGGAAGCAGCGGTGATATTTAGCCACTGCTTGGTTAGTTTCCATGGCGAATGTTATGCCAGCCTTTACTGCACCTTACTTTGCTGCTTTGCAATGACCAGACAGCAACTCAATATCGCTGCTGCTCATTTATGGTTGGGTGCTGCCTCTGGAACACCCCAATGCTAACTGGTTAGTATCAGGGTATGCAGCAGCGATACTCTGGGATAGTCAGCAGCATGTTATGCCGCTGAATATTTTATTTAACAGATTTTTGTATTCCGCCTTCTCCTTAAGTCAAAGCGGTTTACATTAAAGCTTTCAAATTACATAAAACATATCAAGTGGGGATAATGAGTGCAGGTTAAAACAGAACAAAGTGTTAAAGGGGGGCTGTATTAGATATTGCAGCATGCAGAATAACTATGTACATTTGGAATATAATTATTCATATAAATATTCATATAATTTATATGTACAAAGTTTTTCCCTGATGATGTATCGTGTTAGACCTCCTGTTACATGTAAACTCACGACAGCCTGTTGCTATCTGTGAGTACTTTATGTTTACTGTAAACCGCGCTGATGGTAAAAGTGCGATATATAAGAACGTTAAATAAATAAATAAAATAAATAAATATCGCGATCAGGTATGGACAGGAAGCAGATTGGTTTACCAGATTCCGACTTCAGTGGGGATAGTCAATCAACCTTCTTATGTTATGTTCCCATAGTGGTCTATAAACAGAAAGGTTTTTTAAGTTCTTTCTGAAGTCTTTGATATCATGTAGAGCTTGAAGTCCTTCCGGGAGGGAGTTCCATAGCGTTGGTGCATTCAGTGAGATTGCTCTGTTAACTGTTGACTGCATTGCTTTGGGGTAATTGCTGGGAAGTGATCAACATGTACTTGGTATTTGTTCTTTTATTTATCCCCAACAGCAGGGTTAACATGGTTAGGAAGTCTGCTGTGTTAATCCCTTTGAATATTGGGTCCTACCACCATAAGTAGCAATCTTGACCTTGATTCACCCATTTTTCACCCCCATTGAGGCTTATGCATATAACACCGCTATCTGGAACATTCTCATTCCATCCTCCCTTCGCACTTTCACTATGGGGGTAATTTTAGGAAGGCATTTTCACGCATATATGACAGCTTGTGCATGCAAAATTCCACTTATAGATTTATCCTCTACATTCAAGTATGTGTGATTATAAGAGGCTGCAAGCAACTCTGGAGTAGGCGTGCTCAGAGTGAAATCTGGGCAGGGCATGACGGAGTTGGATTTATGTGTGCCCTTTTTAAAATATGCATGCTCGGGCATACTTTGTGCATGAACATTTACACCTGTGTCACCTATGTCTCTTTATAAAAAACGCCCCTAATTGCCCTTCCAATCTAGACAATCTGTTATATAATTACCCACTATATAGCTATGTTTGGGCTGTTTCGATGGATTTTCAGCCTGAAACAAAGTATAATGTGGCAGAAAATCCACAAATAAGGAAGTTATATGTTGGTGAACCTATAACATCCGTTAAATATCAGTCCTTATGTTTTCGGTGCATTTGCTTTAATGCTGCTTTACACTAGGGCAATTTTAGAAGCACTTATTGGAGCATGGAAAATCCTGCTCAAGGGGCCACTTATAACATCATAACCAGCGGAAAGGGGTGGGTCACAGGGGCCATGGCGCCATCACCAAGATTTTGCACAACACAGTATCAGTAATAGAAACTGTGGGGTAGGGCTTGGAGATTGATTTGTTTGGCTCTTCCAACCAAAAAGGTATTCCACTGCCCCTGCATACCATTAACCCTATATACTGTATTTTCAAGTCTGCACAAGTAATGTATAAAATATATCCACATGAAAAACAGGCTCTAAATCCCTTGAATACTTGGTATTTGTGACAAATAACAAAAGGAAACCATGCATGTACTTTCTCTAAAAACAGACAGGAAAAAAATAACTTGTAGTCTTTGTTCCAAAGCGAAGAGTCTGAGAATTGCTCCAGTAAGGTGTTTATCATGCAGTAAATGCATTTAACAAGAGATAAATGCCTTATCTCACTTTAGGACATCGACCCGGTATTGTCCTATTGGATCTGCAATACTGTGATCTGTTTATTTCCTCTTTAATTTAATCATCACAGCCTTCCAGCAGACGTGATGCACATGTATATATAAAGCCTCATTACACTAGAGCATATGCAGGGTCAGATGAAGCTTCCTAAGAAGAAAATGAGGGCATTAAGTGGATTCATCACTTTCAGAAAACTGGTATTTGAAATTCATCCTCACGTAGTCCCTGCTAGTAATTTCTTTAGCACAATGTGAATTATTGATAGTATATTGTTGCTATTTTATAATCAATGTTAAAATACTGATCAGGAATATTATTATTTCAGAAAGAATTCTAGCTGAAACTATTATGTATATTGCATATTACTTAACTCAAAATAAATTGAATGATAATTAGTTTATTAGAAACATAGAAACATAATGGCAGAAAAAGTCCACATGGCCTATCTAGTTTGCCCTTCCATATCAACTACAATAGTCCCCTTTTTACCTTTAGAGATCCTCTGTTTGCGCCATGATTTTTTGAATTCAGATACTGTCCTCATGTACACCACCTCCACTGGGAGACTATTCCACGCATCTACCACTCTTTCTGTAAAGAAATATTTCTGCATATTACTCCTGAGTCTATCCCCTTTCTCTCTCAACCTATGTCCCCTCGTAGCAGAGCTTTCCTTCAATTGAAAGAGGCTCTCCCCCTGGGCATTTATGCCACAGAGATATTTAAATGTCTCTATCATGTCGCCCCTATCCCGCCTTCCTCTAAAGTATACATATTAAGATCTTTAAGTCTGTCCTCATATGCTACATTATGAAGACCACTAACCAATTTAGTAGACACTCTCTGCACTGACTCCAACCTGCTTATATCCTTTATTTATTTATTTATTTATTTAACATGTTTTGTATCCCGCCTTTTCCTTCAATCAAAGCGGTTAATACAGCACAAAGTTAAACAAAGGTGAGGGAAACATACATTGCATTATCATTACATCACAACAAAACACTAGGAGTACAAACAGGGAACACAGTACATAACTTACATTACATTACCTTACATTAACTACAAACAGCATATCGCTGAACAGAATGAGCATATAGCAGCAGATAGTGGGTCCCGCACGGTCCACCGCCTAAGGGCCACGCCAAAGGGCCCTCTTGCGAGGCCCTCAGGCGCGGGCCCGCAAGGCACGGGCGCGCCATTGCTGAAGGGATTTCAAATGACCTGAAAAGTGCTCAGACCGGCCGCAGTCCTCTCTCACACACAGTTCCCAACCAAGCAGGCACAGCCGACCCCCACCCACTGCCCACAGGATCGCCGGAGCCCCCGCTGAAGGTGTGGTCTCCAGAATTGCACACAATATTCCAAATGAGGTTGCACCAGAGACTTATACAAAGACATTATCACCTCCTTTTATCTTCTGGCCATTTTTCTTTATATATACCTAAGTATCCTTCTGGCTGTTGCAGTCACCTTTTCTACATGTTTAGCTACTTTATGATCATCAGACACAATTATGCCCAGGTCCCGCTTTTCTTTTGTGGACAGAATTACCTTACCCCCTACACTGTACAGGTCCTTTGGATTATTGGAGCCCAAATGCATGACCCTAGACCATTCTTCAAGCTTAGCTAGATCCCTCCTCATGTTATCTACTCCTTCCTGGGTGTCTATTCTATTGCAGATTTTGGTATCATCCATAAACAAGCAAACCTTACCCGACAGCCCTTCCGCAACATCACTAATAAAAATGTTAAACAGAATTAGACCAAGGACAGATCCCTATGGCACACCACTGGTAACATTCTCATAAGAATGAGCTCCATTTACCTGTACCCTTTGTCACCTCCCACTCAACCAATTTCTAACTCAACCAGAAACTTTATGGGCCATTCCTAGGGTGCTCAGCTTGTCTATACATCGTCTGTGCGTAACGGTGTCAAAGGATTTTTTCCTGAAATCTAAATACACCACATTTAAGGCTCTCCCTCAGTACAACTCTCTGGTCATCCAGTCAAAGAAATCAATCTAATTTGTCTGACAAGACCTGCCTCTGGTGAATCCATGCTTCCTCGGATCCTGAAATCCATTGGACTCCAGAAACCTAACTATTCTCCATTTTAGTAGCCTTTCCAATAATTTACTAAGCACAGACTATCTGGCCTGTAGTTCTCAATGTCATTCTTATGCCCACTTTTGTGTAAAGGGACCACATTTGCCTTGCTCCAGTCCTCTGGCACCACTCCCGATTCCAAAGAGGCATTGAGAAGGTCAGACAGTGGAGCCACTAGAACGTCCCCAAGTTCCCTCAGTATTCTTGAATGTATCCCAGCCAGACCTATGGCTTTCAGAAAAAATAAATACCTATCACCAGATTAAACGGAAGATCTATAAATAAAAAAAACCTGGGTTTCAAAAGCCCGTTTTTCAAAGTTTATCGCCAGCAACCAATTAATTTTTTTGTCGGAGAGGCCAACCCAGCAGAAGGAAGCTCACCTTTTGCCGTTGTAGCCTGTCCATTTTATTAAGTGAAGTAAACCTTAAACTTTCATAAAAATGCAATAGAATGAGTTACTTAGCTGGATCAATGTCGAAAAGGCTGTAGGATAAGTAGCGGGAGGACGACGTGACACGTTTCGGGGTATTTAAAAATTAATCCCCTGCTTTTTGATGAAGCAGTGGAAGTGGGTTCCTCGCTAGATTTACCCCCTACGGTGTTAGAACTAAGGGATCTACATAAAAAGCTTATACGGTCCACTTTGCATGGCTCTTCCATGGCTCAATATTTAAAGTCCTCGATTATACCTAGGGGATTGCGTATTATTAAACCTCCAAAACAGTTTACAGATGATCCGGATTTTCTTGTCAAATGGAATGCCATACTCAATAAATGTGGCTTTGATCTTATAGCTCTGCTCCTTGAGCGTTCTGTTCGTCAACAAGAGGAACTCTCTTTACAGGCAACGGACCTCAAGAAGAAGATTTTGGAGACTATGGAACTTCCTTCTTTTCAGTCTCAATGGGCTGATATGGAGAAGCAGTTAGCCTCCTTTCGAGATCACATTCGTGGTCTCAAGATAAATAAATTTAAAAGAGATAAATCTGACTATGAGAATGACTGTGTTTACAACTGGCCATCGAAAACGGGCCAAAGACAAGGGAAAAAGGTGTCTTTTCGGTTAAGTTCTGATGAATCATCTGGCACTGATTCTGGTGACTCTTTGTTTGAGCAGTCGGGAGGTAAGAGAGGCAGAAAGCCTTCTGTTAACTCTGAAATACAGCGAGGTAATTGGGCCAGGGGCCGTAGGCCGCGTGGGTCTACTCACCAGGATTTTCTGGAGGGCCCCGATACTCGATCGAAGACCAGAAATCGACAGTTGTGAACTTATCCAGACAGAGTCTTACTGATGAACAGCTTCAGGTTTTAGATCTGGGCCTTTCGTTCATTCCCACTTCCTCTTATGACAGTTTCACCATGCGTGTGGCTTTGCATAAATTTTTCAAAAAATTACGGACCATTCATTATTTTTCCACTCGCAGATTTCTGGATGATGTTTTCTTTTTATGGTCTGGATCGCGCTCAGAGTTGGACTCCTTTATTGACAGTTTGAATTCTTTCAAGATGAATATCCAGTTTACAGCTCAGATTGAGACGCAGATGATTCAATTTTTGGATATCACAGTAAGGTTGTCTTCCTCTGGTTTTACTACTTCTTTATTCAGAAAACCGGTTCAGCGAAATACTCTCTTACGGTACAATAGTTTTCATCCGCCCGCCCTAAAGAGGGGCTTACCTTTTGGCCAATTCTTGCGACTGCGCCAAAATTGTACCACTTTGGGAGATTTTAAGGAACATGCCAAAGATCTCAGCCAGCGTTTATTATTACGGGGATACCCAAGCAACTTGATTTATATGGCCTATAAGCGAGCTACTCATTGTCATAGGGAATGGCTTTTACACAATGGGGCTTCTAAGGATTCGCAGAATATGATTACGGGGATCTTCCCCTATATGAGAGGTTCGTCTACAGTCATGCAGCTTTTACATAAATTTTGGCCAATTCTTAGCTTACTTCGGATAGCGTATTCCCGTCGAGCTAATTTACGGGATCGCTTGGTACATACAGCGGCCACAATTGACTGCCCTCCTACATCTCATGTGTCCCCTGGCCACCATCCCTGTGGATCATGTGCTTATTGTTCAAATACTATCTCTGGCTCGACTTGGGAGGATGGCCATACTTCAATTGTTCACTGTTCTCGCTGGCATACTGATTGTACAACAAGTTTTGTTGTATATTTGATTTTGTGTTCCTGTTCCTTTTATTACATTGGTCGCACATCACGTCCATTTAAAGTACGTCTGGCTGAACATGCTTACAGATTGAGAACGAAAACTTTCACAGCCCCTATGGTTGAGCATTGTATCCAGCTACAGCACAGTTTTCAAGATCTGAACTGGCGAATTTTGGATTTTGTACCTGCTCATCCCTGGGGGGGAGATCGTCTTCAAACACTTCAGAACTTGGAACAAAAATGGATTTTTCGCCTGAATTCGGTTCATCCGCATGGGATGAATATGCAAGTTGACTGGCACATATATTAAATATATTCCGATCACTCTTTGATTTTAGGGGCGGAGCTTGATTACATGATCCCTCCCCATTTTAACCTTTGATTGGTCCGTTCTTTGGAGCAGCTGATGTGATTGGCATATGGTAATTGAGCAGAAGTCTTTGAGGCCGGTACTTCATAAGCTGGTTTTTCAGCTTTTTGAGTTTCACATGGCTGAAGGCGTATTACATGGCGGTTCAGACCTGAAGCAGGGGATTAATTTTTAAATACCCCGAAACGTGTCACGTCGTCCTCCCGCTACTTATCCTACAGCATTTTCGACATTGATCCAGCTAAGTAACGCATTCTATTGCATTTTTATGAAAGTTTAAGGTTTACTTCATTTAATAAAATGGACAGGCTACAACGGCAAAAGGTGAGCTTCCTTCTGCTGGGTTGGCCTCTCCGACAAAAAAATTAATTGGTTGCTGGCGATAAACTTTGAAAAACGGGCTTTTGAAACCCAGGTTTTTTTGATTTATAGACCTATGGCTTTGTCTACCTTTAGGGGTATGTTTACTAAACTGCGGTAATCGTGAATAACGCATGTTATGATGCTTTAACGATTGTTAAAGCATCATAACGCGCGTTATGATGCGCTAACGATCGTAATGCTCCGCGGCGTGGTAAAACACCGCAGAAGGGGGAGAGAGGGCGGAGAGAAGGGGTCAGTGGGTGGAGAGTGGCGCTGATTTTCAGAGCTGAATTCCAACGCGAATGAGAACCTGCCGTTAAATGTACATTAGAGGGGAGAGAAACCATTTCAGTGTCAGCAATGTACAGCCCAGGCAGGGAAACCAAAAAACAGTGATAAGTGTGATACATGTGCACAGAACAAAAGGGCACAGAAACACTGAAAATGACCCCAACAAACTGGAAAAAAACAATAACCAAGCTGGCTAATAGTGGTGTCAATGAGAAACATCAACCCCTCCCCCCCCCGAGTAAGCTCCATAGAACAGATATAAATCGTGGAAGTGTCTATACGCCGTCCCCATACAAGGTGAATGAGCCCACAGTGAAATAGCGCTGCTCAGGGTTTTCCCCACCATCGGACAGGTGCACATGTCCCGCAACATCAGGGCGGGCATGTCGGAACGGCAACTGGACAGATGCCGGAGAAGGGGATACAGAGGGCCGCAGGCGGCACATGCTGTGCTGGAGCTGGGCCACAGTGCGGACTAGGGTGATGCCTAGGTGGCCCATACGAATGCTGAAACAGCGGAGCAGCCAGACAGCAACTGCTGAAGGTCCAACATGGGCACGAGTGTGTTTCCCAAAGTGTCACAGGGGATAGTACCCAACAGCTAGCCCCAAGGGCACGGAACATTGGCAGGCGGGGCTGGGGGGAGCGTGGACGTCTATGCAGGCACCCCTACCCCAGAACCTGCACCATAGGCAGCCGCCTACCTGCACACTGGATGGCCTGAGACTGCGCACCACCAGCTCCACCAGCAGAAGGGCAAGTCAGCATGGTGGCTGAGGGATACTGGTGGTGGAGGGGGCAGTGGCAGTTGCCCAGAGCAGACCGTGGCCTAGCCCTGTGTAGGTGGGTGCCATGCACTGCAACAGACCGGCCCTGTCTGACCAATAGTCATGGTATCACCAGGGAATGCACCATCTCTGTGATAACATGGTGGTGCAGTGCACAAAACCAGTGTATTCAGAAGCAGACGGTCACAGGTTCAAGTCCCAGCTGTGGTTTCCACCAACCCAGTCCTCATATTTTACCCACTACTATAACGTGCTAATACAGACAGAACCTTTCTTGCAGATGACGTAAACATGCCCAAAACACCTACATTTTACCCTACAGAGCACAGACACCATAAACATGCACATTACCTAGAGCAGAGCCTCCCAAATGCAGTCCTGGAGGGCCAAACACCATTCAGGTTCCATGCTGCCTCTGATAAAGATGCCTGTGCTGCATTTCTATGCGCCACCCCCATGGTATGCAGATGTATCTCATGCATATTCATGAGGGACAGCATGAAAACCCGAACAGTGTTTTGCACCGCAGGACTGGAGTTGGGAACCTCTGCCGTAAAGCAGCAGCCAACAGGGGCAGACACACCCGCACCCACAGGCCCCATTATCCAAAGCCTCCTGGAGAGGAAGGACTTTGGGCTCTGCGTGCATCTCCCAATACTAGCACTTGCATATATTAGTAATGCCACCCTAAACCTGGGATTGCATAATGAGGAGCAAGGTACTGTGGGAATAGCCTGGATAGGGTGGCCTAGCCTGGCCGCATCTGCACAGGGCATAGGGCAATGGCTCAGACATTGTAGTGCCCGGTACCACCTGCACGGACAGGGTGGCCACAGCATGTCCTGCTGGGAGGTCATTCTCACCCTGACTGAGCAGTGACCATGGCATGGCTAGGTTCCCCCATGGTGCTATATAGTATTTTTCTCATGTGATATTTATGGGTTTTCTTTTGGGGCTCAATCACTGACTTATCTGCTTGGTGTGTATGCTGATATCCCTGTTCTGGGTACATGCATCTCCTCCAGGACCATGCACTATGGACTAGCTGGCGGTCTGTCTGCAGCTAGTATGTGTCTTGCTGGAACACCTTGCAGGGTGCAGCGTCTGGAGGCTTGCTGCTGGAGAATGTCAGATAATGGTGGGGGGCAGCTTAGCATTTCCAGACCTGCCGTCTGTCTGCTATTGCGTTATGGATGTGTACTGCTGTGCATTGCCTGCCCTGTAGAGTGTTTGATCCCTAGTAGGACTCGGGTGATGGTCCCCTCTACTGCCACCATTGCAGGGGGATAGAAAGAGGATCTGTTGGTGGGAGATCCTGTCCCCCACCCTGAGCCCCAGAGGGTGCTTTGGGTGGTGGTATGTAATTTCCCTGTGGGTCTCAACACCCCCCTTCACTTACATCATGTGACCATGGCACCCACACAGGGTATGCACTTTTCTGGGTGCATCATAGTCCACAAGGGCTAGATGTGACATACAGATGAACACAGGCATATCCTAGGGGTGTTTGCAAGGACTACCTATCACACATTGGCACTGATGTGGACCTGCAGCATAGCCTATCTCAGCACAGCCAGGTGCTGTGAGAATGGTGCTGGGCACCATACCTCTCCCTCAGGATGAGCACAGGACCCGCACACTGTGACGGTCTGTAGCTACTCTGTGCCATTAACACACACCGTCGGCACCCCCTACCAGGCTGAGGTGCTGTGGGGTGCATACCCCATCTTGTGATCATCTGTAGACTGCTGATTTACATGTGCTGTGCATCCTGGGTACGGATGGTTGACCCTCAGAATGTGGGTGTGGTGCTGTGCAGTCCTCCTGTAGCCAGCCAGGTGTTTATTAGCAGCTCTAGCCCACTGGTTACTTCACTGCCCATGGAGCCAATGGTCATTGGTTCAAAACCCACAGTGGGGCTCATCGATAGGGCTGTCTTAGGCATTGTCTATTTTTATTGTATATTAGTGCTGCCAGCAGAACCACCCTCAGGGTACTGTCACCATAGGGTGGCTCATAAGGCCCTATAAAGCGCCTTATAAGGTGCCTTATATGGTGTCCTATAGGGGACATTATAGGGTGCCTTGGCAGACAGCGCACTTTAGAATATGCCCTATGGAGTGCCTTCTAGGGTGCCTTATGTGGCACCTTAGGTTACACCACTGTGAGGGTGTGTTTGCTGGCAGCACTATTACAGTACAACCAAACTTCCTCACAGCCCAATACTTAACCCTTTCCAGGCCAAGCCCAAAACTTTCGGGATCCAAACTTCTGCCTAAATATTACTATCAAATGGTATATAATACATGACCATGGCAGAGGGAACGGCACTATTGGAACATATTGAATAAGACGGGTACAATTTTCCTGACATATGCAAACTTTAACCTGGCTGCAGAATGTGGATTAAAAGATTATAGTAGGCCTTCAAAGGGTTACACATGATGCTTCAGCCAGCCTTATTCATTGGGCACACTGGGGAACCAAACCCATGACCCTTGTACTATCAGTCTGTGTAGTAGCCATTGTGCTACACCTCTGTTTCTGTATTTGGGTATCTGCGCGCGTTCTTAAGCTTAACGCGCAGTAACGTGCCCTGTAACGATAGTTGCTGCGCGGCGCCTTATAACGCGCGTTATTGGTAACGATGTACTGCCCATGTCCATTTTTGGCATTTCTTCTACTAACGTGGCTCCTAACGCGAATCGCACTAACG
Source organism: Ichthyophis bannanicus (assembly GCA_033557465.1). Taxonomy (NCBI): domain Eukaryota; kingdom Metazoa; phylum Chordata; class Amphibia; order Gymnophiona; family Ichthyophiidae; genus Ichthyophis; species Ichthyophis bannanicus. The sequence goes on from CM066037.1 coordinate 409,892,034, forward strand.
CAGTTTAGTAAACATACCCCTTAGTTTAGCTAGTTCCTCACGAACAGAGTCTTCTGAAAATCATTCTCCATTGTTTTTGTTCCTATTTGGGTGTTTTCTGAGGTCCTGATCCTGACCTTCATCTCTGAACACAGAATAAAATATTTGTTAAGCAATTCTGCTTTATCCTCATCAGTTTATGCATATTCTTCCCCTGCACACTTGAGTCTGACAATACCACTTTTGCTCTTCTTCCTCTCACTAACATATCTGAAAAATGTCTTATCCCACATTTTATTGCATTGGCTATTTCTTCTTCTTTTTGTACCTTTGCTTTCCTGACTACTTTGCTAGCTTCTCTAAGTTTTTCCAAATATAGATGCCTGTCTTCCTCTCTCTGTGATCTCTTGTATTTCATTAAGGCCTCCCTGAGCAATTATTTTTGTATTTTTATATCCACTATTATACTTTTAACTTGTATTTTGTGTACGATCAAGTCCATGATGATGTCTTAGCACTACAGAAACACAAAAATATAGGACCTGATATTCAGCAGCCCTTACAAGGTTAGTAGCATCTTCTAACCAGTTAAGTGACATTCAGCATCACTATATGGATAGTGTTGCTAATTAATAAATAAAAATGTCATTACAGATAGCCTTGGCATTATCTGAAGGTTTAGATTTATTTATGATTTTACTATACTGCCGTACATGAGGAAAATCAAAGCAGTTTAGATGAAAAGGAACTCCATGTTCGGTGATAGAAAATTAGAAGCAAAGGAAGAGCAACACAAAGCAAGAGGTAGTAGAAAGTGTGGCCTAACAATGCCATGCCACAGCCAGTCCAAAGCCCGACAACCAGGAATGTGCTCAGAGGCAATTAAAAGCCTGAGTAAAAAGCTGGGCCTTGAATCTCACTCTAAACCTTTTGTACGAGGGTTCAGTTTGGAAGTTAGGAGGCAGCGAGTTCAAAAGATTAAGTGCCAGGAAGGAAAATACAGGCCTCTGACTTTAGAAGCTGGTGGAATAACTAGATTTTCGTGAGTAGAGTGATAAGACGTACCTGGTACCAGCAGGGAATGCAAGTAGTTTGGAAAACCTGTTTTCCATCTGTGGATAGAGTGCCTATGTTATAAAGTCGAATACGTGCATTCTTAAATTTATAAAACTGGGATATAAGTGGTGGGATATGCGTGGCAGATCCAGGCATGAGCACTCACACCTGTCCTAGGGCTGATGTTAATGCCTGCCCCTAGATTTGTAAAGAATGCTCATAAGATGTAGTATTTCATAACTTACATGAGTAAATTTGCACTCATCCCAAGCTCCTCACCAGCTTGTCTCTGTGCACATCCATGCTGAAAGTACATGCCATCGGCTAAGGTACATGCATAAAGGCCCATCTGCATATATGTCATTGAAAATACATGACTTATGCATGTTGATGGTGCGTAACTTTACGCGGCTCCTTTAAAATGATCCTCTACTGTACCTGTAGATTCAGTGCTGCTACAAGGAGAGTAATCCAGTTAACTTAGGGCAGCCAAATTACTATCCCAAGGGAAACCAGATAGCCTATCTGCATAGTGGTGTTGAATACTGCCATTATATGGACAGCGGTGCTGCTGCCCATAGTATCCAGATATTCAGTGCTGGCCACTATCCAGATACTGGCCCTGAATATCTGGAATAATTTAGGCTGTGTTGGCCGGTGTTTAAAAAATCACTGATCTCCATAACTCAGTATTGACCTAAAGAGCAGATGAGGATAAAACAACATTTCAAAAACTAGTTGTTATTTTTAGCTAAGAAGAGACAAGCATTCCTAGCCATAGTAACAGAACAGATGATGCCGATAAAAAATATCTCCTACTTTGTTTTTTAGGATATTGTATCAGTTGGACTGCAGGTATTTGCAATTTCCACTGTGGTTCTGGGAGGAATTTGTACATGAATGAGCAAAGTTGGCATACAGGTGTAAATGCCATTTTAGAACAGGGGCTTTTTAAGATGGTGATGCTTCCCACACTTAAATTTTCTGCAGGAGTGGTGAGGGAAGAAAGGAGTGACTTGAGTGGGCCTACATTACAGAGATCGATTCCCCATGTTACATAGGAAATCCACGTCTATACCAAAAATGATAGACGGCATTTACAAGTGCCCTCACACAAGGGCAGCTGTGAATGTTTAAGGGGTATGTTTACTAAACCGTCTTAACGTGCGCCCGGCGATAGTGTGCAGGCTGCCATAAAAGGAGTGGGCATTTCGGTCTTAATGTAGCAAAACGGGATTATAGCGCGATAACGTGCGCTGCGCACATTATCGGGCGAGACGCCGCTAAGCAAGTTAATGCGCGGTAATCTTAAGTAGGCGTGCAGACATGCAAACACAGAAACAGAGGTGTAGCGCAATGGTTAATACACTGACTGATGGTACAGGGGTCATGAGTTCCATCCCCCAGTGTGCCTAATGCATAAGGCTGGCTGAGGCATTAGCTTTTACATGTGATTATTGCTTTTTGAGGCATTTTATTTTTATTTTAATTAGTGCTGCCAGCAAACACACCCTCATGTGCCGTAACCTAAGGTGCCGCATAAGGCACAGTATAAGGCACTCCATAGGGCACATTATAAAGTGCACTGTCCGCCAAGGCACCCTATAATGTCCCCTATAGGGCACCCTATAAGGCGCTTTAGAGGACACCTTATAAGGCGCTTTATAGGACACCTGATAAGGCACCTTATAAGGCGCTTTATAGGGTGCCCTATAAGGCGCTTTATAGGGCACCCTATAAGGTGCCTTATGGGGCACCTTATGGTTACAGTACACTGAGGGTGTTTTTGCTGGCAGCACTAATGTACATTAAAAATAGACAATGCCTTGGACAGCCCTATCAAATAACTGCACCCTGGGTTTGAACCCATGACCTTTGGCTCTATAGGCAGTGAAGTAACCAGTGGGCTACAGCTCTATAACTGCTAACAAACCCCTGGCTGGCTACAGAAGGACTGCACGTCACCACACAAACTGTCTGCTGTGGTTACCAGGATAGGGTTAACCCACCCATAGCCATGATGCACTGCACATGCAAATCAGCAGTCTAGAGATGAGTATAAGATGGGGTATGCACCCCCACAGCACCTCAGCCTGGTAGGGGGAACTGACCATGTGCACCCCCACAGCACCTCAGCCTGGTAGGGGGTACTGACTGTGTGTGTTACTGGCACAGAGTAGCTACAGACCGTCACATTGTGCGGGTACTGTGCTCACCCTGAGGGTGAGGTGGGGCACCCAGCACCAGGTCCACAGCACCTTTCATTTCTGAAATACACCATGCTGCAGGTCCCCATCAGTGCTACTGTGTGTGATAGACACATAGAAACATGATGACAGAAAAAGACCACATGGCCTATCTAATCTGTCCTTCCATAACAACAGCTACAACAGTCCACTTTTTACCTTTAGAGATTCTCTGTGTTGGTCCCATGCTTTTTGAATTCAGTTACTGTCCTCATCTCTACCACCTCCACTGGGAGACTATTCCACGGATCCACTACTCTTTCCGTAAAGAAATATTTCCGCATATCACTCCTGAATCTATCTCCCTTCACCTTCATCCCATGTCCCCTCGTAGCAGAACTTGCTTTCAATTGAAAAAGGCTCTCTCCCTGAACATTTATGCCACGGAGGTATTTAAACATCTCAATCATATCACCTCTATCCCGCCTTTCCTCTAAGGTGTACATATTAAGATCCTTAAGTCTGTCCTCATATGCTTTATAATGAAGCCCATTAATCATTTTAGTAGCAACCCTCTGCACCGACTCCATCCTGTTCACATCCTTTTGAAGGTGCGGTCTCCAGAATTGCACACCATACTCCAAATGAGGTCGCAAGAAGACTTATACAGAGGCATTATCACCTCCTTTTTTCTGCTAGCCATTCCTCTCTGTATGCACCCAAGCATCCTTCTAGCTTTTGCCATCGCCTTTTCTACCTGTTTAGCTACTCTAAGATCACCAGACACAACCACGCCTAGGTCCCGCTCTTCTTTAGTGGACAAAAGTATTTCACCTCCTATATTGTATTGCTCCCTTGGATTGCTGCAGCCCAAATGCATGACCTTACATTTTTTAACATTAAATCCCAGCTGCCAAATTCTAGACCATTCTTCAAGCTTAGCTAGATTCCTCCTCATGTTATCTACACCTTCCTGGGTGTCTACTCTATTGCAGATTTTGGTATCATCCGCAAAGAGGCAAACCTTACCCGACAGCCCTTCCGCTATATCACTAACAAAGATGTTAAAAAGAATCGGACCAAGGACAGATCCCTGGGGCACACCACTGGTAACATCCTTCTCCTCAGAGTGAGCTCCATTTACTTGTACTCTTTGTCGCCTCCCACCCAACCAATTTATAACCCAAGCAGTAACTTTAGGGTCCATCCCTAGGGTGCTCAGTTTGTTTATAAGTCGCCTGTGAGGAACAGTGTCAAAGGCTTTACTGAAATCTAAAGACACCACATCCAGAGCTCTCCCTTGGTCCAACTCCCTGGTCACCCAGTCAAAGAAATCAATCAGAATTGTCTGACAAGACCTGCCTCTGGTGAATCCATGCTGCCTTGGATCCTGTAATCTGCTGAACTCCAGAAACCTCACTATTTTCTCTTTCAGCAGTGTTTCCAATAATTTACTCACCACCGAAGTTAAACTAACCGGCCTGTAGTTTTCAACCACATCCTTACTTCCGCTTTTGTGTAAAGGCACCACATGAGCCTCTCTCCAGTCCTTTGGCACCACTCCCGACTCCAATGAGGCATTGAAAAGGTCAGTCAGTGGAGTTGCTAGAACGTCCCCAAGTTCCCTCAGTATTCTAGGGTGTATCCCATCCGGTCCCATCGCTTTGTCTACTTTAAGTTGAGCTAGTTTCTCACGAACACAGTCTTCTGAAAATTGTTCAAGATGTCCCTTGCTTCTGTTCTTATTTGTGGGTGTTTTCTGAGGTCCTGCTCCTGGTTCTTCATCTGTGAACACAGAACAAAAATATTTGTTAAGCAATTCCGCTTTATCCTTATCAGCTTCTACATATTCCCCCCCCTGCACCCTTGAGTCTGACAATACCACTTTTGCCCTTCCTCTTCTCACTAATATATCTGAAAAATGTCTTATCCCCCCATTTTATTACATTGGCTATTTCCTCCTCCTTTTGAATCTTTGCCTTCTTGACTACTTTGCTAGCTTCTCTAACTTTTTCCAAATACAGATGCCTGTCTTCCTCTCTCTGTGATCTCTTGTATTTCATGAAGGCCTCCCTCTTTTTCTTCACTTTTTCAGCTACTTCCTTCGAAAACCATACCGGTCTCCTGTTCCTTTTGCCTTTATTTACCATTTTAACAAAAAGGTTGGTTGCCCTTAAAATACCCCCTTTCAGTTTTGCCCACTGTTTTTCTACATCCCCCAGCTGTTCCCATCCCACTAACGACTCCCTGAGGTATTGGCCCATCTTCGCAAAGTTAGTCTTCCTAAAGTCTAAGATCCTCACCTTGGAATGGATTCTAACAGCCCTAGTCCTAATACTGAACCACACCATCTGGTGATCACTGGATGCAAAATGATCTCCCACTACAACATCAGAAACACTTTCACCATTGGTAAGCACCAAGTCCAGTATGGCCCCTTCACGTGTGGGGTCTGTTACCAATTGCCTGAATAGTTCTCCCTGTAGAGAATCCAGGATCTCCTTACTTCTAGATGATACTGCAGCAGGAATGTGCCAATCAACATCTGGCATATTGAAATCTCCTATCAGTAGCACTTCCCCTTTCCTAGCAATGCTGCGTATGTCTTCAATTAACTCTCTGTCCACCTCTTCCTCTTGTGAGGGAGATCTATATATCACACCAATGCAAATAGATTTCTCTTTCCCTCTTTCTAGTTTAACCCACAATGCCTCCTCTCTCCCTTTTAAGCTCTGTAATTCCAAAGCTTTAATAGTAGTTTTTACATATAGTGCCACTCCTCCTCCCCTTCTTCCTACTCTGTCCTTTCTGAATAAAGTATAGCCAGGTATAGTTATATCCCAGTCATGGTTTTCTGTGAACCATGTTTCTGTAACTGCCACTAAATCCAAGTCAGCCACTACCAGCATAGCTTCAACTTCAGGGATCTTATTCCCATGCTACGGGCATTAATACACACTGCTTTCCATATGGTACCCCTGTTACCCATTTCCAGGTAGTTCCTGCAGACACACCTAGGATGCATCTATGTCCATCTGTATTTCTCAGTCATGTCTAGCCCTTATGGGCTATGATGCACCCAGAATAGTGCATATCCTGTGTTGGTGCCATGGTCACATGATGTAGGTGAAGGGTGGGGTGTTTGGACCCATAGGTGGATTATGTACCACCACCCAATCCACCCTCTGGGGCTAAGGGTGAGAAACAGGATCCCCCACCAACAGATCCACATTCTACCTCCCTGCAATGGTGGCAGTAGAGGGGACCATCAACCCAAGTCCTGCTTGGGAACAAACACCCTACAGGGCAGTCAATGCAGATCTGTACACATCTATAAAGCAATAGCAGACAGACAGTAGGCCTGGAAATGCTCAGCTGCCCCCACCACTATCTGACATTCTCCAGCAGCAAGCCTCCAGCCACTGCACCCTGCAAGGTGTTCCAGCAAGACAAATACTAGGTGCAGACATTCTGATAGCTAATCCATAGTGCATGTTCCTGGAGGAGATGCATGTACCCAGAAATGGGATGTCAGCATACACACCAAGCATATAACTCAGTGATTGGGCCCCAAACGAAAACCCATAAATATCACATGAGAAAAATGCTGTATAGCACTATGGGGGAACCTAGTCATGCCATGGTCACTGCTGAGTCAGGGTGAGAGTGACCTCCCAACAGGACATACTGTGGCCACCCTGTCTGTGCAGGTGGTGTCAGGGCACTACAATGTCCGAGCCATTGCCCTATGTCCTGTGCAGATGCATCCAGGCCAGGCCATCCTATCCAGACTATTCCCACGGTACCTTGCTCCTCATGATGCACATTGGCAGGCCAATACTGGCAATAGTGCTAGCAGTGTGGGCTGTGGAGGGTGTTGGCAGCCACCACACATTGGATAGACAGACACACACTCCCCACACCTATGCCAGCATTGTGCAACTATAGAGGTGTTTGGCAGCCCTGGCCAGCACACCAATCCTGGGCACAGTGCAGGCATGGCTATGGTACGCAATACTGTTGGGGTCACTCCCCAGGGTGGTAAACACTGTCAGACACAAGACCTGTAGCACACTCCACAGACATCAGAAAGGTTGCTATGATGCAGCTCAATCAGAAAATTGTACTTAACTTCGGAATTGCTATCTGCCAGTAACCATAGCAACCTTTTGATAGATGTGTACCGTATTCCCAGGTTTAGGGTGGCATTGCTAAGGTATGCAAATGCTAGTATTGGGAGATGCACGCAGGGCCCAACATCCTGCCTCTCCAGAAGGCATTGGATAATGGAGCCTGTGGGTGCGGGTGTGTTTGCCCCTGTTGGCCGCTGCTTTAGAGCAGAAGTTCCCAACTCCAGTCCTGGTGGGCCAGACACTGTTCGGGTTTTCATACTGTCTCTCATGAATATGCATGAGATACATCTGCATAGCATGGGGGCGGCGCATAGAAATACAGCACAGGCATCTTTATTAGAGGCAGCATGGAACCTGAATGGTGTTTGGCCCTCCAGGACTGCATTTGGGAGACTCTGCTCTAGGTAATCCGCATGTTTATGGTGTCTGTGCTCTGTAGGGTAAAATGTAGGTGTTTTGGGCATGTTTACGTCATCTGCAATAAAGGTTCTGTCTGTATTAGCATGTTTTAGTAGTGGGTAAAATATGGGGACTGGGTTGGCAGGAACCACAACTGGGACTCAAACCTATGACCTTCTGTTTCTGAACACACTGGTTGTGTGCACTGCACCACCGTGTTGCTACAGAGACAGTGCATTCCCTGGTGATACCATGACTGTTTGTCAGACAGGGACTGTCAGTTGCAGTGCATGGCACCCACCTACACAGGGCTAGGCCATGGTCTGCTCTGGGCAGCTGCCACTTCCCCCTCCACCACCAGTATCCCTCTGCCACCATGCTGACATGCCCTTCTGCTGGTGGTGCGCAGTTTCAGGCCATCCAGTGTGCGGGTAGGCAGCTGGCTATGATGTGGGTTCTGGGGTAGGGGTGCCTGCATAGCTGTCTACGCTTCCCCCCAGCACCGCATGACAATGTTCCGTGCCCTTGGGGGTACCTGCTGGGTACTATCCCCTGTAACACTGTGGGAAGCACACTCGTGCCCATGTTGGGCCCTCAGCAGTTGCTGTCTGGATGCTCTACTGTTTCAGCATTCCTATGGGCAGCTAGGCATCACCCTAGTCCGCACTGTGGCCCAGCTGCACCACAGCATGTGCCGCCTGCAGCCCTCTGTGTTCCCTTTTCCAGCATCTGTCCAGTTGCCCATTCCGACATGCCCGCCTTGCTGTTGTGGAACATGTGCACGCCATAGGAAACCTGGCCAATGGAGTCAGAAACCCTGATCAGCGCAATTTCACTGTGGGCTCATTCACCTTGTATGGGGACAGAGCATAGACCCTTCCAAAATTCATCTTTTGTTTGGAGCTTTATTGGGAGTGTTTTTTGATGTTTCCCATTGATATCACTATTGCCCAGCTTGGTTATGTTTTTTTTACATTTTCTTCTGTTCATTTTCAATGTTTATTTGCCCTTTTGTTCCGTGCACATGTATCACACTTATCACTTTTTTTAGGTTTCCCTGGTTTTGATGTACATTGCTGACGTAAATGGTTTCTTTTTCCTTTAAATCGGCTCTAACGCCAGGATTTCACTGGCGTTAGTTTTGAGCCTCGTATTTCACAGCGTTAGTGTGCGGGGAGCCTCTCCCCTCCCACTCTCCGCCCATTGACCCTCTCTCTCCGCCCCTGGGGAGCCTTCCTCCGCCCTCAGGGAGCCTTTCCCCACCCTCAGTGCTTGTTTGCGCCGCTGTATGCGTTATCGCGCGCTAAGGTACCTTTGCGCCCGATAAAGCACCATTATCTCACGATAAGGTACCTTTGCGCCCGATAACATCGCCGGGCGCACATTAACATGGTTTAGTAAACATACCCCTAAGTCTTTCTCCCCAGAGGACTTCCCCCAACCTCAATTTTAACAGGTGCCCCAGCCCTTGATCTCCCTCCTGACCCTCATCACATCCATCCCCCTACTCTTCAAAGTATCTGATCCCCCAACAAGTAAATCTCTCTACCCCACCCAATCCTCCTGACAACATTGCCCCTTGAGGTCCCCTCCAGAAGCCCCCTTCCCTGGCCTTAATGAGGGTCCCTGGTGTGTAGTAGGAGCAGGAGTTATGCCTATGCACTCCTGTTCTAACTGCGCTGTGTTTCGAAATGGTACCAAGGACCCCTAGTGGTAATCTTACAGTACTGACACAGTATTGCAAGATTACTAATGGAGTCACTGGCTTCATTTTGGCACCAGAACAGTAAGAGTGGATTTTTATAAATACATGCCTAGATTAGCACACTTTACATGCATATTTCTTGCCTATTTTATAAAGTAAGATACATGTGTACTTTATAAAACAGGGGCGTAAATTGTAAAAAATGAGCAATAATTTAAGCCATGAGCACTGATGCCAGCCCTATAGCTGGTGCAATTGCTCATGCCTAGATTTTTCTGGAACACATGTAAATTATACTATTTTATATTTTACATATATAACTTTATTTTTATTTATTTAACAGTATTTCTATACCACCCTTTCCTTAAATCAAGGTGGTTTACATTGAACTTAAATTTACCAGCTAGTGGTTTACATTAAAACTCCATTTTGAAGGTAACTATTTACATTGTAACAATAATTATATTGTAAGAGAGTACTTTACGTAACTTTTTACATAAATAACTTATTCACAGTTAGCGGTCATGTTGCATGGTTGCTGGTATTGATCCGTAGTCATTGTCCAGGTCTGGTGTGGATAGATGTATAGTTATTTTATGTAATATGGGCTAAATGTTCAGTGAATAAGAATGTCTTAAGCAGTTTTCTGAATTCTTTAGTGTCCTTAGTGCATCTGATATTGTTTGGTAGGGAATTCCAAAGGTTTGATGCATATAGTGAGAAGGCTCTGTTTGAAGTGCATTGTTTGGTTTTGGAGAAATCCTTAAGTGTGGTTAGCGTGTTTCTGTTGTTTGTTCTTGATGGGCGGTTTTCTGGGTATATTTTTATTAGGTCTTGGAGTGATACAACTGATTCATTCTGGAGTATTTTGAATATGTTAATAGCAGCTTTGTATTTTACATGACTCCAGATTGGGAGTCAGTGAAGTTGTGCCAGGATTGGTGTTATGTGTTCGCATTTGTTTGTTCCTGTGAGAAAACGAGCAGCAGTATTTTGTACCATCTGAAGAGGATGGATTGTTGTTGCTGGGAGGCCTTGGTAGATTGAGTAACAAAAGTCCAATATTGGTGTGATGATGGCCTGTAGGACTGTTCTAAAAAGCACAGTTACTTACCTGTAACAGGTGATCTCTGGGAACAGCAGGAATGAGTCTTCACATATGGGTACGTCGGTACCGACGGAGCCTGCACGGGAATGCTCCCCAGCATCCAATCAGAAAGCTTTTGGGACCATCCCTCGCGCCTGCGCGCTGACTTCCCACCTTTCCCACTGCCTCTCCTCAGTTGAGTTTCATAGCTGAGACAGAAGGAGAGAAAGAGGAAAGGAGATAGATAGATACAACTCCTAGGGGAGGTGGGTGGGTTGTGAAGACTAATTCCTGCTGTTCCCAGAGATCACCTGTTACAGGTAAGTAACTGTGCTATCTCCAGGAACAAGCAGGAATGAGTCTTCACATATGGGGACTCCCTAGCTGTGGGTGCCAGGGGAGATCCCATAAAATGCGTATCCCTGGAACAGGATGGCAATTTGCAAACCTGGATCCCCGGCATCCCCTGAGGGATGGGGGGTAGGAGTTGAATAGAGAAGAGCTGTAGAGGAACAGCAAATCTAAAGACTACAGAAAAAAATCAGTCTTTAGAATGTATGTCAAGTATCACTAAAATATTTAATGAACTAGTACAATATAGAGTTTACCTACTGGATTGTAGGAAGTAGAACTGTGATGGAGTGTACTGTAGATGCAGTAGCGGAATCTTCAAGGTAACTTCACAGCAGTGAGGATGAAGTTCCAAATCTGGAATGGGCAGGTGACCCAGGTGTCAACTGGGGCAGGAGAAGAACGGCAGGTCTTCAATGGAAAGCTTATGGGAAAAAGCTGAGAACTCTTTTAGGTACAGAGTTATTAACATTGAGGACTAAAAGAAGAAGACTGACCGATCTGGAGAATTAGCCCAGTCCGGAAGGGAAGAGGGGGTATGGAAAAAAGCCCCTATTCCCAAGGAGAACAGAAGTGTACTCAGGATTACTGAAGATGTACACTGTCTTTCCTAGCTGGTAAGAGATAGGAAGACATTGAAGTTTGATACTTCATAGACAGGGAGATGTATAACAAAAATAGAAGCTGTTGACGTCACAGCAATAATTGTGTGTATAACCGGTCCCACTTACTGAGCCGTATGAGAATAGGCAAGTTGACTGTCTGGACCCCTTAAGAAAGTAAAAACTTTAGCACAGACAGTTAGGGAGATAGTAGGTAATACCTAGGGTCCTATGGATATCTCCCAATGTGCACATACATATATATATATATATATATATATATATGGAAATACATACATATCCATACATATGTGAATATATGTCTAGATATGTGTGATATATATATATATATAGAAATGTATATATATATATATATATATATATAGATGGGCATGGCTTATGCCCACCTAGGGTACAAAAACATGTATGTATAGGACATATACATACATGAATATAATTCTGAGAATACATGCCTGCAACTGAGCCACAGAAAAACATTCACATGGGGAATGTGATGGGAAAAGATTCATCTAATAATAAGGGGGTGAAAACCACCTGAAGATATATAGAGAATCTATTTCTGTGGTGCAGGAATGTAGTTCAGTGGAATAACCAGTATGGTTGCGTGAAAAACAGAGGATAATAGCAGTCTGGTAAGAGCACGTCAGGAGTACTTTAGGACTCTGACATGTCCAAAGGACAAGAAAACGCATAGACTAAGACACCAGGATGACCCAGCCAAGGGACTCAGGGGTATCATGTATAGTAAAAGAGTATGCATTGTCCAAGTGGAGCAGAAAACATAATGCCAAGCTGTAAGGAAAAAAAGGGGTAGATTCCTGCCAGATTGGAAACTCCTTGGACATTCACGCAGAAAAAGCTTGTCTTCTGTATTACAACAGGAGACAAGAGGGTATAAAGAACTAATATAGTCATGACAATGATTATATAAGCTTTTTCTATGATATGGAAAAAAACCCCAGAGACAAAGTTCAATGCTCTGTAGCAAGGGCCCATAGTAGAAAACTTCTCTGAAGATTGCAGAGAGCATTGTGCAGGAGAATTATGAGATAAAACTGACAGAAGTCAGATGTGTTGCCACTTCCTAGGTAAGGAGATGGCTAGAAGAAGATAACTGGCAGTGAGTAGTATTATGCAAGATAGTTGAAAGTAGCTTGCAAGAAGCATTAAAGTAATCACTGGAACTCCTGCATGCACAGCAACTGAACAAAACAGCAGAGGGGATTCTCCTGTATAAAAACAGGGGGAAAAACAGACAAAGGGAGCGGAGATATTCCCGTCCCTGTCTGATGAGTTGTTCAGAGCATGCATTGAAGGATAACAAAAAGTCTACACTGGAAAGAAAGAGAAGTGTTTCAGTATGGTACCAACTCCAGCAGGGGAAACCCTGGAAGAGAGGGGGTTGGAAGGTGACGTACCATATGGTAGGTCAGCTGAAGGAAAGAGTGTCCATGTGGGGACAGAAACTATGATGAGATAGTTGTAATCTCCCTTTATGGTAATAAGAAAGGGAGAATTCTGTAACCCATGGACAAGAGTATCCTAAGAGCTTAGCATACTGAAAAGAAAAACTAGTGTAGAGTTTGAAGAATAAACTTCTGGTAAGAAGAAGTTAACTGTAGATTGTAACATACAGGAACCTATGGTTGCTGGTTATGATTAGCCTGGTTAGAGTCTGGAGATTCCAGACTAGGATGAGATGTCTCTTGCTTGGGTACATCTGGAGGATGGGCAGAAGAAGGGTGAAACTTTCTTTTCTTAGGGAAAGAAGGTTTGGTAGGACATTTCCTACGTCCTGGGGAAAAAGAAGGCTTAGGATGGTTTCCAGAACTAGGAAAGTCAGTGGAGCAATGAGCAACCTGACGTAAAGCCTCTCTATTGAAGAGATTTTCTCCAGTACAAGGAGAATTACCCAGTGTATGTTGTGCCCATCTGCTCAAGTCTGAAGCTTGTAGCCAGGCTGTACGACGTGCTCCAATGGCAATAGCAGAGGATCTGCTAACAGACTCAAAAGAGTCTAGAGAAGCACGAGAAAGAAACCAAGAGATATTCCTGCTATGATTAAGAAGCAAGGAATAGTCAGTGGCCTTAGGTTCTGACAAAAAAGGGAACAAAAGAGATAATTTCTCTGTGACCTCCTGAAGTGTCAGACTCATATAAAAAATATATGAAATAAATCTTGAAGCCAGCATAGATGTTTGGAAGGTTTGACGTCCAAAGGCATCAAGTGCTTTAGATGCACAACCTGGCGGATAAGAAGAATGCCTCTTCTTGCTTCTTACCTTCCTCATTGCTGATTCCACTACAATGGAATGATGTGGAAGTTGTTTTTTTTGAAACCCCGGAGAGGGAAGCACCTGATACAGAACATTAATGGCTGTAGAAGGCAAAGGAACCTTTAAGAGTGATTCCCACATCCTCAGAAGAAGATCATGTAAAGAATGATGTAAAGGAAGCATTATATTTTCCTTTTCTGCAGGATCTTGGTCAAGAGAAAAGCCAGGAATAGGAACGGCAAGAAAGGTTGCCATGTCCAGGAGAAATTTCTGAAAGAAGGATCTCCAATAGGAACTATTCCTGGGTAAGCTGAGGTTGAAGGAGCAGCTGGAGCACCAGAAGACATACTGGACTGGTGCAGAAAAAGAATCCTGCTAGATGGACATTGATACTGACAGTTCTGATTTGAGGCAGTTAGTACTGCATCGTCAGTGCCTGGTATCGATTCCAAACTAGGCATAGAAAGGATCGATGGCACCGATGGAACTGCAGGAATCGACATCGATACCGGTACTGGTATCAGAGACGATAATGTCATTGAAGCAGTAATCGGGGGCTGCTGAAGCGGTACCGAGATAACCAGAGAGCCTTGGTCAATATCCTCGGTACTACGTAGTTGGAAACGATATGGATCAGTTCCGAAACGCGTCGGTACCAAGTCATCTAGACTGGATATCAATTCTAGACTCGGCATCGAAGCAAGCGAGTCTATCGATGCATGTCTAGAAGGTACCGACGTTGGTGGTGGTATCGGCGATGCCGATACATGAAAGGCAATCGGAATCGTATCGATCGGTACCGAAGATACCGAGGATGTCCGAAGATGATGCCCGGTGAAGAGAGGAACACTCAACACCGGCGCCGATTTCGGGGTATCGGTACCGCTTGAAGCCGGTACCAACCCCGAGCATGGCGAAGATACAGGAAAGTCAATCTGGGTCATATCGATCGGCCCCGAAGGTACCGAGGATACCAGATGACGATCCCCGGTGAAGAGTGGAACACTTGACACCGATACCGATGCCGGGGTATCGGTACCGCTCGAAGCCGGTACCAACCCCGAGCATGGTTGGGATACAGGAAAGCCAATCTGGGTCGTATCGATTGGCCCCGAAGGTACCGAGGACACCAGATGACGATCCCTGGTGAAGAGTGGAACACTCGACACCGGTGTCGATGCCGGGGAATCAGTACCGCTCGAAGCGGATACCACCCCCGAGCATGGCTCAGGTATGTTCTGTGAGGGGTGAGCCCCAGGAACAACCTGAAACCCCGTAAATGCTTTGGAGCCCGAAGACTCCCGCTGGGGTTTTATTGCCAATGGGGTCTTGAGGGCAAGGCCGGAGCCATCATCATGCTGGGCATGAGATTTACCCTTCAAGAATTGGCTAGTCTTAACAGACTGTTTGTGGGTTACCTGATCCTGGAGAGAAGAATAAACCGGTGTCCTCACCTCAGGAGGAAAAACGGCATTGAGGGAAACTCGAAAAAGGGAAGGTCTTCTCCCAATAATATAGCCTGAGGTATCAGGGGAAAAAGGGTCAGGACCCAAACAGGTTAGACACCAAGCATTGGAGTCTAAAAAGAAAACTAAGTTTCCACAGTGAAGGAACTTCTTAGGGGAAGAAGGCTCCATGTTGGAAAGGCCTGGTAGGCCCCAAAAAGTTAAAACAAAAAACTGAAGAGAAAAAATTTCTCTAAGTTTGAAAAAGAAAAGAATAAAGCACCGGCGGTACCAGTATCGGCGGGAAAGACAGCCGCGACCACAAGAAAACAAGAAAATAAGGATTTTAAAGAAAAACGTTTCTGCGGTGACAGGAGGACGTCCTGTCGGCTCCGCGGAAAACTGAAAACTGAGGAGAGGCAGTGGGAAAGGCGGGAAGTCAGCGCGCAGGCGCGAGGGATGCTCCCAAAAGCTTTCTGATTGGATGCTGGGGAGCATTCCCGTGCAGGTTCCGTCGGTACCGACGTACCCATATGTGAAGACTCATTCCTGCTTGTTCCTGGAGATTCAATGTAACTTAAAAGGGGCTTTAGTTTCCAGATGATTCTTAACTTATGGTAAGCGCTCTGTAATGTCCTTTTAATATGAGCTTGTAAGTTTAAGTTTTGCTTGAGGATGACCCCTAGGTATTTAATTTCGCTTTGGACAGCAATGCATCCATTTGTTGTATCTATGGTTGAAAGTTTTGTTTCTTGTAATTGTGAGTGCTTCCATTTTGCTGTAATTTAGGCTGAGATTGTGAGAGTTTAGCCAACCGGATATTTCTGCAAGGCATTCAGTTATAGCTGTGTATTCCAGGGTTTTGACATTAAATGATGTGTATATCATGACGCCATCGGCATAGATTTTGTAATGTATGTTATGTTTCTGTATGACTTTATATAGTGGCAGGATGTATATGTTAAATAGGATGGATGATAGTGCTGACCTCTGGGGCATGATACTGAGTTGAAGGCTGCTGATATGTTAAGAAATATTAGGATGATGCCCTTTTTTATACTGTCAATTTCTCTGATGATGTGGTCTAAGAGAGAGCTGTAATTAATGTTTCCACTGTGTGGTGCTGCTTGAATCCATGTTGGTGTGCATCCAGGGGTGCATGCAAATTGATATGGTCCTGTAGTTGTAACTGGACTACCTTCTCTACTGTTTTAGCCATGAAAGGTAAGCTGGAGACTGGTTGGTATGATATTGGGTCTGCTTTGTCAGATTTGTTTTTTTTTTAGGATGAGCCTGATTGATGCTAGTTTGAGGGATGCAAGCATTTGCCACTGTGTAAGGGATGTGCATATGATGTGATGTTTATAAGGGATGAGTGGTTCCTTAGCTGATTTTATCCATGTCACTGGACAAGGGTTGGTTGGTGAGGTTGTTGTATTTAGGGTTGTTATGATGTGTTCCACTTGCCTGAGTGCTGGGATAGTGAAGTCTCCCCATGTAACAGTGTGTCGTATTGGGTTTGATTAATGTTGTCTTTGTTTTTGGCTGGTTGCTGAGCTGCTTCGATATTAAGTGGTCTGCTATTCATTGAGGATATATCTCAGTGGAGTTTTCTTGTGAGGGTTCTTTGGTTAGCATCTTGACTATTCCAAAAGGTTCACTTGGGGGTATGTTTACTAAGGCGTGGTAATGTTACCGGCGTTAAGTGCAGTGCTAATGTGACAGATGCCATATAAGGAAGTGGGCGGTGCGGTATTAAGGTAAGCATGGTCCGGTAATACACGGTACAAGGTGCCCTGGCCATTTAACGTGCGGTATAGGGCACCCTTGACAATTACCGTGCGTTAACATCACAGCTGATGGGAAGCAGCAGCACTTCCAAAGGTGTTGCGATCAAAGGCACACAGACAGTAGAAGATGCGCTGAGGGATGTGCAGACATGGTGCCACATGAAAAACGGAGCCGTAGGTGTAAGGCCGTAGACCACAGGCAGCTGATATTGCAGTCTGTAAGTGGGACGTGAGTCACAGATAAACACATGCACACACACCATCAAATGGTATGCAGTGAAAACAGCATGCAGAACAGTAAACAAATTAAACTGAAAGGGTGTCAGGGGCTGGTCTGAAGGGCCAGCCATGTGGATGGTGTGTGTACAAGGGCAAAATGGGGAAGAGATCCAAAAAGGAGCATGTGAGAATTGAACTGGTACACTGAAGAGGCCAAACACAGCTCACCAACATCAATACCAAACCACTGAGCCAACTGCCCACTCAGACAACCAAAAGAAAGGGACCATATGTAACAGCTAATATGTCATGGATAGGCTGCTTGGAGGGCACACTGTAGTGCACAGTGAAGAGAAGGAAGGGTGTGTGGAGAAGTGACGAAGCTGCAGCCATTGTATGGTAAGGTTAGCAGAACACAAGGAAAGCAAAGCAAAGGAACATGTGGAAATCAAACCCCCAAACTATGGTGACTCAACGCACGTCTGTAACCACTATCCCAAACAACCACAACAAGCACAATGCAAATATGTTCCACCAAAGGGAATGTATGCATGGAAACCCGTAGCTCCCTGTGAGGTATTATACACGTTACTTTATGATGCAGTATTGCAGCGTATGCGCGTTTTCCAGCCGCTGGCGCGTTGCAGTGCTGCAGACGTGCAGTGCGCACAATAATGCGCATGAGGTTCTTTTCTGACGTGACGGACGTTTTTACATGCCTTATGAGATACCTTTAGGTGCCTTAGGTTATGTGGGTGGGTTATGGCGTGTAACAATGCACGTCCCAAACAATCGTCACACACTTTATTGTGCACACTGTACGTCTGCGGCACTGCAACGCACATAGCACCACAGTACTGCATCTTGACGTAGTGCACACACTACATTAGACAGGATGAAGCACCTTACTACCTGTTCATTGCCTTTCCTCTCTCCAGTTTTATCGTTACATCTGTTTTTCTGCCTGTCAATCTGATGCATCTTACAGTCCTTGGGGTACCTTAGTTTGTGGGTATCATGGGGGGGGGGGGTTTAGACCAGATCTGGACCCACTACTAGGCCACTGGCCGGCCAACAGTAGTACTGGGAGCCTCCGCTGCCTCCAAACATGATCTGACATTCACCAGCAACTGGCACAGTTAGACTGTACCTGCTGCACCCCACCAGGTGTTCCAGCCATGCACAAACTAACTGCAGACAGTCCGCTAGCCAGTCTATATTGCAGGTTCACAGAGGAACTATGCACACCCAGCAGGTGCCTCAGTGATTAGGCCTCCATAAAATGGAGCACACATATATCACTTGAAACAAATACTATGTTGCACTATGTGGGAACATAGCCGTGCCATGGTCACTGTTCGGTCAGAGTGAGAGTGTCCTACCAGCAAGACATTCTGTGGCCACCTTGTCCATGCAGGTGGTGGTTGGGCACTACAATGTCCCAGCCATTGCCCTACCCCACACTGCAGATGCATCCTGCCTGATTCGCCCTCTCTGGGCCATACCCAAAATACCTTGCTCCTCGGTATGCAGATTTGCAGGCTGGCGCTGACAACAGTGTACGTTTTGTGGGCCCAGTGCAGAGTAGGACGCCATAGCACAATGGATGGACATGCACTCACCCACTCCTATTGCAGCATTGTGCAAAGATAGGGGTGGTTGGAAAACCTGACCACCACACCAGTCCCAATCAGAGTGGAGGCATTGCTAAGGGGTGCAAGAGCTAGTTGTGGGCTCTGATGATAACTGCTGCTCCGAGCCAGTGCAAACAGCCTTACTCTCCATGGAGCTTTGGATAGTGGGGCCTGTGTGTGTGGGTGCTTGTACTCCTGTTGGCTGATGCTTTTGGGATTGCACATGTTGATGTTGTATCTGCAATGTAGGGTAAAATGTAGGGACATGCACTGCAGGGTCCACAACTGGGATGTGAACCTGTGACCCTCCAGGACACACTGGCTATGTGTACTGCACCACACTGTTTCCACAGAGGCAGTGCAGTCCCTGGGGCTACATTTGCTCTTTCTTAGACAGACCTTGTTTATTGCACTGCACATGGCACACTGGAGCAAGTCATGACCTTGGTCCGCTGCAGGCAGGTGCCACCGCCACCAGCAACCCCCCCCCCCCCCCCCGCCATGCTGACATGCCCATATACTGTTGGTGTGTGCAGTCCTTGGCCATCCACTGTGCAGGTAGGCGTGTGCCTAGGTTCAGGGTCTGGGGTGCGGTGGCATACATGGACATCCACACATCTCCCCCATCACCGCCTGCCACTGTTCTGTCACTTCCACATGGGGGTGAGATAGCTGTGGGGAGTGTGGTTTGTGATCTGGCAACAATTGGCTAGGGTGGACCTGGTTGATTGATTGTGTTCTGCCGGCAGACTGTGGTCAGGCTGGGGAATGCAATGCGGGTCCAGTGTATTCATTATGGACTACTGGGTGTTTACATATTTCATCCAACGTGTGGTCACACCCTGAACTGCCTTACCAGGGGCTGTGGTAATGGGTGTTCATTTTGTGGGGTTTATGGACAGTTTGGGACTTATCCTGGGGAATGTCCGTAGACATTTGTTAGAGTGGTCCCCAGATGTGCACTGTTTGCCCCATTACAGGCATTGTGGTTCCTGTGATGTTTGGGGTACCTGCTGGATACGTGTCCCCTGGATGGGACACTGTGGTACACAGAGTACTGGGCATTTTGACCTTGATCAGACACTGCCATGCTGATTTCTGGTTTCTGTGTTCCTATGTGCCACCTAGGCGACAGCCTAGTGTACTCTGTGCCCCAGTTGCCCCCACTGCATGTCCCGCCTTCAGCTCCCTTTTCCCCATTTGCACCATCACCATAGTGTCCTTTCATACTTGGGCACTATGCTGTTGCTGCATATGGGCACTATCATCACTGTTTTTGGGCTCCCTGTCTGTGCTCTACATTGCTTACATTGAAATGGTCTCTCTCTCCTGCAAATGTGCATTTACCGACAGATTTTCACCAGTGGTAATATTCAGGATTTCATGTTCCAGCATTAGTGTAGCAGGAGCCTCTCCCCACCCACTCCCCACCCATTGACCCCTTCTCTTCGCCCTCTCTCCACCCTCTGAGACAATTACCGCTGCCGGTAACGTTACCGCACGTTAACATTACATCAGGTAACGTTAATATAGAAACATAGAAATATTGTAGTGTCCAAACACCACCTGCATGGACAAGCTGGCCACAGTGCATTTTGTGTTAGGGCACTCTCACACTGACCAAACAGTGACCATGGCACGGCTATGTTCCCACATAGTGCTACATAGTATCTATCTCAGGTGATATATGTGTGTCCCCTGTTCTGGGGACCAGTCATTGGGGCACCTGCCGGGTGCCTGTGCCATACAACCCAGGTCTGGGTGCGCATAGTTACATTGTGAACATGCAGGATAGACTGGCTAGTGGAGTGTCTGCGGTTAGTTCGTGCATGGCCGGGACACCTGGTGTGGTGCAGCAGGTAGTCTGACTGTGCCTGCTGCTGGTGAATGTCAGACCATGGTTGGGGGCTGGGGAACAGCTGTAGTCCTAGAACTGGTAGAAGCACAGGGGAAGGGCAATGGACAGGTAGGCTACTGTAGTGCGCAGTATTGTTGTGTACGTGTGTTGCAGCGTGCACAATAATGCATGTGACATCTGTTTGGGACATGCGTTGTTACGCGCCATAATCTGACCACATATGCTAAGGCTCTGTAATGTCATGCGCATTATTGTGTGCGCTGCGTGCCAGATGCCCTGCTATACGCATTCTCTGCAATGTGCGTAAGACCCACTACTGCGTGATAATCTAGCAGACACGATGGCCGCTTGGTGGAACATATTTGCGTTGTGGTTGTTTGGGATAGTGGTTGCAGACGTGCATAGAGCCAACATAGGTTCGTTTTTCTTTCCTTTTGTTTGTTCTGCTCTCCTTACCATACAATGGCTCCGGCTATGTCCCTTCTCCACACACCCTTCCTTCTCTTCACTGTACACTGCAGTGTCCCCTCCATGCAGCCTATCCGTCACATGCTAGCTGTTACATATGCTCCCTTTCTTTGGGTTATCTGAGTGGGCAGGTGGCTCAGTGGTTTGGTATTGGTGTCAGTGAGCTGTGTTTGGCTCTTCAGTGTACCAGTTCAGTTCCCTCTTACTCCTTTTTGGATTCCCTGCCCATATATACACACCATCCACACAGCTGGCCCTTCAGACTGACCCTTGATGCCCTTTCCGTTTAATTTGTTTACTCTTCTGCATACTGTTTTCACTGCACACCATTTCATGGTGTGTGTGCATGTGTTTATCTGTGGCTCACGTCCCCATTACAGACTGCGATATCAGCTGCCAGTGGTCTATGGTCTTCCACCTACAGCTCCGTTTCTCATGTGGCACCATGCCTGCACATCCCTCAGCGCGTCTTCTACTGTCAGCGCGCCTTAGATTACAACCCCTTCGGACACGCTGCTGCTTCCCATCGGCTGTGGTGTTCACGGGTGGTGGGTCCATGGCGCACTGTACCGCGCATTATACCACACGTTAAGCACCTTGTAATGCACGTTACCTGACACGGTTTGCTTTAACGATGCACCACCCACTCCTTTATATGGGCATCTGTAACATTACCGGGGAAATTAACGACCGTAACATTACCGCAGTTTAGTAAACATACCCCTATATGTTTCCTTACCATTCCCCCAGACCAGAGGTCTCCAATTCTGGTCCTGGAGGGCTGAAAACCAGTCAGGTTTTCACAATGTCCCTAATGAATATGCATAAGATATATTTCCATGCACAGTCCCTATTGTATTCAAATTTATTTTACAGGTTTTTCATACCACATCAGTCAAAGCAGTTTACATTGTAACTTAAACTTGGTAATGTACATTAAACATGGGCATTGATAATTGGGATTTTTCAGAGGAAATACAGGATTATAATGACTTGCCCAAGGTGGCAAGGAGTGCTAGTGGAAATTGAGCCCTAGTCACTTGGCTCCCAAGGCAGTGCTCTAACCATTAGGCTACTCCCAGGTTAAGGATGTTCTGAAAACCTGACTGGTTTGTCACCCTCCAGGACCGGAATTGGAGACCCCTGCCCTAGACATATCCTAGTCCCCAGCTGTTGTGTTATCGGTCTTGACTAGATTGAAAGCTCTGATGAGCAGGGGCCGTCTCTTACATGTCTCTGTACAGCATTGGGTACGCCTTACAGCACTAACACATGATCAATAGTAGTAGCAGTGTTCGAGCACATTAAAAGCAGCTTCCACTGTGTCCAATGCCATCTATAGAATTGTGGTTACCCATTCTCCATTAGGGTGATGAAGATGGACAGTTTCATGATATTGCAGTACATAAGGTCCCATTCTTCATCTATAATAGTTTCCCCAATGTCCCACTGCGAGTTTAGGACACGATTTGCTTTTGTCTGTTCGAGTCCCTGAGAGTTAAATAATGTTTTGTGGTCCACCCTTTGTTCCTCCAGGGCCCTTATAGATAGTCTCAAAATGGCTAAGTCCTCTTCTAAATCCCCCTCGACTTCCTTAGATATGATCTGACAGTAAGCAAAGAGATCTCAGGCTTTAAACCCACACTGATCTTGCAGTATTTCAAAAGAAGCTATCTGAGACTGATCCCGATATAGTCTTCATAGCCCCGTCTCCTCCCATCTCCTGTAAAAATCACCTGCCTCAGACCATGCAGTCTAGTTTTGCACATATATGTTAGACTATGAAATCCTCTGTAAGAAATGGTGCAAAATGAAGGGGCCAGCTAACAGAGGAGGATTTCACAATGTCCTATTTATTACCTTTTTTCCATCAGGGTTCTGAGATATCCATTATGAGGCTAATTTTCTAAATTTTTTTCCAAGCGTGAAACCTATTTTACTTACGGAACAGGATTTTTATAAAATTGTAAGACCACATACATGTGTAAAGTGTAGCTACATATCTTTTGTTTATTCATGTTGTCAGCATCCTTTAAGCATGCTTATTCTTTTTCCTCCCTCTTTATCTCCAATATGTATAATATTATCCACACAAGCACTGCATGAGCAATGCTGAGAAATTATACATTTTGCAGTAACATAACTGTTCATGAATGTCCATTAAAACAGTTAAGAAAGAAAACATATTGCTGATTCCTAATTATATAAAAGCAAATGGCTAAATCCATCCTACTCTCATGCACAAGTATTATATTGAGCAGATGAGAAGTCATTTCCCAACTAATATGCTAATGTTTCCTAAAAGCATATGAAGCAAGATTGATTTTTGCTAGAGTGCTGATTATCTAAATATTCCTAGAAATCTAATCTATTCATTCAAGAAGAAACTTTTCTGCTGTAATTACTATTAAGTACTATACTTGTTCAGTATAATTAATATCAACTGAAGCTTTACGCAAGGGCAGTGGAACACTTTTTTGGTTGGTGGAGCCAAACAAACCAATCTCCATCCCTGCCTCCAAGCTCTCTGTTGTTTGCTGTGTTGGGCAAACGTTTGGTAGGGCTATGGCCCCTGTGGCTTACCCCTTTCTACTGCCTATGCAGTACATGGAAACGTAATTCAGCTATAAGCTGTGAAAATTAACCTATATTTTTACATGTAGAATAGCTTGTATTATAACTGATGAGGACATTTTTTAAATAGCCTGCAAGCAAGTTTTCAAAGGGAACCTCCACGAATAATTTCCCTTTGATAATTGGGCTAGTTGCAAGGTATCATTCTCAGTACATATATACACACCTGATTTTAAGCAGGTACAAAATGGCAGCTCTAGGTGGGGATAATTTTAGAAGAGGGTGCCTATGTGAAAAGTCCAATAAAGTGCTTATTTAAGATCTATATTTTTTTTTAATTTTTTATTTATGAAATTTTACAATAACAATCAAGCAATATCGCTTGTACAGAAAACAACAACTTGCAAAGTAACAATCATTTCTAGGAGAAAGTCTTGGAAATAATACATACAAGCGTATATTTAACCCACAATAATGGAGGTGTCAGCAATGAAAAAGAATACAAGGATAAGTGGTTCCTTGATCCAAAAGGAAATACTAATCAGGAATGAAGACAGAGGCGTGGGACAGAGATATATCAGTATGATGAGGACAATCACTGGGGAGAAGAAATCACAATCCGAGAACTAATAAATTATGATAGGTCTTCAGGCTGAAAAAAAACCATACTTCCTATCCTGAAAAGAAATAATGCATTTACATGGAAATCGCAGTATAAATGAAGCACCAATCTGAACCGCATCTGGTCTCAACAACAAAAAAGCCCTCCGACGTTTCTGAGTCTCCCTTGAGATATCAGGGAACATCACAACCCTCTTCCCCATAAATAGCATGGAACGTTTCTTAAAATATAATTTTAGTATCCAATCTCTATCTGATGAAATCGCAAAAGTCACTAACATTGTGGAGACGGATAATTCAGCTTCCTTAGGTGACTGCAAAAGAGCAGAAACATCCAGAACATCCATATCTAAAGCACCCTCAACTAACTTTCCTTCCTTTTTACCCTGAGGAAGGAAATAAGCTTTTACAACTGGGGGAATTAATTCAGATGGAACATTTAGAACTTCCTGCATATATTTTTTAAATACTTCAATCGGAGACAAAGAAGGTATCATAGGAAAATTCAACAAGCAAATATTAGAAGCTCGTACTGCATTCTCTAAGTTTTCCAATTTCATTCTTACAGAGACATTATCCTTTATAAGAGAGTCACTTACTAATGACAACTGAGTCATTTGCTGTTCCCCAGTCTCAATCTTCAAACGAAGGTTAGCCAACTCTCCCTGGACACCGAAAGAAACAGTTTCTAGCTTTTCCAACCGCTGCATTGTTAACTCTGTCTGCTTGCTAACAGCGGAGGACAGCTGTGAAATCGCTTCCCAAATTGTCTCTAGGGATATCTCTTTGGGGCGGTGTATGAAAGTACCTTTCGTAATATCAGCCATTGACAAAAAGGACTGAACTTCGACTTCTTCCACTCTGCGAGATGGTAAATCCACCCCCAAGATTGAAGACGGGGCCGTATCCACAGCCATCACTTCAGATGGCTTCTCTCCGGGGCATACTTCCAACGAGGCCCGCACATCAGACTCAGCACCACCCTCTCCGGGGGGGGCAGACTCTCCTCTCGCGGGAAGAGGTGCCGGGCAGGTCCCGCGTGGGGGAGGAAGCCGCTCATCATGGGAGAGAGACAGGGCAGGGCAGGCAATGGAGAAGTCACCACATCCACCGCTGCAGCGCCCGCTCTAATCTCCCGTTTCTGGATCTCTGTCAGTTGAACGAAACGATCCATAGAACCCTTCGAATCGGCAGGTAAAGGCTCCGCAGGAGGAACCTTTGATTTGCCCTTACGTTTAGGCATGTTCAGCTCAGACGCTCACGCCGCCATCTTGGAATAGCCACTCCCCCATTTAAGATCTATTTTATAAAGATAACATAGGGTTCCCTAAGTACCTTTGGACCAGTCCCAATCATGTACAAATACCAACAGAAACATAGAAATATGATGACAGAGAAAGACCAGATGGCCTATCTAGTCTGCCCTTCCATATCAATTACAAAATTCCCCTTTTGACCTCTAGAGATCCTCTGTCTGTTCCATGCTTTTTTGAATTCAGATACTCTTCTCATCTCTACCACCTCTACTGGGATACTATTCCACACATCTACCACTCTTTCTGTAAAGAAATATTTCCACATATTACTCCTGAATGTATCCCCTTTCACCTTCATCCTATGTCCATTCACAGCAGAGCTTGCTTTTATTCGAAAGAGGCTCTCCTCTTGTGCATTTCTGCCACGGAGGTATTTAAACATTTTTATCATGTCTCCTCTATCCCACCTTTCCTCAAATACATACATATTAAGATCTTTAAGGGGCATATTTACTAAACCATGGTAATGTAGCATTGGTAACGTTAACGTGCGGTAACGTTACCGGCAGCGGTAAATGTCCCAGAGGGTTGAGAAAAGGCAGAAAGAAGGGGTCAATGGGCGGGCAGTGGGTGGGGAGAAGCCCCTGATACACTAACGCTGGAACAGTAATGCCAGGACTTTACCATCAGTGAAAACCTGTCAGTAAATGCACATTTTCAGGAGAGAGAGGCCATTTCAGTGTTAGCAATATACAGCACAGACAGGGAACCCAATAAAAGTGATAGTAGTGCTCCATTTGCAGCAACAGCTTAGTGCCCAAGTATGAAAGGGCACTATGGTGATGGTGCAAATGAGGCAAAAGGGGCTGCAGGTGGAACATGCAGTGGGGGCATCTGGGGCACAGCATGGACTAGGCTGTCGCCTAGGAACACAGAAACTGGAAATCAGCAAGACAGCGTTTGACCAAGGTCAAACATTCCTAGTAGTCTGTGTTCCACAGTGAGCCCTTCATGAATGAGGGAATAAAAAGTGCCTGTTACCATATATCTGTAAACTGCTTTGACCCGGTGAAAAGCGGTATATAAGCACATCTAAATAAATAAATAAATGAGCTGAAGAATGGATGGCAACTGAGGCGAGGGTATATTGGGCTGGCAGCACCGATCTGCAGAGATGTGACTGTTACAGGCATGAAAATGATTTGAATGGGACAGGCATAAAAAGAGAACAAAAAGGAATTGAACCCATGACCCCTGCTGAAGGAGTCATTATACTAACTAGTAAGCTACACCTCCACAGCTCTCTGCATAGTAATGGCTGGATACAGAAAGACTGCTGGTCGCCGCACAAAATGTCTGCTGTGTGTGCCAGGATAGAGTAACCCCACCAGTACCCATGATGCAATGCACATGCAGAACAGTAATCTACAGCTGATCACTGAATGGAAAATTCACCTCTCCAGCACCTCAGCTTGGTATGAAGTGTATGATACTGGCACAGAGCAGCTTCAGACCATGCCACTGCGCAGGTTCTGTGGTCACTCTGAGGGTGAGGATGGGCGCCAGCACCAGGTCCGCAGTACCTGTGATAGGCTCTACTGCAAGTCTGCATTGCTACCTGTGTGTGTCAAGTATTTCCTGCAGTGGAACCTAAAGTCACACTGTGTCCCTCTGTATGTCCTGATCAAATATAGCCCTGGTGGACCGGAACCCACCTAGAATAGTGCATATCCAGTGTTACAATGTGGCTGCCATGGCCATTTATTATCAGGGCAGAGGGGGTGTCTAGAGTCTCATAAGGTTTATGTAGCAATGCCTATATATTGCCTTTTCTGGGGCAAAGTGGTGTACAGTATATGCCCCTTGTCCCCAAAGGGGCTTGCAATCTACGTTTTGTAACTGAAGCAGTGGAGGGAGATGTGGCATGGGGGGGGGGGGGGTTGGACCAGTAGGTCACATCTATACCTGTTACTAGAGCACTGGCAGACCACCAACAATGCTGGGAATAGGCCTGGAAGACCTCAGCTGCTAACCACCAAGGTCTGACATTAACCAGCAGAAGACACAGTCAGACTGCACCCCACCAGGTGTTCCAGCCATGCACGTACTAACTGTAAACAGTCCACTAGCCAATCCACATTGCATGTTCACAGAAAAACTATATACACCTAGAATTGGGATATACAGCACAGACACAAAGCAGGTGCCTCAGTGATTGGGCCCCAGAACAGAGAACACACAAATATCACTAGAGACAGATACTAAATAGCACTATTTGAGAACATAGCTATGCCATGGTCACTGCTCAGTCAGAGTGAGAGTGTCCTTCCAGCATGACATGTTGTGGCTACCCTGTCCATGCAGGTGGTGGTCGGGCACTACAATATACCAACCATTGCCCTACCCCTGATGCAGATGCATCCTGCCTAATCCGCCCTGTCTGGGCCATACCCACAATACCTAGCTCCTCAGTATGCACATTTGCAGGCTAATGCTGGAAACAGTGTAAGCATTGCGGGCCCAGTGAGGAGTAGGAAGCCACAAAACAATGGATAGACATACACACACCCCCACTCATATTTCAGCACTGTGCAAAGATAGGGATGGTTGGCAATCCTGCCCACCACACTGGTCCCGATCACAGTGCAGGCATTGCTAAGGTATGCAGGAGCTAGTAGTAGTGCTCTGGTGATAACTGCTGCCTCGTGTTCCGGAGCCAACAGCCTGACTCTCCATGAAGCTTTGGATAGTGGAGCCTGTGTGTGTGGGTACTTGTACCCCTGTTGGCCAATGCTTTGGGGATTGCACATGTTGGTGTTGTATCTGCAATGTAGGGTAAAATGTAAGGACATGCTCTGCAAGATCCACAGCAGGACTTGAACCTGTGATCCTCTGCTCCAGGACATACTCGCTGTGTGTACTGCACCCTACTATTATCACAAAAGGACAGCAGTCCCTGGGGCTACCTTTGCTGTTCATCAGACAGACCTTGTCTATTGCACTGCACACCATGCTCTGGAACAGGGTATAGCCTTGGTCTGCTGCAGGCGGGTGCCACTGCCCCCTCCACCACCAACCCCCCCCCCCCCCCGACCATGCTGACATGCCCATATGCTGTCGGTGTTGGAAGTGCGCAGTCCCAGGCCATCCAATGTGCAGGTAGGCGGAGTCTGGGGTGCAGGGTGCAGGGTCTGGGGTGGGGAGGCATACATGGACATCCACACATCCCCCCCCCCATCACCACCTGCCAATGTTATGTCCCTTCCACATGGGGGAGAGATGGCTGGGGGGTGTCAGGTTGGTGATCTAGCTACTATTGGCTAGGGTGGACCTGATAAATGTAGGTAGATTGGGTTATGCCAGCAGACTGTGGACAGGCTATGGCATGCAATGTGGGTATAGTGTACCCAGTTTGGATTACTGGGAGTACATATGTTTTAGATGACGCGTGGTCAAACCCTGCACTGCCTTACCAGAGGCTGTAGTAAAGGGTGTTTATTTAGCTGGGTTTACAAACAGTTTGGGACATATCCTGGGGAAGGTCTGTAGACCCTTGTTAGAGTGGTCCCCATATGTGCACTGCTTGCACCATTACAGGCATAGTGGTTCCTGTGTAACGTTTGGGGTTCCTGCTGGGTACATGTCCCCTGGATGGGACACCGTGGAACACAGAATACTGGGCATGTTTGAACTTGGTCAGACGCGGTCTTGCGCATTTCCAGTTTCTGTGTTCCTACGTGCCACCTATGCGATGCCTAGTCTGCCCTGTGCCCTGGCTGCCCCCACTGCATGTCCCACCTGCAGCCCCTTTTGCCCCATTTGCACCATCACCTTAGTGCCCTTTCATACTTGGGCACTATACTATTGCTGCAAATGGAGCACTACTATCACTTTTCTTGGGCTCCCTGTCTGTGCTGTGCATTGCTGACACTGAAATGGTCTCTCCTACAAAAGTGCATTTACTGACAGGTTTTCACTGGCGGTAATGTCCCGGCGTTAATGTTCCAGTGTTAGTGAAGCAGGGGCCTCTCCCCGCCCTTTCCCCGCCCATTGATCCCTTCTCTCTGTCTTCTCTCCTCTGGAACATTTACCACCTCCGGTAACATACCTGCGCGTTAATGTTACATTAGGTAACATTACCGCGCAATAACGTTTACAATGCTACATTACAGCGGTTTAATAAACATGCCCCTTAGTTTTGACCCTCATTTGACCTCTTTAATAGTGTAAAGTGACCATTCACCTATGATTCTACATTATTCAACACATTGTCAAACACCAACCTTTAGGGGTGGGGGTGGGGGTGGGGGCGGGGAGGGGGGAGTTCACTCTGCCCTCCCTAAATCTCGTTTCCCCCAACAAGACAGTATGTTTTTAAAAAAAATTTATATCACTTCCTTCTTTATACCAGGGTCTAGCAACTCAATTTCCTCCAACTTTTGTTCAATGTCACCAGATTGCCCATCTTCCGGGACACCTTTAAGCATCAAAGCATAGGAGCAATCAATCCCCTCACCTCTGCACCAATTCATCAACTTCACTATATCTCTAGTATCCATTTTTACAATTTGCCAGTCTTGTTCACAGTGCAAAAACCTGTAATTTTACAATTCTCAGTGGTGCCTCCAAAATTTTATGTAGCACTCTCTTGGGTGTGTTTCTGGGTCCAGGACCAGCCTGGCTGGAGTCCTCTCAAGGGCGGACTCCATGAGTCCTTGACAGTTTAGCAGCTCGTGCCACCACCTGCGGATGAAAGAGGTTAGTGAGCAGGATTTCCCTCCTCTCACCTCAGGAAAACCTCTCACTACTGTGAACAAGGCTGGCTAAAATAGTATTTACAATTTATTTACAAAATATATACATCAAGTATTGTGATAAAATAATGCAGTATGTACAGCCTGTATTAAGATAAGTGGTTCAAACAGGTAAGGCGAAATAGCAATATAGGATTAGAGATGGGGCAGTTCAAACAATCAACTATATCCTTATACGTAGTGACTTAAGTAAACCTTTTATGATTATGGATTTAACCTTATTAACCTGTCTCCTAATTCCCTCTCCCTTGCCCTTTGCTTACCAGCCCCAAGTCTCACCCACTGCTGAAGCTCTGAACTGGTGGCTGCTTGTGAATAGAAAGGTTTTGTAGTTCTGCCCAATCGTTGAGACTGTAGCATTGACTCTGCCTCCTTCAGTCTGGAGAGGGGTTTGCACTCCTGTCCAATCAGGAGCAACTGTTGCAGCTCTCTCTTGAGCTGATCTGCTGGACCTCTCTGTGTCTTGTGGCTCCTAGTCTGGAATGGACTCTCTGCTGTTGCAGCTCTCCCTGGAGCTGATCTACCACTGGACACTCAAGTCTGGATTAGGCTCTCCAGAGGCTTTCCACTGCCATCTCCACACGACTGGATCTGTAGGCAGCTCTCAGCTAGCTTCTTCACTCCGAACCTGCCTAGGTTCTCAGGAGACTTTCTAGTGTCATCTTCAGGAGGAGGGTCTGCAGAGCAAGGGAAGTTCCTTCCTCCCCTCTCAGCTGAGACTTAAGCTCTTTTAAAAAAAAGAGGCTTAATACTTTTAAATCCCAGATAACTCTTCTCCAAACTCTTTTCTGCACAGGGCTGCTGGTGCCAGTGCCAACTGATAGTTTCTCTTAGAGTGAGCAATTTCCACCGGCCTCAGTATTTACTTCTCCACCCTCTGTCTAGTGTACGCACTTAATTCCCCTACACTGTTCCCTATAGATTTAAAGTTAAATCTTAATAATAGATACAAATGTGAGCAAATATTACCCTTGCTCTTTCAGCACAGGCAGGAGATTTGTATATATCCCCAAGGGGTCTATTCTGTTCAGCATTCAGGGCTGGATGTCAGATCTGGTTATCAAGACCCGCTAAACACTTGGTTGCCAGTCTGGAAGACAGAGCTCCCTGCACCTATATGCACAGTGTACAGGGAGCTATGTTTGTGGGTGGGAGGGGGAGGGCCAGAGGAGGAGTAAGGGCAGGGTGTGGGCGGGAATCTAACCCCGGACGTACAGGGACATTTCCGAGGTCAGCCCAGTATGTCTGGGGGCAGCCATTTGCACAGGAGGACTTATTCCACCTTGGTGGTGGAATAAGTCCCCCTGGACGATGGAGGACAGAGGACCTGGGCTCGGAAGGGAAGGTGAGAGCATACAGCGAGTTCCCTGCGCCCCGACCCTGGCCATGGCAGGCCCGATCAGATGTCAGGCGGCAGGGAAGGAACATCTTGGGGCTGCCGGGGCTCATGGCTCCTGCATGGAACCACAGTGTCATGGTAACAGGATGCCACAGCGCCGTGGCTCCATGCAGGAGTCTGGCTGTGCTAGCCAGGTAGTGGACTGGATGTCCGGGTGCTCAGAATCGGGGCATGGCCTGCACATCCAGCCGGTTGCACCCAATTCTTATCCTGCAGACACGTCTACCCCTGCGGGATCAGAATTGGGTGGAACCAGGGCACGTCCATATTCTGGGTGCCCGGACAGGTGGGGGATGGCCAGAACAGAATTGGCCTCCAAATGTTTACTTTTTAACTCTGCTAGCACAGCAAGCTTCTCCCTTAATGTTGTCTCTCTTCTGACCTTTTTAGCAATGTAAAGTGACTGTTCGCCTTTGATTCTACATTATTTAACACACTCTCAAACATTCACCTTTAAGGGGGGGGGGGTTCATTGAGAGAGAGGGAAACTCAGCTGAGAATCTCATTATGCCTTTTGACACTATTCATTTAAATCCTGCTTTTCCTGTAAATTGGGGTAAGCAATAATGGATTTGTTGGAATTATATGTTCTATCCCATCCCCTATTTGCTCTGTGTAATTTCAAATTTTGCATTACCCTATCTCCCAATTGTTCTCAGGTAAATTTCTCTGTCCAGATCATACATGCGTACTTTGATATTTATCACTCTCTGAAACACCTGTGTTTCAAGGTCATACTGTCTCTCCTTGATCTCAATTGTGACGTTTGTAGATTTTTCATTTTAGTGCAGAACATGCAGTGATGTCTGTTTGTTCTCTGATATTAATTTTGCTTAATCTTTTTAATATCCCCTCCAATATCAGTCATTGCCTTGGAGACGTCTGAGCAGATTAGCTTAAGTTCATTCATTTGGGAGTCGATGTCAGCTTTAGTTGCTGCTGTTTCTGAATCTTTCAATTCTCATCTCCTTGCACATTTTCTATTTGCAGTTCTTTTTGTTCCCACTGTGCACCTCTTTGCATATCCTTGTTAAACTTTGTCATGATCGAAGTATAATGGGCTCGATATTTAACGCAATTAGTGCGGTTAGCAG
Source organism: Ichthyophis bannanicus (assembly GCA_033557465.1). Taxonomy (NCBI): domain Eukaryota; kingdom Metazoa; phylum Chordata; class Amphibia; order Gymnophiona; family Ichthyophiidae; genus Ichthyophis; species Ichthyophis bannanicus. Next base: position 409,925,001 of record CM066037.1, read on the forward strand.
ACCTAACTGCATTAAGTGCACTGACCAGGATATTCAGTGACACTAAGGTGGTTATTGTCGCTAAATATCTGTAAGTGCTGCTGTAGAATGACCTGATGCTAGCTGGCTAGGGGCAGGGTGTTCTGGGGTGGAGCTGAGGTGGTATGGGGTGATAATTGGGCAGTGGCAATATTAAGCTGCTGCCTGGTTATCGCTAAGCTGCAAACGTTAGGCACCTTAAAGGGTGAACTAACTTTCACCACTGAAGATAACCAGACTGCTGTCCGGTTAGCTTCTCTGCTCTCCGGCTGACCCGGATATTCAATGGCGGTGGCAGGATAAGGCCCCGACCTTGAATATCCGGTTCGAGAATTCAGCGATGACAGCTAGCTGCTTTACAATGGCTAGCCACTGCTGCTGAGTATCAGGCCCAATATTTATCAGCCATTAAGGGATGTTTGGCCAAAAATAAAAAGTTCACTTTGCGCTCATTTTAAATTAATTTTTCACAATTTCTAGACATTTTTGTCATGCAAAAATATAATCATCAATGAAATGGATTGTACGCAAGTTAGTTCATAGCTATTTGTATGAACAAGCAATTTGTCTTAAATTTACATTTTTAGGTGCCCAAACAAAATGATTGAACCGCTCGCAAATGGATGCCCCTATCAACCATGTATCTCTGCATTGGAAATTGTGCACTTGCTCAGTAAAAGTTAAAAAAGGAGCATCTCTTTATACTGTTAATTACAGTAAGCATAGAAACATAGAACAATGACAGCACCATATAGCCCAGCGATGGCGAACCTATGGCACGCGTGCCAGCTGTGGCACGCGAAGGCCTTGCAGCTGGCACGCGGGAAGGTCCGCAAAAAAAGAAAAAGCTGGCTCTGACTGCTGCCGCGGACGCGGCAAGGGCAGAATGCAGCGTCCCGCGGGGCCCCCTCCGCCCGCTAAGCCCCTCTGCAAGGGCTTTCAGATTCGCGAGGGAGAGCGTCTCCCTCGCGTCTCTGTTAAGCCCGCAGGGGTTAATGGGAAATTTCCCATCAGCCCCGCGAGGGACTGATGGGAAATTTCCCATTAGCCCCTGCGGGCTTAACAGAGACGCGAGGGAGACGCTCTCCCTCGCGAATCTGAAAGCCCTTGCAGAGGGGCTTAGCGGGCGGAGGGGGCCCCGCGGGACATTGCAATCTGCCGCGGCAGCAGCCAGAGCCTGCTTTTTTTTTTTTAAATTTGCCAGGGGGGGTTAGGACTGCTAATGGGCAAGGGGGGGGGGGGATAGGACTGCTAATGGGCAGGGAGGGAGGGGGGTTAGGACTGATAATGGGCAGGGAGGAGGGGGGGTTAGGACTGCTAATGGGCAGGGAGGAGGAGGGGGGGGTTAGGACTGCTAATGGGCAGGGAGGGAGGGAGGGAGGGGGGGTTAGGACTGCTAATGGGCAGGGAGGGAGGGAGGTGGGAGGGAGGGGGGGTTAGGACTGCTAATGGGCAGGGAGGGAGGGAGGGAGGGGGGGGTTAGGACTGCTAATGGGCAGGGAGGGAGGGAGGGGGGTTAGGACTGCTAATGGGCAGGGAGGGAGGGAGGGAGGGGGGTTAGGACTGCTAATGGGCAGGGAGGGAGGAAGGGGGTTAGGACTGCTAATGGGCAGGGAGGGAGGGAGGGAGGGAGGGAGGGGGGGGTTAGGACTGCTAATGGGCAGGGAGGGAGGGAGGGAGGGAGGGGGGGTTAGGACTGCTAATGGGCAGGGAGGGAGGGGGGGTTAGGACTGCTAATGGGCAGGGAGGGAGGGGGGAGGGGGGGTTAGGACTGCTAATGGGCAGGGAGGGAGGGAGGGGGGGTTAGGACTGCTAATGGGCAGGGAGGGAGGGAGGGCGGGAGGGGGGTTAGGACTGCTAATGGGCAGGGAGGGAGGGAGGGGGGGTTAGGACTGCTAATGGGCAGGGAGGGAGGGGGGGTTTAGGAATGCTAATGGGCAGGGAGGGAGGGGAGGGGTGGGGTAGGACTGCTAATGGGCTGGTGGGGTAGGACTGCTAATGGGCGAGCGGGCGGGGGTAGGACTGCTAATGGGCTGGGGGGGTAGGACTGCTAATGGGCTGTTGGCTGATGGGGGCTGTCTGGAAATGGGGTGATGGGGGTTAGGACTGGTAATGGGTTATAGGGGGGGCTTAAACTGAAAATGGGGTGATGGGGGTTTAGGACTGGAAGTGGGTTGATGGGGGGGCTAGGACTGGTATTGGGTTGGGGGGTTGCTAGGACTGGAAATGGGCTGATGGGGGGCTAGGACTGGAAATGGGCTGATGCAGGGACTAGAAGGGAATGGATGCTGGGTGAGGCTGGAACTAGAAGGGAGCTGCTGTTGGGGGAGGATTAGAATGGGATGGGGCTGGGAGAGTAAAATGGAGAGGGGAAAAATATTTTGTGTGGGAGGGATAAAAAATCTACAATTGGCCGGGTATTGGGAGAGTAAGTGGGGATTGAGGATGGAGGGGTAAATTTTGAGTAGATGAAATAGGAATGAGGAAAGAGCAAAAGGAGAAAGATTAGTATGTTAAAGCAGATGTAGAGAGAGAATGGAAAAAAAAAAAACAAGACAGAAGAAAGGACAAATGGACAGCAGATGGAGAGTTAGCAGAAGACACGAAGAAACCAGAAGAAAGTGGCTGGAACAATTGCAACTGAAAAAAAATGCACAAAAGGTAGAAAAATATCTCTTTATTTTGAATTTATTAACTGGAATATGTCAGCTCTGGGAAATGTGCATCATTAATTTTTGCGCTTTGTTTAGTACAAGAGGAAATTAATTTATAGTTTTATTTCTACAGTGTTGTTGTATATTCCAAGTTTGGCTTTTGGGGTTCCCAGTTTAATTATTGTCTTCCTGTTTCTAAATTGTGATTCCTTGTTTGGTGATGGTCTGTTCTGCATGTGTAACTGAGCTGAGGTATTCTGTTTATATAATTCCTATTTGACATTGCCACTTGTTCTTTCCCCAGTAGGTCATGTATTGTTGTTCTCTGAAATGTATTGGTTTAATATTTGCAGTGTTGCCTTTTGATAGTTAGGGTATGGTGCTTTGTGAGTCCTGGTAGTGCTGTTAGGATACGGCGGGTTTGCTATGGGTTCTAAATGGGCAGCGTTTGTAGTAGTTCCTAATGTGCCTGGCGGTTGGTACTGGATTATAGTAATGTAGAAACCTTTTAGTCTTTCTTTATCCATATACTCATTAAGAGGCATGTTTACTAAAAGTTAGTGTATGGTAACATTATGCAAATATTTATGCAAATGAGGCACCTTATGCAAATGAGGCTTTAATTGACGTGCTGGCACTTTGAGGAAATTCTTTGGTTTTGTGCGGCAGTTTGGGCACTCGGGCTCAAAAAGGTTAGCCATCACTGATATAGCCTATCCAGTCTGCCCTTCCATAAGAACTCTTAAGTTCCACAATCCTTTCCTCTCCCTCAGAGATTCTCTGCACTTTTCTCATCTTTTTTAAATTTGCATACTGTACAGTTCTCATCTCTGACAACTCCATTGGGAGGCCATTCCACGCATCCACCAGCCTTTCCATAGAGAAATATATTATTTCCTCAGATTACCCCCGAGTCTCTCCTCTCACCTCCCATCTTATGCCCTCATTTCAGAGCCACCTCCTGCGCATTTATAGCACGGAGGTATTTAAATGTTTCTATTGTTCACCCCTCTCCCAACTTTTCTCCAAAGCATACATATTGAGATCTTTAAGCCTATCCCCATATGCTTTATGACAAAGATCACCGACCATTTTAGTTGCCGCTCTCTGGACTCACTCTGTCTTGTTTATATTCTTTTGAAGGTGCAGTCTCCAGAACTGTACAAAATGCAATGTGTGCCTTCGAGTCAGTCCTGACTCCTGGTGACCCAGAAGCTCCTGGGTTTTCTTGGCAGTGTCACTGGAAGTAGATTGCCAGGCCTTTCTTCTGAGGCAATGGAGGGTTAAGTGACTTGCCCAAGGCCACAAGGAGTGCTAGTGGGAATTGAACCCTGGTTGCTTGGTTACCAAGCCAGTGTTCTAACCACCTCCACTCCCCAGAACTGTACATAGTACTGCAAATAAGGTTTCCTTTAGACTTGTACAAAAACACTATTATCTTCTTTTTCCTGCTGGCCTTTCCTCTCCCTACACATCTAAGCATTCTTCTGGCTTTTTCTGTCACCTTTTCTACCCATTTGACTACGTTAAGATCCTCCAATATGATCACCCCCAAGACCCACTCTTTTGTGCTCCAAAGTACTCCACCCCCCTATATTGTATCACTCCCTTGAGTTTTTGCAACCCAAATGCATGACCTTGCATTTTTTAGCAGTACGTTTTAGCTGCTAAATTCTCAATTCTCATTAGATCCCTCCTCATATTATCCACATTTTCTAGGATGTCTTCCCTGTTGCAGATTTGGTATTGTCTGCAAAGAGGAATACCTTTCCCGACATTCCTTATGCAAATTCACTTACAAAAATGTTAAAAAGAACAGAACCAAGGACTGATCCCTGAGGAATGACACTGGTAATGTCCCTATCTTCAGAGCGAACTCCATTTACTATTACCCTCTGGCGCTTCTCCTCAACCATTTTCTTACCCAGTCAGTCACTTTAAGGTCCATGCCAAGGTCACTTAGTTTATTTATAAGTCGCTAATGCGGAATGATGTCAAAGGTCTTGCTAAAATCTAAGTATACCACATCTAGCACTCTCCCTTATACAATTCTCTGGTCACCCAGTCAGAGAAATCAATCAGAATTGTCTGACAAGACTTGCCTCTAGTAAAGCCATGCTGTCTCGGATCCTGTAATCCCTTTGATTCCAGAAACTGCACCATCCTCTGTTTTTGCAGCATTTCCATTAATTTACTCACACAGATGTCAGAGTAACTGGTAAGTAGTTACCAAACTCTTTCTTACTTCCACTTTGTGGACAAGAATCACGTTTGCCCATCTCCAGTACTCCAAGATCACTCCCAGCTCTAAAGATGCATTGAAAAGGTCAGCTGGAGGAGTTGCCAGTACTTCCCTCAGTTCTTTCAATACTCTCAGATAAATGCAAGCTAGCCCCATCTCTTTGTTCACTTTTAGCTAGCTCCTCACAAATACAGTCTTCTGAAAATCATCTGAGTTTTACCTTATTTCCATACCTATTTGTGTTTGATTTCTGAGATGCCATTCCTGGCCAGTCATTTATGAAGAAAGAACAGAAATATTTGTTAAGCAATTCTGCTTTATCTTTCTCATCCCTCCACATACGTATTCCTCTCCTTCACTCTTAAGTATCATACGTAATGCCACCTTTGCACTTCCTCCTGTTGCTGTTGTTGTTAAGTGCCATCGAGTCGGAGTCGACTCATGGCGACCCTCTGGATAGCTATCCTAAATTGTGTTTGGTCTTCAGTCAGGCAGTTCAATGTTGACAGACTGCTGTTATTGTATCGATCCATCTCATTGCTGGCTTTCCTCTTTTGCATTGACCTTCTATCTTGCCAAGCATGATGTCTTTCTCTAATGATCTCTCTCTTCGCATGATGTGTCCAAAGTATGAAAGTCGAAGTCTTGTCATCTGAGCTTCTAAAGAAAGCTTAGGTTTGATCTCCTCTAGTACTGACTGGTTTGTTCTTCGGGCAGTCCATTCAAAGGCATCAATTTTCTTCCTTTCTATCTTTTTCGCTGTCCAGCTTTCACATCCATATGATGTTATTGAAAATACCATGGCTTGAACAAGTCGAACGTTTGTATGAAGAGAGACATCTCTACTCTTGAGAATCTTATTTAGGTCTTTCATAGCCATTCTGCCAAGAGCAATGCGTCATCTGATTTCTTGACTGCTTGTTGCTTCTTTATTGATAGTTGATCCAAGTAGGTTAAAGTTGTTCACGATTTCAATTTCTTCTCCATCAACGATGAACTTATTGATTTTGCCAGTTGTCATGATCTTTGTCTTTTTACATTAAGGTGCAGGCCCATTTTGAGACTATGGGGTATGTTTACTAAAGGGCGCTATTTGCGCTGCTGTCACGTTATTGGGCGATAAGGCACATTATCGCACGATAATGGCTCTTTACCGGGCGCAAAGGTACCTTAGCATGCGATAACGCGTGCAGCGGTGCAAACGAGCGTTGAAGGCGGAGAAAGGCTCCCGTAGGGCAGAGGAAGGCTCCCCAGGGGCGGAGAGAGAGGGTCAATGGGTGGAGAGTGGGAGGGGAGAGGCTCCCTGCACAGTAACGCTGTGGATTCTGGGTCTGAAAACTAACGCCAGTAAAATCCTGGCGTTAGAGCAGATTTAAAGGAAAGAGAAACCATTTCCATCAGCAATGTACAACAAAGCCAGGGAAACCTACAAAACCTACAAAAAGTGATAAGTGTGATACATGTGCACGGAACAAAAGGGCAAATAAACATTGAAAAGGACCTGAACAAAATAGAAAAAAAAAACATAACCAAGCTGGCCAATAGTGATATTAATGGGAAACAGCAAAAAACACTACCGAGAAAGCTCCAAAGAAAAGATATTAATTTTGGAAGGGTCTATGCTTTGTCCCCATACAAGGTGAATGATCCCACAGTGAAATAGCACTGATCAGGGTTTCCCCTTGTTATTGGACAGGTTTCCTATGGTGTGCACATGTTCCACAACAGCAGGGTGGGCATGTCGGAATGGGCAACTGGAGAGATGCTGGAAAATGGGATACAGAGGGCTGCAGGCGGCACATGCTGTGGTGCAGCTGGGCCACAGTGCGGACTAGGGTGATGCCTAGGTGGCCCATAGGAATGCTGAAACAGTAGAGCAGCCAGACAGCAACTGATGAGGGCTCAACATGGGCATGAGTGTGTTTCCCACAGTGTCACAGGGGATAGTACCCAGCAGGTACCCCCAAGGGCACAGAACATTGGCAGGCGGTGCTGGGGGGAAGTGTGGACATCTATGCAGGCACCCCTACCCCAGAACCCGCACCATAGGAAGCCGGCTAACAGCACACTGGATGGCCTGAGACTGCGCACCACCAGCAGAAGGGCATGTCAGCATGGTGGCAGAGGGGTACTGGTGGTGGAGGGGGCAGTGGCTGCTGCCCACAGCAGACCGTAGCCTAGCCCTGTTTAGGTGGGTGCCATGCACTGCAACAGACAGGCTCTGTCTTACAAACAGTCATGGTATCCCCAGGGAATGACCTGTCTCTTTGGCAACAGTGTGGTGCAGTACACACAGCCAGTGTATTCAGGAGCGGAAGGTCACAGGTTCAAGTCCCAGCTGTGGTTCCTGCCAACCCAGTCCCCATATTTTACCCACTACTAAACCGTGGTAATAAAGACGGAACCTTTATTGCAGATAACATAAACATTTATTTATTTAACAGGTTTTTTTATACCGCCTTTCTTACAATCAAAGCGGTTACAAGACTACATCAGGTTAGCATAAAATACAAACATACAAACATGAGACTATACAGATCAAACAAAAAATCCAGTTTATACCACCTTATCAAAATATCAAAGTGATAAGCAAAGGATCCATAGGTAACAGGGAAAGACTACATCATGTTAACATGTAATACAGACATACCTCTAAACGGAGGAACAGCCTAAGGGAGAGACAGAAGGAGGAGGTTGTACATAGAATAATTTTTGCCACGGGCCCGCGCCTAAGGGCGGGCCCGCCTGTCGGCGGCTGCTGTTTAAAGGAGCTGCTGCTCCCCTCCCACAGCCCCGATTGGGCCGGAGGCAGTTCGTTGGTCTCGCGCCTCTCAGGGAACCGGCTCAGCTGTTCTTCCCGCCGTCGGTGGCTGCTGTTAAAAAGGAGCTGCTGCTCCCCTCCCACAGCCCCGATTGGGCCGGAGGCAGTTCGTTGGTCTCGCGCCTCTCAGGGAACCGGCTCAGCTGTTCTTCCCACCGTCGGCGGCTGCTGTTTAAAGGAGCTGCTGCTCCCCTCCCACAGCCCCGATTGGGCCGGAGGCAGTTCGTTGGTCTCGCGCCTCTCAGGGAACCGGCTCAGCTGTTCTTCCCGCCGTCGGCGGCTGCTGTTTAAAGGAGCTGCTGCTCCCCTCCCACAGCCCCGATTGGGCCGGAGGCAGTTCGTTGGTCTCGCGCCTATATTTTACCCTACAGAGCACAGACACCATAAACATGCGCATTACCTAGAGCAGAGTCTCCCAAATGCAGTCCTGGAGGGCCAAACACCATTCAGGTTCCATGCTGTCTCTAATAAAGATGTCTGTGCTGCATTTCTATGCGCCGCCCCCATGGTATGCAGATGTATCTCATGCATATTCATTAGGGACAGCATGAAAACCCGAACAGTGTTTGGCCCACCAGGACTGGAGTTGGGAACCTCTGCCCTAGAGTAGCGGCCAACAGGGGCAGAAACACCCGCACCCACAGGCTCCATTATCCAAAGCCACCTGGAGAGGCAGGATGTTGAGCCCTGCGTGCATCTCCCAATACTAGCACTTGCATACCTTAGCAATGCCACCCTAAACCTGGGAATACGGTACACATCTATCAAAAGGTTGCTATTATTACTGGCAGATAGCAATTCCTAAGTTAAGCACAATCTGCTCATTGAGCTGTATCATACCAACCTCTCTGATGTCTGTGGAGTGTGTTTCAGGTCTGGTGTCGGACAGTGTTCACCACCCCGGGGAGTGACCCTAACAGTATTGCATACCACAGCCATGCCTGCACTATGCCCAGGACTGGTGCGATGGCCAGGGCTGCCAAAAGCCTCTATAGTTGCACAATGCTGGCATAGGTGTGGGAGTGTGTGTCTGTCTATCCAGTGTGTGGTGGCTGCCAACACCTTACTCAGCCCACACTGCTTGCACTGTTGCCAGTGTTAGCCTGCCAATGTGCATAATGAGGAGCAAGGTACAGTGGGTATAGCCCGGACAGGGCGGCCTGGGCAGGATGCATCTGCACAGGGCATAGGGCAATGGCTGGGACATTGTAGTGCCCAGCCATCACCTGCACGGACAGGGTGGCCACTGCGTGTCCTGCTGGGAGGTCACTCTCACCCTGACTGAGCAGTGACCACGGCATGGCTAGGTTCCTCCATAGTGCTATGTTGTATTTTTTTCAAGTGATATTTATGGGTTCTCCTTCGGGAGTCTAATCACTGACTTATCTGCTTGGTGGGTGTGCTCACATCCTAGTTTTAGGTGCACACATCTCCTCCAGGAACATGCACTATGGACTAGCTAGCAGACTGTCTGCGGTTAGTATGTGTATGGCTGGAACACCTTGCAAGGTGCAGTGGCTGGAGACTCACTGTGCTTGCTGCTAGAGAATGTCAGATAGTGGTGGGGGGCAGCTGAGCAGTTCCAGGCCTACTGTCTGTCTGTGGTTGCTTTATGGATACGTACAGATCTGCATTGACTGCCCTGTAGGGTGTCTGTTCCCCAGCAGGACTGGGGTTGGTAGTCCCCTCTACTGCCACCATTGCAGGGATGTAGAATGTGGATCTGTTGGTGGGAATCCTGTCCCCCACCCTGAGCCCCAGAGAGCAGGTTGGGTGGTACTATATAATTCGCCTATGGGTGCAAACACCCCCCTGTCACTTAAATCATGTGACCATGGCACCCACACAGGATATGCACTATTCTGGGAGTATCATAGTCCATAAGTGTTAGATGTGACTGAGAAATACAGATAGACACAGGTATATCCTAGGTGTGTCTGCAAGGACTACCTATCATACACTGGCACTGATGGTGACCTGCAGCATAGCCAGCTCAGCTAAGCTGGGTGCTGCAGAACTGGTGCTCGGCACCCCACCTCACCCTCAGGGTGAGCACAGTACCCGCACATTGTGACGGTCTGTAGCTACTCTGTGCCAGTAACACACACGATCAGTTCCCCCTACCAGGCTGAGGTGCTGTGAGGGTGCATACTCTATCTTGTGATCATCTGTAGACTGCTGATCTGCATGTGTAGTGCATCATGGGTACGGGTGGGTTAACCCTATCCTGGTAACCACAGCAGACAGTTTGTATGGTGACCTGCAGTCCCTCTGTAGCCAGCCAGGGGTGTGTTAGTAGCAATAGAGATGTAGCCCACTGGTTACTTTACTGCCTGTGGAGCCAGAGGTCATGGGTTTGATCCCACAGTGGGGTTATTTGATAGGGCTGTCCAAGGCATTGTCTATTTCTAATGTAAATTAGTGCTGCCAGCAATAAAACCCTCACAGTGCTGTAACCTTAAGGCGCCTTATATGGTGCCCTATAAGGGACATTATAGGGTGCCTTGGCGGACAGTGCACTTTATAATGTGCCCTCTGGAGTGCCTTATAGGGCGCCTTATGCGGCAACTTAGGTTACGGCACTGTGAAGGTGTGTTTTCTGGAAGCACTAATTAAAATAAAACTAGAATGCCTCACAAAGCACTGCTTAAACATAAAGGGTAATGCCTCAGCCAGCCTTATTCATTAGGCACACTGGGGGATTGAACCCATGACCCATGTACCAGCAGTCAGTGTATTAACCACTGTGCTACACCTCTGCTGCTCTGGTTGTATGTCAGTGCACCTACTTAAGGTTAACACGCGTTAACGCGCATAGCTCAATCCATCGCCCGATAATGTGCGCAGCGCTCGTTATTGCGAGATAATCCCGGTTTGCTACGTTTAGACCGGAACACCCACTCCTTTTATGGCATCCTGCACACTATTGCCGGGCACACATTAAGACTGCTTAGTAAACATACCCCTATGTTCTTTGATTGTGAGAAGCAAATGTTTCAGATCATCTTTATCTTTATCTTTATCTTTATCTTTATTCAGAGAATTTGATATACCGCCTTTACACAAGTATTAAGGCGGTGTACAATATAAACAAGGTGGGCTGCGAAAAAGAAAATGGAAAATGGAAAGGAACGCCAATTGTAGAAAGGAAAGTAAGTAGAGAAAGAAGAGTAGTAGGGACAGCAAAGGACAGCAAAGGACAGCCTACAGAAATTACAGACTAGTTGAGACGGGACTCAGCCCGTGGACTAACAAGACAAGTAGTAGGCAGGTAACAAATAATAAATAGTGTACAGATAGACGAACTACATAACAGATATACAAGGAATCACATGAGGGCGGGTCGGGACAACGAGACTGCGGGGAGTGTTACAGCCCGGACAGGGATGGTGGGTGAGTAGTTGTAGCCGTAATGTGGTATCATCAGCATAGCGAAGGTTGTTGATGAGTCTTCCACCAATCTTCACATCTCTGTTGTCTTCATACAATCCTGTTTCTCTGATGATTTTTTCTGCATATAAATTAAACAGGTAGGGGGAAAATATGCAGTCTTGTCTTACACCTTTGCTTATTTTAAACCATTCTGTTTCTCCTTGTTCCGTTTGAACTGTTGCTTCTTGATCAATGTACAGAATGTGCAAGAGTACGATCAGGTGCTCTGGTATACCCATGCTTCTTAATGTGGCCCAGAGTTTCTCATGGTTTACACAGTCAAAAGCCTTGCTATAGTCGATAAAGCACAAATAGGTATCCTTTTGGTATTCTTTAGTCTTTTCAAGGATCTATCTCACATCCACAATGATGTCTCTCATTCCTCGCCCTTTCCTGAACCCTGCTTGCACTTCAGGCAGTTCTTGTTCCAGGTATGGTTGTAGTATCTTTTGAATAATCTTCAGTAGAATCTTGCTGGCATGTGGGATCAGAGCGATTGTGCAATAATTTCCACAGTCAGTTGGATCACCTTTATTTAGTATTGGTATAAACACAGACCTTTTCCAGTCAGTTGGCCATGATGTTGTCTTCCATATTTCTTGGCAGAGCCTTGTAAGTATGGTAACAACTGCATCAGATTGCTGTAATACTTCTATGGGAATGCTATCAATGCCTGGTGCTTTGTTCTATGATAAGATTTACGGTAACAGCTGCATCAGATTGCTGTAATACTTCTATGGGAATGCTATCAATGCCTGGTGCTTTGTTCTTTGATAAGATTTTCAATGCTGCTTCAACTTCTTCTTTCATCACCAATGGTTCCCGATCATAAGGTACAGGTTGAAACGGCTGTTGGTCCACTTGATCTTTATCATATAAAAACTCTGTATATTCCTTCCACCTTTTCTTGATCTTCTCAGCATCATTCAACATAGAACCTTGAGCATCTTGTAACATTCCAATTCGAGGCTGGAACTTTTTCTTTAACTCTCATAGCTTTAGGAAAGCCGATCTTGTTCTTCCTCTAATAGTTTCTGCTTCTATTTCCTTGCATGCGTCGTTGTAGTACTTTTCCTTGTCCTGTCTTGTTGCACGTTGGAAATCTCTGTTGAGTTCTGTGATTGTCTTTCTTTCTCCTCTGGCTTTAGCTTCTCTGCGTTTCTGGGCAATTTTCAGAGTTTCTTCCATCATCCATTTTGGCCGTTTTTTCTTTTTCACCTTTTGTAGAGACTTCTCGCTTTCTTCCAACACAACCTTCTTGATGTCATTCCATAACTCTTCTGGAGCTCTGTCATTTGTATCCAAGGCAGCAAATTGATTTTGCAGGCAGTCTTTAAATTCCAGTGGCACGTGCCTTGTACTGCGCCTAATAAGGTGCCTTATAATGTGCCTTGTACTGCGCCTCATAGGGTGCCTTATAACGCGCCTTATCTGACACAGCTTTAATGCTGCCCCACCCACTCCTTTAATGGGCATCTGTATCATCAATGCGGATCCTAACGCGAATGACATTACCACAGTTTAGTAAACATGCCCCTAGGTGTTTATCATAGTTTTAAACAAATATTATCCGCTAATGCATAACTCAAAGAACAATTAAAGCAAAATTGTATGTTAAGAGTTCTAAGGAGCAAACAAGGGGCAAGGAGGGTGCCCTGCAGTTAATGCAGCTGTCATATAGCCATCATTGCCCTGCCTTTCCACACGTGCCAGGAACGGCCCCTACAATCACTATGAAGGTTTTGCAGCTACGGTAAGTTCACTGTAGCAGTTATCGGGCATTAACTGCAGAACCTTAGCACAGTTTAGTCAATAAGGGTCAAAGTTAAGCGTTGGCAGTTTTTGAGTGTATAATTTGAAATATCTAATTTAGGTGGTTTCAATTGATACATATAGTCAGTGGTGCTATCCATTTATGAAGTTCTGCAAATATACAAGTGTAAGTGGAACATCCAAAGTAGAATTTTCACTTATAGCTGCTGTTTGTGCAACTCAGCTAGATCTTTAATATATGCATTTAACAGCGGAATATCACTGCTTACACATATATATTAACATGTATCTGGTACCACCTCCGGAGCATCCCAAACCCTGTCTCCTTTCCAGCCATACAGTTCTGGATGTATAACAATGCATGTATCCAGGAGTAGGGGCGACATATTCAAAATGATTAACATGGTTAACAAACCAGCTAACTGTTAACCATGGTGAGTGGGATATTGAATATCCTCTCCTAACTCAACTGCACACCCCAACACTGTTGATGTAGCTGGGTTTAAAAAAGGTTTGGACAGGTTCCTGGAGGAAAGGCCATAAACCATTATTAAGAAGGTACCCAGGATATCAATGCTTGACCCAGTACAAGCATTGTGGAACCTGCGTCTTTTGGGGAAACTGCTAGGTACGTATGACCTAGATTGGCCACTGTTGGAAACAGGATACTGGGTTTCATGGACATTGGTCTGACACAGTATGGCATATCTTATGTTCTTAACACTAACTGCATAGCATCGGGACCTTCTGAGGGCAGTGCTGAAATTAACGGCCAGTTACTGTATGTTTAGCACACTGGGCATGCCGGATATTCAGTGCTGGTGTCTGAAGAACCGGTCTTAATTTAAAGTGGTGACAGGCAGCCACTTTAAATGTGCTGGCCACCATTGCTGAATTACAACCCCTATATATTTAGTTACCTTGAGGATTTAAAAAGCACTTACTGTACATGTTCAGCACTGACTTCAAAAACATTTAAATTGAACTACTGAATATATACAATGCTCAAATGCATATGTTAGGCTTAGTATTTTGCTGCCCTAATTTATACATATACATTGTGTGGAGAGCAGCTGCATTTTTCCAGAAATCTTTTTTGCTGGTCCTCAGCCCATCCCTAACTGCATACAATTGACATATGGTGGCACATAAAGATTTATGCGGCAGTATTTATTTATATGACCATCATGAAGCTGCTTGTGTGGTCAGTGCTATTACAGATTGCATAAATGGCTTCAAATATTCATCCCTATATTTTTATAATGTATAGACTTAGACATATGGCATTCAGGTCTTGGGACACACATTTTTATGTTGGAAGCTGTTCTATTGTCTGTGCATATAAATCACTAATTACATAGGAAACACCTTTTTTCTTTTCTCTCACTAATTGACTTGTTTATGAAAGATATTTGTAATTATTTAATTTTGCGGAGGAATAAAAATCGCATTACTGGGCAAGGCATTCAGCAACCAGAGGATGAATAATTCATACAGAGAATATTTAGTAAAAGCTCAATAGGATATTGTCTGTTTTGTCTGTTTCTTTCTCTGTTTGTCAATAATGACAGATGGGCTGTGGTATGTTATTGATTTTGCTAAAAATATGTGGTTGCTATGAAAATATTCGAGAACATGTATTTGCTTTATCTAGACAATATGTTGGAACAAGTATCTTTCACTTCCATTGTTACTATTCTCAGAACAAAAAAGTAAGACTGGATATATTGCTTATGTTCCCTGGTTCTATTGGTTATGTTCCCTGGATATATTGGTTATGTGCCCATGTTCCCTGTAAAATAGTTATCTCCAAGTTATAATGCCCTGTTCAATGTAATTTCAGTTTGTTCAATGTAAACCGTCTTGATATCATGAAAAGTGGTATATAAGAAATGTTAAATAAATAAATAAATAACGAATGTAAAGATAAGAACTACTTTTGACCATGAAAAAAAATGAGAAAATCTAAAAACTAGAAGTTCTATTAACAAAGGGGAGCAAATGCCCTGTATTGATTTGGTCACTTTCTTACCAACCATCTAAACGTTATGCCAACATATAGAGAGTAATTTTATGAAACCCCCCCACCTAGATTTATATGTGACCAATACACATAAATCTAGGTAACATAGTCATATATACATGTAAATGGACACTTATGCATGTATTTGATGTGGTCACTATTCTGAAAGTACGCATATAGGGCCAATAGTGTGTACTTTCACTGCAGGCATGTACAGGGGTGGAATATGGGCAGAATGCATAGGTATGCGTGAAAAATATAAAATGTTATAATTTACACACATTCCATACAAATTTAGGTGCAACCATTTACATTAGCTTGCGCCTTAACTTAACCTGCATTTTTGATCACTTACCCCCTGTTTTATAAAGTAAAATATGCATTGAAAAACTCACATTAATCTAGGCGCAACTTAGAAAAAATTACCATCATAGTGAACACAACGTAACAAACACTCACAGACACATAGGGGTATGTTTACTAAACCGTCTTAACCTTGCAGCGGTTGTATTATAGCATGATAATGTAACATTATCGCGTGATAACGCAGCAGCGGCGTTAAGGCACACTAACGCTGTGAAATCCGGGTCTGAAGGGTGGAGTAAGGCTTCCCAGAGGGCGAAGAGAAGGGGGTCAATGGGCGGAATGTGGGAGGGGAGAGGCTCCAGGCACACTAACGCTGTGAAATCCAGATCTGAACACTAATGCCATTAAAACCCTCGCGTTAAGGCACATTTTCAGGAAAGAGAAACCATTTCAGTCAGCAATGTGCAGCAAAGGCAGGGAAACCCAGAAAAGTGATAGTTGTGATACATGTGCAGGGAACAAAGAGGCAAATAAACATATAAAAGGACCAGAAACACATCTAGAAACCCAATAACCAAGCTGGCCAATAGTGATATTAATGATAAACATAAAGCAACACTACTGACAAAGCATATAAATTAAGATATTATGTTTGGAAGGGTCTATGCTCTGTCCCCCTACAAAGTGAATGATCCCACATTGAAATAGTGCTGATCAGGGTTTCTGTCGTTTAGATTGGGCAGGTTTGTTATGGCGTGCACATGTGCAGCAACAGCAGAGTGGGCACGTAGGCAAGGGCAACTGTACTGATGCTGTAAATGGGATACAGGGGGCTGCAGGCGGCACATGCTGTGGTCCAGCTGGGGCACAGCGCGGGCTAGGCAGATGCCTAGGTGGCACATAGGAATGCCGAAACTGTAAGGCAGCAAGACAGAAATTGACGAGAGTCCAACATGGGCATGAGTGTGTGTCCCACAGTGTCACAGGGGAGATTACCCAGCAGGTACCCCCAAGAGCACATATCATTGGCAGGCGGTTCGGGGGGGTGGGGGTGGTGGAAGCGCACATGTCCATGTAGGCACCTCTACCCGAGAACCCACACCATTGGCAGCTGCCTACTGGCATACTGGATGGCCTTGGACTGCGCACCACCAGCACCACCGGCATAATGGCATGGCAGCATGGTGGCGGAGGGGGCAGAGGCATCTGCCCACAGCAGACCATGGCCTAGCCCCGTTTAGGTGGGTGCCGTGCAATGCAACAGACAGGGTCTGTCTGATGAACAGTCATGGTATCCCCAGGGAATGAACTGCCCCTGTATCTACAGTGTGGTGCAATACACACAGCCAGTGTGTTCAGGAGCAAAAGGTCACAAGTTCAAGTCCCAGCTGCGGCTCCTGCCAACTCTGTCCCCATATTTTACCCAGTACTAAACCATGGTAATAAAGACAGAACCTTTATTGCAGATAAAATAAACATGCCTGAAACGCCTATATTTCACCCTACAGAGCACAGACACCATAAACATGTGCAATCCCTAGAGAAGAGTTTCCCAACTACAGTCCTGGAGGGCCAAACACCATTCAGGTTTCATGCTGTCCCTAATAAATATGCCTGTGCTGCATTAGTATGCGCCACCCCCATTGTATGCGAATGTTTCTCATGCATATTCATTAGGGACAGCATGAAAACCTGAACAGTGTTTGGCCCACCTGGACCGGAGTTGGGAACCTCTGCCCTAGAGCAGCGACCAACAGGGGCAGAAACACCCACACCACAGGCTCAACTATCCAAAGCCTCATGGAGAGTCAGACTATTGGGCTCTGCACGCAGCAGCATCTCCCAATACTAGCACTTGCATACCTTAGCAATGCCACCCTAAACTTGAGAATACGTTACACATGTATCAAAAGGTTGCTATGATTAATGGCAGATAGCAATTCCTAAATTAAGCACAATTTGCTGATAGAGCTGCATCATAGCAACCTTTTCTGATATCTGTGGAGTGTGTTTCAGTTTTGGTTTCTGACAGTGTTTACCACCCCGGGCTGTGACCTCAACAGTATTGCGTTCCATAGCCATGCCTGCACTGTGCCCAGGACTGGTGTGGTGGCCAGGGCTGCCAAAAGCCTCTATATTTGCACAATGCTGGCATAGGTGTGGGAGTATGTGTCTGTTTATCCAGTGTGTTGTGGCTGTCTACACCTTACTGAGCCCACACTGCTTGCACTGTTTCAGTGTTAGCCTGCCAATGTGCATAATGAGGAGCAAAGTACAGTGGGTATGGCCCGGACTGGGTGGCCTGGGCAGGATGCATCTGCACAGGGCATAGGGCAATGGCTGGGACATTGTAGTGCCTGGCCACCACCTGCACGGACAGGGTGGCCACAGCATGTCCTGCTGGGAGGTCACTCTCACCCTGACTGAGTAGTGACCACAGCATGGCTAGGTTCCCCCATAGTGCTATTATAGCATTTCTCTCAAGTGATATTTATGGGTTCTCTTTTCTGGGGCCCAATCACTGATTTATCTGCTTGGTGTGTGTGCATGCATCTTCTCCAGGAATGTGCACTATGGCCTAGCTAGCAGACTATCTGCAGTTAGTATGTGTATGGCTGGAACACCTTGCAGAGTGCGGTGGCTGGACACTCACTGTGCTTGCTGCTGGAGAATGTCAGATAGTGGTGGGGTACAGCTGAGCTTTTCCAACATTCTGTCTGTCTGCCATTGCCTTATTGATGCGTATAGATCTGCATTGACTGCCCTGTAGGGTGTCTGTTCCCCAGCAGGACTGGGGTTGATGGTCCCCTCTACTGCCACCATTGCAGGGATGTAGAATATGGATCTGTTGGTGGGAGATCCTGTCCCCAAACCTGTGCCCCAGAGGGTTGGTTGGGTGGTGCTACATAATCCGCCTATGGGTCCAAACACCCCCCTTCACTTAAATCATGTGACCGTGGCACCCACACAGGATATGCACTATTCTGGGTGCATCATAGTCCACAAGGGCTAGACGTGACTGGGAAATACAGATGGACACAGGTGTGTCTGCAAGGACTACCTATCACACACTGGCACTGATGGCAACCTACAGCATAGCTTATCTCAGCTAAGCCAGGTGCTGCAGACCTGGTGCTGGGTGCCCCACATCGCCCTCAGGGTGAGCACAGTACCCGCACAATGTGATGGTCTGTAGCTACTCTATGCCAGTAACACACACAGTCAGTTCCCCCTACCAGGCCGAGGTGCTGTGGGGGTGCATACCCCATCTTGTGATCATCTGTAGACTGCTGATCTACATGTGCAGTGCATCATGGGTACGGGTGGGTTAACCCTATACTGGTAACCACAGCAGACAGTTTGTTTGGTGACCTGCAGTCCTTCTGTAGCCAGCCAGGGGTTTGTTAGTAGTTATAGAGATGTAGCCCACTGGTTGCTTCACTGAGTGCAGAGGCAGAGGTCATGGGTTTGATCTCACAGTGGGTTTATTTGATAGGGCTGTCTGAGGCATTTCCTTTTTTAATTTAAATTAGTGCTGCCAGGAAAACACCCTCACAGTGCTGTAACCTTAAGGTGCCTCATAAGGCGCCCTATAAAGCGCCTTATAAGGCGCCCTATAGTGAACATTATAAGGTGCCTTGGCGGACAGTGCACTTTATAATGTGCCCTCTGGAGTGCCTTATAGGGCACCTTATGCGGCACCTTAGGTTACGGCACGTGAAGGTGTGTTTGCTGGCAGCACTAATTAAAATAAAAATAAAATGCCTCAAAAAGCAATAATCACACGTAAAAGCTAATGCCTCAGCCAGCCTTATGCATTAGGTACACTGGGGGATTGAACTCATGACCCCTGTACCATCAGTCAATGTATTAACCATTGTGCTACACCTCTGTTGCTGTGTTTCCAAGTCAGTGCGCCTAATTAAGGCTAACGTGCCAAGGCTCCCTCTATCACGCGATAACGGACTTTATCGCGCGATAACGGACTTTATCGCGCGATAACGGACTTTATCGCGCGATAACGGACTTTATCGCGTGATAACCTGAAATGCTATCTTAAGACCGGAACGCCTACTACCTTATATGGCATTCGTCACAATAAGACTGCAACTAACACCGGTAACATTAAGACGGTTTAGTAAACATACCCCATAGACAATCAGAGGGCTGAATTAATACAGCTTAAAACTTGTGAGTAGTAGTGCCAATCATTAAGGATTCAGCCCTAGCTAGTATTTATTTAGCTATCTCTCATGATCATTCATAAAAATGCAGCTCCAAACATGGGGGGTGTATTCTATATAATGATCAAGTCCCCCTCTTTGAATAGACTGCTGAGGGAAACTTCCTGAAATGAGTATTCTAGTATAGTAACTAACCCACAAATTTATTATTTCAGAAAACAAGGCTGTAATAAGAGACTGTATACAAAGGGTTAACAATAGACAAGTATGAACATTCATATTTGTGATGAGTAGCGATTATGGTCAAGTCTGTTTGGAAGAACTGAGCTGTGGTGGTATGATATTCTGCCTCTCTGGTGTTATAATGAACCTTTCCTCTTGTCTCTTCTATTTCTTTGACTATCACTATCTCTTACTCTGTCCTATCTTGTTAATGGCGTTCTTTTCATATTTTCAGTATCATTTATGTAGTATTGTAAACCGCTCTAATGCTTTGGCCTGAGCGGTATATCAATTGTAATAAACATAAACATATACTGTATAGTGCATATCATTTTTAGGTGATGCTCTGCCCTTAGTACCAGACCTTGATGTCAGTAGTCAGTGAACGCACAATAACTCTTAAGGGTGTATATTTACATTTATAGATAGCCCAGTGACAGACATACATACAGAAGCATATGCAGCTGTCTCAAGGCAGCAATCACTAACATACACACAAAGTTCAAATGGAATGTGCAAAGGGATGCCCCTTCCATCCCCGGGTATGGTGCTAGGACCAAGAAGTCAAGGGGCAACCACTTGAAAAAACACAGAACTTGGGTTTGGCTGTAGTCCACGGACTTATTTATTTATTTATTTAATTTTCTTATATACCGCGCTCTTTATCATCAGTGCGGTTTACATACAACATAACTGTGCAGTGCAGGATGTCTGCACTGGACTTACAATATAACAGTGTAGTAACAGTATAACAATGTAACAGGGGGTTATGTACAGGTATGAGCAGGGTAACTATATGATGTATGATGGATTTTTAAAATGTGAGTGCTAAGTCTTGAATTTGCAGTTTTGTTCAGGTCAATATTCAGTTCGTGCAGCAAACATTTTTCAAAAATGCCAGTTGCTACATTCAAATATAATATGTATATTCAACACTGCAATATGTATAGTCAATGGCTCCGAATATACATACCTGCTGTTGGCTATTTGGCAGCTTCACCTCAAGTGGCAGTGTGGTCAGACTACCACTAGAGGCCCATGGGGCAGGAACATCTCTTAATCACCTCTGCTGCCACTACTTCCCACCAGGGAAACCCACGTTGTTATTTTTATTTTATTTATTTTATTTATTTAACATCTTTTATATACCGCACTATTGTCACCAGCGCGGTTTACATGTAACAAACATATACATACAAAGAACTGTAATGCATTTTACAAGTAACAGGGATTTTGAACTTGGGAATAACAAGGTACAACTATATAAGGCTAGTTAACTATATACAGATTATTGAAATACATTAGTCAAATTTGGATATCAGTTGGGGAAATGTCTTGGTCAGAAAAGTGTCTGTGATATTTTCATGTGCGAAGGTTAGATTGGGAAATAGCTTAGGAAGAGGTGGTGTTTGAGACTCTTTCTGAATTGTGTTAGAGTTGGGTTTGAGGGGGGTGTACTTTACTCTAAGGGGTATGTTTACTAAACCGTCTTAATGTGCACTCTGAGACGTTATCACGCGATAAGGTACCTTATCGCGCGATAATGGAGCTTTATCAGGCACACAGGTACCATATCGCGCAATAACGCGCGCAGCGGTGCAAACGAGTGCTGAAGGCGGGGAAAGGCACCCGGAGGGCGGAGGAAGGCTCCCCAGGGGCGGAGAGAAGGGGTCAATGGGCGGAGAGTGGGAGGGGAGAGGCTCTCCACACACTAACGCTGTGAAATCCAAGGTTGAAAACCAACACCAGTGAAACCCTGGCGTTAGAGCTGATTTAAAGGGAAGATAAACCATTTCTGTCAGCAATGTACAGCAAAACCAGGGAAACCTACAAAAAAAGTGATAAGTGTGATACATGTGCACGGAACAAAAGTGCAAATAAACATAGAAAATGAACCCAACAAAATATAAAAAAACCATAACCAAGCTGGGCAATAGTGATATTAATGGGAAACGTCGAAAAACACTCCCAAGAAAGCTCCAAAAAAATGATATGAATTTTGGAAGGGTCTACGCTCCGTCCCCAGACAAGGTGAATGATCCCACAGTGAAATAGCGCTGATCAGGGTTTCCCTCTCCATTGGACAGGTTTCCTATGGCATGCACATGTTCCACAACAGCAGTGCGGGCATGTCGGAATGGGCAACTGGACAGATGCTGGGAAAGGTCACACAGAGACTGCAGATGGCACATGCTGTGCTGCAGTTGGGCCACAGTGTGGACTTGGGTGATGCCTAGGTGGCCCATAGGAATGCTGAAAGAGTAGAGCAGCCAGACAGCAACTGATGAGGGCCCAGCATCGGCACGAGTGTGCTTCCCACAGTGTCACAGGGGATAGTAACCAGCAGGTAGTGTGGGGCCTGGCACTGCAGTACCCCCAAGGGCACAGAACATTGGCAGGCGGTGCTGTGAGGAAGCGTGGACATCTATGCAGTCACCCCTACCCCAGAACATGCAGCATAGGCAGCCGCCTACTTGAAAAATGGATAACCTGAGACTGCGCTCCACCAGCACCACCAGCAGACGGGCATGTCAGCAGGGTGGCAGAGGGGTACTGGTGGTGGAGGGGGCAGTGGCAGCTGCCCAGAGCAGACCGTGGCCTAGCCCTGTGTAGGTGGGTGCCATGCACTGCAACAGACAGGCCCTGTCTGACAAACAGTCATGGTATCCCCAGGGAATGTGCTGTCTCTGTGGAAACACAGTGGTGCAGTGCACACAGCCAGTGTGTTCAGGAACAGGAGCGGCCCAAGGGGGGTGCGGGGCCATGTGCGGAGACTTGGTGCAGGGCCTAATTTGCATAAGGGGCCTCATTTGCATAAATATTTGCATAATGTTACCATATACTAACTTTTAGTAAACATGCCTCTTAATGAGTGTATGAATAAAGAAAGACTAAAAGATTTCTACATTACTATAATCCAGTACCAACCGCCAGACACATTAGGAACTACTACAAACACTGCCCATTTAGAACCCATAGCAAACCCGCCGTATCCTAACAGCACTACCAGGACTCACAAAGCACCATACCCTAACTATCAAAAGGCAACACTGCAAATATTAAACCAATACATTTCAGAGAACAACAATACATGACCTACTGGGGAAAGAGAGCAAGTGGCAATGTCAAATAGGAATTATATAAACAGAATACCTCAGCTCAGTTACACATGAACAGAACATAAACCATCACCAAACAAGGAATCACAATTTAGAAACAGGACGACAATAATTAAACTGGGAATCCCAAAAGCCAAACTTGGAATGTACAACAACACTGTAGAAATAAAACTATACATTAATTTGCTCTTGTACTAAACAAAGCGCAGACGTTAATGATGCACATTTACCAGAGCTGACATATTCCAATTAATAAATTCAAAATAAAGAGATATTTTTCTACCTTTTGTGCATTTTTTTTCAGCTGCAATTGCTCCAGCCACTTTCTTCTGGTTTCTTCGTGTCTTCTGCTAACTCTCCATCGTCTGCTGTCCATTTGTCCTTTCTTCTCTCCTAGTTTTTTTTCCATTCTCTCTCTACATCTGCTTTAACATACTAATCTTTCTCCTTTTGCTCTTTCCTCATTCCTATTTCATCCACTCAAATTTTACCCCTCCATCCTCAATCCCCACTTACTCTCCCAATACCCGGTCAATTGTAGATTTTTCATCCCTCCCACACAAAATATTTTTCCCCTCTCCATTTTACTCTCCCAGCCCCATCCCATTCTAATCCTCCCCCAACATCAGCTCCCTTCTAGTTCCAGCCTCACCCAGCATCCATTCCTTTCTAGTCCCTGCATCAGCCCATTTCCAGTCCTAGCCCCCCATCAGCCCATTTCCAGTCCTAGCAACCCCCCAACCCAATACCAGTCCTAGCCCCCCCATCAACCCACTTCCAGTCCTAACCCCCATCACCCCATTTTCAGTTTAAGCCCCCCCCTATAACGCATTACCAATCCTAACCCCCCATCAGCCCATTTCCAGTCAGCCCCCCATAGCCCATTGCCAGTCCTAACCCCCCCATCAGCCCACAGCCCATTACGTCCTAACCCCATCAGCCAACCTCAAGTCCTAACCCCTCCCCATCAGCCCATTTCCTGTCCTAACCCCCCATAGCCCATTACCAGACAGCCCCCATCAGCCCAAAGCCCATTACCAGTCATAAACCCCCATAGCCCATTAATTGTTCTAACCACCGCAACAGCCCACAGCCCTTTACCAGTCCTAACCCCATCAGCCCATCTCAAGTCCTAACCCCTCCCCATCAGCCCATTTCCTGTCCTAGCCCCCCCATGGCCCATTATCAGTCCTAACCCCCCCATAGCCCATTACCAGACAGCCCCCATCAGTCCACAGCCCATTACCAGTCCTAACCCCCCCCAACAGCCACAGCCCATTACCAGTCCTAACCCCATCAGCCCACCTCCAGTCTTAATCCCCCCAGCCCATTTCCAGTCCTAGCCCCCCCAAAGCCCATTACCAGTCCTAACCTCCCCATCAACCCACAGCCCACCTCAAGTCAAGTCCTAACCCCCTCCATAGCCCATTACCAGTCCTAACCCCCCCCTCAGCGGTTCAAGGAACAATAAATCAAAAAAAAAAGCATGCTGCTACCGCTGCGCCAACAGCCGCGGCCGTGGCAGAATGGCGTGTCCCGCGGGGCCCCCTCTGCCCGGCTGAGTCTCTCCCTCCCTCTCTCTGCGACGGCTGAGTCCCTCTGTGCCGGCTTTCAGATACGCGAAGGGAGAGTGTCTCCCTCGCGTCTCTGTTAAGCCCGCAGGGGATGATGGGAAATTTCCCATCTGCCCCTGCAGGCTTAACAGAGACGCGAGGGAGACACTCTCCCTTCGCGTATCTGAAAGCCGGCACAGAGGTGCTCAGCCATCGCAGAGGGAGAGCTCAGCCGGGCAGAGGGGGCCCCGCGGGACACTCCATTCTGCCGCTGCTGCGGTAGCAGCCAGCTTTTTTTTTTTTTTACTTAATTTTGAAAAAAAGCAGTATGTTCTTTGCACGGGGCCCCCTGAAACCGGGGCCCTGTGCAAAAAACATTCTTTCTCAATGGATGGGCCGGCCCTGTTCAGGAACAGAAGGTCAAAGGTTCAAGTCCCAGCTGTGGTTCCTGCCAACCCAGCCCCCATATTTTACCCACTACTACAACGTGCTAATACAGACAGAACCTGTAGTGCAGATGACGTAGACATGCCTAAAACACCTACATTTTACCCTACAGAGCACAGACACCATAAACATGCGCATTACCTAGAGCAGAGTCTCCCAAATGCAGTCCTGGAGGGCCAAACACCATTCAGGTTCCATGCTGCCTCTAATAAATGTGGCTGTGCTGCATTGCTATGCACCGCCCCCATGGTATGCAGATGTATCTCATGCATATTCATTAGGGACCAATAATTACAGATATAAGCTCCAATATTTAACCACTGACTAACTTTATAAAGAATCCATATGCTGATAGCGACCAGGTCTCAGAGTCAATTACGGCTGAACACTGAACCTACTTGTATGGTGCAGTGAGATGCCCTTAACACATCAATGACCTGTGAATGTCGCTATTACTAAATGACTTTCTTTTATTGCTCAAATTATTTTTTATCGTTGTATTTTTCTTATCTGCGCGGCGTTCTTTCAAGCATAGAACTGACAGCAGAGGAGAATCGTGTCCCCTGAGGAAACGCACTATGTGAAACGCTACGGCGCCTGTTATATGCGTTGGGAATACACAAAAAAATCACAGCCGTGAAAGAAATGCGTTGAAGATATCAAACACTCATACTGGTTAATGCCGCCAATGTATCATAACCCTACTGCTGGAAATTGAAGCTCAGTATTTAATTCAATAACTACTGGTGGTATCCGGTGGAATGAATTGCGAGTTAAGGTCGCGTTTCATGAAGATGAACACTTAATGATTTAGACGGCTGGATGCCGATGTTATCATACCATTGGAGTCAGATTAACTGTCATTCCAGCATACTATAGGGTAGCAAAAACCGGCATTTTTAAGAAAAAATAGATAAGAAAAATACAACGATAAAAAATAATTTGAGCAATAAAAGAAAGCCATTTAGTAATAGCGACATTCACAGGTCATTGATGTGTTAAGGGCATCTCACTGCACCATACAAGTAGGTTCAGTGTTCAGCCGTAATTGACTCTGAGACCTGGTCGCTATCAGCATATGGATTCTTTATAAAGTTAGTCAGTGGTTAAATATTGGAGCTTATATCTGTAATTATTGGTAGATGAATAGCTTAAAGCCCAAGAAAGTGACGACATTTCGTTTGTTATTCATTAGGGACAGCATGAAAACCCGAACAGTGTTTGGCTCTCCAGGACTGGAGTTGGGAACCTCTGCCCTAGATCAGCGGCCAACAGGGGCAGACACACCCACACCCACAGGCTCCATTATCCCAAGCCTCCTGGAGAGGCAGGATGTTGGGCCCTGCGTGCATCTCCCCATACTAGCACTTGCATACCTTAGCAATGCCACCCTAAACATGGGAAAACTGTACACAGCTATCAAAAGGTTCCTATGATAACTGGCAGATAGCAATTCCTACGTTAAGCACAATTGGCTGATTGAGCTGCATCATAGCAACCTTTCTGATGTCTGTGGAGTGTGCCTCAGGTCTGGTGTCTGACAGAGTGACCCCAACAGTATTGCGTTCCATAGCCATGCCTGCACTGTGCCCAGGACTGGTGTGGTGGCCAGGGCTGCCAAAAACCTCTATAGTTGCACAATGCTGGCATAGGTGTGTGGAATGTGTGTCTGTCTATCCAGTGTGTGGTGCTGCCAACACCCTCCACAGCCCACACTGCTAGCACTGTTGCCAGTATTGGCCTGCCAATGTGCATAATGAGGAGCAAGGTACTGTGGGAATAGCCTGGATAGGGTGGCCTGGCCTGGCTGCATATGCACAGGGCATAGGACAATGGCTCGGACATTGTAGTGCCTGGCCACCACCTGCATGGACAGCGTGGCCACAGCATGTCCTACTGGGAGGTCACTCTCACCCTGACTGAGCAGTGACCACGGCATGGCTAGGTTCCCCCATAATGCGATGTATTACTTTTCTCATGTGATATTTATGGGTCTCTTTTGGGGCCCAATCACTGACTTATCTGCTTGGTGTGTATGTTGACATCCCAGTTCTGGGTACATGCATCTCCTCCAGGACCATGTACTATGGACTAGCTAGCAGACTGTCTGCAGCTAGTATGTATTTAGCTGGAACACCTTGCAGGGTGCAGCAGCTGGAGGCTTGCTGCTGGAGAATGTCCGATAGTGGTGGGGGCAGCTGAGCATTTCCAGGCCTACTGTTTGTCTGCTATTGCGTTATGGATGTGTACAGCGCTGCGTTGCCTGTCCTGTAGGGTGTCTGTTCCTCAGCAGGAGTGGGGTTGATGGTCCCCTCTACTGCTACCACTGCAGGGAGGTAGAATGTCGATCTATTGGTGGGCGATCCTGTTTTCCCCCTCTGAGCCCCAGAGGGTGGGTTGTATGGTGGTACATAATCCGCCTATGGGTCTTAACACCCCTTTCCCTACCCCCCTCCCTCCCCCTCCCCCCCCTCCCCCTACTCTTACCCACCCCCCCTCTCTACCCCCTTCCCCTCCCCTTCCCCTCCCTCTCCCCCTCCTCTCCCCCCTCCCCCTCCCCTCCCCTCCCCTCCCTCCCCTCCCTCCCTCCCCCCTCCCCTCCCTCCCTCCCTCCCCTCCCTCCCTCCCCTCCCCTCCCTCCCTCCCCTCCCTCCCTCCCCTCCCCTCCCCCCTCTTTCTCCCCCCCCTCCCCCCCTCCCCTCCCCTCCCCCCTCTTTCTCCCCCCCCTCCCTTCCCCTACCCCTACCCTCCTTTCCCTACCCCTACCCTCACCCCTACCCCTACCCTCACCCTCCATTCCCAACCCTCCTTTCCCTTCCCCCCTCCCTACCCCTACCCCTACCCCTACCCCTACCCCTACCCCTACATCATGTAACCATGGCACCAACACAGAATATGCACTATTCTGGGTGCATCATAGCCCATAAGGGTTAGACATGAATGAGAAATACAAAAGGACACAGATGCAACCTAGGTGTGTCTGCACGAACTACCTATCACACACAGTAGCACTGATGGGGACCTGCAGCATGGCGTATTTCAGCCATGAAAGGTGCTGTGGACCTGGTGCTAGGTGACCACCTCACCCTCAGGGTGAGCACAGTACCCGCACAATGTGACGGTCTGTGGCTACTCTGTGCCAGTACCACACATGGTCAGTTCCCTTACCAGGCCGAGGTGCTGTGGGGGTGCATACCCTACCTTGTGCCCATCTGTTGATTGCTGATTTGCATGTGCAGTGCATCATGGGTACGGGTGGGTTAACCCTATCCTGGTAACCACAGCAGACAGTTTGTGTGGTGACATGCAGTCCTTCTGCAGGTAGCCAGGGGTTTGCTGGCAGCTATAGCCCACTGGTTACTTCATTGCCTGTGAAGCCAGAGGTCATGGGTTCAAACCCATGGTGGGGTTATTTGATAGGGCTGTTTGAGGCATTGTCTATTTTTAATGTACATTAGTGCTGCCAGCAAAAACACCTTCAGAGTACTGTAACTTTAAGGTGCCTCATAAGAGCCCTATAAGGTGCCTTATAGGGTGCCTTATAAGGCACCCTATCAAGCGCCTTATAAGGTGTCCTATAGGGGACATTATAGGGTGCCTTGGCGGACAGTGCTCTTTATAATGTGCCCTATGGAGTGCGTTATGGGGTGCCTTATGCGACACCTTAGGTTACGCCACCGTGAGGGTGTGTTTGCTGGCAGCACTAATTAAAATAAAAGTAAAATGCCTCAAAAATCACTACTTAAACGTAAAGGGTGATGCCTCAGCCAGCCTTATGCATTAGGCACACTGGGGGATCAAACTCAGGACCCCTGTACTATCAGTCAGTGTATTAACCATTGTGCTACACCTCTGCTTCTATGTTTGCATATCTGCGCGCCTACTTAAGATTATCGTGCGCTAACGTGCTTAGCGGTGTTTCGCCCGATAATGTGCGCGGTGCGTGTTATCTCGCAATAATCCCGTTTTGCTACATTAAGACCGAAACGTCCACTCCTTTTATGGCATCCTGCACACTATCGCCGGACGCATGTTAAGACTGCTTAGTAAACACACCCCTAAGGGTTGGGTGGGTGGGACGGGAGTTTCTGTGCTGCTGGGGGGAAGGTGGTTTAGGGGGTGGGGGCTGATGTAAGAATATCAGGGGAGCGGAGTTATGGTACTATCAGAGAGGATCAGGGAAGAGGAGGATTAATGCTGTTGTGGGAACGAGGGGATGGGGGGGGGGGGGTTCTGTGTGGACAAGAAGGAGCTGGGAGAGTTGGGGAGGGGGGAAATAAGTGCTGTTTTGCACCTACCCCTTTACTGGAGTTTGTGTATGACTTTGGGCAGATGCAAACACCGACATGGATTTTTTTTCAGATTTATGTGTTTTCTCATTGTAAAAGGGGAAATACATTTATATTTTTGAGGACTGCCCATACCATGCTCCTATCCAGGGCTGTACCAAGGGCTGTGTGAGTGGTGCAGTCACATATGGTGCAAGTACAGGAGGGGCACTGATGCCATCACCAGGTTTCAGGAAGCCCTATAAGAGCGAGTTCCTGCATTGGCTGGGGAGCCAAGGGGCCAGCCAGGTTCATAAGTCATACAGGCTGCATGTCTTGGTACAGACCTTCCCCCATCACACCCCCTAGAAAACTATATGTTATGCGGATCTACATGTGGCTTTATAAAACTGTAGGGATGGGTATTTGTTTTCACACTAATGGTTAAATGCAACAAATGAAACCATTTTTGTTTCAAGGTTAACTATTTTTGAAATGAACTGAATAGACATAGCTCCCAAATGAGCTGCAAATCCATTAATCTATGGCTCCCATTATAGTATAAGGGACCAGGAAAACAGCATTCAAATTTGCTTGGTCAGTGTGAAGCTTACTAAGGATCAAAACCTTGACCGTCCACCATGAAGCTAGACTTGCAGCTGAAACCACAAACATTGCACAGTTAAGCTACTAGTCAGAGATCACTTATACTCTCGGCAGTAGAAGGCATAACAAGTGGGGTGTGCGGGCCCAAAACTTTCATTCCATTTTGTTTTGTGTAACACGGGATACCAAATTCCTGTCTTACTTTTACCTTCTTATCTCAGTAGTAGTTGTATGGCCAAGCGATTACCTCAGACAAGAAAATTCCAGAGTTTCCAAATTCTCACTTTTACACTATGGATCCCTTTCCCAAATCAGATAAATTCTCAATTTAGGATAAGAGATCAAGAAAGTTCATTGTTTTTAGGAGATCAAGGTAATCAGTATGAAGTTACAAGTATTGATCATAGACTAAGGGCCTGATTCATGAAGGGGCACGTCCAGACCGTCCGGATGGCCCCCGAGCAAGACGAGTCCATTAGGATTCGATTCTGGACCGGTACACAGAATTGGGCCTGAGGACGGCCCGGCATGCCCCTGTCTGCATGCAGGGATGCCCTCCCTGAAGATTCCCCTGGTTCACACGGCTAAGACCCCTCTCTTCCCCACCGCCCAACCCATGGCTGGCCAGCCGGGGCCTGGATCGGGCAACGGGCCCCCCCTGCACACAGCCCTGGTCCTGGGGGGAGGATCCACGGGCCTGATCACCCCACTGGTGAAGATTATTACACCTTTGAGAGAACGTCCAGCCCACAGTTGCGACTTGGAATCAGGCCCTAAAAGTAAAATAATGTTGTGTATTTAAATAAATTCCCAACAAAACTGTTGTGATATATAATTTGATATTTGTTTCTTAAATAAATAATTAAATAGATCTGAAAGGTCTAAAAGACTGGACCAGACAGCTGTATAATTTTAACAATTCTAGTTAAAATTGTGCACAAATGTAAATATTTCTAATCATTTTCATAAATCTAAGCTGGTTTCTTCTTTGTCTCTTGTATAACTCAGCATGAGTAAAACAGGATTATTAATTACAAAGAATGTTGCAATTCTCCTGCTCCTGAAGTGGTACATTTTAGAATTTTACTGGGATTCTGGAGCTAACCACAAAGGTCTGGAAGTTGAAGGCTATCAGGATTTCTATCTATTTCGTAGCTGACTGTTTCATCATCGATTTGTGATGTTGCAAGGTATACTTCTGGGGTACTTGAAGTTGAAGCCACAGAATTTTCAGATGTAGGTGTACTGCTCGGACACACATTCTTCTTGGTTATCTTTTTAAACATGTCATCTAAACATAGTTGTTTCATGTGCTTTGATATCTCCCTGTTTAATTTTTCATGCAATAAATAAAGATTCATTAGCTCTTGTTCTGTCGTAAAGGTACATTACTATAGCCCTTTGATTAATTCACCCGACAACTCAATTAACATGTCTATAGTAAGTCTTTCAGCTCCATCTTGTCTGTTTCATCTTCATCACTGTCTTCTTCATCACTTCCATTGTTTTTATCAGGATTCAGAACAATATAATTTCAGAGTCAGTACAATGACAGAACAACAGGTGTTTCTTCGTCGACATTCATCCACTCGGTCAGATTTTCTTTATTAAGCCTACTTGCTATATCCTTGGCAGCAGGTCCTGTAACACCTTTTGCATACTCAAGCAACTCACGAACAACTTCTTTCTCCTTTGATACACAAAATTCTGTAACTGTGGCAAGTCATACCCAGGAATGAGCCACTCCCCTTTTACCATTAATCTTCACCCCCTCCCCCTCCCCCTCCCATATAATAATCACACACAATATTATGGTACAACACTGGTTGCAGCTTTATTTAGCACATAACTAGCAGATAACTGCAAACATGGGCCTAATGCAGTTGTGCCCAATTTCACACACGGAACCCAATCCGGACACCGAATCCACCTACCATATTACTAGCAAAGCAGGCTCATATCCTACTCACACTGACAGTGGTACCCTCACCATAGCCAGCAAGAGTCCCCCACCGCAAGCCTTGCCATATTACTAGCAAAGGCTAGCATCTGCCAGGTGAATTCCCCAAGTCCAGGTTTCACCTGCCCGCCCCCCCCCAACCCCAAACCGAAGCTGTGATCACCTGATCACAGCCCCCAATTCCAATTTCCAGATTCCTGGGTGATCCTAGTTACTTGAGCACCTGCCATCGGAGCTGACAGATAACACCTGATTCAGCGTCACCCCCTCCTCCTCCTGGACCATATGCCAAGAACTGCAACCAGTAATTATCGTGTCCGACTAATTCCAAGGCCTCCTGCCAATCATTTAACAGCAAGTCCTGACCCATTGGGGAAATGTGGACCCTATCGGGATCATACAATCCAAAACAGTACACCCCCCATTCTCCATTACCCAATGCCCCTGTGACCAATGCCTCTGCTTCTTGCCAGCCAGCCAAGTAATTATATTGGACCAACAAAGTATCACACCCGGAAACAACCCGAACTGTCCACAAAAGTATCCTTTGCAGCCCGAAGAAGCTGCTTGCAAGTCCAGGACAACAGATCATTACCACCCAAATGTATCAATATCCCCATTGGGCATCGTCGTATATGGGCATGGTGCCACAAAACAGGAAGAAGCTGGCTCTAGCTCATCCCACACTCTCCTAGCCAGACCAGCAAAATCCCAGATGAAGCCAATCCCAAATGCGGACCCAGTGGCCGGGATGCTATATGTTGTCCTATCCAATAACCATAGGAGTGGCCAAAGAGCCACCAGTCCCAGGATCCTTGTCTCACACTTGCAAAAGAAAGTAATGTTAACACAGCCCCACAACAAATCACCCAATCACAAGCGGATGGAACCCGCAAATGCCCTAGACCACCACCGCCCAATCATCTAGATTACTGTATCTGCAAGGCCGGCCACTGCCGCACTGGTAGCTACTCCTATGCGGAAAGAATGTGAAGCAAACCCACTTGCCTCACAGCCCAACAGCCTCAAGGTCCTTCTCACCACCACAGTTAATTGAAAATGAGTTAGTGACCTCACATTGGCATGTATAAACAAAACTTCCTCCAGATGGGCAAATGGAAAAGTACATAAGAACATAAGAACATAAGATATGCCATACTGGGTCAGACCAAGGTCCATCAAGCCCAGTATTCTGTTTCCAACAGTGGCCAATCTAGGTCATATGTACCTAGCAGTTTCCCCAAGGGACACAGGTTCCACAATGCTTGTATTGGTTCAAGCATTGATATCCTGGGTCCCTTCTTAATAATGGCTTATGGACCTTTCCTCCAGGAACTTGTCCAAACCTTTTTTAAACCCAGCTACACTAACAGCCTTTACTACATCCTCCGGTAACAAATTCCAGAGTTTGATTACACGTTGAGTGAAAAAATATTTTCTTTTATTAGTCTTAAATAGTTTACCCTGTAGCTTCATTGCATGTCCCCTAGTCTTTCTATATTCTGATAAGTAAACAATCGATCTACGTTTACCCGTTCCACTCCGCTCATTAATTTATAGACTTCTATCATATCTCCCCTCAGCCGTCTCTTTTCCAGGTTAAAGAGCCCTAACCTTTTTAGCCTTTTTTCATAGGAGTATCCTTCCATCCCCTTTACCATTTTGGTGGCTCTTCTCTGAACCTTTTCTAATAACTCTATATCCTTTTTAAGATACGGCGACCAGAATTGCACACAATATTCAAGGTGCGGTCTCAGCATGGAACGATATAGAGGCATTATAATATCCTTTGTTTTATTTTCCATTCCTTTCCTTATCATACCTAGCATTCTATTTGCTCTCTTGGCCGCCGCTGCACACTGGGCCGAGGGTTTTAACATGGTATCCACAATGACGCCTAAATCTTTTTCCTGGGTGGTGGTTCCTAATGTGGAACCTTGCATCGTGTAACCATAGTTTGGGTTGTTCTTCCCTAGGTGCATAACCTTGCACTTGTCCACATTAAATTTCATCTGCCATTTTGATGCCCAGTCTTCCAATTTATCAAGATCCTCTTGCAATTTTCCACAATCCTCTTGGGTTTTAACAACTTTAAATAGTTTTGTGTCATCTGCAAATTTGATAACCTCACTCGTTATTCCACTTTCCAGGTCATTTATGAATATGTCAAAAAGCAGCGGACCCAGCACAGATCCCTGGGGTACACCACTATTCACCTATCTCCATTGGGAAAATTGGCCATTTAGCCCTACCCTCTGCTTTCTATCTTTTAACCAGTTCCTGATCCACAATAGTACACTGCCTCCTATCCCATGACTCTTTAGTTTTGCCAAAAGTCTCTCATGAGGGATCTTGTCAAAGGCTTTCTGAAAGTCCAGATACACAATATCAACCGACTCACCTTTGTCCACCTGATTATTCACTCCTTCAAAAAAACATAACAGATTAGTAAGACAAGATCTTCCTTGTCTAAAGCCATGTTGGCTGTCTCTCATTAGTTCATGACTATCTACATGCTGAGTAATTTTATTCTTTATGATGGTTTCTATCATTTTTCCCGGTATTGACGTCAGGCTCACCGGTCTGTAGTTTCCAGGATCACCCCTGGAACCCTTTTTAAAAATTGGTGTTACATTGGCGATCCTCCAATCTTCAGGTATTAGAGATGATTTTAATGATAGTTCACAGATTACTAATAGCAGGTCTGCAATCTCATATTTCAGTTCTTTCAATACCCTTGGATGTATACCATCCGGCCCAGGTGATTTGCTACTCTTCAGCTTATCTAATAGTTGTAATACATCTTCTCGATGTATCGATATTTCCTTCAATTCTTCTGCACCTTTAAATACCACTTCAGTCATGGGTAACATCCCTACATCTTCCTCAGTAAAGACTGAAGCAAAGAATTTGTTCAGTCTCTCCGCTATCGCCTTGTCGCCTCTTAGTGCTCCTTTAACCCCTTTATCATCTAATGGACCAACTGACTCTCTCACAGGTTTTTTGCTACGAATGTACTTGAAAAGGTCTTTACTTCGCGTTTTTGCTTCTGCAGCAAGCTTCTTCTCAAATTCTCCCTTTGCCTGCCTTATCAATGCCTTGCATTTGACTTGCCAGTGCTTGTGCTGTTTCCAGGTTTCGTCGTTTGGCTCTTTTTTCCATTTCCTGAAAGATGCTTTTTTGGCAACAACAGCCTCTCTGACCTCGACTTTAAACCATGCTGGCAGTTTTTTGGACTTCTTTCCACTTTTCTTAAAGCATGGAATACAGCTGGTCTGGGCTTCCAAGATAGTATTTTTCAACAACAGCCAAGCCTGATGTACGTCTTTAACCTTTGCAACTGCTCCTTTTAGTTTTTTCTTGACTGTTTTCCTCATTTTATCATAGTCTCCCTTTCGAAAGTTAAAAGGTAGTACTGTGGATTTCCTTACTATCCCTCCTCCACTAATTAAATCAAAGGCGATCATGCTATGATCACTATTGCCAAGTGGCCCCAACAACCTTATCTCTTGCACTAGATCTGGTGTTCCACTAAGGATTAGGTCTAATATGGCTTCCCCTCTGGTCGGTTCATGAACCAGCTGCTCCAAGAAGCAGTCATTTATTTCATCTAGGAACTTTATCTCCCTAGCATGTCCTGACGTGACACTGACCCAGTCGATACCGGGGTAGTTGAAATCACCCATTATTATTACTGTGCTGTAACTTTTGTTAGCTTCCTTGATTTCTTTGAGCATTTCATCATCCATTTGGTCATTCTGGCCAGGCGCTCGATAGTACACCCCCACTGCCATTGCCTTCCCCCTTTTACATGGAATTTCAATCCATATAGATTCTACAGCAGATTTTGTTTCCTGCAAAACTTTAATCCTTTCTGACTCAATGCCCTCTCTAACATAGAGAGCAACCCCTCCACCAATTTGATCAGCTCTATCATTACGATATAGTTTGTACCCAGGTATCACAGTGTCCCACTGGTTGTCGTCCTTCCACCATGTCTCTGATATTCCAATCATATCTAACCTTTCATTTAGTGCTATATATTCTAACTCTCCCATCTTATTTTTTAGACTTCTAGCATTTGCATACAAGCATTTTAGAGAATGTATTTTATCCATATTAATTTGTCTGTTAGACATGACTAATTTGGGATCTTTAAGCTCTGTCTGCTCCATACTTGAGGGCATTTGGGCTACTTTACTCTTTTGTGGAACCTCTCTGCTTTTGGTAGTATCCTTCAAAGATACATTCTTCCGAACCATCTGCTCTTGGGCGACTGTCGGCTTTCCCCTAATATCTAGTTTAAAAGCTGCTCTATCTCCTTTTTAAAGGTTAATGCCAGCAGCCTGGTTCCATCCCGGTTAAGGTGAAGCCCATCCCTTCGGAAGAGCCCCTCCTTTCCCCAGTTCCTAACAAATCCAAACCCCTCATCTCTGCACCATTGTCTCATCCACGCATTGAGACTCCGGAGCTCTGTCTGCCTTTTGGGTCCTGCGCGTGGAACAGGAAGCATTTCGGAGAATGCTACCCTAGAAGTTCTGGATTTCAACTTCCTACCTAAAAGCCTAAATTTTGCCTCCAGACCCTCCCTACCACATTTTCCTATGTCATTGGTACCAACATGTACCAAGACAGCAGACTCCTCCCCAGCACTATCTAAGACCTTATCTAGGTGGCGCGTGAGGTCCGCTACCTTCGCACCAGGCAGGCATGTTACCAGGCGATCCTCACGTCCACCAGCCACCCAGCTATCTACATGCCTAATGATCGAATCACCAACTATAACGGCTGTCCTAACCCTTCCCTCATGGGCACATGGCCCTGGAGAAACTTTCTCGGTGCGAGAGGGTTTTACATCACCTGGAGGACAGGTCCTAGTTACAGGATCACTTCCTGCCACACCAGGGTGATGCTCTCCTGTCACGTGACCTCTCTCCTCCATGGCAACAGGGTTGCTGCCAGACTGGAGGTGGGACTTCAGGACTATATCCCTGTAGGTCTCGTCTATGTACCTCTCTGTCTTATGCTTTCCAAGTCTGCTACTTTAGCCTCTAGAGAACGGACTCGTTCCCTGAGAGCAAAGAGCTCCTTGCACCTAGTGCACACGTAAGACCTCTCACCAACTGGGAGAAAATCATACATTTGACACTCAATGCAAAAGACTGGAAAGCCCCCATCCCACTGCTGGACTGCTGTCTGCATCTTAGTTTTAAGTTTGTGTTTAGATCTAAGTTCTTTACTTACTAAGGGTTGCTATGGATATTTATACTATGGATAAATTATAGCTCTTAGCTGGTGCTAGGCTCTAACTTCTTATGAAATTTAAAGTACAAGCTCTCTGCTGGGTTCTAAATTTAACCAGAAAGCTCTTTTCTGTGTTGTAAATTTAAAGCTAAAAGAACTTTGCTGATGCTAGGCCCTGAGTGACTATTAAATGTAAACTACAAGTTCTCTGCTGGGTTCCAAATGTAACCAGAAAGCTCTCTTCTGTGTTTTAAATTTAAACTAAAAGTACTTTGCTGTTACTAGGCCCTGAGTGACTATTAAATTTAAAGTACAAGCTCTCTGCTGGGTATGAAATGTAACCAGAGAGTTCTCCTCTGTGTTTTAAATGTAAACTTAAACTGCTGCTACTAGGCCCTGACTGATTTAACAAAAATAGTGGATCACAGATTAATTAGCTTTAATACAAAGAATTCCTTTTAGAAAATTACCAGAAGTAAATACTCACAGTTGCAGATCTCCCTCCAGAAGCAACAGTCCCCCTTACCAGTCTTTCCATAGCTGTGCCACTGGACAGGTGATCATCCCCATCAACCTATTCAACACCACCCACAATCCTCTGCCTGCTTGATCCATCTTGCATCAAGCAATTGTGATATGCAGCTCCCATCTATGAAATGGACATGCCCACGGGTCATCTCCACCCCCAGCACAACCGTGCCGAACCAGCCACCAATTCACCCATCCTGAATGCCCCAAAAAAAGCCAGGCAAAACATCACCCAGAATAATCTGACCTTATACTCCGACCGCAACTTCTAGCACCCACTCACACAGCCCAACCAGGAAATCATGAGAAATCGGCTGCCAGGCACCCAACCGCATTGGAGAGAACCTCTCCCATCCCTGGACTAGCCTTTTATCAACCCCCCCTCCCCATAGGGTTAACCCAACCCTGCACCCTTGCAAAAACTAAAAACCCAGCCAAATGAGCCCGCACAGAGGCCTTAGCCAGGGGTGGCTCAAGGAAATCTGCTGCCTGAGGAGAGAGATGAGATGGCACCCACTCCCCCCCCCCCCCCCGTAGTGTAGGGAGGGGCTTTCTGAAAACTCCATTCAGGTTCTGAACCAAACCAAACCAAAAAGCCGATTAGATAATATGAAGGAAGTGCAAAATGTTTGCACACCGGGGAACTAAAAGAATGAACGAGAACCACAGCACATTTTATAAAACTAAATTATAACTCATTTTTATTTTGTTATAAACTGCGTTATAGTTCTTGCTTTTTCTTTTTGAATATATATTTTGCATCCACAGAACTCCCTTCCTCAATAGTAGGTGAAGAGCAGAACCAGGACATTCATCCACAGAACTCAATATCTTAAAAAAAAAATCTGATTCTGGTCACCTCACTAACAAACATTCTCCAGTACCAGGCATATTGGGAACTAATATAAAACCCTACAAAAGTTACCAGAGATCTACAAGGCCAAATCTACCATACCATGCATACCAGCATAAACTTCCAAAACTCATACAAGATGCCTACCCAGAAAATAGCAGCACTATAAATACTTCAGCGGGCCCTAGAACATCCATACACCTATTTGAAAAGCTGAACAAGGCAAATTACTACAGTAGAGATCCCTGCGTACAAGCTCCATGTTAACAGAACACCTGGCCTTGGTCACACACTCAGAACACAGACTTTCACCAAGTACAGAATAAGTGATCACAACCTAAAGTAAAAATATAATATTTAGACAAAAATTAAACCAAAACCCAAGAAGTCATACACTGCATGCAGTGCAATACCAGATAAATAAGATATGCAGTTCCCCATACTGTGTAAAATATAAAGATAGCGCAAAGTCCAATCACTATATACAAAATAAAATTACTTTTTCTAGCTTTGCTGTCTGACCATTTTATTCTCTGATCTTGCTGGTCCAGATCTGAGACTTCTGCTTTCCTGTCTTCTCTTAGCTCTCTTTCTATGGTCTATAGTCCATCTGCCATTTCTTGTCTCTTCTTTTGTTTTCTTCACTTCCTTCCATCAGCCTATTTAAAGTCCCAATAACCCTCCCCACACGTCAGCTCCCTTCCAGTCCCAGTGCCCCCTCCCTGCCAGCCTCCTCCCATTTACCCATTTACCCAGCCACCCAGTCCCATCCCTAAGTGTCAGCTCCCTCCAGTCCCATCCTCAGGTGTCAGTTCCCTTCCAGCCCCCTTCCAGTACCATCCCCAGATGTCAGCTCCCTTCCATCCTCCTCCTCCCTTCCCTAGTGTCATCACCCTTCCAGTCCCCCTCCAGTACCATCCTCAGGTATCAGCTCCCTTCCAGTCCCTTCTTTCCCCCCATGTTAGTTCCCTTTCACCATCTCCATCCCCTCTCTCAGTTCCC
Organism: Ichthyophis bannanicus; assembly: GCA_033557465.1. Classification (NCBI taxonomy): domain Eukaryota; kingdom Metazoa; phylum Chordata; class Amphibia; order Gymnophiona; family Ichthyophiidae; genus Ichthyophis; species Ichthyophis bannanicus. The sequence continues at coordinate 409,964,256 of CM066037.1, forward strand.
TTCCAGCCCTCTCTCTTCCCCCCTCTGTCAGCTCCCTTGTAGCCTCTTTCCCCCTTTGTCAGTTCCCTTCCAGCCCTCTCTTCCCCCCTCTGTCAGCTCACTTCTAGTCCTCTCTTTCCCGTGTCAGCTACCTTCTAGCCCTCTCTTTCCCCCTCTTTCAGCTCTCTTCCAGCCATCTCTTTCCCCCTGTGTCAGCTCTGTTCTGCTCCCCCTCCTTCCCCCCATATCAGCCCCATTCTGCTCCCTCTCCTTCCCCCCATGTAGCTTCACTCAACTCTCTCTTCTTCCCACCTTGTAGCTCTGTTCCACTCCCTCTCCCTCCCCCCATGTAGCTCTGTTCAGCTCCCTCTCTTTCACATCTAGCTCTGTTCCACTCCCTCTCCTTCTTCCCATGCAGCTCCATTCTGCTCCCTCTCCTGCTGCCTGTATCAGCCCGGTTCTCCTTCCCCCTTGTTGTCTTCATTCTGCTCCTTCCTCTTCCTCAGTGGCTGCGATAGCGGTAATAATTTAAAAAGAAAGGGAAACCGATGAGGAGCCTTCCGGCCCTATGGAACCCCTGCTGTTGCATCCTACCCCCAAAAGGAAGTGACGCTAGAGCAGGACGCAGCAGCAGGGGTTCCATAGGGCCGGAAGGCTCCACACCGGTTTCCTTTTCATTTTAAATTACTGCTATCACAGCCACTTTTCCACCTTTTTTTTTAATCTGAAGAAGAAGTGAGGCGGCTGTTTTGGGGGCATTTTTGCTGCCCCCAAAATTTTGCTGCCTGAGGGCACCACCTCACTCTGCCTCATTATAGAGCCACCCCTGGCCTTAGCCAACCCGAGCTCCTTGGCAGCCACAATATACTGGCACAAAACACCCTGCAGGATCTGATCGCCGCACCATCCTGCATTCCACAAAAAATCCACTACCTGCACATAACCTCTCTGGTGTGCCACCCAAGGAGCAACTGACCTCTGTGACAAGTACATGGCTTCAGGTGACCAAGTAGCCAAAGATGACTGGAAACACTGTGCCCACTGCCTCTGTTTCTGATGCCAAGGTCCTGAACAGATGCTACTTGAAACAGGAGAGAGAATAAGCAATGTGTTTAATACAACCGGGCACATGCCTCGCTCGTGCAGTAGCGTTCAGCTGCAAGCAAGAAAGCACAAATGCCCACATCAAGGCTACAACTTGAAGACTGCATGCGGAATGCCAATTGATAACCTTCATCACTGCTGCATTGTCGCACCAGAATACCACCCAGTGGTTGCACAACTGGTCAGGCCATAAAGCTAATGCCACCACTATCGGAAAGAGCACCAAGGTGGTGATATTACAAGTCTACCCCGAAGCATGCCAATCAGCGGGCCAAGGCTCTGCACACCAAGCTCTCTGAAAGTAGATCCCAAAACCAAGGCCACCTGTGGCATCAGTGAAAAAAATGCAACTATCAATTAGAGACCTCCTTGGATTGCAGTACAGACATACCATTAAATTCAGACAGAAAGCATCCCATACCCAAGATCCTCAAACATCCGTTTGGAGATTCGGATATGATGATGGGGTTTTATCAACCCGGAGGTCATACATGTGAGACATCTGGAGAATACTCGCCCCATGGGAATTATGTGGCAAGAAAAATTCAAACATCCCAAAAACGCCTGCATCTTCCTCAATTGTACCTTACGTGCGACACTACGGATGCAGCCAACCCAGGCAGCTTCTGGACCTTCTCCATCAGCAACCTTACCACCTTTTCCACCGTATCGAGCTTGATTCCCAGAAAGGTGAGTCTCATCACCAACTCCTCTGTCTTGCCCTCAGCCAGAGGTATACCGAACTCCTCAGCCAAGCTAGGAAGGCCCGCAAGCCTATTCCTCTGGAAAATTACCAAACTATTACTTGCATGAAGCTACATACCCAAAATCCTCAAAATCTCCTCCATCCATCCCATACCAAAAAATACAAACCTCAACCCCAATGACTTACATCTAACAGACCCATCGCCAGCCTACCATTCCTGACTAAAATAATAGAAAAATAATCCTCCAATAATTCCAAGATCACATCAATCACCATGACCCCCTAGACCCCTAAACCCCAGCAGCACGGATTTATACTTCACTACAGAGTTGAAACTCTCCTTACCTCACAGATGAACAGATTAGTAAAAGGAATGCAAAAACCACACCATGGATAAATACTAATATTCCTGGACATCTCAGCCGCCTTTGACACAGTTAGCCACAACATCCTCCTCCAAAGACTATTATCCACCGGAATACAAAATGAAGTTTTCTTCATCTCCCTTTCCACAAATCCAAGGCGTCCCTCAAGGATCATAATTATCAGCACTTCTCTTCAATGCCTACCTTCAACCATTATGCCCCATCATCCGTTCCCACAACATATATTTTCACATCTATGCAGATGACGTAATGATTTACGCACCATTCAATACCAACAAACTTCATATGAAGGAATAGTAAGCTGCTTCACAGACATCACTCAATGGTTAACATCAAATTCACTGAAAATCAACTATAAAAAAACAGAAATACTCTTCATCACAAAAGATGATACATTCCACCCCCGACATCCATGACATTAAACAATATTGATGTGAAATTCCAGACAGACGTCAAGTATCTAGGTATCAACCTAGACCAACAACTAACACTGAAGCCACACATAGATATTACAATGAGGATAATATACCACAAAATCTGAACACTTCAACACCTCCACCCTCTGCTAGACCTCTCCGACTTCCTCTCTGCATTTCAGGCCATTATCTCACCGCATTTTGACTACTGCAATTTAATCTACCAGGGCTTACCAAAATTCACTCTATTCTCACTGCACACTACATTACATATAGTTACTTGCATCATCCAGGGGGCCTCTAAATACGATCATGTAACCCCCCATACTGAGACAACTCCACTGGCTTCCACTATTAAGCCGCATCATATACAAAATACTACTCCAAACCTTCAAAATCGTCACCAACCAATCCTCCCACTATTTACAATCGCTACTAAGCACCACCAAGTTCAACAGGACAAAAAGACAAAGCACAATGACATGCTAACCATACCCCATGAAAAAATTAACAGCAGCCAATACTCTTGTACAACAGCATTTAAGGCATTGGAACGCGCTACCTGAAAAACTCAGAAACATTGATGATCTGACCACCTTCGGGAAACATCTGAAGACCTTCCTATTCACTGAGCACTTTGGCCCCACCACATGAACTCTTCCCATTCACTCATGTACCCTCCCCCCCCAGTGATCCTTCTTGTACCCCTCCTCCTCCCCCTGATTTCCCGTACATCCCCTCACTCTTCCCCATACCCCCTTTCACCTATACTAACCATCATCTAAAATGTAGCTGTATATAAGTTCCACATTGTTGACACTTCATGTATATAAGTTCCTATTGCTTATTGTAACAATTCATTGGTTAAAATGTACACGCTTTGCCTTTGGTGAAATTGGTATAAGAGAACAGTTGGATTAATATCACACATAAGAGAATGACCAGGCCTGATGAACAGGAAATCATACAGATAGTGCACCACATTGGACAAACCAGACCGCTGAACCAGTACTCACTGCAAAAACTAGCTGAATGTCTTGCAGTATGCACATGAAAAGGAGCATCCCATGGGCATACATATGTCAACATAGAATAGGCCTTCAAAGGAAAACCCCAGCAAATAAAAAGCTGATGGATGCACAAACAGAATGCCGATTCAATAACTACTTTCGCCATCAGAGCACCCACCCCACACTGACAAACAAGCGTAACCGCACTACCAAAAAAGGCATAGTGAATGGTACAGAGCTCCCTGGACAAGTGGTCATTTACTGAAGAACCCGTTGGGAACAGCAGGTTATGTATCAGCCAAAATTTGCCTGGCCTCTTCTTTGGCACGATACCCAATGGAGATACCATGAAGACTGGAAAAGGAGGGTCCTGAAAAACACCCACAACCCTACCCAATGAGCTCTCGACTGCCAAAATACTTCACCGATGGTGCATTGACATAGTGTTGATCACCACCCCCTTGAACAGGATCTCAAACCCCTCACCAAAACTCCGAACCAAAGCTCCACCTTCAGCATGCCTCGGATAGGCATCCAACCAGGAATGCATTGTCTCCACTTTCACCGGGTAGGATCCCTCTTCCAATATTGCCCTTCACTTGCCCCCTGAAGAGGTCCTGGGAGCAACCTTCCAGCTACATTTTTGAGGCTGGGTGCCTCCCAATGCATACGGAGCAAGCATGCTTAAATTGACAGTCTGGGAATGAATATGAGGGCTTATTGTAGCGCCAGCAGACATTGTTCCCACCCGCTCCACTTTTGACCGGCTGGGCCCCCTCAGCCCCTGCCCAAAAGGAATGAGTCCCCCCAGCTGCCATCACAGCACCCCCTTTTCCTGCAGCACTCATACCCAAATCCGGCTGGGCCAACATCTGAGCTGGCCACAAATTAATGTTCTGTGTCTCCCAGGACATGTGCTGGTTCTCTTCTATTTTGTCCCCGAACTTCTCATCATATTTGAGCCAAGCCCAAACTTTATGAGTCTGGAAAGCCTCCAGAATCAAGTCCACGTAAGCCAGGAGCAAGCCATACTGTGCAGGCATGTGATACCCCCAAACAATGGCCAAACCCAGAAACACCCTGGTCCAATTCACAACCATCCAGGACACTTTCTTGACCTGCCCCGCTTTTCATCTTCTTTTTGCTTCTTTTTACTATCCCCAGAGCATTTCCTGCCCTCCAGGAGCTGGAAAATGTAAATGCACTTGCACTTCATTGTCTTCTTGCGAAGCGACCGTGGCACTCCCTCCCACACCTCAGATGTGCATGCTCTCTTGGCCCTCATTTGGTAATATGGGATGGATCTATGGATCAGTTGTCTGAATTTAACACATGGATCAATAGCTTGCATTTTCAAATTACCTATGATCCCATACAGATTCTGTATTTGGATTTACTGATTAGAAAAGAAGGTAATAAGTTCAGGACCACATTATATAGAAAACCTACGAACAGGAATCAATTGTTACACTATACTAGTTTCCATAACCCATCCTTAAAAAACAATTTAGCAGTGGGACAGTTCTTGAGGGCCAAGGGAGCATGCGCATCTGATGATGATTTTGAGCAACAGGCTATACAATTAAAAGAAAGATTTAAGGCACGTCAATATCCTGACCGTTTTATTGAAAAAGCTTATGTGAGAGCTCGTGATTCCTCTCGAGGTATGTTATTAAGACCACAAGAGAAGAAAAAAGCTCAGACCAAGATTGTCTGCCCCCTTTTATATTCTTTACAGTCCCATCGCATTACACAAATTCTTAAAAAAGAGTGGCATCTGATTCAAGCCATTCCAGGTTTTCATGATGTGTCTTTCATGGTAGCACACAAACGCAATGTTAATCTTCAAAATTTAGTTCCTTCAGCGTTCACAGAAAAGAAAATACTATCTAAATACAAGGGACACTATCAGTGTGGACATTGCTCGGTTTGCACACATGTATTGCCTGTATGTAATGTTTTCACTCACCCCGTCACAGAGACAAATTTTTTTATTGAAGATTTCTCGAACTGTGACACTACACATGTTATTTATGTTATTTCATGTCCATGCAACAAGTTATATATTGGCAAGACTATATGCACTATACGTGCTCATATAGTGGAACATAAGAGTTGTATAAAAAGGAAATTAATTGATAAACCACTAGTTCAGCATTGGTTGGAAATGGAACACAAAGGGGTATGTTTACTAAACCATCTCAAAGTGCGCCCAGTGTTCAGGATGCCATAAAAGGAGTGGGTGTTCCAGTCTAAACATCGCAAGTGCGCGTTATCGCGCGATAAAATGCACTGCACACATTATCGTGTGATAATGTGCGCTGCGCACATTATCGTGTGATAATGTGCGTAGTGCACGTCAATGCGCGGTAATCACAAGTAGGCGCACTGACCTACAAATATAGCAACAAAGGTGTAGTACTATGGTTAATACACCGACTGATGGTACAGGGGTTATCAGTTTGACTCCCGAGTGGGCCTGCTAAAGAAGACTGTCTGAGGCAGTACCCATCACATTTACCCACTGCTGTCTGAGGCAGTTCCCTTTTTAATTGAAATCTGTGCTGCCAGCAAACATACCCTCACAGTGCCGTAAAAGAAGGTGCTGCAGAAGGCGCCTCCTAAGGCACCCCAGAGGGCACCTTTTAAAGTGCACTGTATGCCAAGGCACCCTACAATGTTGCCTATAGGGCACCCTAGAGGGCGCTTTATAGGGTGCCCTATGAGCCACTGCAAGGGTACAGCACTGTTTTGGATGGCAGCACTGCACATGTTAACGCGTGGTCATCCTAAGTAGGTGCGCTGACATGCAAGTAGCAACAGCAGTGTAGCACAATGGTTAATACAATGACTGATGGTACAGGGGTCATGAGTTCAACTCCCAAGTAGGCCTGCTGAAGAAGGCTGTCTGAGGCAGTACCCTTTACATTTACCCACTGCTGGCTGAGGCAGTTCCCTTTTTAATTGAAATCTGTGCTTCCAGCAAACACACCCTCAAAGTGCTGTAAAATAAGGTGCTGCAGAAGGCGCCTCCTAAGGCACCCCAGAGGGCACCTTTTAAAGTGCACTGTATGCCAAGGCACCCTATAATGTTACCTATAGGGCACCCTAGAGGGTGCTTTATAGGGTGCCCTATGAGCCGCTGCAAGGGTACAGCACTGTTTTGGATGGCAGCACTGCACATGTTAACGCGTGGTCATCCTAAGTAGGTGCGTTGACACACAAGCAGCAGCAGCAGCATAGCACAATGGTTAATACAATGACTGATGGTACAGGGGTCATGAGTTCAACTCCCAAGTGGGCCTGCTGAAGAAGGCTGTTTGAGGCAGTACCCATTACATTTACCCACTGCTGGCTGAGGCAGTACCCTCAACATCTACCCAGTGCTGTCTGAGGCTGTACCCTTTACCTTTACGTAGTGCTGTCTGAGGCATATTAGGTCATATTTTAAACCTGTGCTGCCAGCAAACACACCCTCAAGGTGCCGTAATATAAGGTGCCCAATAAGGCACGCCAGAGGGTACAGTATAAAGTGCACTGTCTGCCAAGGCACCCTAGAATGTTTCCTATAAGGCCCTCACAGGGCGCCTTATAGGGTGCCCTATGAGGCACGGTAAGGCTACAACACTGTTTCTGATGGCAGCACTGTGCATGTTAAAGTGTGGTAAGCCTAAGAAGGCCCCCCACCTGCAAATACAGCAACAGAGCTGTAGCACAATGGGCAATACATTGACTGATGGCACAGGGGTTATGAGTGCAAGTCTCCAGTGTGCCAAATGAGTAAAGTTGACAGAGGAAATTACCTTTTCTGCTATCAATCTGTGCTGCCATCTAAAACATAACCGCACCCTAGTGCCATAAATCAATGCACCTTTTAGGGTGCACCAGAAGGCACATCCTAAACAACCACATCAGCGAAGATGGGTTATGATGTGCCCCAGAGGCCATGTTGAAAGGTTGCAAACCCCCAAGGCACCATAGAAGGCACCTCAGAAGCTGCTGAATCGACGGTGTGCCGCAAGATGCCCCAAGGATGTATAGGTGAACCCAAAAACATTGGCCAAGTGCAGTAAAGTCCCCCAATTTTGAAGGGCAAGAGAGGTATGTGCCAAACAGACATGTAACCCTAACACTACACAGAGCAGCAAGGAAAGACAATGCATAAATAAAGGAAGGACGTAGATCAGACCTGATGGACCAGACAAATCAGCGTCCAGCCCATGTGGCAGCTTGAAAGATGGACAAACATATCGGGGGCAGCTGTAGAGATGCATAGAGGGAAGGTAATGTACCATGCAATAATGACAGTGTGTGGCAGAGGATGGGAAGACGTGTGCAGCAGAGGAGGTAGAAGTGGCAGGATAGGTGGAATGTCAGGATGACAGTGGAGTAGCAGTGCTATGCAGAGCACAGACAGGAGATGCAACCAGAGAGAGCCGCAATGCAGGAATGTATAGGAGTGCAGGATGTGGGGGTAGCAGCATGCACATCAGGGTAGGACGGCACACAGCTGGCAGACACACGTAGATGGACAGAAGGATGGCTCACAGCTGTGATGAGGGTACAATGTGCTCACAACACAGATCTGCACAGATATGATTGTTACAGGAATGAAAGGTAGTTGTGCAGGACAGGCAGACAAATGAAAGATAACAGAGAGGAATCAAACCCATGACCAGTAGCACAAATGGCAATGCACAAACCTGTAGGCTACACCACCAACGTGAACTCAGTAGCAAAGGCTGTATACAAACGTAGTGCAGGGCATCACACAAGACACCTGCTGGCCCTCAGGATAGGCAAAGCCCCAACAGTAACTATGATGAAATGCACATGCAGATCTGCTGTGTAAAGAGAAGATCACAGTCTGTAATTGGGAGCACACCCACATAGGGCCACATGTACACACACAATGAAAGGTCATGCAGTGGAAACAGCATGCAAAAGAGGAAAGAAACGAAATTCCAAGGGCAGCAGAGGATGCTCTGTGGAGCAGGTGCATAATCTGTAACTGGACAGGAGAGAAGTGAACCTGAAAACAGATGCACTACACACCAGATGAACCACAGCAATAAATAAAGAGACATATGTAACAGCTAATATGTGATGGGTAGGCACCTCAGAGGGCACACCCTGGTGTACAGTGAATGGATGGAGGTTTGTGTGCAGAGGTGATGAACCTGCTTGTAATTAGTGGTCATATTAGCACAACAGCAAAAAAACAAACCCATGTGGGGATCAAACCTGCAACCAATGGTGTTAGAACACATGCCTTAAACAACTACCCCAAACAAACACAATGAGAATACAGAGCACAATGCAGAAATAGTACCACAAAGGGAGGGTGTGTATGGGAACCTGTAACACCCAGTGATGTGGCAAATGGCTAGCAGACAGACAGCTGACACCATACAAGGATGTGAGCACAGGTAGGCCATGTACATGACCAGAGAAACACTACATACAAGTGTCGGTGTGATGAAAGAGTGTTGGAGTAGCCTAGTGGTGAGAACACTGTCTGGGTCACCAAGCAACCAGGGTTAAATTCCCACTAGCATCTCTTGTGGCCCTGGGCAAGTCACATTACCTTCCAGCACCTTGGAAGAAGGGCCTGGCAATCCACCTCCAGTGACACTGCCAAGAAAACCTGCATGTTTGTCACCATGATCAAGCAGCAGCAGAGACAAATGTATGTAAAACACATATTTTTATTTGGATAAGCATGACAGATAATGTAGATAATGCCATCATAATATCAAGGTGAGGGGATCCCAGGTGAAAGACGGGAACACATTTAGCAGGGCAGCAACCCACATCCTACAGAAAGGCCACTGGCCCGTCAACAAATGAGGGGCAGGAGACACAATGTGCATCAGGTGCATGGTGTGCAGTGTGCATTAGGCCCCTCCCCCCTGCTGTTGCATGCCTCCAATGTGTTACCCACATATGAGGGCATGTAGACAGTAGGCCGTGCATGATGAGGGCCCAACACACATCAATCATGATCTGTGTCCCTAAACATATCTATCTGGCAACACAGGAGGCACACAAATGGAAACAGCATGTGTTAAAACGTTCTAACTTTAAAAACACAGATCAAAAGTAATGTTACAGCACCCACATAATCTTTGATATAGGAATCCAAGATGCAACAATGTAACCCGAAACAATCAGCTAATGCACATTAGGATATGCGAACAGATAACAGAGGCACATGAACACAGACAGAATCCAAAAGAAAATACCTGCAGAAACATGCAGAGTTAACACTGTGCAGGAGGTCCCCCTGCACTGGTTGGTGTGTACACAGTGTCTGTACACATATATCACGGTACAAGGAATGTACAAGTGAAGGAAGACAGACACTCACACTGTCCCACTCCAAATATAATGGGGCAATGTGAGTGTAGTTACCCCAGGGGATATATAGGAATGTCCAGACATGCAATGCAAGGTTTGTAAATCAATGTTTATCGTAATGTCTGTACAGTAAACAAACACAAGAACCAGTATATAGAGATGGAAAGTAAGGGCAAAACATGTTACAGGAAACCACACAGAAACCATATTGCGACGTGCTGTGTTTCTCCAACATAGTCAGCCATATGCACATGCCCCATCTACATTTCAACATGATACAGTCATCCCACACATGCAGGGAAATACCCTTAGTGATTGAAAACATCAATTCAGGATGATGGTGTCCATGAAAGCAGTGTCATGGCAAAACCTGTATCATGTCCAGGTGGAGAGTATGTGGACATAGACAACAGGACCTCTCCATTGTTCCCTCTATGCCACATGCATGACTTTATGTTTGTGTTGAAACAAACAGATGAGCGTATCCTGTGTCCCATGTCACACACATGGCCAAAACACAACACCACCACAACTTTGAAGGAATGTACAACATACGTTGACAATGGCAGCCCCTGCTGCACACGTGGGGACCAGTACACAGTGTCCAAAGTGCAAAGCGTATCTGCAATCCCACAGGTCAGGTTAATACTGTCCTTGCAACCCTGGGCATGCATAGTCAAGTGTCACATCCCAATACGCTGCAGTCCGTGAAAGTTCATGTGTGTGTCCTGCAATGATCACGACTCCCAGCCAGAGCACGGCAGCAGCGGTGTGTTGGACAGGTCTGTCATGGCCAAAGTAGCAATTCAACAAGAATAATGTCCATCCTAGGCATGTATCCCACTCGTAGAGGTCGAACATCCTATGGCACCATTTTCCAGGGAAAGTTCCATGGTGTTGTGTCCCCCATCAGGTGGCTGATGGTGACGCCAGATGCACTGTAATAGATGTGTCCGGTATGTCCTCCGCCCTGTGTCAGAGGAGGGAAAATATTGTATTGGTATGCTGCTGGCAACAGTAGCACAAATTGCAGAGAGTCAAACATTGAGAAACACAGAGGAAAGGGACGCACAGGCAAACATGATATTATCATAACACGAAACACACCGCATGTGGGTGACATCCTGAACTGGAACAGCAGACACAGGTGTCACATGGATATGGACATGTCCATGCCCATGTCACACAGGCGTCACACTGCTCCACCCTATGTGCATCAGTGCCCGTGAACAGAGATCCCGCAAAAAATGCACATGACATAAACAGTAAATCACCAACATGTAAAGGCTAATGTCAGCACCAACCAAACAAAGGTGCAAACTACCTTGTGCTTGCATCAGGTGTATGGCATGGATCCCCAGAGCTGCTCAAAGGCTATAACAGGTCCAAGTGATGGGAGGCACTGTCGCCAAAATGTGTAGAATCGCCATGTCACCATGTCATGCCATTGTTGATGTATGTCCACATGATGAGGCTATCTGTGATACAAAAATGCTGGTCAACAGTGGTCTGTCAGAACACAGGACACAGCTCTGCCCCCAACACACAAAACATGCCCACAATGTTCAGATGGTAAATAGCAGTGCTGTATAGATAGCACACTCACCACTGCCACCCAGGTGTACAGCCCCTCACACCACATGCCAATGTGAAATGCCTGCACACTGTATCATCACATAGCCAACCCCAGAAAACAGATTCACACAGTATGTTAAGGGCAGCGTGCCAGCAGTAGGAGAAGGCATGGCTGTGCATAAGTGGAGAGTTGTAGACATACACGCCATGTGAAATGCAATGATATACTGGTGTTGGCTGATGGTACAATGTCGGGGAAGGGTGCAGGTGAAGGCCAACACCAAATCCCCTGGACCCCCACACACATGCAGCTCTGTTGGTCATATCCCAGAGACAGTGTTTCTGAAGACCTACTGTACAGGAACACATGGGGATTTGTGTGCACACAGAACGATATGGGGTATGGAGGTGTTGGAAAAGAGGTGAATCACAAAAAAAGGGTGATATGACAGATCACGGAGGACATGTGCACCCCCTCTTTGCTGACACAGACAGGGCAGCAGTAGATCCACCTACCCCTGACCACTACATTTTGGCCAACGCACAGTCACCTGCCAATGCCCCACAGCACACGGAGTTTTACCAACTATGTCCTGTGCATTGGGAAACACAAGGCCAGCATACATATGTTACACCCTAGCTGTGCACCAAACCCTGCACCTTCCCATAACCAGCGTGCAGACCCACCAAACCCTGAACAGCGTGCAGACCCACCAAACCCTGACTGTTCACCATCACACTGCACAGATCTCACCCATGTGACAGTCATCACTGATGTTTCCCTGGCAAACTACAGGGATCCGTATGCTGTCTGCCCCTTCCCCCACCTCCCTGCTGTTGTACACAGTGGTGGACAGAGGTGTCTACTCCCTACTGTGTTGCTGTGTCACTCCAGGGTTGCCGTAATACCCTGGCTCTCCCAAATTGCTCCCAATGCCCCATCACTGTGTGTATTGGTGTCTCAATGTCGTTTTCTACCCTGCTGTCATGTCCTGTAACACAAGGATATATGTAGGGCCAACTCCCGTATCCCCTGTGCATACCCATTTTAGTGGTGTGGATATCCAACACCTTCGCTAACATTAACGCCTGTGTGCTGATGCTATGCAACTATATATCGCTATGTCAGTGTTATGTCTGCTAAACCACACCCTGATGTGTGTTTCTCACCTGACCATGATGGCTTGTCAGCCAGCCCCACCCGCTCCTTAACCTTGAGGGCTAAAGAGGGGTTGACTTGCGACACCCGTGGGCAATTGTTGTAGTTGTGTTGTGGTGCGACGAGTGATAAGGCTTGGCAAAGGATTATTTATTTTAACTGGTTTATTTGCTCGTGGCTTAGTTTGCCAGTGCGCAGTTCAATATGCAAAGTACAGACGGTGCAGAAGAAATTAAATCCAAAAGTATACAGGAAACAACTGAATCTTATCTACTTGCTTGTTGCGCTGTATTATTACACATTCTTCTCATGTGCTTTATCATACAGGAAGGAAACAGAAAAAGTCTCTTCACTCAAGTTTTCTTGTATAAATGAGGTTAATTGTCAATGTCCTATTACCTCATAGAACAGTACACAAACTTAGCTGTTTGTCTCTGTCAATTAAACAGATTGAGCAGTCCATTAACATGTCATCATTATCAGGGGGCAATAAAGAATCAGAGGTAGAAGTTTCTTCCATACATTCAATGTCTGGCACAACCGGATTAAAACTTCTCTTCTGCTTTAAGAAGTCTTGGAAGTCCTTTAGAAGTGACTCAGCCGGTAACTTCCCCAAGTATGTCTGATCTCCCGTCCCTTCAATGAGTAACTGTTTACTGAGCTTATCAATCTCAGGCTGCCACTTAAGTTTGTTTGTACTGGGAACAAACACATGTGCTGGGCTACGTTTATCTCCTAAACGTTCTCTAGCCGTGGGTGCTTGGTATTCAAACTTTGCAATGTCAGGAGAATAATCAAAAGCATTACATTCAGCCTTCTCCAGGTTAGGTATATCAGCTAGCTTAAAAGAATATTCAGGATTACTTAAAGCTTCCCTTGGCTGATAACAGACGCCACCATCTTGTTTAGCTGTGCTTTTAAAAGTGGAACAGAGACTGCCTGGTTTAAAAGCATAAACACTTCTTTTCTTGGGTACCTGATACAGAAGCTTTTCATCTGGGGAATACCTTATCCTTCTGTCCTTCTTCCACAGCTCTGCCTGGTTCTGTAGCCCTGGGTTTTCAGCGTAGTTAAAAGACCTCTGCCTGCAGCAGTTCTCTCTCTCTACTGAATCCTCTCCCACGGTACCTTCCAGGTGCAGCTTGTCACAGGAATCTCTATAGCAAGGATAATCCCATATAGACTTGCCTTCTGCAATCCTTGTATCTCCCTCTGGGAACTCAGATAGCTTCTCTCGTGTTCTCAGCTTGTCTGGAACCAGTTGTCCTGTTATTCTCCTTTCTAGTCCTTCCTTTAGAACTTTTCTCGAGTCCTTCACCAGTTCCCTCTGACTTCCTGGTTTCTGTATATTTAAGCAGCTGGCTCTAGCCTGCACTGCCCGCCTTCCTTTGGGGCGTGCCCAATCACAGGCTTCCTCACTCCCTTCCCCCGAGGAGTGCTGTTTAGCTTGATTGGAAGTGTGGTTTTTTCTTTCTCTAAAGAAATCTGTGCTCTCTCTAGCATTACCGGCTTCCACCACCGGATGCTCACTTGTGTCCATAGGTTCCTGAGGAGCTACTGGGTCACAGATCCCCCTCCTTAAGCTATCACGGGCTGGCTGTATTTCATCAGCACAGTTCGTGATACGACTTAGAGCATCAGCATTTTTATGGAGCTTTCCAGCCCTGTGCTCGACCTGAAAATCAAACGCCTGGAGAGCCATAAACCACCGCGTTAGGCGTGAGTTGTGGTTGTGCATTTGATGCAGCCATTTTAACGGGGCGTGATCGGTGATTAAAATGAACTTTCGTCCCACCAGGTAAAAACGTAAAGCATCGATGGCCCACTTTATGGCTAGACACTCCCGTTCAATGGTGGAGTAGGGCTTTTCTGCTGGGACCAGCTTCCTGCTGAGGAACAAGACGGGATGTTCAATGCCATCATACCGTTGTGACAAGACCGCCCCCAGGCCTGTGTCAGAGGCGTCCGTCTGCACAATAAACGTCCTGGCAAAATCCACCGCCTTCAAAACGGGTGCCCCACATAGTTGCCTCTTCAGGAGGTCAAACATCCTCTCTGCATCTACTGTCCATTTCAACTTAGTGGGTGCATTTTTTCACAGCATGTCCGTTAGCAAGGTCGTCTTCTCCGAGAAATGGGGAATAAATCTTCGGTAATAACCGACCAGTCCTAAGAAACTGCGCAGTTGTTTCTTCGTAGCAGGTGTAGGAAAGGTCTGGACGCTTGCTATCTTGCTGACGAGAGGTTTAACCACTCCATGACCCACAACATGTCCCAAATATTTCACTTCTCGTCCCCCGAAGAGACATTTGGCCGGGTTTAAGGTGAGTCCGGCCTCCCGGATGGATAGGAGAACCGCTTCAACCCTCTGTAGGTGTTGCGTCCAATTCTCGCTATGCACGACGATGTCGTCCATGTAGGCGACTGCGTAGGCCTGATGTGGACGAAGGACCATGTCCATCAGTCTTTGGCAAGTAGCCGCGGCCCCGTGTAGGCCAAAGGGCATGCGCTTGAAATGATATAAGCCTATTGGTGTGCTAAAGGCTGTCTTCTGCCGGGCCTCCCTGGTAAGGGGCACTTGCCAGTAGCCTTTGGACATGTCCAACGTCGTCAAATATTTGGCCTGTCCAAGACGGTCAAGTAACTCTTCTATTCGGGGCATCGGATAGGAGTCAAATCGAGAAATGGAGTTTACTTTTCTGAAATCAATACAAAAGCGTATTGATCCGTCCGGTTTAGGCACCATAACGATGGGACTATTCCACGGACTGCGCGACTCCTCGATGATTCCCATAGATAGCATTTCTTCCACCTGGCGAATCACCTCCGCTTTCTTTGCTTCAGGTAGTCGATAAGGACGTTGCCTTATGACCTGGCCTGGAGGAGTTATTATATCATGCGTTATCAATCTTGTCTCACCTGGTGTAGTCGTGAGAACATCTTTATAACGGGAGAGTACTTGGTGAAGTTCCTGTCATTGTGGCCATGAAAGATTTTCATCCAGTCGAGGTTCAGGGCTTTCTTTGCAGTCAGACAGCTGGGGTCCGAGGTCCTCTTCCTCGACCTCCGTCATCTCAACCGAAGCTGACAGGCCCTGCAAACTCTTAGTGCCCGTGGATCTGAATCCTTGCACACCCCGTAGCGTCGTCGACAGAACCGGTACTTCTTCCAAAGGGGGAAGTCCAACTCGCTCGCAGATCAGCTGCGCTATGCGATCCCCGGCCTTAACATGGAAATCACTCTTCCCGAAATTAAAAAGAAGGACTTTTACAGACCCCCGGTAGTCCGGGTCGATGACCCCTGCGCCGATATCAATAAAGTATTTCAGGGCTAACCCTGACCGGGGTGCTAGTCTTCCATAGCATCCCATGGGCAACTCTATTTGCAAAGCGGTGTCCACCAGTGCCTTCCCACCTGCTGGGACTATCATCTCTTCAGCGCTGGTGAGGTCAAAACCTGCGGCGCTGGGGGTGGCCCTTTTTGGTGCATGAGCATTGGGTGTCAGCCTGCAGAACTTTAGGACGAACCTAGGTTTTTCTCCCTTGGGGACTTCCTTATCTGTCCAGGCTTGTTGGTTCCAACCATTGAAGAAGCAGAGACGTGTTTTACTTTTTCCATGGTTAGAGCGCGAACCTCACTTGCAACTTTCTTTATTGGGGTCTTCTCTCGCTCTTGTAAGCCCTGCTCTATCCCTTTATGAAATTGGGGCCAATCTTTACCTAAGATGACCGCACGTGGAAGACCTGGAACTACTGCTAAAGGGATAGTCCTGTATGTGCCTAACCCTCTTACGTGTAACCTGTACACTGGGTAAGTGGATGTTCCACCATGTACACATCTTATTTTTACAGAAGTAACAGGCTGAATCACTTCTCCTCCCTGCTTAGCTTCTATTTCCTTCCATAACTCCTTCGAGAGCATACTCAACTCCGCCCCGGAGTCCAGCAAAGCCTGGGTCGTAATTCCCTGTACTTCAATAGACAACAAAAAGCCTGGTCTGTCTCTTACAGCACTGCTAGCAGTTAATGCAGTTTTTACCCTACATTGCCTTTGCAAATGCCCTTGCTGACCACAGTTATAACATGTTTGCCTATCCTTCCTTTCTTTCCATAAAGGCATACATATATTCATATGACTGCTTTCATCCTCTCGTCCCTTTTCTGATTTACACCTCTGCAAGTCCTGGGAAGTAGAGCCGCCTCTCTGGCCTGAAATCTCGGCCTCCAAATACCTTTCCGAGAGCGCTACTGCCTCCTGAGGTGTTGTGCAGTTTTGTAAAATCAGAAAAGTACGGATCCGGTTAGGAAGTGCATTCATGTACTGTTCTAATATAAGCTCATTCACCACAGACTCCACAGTTTTCTTCTCTGGATTCAACCATTTGTTGAGTAAACTATGTATCCGGTGACACAGAGATTTGGGAGTCTCCCCAGGCCTTAATCTCACACTTCTTAGGCATGTGCGATAAGCTGCTGGAGTGAGTCCCAACCTCTCTCTGATGGCTTTTGTGATTTCTTCATAATTACATGCTAACTCAGCTGGCATGGCACGATAAGTGGCTAGCGCCTCGCCTGTGAGTGACGCTGCCAGTCTTAGCGGCCAGTGCTCTTTAGGCCACAGGCTAAGCTGTGCAACCCTCTCAAAGCTGGTCAAGTAATCATCCACATCGTCACTATCTGTTAATTGTCCAAAATTGAACCCTGTTCCTATTTGTAGACTAACAGCGTGTGCATTGTCTGTTGGTGTGGAACCTGGTATTGAGGCTGAAGCAGGCGGTGGCTTCTTCTCCTGGAGCATCTTCTCCACCAGTTCCAGTAGAGGTCTTTGCTGCTGCTGGAAGCTGGCGTTAGCTCTCGCCTGAGCCTCCAATGACATGTCCCTCTGGCGTTCCAACTGCGTGGCCATCCAATGGTACACTTCTTTGGGGTCCAACGCCATTTTGGAACCTGAGAAAGAAAGAGAAACACACACAAACCCAAGTGCGGAATCACTAGAACAACAGAGTTTCTTTCCCTTCTGAAAGTATTCCTTTTTTTTCTTTCCCTAGTCACCACCAGGAAATCTCCCCTGGCCCCGGTATCCTCAGTACCCCGGGTGGATACCCTTTACCTTGCTCAGGAGGTATACAAGCGTGTCAGCAATGAAGTTTCAGCAGCCTCTTGCAACTCCTTCCACTGCTAGGCTCGGCAGCACCTCTGCTGGGCTTCCCTGGAAGTTGGTGGTTGCAGCTCCTGCTTTGGATACTTCTTGCGTCTGTAGAACTTGCCAAAAATCCAGCCGTTGCTACGCCATCCTGTCAGCCAGCCCCACCCGCTCCTTAACCTTGAGGGCTAAAGAGGGGTTGACTTGCGACGCCCGTGGGCAATTGTTGTAGTTGTGTTGTGGTGCGACGAGTGATAAGGCTTGGCAAAGGATTATTTATTTTAACTGGTTTATTTGCTCGTGGCTTAGTTTGCCAGTGCGCAGTTCAATATGCAAAGTACAGACGGTGCAGAAGAAATTAAATCCAAAAGTATACAGGAAACAACTGAATCTTATCTACTTGCTTGTTGCGCTGTATTATTACACATTCTTCTCATGTGCTTTATCATACAGGAAGGAAACAGAAAAAGTCTCTTCACTCAAGTTTTCTTGTATAAATGAGGTTAATTGTCAATGTCCTATTACCTCATAGAACAGTACACAAACTTAGCTGTTTAATTGTCTCTGTCAATTAAACAGATTGAGCAGTCCATTAACATGTCATCATTATCAGGGGGCAATAAAGAATCAGAGGTAGAAGTTTCTTCCATACATTCAATGTCTGGCACAACCGGATTAAAACTTCTCTTCTGCTTTAAGAAGTCTTGGAAGTCCTTTAGAAGTGACTCAGCCGGTAACTTCCCCAAGTATGTCTGATCTCCCGTCCCTTCAATGAGTAACTGTTTACTGAGCTTATCATCTCAGGCTGCCACTTAAGTTTGTTTGTACTGGGAACAAACACATGTGCTGGGCTACGTTTATCTCCTAAACGTTCTCTAGCCGTGGGTGCTTGGTATTCAAACTTTGCAATGTCAGGAGAATAATCAAAAGCATTACATTCAGCCTTCTCCAGGTTAGGTATATCAGCTAGCTTAAAAGAATATTCAGGATTACTTAAAGCTTCCCTTGGCTGATAACAGACGCCACCATCTTGTTTAGCTGTGCTTTTAAAAGTGGAACAGAGACTGCCTGGTTTAAAAGCATAAACACTTCTTTTCTTGGGTACCTGATACAGAAGCTTTTCATCTGGGGAATACCTTATCCTTCTGTCCTTCTTCCACAGCTCTGCCTGGTTCTGTAGCCCTGGGTTTTCAGCGTAGTTAAAAGACCTCTGCCTGCAGCAGTTCTCTCTCTCTACTGAATCCTCTCCCACGGTACCTTCCAGGTGCAGCTTGTCACAGGAATCTCTATAGCAAGGATAATCCCATATAGACTTGCCTTCTGCAATCCTTGTATCTCCCTCTGGGAACTCAGATAGCTTCTCTCGTGTTCTCAGCTTGTCTGGAACCAGTTGTCCTGTTATTCTCCTTTCTAGTCCTTCCTTTAGAACTTTTCTCGAGTCCTTCACTAGTTCCCTCTGACTTCCTGGTTTCTGTATATTTAAGCAGCTGGCTCTAGCCTGCACTGCCCGCCTTCCTTTGGGGCGTGCCCAATCACAGGCTTCCTCACTCCCTTCCCCCGAGGAGTGCTGTTTAGCTTGATTGGAAGTGTGGTTTTTTCTTTCTCTAAAGAAATCTGTGCTCTCTCTAGCATTACCGGCTTCCACCACCGGATGCTCACTTGTGTCCATAGGTTCCTGAGGAGCTACTGGGTCACAGGCTACATGTCAACACACTGTGTGACAGTGAGCATGGCAAAGCATGGATAGCCTACACGTGCACCTAACACCTCCCCTCCCATCAGAGTCTCTCTGTGTATGTGGACATACCCTCCTTTCTCGAGGGTCCACAATGTAGTTGATGTCGTGGAGTGCACCCCCCTCCTCTGCACACCCACACAGCCTGTATATGAGTTATGTGGTGTATGTCTTGACGTCAGCAGCTGGATGTGCTCTGTCCCCCCGCAAAACACCACTGGAACCCAATTGCACCCCCACATGCAGCTCTTGGCTTGCATACCTCAACCTACACCTTGTTGATCTGGCCTGGTTCGCCTCTGTCTGTGTTTAACTATGCAACACTGCAAGTCCCGGCTATTCAACACCCCATAAATAGGGTAACAATCCCCCCCCTGGCTGGACAACACACAGGGCCCCTATCCGTCACTGCATCCATGTCACGGCTACATGATAATCTACACATTCAGGCACACTGTAGTGTTGCAGTAATTTCCTTTACGGACCTCACATAACAGTAATCCACATACCACAGATCACGTAGATATCACTACGTAGCACATGGAGCGCCATACAAACACAGCACACACATGGACCCTGCACATCGGAGCATACCAACCTCAAAAACAGCTTAGAGGACCCACTGATAAACACATACATCTAGACAACTGGCCCCATCCATGGTCTGCTCCCCCACTGTGAAAGCCATACCACATGCCTGTCATCCTGCTGCAACCAAAGTATCAAAACCAACAACGTGTGTCTGCACAGCAGCCCCTATCACATGCACCCACAAACCAGGTATGTCAGGCCGACACCTCCCACAAGCCTAAAGCAACACACACACACATACCACCTCCACCTGCTACTGTTCCACGCACACAGTTACTGTGTATCAGGCATGAGTAGATATGATGCCGGTATGGCTAGCCACCGTAAGTTACATGTCAGTGCATTGCTGCATATCACTGATACTGTAATAAAAATGGTCACTAGTATTAGCTGTACACACATATTCAAACAAATGTAGGTGGTAACAAATGCAGTACGTACATGAGAAGAGCTCCGTAATCAGCTGCTGCCTGACTGCTGTCCCCTCACGTGTGTCACCACAGGCACGTGCTGGGGGGCACCCAGGGTCATCCTCTAGATCCTCATTAATGTCGACAGGGATACGGTGCCTGAGAGCAATGTTGTGCAGGATGCAACAGGTTAAGATGATCTCTGCCACGGTCTGTGGACGGTATTGTAAGGCACCGCCTGTCCTATCTAGACACCTGAAGTGACTCTTTAATACGCCAAAGGTGCGCTTTATGATGGAGCGGCTGGTGGCATGGGCTTTATTGTACCTCCACTCTGCACGTGTCCGTGGATGACGCACAGGGGTCAGCAACCAGGGACGACACCCATATCCTGCATCACCTGCAAAAAGAGGAATGTGTGATATTAAAGCAGGAGCCCATGTCCACCCAAATGGACACAGGTACATATGTGCTAAACAATCGCATAACACAATGTGACATACACATATGACAGCACATGATGGGACAGCACAGCTATGCATCAGGGTGTGAAGGGCAGACACACACGGCAAGGGCTAGGTGTACGGATTGGAATCAGTAACCACGGCACATATTCTAGCAGCCATTTAACTATTACGACAAAGCTCCATAGCAAGGAGGAGTTTGAGGCCCCCCCTATTAAATCACATACAGTTTACATACCCACACACCGAGACAGACATCTGCACATACGGTTAGTAACATGAACAACATGTGCATGTCAGAAATTAGAAATACACATCCAGCAATACACAGTCCCCATATTGTCCAGCCTCAAATTGAGTGTAAAGTGCCGAGTTCTGTAGGATATAGGAGTCATGGGTGGACCCTGCAAACCTGGGAACCACATTCAGAATATGCTGATGTGCATCACAGACAACCTGAACATTCAGGGAATGATAGTGGTTGCGGTTGCGGAACACTACCTCCCTGTCTCTAGGCGGGACCAGGGCAACATGTGTGCAATCAATAGCTCCCATCATGTGTGGTATTCTGGCTAACGCCTCAAAGACCTGGTTCAGGGTCCCCCACTGTTGCCTAGTGTGGGGAAGGGCTATGTAATTCCCCACCCGGCTGACCATGGCACGCAGTACCTGGTGGAGACAGCGTGAGAAGGTGGGGTGGCTCATGCCACCCACTGCGGCCACCGATGACTGGAAACAGCCAGAGGCAAAGAAATGTAGGGCACCAAGGAGCTTGACCAAACCCGGTATGGCATGTGACCGACCAGTCAGGGGCTCGAGGTCAGGTCTGAGATTCTCATACAGCTCCAGAATAGCTCCCGTGCTCAGGCGGTAGAGGGAGATGACCTGGTCCTCACGCATGCCCTGAAGCTGGGCCCTGGGCCTGTAGAGGCGAGGCCGGCAAGCCTGCACCCCTACACGTCTCCTGCCCCATGCGGGTACAACCCCTCCCTGGCCTGCCCCCACAGCTGCAGGTCTGAGTTGCAGCGGGTCCACACCTATGCCCTGTGCTGCAGCCCCATCGACACCATCTCCCCCATCAGGCAACTGCAGCCCCTCCTCAACAGCAACCACAACCGCAGCAACCACAAAGGATGCCATACACACAACCTGTCCAAACGCACAATGACACACAGACACTGACACCCACCTCACTGAACAGGACACACAGACAGACACACAGGCCAAACAACACTCACAAACACAGCCACTACACACAAAGAACTGTCCTCTGACTCGCGTCAACCTCCACAAACACGTCACCAACTCTGTCTCTCTCCAACACAATCCCATCAATGTGTCCCAGATGCGCAGTTGAATTTAAAGGGTAGAGGTATGTTGCGCGCGTTGCGCATGCGCTGATACATGGGCGCAGCCGTTGCACGTGTTTATTTATTTATTTTATTTATTTATTTAACATCTCTTCTATACCGCGCTATTAAAATCAGCGCGGTGTACATCGAACAAATATACTGCAATGCAAACAGGTAACATTGAGTTTACAGAGAACACAGGAATATATAACATGGAGTAACAGGGATAACTATGTACAGTCAACATTATACTATATAAATGCTTTTACTATATAAATATGTAAATTCGAGTGGAAATTGTATGTGTATTCATGTAGGAGGCACAGATCAACAGTGGGGAAGTGAACTATCGTGGAGTTTAACCATTTTCTGGTTGTATTAAGGTATTAAGGTGTTTAGTGTAAGTTGGAGGTCTGTTGGTAGTGTGAGTGTCCAAGGTCACGTCTGGGTAGTATTTTGTGAATAAGTGATGCTTCACGGCTGCATATGCGCTGAGACGTGGGCATGGCCATTGCGCATGCACGCAATGCGCGTTACCTGAAATCACCCTATAAATACCTCTGCATACCTAGGCCATTTCAAGGGTTTTGTGTAGGAGAGAGAGAGAGAGACAGAGAGAGACGGCGTGTGGTATTGGATAGTGTTTGGCGGAGTAGTGTTGGTGGAGAGAGTCAGCGGCAGTTGGAGAGGTGTTGCAGGGGGCAGAGGCAGGTGGAAAAGGTAGTGAGACAGCAGAGGAGAGAGAGAGGAGGGGCGGTGAGCAGCAGGTGAGAGAGACAGCAGAGGTGAGAGGGGGCCATCAGGGGGAGGGGGGTGGTGAGTAGGTGTGGAGGAAAGTCCTGTGGGTGTGGGCAGGGATGGCTGATGGGGAGGGGGAGGGGGGCAGCATAGGGTGCTGGAGCACCAGCATATGGCTGGGCTGGAGGTGGGGCGGCCAGCTGCTCAGGCAGGAGGGAGTGGTGGGCATGGAGGAGGGAGGGTGGCACATCAGGTGGGTCACAGCCCACACAGGGGCCCCCACTGCCAAGAGAAGGAGGATCCCTGTGCCTGCTGCTGCGCGGAGGAGGGCTGTGCGTTTCAGCCCCCAGGAGAACCACATCCTGCTGGCCTGTGTCCTCGAGCACTACGATGTTCTGTATGGGCGGCTCAGCAGCAGCACCACAGTCGCCACACGGACAGAGGTGTGGGAGGAGGTGCAGGTGGCCGTGGCTGAGGCAAGGGGGGCACCTAGGGACCTGGACAGCCTCCGGAAGAGGTTAAATGACATCAAGCGTGGGGTGCGAGCGCACATGACAGCTGAGAGGCAACATGCCATGGGCACTGGTGGGGGTAGCCCCTTCACCCCAACCCTGACCCCCCTGGAGCAGGAGCTTGCAGACAGACTCGGGCAAATATACCTGCATGGCCTTCCAGAGGCCCTGGACATCGCCCATCCCCGGGCAGGTACGTATGTCAGCCTGTGCTCCCTCTCTCTCTCCCCTCACCGCATATGCTGCTGCTGCTCCCCCCCCACCCCTCACTCCTCTGATATATCCCTTCCCCCACCTATCTCATGGTGAGGCCACAGTGTCACGTGGCTAACCTGATCTACGTCATCCCCATTTCTGGCCCCCAAACCCAACCTCTCACTCTGTGAGGGTACCTACCCACCCCAAACAGACCTCTCATGTTGGAACTGTGCCTACCACAATCCCTCCAACCTTATCCACATACCCCTCCCCCCCGCCTGCTCTCCCCCCCCCCCCCCCCGGCTCCTGGAATGTGCACTCAAGTACAGATGAAGTCGCCTTTATACATGACCATTTGTATCCCGCTCCCCTCACCTCTTAGCCTCAGCTGCGACCTGGCCCCTGCCTGAGGAAAATGCCTCCATTGCCGCACCATTTCATGGGGGCCTCCAGGTCTCCCACACTCCCCGGCCTTCTGGCCGTGGCGGGGGTAGTGGGCCCCCTCTGTCTCCTACTTGTCACATCCAGTCTCCCCTCCAACCCCAAACTCTCTCCTCTCTCTCCTTCGGATTCCATCTGAGCCGCCTCTTCACACTAACCCCACCCTGAGTAGCTGGTCTCCACCCTCCCACCAACACCTCCAGTCCCACCATCCTCTCTGATAGTGATTCATGGCTGTCAACCCTTCCACACCCCTCCCCCCCTCAGTCATGGCGACATGAACAGTCATGTTGCGGACCACCCCCCATGTACGAAACCCCTCCCTGCTACCCCCCGTATAGCTCCCTGCTCTCACCCATTGCACAAACACACCAGCAGGGTCATTGCCCTGTGCTACCTGTCACCTCTAACTGTTCACCCCCCAACTGCCCTGACTCTGTGCCCCCTTTACCTGACCACCACCTGTTAGGCCTTATCACTCCTCATTCCCAAAATCAGCCTCGCCCTGGTTCCACTACTCTGAGTAACCCCCCTGCCACTGACCCCCCAGCTCTCTCCCCCACTATGTCCACCAATTCCACTGCTGAGTTTGTGGCCACCTTAACTGCTGTACCCACCGCTGCTGTGGCGCCTCTTGCTCCCCACATCCTGTGCCCTGTTAGGCATTCTCCCCACAGCCATGGCTCTCTCATGTTACCTGCTATTTGTGGTCCTGTGCCCGCTCCGCTGAGCAGGCCTGGCACACAACTTGCCCCAATGCTGACCATCCCCACATTAGATTCATGCCCCTGTCCAGACCATCAGTCATTGCCGCCTCCAAACCAATGGTCCTGGCCAGCTGACGACCTCTCTTGTCTCTCATCCCCGTCGTCTGTTCTGTACACTCAATCCTCCCCTCTGTGTGCCCACATCTCTGGCACCTACCTCCTGTCGTGTGCAAACCGTGGCATGGCGCCCCCATGACCAGATCCATGACAGCACCCTCCATGTTCCCACCCCCTCCCCCACCCCCCGTTCTCCCAGCCCCATCCTACCCCCTGCTTCCCCCACCCCATGCCCTCTTGTCACTGATGAGGACACAACACCCCTCCAACGTTCACTGGGCTGCCCACCTGCCCCTCCGAACCCAGGCCCACCCACCTCCCCAGCCCCATGTCTAACACAATCGTCACCCCCCCATCACTCAGATTCGCATCCCATCACTCTCAACCGCTACCGTACCATCTGACTGCCAGCATGCTATGGTCACGGCCCTGCCCATGAAACCCTCACCCAATCCCTCACATCCCCTGATTATTGTGTCATCTCTCCCCTGCCCATCATGTCCACATTACGTGAGCGCGCTGCCCACCACAGCTGCCTCGGCGCCCTCTCCCCACATGCCCTCCTTGATCACACACAATCTAGTATCCGTCCCCTATATTCCAACACACCTGCCCGTAGCTGAGTCGTCTATGATTTGCCTCTGGAGTTGTCCAAAGGCCTTTGACCTGTCGTCACCCCTGCTGCTCTCTGCTGCCATCGTCAGCGTTGTCCACCACTGTCCACCTATCACCCTGTCACCAGTCGGATCACAAGGGATCTGTACCTTCCTGGTCCCCCCCCCCATCTCCCCTGCTGCCCCTACGGTGTGTACATCGGTGGCTCCTCTACCTCCCCAATTCCTGTGGGTGTACCTCATGGTTCTGCCCAAGGTCCACCCTCCTCTCCCCCCATGCCCAATCCCGTGGTGCCCATATCTCCTTCCACTGTCACCTCTATGCTGACCACCCTCCATTCTACCACTCCACGCCTGTGATGACCCACGCACATCAGGCCGTGATCTCGGTCTGCCCCTCTGACATTGCTACTTGGATGTCCCACCGCTGCTTGTAGCTGCCCATGGCCATAACTGAACCCCTTGCCCTTCCCCCTGATGCCTCCCCACCTCCATCCCCATTCACAACCTCTGTGAAGATCTGTGTCAGCCTCCATGCCTCCCTGGCACAGACCCTCGGGGTTGACGCCAGTCATCTCTCCCCTCCGCATCACATACCGACAACATTGCTGACACATCCCGTTTCATTCCCTGCAACATCCCCTGGAACCGCCCTGTCCTCCCTGATGACACTCCTAAACTGATTGTCTACTCTGTTGGTCCATCACACCATGATTACTGTAACCTCCCCCTTGCTGGCCACCCTGCTGACCACACCCCAGTCCTCTCCAGTCTATTCAACGGTCTGCTGCCCGTCTGACGTCCCATCAGTCACGTATTGCACACATCGCTCCATTTCCCATGTCTCTTCAGTGGCCCCCCTATCATCTCCCATATTGCGTTCCTACCCCTCTGTCCACCCTATACATGTGTTCAGTCGTCTGCCCATCTTAACCTTACATACCCCCTCTCCACCTAGACACACTCTTGCCTACTCTGCACCTCGAATTGTCGTCGGGTAGCTATGCCTATTGCATGTCCTGCCAATGCTGGATTATGGGCCCTTCCAATGACTGCACCCTTCTCCTGGGATCCTCTACCTGTCACTGTCCACCACGCCTCCCCCCTGGGCATATGAGACCCTAATTTGAGAACCCAAACCCTCTCTAATGCCTCCTGTCCCTGACGCGTCCTTTCCCGCTGTCTCCATAGACATGTTGCTGATCGTGGTGCGTGTCAAATGCTCTAGCTAGCTTACATCGTATTGTGTCCTGTCACGATTGCGGGCTTTAACGGGCAGGGACAGTCTCCTGTTATGTCTGTACAGCGCTTCCCATGTTGCAGCGCTCCATATATATGCCTAGTGATACCAACTATCAGTACATTCAATGTAGATCTTACTACTCTCGACCCATGTCTGCAACACCCTTTGTCTATGCATCTGCCATCTGCCTGTACCTCCCCCACCTTGTTCGGCACCCGTACCATGTGCCTCTGCCAGGGGCACATGGGTGCGCTGTACTGCATCACACCCCTTTGCCTGTGATCTCCCTTCCCGAAGCTCACATGTGTTTCAGATGGCATCCCTGTTCCCATCTGCTATGGACATGTCTCTGCAAGCATGCCATTACACGCACCCCACCCCATGTTACTGCAACCAGGTTGAAGGATGGGGGGGATGCCTCTCCCGCCCGCTGCCTCCCTGCTGGATCCGCTGGAGTCTCTGTCCCTGGCCCTGGCCACTCAGGTGGTGGGGTAACAGCTATTCTGCACCCCTCTCTCTTATTCACTCATATTTTCTCCCCCCTACCTCGCTACACAGCAGCCCTCTTACCCCAGCTCCATACCTCTCCTCCAACACATATTCATCATATCTATTCCCCTCCAGCCCCTCGCCCTGGCCTATGGGGCTCTCATCCTCTAACCGTCTTGGAGCTCACCGTTGCAATTTCTCACCTACTCATCGCATGCGACTGTTACCGTCACCTCAATCCCCCCTCCTTTACAAGGGTGCACGATTTTGCCTCTGTCCTTCATGACCTATCCTTATCACAACACATTCCTGTCCCAACTCATTCCGCCGGCTACACACCTGATCTCCTTTTGTCATCATCCTCCTCTACCCTGCAGCTGCACAACCTCTCCTCCCTTCCCTTTCCGTGGACTGACCACCCCTGCCTCTCTGTTTCCTGCCCTCACCTTAGGACGCACCCTTGCCTTCCTCCCCTTCAGCGCCTCCTCATTTATGATACTCCTGCCGTATTACTCTGCTCACCATCCAGCTCCTTCCCTCTGCAACCGAACATGTCCCCACTGACATCCCCACCCTCTCCCCTAACTCCCAAGCCTCCTCCTGGTCCTCCATCCTTTCCGCGGCTCCTGACCACTTTGCGCCCCTGCAACCCTGTCCGCCCAGGCACTGCCTAAAAAAACCCTTGTTTCATAGTGGTCATCGCTTGCTACGTACCCATCTACGCAGAGGCGAACAACTGTGGCAAAAGGCCCCCTTCCCAGCTACATTGTCATCTTTCAGAGCACACCATTCCTACTACCGTTGCAAAGTTCATCTCGCAAAGCAAACATATGTCTCCACTGCCATTACTAACGCCCCCAACCAGACCCGTCATTTGTATACCACACTCAAATCCCTCACCTCTCTCCACTCTGCTACCTCTGCCACACCCATTCAGCCCACTCCACCTCTACCACGTCTAGCATCATTCCTCCGTGATAAGATCTCTCCCCTGAGAACATCCCTTCCCTCTTGTCCTGCTCCTATTCACGCACCCCCTCTGCTGCCCCACCCCCCACCCCCTTCGCCCACCTCTCACACACATGGGCCTCCTTCCCCTTAACCACCTCAGCCGAGCTCCACCAGCCATCTCCTCCTCCAATAGAACATCCTGCCCTCTCACCCCATCCACTCCCTTGGTTATTTACCCCATCCTTGGCACTCTGTCCCCCTATTCCCACCATGTGCAACACACGTCGTTTCACATGGCCCTTCCCTAATCCTTGATGCATACCTTAGCCTGCCCTAGTCTCACAATACCCACACTCGACGCTTCAGTCCCAGCCCATTACCGCCCAGTTCCCAACCTCCCCTTTCTATCATAATCACGAGGGATTGTTTGTGCTCTGCTCTCTGACCATTTCGACGCCACCAGGTTCCTTAGCCCCCGTCAATCACGGATCTGTCCAGGCCACAGTGTCTGTTCTACTTGCCTTCACAAACTCATTACATGTAGCTCACGACCATGGGGATATCTCGGGGGCGGTGGCTGTGGATATACCTGCTGCCTTTGATCAGGTTGACCACTCCCATCTTCCTCCTCCTCTTCACGAAGCAGGTCCCTGTGGCACCATCTACCACTGCTTCCACTCTTTCCTCTCCCCCTCTCCATCCACCCCTTCCTCCAACCCCTTTCCTCCACCCTGTGGGGTCCCCCAGGACTCTGTGCTTGCTCCTCTCCTCCTCAACCTCTTCCTTGCCCCTCCTGCCCTTCTCATACAACAGTCTGGGATCTCAGCCCTCTAACACGCAGATGATATTGTCCTCCCTCACCACACCTCCCCCTCTCACCCTGACCTCTCCGCACATAACTCCTGTCGTCCCATCATCGCTAATTGGCTAACCCAGAGCTGCCTCCATTGCAGCTTATCAAACACTGTTGCAATCTGGTTCTCCCATGGCAGCCCGCCCGCACAATAGCCCCCTTCTTCTCTGATTTTCCCATCCCCCTAGGTCTCACATCCCGCTAGCTAGGTGTGCTCTGCGACTCTGTTCTTTCCTTTCAGGTGCACGTCTCTCAGGTCATCTAGACCCCCTTCCTCTGTCTGCATCACAGTCGCGCTATGTGCCCTTTTATCACTCCAACCGCCCTCACCACACTGCTCTTATCACAGATCATGCCCCGCCTATAACTCTCTAACTCCATCCTCACCGGTCCACCAAGGACGCAACTCGACAGGCTACAAAGGATTCAGAATACAGCTGCCCGTATCATCACCCACTCCTCCCCATGGGATCATATATCACCTCTACTGGCTCATCCTCAATCGTTACCTGTCCCCTTCCGGTTGCAGTTTCAACCGCTCAACCTCGACCACAAGGCGCTCCACACCAACACCCCGCAATAATTGGCAGACCTCAGCACCTTCCACACCCCCAAGCACACCCCCTGTTCATCTCATCGCAATCGCCACCATCTTCCCCCCCCCCTCCCTTGCACACCTTCAGTCCACTTGTTACTCAGCCTTCGTCTTCACAGGCCCCGCCCTCTGTGACTTGCTCCCTACCTCCCTCCGTCTAGATTCCCACCACAACACCTTCATGTGTAATCTACGGACCCATCTCTTCTCCCTTGCCGTTGATCTGTCCTCCCCCTTTGTGTGACCCAATCCCTGCATCTCGTGCTGTCCTCCTTCCCTTCCTGTATACCTCTCAACATTTTTGACCTCCTTTCCTCCTTCGGGCCTTGCGCCCCCTTGTGTGATGCTTTGTATACTGTATACCGCTCTTCCCCTTTTAAGAGTGGTATATCAAATAAACTAAACAGAAACATGAACATTCAGCCACCATCAGGACTCTAACGCACGCAGATCAGAGCCTGTCTGTCATACCATATTAACAGCAATGCGTGTGCTTGGCAGCGCCCTATATTTGCATAATAGTATTGTTCTGCAGTATGGTTGTGCCGTGGCGGGACACGTTCAGGGCACCCCCAGGTGTACATTGACTGTGGGGGGGGGGGGGATGTTGTGCACACGTGTACATATATTGTAACCCACGGTTGACCTGTCATGTGTATGCTCTCATCCAACCCAGGTGACTACAGTATCATGGGGGCACCTGCTGAGGAGGATGTGGACGGGTCTCTGAATGGGGGCGGACCTGAGGACGCAGTGTCTCGTGACACGGCTGCTGGGGAACAGACACCAGCCAGCCCAGAGGTGCCAGAGGTACAGGCCGCGAGAACAGCCCCCACCCCATGCAGGACCATGGTGTAGCAGGCGCAGCTCCTACAACATTGGCCACCATCCTCGCGGAGCTGAGGGCACACGGTGCAGGTGGGTATCCCCAGACACACTGCTCCCCATGGTTGTGTGGGCAACATGCACAGGGGGTATGACTTCTGTCGACACTGCTGATGCTGACTGGGGTTGGGGGAGGGGTGTCATGTGCCAGGTGTGTCCCACCCTCCTGACGGACGGTCTGTCCAGTGGCAGCACGTTCTGGGGTCTCAGACCCACACCTACTGTGATTGGCCATATACCCCAGGTGTTCAGACAGTGGTAACCACTATTGACTGGCCGCCCAGACACACTGGCCAGCAGACACCCCTCCATGGGTACCAGTTTGGAGCATGTTGTGTCCACATGATGTGCCCTATCCACACGCATTTCAGGGGGCATTGAACCCCTGATGTAGATATGTATGTGTGTGCACTGAGCCCTCACATCACACGGCTTACCTCTGACAAGCTGTATGCACATGTGGCCTCAACAGATCAAACTGCCACACTGCCATGTGTGAGCCCTGTGATTCCAATGACCACCCATCATGACCACTGTCAGGCATGCGGATGACCCATGGGACACACATGTCTACACCTGGACATGCAATGTTGGCTGAGCCATGCATGGCTCTTCCTAGACCTAGAATCAATTGGTCACCTCTAGGAGCAAACTCTATTGCTACAGGAATGATGGTAAACTGTGCTCACCTTTCTATCACTTGTACGTATAACATGTTTATATGTATAACAATTCCACGATTGTTATGTTTGTGAATCAAGGTCTCAGTCTACGATGCACAGCATCATCTCCGGGCTCTGTATCCTGCCCATACACTACGCAGTTGTTTACATCAATGTCCTTCCTGTAATAGTTACACATTAGTCATTCACTTTTTGTGCACTTTGTGTATACATTCTCGAGATATGCCATCTTCAGGGTCCGGTTTAGACTGGTACGTAACGTCTCTCCATTGGAGCCCCATATTGGTGTTCTCACTGCCCGCTCAGGGATCCTCATCTGCATCCCTGAGTGGGCATCGAAAACGCCAATAGTGAGCTACAATGGAGAGACGTTACGCACCAATATAAACCGGACCCTGAAAATGGCATTTCTTGAGAATGTATACACAAAATGCATAAACGTAGCAACATGATGTGTAACTATTACAGGAATGGCAGTGATGGTAACAACAGCATATTGTGCGGGCAGGATACATAGCCCATTCAAATGTAATACCATTAAATTAGAACATTTCTTTCACTTCATTGTTAACACTGTAGCCAGGTCTCAGACTTATATCGCACTCTTATTTAGACTTTCGTCCAGTGATATGGTGCTATATTTTGCATCAATGACCCCTGTGTTTTAATCAATAGCTGTGTTGGGTGTTCTTATATAAAAAGTAGAAAAAGCTTTAACTTAACTGAAAACTTTTTATATAAGAACACCCAACACAGCTATTGATTAAAACACTGGGGTCATTGATGCAAAATATAGCACCATATCACTGGACGAAAGTCTAAATAAGAGTGCGATATAAGTCTGAGACCTGGCTACAGTGTTAACAATGAAGGGAAAGAAATGTTCTAATTTAATGGTGTTACATTTGAACGTGTAATAGTAATAGTATCGCAGTGAATACGTTCAGAGAAGAGACCAAGTAATTTGTGAGGATACATAGCCCGACAGCGACACTGTATGTTTCTGACTGAGACCCGGATACACAGACATTAGAATTGTGGATTGATAAGGTATAAAATGGACCTGCTAGTCTCACATGTTGAAAGAGTGAGCACAGCTTACCCTCATTCCTCCATGCATGGCTGTTCAGAGGACTGATCAGGTGGCATATGCATGGCATGTGTATGTGTGACATTTGGGTCACGAGGGTATCTCACACATCACCTTGTGTCCCACCCACAGGCACTCAGTGGGCTCTCCAGCAGATTTATTTATTTATTTTTATTTATTTAGACAGATTTGTATACCGCCTTATCCTTCAATCAAAGCGGTCACAACACAATTGGGGGATACATTTAACACATGGGGATATGAGACACATACACTAATACTTACAGGGAACATGGGCAATGGAGGGTTAAGTGGCTTACCCAAGACCACAAGGAGCATCTGTGGGACTAGAAACCCCAGTCCTTCCGGCCCAAGGTTGCTGTCCTCTAGTGGGATTTGAACCTCCGACCTTCCGGCCTGAAGTACCTTGCCCCAACCACTAGGCTACTCCTCCCTCCCACGAGGATCTGGGGGCTATCACTCGTGAGCTGCAGCAGACGAGGGCCACAAACGCTATGATTGCGGAGGAGCTGCAGCGGAACAGGGCCACAAATAATATTATGGCGGAGGCGCTGTTCAGGATTGCAAGCGCACTGGAGACCAGACCGGACCAGATGCAGCGGCCTGTGCCAGCACCGCCACCGGAGGCTGAATCACTGCAGCAACCACAGGGGGGTGGGTTGGCACGTGGGCAGGCCGTGCAGGGTAGGCGGGGTGGTCAGTGTGGGTGGGGTGGTTGGTGTGGGCAGCGCGGGTGGCCACGGAGGATGTGATGGAAAAGAAATAAACTGTCCTGTACCTGTACATTCTGTGTGTTGGATTCCGATTTGTGGGGCTGTGGTGCCCAATGACGCCCATACCGCATGTTGTCTCCCCGGCCACATGCCCACACTCATGCCCCTCAGTGCGGGGGTGGCTTTACTGACAGTTCCCAGTGCACAGTGGTCCTGCCAGAGCCTGTGTGTCATGGACAGTGTCAGGTCCCAGCCCCAGGGCCCCAGCGTCGGGGGATAGCCATGCTCCCCAGTTGCAAATGGCACATGTCCTGGTGCCACATGTCTGGTGCTTGGACCTGTTGCCGTCACGCCCCCCCCCAGTACCCCCCAGCATGGCCCACACATGTGCGGACCATCTCCCTGGCCACACATGGCCTACGTGGCAGGCCTCCCATATTGCCTTGCCTGCGGCACTGACAGACATGGCTGGCTTACATAGGTCGGTTGCTCATTCGTGCATGCACCTATGGTCACCCACTGCCCATCCCTGAGACATGCATGTTCCTGTGCCACCCGCATATGCCATCCCCTGGGCAGCTCCTTGGTTCAGAGGCACACCTTCCCCACCGACCACAGGCATCGCTATCATCAGGTTCAGCTATTGGCACACATGCATCGTGCATCTGATATGGTTCTCACACATTGCACTCAGCATGCACGTGACCAGGTACTGTGTGACATGCTCCACATCAGCACACCACACAGTCTACTGTGCACACACATGCCCACACACATGGCCATTCCCCCCAGCCACGTGTAGGGACAAGACATGTCTGCTACACATGTCTACCTTGCATACACAACCTCCCAACACACATGTCCCAGGATCATGTGCGTAGCCTGTCTGTAGGAATGACGAAGGACCATTGGGTTTATCTCAACCACGCTGTATTTACAAACATTCAAACATCTAACTGGGTGATACTTCAACATTGTGAACTATATTGGTAATTGCGCTGTACAGGCATACAATGCCATGCCGTGTCACACCAGCTGTCGTGTGGGGTCAGAGAACACAGGACACCACAGGGCACGTGTGTGGGCATCACAGGAGCCATCACATGCTCCTGGGATGCCCGTCAGGGGATGGCCACCGAACGGGCAGCCAATCCATCTCGGCGGCCATCCACTGAACGGCCGCTGTCAGCCACTGGTTGCTGTGTACAAGATAATGGAGGCATTGCTCCATGTCACCCAGGGCCACATGCATGTCGTGCACACACATGCCACCACACACACACATGGTGCCAGGTGTCTGCGTGGTGGCATGTGCATGCAGGCCGTGTGTGGCCATGGATGGCGTGTCGTCACCTAGCCGCCTATCCTGTACAGGCACACGCGGTGGCTGGCAGGGGCCCACACCGCCCTGTGCTGTCCTGTGTTCCCTGGCACCCTCCCCACTCCCAGGGCCCCGCTCCTCCCCCCTGACACCTTCCCCTCACCCTCCGCCTCCACCATGCTCCCCCTCTCTGCCCCCCCTCCCACACATCAGCCACACTCACTCACTCATCTTCCGCCCCACCCCCCAGCCCCTCCATGTCCACATTGTCCCCCCCTGCAGCGTCCGCCATCTCCTCCTCAGCCACCGCCTCGTCCTCTGCCTCTGTCCCTTGCGCCTCCTCCTCGTCCTTGGTGGTGTGGCGGGCAGTGGGGCGTGACAAGGGCCGCTAGGGTGCTGACGGGCCCTCACCGGAGGCATCGCCCTCTGTGGAGGATGACAGTCATTAGCTCATTGTCCTGTGAGTCACCTGGCACATGTACATATTGTGGCACCACACAGGCTAGTGAGCCACTGTGACATCCCTTACAGATCTGCAGAGGCAGTACAACTCACCTCCACCTTGGGCCATCGCCCTCCTTTGGAGGCGGGAGAGGTAGTCCGGGTGGTGCAGCCATAGCTCCTGGCCCTTCTTCCATAGGTCCTCCACCTGTGTGGAGTGAGAAATGGGTGGGGGCATCAGTGACCATATATCTCTGGTGGGTGGCCGACACAATGCTAACCTCTCTGAGGGCAGTTTCTCCTGCTCCACTGCTCCGTGTGTCATGTATTGGCTTTTGCCAGTGCCACCTCAATGTGTGGCTGTGGGTACAGGCATGTCTGCAGTGACACCTATGTGTCCTGTGCGCTTTACCCTCGACACACTATTCAGTGTTCCTATGCTCTCTCTGCATGACATGGCAGCACCTTGTCACATGTGGTTTGCCATACTGGTGTCCAGGGAACCCCCTGACCCCTTATGTGGCATGCAGCCACATTTGTTTTCCTCCTGTCCTGCACACCTCATCCAACGCATCCCCAATGGCACCACAATATCCCAAAACACATGGGTGATGTGTCCACACATGGAGCAGTGGGTGGGTGGCCCTATGCACTTTACCAGGGGCTACTACCATGCCATTTGCCCCTCTAGTATACCTCTGGGCTATGACCTGGGCCCTGTGTAGGTAGGTCAATTGTGTCTGGCAGTCACAGGGGCCAGGGCCTACACAGCGGAATAGCCTATTGCCAACTGTGCTCCTGTATGGGTCTCAGGCAGTGCAGTGCAAACCCGACAGGTGCATGTATCCTTCCAACTGCATCTGTGATGTTCCTCTGCAACCAGGGGTGGCATTGCTGCCGAGTGGGTGGATGGGTGTCCTGACTCAGCATACAGTTCTGGGGACATGGCTCTGTTACAGGCCTTTGTAATCAGATCCCATAGCTCGTGGGGGTGGGGTGCTGTTCAGCACATTCACATCTGCACCCACCATACCACTGGGGTATATCACATACGTGTGTGGAGTGGCATTGCCCACATACTAGGGGGTATGTGCAACCTAACCCGCTATAAGCTAACACTGTATCTGAGGAACATACCGACCTTTGCAATCAGGTCACAGGCACTCTCGGGGTTTGGTATCCTAGCGCACACCAGCAACACACACCATATCACCATGGTGACTGAGAGCCCACTATGATGGGCCCTCAGGCCTCCTGGGGATAGGGAAGATGTTTTAAAATGCAAAAGCACACACAGGACCATATCTCCAGGGTGACTGAGAGCCCACTCTGATGGGCCCTCAGGCCTCCTGGGGATAGGGACGATGTTTTAAACTGCAAAAGCACACACAGGACCATATCACCAGGGTGACTGAGAGCCCACTCTGATGGACCCTCAGGCCTCCTGGGGATAGGGACGATGTTTTTAACTGCAAGGACAAACACAGGACCATATCACCATGGTGACTGAGAGCCCACTCTGATGGACCCTCAGGCCTCCTGGGGATAGGGACGATGTTTTTAACTGCATGGACAAACACAGGACCATATCACCAGGGTGACTGAGAGCCCACTCTGATGTGCCCTCAGGCCTCCTGGGGATAGGAACGATGTTTTTAACTGCAAAAGCACACACAGGACCATATCTCCAGGGTGACTGAGAGCCCACTCTGATGGACCCTCAGGCCTCCTAGGGATAGGGACGATGTTTTTAACTGCAAGGACAAACACAGGACCATATCACCAGGGTGACTGAGAGGCCACTCTGATGGGCCCCAGGCCTCCTGGGGATAGGGACGATGTTTTAAACTGCAAAAGCACACACAGGAACATATCTCCAGGGTGACTGAGAGCCCATTCTGATGGACCCTCAGGCCTCCTGGGGATAGGGACGATGTTTTTAACTGCAAGGACAAACACAGGACCATATCACCAGGGTGACTGAGAGCCCACTCTGATGGGCCCTCAGACCTCCTGGGGATAGGGACGATGTTTTTAACTGCAAGGACAAACACAGGACCATATCACCAGGGTGACTGAGAGCCCACTCTGATGGGCCCTCAGGCCTCCTGGGGATAGGGACAATGTTTTAAACTGTAAAAGCACACACAGGACCATATCACCAGGGTGACTGAGAGCCCACTCTGATGGACCCTCAGGCCTCCTGGGGATAGGGACGATGTTTTAAACTGCAAAAGCACACACAGGACCATATCTCCAGGGTGGCTGAGAGCCCACTCTGATGGACCCTCAGGCCTCCTGGGGATAGGGACGATGTTTCTGACTACAAAAGCACACACAGGACCATATCTCCAGGATGAATGAGAGCCCACTCTGATGGATCCTCAGGCCTCCTGGGGACAGGGTAGGTTATATGATATCGACAGCTGCATTCACCATATCACCAGGATGACTGGGTACCCACTTTAATGGACTCTCAGGGCAACTGGGGGTAGCGCTGATGTGTTACCCTGGAAATGCAGACCCACCATATCAGCATGCTGTTTGGAACACCTCCTTAGGCAGACATATGGGCTACCTGTGTTACAGTTTGTGTTCGGACATCAATGGCAGCAGCTGCCATGACACAAGGATGGCATCAGGGCCCCTGTGAACAGGTCCTTAGCCCCCTGGGTGATGGCCACACCACCCAGATGTGCTACATAGACAATATGGCACATGGGTTTAACACATAACTGAGATAGACTACCTACACACAGCAGCATGCACAGCTGCAATCAACACTGGATATGTATATGGTTCTACTGACCTGTCCCCATACACTTACCTCCCGTGGGTATGCAGCTACACGGTTGTAGTGCCGTGTGACATGGTCCCATGCCCTCTTAACCCTCACCAGGTCCTGGCGCCTTGAGGAACCTGGAAAAAGCTTGTGCTGCTTTGGTGCTATCAGCTCATCCAGGTACCGCAGCTCCTGCCTAGTGAATGGAGGCTTCCTGGATCTGGTAGCCATTTTCGCCTGTACCTTGCTCGCTACTGCGCGCTGCAATGCGCGCTATGCCTACGCACGCTACTGCACGCTGTGCCTACGCACGCTACTGCGCGCATCTTTCCCCTGCACTAGCCTATGCTACCTGAGATACACATGATTTGGTGTCGCCAACAATGTCTAGATTGATCTCTGCTGCAGACACACATTTCACTAATGTGTATGACATTTAAAAGTACAAATTGGCATCTATGCATTTCTCTGGTTACCTACCCACTTGGATCTCAAACCCATCACCACTGGTTCCTGGGGTACTGTCTGAACCAGTGTGCCATGCCTTTGCACGTAGCAAAGACTGCCTACACAGTGACACTAAGGGGGTATTTTCACTGATCTGTCTGAATGTGAGCCCAGCAATGATGTGCAGAGTGACATAAGGGGGGGGGCCGTTATCCAGCCTACACGTGGGAATCGCACAATAGGTTGCATGGTGCACATTATGGCACTATGGGTGTAGGCGTGCCACGTTAATGCACGTCATTCGTAGGTAGGTGTGCTGACATACAGACCTAGTGGGAGAGGTGTGGCACATTGGTTTGCAAACTGCCTGATGGTACAGGCGTCATGGGTTCAATCTCCCAGTGTGGCTATTGCATCTGACTGCCTGAGACATTGCCATTTACTATCAGCAGTGATTTGTGAGGCAGTTTCCTTTTATTTTCATTTGTGCTGCCAGTAAACACACCCTCACAGTGCCATACCCTAATGTGCCGCATCAGGCGTCCTATGGGGCTATCCAGGGGACACATTATAAGGTGCACTGTCCGCCACAGCACCTTATAATGTTCCCTTATAGGGCGCATCATAGGTCACCTTATGGGGTACCTTTTTGGCACTTTATAGTGTGCTTTTGAGGCACCCTCAGGCTACAGTACTGAGGGTGTTGCTGCTGGCAGCACTACTTAAAATTAAGAAAATAAAATGCCTCTGATAGCCCTATCAGAGAACCCCACTGTGGGTTCACACCCATGACCTCTCGCTCTACAGGCAGTGAGGTCACCAGTTGGCTACATCTCCATAGCTGCTAACTAACTGCTGGCTGGCTACAGTAGGACCTCAGGTCATCCCACGAACTGTCTGCTGTGGTTACCGGGATAGGGTTATACCACACATACCCATGATGCACTGCACATGCGAATCAGCACTCTACAGATACCCACAGGATGGGGTATGCACCCCCACAGCACCTCAGCCTGGTAGGGAGTACTGACCATATGTGTTACTGGCACAGAGTAGCTACAGGCCGTCACATTGTGCGGGTCCAGTGCTCACCCTGAGGGTGAAGTGGGCCTACCAGCACCATATCCACAGCACCTGGCTTAGCTGAAATAGGCTATGCTGCAGGACCCCATCAATGGTAGTGTGTGATAGGTAGGTCTTGCAGATACACTTTGGCATACACCTGTGTCCATCGGTATTTCAGGGTTACGTTTAGCCCTTGTGGACTATGATGCACCCAGAATAGTGCATATCCTGTGTGGGTGCCATGGTCACATGCTTTTGGGGGGGGGGGGGGGAAGTGTTTGGACCCATAGGCAGATTATGTAGTACCACCCATACTGCCCCCTAGGGCTCAGTATTCCCCCACATCCACCTCAATCCATCAGGGGTACAGACAGCTTACAGGGCAGTCCATGCAGTTCTGTACACATCCATTGGGCAATAGGGGACAGACAGTAGGACTGGAAATGTTCAGCTGCCCCCCACCAATATCTGACATTCTCCAGCAGCGAGCACAGGGAGTCCCCAGCTGCTGCACCCTGCAAGGTGTTCCAGCAATACACATAGAAACTACATACAGCCTGCTACCTAGTCCATAGTGCATAATACTGGAGGCGATGTGTTCACCCAAAACCTGGGATGTGAGCACACCCACCAAGCAGATAGGTCAGTGATTGGGCCCCCAAAAGGGAAACCCATATATATCACTTCATAGAAGCACTATATAGCACTATGGGGGCACCTAGCCAAGCCATGGTCACTGCCCGGTCATGGTGAGAGTGCCTCCCAGCAGGACATTCTGTGGCCACCCTGTCCCTGCAGGTGGTGGCTGGGCACTACAATGTCCCAGCCATTGCCCTATGCCCTGTGCTGCTTCATCCTGCCCAGGCCACCCTGTCCAGACTATACCCACAATACCTTGCTCCTCATTATGCACATTGGCAGACTAACACTCTAAACAGTGCAAGCAGTGTGGTCTGCATAAGGTGTTGGCAACCACCACACATTGGATGGACAGACACACTCTCTCACACTGTGGCAGCATTGTGCAAATATAGAGGTGTTTTGCAGCCCTTGCCACCTCACCAGGCCTGGTTACAGCACAGGCATGGCTATGTTACGCAATACTGTTGGGGTCACTCCCCAGGGTGCTAAACACTTTCGGACACCAGACCTGCTACACACTCCACAGACATCGGGGAGGGTGTTATGGTTCAGCTCAATGGGCAATTTGTGCCTAACTTAGGAATTGCTATCTGCCATTATTCATAGCAACCTTTTGATATATGTGTACCTTATCCCCGGTTTTAGGGTGGCATTGCTAAGGTATGCAGGTGCTAGTATTGGGAGATGCATGCAGGGCCCAACATCCTGCCTCTCCATGAAGCTTTGGGGAATGGCGCCTGTGGTTGCAGGTGTGTCTGGCCCTTTTGGCCGCTGCTCTAGGGCAGAGGTTCCCAACACCCGTCCTTGTGGGCCAAAGACTGTTTGGGTTTTCATGCTGTCCCTAATGACTATGCATGAGATACATCTGCATACCATGGGGGTGGTACAGGGACATGCAGCACAGGCATCTTTATTTGGGACAGCATGGGACCTGAATGTTGTTTGGCCCTCCAGTACTGCATTTGGGGGACTCGGGTGTGGGTGATTCACATGTTTATGATGTCTGTGATGTGTAGGGTAAAATATAGGCGTTTGGGGCATGAACATAAGAACATAAGAACATAAGATATGCCATACTGGGTCAGACCAAGGTCCATCAAGCCCAGTATTCTGTTTCCAACAGTGGTCAATCTAGGTCATATGTTTCTGTTCTCTGCAATAAAGGTCCGGTCTTTACTGCCACGGTTTAGTGGTGGATAAAATATGGAGCCTGGAATGTCAGGGCCACAGCTGGGATTTGAACCTGTGACCTTCTGCTCTTGAGTGCACTGTCTGTGTGTACTGCACCACACTGTGGCCACAGACATGCAGTATTCCCTGGAGATACCATGACTCTTTGTCAGGCAAAGTGTGTCTGTTGCACTGCACGGCACCCACCTGAACAGGGCTCGGCTGCGGACTGCTGTGGGCAGCAGGCAATGCCCCCTCCTTCACCCATACCCCTCTGCCGCCATGATGACATGTCCATATCTTGGGGACGGCGTTAGCTCTGTATGATTTGAGGCCCTCCAGGGCTGCATTTGGGGGACTTGGGTGTAGGTGATGTGCATGTTTATGATGTCTGTGCTCTGTAGGGTAAAATATAGGCGTTTGGGGCATGTTTCTGTTCTCTGCAATAAAGGTCCTGTTTTTACTGCCACGTTTAGTGGTGGGTAAAATATGGGGCCTGGAATGTCAGGGCCACAGCTGGGATTTGAACCTGTGACCTTCTGCT
Source organism: Ichthyophis bannanicus (assembly GCA_033557465.1). Classification (NCBI taxonomy): domain Eukaryota; kingdom Metazoa; phylum Chordata; class Amphibia; order Gymnophiona; family Ichthyophiidae; genus Ichthyophis; species Ichthyophis bannanicus. The sequence continues at coordinate 410,005,907 of CM066037.1, forward strand.
CTTGAGTGCACTATCTGTATGTACTGCACTACACAGATGCTTTACTCCATGGAGATACCATGACTGTTCGTCAGACAGGGCCTGTGTGATGTGGTGCATGGCACCCACCTACACAGGGCTGGGCCACGGTCTGCTGTGCGCAGCTGCCACTGCCCCCCTCCACCGCCAGTACCCCTCTGCCACAATGCTGACATGCCCTTCTGCTGGTGGTGCTGGTGGAGCGCAGTGTCAGGCCATCCCAGTGTGCGGGTAGGTGGCTGACTATGGTGCGGGTTCTGGGGTAGAGGTGCCTGCATAGATGTCCACGCTTCCCCCCAACACCGCCTGCCAATGTTCTGTGCCCTTGGGGGTACCTGCAGGGTACTATCCCCTGTGACACTGTGGGAGGTACACTTGTGCCCATGCTGGGCCCTCATCAGTTGCTGTCTGGCTGCTCTACTGTTTCAGCATTCCTATGGGCCACCTAGGCATCACCCTGGTCCGCACTGTGGCCCAGCTGCAGCACAGCATGTGCCGTCTGCAGCCCTCTGTGTCCCCTTTCCCAGCATCTGTCCAGTTGCCCATTCCGACATGCTCGCCATGCTGTTGTGGAATATGTGCACGCCATAGGGAACTTGTCCAATGGAGAGGGAAACCCTGCACAGCACAATTTCACTGTGGGATCATTCACCTTGTATGGGGACGGAGCGTGGACCCTTCCACAATTCATATCTTTTTTTTGGTGCTTTCTTGGGAGTGTTTTTTGATGTTTCCCATTAATATCACTATTGCCCAGCTTGGTTATGTTTTTTCTATATTTTGTTGGGATCATTTTTAATGTTTATTTGCACTTCTGTTCCGTGCACATGTATCACACTTATCACTTTTTTGTAGGTTTCCCTGGTTTTGCTGTACATTGCTGACAGAAATGGTTTCTCTTCCCTTTAAATCATCTCTAACGCCAGGGTTTCACTGGCGTTAGTTTTGAGCCTCAGATTTCACAGCGTTAGTGTGCAGGGAGCCTCTCCCCTCCCACTCTCTGCCCATCGATCCCTTCTCTCCGCCCCTGGGGAGCCTTCATCCGCCCTCCGGGAGCCTTTCCCCACCTTCAGCGCTCGTTTGCGCTGCTGCGCGCGTTATCGTGTGATAAGGTACCTGTGCGCCTAAAAAAGCACCATTATCGCGCGATAAGGTACCTTACCGCGTGATAACATCACAAGGCGCACTTTAAGACGGTTTAGTAAACATACCCCAAAGTATCGGATTTGAAATTTTTCATTATTAAGAAGGTCAAGTTAAATTGGAGAGGAGGAGACATTGATAGAACCATCCTGCGGTTAGAACAGCATTATATTTTGCGGCTGAATACCATGATGCCTCACGGTTTAAACTTAGAAAGGGACGTTTCAGTTTTTTTATAACATTTTCATTTTTGATTTGTTGTAGTTTTTATAAGTCTTTTTATATTGGAATCCTGGCAGTTTCCATCGTGGAATATGCTATTTATTTATTTATTCATTCATTCACTTATTTATTCATTTATTTATTTATTTATGATTTTATGATTTTATGGTTTTATTCACTTTTTACAATTGTTCATATTTAACAGTTACACATTCTATTCTTATACGCCTATCCCAATACGTGATATGGCCGATATTTTATGGTGGCTTTTATGAATGACCAGTTTTGTTTTTTTATTCATTAGGTTACGATGTGGTTCACAAAATTCACTTTGTTTGTCCTCACACATTTTTATTGATAACTTATTGTCCCCTTTTTTATTGATTTTTTTTAATTTTTAAATGGTTTGTAATCCCTTCTTATTCTCTTATTTTTTGATGTAAGACCACCGGGTACCCCACATTCTGATTCCAGCCCTTTTAGGGCATCGTGTCCCTCGAATCAAAGTTTAAGAGGGTTTTACGTTCAATAATCCATAAGTACTAAATTTAAGTTTTTCCTTCTATAACACGGGCACGTTTGTAAACGTGTATTTTTTATATAGTTTTAAAGTTTCGCCGGGTTTGTTTTTATTTTATTTATTTATTTATTTATTTATTATGTACTACAATTTCCAATTATTTCTATAGGGCAATGTTTGGGGAATACCCAATCGCGGAGTCACTTGATTTGTATATCTGTGACGTTTGCATGGAATCCTTTCCCGCCTCATTTTAGAAGTTCTTAATAGCGCATGCGTTGGCGTGCTCATTATTCACTGAGACTTTTTTACGCGATGGTCCCTCTATTCGATGGATGACATTCTCTCAGGTTTCCTTCTTTTAATATGTATAATTTCCTTCGGTTCTCTATTGATTCTGAATCTCACTTGCATTTCTTAAAAATGTTTTTAGATCGAAAGTTGTTTATACGGCAGTTTTACAAGTCTCATTCTGTCCGTCCAATTTCGATATGCATAGTGAGTATATTCACATGTCTCCGCTTCTTATGTACCCTTTCCCTAATGGTCTTGGTTTCACATATAGTTTATAATTTTTTTTGCACATGGATTGAGCAATTGGTTTGGATTCATTGGTGATTCATAAGATATAATGATGAGAGATTGCATAACGGTAGTTATTATGGGGACACCATATGTACGGCGTAATATAAGTTTTATACAAGATGGGTCTCTCAGAGAATTCAATGGTTTAGTTTTATTTCTCTCATCCTATTTATATAATCATTTTTAATCTACATGAACACAACATGATATATTAAATTTTCATTCATGTTTAACCTTTTTCAGCGCATCTTTTCAGGTTTTTAGACAGCGTATAGAGTGATTTATTACAGCACATAGAAAATAGAACTTTGAAACTTTTTTATCACAGAGGACTGTTTTTCGGTGTATAACACACATCCTTCAGGTATTTTCTCTTTTGTTTCACTCCTGCTTCGTTTTGCCAATCCACCTCCTTATCTCTTTTCAATTTTTTTCCTTTCTTCAGTTATATAGTCTCTATATAATTGTAATTTGTCACTTAGGGGTCTGTTTACTAAACATTCCTAATGTGCGGGGCCGCGGTAGTGTGCCTGTGCCATATAAGGAGTGGGCGGTTCAGGCAGAGAAAAGAAAAAAAACGGGAGTAAGCGATCGCACATTTGCGCGGGGCGCTATTGTGCGCCGCGCTATTGTGCGCCGTGCATAATAGTGCATGGGAAGGCTAAGTGGCGCCCTGATGTGCACACACAAAGGAGCAGAGCCATAGTACAATGGTTAAGACACCGACTGTGGGTGCAGCTGTCATGGGTTCAATTCCCCATTGTGCACAACAAAAAGGGCTGGCTGAGGCATTAACTGTAATGGGTAAAAGTGCTTTAGGAGGAATATTAAATTTGGGCGGCATAAGGCGGTGCACTGTTAATTTTGGGCGGCATAAGGCGGTGCGCAGATGCCCAAGCATAGGAACAGAGCCACAGCACAATGGTTAAGACACTGACCAATGGTGCAGAGATCAGGGGTTCAATCCCCCACAGTGCCCAATGAAGAAGGCTCACTGAGGCAGTGTGTATTATGGGGATGAGTGCTGTAGGGGGCAATCTATTTTTATTTCAGTTATCACTACTAGCAAACTCACTCACAAAGCGTGTTAACATAAGGCGGCCCATAAGGCACATGTTAAAGTTCACTGTCCGCCAAGGCACCCTTGAATGTCCCCTATAGGGCACCATATATGTTGCGTCACAGGATAATGTATAGTGCACCTTATATGGACGGCAACCATAAGGTGCCCTATAGGGTGCCCTATAAAGCACCCTCAGAGGCACCTTATGGGTACAGTACACTGAGGGTGTGTTTGATGGCAGCAACATATGTACATTAAATCTAAAAAAAGCTTTGGACAACCCTATCAAATAACCCCACTGTGGGCTCAAACCCATTACCACTGGCTCCACAGGCAGTGAAGTAACCATTGGGCTACAGCTATATAGCTGCCAGCAAGCCCCTGGCTGGCTGCAGAGAGCCTGCATGTCACCACACAGACAGTCTGCTGTGGGAACCAGGATAGGGTTAGGCCACCCATACCCATGATGCACTGCACATGCAAATCAGCTGTCCACAGATGAACACAAGATGGGGAATGCACCCCAACAGCTCCCCGGCCTGGTAGGGGGACGTGTCCGTGTGCACCCACACAGCACCTTGGCCTGTAGGAGGTACTGACCGGGTGTTTAATTTGCACAGAGTAGCTACACACAGTCACACTGTGCGGGAACTGTGCTCACCCTGAGTGTGCGATGAGGCGCCCTGGACCAGGTCCACAGCACCCTCCATGGCTGAGAGAGGCCATGGCAGAGCTCCAAAACAGTCGTAATCTGTGAGATAGGTAGTTTCTGCAGGAACACCTTGGATATCTCTGTCTGTCTCAGTCAGGGGGAGCCCCACGGACCCCTAGGTGGGCCATGTACCACCAACCCCCCCCGAGGGTGGCAAACAGGCAGGGTCTCCTATCAACAGATCCCCATTATACACCACCCCCCCACAATGATGGCAGTAGAGTGGACCATCAACTCCAGTCCTGTTGGGGAACAGACACCCTACAGGGCAGTCCAAGCAGCCCCACACACACCCAGACCACAATATCAGACAGACAGTAGGCCTGGATATGCTAAGATGCACCCCACCACTATCTGATATTCCCCTGCATCAAGCCATCAGCCACTGCACCCTGCAAGGCACTCCAGCAGGGCACATACCAGCTGTGAACAGTCTGCTGGTTAGTCCCACTGGACATGCATGCACCCACAACTGGGATGGCAGCACACACAAGCAGATACATCAGTGACTAGGCCCCAACAGGTGACCCATATATATAACATGAGGGAAGTGCTATGAAGCACTATGGGGGTGCCTAGCCATGCTGCCATCACTGCACAGTCAGGGTGGAGTGAAAGCCCAGCAGCACATACAGAGGTCACCCTGTCTGTGGAGGTGGTGGACGGCCACTACAATGTCCCTGCCAGTGCCCTATGCCCTGTGCAGATGCATCCTGGCCAGCCCACCCTGTCTGAGCTATACCCATGGTACCTTGCTGCTCATTATGCACATCATCAGGCCAAAACTGTGGACAGTGTTTGCAGCCAACACACACTGTATAGACAGACACACACTCCCACACGTATGCCAGCATTGTGCTACTATAGAGGCGTTCAGAATCCTTGCCCACCACACCAGTCCTGGGCACAGTACAGGCATGGGTATGGTATGCAATACCGTTGGGGGTCCCTCCCTAGGGTGGTAAACACTGTCAGGGGCCAGACCTGACGCACACACCGCAAACATCAGATAGATTATTATGATGGAGCTCATAGAGCAGACTGTGCGTAACGTAGGGATATCTATCTGCCAGTACTCATAGCAAACGTTTGAGAGCTGTGTACCATATACCCTGGTGTAGGGTGACATTGCTAAGGTATGCAAGTGCTGGTATTGGGAGATGCACGCAGGGCCCAATGTCCTGCCTCACCAGGAGGCATTGGCCAATGGGGCCTGTGGGTGTGGGTGTGGGTGTGTCTGTCCCTGTTGGCTGCTGCTGTACGGCAGAGGTTCCCAAATCCAGTCCAGGTTTGCAATACACTGGTTGGGGTTTCCTGCTGTCCCTCATGAATATGCATGAGCTACATCTACATGCCATGGGGGTGGTGCATAGATATACAGCACGGTTATTTGTATGAGTGGCAGCATGGAACCTGAATGGTGTGTGGTCCTCCAGGACTGCATTTGTGAGACTCTGCTCTAGGTAATGCCCCTGGTCATGGTGTCTGTGCTTGGTGGTGTAAAAGATAGGCGTATGACCAATGCGTATATCCCCAGCAATAAAGGATTGCCCTTACTAACATGGTTTAGTTGTGGGGAAAATATGTGGACAGGAATGGCAGTAGCCCCAGCTGGGCTTTGAACCTGTGACCTTTTGCTCCTGCACACACTGTCTGTGTGCACTGCACCACTGTGTTGCCACAGATGTGCTGAATTCCCTGGGAAGTCCATGACTGTACATCCGACAGGGCCTATGTTGCAGTGGACGTGCCAGCCTGCACATGGCTCGGCCACTGTCTTCTGTGGCTAGCAGCCACTGCCCCCTCCACCACCTGTACCCTACCGCCAACATGCTGGCATGTCCGTATCTTGGAAAAGCATATGACCTGATTGAGTTGTGGCACTCCAGGACTGCATTTGGGGGACTTGGCTGTCGGTAATGCCCATTGTTATGGTGTGTGTGCGGTGTTGGGTACAAAATGGGTGTGTGAACCATGCTTATGTTCTCTGCAATAAAGGAGTGTCTTTACTATCTCTGTTTAGTGGTGGGTAAAATATGGGGACTGGGTTGGCAGGAGCCCCAGCTTGGATTTGAACCTGTGACCCTCTGGTCCTAGAGGTACTGCCTCTGTCTGCTGCACCACACTGTGGCCACAGTGATAGTGCAGTCCCTGGGGGTGGGAAACCTGACCAAAGGAGTCAAAAACCCTGCTCTGCACATTTGTACTGTGGGCTCAGTCACCTTGTCTGGTGACAAAAGTGCAAATAAACCCCTCAACTGACCACGACGAACTGGGGATAAATATAACCAAGCTGGGCAACAGTGATATTAATGGGCAACCATAGCAAACACTCCCAGGAAGGCTCAGAAAAAAGGAAATGGTTTTTGGAAGGGTCTCCGCTCCGTAGCCCCTTCCATACTTCATTTCAGTTTTTTGGAGCTTTCCTGGGTGTGTTTCTTATGTTTGCCCATTAATATCAGGGTTCCCCAGCTGACTTCCTATTTTTAATATGTTTGTTTGGGTCTTTTTCTATCTTTATTTGCACTTTTGTTCTGTGCACATGTATCACACTGCTCACGTTTTGCAGGTTTCCCCGGTTTCCCTGTACATTGCTGACGGAAATGGTTTCTCTTCCCTTTAAATGCCCTCTACCGTGAGTGTTTCACTCGCGCTATTTTTAACCTGCAAATTCGTCCCCGATACTGTGCGGGGAGCCTCTCCCCTCCCCTTCCCCGCCCATTGACCCCGTCTCTCCGCCCCTCGGGAGCCTTCCTCCGCCCTCAGAATGCCTTTCCACGCCTCTATCGGACATTTGCGGGCCGGGTACTTGTACGGGGCACGTTAGTGCGGCGCGCAATTGTGCGGGGCCCACACGCACTTGTGCGGGGCGTTTAAGAGCGTTTCTGAGCATTTGAGTGCCGCGTTTTCGTGCGCTATTGTGCGGCACGCAATTGTACGGCTTTTAGTAAACATGCCCCTTAGTACCATGACATATTTTTAAACTTTGTATGTATATCTGTTCTCATATAAAGTTATTTATATGTTCATTTAATGTAGTTTTTATGAGGTTTCGTCAAATTTTGTCAATGAACCCTTTTATATTGCATTCTTTATAGCCTAATTATATGTTTCTAAATATTTTAAGTTTGATTTTAATATGTTTTTATATTTGTATTCTATTTAATTTAATATTTTATGTTTTCATTTTATGATATCTTTTGTGGTTTTATAGTGAGCCACGATAACCCCTGACGAAGTATCATACGAAACACGGCCTGTGTTGGGTTTGGCCATCTCTGTTTTAAGATTAATAAAGATTTTGTTCGCATCTCCTGCCCACGTTTCTGGACTGGTTTTTCCTGCGTACTAGCGTGGCAGTATGCTGTTTTCTCTTTGTGGACTCGACCCTGTCCCTTGACAGCCAATGTGGCCGTTCCCATCGCCACCTGACCACCTGAGTCTAAAGATGAAGAATACGAACTAGAAAAGGAGGATGACAAACCCACCCCTTTGCAGCACTGATGCAAGCACTTACACCTTTTCTCCATCTTCTGGTCTTCCCCAGAGGAGTCCACCCCCCCCCCCCCCGCTAGACTCCCCTGTCCCCTTCTGCTTCATGACCCAACTCACCAAGAGGTGCCACCATAACATGCTTCCATGGGGCAGAGGCACACTCTGGTAATCCTGAGTGAGATGCTGCATCCTCCACTGGTCGATGCACCTCGGCACCAGCAGTCAAATGCTGATGCGGGCCCTCCACCACCTGCAAAGGCAGAACCGGAGAGATAGAGCCTGTGTGCACTATTGATGTGAGCAAGGAAATGATAATAGTGTCAACATTTCCTGTTTTGCCAAGATCCTGCCTTTAGTTTCAAATGAAAGCACATCCCTGGAAGGCCCACTGGAACAAACAGATTGCAAACCTTTTGGGGACAGGGAAATACCTAGTGTATCTCTGTGAAACTTGCCTTGAACTACAACTAGAAAGGTATGAACTAAATACAAAAAGTACAGATAAGTAAAATTAGTATTTGGTTCCTAAAGAAGGAAACACATCCCATACTAGTCTAATGGGCTCCTCCAGGGTCAGAGGATAACTATTCACTGGCTTTTACCTTTCCTGTTCAGCTGCTGTGGCTTTTGCTGTAAATTTCTAGCCTTTGCCTCTGATAATCATGGGTCAATTCCCAACAAACCTGACAATCGGAGTAGAGTTACCTTGGAAAGGTACAAGGAAGATGCAGGGATCAATTGATCTATCATATTGAAACTTTTTTCAAATAATTTTATGGAGTCATGTGATGTAGTGAGAGAGGGCAGACATGCTTTTTGGCTCTCTGGGCTGACTCCCCATTTCTCCTATCTTTTCTGAAGCTGAAATTACCTCCGTTTAGGAAGAATCTCCAGTTAAACCGGCTCCCGTGACTCTGCCTAGTTGATTTGTGATGGTATAGCCCCAATGGCAGCAAAGTGAACCCAAAAGGAGAAGGATCGGGTGAAGATGCAAGAGGGCAAGATGATAGAGAAGGTCGCGAGCCCGCCTCACCTGAGATGTGCTGGCGTTGACCGACAAGTTTGATACGGTCTTTAAAAAATTGGACCCAATGGCACAGACGATGTCAGGACTAAGAAGGCACCTCAGGGAAGCTGAGGGGTGTCGGGTTTAGAGGATGTGGCACAGATGCTATTTACCCAAGAATATTAAAGACTCTGAAGTCCAGGGATGTTTTGAGACCTGGCTCCTGACTACTCTGCACCTTGGCTCTGGCTGTGGGGCCTTGATCACTGAGCGTGTTCACCACTTGGGCCTACCGCATGAGGGCAGAGGTAGGCTATAGGTTGTCATCACATGTTCTGAAGTTTATGCAGGAGTATATCCTGCTGGCAGCAAAGCAGCAACACCAAACTTTACATGAGGGGAAACAAACCCTGGTGTTTCAGGGTTATTCTATGGAGTTGGCGGCTCAACGCAAGGAGTTCTGCAGTATAGCACAGTTACTTACCTGTAACAGGTGATCTCTGGGAACAGCAGGAATAAGTCTTCACATATGGGTACGTCGGTACCGACGGAGTCTGCGCAGGAACGCTTCCCAGCGTCCAATCAGAAAGCCTTTGGAAGCATCCCACCACGCGTGCATGCTGCCTTCCCGCCTTCCCAACTGTCTCTCCTCAGTTAAGTTTGAAAGCTGAGACAAAGAGAGAGAGAGAGCAAGGAAGGGAAAGATAGAGATATAGAAAAATGCAACTCCTAGGGGAGGTGGGTGGGTTGTGAAGACTTATTCCTGCTGTTCCCAGAGATCATCTGTTACAGGTAAGTAACTGTGCTATCTCCAGGAACAAGCAGGAATGAGTCTTCACATATGGGGACTCCAAAGTTCAGATGCCTAGGGGGAGTCCTAGCATGTTGCAAGTCTAGAACGAGCCATGCTATTGCTTAAAACCTCAGGCATCCTGGGATGGAGGGTAGGAGTTGAGAACATAAAAGGAGCTGTGGAACAGCTGCTAGAACAGGGTTACTAAAGAGAAATACCCTGTATAGAGAATATTTTGTAATTTGGGCCTCCCCTATTGATCTTACACAAGTTCACTGAGGTACATATGGACCTGTTAAAAGAGCCAGTGAATGTGCTAAAGGGGTACCTCACTGAGAAGTGGAGGTAGTAAGATTAGAGAAAAACAGTGGAGGTCAGAACTATTTAGGATGAGAAATAGCCCCAGGGGAAAAACTGGGGTAGTATAAGAGGTAGAACTTCAGCGGAGACGCAGAAGGTAGCATAAAAGAAAGCTTAAGCTGATCAGGTCCAAAAACAGTACAAATTTAGGACCAACAGGAAAATTGAGTCTGACCTAACTGGACTGGGATGGAATCAGTCCATGTAGGAAGGAAAGGGTATGGAGACCCCTGTATCTGACAAGAGGTAAGGACAGACTCAGGAGCTCGAAACTTTAGATTGACTGAAGCTCCACAATGTCTTTCCTAAATGGGGTCAATTAGGAAAGAAGAAGGTATATGGAGAGCTTCAGGAGTACCTAACCTACATGGCAGGTGTTAACTACCACAGGAAGTGGTTATAGGTGTAAACCCCTAAGTATGCTGGCATAACATTGATAGGGGTATTGCCCATCTGTCAGGATCATATAGGAATGAAGGACATTTGAACCTGACAGAACAGATAAGTATATGGATACATATCTATCTGAAAATATATCTCAGTAGATGTAAAAATATATCTATGTATATATAGATATAAATATTGGATATATACACATATAGGATGTATATGCATATATCTACAGGAGATATGTAAGAAACCTAGAGATATTCTGAGCATGACTAACCAGTGAGGAATAGTCTGCACTCTTGGGCTCTTGAAGAAAAGGAGTCAAAAGATGTAACTTCTTTGTGACCTCCTCAAGAGATAAACCCATATAAAAAATATATGAGAGAATTCTTGCTGAAAGCATGGATGCCTGGAAGGTTTGACGTCCAAAGGCATCTAAAGTTTTAGACTCACGACCTGGCGGATAAGAAGAGTGCTTTTTAGTACTCTTCACCCGCCTCATTGCTGATTCTACAACAATGGAATGATGAGGAAGTTGAGTCTTTTGGAATCCTGGAGAAGGGGGCACCTGATATAGAAGATCAGTTGCTCTGGAAAGTGGGGGTACCTTCAAAGGAGCTTTCCACATTCGTAGAAGGAGGTCCTGCAAGGAATGATGCAAAGGTAGCATGATGTTTTCCTTTGCTCTTTCAGGACTATAAAGGGATCCTGTATTGCCTTGTGTAGGACCCTGTCCAGGAACAGAAATGGCAAGAGATTTTGCCATATCCAGGATGAAAACCTGAAAAGAAGGATCCACAGAGGGAACTTCCCTTGGATAGGCTAGAGCTGATGCAGAACTAGCATTGGCACCAAGGGATCTATCCCAGCTTTTAGGAATAGAAGATCCTGGATGGTGCAGTATGGAATCCTTATAGGATGATCGCTGGTACTGTGGAATGACGGGACCAGCGCTAGTCGGTAGCAGATCGACCATGCTAGGGATCGATTCCAGACTCGGTATCGAGGAAAGCGATCCTGACGAGAGAAGCATGGAAGGCACCGACTGCAATGGTAAAGTGGATCTCGATACCGGCTTTGGTATCGTATCCGATACCGGTGGATGAAGGCCAGCCGGCGGCAACTCTAACGGTATCGTAAGAACCGAAAGTTGCGGCACCGAATCATCGGAACCGAGCACTTGGTACCGACGGGTGTCGGTACCAAGACGAGTCGGTACCCAGTCCTCCAGACTGGAGATCGATTCCAGACTCGGCATCGAAGGAAGCGAGTCTATCGATGCATGTCTGGAGGGTACCGACGTCGGTAGTAGTATCGGTGCCTGTACCGATACTGGAAGGTCGGTCTGGAGCATATCCACCAGCCCTGTAGGTACCGAGAACGCTAGATGACGATCCTTGGCGAGGAGTGTTTCATCCAACACCATTGCCGATGCCGGGGTATGGGTACCGCTCGAAGCGGATGCCACCACCGGGCATGGCTCAGGTATGTTCTGTGAGGGGTGAACCTCAGGAACAACCTGAAACCCCACACAGGTTTTGGAGGCTGAAGACTCCCACCGGGGTTTTGAAGCCAGTGGATTCCCAAGGGCAAGGCCATAGGCAGCTCCATGCCCTGCATGAGAACTGCCGCTCGAGGACTGGCTAGTCTTAACAGACTGTTTTTGGGTTACCTGATCCTGTGTAGAAGAAGATATGGTCGGTACCCTGAAGTTGGATGGGGACCGCGTGTCAAGGGGAACTCAATGTTGAAAACTTCTTCCCACAACAGTATTGCCCGAAGGCTCCGGAGGAAAATGGTCAGGACCCAAGCAGGTTAGACACCAATTGTGAGTGTCTAAAAATAAGGTTGTACCGCCACAGTTTTTACATTTCTTGAGGAGAGTGACTGGCGGTTCCATGAAGGAAAATGGAGAGGCCTAAGAGGCCTGAGAAACCGTGAGACACTACAGAGAAAAATATTCCTTAGGAGGGAAAAATTTTACAAGAAAAGGAAAAAGAAACACCGGCGGTACCGGTGGCGTTGGGTAAGGCAGCCACGACCACAAGAAAAATAAAAAATAAAAGAAGAATTTTCTGCGGTGACAGGAGGACGTCCTGCTGGCTCCGCGGAAAAACGAAAACTGAGGAAAGACAGTTGGGAAGACGGGAAGGCAGCACGCAGGCATGGTGGGATGCTTCCAAAGGCTTTCTGATTGGACCTGGGAAGCGTTCCCGCGCAGACTCCGTCGGTACTGACGTACCCATATGTGAAGACTCATTCCTGCTTGTTCCTGGAGATCTGTCAAAAGCTCTTTGTGGCACAGGTGAAGTTTTCTTTGTAGTATCCACTTGGGCCTATCATAATGGAATGGTTCATGTTTTCACAGATACAGCAGTAGCGTGGAGGTTTGTGGATCAGTTGTTCACGTCAAGTTCTGACTCTGTTGGACTTGGGGTTAACACTTGAAGGTGAGTGTGGCATGGAGATCTGGACAAGCCTGGAGCGTTGATTCTGTCTTAGTGGGAGGACTTCTTGGAGTGGGTGCCTGCTGGGAGACTTTGACTGCCTTAGATTTGAGACTGCTTTTGATATGAGACAACTTTTTCCCCCTCCATTTTCTTTTTTTCATTCTTTTTGTTGTTTCTTTCTCCCTTGATGCTTCTGTTAAGTGGTGTTTGAGGATTTCGGAGAGGGGGTCTTCTTGAGCTGTGGAGGCCTATATTTGATCTGGGATAGAGTAAAACTAAGGATGCCATAAGTGAACTTTTCCTAACCAGATCTTTGAATAATGTGATGAATGTTTGTGTACGGGGTAGATGGTGTTGACTCCTGTTGGACTCTGCTTGCAGTGAATTGTGGAACATTAGTTATGATCGTGGATGTTTGGGGAGGAGGGAAACATGTCGAATCCCAGTTGTTGGGGGGGGGGAGGTTTGGATTATTGTTTTTTCAACTTATCTTGTTTAAGGGTGGGGGGAGAGTATTTTTGGCAACTGGGATAAGAGGAGACAGCTGAGCTGAGGAACCATGAAATAAGAGTCTCGCCGCTGCAATTGTGTAATCCTCGGTTTGTTGCACTGCTTAGGAGTCCATAGTTGGCCCTCCAGTGTCAGCAGATCCACCAAACTCTGCTCTATTTTTATTGATACAGTTTTCGTACACTCCACAGTCATTCGAGCTTGGGATGTCAAATCGTACCTCCTCGAATTAGCTACATCCATACCTTCCCTCCTCCTATGGGCATTCATCACCAGCTTCCCAATTCTAGGCCATTTATAATTCCAAACAAACATCATAAGATGCTGCTGCTACTATTTATTTATTTATTTAACGTCTTTTCTATACTGCACTCTTCAAATTCAGCTTGGTTTACAAATAACATCAGTTTTGTCCAGGCATGGGTGGGGCCCGCACTGAACTTACAGAGAACAGGATAGATAAACTTGAGTTAACTGGGTAAACTATATACAGACTATAGGCTAGGTATTTACATTCTTAGGTTACTATATACATGATCTTACTAGGATTCTGGTAGAGCTATCGTGCTGTGTTGGTGTCATGTATGGTGGGTAGGATGGAGGGGCTGTTTAGGTGACTGGGAATGAGTGGTTGTTGTGTGGTATCGTAATGCTGCAGGAAGAGGTGGTGTTTGAGTGCCTTCCTGAAAAGGATAAGGCACTGAAACACCAAGAGAAGCCCGAGAGACTGACACTGGTTAAGACTTGAAAAAGATAAATTAACCAGGGGAGAATATTCATCTTAAAAGTCACAGTTCTGCCCATCCAAGATATGGTCTGTTTTGACCAATACTCCAGGTCTAGCCCTATTTGTTTGATTAAGGCTGGATAATTGGCATATACAAGGTGTCGCATTTAGTTTTCAAACTAACTCCTAGATAATTAATTGAGTACTAGCCTACATAAATGAAAATCGCACCAGGACAGTCTGCCAGAGCCTATGTCAAATTTATCAGAAGAGCTTCTGATTTTTGCATATTGATCTTAAATCTAGAAACTGTCCCATATTCATATAACAACCTCAAAACATTAGGAAGGGTGGTCATGGGCATGGACAATGTCAAGAGGACATCATCGGCAAATAAAGATATTTTGTGCTCCCCACAAGGGGAAATAATACCCCTGATGTCTGGGCTACCCTAACCACTTGGGCCAAGGGTTCCATCACCAACACAAAGAGAGGAGGAGGGGGGGGGAGGGATATCCATGCCTCATGCCCTTGCTCAGTCGAACACCTTCTGTCCTTGGCCCTGGTCAAGTGGATCAGGTGTACCACTCGATGCACATTATCATCAATTTATCTCCTCAATACAAATTTCACTTGATCTCTGGTGGATCAATTGGGGAAGGACTGGTCCCAAGTACATCACCAATACCTTAGCCAATATTTTTGCATCTAAATTAAGAAGCTAAATTGTTCGGCAGGACTGACATTCAGTTTTTTCTTTTCCTTCCTAAGGATAATTATCACCCAAGCTTTGAGCATTGTAAGTAGAAGCTCATCTTTCCCCAGGGTTGCGTTAAACATTACTATCAAATAGGGGGCTGTCTATGAAACCTTTTGTAAAATTCTAGGGTAAACCCATTCAACCCAGTGCCTTCCCCAGCTGCAGTGCCTAGATTGTCCTCTAAATCTTCTGGCAAGTGATTTCAGCAACCAAAATCTCCGCTTGCTCAACCCCTCTTAATGGGGCCTGAAAGATTCCCTTTAGACATCAAATCCCTGCTACCAGGTACACCAATTCCCCTTTCCTCTTAATCTTAGGCACTGATCTAACTAAAGTTTGCTTCTGCAACTTAGAAGCAAGTAGTTTCCTTGCTTTATTTCCCCATTCATGATACTGCTGCTTCACCCTGTCCAACTTAAAATTTAAGGGCCCGATATTTGAAAGGCATTTACACGGTTTACAGACCTGTAAACCATGTAAATGTCACTGAACTTAATATTCAATGACACTAACATGGTTCATGCTGCTGATATCCCAGATTATCTCCCCTACACGCCCTAATGCTAACTGCAAAGCAAAAGCTGGCCTAATTTTACCCGTGGGAGCTAACCAAGCAGCGGTGCAATATTGCCACTACCCAGTTAGCTTTTGCAGCTCTGGGGCATGTGCAACAATCCCCGATATGGCTGCATATGACCCCAGCATTGAATATCCGGGGTTAGAGGTCGCCAGGGTGGCTATGCGTCATAGCGGCACATAGCTGGTTCAATTCACTTTCAGACCCTAAATCTTTTTAGGTCATACCATCCAACTCTGCTCTAACAGCTGTGAATTCCCTCAGCTGTGAGCTGCCTTTGATCCTGTTGCTTCATATTATCTCTGCAAGTGAGCTACTATATTAAGAGGGCTATCTTAGAAACTTTATTCATGAATTTGATGTCTGAAAATTGGTATGCAGATGTCCAAATCATGGAAATGTCCCTGGAGCTATTTCATAACATGGGTTTAGATGTGTCCCCGGCACGGACACATCAGTCTAGGATGGGGGGCATGCTGCAGGTGTGGCAAGGGTGTTCCTCTGCACTTAGACGTGCGTGACCGATTTCAGAAACACTGGATATGTCTATGTCCCCTTCGAAGTTTAGACCTGCTCCAAGGTATGAATAGGCATCATAAAAGTGCTCATTTTACCAGAAACACATCTGGAGGGTGCAGAGAAGATGGTACTCTATTATCCCCAGTACATACCACATGTGTAAAGATATTCGTGGGGAATCAGGGAAAAAGTATTTGCGACTTTGGCGTTGCTGACTATCCCCTCCTACAGAATGGCAAGCTGCGACATATCCCCTGTCTGAGATGCCATTGCAGGGACATCTATGTAGACGTCTCCAAAGACATCCATATCAGGTGCATCCATGTTTCTGAAATTGTGCCCTAATTTGGACGTGACTGGCCATTTCCGACATGTTTTCACATGGATGTCCCCAATTGCACCTGGACGTCATTTCTAAAATGTGCCTTCACATGCATCTCGGACCACCAGAACAAGAGTGGATGCACTCTTGTACACTACAACTACTACTAATCATTTGTATAGTGCTACAAGGCATACACAGTGCTACATATATAGATGTGAGACACAGTTCCTGCTCATCAGAGTTTACAATCTAATCAAGACAAAACACATAGGAGATCATTCCAGAACGCAAATAAGGGGTCTGTACATGCGGTGGGGATGTTTATGTGCCAAAAACGTCCCTGACCATATTCTGAAACACTGCTGCATTGCACGACCATGGTGCTAGCATGGGAATCTTTGAACGTGACCAGAAGGGGCGAAATGGTGGCATAGTCAGCCACGGAGATGTATAAAGCATATTCAGGAAAGGCCCATGTACATTTTCAGATGTATTCTTGCACAAACATGGCATAAGTCCAGGACTTCAAAAAATTCTGCTCTTCTCTGCAATGCGTCCCAGATTGAAGAATGGTTGTGACAATTATGTTTTAAAATGGTATGACTGCAATCTGGAAAAACATAAGATGCAGTTTTAAGAAACAGAAAGTAGAGGTGAGGGAATGTTGTAAGGTATAGATACATTAATAAATACTCTTACAGAAATATTAAGAGCAATAGTGTGTATTATGGCTTTGCTGAAATGTGCTGTTTATGCTAAAGGAGCCAATCTAGGGGACCCAAACAATTCCCACATTCTGAAAAATGTGACTGCTGATGTAGGGATAGTATTGGCGTGAGTAGGGAAAGGATTCTTGTTTGGGTAAGAAATGGAGCTCATATTTTTAGTCCTGGTACCCTATGCTATTGAGTTATGTCATAGCTGTTATGTATAGGTTCAGGGCATCTTTTTGGCAGAATTATGTTTTTGTGACTGAAAGTGTGTGTGTATGTGGTTTGAGGGGTTCACAGGAGGATCTGGTATATTCATCTGCAATTCAGAGGGAACATGAAAGCCTGGCCAAAACCTGGAGAGTATGGATGACCGCAGCATCACCAGGTGCTAGTGTGATCGGGCAGACAAAATCAGAGAAGGTTCTCTTTAGCTAAATGTCAAAACATATCCCCTTTCAATATTAATGGACCCTCAGAATAAGAGCCTTTAATAGTGAAAATAGCACTAATGCATGCCTTAATGCACATTTTTTGAGGCCAATGACCAATGGAACCACCGCCCAGGAAAAAAATGTAGGCATCATTATGGATAACACGTTGGAACCCTCCACCCAGTGTGCAGCGGCAGCCAAGAAAGGAAATAGGATGCTAGGAATCATAAGGAATGGAATGGAGAATAAAACAATGAATATTATAATGCCTCTGTATTGTTCTATAGTGTGACTGCACCTTGGATATTTTGTGCAATTCTGGTTGCTGTATCTTAATAAGGATATAATGGAATTACAAAAGGTACAGAGAAGAACCACCAAAATGATAAAGGGGGTGGAAGGATACCCCTATCAGGAAAGTCTTAAAAGGTTAGGGCTCTTCAACTTGGAAAAGAGACAGCTGAGTGGACATATGATAAAAGTCTATAAGTTAATGAATGGAGTGGAACGGGTAAACGTAATCGATTGTGTACGCCATCAAATGTAGATAGGTTAGGGGACACGCAATGAAGCTAGAATGTAACCCATTTAAGACTAATAAGAGAAAATATGTTTTCACTCAACGCGTAATCAAACTTTGGAATTCGTTACCAGAGGATGTAGTAAAAGCTATTAGTATAGCTGCGTTTAAAAAAGGTTTGGACAAGTTCCTGGTGGAAAGGTCCATAAACCATTATTAAAGGGGACTCAGGAAATCCACTGCTTGTCCCAATTCAAGCATTGTGGAACCTGTGTGTCTTTTGGGGAAACTGCTAGGTCAGAGGTTCCCAACGTCGGTCCTCGGGGAACCCTAGGCCAGTCAGGTTTTCAGAGTATCCACAATGAATATGCATGAGATAGATCTGCATACAATGGAAGCAATGCATCCAGATCTATCCCATGCATATTCATTGTGGGTACTCTGAAAACCTGACTGGCCTGGGGTTCCCCGAGGACCAACGTTGGGAACCTCTGTGCTAGGTACTTGTGACCTGGATTGACCACTGTTGGAAGCAAGATGCTGGCCTTGGTGGCCTTTGGTCTGACCCAGTATAGCATATCTTATGTTCTTATGTTGCTGTTGAGCATGTATTAGTGCTGTTTCACTGCTGAATGCTCTTATTCTGAAGGTCCCTTATTATTGATAGCAATATGCATTGATATTTAGCTATAGGGAACCTATTCAGATTTCTTCTGGATTATTTTTCATAGGTTACCCTGATAAGATCATATATTGTTGGCAGTGTGATACGGCAGCCATATAGCCTCCATGCCAGTCACTGAGAGACATGACTGAAGTTGTATCAATATTCCCTAGATTGTTCCATGAGGCCTACGTCCCTACCCAGTCCAGGATCTATGAGGGCTGCGAGAGTGGTGATATATCTGGAGGCTGGCTACTTGGTGTGATGGCACAGGGATATCCCCTCCCATGCCCACACATGCCTGACCAGGGGAGCAGTACCACAAAGCAGACTGTGGGAAGGCACACAGGGTTGCTCCACAGATAGCGGATGTATATAGGCAAACATATGTCACGATGGGACAGGTGCAGCTGCTATGAGAAATGCCTGTGCCCAGATAGGTGGGAATCAGATACCATAGCCAGAAGGCTCTACTACTACTACTACTGATCATTTGTATAGCACTACAAAGCATACGCAGCGCTACACAGACACATGGAAAAGATGGGCCCTGCTCAGCAGAGATTACAATCTATCAAGGCAGACAACACAGCAGCTGTGGACAGGATACATATAGGGGGAATGGTAAGGAAATACAAGGGAGATTAGGCAGATCAGATCCAAAAGCAGCAACAGAAGGTGAGCGCTTAGCCTCAATTTGCAAAGGGCTAGAGAAGAAGCCTGACGTACAGACTGAGGTAGTTAGTGCCAGGCATAGGGAGCAACAAGACGAAAGAAGCAAAGTCTGGAGTTGGTATTAGAAGAGAAGGGCACAGATAGAAGTGATCTGCCAAAAGAGCGGAGTTCCCAAAGAGGGGTGTAGGGAGAGATAAGAGAGGAACAGTAGTGCAGAGCAGCAGAATAAGTGCACTTAAAGGCCAGAGGCTTGAAAAGGGCATACATTTTTTGCTCAGCAATATTTATTTATTAGCTGGTTTTATATGCCATGTTTTTACAAGGCAAAATGGTTTACATAGAGCAACAAGTGAACGTTTACATGGAACAGTTGAAAATATGTACAGGCAACTTTGAAAAAGAAATAACTAAACATTGCAAACGTGAGAATGCTTACAAGGATAAATGAAACTATATACAGGCAGCTTAGAAACTAAATGACTATGCGTTTTGAACTGGATAACTGGATGATATCAGGGGGGAATGGGGAGGATGAGAAGGACATTGAGGTGGGGTGAGTGAAGGTGTTGTTTAGGGGGGGTGGGTCGTGGGTGTGGTGAGGAGGAGCGGGGGATGTTCTTGTTGGGGTTTGTTGCGGTGGGTGCATTAAATTGTTCTTCAAAGAGAAAGGTCTTGAGTTGTTTTTTGAAGAGGGTATGGGATTGGAGGCAACGTATTGTGGTGGAGAGTTTGTTCCAATTGGTGAAAGCGTAGAATTGGAAGGCTCTTGTGCAGGTGCATTGTGGTCTCTTGTTAATCTGCACTGGTGGGAGGAAAAGATTTGTTGCATTCTGTCGCTGGAGTCTGTTGTTGTCATGATGTCTAACTAATGATTGTAGCTGTTCCGCAGTGTGTTGAAAAGGGCTCTATGAGTGATGACGAGTGTCTTGAACCTGATACGGGATGCAACTGGGAGCCAGTGTAGGGATTTTAATATAGGGTTGATGTGGGAGTATCTGGGAGCTCCGGAAATAAATCGTGCAGCTGTGTTTTGGGTGAGCTGTAGGGGAGCAAGGGTAGTCTTGGGAAGCCCATGGAGGACAGAGTTGCAATAGTTAATGAGAGGGGTGATGGAGGCTTTGCAGACTATGCGGAAATGGTCGCAGGATAGGAGGGGGCGTAGGTTGCAGAGAATTCAGATTTTGAAGTAGATGTGTTTGGTGATATTCATGATATGAGGTTGGACGTTCAGGAGATGGTTAAGGGTCACACCGAGGTATTTGATCTGGGGTTTGACTTGTATTTCAGTGTCGCCCAGTTTGATGCTTTGTGGGGGAGTAAAGCTGAGATCTCTTGTGACATGAAGGAGCTCTGTTTTGATGAAATTGACTGCAAGATTGTCTTGTTGTAAACATGTGATAATTTCTGTGAGGCAGGCGGTGAGGGTGGAGTAGTCGGGAGGTAGTATTGAAAGGGATGAAGATCATTATATCATCTGCATAGAGTTGATATACGACGTTGAGGCTCTGGAGAATGTGCCATAGGGATCTGATATACAGTAGATGTTGAAGAGGAGGGAGGAGAGGGCGGATCCTTGAGGAACTCCTTGAGAAAGGGTGAAAGGTGAAGAGGAGTGGTTGCTAGTTCTTACTTGTTGAGTTCGCTGGGAGAGGTAGGAGTGAAACCATTTGAGCGGGGCGCCCTGGATTCCTATAGTGTTGAGTTGATTGATGAGAGTTTGGTGGGATACCATGTTGAAAGCTGCAGATATGTCGAGGAATAGTAGAATAAAACCAGAGCGGGGGTTTTCTGTTCCAGTTATAAGTGTATTTAGGAGGGATGTGAGAAGTGTTTCAGCACTGTGGTAGGGACGGAAGCCATGTTGGTTGCAGTCGAGAGGAGCAAATTTGTCAAGGTGTTCCTGGAGCTGAATTTGCACTGTTTTTTTCGATGACTTTGGAGAGGAATAGAACCCTGGAAATGGATCTGTAAGATGTAGGTGAGATGGGATCAAGGTTGGGTTTCTTCAGGAGGGGTCTCACAGAGACTAGTTTAAGTGATGGGGGGAGGTAGGCTTGGTTGAGAGAGGTATGGAGGATCATGGAGATAAATAGAAGCATCAAAGTCTTTGTTTGCTTAATCCAGGTTACTAGGCATGGATCCAGGGGAGAGATGGTGGCGTTGATGAGGGTAATGATGTTCTGTAGTTTGTTAGGAGGGATGTCCCGGAATGAGGTCCATAGTTGGGTTGTAGAAGTTGAGGTGTTAGGAGGAGGTATGGCTAGGGGAGTTGAGACAGAGTGCTTGTGCTTAGATATGAGAAAGTCTACCTTTACTTGGGGGTGGATGATGTTATTCTGAAGAGGTTGGGATGGATCATTTGTAAGGCTTGTTACAAGGTTAAAGAGTTCTCTTGGTATGTTTATGGCATGAAGAAGGATGTTATGGTGTTCACGCTTAGCATTAAGGGTGCTGATAGAGTATGCCGCACGATGGTCAAGGTAAGTGGCCAGAAGCTGGGGTCTTTGGATTTTCTCCATCTTCATTCTAGTCTTCTGAGGAGGCATTTTTGATTTCTGAGGAGGGATGAGTACCAGGGGGCGTGCGGTCTGGTTTTTTTGGGATGGGTGTGGCATGGAGTTTTAGAGGCTTTAGTGATGGTGGTGTTCCAAGTTCGTACCAGTATATCAAGGTCTGAGTGTTGAAATGCTTGCTTCAGAGGGGGGATGATTTGTTGGATGAAGGTGTCTTCATTAAAGTTTATGAATCTCTTGTTGTGGAAGGTTTGAGAGGTGGGGGATGTTTGAGTTGTGGGGTGGAGAGAGTAAAAGAAATTAGGAGGTGGGAGAGATGGGGTGAGAGGAGGAGAGTAGGTTGTTGTGGAGGAAGAGTAGGTCCAAGGTGCTTCCTTTTTGGTGGGTTGAGGTGTTGATGAGTTGGGTAAATTGGAGGTCATTCATGGCTTGGAGGAAAGCATTGCTGTGGGTGAGGTTAGCTGAGGGGAGATTGAGGTCTCCAAGTAGAACAAGATGCTGTTGACGAGGGACATGAGAGCAAACTACTTCTAGAAGAGAGTCCAGTTGGTCTGCATTGTGGTGCGGAGCTCTGTATACAAGACGAATGGTGAGGCATTTATTGCTTATAATGAGGATGTCCAGATCATGAGCAGATGTTGTGCTAGATGTAGTAAAGCCAAGTTGTTTGTTGGAGAGGATGTAGACTCCCCCTCTTCTGCTGCTAGTTGTGCATGTTGTGGGTGTTGGTGTTCAGCTGATTGAGTAGGACATTGTCTGTTTCTGTGAACCAGGTCTCGGTGATGCAAAGAAGATCAATTGTGTCATCAGTAACGTGGTTGGCAAGGGTTTGAATTTTATTGCAGGTGGAGTGTGCATTGATTAGACTGCATCTGATTGGCTGGGTGGGATGAGTGGTGTTAGTGATTAGTGTCTCAGTGGGGAAGGAGGTGGGAATGTGAAGTAACCGGGATTGTCTCCTACGTTGGTGGCCATAATGTGAGGTTAGGGTGTAGGTTGATGTGAGACTTGGGATGATGGGAATGGAGAAGGGAAGGGTGAGGTGGGTTGACGTATATGAGGGTGATCCAGTTGGGTAAGATGCCCATATTGTACGGTTTTCTCAGACTGAGTAAAGTTGAGTGTTAAGCTAAGTGTTAGAGTAGGGAGTGGAGCAAGTGAGAGTGGAGACTGGATTGCTATGACATGGTTTGAGTAGGGGTCAAGTGGAGGTTTGGAAAGAGCAGTAATATTACTGGAGTAAGCAGGGTGGTAGAGGGGAGAAATGTTAAAAAAGAAAAGGGCACTTGATGAAGTTATTTGAAGAACTTACAGATAGCTGGTTGGTGATCCGGGTAGGATTGCGGCGTTTAGGGTCCACTCCTGAGGTCCACGCCTAAGAGCCATGCCAAAGGGCCCTCTGGTGAAGCTCTCAGGTGCGGTCCCACCAGGCACGGGTGCACCCACTGGCACCTTGAAATTTAAAGTTCTTGTTCTGGTCTCTGATTGGCCTTGGGCTGCATGAGTGAGGAGGGTTTTGACTTCTGTAGGGAAATCTGACTTAAATCTGCCTTGGGTCTGCTTATATATGTATATATTGGCTTTATATGACTGAACTCTTGCCTGGTGAAACTACACAGGAGGATGGATGGCACAGAAGACAAGAAGACAGACATGAAGACAATAGCTGTATGAGAGTATATGCTTGCCATAAGAAAATGGATGCGGCCTGTTATGGAGGATTCTGGGAAACCATATTCTGGATAGAAGTATGCAGAATAATGGGCCTAACATGCAATTACAGGTCAAGCAAAGAATTCAAACAAATGAGCACAAAATACTCTCTGCCTGGTTTCAATTAGTGCCAGAAGAAGAAAATACACAGGAAGGGGCAGAGGTCACAGGCCATGCATAGATAAAGAGACCTAAAAGCATAGAGGTCATAGGCCATGTATAGATAAGCAGGTCTAAGAGCAAAGTCCAGATGTACACATGTAAGGAGATTCTCCCCTGGGAAAAGTGTTGCAGAACCCTGAGGCCCTGCTGACACTTAAGAATGAATGATGGATTACTGAACAGACATTTGAGACGGAGAGACATGTATATAAGGCAATTATTTTTCAGGTAAGAGTGGGCAGTATTTTCTTCCCCTTCTCAGAGAAAGAAAGTACTGTCTGCCATCTCTAGATAGGCATTTGCTGTTTGCTATTTTATAATCACTTTTGTTATTCTAAATAAAAGTCTTTTGAGCTAAAGCAACTGCCGTCTAAGTAATTCTTTGATTGATGATATTTGGGCAACTGTTGTGGGAACCAGAAGCCACAATTATTGGTGCCGAAACCCCTCTAAATTTTCTAAATTGCCCAAGGACTCCTCTGACTGCAGTTTTACTTGTCAGAGGGACTACCTCCTGTTTTTCACAGTAAAAAAAAAAAACAGGGGATGTGAATACCTTCTCACTTGAGAAGAGGATTCCTTCTGCTGGTACAGAAGATGGGAATACCGCTCTGAGTGACGTCGAGAGAGATTTTTGATACCCTAGGATGACTCTATTGGTGAGTGTTCAGTTTCCCTGTCTGTATGAAAGGACAGAAGACTTGCCCAGGTTCGAGTGGTGGGTAAGTATGTAATTAATATTTTGTTATGTAAGAAAACTGTTAGAGTGTCTCTGTATTTAGTTGGAACATTAGGGAATGATGATTAGGGAAAGAAAGTTTTGCCCAGACATTATGTCTCTTTTCCAGGATTGATTGGTGTATACTTGAGACTGTACGTATTATTATTAATACGAAGCGAGTGTGTGTCTTTATCCACGTTTTCATACCTCCGCGAGGAGATTGGCTGGATTTAGATGAAACGTAAGCGTTGTCAGCGTGTATAAGTCCTGGATTTCTTAATTTCGCTCCTCTGTTAATTACGAGGTTTGGATTGCTACCTAAAAGCGAAATTGCGCGCGCCTCTGTATATAAGGAGGTTCAATTTGCTATTGGTAAAAGGCGACGTTAATTGCCCCTGTCCCCGAACAGTGAAAACACCAGGTTTACGGATTTTAGAAAGAGGGACAGCTAAGGAGAATATTTATAGAAAAACAGGGATGATCACTTTATCTGGGGTGTTCACAGACCAGAGAGGGTGACAATTAGATCTATTGAAGAATAGCTTTCTAAGTATCTTTTTGAAATGAATTACTTTGCAAGTTCTAGATCAAGGTGAATGACGGAGCTGACTGCAGCTGCATTAAATAACCAAGGAGGAGTGGGTCTAGTTCAGTTTCAGTATTCTGATCAGATAGGCTGATTAGGTATAATGCATTTAACTCTGTCCTGTGTTTTTAGTTTTAATCTTTAGTAAACACTGTCCTGTCATTACTGGCTACTCCAGTAGATTTTATGTTCCCTGGAGCTGAACTGATTAGAATTTTTTTTTCTTAAGTTGAACTAAGTGTGGAATTTCTGGAGAGCGTATCTGTTTGCTTATATTTTCTTTCACAATATTCATGTGCTTGTAAGATGCCCCAGTCTCTGGAGAGGGTAAAACCGTTGGCCCGGAGTCCCTTGAACGCAAGTGACAAGCAGTGTTTGTTTATCTGTCTCTATTCTTCCAAGTCTTTCCTGTCTTCTTTAGAACATTGAAAACAACGAAAAAATCTTCCAGGATCTGCTTTAGTAATTGATGTGCTGAGACAGCTAGTTTTTTTTTTCCTGTCTGTCTGAATATATTGTAACATGGAATGGATTTTCTGAGTTAGTGGATTGGGATCTGAATGTAATGTACACTGAAGTGAGAATCTTAGAAGCAGACCGCACAGATAATTGACAGTGTTTTATTCTGAACTGCCAGCTATTGTGTGCTAGACAAGTACAGCCTGAAAATTCCCCTGTGCATGTTTGTGTGCAGTAAATAAATCTGATCCATATGTGTAAGTTTTATTTTTTTAATTTGGGATCTTATATCTGAGTTAAGAAAAAATTTGTCTGCTGTTCTCTGTGTGTCAGAAGATTAAATAGCTCTGCCTGGGTCTGTGATAGGTCATAGGGCAGTTGTACACAATGCAGAACGAATTTCTATGAATGTGTTAACAAATGTGGAAGATCAAATTAATAATAAAGGAAAAAAAGATTACAGCTGGATTTTGCAACTAAGAAAAATAGCTCTAAAAGAAAATCCGTGTAAGAAAATATGTAACCATGTGATGCAAAAATGTTTACTTAGTATTACATTGTTGGAGAAAATCTTTATATAAGATTATGAAGAAAATATTTTTTAATTGTTCTTTTAAGGTTCCTGTGTTTCTCAAGCTTAAAGGTATATTGCTTTTTGGGATTTCCCCAGGGGGAATGCTTTAATGAAGTCTCTCAGGAAAGCATCTCTACTCTGATCAGATGGTCTGCTGTGCTTAAGTGCTCCCAGATGTTAGATCAAACAATCAAGGCATTGGAGAACCTGTTTCTATTGTCCTTTGCCCTTTAGAGTGGGGGTTTGACGGCCCTGACAGGACAATGCTACTTAGAAGTGATTTGATTACCGAGTGAATGAGAAGTTATATGTTTGGTTTTGATTGAGCAAAATTAAAAGTAAAATAGAATTTTGTATACTGTTGCAAGCATCCCAAAAGAGCTGTAACTAAAGGACAGAAAGAGAGATCTACTGTTTGCTGTCAGTTCAGTTTGACACCAGTTTCATTCAATTTAAATGTGAAAGGGAGTGTTTGTATTCTTAAGCTCAGTGCTAATGACTAATGACTAAGGACAGAAACACAGGAGTTGCTGAATTTTAGGATAAATTAATCTGTTTTTCTGTATTTAAATTTTATATGTTGGGGTCCAGAGAACACAGTGTACTTTGTTTTGAAAGATTTTTTTAAGTTTCAATTTTAGGAATACACTATATTGTAGCACTATGACATACAAATTTACTTTAGCTTACACACTTGCAGAACAAATTTGGTAAAAAAAATGGAGCTTAGTTCCCAGAAAAATATGAGAATATTTGTAAAGTTATTTACACATAAAATAACATTAAGTTGAATCAATTAGACAAAGTCTCCTACAGCACTTTCTCTGATACAGAGGTTTGTTTTTTAACATGTCTGTCTAGTTCTGTTGTCCATTTGTATTTCTTAAGATAGCATGCCGGTAAGGTGAAGCTAGCCCAAGCACTGCTTTGAAGTCTCCACCTGACAGGCAACAGTATTAGTGTAATGAAAGACTCAGGATAATTAATTACTTTGCCTTGTTCAGCACTCTCACTGAAAACAGTATATACAATGGATTCTAGTCATACGTGAGAGAGAGAGACATGTGGCTGTCTTGTTAAAAACCATACTTTGTCCTAATGGGACCACTGTTATAAAAATGTTACAAAAATAATATTTTTATACTGTAGGAACTTTATTCTGATTGTTTAAGACAATTGCTATTTTGAATGAGCACATATGTCCATTTCTGAACCATACCAATTAAGTTGGTGAAAAAAAAAGACACTGTTTACTCATGTTGTTATATTCATTAAGAAGAATCCAAGTTTATATTTTCTCTATACTATTTGTTTACCATAATACTAAGTTTTTCTAACAATTGTTTGATGTTCTTAGCATGCCAATTAAGAGGTGGTACTCTAATGGACATTAAACTGATGAAGGTTATTTAAAATGACATATCTGTCTAATGAACATGTAAACAAATTTTATTCAACTATGCTGTCTCCAGAATCTTTAATTCAGGAAATCATTCAAGCCCCGACACATATTCAACAATTGGAGATAGACACCTGGAGACAGGCTAGGTGCATCTTGCACTCTGATATGCTTTGGAACATCCACACTGGCCATGTGGTACTTCCAGATGCTTTTTGCCTCATTTTGCCTTTGTATGTCCTGGCCAGACATGCAGGAGTAAAAAGAGGGATGATTTGATGACAAATTTTCACAAATAAAAATTGGGGTAATTCTGAAACTTGCCAAACTTGCAGAATATGTGCTTGCAACTTGTCTAATCTATTAATATGTAAAGATCAGTTATGAGCATAGTAGAGTATTTCCTACCAGCAAATGAATCTTCAGTGATGGAGAGACAAGAAGTTTATCAAACTGAGAGACACAGTTGATACCATATGAGATAGTTATGATCTTAAGTAAATATGGATGAAATGATGTTTATCACATTGCATTGTCTCATTGTAAAATCTAATCTAGAATATTTTAGCCTTTTCATTTAATATTGGATTTTGCTCTTCTGAATGGGACCTGGAACCATGTCACCGATTGAAATCCATAGATTCCAGCAGAGGGAGTTGGCCATAGTCCAGATGGAACAGACCACCCCAAGACCTCTGAACTCAACTATACTTAAACTTCAGAGACAGGTGAAGCGCACGACGCAGTCCTGAAAAACTGCTGGGAAGCAGGCCCAAATTATCTGAAAATAAAGACTATTAAGACTGATTGGGACTTTTGGGAAAATCTACAAGTCATTTGGGCTACAGCAATTGCAATACCCACACCAGCTCAAGTTGTACTGTAACATTTTCAAAGCTTTCTTCATCACTTTGTTGAATATTTGATGTGTTCAGTATTATTGCAAGCTGTATGTCTTCCATTCTCTTAGAATGTTGCCTGCTGGTATTCCGAACTCAGAGGAGGCCTAAAAGCTTTCATTCTTATTCTTTTAAGTATGGCTTGTTTTGCAATTATTGCCTGTTGTGTATTATCCATTCTGTTTGCTTGTTGTCAAAGAATGATAAGTCAAGCACCGATACCATGTATGTTGTATCTCGAGAACTGTACCAGAAGCTGCCCCTTTGGATCATCCCTCTCTGTCTCAAATGGTTATTGTTATCAATGCCCCTTAGTGGGATTACTTTTGCCCCTCCACATAAAAAGAAATAGGAATAGAAAAAGTGGAGAATGTAGGGAAATCTGACTTAAATCTGCCTTGGGTCTGCTTATATATGTATATATTGGCTTTATATGACTGAACTCTTGCCTGGTGAAACTACACAGGAGGATGGATGGCACAGAAGACAAGAAGACAGACATGAAGACAATAGCTGTATGAGAGTATATGCTTGCCATAAGAAAATGGATGCGGCCTGTTATGGAGGATTCTGGGAAACCATATTCTGGATAGAAGTATGCAGAATAATGGGCCTAACATGCAATTACAGGTCAAGCAAAGAATTCAAACAAATGAGCACAAAATACTCTCTGCCTGGTTTCAATTAGTGCCAGAAGAAGAAAATACACAGGAAGGGGCAGAGGTCACAGGCCATGCATAGATAAAGAGACCTAAAAGCATAGAGGTCATAGGCCATGTATAGATAAGCAGGTCTAAGAGCAAAGTCCAGATGTACACATGTAAGGAGATTCTCCCCTGGGAAAAGTGTTGCAGAACCCTGAGGCCCTGCTGACACTTAAGAATGAATGATGGATTACTGAACAGACATTTGAGACGGAGAGACATGTATATAAGGCAATTATTTTTCAGGTAAGAGTGGGCAGTATTTTCTTCCCCTTCTCAGAGAAAGAAAGTACTGTCTGCCATCTCTAGATAGGCATTTGCTGTTTGCTATTTTATAATCACTTTTGTTATTCTAAATAAAAGTCTTTTGAGCTAAAGCAACTGCCGTCTAAGTAATTCTTTGATTGATGATATTTGGGCAACTGTTGTGGGAACCAGAAGCCACACTTCCCGCTCCTCGGCCAGATGCCGATCAGGGGCAGCTGATGGTCCAGCGGTGGCTACAGATCCTCTTCTCACCCACTGGCACCTTGAAATTTAAAGTTCTCGTTCTGGCCTCTGATTGGCATTGGTCCGCATGAGCGAGGAGGTGTTTGGCTACCCGCTCCTTGGCCCGATGCCTATCAGGGGCAGCTGATGGTCCGGTGACGGCTGCAGATCCTTTGGGGAAGTTATGCATCCTATAGGGAACTGCAATGTTATTTTTGGGTTTTGTGCACTTGGTAAGAGTCCATCAATAGCAGTTTAAAGCATGTTTGTAGAAATAATCAAGTCAGGGATCACTGGGGCCATTTTATAATGCCAAGTCCCATTTGATGCAAGGTATGTCCTGACATACATGTTCATATTTACATTCTCTTATACCATATTAGGATGCACTGGGCTTAACTAGCACTTTTCAGGGCCTGAGGAGGACTGGTATATGGTCTAGGTTGCAGCAGCAGTCATTGCTCATTGATATTTATGTCTAGTTTATGTCAGCAAACTACTGTCAGTGTGAAGAGCAGCTTAGGAGATGCACATTTTACCGATGAGGCGTCACATCCATGGGTACATCCTAGAGACAGGCAGGATCAGAAATGTGCAACTTTTTAGAATACGGTAGGTGCGATGACGTTCAAAACGTTTATCCATGTCCAATAATATTGACAGAGGATGTATTTCTCCATTTTATCACATGGCCTGTGCCTGTACCCGTGCATGGGCCAGCTGAATAGCGCTTTGTCCATGCCGTGCCAGACCATCTCCCCCAGAAACATCTATCTCCCTGATTCCAGACCTGCTGGCACATCTAGAACCGTGGAAGCGGAATTAGGTTCAAACAGGGCCTGTTTTTAATTTAGACATATCCACGGGCCGGACGTGCAGTTTATGGAATCAGGCTCATAGTGAAACTGGGGACTAGAGTACACTGCAAAATAATCTTTTATCAAAGAATGAAATTCTCATAGCATTTTAGCATTATGTAATAATGCATTATTTAATGCCCGGTGTTTGTCTAGTGGTCCCTCCTACAACTCCTCCACATCTACCCAACAGGGAGCATGTTCCATTCAATGTTGCTTATCCCGCCCCCACTAACTGTTGATCTAAGGGTCAGATATATCAACACATAATCAATTCCTGTGTAAACATTATGAACATTGGAGAAATATATATATTCCCTTGTGCTCTTGTGTTGCTCCTGCCTTATATCAACCAAATGCCGTTTTGCCATGGCTTGACCCAGTATTTGGAAAGTGAAGTCATGCTTCCAAAACTTTTACCGGTGAAGTCCCAAACTGGGCAAAGGCAAGAATTGAAAACCCCTCCCACAACCAACTTGTCCTTAAAAAAGGCTGTCAAAGATATCTTTGTTGCTTCTAAAAAGGAACTCTCAGCCTTATTGGTGCATAGACATTAGTCAGTATGTCCATAATCCCAGCTATCTTCTCATTGCTCCCTTTCCACATCTATAATCTCAGGATTTATGTTCTGGCAAAATATGGCCACGCTCTTCCTCTTAAACCGAAAGAGTCAGATTAGTGTGCACTGTTCACGCATATGTGAACAGTACACCCTATTGCTCAATAGTGTGCACTCTTGCAAAAGAATGTGCACTATTGACAGTAAACAGCAAATAATAATGCAGTCATTTCCTGTTTTGCAGGGATTCCTGCTTTTATTATTCACCTAGGAAAGAACAACCCAAACTATGGTTATATGATGCAAGGTTCCACATTAGAAAACACCACCCAGGAAAAAGATATAGATGTCATTGTGGATAACACATTGAAACCCTCTAACCAGTGTGCAGCGGCAGCCAAGAAAGCAAATAGAATGCTAGGAATCATAAGGAAAGGAATGGAGAATAAAACAAAGGATATTATAATGCCTCTGTATCATTCCATAGTGCGACCGCACTTTGAATATTGTGTGCAATTCTGGTCACCGTATCTTAAAAAGGATATGGTTGAATTAAAAAAGGTACAGAAAAGAGCAACCAAAATGGTAAAAGGGATGGAAGGATACCCCTATGAGGAAAGGCTAAAAAGGCTAGGGTTCTTCAACTTGGAAAAGAGACGGCTGAGAGATATGATAGAGGTCTATAAATTAATGAATGGAGTGGAACAGGTAAACATAGATCGATTGGTTATGCCATCAAAATATAGAAAGACTAGGGGACATGCAATGAAGCTACAGTATAATCCATATAAGACTAATAAGTGAAATATTTTTTCACTCAACGCGTAAGCAGACTCTGGAATTCGTTACCGGGGATGTAGTAAAAGTTGTTAGTGTAGCTGGGTTTAAAAAAAGGTTTGGACAAGTTCCTGGTAGAAAGGTCCATAAACCATTATTAAAGGGGATCAAGGAAATATACTGCTTGTCCCTATTCAAGCATTGTGGAACCTGTGTGTCTTTTGGGGAAACTGCTAGGTACTTGTGACCTGGATTGGTCACTGGTGGAAACAGGATACTGGGCTTGATAGACCTTGGTCTGACCCAGTATGGCATATCTTATGTTCTTATGTAAAAGCACATCCCTAATACACGCTAAAAAATCAATAGATAGTGGAATTATACTAGGGATGTGCATTTCTTTCGACCAACAGCGGCATTCTGGTCATAAATGGAAATGATGATATTTTCGTCATTTCACATTTCCCAGAGAGAATGTGCACTATTGCACTATTGTGCAATAGTGCACACTCTTGCCAGGAAATGATACGATACAAAACAAAACAAAATGAATGCAAAAAACCCCCAATTTTGGGCTGGGCTTCTAATTTATACATATACTAGCTGCTGGTATTCATATAAATCCTTAAAAAACCTAACCCTACAGTGTTATAAACTGCATATTGATATTTTGAAGTACGCTGAAAATTACTGTTAGTTCAATTGTCAGGCAGTAATGTCTTTTTAATACAAAAAAATCACTATTGTTATCAGAACTTCCCAGAAGAACCTGTTTCATTCTGATTATGTACTTTGCGAGATCAGCCATGTTAATTATATTCCAACTGTCCTGGAAAATTCTGGTGTGATGCTTTACATTTACAATTTCTGTAACTATTTTTATTTCAGGTTTGGAGAATGGATGATTGGTTGCAGTGTGTGTTTGAAGAATGAAATGCTGAAATTGTTATTTTTAGTTTAATAATGTTCCCAAATGGGTGATCTCTTGCTGGCAATCATTTCTCTCCCATTTTCCAATAGAATGCAGTGAATCAAATCCAGTAATTCACATGTGGAAAAATTGTATGCACTCCTATTCAAGAAAGCCAGCCATTTCTGTTTTGAATAAAATTATGTGTAAATTTCCTTCATTTCTTTTTTTCCTTACAAATGATAGCTGAGACTAACTAAATTTGCTTTTAAGGGACTGGACCATCCTCTGTCTCTTGTTTTCTAATGAGAAGAAAAGGCAGACTTAAAGCCTGCCAGCGTTAATAGTAGACTCATATTTTGGTTCAAGTTGCCAGAGAATCCTATTTAATTTGTGCAGTTCTCTTGGTATCAAGCTCATTGTAAGATTATGAGGTTTAGAGCAGGTGCACAGCTGATTAGTGCCATAAAATCTGCAATAAAAAGGTGAAATAAAGAACATTCCAATTACTATGTGGACTTTACATGGGCAACAGATGCTGCTGAATGTACTCTGATTTTTCTTTTAAAGTGCCATCAAGTCAATGCTGACATCTGAGGATCTAGTAGCCCCTGGGTTTTCTTGGAAAGGTATGACCAGAAGTAGATTACCAGGCCTTTTCTTCTGAAGTAATGGAAAGTAAAGTGACTTGCCCAAGGTCACAGAAAGTGCCACTGGGAAGCAAAACCTTAACTTTGAGGTACGAGGCTGTTGCTCTAACCACTAGGCTACTCCTCCACTCTGTGATGGTTCTGAACTTATTGTGCTGTGGCAGGGGTGGGCAATTCTGGTCCTGGAGGGCCGCAGACCAGTCAGGTTTTCATGATGTCCCTAATGAATATTCATGGACCTATTTCCATACAATGGAAGGTAGTGGATGCAAATAGATCTCATGAATATTCATTAGGGACATCATGAAAACCTGACTGGGCTGCGGCTCTCCAGGATCAGAATTGCCCACCCCTGTGCTATCTGGGTAAAATCACCAAACTAAACCCCCCGAAAAACCAAAAAAAGTTTTTGCTTTCTTTTTGTCGGATGTTTTCAGGAAAGGGACATTGTATCAAAACTATGTCCACCACACAGTCATATCCATTTTATTATAAAACTTTGAAAAATTTTTTTACTTAACTGAAGATTGTTCAATCGCAGACTTTGCAGGCACGCTCAGGCACGACGTGCACGTTTCGGGTCGAGAACCCTGTGTCAAGTGCTGCCGTTATCGAATTCATCTGTCTTCAAAAGGGTCTGATCTTTCGCAGAATGGCTGTAACTTGCTGGCAATCATTTTAGCTCACCAATGAAACACCAGGATCACCCCACCAACCAGGGGAAACCCGGGAATCACCGGTGGCATCAAGAAACACTGAGCCAATCAATCTCTTTGTTAAGACCTTCAGGAGATACCGTCCGTAAATGAAAAATCCAACGTTGTTCACAACTCTGCAATTTATTTATGCGATTCCCACCACGTGGATCCAAAGGAATATGGTCAATGACCGACCACCGTAAATCTTGAAAAGTGTGGCCAGTTGTTAAACAATGTTCAACTATTGGAGCTGTTATTATCTCCTGGCAAAGTCGGGACGCGTGTTCACTTAATCGCTGTTTAATTTTTCGAGTTGTTCTGCCCACATAGACAAAAGGACACGGACAGTGGATTAAGTATACGACAAAGCTCGAATTGCAGTTCGTTTCCCATCGCCGTCAAAATTGCTGATCCGTTCTCGGGCAGGTCCATTCTACTCCCGTCATCGTCGAAGAACAATAGATGCAGTTACCACACTCAGTATGACCACCATGTGGAGTGACAGGTGAAGGGGGTCGATCCTCTGCAACTGCAGAACATGCCAATAAATCTCCCAAATTTGCTCCCCGTGTGAAAGCTATCATAAGGGGTTTTTGGAAGCAAGGATGTAGATGCAAAATAGGCCAGTGTTTGCGGAGAATGTTAACTACTCCAGTACTAGAGCTCATATAAGGTAAAATGCCCACCATCGTTGGAGAGGCTTGTTCTTCATCTCTAACAGATCGATGTTCAGACAGTAGCCATTCGCGATGCGTATATAATGCACGACAATAAGCCAATTTGATCACCTTGGGCGGGTAACCTCTCTCAAAAAGACGAGTACGTAACTCTTTTGCATGTAACTTAAAATCCTGCGTTGATGAACATATTCTCCGCAACCTAAGAAACTGACCATACGGTAAACCTTTTTTTCAGTGGACCAGGATGGAAGCTATAATATTGCAGTAAGCTATTACGTTGAGTTGGTTTCCGATATAACGAAGTGTGGAAATGACCCTCCTCCCTATTGGTTTTTCGGGGGGTTTAGTTTGGTGATTTTACCCAGTTAGTATAATTTATCACTAAACCTTTAGGGTTTTTGTTGTTTATTGTATATTACACCCCTGTGCTATGGCATACCCTGAAAACTAAGAAGGTAATTTTAGGATCTATAAATGTTCTGTTTGTTTTTCGATTTTTTTTACTTTTTCCTAATTTCTTGGCATGTTGGTCAGTTTGTTTCAGGCATTTGTTCAAATAAAATAAATTTTATTTGTGTTCGGCTCTGACAGGCACTCCTTTTGACCCTGGGCTAGTCGCTTTACACTCCATTGCCTTGGAAGAAAAGGCCTGGCAATCTACTTCTGGTCATACCCTGCCAAGAAAACCTAGGGGCTGCTGGGTCGACAGGCGTCAGCATTGACTTGACGGCACTTAAAAAAAAGAATAGTACAGTACATGTGTTAATTCTCAGATTAATGCATGTTAAATAGATTTCGCTCACTCAAGGGGCATGTTTATTAAAGTGCATTATTGTTTACCACTAAGAGGTTAGTGCACCAATGTGATAGCACGTCATCTAACAATCAGTGCAGTAAACTTCCCACACTGACTGCTTAGTGTGATGGGGAGGAGATGAAGAAGGTACGCTCACTGCACATTGCAGTCAGGTTAAGCTGCACTTAACTCAATGGGTGGTGCTAAGTGCAGCCACATTAATTGCAAAGGCAATGTTAGCAGAGTGAGATACATACGAGTTATCAGCATGGTAACTGCAGGAGGACACACTGAGCATATCCCCAGCAGTTAGCATTCCACTTATTGCATATTATTTTGGGCTCCAACGCTCGTTAAGTTCCAACCCCTAGCACATTTTAGTAATCATGTCCCTACATTTTTTAAATCAATCTAAATTAGAATGAGGAAGTAGTTTATTGGTTCACACAAAAAAATAATTTATTAAGGTTCAAAAACGGAACAAAAAAGACCTCAGAACTTATTGCTGTTAAGTGCTGTCGAGTTGGTGCCGACTCATGGCAACCCTCTGCATAGTTGTACTGTGTTCAGTCTTCAGTCAAGCGGCTAATTGTTGATAGAGTGGTATCCATAGCTGCTGTTATTGTAACGATCAATTGCATTGCTGGCCTTCCTCTTTTGTGTTGGCCTTCAACTGTCAGGCTTGATGTCTTTCTCTAATGATCTCTCTCTTTGCATGATGTGTCCAAAATATGAAAGTCAAAGTCTTGTCATTTGAGCTTCTAAGGAAAGCTTAGGTTTGATCTCCTTTATACCGACTGTTTTGTTTTTCGGGCATTTCATGGTATACACAGTAGTCTTCCCTAGCATCATAATTCAAAGGTATTGATTTTCTTCCTGTCAATTTTTTTTTACTGTCCAACTTTCACATCCATATGATGGGATCAAAAATACCATGGCTTGGACAAGTGGAATCTTTTATCTCTGCTCTTGACGCGAAGAAGACAAAGATCCTGACAACTGGCAAAATCAATAAATTCATTGTTGATGGAGAAGAAATAGAAATAGTGGACAACTTTAACCTGCTTTGATCAATAATCAATGAAGAAATGAAAAGCAAACAAGAAATCTGATACCACCCCAGGATGCAACTCAGGGGTCACTGCCATACGAGGCATTTTTTTAATTATATAGCAGTCTGACCCTGTCTGGTGCATCCCAAGAGGCATCACTCGGGGCCAGGCACTCACATTTTGCAAGATGACAGTGCAGGGGTAGGAGAGCGTGGGCAATGTTCCTGCCCCACAAATTTAAGGTACTGGAGAGGGTTCATGGGGGTGGGAGATTAGGGTTCACTGGCCACAAGGTCCTTTTCTGTTTTGGGGGTTGGGAGTGGAGGAGATTGGGGCCTACTGGGCCACTGATGAGTTTTAAGGGATAGGTGGGGGGGGGGGGGGGGAAACAGGGCCTTCCAGGAGAGTTTTAAGGGTAGGAGGGAGATCGGGACACATCGGTCCATGAATGCCTTTATTTCTGTTGGAGGTCAGTGTCTGGGGTGTTTCTGGCCCCCAACATTGTGCTGATGGCAGTGGGGGCTTTCCCCAGTGCCTGGATCATCTCAGCTGAAGTGTTAAACTTTGCCTCAGTTGACACTGTGTATCCAAGACAGCATGCCAAATTTGTGCCAACTCTTGTGCACATGTTTGGCTTGCTCTCCCAATTTAACACTTTGTGCGCATTGGTTAATTTTCATATAGCACCACACCACAAAGTATCAGTGTTAAATGCATGCTATGAACCTTGTGCTAGACTAGAGCTTTAAACACTGGGCTCTAGCATGGGATTTCTGCATCGTCCACAATATGACTTAGCTTGGAGTCTACAGCCTCGTTCCACACCACTTAATATTACCCCTCCTATATGCTTACCAATTGAATAGTCTCCCCGTCACTCCTATATGCTTACCAATTGAATAGTCTCCCTATCACTTTTTAGCCCCCTACCCCTCCCCCCGCCCCCTGGAGTAGGTCATTCACTACTCTCCGAGTCTCTAATTTCATTTGCAGATTCCTTTGACAATAATTTCACTTAGGACAACGGCAACAACACTAAACTTAAACTGCGCAGAGGAAAGGCCTGGCATTAGTTCCTCCTCTTTTCTGTTGGTAATTCCTCTCTGTATGCAACGCAGCATCCTTCTGACTTTGACCACCTCCTTTTCATACTGTTTTGCCACCTTGAGATCCTCAGAAACAATTACTCCGAGGTTCTTCTCTTGGTCTGTGCACACCAACCTCTTTTCCCCTATCACATACAATTTCCTTGGATTTCTGCATCCCAAGTGCATGACACTGCACTTGTTCACATTAAATCTTAATTGCCAAGTATTAGACCATTCTTCCTGCTTTTGTAGATCTTACCTCATGTTATCCACTCCCTCAGGGGAGTCCACTCTGTTGCAAATTTTTGTTCATCTGCAAAAAGATAGACTTCCATTCAGTCCTTCAGCAATATCACTTAGAAATACATTGAACAGTACCGGTCCCAGGACCAATCCTTGGGGAACGTCATTAATCATCTTCCTTTCATCCAGGTGAGTTCCATTTAACATCACCTTCTGTCGTCTATCATTCACCAATTTCTGATCCAGTTCACCACTTTGGGACCTATCCCTAGGCTGTTGAGTTTATTGATAAGCCTCCTATGAGGAACAGTATCAAAAGCTTTGCTGAAATCTAGGTAAATCATATCCATCGCATGCCGTTGATCTAGTTCTCTGGTCACCCAGTCAGAGAACTCAATCAGATTTGTTTGGCATGATTGTCCTTTTGTAAAACCATGTTGCCTCAGATCATGCACCCTATTAGAGAAAGTCCACTATTCTCTCTTTCAGGAACACCTCCATTACTTTTCCTGCAACCGAAGTAAGGCTTACTGGCCTGTAGTTTGCTACTTCTACCCTATTACCACATTTGTGAAGAGGTACCACATCAGACACATCCCAGGACACTGCAAGAACCTTTCCAAGCTCTTTCAGTATCCTGGGATGTATCCCATCCAGTCCCATGGCCTTGTCCACTTTCAGTTTTGCAAGCAGTACAAACACATCATCTTCTATGAATTCTATGGTATCTGCTGCATTCCAATTTGTGTATTTGTCAATCACAGGCGGTCCTTCTCCAGGATTTCTTTTAGTAAAAACAGAACAGAAGTATTTGTTTAACATTTTTGCTTTTTCAATGTCACTTTCCACGAATCTGTTCTAATAGACAACATTTTGGTGGTGGTGAGAAGCGAGGAGGAATGTGACAAAGTCTATCTACCCTTTTGATGTCTAGGACATCTGTACCTTGCGCAATCACAATCTTAAATGACAGAGGTGTAAGGCAGGGGTTTCCCAATCCAGTACTGGAGGGCCACAAACCAGTCAGGTTGGGAGGATAGCTCTAATGCATATATATCTCATGCATATTCATTAGGGCTATCCCAAAAACCTGCAGGATTGTGGCCCTCCAGGACAGGTTTGGGGACCCCTGCTCTATATCATTCCATGGTGAGACCGCACCTTGAATATTGTGTGCAATTCTGGTCGCCGTATCTTAAAAAGGATATAGCGTTATTAGAAAAGGTTCAGAGAAGAGCCACCAAAATGGTAAAGGGGATGGAAGGATACTCCTATGAAGAGAGGCTAAAAAGATTAGGGCTCTTCAAACTGGAAAAGAGACGGCTGAGGGGAGATATGATAGAAGTCTATAAATTAATGAATGGAGTGGGATGGGTAAACAGATCGAATTGTTTACGTTATCAGAATATAAAAAGACTAAGGGACATGAGATGAAGCTACAGGGTAACCTATTTAAGGCTAATACGAGAAAATATTTTTTCACTCAATGTGTAATCAAACTCTGGAATTTGTTACCGGAGGATGTAGTAAAAGCTGCTACCCCAAGTCCTGCACTGGTACCCTTTTCTGCATTGCGGGCTCTTTGTGCTTGTCTCCCCTGTGCCTGATCTGCACAGCACCACTACTCTTCTATCCTCTTATTGCTGCAAATATCCTGCCACCTCTGCCTCCACTGGGGGACACATATTACCATCCTCTGCCCCCCACTGTTATTGCAGCACTTTACATTGGCGCCACCCTGTGCATCAGTACAGCTGCCTCCAACATGTTTGTCCACTTTACTGGCTGCCACATAGGTTGCCCACAGATATAGCAGGTCCATCAGCTCCCACCTCTCCTTCCTTCCTTGGTGCTCTATCCAGCATTAGGGTTACAGCTGTTTTTATGCCTTACAGTTCATGCTTGTCAACTTAAAGCATCTTACAGCCCTTAGAGCACCTTCACTTAAGGCACCTTAGGTTAAGGTACCTTAATATACTTAGGGTACCTTAATCTAAGGTGCCTTATGTTAAGGTGCCCTAAGGGCTTTAAGCTGCCTTAACCTAAGGCACCTTAGGCTAAGGCGCTTTAAGGGCTATAAGGTGCCTTAACCTAAGGCTCCTTGTGAAGGTGCCCTAAGGATGTTAAGTTGCCTTAACCTAAGGTGCCTTAAGGTCCTTAGGGCACCTTAACTTAAGGTGCCTTAGGTTAAGGTGCCTTAGCCTAAGGCCCTCAGGTTAGGGCATTTTAAAGCTAGGGCATTTTAAAGCTTGACTTAAGGCGCCTTAAGTTAAGGTGCCTTAAGATAGGGCGCCTTACAGCCCTTAGGGCACCTTAAGGCATGCTTGTCACTTTAACGTGCGATGTCCCGTTAATGTGCATTAAACGACCAAGGCGCCCTGTTAATGTGCCTTATATGGACCATAGCTCCCTTTACGCCGGAACGCCCCCTACCTGCCTACAGCCTTATATAGCTTCAGGTACCTTAACGCTGTCCTTACCGCTGGTAACTTTACTGCGGTTTAGTAAACATACCCCTTAGTGTCCATGATTACACAGAATAAAAAGTACACACATTTTTTTATTGCACTTTGATGATATTTGGTTGAAATTCTCAGAGGCTAAGATCCCTAAGGTGTACAGGAAAAGACCAGTTTTGTAACAGTACAAAAGAATAAGCCTTAAACTGGGGGACTGACAATCAGTGAGGATGTAGCGAGTGTGGAGGAGGCTTAAGGAAGAACAGAAGCATCATCACTGGCAGGGGGAAAGAGGGAAAATGGAAGAAGGTCAGCTCTGGTAGAGGGGCAGAGGAAGAAGGAAAAGCACTTTCATCTCTGGAACCCTAAAATGTGCAACTCCCATGGTGAGCACTTTTACTGCTCAATTTTGACCTTATCTTCACTGATTTGTTTTGAGATTCAATTGTCTGTTTTGACAATTGTTCACTTTAGGAGCTCTCTTCTAAGCACTCTCAGCTACAGTTAGGCACAGTGTTTTTTCCAAAAGGACAACCTCTAGTAGAATAGTAATTATTTAAAATTGTATTTTTAATGAAATAGAAATATAATGTTTACCAGAAATCTTACATATGCAGTAGATAAAAGAAACAAATGTAACTTTGCCTGCAAAATAATTATATTTTAAAGTGGCACATTATTTTTCATGGATGTATCCATTTTAGGTGACTTTTACTTTATCTGCCCTGTAATAATCATACAAATAGTACAAAACAACATTTGTCAACAGTTTTAAAGTTCATAGCACAGCAGTAGAATAGTTGTAAAAGATGACTCAGAAAATAACGGGTGACATGAATTATGGAATTAGATGTATGAGTACAAAATGCATATGCTAACGGCTCAGCAATATTTACTGACAATGTGTACCTCATATACAAAATAGGGAGAAACACTTATAAACATGATCCTCAAATTCTACAGCTGAAAGCACAGGGTACAACAAATCACAACTCGTGCCAAATTGGTCTTGAAATCATGCACTTTTTCAAGGATGTGTAGCTAGATTGCATCAAAAATGTCTCTACAAGGATAGCCAAAATTTCTTGCCATGTAAGCATTTGCACCACTCTTATTTCCCAGGTCTGAATTTTATAAAAGGCTGCCTAAGTCAAAGTAACAAAACCACACCTATATTAAGCCTATTTTATAAAGACAACATAGATGCCAGTCAGCCCCGATTGCATCGAGGGAAAGCAGGCAAGTAAGCTCCTCCCCATTCCCCTCTGATGAGGCCAATCGGGCTCGAAGACCACCCGCACAGCAGCAGGGGCAGCCCAAGGGGGGTGCGGGGCCATGTGCGGAGACTGGGTGCGGGACCTCATTTGCATAAATATTTGCATAATGTTACCATACGCTAACTTTTAGTAAACATGCCTCTTAATGAGTATATGGATAAAGAGAGATTAAAAGATTTCTACATTACTATAATCCAGTGCCAACCGCCAGGCACATTAGGAACTACTACAAACACTGCTCATTTAGAACCCATAGCAAACCCGCCGTATCAAAACAGCACTACCAGGACTCACAAAGCACCATACTCTATCTATCAAAAGGCAAGACTGCAAATATTAAACCAATACATTTCAGAGAATAACAATACATGACCTACTGGGGAAAGAGAACAAGTGGCAATGTCAAATAGGAATTACATAAACAGAATACCTCAGCTCAGTTACACATGCAGAACATAGACCATCACCAAAAAAGGAATCACAATTTAGAAACAGGAAGACAATAATTAAACTGGGAACCCCAAAAGCCAAACTTGGAATGTACAACAACACTGTAGAAATAAAACTATAAATGAATATCCTCTTGTACTAAACAAAGCACAGACGTTAATGATGCACATTTCCCAGAGCTGACATATAACAGTTAATAAATTCAAAATAAAGAGATATTTTTCTACCTTTTGTGCATTTTTTTTTCAGTTGCAATTGCTCCAGCCTTTTTCTTCTGGTTTCTTTGTGTCTTCTGCTAACTCTCCATCGTCTGATGTCCATTTGTCCTTTCTTCTCTCTTCTAGTTTTTTTTCCATTCTCTCTCTACATCTGTTTTAACATACTAATCTTTCTCCTTTTGCTCTTTCCTCATTCCTATTTCATCCATTCAGATTTTAACCCTCCATCCTCAATCCCCACTTACTCTCCCAATACCCGGCCAATTGTAGATTTTTCTTCCCTCCCACACAAAATATTTTTCCCCTCTCCATTTCACTCTCCCAGCTCCATCCCATTCTAATCCTCCCCCAACATCAGCTCCCTTCCAGTTCCATCTCCCCCCCCCCCAGCATCCTCTCCCTTCTAGTCTCCGCATCAGCCCATTTCCAGTCCTAGCCCCCCATCAGCCCATTTCCAATCCTATCCTAGCCACACCACCAGCCCATTTCCAGTCCTATCCGAGTCCCTCCTTCAGCTCATTTCTAATCCCAGCCCCCCATCAGCCCACTTCTAGTCCTTTCCTAGCCCCACCATCAGCTGATGTCAAATCCTAGCTCCCCTCCACTTAGCCCATTTCCAATCCAAGCCCCCATGAGCCTACTTCCAATTCTAGTCCCTCCATTAGTCCATTTCAATCCAAGCCCCCCAACAGCCCATTTCCAGTCCTATCCTAGCCCCTCCATCAGCCCATTTCCTGTCCTAGCTCTCCCCCACTCAGTCCATTTCCAGTGCTAGCTTCCTCCCCTCACAGCCCATTTCCATTCCAAGCCCCCCTCCCCATCAGATATTTGCAGTTCAAGCCCCCCTTCCAGTCCGCCCATTTCCAGTCCTAGCACCCCCCCAGCCAATTACCAGTCCTAGCCCCCCATCACCCAATTTTCAGTCTTAGTCCCCCCATAGCCCATTACCAGCACTAGCCCCCCCATCGGCC
Source organism: Ichthyophis bannanicus (assembly GCA_033557465.1). Lineage (NCBI taxonomy): Eukaryota > Metazoa > Chordata > Amphibia > Gymnophiona > Ichthyophiidae > Ichthyophis > Ichthyophis bannanicus. The sequence continues at coordinate 410,048,989 of CM066037.1, forward strand.
CATTTCCAGTCCTAGCCCCCTCATCGGCCCATTCCCAGTCCTAGCCCCCCATCAGCCCATTACCAGTCCTAGCCCCCCCATAGCCCATTACCAGTCCTAGCCCCCCCATCAGCCCACTTCAAGTCCTAAACCCCCATCATCCCATTTTCAGTCTTAGCCCCTCCCCCCATAGCCCAGGTAGATTAAAAAAAAACAAATTGAGCGTCCCGCGGGGCCCCCCCTGCCCGGCAGAGTACTCCATACAGCCTGAGCTCCCTCAGCGTGGGCTTTTCAGAGCCGCGAAAGGAGTTTCCCTTTCTTGCAGCTCTGTTTAAGCCCACAGGGCTGATGGGAAACAGGAAATCCTGTTTCCCATCAGTGCCAGCAGCTTAACAGAGCCAGGAGGGAGAAGCTCTCTTCCTTCGCGGCTCTTAAAGCCAGCACTTAGGGAGCTGAGGCCGCATGGAGGACTCTACAGGGCAGGGGGGGGCCCGTGGGACGCTCGATTCTGCCGCTGCCCTGCGGCAGCAGCAGCAAGTTTTTTTGTTTTTTTTTTAATTTACCGGCAGATGCAGAATGTTGTTTGCGCAGGGCCCCCTGAAATGCGAGGCCCTGTGGAAGCAACATTCTTGCACAGTGGACGGGCTGGCCCTGCCCAGCAGCACAAAAAGCCGGGAGTGCTTAGCAGAGCCAGCCTTTCCAGCCGGGAGTGGTTAGCAGAGCCAGCCTTTCCAGGTGGCATTGAGAGAGAGTGGGCAAGTAAGTAACCTCCTGTACTTGGTTCACTTTTGGGAGCCCTTGCCCTTCCCTTGCACCCTCCGTTGATGGTTCCACAATTCCTCTGGTCTCTTCTTTTCGGTATCTTAGGGTTCTACTTGATTCTAATCTTTCCTTTAAGGACCATATTTCTTACCTTGCAAAAACCTCTTACTTCTTCTTACGCCAAATACGTTCCATACGTCCCTTTCTTTCTCCCTCTGCCCTGACTACCCTTACTCTAGCTATTGTACTTTCTCGTCTTGATTATTGCAACTCCGTTCTCACATGTCTCACCCGCATTCAGCTACGTTGCTTATAATTATTACAGAACACTGCAACCAGGATTATCACTTGTTCTTCTCACAGGGATCATGTTACACCACTTCTGTTTCAATTCCATTGTCTTCCTATCGAGTTCCGTATTCACTTTGAAATTCTTACTCTAGTGCACCGAGCCATCTATACTCACACGCCACAGTACCTCACTGATCTCCTTCAATTTCACACTCCCACTCGTTCCCTCCGTTCAATCCATGTCAATCGCCTTCATCTCCCCTCACCTTCATGCGCACACCTTCAATCCACCCGACACTCTGCTTTTTTTCTTCCACGGTCCAGCCCTGTGGAATTCCTTGCCCACCTCACTCCATCTTGAAACAAATTATTCCACCTTTAAGTCACAGCTGAAAACCGATCTATTCACCACAGCTTATAACCTTCCAGTCTCTCAAACCTGACTTGGATTACACAGGTACACTAAAAAAAATTTTTTTCTTCCTCCCGAATGCTTCTCTTGGTGCGCTGCTTGGCGTATTTTTCATCTGGGGTTTCCCGCAGCAGCAACCAGCAGAAATCAGCCATCATAGTGGTGTTCCATCTTCCTTGGTACCTTCTCTCTGCGTCCTTGATGTCCTGGTGAAACCTTTCACCTTGTTCTTCACTGTACGCCCCCAAGTTTTCGGGAAAGTAGTTCACATGGGAGTGGAAGAAATGGACTTTCAGGCTCATGTTACAGCTTTGTTCTTTGAAGGCATTGAGCATCCTGGCAACAATATCCTTATAGTTCTCATCCCGCCTGTTCCCCAAGAATTTGAGAACAACATCCTTGAAGGAATCCCAGGCTTCTTTTTCCTTCTCAGACATCGTTTCAGCGAATGCTCCATCTGAAATGAGTTTCCTTATATCAGGGCCAACAAACACTCCTTCCTTTAGCTTTGCTTCAGAAAGTCGGGGGAACTTTGAGCAAAGGTACCGAAAGCACTCACCATCTTTTGGAAGGGACTTGATGAATTGCTTAATGAGACCCAACTTAATGTGGAGAGGTGGTAATAGAATTTTATCACGAGGTACCAAGCTCTCATGAAGAACATTTTTCTCACCGGGTCTCAAATACTCCCGAATTGGCCAGTCTTTTTTCCCCCAGTGTAGGTCGCGGGCCCGGCTATCCCACAAGCAAAGGAAGCAGGGATATTTGGTGAAACCGGATTGCTGCCCTAATAGCATGGATAGAATTTTAAAGTCTCCACAAATCATCCACTTATGCTCATCATAACAAATCTTCTGAAGAATCAGGGCCAAATTCTCGTATTTTTCTTGGAGAATAACAGAGTGAGCAATAGGAACTGAAGCGAATGTGTTGCCATTATGAAGAAGAACACCTTTTATGCTGTCTTTTGACGAATCAATGAACAGCCGCCATTCAGCAGGATCATACTTGAGTTTAAACTTTTCCATCACTCCGTATATATCGTTGCAAAATACCAAATCTTCCTCTTTGCTGAAATACTTCAAAAATTGTGTCTCGCGGTTGCGCGGTACCAATAAAAAGTTGTTCCTGGTGACGATAGATTTTTCTGTTTAAGCCGAGAACCTAGCAGTTGGGCAGCATCTTTTGGGAGTCCTAAATCCCGGACTAAATCATTCAATTCAGCTTGAGAGAAAAGTTCAGGTTTCGGATCTGGTTCAGTTTCAAACTCGGAAGTACTGGACTCATCGGGAAAAGCCATCTGATGAGTCTCATCATGATCAGAACTGTCCACACAAATATGATCCAAAGATTTTGGTGGTTCAGGCACAGGTACTTCGTTGCTATGAGGCATAGGCCTAATTGCTGAGGGAAGGTTGGGGTAACTTATTACGTTCTTATTTTTTAAGTTGTATCCCTTCACAATGCAAGAGCAAAAATAGCAGTCACTGCTGTGGTCTCTTTGTTCACGCCACATCATAGGTATTCCGAAACGAAATGCTTGTTTTTTACCTTTCATCCATAAGCGTAGATCTTCCTCACATGTCTTGCACACTTTGTGAGGAGCCCACGGTTTGTCTTGATCGCCTAACTTCAAACCGAAATAGGCGAAATATACTTTTTTAATAAATGCAGAAATGTTCCTCTGCCGCTTTTTCACGGTATATTCCCCACAAATAAAACAAAAACTTTCCGGAGAGTTGACGCAACCTCTGGCTCTGTGAGCCATCACAAATACACAGCACTGCAAACTACAACTGTAGTGAACCACTTCGGAATAAAGCTGGATTACGACTGAGCAAACAAAAGGTAATAATGAACTTGCAAGAAACTGAAATTTGACAGGAACGTTCATGTCGCAACCACCGTGTTTGAGCGAGCGAACGAGGCGAGGCGAACAGGAAAGAACATGCGCCAGCGCGAGTACTGGATTTAGCCCCCCGCCTCCCAATTGTCCTGTTAATGTATAAAATGAATACAAAACACTCTAAAATATCATGAGGGAGTGTTTCTAGTTAGTTAACCATTACAACCTCTATTTTGAGCCAAGAAAATAAACTGCAGTCGGCTAAAAAGAAATTATGTGAACATTCCTTATATGGGTAAGAAATCTAATTTTGCAAGAAAACGTGACGTGATGGAACATTTTGGCTATTTTTCCTGGATTCAGCACCCCAAAATCTATAGGAATCAGTTGCAAAACTGGAGGCAGTTTTTTGGTAGTGTACCTGGGTTATCTATGTTTGTCTATAATTTCTTCCTATGTCTTGTCTCTATACGCTTTACTATTTCTTCTTTTCTGTCAAAGATTGTAGTTCTTTTTCCCTTTCCTGGCCTTGTGTCTCTTCTGACTGTTAACTAATTGTGAACCGCCCTGATGTAACATAGGGCGATATATCAAATGCGAATAAACTAAACAAACTAAACTAAATTAAGCTCCTCTCCATTTTGCTCCGATGAGGCCAATCGGGTCTGAAGACCACCCTCACAGCAGCACAAATAAAGACAGGAGTGCTCGGTGCACATGCACTGATGGGCCCGCCCCGAGGGCCTTAGCAGAGAGCCTTTTGGCTCGGCCCTTATATGTGGGCCCTGTAGATGAGGGCTGCAAACAATCCAACAGCAATACAATACCAAACTTCATTTCTGCTCACCATTAACCATTGCAACCAACCTGTAAGACAACCTCCAGTCCAGAGCAGATTAGTCAGCACACCAACAACCCAGAACTGGAACTACACTCATCGAAGCCAAGACTGAAACCAACCTGAGGTGAGTGACCAAGCAATCCCTAAACATATACTGTAACAATCTGCAATACCTGATTCGCACAGAATCCTTCTCATCATCTGCCTCCTCATACTTTCCTCACTATCCAATAATGCATTATGGCTCACCCCAAATCATGCTACCATCTCAGTCATCCGAGGATATGGCTCACTATTCCACAAATGCCTACCGCACAGTATGCGACAAAGACACAATTCAAGACTGGTTCATATCCCTCTCCAAGACCATAACATGCTGAAAAATAACGCTCAAGCAAATTGTGCCACATACTACCTAAAATGCACATTAATAAATGCCTGCTGCACAAGAAACAAGATCCAGATCCTCAATAACTACATAACCGACAACAACCTGGACATTTTATGCATAACAGAATCCTGGTTTTCCAATGCAGGCACCATTCTACTCAACTAACTCAAACCAGCAAATTATGATATTTTAAATTGTTCTTGTTCCAATCGCAGGGGTGGTGGCATATTGTATCCTGGCAAAATCTAATTTAATGTTTAAACATACACAGTATATCACCACAGAAGGTCTTGACTTGATATTAATCGCAATGCCTGATGAGTTAGCATCCATCCTGGAAACAGCCAGTGCTTCTGTAGGTCCATCTTCCTACCTTACACTGATGGATTACCTGAACCTATCCTCTGCACCACCAAACCACTCCATATCCTTTATGGAGGCTATGGGACATCTACAATTCACCCAACTGATTTGTGCCCCAACACACACCAAAGGAAATACCTTGGACCTCATATTCGTCCAAACTCAACTACTCAAAACCCACTCAATCCCTGATCTGCTACTTAAAAAAGTCCTATGATCAGACCATTACACTATAACCTGTCACCTACCACAGTATCCCATCACGAAACCAAGAACTATCAACAATATGTACCACCAGCGCTTCAAGCCCTTTGAAAAATCTACCTTTGTTGACAAAGGTCTCCCCTCACTTGAGGCAGAACCACAGGTCCTTGATCTCACAATGAACAAATGGATAAACACAAGAAAAGCTTATGCAACAGCACCTCCCGCTAGACCTGCGAAACACCACCACCGCATCCACACCCCCTGATATACTCCAAGCCTCAGCGAATTAAAACGGAAAATGCGGAACCTAGAGTGCAGATGGAGAAACACACATGACGAGCAGACCACAGGAATATATCTTCTCATACTTCAAACATACCATACTGAAACTAACAGAGTTAAAAAGGATATCACTCCAATTTAATATTGAAAGCAATAAATAAACCTAAAGAATTGTAGAATATAGTTACTAGACTAACAAAAGAAAACAACCAAGTGCACAGCACAAACACCCTCGAACCTCAGGAATTTGCTGCATATCTACAATCAAAATACCCCACGACAGGCCTTCCCTTTCAGATTCTGATGACCCCATGGACCAAAACACCGAAAACACATTGCTGCGATCTTTGAGCCTCACCTCAACAGACTCATCAGAGGATCTCTAAAGGAAAAAAGAGGTCTGTTGTAGTCATTGATATGGAAGGACAGACTAGATAGGCCATGTGGTCTTTTTCTGTCATCATGTTTCTATGTTTCTATCAGAATACTTGGAGTGCATAATCCACAGCCTCAACACTACAGCAGCTCCAATGGATCCATGCCCTGCTTCCTGGTTTAAAAAAAACAAGTGCAGAACTCGTCCCTATCCTCCACAAACTAATCTCAACTTCCTTTACCCAACGATATTTTCCTGAATACCTTAAAACATCTTCCATCTGTCCAATCCTCTAAAGCCCTGAGCTCAAATCTAGTGCCCCAAGCTCCTACAGGCCTATCTCCAACCTACCCTTTATTGCAAAAATTATTGAGAAAGTCATCCTCTACCAACTGCAAGAACATATTGATGCAAATTCTACCCTGGACATGCTCCAACATGGATTCTGCAACAACCACAGAGTAGAAACGTTGTTAATCTTTCTAACAGACAGACTTCACAAGGCTTCACAAGCCTAATCAAGGCTTCATTCTCATTTTTCTGGATATTGTAGCAGCATTTGACACCATATGCCATGACATCCTCCTACAGCGTCTTTATAATATAGGAATCCATGGAACTGCTTTTAAATTGCTTCACTCATACCTCATAAATCACAACTAGTATATACAAATTGGCCATAAGACCTCCAACCAAATCACCTAGATACAAGGAGTCCCTCAAAGATCTGTGCTATCAGCGTTATTATTTAATATATACAGTACATACAACCAATCTGTGAAATCACACACTCCTCTAACGTCTTCTACCACTTGAATGCAGATGGTATTATGATATATGTTCCCTTTACCACCACGAATGCAAACTATTCAAACATTACAAACTGCTTCAAATCCATAAACCAATGAACACAAACTCCATATCAACTTCAAAAAGACAGAGGTCCTGTTCCTCACTAAAAATCAATCCTTTATCCCCCCCCCAAAGTCATTAAAAGTGGACAACACCAATTTGGAGGTTAAATCCAAAGTCAAATACCTTAGTGTGACTATCGATCAGTACCTCGCATTTCAACCACATAAAAATAAAGTGTCTCAATGCATCTACAGCAAGAAAAGGACATTACAACATTTATAGCCCCTGCTTGAACCACACGACTTTTGTATGGTCTTCCAAGCAATACTACTACTCCACTTTGATTTCAGCAATGCCATCCTACAAGGTATTTCAAAGATCTCCTTACATCCTTTACAGCTCGCCCAACATGCTGCCACACGAATCCTGATGTGCTCTCCTCACTACAGTCATATAACACCCATACTAAAAGAACTACACTGGTTACCTCAACTCAGTCAAATGAAGTATAAAGCCCTAATGACAGCATTCAAAATAATCCATCAGTTATCCTCACAATACTTGCAATCCATCATAACAATGACCCAAGAAAATCACCTAAGAAGTAATATGTCAAACCTTATTGTCCTACCACTAGTGCTGACCAAGAATAATTAAACAACCTGCACCTGAGCTTTTTCCCTACATGCCCCTTGACTCTGGAATGCCCTATCAAACCACATCAGAGACTCTCATGGCCTCGAAACATTCAGAAAGATGCTAAAGACCCATCTATTCATGGAACATTCTGATGGGATTACATAACCCGCCTCTGTCCTTACACTCATGCCCTCTCTTTAACCCCTGGCATCTACCTAAGAAGAAACTCTGTCCATAGTCCAACACATGCAACTTCTTTATTTGTATATAGTTAGACACTGTTCTGTTATCCCTAGTTCCATCCTTGTTATAATGTAAACTGGTTCAAGGTAACACAGTTCCATGTAATGATGATGTTATGTTCTCTGTAATCCACACTGATCATCGGAAATGCGGTATATAAAAATAAATAAATAAAATAGGGTTCTAGAATCAACCCAGTAACATTCAAATTATCCCAGAAGTTCTGTGTGTAAAAGTACATGTAGAAACAGAGAAACACGATGGCAGAAAAAGACCACAAGCTTTATCTAGTCTGCTCTTCCATATCAACCACTACAACAGTCTCCTTTTTTCCTTTAGAGATCCTCTGTATTTGTCCATGCTGCTTTTTGAATTCAGATACTGTTCTCATCTCTACCACCCCCACTGGGAGACTATTCCACTCATCTACCACTCTTTCCGTAAAGAAATATTTCCGCATATTACTCCTGAGTCTATCCCTTTTCACCCTCATCCTATGTCATCTCGTAGCAGAGCTTGCTTGCAATCGAAAGAGGCTCTCCTCCTGTGCATTTATGCCACAGAGGTATTTAAACGTCTCTATCATATCACCTCTATGCCGCCTTTCCTCTAAAGTGTACATATTAGGATCCTTAAGTCTGTCCTCATATGCTTTATATCGAAGACCACTAACCATTTTAGTAGCCACTCTAACCTCTTTATATCCTTTTGAAGGTGCGGTCTCCAAATGAGGTCGCACCAAAGACTTAGGTCCACCAAAGGTGCACTATACCACGTCATTCTAAGACATCCAGTACAGACACGTGGTTGAAGTAGGAAGGATTCTTTTATTGATTATGGGGTATGTTTACTAAAACCCCGTTAGGGTGCGCGTCGCGCTAGTGTGCGGATGCCATATAAGGAGTGGGCGTTTCAGTCAGAAAAAAGCAAAACCGGGATTAATCATGCGCTAATGTGCGCTGCGCTCATGTGCGCCGCGCACATTAGCGCATGAGAAACATGCGCGGGAAGCATAAGTGGCGCGCTGATATGTAAGCAGAGAGACAGAGCCACAGTACAATGGTGAAGACACTGACCGATGGTGCAGGGATCATGGGTTCAATCCCCCACTGTGCAGAATGACAAAGGCTGGCTGAGGCATTACCTATTATGGGGAAGATTGCTTTAGGAGGCATTTTATTTATATTTTAATTACTTCTACTAGCAAACGCCCTCTCAAAGCGTGTTAACATAAGGCACCCCATAAGGCACATTTTAAAGTGCACTGTCCGCCAAGGCACCCTAGAATGTTGCTTATAGGGCGCTTTATAGGGTGCTATATGAGGTACTGCAAGGTCACAGCACTGTTTTTGATGGCAGCACTGTGCAGTTTAAGGAATGAAAATCATAAGTAGGTGCGCTGACATGCAAAGAGGAGCAGCAGTGTAGCACAATGATTAAGACACTGATCAATGATGCAGGAGTCATGGGTTCAATCCCCCACTGTGCCTAATGAAGAAGGCTGGCTGAGGCATTACCTGTTATAGGTAATAGTGCTGTAGGGGGCATTTTATTTTTATTTTAATTAGTGCTGCCAGCAAACACACCCTCAAAGTATTGTAACATAAGGTGCTGCATAAGGCGCCTCATAGGGTACCCCAGAGGGCACATTTTAAAGTGCACTGTCCGCCACGGCACCCTACAATGTTTCTGAAAGGGTGGCCTATAGGGCACCATATAGGGTGCCCTATGAGGCACAGGAAGGTCATAGCACTGTGTTTGATGGCAGCACTGTGCATTTAAACGCATGGAAATCTGAAGTAGGTGCGCTGACATGCAAAGAGGAACAGCAGTGTAGCACAATGGTTAAGGCACTGACTGCTGATACAGGGGTCATGAGCTTGCTCCCCAGTGTGCCTAATACATAAGGCTGGCTGAGGCATCAGCTTTGCAATGTGCGTATTGTTTCCTGCAGCACTTTATTTGTATTTTATTAATTGCTGCCAGCAAACACGCCCTCACGTGCCGTAACTGAAGGTGCCGCATAAGGCACCCTATAAGGCACTCCATAGGGCACATTATATATTGCACTGTCCGCCATGGCACCCTAAAATGTCCCCTATAGAGCACCCTATAAGTCGCTCCACAGGATAACGTATAGTGCACCTTATATGGACGGTAACCATAAGGTGCCCTATAGGGCGCCCTATAAAGCGCCCTCTGAGGCACCTTATGGGTACAGTACGGAGAGAGTGTTTTTGCTGGCAGCAATAATGTACATTAAAAAGAGATAATGCTTTGGGCAGCCCTATCAAATAACCCCACTGTGGGTTTGAACCCATGATCTCTGGTTTCACAGGCAGTGAAGTAACTAGTGGGCTACAGCTCTATAGTTGCTAGCAAGCCCCTGGCTGGCTGTAGAGGGACTGCATGTCACCACACAGACAGTCTGCTGTGGTCACCAGGATAGGGTTAGGCCACCCGTACCCATGATGCACTGCACATGCAAATCAGCTGTCCACAGATGAACACAAGATGGGGTATGCACCCCCACAGCACCTTGGCCTGGTAGGGGGAACTGACCATGACCACCCCCACAGCACCTCGGCCTGGTAGGGGGTACTGACCGTGTGTGTTACTGGCACAGAGTAGCTACACACCGTCACATTGTGCGGGTACTGTGCTCACCCTGAGTGTGCGGTGGGGCGCCCAGCACCAGGTCCACAGCACCTTCCATGGCAGAAACAGGCCATGCTGCAGGTCCCCAGCAGTGCTAATGTGTGAGAAAGGTAGTTTCCCTAAAAACACCTTGGATATCTCTGTCTGTCTCAGTCAGGTGTAGCCCCTATGGGCTCTTAGGAGGATTATGTACCACCACCCTCCTCCTCCAGGGCTGAGGGTGGCAAACATGGTTTCCAATCAACAGATGCACATTCTACCTCCCTGCAATGGTGGCAGTAGAGGGGACCATCAACCCCAGTCCTGCTGTGGGAACCAACACCCTACAGCACAGTCAATGCAGCTCTGTACACATCCATAATGCACTATCAAACAGACATTAGGCCTTGATATGCTAAGCTGCACCCCACCACTATCTGATATTCTCCTGCAGCAAGCCTTCAGCCACTGCACCCTGCAAGGCGCTCCATCAAGACACATACCAGCTGCAAAAAGTCTGCTAGCTAGTTCATAGTGCATGTTCCTGGTGGAAATGTGTGCACCCAGAACTGGGATGTCAGCATACACAACAAGCAGATACATCAGTGACTGGGCTCCAAAAGCAAAACCATAAATATCACATGAGAGAAATACTATATAACACTATGGGGGTGCCTAGCCATGCTGTGGTCACTGCACAGTCAGGGTGAGAGTGATCTCCCAGCAGGACATGCTGAGGCCACCCTGTCTGTGTAGGTGGTGGTCAGGCACTAAAATGTCCCAGCCAGTGCCCTATGCAGATGCATCCTGGCCAGGCCACCCTGTCCAGACTATACCCATTGCTCCTCATTATGCACATTGGCAGGCCAATACTGGCAACAGTGCTGGCAGTGTGGGCTGTGGAGGGTGTTTGCAGCCACCACACACTGGATAGACAGACAGACACCCCCACACCTATGCCAGCATTGTGCTACTATAGAGGAGTTTAGCAGCCATGGCCACCACACCAGTCCTGGGCACAGTACAGGCATGGATATGGTACGCAATACTGTTGGGGGTCACTCCCCAGGGTGGTAAACACTGTCAGAGACCAGACCTGCAGCACACACCACAGACATCAGAAAGATTGTTATGATGGAGCTCAATCAGCAAACTATGCTTAACGTAGGAATTGCTATCTGCCAGTAATCATAGGAAACGTTTGATAGCTGTGTACCGTATACCTAGGTGTAGGGTGACATTGCTAAGGTATGCAAGTGCTAGTATTGGGAGATGCACGCAGGGTCCAATGTCCTGCCTCTCCAGGAGGCATTGGCTAATGGGGCCTGTGGGTGTGGGTGTGGGTGTGTCTGCCCCTGTTGGCTGCTGCTTTACGGCAGAGGTTCCCAACTCCAGTCCTGGTGTGGCAAACACTGTTCGGGTTTTCATGCTGTCCCTCATGAATATGCATGAGATAATTGTAATGAAGGTTCCACCATTTGAACACATTACCCCTATACTAGCAAACCTTCACTGGCTCCCAATTCAATCCAGAATAAATCACAAATTGATTATCACTACATTTAAGACACTAAATACAATGGCCCCAGTCCCCTTAACAAAACTTATTACTAAAGACACATCCCAAACTATGCTACGGAGAGGCCACACGAATAAAATTAGGATCCCGAAAGAATTCACAACTACTAAAAAAACTACTAATAAAAAGCGTTTTCACATGCAGCTCCCACCCTATGGAACTCCCTCCCCGAAGAAATAAGGGCATTAAATGATGCAAAGGAACTCCGCAAGAAATTAAAAACATATCTATTCATCTCCCATTTTGGCACACTTGAAAATACCTTACCTCTAACAGGTAATGGTTAATAGCGACCTAAGGTACACCAACTCCAATTCTCCTACCTAACTACAATTAAAGTCGATTAAATAACTACTTGTAATTCTTGTAAATAGATATATGTAATAGTTCAAAATATGTAAATAGTTCGATTGTTATTTAACAAATTCTACTATATTTAATCCATTCATGTTTAATGTATTTAGCAAAATTGTACCTAGTTAACTAATGTTCCATGTAAAACAGACTTGTAAATCTGTTCATTCCTTGTTCACTGTGAACCGCACCTGATCTGTGGAAGGTAGCGGTATATAAGCAATTGTTAAATAAATAAATAAAATAAATAAATAGGGAGAGGAATGGCCAGCAGAAGAAAGGAAGTGATAGTGCCTCTGTATAAGTCTTTGGTGCACCCAGTACAGACACTGGTTGAAGTAGGAAGGATTCTTTTATTGATTATGATTAACCCAAATAGCCCGACACAGGGTTACCTTCTTATATACTTTGCTAGGTAAACTTCAGACGTCGCTGTGCTTCAACTGCTTGTCCGATGCTTTCACCTTCACTACTATCACTAAAAAACGCCCGCATCTGCGCTGTGGTTAAGAGCGGGAAAAATGACGTCATGCTCGATGAGTCATTAGTTGTTAGGTAGATTACCAGCCTCTATAACTGTCTAAAGGCAGATCGTTGTCAATGCTCCTCGACGCGTCATTAGTTGCTAGGTAGATTACCAGCCTCTATAGCTGTCTAAAGGCAGATCGTTCTCAATGCTCCTCGAAGAGTCATTAGTTGCTAGGTAGATTACCAGCCTCTACAGCTGTCTAAAGGCAGATCATTCTCAATGCTCCTCGAATTAACTTTATATTTTCAATTGAAATAATTACACCTGATTAAAAATGGCCCATTCTTCAATCCCTCTCTCACTCTTCAATTTATACCATTAAAACATTTGATCTTTATTAACTTAGCCAAGGAAAATTATCAGTGTTTCTAGAAGACAGTAATCATTTACTATACTTTATTCTTTTTTCCATTGAGCTTCATGGATTGATCTATAATAAACAACAACAAGAACCAAATGACTAAAAATGCCTCAATATCCTGATGTTATGACCACATATTGTGATATTAAAGAAATACTGATAGATCTGTATCTAAATTCAATCCATTTGGAGATAGAGAGTTCAACCCACCACCAACAATAACCATGAACGGCAATGTATACACAACAAAAAACGAAATTAAATACCTCGGAGTGACGCTGGACTGCAACTTAAAGATGGAGAAGCATCTTAGAATTACAAATCGGGTCATTTTCCATAAGTTAAGAATTCTACAACCACTCCGTTCTATCTTAGATCATGCGGACTTCCGGACCGTAGCGCAAGCCCTCATCATTCCTCACATAGACTATTGCAACGCCATACTTCAGGGGCTCCCTAAAAAGACCATCAGTATCCTCCAGTTGGCGCAGAATGTGGCAGCTAGAATCATAACGGGAACAAGACTAAAGGATCACATCACACCTACTTTAATTGACCTGCATTGGCTCCCAATCAGTGCCCGAATACAGTATAAAATCATAGTTACCACATTCAAGCTCCTCCATAACATCGCGCCCTCTTACCTCGGCTCACTTGTGTCAGCCCAAACAAATAACAGGAGCAGACGTTCCCCGAGCCTCAACACCCTACTGGTCCCCGGCCGCATGAGGCACGTCAATGTCCATACCAGCAACCGAGCATTCTCGTTCATAGCACCTCAACTCTGGAACAAGCTACCAGTCGATCTAAGAGCGTGCAGTGACTTACTGGTCTTCAGAAAACAACTCAAGACGTACCTATTCCAGTCACACTTCAGCACTACATAAGCACAACGCTCTCGGTTCATTGAACCCACAAAGCAAAATGTATGAATCATGTCAGCAATGAGCTCGCCACCACTAGCCTCACTGATGTGTGAATATGTAACTGCTTGTGTAAATATGTAACTGCTTTTGTAAATACTAATTGTAAATACTCCCTTCTCAATTTGTCTAAACCTTAACCCTGTGTGCTGTGAACTGTACCTTATCCACTAATCATACTGTGTACTGTGTGCTGTGAACTGTACCTCTTCCACTAATCATCCTGTGTATTGTAAATTCTGGCCAGTACAGCAACTCTATTTCTCTGTTGGAATACCGCTGCTGATCGCTGGAAGTAGCGGGATATAAGTGTACACTAAATAAATAAATAAAATAAATAAATAAATTTAAATATAAATTGTTCTAACCTCATTATTGTTCTATTAATATCCCCTCCTCTCCAGTTGAGCTTTACTCTCTTTATTACGAAAAATTTTATATCACTAATCTTATGCGGCATCTCCTGCCAGTGAGCCACAAGAGGTTTTTCCACTACTCCTCTTCTTATTTTTAGTCATCTGGTTCTTGTTGTTGGACACCCTTTCATGGATCGTCAGTTTTATTTACCTTTTATGTAATTCATTTAGGGTCATCGTTTCATGAATCGTCAGTTTATCTTTTATTTAATTAATTTATTTATCTATGGATATTCTTGTATGAATCATTAGTTTTATTATAATTTATCTTATTTAATTTGTTTCTTGAATCATTTGTTGATATTTATGTATTGATAAATGTTGATCTTATAATTTATAATTCCAGCATGATCATATTAATTTATGTGTTTTTAAATGTTAGTATGATGAGATGTGAGAGTATATAGCCTGGAGTCTTAAATACGTTTTAAGGTTTTAATTAATTTTTTTAAGTTTTATTTTTTAATTATTTATTTAGTAATATTTTGAGTCTTGATTCATATTTGTGATATTTGTGTTTTATATTATTTATGTTTATTTATGGATGTAGCATGCCTAAAAGCCCCTGATAAAGTAAAGTCAAAACACGGCCTGTGTCAGGCTATTTGGGTTAATCATAGGGGTATGTTTACTAAACCGTGCTCATGTGCGTGGCACACATTAGCGTGCGCTAAGGTAACTTAGCGCATGCTAATGATGCATTTTTGTGCCCCGCACACGTGCGCGCCGCACTAAAGTGCCCGCTGATGTGCGCGGCACGCTGATGTGCGATAGAGGCGTGGAAAGGCTCCTGGAGGGTGGAGGAAGGCTCCCCAGGGGCGGAGAGAAGGGGTCAATGGGTGGAGAGTGGGAGGGGAGAGGCTCCCCGCACACGAGCGGGGCTGAAATTCAAGCAAAAAAATACTGCGAGTGAAAACCTCGCGGTAGAGCCGATTTAAAGGGAAGAGAAACCATTTCTGTCAGCAATGTACAGCAAAACTGGGGAAAGCTACAAAACATGATAAGTGTGATACATGTGCACGGTACAAAGGTGCAAATAAACATTGAAAATGACCCCAACAAAATCTAAAAAAATTATAATCAAGCTGGGCAATAGTGATAGTAATGGGAAACATCAAAAAACACTCCCAAGAAAGCCGCAAAAAATAAATATGAATTTTAGAAGGGTCTACGCTCCGTCCCCATACAAGGTGAATGATCCCACAGTGAAATAGCACTGATCAGGGTTTCCCTCTCCATTGGACAGGTTACCTATGGCATGCACATTTCCACAACAGCAGGGCGGGCAGGTCAGAATGGGCAATTGGACAGATGCTGGGAAAGGGGATACAGAGGGCTGCAGGCAGCACATGATGTGGTGCAGCTGGGGCACAGTGCGGACTAGGCAGATGCCTAGATGGCACCTAGGAATGCTGAAACTGAATAGCAGTCAGACAGCAACTGATGAGGGCCCAACATGGGCACGAGAGTGTTTATCACAATGTCACAGGGGATAGTACCCAGCAGGTACCCCCAAGGGCACAGAACATTGGCAGGCGGTGATTGGGGGACGTGCGGATAAATTTGCAGGCACCCCTACCCCAGAAACCACATCATAGGCAGCCGCCTACCCACACACAGGATGGCCTGAGACTGCGTACCACCAGCACCACCAGCAGAAGGGCATGTCAGCAGGGTGGCACAGGGGTACCATGGCCTAGCCCTGTGTAGGTGGGTGCAATGCACTGCAACAGACAGGCCCTGCCGGACAAACAGTCATGGTATCATCAGGGAATGCACTGTCTCTGTGGCAACACGGTGGTGCAGTGCACACAACCAGCATGCTTGGAGACAGAAGGTCACAGGTTCAAGCCCCAGCTGGGGCTCCTGCCAATCCAGTCCCCATAGTTTTTCCCACAACTAACTAGTGATAGTAAAGACGAACCTTTATTGCAGAGAACATAAGCATGGCTCAAACACCTCTATTTTACCCTACAGAGCACAGACACCAGAAACATGCACATTACCTAGAGCAGATTCCCCCAAATGCAGTCCTGGAGGGCCACAAAACCTTCAGGGTTTATGCTGTCTCCAATCTAAGGATGGAGCAGTACTGGTGGTGGAGGTGGCAGCAGCTGGTGGCCACAGCAGACCATGGCCTAGCCCTGTCCAGGTGGGTGCCGTGCACTGCAACAAACAGGCCCTGTCGGATGTACAGTCATGGACTTCCCAGGGAATGCAGCAGATCTGTGGCAGTGCACACAAACAGTGTATGCAAGAACAAAAAGTCACAGGTTCAAAGCCCAGCTGGGGCTACTGCCAATCCAGTCCACATATTTTCCCCACAACTAAACCGTGATAGGAAGGACAAACCTTTATTGCAGAGAACATACGCATGGTTAATACGCCTATATTTTACCCTACAGAGCACAGACACCATAAACATGCGCATTACCTAGAGCAGAGTCTCCCAAATGCAGTCCTGGAGGGCCAAACACCATTCAGGTTCCATGCTGCCTCTAATAAAGATGCCTGTGCTGCATATCTATGCACCACCCCCATGGTATGCAGATGCCCTATGCACCCAAGCATCCTTCTAGCTTTTGCCATAGCCTTTTCTACCTATTTAGCTACTTTAAGATCATCAGACACAATCATGCCTAGATCCCACTCTTTTTCTGTAGACAGAAGTACTTTTCCCCCTATACTATATCACTCCCTTGGATTGCTGCAGCCCAAATGCATTACCTTGCATTTTTTAACATTTAAATATCAGCTGCCAAATTCTACACCATTCTTCAAGTTTAGCTAAGTCCCTCATCATATTATCTACACTTTCCTGGGTGTCTAATCTAATGCAGATTTTGGTATCATTGGCAAAAAGGCAAACCTTACCCGACATTCCTTCCGCAATATCACTAACAAAGATGTTAAAAAGAATCGGACCAAGGGCAGATCCCTGGGGCACACCACTGACAACTTCCTTCTCCTCAGAGTGAGCTCCATTTACCTGTACCCTTTGTCATGTCCCACTCAACCAACTTCTAACCCAAGCAGTAACTTTAGGGTCCATCCCTAGGGTGCTCAATTTGTTTATAAGTTGCCTGTGTGGAACTGTGTCAAAGGCTTTACTGAAATCTAAATACACCACATCTAGGGCTCTCCCTCAGTCCAATTCCCTGGTCACCCAGTCAAAGAAATCAATTAGATTTGTCTGACAAGACTTGCCTCTGGTGAATCCATGCTGCCTTGGATCCAGTAATCTGTTGGACTCCAGCAACCTCACTATTTTCTCTTTCAGCAGCTTTTCCAATAATTTACTCACCACCAAGGTTAAACTAACTGGCCTATAGTTTTCAACCACATCCTTACTTCCACATTTGTGTAAAGGGACCACATGTGCCTCTCTTCAGTCCTCTGGCACCACTCCTGACTCCAAGGCATTGAAAAAGGTCAACAAGTGGGAACTGAACCTTTGTCCCCTAGCTTATGGGGACATTGCAATAACCAGTATGCTACACCTCCATGTACATGTGGTGACATAGTACACCTAGGGGAATTCTGCACATAAACTCAGATAATTCTGCGCACAGTAATTTACAATTCTGCAACATCCTGCATGTTTTATTAGTAATGTTGTATGCAGAATTCCTCCATCATAGAGATCACAGAGAGAGGAAGACAGGCATCTGTATTTGGAAAAACTTAGAGAAGCTAGCAAAGTAGTCAAGAAGGCAAAGATTCAAAAGGAGGAGGAAATAGCCAATGCAATAAAATGGGGGGATAAGACATTTTTCAGATATATTAGTGAGAAGAGGAAGGGCAAAAGTAGTATTGTCAGACTCAAGGGTGCAGGGGGGGAATATGTAGAAGCTGATAAGGATAAAGCGGAATTGCTTAACAAATATTTTTGTTCTGTGTTCACAGATGAAGAACCAGGAGCAGGACCTCAGAAAACACCCACAAATAAGAACAGAAGCGAGGGACATCTTGAACAATTTTCAGAAGACTGTGTTCGTGAGAAACTAGCTCAACTTAAAGTAGACAAAGTGATGGGACCGGATGGGATACACCCTAGAATACTGAGGGAACTTGGGGACGTTCTAGCAACTCCACTGACTGACCTTTTCAATGCCTCGTTGGAGTCGGGAGTGGTGCCAAAGGACTGGAGAGAGGCTCATGTGGTGCCTTTACACAAAAGCGGAAGTAAGGATGTGGTTGAAAACTACAGGCCGGTTAGTTTAACTTCGGTGGTGAGTAAATTATTGGAAACGCTGCTGAAAGAGAAAATAGTGAGGTTTCTGGAGTCCAGCGGGTTACAGGATCTGAGGCAGCATGGATTCACCAGAGGCAGATCTTGTCAGACAAATCTGATTGATTTCTTTGACTGGGTGACCAGGGAGTAGGACCGAGGGAGAGCTCTAGATGTGGTGTATTTAGATTTCAGTAAAGCCTTTGACACTGTTCCTCACAGGCGACTTATAAACAAACTGAGCACCCTAGGGATGGACCCTAAAGTTACTGCTTGGGTTAGAAATTGGTTGGGTGGGAGGAGACAAAGAGTACAAGTAAATGGAGCTCACTCTGAGGAGAAGGATGTTACCAGTGGTGTGCCCCAGGGATCTGTCCTTGGTCCGATTCTTTTTAACATCTTTGTTAGTGATATAGCGGAAGGGCTGTCGGGTAAGGTTTGCCTCTTTGCGGATGATATCAAAATCTGCAATAGAGTAGACACCCATGAAGGTGTAGATAACATGAGGAGGGATCTAGCTAAGCTTGAAGAATGGTCTAGAATTTGGCAGCTGGGATTTAATGTTAAAAAATGTAAGGTCATGCATTTGGGCTGCAGCAATCCAAGGGAGCAATATAGTATAGTGGGTGAAGTACTTTTGTCCACTAAAGAAGAGCGGGACCTAGGCATGGTTGTGTCTGATGATCTTAAAGTAGCTAAACAGGTAGAAAAGGCGACGGCAAAAGCTAGAAGGATGCTTGGGTGCATACGGAGAGAAATGGCTAGCAGAAAAAAGGAGGTGATAATGCCTCTGTATAAGTCTTTGGTGCGACCTCATTTGGAGTATGGTGTGCAATTCTGGAGACCGCACCTTCAAAAGGATGTGAACAGGATGGAGTCGGTGCAGAGGGTTGCTACTAAAATGATTAATGGGCTTCATTATAAAGCATATGAGGACAGACTTAAGGATCTTAATATGTACACCTTAGAGGAAAGGTGGGATAGAGGTGATATGATTGAGATGTTTAAATACCTCCGTGGCATAAATGTTCAGGGAGAGAGCCTCTTTCAATTGAAAGCAAATTCTGCTACGAGGGGACATGGGATGAGGGTGAAGGGAGATAGATTCAGGAGTGATATGCAGAAATATTTCTTTACGGAAAGAGTAGTGGATCCATGGAATAGTCTCCCAGTGGAGGTGGTAGAGATGAGGACAGTAACTGAATTCAAAAAAGCATGGGACCAACACAGAGGATCTCTAAAGGTAAAAAGTGGACTGTTGTAGTTGTTGTTATGGAAGGACAGACTAGATAGGCCATGTGGTCTTTTTCTGTCATCATGTTTCTATGTTTCTATAAAGTCTAACTCTTCCTCTAGACCTGAAATTCCCCGTCTTTCCCTCCTTAGCTCTCTCACTTCAATCACAGTTCTCTCCCAACCACCAAGTCTTTTCTGCCTCTCCTTCTCTCTCCCTCTTACGTCAAACAAGATCCCTATTGCTGGCTGACCCTAAGGACCATCCTCATGCACCTACGCTTACTTCACCTCACCTCACCTCCTTTCTCCTGTCCCTATGCACTAAACCTTATCTCTCCCTTATCTCTCCTTCTTTCTTCCCAGGCACATACCTCCAGCATTTCTTTCTTCCCACCCCACCCGCCAGCAGCCCTTCTACACCCCTTCAATTCACCAGCAACCTATCTCAGCCCCCAGTCATGCCCCCGACTCACTGATAGCCCTTGTCCAGCCCCCAGTCATCCCTGACTAACCAGCAGCCCATCTCAGCCCACCAGCCACCCTCTCAACTCATCAGTAGTCCTTCTCAAGCCCCCAGCCTCCCCCCGACTTGCTAGTGGCCCTTCTACAGTCCCCAGCAACCCCCTGAGTCACCATCAGTCCATCTCAACCCTCAGCCACCCTGACAACTCACCAATAGCCCATCTCCAATCCCCCTGACTCACCTTCAGCCCATCTCAGCCCCCAGCCATTCACTTCTTCTGCCTGATCCACAGCAGTATTTTTAACACAGCCGTGGGAGCATTTCCCTTTGGTCCCATGACTGTGCTATACTTCTGATGTGAGCACTGAATGTTTTAATAAAGTAAATGGAAACGCTTCCTGTCCCTAGGAGGAAACAGGAAGCACTTCCATTTACCTTATTAAAACCTCACGATGGCTGAATGGGGGGGGGGGGCATTCCCAAGATGGCTGTACCCTGTGTTTGAAGTGCTACTACATGATTCAAATGGAGAAGTGTAAGGGGAAAGCGAACAAGCAACCCCTGACTGTCCGTGACTCTGCCGCTGACTTTCCTGTTTGGGGCCTGTTGGTTCGGGATCTGTTGGAGAGGTGTTGAGCCTGGCAGTGAGGGTGTAGGAATGGGTGAACTTGGTGTCCTCCTCAGTAGTCGATTTTACTCCTCTTAAGGTTCGGCATCCTTTGAAGCTGTGTGATGCTGCCGAAACACCAGAGGCTGGAAGCTTGGTTGGCAGTCCTGATCTGTGTGTCGGCTGGGTTTCAGGGGTTGGCATTCAGTAGTGATGAGGAGTGCTTGAAGCCCCCGATTGGTCAGCAAACTGCCAATGTTGCTTCAGGGACTGCGGAGACAGCACAGTTACTTAGCTGTAACAGGTGAT
Source organism: Ichthyophis bannanicus (assembly GCA_033557465.1). Classification (NCBI taxonomy): domain Eukaryota; kingdom Metazoa; phylum Chordata; class Amphibia; order Gymnophiona; family Ichthyophiidae; genus Ichthyophis; species Ichthyophis bannanicus. The sequence goes on from CM066037.1 coordinate 410,070,121, forward strand.
CTCTGGGAACAGCAGGAATTAGTCCTCACATATGGGTATCGTCGGTACCGACGGAGCCCGTGCGGGAAAGCTCCCCAGCTTCTTAGAATAGAAGCTTTTGGGACCTCCCACTGCACATGCGCACTGCCTTCCCGCCTTCCTGAACAGCTCTCCTCAGTTTCGAGTTTATAGCTGAGTCAACAGAGAGAGGACAGGAAGATAGATAGATAAAAGATACAACTCCTAGGGGAGGTGGGTGGGTTGTGAGGACTAATTCCTGCTGTTCCCAGAGATCACCTGTTACAGGTAAGTAACTGTGCTATCTCCAGGAACAAGCAGGAATAAGTCCTCACATATGGGGACTCCCTAGCTTAGATGCATGGGATCCCCTGTAAAGGTTCGCCATCTTCGTATGGATCTCAGGCATCCATTCTGGGAAGGTGGGCAGGAGTTGTTTAGGAATGGAACAGGTGCTTGAGGACAGCCTGGCCAAACAAGGCATCCCGGCGGGAGTCCTTGTCCAAACAGTAATGGGCTGTGAAGGTATGAACCGAGGCCCAGGTAGCGGCTCGACAGATCTGATCTATGGAAACAGAGTGCAGATGAGCCATAGAAGTTGCCATGGCCCTCACATTGTGAGCAGTGACATGGCCTTCCAGAGAAATGTTTTTGCTCTGGTAAGCAAAAGAAATACACTGAGCAATCCAATTGGAAAGTGTACGCTTGGAGACTGGAAGTCCCAAATGGGAAGGATCAAAGGCCACAAAAAGTTGAGAAGACTTTCGATGTGGCTGAGTCCTATTAAGGTAAAAAGCGAGAGCTCTTTTACAATCCAGAGTATGAAGGTTCCTCTCTGCATTGGATGCATGAGGAGCTGGAAAAAAGACAGGTAGATATACCTCTTGATTAAGATGAAAAGGCGAGACCACTTTAGGCATAAAGTGGGGATTCGTCCTAAGGACCACCTTATCATGATGAAATCTTGTGTAAGGTGGATTAGCCACTAAAGCCTGCAGCTCACTGATGCGGCGAGCCGAAGTGACTGCAATGAGGAAGATGACCTTCCAGGAAAGAAATTTCAAGGAGGTGGAAAACATTGGCTCAAAAGGTGGCTTCATAAGTTGACCGAGCACTAGATTCAAATCCCATGCGACCGGGGGTGGTCTGATGGGAGGTTTAGTGAGAGTCAGGCCTCTCATGAATCTTGCAACAAGAGGATGAGAGGAGATAGGTTGTCCATTTATATGTTTCAAGGATGCTGCAATAGCACTTAAATGGACTCTTACCGAATTCGTCTTGAGGCCTGCATTGGATAGATGCAGGAGATAATCAAGAAGAGAATTCAAAGGAAGTGCCAGAGGGTCAAGACCCTGCTGAGCACACCAAATGGAAAAACGTTTCCATTTGAAAGCATAGGAACGCCTGGTAGAGGGTTTCCTAGAGGCAGAAAGGATATCTTTCACTGGTTGGGAAAGATGAAAGTCTTGAAGGCTTAAGCCTTCAGTAACCAAGCACTGAGGTGAAGGGATTTGGGGTTTGGGTGCCACAAAGTCCCCTCCTCCTGAGACAGGAGGTCTGGCGCAGCTCCCAGATCCAAGTAGGATCCCTGGGAGAGCTGTAGAAGTAGAGGGAACCACACTTGGCGTGGCCAGCGTGGAGCTATGAGGATCATAGTTCCATGATCCCTCTGGAGTTTGAACAGAGTCTTGGGAATCAAAGGAATGGGTGGAAAGGCATATAGGAATGCCTGATTCCAATTCAGGAGAAAGGCGTCCGTAGCCTGAGCTCCCTGACACGGAGTTCTGGAACAGAACCGGGGAAGTTTGGCATTCCACGGACTTGCAAAGAGGTCTATGTCCGGGGTCCCCCATTCCTGAAAGATTCGGTTTATTTGGTCCAAATGTAGGGACCATTCGTGTGGCAGCAGAACTCGACTGAGCCTGTCTGCCCGAGAGTTTTGAACTCCTGGGAGATACACTGCTAGCAGGTGAATCTGATGCTCTCTGGCGAAGGCCCATAGTCTTAGAGCTTCGTTGCAAAGCGACAGAGAGCCCGTCCCTCCTTGTTTGTTTATGTAAAACATGGCCACCTGATTGTCCGTCTGAACTAGGACAGTGAGGTTGGCTAGGAGGGAGTGGAAGACCTTGAGGGCAAGGTAAATTGCTCGCAGTTCCAGAAGATTGATATGAAGGGTGGTCTCCTGTAGAGACCAAGTGCCCTGAGTGGAGAGAGTTTGCAGATGGGCTCCCCACCCTGTTTGGGAGGCATCTGTTGTGAGGGTTGCTTGGGGTAGCAATGGTTGAAATGGAGCCCCCAACAACAGATTCTTGGTGGAAGTCCACCAGTGGAGGGACCAAAACAGACGATCGGAGGTTTGTATTTGGTCTGAGAGCGCTCCTGACGCCTGAGTCCACTGAGTGGCCAGGGTCCATTGAGCTGCTCTCATATGAAGACGAGCATAGGGCACCACATGCACTGTGGAGGCCATATGACCCAGTAGGCGTAGCATTTCCCTGGCTGTCAAGTGAGTGCTGGACTGAGCTTGGGAGGCCAAACTCAGGAGGCGCTGGCCTCGAACATGTGGAAGGTAGGCCCTTGCAGTGATGGTGTCCAACTGGGCCCCTATGAATTCTAGAGATTGAGTAGGGATGAGTTGGGACTTGGGAAGGTTTACTACCAGTCCCAGATACTGCAAAAGGCTCCTTGTGTGGTCCAGGGAAATCTGGGCCTGTGACTGAGTTGGAGCTCGGATGAGCCAGTCGTCCAGATATGGGAAGACAAAGATTCCCATGCCTCTTAGAAATGCGGCTACGACTGCCATGCATTTTGTGAATACTCTTGGAGCAGAGGCTAGACCGAAGGGGAGTACTCTGTATTGGAAATGTTTTCCCTGAAACAGAAAGCGAAGATACTTTCTGTGGGATGGATGGATGAGTATATGTGTATACGCATCCTGTAGGTCTAGAGAACAAAGCCAGTCCTGACCCTGGAGGTAAGGAAGGAGAATGCCGAGAGACAGCATTTTGAATTTCTCCTTGAAGAGAAATTTGTTCAATTCTCTCAGATCTAGGATTGGTCTGAATCCCCCTGTCTTCTTTGGAATGAGAAAATAAGGGGAGTAGAAACCGGACCCTTGTTGAGGAAGAGGAACCTCTTCTATGGCCCCTTGGGCAAGAAGAGAGGAAACCTCTTGACCCAACAGGGTTAGGAGAGATGGGGGAGAATTGAATGGTCTCACCATATGATGGGGAGGAAGGCTGGAGAAATGAAGTTTGTAACCCTCTCGAATGATAGAGAGGGTCCATTGTTCTGTTGTGATTTGTTCCCATCTGGGAGCAAAGTGAACCAACCTTCCGGGTATGGTGAGAGGTTCTGGTTGTGTTAGAACCAGAAGTGGCAAGTTCCCTAGGAGCAAGTCAAAACCCCTGAGGGGTTGGAGCCTGCTGAGCTACAGTAGCTGCTGCAGGCTTAGCTCGTGCTTGTTTGGATTGCTGACGCTTAGCAGTATAGCGAGGTTGAGAAGACTGCTGGCCAGTATTTGAAGCAACTCTGGCCTTCTTATAGTAAGGCCTTTTAAAAGACTTTTTCTTAGTAGGAATTGAAGTGGACTTTGAAAGTCTTTCCAAGGTGGCATTTTCAGCATCCATCTGGGTGGCTTTGATTTGCCACTCTTCCCCAAATAAGTTCTCACCTGTACAGGGCAGATTCCGTAAGCCATCTAGAACCCAAGGTTCCAGATCAGAGGCCTGGAGCCAAGCAAGACGTCGGGCTGCAATAGCAATGCCCGAAGCCCTACTGGCTCCCTCAAAGGAATCATATGCTGCCCTATTAGAGAACTTAGAAACCTCTAAGAGTTGTTTCACTAGGGAAAGGAATCCCTGCTTTTTATCCTCAGGGATAAAGGGGGCAAAATGCCGCACCTTTTTGGCAAGTTCCTCCAGGAACATGCCCATATAGAGACTGTAGGAATTAATCCTGGCTATAAGCATACTAGCCTGGAAAATTTTCCTACCAAAAGAGTCCAAAGTCTTACATTCCCGTCCTGGAGGGGTGGAAGAGTGCCTTTTGGTACTCCTAATCTTCTTCATTGCAGACTTCACCACAATAGAGTGGTGGGGCAATTGAGTCTTTTGGAAACCAGGAGAAGGAGGGACCCTATACATGGTGTCCAACCTACGGGAATAAGGAGACAAAGTCAAAGGATTTTCCCAGAAATCCATCAGTTGTTCTTGAAGGATTTCATGGATAGGCAGGGTAACTGCCTCCTTAGGGGCCTTTGAGTATCCCAAAATATCCAGTTTTTTGGATCTGGGTTCCTTTTCAGAGGATGTGGTAATAGAAAGGGCTGTAGCCATATCTAAAACAAAGTCCTGGAAGGACAAATCCTCTGGAGGGGGCATTCTCCTTTTAGGAGAAGAGGGCTCCTCAGGTAAGTTGAGTGAAAACTCAGCAGAATCATCAGAGGAGTGAAAATCCTCAGAGGAATCGGTGCTTTCCTCTAACGCACGATACGCGTACCGATCGGTATCGATATCGGGCGTATCGGGTATGGAACCGGTATGGAGCGAAAGCCCATACGGTACCGACTTGCGTTTAGAGGTGGACGGCCTCGATACCGGCATGGCGGACGATACCGGTATCGGGCCCGGAACCGCTGAAAGCGGAACCGATGGCGTTGCAGCTTTAATGAAAGCCATGACGGCCTGCTGCATGGACTGTACAGTATCGCCCATGGACGCCATAGCTGCCTGGATGTCGGTACCGGAGTGACCCGGTACCCCAGAGCAGGCTAACAGGTGATCTGTCGAGGCCGTAGCATCGATATCAACCTGAGACCCCTGAATTGGCGTTTTTGGAAGTTGGACTTCCCGCCGGGGTTGTTTGGCTGGGGCAGGGTCCTCAAGTTCTAAGCTAAGAGCCTCTCGATGCTTTGAAGGAGATTTGCTCTTTGAGGACTTGCCCACAGAAGGTTTGGTTACCTGAGATCCATCCGGAGTGTTGGCCCGGTTCTGCAGCCCACGTTTAGACATGTGGGAGCAAGATGGGCAGTCCGGTATGGAATGGTCAGGCCCCAAACATTTCAGACACCAGTCATGGGTGTCTGTGACTGAAATAACAGCATTACATTTGGTACACTTCTTAAATCCAGGGGCTGGCTTCTCCATGAGGAGAAATTGAGTAGGCCGAGAGGCCTCTCTGAAGTGACCAAAAAGCTAAAAAATAAGAAAAAAGAATTATAATTTTTTAAAGAAAGAAAGAAAAGACCGGCGATACCGGTATCGGTATGGGGAAGGCAGGTACGCGGTCTAAAGAAACAAATAAAATAACAATTTCTTCAGCGGTGACAGGAACACGACCTGCTGGCTCCGCGGAAAAAGAGAAACTGAGGAGAGCTGTTCAGGAAGGCGGGAAGGCAGTGCGCATGTGCAGTGGGAGGTCCCAAAAGCTTCTATTCTAAGAAGCTGGGGAGCTTTCCCGCACGGGCTCCGTCGGTACCGACGATACCCATATGTGAGGACTTATTCCTGCTTGTTCCTGGAGATCCACAGGATGTCTGTGTCTGTGGTTGGACAGGTGGGGATGGTTGCGCTGGAAGGTGTGACAGGTGGGATATCTGAATTTGTTTTTTCCGTATCCTGACCAGATCACCTTGGAGTCTAATTGGTCTGCCATAAAACAGCTTGGCGAGGCATTGTACCCAGAAGTTCAAATCCTGAAGACTCAATTACAATCTACTCAGATTGAGTGTGCTAAGAACGCTGAAGAGATTTCTAAATTGAAAGTATCTTCAAATGATATAGCTGTGTGAGATGATCATTTGTAAAGGTGCTGACAAGCTGTTATTAAAGATTTTACTTGTTTGAAGACTAAAACTGAACATTTAGAAAATCTTGCTAGACTTCCGTACTTATATTTAATACATTTTCCTAAGTCATCATTTAACACGCCTAAGGCAATGTTCAAGAAGTATTTAGTGGAGGTTTTAGGAGATCCAATTTCCAAAGTTTATTACTTGCCCCAGGGAAGAAGGTCCCCCTGTCTGAGGGAGGAGGGGGGGGGCTTCACCCCCACATTTGGATGTATTAAATGTGTCATCTATTTTGGAAAATTTGGATTCTGATGTGGTGTTCCTGCAACTCTAATAGAGATTGGTTTGTGTGAATGTTCTTCAGGAAAAGGAATGTTCAATTTTGAAGACTTTTGGTTAAGGCTTTTTCTGACCTCGAAAGGGAGACCCAATGCCACAGGAAGGAGTTTCTTATCTTTCGGCCATGGGTCACCCAGTTGGGTATTCTGTTTTTTTTTTCTAAAATATCCCTGTAAATGTTTAGTTAAGTATCTTTATAATTCTCATGTTTTTCTGTATCCCTCCTATTCATTTCTTTTCTAAACGCCCACCCAGTTCTGATTCTGCAGATTCTGTCCAACATCAAGTTAGGTGTTGGCTGTTAAGACGGGTACCTTTTCCTACATTTGAAATGATTATATTTTTCCTATGGAAACTCCGTCTCTATGGTGGGCTGGGGTTTGGGACTGGAGGTTTATTTTCTTTAAAAAAAAAATTCAGTGGGAGAAGCTGTTTGCTATAATCTTTGTGTATTTCACCCAGTTACCCACAAGATGTGATTAATTCCACTTGTACTGTTGCAAATGCATAAATATAAAAAATACACCTCACGGTGCTGGCATCGGAGGTGTAGCACAGCTGCAGGGTTGAAGAGAAATGCTTCTGCGGCTGTGAAAAGGAGAACAGTGATGCAGGCTTGGGCTCGCCGATGCCAGTGTCTGCACAGAATTCTGCTAGTGAATGCAGAATTCTGTGCAGGTGGGGAATTCTGCACAATTGCGCAACACAGAATTTGTGCAGAATTCCCTAAGAGTAGTAGATGCATACTTACACATGTGGGGGAGTTGAGCAGAACATGGACAGAACCACCATTTATGTGTGTCTATCCTGATCAGATGTAAACGTTTGTGGCTTCAGTCTAAAAGGCACATTTTACAAATGGCATCCAGGTGCAATCTGAGACGTCCAAGCCAGAACATCTGAAAAGAAAGCAGGCACATCCAGGTACAGACATGGTTTCACAAATGTGGATGTACCCGATATGAACATTCTGCAGGGCTGTCTACATAGACATCCCTGGTATAGCATTTGAAATAAGGGACATATAATAGCCTAACAGATTCATTCCGATCAGGATGTAGATCCCCTCTGTACGTCCCATTTGAGCTCCGTGGGATCAGAATCATGAACAGGCATGTACATGCAGGCCAGAACTGCGATTCAATCTGGCCTGCACGTACATGCACAGATCAGCTAACTCAGTCAGGGTTTTTAAATGGAGCTGCCGTGCCATGACGTCCTGTTGCCATGGCACCGTGGCTCCATTTAAAAGCTGTGATGCCAACCGCCTGCAAAAAGTGTTTATTCCCCACAGCCTGACCCCCGATCCAGCCTTCTAAGGCTAGGGCTGGGCTGCAGGGAATGTCCCCTCCGTCAGTCCTCCTGTCAGCCCTCCTCCTGGAACCCTCCTTTAACAATTTCAAAGCAAGATTAAAGACCCATCTTTTCTGTACAGCTTTTGACCTTCCCCCTCCCCCCATCCCCCACTGACATCAAGTCCATGTCCTACCGTCCCTGATGTAGTCTTCCTTTTATCTGCTGTCTTTTACATGCTGTCTCTCTCCTATCTGAATGCTGGCGTTCTATTTCCTTTTCATAGCAATATCTGAATTTTAGTAATTGTAAACCGCTCTAGTACTTCACGTGTGGGCTTTAAATGGGAGCTGCAGGGCCTCATTTGCATAAATATTTGCATAAAGTTAACATGCACTAACTTTTAAGAAACATGCCTCTTAATGAGTGTCTGGATAAAGAAAGACTACCAGATTTCTACATTACTATACTCCAGTGCCAACCATCAGGCACATTAGTAAGTACTATAAACACTGTCCATTTAGAACCCATAGTGGTATTTAAAGGTGATGCGATAATCCAAGATGGTGGATGGCAGTGTTTGTGGCTGATGGGGAGAAAGCGAAAGGGGAAGCAGGATGTATTACCCCAGACTACTCTGCTTACCTCTACTCCAGATATTTCTGTGCCAGCAGCGGCAGTCAGAACAGGGAGATGGTAGCTTGGCTAGAGGACAGCTGGAGCTGGGTAGTTCAGCATCCATCTCGAGCGACAATCTTATGCCCCCGGAAGTACAACGACCTCGAAAGCAGGTATGCCGGGGGTCATTTCTGGTGCCCTCACTGGGATCGTCTTCAGGGTGTATGGCAGACGTCAGTGGTTGTTTGCAGGACCATCTACCTGGGACGATGCCCAAGAACAGAGGTTCTGCTACTGCATCGGGATTCAATGCTAGAAGGCCCCCCATAGATCTGCAGACCATTGCAGCAGGGCTAGACAATCAGCATGGAGCTGTGGTTTCCTTTCCCTTAGAGCATCTGGGTCAATTCACCCTGAAGTCCATTTGGCTAGCCATAAATCAACTTGGAAAGGCTCTAACTAATTGCATTGCTGGGATGCAACCTCAGTTGGCTTCTAATACTGAGGTTTTGACTAAAACTGTGGAAGAAATGGGTTTGATTAAAACTAATTTGGAAGATGTGACCTTAAGGACTCACCATCTTGACACTATGTCAGATGGGGTTATAAAAGACTCTGCTCATCTCAAAGTAAGGTTGGAGCAGCTAGATAATTAAACAAAGCTTGCTAATTTCTGCTTGGTTAATTTTCTTTGTTCCCCTGCCATATCGTCTAAGGAAATGCTTATGCAATATCTGAGTGAAATTCTGGGGGTCCCAATACATTCATGTCCTCCAATTATAAAAATGTTATTATCTTCCCAGAGGCCAGAAGACCATGGCTAATGCTGAGACTACTAGCCCTGGGCAATTATAAGAACATAAGATATGCCATAATGGGTCAGATCAAGGTCCACCAAGCCCAGTATCCTGTTTCCAACAGTGGCCAATCTAGGTCATACGTACCTAGCAGTTTCCCCAAAAGACACAGGTTCCACAATGCTTGTACTGGGTCAAGTATTGATATCCTGGGTCCCTTCTTAATAATGGTTTATGGACCTTTCCTCCAGGAACTTGTCCAAACCTTTTTTAAACCCAGCTACACTAACAGCCTTTACTACACCCTCCGGTAACAAATTCCAGGAGTTTGATTACACATTGAGTGAAAAAATATTTTCTTTTATTAGTCTTAGTTTACCCTGTAGCTTCATTGCATGTCCCCTAGTCTTTCTATATTCTGATAAAGTAAACAATCGATCTACGTTTACCTGTTCCACTCCGTTCATTAATTTATAGACTTCTATTATATCTCCCCTCAGCAGTCTCTTTTCCAGGTTAAAGAGCCCTAACCTTTTTAGCCTTTCTTCATAGGAGTATCCTTCCATCCCCTTTATCATTTTGGTGGCTCTTCTCTGAACCTTTTCTAATAACGCTATATCCTTTTTAAGTTATGGTGACCAGAATTGCACACAATATTCAAGGTGCGGTCTCACCATGGAACGATATAGAGGCATTATGATATCTTTTGTTTTATTTTCCATTCCTTTCCTTATGTTACCTAGCATTCTATTTGCTCTCTTGGCCGCCGCTGCACACTGGGCAGAGGGTTTTAACATGTTATCCACAATGATGCCTAAATCTTTTTCCTGGGTAGTGGTTCCTAATGTGGAACCTTGCATCTTGTAACCATAGTTTGGGTTGTTCTTCCCTAGGTGCATAACTTTGCACTTGTCCACATTAAATTTCATCTGCCATTTTGATGCCCAGTCTTCCAATTTATCAGGATCCTCTTGCAATTTTCCACAATCCTCTTGGGTTTTAACAACTTTAAATAGTTTTGTGTCATCTGCAGATTTGATAACCTCACTCATTATTCCCTTTTCCAGGTCATTTATGAATATGTCAAAAAGCAGCGGACCCAGCACAGATCCCTGTGGTACACCACTATTCACCTTTCTCCATTGGGAAAATTGGCCATTTAGCCCTACCCTCTGCTTTCTATCTTTTAACCAGTTCCTGATCCACAATAGTACACTGCTTCCTATCCCATGACTCTTTAGTTTTGCCAAAAGTCTCTGATGAGGGACCTTGTCAAAGACTTTCTGAAAGTCCAGATACACTATATCAACTGACTCACCTTTGTCCACCTGTTTATTCACACCTTCAAAACAACATAACAGATTAGTAAGACAAAATCTTCCTTGTCTAAAGCCATGTTGGCTGTCTCCCATTAGGCCATGACTATCTACATGCTGAGGAATTTTGTTCTTTATGATAGTTTCTACCATATTTCCCGGTACTGACGTCAGGCTCACCGGTCTGTAGCTCCCCAGATCACCCCTGGAACCCTTTTTAAAAATTGGCGTTACATTGGTGATCCTCCAATCTTCAGGTATTACAGATGATTTTAATGATAGATCACAGATTACTAATAGCAGGTCTGCAATCTCATATTTCAGTTCTTTCAACGCCCTCGGATGTATACCATCCGGCCCAGGTGATTTGCTACTCTTCAGTTTATCTAACAGTTGTAATACATCTTCCCGATATATCTATATTTCCTTCAATTCTTCCACACCTTTAAATACCACTTCAATCATGGGTAACATCCCTACATTTTCCTCAGTAAAGACCGAAGCAAAGAATTCATTTAGTCTCTCCGCTATCGCATTGTCACCTCTTAGTGCCCCTTTAACCCCTCTATCATCTAATGGACCAACTGACTCTCTCACAGGTTTTTTGCTACGAATGTACTTGAAAAAGTCTTTATTTTGCATTTTTGCTTCCGCAGCAAGCTTCTTCTCAAATTCTCCCTTTGCCTGCCTTATCAATGCCTTGCATTGACTTGCCAGTGCTTGTGCTGTTTCCAGGTTTCGTCGTTTGGCTCTTTTTTCCATTTCCTGAAAGATGCTTTTTTGGCAACAACAGCCTCTCTGACCTCACCTTTAAACCATGCTGGCAGCTTTTTGGACTTCCTTCCACTTTTCTTAAAGCGTGGAATACAGCTGGTCTGGGCTTCCAAGATAGTAGTTTTTAACAACACCCAAGCTTGTTGTAAGTCTTTAACCTTTGCAACTGCTCCTTTTATTTTTTTCTTAACTATTTTCCTCATTTTATCATAGTCTCCCTTTCGAAAGTTAATAGGTAGTACTGTGGATTTCCTTACTATCCCTCCTCCACTAAATAAATCAAATGCGATCATGCTATGATCACTATTGCCAAGTGGTCTCAACACCCTTATCTCTTGCACCAGATCTGGTGTTCCCCTAAGGACTAGGTCCAATATGGCTTCCCCTCTGGTTGGTTCATGAACCAGCTGCTCCAAGAAGCAGTCATTTATTTCATCTAGAAACTTTATCTCCCTAGCATGTCCTGCCATGACATTGACCCAGTCGATACCGGGGTAATTGAAATCACCCATTAGTATTACAGTGTTGTAACTTTTGTTAGCTTCCCTGATTTCTTTGAGCATTTCATCATCCATTTGTTCATTCTGGCCAGGTGGTCGATAGTACACCCCCACTGCCATCACCTTCCCCTTTTTACATGGAATTTCAATCCATAGAGATTCTACAGCAAATTTTGTTTCTTGCAAAACTTTAATCCTTTCCGACTCAATGCCCTCTCTAACAGAGCGCAACCCCTCCACCAATTTGATCAGCTCTATCATTACGATATAGTTTGTACCCAGGTAACATAGTGTCCCACTGGTTGTCCTCCTTCCACCATGTCTCTGATATTCCAATCATATCTAACCTCTCATTTAGTGCTATATATTCGAACTCTCCCATCTTATTTTTTAGACTTCTAGCATTTGCATACAAGCATTTTAGAGACTGTATTTTATTCATATTAATCTGGCTATTGGTAGACATAGGTAATTTGGGATCTTTAAGCTGTGTCTGCTCCATACTCGAGGGCATTTGGGCTACTCTACTCTTTTTTGGAACCTCTCTGCTTTTGGTAGTATCCTTCAAGGATACATTCTTCCGAACCATGCGCTCTTGGGTGACTGTCAGCTTTCCCCTATTATCTAGATTAAAAGCTGCTCTGTCTCCTTTTTAAAGGTTAATACCAGCAGCCTGGTTCCATCCAGGTTAAGGTGAAGCCCATCCCTCTGGAAGAACCCCTCCTTTCCCCAGAATGTTCCCCAGTTCCTAACAAATCCAAAACCCTCATCTCTGCACCATTGTCCCATCCACGCATTGAGACTCCAGAGCTCTGCCTGCCTTTTGGGTCCTGCGCTTGGAACGGGAAGTATTTCGGAGAACGCTACCCTGGAAGTTCTGGATTTCAACTTCCTACCTAAAATCCTAAATTTAGCCTCCAGAACCTCCGTACCACATTTTCCTATGTCATTGGTACCGACATGTAGCAAGACAGCAGACTCCTCCTCAGCACTATCTAAGACCTTATCTAGGTGGCGGATGAGGTCCGCTACCTTCGCACCAGGCAGGCATGTTACCAGGCAATCCTCATGTCCATCAGCCACCCAGCTATCTACATGCCTAATGATCGAATCACCAACTATAACGGCTGTCCTAACCCTTCCCTCATGGGCACATGGCCCTGGAGAAACTTCCTCGGTGCGAGAGGGTTTTACATCACCTGGAGGACAGGTCCTAGTTACAGGATCACTTCCTGCCACGCTAGGGTGATGCTCTCCTGTCATGTGACCTCTCTCCTCCATGGCAATAGGGATGCTGCCAGACTGGAGGTGGGACTTCAGGACTATATCCCTGTAGGTCTCGTCTATGTACCTCTCTGTCTTTCTTATGTTTTCCAAGTCTGCTACTCTAGCCTCTAGAGAATGGACTTGTTCCCTGAGAGCAAAGAGCCTCTTGCACCTAGTGCACACGTAAGACCTCTCACCAAATGGGAGAAAATCATACATGTGACACTCAATGCAAAAGACTGGAAAGCCCCCATCTCACTGCTGGACTGCTGTCTGCATCTTAGTTTTAAGCTTGTGTTTAGATCTAAGTTCTTTACTTACCTAGGGTTGCTATGGATATGTATACTAATAAAACTGTACCTAATACGTTTAATATACCTTGTTCACCTGAAGCTTAATTAATCTCAGGTCCTTAGTGTATGACTGATTTGTGGATAACGAGCTTCACCTAAGAACACCTCCTTTCCTATAAAGCTACGATTATCCCAGGGGTGGGTGGGTGTTGGGGAGAGAGGGAGGGAAATAACGCTTATTAAAAGAGGGCTGCTGCACAGTACCCTGTCCTGTGCTGCTGAGGTAAGCTGTGACCAACTTCCTTTGATGTGTTAAATGTATCTGAGTTGTTAGAATTAACAGAACCCATAGTAAACCCACCCTTATCATAACAGCACTACCAGGACTCACAAAAGCACCAAACCCTACCTATCAAAAGGCAACACTACATATATTAAACCAATACATCTCAGAGAATTCCAATACATCTCTTAGTGGGGAAAGAGAACAAGTAGAACTGTCAAATAGAAACTACATGAACAGAATACCTCAGTTTTGTTACATATGCAGAATATAGCCCATCACCAAACAAAGAACAAGGGATCACAATTTAGAAATAGGAAGACAGTAAATAAACCGGGAGCCCCAAAAGCCAAACTTGGAATGTACAACACTACTGAAGAAATAAAACTATAAATTAATTTCTTCTTGTACTAAACAAAAACGCAAAGACGTTAGCGATGCACATTTCCTAGAGCTGACATATTCCAGTTAATAAATTTAAAATAAAAAAATATTTTTCTACCATTTGTTGTTAGGGCATTTTATTTTTCAGTTGCAATTGCTCTAGTCACTTTCTTCTGGTTCCTTCGTGTCATCTGCTAACTCTCAATTGTCTGCTGTCCATTTGTCCTGTCTTCTCTCCTATTTTTTTTTCCATTCTCTTTCTACATCTGCTTTAACATACCAATCTTTCCCCTTTTGCTTTTTCCTTATTCTTTTTTCATCCACTCAAATTCACCCTTTCATCCTCAATCCCCACTTACTCACCCAATACCCGGTTAGAGATTTTTCTCCCCCCTCCCCCCAATATCTTTTCCCCTCTCCATTCTCACTCCCCAAGCCCGATTCCCTTCTAGTCCTCCCTCAAAATCAGATCTCTTCTAGTTCCAGCCCCACCCAGCATCCACTCCCTTCTAGTTCCATTCTCCTATCCTCCCATATCAGCACATTTCCAGTTCTAGCCCCCACCATCAGCCCATTTCCAATATTAGCCCCTACCATCAGTCATTTCCAGTCCTATCCTAGCCCCCCATTTCCAGTCCAAGCTCCCCCGATCAGCCCATTTCCAATCCAAACCACCCATCAGTCATTTCCAGTCCTACCCCAACCCCCATCAGCCCATTTCCAGTTTAAACCCCCCATCAGCCATTTCAGTCCTGTATTAGCGCCCCATCAGCCCATTTCCATTCCTATCCTAGCCTCCCCATCAATCCATTTCCATTCTTAGCCCCCCACTAGCCATTTTCAGTCCTATCATAGTCCCCCATCAGCCCATTTCAAATCATAGCCCCCCACCAGCTCATTTCCAGTCCAGGCCCCCCACCCCATTTTCAGTCCAAGCTTCTCCCCCATTCATCCCATTTTCATTCTTAGCCCCCAACAACCCATTTCAAGTACTAGTCTCCCATCAGCCCATTTCCAGTCCAAGCGCCCCCCCCCCCCCACCCATCAGCCCTTTTCCAATCCTAGCTTCTTTTCAACAATTTTCAGGCCTATCCTAGCCCCCCCATCAGTCCATTTCAAGTCCTATCCTACCCCCCCCCATTAGCACATTTCCAGTCCAAGTCCCTCCCATCAGTACATTACCAATCCTAGCCCCCCCATTCAGCCCATTTCCATTCCTATTCCCCTACCAGCCATTTACAGTCCTATCCTAGCCCCAAATCAGCCAATTTCAAGTCCTAGCCATCAGCCCATTTCCAGTCCAAGCTTCCTCCCAATCAGCCCTTTTCTAATCCTAGCTCCTTTTCAACAATTCCAGTCCCATCTTAGCACCCCCATCAGCCCATTTCAAGTCTTAGCCCCCCATCAGCCATTTCCAGTCCTATTCTAGTTCCCCATTCACCCCACTTCCATTCCTATCCCCCCATCAGTATTTTACAGTCCTATGCTAGCCCATCAGCCCAGTTCCAGCCTCCCATCAGCCCATTTCCATTCCTAACCCACATTAGCCAATTCAAGTCACATCCAGCCCCCATCAGCCCATTTCAAATCCTAGCCCTCCATCAGCCATTTCCAGTCCTATCCTAGCCCCCCCATCAGACCATTTCCAATCCTAGCCCCCTAACAGCCATTTCCAGTCCTATCCTAGCCACCCATCAGCCCAATTCATGTTCTAGTTCACCATCAGCCCATTTCCTATCCTAGCCCACTCATTTCAGTTCCAGCCTCCCATCAGCCCATTTCCAGTCCTATCCTAACCCCATATTAGCCCATTTCCAATCCTAGGCCCCCATCAGCCCATTTCATGTTCTGGCTCACCATCAGCCCATTTCCAGTCCAAGCCCTCCCCAATCAGCTCTTTTCCAGTCTAAACCCTCCCCAATCAGCCCTTTTTCCAGTAATAGCCCCTCTTCAACAATTCCAGTCCTATCCTATCCCCCATCAGCCCATTTCCAGTGCTAGCCCACCATCAGCAATTTCTAGTCCTATCTTAGCCCCATATTAGCCCATTTTCAGTCCTAGCCCCCCATCAGCCTATTTCCCATCCTATCCTAGCTCCCCAAAGAACCCCACGACTGCCTGAGTGACTTCAGAGTGAGACGGGGAGGCCCGAAGCCCCAGTTCACCTCTGCAAGGGCTGGAGTGAAGAGTTTTGTGTTCCTTCACTCCAGCAGCTGTGTTCTCGTGAAGCGCGCTGACTGCCAGGAAAAAAGAAATGCCCTTTAAACTTTCTCAGCACTCAGTGCAATTCACGAGAACACAACTGTTGGAGTGAAGGAACACGCCGCTCTTCACTCCAGCACTGTACAGAGGTGAACCGGGACCTCGGGCCTCCCAGGATCCCTCTGAAGCCAGCCCTGCAAAATGTGTGGAATGAAGTTCGCGCAGAGCTCCCTGAAACACGGGGCTCTGTGTGAACAACATTCTTGCAGAATGGACGGGCCAGCCCTGATTATGATTTTGGAGAGTATGGGGGATAGTTTTACAGCCAAAAAGAGTAGTTTCTGGATGACTATTCATGCTTGGTGCAGGTCTAAACTTGGATTTATTTATTTTATTTATTTAGTTGTGAGATTTTTATACCACCATTTCGGGTAATCATAGCGGTTTACATATAGAACAACTGGTACATTGAACATTTTAACTATAGAACAGGTGCATGAATACAATCATTGAGTTTACAAGATTCTGAATTGAATTTATTTACAGTTTAGATGAAGAAGGAAGTCATAGTCATCGTAATAGAGAGAATGTATTACCTACGGTAATGGGGGAGACTGATTTAATAAGGGGTGATAGTGTGGGCATTGATCAGAATGGATCAAGTATGATGCAGCATGTGAAATGTGCTATGCTGGATCAGATTCCGAGTTTAGTTCATTTTGACCGAAGTATTCCATGAATAGAAAAGAGTCGGGTATTGAACATGGATAGATCTGTAATTTTTCTGAGTCTTTCTGGTAGGGAGTTCCAGAGCACTGGGGACAAGTACTTGTGGGGGTCGCAGACATCCCTGATGTTTCTGAAATCGAGCAAGAATGTCTAAATCTATTGCAATACTCCAGATATGCCTTCACCATGTCCCTTGCCTACTTGGCTGTCCTCACACTGGAGACATCTCTAAAAGCCATTTGTACTGTAAGCACAGTTACTTACCTGTAACAGGTGATCTCTGGGAACAGCAGGAATAAGTCTTCACATATGGGTACATCGGTACCGACGGAGTCTGTGCGGGAACGCTTCCCAGCGTCCAATCAAAGAGCTTTTGGAAGCATCCCACCACGCCTGCGTGCTGCCTTCCCGCCTTTCCCAACTGCCTCTCTTCAGTTAAGTTTTAAAGCTGAGACAAAGAGAGAGAGAGAGGAAAGGAAAGATAGAGATACAACTCCTGGGGAGGTGGGTGGGTTGTGAAGACTTATTCCTGCTGTTCCCAGAGATCACCTGTTACAGGTAAGTAACTGTGCTATCTCAAGGAACAAACAGGAATGAGTCTTCACATATGGGGACTCCCAAGCTGAGATGCCTGGAGTCCCAGCATGTCATAGGTTAGAACATGCTATCCCCCAGAACACCAGGCATCCTGAGGATGGAGGGTAGGAGTTGAAGAGAGAAAGGTGCTGTGGAACAGCTAACCTATCATAGGACTGCAGACAAGGAGTCTATGTGTGGATGATAATTATCATCAATGATATTGAAAGAAATATTGCAATATGGACCTCCCCTAACAGGATTACACAGCAGTAAGGAGGTTCATGGGATCTACTGGGGAACCCAGTAGAGGAACCTCCAGGAGGACCTCACTGTGAAGTGGAGGTAATAAACCTGTAGGAAAAAACAGTGGAGGTCAGATTCCTGAAAGGTAAGAGGGGACCCCGGTAATAATTGGGGTAGTACCAAAAAACGGTGGGCCTTCAGCGGAAGGCTTTATGATAAAAGCCAAACTCCTTTGGCGACAGAGTGGCTCACCCTTGGGAGCAAAAAGAGAAGGCCGACCGAATTGGATAAACAGGCACAGTTCTTGTGGGAGGAAAAGGTATGGAAACCCCTTGTATCCCAGAAGAAAGGACAAACGGCTGAGGCGTGAGAGCCTGTGATTAGCTGAAGATCGGAAATGTCTCTCCTAACTGGAGTCAGCTAGGAGAGATACTGGAACATGGAGAGCTTCAGAGGTACCTAAACCTTAAGGTTATGGTGGAAGGTTAGAGTGGTTGTGAGTGTAGAACCCCAAACATGCTGGATAGCACAGGTATGGGTAAAGCCCATCTGTCAGAATCATATAGCTATATGAGTCTTGACAGTCAGGTAGATAAATGCAGAATACCTATCTACCGATAGTAAAATATCTCGACAGATACATATATAACATACAGATAGAGATAGACATCTGTAAGATGTATGCTATAGAATGAACATATAGGCCTCTATATGGGTGTCTGCAATGAAGCAGACAGAGATATGCCTACAGAAATGGTATTCACATAGAAAATGTGGAGAGGAAAGATTCAACTAACAACAAGAAGGTGGAACCTACTTGAGAAGATATATAGAGAATCTATTCCCACTGGTTATGAGCTACAGGGATGCTAGCTAGTGAGATAACCAGGATGGTTACGTGAAAAAGCAGAGGATGATATCAGTCTTCAGCCCGCAAGTCCCGAGTATTCTAGAACTCTAGCATGGTAAGTGAACAGAAGACGCATAAAAATGAGATACCATGCTGACCTGCTTAAGGACAAAAAAGGTATCATGCATTCTTACCATGAGGACGAGCTACAAGGAGAAAAGCATATTCCTGATTGGAAATACTATGGACCAAAGCAGGGAATTTGGAACTCCTTAAGCTTTCACGTAAGAGAAGGCCTATGTCCTTTATAATAAAAAGGAGATAGTGAACAAAGGGAGAACCTTTCTAGTCATGGGAGACATGACTGAAAAGCCTTTTCCAACCATCTAGGATAGCTGTTGGAGAAAAAAAAACCCATGCTCTCTAGCAAGGGCCCATAGTGGAGAGCTTCTCTGTAGAATTGCAGAGAGCATGATGCAGGAGAATGAGGAGATAGAACTGGCTGCTGGAGAGCCAGTAGCTATGTCAACTATGCTGCCAAACCCAGGGGAAAGGAGATGGCAGAAAGAGAAGAGAATCCAACAAGGCTGTAGTGAAATAATTTCCAAGACAGATAACAGCACTGACTTGGAATCACTACTAAACTAGACAGAAAGTTAGTGGAGGACAAATCTGGTTGCTGGTGGACAAGAACCAGTGATCCAAACATTAAGGCTCCTGCATAGGCAGCTGCTTGCTAGACAGCAGAAAGAATCTTACTGTTTAAAAACAGAAAGAACAGACAGAACAGGAGTGGAAAACTCTGGACATGTCTGATAAACTGCCTCAAAGCAAGATAGAAAAAGAGGAGTCAACTCAGAAAGGAGAACTCCGCACTGGAAAAGTAACAAAACTAGAGAGGCTGAAGAAAAGCCCTCCAGTAAAACAATACCGCTCTTACAGAGGAAAAACTTGGTAAGAGGGTAAAGAGAATGGAGCTGAAGAAGACTTACAAGTAGTAAGTCCATAGAAAGGAAAAAAAAGACATGCTGGCACAGGAAAACTATCGTTTGATAGTGGTTAGACCTCTTTCCCTAGCAGGGAGAAGAGGGAACCCTGTGACCTATAAGCATGAATATCCTGACAGCTCATAGAACATAGAAAAAATGGATGTCTTTTGGGAAGAGATCCATGTCTAGGATTTAGAATAACAGCAGCGGATTGCCTCTATTGAGAAGAAGCAACTTCAGATTCTACCCCCAAGAGTCACAAGCATCTGATGGAGATTGAATCAGAAACCTTGTGGTTGCTGGGTTTGTTGAGCCTGGTGAGAGGTTGAATTCTGCAGACGAGGACGATGCTTCCCTTGTTTGGGAACATCTGTATGATGGGCAGATGACGCATAAAACCTTCTTCTCCTATGGGAAGAAAGTTTGGCAGAACATTTCCTGCCTACTGGGACAGAAGAAGGTGCAGAACAGCCCCTAAGAACAGGTAAGTCAGTGGATAACTGAGCAACCTGACGTAAAGACTCCTTGTTGAAAAGATTGTCTCCAGTGCAAGGAGTATGTCCCAGTGTTTGTTGTGCCCATTTGTCCAAGTCTGAAGCTTGGAGCCAGGCTCTATGTCGTGCCCCTATAATTATAGCAGAAGTCCTGCTAACAGACTCAAAAGAGTCTAGGGAAGCACGAGTAAGAAACAAAGAGATATTCTGACGATGCTTAAGCAGTGAAGAATAGCCTGCACTCGGACTCTGGAAGGGAAGGAGTCAAAAGATGTAATTTCTTTGTGACCTCCTCAAGAGATAGACTCATATAAAAAATATACGAGAGAATTCTTGCAGAAAGCATAGATGTCTGGAAGGTTTGACTTCCAAAGGCATCTAGTGTCTTAGGGGTATGTTTACTAAACTCCGAAATTGTGCGGGGCCCCGTTAGTGTGCCTGTGCCATATAAGGAGTGGGCGGGTCAGGCAGAAAAAAGAAAAAAAACGGGAGTAAGCGATCGCACATTTGCGCGGCGCACTATTGTGCGCCGTGCAAAATAGTGTGTGGGAAGGCTAAGTGGCGCCCTGATATGCACACACAAAGGAACAGAGTTATAGTACAATGGTTAAGACACTGACAGCTGGTGCAGCTGCCATGGGTTCAATTCCCCATTGTGTGCAACAAAAAGGGCTGGCTGAGGCATTAATTTTAATGGGTAAAGGTGCTTTAGGAGGCATATTAATTTTGGGCGGCATAAGGAGGTGCACTGTTAATCTTGGGCGGCATAAGGCAGTGCGCTGATGCCCAAGCACAGGACCAGAGCCACAGCACAATGATTAAGATACTGACCAATGGTGCAGGGATCAGGGGTTCAATCCCCCACAGTGCCCAATGAAGAAGGCTCACTGAGGCAGTGCATATTATGGGGATGAGTGCTGTAGGGGGCAATTTATTTTTATTTCAGTTATCACTACTAGCAAACGCACTCACAAAGCGTGTTAACATAAGGCGGCCCATAAGGCACATGTTAAAGTTCACTGTCCGCCAAGGCACCCTAGAATGTCCCCTATAGGGCACCATATATGTTGCATCACAGGATAATGTATAGTGCACCTTATATGGACAGCAACCATAAGGTGCCCTATAGGGCGCCCTATAAAGCACCCTCAGAGGCACCTTATGGGTACAGTACACTGAGGGTGTGTTTGATGGCAGCAACATATGTACATTAAATCTAAAAAAAGCTTTGGACAACCCTATCAAATAACCCCACTGTGGGCTTGAACCCATTACCTCTGGCTCCACAGGCAGTGAAGTAACCATTGGGCTACAGCTATATAGCTGCCAGCAAGCCCCTGGCTGGCTGCAGAGAGCCTGCATGTCACCACACAGACAGTCTGCTGTGGTAACCAGGATAGGGTTAGGCCACCCATACCCATGATGCACTGCACATGCAAATCAGCTGTCCACAGATGAACACAAGATGGGGAATGCACCCCAACAGCTCCCCGGCCTGGTAGGGGGACGTGTCCGTGTGCACCCACACAGCACCTTGGCCAGGTAGGAGGTACTGACCGGGTGTTTAACTGGCACAGAGTAGCTACACACAGTCACATTGTGCGGGAACTGTGCTCACCCTGAGTGTGCGATGAGGCGCCCTGGACCAGGTCCACAGCACCCTCCATGGCTGAGAGAGGCCGTGGCAGAGCTCCAAAACAGTCATAATCTGTCAGATAGGTAGTTTCTGCAGGAACACCTTGGATATCTCTGTCTGTCTCAGTCAGGGGAACCCCCACGGACCCCTAGGTGGGCCATGTACCACCAACCACCACCCCCCCAGGGCAGCAAACAGGGTCTCCCATCAACAGATCCCCCCCCCCTGCAATGTTGGCAGTAGAGTGGACCATCAACCCCCGTCCTGTTGGGGAACAGACACCCTACAGGGCAGTCCAAGCAGCCCCACACACACCCAGACCACAATAATCAGACAGACAGTAGGCCTGGATCTGCTAAGATGCACCCCACCACCATCTGATATTCCCCTGCATCAAGCCATCAGCCACTGCACAGCACTCCAGCAGGGCACATACCAGCTGTGAACAGTCTGCTGGTTAGTCCCGCTGGAAATGCATGCACCCACAACTGGGATGGCAACACACACAAGCAGATACATCAGTGACTAGGCCCCAACAGGTGACCCATATATATCACATGAGGGAAATGCTATGAAGCACTATGGGGGTGCCTAGCCATGCTGCCGTCACTGCACAGTCAGGGTGGAGTGAAAGCCCAGCAGCACATACAGAGGTCACCCTGTCTGTGGAGGTGGTGGACGGCCACTACAATGTCCCTGCCAGTGCCCTATGCCCTGTGCAGATGCATCCTGGCCAGCCCACCCTGTCTGAGCTATACCCATGGTACCTTGCTGCTCATTATGCACATCATCAGGCCAAAACTGGCAACAGTGCTGGCAGTGTGGGCTGTGGACAGTGTTTGCAGCCAACACACACTGTTTAGACAGACACACACTCCCACACGTATGCCAGCATTGTGCTACTATAGAGGGGTTCAGAATCCTTGCCCACCACACCATTCCTGGGCACAGTACATTCATGGGTATGGTATGCAGTACGGTTGGGGGTCACTCCCCAGGGTGGTAAACACTGTCAGGGGCCAGACCTGACGCACACACCGCAGACATCAGATAGATTGTTATGATGGAGCTCAAAGAGCAGACTGTGCGTAACGTATGGATATCTATCTGCCAGTACTCATAGCAAACGTTTGAGAGCTGTGTACCATATACCCAGGTGTAGGGTGACATTGCTAAGGTATGCAAGTGCTGGTATTGGGTGCTGCACGCAGGGCCCAATGTCCTGCCTCTCCAGGAGGCATTGGCCAATGGGGCCTGTGGGTGTGGGTGTGTCTGCCCCTGTTGGCTGCTGCTGTACGGCAGAGGTTCCCAAATCCAGTCCAGGTTTGCAATACACTGGTTGGGGTTTCCTGCTGTCCCTCATGAATATGCATGAGCTATATCTACATGCCATGGGGGTGGTGCATAGATATACAGCACAGTTATTTGTATGTGTGGCAGCATGGAACCTGAATGGTGTGTGGTCCTCCAGGACTGCATTTGTGAGACTCTGCTCTAGGTAATGCCCCTGGTCATGGTGTCTGTGCTTGGTGGTGTAAAAGATAGGCGTATGACCAATGCGTATGTCCCCAGCAATAAAGGATTGCCCTTACTAACATGGTTTAGTTGTGGGGAAAATATGTGGACAGGATTGGTAGTAGCCCCAGCTGGGCTTTGAACCTGTGACCTTTTGTTCCTGCACACACTGTCTGTGTGCACTGCACCACTGTGTTGCCACAGATGTGCTGAATTCCCTGGGAAGTCCATGACTGTACATCCGACAGGGCCTATGTTGCAGTGGACGTGCCAGCCTGCACATGGCTCGGCCACTGTCTTCTGTGGCTAGCAGCCACTGCCCCCTCCACCACCTGTACCCTACCGCCAACATGCTGGCATGTCCGTATCTTGGAAAAGCATATGACCTGATTGAGTTGTGGCACTCCAGGACTGCATTTGGGGGACTCGGCTGTCGGTAATGCCCATTGTTATGGTGTGTGTGCGGTGTTGGGTACAAAATGGGTGTGTGAACCATGCTTATGTTCTCTGCAATAAAGGAGTGTCTGTACTATCTCTGTTTAGTGGTGGGTAAAATATGGGGACTGGGTTGGCAGGAGCCCCAGCTTGGATTTGAGCCTGTGACCCTCTGGTCCTAGAGGTACTGCCTCTGTCCGCTGCACCACATTGTGGCCACAGTGATAGTGCAGTCCCTGGGGGTGGGAAACCTGACCAACAGAGTCAAAAACCCTGCTCTGCACATTTGTACTGTGGGCTCCGTCACCTTGTCTGGTGACATAAGTGCAAATACACCCCTCAACCGACCACGAACAACTGGGGATAAATATAACCAAGCTGGGCAACAGTGATATTAATGGGCAACCATAGCAAACACTCCCAGGAAGGCTCAGAAAAAAGGAAATGGTTTTTGGAAGGGTCTCCCCTCCGTAGCCCCTTCCAACCTTCATTTCATTTTTTTGGAGCTTTACTGGGTGTGTTTCTTATGTTTGCCCATTATTATCGGGGTTCCCCAGCTGCCTTCCTATTTTTAATATTTTTGTTTGGGTCTTTTTCTATCTTTTTTGCACTTTTGTTCTGTGCACATGTATCACACTGCTCACGTTTTGCAGGTTTCCCCGGTTTCCCTGTACATTGCTGACGCGAAATGGTTTCTCTTCCCTTTAAATGCCCTCTACCGTGAGTGTTTCACTCGCGCTATTTTTAACCTGTGAATTCGGCCCCGATCATGTGCGGGGAGCCTCTCCCCTCCCCTTCCCCGCCCATTGACCCCGTCTCTCCGCCCCTCGGGAGCCTTCCTCCGCCCTCAGAATGCCTTTCCACGCCTCTATCGGACATTTGCGGGCCGAGTACTTGTGCGGGGTGCGTTGGTGCGGCGCGCAATTGTGCGGAGCCCACGCGCACTTTTGCGGGGCGTTTAAGAGCATTTCTGAGCGTTTGAGTGCCGCGTTTCCGTGCGCTATTGTGCGGCACGCAATTGTGCGGCTTTTAGTAAACATACCCCTTAGACTCACGACCTGGCGGATAAGAAGAGTGCTTTTTTTTACTCTTTACCCGCCTCATTGCTGATTCCACTACTATGGAATGATGAGGAAGTTGAGTCTTTTGAAACCCTGGAGAGGGGGGCACCTGATATAAGAGATCAGTTGCTCTGGAAGGTGGTGGTACCCTTAAAGGTGTTTCCCACATTCCTAGAAGGAGATCCTGCAAGGAATGATGCAAAGGAAGCATTATGTTCTCCTTTGCTTTGGTAGAAACAGAGCCTTGTGCAGGATCATGTCCCGGGATAGGAATGGCAAGAGATCTTGCTATATCCAGGAGGAAACTCTGAAAAGAGGGACCTTCAACGGGAATTTCCTTTGGACAGGTTAGATCTGAAGAACTAGCCTGAGCATTGAAAGAGCTATCCAAATATATAGGAATAGATGATCCTGCACGGTGCAGTGTGGAATCCTTAAGGGATGGTCGCCGGTACTGGCCGTCAGGAGCAGCGACCGTCAGTGCCACATTGTCCATGCCAGGTATCGGCTGCACGCTTGGTTTAGAAGGGCGCGATCCTGTTGAAAAAGCATGGCAGGAGTTGGCCATGATGCTACTGTGGATACCGGTACCGATGGCAATACCCGTACCAATGCCGAGCCCGACACAGTCATCGGAGCAGCCATCGGTGGCAGTTCAATCGGTACCGAGGTAACCGAAAACCTACGGCCGCTATCCTTGGTACCGAGCCTCCGGTATCGATCGGTGTCGGCACAAAAGCGTATTGGTACCCAGTCTTCCAGACTAGAGATCGATTCCAAACTCGGCATCGAGGGCAAAGAGCCTGATGAGCGAAGCATGGAAGGCACCGACCGCAAGGGTAATGAGGACATCGGTACCGACGTCGGTACCATGTCCGATACCGGTGGATGAAGGTCAACCAGTGGCAACTCAAACGGCCTCGGGGGAACCGAGAGTTGCGGATCCGAAGCATCGGGACCGAGCCTTCGGTACCGCCGAGAGCCGGTACCAAGGCGAGTCGGTACCCAGTCCTCCAGACTGGAGATCGATTCCAGACTCGGCATCGAAGGAAGCGAGGCTATCGATGCACGTCTGGAGGGTACCGACGTCAGTGGTAGTATCGGTGCTGGTACCGATAATGGAAAGTCAGTCTGGAGGGTATCCACCGGTCCCGAAGGCACTGAGGACGCCAGATGACCATCCCTGGTGAGGAGTGTTTCATCCAACACCAATGCCGATGCCGGGGTATCGGTACAGCTCGACACGGATGCCACCACCGGACACGACTCAGGTATGTTCTGTGAGGGGTGAACCCCAGGAACAACCTGAAACCCCTCAAACGCTTTGGAGACCGAAGACTCCCGCCGGGGTTTTGAAGCCAGTGGGCCCTCGAGGGCAAGGCCGGAGCCGTCTACATGCTGTGCATGAGACCTACCACTCAAGGGATGGCTAGTCTGAACAGACTGTTTGTGGGTTACCTGATCCGGTGTAGAAGAAGAAAGGGATGGTGCCCCGAAGTTGGAGGGAAACCGTGTATCGAGGGAACCTCGATGTTGAAAACCTCTTCTCACCAAACTGTTGTCAGGACCCAAACAGGTTAGACACCGACTTCGAGGGTCTAAAAATAAAGTTGTACCGCCACAGTTTAAACATTTCTTGGAGAAAATGGCTGGCGGTTCCATGAAGGAAAAGAAGAGGCCTAAAATGCCTAAGAAACCGTGAGACACTATGAAGAAAAAATATCCCTTGAAAAAGGAAGATTTTACAAGAAAAGAAAAGAAAACACCGGTGGTACTGGTGGCGTCGGGGAGACAGCCGCGACCACAAGAAAACTAAAGAAATAAAACAAGAATTTTCTGCGGTGACAGGAGGACGTCCTTCCGGTTCCGCGGAAAATGAAAACTGAGGAGAGGCAGTTGGGAAAGGCGGGAAGGCAGCACGCAGGCGTGGTGGGATGCTTCCAAAAGCTCTTTGGACGCTGGGAAGGGTTCCCGCGCAGACTCCGTTGGTACCGACGTACCCATATGTGAAGACTCATTCCTTCTTGTTCCTGGAGATAAATGGCTGCAGGGACTTCTCTGTAATTTGGACGTCTGCATGTACATTTTCAGATATTCAAATTGTGATTAAGGCTTTTAAAATGACCCCTTAAATGCCTTTATAAAATAAGGGTGGCTTTGGGCAGATTGTGGTGGTGACTCTTTGTTTTACTGATTTTGTTGGATCTTCCAGTGTTACCCTTGACTATGATCTTCTTTTGTGTGAGTTGGATCAATCAGGATTGTGAGGCAAAGTTTTCAGTTGGTTGAATCCTTTCTAAAGAATAGGAAGTTTTATGTGAAATGGCTTCTTTTGAAGTATCACTATGTCAATACTCTGTACTGTAACCAGAAAATATTCTGCAGTCCTTTACTGACTTCTAATTTTTATAATACCCAATGAATGGTATTTAAAGCGGCAAGAGAGGTCTCAGAGAAACCGGGCAGCCAATGACTAACTCAAGTATAGTCAGATGACATATTGCCCTTCACACATCAGTGACCCTCCATAAATAGCCACTATGCAGTTATTATTTTATATTTCAAATGTAGAGGTAAATGCTTATGATAGAAAATTAACACTTAGCTTAGAGGTGCTCGGCTTCTGGCTTTTCTTTCCCGACGCCATGAAGCGCGCTGAAATGATGCGTTTCACCTTTATGGTTTCCTCAGGGGAAATTCGTAAGCACTGAAGAGAAAGACGTCTGTTAGATGCATACTTTCAATTAACGATATTTCATGAAAAACTCAAGATATTATAACTGAGGAATTTTAAAGCAAATAAAGAAATGTTTAAACAGTTATTTAAACTTGCCTGCATGCGCGGCGTTCAACAGCCATTGCATAGAGTGAAGACATTAGCTTCTGGAGAGTAGTACTGATCACGGCATGGGTAACTGTTTAAACATTATTTTATTTATTTATTTACATTCTCTTATATACTGTGCTATTCTGCATCAGTGTGGTTTACATTGAACAAACTGAAATTATATTGAACAGGGCATTATAACTTGGAGATAACTATTTTACAGGGAACATGGGCTATGGAGGGTTAAGTGGCTTGCCCAAGACCACAAGGAGCACCTGTGGGACTAGAAACCCCAGTCCTTCCAGCCCAAGGTTGCTGTCCTCTAGTGGGATTTGAACCCCTGACCTTCCAGCCTGAAGTACCTTGCCCCAACCACTAGGCCACTCCTCCACGCCAATGACTGTATAGGGGCTATTTATGGAGGGTCATTGATGAGTGAAGGGCAATACGTCATCTGACTATACTTGAGTTAGTCATTGGCTGCCCGGTTTCTCTGAGACCTCTCTTGCCGCTTTAAATACCATTCATTGGGTATTATAAAAATTAGAAGTCAGTAAAGGACTGCAGAATACTTTCTGATTACAGTACAGAGTATTGACATAGTTTTGCATTGTTGCTCTGGAACAAGAGACCGCGATCCGTTCTTTTGAAGTATGACACACCCCAAGGGTCAGTGTTGCCCCCACTATTCTTTAACCTCTACCTAGCCCCACAGGTGAAAGTGATTAAGTAATATGGATTATTATGTCACCTCTATGCAGATTGCAAACAGCCTAAACACACTTCGTCTGAACATATGTGCAATTGCAAACACAGCCCTGACACGCCACTCCAGAAATATAGCAAATTAATATAGAAGATCTTAGCAGAGTGGCAAACTCACAGTCACATACAACACTGGCAGTGTCCACTCATAATTCAGTCATCAGTCCTAGTCTATAAAATTAGAAATTTTATAGAGAGATTAGGGAACTCTGAAAGCAGTAAAAATTTGCTGTTCCTGAACTTCCCCAAAACCCATTAACTTTCTCCATTAATACTGTTGAGGAAATATTTTAAAGAAATTCTGGGATTGGAATATGCAGATGGGATACAGACTGTAGGTGTGTTTACTTACCAGCAGCTGCTAAGCCTCCCCAGGATTCCCTCGATTTGTCCCAGTTTTTGGAGCAAGCAGCGAATATAATTTCTAGTAGAGCTACTTTGATTGCATCATTTATTGCTGATACAGATAAATCCTTTGTTATGAAACTATAGTTTAGGAATAAACTGACTCCCTTTTGTCGACAAAGGCCCTCATTCTAGAATGCGGGTTGCGGGGTTGCATGTCCCACCAGGATGTGTAGTCCCGCAATCTGACTAAACTCTATTTCCCCACTGGCTCTCCCCATACATCCTGTGCTTCAGGACGGGGAGAGCTGGTGGGGGCGGAGCAGGGGCAGGCCGTCCGGCATCACATACAGGGCCGATTCAGGTCACAGTCCTGTACGTGCTGCTGGATTTGCTGGGGCAAGCTGCTTATACCACATCAGAGGTGGTATAAGCAGCATTTTTTGCAGGATGGGGACAGGGGAGCCACCCCCTGGGGCTGGGGCCAGGGTGGGGGGTCACCGCTGCCAGATCCAGGCCATGAGAGGCCAGCTGTGTGTCAAGCAGCATGGATTTTGGGGGGGCCCGAGCTGTGGATGTCTAGGGCGCCTATGGGGAGGACATCTCTACAGGCAGGAGGGGCACACTGGGCCATCCTCGGGCCCGATTCTGGCTCCCACAGGAACGTTTTGCTCCTGCACACCAGAATCGGGTCCTAATGGCCCCATCTCCAGCGGGGACATCCGGATGGCCCGGACAGCCCCCTCCCGGAATGGGGCTCCATGGTTTATAGTTTTTCCAGATGTTGCCAGGGTTACTCAATTAAGACGTAAAGATGTCCTTCAACTTAAACCTTGGGTGCTAGTATTGGGAGCTACATTCTTTTTATATTTTCCATGCAAATGTTTGGTTGAATTGCAGGGTATCCAATATGTTTATACGGACCCCTTGCAGTTCGAGGAATCTATTAGTGCTAGGGAGGGTTTGGCCTCCAGCAATGATGATGGGTAGTTTATGTGTCACTGTATTTTTAAAAATGTTTTGATGTGGGTATGGGATGTGCATGTTAAGTTTTGAACTCGGGCTCTTGGGTATTTGCATACCTTCTCTCCCCTAGATGTGGTAATGGCGATTATATATGTGTACATTTTGTTTCCTTATGGTAGATGTATTTGCATCTGTTATTGCTGGTTGCTTTTCTTTTCCTGTTGTATATATAATGTAAATGTTCAATTAAATATATTAGAAATTCACCTTATTGTTTTAAATGCACATAAAAAATTCAGTTGCCCTGTTTCAAAAAAGTGGCCAAACTCGGTTCAATCTTTTACAATCCCCGCTTGAGTTTCGCTAAATCTTTCAAACTGCATCAGGGGAACTGTGGAACCATGGCACTTCTGATTCATCATATCAGTGCCATCAGAAAGCTGATCTAATATCAGGCTATACATGTTGAAAAAGCATTATAAAATTACCCCCAGAAATTATGGACCCAATATTGAAAGGAATTAATCCCTTGGCCAGGCTATTCTGCTGGTGCCACCACTGCACACCCCAGTGCCAAGCAGTTAGCATTGGGGTATTCTTGGGGTGGAGAGGTTCAGCTGCTACCTGGTTATCCCTCGGTGGCAAAATTCAGGCGAAGTAAAGGCTAGACTACCGTTTGCCGCTGAAGCTAACCGAGCAGCAGCTGGATATAGCCCCGGCATTGAATATCCAGGTCTAGGGTTCAGTGGCGATGGCTAGCCACTATAATTGGCTGTAATGAAATATATACCATTTATATATAGAACTACTATAATAAATGCATATTAAGACAAATAGAAATTACACTAATAAATTCCTGAAATGAAACTATTCCAATAAGATAACACAAAAAATGGTTCTCTCTGTGTCAGCGTTTCCAACCTTTTCTGGTCTGAGAACTCTGTAAATGAAAACAAACTTTATTCTTTTACTTGATTAATATACAAAAAATGATATAGATCATTCTCAATTCTTGGTTCACTAACCATAAGAACATGCTGTAAGATATGCCATACTGGGTCAGACCCAAAGGTCCATCAAGCCCAGTATCTTTTTCCACAGTGGCCAATCCAGGTCATAAGTACCTGTCAAGTTCCCAAAGGAAGACACATTCCATGTTGCTTATCCCAGGCAGGGGCGGCACAAGGGGGGTGCAGGGCCATGTGCGGAGAATGGGTGCGGGGCCTCATTTACATAAATATTTGCATAATGTTACCATACGGTAACTTTTAGTAAACATGCCTCTTAATGAGTGTTTGGATAAAGAAAGACTAAAAGATTTCTACATTACTATAATCCAGTGCCAACCACCAGGCACATTAGGAACTACTACAAACACTGCCCATTTAGAACCCATAGCAAACCCGCAGTATCGTAACAGCACTGCCAGGACTCACAAAGCACCATTACCTATCAAAAGGCAACACTGCAAATATTAAACCAATACATTTCAGAGAACAACAATACATGACCTACTGGGGAAAGAGAACAAGTGGCAATGTCAAATAGGAATTACATAAACAGAATACCTTAGCTCAGTTACACATGCAGAACATAGACCATCACCAAAAAAGGAATCACAATTTAGAAACAGGAAGACAATAATTAAACTGGAAACCCCAAAAGCCAAACTTGGAATGTACAACAACACTGTAGAAATAAAACTATAAATTAATTTCCTCTTGTACTAAACAAAGCGCAGACGTTAATGATGCACATTTCCCAGAGCTTTCATATTCCAGTTAATAAATTCAAAATAAAGAGATATCTTTCTACCTTTTCTGCATTTTTTTTCAGTTGCAATTGCTCCAGCCACTTTCTTCTGGTTTCTTTGTGTCTTCTGCTAACTCTCCATCGTCTGCTGTCCATTTGTCCTTTTTTTTCTCTTTTTTTTTTTCCATTCTCTCTCTACATCTGCTTTAACATACTAATCTTTCTCCTTTTGCTCTTTCCTCATTCCTATTTCATCCACTCAAATTTTACCCCTCCATCCTCAATCCTCACTTACTCTCCCAATACCCGGCCAATTGTAGATTTGTCTTCCCTCCTACACAAAATATTTTTCCCCTCTCCATTTCACTCTCCCAGCTCCATCCCATTCTAATCCTTCCCCAACATCAGCTCCCTTCTAGTTCCAGCACCACCCAGCATCTGTTCCCTTCTAGTCCCCGCATCAGCTTATTTCCAGTCATAGCCCCCCATCAGCCCATTCCCAATCCTATCCTAGCCACACCATCAACCCATTTCCAGTCCTACCTCCCCCCATCCATTTCCAGTCCTATCGGAGTCCCTCCATCAGCTCATTTCTAATCCCAGCCCCCCATCAGCCCATTTCTACTCCTTTCCTAGCCCCACCTTCAGCCCATGTCAAATCCTAGCTCCCCTCCACTCAGCCCATTTCCAATCCAAGCCCCCCATGAGCCTGCTTCCAGTTCTAGCCCCTCCATAAGTCCATTTCAAACCAAGCCCCCACCACAGCCCATTTCCAATCTTAGCACCCCCAACAGCCCATTTCCAGTCCTATCCTAGCCCCTCCATCAACCCATTTCATGTCCTAGCTCCCCCCACTCAGCCCATTTCCAGTGCTAGCTCCCTCCCCTCACAGCCCATTTCCATTCCAAGCCCCCCCTTCCACTCAGCTCATTACCAGTCCTAGCCCCACCACCATAGCCCATTACCAGTCCTAACCCCCCATCAGCCCACTTCCAGTCCTAGCTCCCCCATAGTCCATTATGTCCTAGCCCCCCATCAGCCCATTTCCAGTCCTAGCCCCCCAATATCCCATTACCAGTCCTTTCCTCCCCTTAGACCATTTCCAGTACTAGCCCCCCCATAGCCCATTACAAGTCCTAGCCCCCCATCAGCCCACTTCCAGTCTTAGCCCCCCCCCCCATCAGCCCAGGGTGATTAAAAAAAAACCACTGGCTGCTGCTGCTGCTGCTGCCGCCGTGGCAGCGGCAGAATCGAGCATCCAGAGGGGCCCCCCTGCCCGGCAGAGTCCCCATGTGGCCTCAGCTCCCTCAGCGCAGGCTTTTCAGAGCCGCAAAGGGATGGTTTCCCTTTCTCGCGGCTCTGTTTAAGCCCGCGGGGCTGATGGGAAACAGGAAATCCTGTTTCCCATCAGTGCCAGCGGCTTAACAGAGCCGCAAGGGAGAAGCCCTCTCCCTTTTCGGCTCTGAAAGCTGGCACTCAAGGAGCTGAGGCCGCATGGAGGACTCTGCCGGGCAGGGGGGGCCCCGCGGGACGCTAGATTCTGCCGCTGCCAAGTTGTTGTTTTTTTTTAAAATTTACCGGCAGAAGCAGAATGTTGTTTGCGTGGGGCCCTCTGAAACGCGGGGCCCTGTGCAAGCAACATTCTTGCACAATGGACGGGCTGGCCCTGATCTCAGGGGTAAGCAATGGATTTCTCCAGTCCAGTTTATTTTTTTTTAAGTTTTTAATTTATATTTTCCAACAAAATACAAAGGAAAAAACCCCCAAAGAACAATAAATCAAAATACATAACACCTTCTTTAACAAGATAGAAAAGAAAAAGCATTCACAGCCCACCCCACCCTGTCCCACCCATCATCATGCGATCATCAGAGGCTATAAAGAAACAAAAAAACAAGTGAAAGCCAGCAAAGAGTGTTGGGGCTATAAAAAAATCAAATACTCCACTACATAAGTAATTATAAGATTTGACTAATAACCCCTTATTATATCTTATATCGTGCTTTAGAGATATACTGTAATTCTGTAGGGGGTTTCCACTTGAGAAAAGTGGAAGGTGTAGGGGTTCTACCACTCCATGGCATTTGATCATATTTGCAGCATAAGCATAAATGGTTCCATCATTCGTGCCAACTAAGCTCTGCTTTATGTTTCTAGTTAGAAATAATGAGATGTAGGGCCACTCCCAACATGAAGTCAAATAAAAACTGACAATCCCTCTGTAACGACGAGATGCCAATTGCTGATCTAAAAACGACCACAGACGAGGAGAGAGTGGCCCGGAATCCCAGTACCTCTTGAATGCAATTCCATATTGAAACCCAGTAAGATGGAATGTTAGGGCAATCATACACCACATATCTCAAAGTGCCAACATCTCCCCAAGACCAACACTCGTTCCCAGCTGCCTTATCCCATTTAGCAACCTTTACCGGAGTAAAGTGCGCTCTATGTGCAAAGAAGTACAAAGCTTGTGAGACAGAGGTAGACTGAAAAACCCTGTTTATCTTATTCCAGAATTTTGTCCAAGTTTCCGGAGAAAGAACTTCCCCAGTATCATGTTCCCATATTCGTTGAACACCAATGGCCTGAGAACTGTTGTTCTGAACCACCAGTTTATAATATTGAGAAGTCACCCCAGAGGTCATATATACTGAGCTTATCATTAAACCCCCACTCGTCAGACAGCAATATAATATCCAACTGGGATTTCTCTATACAATGCCTCAGCTGAATCCACTGAAAGTATAGGGATTGAGGCAAATCAAATTCACTTTGCAAAGAGGAAAAAGGTTTCCACTTGCCATCCTTTATCAATTGGCCTATGTTCCAAATGCCCTTGCTAAACCATTTTTGCCATGCAAATGAACTTTGGTTGATTTTAAAAAAGGACTATGCCAGATAGGTATTAATTTTGTTAGGCAATCCTCCTTAGGAATTGCATTTGCTAACTGTTGAAAAGCCTTCTGAGTGTCCGACATAACCCTATGAGACTTCAACCTCTTAATAGACACCATGCCAGGAAGAAGAATCAAGGGAAACAGAGCACTTAATCTCTCTTCTAGTTCAAGCCAAACTGGGCCCATATCTATGGCCCCCTCCACCCATCGTGAACCTTGTTTTAGCAAAAAAGCACAGTGATAAGCATAAAAGTCAAGGAAATTCACCCCTTCCTCTTTTTTTAGATTTAAGTTTCCTAAGAGCAATTCTAGGCGGTTTATTTTTCCACAGAAATTGAACCAGAATCCTTTCAATTTGACGATAAACTTTACTTGTAAGAAAGACTGGTAGCATTTCTAATATATAATTCACTTTAGGAGTAATAGTAATTTTTATAGCTTCAAGACGACCCCACCAAGAAAGATAGACCGGTGACCACTTTGCTGTTATATTATGAACTGTAGATAGGATCTCTTCTTCATTGTACTGTAGGGTTACACTAAGTGGGTAGCAATAGTGAACACCCAAATACTTTACCATCTTAGACTCCCATACAAAAGGAAAATCCTCCATATCCTTCCTACATACTCTTGAGTTCAAAGGGAAGACGACAGACATTGACTAATTAATTTTGTAGCCAGACAGTCCTGAATATTTACCTATTAATTCTAAAATGACTAGTATGGAGCTAGGTGTGGAGAGAAAGCAACAAATCTTCCACATATGCAGATAGCTTAAATTTCCATGCCAGCAACAGAAATGCCTTTAACCGCAAGACTTTGCCTTATCAGAAAGGCCAAAGGTTCCAAGGCCAGATTGAAGAGAATGGGAGAAAGAGGGTGACCCTGACGGGTCCCCCACCCTAGAAAGAATTCTCTAGATTGAGTCGCATTCACAGAAATTTTCGCACTTGGTCTCACATACATAAGTTTGATTAGATTGCAGAAACCCTCAAAGCCAAACCACTTCAGAACCGCAAACAGGTAAGGCCACTCCAACTGATCAAACGTTTTCTCTGTGTCTAGTGAGAGTCCCACAAGAGGGTCCTCTGTTTCCACCTCACCTTCCAAGACATGACAAAGCACTCTGGCATTATCATCTGTAGAGTGACCCTCAGTAAAGCCACATTGGTCCAGGTGAATCAAAGAAGGGATCAATTTGGAGAGACGACCAGCTAAGATGATCGCAAAGATTTTATAATCTGCATTTAACAACAAAATTGGCCGATAGTTACTAACTAACTGAGGGTCCCTCACAGGTTTTTCTAGAACAACAATGTTTGCAGAGGCAAACGCTCTGGTCTCCGCCGCATTATCCTGAAGAAGTCTATAATATTGTTGAAGGTATGGCCCTAACGTTTTGGAAAAGGTTTTATAAAATTCAGCCGGCAGGCCATCTGGTCCGGTAGCCTTGCCAACTTGCGTAGAATCAATAGCCTGAATAATTTCCATGACTGTGATCTGCTTATCCAGTCCCTCAGCAGTTTCGTGATTTAACACCGGCCTTTGAATATTCTTTAGCAAACTATCAAACTCCTTCACAGAGAAATCTATCTCTGGGGAGTATAACAGAGTAAAATTGGCAAAAGGTCTCTGCAATGTCAGGGTCCTTGACAATCAATTGTTGCACCTGAGGATCCCTCAAAGCTGTAACGCGCAAAGCTTCCTTATGACCCTTTAACGAGTTAGCTAGCAGCCGTCCAGCTCTATTACTTTCCAAATAATATCTTCCTTTCTGCCCTTGAATATTTTGTGAAGACTCAGTGGTCAAGATTGAATTATATCTAAATCTAAGGCGCTGCAATCTTATCAAAATGTTCGGATCAGTTTTCTGGCATAAAATATGTTCTCCCACTTTAATCTGCTTATCTAGTGCATCAAGTTCTGTGTTACATTGCTTGGCCTGCTTTATAGCAAAACTAGTAATGGTGGCTCGTATACTAGCATTAAAACCTTTCCACCATGCTCACCCGGAGGAATCTTGAGGTAGACTGAATTGAAAATACTCCTCTATAGCCGCCAGGATGGTCTCGCGAAATTCCTGACTGGCTAAAGAGTCCTATCAAATTGCCAATGTGAGTGAGATTGATAGCTCATTGAGTCAAATAGGGTGAATGAGACTGCGGAGTGATCAGAGATGTGAGCCGCATGAATAGTTGACTCACTAATTCTAGAACAAAGTCTCTTAGAGACTAGGAAAAAGCCTATAACGAATTATGAGGAGGAGAGAAGAAAGTGAATTCTTTAGAATTGCTCTTAGGAAACTTAAATCTAAAAAAGAGGAAGGGGAGTGTTGCAACTGCCATATGTCTACCAGGCCTGATTCCTGCATTAGAGATACAAGAACTGGGTGAGCCCTGGGAACCCTTATAGTTCTCACTGGACTCCTATCCACCAATGGGTCTAATACAAGGTTGAAGTCGTCCCCCCCCCCCTACAATAGTCGGAAATCTGGACACCTCCTGCGCCAAGGCCGCAATGGAACAAAAAAACGTAGGGCAATCAATGTTAGGAGCATAAATATTAATTACGGCCAGTTCAGTGGATCCAGTTTTAATGACAGCCATTGTCCACTGCCCATCATCATCAGACCTAGTTTGACTAACCATGGGGGATAGAGCTTTCCTCACTAAAATGGCTACCACATTTTTCTTATGATGGGCAGCTGAAAAAGCCACTAGAGAGAAGGGTTTTATATCTAATTTTAACGACTCCTTTACATTCAAATATGTCTCCTGTAACAGTAAGATGTCAGCACTTTCTTTCCTACTATACATAAGAATCCTTTTCCTCTTAACGGAGTTGTTAATGACCTTAACATTCAGTGAAACTATCTTAAAGGAAGACATACTGATAGTATAGCTCAGATTGACAGTCAAATGTTGCAAAAATATACTAACTTGTAGCATATAATTTTACATTGTGGAACCTCATCTTAACCTCAGAGTGTTAGCTGCACTTATAGCCCAAAAAAGAAAACCCAATGAAAAGAGAGACAATTTAGCCCTGATCCCTACACATGATCGCTCATAATAAAAACATATAATTCTGAAAGATAGAACACCAAAACCACCAAACCCAGGGGGGCTATATAACGCACAAAACCTAGCGGATGAGCCTACCAGGACAAGACAGACACAGAGGGCAAAATTACCTAGTAAATTTCCACTTCTTTGTCACTTAAAATATCACGCCATGCCCACCTCCCACAACAAGAATAAAGACAATGTACTCAAACCCAAATCAGCAGAGATGCATGGCAGGGCAGCCCTCATCAAATCAGTTTATGACCTAGAAGACCGAGCCTAATGAATAAGGGCCATCCTGCTCTTCCAAGCCCCAAGATTCTATCAACCACCATAGACAACATAGAATATAATAGAAGAAAGACAGAGAGAACAGGAAAAAAAATCTTAACCAGGATAGTACCCTGGAGACGGAATGGATGTCCCAGAACATAGCAATACTGCATGATTAAATGTCACTTCTGCGTGGATAAGTCACCACCATACGACCTCAGACCAGTCAAAACGCCCATAATATCAAGCGCTGTAGAACTTTAGCAAACAAGAGTTATAAAGTGAACTTCACCGTATCACCGCCGACTCCTTATCTTCCAGAAATGCATACAACTCCCCTGGATCATCAAAAGATTTGGTCTGGTTGTGCAGCGTGACTCTCATGCGGGCAGGATAAAGCAGCCCAAAACAGGCCTGCAGCTATAACAAGTGTGGACACAGTGCTAGAAAACTCTTTCTTCGATCTACCGTCGCCTTCACGAAGTCCGGGAAGAACAGGAGTTTGTCCCCCTGATATTCCAAAGTTGAAAGTGCTTTGGCTGCTCCAATTATTTGCGATACTTGCTGAAAACGTAAAACTTTCAAGATGATAGGGCGTGGGCGCTTGCCCGCAACCACAGACTGAGTAGGCACTCAATGGGCACGCTCAGTCTCGAATGGCATGGCAAACTGCAACATTAACACACCTGGGATCATGGCCTGTAAAAAGGACACCATATCAGGGCCCTCTGCTCCCTCAGGTACTCCTAGTATTCTTATGTTGTTTCTCTGAGAGCAATTATTACCGTCTTCCACCTCTCTTGGTAATGAGCGTATCAGCTTGGCCTGCTTCTCCACAGCCACGAGCCTTTCCCCATGTGATGCAACCACATTCTCTACCTTCTCCAAACGAGCCATAATGGACTCCAAAGAAGTTCTCAAAGCATTGATATTTTCCTGCATTGCACATAGCGATTCTCCATTTGATTTGACCAAGTCTTTGACTGCCCGAATCTCAGCCAGGAGCTCCTGCAAGGTCTCAGGACAATCTTGGATGACCGCCATCTTGTGAGGAGAGAGAAGTACCGTTTTGGTTCTCTTTGCGCTGACGTTTTGAGATATTTGGTAATCCAGCCATGTCGGTTTGGGGCCTGACATATCTGGGATCAAATGGTATCAAAGTAGGTAGGAACTATTTGCTTAAAGACTGCAGAAGTCAGGATTCTTGTCTATTGCCCTCCGGAGCACAACTCTTACACGTCCATCTTGACCAGAAACCAGGCTCCACCCCCTCCAGTCCACTTTATTAACAGTTTATAGACTTTTCCTCCAGGAATTTGTCCAAATCTCATTTAAACTTAGCTACATTAATAGATTTGAACCATAAGTTGTTTTTTTTCCCATTAGCACATGACGGATAACTTCATAAACTCCAATGTAGTTAGCACACATTTGTATGCACATATTTCACTCCTATTTTATGAAGTCAAGTATGCGTATACTTGATTTTATAAAATACTTGCATAGACGGCCAAAAATGCATGTTAATTTAAGGCATGATCACTTATGACTGGTGTAAATGCCCATGCCTAAATTTGTAAGGAATGTTCACAGTGAAAATACACGTGATCAGATGTATGTGCATGCTTACAGAATAGTGATCACGTCGCTTAAGTGCACAAGACTATGCCTAGATTTATTACCATTGTTCACGTGCAATTCAAAGGGGTATGTTTCCTCAACTGCGGTAAAGTCACCAGCGGTAAGGGCGGCATTAAGGTGCCTGAAGCCATATAAGGCTTGAAGACATAACTGTACACATGCGTCTTAAGGAGAGATAAGGCATCCTAAGGAGATATAAGGTGCTCTAAGGAGAAATAGAGAAAGTGGAGGAGTAGCCTAGTGGTTAGAGCAACTGCCTAGTACCCAAATGATTAAGGGTTCAATTCCCACTGGCACTCCTTGTGACTTTGGGCAAGTCACTTTACCCTTCATTGCCTTGGAAGAAAAGGCTGGCAATCTACTTCTGGTGATACATTGCCAAGAAAACCCAGAGGTAGCTGGGTCACTATGAGTCAACACTGACTTGATGGTGCTAAAAAAAAAAAGGAGAGACAAGGTGCCCTAAGATGGAAAGCATGCACCTTAAGGCACAAAAATGGCTGTAACCCAAATGCTGAATAGAGCACCAAGGAATGTCAGTGTAAAGGTGATGGAAGGAAGGACAGGTGGGAGTTGATGGACCTGCCATATCAGTAAAGTGGACAAGTATGTGGGAGGCAGCTGTACTGATGCACAGGGTGGTGGCAATGTAAAGTGCAGCAATGTCAGTGTGAGGCATAGGATGGGGAAGACTTGTGTTCCAGCAGAGACAGAAGCAGCAGGTTGTTTGCTGTGGCAGGAGGAGAGAGTAGGAGTGGTGATGTGCTGATCAGACACAGGAGAGGTGAGCACAGAGAGCTGAAATGCAGAAAGGAGTACCAGTATAGATAATGGAGTAGTAGCCTGCACAAGAAGACATGACTGTACACAGCTGACAAAGGCAGATAGATGGGCCAAAGGATGGATGGCAGCTGAGGAGAGGTTGTTATGGGCTGGCAGCACTGATCTGCAGAGCCATAACTGTTACAGGCATGAAAATGATCTGAGTAGCATACAAGCAAAAGGAACAGGTAAGAATTGAACCCCTGTATAGGGAGACCTTGCATAGGCTACACCTCCATCCACTGCTGCACAGCAATAGCTGGATACAAAGAGACTGCAGGTCACTGCCTAAAATGTCTGCTGTGTGTGCCAGTATAGGTTAGCCCCACCAGTACTCATGATGCAGTGCACATGCAGAACAGCAGTCTACAGCTGATCCCCAAATGGAGAATGAACTTATCCATCACCTCAGCTCAATAAAGGGCACTGACAGTGTGTGATACAAGCACAGAGCAGCTACAGAGCAGTTTCTGTGGTCACCTTGAGGGTAAGGATGGGCGCCCAGTACCTGCAGAGCAAGAGATGGGCTCTGCTGCCTCTATTGCAGATCCCCATCACTGCCAGCATATGGTAGGTATTGTCTGCAGTATGATAGGCTAGTCACCTTGTGTCCTGCAGGATGAGCCAGTCACATCTGGCTATGTTGGAAAGGAACCCACCTAGAACAGTGCATGTCAATACCAACTGTTGCAATGCTAATGTCATGGTGGCCAACTACCGGGGTGGGAGGGGAAGGGGGAAGGGCGTGGCAGGTATCTAGATTTGCACAGTACTGTTATTAGGAACCTGCCAGCCCTACCAGTAGCAGTAGGCATAGGCCTGGAACACCTGACCTCCCAACCACCTAGGTCTATCATTTACCCACAGCAAGCACAGTCAGATTGCACCTACTGTCCACCACTGTGGAGCAACCATGTGCATCCAGGTTTGGGATTTACAGCATAGACACCCAGCAGTTGGTTCAGTGATAAGACAGGAGAAACACCCACATTAATAGAACCAGACACAATATAGCACTATGCAGATACATTCTCATCATCTTCTGCTTAGACTACCGCAACCTGCTTCTCACAGGTTTACCACGCAACCATTTCTCTCCCCTTCAATATATTCAAACTCAGCTGCACGACTAATTTTCTTCCAAGGTCAGTCTGCTCATGTAAGCCCTCTTCTCAAGTCATGTCATTGGCTCCTTATTCATTTCCATTTTACTAACCTACAAACTAATTCATTCTGTAGCTCCTTATTTTCTTCCCTCTTATCTCTCTTTACACTCCTCCTCAGAAACTCTGCTTGTAACTTCTATGCATATCCTTCTCCCCCCCCCCCCACCCCGGAAACTCCAGACTGTCAACAGGCCATGATCCATCTCTATTCAAATTCAATCTAAAAGCCAACGTTTTTGGGGATTGCTTTAAAAACTTAACCTCTGTTATTGTTTTTTTATTAATGTTTTTTTTAAATAATTTTCTATAATAAATGAAACTCCCTAATCTCTTATTTGTCCTATTTGCCTCTCTTGAAATAGATTATAAGCTCTGTTGAACAGGGACTGCCACTTACCTGTATGTGTTCAGCATTGCATATGTCCAGTA
This sequence comes from Ichthyophis bannanicus, assembly GCA_033557465.1. Lineage (NCBI taxonomy): Eukaryota > Metazoa > Chordata > Amphibia > Gymnophiona > Ichthyophiidae > Ichthyophis > Ichthyophis bannanicus. The sequence continues at coordinate 410,111,456 of CM066037.1, forward strand.
GCACTATAGAAATGACAAGTCGTAGCACTAGTAGTGGGGCTGCTTCTGCTGCTACTGGTAGGGCGGCAAGGTCACTATTGGACGAGGTTGATGAGTTTTTTGGTGGGAAGTTGGAAAAAGCAAAAGCAGCTGTGTTGTGAGAATATAAATAACAGAGCACTGGGCAAGACTCTTTCAAAGGTTATCAACAAATTTGTTGGGCTAAGAGTGACTTAACTCTAGCACAGGGGTTCTCAAGGCAGTACTAGGGATATACCTGGTCAGTCAGGTTTTTCAGGATAATCACAATGAGTATGCATGAGAGAGATTTGTATTCAATGGAGGCAGAACATGCAAATCACTCTCATGCATATTCATTGCAGTTTTCTTGAAAAACTGACTGGCTAGGTGTGTCACAAGGACTGGGTTGAGAACCACTGCTCTTGCAGGAGGGTAGCATAGAAGAGACAGGAACGAGTGCATGGGGTTGGAGCATAGGAATCTGTAAATGGAAAGATTTCCCAACATTTGGAAAGATTCAGAGAAATGGATAAAAGTGGGATGGTTTTAAGGAAGAAAGATTTGATGGAATCAATGATGATGAAGGCATATATTTGAAAGCTGGTGACTTTGTCTTGGTACAGTGGTTCCCAAATTGTGGGGAGGAATCCTAAATGGGGTCACATCATCACATGGAGTACATCACAGCACATGGAGACATAGAAAGGAGGCTGCTCTCCCTGTCTCTGGATCTCCACTGTGACTTGTGTCTACTTGTGGCAGTCATCATGGAGTCTATGAGCTAGTGAATGTGGCCCTGCCCCTCCTCCCATGTGGGCTTTCTGCAAGATTGAAAACCCGTGGATGTACCCGATTCTGTTCCCATGAGGTAGACATTCCCGTGGGAGCAGAATCACGGCATAGTGGCTTGACATTGGGGACATGTCCCGATTCAGGCACCGCAGACGTCCAAGCCAACTACCCAGCTAACCCAGCCTGGCTCCTGCATGGAGCTGCTGTGCAATGGTATCATGTTGCCATGGCACTTCGGCTCCATGCAGGAGCCGCGATCCCAGTCCAACCTCCGCAAAATGCTTTCCTCATTCCCGACCCCCGTTCAGGCCTTCCATGGCCAGCATCGGAATGCGGGGAACCCCCTGCACACCCTCACCTGCTTTATGTACCCCAGCACTGGCAGCTCTGACATCCAGGGGGACTTATTCCACCTCAGAGGTGGAATAAGTCCCCCTATTTAAATGGCCAACCTTGGACATACAGAACCAAACTCGGAATCAGCCCTGTACTTCTGGGGTTAGCTACCCGCCCATTCCCCGCCCTTGCTCCTTCCTGGGACAAACACAGCTCCCTGCACAAATGGCCGATATGTGTGGGGAGCTCTGTGGACACCAGTGGCATCCTGGTGATTAGCGGGTCTGGACATCCGGATCGGACGTCTGGACCTGCTAAACGCGGGTTGGAATAGGGCCCATAGAGAATGCTGGAGTCTGACTGTGTGCTGACACACAGGCCTTATGCTGACTGCTGCTACTGTTGGCATGGAGGAATTGGATGAAGGAAGAGAGTGAGAAGAGGTCTATTTTTGTTTTCATCATCTGGGGTCACGTGAATTTTTAAGTGTTAAAATGGGGTCATATAGGATAAAGTTTGGAAAGTACCATTTTAGTGGCAGTGTGTGCTGTGACATTTGGTGGTAAGGCTAGCTTTCATGAATGGCATGTGTGCTGGAAGCTGTAGTGCATAGAGAAAGGGGGCACTGAAGTAACCTTGAGATGAAACAGAGATAATTGAGTCTTTATCACAAATGCTTTGTAGTTGTGGCAAGCCATAGAAATATTGAAAAATGATGGGAGATAAAGATCATACAGCCTATCCACTCTGTCCTTCCATATCAGCTATTAAGCTTTACATTCCCTTTTTTTCCTGTATGTGTCCCATGTTTTCTTATATGTGTCCCATGTTTTCTTATATTCATTTACAGTCCTCGTCTCTGCCACTTCAGTGGAGAGGCTGTTCTACGCCTCCACCACTCTTTCCATAAAAAACTATTCCCGAGTCTATCCACTTTCACATTCATCCTATGCACCCTTGTTCCATAGCATTCTATTAATTGAAATAGGCTCTCCTGTGCATTTATGTCATGAAAGTATTTAAATATCTATATCATATCTCCCCCTCTCCCGCTTTCTTCCAAAGTATACATATTGAGATCTTTAAATCTGTCTCCATATGCTTTATGACGACCACTGATCATTTTATTAGCCACCTTCTGTGCCAACTTCATCCTGTTTATATTTATTTTGATGGTGCAGTCTCCAGGATTGAACACAGTACTCCAAATGAGGTCTCACCAGAGACTTATACACAGGCACTACTACCTCCTACTTCCTGCTGGTCATTCCTCTCCCTATGCACCCAAACATCCTTCTGGCTTTTGCCATTGTCTTTTATACCTGTTTGGGCACTTTGAGATCATCCTCTGGTGATAGTATCTGAACAGAAGTACTTCTGCCCCTATATAGTACCTCTCCTTTGGGTTTTTGGAGCACAAATGTGTGACCCTGCATTTTTAGCGTTAATTCTCAGCTGCCAGAATCTTGATCATTCTTCAAGCTTTGCTAGATCCCTCCTCATGTTATCTACACTTTCTACATTGTCTACCCTATTGTAGATTTTGTGAAGAAACTCTGCATCTACCCTAGCTGCATGCACAGTGTGTGGTGATGAGTTGGCATAGGAGAGCTAAAAACCAAAGGTTATACCCATAAATCTTGAGAAAGAAAAATGAACAGGAATTTATGAGCCTGTGTACTGACCTGTTTCATGTTCCACCGGCAAAGCTGCATGATGCAGGCACAGGAACCTAGACCACTGTTTTCAGATCTTCAATCTGCAGAGAGAGAGAGAGAGAGAGAGAGAGAGAGAGAGAGAGAGATGGCTGTGAGTGCAATGCTTCTCCTTGCAGGTGCACTATAGGCCCATGTAGGTGTGTGGTAAGTCATGTGGGCATTGGGTACCTCAGTGATTCTTCTTGGGAGTCCCAGGGGCATACCTTGAGAGGCACACAGCATGTATTTTAAAAGCGTCAGCCCCTTTCGTGGACTTTAAAAAATACAGATGAACGTTTTGGGAACCTTTTATGCATCTGTTTACCCGACCTACATAAAAATGCCCTCCACAACCTCATAAAACTGTTCCCTTTTGTATATTGTAAAGCAGCAAAATGTCATACTATTTGTTAATCCTTCTTTAAATAATAGTCATTCTGCTAGACAATTATGACCCCGTTTGTGACTCTTGTCGATATGGTCTTGACCTTGTTTTGACTGAATCACAATAACTGTTCTCCAAATAAAAAAAATCAACAAGTTCAAACTGCAACATTTTTTCTTTACTTAACTGTGTACTACACCTTACAAATTTAATTAGGTGGTGGTTCATCTTTGTGAAAAACATTGGTATAGATTGTTAACAGATTTTTTTATAATGTTACAGTAACATAATTTAATATTCAATAGATCTTTATTTCAAGAAAGTATTTCAGAGGATATTCTTTCTCAAATTATCTTAAAGCTGCATTTCTGTGTTGCAAGAGAATTACTCGGCATATCTCAGGAAATACAATTTTACTTCTCTCTCCCTCTCTTTTTGAATTCTTTGTTCTCTTTTCAGATCTTATCTTGGAGTCTAGTAGCTCTCTCTTTTCCCCTCAATACTGACAAGCAACATCTATATGCCAGGTTACTTGTACACTCTTTGGAGGCAAGCAGAAGGATCCAAGAGGAAAGAGGAACTAAGTATAAAACCATTACACTGTTTAGAAAATGTATTTTCTAATAGACAGATCATGCTATTCGAAATATTTTTTTCATACCAATGCTACATCTACGTCGCACCCCAGACGTGCTCGCACACTGTCAAGGCACGCCAACCAGGATTGCGGTCCCCTTGCCTCCCTTCCAATCAGAGAAAGCACCCCAGGTCCTCCTGCTCACCCGGATCCCGAAGCCATCCAAAGGAAGGAACCGCTAAACCAGGAAGCACTGAAAAGAGAGCATGAAGGGAAACTCCTCCCCACTCTACTGCATCATTCTCAGGTGCCGGAGAGAGAGATTTAAATGTTGCACTCCAGGCATGCTTGCGCCTGGTGGGCCTGCGCTTAAGAGCCACACAAAATGGCCCTTAGAGTGGCCTGCCTACCACATCAAAACTCTTGCTATCCCAGAAACTCTTAGGAGGTTATTCTGTGCTACGAATAGTGGGGATGGACGGCCTGATGGTTGTGCGGGGAAGTTAGATGGGGGAGGGAAATGGGCGGCCTGGAGGCGGAGTCTTGGCAGGCAGTGGGCGGCAACATGTGCAGGGAAGTTATTCCACCTCTGAGGTGGAATAATTTCCCTGGACGTCTCTTAATTTCAATGCCAGGGCACAGGTGGGGCAGGGGGGCCAGGGGACATTCCCGCAGCTCAACCCTGGCCTTAGGAGGCCAGATATGGGGTCGGGCTATGGGCAATAATCTCCTTTTTCAGGTAACCAGCATTGCGGCTCTTCAATGGAGGCACGGTGTCATGATAACATGACGCCATGGCGCCCAAGCTTCATTGAGGAGCCTTGACTGAATTAGCTGGGGGCAGTCCTGCACGTGCAGGCTGGACTGAATCGCAGTCCCAGCTTGCACATGCAGGATTGTTTGTGATTCTAGATATGTTTGCGGGGCTAGATATGCCCTGTGGGATCAGAATCGCAATCTCCTCTATGCGTCCAGTTCTGAATGGATGCACAGAGGGGATCTAAATGCGGGACGGAATCGGGCCCTTAGTCTTTCCCTACAAAATCCCTCTCCAGCCTCTCAATGACTCTTGTACATGGAAGTAGCCCTCCACTGGGAACCAATCACCTCCAGTCACTTCCCCACTCTATATTACCACTGGGACCCAATCGACACTCTGATCACTTAGCCCAGCTGACTACCGGATCTCCCTACCAATGACACAAGAATCCTCCTTTCCCAGCTCCTCAACACAACCAGAGCCAACTATTTTTTGCTTGATACCATAGCAGCAAAAGGCAGCTGTGCCTCCCTCCACCCTCCAGATCCTGCTACTCAACTATAAGGGACAGACTGCAAACCAGAATCTTGCATCTCCTTCACTGCTTACTTGATCTCACTCATACTAATTCTCACCTTCTTATTGCTATTAACCACATATGCAGAGACCTTCATCATGCAGGGGAGCCTAATATCAACGATCCCCACAATCAATGTCAGGTCCTCACCCACACCACCCCAAGACCAAGAAGCAGAAGTGCAAAGGCCCTCATAAAGATCAAATCTCTCCACCATGGAGTAACTCACTGCCTTGAACCACCAACAAGCTGTACACCTCTGAAGCGTGCGCTACTCAACACCAGATCTGCATGTAACAAGATAGTCCGATAGTAAAGCTTTGTCACCAACTATGCCCTTGACATCATATACATCACAGAATCTTGGCTCACAGAGGATGACACTGTCCTACTGAACCAGATAGCACCACCAAACTACACCCTACAGAATTGCCCCAACCATAGAAGTGGGGGTGTCCTCATCTTAGCTAAGGAGCATCTCCAATTTCAACATATCTGCACCAATCAGGTCACAACCTGGACATTCTCATAATATCCAATTCAAGCTCTGTCTTGCCTACAGATCCCTCATTGATTCTGCTGAGGAGTTCAATACCCTTTTGCAAACTATCTGTGATCACTCTACAAACGGTAAACAGGTTATACTACTAGGAGACCTCAACCTTCCCTCAACCCCACATAAATCTTCAAGGCCTTCTTGGATTCCATGAAAGCACTGGAGTACTCTCAGATCATAGACCAGCCAACCCACAAGAAGTGAGGACTCCTTGACCTCATCTCCAACTACATGCTCCAAAACAACCTCCCACTACCTTAGTATCCTGGTTCAACCATATGCCAGTCACATTCCATCTTCCTCGTGAGCTGGCCCCGCTGGCAATCACACACATGCAACCCACCACAAAGAGATTGAAGCACCTGAATAAGGACGAATTCCTGAATAAAATTCTCCCACAGCTAGATCATGAGTCCCAGGACCTCAACACTCTGATCCTCAATTGCAATACAACATTATTCACAGCCACAGCTGCACCACCAATCAAGAGGCTCACTAGGAAGCACCACACAGCCACCTGGTACACAGCAGATCTCAGAAATATGAAGTCCAAACTCTGACAGCTGCAGAGAAGATGATGCCACTCCAGAACCAAACCCAATTGCACAAACTTCATGTCACAACTACAGCAATACCAACACATGGCCAACAGAGCTAAGAGGGAATTCCACACCAACCTTATCCAAGCTTCCTTAAACCGTCCCAGAGAACTATTTGACATAGTCAAGTCACTACTAAAAAGCCCAACACAGAACCCCCCGCAAGAGGCCCTACCCCCCAGATACTAGCCAATCACTTTCAAACCAAGACTGCCAGAAGGAACACCACCTAAACTCCTGATGCTCCCACACTCAATCAAAATTCATCCACTCCCACATGGATCACCTTCCATCAAGTATCCCCGAAGCAACTAGAAAGCATAATTTCAAGCCTAAACACCACCATCTCCCCCTAGATCCATGCCCAGTCAGCTGGATCAAGGTTGCCTGCTCTGAGCTTACCCCCACAGTACTCAGTATCACCCAACTATTGCTTGCACAGTGTTACATGCCCAGCACCCTCAAAATCACCTCTGTCCGTCCAGTACTCAAGAATGCTAAACTAGACCCAGACACACCAATTTCATATTGCCCAATCTCCAGCCGACCATTCTTTGTGAAGGTCATTGAAAAGGTGGTACAGCAACAACTCCAAGATATGTTGATATGCAAATGCCCACATAGACCCACAACAGTATGACTTTAGACCCCATCATGGCACCAAAACCCTCCTCACAGTGCTCATGGACAACCTAATACAAGTTACCCAAAAGTCACAACATGGCTTCATCTTGATGTCCCTGGACATTACAACGGCCTTTGATTGTGTACTTCACGACACACTACTTCAACATTTGTAGACAATATGGCTAGAAAACATAACACTCAAGTGGTTCATGTCCTAATTACATCAATGCCAACAACAGATCCGAACTACCGGCTGGACTTCAGCCCCATTCGAACTCCAGCAAGGTGTACCCCAAGGATTTGACCTCTCTTTCCCTCCTCTTCAATATTTACATACAGCCCATCTGCACAATCATGAAAGCTCACAATGTGCTATATCACATAAATGCGTAGTGACATGTTTATGTTTATTTCATTTGATATACCGCCTTTCATAGGAAAATCAAGGTGGTTCACAATGTTAAAAGTACAAAGAGGGCCGATAGCCGAGAAAAGGAAAAGAAGTTACAGTATTCGACAGGATAGTAGATATAATCAAGCATACCAGACATATAAATAAAGGCAATACTGAGAGAGAGGGAGACAGAGGATTATGTAGGGGGAGCAGGAAGGTCAAAGGCAGTGGAGAAAAGATGGGTTTTTAGACGGGTTTTAAATGTACTGTGGTTTTCTTCTAGTCTAAGTGAGGATGGCAGGAATTCCAGAGTGCAGGTCCAGCAAAGAAAAAAAAATCAGAATTGCAGGTGGATTGTAAGTGGGCACGGGCAGGAGAAGGAAGATGGAGGCGATTTATGTGCAGGGATCGGAGAACGCGACTGGGAGTGTGTGACTGAATGAGGTCAACAAGTATTGAGGAGCGTGAGTGTATATGACTTGGTGAACCAATGTGAGAAGCTTAAAACGAATCCGAAAATCCACAGGGAGACAGTGAAGGTTAATGAGGAGAGGGGTGACGTGTTCCCAGCGTGAAGAGTGACAGATGATGCGCGCGGCTGTGTTTTGTATATGCTACAGTCTGTGTAATTGGGACTGGGGAATGCCGGCGAGAACAGAATTATAAAAGTCAAGACGTGAGACAACAAGGGACAACATAAGAGCAGTGAGGGCCTGTAGTGTTAAAAAGGGTTGGATGGCACGGATTTGATGAAGAAAAAAGAAGGAGGATCGTGTAGTATGAGAGATGTGATCCCGAAAGTAAAGATCAGAGTCAAGAAGAACACCTAGATAGTGAAAGCAAGACACCAAAGGGATGCGTGAGCCAGAGAAGGATGGGACTACCTGAGGAGAGGGACTACCATGAGTAAACCAAATGGTGAGTGTCTTAGATAGATTTAAGTGCAAACAGTAGTCAACCATTCAGCTACCATGCAGAGACAAGAGTTTAGGGGGGAAAGATTTGGGTGCAGGGAGGAAGTGTGGGGCAAAAGAATAATGTCATCGGCATAGTAGAAGGCAGAGATTCCAGATTGTTGTATAAAAAGAGCAAGAGGCGCTAGGAAGATATTGAATAGCATGGGAGCCAATACTGAACCTTGTGGAACACCACAGTATAAAGGAAAGGGGTCAGAAGGAGCATCTGAAGTAGAGTGAGAGAGGACAGTGTACGACCGGGTGAAAAGATAGGAGTGAAACCATCTGTAAACAGTGCCATGAAGACCAGCCTCATGCAGACAGGAAAGAAGAAGGGAACGATCAACGAGATCAAAGGCTGCTTGAGAGACCCAGGGAAACCACCACAGAGAAATCACCACGATCATGTGCAACATGCAATTCATTAAGGAAAGCAAGCAGAACTGTTTCAACATTGTGACCTGGTCGAAAGCCGGATTGATGAGGATGTAGAAAGTGAGTGGAGTCCAAGTGGTGGGATAACTGAGCGAAGACTGCTTTCTCCAGTATCTTAGCAAGAAAGGGGAGGTTAGAGACAGGACGATAGTTGGCAGGAACAAGAGGGTCAAGGGAGGGCTTCTTAAGAAGAGGGCAAATGAGGGCGTGTTTCCAGGGATGTGGAAAAATACCAGTGGAGAGACTAGAATTGATCATAGCCAGAATTGAGGGAAGAAGACCAAGGGAGGGTTTGAGGAGCCATGAGGAGGGGGATAGGATCAAGAGAACAGGTAGTCTTATTGGAAGAAGAAATGGATTTGATCAACTCAGAGCTTGTAATTGGGTGAAAGGAGACCCAGACATGTGAAAGAGGGGATACTGGGGGGGGGGGGGGGGAAGGAAGGAAGAGGGGAAGGGATAGGAGGAGGACTGTTTGGTAGTGATGCCCTAAGGTCAAGAATCTTCGTACAGATAAAGGAAGCCAATTGCGAGGGGGAGGGAGATGGTGCCAGCTGGGCAGACATGGCAGTAGGATCTGGCTGTAGTGTAGTAAGGGACCTGAGAACTTTCTAGAGATGTCAAGTTTGGTTTGGGGCAGAGGAGATGGACGCAGAGAAATATGATTGCTTGGCCAGGTGAACTTGAGTACGATAGTGGGAGTGATGATTCTTGAATGACAACAAGGAAGATGGAGAGCGCATCTTTCTCCAAAACCGCTCTGCTCTACGGAGTTGGGAAAGGAGGAGGCAGAGGCCAGAGTGGAACCAGGGCTATGACAAGCGACGATGAGAGGGGTGGGGTTCGAGTGGTGCCAAGAGATCTAATGCATCTAAAAGACAGGAGGACCAATGGGAAACCTGTCAGTCAGGAGAGAGGGAGGGGAACTCTGCGGATAGGAGGTCACTGGCAGGTGGAAAGTGACAGAGTATGAGAGGGGTGATCTGATGTAAGTATCTCAAAGGAATTGATGGAGGAACAGAGAAAGTAGAGAAAGATGTAGACTAAAAAAAAACTTGGAACGTCAGAGAGTAATGATCTGTCCAAGGTAAGGGTGTAGTGGAGAAATGTTGTAAAAGAAAGCAGAAGCTGTTGGTGAAATAATTAAGTCAAGAGTGTGTCCAGCTAAGTTAGTGGGAATAGTGACGTGTTGTAAAAGTGATAGATCCTGGAGGAAAGAAAGGAAAGAGTGATCTCTAGAGGAGGAGGGTGAATCCAGGTGACAGACAACCTATTCGTCAACCATCAAAAGACCGAGATTCTCCACATCACCAGGGACATGACCTTCATTCCACCAGTGCACATAAAGATCCCAGGTATGCTACCTAGGAGTTATGCTGGACTAGGGTCTAATGCTACAGCCACACATCAACAACACAATCAAACTGGTATATCACAAAATAAAGACAGTCCAGCGCCTGAACCTTACTCAACACCAAGGACTTCTGCACAGTCTTCCAGGCACTGGTTTACTGCAACACTACCCTCCAAGGCCTTATGAGATATTCTACACAACCCCTACAAATTGCCCAGAACACCACTGCCTTCATCCCGCATGGAGCATCCACATATGATCACATAACCCCTGCCCTCAAGGCCCTACAATGGCTTCCCATCACCAATCGTATCAAATACAATCTGCTCACCACTTTTAAAGCTTACCACAACCTCTCCAGAAAACAGCAAACAACATGCCACATAGAGCTAATGCACAATTCACCCTGACCATACCAGCATCCAACATAAAGAGCTCCCATTCTGCAACACATACGGCCTTTTCCTACTACACCCCAAGCCTATGGAATGCACTACAAGATATCATCCGGGCCATGCATGACCTCCAGGAATTCTGTAGGAAACTGAAAACACATCTATTCACTGAGTATTTTGGGGCTAACATCAGCTAACACAGAACCAGACCACCATGCACCAGCCCCCTGGACAATTCAAGCATTATTGCTAACCTTTTCCCTTCCTCATTATGATCCTGCCTTATCTCAGCCCACAAATTATACATAGTTTACCTGTTTGTCCTCTGTCCATTCCACCCTATAATTATCACCCCAGTTAGTTACCCTATTCCATACCATTGCTTCTTACTCGTTTGACATGATCCATGTAACTTGAGTTCTTGAATTCTTCACTTGTTAAGTAAACCACTTTGACACACTGATAAAGCAGTATATAAAAACAGCTAAACAAACAACATCTTATTTCATTGTGTTTTAAGTGGTATTTAACATGCATGCTAAGAGGGTCATTTTAGAAGCCCTTTTCATGAGTTAGACATCTCCACAGAGACATCCTCAGGGCCATTTTAGAAGGCATATAGACTCCCCAGCAGGAGAACATCCATATAGAACAGGGGAGTGTTGGAGGCATGGACTGGACCAAGCAAGGGAGATGCACATCATGGTGTGATTTCAGAATTGCATAAGTATGTCTGTCCCTGGTTGGTGAGGCATTCATGCCTGTATCTGCTCCTGACCACAGATAAGGTGAAAAAAAGGTTGCTCATTTTGTGGCTGCAATATGTACACAATGCCCTTTCACCATCACAATTATTATTTCCTGCCCTAAGAAACCTACCTGTAAATACATACTCCAAATATACGATAGCAGAGTGATTAGAGCACTGGCTTGGAAGGGTTCAAAAACAAACTAGCACTCCTTGTGGCCTTGGGCAAGTCACTTAACCTTCCATTGCCTCAGAAAAATCCAAGTTGTTAATGTCCCTGTTTAATGTACATCGTCAAGTTTAAGTTACAATGTAAACCATTTTGACTGAAATGATAAAGCAGCATAAAAATACCTGATAAATAAATAGTGACCCAGCACTGAGTATCTGAAATGGGAGGCCAGGACATGCTAGTCTCAGGACATAATCATCCCCCCTTTTTGAAATACCCTGGTCTGGACATACAAGTACTTGGTTCTGTGGCGACATCCACATTTATGAAATGGCCTACAGCGGAGCATGTTCCCGGCCTTGCTATATGTAGAGGGGTGGGTGTGGGAGTGGCTACCTGGATTTTAATTTTTCAGGGTGGAGATGAAGAGATTTCAGAAAGCATGTATACGTGCCTCCCTTCACTGCTGCCACTCCCCCGTTTTTTTGGGCATTCTGCTCTGGAGTCCCAGATTCTTCTATGATGTCCCTTCTAAAATACTACTTTAACTGCTCACTGACTTCCATGCTAAACTTTCTTAGCACAAATGTTATTATTCAGACCTCTTTATGTCTATTGGGGATGTTCACAACCATGCAAAACAGACATGAGGGTGTGTTCATAACCAGTAGAGAAGTGCACGGGAAAAACTCTGCTTCAGCCCATGTGGGATCAGTTACCTATTCACTTCATTTTTGAATTTTGCACCATATGGATAATTTCTGTTCAATTTTTTTGCTCTAACAGTGGAGTTTTCTATTTGTAATCAGAATTGCTTAAAACCTGTTGGCAGTTGTCTAGCAAAGAGGCAACGTTACTCCAAGATCTGTGGAGAGTAATTTTATGACAGGCCACCTATGTATGAAAGCCAAGTAGGCATCTATTTTGAGGCTGTTTTATGGGTGCCCCACGTATATTCCACATCTGAGATGGAATAAGCTGTGCATCCTCTCGGTTCAACCTGACGTACACAGCCATGACCTGAATCAGCTCTGTATGCCCGAGTGCCTGGCCCGCCCACGCTAACCGATTAGTATCAGGGCATTCCAGAGGTGGCATCCGGGGATAACTGGTCATCTCGGCGGTAAATGTCACGCACAGAAAAGACTGTCCTAATTTTCGCTGCCAAAGCTAACCAGGCAGCGGCTAAATATCCTCGCTTCAGCGGCAAACCCAAATATTCAATGTCAGTGTCCAGAGGTGGCCCAGCAGTGAATATCTGGGTTTATTTATTTATTTATTTATTTATTTATTTACATCTCTTATATACCGCACTATTTGCGATCAGCGCGGTTTAGTGTTCATTGGCAGCAGTTAGCTGCTGTAATTGCACTAGTCGCCACCACTGAATGTTGGGCCCCTTGTCTACAGTGCCTAATGGGGAATCCAACACTGCATTTGGGTTCATCTGCTCCTTAGCCACGCCCCCAGCAGCACCTTCAGATCTGGAGCTTGCGGAAAAAGAAGTTTCTTTCACAGATCCAGATTGTGTTGGTTCAGGCTGTTCTAGAACTTAGGCAGCTCAATGTACTATTTCATCAAAGGATACCTTGTCTAACCACAGTACCACCCAAGGACTCTCATTCTCAGCTCCCATGGGTAAAACAGAGGGGATCATGGAGAGTGTCATAAAAAAGGTAAGAGAAGAAGAAAGAAAGCCTGGTGTGAAGCCTCAGTCCTTCTGGCCTGGCTTGTACCTTCAGCAACTACGCAAGAACTGGCATAACTATTGCTACCTTCACAGTTTAGGCAGCAATTACGGGTTTTTTGTTGTTGCTACTGCTTCTTCTGAAGATGGTGGCACATATCCAGTGTCAGCTGGTAGAGGGACCTGCTCCTCTTCCTCTTCATTTTCCTCCTTGTCTGAGCAGGATAAGACAAAGATGCAGCCCAGAGGTTTCATGAAAGATACTATGAGGAGTGATTTTATAAGAGGCATTTTAATCATGTATACTGGAATATGCATGCAAAAAAACCTTTATAAAATTACCCGCACCTAAAAGCACACACAATGACATGAACGTGCGTACTTTTACACAACTCGGGTAGAGGTGTATTTGGGGGTGGATTTTGCATGGCGTGCTGGTGGAGCTGTGATTTATGCATGCAATGTGGCACCTCGAAAGATACACATCGCTGCAACCATTTCAAACGGTGGGCCCATGCATAAGGTAAGGCCTGGTACATTTATGCTTCCATCCAATTCTAAAAATATGAAATGCCCGAAATGCACAGCCGCAGACACAGGCACATAGATGTGCCCGTAAAGGTATTTCAGAATGGGGGCATCTATTTTATGCAACATACATATCCCAGCCTGCCATTTTAGAAGTGCAGATGTGTGGTGGTGGGAATGTCAAATGAAAAATGTATTTATTTACATGCATGTTCCTCTGACCCAGCAAAAATTAGTGGGGGAGTGAGAGCACATTTACCTCTTCTCTCTACAAGTGTTGCTGTCATGAAACAAACACTTTTCTTCTACCTATTCATGCCCAGGTCTAGACGTGTGAGGGCCTTTCTGGAATCACACTGTCATGTGCATCTTAAGACCACCCAGGCCATACATCCATCATGCAACATTAGGGTGGTCCTAAAAAAACAAACTAACAGATTTAAGTTTTCCACAAAGCTGGTTTTGTTATCATAACAAACACATACAATTTTAATGAAAATAAACAGCATTTAGAGGTCACCCCATTTGGCAGTTTTTATGTCATCTGAACTAAACAGCAGACAACTGGAATGTTTGGTAACAGTGGCTGCTGAAGGTTCTGCACCACCTTTTACTTTGTTTCTGCTAAGACTCTGTTATCAAAAAGGACTAAGCCTGCCAAATGTTCAGACAAAAACCAGAAGTGCCTTGAAAATGCAACAGCCTGATTTTGGTAAGTCTTAAGAACTGATAAAAATTCAATGTCATTGAGAGAAGCTCAGATTGCCAATGGTGCTTCATTCCACTGTCTGACGTAAACAGACTGACAAACAGAGCCAAATCTGTGATATTCTTGGACTCAAGTGCAGTCATCCTGACTTGAGCCATAAAAAGGAATATTTTCAATATATAAATGCCTTTTCCCATCCATAAAATGTTCAGAATGGGGCGACCTCTAAATGTTTTGCAATCAGGCTAAAATTTCACAGATAAGCAAGCTATCCCTAATGGACAAAAATAAGCCTTGTGGAGAAATGATTCTTCAAACATTAACTTTTTGCATTGGTTTGTGGGCCACCCTAATGTGACATGGACGTGTTTGCCTTAGAAAAGTGTATATCCCTGCCTTTCTAAAATTACTCTGGGGATGTCTTTGAGATTGGCATGTGTGAATGGCTATTTCAGACATGCATATTCACAAAGAGCTTCTAAAATGATCCCCATTGTAGATAAACTATGCAAATTTGGGCGTACTTTGCATATGTACATTTACTCATGTTCCCTTGGGGAGTTGATTCCCTGTATCTGATATCCTGTCCTTGAGCAAAGTAGCCTTGTAAGTGGAAGGTGAAGCTAACAGTATTGGGCACTAGATTACCCATTACTTATTATGCACTGATACATAAACCTAGTATATGCGGCAAAGAATGTGACTTAAATTAAGGCATGATGATTTACATCAGAGCCTGTATTTTGCAAGTGTGCACATTAATTATCATATCTTATAATCAATGCATGTATTTTCTAGCACCGCTGATGCGCTGCCCAAAGTCGGCCCAGACTGCACCTATGTACACACATACAGTGACTTTTACACTACTCAGTATTTTATGGCACCTCCTTATAAAATTACCCCCAAGAGTCCAATATTCAAAGAGTTCAGTGGTCTAACTTCAAGAGTTAGGCTCCTAGATTGGCCTGTTTGAAATGTAACTAAGGGGTATGTTTACTAAAGGGCGCTATTTGTGCTGCTGTCACATTATCGGGCGATAAGGTACTTTTTCGCGCGATAATGGCGCTTTACCGGGCAATAAGGTACCTTATCGCGCGATAACGCACGCAGCGGCGCAAACGAGTGCTGAAGGCGGAGAAAGGCTTCCCAGGGGCGGAGGAAGGCTCCCCAGGGGTGGAGAGAGAGGGTCAATGGGTGGAGAGTGGGAGGGGAGAGGCTCCCTGCACACTAACGCTGTGGAATCCGGGGCTGAAAACTAATGCCAGTGAAACCCTGGCATTAGAGCAGATTAAAAGGGAAAAGAAACCATTTACTTCAGCAATGTACAGCAAAACCAGGGAAACCTACAAAAAGTGATAAGTGTAATACATGTGCACGGAACAAAAGGGCAAATAAACATTGAAAATGACCAGAAGAAAATGTAAAAAAAACATAACCAAGCTGGCCAATAGTGATATTAATGGGAAACATCAAAAAACACTACCAAAAAAGCTCCAAAATCAAGATATTAATTTTGGAAGGGTCTATGCTCTGTCCCCATACAAGGTGAATGATCCCACAGTGAAATAGCGCTGATCAGGGTTTTCCCTTTCCATTGGACAGGTTTCCTATGGCATGCACATGTTCTGCAACAGCAGGGCGGGCATGTCGGAACGGGCAACTGGACAGATGCTGGAAAAGGGGACACAGAGGGCTGCAGGCGGCACATACTGTGGTGCAGCTGGGCCACAGTGCGGACTAGGATGATGCCTAGGTGGCCCATAGGAATGCTGAAACAGTAGAACAGCCAGACAGCAACTGATGAGGCCCAGCATGGGCATGAGTGTGTTTCCCACAGTGTCACAGGGGATAGTACCCAGCAGGTACCCCCAACGGCACAGAACATTGGCAGGCGGTGCTGGGGGGAAGCGTGGACAGCTATGCAGGTACCCCTACCCCAGAACCCGCACCATAGGCAGCCACCTACCCGCACACTGGATGGCCTGAGACTGAGCACCACCAGCAGAAGGGCATGTCAGCATGGTGGCGGGGGCATTGGCAACTGCCCACAGCAGACCATGGCCTAGCCCTGTGTAGGTGGGTGCCATGCACTGCAACAGACAGGCCCTGTCTAATGAACAGTGATGGTATCCCCAGGGAATGAATTGCCCCTGTGGCAACAGTGTGTTGCAGTACACACAGCCAGTGTGTTCAGGAGCAGAAGGTCACAGGTTCAAGCCCCAGCTGTGGTTCCTGCCAACCCAGTCCCCATATTTTACCCACTACTAAACCATGGTAATAAAGAGGGAACCTTTATTGCAGATAACATAAACATGCCTCAAACGCCTATATCTTACCCTACAGAGCACAGACACCATAAACATGCACATTACCTAGAGCAGAGTCCCCCAAATGCAGTTCTGGAGGGCCAAACACCATTCAGGTTCCCTGCTGTCTCTAATAAAGATGCCAGTGCTGCATTTCTATGTGCCGCCCCCATGGTATGCAGATGTATTCATGTATATTCATTAGGGACAGCATGAAAACCCGAACAGTGTTTGGTCCACCAGGACCGGAGTTGGGAACCTCTGCCCTAGAGCAGCGGCCAACAGGGGCAGAAACACCCGCACCCACAGGCTCCATTATCCAAAGCCTCCTGGAGAGGCAGGATGTTGGGCCCTGCGTGCATCTCCCAATACTAGCACTTGCATACCTTAGCAATGCCACCCTAAACCCGGGAATACGGTACACAGATATCAAAAGGTTGCTATGATTACTGGTAGATAGCAATTCCTAAGTTAAGCACAATCTGCTCATTGAGCTGTATCATACCAACCTCTGATGTCTGTGGAGTGTGTTTCAGGTCTGGTGTCTGACAGTGTTTACCACCCCGGGGAGTGACCCCAACAGTATTGTGTACCAAAGCCATGCCTGCACTGTGCCCAGGACTGGTGAGGTGGCCAGGGCTGCCAAAAGCCTCTATATTTGCACAATGCTGGCATAGGTGTGGGAGTGTGTGTCTGTCCATCCAGTGTGTAGTGGCTGCCAACACCTTACTCAGCCCACACTGCTTGCATTGTTTCCAGTGTTAGCTTGCCAATCTGCATAATGAGGAGCAAGGTACTGTGGGTAGAGCCTGGGCAGGATGCATCTGCACAGGGAATAGGGCAATGGCTGGGACATTGTAGTGCCTGGCCACCACCTGCATGGACAGGGTGGCCACAGCATGTCCTGCTGGGAGGTCACTCTCACCCTGACTGAGCAGTGACCACGGCATGGCTAGGTTCCCCCATAGTGCAATATAGTATTTCTCTCAAGTGATATATGTGGGATCTTTTTTCTGGGGCCCAATCGCTGATTTATCTGCTTGGTGGGTGTGCTCACATCCCAGTTTTGGGTGCACACATCTCTTCCAGTAACATGCACTATGGACTAGCTAGCAGCCTGTCTGCAGTTAGTATGTGTATGGCTGGAACACCTTGCAGGGTGCAGTGGCTGGAGACTCACTGTGCTTGCTGCTGGAGAATATCAGATAGTGGTGGGGGGCAGCTGAACATTTCCAGGCCTACTGTCTGTCTGATATTGCCTTAGGGATGTGTACAGCTCTGCATTGACTGCCTTGAAGGGTGTCTATTCCCCAGCAGGACTGAGGTTGATGGTCCCCTCTACTGCCACCATTGCAGGGATGTAGAATGTGGATCTGTGGTGGGAGATCCCATCCCCCACCATGAGCCCCAGAGGGCAGGTTGGGGGGTACTACATAATCTGCCTATGGGTCCAAACACCCCCCCCCCCCATTACCTAAATCATGTGACCATGGCACCCACACAGGATATGCACTATTCTGGGTGCATCATAATCCACAAGGGCTAAACGTGACTGGGAAATAAAGATGGACACAGGTGTATCCTAGGTGTGTCTGCAAGGACTACCTATCACACACTGGCACTGATGGTGACCTTCAGCATAGCCTATCTCAGCTAAGCCAGGTGCTGGGCGCCCCATCTCACCCTCAGGGTAAGCACAGTACCCGCACAATGTGACGGTCTGTAGCTACTCTGTGCCAGTAACACACACGGTCAGTTCCACCTACCAGGCCGAGGTGCTGTGGGGGTGCATACCCCATCTTGTGAACATCTGTAGACTGCTGATCTGCATGTGCAGTGCATCATGGGTATGGGTGGGTTAGCCCTATCCTGGTAACCACAGCAGACAGTTTGTGTGGTGACCTGAAGTCCTTCAGTAGTCAGCCAGGGGCTTGGTAATATCAATAGAGATGTAACCCGCTGGTTACTTCACTGCCTGTGGAGCCAGAAGTCATGGGTTTAATCCCACAGTGGGGTTATTTGATAGGGCTGTCTGAGGCTTTTTCTTTTTTTAATTTATATTAGTGCTGCCAGCAAAAACACCCTCACAGTGCTGTAACCTTAAGGTGCCTCATAAGGCGCCCTATAAAGCGTTCTATAAGGCGCCCTATAGGGAACATTATAGGGTGCCTTGGCGGACAGTGCACTTTATAATGTGCCCTCTGGAGTGCATTGTAGGGCGCCTTATGCGGCACCTTAGGTTACGGCACTGTGAGGGCGTGTTTGATGGCAGCACTAATTAAAATAAAAATAAAATGCCTCACAAATCACTGCTCAAACGTAAAGGACAATGCCTCAGCCAGCCTTATGCATTAGGCATACTGGGGGATTGAACCCCCAGTACCATAGGTCAGTGTATTAACCGATGTCTGAGGGTTGTGGGTGTGGCACGCGTCCCTTTATCTTGTGATAATGTGCGCCACGCAACTTATTGCGCGATTGCTACGTTTAGACCGGAATGCCCACTCTCCTTATGGCATCCTGCACATTATTGCTGAGTGCACATTAAGACGGTGTAGTAAACATACCCCCTGGTGTAACTGTTTAGCCAGCCATTGCTATGTGAAAAGGCATAGCACACCAGTTAATACAATGCCCTAAAAGCCAGTGGTGATGAGTTTAAGGCCCAAGTGTGGCAACAACCAGAGAAATGCATAATAAACAAATTGTGTTTTAAAATGTCAGACACATCACTGCAATGTGCGTCTGCAGCATAGATCCCTATATATATTGTTTGTGACACCATTTCCTGTGTAGCAGATGTGGGATAGGCAAGGGCACGTTGCTAGCGCGCCTCAATGATGCACGTTGGGGCGCATAGGCGCTGCTGCACACGTGCGTCCGTGCGTACGTGAGCAGGGCATTAGTGAAAATGGCCATCAGGTCATGAAAGCCAGCTTTTACTAGCAGGGAGCTGCGTCACCTCGGCAGCCTCATATGCACCAGGCAGCACAAGCTGTTCCCAGGTTCCTCCAAGTGCCTGGACCTGGGGAGAGTCTGGAGGGCCTGGGATCGCGTGACACGGCGCTACAATCGTGTGGCGGACTACCCACGTGAGTGTATGTGTATGGGGACAGGTCAGTATATCCATATATATATCCAGTGTCGGTTGTAGCTGTGCATGCTGCTGTGTGTAGGTAGTCTATCTCATTTATGTTTATTAGGTAAACCCACGTGATATATCGTCAATGTATCACATCAGAGTGGTTTTCCCTATCCCCAGGAGGCTAAGGACCTGATCACAGAGTTCAATATGCCATCCTGGTGTCATGGCAGCTGCTGCTGTTGATGTGTTAAAACACACTGTAACACAAGGAGGCCATAGATCTGCCTAAGGAGGTTTTGTGAACATCATGCTGATATGGTAGGTTCCGCATTTGCAGGGTCACACATCTGCCCTACCCCCAGGAGTCCTGAGACGTGCTCCAAATGGTCTGTCAGTCCCCCTGGTGATATGGTTGTGTGTGCCCTTGCAGTTTAAAACACCTGCCCGACACCCAGGTGCCCTGAGAGTTCATTAAAGTGGGTTCCCAGTCACCCTGGTGGTATGGTTAATGCCGCTGTTGCTGTTTTCTAATTCCCCCTACCCCCAGGAGTCCTGAGAGCCCATTAAAGTGGGTTCCCAGTCACCCTGGTGGTATGGTTAATGCCGCTGTTGCTGTTTTCTAATTCCCCCTACCCCAAGGAGTCCTGAGAGCCCATTAAAGTGGGTTCCCAGTCACCCTGGTGGCATGGTTAATGCTGCTGTTGCTGTTTTCTAATTCCCCCTACCCCCAAGAGTCCTGAGAGCCCATTAAGGTGGGTTCCCAGTCACCCTGGTGGTATGGTTAATGCCACTGTTGCTGTGCTATATTCCACCCTACCCCCAGGAGTCCTGAGACCTGCTGAAAGTGTCCTGTCAGTCACCCTGGTGATATGGTATATGTTGCTGATGGTGTGTGCTAAGGCACCCTACCCCCAGGAGGCCTGAGACCTGAGTGCAAAGGTGGGTATGGCATCTAGATATTGTGGTAGGTGATGCCGGGTTGGGACACACATTGGCCTTATTCCCCGGAGGCCCAGACCCCAGTACACATGTCTGTTATGGCTCATGATTGTATGGTAGGTGCAGCTGTGTATGTGCTGTAAACCATCACACCCCCAGGAGCCATGAGACCTGCTTACGAAGGTCTGAAACAAATCCATATATCATTGATGTGTATGCCGTTTCAGGTCACACATCTGCCCAATCCCCAGGAGCCCCATAACTGATCGCAGAGGAACATCATAGATGCTGGTGTAAGGGTACAACACCTCACAATGCCCACACCACAAAAACAAAATGTAACGGTCCAAGACCATTCCATACTCATTATCGTTCAACATCCACGTATATATATCAATGTTCATTATATGGTGTGAAACACACAATACTGCATATAAGATCTCAGTAACCACGGGCCTACAACACGCATAAAACAGACTAAACTGTCATAATGCACAAGCCCTTATAACATCACTGACCTTCCGTGCAGATCCTGACAAGCCACACAAACTCAATCAATGAGACAGCACTTAACTGTCAGAAACATGCTTTGTGTCTCAAAGGGTGGCCGTCCTGCTTACCCCTCCACGATGCCGCAACCCAGAGCTCAAAGGCGTTCTGCACGAATCATTGCCCCATCAGGGGAAAAGCACCTGTCCAACAAAACATATAACCAACAGGAAATGCACAAGCAATGAAGAACAACAGCACAAGCCAGCACACCCAACTCAGGCCCTGCACTCACCCCTAATCAAAGTTAGTAAGGCAAACAACCAGTGGATTGTGGACGTCATGTTGGTTATATGTTCTGTACCCACATGCACAGACCCACAGCCACACATGCAGGTGGCACTGGCAACCGTTAGTAGAAGAAGCACTGAGCAGAGGTGCATGAGCATCACGATGCTGCACACACAGATGTGTGATATGTGTGCGGGGCCAAACTATTTACATGTGTTATGTGACTCACATGATAGTGTGCTAATGACTGTCATCCTCCGCAGAGGGCGATACCACCGGTGAGGGCCCCTCCACGTCCGGCGAGTCCCAGAGGCGCCCCTCTGCCCACCGTGCAACGGAGGTGGAGGAGGAGATGGAGGAGGAAGGGGCAGGGATGGAGGAGGCAGAGGAGGAGGCGGCGTCCACAGCAGAGGCGGAGGGGACTGATGGGGGCATGGAGAGGGTGGAGGGTGGGGTGGGAGGGGAGGGAGAGGGTGTGGGTGATGGTTGGGGGGGAGGGTGGGAGGAGGGGGGAGTGCAGAGGGTGGGGAGGGTGGGGGGTGGTGTGGGGGGGTGGCAGGGGGGAGTGCAGAAGCTGGGGAGGGTGGGTTGGGGGCGTGCAGAGGCTGGGGAGGGTGGGTGGGGGTGGCAGGGGGGAGTGCAGAGGCTGGGGAGGGTGGCTGGGGGTGGTGGCAGGGGGGAGTGCAGAGTCTGGGGAGGGTGCAGAGGCTGGGGAGGCTGGCAGGGGGGAGTGCAGAGGCTGGGGAGGGTAGGTGGGGGTGGCAGGGGGAGTGCAGAGGCTAGGGAGGGTGCAGAGGCTGGGGAGGGTGGCAGGGGGGAGTGAAGAGGCTGGGGAGGGTAGGGGGAGTGCAGAGGCTGGGGAGGGTGGGTGGGGGGTGGCAGGGGGAGTGCAGAGGCTGGGGAGGGTGGGAGGGGGTGGCAGGGAGGAGTGCAGAGGCTGGGAAGGGTGAGGGGGGAGTGCAGATGCTGGGGAGGGTGGGTGGGGGGAGTGCAGAGGCTGGGGAGGGTGCAGAGGCTGGGGAGGGTGGCAGGGGGGAGTGCAGAGGCTAGGGAGGGTAGGTGGGGGTGGCAGGGGGGATTGCAGAGGCTGGGGAGGGTGGGTGGGGGGTGTCAGGGGGGAGTGCAGAGGCTGGGGAGGGTGGGAGGGGGTGGCAGGGGGGAGTGCAAAGGCTGGGGAGGGTGGGAGGGGGTGGCAGGGGGAGTGCAGAAGCTGGGGAGGGTGGGGGGGAGTGCAGAAGCTGGGGAGTGCAGAGGCTGGGGAGGGTGGGTGGGGGGTGGCAGGGGGGAGTGCAGAGGCTGGGGAGGGTGGGGGGGAGTGCAGAAGCTGGGGAGGGTGGGGGGGGGTGGCAGGGGGGAGTGCAGAGGCTGGGGAGGGTGGGGGGGGAGTGCAGAGGCTGGGGAGGGTGGGGGGGGGTGGCAGGGGGAGTGCAGAGGCTGGGGGGAGGGGGAGTGCAGAGGCTGGGGAGGGGGTGGGGGGTGGCAGGGGGGAGTTCATAGGGTGGGGGGGTGGTGGGGGGCAGTGCAGAGGCTGGGGAGGATGGGTGGGGGGTGGCAGGGGGGAGTGCAGAGGCTGGGGAGGGTGGCAGGGGGGAGTGCAGAGGCTGGGGAGGGAGGGTGGGGGTGGCAGGGGGGAGGTGTGGGATGTTGGGTGGGGGGAAGGTGTCCGAGATGACAGGACAGCACAGGGCACTGTGGGTTCCTGCCAGCCACCGCATGTGGTGTGCGCAGATGAGCGGCTGGGTGTGCAGCCACCATCCATGATCACACACAGGTCACATGCACATGCCGACACACAGACACCTGGCACCATGTGTGTGTGTGGCAGCAGGTGTGTGCACGACCTGTATGTGGTCCTGGATGGCGTGGAGCAACGGCTACATCTTCTGGAGCACACCAACCGGTGGCTGGCAGGGTCCATCCAGTGGATGGGCTCTGAGATGCAGCGCCTGCTCGGTCAGTGGCCATCTCCTGGTGGGCCTCCCAGGAGCATGTGATGGCCCCTGTGGTGCCCACACACATGCCCTTTGCTGTCCTGTCGCCCACCACCCAACATGGTGAAAGGGAATGGGAAGACAGCAACACCCACAACAGCTGGAGAAATATGACCTTGAGTGTACACTGTTGGGAACAGAAAAAAAAAAAAACCCAGTCACAGGCGTGAATGGACCGGAAAGACAGAGTCCTTTATTAAACCAACAGCCGCCCGACACAGGCCGTGTTTCGTACCCTTCGTCAGGGGCTAGCCAGGCAAGAAACTAAAAACATGAACATATTAATCATTAAAAATGATAAAGGAGCAAACAAGCCAAGCATATAATAAAAACATTACAAACATAAATATTAAAAAGTCATAAAACAATAAATAGAGCCATGTTAGATGAATCTAAAAACATAAAAATGAAGAATAATATAATAAATATGAATATAAACTATTATAAAAATATGAAAATGGGAACGATAGTGCTCGGGACTTAATAAAGATGTGCACAAGTAAAACTTGAATACTAACCTCTGTTGTAATTCATAAAACAAGTCTTACTTCACACTGTTTGTCCAAACATATAAGTTATATGCTAATGCTAAAAAACATAAGGAATATAGGTAAAAATATAATAAAATAAAACCATATAGCAAAACATTGCACACAAAATTAAATCTAACTGACAATCAGAGAGTACAGAGAGAGGAGGAAAAAGACAGGATATGAGATCAAATAAATTGACAATGCATCTAGCGCGGCAATAAACTATTGCAAAAAAAAGGGGGGTTATCTAAAGACAACTAGGAGTGAGTCGGTGGAGACATTGAAAATACAAAATCAAAATATGTAGACAAATAGCTCAATGATTTATATAATTATGGCCATATGATGCCAAAAGTGAAAAATAATAACAACATGTATATGTGGGGAAAGCCAGCACATTTTAAAAAATTTTTTACCAACACATTCTGAAAAGACAACAAATGTTGTCCTGAGAATAAATATAGGATGAAGTTGATTAGAGATACTGATATAGCTACTAATCCATTATCATACACCCACTTAGAATCTCAAAAGAAAAGGAAAAACAAATGGGTAATACAGACGCCTTTCTATAAGTAAAACGAAAGCTGTATGTATACAAGGAGTCACCAAAAGAACCGGAGACACGTATGCAGAGGAATAAAATAAAGTTGAAACTGGGAGTCAGAATAAAACCAAAACTTAATCCCAGATCAGTGTAGCATCTTAAACAGGGACAGAACCATGAAAAACGTGAAACGTTTAGCTAGAAGAGAAGAAAACTCATACCTCAAAGGGACTGCCGTCAAGGCTCAGTTGACGCGCAGAAAGAATGAAGACGCCCACACATGCGCATATAAGGGAAGAAGGGAGGAAAAAGGGGGCGGAGCCACTCATGGCAAGATGCAGAAAAAGTAGATGAGGATCAAACTGCTTTGGACCTCCGGCATGGCCTCTTTCAGTCATGGAAGGTGCTGTGGACCTGGTGCTAGGTGCCTCACCGCACCCTCAGGGTGAGCACAGTACCCGCACAATGTGACGGTGTGTAACTACTCTGTGCCAGTAAAACACACGGTCAGTACCCCCTAGCAGGCCGAGGTGCTGTGGGGGTGCACATGGTCACTTCCCCCTACCAGGCCGAGGTGCTGTGGGGGTGCATTCCCCATCTTGTGTTTATCTGTGGACAGCTGATTTGCATGTGCAGTGCATCATGGGTACGGGTGGGCTAACCCTATCCTGGTGACCACAGCAGACTGTCTGTGTGGTGACATGCACTCCCTCTGCAGCCAGCCAGGGGCTTGCTAGCAGCTATAGGGCTGTAGCACAATGGTTACTTCACTGCCTGTGGAGCCAGAGGTCATGGGTTTAAACCCACAGTGGGGTTATTTGATGGGGCTGCCCAGAGCATTATCTATTTTTAATGTACATTATTGCTGCCAGCAAAAACACCCTCATCGTACTGTACCCATAAGGTGCCTCAGAGGGCGCTTTATAGGGCGCCCTATAGGTTACCTTATGGTTACCATCCATATAAGGTGCACTATATGTTATCATGTGGAGCAACTTATAGGGTGCCCTATAGGGGACATTTTAGGGTGCCGTGGCGGACAGTGCACTTTATAATGTGCCCTATGGAGTGCCTTATAGGGTGCCTTATGCGGCACCTTCAATTACGGCACGTGAGGACCTGTTTGCTGGCAGCAATTAATAAAATACAACTAGAGTGCTACAGGAAAAAATACGTACATTGCAAAGCTGATGCCACAGCCAGCCTTACATATTAGGCACACTAGGGAGCAAACTCATGACCCCTGTATCAGCAGTCAGTGCCTTACCCATTGTGCTACACTGCTGCTTCTCCTTGCATGTCAGCACACCTACTTATGTTGTGCATTCCTTAAACTGCACAGTGCTGCCATCAAAAACATTGCTGTGACCTTGCAGTAACTCATACGGCACCCTATAAAGCGCCCGATCAGCAACATTCTAGGGTGCCTTGGCGGACAGTGCACTTTAAAATGTGCCTTATGGGGCGCCTTATGTTAACACGCTTTGAGAGTGCGTTTGCTAGTAGTAGTAATTAAAATAAAAAATAAAATGCCTCCTAAAGCAAAATAGGTAATGCCTCAGCCAGCCTTTTTCATTGGGCACAGTGGGGGATTGAACCCATGATCCCTGCACCATTGGTCAGTGTCTTAACCATTGTGCTGTGGCTCTGCTCTTGTGCATCAGCGCTCTGCCTTATGCCGCCCAATATTGAAATGCCTCCTAAAGTAATGCCTCAGCCAGCCGTCTTCATTGGGCATTGTGGGGGATTGAACCCCTGATCCCTGCATCATTGGTAAGTGTCTTAACCATTGTGCTGTGACTCTGCTCTTTGGCTTGCCCATCAGCGCGCCACTTATGCCTCCCGCGCAGCTTTCTCATGCGCTAATGTGCGGGGCGCACAAGGGCGCCGCGCACCTTAGCGCATATTTAAGTCCCAGTTTTGCTTTTTCAGAAAGAAACGCCCACTCCTTATATGGCACCCGTACACTAGCGCGGCCCGCACATTACCGGGGTTTTAGTAAACATACCCCTATGTCATGCTAAATAAATACATAAATAGAAATAAAAAAAGTTAAAATATAAAAACTTGCCAACAGATGCATCCAATGGTCATAACATATAAAAGGTCAAGAAGCCCATCAAGGCCAAAGAATGCAAATTGAGAACCCATAAACAAACCTATTTATTTATTTGGGAAACATTTGTATACCGCAGCTTCCAGTGATCAGCTGCGGTGATTCACACAAACAGTTACAAGTTATTCAAGCTAAAAACAGTGGTTACATAATTATGACACATAGAATTATATACATTAGGTCAGAAATCAGGAAATATACATTTTGATTTGGGGGGAGCAAATATATCTATATACAGTAGTGCTGAAATGATGCAAATGTATGGGATTATGGAGTATGATAGCTGGTGGGCTTGGGTTATACCAGGTTGTAGTACTCTTGGAAGAGGTGCGTTTTTAATTTTTTTCTAAAGTCGGTTAGGTCACTGTTTGATCGCATGTGACTTGGCAACTGATTCCAAAGTATGGGGGCAGAGAAGGTGAATGCCCTGCTGTTTGTGCAGGCTTTCATGTGTCTTATGTTGGTTGGGACGGTGAGTGAATCTAAGTTGTTGGTTCTTCTGGATCTGTTGCTAGATTGTCTGCTGATGAAGTTAGAGAGGTAAGTAGGGGCAACGTTATGAATGATCTTGAAAGTGGTTATCAATATTTTGTATTTTGCGCGGGCCGTTATGGGGAGCCAGTGCAATTCCATTAAAGTCGGTGTTATGTGCTCCGAAAGGTTCATCTTCTTAATAATCCTGGCTGTGACATTTTGTGCCATTTGCAGAATGTTTAATGTGTTCTTCGGGAGACCCTGTAGGATGGCATTACAGTAGTCCAGGTGTGGTGTGATGAGCGCTTGCACTACAGTTCTGAAATCTGCGTCGTCAATGAGGTTGCGCAGCGGTTGGATGACCCTTAATTTATGAAAGATGGCCCGGTTTGTTAACCGCAAGTGTTTTTCCATCTTTAAGTTATTGTCAAGAGTCACCCCAAGGTATTTTATTTCACTCTTTATGTTGTACGTGTGGTTATTTAATGTGATTGTGTTGGGAGTTGTGAAATCAGGTTTTTTGGATATACACATTATTTCTGTTTTTTTGTGGTTTATTGACGTGTTATTATGTTGCAGCCAGTTTTGCAGATCATGTAGGCAATCTTCAAGGTGGTTGTACTTTGGGTTATTTACATCGACTTGAGTATATAGCATCACGTCATCCGCATAGATGTGGTAGTTGGTTTTGTGCTCCTGGAAGATCGTACAGACAGGTTTTAGGTATAAGTTAAAGAGTAGGGCGGATAGTGCAGATCCTTGTGGTATTCCTTGGGTTTGTGGGAAAGGTTATGCTTTTTCGTTATTGTAATGAACCTGCTGCATTCTGTCAGTTATGTAAGAGCTAAACCATCGTAGAGGGGTTCCTGAAATCCCGATTGAAGCCAGTCGTTCTATGAGTGTTTTGTGGTGGACAGTATCAAAAGCTGCCGTTATGTCTATAAAAATCAGGACGAACATCTTCTTTCTGTCCTCTAGACCTTTGAGCAGAGTGTCTAATAGTACCAAGAGCAAGGTTTCTACACCATGATGCTGTCGAAAACCATATTGATGGTCATCCAGGGCTTTCCATGTGTCTAAATGATCTTGCAACTGTAGTAGGACTGCTTTTTTGATAATCTTCGCTAGGAATGCTATACTAGAGATCGGGCGGTATGATGTTGGGTCTTCCTTGTTGAGTGAGTTGTTTTTTAGAATTGGTCTTATTATGGATTTTTAAAGCTGTGATGGCATTATACCCTGTTGAAGTGATTGGTTGACAATGTGGGTGATGTAATGAGCAAGTTCTTGTTTGGTTGCTTTGATCCAGGCTGCTGGGCAGGGGTCAAGTGGAGAAGTGGTAGTGTTTAGTGCTGTGATTATGCTTATTGTTTGTTCATCTTTAAGTTTCTGGAAAGCATTCCATTCCATTCTTGCTTGTTATTGTTGATTGTTGAATGGGGCTAGGCAGGTTTTGATTTGGGGTGTAAAGCATTTGAACTGTAGGGTTCAATTTGTTGGCATAATGGCCCGCTAGGGTTTGGGCTTTGATCGACGTATTTGTGGTATCCTCATGGGTTGCTTTAGTAAGGGTTTTAACTAGATCAAATAACTCTCTAGGCCTGTTGAGAGCTTTGTTCAGAATGTTGGTATGATAAGATTTCTTAGCCTTGTTGACTTCGATTTTGTACTTTGCAAGGGTTGAGAGGTATTCCATTTTGAGTTTTTGTGTTTTCGCTTTTCTCCATTTCTTTTCTAGTTTCCTGAGGTCTTTCTTCATCCTGTTCAACGTTGATGTGTACCAAGGTTCCGATTTGGATTTTGTCATCTTTTTGGTTATATTTGGTGTTTCAGTCTTTCTTTTAGCTACTGGTTCTATCACTTTGTTCCAATGGGTTATAAGAGTTTCTAGTTCAGTCTGTTCGGTGTTCATGTGCATTTTGATGGATCCTATTAGTTGCTCTTTGTTGTACTTTTGAAATCTCCTTCGTGCTTGTGTTGTGTTATTACTTTGGTGGTGTGACGGTTTTATTGGCAAGTAGGAAGTGAATTTTATCAGATGGTGGTCCAACCAAGGGACTTGTGTGATTCTCAAATCTGTTATGTTATCTAGTTGTTTACGCTGTTCATTGGGTATGAAAACTAGATCAAGGATGTTTCCCTTGTCATGTGTGGCATCATGTATTATTTGTTTATAGCCTAGTTGTTCCATGGCTTCCAGAAAGGTGTTAGCCTGAAACGATGGTATAGAGGCTAGGTTTAGGTCTCCCATGATTATTTGGTATTTTTTGGTTGTGGTCACTGATATTATCTCTATTGTATTGGAAAGGGTTTCATTGTGTGAAGTGGGATATCTGTATATGAGACAGATGCTAAATGTTTTACTCTCAAGCTTTAGAATATCGAGTCCATAAATGGATTTTTGTACTGTGTTTTTTAGGTGTAGGTAGTCTTTAGCCATGATTAGGACACCGCCACCCTTTTTGTTGGTACGATGGCAGTTATAGATCTTATAGCCTGGCTTGATTATTTGGTTGATAAAGACTGGGTCTTTTTCAGAGAGCCAAGTTTCGGTCACGCAAAAGATGTCAGGATTTTCATCTGTGATGACATTATGGATGATGTGGGTCTTGTTTCTTATGGATCTGGCGTTTATCAGAACATAGGTACAGGGGATTTGATTTAGTATGACGGGTTGGGGTTGGGGGTTATTGTGGTGTTGTGGTGTTACTTGTGAGGGCTTTGGATGTCTTGGATTTGAGTTATGGTATATATGTGTAGAGTTTGGGTGTTTTGTGGTGGTAGTTCCATTGTGTAATTTTGTGTTGTAAGGGTATAAAAACAAAAGGCACTGTAGACCATATGTGAGTGGTAGTGATGAACATAAAAAGGCCAGAGGACCATACAGAAGGAAAAAATATCAGACTTGAAACAAGGGAATCTATTAAGGAAACCAGGCACCACATATTGTCCTGGAGGAGATGACCACATACAATACCAAATCAAAGAAAAACTGACAAGTCTGTATCCAAGTTCAAACCCGCTGGGGCCAAGGAATCCAAACGAAAGATGAACCTTTGCTCAAGTCTCATAATAGTCTTGTTGATGTCTCCACCCCTCCAATTGGTCTTAACTTTCTTAATAACAAAAAACTTAAGATCCATAACTTTGTGACAGGCATCAAGCCAATGCTGAACCAAAGGCTTATCAGTTAGTTGACGCTTAATACAACTTTTGTGTTCCACTATTCTCGTCCTTATGGGACGAGTAGTTCTGCCTACATACAGCTTTTTACACGGACATTGAATGACATAGACAACATTACTGGTTTCACAATTAGAGAAGTCATCTATATAAAAAAAACCTGATTAGTAAAAGGGTGAACAAAGGAATTGCGTACAGGAAGTGAATTTAGACACACTGAGCATTTGCCACATTGAAATTGCCCCTTAAAATTTGACAGCAGCTTTCTCTTGGTGAAGGCGAAGGGTACTAATAAATTTTGCAGATTAATATTACGTTTATGTGCCACTGTCAGCTTGAGGTTTCTGAATACTGGTAGAGTCTGTACCAAATGCCACTCTTTCTTATTTATTTATTTTACATTTCTTATATACCGCACTGACATCAATGCGGTTTACATCGAACACAAAAATTCAGCACAAAAAACAAGTGTCTGAGTTACATTAAACAGGGTCTATAAACTTGGATAACAAGGTAAATTTAAGGCACTAAATAATATGGCACCTGCTTCTCTAAACAAGCTTATCACTAAAGAAGCAAATAAAACTATACAAAGGAGTGGCAACTCAAATAAAATAAGGATTTCTAAAGATTTCATAAAGGCCAAAAAGCTAACTAACAAAAAAGCTTTCTCCCACGCAGCTCCCATTCTCTGGAACTCCCTCCCTGAAGCAATAAGAACATTAACTGAACTTAAAGAGCTCCGCAAGAATGTAAAGACCCATCTGTTCAGCCTTCACTATGGACCAAACATAAACCAATTATCTCAGACAGAAAATGGATAACAGATGTTAGATGGATATAAGTTATATCGACCCAATACTTACAAGAGCTCAATTTTTTCACATTGTCCCATCATTGACCTAAGCCCAAAATGAAAGCTCATCCTTCGGTTCAATCTAACCATAACATTACTCACCCTACACTCTCACTAATACCTTCCTTCCTATTCTCTTTCTCCATTCAGTTTCTTCTACTTTGCTTGTCCCACGCTAACTCAAGTTAAGAATTGCCTACGGGACTCATTTCCATTGTATATAGTTACCTATATGAACCATACCTTTGTAAATAGTTTTATAATGTTTTTACTATAACCAAATGTTTAATGTAATTAACAGTATATTGTATATAGTTCACTGAAGTTCCATGTAAAAACAGTGTTCACTGTTTCCTAAATTGTTCATTGTAAACCGCACCTGATCTTTGGAAGGTTGCGGTATATAAGCAACTGTTAAAATAAATAAATAAATATGAATCACAGGAAGGTAAACTTGGATTGCAAAGTAAACAGGGTCTATAAACTTGGATAACAAGGTAAATATGAATCACAGGAAGGTAAACTTATTTAGATCTTACAGGAAGGTAAACGTATTTACATTTTACATCTTAAAATTTTCTGTAAAATTTTAACTATTGATTTGGATTGTGAAGAATATATAAGAGGGCAAACTATACCTGTCTCCTTTTTGTGCTTATTAGTCTGAAGTAAATCTTCTCTAGAGGACTCACGAGCCCTAGTGTATGCCTTGTGTAGATACTTAGCACGATAGTCTCTTGCCAAGAATCTTGCTGTCATATCTTGGGCTTGTTTCTCAAAGTCCTGAGTCTTAGTGCAAATGCGCTTGGCTCTCAGGAACTGGCTGACAGGAAGATTATTTTTGAGTGAAGGGTTATGAAAACTTGAATAATGCAATAAAGTATTTATATCAGTTGGTTTCCTAAATAATGTGGTGGAAAATGAATCCTGCTCCTTCTTAATAAGTAAATCCAAATAAGGGATGCTTTCCGGATCATAGGTCATCTGAAATCTCAAGTTCTCATCCAATTGGTTAATCCAGGTATGAAATTGAGAAAGGGTATCCACAGATCCTCTCCATAAGATCAGGATGTCATCAATGTAGATAACATGAGATTCAAACGGATGGGATTTCAAAAAGGTTTCCTCAAAATGAAACGTATAAAGATTAGCTATGTCCGGGGCCATAGAAGACCTCATTGCAACACCCTTAACCTGCTTATAAAACAATTCTCGGAAACAGAAAAAATTCTCACAAATAGCATACCATGCTAAAGTGATCAAAAAAGCAGTGGGCAGACGTTTGTGATCAGATCTCCGCAGAGGGCGATATCACCGGTGAGGGCCCCTCCACGTCCGGCGAGTCCCAGAGGCGCCCCTCTGCCCACCGTGCAACGGAGGTGGAGGAGGAGATGGAGGAGGAAGGGGCAGGGATGGAGGAGGCAGAGGCAGAGGAGGAGGCGGCGTCCACAGCAGAGGCGGAGGGGACTGATGGGGCCATGGAGAGGGTGGAGGGTGGGGTGGGAGGGGAGGGAGAGGGTGTGGGTGATGGTTCGGGGGGAGGGGGGAGTGCAGAGGGTGGGGAGGGGGTGGGTGGGGGGTGGCAGGGGGGAGTGCAGAGGCTGGGGAGGGGGGTGGCAGGGGGGAGTGCAGAGGATATGGAGGGTGGGTGGGGGGAGTGCAGAGACTGGGGAGGGTGGGGTGTTGGGTCGGGGGAAGGTGTCTGAGACGACAGGACAGCACAGGGCACTGTGGGTCCCTGCCAGCCACCGCATGTGGTGTGCGCAGATGAGCAGCTGGGTGTGCAGCCACCATCCATGATCACACACAGGTCACATGCACATTCCGCCACACAGACACCTGGCACCATGTGTGTGTGTGGCAGCAGGTGTGTGCACGACCTGTATGTGGTCCTGGATGGCGTGGAGCAATGGCTACATCTTCTGGAGCACACCAACCGGTGGCTGGCAGGGTCTATCCAGTGGATGGGCTCTGAGATGCAGCGCCTGCTCGGTCGGTGGCAATCCCCTGGTGGGCGTCCCAGGAGCGTGTGATGGCCCCTGTGGTGCCCACACACATGCCCTGTGCTGTCCTGTCGCCCACCACCCAACATGGTGAAAGGGAATGGGAAGACAGCAACACCCACAACAGCTGGGGAAATATGACCTCGAGTGTACACTGTTGGGCTTGCTGGAGCTTTGTTCGACCAGTATGCCATTTCTTATGTTCACATGTTGCATTGGGGATATATGCTTTGTAAATAGTTTGTAAATACAGTTTTGATAATACATCACAATGGTCCTGTGTCTCTCTTATAGACAGACTGTGGACGTCAGCATGGGACATGTGTGTAGATCAGCATGTGTATTGTCACAGCCCCTCCCGGTGTCAGTGTGCTGAAGGGTCAGGGCGGACATTTATTGTTTGTTGAAGCCGGAAACTTTAACTTAGACCAGGTGCATTATGGTCCTTGTAGTTCCCTTCTTTATAAAGAATAGTTGTGTGAGCCTTGTGCTTGGTTAAACATAAGGTTTTATTCCCTTGATGCGCTAAGGTTCTCCAAGAAGACAACAGAATTCACCTTGATTCAGGGTTTCTACCAAAGTATTTACAAAGTCCAAAACTGTTATAAGAGCTTCACAGTCTTTTCCATTGAAGCAGGATTTTTCAATATCAACAGGTTAAATAAACACAAAAGCTTCTTCTTTTCAGCTCAACAAAGCAATGACATTTTCTAAAGCATGTCTTATGCTATGACTCTGTGAGAGATTCTATACTCTCAGCTACACAGAGAGTACAGTCCATAGGATATTCAGGTAGCAATGGTTCTGGTTCTACAAGGTCTGTTTGCATATCCTCTTGCTCAGATATGGTGTCTGCTAAGCCTGAGCTTTCCCTAGGCAAAACTGGTTGTACTTCAGTAGTTCTCTCCAGGACTTTCCAGCCTGGCTGGACCTGGTCTGGCAAACAATTAATATGGCTTTTATCTAGGACCTTCTGCACAGGTTTCCAAAGCTTTACATAGTAACATACATAGTAACATAGTAAGTGACGGCAGATAAAGACCAGCATGGTCCATCTAGTCTGCCCAGCAAGATGGCAAGGGTAG
Source organism: Ichthyophis bannanicus (assembly GCA_033557465.1). NCBI lineage: Eukaryota > Metazoa > Chordata > Amphibia > Gymnophiona > Ichthyophiidae > Ichthyophis > Ichthyophis bannanicus. The sequence goes on from CM066037.1 coordinate 410,145,641, forward strand.
GTGCACCTGTCGCTCTGTGCAGGCCACCCCTCCCCATGTTTTTGTTTCTGTTTAGGGGTGAACCCACCACTCCATGTAGGACACCCTTATTTGTTCAGATGCTAGATAGTTCAGAAGTTAGATGGTACTGTTTATTTTGCTTTTATCCTGTTGCTGTAAAGGGATCCACTGTGTTTGTCCCATGCCGTTTTGAATTCCATCACCGTGTTTGCCCTCACCACTTCCATCGGGAGGGCATTCCAAGTATCCACCACCCTTTCAGTGAAGAAATATTTCCTGACATTGCCTTTCAATTTACCACCTTGCAGCTTCATTTTATGCCCTCTTGTTTTACAGCTTCCCCGTCTTTGGAAGAGGTTTGTTTGTTCATCATTTCTCTTTAAGTATTTAAAGGTCTGAATCATATCTCCCCTCCTCTCCTCCAAAGTGTACATATTTAGGTCTTCAAGTCTCTCCTCATAAGGCTTCTGACGCAGGCTCCAAATCATTTTGGTCGCCTTTCTCTGAACAGTTTCCAGTCTTTTTACATCTTTTGCAAGATATGGCCTCCAAAACTGAACACAGTATTCCAAGTGAGGCCTCACCAGTGACTTGTACAGTGGCATAAGTACCTCTTCCTTTCTGCTGGTAATCCCTCTTTGAATGCAGCCCAACATCCTCCTGGCTTTTGCCACCGCCTTGTCGCACTGTTTTGCCACCTTGAGATCATCAGAGATAATCACACCAAGGTCTTTCTCCTGAACCGTGCATACCAACCTCTCACCCCCTATTGTGTACTTTTCCCTTGGATTTCTGCTACCCAAGTGCATGACACTGCACTTTTTCACATTAAATCGTAGTTGCCAAGCATTAGACCAGTCTTCCAGCTTTTGTAGATCTTTCCTCATGTTATCCACTCCCTCTGGGGAGTCCACTCTGTTGCAAATTTTTGTGTCATCTGCAAAAAGACAGACCTTTCCATTCAGTCCTTCAGCAATATCACTCACAAATATATTGAACAGTGCCGGGCCCAGGACCGAACCCTGAGGCACCCCGCTAATCACCTTCCTCTCATCCGAGTGAGCTCCATGTACCATCACCCTCTGTTGTCTTGTCAGTCAACCAATTTCTAATCCAGTTTACTATCTTGGGACCCATCCCCAAGCTACTGAGTTTATTGACAAGCCTCCTATGAGGAACAGTATCAAAGGCTTTGCTGAAATCCAGATAGATGACATCCATTGCATGCCCCAGATCTAGTTCCTTGGTCACCCAATCAAAGAACTCAATCAGATTTGTTTGGCAAGACCGTCCTTCGGTAAAACCATGTTGCCTGGGATCTTGCAACCTGTTGGTTTTGAGAAAGTTCACTATTCGCTCTTTCAGGAGCGCCTCCATTACTTTTCCTGCCACCGAGGTAAGGCTCACGGGCCTGTAATTTGACACTTCCTCCCTCTCACCACTTTTGTGTAGAGGTACAACATTAGCCATTCTCCAGTCCTGAGGAACCACTCCTGTTTCCAAGGATCTGTTGAAGACATCCTTTAACGGTCCTGCAAGAACCTCTCTGAGCTCTTTCAGTATCCTGGGATGTATCCCATCCGGTCCCATGGCTTTGTCCACTTTCAGTTTAGCAAGTTGTTCTAACACCTCATCTTCTGTGAATGGTGTGGTATCTACTTCAGTCCTATTTTTATATTTGGGAGTCACAGCTGGTCCATCTCCAGGATCTTCTTTAGTAAAAACAGAGCAGAAGTATTTGTTTAGCAATTTCGCTTTTTCAGTGTCACTTTCCACGAGTCCTTTCCCAGCACTTCTGAGTCCTGCAATTCCAACTCTGATCTTCTTCCTTTCCTGAATATACCTGAAGAAAGTTTTGTTGCCACCCTTAACATCTTTAGCCATTTTTTCTTCTGCCTTTGATTTTGCTATCCTTATTACTCTTTTAGACTCTTTGAGTTGGATCCTGTATTCATTTCTGTGTTCTTCTGTTTGCAAGCTTTTGAATTTTGAAAAAGCTGTGTTTTTTGCCTTTATTTGCGCAGCCACCTCTTTGGAAAACCAAATAGGTTTCCTTCTCCTCTTGTTTTTATTTATTTTTCTTACATATTTATCTGTTGCTCCTTTTATTGCCGCCTTTAGTTTAGTCCATTGCAATTCCACTTCCCTTATCTTCTTCCACCCCGTCATCTCCTCCTTTAAGTACTCGGCCATTTTATTGAAGTCAGTGTTTTTGAAGTTTAGGACTTTGAGCTTGCTATGATTGGCCTGTACCACGGCTTTTATCTCAAACCACACCGTGTGATGGTCGCTGTTGCTCACAGGGGCACTCACGCAGACATTTGACACGTTATCACTGTTGGTAAGCACTACATCCAGCGTTGAGCTTTCCCTGGTTGGTTCCATCACCATTTGTCTAAGTAATGCATCTTGGAGAGCATCCACAATTTTTTTGCTTCTTTCCAGATGTGCAGAAGGAGTAATCCAATCCACATCAGGTAGATTAAAGTCACCTAATATGATCGCTTCCCCCTTTGCTGCTATCTTGGCAATATCTATAATCAATTCGTTATCTCTCTCTTCAATTTGAGTCGGAGGTCTGTAGACTACAGCAATATGGATGAGAGTGCCATCTCCTCTTTCCAACGCAATCCAGAGCGCTTCTTCTTTTCCCCATATTCCCTGCATTTCAGTAGCTTTAATACTGCTTTTGACATACAAGGCTACTCCTCCTCCTTTTCCATTTTCTCTGTCTCTTCTGAATAGATTATAGCCAGCTATGGCTATATCCCAATCATGCGATTCATTAAACCATGTTTCCGTAACGGCCACGATGTCCAAATCCGTTTCCACCATTAGGGCTTCCAGGTCTGGAATTTTTTGGCTAAGCTTCGAGCATTTGTGCTCATTGCTTTCCAGCATTTACCTGGCTTGTGTGTATTTTGCATTGATTTCCCCAGCTTTGTTTCTCATAGCTATGGCTCTCGGGTTTACAAGCCTTTCTAGGACCTGGCACACATTCAGGAAAGGAGGTGTGAATGTACCTTTGTTCTCTGAGACGTGCGTTGCTGGTATTCCCTTTACCAGGCACTCGCCTGCTTACTCTGTCTTCCCTGGAATTGTCTTTCTGGAGTTTTTCAGCATGGGCTTGTCCTTCCTGGAAGTTGTCCCTTCCTTGTAAGGACTGCAAGCTTAACTGCCTTTCCTTCCGTAGTTGGAGCTTTCCCCTTTCTCTCTCCTTAGTAGCAGGGGTTTCTGTTGCTCTCTGTATTTGTGGCCCTCTCTGCTCCTGTGGTCGTCTCTCTATTCGTAGTCCTCTCTCTATTCTCCTGAGCCAGCACTGCTTATAAAGCCGTTTCTTTAGTGAGCTTTCTGGCCCTCTACTCAGGTGTGTTTGATTAGCTCTTGCATCATTACCATCTGGGTGTGTCAGCCTACCTTCTGCATCCTAATGCCTACTCCCTCTAGCTGCACTTCTTGGTAAATGCATTCTCTGTAAATCAGTTTCTTTAAAAGAAACAGAGTTTTCCCCTAACTCCATAGCTTCAGTAGTGTCAGCTTCATCACAGTATGTATGGTGGACATGGGTATCATACATGGTCCGTTTCCACACACAGTTGTGGGGGCTGCCCATGTGCGTAGGCATCTGAGTCCCATGTTGACCTTGTGATGTGCCAATGTGGGGCATGTCCTAAAGTCCCTGGTCACCTGCATGCTGTGTGCAATGTGTTGGAACCATATCTGATGCACCATGCTTGTGTGCCAATTGGGGAAACGGCTAGCACCAGGTTGGTGGCATGGAGGGTGAGATGCAATGCTGCACCCAGGAGCTGCTCCGGGGGATAACTGTTGGGGCGACATAGGTCAATGCATGTCACAGGGCTGAGCAGTGGGCGACTACAAGTGCTAGTGAAGGGTGATCAGCTGACCAGAGCAAGCCACCGTTGTCTCCCTGTGCTGTATGCAAGCCTGTGAGGGATGTCAGCCACGTAGGCCCTGCAGTGAGCAGAGAGGATGGGCACACCTGTGTCTCCAATGATGGAGGGTCTATGGAGTGGGAGAGGGTGGCACATCCCTACACCAGACATGTAGCACCATGAACATATGGCTGTTCAACAGGAGAGGCTTGGTATACCCCCACGCATAGGTTATGGGGTGGGGACCTGGCACAGTCCATGCCACACAGGGCATGGTCTGACCTATGTGTGCCAATAGGTGGCAGTACAGACACCCCACCACTGAGGGGCATGGGTAAGGCACATGTAGGCAGGGAGACAAAAGGAGGTGCAGGGTACGTAGGGGTCCACAGTGCCATACATTGGAATCAAACACATAGGATGTAACATTTTAACATGTTTTATTTGTAATGTTTACATTCTCCGTGGCCGGCCACGGTGACCACGGCCCAGCCGACCCCTCTGTTGTGGGGCTGGTGGTGCAGCCTCTGGTGCCGGCCGCTGAGACCGTGCCAGCATGGCCTCCTGGGCATCGGCAATGTGTAGCAGTGCCCCTGCTATGACATCAGCTGTTGACTGTAGCTGTTGCAGTCCCTGATTTGTGGCCAACAAATCCTGGTATATGGCCACCAGAGCCTGAAGAGTGCCTGTGGGTGGGAAAAAGGTGATATATGAGATACCTCTTTCAAACACAAATGTCACACATGCACATGTCAGGCATATCCCACCAGATCAGTCTGCAGAACAATCATGCCTGTCAAAACTAGCAACACATGACCATGTTTAGATCTGTGTCTCCCATGAGCCATCCCCATGTTTGGAAGGGGTCTGGATGAGGGGTCATGGGAATCACAGATCTCATACTTGCCAGTGTGGCAGGTTAATCTGTTGATGCTTGATCTGCACACTGGTTGTCTGAGATAGGTCAGATGACGTGAGGGGTCAGCACACACACATACATATATCAGAGGTTCCCTGCCCTCTACAATGCTGGTGCACAGTGCAGATCATGTTGACAGACTATGCTGCATAACAATACCCATGGAGGGGTGTCTGTCGGGCAGGGTGTCTGGGTGGCCTGTTAACAGTGGTTTCCGCTGTCTGCTCACTTGGGGTATATGGCCGCGTACAGTATGTGTGTGTCTGAGCCCCTCAAACATGCTGACACCTGACAAACCATCCGACAGGAGGGTGGAATGCACATGGCACATATTACCCCCACCCAAACATTATAAACAATCTGTTATGTTGGCAACATCCAATCCCCTTGCCAACACAAACAGGGGGATTGGTGTGTATGCTGTTACCCACCTTCGGCATCGCGCTGTGCTGAGGCACTGTGGGCCCTGAGCTCCGCCAGGATGGTGGCCATGGTTGTGGGTGTGGTGCCTGCTTATCCTGGCGCCTGCATGGGGTGGTGGGTGGCCGCCGTTCCAGCACCTGCTCCAGTCTGTGTGGTGCTGCCAGTGTCCCCCAATGTGGCACTATCTGTCGCCGTGTCCTGTGCCTCGGGCACCTCATAGTTTTCTGGTGTTTCATCCCCTTCACTTGTGTCCCCGGAGACTGCGGCTTCTGTCTCCTCCCCACCCTGAGGCCCTGCCACATCCTCCTCCTCAGGTGCCTCCATGATCGTGTAGTCACCTGGGTTGTGGAAAAGCATACATAGCACAGATAGGTTTGCACAGTCCAACTATGTACACGTGTGTAGTACATCCACCCCACGATCAATGTGTGCTTGGGGGTGCCCTGTACGTGTGCTGCATAGATACTACTACACCTCAAAATACAACTATTAAGCAACTATAGGGCACTGCCAAGCACACGCATCACTGTGATTATAGTATGACAAATGGACATTCCCTGTTCAGCGGACCTTATAATCGTAACGGACATAGCAATAACAGGTGTGGGAGGAGGTTTGTAGCAGGAGTGAGGAGACATGTGTAGAGCAGATAGAAAAAGGAATGTTGTTAGAAACACATGTGAGAGGAGTACACAAACATGAGAATTAAAAAAGGTGTGATGGAGTACAGCACACCCATGTGCCACCGGCATAGACAAATGCTTAAGCTGCAGAAACAGGTATGAGAGTTTGCAAGCAGATGGCTGATGCATAGACAAAGGGCATTGCAGGGATGGGGTGGGAGCATCAAGGTGTACGTTGCATACATACCTGCCTGGGGATGGGCGGTGTCCAGGGCCTCTGGCAGTCGCCGCAGGTATATTGGCCCAAGCCGGTCGGCCAGCTCCTGCTCCAGGGGTGTGAGGGTTGGAGTGAAGGGGCCATCCCCACCGGTGCCCATGGCGTGTTGCCTTTCGGCAACCATGTGTGCTCGCACACCACGTTTTATGTCGCTGAAGCGCTTCCTGAGGTTGTCAAGCTCCCTGGGTGGCCCCCCTGCCTCTGCCACAGCCACCTGCACCTCCTCCCACACTTCTGTGCATGTGGCCACTGTGGTGGTGCTGCTGAGCCACCCATAGAGAACCTCATAGTTCTCCAGAACACTGGCCAGCAGGATATGGTTTTCCTGAGGGCTGAACCGCACTACCCTCCTCCGTTCTGCAGCTGACACCGGTATCCGCCTTCTCTTGGCAGTGGGGGGCCCCTGTGTGGGCTGGGACCCACCCGATGTGCCTGCTGCCACCACTCCAGGCCCACCACTCCCTCCCTGCTGAGTAGGTGGCCACCCCTCCCCCACTCCAGCCATGTGCTGCTGCTGCTCCATCACCCTACGCTCCTCTCCCTATCTATCACTCATTCCTGCTCCTAATCCCCTGGGCTCCACCTCACACCTACTTGCCGCCCCCTCCTCTCCCTGCTGTCTGCTACACACCTCTCCTGTCTCTCTCACCTGCTGCTCGCCTCCCCTCCTCTCTCCCTCCTCTGCTTGGCCACACACCTCTCCACCTGTCTCTGCACTCTCCAACACCTCTCCACCTGCCTCTCACTCTCTCCACCACCACTACTCACAAACACAGCCTCCTACGCCTCACACCTTCTCCTGACACTATCTCAACCTCGCTAACACCACACGCCTTCTCTCTCTCTCTCTCTCTCCCCCCCCCTACACAAACCCCTCAACTTGACCCAGGTGTGCAGGTGTATTTATAGGGGTTTTTTACATAACACGCATTGCGCATGTGTGCGCAGCTGCTGCATGCGTTGCACATGCGCCGTCGCACAAGCATGGCAGTTGCGTGCATGGCACATGCGCATGCGTGTGCGTGTGCCTCACAACTGCTGAGCTCGTTCCTGCGCATGCACAACTGGCACACTTGTGTGCCGGTGCATGCACCATGCGTGCAACTGCCGTGCTCATGTGTCAGCGCAAGCACAACACACACAACTGCTGCGCTTGTGCAACGGCACATGCGCAACGCGCGCAACGTAACTATACCCTTTAAATACACCTGCACACCTGGTTCACATTGAGGGTTTTGTGTAGGAGAGTGAGAGAGGCCGTGCCGTGTTAGTGAAGCTTGTGGAGAGTCCAAGGAAGGTGTATTGTGTGTAGTGGCTGTGTTTGTGAGTGTTGTTTGGATTGTGTGGCTGGCTGTATGTGTGTGTGTGCGTGGTGTGAATGGTGTGTGGCTTGCTAATTGAGGTGACTGTCTGTGTTTGAGTGTTGTAGAGAGGTTGGACAGGTTGAGTCTATGGCGGCCTTCGTGGTTGCTGCGGTTGCAGAGGGAAGTGAGCAGGGGCTGCAGTTGCCTGACGGGGGAGATGGTGTCTATGGAGCTGAGGCTCAGGGCATGGGTGTAGTCCCGCTGCAAAACAGACCTGCAGCTGTGGGGGCAGGCCAGGCAGGGGCTGTGCCGGCACGGCGCAGGAGGCATGCTGAGGTGCAGGCTCGCCAGCCTTGCCTCTACAGGCCCACGGCTCAGCTCCAGGGCATGCGTGAGGACCAGGTCATCTCCCTCTACCTCCTGAGCATGGGGGCTATTAGGGAGCTCTATGAGGATCTAAGACCTGACCGCGAGCCCCAGACTGATCAGTCAAATGTCATACCGGGTTTGGTCAAGCTCCTTGGTGCCCTAATTTCTTTGCCTCTGGCTGTTTCCAGTCATCTGTGGCTGCAGTGGGTGGAATGAGCCGCCCCACCTTCTCACGCTGTCTCCATCAAGTACTGCGTGCCATGGTCAGCCAGGTGGGGAATTACATTGCCATTCCCCACACTAGGCAACAGTGGGGGACCCTGAACCAGGCCTTTGAGGCGTTAGCCTGGATACCACACGTGATGAGAGCTATTGATTGCACACATGTTGCCCTGGTCCCGCCTAGAGACAGGGAGGTAGTGTTCCGCAACCACAAACACTATCATTCCCTGAATGTTCAGGTTGTATGTGATGCAAATACGCATATTCTGAATATGGTCCCCAGGTTTGCAGGGTCCACCCATGACTTCTATATCCTGCATCACTCGGCACTTTTCACTCAATTTGAGGCAGGACAGTATGAGGAGTGTCTATTGCTGGGTGTGTATTTATCATTTCTGACGTGCACATGCTGTTCATGTGACTAACCATATGTGCAAATGTATATCTTGGAGGTGTATCCCTCGTTGTGTGGTTATGTCATCTGTGTGTGTGTGATATAAGGTGTGTGGGGGGGGGGGGAAACCTCAAACTCCATCTTGCTAGGGAGCTTTGTTCTGATAGTTTTAATGGATTCTAGCATTTGTGTCGTGGTTACAGATTATGTTGTTTCCAATCCATACACCTACCCCTTGTCATGTGTGCCTGACCTTCACACCCTGATCCATAGTTCTGATGTCCCATCATGTGATGTCATATGTTTATGTCAGGATGTGTTATGCATTTGTTCTGCACAAATATACCTGTGTCCATTTGGGAGGACATGAGCTCCTGCTTTAACGTCACACATTTCTTTTTTGCAGGTGATACAGGATATGGGTGTCGCCCCTGGTTGCTGACCCCTGTGCGTCAACCATGGACACGTGCAGAGAGGAGGTACAATGAGGCCCATGCCACCAGCCTCTCTGTCACAGAGCGCACCTTTGGCGTATTAAAGAATCGCTTCAGGTGTCTGGATAGGACAGGCGGGGCCTTACAATACAAACCACAGACTGTGGCAGAGATTATAGCCTGTTGCATCCTGCACAACATTGCTCTCAGGCACCATATCCCTGTCAATATTAATGAGGGTCTGGAAGAGGACCCTACATGCCCCCCTGCACGTGCCCATGGTGACACACGTGAGGGCACAGCGGTCAGGCAGCAGCTGATTGCAGAGCTCTTCTCATGTAAGTACTGCATATGTTCCCACCTACATTTGTTTAGATATGTGTGTACTGCTAATACTAGTTACCATTTGTATTACGATATCCGTAAGATGCAATACTGCACTGACATGTAACTGAGACTGGGTAGCCATACCAGCTTAAGATCTACTCATGCCTGATACACATTAGATGTGCGCAGGGCACAACAGCAGGTGGAGGTGGATTATGTGTGTGTGGTGTTTTAGGCTTGGGTGAGGTGTTGGGCTGACATACCTGGGTTGTGGCTGCATGTGATAGGGGTTAATGTGCAGCCACACGTACTTAGTTTTGATACTTTGGGTGCAGCAAGCTGAAAGGCATGTGGTATGGCGTTAATAGTGGGAGAGCAGGCCATGGATGGGGCCAGTTGTCTAGATATGTGTGTTTTTCATTGAGTGTTTTTAGCTGATTGTGAGGTTGGTATGCTCTGATGTGCAGGGTCTGTGCGTTAGTTGTTTTTGTATGCCGCTACATGTGATACGTACCAATATCTACGTGATCTGTGGTAATTGGATTACTGGTATGTGATATCCTTAAGGGAAATTACCGCACCACCACAGTGTGCCTGAATGTAAGGGTCATCACGTAGCCCTCACAGGGATGCGGGGAAGGATAGGTAACCTGTGAGGTGTCCAGCCAGGGGGAGTATTATTGTGCTAATTTTGTGGGATATAGAATAGCTATGCAGTGCAGTGTTGCATATTTACACGCTGACAGAGATTATTCATGCCAGATCAGCAAGGTGTAGGTTACGGTAGGCAAGCTGTGGGCTAAATATGGGGGTGGAATTGGGTTTTAGTGGTGTTTTCAGGGGGAACAGGGCAAAGCTATCTGATGACATCTAAACATACACCACATCACTCACATACAAGCTGGGTAGGTGTGTAGAGGAGGAGAGTGCAGTCCAATACAACAACTACATTGCCGACCCTAGAGAAGGAGAGTTATGTCCACACACATAAAGAGGCTCTGATGGGGGGGGGGGAGGGTTTAGGTGCACATATAGGCTATCCATACTTTTCCATTATCGATTTCACACAGTAGTATGACATGCAGCCATCATGGTCCAGTCACATACACACATCGGGGTGTAGTTTGGCAGACATAACTCAGCCGTTGAGATATATATTTGCAGCTCATCATCACACAGCTGTTAATGTAAGAGAAGGTATGAGATATACACACCACGGAAATGTATATGGTCAGAGGATGGGGAGGTGCCCCTGCATAGTTCCATGTGTTACAGGAATTGACAGCAGGGTAGCAGACAACATTGAGACACCAGAACACACAGTGAGGGGCATTGGGGGAGATATGGGGGACACAGGATATTACTGCAGCCTTGGATTGATGCAGGGACACGGTAGTGAAGAAACACTTCTGTTCACCCTTTTGTACGTCAACAGAGAGGTGTGGGAGGGGACAGACAGAGTACAGGCCCTTGTAGTTTGGTAATCACACTTCAGAGATAACTCTCACATGACAGAGATCTGTACAGTGTGATGGTGAACAGTCAGCCTGTGAAGGATCTTAGGGGGTCTGCGAGCTGAGGACAGGAAGGTGCAGTGTGTGTTGCAGAGCAAGAAAATGACAAATGTATGTTTCCCTTGTGTTTCCCAATCCACAGGACATACCTGTTGCAGCTCCTGGTGCGGTGGTGCATTGGCAGGTGACTGTAGGTCATCCAACATGCAGTGGTCTGGGGTAGGTGGACCTACAGCTACATTATCTGTGACGACAGTCAGGGGAAACACATGTCCTCAGTGATGTGTCATATTGTACATATGATGTTGTTTACCTCTTTTCCCTGCACCACCATAACCCATATCTTGGTGTTGGCACACATATCCCCATGTGTTCCTGTCCAGTTTGTCCTCTGCAACTCTGTGTCTGTGACACATCCAATAGAGCTGCATGTGTGTGGGTGTCCTAAGTGTTTTGGTGGTGGGCTACACGTACACCCTTCCCCAACATTGTACCATCAGCCAACAGCAGTGTATCATTGGATTTCAAAGGGCCTTTCGGTCCAACAATTTCCAATAGGGCACATACCAGCCATATGCTACAGCTGGCATGCTCACCTTAGCATACTGTGTGGGTGTGTTTCTTAGGGTTGGCTGTGTGTTGATGCAGTGTGCAGGCATTTTACATTATCATGTGGTGTGAGGGGTCTGTACACCTGGGGGGCAGTGATGACTGTGCTATCTCTACCTTGCTGCTGTTTACCATGTAAACATTGTGGACATGTGTTGTGTGTTGTGAGCAGAACTGTGTCTTGTGTTGTGACATACGACTGTTGAACAGCATTTTTTGTATCACAGATATCGCCATAATGTGGACATGCATCAACAGTGGCTGGACATGGTTACATGGTGATTCTACCAATTGTGATGACATCGTCTCCCTTCACTGAGTGACCGAGGGGATCCAAGACATACACTTGCTGCACGCACACAGTAGGTTAAACCTTTTTTTCTTTGGGGATTACATCAGCCTTTACATGTTCATGATTTACGTTTTGTTTTATAGACATTTCATGTTGGCTCTCTGTTCAAGAAAACCTGATGCACATGGGGTGGAGCTGTGACAAGCCTGGGTAACATGGGCATGGACATGGACATTAACATATCCATGTGACAGCCGCATCTGCAGTTCCAATTCCATATTTCACCAACATGCAGTGTGTTCTGTGTTGTGCTCATGTCATGTTTGCCTCTGTGATGTTTTATTATGCGCATAGTCATGTTTGGCTCTCTGCAATTTGTGCTGATGTTGCAAGCAGCATACCAATACATCATTTATCCTCTTCTGACACAAGGTTCCACATTAGGAACCACCACCCATGAAAAAGATTTAGGCGTCATTGTGGATACCATGTTAAAACCCTCGGCCCAGTGTGCAGCGGCGGCCAAGAGAGCAAATAGAATGCTAGGTATGATAAGGAAAGGAATGGAAAATAAAACAAAAGATATTATAATGCCTCTATATCGTTCCATGGTGAGACCGCACCTTGAATATTGTGTGCAATTCTGGTCGCCGTATCTTAAAAAGGATATAGCGATTTTAGAAAAGGTTCAGAGAAGAGCCACCAAAATGGTAAAAGGGATGGAAGGATACTCCTATGAAGAAAGGCTAAAAAGGTTAGGGCTCTTTAACCTGGAAAAGAGACGGCTGAGGGGAGATATGATAGAAGTCTATAAATTAATGAACGGAGTGGAACGGGTAAACGTGCATCGATTGTTTACGTTATCAGAATATAGAAAGACTAGGGGACATGCAATGAAGCTACAGGGTAAACTATTTAAGACTAATAAAAGAAAATATTTTTTCACTCAACGTGTAATCAAACTCTGGAATTTGTTACCGGAGGATGTAGTAAAGGCTGTTAGTGCAGCTGGGTTTAAAAAAGGTCTGGACAAGTTCCTGGAGGAAAGGTCCATAAACCATTATTAAGAAGTGACCGAAGATATCAATGCTTGACCCAGTACAAGCATTGTGGAACTTGTGTCTCTTGGGGAAACTTCTAGGTACATATGACCTAGATTGGCCACTGTTGGAAACAGAATACTGGGTTTGATGGACCTTGGTCTGACCCAGTATGGTATATCTTATGTTCTTATGTTCTTATGACACAGGGCAGTGGACAAACCAGCCATATCTACTACAGTGCATCTGGCGTCGCCATCATCCACCTGTTGGGGGACACACCATCATGGAACTATCCCTGGGAAATGCTGCCATAGCATGTTTGACCTCTGCGAGTGGGACACATGCCTAGGATGGACAGTATTATTGTTGGAGTGTGACTTGTGCCCTGACAGACCTCTCCTACACACTGTTGCTGCCATGCTCTGGCTGGGTGTCGTGTTCATCGCAGAAGACACACATGACCTTTCCAATACTCTGGCATATTGGGATGTGACACTTGACTATGCATGCCCAGGGTTTCAAGGACAGTTTTGACCTGACTTGTTGGATTGCAGACACACTTTGCACTTTGGCACTGTGTACTGGTCCCCACGTGTGCAACAGGGACTTACATTGTTGCTGTATGTTGTACATTCCTCAAATGTTGTGTTTTGGCCATGTGTGTGACATGGACCACAGGAAACGCTCATCTGTTTGGTTCACCACAAGCATACAGCCATGCGTGTGGCATAGGGGGAGCAATGGAGAGTTCCTTTTGTTTATGTCCACCTACTCTCCACTTGGACATGGTATAGTTTTTGCCATGACAATGCTTTGCTGCACACCAACAGCTTAGATTGATGTTGTCACTCACCAAGGGTGTTTCTGTGCATGTGTGGCATCACTGTATCATGTTGATACGTACACGGTGCACGTGCATATGACTGATGTTTTTGGGGAAACACAGCATGTGGCAATATGGCTTCTGTGTGGTTTACTGTACAATGTTTGCCGTCACTTTCCATCTCTCTATACTGGTTTTTGGATTTGCTTACTGTCCAGATGTGACGCTAAACATGTATTTACGAACCTTGCATTGCATTTCTGCACACTCCTAGCTATCCCCTGGGGTAACGACACTCACATTGCCCCATTATATTTGGACTGTCGCAGTGTGAGTGTCCATTGTCTTCCTTCACTTGTGCATTCCATGTACCGTGATATATGTATACAGACACTGTATCCACACCAGCCAGTGCAGGGGGACCTTCTGCAAAGTGTCATCTCTGCATGTTTCTGCAGGTGGTTATTTTGCAATTGTCTCTGCGTTCATGTGCCTCTGCTACCTGTTAGCATATCCTCATTGTGCTTTTGACAATTGTTTAGGGTTACATTGTTGCAGCTTTAGATCCTATATGGAGCATTATGTGACAGCTATAACATATATTTCCATATGTGTCTTTAAACTTTCAACATTTTAAAAACATATTCTGTTCTCATTTGTGTGTCTCCTGTGTTGCCAGATAGATATGTTTTAGGAAACAGATCATGACTGATGTGTGTCGGGCCCTCATCATGCACCACCTACTGTCTACATGCACTCATAGGTACGTAACACATTTGAGGCGTGCAGCAGCATGTGGTGTGTGGGGGTCTAATGCATACTGCACACCATGCACCTGATGCACATTATCTCTCCTGCCCCTCATTTGTAGACGTGCCAGTGACCTTTACGTAGGATGTGGGTTGCTGCCCTGCTAAATGTTGGTTTGGACTTTCACCTGGGATCCACCCACCTGGGTATTATGATGGCGGTATCTACACTATCTGTGATGATTAAAGAAAATAAAGATATGTATTTGACATACATTTGTCTCAGCTGCTGCTTGCTCACACTGACACTTGTATTTGATGCTTTTCTGGTCATATCCATGGCCCACCTGTGCTCACATCCGTGTATGGTGCCAGCTGTCTATCCGTTAGGCGTTTACCACATCACTGGATGTTGCAGGTTCCCATAAACACATTCCCTTTGAGGTACTATTTTGGAATTATGCTCATAGTGCTTGTTTGAGATAGTGGTTACAGACATGTGTTATAAGACCATAGGTTGCAGGTTTGATCCCCACATGTTTTTTTTTTGTTTAAATTATTCTGTTGTGATAACATTACCATTTGGAACCTGCAGCTTCATCACCTATGCACACACACTTCCATCTCTTCACTGTACACCCAAGTATGCCCTCTGTACTGCCTATCCATCACATATTGGCTGTTACATATGTCTCTTACTTTATGGGGTTTACATGGCAGTCTGCTTGGGGAATTGGCATTGCTGCAGTTCTGCTGGTCTGTAGCACACCTGTTTGCAGGTTCAATTCTCTCTTGTTCTGTTCCATATTTTCCATCATTTATAGACAGGCCAGCGACCTTTCTGTAGGATGTGGGTTGCTGTCCTGCAAAATGTTTATTCGGCCTTTCTCCTGAGATCCACTCACCTAGATATTATGATGGCGGTATCTACACTATCTGTTATTACTAACCAAAAAAAGAGAAGATAAACGTAGATCGATTGTTTACCTTATCAGAATATAGAAAGACTAGGGGACATGCAATGAAGCTACAGGGTAAACTATTTAAGACTAATAAAAGAAAATATTTTTTCACTCAATGTGTAATCAAACTCTGGAATTTGTTACCAGAGGATGTAGTAAAGGCTGTTAATGTAGCTGGGTTTAAAAAAGGTTTGGACAAGTTCCTGGAGGAAAGGTCCATAAACCATTATTAAGAAGGGACCCAGGATATGAATGCTTGAACCAATACAAGCATTGTGGAACCTGTGTCCCTTGGGGAAACTGCTAGGTACATATGACCTAGATTGGCCACTGTTGGAAACAGAATACTGGGCTTGATGGACCTTGGTCTGACCCAGTATGGCATATCTTATGTTCTTATGTGTTTTAAATACATATGTCTCGGATGCTGCTTGATCACATTGACACTTGTATTTAATGATTTTCTGGTCATATCCATGGCCCACCTGTGCTCAAATCCTTGTACGGTGCCACCTGTCTATCTGCCAGGCATTTGCCACATCACTGGGTGTTGCAGGTTCCCATACACACATTCCCTTTGAGGTACTATTTTGGCATTGTGCTCATAGTGGTTGTTTTGGATAGTGGTTACAGACATGTGTTATAAGACCATAGGTTGTGGGTTTGATCCTCACATGGGTTTTTTTGGTTTAAATGTCTTTTTTTGGGCTAACATAACCATTAGGAACCTGCTGCTTCATCACCTATGCACACACACTTCCATCTCTTCACTGTGCACCAAAGTGTGCCCTTGTGCTGCCTAGCCATCACATATTGGCTGTTACATATGTCTCTTACTTTATGGGGATTACATGGCGGTCCGCTTGGGAGATTGGCATTGCTGCAGTTCAGCTGGTCTGTGGCATGCCTGTTTGCAGGTTTGAATCTGTCTTGTTGTGTTCCATATTATCCCCTGCCAGCCTTTGGGCTTAGGTTCTTTCCTCTTTTGCATGCTGTCTCCACTGCATAACATTTGATTGTGTGTGTGCTTCTAGGTATATTTGGGTGTTGTCCCAATTCCAGACTGTGATGTGATCTGTACAAGCCATATCTGCATGTGCATTTGATCATGGTTACTGTTGGAGATTTGCCTATCATGGCAGCCAGCAGGCTTCTTGTGTGATGCCCTGCAGTATTCTTGTATGCAGCCTTTGCTAATGAGCTCACGTTGGTGGTGTGGCCTACTGGTTTGTGCATCGACACTTGTGCTGATGGTCATAGGTTTGATTCCTCTCTGTTCTGTTTCATTTGTTTGCCTGTGCTGCACAGCTACTTTAGATTCCTGTGACAGCCATATCTGTGCAGATCTGTGTTGTTAGCACATTGTACCCTTATCACAGTTGTAAACCATCCTTCTGTCCGTCTATTTGTGTCTGCCAGCTGTATGCCATCCTACCCTGCTGTGCATGCTGCTACCCCACATCGTGCACTGGTACACATTTCTGCATTGCAGCTCTCCCTGGTTGCCTCTCCTGTGTGTGCTGTGCATGGCACTACTTTATCTTTATCTTTATTAAAAATTTGATAAACCGCTTTTCGCCGAGACATAAAGCGGTGTACAATAAATGGTTGGCAGTGCAAAAACAGAGAAAGGAACGCCAAAGTATAACAGAAAAGGAAAGTATAAAAGCATAGACAAATAGTAGACAGAATTAAAACAACCAAACAAAGGGCCAATAATTTAAAACATAACCAGTTTTTTAAAACATAAATTAATTAAAAAAATACAAACGGTAATAAAAGGCCCATAACGGGGAAAACAAAACAGACTAGGGTAGACAAAATATATAACAAAACCATATACGAACAAACCAGGGGCAAATACAAAAACAAAAAAACATCAGGGAGGACCATCGGGAGATAGATGAAAAGCTTGCTGAAACAGATGGGTTTTGAGTAGTGTTTTAAATTGAAGGTATGAGGGTTCCAAACGGAGAGACGGGGGTAATGCATTCCATAGTACTGGACCTAAAAAGAAAAAAGCTGCATGACGGGTCTGCTCGAGGTGTGCATGTGATGGAGAAGGAAGAGACAGATGATTTGCATGAAGAGAGCGAAGCTGACGGTAGGGGGTATGGAGAGAGATCCGATCTGCAAGATATAGAGGAGTGTTAGTATAAAGAGCACGGTGAATCAGAATAAGGAACTTATAATGAAAACGAAAGCAGAGCGGTAACCAGTGCAAACGGAGGAGGATAGGAGTGATATGGTCAAAACGGTGTGAAAATGTGATGAGGCGGGCGGCAGCATTTTGAATGTGCTGGAGACGTAGGAGTTGATATTTTGGGAAGTTAGCAAGAAAGACATTGCAGTAGTCCAGGCGACTTATAACTAGGGCCAGGACAAGAGTAACTAAGGAAGAAAAGGGAAGAAGGGAACGGACAGCCCTGATCTGTCACAGGGTGACAAAACAGCGACATACAAGGGAAGTAAGATGCTGATGAAAAGAAAGCGTAGAGTCAAGAATGACACCAAGATAGCGGAAAGATGACACAAGAGGGAGGGGGACAGAATCAATCAAGGGAGCCAAAGAAGGACAAGAACTGGTTAGTGAGACCCACATAGCTGTGGACTTAGACGGATTCAGATGTAAAAAATTGTGAGATAGCCAAGAAGAAATCCGAGAGAGACAGAGATTCAGTTGAGTAATATCTAAAGTGAGGGGAGAAGTATGAAACAATAGAATGATATCATCAGCATACATATAGAATGATACAGGAAACTGTTGAATTATTAAGGATAAAGGAGCTAGAAAGATATTAAACAGGAGTGGGGACAGAACAGAACCCTGTGGTACACCACAAGTGAGGGGGAAAGAAGTAGAAGACTGATCGCCAGAAAGAACCGAAAAAGAGCGATTTGTAAGGAAAGAGCAAAACCACTGCCAAACTGTGCCTTGCAGACCCACATCCAATAAACGAGAAAGTAGAGTACGGTGGTCAATTAGATCAAAAGCCGCAGAGAGGTCGAGAGAAACTAAAAGAGAAACATCACCACGATCGTGAGCAACATGCAGG
Source organism: Ichthyophis bannanicus (assembly GCA_033557465.1). Classification (NCBI taxonomy): domain Eukaryota; kingdom Metazoa; phylum Chordata; class Amphibia; order Gymnophiona; family Ichthyophiidae; genus Ichthyophis; species Ichthyophis bannanicus. Next base: position 410,163,877 of record CM066037.1, read on the forward strand.
TCATTGAGAAGTGCAAGAAGAACCGTTTCCGTGCTGTGTCTGTGATGAAAACCGGCTTGGCGGGGGTGAAGGGTATTAGTAGATTCAGCATGAGAAATTAGCTGGTCAAAGACAAGACGTCTGTCCTCTGTCCTACTCTCCTCTGTCCTCCTGTCATTGCACTTCTCCTGCCAACTCTGCCTCCTCTGGTGGACACGTATCCCCATCCTCTGCCACACACTGTCATTGTTGCACTGTACATTACTATCACCCTGTACATCGGTACAGCTGCTCCCGATATGTTTGTCTGCTTTACCTGCTGCCACATGGGCTGCATGCAGATTTGGCTGGTTTATGAACTCTGTCATCTACTTCCTTTCATCACCTATTCATTGCCTTTCCTTGGTGCTCTGTGCAGTGTTATGGTTACATCTGTGTTTGAGCCATACATTTCATGCTTGTGACCTTGGGGCACCTTTGGACCCCAGGCCACCATCTCCTGTGTCACCTTCACATCCCTGGGGCATCTTTCACAGCACCTTAGATTGGTCCAGCTTATGGGGTGCCTTATATGCTGCCTTGGAGGGTGCCAACCTTTCCTGTCGCCCTCTGGAGCACAGTATGACCTGCCCTGGTTCTTTATGATGTGCCTTTTTGTGTGCCCTAAAAGGTGCATTAGGTTGTGGCACTGGGGTGCGGCTTTTTTGGCTGGCAGTGCAAAGTTTTGGGATGTGTCTGGCTCTTCCAAGCAGCAAAAGGGCTTTCCTCAGACAGCCTTTTTATTGAGCCCATTGGGGGCTTGAACTCATGACCCCTGTATCAGCAGGCAATGTATTAACCAGTGTGCTACACCTCTGCTGCTCTAGATGCATGTTAGCGCGCCTACTTAAGATTACCACATGTTAACGTGCGCTGCTCCCTTTATCGGGCGATAATGTACGCAGCGCACATTATTGCGCAATAACATGCGCTTGCTATGCTTAGACCGGAACACCCACTCCTTTTATGGCATCCTGCACGTTAGCGCCCTTTAGTAAACATACCCCTAAGTCTGAGTGCCTACATTTTTTCTTCTAGTTTCAATAAGCTCCTAAATTTTGGAGCCTAAAAATGGTGGCAACAAGAGTGGATTTAAGGTGGGGAAAAAGTTAGGAACCTATCACTGATTTTCAGCACTGGCTCTTAAATTAGGCTCTGTAGTACCTGAAAATTGGAGAATGGCCAATGTAATGCCAATTTTTAAAAAGGGTTCCAGGGGTGATCTGTGAAACTACAGACTGATGGGCCTGACATCAGTACCGGACCAAATGGTAGAAACCATTATAAAGAATAAAATTATTGAACATGTAGATAGTCATGTTTTTGTTTTGTTTTTTTCTTGGAGATTTAGGAAAATTTAGAAGTCTCAAATTATTCTTCTGAGATTGATTATCCAAATACTCTGTCTTTCTAGACAACAACATCTTATTCTTTATCTGGGCAACATTTGCTTCTCAAAGAAGTCCCAGCTGTTCTTCCAAATGAGCAATTCTTCCACCTTGCTCCCTTTGCATTCTGGACACATCAGCAAGAGTTCATTTCACCTGAGAAACTTTACCAACAGTTCCCACAACAGATGAAAGGGAAGGGTTCAAAGCTATAATGGCGTCCCACAGAGAAGCCAATGTAATTACAGCCACTGACCTCTGGAGGCTGCCCCCACTGCGGAACCACTAGTACTAACCCCCCAATGAGAGGTGTTGGTCCAGCTGCTGCTCCTTCTTCTACCTGCTCTGCTCCAGTCAGTTTAGTCATCAATGTACCCTCTTCACCTCCCTTCAATGGCATGATCGTAGGCAAGCCAAAGAGAAGCAGAGAGCCGACAGATCCAGCACCTTCGGGTTGCAGTGGGGCTACGCACTGCTCGGGGCTCAGACAATCCCGATGTGCTCAGATCTGCAGAATTCTCACCCTGCAGTCCTGCTGAAGACACTGCTCCTACCTCCAACACCAAAAGACCGCACTTCTCCAAAGTCCTCTGAGCAGTCGCCGGAAGATAGTCATGGTTTAATGACAGAAAGCTAACATAGATTTAACCAAGGAAAGTTTTTTCTTACTAATCTGTTATATTTTTTTGAAGGTATGAATAAACAGGTAGACAAAGGTGAGCCAGTTGATGTGGAGGCCAATTCGGATTTGTGAGTCCTTGGGCCGTCCGGACGTCCAGACAACCGGGCGGCCCGGGGATGTACCCGATTTTGCTCTCGCAGGGGCTAGATGGCCCTGTGGGAGCAGAATTGAGGTATAGTGGCTGGATGTCTGTGATATGTCCCAATTCAGGCACCTCAAACTTCCAGCCATATCCTCGGCTAGCTCAACCATTCTCCTGCATGGAGCCGCAGTGCCATGGTGTCATGTTGCCATGGCACCACAGCTCCATGCAGGAGCCATGATCCCTGGCAGTCCTCCAAACCATGTTTCCCTGCAGCCCAACCCCCAATCAGGCTTGCCATGGCAAGGGTCATGCTGTAGGGAACCCCCTGCACACTCTCATCTGTTTCGTGGGCCAAGGTTCCAGCATCCCCCAATGTTCAGGGGGACTTATTCCACTTCTGAGGTGGAATAAGTCTCCCGTTTAAATGGCTGACCCCAGACATACAGGGCCTACCTCAGAATTGGCCCTGTATGTCTGGGGTAGCTATCATGCCCCCGGCCTGCCCTCATTCATACCTTGGCCTGCCCCCTCCCACTCCCATATAGAGCTCCACGGACATCTATGCTGTATGTGTGGGGAGCTCTGTGGGTGAAATCGCCACCCAAGCATTTAGCGGGTATGGACATCCAAACCAGATGTCCATCCCCGCTAAATGCTGCTCAGAATCTACCCCACAATATATCTGGATTTTCAGAAAATCTTTGACAAGGTCCCTCATGAGAGACTCTTGCCAAAATTAAAAAGAAAGTCAAGGGATAGAAGGCAATGTACTATTGTGGATCAGGAACTGGTTAAAAGATAGAAAGCAGACAGTAGGGCTAAATGGCCAATTTTCTCAATGGAGAAAGCTGAAGTGGAGTACCCCAGGGATCTGTGCTGGGCCCGTTCCTTTTAAACATATTCATAAATGACCTGAAATGGGAATAGCGACTGAGGTGATCAAATTTGCAGATGACACAAAATTATTCAAAATTATTAAAACACAAGAGGATTGTGAAAAATTGCAAGAGGACCTTTAAGAATTGGAAGACTGGACGTCCAAATGGCAGATGAAATTTAATGTATACAAGTGCAAAGTTATGCACCTAGGGAAGAACAACCTAAACTATGGTTACATGATGAAAGGTTCCACATTAGGAACTACTACCCAGGAAAAGGAGTTATGTTGTCATCATGGATAATATGTTGAAACCTTCCGCCCAGTGTGCGGTGGCGACCAAGAAAGCAAATTGAATGCTAGGAATCATAAGGAAAAGAATGGAGAATAAAACAAAGGAAATTATAATGTCTCTTTATTGTTCCATGATGTGACTGCACCTAGAATACTGTATGCAATTCTGCTCGCCTGATCTTAAAAAGTATCTAGCTGAATTAGAAAAGGTACAGAGAAGAGCCACCAAAATGGTAAAGGGGATGAAAGTTACCCCAATGAGGAAAGGCTTAAAAGATTAGGGCTCTTCGACTTGGAAAAGAGACAGCTGAGGGGAGATATGATAAAGTCTATAAATTAATGAATGGAGTATAACAGGTTAACGTAGATACATTGTTTATTCCATCAAAAAGTAGAAAGACTAGGGGACACGAAATGAAGCTACAATGTAACCCATTTAAGAGTAGTAAGAGAAATTATTTTTTCACTCAACGCATAATCAAACTCTGGAATTCGTTACCAGAGGATTTAGTAAAAGCTGTTAGTGTAGCTGGGTTTAAAAAAGGTTTGGACAAGTGTCTGGAGGAAAGGTCCATAAACCACTATTAAAGTTGTTGTTGTTGTTAAGTGCCAGGACCCAAGAAATCCACTGCTTACTCCGGGACAAGCACTGTGAGACCTAGGTACTTTTTTGGGAACCTGTCAGGTACTTGTAACCTGGATTGGCAACTGTTGGAAACAGGATACTGGGCTTGATGGACCTCGGTTTGACCTAGTATGACATTTCTTAGGTTCTTACATTCTTATGTAAAACCAGGCCTGTGAATGGCAGCCCTAAATTTAAGAGCTTAGCTTTAAGGTGCTAAATCTAGATTAATTTTCTGCTAAAACCTTAGGGGCATGTTTACTAAAGTGCTTTTCTGGCTGCTTAGAACATGTTAAGTGCTGAAAATTAGTGCAGGTCTGGCCTGGCCTCTGTTGAGGATGTTCCTGGTATGTCCCCTGCAGTTTGTATGGGTCCGAGGACTTTCCAACTCACAATCAGCAGCCACATTTCATGTGTGTGCACTTAGGGGGATGTTTACTAAACCGTCTTAATGTTACCGGCGCTAGTTGCAGCATTAATGTGAAGAATGCCATATAAGGTAGTAGGCGTTCCGGAGGGAAGGTAGCAAGGAATCGGTATTGCGCGATAGTGGGCGCCGTGGCACGTTAACGTGCGTTAACCCTAAGTTCATGCCAGCAGTGCTTTACAAGCTATAAAGATGTAGCCCACTGGTTACTGCAATGACTGTGGAGACAGCGGTCATGGGTTCAATCCTGTAGTGGTGTTATTTAAGGAGGCTGTCTGAGGCATTTCCTTTTAATTTAAATCAGTGCTGCCAGTGAAAACACCCTCACAGTACCATAACCTAAGGCGCCGCATAAGGCGCCCTATAAGGCACTCCATAGGGCACATTATAAAGTGCCCTGTCTGCCAAGGCACCTTATAATGTGTCCTATAGGGCGATTTATAGGGCGCTTTATAGGGAGCCTTATAGGGTACTCTATAGGGTGCCTTATAAATCACCTTAGGTTACGGAACTGTGAGGGTGTATTTGCTGGCAGCACTGATTTAAATTAAAAGGAAAAGCCTCAGACAGCCTTATCAAATAACACCAATGTGGGATCAAACCCATGACCTCTGCCTCCACAGTCATTGAAGTAACCAGTGGACTACATCTCTATAGTGTCTAACACACTGCTGGCTGGCTAGAGAAAGACTGCAGGTCACCGCACAAACTGTCTGCTGTGGTTACCAGGATAGGGTAAACCCACCCGTACCCATGATGCACTGCACATGCAGATCAGCAGTCTACATCTGATCACAAGATGGGGTATGCGCCCCTACAGCACCCTGGCCTGGTAGGGGGAATTGACCGTGTGTGTTACTGGCACAGAGTAGCTACAGACCATGACAATGTGCGGTTCCTGTGCTCACCCTGAGGGTGAGGTGGGGCATCCAGCACCAGGTCCACAGCACCTGGCTTGGCTGAGATAGGTTGTGCTGCAGGTCCCTATCAGTGCTAGTGTGTGATAGGTAGTCCTTGCAGACATGCACCTAGAATGCCCCTATGTCCATCTGTATTTCCCAGTTATATTTAGCCCTTGTGGACGATGATGCACCCAGAATAGTGCATATCCTGTGTGGTTGCCATGGTCACATATTATAAGAGAAGGGTAGAGGTTGGGCCCAAAAGCGGATTATTATAACACCACCCAACCCGCCCTCTCTGGGTTAGGGTGGGGGACATGATCTCCCATCACCAGTTCCACAATTTAAACCAGAGCCACTGCAATCTGACATTCACCCGCTGCACCCTGACAGGTACTCCAGCCATATACATGCTAACTGCAGACAGTCTGCTAGCTAGTACATAATGCATGTTCCTGGAGGAACTGTGTGCACCCAAAAGTGGGATGTAAGCACACACACCAAGCAAGTATGTCAGTGATTGGACCCCAGAAAAAGAACCCCACAAATATTACTTGAGAGAAACATTGTATAGCACTATGTGGGAACCTAGACATGCCATGGTCACTGCTCAGTCAGGGTGAGATTGACCTCCCAGCATGACATGCTGTGGCCACCTTGTCCGTGCAGGTGTTGGTCAGCCACTATAATATCCCAGCCATTGCCCTATGCCCTGTGCAGATGCATCCTGCCCAGACCGCCCTGTCTGGGCCATACCCACAATACCTTGCTCCTCATTATGCACATTGGCAGGCTAATGCTGGAAACAGTGTAAGCATTGTGGGCTCAGTAAGGTATAGGCAGCCACAAAACACTGGATAGACATACACACACCTCCTCACCTATTTCAGCATTGTGCAAAGATAAAGGTGGTTGGCAGCCCTGGCGCCAGGCACAGTTCAGACATTGCTAACGTACTCAATACTGTTATGGTCACTCTCCAGGGTGGTAAACACTGTCAGAAAACAAACAGAAAGGAAACACACTCCACATATATCAGAAAGGTTGCTATGATGAATCCCTGTGAACAATTTGTGTTTAATGTAGGATCTGTTATCTGACATTCATCATAGCAAACTTTTGATATATATGGAGTGTGTTTCCATGTTTATGACGGCATTGCTAAGGTATGCAGGTGGTAGTAGTGGTGGTTGCAGCTCCGCGCAGGACCCAAAAACCTGGCTCTCCAAGAGGATAGGTATAGTGGGGACTGTGGGTGTAGGTGTTTGTGCCCCTGTTGGCCAATGCTCTAGGGCAGAGCTACTCAAATCCAATCCTGGAGGTCCGCAAACCTGACTGGTTTGTGGCCCTCCAGGGCTGGATTTGGAGACCCCTGCCTTACACCTCTATCATTTAAGATTGTGAGTGGGCAAGGTACAGATGTCCTAGACATCAAAAGGGTAGACAGAATGTGTCGCATTCCTCCTCGGGTCTCACACTACCAAAAAGTTGTCTAATAGACAATATTTTGGTGGTGGTGAGAAGCGAGGAGGAATGTGACAAATTCTATCTAACCTTTTTGATGTCTTGGACATCTACACCTTGCCCACTCACAATCTTAAATGACAGAGGTGTAAGGCAGGGGTCTCAAAATCCAGCCCTGGAGGGCCACAAACCAGTCAGGTTGGCAGGATATCTCTAATGCATATATATCTAATGCATATTCGTTAGGGATATCCCGAAAACCTGACTGGTTTGCGGACCTCCAGGACTGGATTTGAGTAGCTCTGCTCTAGGGTGTACACATGTTTATGGTGTATGTGTTCTGTAGGGTAAAATATGGGAACAAAGTCTGCAGAAGCCACAGCTGGGGCTTGAACCTGTGACCTTCTGCCCCTGAACACACTGGCTTTGTGTACTGCACCAAACTGTTGCCACAGAGGCAAGTCATTTCCTGGGGTTACCATTACTGTTCTTCAGACAGACCTTGTTTGTTGCACTGCATGCCACCCACCTAAACAGGGCTTGGCCTTGGTCTGCTGTGGGCAGCTGCCACTGCCCCCTCCACCACCAGTACTCCTCCCCCACCATGCTGACATGCCCTTATGCCGATGGTGCTGGAGGTGCACAGTCCCAGGCCATCCAGTGTGCCTGAAGGTGGCTGCCTATCTGGGGTAGGGGTGCCTACATAGACATCCGCCCTTCCCCCCAGCACCACCTGTCAATGTTATGTGCCCTTTGGGGTACCTGCTGGGTACTGTCCCCTGGGAGACTGTGGGACATACACTCGTGGGCATGTTTGACCTTACTCAGTTGCTGGCTTGCTGATTTGCAGTTTCTGAGTTCCTATGTGCCACCTCGGCATATGCCTAATCAACCCTGTGCCCCAGCTGCCCCACTGCATGCCCCGCCTGCAGCCCCTTGTACCCCATTTGCAGCCTCACCGTAGTGCCCTTTCGTACTTGGGCACTATGCTGTTGCTGCATATATATCACTACTATCACTTTTCTGGGTCTCCCTGCCTTTGCTGTACATTGCTGAGTGAATTGGTTTCTCTCTACTGCAAATGTGCCTCTAACGCGAGGTTTTCACTGGCGTTAATTTTCAGACCTTCATTTCACAGCATTAGTGTGCATGGAGCCTCTGCCCGCCCACTCTCCACCCACTGACCCCTTCTCTCCGCCTCTGGGGAGCCTTACTCCACCCTCTGTGTTCCTTAACGTCGCCTGAGACGCTATCGTGCGATAACGTTACGTATCGCGCGCAAACTGAAATCCAGAACTTCCAGGGTAGCATTCTCCAAAATGCTTCCTGTTCCACGTGCAGGACCCAAAAGGCAGGCAGAGCTTTGGAGTCTCAATGCGTGGATGAGACAATGGTGCAGAGATGAGGCTTTTGGATTTGTTAGGAACTGGGGAACATTCTGGGGAAAAGAGGGGCTCTTCCGAAGGGATGGGCTTCACCTTAACCGGGATGGAACCAGGCTGCTGGCATTAACCTTTAGAAAGGAGATAGAGCAGCTTTTAAACTAGATATTAGGGGAAAGCCGACAGTCGCCCAAGAGCAGATGGTTCAGAAGAATGTATCTTTGAAGGATACTACCAAAAGCAGAGAGGTTCCACAAAAGAGTAAAGTAGCCCAAATGCCCTCAAGTATGGAGCAGACAGAGCTTAAAGATCCAAAATTACCCATGTCTAACAATAGCCAAATTAATATGAATAAAATACATTCTCTAAAATGCTTGTATGCAAATGCTAGAAGTCTAAAAAATAAGATAGGAGAGTTAGAATATATAGCACTAAATGAGAGGTTAGATATGATTGGAATATCAGAGACATGGTGGAAGGAGGACAACCAGTGGGACACTGTGATACCTGGGTACAAACTATATCGTAATGATAAAGCTGATCAAATTGGTGGAGGGGTTGCTCTCTATGTTAGAGAGGGCATTGAGTCAGAAAGGATTAAAGTTTTGCAGGAAACGAAATCTGCTGTAGAATCTATATGGATTGAAATTGCATGTAAAAGGGGGAAGGCAATGGCAGTGGGGGTGTACTATCGAGCGCCTGGCTAGAATGACCAAATGGATGATGAAATGCTCAAAGAAATCAAGGAAGCTAACAAACGTTACAGCGCAGTAATAATAATGGGTGATTTCAACTACCCCGGTATTGACTGGGTCAGTGTCACGTCAGGACATGCTAGGGAGATAAAGTTCCTAGATGAAATAAATGACTGCTTCTTGGAGCAGCTGGTTCATGAACCGACCAGATGGGAAGTCATATTAGACCTAGTCCTTAGTGGAACACCAGATCTAGTGCAAGAGATAAGGTTGTTGGGGCCACTTGGCAATAGTGATCATAGCATGATTGTATTTGATTTAATTAGTGGAGGAGGGATAGTAAGGAAATCCACAGTACTACCTTTTAACTTACGAAAGGGAGACTATGATAAAATGAGGAAAACAGTTAAGAAAAAACTAAAAGGAGCAGTTGCAAAGGTTAAAGACGTACATCAGGCTTGGCTGTTGTTGAAAAATACTATCTTGGAAGCCCAGACCAGCTGTATTCCACGCTTTAAGAAAAGTGGAAGGAAGTCCAGAAAACTGCCAGTATGGTTTAAAGGTGAGTTCAGAGAGGCTGTTGTTGCCAAAAAAGCATCTTTCAGGAAATGGAAAAAAGAGCCAAACGATGAAACCTGGAAACAGCACTGGCAAGTCAAATGCAAGGCATTGATAAGGCAGGCAAAGGGAGAATTTGAGAAGAAGCTTGCTGCGGAAGCAAAAACGCGAAGTAAAGACCTTTTCAAGTACATTCGTAGCAAAAAACCTGTGAGAGAGTCAGTTGGTCCATTAGATGATAAAGGGGTTAAAGGAGCACTAAGAGGCGACAAGGCGATAGCGGAGAGACTGAATGAATTCTTTGCTTCAGTCTTTACTGAGGAAGATGTAGGGATGTTACCCATGACTGAAGTGGTATTTAAAGGTGCGGAAGAATTGAAGGAAATATCGATACATCGGGAAGATGTATTACAACTATTAGATAAACTGAAGAGTAGCAAATCACCTGGGCCGGAAGGTATACATCCAAGGGTGTTGAAAAACTGAAATATGAGATTGCAGACCTGCTATTAGTAATCTGTGAACTATCATTAAAATCATCTCTAATACCTGAAGATTGGAGGATCGCCAATGTAACACCAATTTTTAAAAAGGGTTCCAGGGGTGATCCGGGAAACTACAGACCGGTGAGCCTGACATCAGTACCGGGAAAAATGGTAGAAACCATCATAACGAATAAAATTACTCAGCATGTAGATAGTCATGACCTAATGGGAGACAGCCAACATGGCTTTAGACAAGGAAGATCTTGTCTTACTAATCTGTTATGTTTTTTTTGAAGGAGTGAATAATCAGGTGGACAAAGGTGAGTCAGTTGATATTGTGTGTCTGGACTTTCAGAAAGCCTTTGACAAGGTCCCTCATCAGAGACTTTTGGCAAAACTAAAGAGTCATGGGATAGGAGGCAGTGTACTATTGTGGATCAGGAACTGGTTAAAAGATAGAAAGCAGAGGGTAGGGCTAAATGGCCAATTTTCCCAATGGAGAAAAGTGAATAGTGGTGTACCCCAGGGATCTGTGCTGGGTCCGCTGATTTTTGACATATTCATAAATGACCTGGAATGTGGAATAACGAGTGAGGTTATCAAATTTGCAAATGACACAAAACTATTTAAATTTGTTAAAACCCAAGAGGATTGTGGAAAATTGCAAGAGGATCTTGATAAATTGGAAGACTGGGCATCAAAATGGCAGATGAAATTTAATGTGGACAAGTGCAAGGTTATGCACCTAGAGAAGAACAACCCAAACTATGGTTACACGATGCAAGGTTCCACATTAGGAACCACCACCCAAGAAAAAGATTTATGAATCATTGTGGATACCATGTTAAAACCCTCGGCCCAGTGTGCAGCGGCGGCCAAGAGAGCAAATAGAATGCTAGGTATGATAAGGAAAGGAATGGAAAATAAAACAAAAGATATTATAATGCCTCTATATCGTTCAATGGTGAGACCGCACCTTGAATATTGTGTGCAATTCTGGTCGCCGTATCTTAAAAAGGATATAGCGATTTTAGAAAAGGTTCAGAGAAGAGCCACCAAAATGGTAAAAGGGATGGAAGGATACTCCTATGAAGAAAGGCTAAAAAGGTTAGGACTCTTTAACCTGGAAAAGAGACGGCTGAGGGGAGATATGATAGAAGTCTATAAATTAATGAACGGAGTGGAACTGGTAAACGTAGATCGATTGTTTACCTTATCAGAATATAGAAAGACTAGGGGACATGCAATGAAGCTACAGGGTAAACTATTTAAGACTAATAAAAGAAAATATTTTTTCACGCAACGTGTAATCAAACTCTGGAATTTGTTACCCGAGGATGTAGTAAAGGCTGTTAGTGTAGCTGGGTTTAAAAAAGGTTTGGACAAGTTCCTGGAGGAAAGGTCCATAGACCATTATTAAGAAGGGACCCAGGATATGAATGCTTGAACCAATACAAGCATTGTGGAACCTGTGTCCCTTGGGGAAACTGCTAGGTACATATGACCTAGATTGGCCACTGTTGGAAACAGAATACTGGGCTTGATGGACCTTGGTCTGACCCAGTATGGCATATCTTATGTTCTTATGTTAACTGCGCTGCTGCAACGTTATCGCTGTTTAGTAAACATACCCCTTAATGTCACCCATTGAAGTGGTGGTAAGGGCAGCCATGCTAACTGCAACAATCATTGTTTGCACGATCTAATAGCGCCTACACTAACAGTGATGTGCAGTCAACACCGACCTCCATCCTAAACCTGCCCAGCTCCCACCTTATTGCGTATTAAGCAGTTAGCATTGGAATTTTACTGAGACTGTGTTTTTAGTGGATTTTAACAGTTACCACAGTCACGCTCAAACTGTTTAGCATGGGATTTAGTATGTGATAAATGTTACTGCACTTTAATAAACATGTCCCTTAGCCTTCTAAGTTTGGATGAAAATAGTGAAAAATAGGCTCCTAACTTTGATCTTAAATTTATGAATTCATCTTTTTACAAATAAACAGGCCCTAAAATTACACACTTCACATACATTACACTGTTAGCAGGTTGGCTGTGCCCAATAGATCTCTGTCTTTTTCATAGCTATGTTTCATGATTCTTCATACCTATATTGAAATATTGCATTTTGGCCTGTGTCTATCCTAAAAATGCTTTATGAGAGAATGGTAAGTCAAAAAGATTGATTTTTCAGCCTTTACCAACCATTTCCAATTTCCTGATTTACAGGTGGATGAGGGAAAACTAGTTGTTATCCTGAATACTGTGCTCAGTTTCCTAGGCGACTAATTAGCATTAAGCATGAAAAACAGTCTGGCTGGGAAAAGAGCCAGGGATGTTTTAAAGGCACGGAAGCAAGTGTTTTCTAGAACCAATGCCATTTACAATATTTATTAAAGTGATTATGCATGCAAAGTAAGATCATTTATTTTGACATGTAGTGGTTATTATGTGCTTACCAGTTTCTGTGCTTCAGATTCCATTATTTTGGCTGTAATTATATTGTAAAGCATACAAAACCAATATGGAAAACTAGTGTTAAAATAAATGATACAGTAAATAATATGGAACATATAAAGAACCTAGAAGAACATTGAGAAAGAGTGGAAATAGGAGAAAGGGTGAACAATTGGATTGCAGAGAAGGATTTCATTTTATGGTTCAGTCTGAAAGTCAATAGAATGCAGTATACTATTGTGTATATAGACAAGTTACTACAGTAAAAAAAATGAGATGACCTTTTTTTTATAGATGATATAAACTGAAATTATGGTTAAACACATGAGTTATTTTGATGCTTAGTGTAAGCTGTAATACTACCATATATGGATTATTGTAATTAATCTAGACTGGTCACAAAAAATATATTCAGGTGTTGCAAATGGTATCAAAAGCTGCAATCCGGTAGAAATAAGGTTTGCGGAGATCTGACCATTCATTTCTAAGAGCTTCACTGGTTGCCAGTAAAACAAAGGTGTGAATTTAAATATTTACTGTTGGTGCATAAATTCATGTAGCAGGAACTGAGAAATGGTTAGTTGATTTTTTGAGAATCTATCACAGCATTTAGGGTAGAGGAGTAACCTAATGGTTAGAGCACTGCTAAGAGACCAGGGATTAATTCCCACTAGCACTCCTAGGGGTATGTTTACTAAACTGCGGTAATGTTACCTGCGTTAGGTTCTGCGGTAATGGTACAGATGCCCATACAAAGGCATGGGTGGTGCATCATTACAGCAAGCCGTATCAGCTAACGTGCGTTACAAGGCGCCTTAGACTAACACGCGTTACAAGGCACCTTACAAGGCACATTACAAGGCGCCTTGTAAGGTGCCTTATAAGGCGCCTTGTAAGGTGCCTTATAAGGCGCCTTGTAAGGTGCCTTGTTAGGTGCCCTATAAGGTGCTTTGTGAGGTGCCTTATAAGGTTCCTTATAAGGTGCCCTATAGGGCTCCTTAGGCTAAGCGCTGTAGTAGGCACCCCTGGACAAGGCACCTTAGAAGGCACCCTGGGTTATGGAACCATAGGTTAAGGTGGCCTAACAAGGTTATAGTGCCCTAGGTCAGTGTGCCCTAAGGGCTGCAAGGTGCTTCAGGATGACATGCATGACCTGTGAGGCATAGAGACAGATGTAGCCCTAACACTACATAGAGCACAGAGGAAAGGCAATGAACAGGTGAGTGAAGGAGGGAAAGCTGGGAGCTGCTAGACCTGCCATATGTGCGGGCATCCCATGTTGCTGCCAGTACTGTTGACAAACATGGTGGGGGCAACTGTACCACAGCACAGGGTGTTGGCAATGTAAAGTACTGGAAAGACAGTGGGTGGCAGACGATGGGAATACGTGTCCCCCAGTGGAGGCGGAGGTGGCAGGATAGTTACAATGATGGGTGGACAGAGGAGTGGTGGTGCCATGCAGATCAGGCACAGGCGAGGCAAGCACAAAGAGGCGCAATGCAGGAAAGGGTAGCAGTGCAGGACATGGGGTGGCAGCCTGCACAGGCAGACAGGACTCTACACAGCTGACAGACGCAGATAGACGGACCGAAGGAATGTTGGCAACTGTGGCAAGGGTATTATGGGCTGGCAGCACAGCTCTGCAAAATTAAGACTGTTACAGGCATGCACACTATTTGAGTTGAACAGGCATGAAAGGAGGAAACAATGAGGAATCAGACCTATGAACACTGCCGAGAACGGCATTGTACTAACCAGTAGACCAGTAGAGTATCTCACAGCAATGGCTGGGTACAGAAGGACTGCAGGTCACTGCACAAACTGTCTGCTCTGAGTGCCAGGATGGAGTAACCCCACCAGTGCAATGCATATGCTGAATAGCTGTCTACAGCTGATCACCAAATGGGGTCTGTACCTCTCCGGTAACTCAGCTTGGAAAGACGAACTGATAGTGCGTGATACTGACACAGAGTAGCTACAGACCATGCCAGTGTGCAGGTTCTGTGTTCACCCTGAGGGATAGGATGGGCACCCAGCACTAGGTCCACAGTACATGTGGTACTAGAGATTGGTCCTGCTGTACATTCCCATCACTACCAGTGTGTGACAGGTGTTCTTTGCAATACATCTGAAAGTAATTTGGTGTCTGTTTATATTCTGCAGTCACATGTGGTCTTCTGGTATCAGACACCACCCAGATTAGTGTATATCCAGTGTTAGGGTCTGGTTGACATGGGCACCTGTTATCAGGGCAGAGAGGTTTCTAGACTTGCATGAGGTTTGTGTGGCAGCGCCTCTACAGGTCAAAGTGATATACACTATATACCCCAAAGGGCCCACAATCAATCTTTTTGTACGTAAGGGACAGGTGCCTGAGCCCCGGTGAAGCAACCTCCAGTCTGCTGGTATAGGACAGGCCTCCAGGGAGGGAGGCAGGGCCAGAACCAGGGCCGGCCCGTCCCGTCCCGTCCATTGAGCAAGAATGTTTTTTGCACAGGGCCCCGCGCAAAGAACATTCTGCTTTAAAAATAAATTAAATTTAAAAAAAAAAAAAGTTGGCTGCTACCGCTGCCACCGCAGCAGCATCGACTGTCCCGCGGGGCCCCCCTGCCCGGCTGAGCGCTCCCGGCCCGGCTGAGCCTCTTTGCGATGGCTTTCAGATACGCAAAGGGAGAATGTCTCACTGTCTCCTTTGCGGCTCTGTTAAGCCCGCAGGGGCTGATGGGAAATGTCCCATCAGCCCCTGCAGGCTTAACAGAGCCGCGAGGAGACACTCTCCCTTCACGGATCTGAAAGCCGTCGCGGAGAGGCTCAGCCGGGCAGGCAGGGCTCAGCCGGGCAGGGGAGGGCCCCGCGGGAAAGTCGATTCTGCTGCTGCAGCAGCGGCAGCAGCCAGCTTTTTTTTTTTTTAAATTTTCCTTGGGCCAATGGGGGGGAGGGGGGTTAGGACTGGCAATGAGCTGTGGGCTGATGGGGGGGGGGGCTAAGTCTGGAAATGGGGTGATGGGGATTAAACGAATGGACAAACTTCCACATAATAGATCAAAAACAACTCCTTAAAATTGTAACAATGATCAACACAACAACCTCCCCACTAGACCCATGCCCTGTATCATGGATTAAATGTGTGAAGGAGGAACTGGTGCAAAATCTACAACACATAGTGAACCAATCTCTCTCACAAGGCATAATGCCTAATGCCTTAAAACTCACAACACTTAGACCAATATTAAAGAACAACAAGCTTGACCCAAAAGACCCG
Source organism: Ichthyophis bannanicus (assembly GCA_033557465.1). Classification (NCBI taxonomy): domain Eukaryota; kingdom Metazoa; phylum Chordata; class Amphibia; order Gymnophiona; family Ichthyophiidae; genus Ichthyophis; species Ichthyophis bannanicus. Next base: position 410,179,481 of record CM066037.1, read on the forward strand.
AACTCATACAGACCCATAGCCAGCATCCCATTTATAGCTAAAATAATAGAAAAAAACAATTCAAATACAGTTACAAGAACACATTGATGAACATAAACCACTTGACCCACACCAATTTGGGTTTCGCCCATTCCATGGAGTAGAAACTCTACTAATCACCCTAATGGATTTCCTCATCAGAGGTACAGATGACAACAACCAAGGCTTCCTACTTCTATTTATAGATATTTCTGCCGCATTTGACAATATTAACCACTCCACACTGATCAACAGACTTCAAAGCTTAGGTATAGGCGGGACTGTACTGGATTGGTTCAAGTCCTACATATCAAACAGATTAATACGCGTACAAATCGACCAAGAAGCATCAGAACCATTCACTCAAGGCCAAGGAATACCCCAAGGGTCAGCCCTCTCCGCCCTCCTGTTTAACCTGTATCTACAACCAATAACAGACATATTTAAAAAACATAGGATTAACCACTTTATTTACGCTGATGACATCATGCTCGCTATCCCTATAACCACTAAAAACCCCTCATATGATACTCTATCAGAATGTATGACTGAAACCTCCTCCTGGTTAGAATATAACTACCTCAGCATCAACCTCAAAAAAACGGAAGCAATGTTCGTAACGAGGTCATCAAACACAGAGAACACCTTCCCTGAAACAATCACAATTAACAAAACATCCATACCTGTTAGAAAGGAAGTAAAATATTTAGGTGTTATAATAGATCACACACTCACCATGCTACCACACATAAAACAAACCGTAAAAACTATCTACTACAAGCTAAAAACTATACAGCATCTAAGGCCACTCCTAGAAACACAAGATTTTAGATCTGTAGTAAATACACTAATCACCCCCCACTTCGACTACTGCAATAGTCTATTAATAGGCCTCCCACAAAATACACATACCTTCTTCAAAGAGCTCAGAACATCTGTGCAAAAGTAACAGCCAAAGCACGTCTAACAGACCACGTAACCCCAATACTGCTAGAACTACACTGGCTCCCAATCAACAGCCGAATCAGATACAAAACTATCCTAACAACCTTTAAACTCATAAAAGACATAGCCCCCTCACATCTATCCACACTTCTACAATCACCAAACAAAACTAGATCACACAGACAAAATGAAGCCTACTCTCTCATCACACCAAAAGCCATCAGGAAGACAAAGAAAACTACTAGCTCCAGAGCTTTCACTTTCACTGCCCCTACGCTATGGAATGACCTCCCAATAGACCTTCGCGTCATAAATGACCTCTATCAGTTCAGGAAAGAGCTAAAAACTTACCTCTTTACTGAACACTTTGAAATCCCATATTCCCCAAAACACCTCCATAACCATGGTAATACACACACGAACCCCCCTACTCAAAACTAACTCCCCTGTCATTAACCCTAAACACTTCCCCGATTTACGTCAAAAAAGGAAATAAATTCCATAACATACACAACCACTGTAAATATCCAATGTAAATAAGTTAATGGATGTTTGTATTATTAGTACAACTTGAAGTTGAAGTTTTGTTCAATGTAAACAGTTAAACTCAACCGTTCATTGTAAATAGTTAAATCTAATTGTTCAATGTAAATGTATACATCTGTGTACAGTTGTTAAAATGTTCCCTGTAAACCGCCCTTGATCGCTGGAAGGGGCGGTATAGAAATATATACATAAATAAATAAATAAATAAATAAATAAATTAGGACTGGTAATGGGCTATGGGGGGGCTAAGACTGAAAATGGGCTGATGGGTTAGGACTGGAAGTGGGCTGATGGGGGGTTAGGACTGTATGGGGGGATTAAACTGAAAATGGGGTGATGGGGGTTAGGACTGGAAGTGGGTTGATGGGGGCTAGGACTGGTAATGGGTTGGGGGGTTGCTAGGACTGGAAATGGGCTGAGTGGAAGGGGAGGCTTGAACTACAAATAGCTGATGGGGAGGGGGGCTTGGAATGGAAATGGGCTGTGAGGGGAGGGAGCTAGAACAGGAAATGGGCTGATGAAGCAGCTAGGATAGGACTGGAAATGGGCTGTGGTGGGGACTTGGATTGAAATGGACTCATGTAGGGGCTAGAACTGGAAGTAGGCTCATGGGGGGCTTGGATTGGAATTGGGCTGAATGGGGGGGAGCTAGGATTTGACATGGGCTGATGGTGGGGCTAGGAAAGGACTAGAAATGGGCTGATGGGAGCCTGGGATTGGAAATGAGCTGATGGAGGGACTCGGATAGGACTGGAAATCGATGGGGAGCTAGGACTGGAAATGGGCTGATACAGGGACTAGAAGGGAGCGGATGCTGGGTGAGGCTGGAACTAGAAGGGAGCTGATGTTGGGGGAGGATTAGAATGGGATGGGGCTGGGAGAGTGAAATGGAGAGGGGAAAACTATTTTGTGTGGGAGGGATGAAAAATCTACAATTGGCCAGGTATTGGGAGAGTAAGTGGGGATTGAGGATGGAGGAGTAAAATTTGAGTGGATGAAATTTATTTATTTATTTAGCACACATTTATATACCGCTCTTTCCCAAGTATCAAGTGCGGTTTACAGAGAACAGAAAAAATTTAAGGTACATGGATAATCATGTCCTAGTTGTTTTACAGGGAACAGATTTAACTTTTTACATTTAACAGTATAATTAAGGACATGAAATCAAAAGACATGCAAACAATGATTTCATCCAATTGTATTGAGTGGATGTAATCAAACGTTTTACATAATTACAACCATTTTACATAAGAATAACCTTTTAATATCAGATTATGCGTTTAGTTTGGTTGAGTGGGTGTGTGTTTTGTAAAGATTATTATCCTGTTTCAGCTTGTGTGGTTTGGCAATCCAGAGGTGTATAATGTGAGGTAAATAGATGTGTTTTCAGTTTTTTTCTAAATTCTTTAATTTCAGTTAGGAGGCGAATATTGTCAGGTAGGTTATTCCAGAAATAGGAATGAGGAAAGAGCAAAAGGAGAAAGATTAGTATGTTAAAGCAGATGTAGAGAGAGAGAATGGAAAAAAACTAGAAGAGAGAAGAAAGGACAAATGGACAGCAGACGAGTTAGCAGAAGACACGAAGAAATCAGAAGAAAGCGGATGGAGCAATTGCAACTGAAAAAAAAATGCACAAAAGGTAGAAATATATCTCTTTATTTTGAATTTATTAACTGGAATATGTCAGCTCTGGGAAATGTGCATCATTAACGTCTGCGCTTTGTTTAGTACAAGAGGAAATTAATTTATAGTTTTATTTCTACAGTGTTGTTGTACATTCCAAGTTTGGCTTTTGGGGTTCCTAGTTTAATTATTGCCTTCCTGTTTCTAAATTGTGATTCCTTGTTTGGTGATGGTCTATGTTCGGCATGTGTAACTGAGCTGAGGTATTCTGTTTATGTAATTCCTATTTGACATTGCTACTTGTTCTCTTTCCCCAGCAGGTCATGTATTGTTCTCTAAAATGTATTTGTTTAATATTTGCAGTGTTGCCTTTTTATAGGTAGGGTCTGGTGCTTTGTGAGTCATGGTAGTGCTGTTACGATACGGCGGGTTTGCTATGGGTTCTAAATGGGCAGTGCTTATAGTAGTTCCTAATGTGCCTGGCGGTTGGCACTGGATTATAGTAATGTAGAAATCTTTTAGTCTTTCTTTATCCATACATTCATTAAGAAACGTGTTTACTAAAAATTAGTGTATGGTAACATTATGCAAATTAGGCCCCCCACCCCCGTGGCAGACCAGCAGTAATACTGGGGTGAGAGCTGGAAAACCCCAATTGCCTCACAGCACCATCTGTCAGTCACCCACAGACAGCACCTGCAGTACCTTATAGGTATTCCAATCATGCACAGTCTAACTGCAAACAGTCCACTAGCCAGTCCATAGTGCATGCTCACAGAAGAACTATGTGCACCAAGCAGGTATCTCAGTGATTAGTGCCCCAGCACTAGAAACACAAAAGTATCACTGGGGGCAAATAGTATAGAGCGCTATGTGGGAACCTAGATATGCCATGGTCACTGCTCGGTCAGAGTGAGTGCCCTCCCAGCATGCCATGCTGTGGCCACCCTGTCCATGCAGGCGGTGGTGGGGCAATACAGTGTCCCAGCCATTGGCCCACACCCTGTAAAGATGCATCCTGGCCAATCCGCCCTGTCCGGGCCATAACCACAATACCTTGCTCCTCATTATGCACATATTCAGGCTAACGTTGGTAACAGTGGGACATTGTGGGCCCAGGGAGGTGTGGGCAGCCACAGAACAATGGATAGACAAACACACACTCCTATTGCAGCACTGTGCAAAGATAGGGGTGGTTGGCAACCCTGCCCGCCACACTGGTCCTGATCACAGTGCCGACATTGATAAACAGTGCAGGAGGTAGTAGTAGTGCTCTGGTGATAACTGCAGCTCAGTGCTGGGGCTAACAGCCTGACTCTCCATGCAGCTTTGGATTATGGAGCCTGTGTGAGTGGGTGTTTTTACCCCTGTTCGCCGCTGCTTTGGGCTTTGCACATGCTGCTGTTGTATCTGCATTGTAGGGTAAAATATAGGGACATGCTCTGCAGGAACCACAGCTGGGACTTAAACCTGTGACCCTCTGCTTCTGGACACACTGGCTGGGTGTACTGCACCACACTGTTACCACAGATGCATGGGAGTCCCTGGTGCTATCTGTACTTTTCCTCAGCCAGACCTTTTATGTTGCACTGCACACCACATACTGGTACAGGGCATGGCCTAGGTCCACTGCAGGCAGGTGCCACTGCCCCCTCCAGCACGGGCACCCCCCCCCCCGCCATGCTGACATGACCATATGCTGTTGGTGCTGGTAGTGCGCAGTCCCAGGCCATCCACTGTGTGGGTAGGCGGTCGCCTAGGGAGCGGGGTCTGGGGCAGGGGGCATACATGAGCATCCTCACATCCCCCCCCATCACCGCCTACCAATAGTATGTCTCTTCCGCTTGGGGGAGGGTTGGCTGGGGGGATGTCAGGTCAGTGCCCTGGCAACTGTTAGCTCGGTGGACCAGGTAGATGTAGGTGGATTGTGTTCAGCCTTTGTCAGCTTCTGTCTTGCTGATTTCCAGTTTCTGTGTTCCTATGTGCCACCTATGCGATGCCTAGTCTGCCCTGTGCCCCAGCTGCCCCCACTGCATGTCCCGCCTGCAGCCCCCTATGCCCCATTTGCACCATCACCATAGTGGCCTTTCATACTTGGGCACTATGCTGTTGCTGCAAATGGAGCACTACTATCACTTTTCTTGGGCTCCCTGCCTATGCTGTACCATTGATGACACTGAAATGTTTTCTGTCCTGCAAATGTGCATCTAGCGACAGGTTTTCATTCGCGGTACTTTTCAGCCCTTCAGTTCCCCGCGTTAGTATAAAAGGAGCCTCTCCCCACCCACTCCCCGGCCATTGACCCCTTCTCTCCGCCCTCTCTCCACCCTCTGCGGTGTTTACCGCGGCCGGGAACGCTAACGCTCGTTAGGTAACGTTAACACTCGTTAACGTTACATAGCACGCATTAACGTAGCCGCTGCCACATTACCACAGTTTAGTAAACATACTAAACTGGAGTGGAGGAGTGGCCTAGTGGTTGGGACAAGGAACCTCAGGTCAGAAGGTTGGGGATTCAAATCCCACTAAAAGGACAGCAACCTTGGGCTGGAAGGACTGGGGTTTCTAGTCCCACAGGTACTCCTTGTGGTCTTGGGCAAACCACTTAACCCTCCATTGCCCATGTTCCTTCTAAATACTCATATTTATCTCCAAGTTACAATGCCCTGTTCAATGTAATTTCAGTTTGTTCAATGTAAACCGCCTTGATATCATGAAAGGCAGTATATAAGAAATGTAAAATAAATAAATACCCCCTAGTGACCTTGGGCAAGCCACTTACCCCTCCATTGCCTCAGAAAAATCCATGTTATCAATGTCCATGTTTAATGTACATTATCAAGTTTAAATTACAATGTAAACCACTTTGACTAAATGATAAAGCAGTATAAAAAAGCCTGTTAAATTAAATCTGGCTTCAGTTCCCACTAACAATCCTTGTGGCCTTAGGCAAGTTGTCGGGAGTCAACATTGACTTGAAGGCACTTAAAACAAAAAAATGATCATGGTTTGAGAAATTTACATTCAGCAGATCAGGAATTATTGCAGAATCCTTCACTATCTGAAGGATGATCGACCTGTACACATGATACTTCTGAAACTATGGACATATTTACTAAAGCATGGTAAGCAGTTATCTTCGGAATTAGTGTGCAGTAACAGTACTGCACGGTAGAGGCACTTACTGTGTGCCAATTTGCCCAGTCAAAGCTTGCTGAGGTCAGAGGGAGAACGAGCAGGCTATGGGAATGGACAGCGCTTGAAGTTAGCATGTGGTAAGCTACCATGCACTGTTATTGCTGCAGATAGCGTGAATGCACTTACTGCCTTCTTAAGAGGAGGCACTAAGGTTATCCACACTGAGAGCAGTGCTCTTACTAAAGCCCTGGCACATGAAACCACAATATTCCTCTGACAGCAATACAACCCCAACTTTTCATCCCTCCCTAACACCATCCCGCAAGATCAGTACAACTCTCCCCATGCCTGAAACCATATGGCAACCCTCCCACCTCCCCTGGCATGCTACAACAATCCTCTCATCTCCCCAGACTCACCCTTCAGGCTCTTACCAGGGGACCCTGGTGTCTAGTGGGGGCAGAAACATCAGCAGCCCTGGTTAAAACTGGAATCTCTGAACCCCTAGTGGAAATCTTGTAGTACTACTGTTAGGGGTCAAGCTGCCAACTTAGGAGCTCCCTTCACCCCCTCACTCCAGGCAACAGATACACACATACACACAAACTCCTCCTCCACAAACGCACACAACACCAATATATTTGCCCCTCATGCACATAGAAAGATATCCACACCCATTCAACACATATACACACTCTTCCCACATACACAAGATATACACTTCCCCTCCCCATTATCCACACACATACACCGTACTCACAACTCCCCCCCCCCCACCAACACACACACCTGTACATAGACCAGCCCTCAACACATATACAGATACATTGTCTCTCCACTGATCATCTGGCACCCAAGACACACGCCATCACAACCTTCCTCACTGAGCTTCCAACAGAGCTCTGTCTGTCAACAGACTAAGGTGAAATATGCCTAGAGTTATGTTATGCATTTAGCAGGCAGTTCCCAGTTTGTTACAGTATGTAAGGCCAGGCTTGGCAACTACAGATTTTAAACATGCCATGACATGGTAAACGTCAGAACATGATATATGCCATATTGAATCAGACCAAAGGTCCATCAAGTCCAGCATCCTGCCTCCGACAGTAGCCAATCCATGTCACTAAGAAATATCCAGGAAATCCCAAAGAATGGATCAAATGCTTGCAGCTCCCTCCCATGGATGAGCAGTAGATTTCCAAGGTCTCCTTGGCCAATATAATTTATGGACTTTTCTGGGAATTTGCCCAATCCCTTTTTTTAATTTTTAATTTTGTATTTATAAATTTTTACAATAAACCAAGCAAAACTGCTTGTACAGAAAAGATACAACTTGCATAATAATACATAAGAGGAGAAAATATTCCAAATCAATTTAACGCAAGGAATATCAATAGCCCTCAATTGAAGGGGGAGCAGCGTAACCAAAACACACCGAGGGCAGGAGACCCCCCCCCCCCATGTTATACAAGGAAAAAGAAAAACATTATCCATAAAAACAAGTAGGGGCGGAGGTCTGAGAACATACATATATATATAAATGGGGAAACGCTCAAGAGGAAGAAGATGTAACAACATGAGTGCTTATGAAAGAAGAAAGATCTTCAGGCTGAAAAAATACGTATTTCTGCATTAGATATATAACAATACATTTACAAGGAAACCGCAGCACAAAGGAGACTCCCAACTGAATCACTCCAGGCCTTAACAAAAGAAAAGATTTATGTCTTTTCTGCATCTCCCTGGCCACATCTGGAAAAATCAATACTTTTTTACCCATAAACAGATTAGCTCTTTTTTTTATAAAATAGCTTAAGGAGCCATTCTCGGTCAGAAGACAAAGCCAGTGTTACCAACAAAGTGGAAACAGGCAACTCATCATCCTTGGAAGTTTGAAGCAAAGCAGAGACATTTAGGAAGTCCATTTCTAAAATCCCAACAGACACTTTACTTTCTTATCCAAAGGTAGATAATAAACTTTTGCCACCGGAGGTATCAAGTCCGGGGGCACCAACAGTGCCTCTTGAAGATACTTCCTAAAGCGTTCTAAAGGAGCAACCCTAGTAACAACAGGAAAATTCAAAAGACGAATATTTGATGACCGAGCAGCATTTTCCAATGTCTCTAATTTAGCTCTTAAAGCAGTATTATCTTTAACCAAGGAAACAGTCAAATCAGAGACCTGAGATAGCTTCTGATCAGAAACTTCTAATTTACCTTTTGTTTCCACCATATCTTTGTCCAATTTAGAGACAGTCTCCTCAAGTTTAGACATTTTTGAGGTAAAAAGAGCCAGCTGTTGACCAACCACTTGAGAAAGCTGTACAATCGCCTCCCAGATGCTATCCAGGGTCACAGAAACAGGACGAGGAATAACCAAGGAAAAGGAAGGTTCAGTGGTTACTGCTGGTAAGAAATTCTTCAAATCATTGGCACTGCTCACCCCTTGAGCTAGAACACAAACCGCAGCAGTCGTGACCTCTGCCAGGCTAACAGCCAAGATCTCCAACAGCTGATCTCCGGATCCTCCCACCGAGTTCCGCTCCAGATTCGCAGCCACCTCTACCATTGGCAGGGCTGCAGATCCACCCATTGGGGGGAGCCACTGAACAACCCGGAAGAGCAGGTGGTGCACTCCCATTCGGGGAGAGAGAGACACAGTCAGGGCAGAAGACGCCAAAATCTCCTCTGCCGGCGCTTCAAAGCCCACTCGGATCTCCCCAATCTGGTTCTCGGTGGGCTTTACAAAATGGTCCATAGGCCCCAGAGCGACAGGTGTAGGCTCCGCGGGAAGAGCTCTTGGCTTGCCCTTTCAGTTAGGCATCGTAGTTCAAACCCTCACAGCCGCCATCTTGGGAATTAGCCACTCCCACCAGTGATCCCCAATCCCTTTTTATACTCAGCTATGTTAGATGCACTCATTATATCTGCAAGCAATTAATTTCATAGACTTTATTGTTTGTTGAGTTAAAAACACTTTCTCCAGTTTGTTTTACATCTGCTGTTAGTTTCATGGCGTGTCCCCTAGTCCTGTTACTCTTTGAAGGCATAACTGTTCCTTATTTATAATTTGCACTTCACTCATGATTTGGCAAACCTCTATCATATTCCCTCTCATCAAATCCCAGTTTTCCACTTTCACCTGTATTATTCAATGGTATACGTAATTAAGATATTTACCTATACTATTTCCCCTTAGTTGTAACCAAGTCTCCTGTTTGTTGTATTTGTCCCTCTTGAATAGGTTGTGAGCTCTAGCGAGTAGGGACCGTCTCTTATGTGAATGTGTAGAGCACTGCATATGCCTTGTATGTAGCACTATACAAATGATTACTAGTAGCAGATAATATTCAGCTGCTCAGAGTGGTGTTCCTAGCCCCGTGAGTGCCCCCACTTGTGGCTGGCACCCCATGCGCAGTGCAGTGTGGTGTGGTCCCCCCTGCCAGGCGCACCCAGTGAAGCCAATATGGCAAATGTAACAAAGTCATGGGTGGCCTGTCGCGCTGCCTGCGCTCCAGGCCAGGTGGCTGTTCTTTCCCAGAGTAGTGATTGAAAAGGATGGGACAGAAGATGGATAGATTACTAATACAACATGATTAATATTTTTAAAATTAAAATTAGTTTGACAGCTTAAACTGTATTTAGGGAAGAAGGAATTGCGCATAGTAGCTAAATCATTATTATTAAGTTTTCTGGATCATTGCAATGCATGATATGTGGGATTGCTCGAAGTGCAATACGAAGTTTCTGCTGGGAGGGATGACATATTAGAGTGCTTGTCCTCTATTACATTGGTTATTTAAGTTATTAGTATTAATATTCAAGGTAATGAGAAATTCAAGACCCTCATATCTGAAAACTAGATTATGAAATTACATTCCTAGGAGACATCTAAGATCTCCTCAGGGTTATTATTTAGAGATCCTGGGAGTATCAACTATCCATAAGATGGTGAGCAAAAGCAAAAGTATAGTTTCCCCAGAGCATTAAAATAGTCCACCAATATATTTAAGAGAGGAGAAGAATCTGTTCACATTTAGGAAGGAGTCAAGATATTCCTTTTATCCTATGGAAACATAAGGGGCATGTCTACTAAAGCACAATAGGTTTGGCAGCTGTTGTAGTGCACTAGCTGTCAAACCACATGGTAAGGAACAAGCCCTTGCAGTATCTGCAGAGGGCATTCCCAGGTTAGCCTCTGCCAATATGGTGGCAGTCCTGGATTTACGGTGGAGACCCACATTACCTTTCTCAGCAGGTATTGTGGGACAAGTCCGCTAGTGTCTGCTGAAGCAGGTACCGTGGGTCCCTATGGTAAATCCAAGGGAATGGATGGTAGCATTCAAGTGTATAGAGCTGTCAGTAGCTCTGTGCCTCCCTCTATAGCTATGATTGGGCCTCCCCCTCTACAGCACCAACAATATAAAAAGCAAATGTCCTGGCCCACCTGTAGCATTGATACCCCTTGGACAGCTCCTGATCTCCATCGGGTACAACCCAGGGGGAATCGATACACCCCCTGATAAAAGAACCATCCCAGCTAGCCAATCAGGGGAAGCCACCTCTCTCTCCACCCTCCTGATCACTAATCAAAGGGGGTGCTCCATGGCCTTCCCTCCCTCTCTCTCCCGCCTCCATGTTAACAAAGACATATCCCGGCTAGCTGCCTCTCATAGGGGGTACCCCACAGCCCCCCACCCCCTGCACTATAGGCATACCTTTAAAATTTCCTAGTGCTTTAGTGGAAGGACAGGGCAAAAGTGGTCTTCTCTGCTCCTATCCCCATCAGCAGGGACATTCCAAAATGGCCACCATCATGAGGTGCTGCCCTCTATCCTCACACTAGCATTACCTTCTCCAGCCATGGCATGCAGACTGAAGAGGAGCAGGAATTGAGCACTGAAGGCATGCCCTGAATGATTAGGATGGCACTATCTAGTTAAATGCCCCAAGCAATCTGGGAGTGCTGTTGAATGGCAATATGAACATGTGAACCATGAATTGCTGGAGTTAATAAAGCTGCAACCTAGCTTTGCCAATACCAAAGTGTTCAGTTGTGTTTATTAGTGGTTGGTTGATGTGAGCAGCTGCTTGGAGGTATGTTTCCCTATGTTACGGCTCAGAAAACACAAAACAAAGTTTGTTCAGAATTTACTGGCAGTGCTAAGCATTACCAACTGCATTACTGGTTTTGTGCCATATGTTGTTAAACACTTCCATGCGCTTCATCTAACGTATTGATATAATACAATTCTCCTCTAGCCCCCTGATGAAGGCATCTGCCAAAACGTGTCGGGGTTCGCATAACTAATAAAGTGCAAGTGACCTCAACTCTGCCTGCTGTTTTGTGTTTTCTGAGCCATTTCTGCGAGCAGGAGCTCTTGTTTGTGTTCGGTTCCCTATGTTACGGCTACTGCATGATAAAAACAATCAGTGTGATAAATATACTGTACTAACTTCGTCCAACATGATAGAGTGGGAAATGTGTGTTAAGTGCACTATCAATAATTGCAAAAGTCATTGCTGTGCACTAGGAAAGTTTGCAGTGCAGTAATTGCTGGGAACATGCTAAGCAGGCCCCCAACTGTTAGGGGCATGTTTACTAAACTGTGTTAGTGTGATTCGCGTTAGGATCCACGGTACAGGCAGAAATCCCAAATAAGGACATGGGCGGTACATCGTTATCGATAACGCGCGTTACCAGGCGCCATAGCCTAACGAGCGTTAAAAAACATTGTGTAGAGCGCCACGCAACGCGCGCCCATAAGGCGTCTGATAAGGTGTCTAGCAAGGCATCTAGAACTGTAGCACAATGGTTAATACACTGACTGATGGTGCAGGGGATGTGAGTTCAATCCCCCTGTGGGTCTAATGAGTAAAGCTGGCTGAGACATCAACTTTTACTCAAAATCAGTGCTGTTTGAAGCATTTTGTTTGTTAATTTTAATTAGTGCTGCCAGCAAACACACCCTCACAGGGCCGTAACCTAAGGTGCTGCATAAGGCACCCTATAAGGCACCCCAGAGGGCACATTATAAAGTGCACTGTCCGCCAAGGCACCCTAAAATGTCCCCTATGGGGCACCCCACAGGGCACAGTATAGGGTCCCGCATTGGGCACTGTATAGGGCGCCTGATGAGGCACCGTAAGGAGACAGCACTGTGAGGGTTTGTTGCTGGCAGCACCAATTTAAATTAAAAAAAGAAAATGCTGGGGAGCGTTTTCATCTGCTGTCCGGTTCCATTGGAGGAGAGGAGGCTGGTTTCGTGGCTGGCGACTGAGCGGGCAGCCTGCTGACGTCATCTCCAGGCCCTGGTTAAAGCTCCTGCCTTGCTGCTCTCTTCGGCAGCATTTTCATCTGCTGTCCGGTTCCATTGGAGGAGAGGAGACTGGTTTCGTGACTGGCGACTGAGCGGGCAGCCTGCTGACGTCATCTCCAGGCCCTGGTTAAAGCTCCTGCCTTGCTGCTCTCTTCGGGAGCATTTTCATCTGCTGTCCGGTTCCATTGGAGGAGAGGAGGCTGGTTTCGTGGCTGGCGACTGAGCGGGCAGCCTGCTGACGTCATCTCCAGGCCCTGGTTAAAGCTTCTGCCTTGCTGCTCTCTTCGGGAGCGTTTTCATCTGCTGTCCGGTTCCATTGGAGGAGAGGAGGCTGGTTTCGTGGCTGGCGACTGAGCGGGCAGCCTGTTGACGTCATCTCCAGGTCCTGTTATAATTTGATTCTATACGGTGCTCAGCCGTCGGCGCATCTTCTAAGGGGCGCGTTTCAAAGGGGGTTTTTTCTTGCCCCTTGTGAGCCCCTTTGGAGCCGTTTTGGAGCTGTGTGGTGGGAGTAGGTGAGTTATGCCGGGAGGCAAGCGCAAGAAGAAACCCCCTGCTGAAGATTCTCAAGCCGGGGCGATTGAGAAACATCTAATCTCCACGCCGCGATTCGCCATTCCAGGTACTGTGCCCTGGAAATTACAGACCGGTGAGCCTGACGTCAGTACCAGGGAAAATGGTAGAAACCATCATAAAGAACAAAATTACACAGCATGTAGATAGTCATGGCCTAATGGGAGACAGCCAACATGGCTTTAGAAAAGGAAGATCTTGTCTTACTAATCTGATATGTTTTTTTTAAGGTGTACATAAACAGGTAGACAAAGGTGAGTCGGTTGATATAGTGTATCTGGACTTTCAGAAAGCTTTTGACAAAGTCCCCCATCAGAGACTTTTGGCGAAGCTAAAAAGTCATGGGATAGGAGGCAGAGTGCTATTGTGGATCGGGAACTGGTTAAAAGATAGAAAGCAGAGGGTAGGGCTAAATGGCCAATATTCCCAATGGAAAAAGGTGAATAGTGGAGTACCCCAGGGATCTGTACTGGGTCCGCTGCTTTTTGACATATTCATAAATGACCTGGAAAAGGGAATAACTAGTGAGATTATCAAATTTGCAGATGACACAAAACTGTTTAAAGTTGTTAAAACCCAAGAGGATTGTGGAAAACTGCAGGAGGATCTGGATAAATTGGAAGACTGGGCATCCAAATGGCAGATGAAATTTAATGTGGACAAGTGCAAAGTTATGCACCTAGGAAAGAACAACCCACACTATAGTTACACGATGCAAGGCTCCACATTAGAAACCACCACCCAGGAAGAAGATTTAGGAGTCATTGTGGATAACATGTTAATACCCTCCGCCCAGTGTGCAGCAGCGGCCAAGAAAGCAAATAGAATGCTAGGTTTCATAAGGAAAGGGATGGAGAACAAAACAAAGGATATTATAATGCCTCTGTATCGCTCCATGGTACGACCGCACCTTGAATATTGTGTGCAATTCTGGTCACCGTATCTTAAAAAGGACATAGCGTTATTAGAAAAAGTACAGAGAAGAGCCACCAAATTGGTGAAGGGGATGGAAGGCTACTCCTATGAAGAGAGGCTAAGAAGGTTAGGGCTTTTTAGCCTGGAGAAGAGACGGCTGAGGGGAGATATGATAGAGGTCTATAAATTAATGAATGGAGTGGAACGGATAAACGTGGATCAATTGTTTACGCTATCAGAGTATAGAAAGACTAGGGGACATGTAATGAAGCTACAGGGTAACCTATTTAAGACAAATAAGAGAAAATATTTTTTCACTCAACGTGTAATCAAACTCTGGAATCTGTTACCGGAGGATGTAGTAAGGGCTGTTAGTATAGCTGGGTTTAAAAAAAGGTTTGGACAAGTTCCTGGAGGAAAGGTCCATAAACCACTATTAAAAAGGGACCCAGGATATCAATGCTTGACCCAGTATTTTATTTATTTTATTTATATTTCTTATATACCGCACTATTTGCGATCAGCGCGGTTTACATAAAACAAACAGTATCCGACAATAAACAAAAGTCAGGTCATTACAATGAACAGGAATAATTAACTTGGATAACAGGGGCAACTATCTACAGTACAGTACAAGCATTGTTGAACCTGTGTCTTTGGGGATATTGCTAGGTACGTATAACCTAGATTGGCCACTGTTGGAAACAGGATATTGGGCTTGATGGACCTCGGTCTGACCCAGTATGGCATGTCTTATGTTCTTATGTTCTTATGCCCTTTGATCCTGTATCCGATGGTGCGAGTTTAAGCTCTTTTGAGCGAACACCCCCGCTTCCCCCGGGTTTCCTTGAATTGTCTGGGGAATCGTCTCCTGTTTTGGTATCCTCAAATGTGGTCCTTAAAGAGGTTTCATGGAGTCATCCTTCTCCTTTGTCAGCTAAACCATCTGCTTCCATTGTTTCTCTTTCGGATGTTTGGGATGTGGTCTCGCGTACAGAACAAATGCTTGCTGAGACTGTTCCCAAGTTATGTCAATTTACAAGGGACTCTGTGCAAAAGTTTCAGTCTCTCGATTCCAAGATTGGGGCTTGTAGCTCTGCTCTGGTGAAATTGGAGCCTCAAGTCAAAAAGTTTGCAGATTTTACAGCAACTCATGCTAAAGACAGTTTTCTTTTGCATCAGAAGCTGGAGAATCTGGAAAACTTAAGTCGTAGTAAGAACCTTCGGTTATTAAATTTTCCCACTTGTCCATTGTTGTCTCCTTTAGTACTCTTTAGGAAATACTTGAAGGATACCCTCCTTTTCCCACAGGCTGAGTCTTGTTTAGTTACTAAATGTTATTACCTTCCTTCTAAAATTTCCTCTGGCCTTGGGGATAAGGATGAGGTGCCTCTATCAGATAAGGATGATTTCAATTTAACTGCTTTTTTAGAAGAAACTCAAGATATGATTACTACCAGGGCCACCTTATTGGTTACTCTATCCTTAGAGGATGATAAGATTTCTATTTTGAAGTCTTATTTCAAAAGGAAGAAGTCCCAATTTTGTGGTGATAGAGTATCTATATTCCCAGATGTTTCTCGTTCTACACAACTTCATAGGAAGTCGTTTCTGTTGCTGAAACCTAGAGTACTTGCTTTAGAGGCTACATTTTTTCTAAAATACCCTTGTAAATGTTGCATTTCATTGCATTATGATAAGTTTGTCTTTTTCTCTTCATCTCAGCTAGAAAAGTGGATTGTGGATCGGGAAAAGGCATGTAATATTTTATGATTGGTTAAGAGTGGGCAGCGAGGGGACTCTTCCGGCTGATTAGTTGGCTATTGACCCTTGTTTTTGGGTCTTGCCTTGTTTTCTATGGATATATTTCGTTTTGTTTAGTTTAATGTCTCCCCGAGATGTGGACTGATCAGTTTTGATGTATTATTTGTATGTAATTTTCCTTTTTTGATTTTCTTTTGTTTCTTGGTTGTAACAGCTTCATAGTATAACTATGTAAAAAGGTATCTTCATAAATAAAAGTTTAAAAAAAAAAGAAAGAAAATGCCTCACACACCCCTACCAAATAACCCCACTGTGTGATCAAACCCATGACCCCTGGCTCCACAGACAGTGAAGTAACTAGTGGGCCACATCACCAGTGCTACTAACAAATCCCTGGCTGGCTGCTGAAGGACGTCAGGTCACCACACAAACTGTCTGCTGTGGTGGCCAGGATTTGGGTTATCCCACTCATACCCATGGTGCACTGCACATGCAGATCTGCAGTCTATAGATGAACACAAGATGGGGTATGCACCCCCTCAGCACCTCGGCCTGGTAGGGGGAACTGACCGTGTGTCTCACTGGCACAGAGTAGCTACAGACAGTAACCCAACAGAGTGCCCTATAAGGCGCATGAAAAGGTGCCTAGCAAGGCATCCAGAGCTACAGCACAATTGTTAATACACTGACTAATGGTGCAGGGGTCGTGAGTTCAATCCCCCTGTGGGTCTAATGAGTAAAGCTGGTGGAGACATCACCTTTTACTTTAAATCAGTGCTGTCAGAAGCAGTTATTTTGTTAACTTTAATTAGTGCTGCTAGCAAACACACCCTCACAGGGCCGTAACCTAAGGTGCCACATAAGGCATTGCAGAGGGCACATTATAAAGTGCACTGTCTGCCAAGGCACCCCATAATGTCCCCTATGGGGGACCCCATAGGGTGCTTGGTAGGGTGCCTCATAGGGCACATTATAGGGTGCCTGAGGAGGCACCGTAAGGAGACATCACCATCGCCCACACACATCCAAGATATGTTGCGAGGCCACCTACCTGCTGCTGCCCATGGACCCCAACCACCCTGCCTCCCACACCACCGTTGTCTCCCCAACCCCTGGCCCCCATTCCGTCACCTGTCCAAACCAGATTGTAAGATGCGATGAGGAGGGTGCCAGCACGACACGTCCCCACAGTGCCCACCGTATGCACATCAGTCACCATCCCCAACACCCCACAGACCCAGGTTGAAGCATGCAAAGTCAACAGGGACCATGCAGAGTCACCAGTGACGTGTCAATGTTCCACAACAATGCAAAGTGATACCCCCCAGCTGCAATCAACAAAACACCCAGACACTTCATGGCAGCCACAGTGTGTCAGTTCTCCCAGTGACAGTCAACATAGCAGGCCAACAATGAGGTCCAAAAAAGGCCTGTGTTCAACTCGCAGAGGTCCATCTCCCAGTGGCAACAACACCCAGGGACAGTTTCACAGAGGTGCTGTGTCCAAACAAATGTGGCTGATGGGGTCTCCAGATGCAGTGTGGTAGATGTGCCATGTTTGTTGGCTGTGTCCTTTGTGAAAAGGGGTAGAAATAAGTTAAGGGAATGGCACACCCACACCCACCATCAGGTCACAAAGGACACAGTGACATCACAATATGTGCATCATGAATGCTTAAACATTACAACATGACACGAACACAACACACAGCATAGTGCACATGGACCACAGCAGGAGATGGCCCTGCAGACCAGGACACCATCCCAACATGGTCATGTAAATGCCCATGTCACACAGGCATCCCAGAGGTCCACAGCATGTCCAGCAGTGGTGGTGCACAGAGATACCACAGAATGGCATGTTGTTACTAACAGGCCAAATGCAGCATCTGCACATGGCGTATGTCCCAGAGGAGGGAATGTGAAACCTACCTGAAAGTTATAGCATTGGACTGATGGGGAAAGCCTGAGTCAGGCAAGGGCACGAGGGGCCCCAGTAGAAGCTGCAGACGTCAATGAACTGCGTCCATCACCACGTCCTCACGATCAGCTGTTAGTGGAGCATGTCCGAGGAAAGCTTTGGTGCGTGGAAACAAAATGGTGATGTGCAGTGTCCTGCCAGCAAACATGAGACACGTCAGGGAACAATATATGACACATGCACACAATGTACAGAAGGGCATAAGCAGAAGGGCATAGAGAGACGGGTGAACATCACTGGACAGGTGGCCAGACACATCCCTGAGACAGACAAAGGCAGAGGGAAGCAGAAGGTACCATCAGGTAGACATGTCCCAAAGACACAGAGACACACACCATGAGACAAGGTAAGCATGCCGCAAGCTGCAGTTGGCTGGACTGTCGACAATCAGGGACAAGTGGAGACATGGGTGCACCGAGGTTGTCTGATGCCACAATGGCAGTGAGGTCTTTACGTGCGCCCAAACAGTGCAATGCCATGTGTCCAGAGACACACACAGCCTGGTAACATGTGCACAGGTACAGTATGTAGACCCCCAAGATGTGCACAGGCAATGGTCACATGTGTGTCAAACGGAGCATATGGTGGATGAAGTGGTAGGCCAAAGACATGTGCAACACCAGAGGAGCAGTGGAGAGGGAAACACATATATGTGTCATGTGGTGCTGCCACCACAGCACACCTACCTGTATGTCCACCCACCCCAGTCACCTGCATGTTGCTGTGACGTACACAAAGTCCCTACATTCACCACAGCATTGGGAAGTATCGGCAGCCTATCCCTGGGAGGCAAGAACACAGCAGCCTATCCTGGGGAGCCAAAAACACAAAAGACATATAGAGACATGTCATGACAGTGCCGTGAAACACACAGACCAGCTCACACATGGCGACCCAGAAGCACATCCCCACACATGCAGAACTTACAGGAGAAGAGCTCCTCGATCAGATGTTGCCTGGCCACCATCCCCTCACGTGTGTCACCACGGCCATGTGCAGGAGGGCACACAGGATCCTCCCCGAGATCCTCATTAATATTGACTGGGACATTGTGTCTGAGAGCAATGTTGTGGAGGATGCAACAGGCCAGAATGATCTTTGCCACAGTCAGGGGTCTGTACTGTAAGGCACCGCCGGTCCTATCCAGACACCTGAAGTGACTCTTTAGAATGCCAAAGGTGCGCTCAATGACTGAGCAGCTGGAGGCATGGGCCTCATTGTACCGCATCTCTGCACCTGGCCGAGGGAGATGCACAGGGGTCAGCAACCAGGCACGACACCTATATCCTGCATCACTTGCAAACAGAAACGTCGTAAAGTCACACGTGAGATGATGGACCCATGGAATCACTGACATAGCAACGTCCAACTGGACAGCAGGGAAGCATGGACACACACATATGATGTCACATCATTGCACACAATGGCAGTGCAGAGTCTGATGCTGGGAGACCCAGAGCCCCAGGGAAGGCCAATGGGGGCAATGCACACCTATGGTACCATGCCCAAAGACATGTTGCAAACCTGTGCCCAGACAGCAGCAGTGGCTGCTGTGAGGGCAGCTGTCCGCCAGTGGCACAGCATACTCAGAGGGGCAGAGATGCGCAGTTGTGCAAGTATGTGACCGTCATGATACAGTGCACACAGAGCATAGGCCAATAAAACACATCCCCGGGGGGCCAGGTGGGAGTGGCAGTGGAGACAGGATAAAGTGGACAGACATGCAGCATACATGTGTGATAGCAGGTGCACCTACAGCTCAAGACACGTGTCACCCCCTATAAGGCGAAAGAGAGGAGGCCTCTTACACACTGTACACCATGTGGATGGTTTTGTGCCCCCAATACTCCCCCCCATCGGATGGCACATGCACAAACCTGTGGCACATGGGGTCAGAGAGGGACACACCCCACAGGCAGACATATTTATTTATTTATTTATTTATTACAGGCTCTTATATACCGCTCTATTCAGCATCAGCGCGGTTCACAATATAACAAAAGACCAGAACAACAAACTGTTTGGTTTTACAGAGAACAAGGTCAGAGAACTTGGATAAAACATGGGATGTCATTACTGCAACTATTTACAAGAGTATTTACAAGTATACACAACAGGATTTGTTATTAGTTTTAGGGTAAGGATCGAGATTGGTTAGCTGGTCAGGTAATATTGGGGGAAGAGGTGGGATTTGAGTGCCTTTCTGAAAAGGGATAGATCAGTGATAGCACGAATCTCTGGAGGTAGGGCGTTCCAGCACTTAGGAGCATAGAATCTGAAAGCCCTGTTAGATGTCGTTGATAGGCATTTTGTCGCTGCTTTAGGGATAACTAGTACATTTGTTGATATTGTTCTCCTGGATCTATTGGGTGGAACGGCCTGGACGAGGTCTATTAGAGAGGAAGAGGTAATGATTTTAGTGGCCTTGAAGGTTAGTAGTAATGTTTTGAACAATATTCTGCCATGTATGGGGAGCCAGTGGAGTTGCTCTAGGATGGGTGTTATATGGTCGCTTCTTGATGCTCCGTAGAGGACTCTAGCAGCGGTATTCATGGCGAGTTGCAATGGGTTTAGTGTGGAGTGTGGGAGGCCTTGGAGAATGGCATTAGCATAGTCAAGGTTTGGTAGGGTTAAGGCTTGAAATATAGTCCGGAAGTCATCGGGATCAAGCAGGGGGCGAAGATGGCGGAGTGTCCGGATCTTGAGGTAGATGGCTCTGACTACGTTAGTTATATGTAGTTTCAAATCCATGCACTGATCCAAAGTGACCCCAAGGTAACGAATGGAAGGTTTCGATTGGAGCTCAGCTTCTTTCACCTTTATATGGGATGGGGGGATGAAAAGTGGGTCCCTAGTGATGAAGAGAACCTCAGTCTTTTTGTGTTGAATTCGGAGGTTCTGGGATTGAAGCCATTCAGATACTGCATCAAAACATTTGGCTAGCGGGGAAAGGTCCATATGGACTGTGGAGAAAGGCATGTATAGAAGGATGTCATCCGCGTATATCAAGCATTCAACATTAAAGGACCTGATGATATTGCAAACAGGCTGTATGTATATATTGAAAAATAGTGAAGATAGGGATGATCCTTGTGGTACGCCTTGCTTTTGGTGGTAAGGTGCGGATGTTGTGGTCCCTGAGGTAACGTACTGCCATCTCTGATCAAGGTATGATTTACACCACTCCAAGGCAGTGTTATTGATGCCTTTTTCTTTTAGTCGCCCTATTAAAAGATCATGATGAACAGAGTCAAAAGCCGCAGCAATGTCTAAGAAGATAAGAGCAAAGCCTTGGCGGATGTTATCAATGCCTGTGATGATGTTGTTGCAGAGAGTGGTTAGGAGGGTTTCGACACTGTGGAACTCTCTGAAGCCATGTTGGCATTGGTCAAGAGGGGAAGCAGTGTCGATGTGGTCCTGTATTTGTCTTTGAGCTTCCTTTTCAATTATTTTAGCTAGCAGGGGAATGCTAGCTATGGGTCTATAAGATTCAACCTTTTGTGGGTCGAGTTTGTGGTTTTTCAAGAGGGGTCTGATGGATGTTTTCTTGAGGGCTGATGGGAAGGAACCAGTTGTAAAGGATAAATTCATCATTTTAGTGATGATGGGGCTGAGGTCTTGGCGTAGTTCCTTTATCCAGTGGGCTGGGCAAGGGTCAGTTTGTGCGGTGGTAGTGTTGAGAGCAGCGATGGTGACTTCAACATGTTTTCTGGATGGTGTGGAGAACATAGATAAGTTTGATATGCATACAGTGACTTGAGAAGGGATTGTTGCAATGTTGTTAGTTTGAAGCAGCTTGGATTGCAGGTAATCGGCGAAAGCTTGGGGTTGAATGGGTTCCGGATGTTCTGGTGAAGGTTCCTTAGATAAGGTTTTGACTAGATTGAAAAGATCACGTGGTTTATTTAGCGATCTTTTTAGCGTATCGGTATGGAATTGTTTCATCTTGGCCATGACTGACTCTCTGTGCACAGATAGGTGTACTCTATAGGCTGCTTGGTCTTCAGAAGAGTGTGAGCGACGCCATCGTTTCTCCAATTTTCTTAGGTGTGTGAGGGAGGCTCGTAGGTCAGGGGAGAACCAAGGAGAGGATTTTCTTTTCTTTGGGTTGTTGTTCTGGACTGGTTGTAGTGCAATGGTACTGATAGTGCTGTTCCAGGATGTGATCAGATTTTCGAGATTGAGAGAGGTGTCGTGTAGGAGAGGGAGGGTTTCTGTAATTATATGCTCTTTGTTGAAGGTTTTGAATTTCCGAGATGTTACTTATGTACAACTGCCCATGCAGTATGGCCAAGGCCAGGTGCAGGAGCCATGGGCAAGCCAGAGGTGTCGCACGCAGCCATGGAGGGGACACACCATATGCGGCCAGAGTGCCCCTGGACATGGGAGCTGGGTAAGTGAACAGCAGAGGCAGGGAACAGCCCACACCACATGTGTGCCGGGACACCCAGATGAGCACTAACACACAAAAGGTAGGCAGAGAGACGTGTGGCAGCGCACAGAGGTATTTGACCCCATCCCAGGTGACAGGGTGTGATGTAGTGTGAGGCCCACAATAGGCTGCACCCGGAAATACCAACACAATGTCAGGCATGCAGAGGACACAGGTGACAATGGTGCCCCATCAACCATATACGGTAGGCGCACGTTAGATATGGTGAATACCCACCCAGCAGGATGTAGTCCTCATATTGTCCGGCCTCAAACTGGCCGAACAGTGCCGAGTGCTGCAGGATATAGGAGTCATGGGCTGACCCTGGCAACCATGGAACCACATTCAGAATACGCATACTTGCATCACAAACAACCTGCACATTCAGGGAATGGAAGTGTTTGCGGTTGCGGTACACAACCTCCCTGTCGCGTGGTGGGACCAGGGCAACATGTGTGCAATCTATAGCTCCCATCATGTGTGGTATCCCTGCAATCTGCTGGAATGCCTGTCCCAGGGCCACCCAATGTTGCCTACCATTGGGAATTGCAATGTAATTCCCAACCCGGCTGACCATGGCCTGCAGTACCTGGTGGAGACAGCAAGAGAATGTTGGCCTACTCATCCCACCCACTGCAGCCACTGAGGATTGGAAGCAGCCAGAGGCAAAGAAATGTAGGGCAGCCAGGAGCTTGGCCAATCCCAGTATAGCACGTGACCGGGCAGTCTGGAGCTTGAGGTCAGGTCTGAGATCCTCGTAGAGCTCCCTAATAGCACCTGTGTCCAGCCGGTAGAGGGAGATTACCTGGTCCTCTCTCATGTCCTGGAGCATGGGCCTGGGCCTGTAGAGGCGTTGCAGGCAGGGCCGTGCCTCAGCATGCCTACAGCGCCGTTGTTCTCCCACACCCGCCTGTGGACCCCCCACAGCTGCAGGCCTGAGTTGCAGCGGGATAGCACCCATGACCAGTGCCGCAGCCCCAGGCACATCATCTCCCTCTTCCGGAAAGCGCAGCCCAGCCAGCTCGAGCAATGCAACCACCGCACCACCTGCATTCACAGTCTGAGCCATGATAGACACAGGATGGAGGACAGGTGGCTGGGAAATAGGGTACAGGGCGGGGACGGAAATCACAGTAACGATACACACCTGGTGAGTCAGGAAGGTCCATCAGAAACCAGAGGAGCCAACACCCTGTACGCATCGATGTAGAGCACGTGTTCCCACAATGCATCTGACGAAAGGCATCTACGTGACTGGGCACATGGGATGAGAGTCGGGGGAGGAGGTGGCATGTCCCTGTGACACAGCAGGGTGTAAAGATACTGCGTAGTACACTCCATACCACACCCAGACGCCAAGGTGCGACAGGCACGCAAGACACATTCCCACGCGCGTACACGTAGTGTGCAATGTACGTCTCACGTAATGTGTGCGACACAAATTGCATGATACCCAAACGCGCGTGGTAACACGCCGACAAACAAAATAACATTGGGATCCTGTAGAGCATGTGAGTAAGCAGCAGAAACGACGATAGCGGTAAGAGGGTGCATATATGGTGCGGTGCACACCACTAGTGCCAATACTGATGAATACTAGAATGCTGCCATCCGTCCATAGTAACGCACACAGGATACGTCACCACAGAACGTACCTGCATGCGCAAGAGGAAAGCGCGTCGCACGGCGCGTATGCAAAGCGTGTAGAGCCACACCCAAGGTACACCTATAAGTATAGTGAGCTCAAAATGGCAAACACCTCAGCACACATAACGGCAAAAGTATGGAGTGCAGCAACAGAGGGACACAGGAGGCTGGAGCGGAGCAAACACCACACCCACCAGTGCCCAACCCTGATGGCAATGGAGATGACAAGAGGCCAGGCCCATCTGGGGCCCAGCAAAACCCCAGTGAACAGGCCATGGGTGCACCAGGGCAGAGGCGCCGCAGGACCCCAGTGCCAGAAGAGGTCCGGAGGAGGGCGGTGTGCTTCAGCCAGGAGGAGAATGATCTCCTCCTGGCCAGCATCCTCGAACACTATGACCTGCTCTTTGGACGCCTCAGCTCAACCACAACAATTGCCACACGCACCAGGGCATGGGCTGAGGTGCAGGAAGCGGTGGCATCTGCAGAGGGACCCCATCGGGATGTAGAGAGTTTAAGGAAGTGCTATTGCGACATAAAGCGCAACATCCGTACTGAGCTCACCAGGGAGAGGCGTGGGGCATGGGGCACTGGGGGGGCCCAGTAGAGGTGGCCAACTTAACTGATCTTGAGCGGCGCCTGGTGGAATGACTGGGGCCGATATATATCCATGGCCTGCCCCCTGCGTTGGACACAGCGCACCCACATGCCAGTATGTGTGAGTGAGCTGCACCAGTGGGAGACACCACACGCACATGTGCAGGGGCGGACCGGGGTGGGGTGGGGGGGCATTACGTGGCTGATCAGGAACCGGGGGGCGACATAGGCATAGAGGCAGCTGCTGGTTCATGACCCATGGGGGGGACGTGTCGATGGTGGGCAGGGGGCGGCCCAGCGCAGTGGATGGGTGCAGGGGCAAGGGGGACAGGCCCACAGTAGCAGCAGAGGCTGAAAATGTGTTGCAGGGGATATGGTGCAGGGCTGGCGGGGGCAGCAGGGCCACACGGTTAGTGACGTGGGCAACTGGGAGGCACACTGCACCTGTGCCTACCATGGTCAGTGGTTGCAGGGATGAAGGCGGTGATGGGGTTGCATGGGGTGTGTGGCAGTGTGCAAGAGGGGGAGGGGGCCCTGGTAGTGCAGGGCACCGGGGCCACTGGCATGGATAGAGCACAAATGTTGAGGGGGGCACAGGGGCCCTGGCCCAGACCCATGTGGCTCACCCACATGCATGTGCCTGTAGGGGGGTGCGACGGGGGTAAACAGGCAGTCACGCCCCATCTGACCTATGTAACATCGTGCCCTACAGGTGACATTTGCGCCATTGATGCGCCAGAGGAGACAGACCCCGGGCCATGCTGCCAGATGGACCCTGTGCCAGAGGTGGCCCAGGTGGGAGCGGGGGATCCAGCCCCACCCCCGGGGGAGGACAGCAGGCAGGGCCCACAGCCTGCACGGGACAGCACGCCACCCACCACTGCAGCCATGGGGGAGATGCCTGTGGATGAGGAACAGCGGACCAGGCAAGATGCGCTGTCTGCAGTGGCAGAGGTGATTGGAGAGATGCGGGCGCACTCAGCGGTGGCACAGAGGGATGCAGAGGGTGAGTGTCCAACTGTGTTAGGGTGGCGATGCCTCTGTACAGGTGACGGATGGTTCCCTGTCTCACAGTGCACAGCCTGCTTTCCCCACAGGTGTACGGCATGTACTGCGGGCGGTGGTTAGAGAACAGCGCCGCCAACGCCGTGCGGCATGCCGCCTGCAGCGCACCATGTCGGGGGTACTGGCAGGGGGTGAAGGACCTGGCCTCATCGGCCCAGCGCATGGCTGCCAGTCTGGAGCTGCTGGTGGCAGGCAGAGGACCACCCACTGGACAGCAGTGGCCACTGCCACCAGCAGCAGCGGCAGCAGCAGCAGCAGCGGCAGGCATGCCACCAGCACCATGGGGTGGGAGGGGCCACACAAGGTGTGGCAGGTGGAGGGGGAAAAAAATTGCTGCACAAGCAGCCGTAGCTGATGCCATGTGTCCTGTGTTGCTTGTGTGGGGCCACTATATGCACAGCCCCCCCATGTCCACCCCAGGGAACGACCCCATGCCACTGACGCAACCAGCCTGTGTCCCCCCTTCCCCAGCTGTGTCCACCATGGGTAGACATCAGATCCTGTACCTTGTCACGCCGGCACCCCTCGCCCCTGGCTAAGGGGGGCGTGGGTCCCCATAGGGCCACTCTGTGGTCTGTGTATCACCAGCCTCTCTCACCTATCGGTAGTCATTGCTTGGCAGTATGTGTGCATCTCACAGGGGACATGTAGTCAGGCTGCCAAGGGGTGAGGCACATGACAGATATGTATGTTACACAATGGTGCGGTGTCACCACCTACAGGATAGGTGTCCAGGTTTCAGGGACACAGAGCATTCCCCGGAAACACACAAACACCCAGCAATGTGTGTTTCTGGGGCCACCATAGTGCGGGATACACCGGTCCGTAGCAGTGGGGATAGCTTGTTCCCCTCTAGCCCTGCTGCCAGTGGCAGGTTACCATAGGTACCGTCATTGCCCATGATTGCATAGCCCCACACCAGCAACAGGTACCTGTGACCTACGAATACGATGCGGGGTAGGTTACAGCTCTGTTAGAGAGGCTACGTTCATACCCCGGTGCCCTCCCCCCTGCAGCTGGTGCTTAGCAGCCTCATCTCCGTTTCCAGCTGTGAATCCGTAGTCACGATGACTGTCCCCCCAGAATCAGGGGGTAATCAGGGCCACCCAGCCTGGGCACTTTGGGTACCCCTCCCTGGTACACCCCTTCACAGGACAGGCATGTTTAATCCGTGTTATGCAGGCTCTGGAGCATTGCAGAGCACAGTCCATGATAGTGCCCTCCACTATTAGGTGTTCCCCAGCCTCCCCCAGCTGCATAGGCCCTGGTTCTATGTCCTTCGCACTGTCCCCAGCTACCAGCCTCCCAGGTGAGCGTGGTATCCCTCCTGTGCGTGGCTGCCAACCCTCCTGTGGACGTGCTACATCCCACTTAGCGGTCCCCGCTCCTGGGGGCTCCATGCCCTTGCTCTGCTCTGCAGTGGTCCGACCCCTCCAGCCTGTGGCTGTGCTACGGCCTGTGGCATTCGGGCGCCCTGCTCCCCTTCCCCTCTGCTGCTGCCTCTGCCCTCGGCCCGGTTCCTGCCTTGGCTCTCCCTATCATATTCTGGCCCCGGCTGCTGCTTCCAGGGCTCTGGCTTCGGCCCCCCCAGATGGTGACAATCGGCCTGCCCTCCCGCACCTGCATACATGCAGCATGCCCTGCCTATGGGGCTCCGTGCTCTGTGCACCTCCCCCGTCCGTCCAACACAGGGACCCTGTGGTGTTGGCCCGGTGGAGGCCATTGTCTTCCTGGGGGTGCATGTGTCATCCCCACCCTGCTGCATGTACGAGGGGACCCTGTACAAGGGTGACCCCCCTGTCACCTGCCCCCCCTCATACCGCTGATAGGCCTCATTGCCACAACGTCTGTTGACCTGTGCATGCTGTCTGACCTGTCCCCACGCCCAACCCTGGTAGCACACTGGTAGGGCACTGCTGGTACTTTGAACACCTCCATGCCTGGGTTATTGTGCTGTGTGCCATGGGGGTGCCCCGACCCCGTAGGCCAATCCCCTGGGACGCTCTGACACTCCTGATGTACATGGGCCACGATAGGTGCACTGTGTGTCCCACATGGGTATCCACATGGCACGCTGCCACCACACTGAACCGAAACAAACTGTTAACTGCACATGTCACAACCTTCAGTTCACCAGGTGGCCCGATCCCCTCCCCCATCGCATCCCCACTACCAACTGCCCACTATGGGCCCCTGGTGACCCCTTGGTGCGCCCCCCCTCCACAGGTTGCTGCCCCTTCCCGCCCCCCCACACCACCCTGTACACCTGTGGCCACCTCATCCTCATACCCCTCTATGCCCCCGTTAAGCCCCCCCAGTACCATAGTAGGCCCTGTAGGGTATATCCACCAACCCACCTGTCAAAAGTCACACCATCCACACTCCACTCCACCGCATCCATGCCCCCGGCATCCTGTGGTGCTCCCATTAACTCCCAATAACTCCCTCCAACCACTATACCCCCTCCCCTCCCTCTGATGGGCCAAACCCCCCTACTCCCCACCCCTCCCTTCCCAAAATGGGTACCACTCCAAACCCCCATCCCCCCTCTCTTTGCGTATCCCCCTACCTCGCCATTCAAAGCTGGCCACCCCTCTCCCTCCAGTTTGCATACCCCCCAGGTCTCCTCATGTTGCACCATCTTGGCTCAACCACGTGCACCCACATTACTGATTTCCCACAGAAACACCAACCTTCCAATACTTTCCATCATCCTCGGTATGTCCGCACTCATCCATTTTTGTAACATGGCCGGTCTAGCCGCCGACACACAATAGTTACGGGAAAGAGCAACTCCCCAGGTCCCATCCCCCTCCCCCTTCAGAAATTCCACGTGGGCTGGGGCCACTTCCATCCGTATCCCTGTAGCCCCTCTATAAAACCGTCTAGCTCCCTCCATAATGGTTGCACCTTATGGCATCCCCACACTATCTGCAAAAGGTCACCCCTCTCCCCACACCCCCTCCAACAGGTATCCGCTTGCTCCAGATAAATACGGTGCAGCCTAGCTGGGGTCCAGATCATCCTGAGCCGGTATTTAGGGGGGCTCTCTACCCGAGCCATTCCCCATGCAAGCCTCCGTTCCCCTACAGAGATGGGCTTCCACCGCTCCACCTCCCAGGTACCCCCCAATTCCCCCCCCCCCACTGTTCCTGCCATCGGGCCTTACCCTCTGCCCTTGCATTCAGTAAGCGCTACGGTTTGGACACCAGACCCCTCATTTAACCTTGCTGGTCCATCAGTTACACATACCCCATTAGCCAGCCCTGTAGATCCCTCTGTACCCCCTGCCTTTGCAGATAGTACCAGAGCTGCATATATGAATATAGGTCGGTATCCCTCACCCCAAACTCTTTTCTGAGCTCTGCATAGGGCCATAACCCCACTATCACATCCACTACCTGCCCCACACTCTCCAACCCCTTCTCGGCCCAACGTTGTAAACCCCCCCCCCACCTCCCCGTGGTGAAGGCAACCATGTTCTGTATGCATGTGGCCCAGGGCAGGCACTTCCCTTGCAGTAATTAACCCTTCCATTTCCCCCATATCTGCAAAGTTAACCTCCGGTACGGGTTGATGGTCCCCTACCTGACCCTTCCCCTCCCCACCCCATACCACTGCCTCCACACACACTCCCTCTGCCTACTCCATTGCAGGGTTTCCCCCCTCTCTCTCCACACAAACAATGCCCTATGCTGTGCGGCGTCATAGTGGTTGTCCAAATTGGGAGCTCCCAGCCCCCCCTTCCTCCTGCGGTCGAAGCATGGCAAGCCTATCTACCCTTGCCCTCTTGCCCTCCCAAATACACCTCATTATCGGATTGTGCATCCCCCTAAGGCACTTCCTCGGCACGTTAGACGGTAGGGCCATAAGGACAAACAAACCCTGTGGTAGCACATTCATCCTTATTGTAGCTATTCTCCCCAGCCACGTCAGGTGGAGCCCCCTCCATCTTTCTATGTCCTTCCCTATCGCCACCATCAGGGGTTTATAATTCCACTCCTGTACACAGTCTAGAGCTGCTGCCAACTGTATCCCCACATACCGAGAACCTCCACGCACCCATTTAAATGGACATGTGCCCCTCCACCTCTCCTCCAACCCCCTATCCATATTAGAACTCGATATTTCCGTCTTATCTACGTTCAACTGATAGCCCGACACTTCACCATACCATAGCAGATTTGGCAGGCTAACCAAAGGGTGCCCCAAAGTATGAATAACATCATCTGCAAAAAGTGCTACCTTACTGAGCTGCCCCTGTACCTCAGTTCCACCAATATCTACCTGCCCTCGAACATAGGCTGCCAACGGTCCAATAACCAAGGGATACAATAGTGGCAACAAAGGGCACCCCTGCCTTGTCCCTCTGCCCAGCCCAATGCTCTCAGGGTATCCCCCGTTCACCCGTATTCCCACCCGTGGACAGGCATACAGCGCTCTCACCCTCCTTAGGAATGACTCTCCCATCCCTACCTTGTCTAACACTCTGCCCTGTCATAATACCTGTCATTGTCAACCGACAGATATACTGCCTCCCTCCCTGTTGTTTGCAAAGACCAGATAACATCTGACAGCTTCCGAATGTTATCGCACCCATGCCTCCCTGTAATGAGCCCGTCTGATCCTTATGCACAGGTTTCTGCAGTACTTTCTGCAACCTACCCGCCATAATCCTAGCCAACACCTTAGCATCCATATGAATAAGCCAGATGGGCCGGTACGCTCCACAGACAGTATGATCCATCCCCTCCTTAGGATGAATCATTACACCCGCCTCCTCCATAGACCGGGGTGGTTCCGCACCCAGCAGCACCCCATTGCGGACCTCCATTGACAACCCCCCTATCTCACCCTGCATGACCTTATAAGAGTTTGCCATGTAGCCATCAAGGCCCGGAGCCTTCCTGTCCTTAAAGGTCTTCACCGCTCCCTTTACCTCCTCATAGGTCACCAGCTTCCCCAATTCTTCTGCTGCACCCTCCGTGAGCTTACTCAGACTATACCTCGCCACAAACTCCTCCCCCGTCTTCCCTTCCCCTCGCACCTCACCACTGTGGAGTTTAGTATGATACGCTACAGAGGCCTTCCTAATGTCCTCTTCCATATACACCATTGTCCCCTCTGTGTTATGCACCCCTCCTATCGTGGATTGCGGCCGTCGCGCTCTCATCCTGCAGGCCATTCTCCCTCCTGCTCAGTTCCCCCCCTCATTCCACCCCTGCTGCACTTTAGTCAGGGAAAATGCTGTCTCCGCCGCCCTTAACTGGTCCAATACCACTCTCACCTTTTGGAGTGCACACAGACACACCTGTCACTCGCACAACACTGACACATAGCAATGAGAGACATCTGGCCATCGTAGGTATGTTGAACATCTTCACAACTTTATTTACAGAGTCTAACTATACACAGTCAGAAAACGTGATGAAAAACCAAGGACAGGACCATATATCAATAACACTTTATTAACAATATAGGCTCAGGAATGCCAACCAGGCACATAATTGCCAACCCAACACAGGCCGTATTTCATGAATACTTCTTCAGGGGTGGAGGCAAACAATATACCTCAAATGCTCTTCACTATAAACGGCACTCTCATAGAAACACCTCGTGCCAAGCAATCACATTATCCAAAGGTATCACTGTTCAACAGGTACTTGAATTCAAGAACAGGATCGCTGAAGGATAAGCGCCGGTGACATGGAGGATACACTGTTCTCTGAGAGCAGTTCACAGTTGTGGGGCCCTGTCTGGTAGGGGCCCTGTCTCCCTGTCCCTGGTGGGCGTGGCAGGCCGTGGCACGGGCCGACACAGGGTGGGTGTGTCATGCATACCCTTGCACTACACACCCTGGGGACCCCGTCACATGGTGGCTGGCCGGGTGCGCCCCCTGCACACTGCTCCTCCAGCCTGCGCAGCCGGTCAGCCACCACGGTCAGGGTTGCCAGGACCTGCCCCATGATGAGAGTGTGTTGCCTCCGGGCGTGTGCCTGGGCACGCACAGCTGCAGCCCGCACATGCAGCCGCACAGACACACATCTCCCCATGTCTGTGTGGCTGCATGCATGGTGCGTCTGTCAGCGGCTATGTGTGGCAGACACACGTCCAGGAGGTGTGCTTCACTGGCATCATGGGGCAGGTCGCTGGTGCCCCTGTTGCCCTGTGGCGGCCCGTGCTACTGGATGCTGGTCACAGCCCCCACCCCCACCCCATCCCCTGCCACCCCCTCCCCCTCCCCCTCCCCAGCCCTGCTACCCCCCTCTACTTCCCCATCCCCGCCTGCCCCACCCCCACTTCGCCCACTTGATCCCCCTCTGACCCCTGGAGCCCCACCAGAACAATCCCCTCCCCCCTTCCACCCCTTCCCCCCTCCTCCCCCACCCCTCTTCCCCCTCCCCCACCTCATCCACTCCCACCCCCCTCCTCCTCCCATCCCCCTCCTCCCCCTCGCTGTGTCCAGCAGTGCTCTCCTCCTGGCCACCCCGCCATTGTCATCCTCCATCGGCTCAGGGGCGTTGGCCTCCTCCGGCCCCACTGCGCCATCCGCCACCTCCGGCCCTGCTTCCGCCACATCAGCACGTGCATCCGCTGTGGGAGAGGGGAACACGAATCATCTCCATGGTCACACATCAGCCACAACAGACACATGCATCCTGTGCATCTGCCAGCTCTTTCCCCACAGGGCCATGTCACGTCACTCACCATCCCGTTGCGCCATCCTGTCGCGCTGTACCCGTGCAATGAAGCGTGGGTACCTCGCTCGCAGTTCACGGGCCTTCTTCCGCAGGTCCTCCACCTGTTGGGTAGACAACATGCATGGGCATTAGCGCACACGCACCCTTTGAAGGCCTCGGACACACCACATATATATCTCTGTGTGCAACAGGTGCCTGCCCGTATTGTGTGGGACGCTCATGCCCCATACTTTTTCAGGGCCACTCCCATGTGTGCACTGCGCACGCGCATTTCTTGCGTGGACCCTATGTGCCCTGTGTGCGGGCCCCTCCAATCCAGACACAGCACACATGTGCGGGCCATCTCCACACATCTGCCAGTGCACATCAGCTACTGCCGGGATAGGAGGTGGGCCTCTGCAGTGCTTCCTGCTGCATCCTGGGGATATAGTTGAGCCTTGTACTCCTACACAGGGGCAGATACCATAGCACCAGGATGGGGGATAGACCCCTGATGTGAGGACTGCTGCATCCTGGGGATATAGTTGAGCCTTGTACTCCTACACAGGGGCAGATACCATAGCACCAGAATGGGGGATGGACCCCTGATGTGAGACCTGCTGCATCCTGGGGATATAGTTGAGTCTTGTGATCACAAACAGGAGCAGATACCATAGCACCAGGATGGGGGATGGACCCCTGAAGTGAGGCCTGCTGCATCCTGGGGATATAGTTGAGCCTTGTGATCGCTGACAGGGGCAGGTGACATACCCCTGTGTGTCTCTTGGCCTCTGTGAT
Source organism: Ichthyophis bannanicus (assembly GCA_033557465.1). Classification (NCBI taxonomy): domain Eukaryota; kingdom Metazoa; phylum Chordata; class Amphibia; order Gymnophiona; family Ichthyophiidae; genus Ichthyophis; species Ichthyophis bannanicus. The sequence goes on from CM066037.1 coordinate 410,212,523, forward strand.
GGACCTGTGGTGTCGTGTGGATAGGGCACATCACTGAGGCTGCAACAGCACCGCATACCATAACATTGTACTGGGTACTCCATCTCTGTGGTGGTCACAGCTACCCCCTGGGGGCAGGGCATTTTTTTTTTTGGGGGGGGGGCAGACGTTACTCCCAGCTGGATACACCAACAGTTGACATTCCCTGGCAGTGCGTGGCTGATAGGTTGTTTGGTTACCGGGTGTTCTCCTTCACATCCTAGGTTGGGGTGCCTGTCCCCATGCACCTACCTCACGTGGGTAGTCAGAGCTTCTATTGTACCTCCTGGTGAGGCGCTCCCAGACCCTCCATACTCTGGCCAGATTCTGCCTCCGGGATGAGCCAGGGAAGAGGCGATCCTGGCGGAGGCAGAAGAGTTCAGTGAGCAGATAGAGATCTGCCATGGTGAAGGCAGGCTTCCTTGACATGGCAGCCATCTCCTCGAGAGTAGTTTGTGCTGCGTAGCCGCACGCGTAGCCACGTGCGTGGGTACGTGCGTAGCCGCGTGTGTGGGTACGTGCGTAGCCGCGTGCGTGGGTATGTGCGTAGTCGCGTGCGTGGGCACTTGAGATTATAGGACCATGAGGGTGTTTTGCAGTTTTAATTGATGCTGCCAACTAAACGTGTGATAGGCTATGGCCTATAAGAGCCTGTATGTTAGGCCTGGATTTTAAACCCCCTACCTTTTAGTACTGCTGCTAAGAATCAGAATTGCCTGTTAGAGATGTCTGCTTATTGCAGAGTCTGCATGATGCCTTACAACACTGTCTGCTTATATGGATGACATTATCATTCACAGTACTACATGGGCCCAGCACTTACCCAGGGTGGAGGCAGTCCTGTGCGCTTTGAGGAAAGCGGGCCTAACCATCAATCCCAGCAAATGCCTTTTTGCTGGTAGGGAAGTCAAGTACTTAGGCCACATGGTGGGAGGAGGGATGGTTAAGCCATTAGCTAATAAAATTGAAAGTGTAAAGAACTTTCCGGTCCTATCAACAAGAGGCAAATGCGAGGATTTCTGGGTTTGGTGGGGTATTACTGCAGATTTATCCCGCGATTTGCGGAGGAAAGTGCTCCACTCACGGAGATGTTGCGGAAAAACGCTCCTAACAATATTAAGTGGACACAGGAGGCTGAGAGGGTGTTCGTGACACTGAAAGATAGGTTGTGTAAGGCCCCAGTACTCAGGGGGATCAACTTTAACTCACCGTTTCTCGTACAAACGGATGCATCCGAGACGGGATTAGGGGCTATACTGTTGCAGGTATTCGAAGGGGTTGAGCACCCAGTGACATACCTTAGTAGAAAACTGTCAAAAGCTGAGCAGAAGTACTCCACGGTGGAGCGGGAGTGTCTCGCGATTAAGTGGGCAGTAGAGACACTGAGATTTTACCTCACAGGCCGTAAGTTTTACTTAATTACGGATCATGCGCCATTAAAATGGCTGCACCAAATGAGGAATAGTAATGCCAGGCTCACCAGGTGGCATTTAGCGCTACAAGCATACGACTTTATAGTCCAGCACAGAACAGGGAAATTGCATAGTAATGCAAACGCTCTTTCCCGGATTCCGTGCTGTCCGTCGCAAGCTCCGGCAGCCCGGAATATTTTAAGGGGGGGGATCTGTGACATAGTGGGTCCTTCCAGCCCGTTAGATGAGGCTAAAAAGCCAGGAACAGGAGTAGGGCTGAGTTGTAAACAAAAGCACATGGCTCCTGGTTACCTTAGAAATCAAGAGGCAAGAAAAACGCCCGTGCTACCATTCAGGGAATGAGTCACGAGCTAATGCAGGACACCTGCTAGGGGGTGGAGTTGAGCACTGCCCTAGAATTCACCCTGATAAAGAGAGTTCAGTTGAGCTTATGGGGTTAGAAGAAGGAGAAGAAGGGTTTGGAGAAGAAGAAGGAGAAGTGGATGAGGCATGTGTGCTGGATAAGGAAGCTAATGAGAGCTATGGTGAAGACAGCAGTGCCAGGAAACAGCCAGAGTCTCTGTGGAAGGGTGAGACAGAGTCTTTCTTCAGGAAAAGAAAAGAAACCCCAAGGGAAGGATATAATAAGGGCAGAGTGGATTACCTGCAGTATCCAGAGGAACACAGAAGAGAAAGGAAGCTAGTAAGGCAAGTGAAATCTTCTGTGCAAGGCTTAGGTTGGGAACCTACAGCCGGTCCAAAGCCACAAAGAAAACCTCCACCAGCTAGGCTAAAAGGTAAGCCAAAAGGCTGGTGTAAAGATACTTACAGTGACTGTATTTACCAGAGGGTTGGAGCTGGGAAGAGAATACCTGTGCTGATAACGTTTGTAAAAGCCAGTATTTAACTCAGGAATATCAGGTGAAACCTGAAGCAGTTAGAAAGGGCGTGGCATCAGGAGTGCCGTTACAAACATTTCCTTCTAGCCAGGAAGAGTTAATGGACTTTGAACCTGAATGTGTGAATATTGATGAAGATATCATGGACTGTACGATATCGCTTGCTAATGAAATAATCTCATTACGCTGAAGGCATGTTTTGAAAGAGAAAGTACAGCACTACTAACATTGAGAAGCAGAGAGCTGTGAAGAAACAGCATTGTTACGTTGGAATGCTAGATATCAACCTGTTTATTGCTGAAGTAAGCCTTTTCTGTTAAAGAACCTTTGTTTTGTCCTTATGCCAGTAAATACCTGGTTTGTGTTACTTTGTTCATGGTGAAATCCAACCCGGGAGGGGAAATAAAATCCTTTGGTTGCTTAAACCACTTTTCCACAACTGCTCTTCATTGATTCGGTGAAGGGACTACATTTCCCAAAAAGCCTAGCTTCAGGATTTGTAAAGTAGCTGTTTCAGTGGGGAAGAACCACTCACTTAACCTCTACCCACTTATACACGGGGGTTTAAGGAGAGTTGGTGACAAATTGTAGTGGATTATCAACAGCTACTTCAGATGTATGTTTGTATGGAGTAATCCTTTATGCAGTACTACCACACTCCACGTAGACTACATTAACTTCTTGTGGTCACTACTCAGTCAGGGTGAGAGTGACCTCCCAGCAGAACATGCTGTGGCCACTCTATCCGTGCAGGTGGTGGCCGGCCACTACAATGTCCGAGCCATTGCCCTATGCTATGTACAGATGGATCCAGGCCAGGCCATCCTATCCTGACTATTCCCACAGTACCTTGCTCCTCATTATGCACATTGGCAGGCCAATACTGGCAACAGTGCTAGCAGTGTGGGCTGTGGAAGGTGTTTGCAGCCACCACACACTGGATAGACAGACACACACTCCCCACACCTATGCCAGCATTGTGCAACTATAGAGGTGTTTGGCAGCCCTGGCCACCACACCAGTCCTGAGCAGAGTGTAGGCATGGCTATGGTAAGCAATACTGTTGGGGTCACTCCCCAGGGTGGTAAACACTGTCAGACATCCGACCTAAAGCACACTCCACAGACATCAGAAAGGTTGCTATGGTGCAGCTCAATCAGCAAATTGTGCTTAACTTAGGAAGTGCTATCTGCCAGTAATCATAGCAACCTTTTGAAAGCTGTGTACCGTATTCCCAGGTTTAGGGTGGCATTGCTAAGGTATGCAAGTGCTAGTATTGGGAGATGCACGCAGGGCCCAATGTCCTGCCTCTCCAGGAGGCATTGGATAATGGAGCCTGTGGGTGCGGGTGTGTCTGCCCCTGTTGGCTGCTGCTTTACGGCAGAGGTTCCCAACTCCAGTCCTGGTGTGCCAAACACTGTTCGGGTTTTCATGCTGTCCCTCATGAATATGCATGAGATACATCTGCATACCATGGGGGCGGCGCATAGAAATGCAGCACAGGCATCTTTATTAGAGGCAGCATGGAACCTGAATGGAGTTTGGCCCTCCAGGACTGCATTTGGGAGACCCTGTTATAGGTAATGCACATGTTTATGGTGTCTGTGCTCTGTAGGGTAAAATGTAGGTGTTTTGGGCATGTTTATGTCATCTGCAATAAAGGTTCTGTCTGTATTAGCATGTTTTAGTAGTGGGAAAAATATGGGGACTGGGTTGGCAGGAACCACAGCTGGGACTTGAGCCTGTGACCTTCTGCTTCTGATTACACTGGTTTTGTGCACTGCACCACCATGTTATCACAGAGTCAATGCATTCCCTGGTGATACCATGACTGTTCGTCAGACAGGGCCTGTCTGTTGCAGTGCATGGCATCCACCTACACAGGGCTAGGCCACGGTCTGCTCTGGGCAGCTGCCACTGCCCCCTCTACCACCAGTAACCCTCTGCCACCATGCTGACATTCTCTTCTGCTGGTGGTGCTGGTGGAGAGCAGTCTCAGGCCATCCAGTGTGCAGGTAGGCGGATGCCTATGGTGTGGGTTCTGGGGTAGGGGTGTCTGCATAGGTGTCCACACTTCCCCCCCAGCACCGCCTGCCACTGTTCTGTGCCCTTGGGGATATCTGCTGGGTACTATCCCCTTTGACACTGTGGGAAACACAGTCGTGCCCATGTTGGGCCTTCAGCAGTTGCTGTCTGGCTGCTCTGCTGTTTCAGCATTCGTATGGGCCACCTAGGCATCACCCTAGTCCGCACTGTGGCCCAGCTGCACCACAGCATGTGCCCCCTGCGGGCCTCTGTATCCCCTTTTCCGGCAGCTGTCCAGTTGCCATTCCGACATGCCCGCCCTGCTGTTGCCGCACATGTGCATGCCATAGGACACCTGTCCGATGGAGAGGAAAACCCTGCACAGTGCAATTTCACTGTGGGCTCATTCACCTTGTATGGGGACAGAGCATAGACCCTTCCACGATTTATATCTTTTCTATGGAGCTTTCTCAGGGGGGGGGGGGGGTTGATGTTTACCATTAATACTACTATTGGCCAGATTGGTTATGTTTTTTTTTCCAGTTTGTTAAGGTCATTTTCAATGTTTATGTGCCCTTTTGTTCTGTGCACATGTATCACACTTATCACATTTTTTTGGTTTCCCTGCCTAGGATGTACATTGCTAACACCTAAATGGTTTCTCTCCCCTGAAATGTGCATTTAACGGCAGGTTTTCAATCGCGTTAGGATTCAGCTCTTCAGATCAGCGCGTTAATGTGAAGGGAGCCTCTTCCCGTCCACACTCCGCCCATTGACCCCTTCTCTCTGCCCTCTCTCCACCTTCTGCGGTGTTTTACCGCGCTGCGGAACTTTACGATCGTTAACTTACGTTAACGCGCGTTATGAGACGTTAACGATCGTTAACGCATCATAACGCGCATTAACGTACATTTACGATCGTTAACGTTACATAATGCATGTTATGTACCATTACCGCAGTTTAGTAAACATGCCCCTTAGTGTGGGTCTATTGCACTTACCCGCGTTTTGCTCCAAATGCTCAGTAAATGCAAATCCTTTAGAAAACATACCTCTTAGGTCAGCAAAACAGTGGTTATAGTACCAAATATATATTCCCAATACACTCTTAGATTAGAAGATGCTGAATAAAATACCAAAAAGATTGAATCTTTTCTCAGATCCTACTCAATGAGGGCATTAACAGATGACCATATATTCTAATTCCAATTCCATTCCTAATTTATTTCTTGATATACAGGCATAAAAAAGTATATCACAGCAGTTTACAATATTAAAACATCATTCAAACAAAATTTAACAGTTATCTTATGCACTATACAATGGAGCTACTGTACTTCTCAATTTATTTTTAATTTATTTTTATTTAATTTTATTCTACTACTTTAATTTTACCTTATTTGATTTTTACCCTTCTTTTGATCCCTTTGTCTGTTGCTGATGACACAGTTATGATTGTATTTATTTCCTAATGGTGGTTTTTCCTTTTTTATGTTGTTTAGTATAAAGTGATTATATTTGTCTGTTTATAGGTTTCCTCCTTTTTTTTTAACCCTACTCTTAATTGATTTGAATTTTGATTGTAAACTGCTGTGGAATCTATTGGATATATAACGGTTAATCACATAAATTTAAGCATTAAACATTAAATATACCAATTTGTATCAAATTAAGAAAATTCAAACTCAAAAATATAAATGAAAAACATAAAGGGGCATGTTTACTAAACTGTCTTAACGTGCGCTCTGTGACCTTATTGCGTGATAATGGCGCTTTATCAGGCACGCAGGTACCTTAGCGTGCGATAACGCATGCAGCGGCGCAAACGAGCACTGAAGGCGGGGAAAGGCTCCCAGAGGGCGGAGGAAGGCTCCCCAGGGGCAAAGAGAAGGGGTCAATGGGTGGAGAGTGGGAGGGGAGAGGCTCCCTGCACACTAACGATGTGAAATCCGAGGCTGAAAACTAACGCCAGTGAAACCCTGGCATTAGAGCTGATTTAAACGGAACAGAAACCATTTATGTCAGCAATGTACAGCAAAACCAGGGAAACCTACAAAAAAGTGATAAGTGTGATACATGTGCACGGAACAAAAGGGCAAATAAACATTGAAAATGACTCCAACAAAATATAAAAAAACATAACCAAGCTGGGCAATAGTGATATTTATTATATTCTCTTATATACCGCGCTATTCTGCATCAGTGCGGTTTACATTGAACAAACTGAAATTACATTGAACAGAGCATTATAACTTGGAGATAACTATTTTACAGGGAACATGGGCTATGGAGGGTTAAGTGGCTTGCCCAAGACCACAAGGAGCACCTGTGGGACTAGAAATCCCAGTCCTTCTGGCACAAGGTTGCTGTCCTCTAGTGGGATTTGAACCCCCAACCTTCTGGCCTGAAGTACCTTGCCCCAACCACTAGGCCACTCCTCCACTCCATATTAATGGGAAACATCAAAAAACACTCCCAAGAAAGCTCCAAAAAACAGATATGAATTTTGGAAGGGTCTACGCTCCGTCCCCATACAAGGTGAATGACCCCACAGTGAAATTGCGCTAATCAGGGTTTCCCTCTGCATTGGACAGGTTTCCTATGGCGTGCACATGTTCCACAACAGCAGGGCGGGCATGTCGGAATGGGCAACTGGACAGATGCTGGGAAAGGGGACACAGAGGGCTGCAGAAGGCACATGCTGTACTGCAGCTGGGCCACAGTGCGGACTAGGGTGATGCCTAGGTGGCCCATAGGAATGCTGAAACAATAGAGCAGCCAGACAGCAAATGATGAGGGCCCAGCATGGGCACGAGTGTGCTTCCCACAGTGTCACAGGGGATAGTATGCAGCAGGTACCTCCAAGGGCACAGAACATTGGCAGGCAGTGCTGGGGGAAGCGTGGACATCTATGCAGGCACCCCTACCCCAGAACCCGCACCATAGGCAGCCGCCTACCCGCACACTGGATGGCCTGAGACTGTGCTCCACCAGCACCACCAGCAGAAGGGCATGTCAGCAGGGTGGCAGAGGGGTACTGGTGGTGGAGGGGGCAGTGGCAGCTGCCCAGAGCAGACCGTGGCCTAGCCCTATGTAGGTGGGTGCCATGCACTGCAACAGACAGGCCCTGACTGACGAACAGTCATGGTAACCCCAGGGAATGCACTGTCTCTGTAGCAACACGGTGGGGCAGTGCACACAGCCAGTGTGTTCAGAAGCGGAAAGACACAGGTTCAAGTCCCAGCTGTGGTTCCTGCCAACCCAGCCCCCATATTTTACCCACTACTAAACGTGCTAATACAGACAAAACCTTTAGTGCAGATGACGTAGACATGCCCAAAACACCTACATTTTACCCTACAGAGCCCAGACACCATAAACATGCACATTACTTAAAGCAGAGTCTCCCAAATGCAGTCCTGGAGGGCCAAACACCATTCAGGTTCCATGCTGCCTCTAATAAATGTGGCTGTGCACCGCCCTCATGGTATGCAGATGTATCTCATGCATATTCATTAGGGACAGCATGAAAACCCGAACAGTGTTTGGCCCTCCAAGACTGGAGTTGGGAACCTCTGCCCTAGAGCAGCGGCCAACAGAGGCAGACACACCCGCACCCACAGGCTCCATTATCCCATACCTCCTGGAGAGGCAGGATGTTGGGCCCTGCGTGCATCTCCCCATACTAGCACTTGTATACCTTAGAAATGCCACCCTAAACATGGGAAAACTGTACACAGCTATCAAAAGGTTGCTATGATAACTGGCAGATAGCAATTCTTACGTTAAGCACATTTGGCTGATTGAGCTGCATCATAGCAACCTTTCTGATGTCTGTGGAGTGTGCCTCAGGTCTGGTGTCTGACAGAGTGACCCCAACAGTATTGAGTACCATAGCCATGCCTGCACTGTGCCCAGGACTGGTCTGGTGGCCAGGGCTGCCAAACACCTCTATAGTTGCACAATGCTGGCATAGGTGTGTGGAGTGTGTGTCTGTCTATCCAGTGTGAGGTGGCTGCCAACACCCTCCACAGCCCACACTGCTAGCACTGTTGCCAGTATTGGCCTGCCAATGTGCATAATGAGGAGCAAGGTACTGTGGGAATAGCCTGGATAGGGTGGCCTGGCCTGGCTGCATCTGCACAGGGCATAGGGCAATGGCTCGGACATTGTAGTGCCCAGCCACCACCTGCACGGACAGCATGGCCACAGCATGTCCTGCTGGGAGATCACTCTCACCCTGACTGAGCAGTGACCACGCCTGGTAGGTTCCCCCATAGTGCTATATAGTATTTCTCTCATGTGATATTTATGGGTCCCTTTTGGGTCCCAATCACTGACTTATCTGCTTGGTGTGTATGCTGACATCCCAGTTTTGGGTACTAGCATTTTCTCCAGGACCATGCACTATGGACTAGCTAGCAGACTGTCTGCAGCTAGTATGTGTCTTGCTGTAACACCTTTCAGGGTACAGCGGCTGGAGGCTTGCTGCTGGAGAACGTCAGATAGTGGTGGGGGCAGCTGAGCATTTCCAGGCCTACTGTCTGTCTGCTATTGCTTTATGGATGTGTACAGCTCTGCATTGCCTGCCCTGAAGGGTATATGTTCCCCAGCAGGACTGGGGTTGATGGTCCCCTCTACTGCCACCATTGCAGGGACGTAGAATGTGGATCTGTTGGTGGTAGACCCTGTTTCCCATCCTCAGCCCTAGAGGGTAGGGTGGGTTGGGTTGTGGTACATAATCCGCCTATGGATCCATAAAGGCTAAACCTGACTGGCAAATACAGATGGACACAGGTGTATCTGCAAGGACTAGCTATCACACACTGGCACTGATAGGGACCTGCAGCATAGCCTGTCTCAGCTAAGCCAGGTGCTGTGGACATGGTGCTGGGTGCCCCACCTCACCCTCAGGGTGAGCACAGTACCCGCACAGTGTGACGGTCTGTAGCTACTCTGTGCCAGTAACACACACGGTCAGTTCTCCCTACCAGGCCGAGGTGCTGTGGGGGTGCATAACCCATCTTGTGATCATCTGTAGACTGCTGATCTGCATGTGCAGTGCATCATGGGTATGGGTGGGTTAACCCTATCCTGGTGATCACAGCAGACTGTTTGTGTGGTGACGTGCAGTCCTTCTGCAGTTAGTCAGGGGTTTGTTAGCAGCTGTAGCCCACTGGTTACTTCGCTGCCTATGGAGCCAGAGGTCATGGGTTCATACCCACAGTGGGGTTATTTGATAGGGCTGTCCAAAGCATTGTCTTTTTTTAATGTACATTAGTGCTGCCAGCAAAAACATCCTCAGAGTACTGTAACCATAAGGTTCCTCAGAAGGCGCTTTATAGGGCGCCCTATAAAGCGCCTTCTGAGGCACCTTATGGTTACAGTCCATATAAGGTGCCTTATAAGGTGTCCTATGGAGCGCCTTATAGGGTGCCCTATAGGGGACATTATAGGGTACCGTGGCGGACAGTGCACTTTATAATGTGCCCTATGGAGTGCCTTATGCGGCACCTTAGGTTACGGCACATGAGGGTGTGTTTGCTGGCAGCAATGATTAAAATACAAATAAAATGCCTCAAGAAACAATACTTACATGTCACAGCTGATGCCTCAGCCAGCCTTATGCATTAGGCACACTGGGGGATCAAACTCATGACCCCTGTATCATCAGTCAGTGCATTAACCATTGTGCTACACCTCTGTTTCTATGCTTGCATGTCTGGGTGCCTACTTAAGATTACCGCGTGTTAATGCGCTTAGCGGCGCTTTTCCCGATAATGTGTGCAGCAGTGCGCGTTATCGCGCAATAATCCCATTTTGCTGCTTTAAGACTGACATGCCCACTCCTTTTATGGCAGCCTGCACACTAACGCCGGGCGCACGTTAAGACAGTTTAGTAAACATGCCCCAAAGAGGCATGTATGCTAAACCATGCTAACTGCGAGTGTGGGTTTAGCATGTGGTAAGCACACCGTGTTAAAAGTGAGTAGAGGGCCCCACACTAAAAATCTGCCTCACTGTGTGGGGAGACGATAGGGGTCATCAGCCAATTCCTCAGTGGGTAGCCACGATCACCTGGAACAGGGACTATGGCGGGGGTAGGAGGGAAAGCGCAAGGCTGTTGGTGACCATACACTGCTGTATTCTACCCCCTACCATTTGTCTACCTTCTCTCTGCCTCCTACCCAACCTTTTTTTTCTCTCATGGATGCTCCTTCTACCTGCTTTGTGGCATTAGCTGTAGCCATGGTGCAGTTATTTGGCCAGTAGGCTGTGACTTACCTAGGAACCAGCTGCCTGTCGTCCCCCCACTGCTTAAGCAGCCTTGAATGCATGATTGCGTCAGGAAATAGGCATCATGGCATGATCCTGGGAAATGGGGAAAGACATCGGTTATATCACCCTCACCACCTGCATGTTCATGGAATGATATGACTTGTGATTTCTATAGGTTGTTTCCCTCACATGCAGGGAGCAGAGGGCCATATGTGTGCAGTCTATGAAACTGAGCACTGTGGGAAAGAGTGCTACCCTAAGAAAGTCAATAATGGTCTGTTGGGGCTGTTGGGCATTGCTGGGACAGTATATGTAGTGTGCCATTCTGGAAACACGTTAGGCACTGTTAGGCACTGTTAGGCACTGTTAACATAAGAACTCAGCCATACTGAGTCAGGCTAAGGTCCATCAAGCCCAGTATCCCCTTTCCAACAGTGGCCAAGCCAGGTCACAAGTATCAGACAGTTTCCCCAAAAGACACACAGGTTATACAGTGCTTGTATTGGAGCAAGCAGTGGATTTTCTGGGTCCTCTTTAATAATGGTTTATGGACCTTTCCTCCAGGAACCTGTCCAAACCTTTTTTTTAAACCAGCCACACTAACAGCTTATGCTACATCCTCCGGTAACAAATTCCAGAGTTTGATTATGCATTGAGTGAAAAAATATTTTCTCTTAGGGGTATGTTTACTAAACCGTCTTAATGTTACTGGCACTAGTTGCAGCGATAATGTGAAGAATGCCATATAAGGAGTGGGCGTTCCGGCGGCAAGGTAGCAAGAATCTGTATCGCGCGATAGTGGGTGCCATGGCACTTGAATGCGCATTAACCATAAGTTCATGCCAGTGCAGTGTTAGAAGCTATAAAGATGTAGCCCACTGGTTACTGCAATGACTGTGGTGGCAGAGGTCATTTTATTTATTTATTTATTTTTTTACCGCGCTCTTTAGAATCAGTACGGTTTACATGTATACTAACAGGTAATTTTTTATTCCCTTGTCCCCAAAGGGCTCACAATCTAAGGGGTATGTTTACTAAACTGCGGCAATGCCATTCGCGTTAGGTCCCACGGTAAAGGTAGAGATGCCCATATAAAGGCATGGGCGTTGCATCGTTACAGCAAGCTGTAACAGCTAACGCACGTTACAAGGTGCCTTAGACTAACAAGCGTTACAATGCGCTTTGTAAGGCGCCTTGTAAGGTGCCTAGTAAGGAGCCTAGTAAGGTGCCTCATAAGGCACCCTATAGGGCCTCCTAGGCTAAGCACCATATTAGGCACTGCAGAAAGCACCCTGGGCTATGGAACCATAGGTTAAGGTGGCCTAACAAGGTTATGGTGTCCTAGGTTAGTGTGCCCTAGGGACTGCAAGGTGCCTCAGGATGACATGCATGACCTGTGCGGAACAGAGACAGATGTAGCCCACGATAGAAATTATTTAGGGAGCGTGATGAAATGTAAGGTCCACGAATGGCGAAATGGTCTTACTGATTTCCAGCTTCCTATGAGAGCTGAATAATCAAACCAAGTGTAGGGAAAACAAGGCTTTATTCCCCGTCGGTGCAAGGGTTCAAATAAGACATTGAGAAATCAAAAGAATGTCCTTTGTTTCAAAAGGTACCAGTATTAACAAGCTGACTAATTGTTAAACTCCACAATTAGTGCAAGTGTTAATCAGAGGAATTCACTTCATTCCAACACAATAAGAATTAAACAAACTTCTTCTCAGTTATACAGTGGCTACAGATTCTAGGCTCGTGGCCATGCACAAACCACAATCCATTTCTACTGGTAGAGGAATGGGAACAGCATTTATATATTCAATTTCCATGGATTCTGCTCCACTACATTCATCATCAGAGTAGTCACTGTCCCTGTCTGCTACAGGTCTACGTGAAGTGTCTCTAGGCTCTTGCCTCCAATAAGACTGTGTTTTAAGTTCTCTGGGAATTTTCTGAAACCACCCTGATTTCTTCTTCCTTGCAAACTGAGTATTTGTTTTAGCAGTGCCTCTAGGTGTTAAGCATTCAGTATCATGAATAAAGCTTTCATACCTGGAGCCTCTGTGGTTTGAATCTGTGGAGCTTTCTCTCTCAGAAACGTTTCTCCTGCAACAGGTTCTCTGCCAACAGGCTATAGGCAGGGCTGTGCTTTCTGGCAGCTTGGTAAAACCTGGTGTGGATTCCACTTTGTGCTTCAGTAAGAACTTAGCTTTGTCAGAAACTGCTTTTCCTTTGGTGCCTGGTAAAACTTGACTAGTATTTCCCAGAGACTGCAGGCTTTCCTCCAAACCTCTCTGGTTCTCTGGATACGTCTCTCTGCCTTTGAATCAGGAACGTTGTGGGAACAGGGAGTGGCACACCCTCTAGCCTTAGTGCTTTCTCCAGCAGACTCCCTCTGAACAGCTGCTCGCTTAGCCTGGCCTTTCTGAACTCCACCTTTGTGAACTCTGTTCCTTTGTGCTTGCTCAGGTAGGATTCTTTCTCCAAGTCCTTCTCCTTCTCTTAGAGCTGCTCCTTCCCTCAGAGCTGTTCCTTCTCTCTGTCCTCTCCTTTGAGGTGTTCCTCTCTTCTGTGTTCCCCTCAATAGAGGTGTTCCTCCTTTCTGGATCCGGTTCCAGTTCCGACCTTCCTCTGGAGCTGTTCCTCTCAATAGAGGTGTTGTGTTCTTGCTAGCATTCAGCTTCTGCTTATAAAGGAATCTTTCCTTTGAAACTCCCGGGCTCATTTCCAGGTGCAAGTCATTAGCTCTCTTGGGCTCATTAGCTCCTGTATGATCACTCCTGCCCCCTCTAGCTGTGCCTTGAGGTAACTGCACATCTAGATTTCTCTGAGAAACAGGGTTTCTTTCCAGGTTTGCATCTTTATTGATACCCACTTCATGACAAGCCCTAACACTAGATAGAGCACTCAGGAACGGCAAAGAACAGGTGAGTGAAGGAGGGAGAGGTGGGAGCCACTGGACCTGCTATATCTGCGGGCATCCTATGTGCCTGCCAGTACTGATGAAAAACATGGTGGGGCAGCTGTACCACAGCACAGGGTGTTGGCAATGTAAAGTACCAGAAAAACAGTTGGTGGCAGATGATGGGAATACATGTCCCCCAGTGGAGGCGGAGGTGGCAGGATAGATGATGGGTGGACAGAGGAGTGGTGGTGCCATGTAGATCAGGCACAGGCAAGGCAAGCATGAAGAGGCGCAATGCAGGAAAGGGCAGCAGTGCATGACACGGGGTGGCATCCTGCACTGGCAGACAGGACTCTACACAGCTGACAGACGCAGATAGATGGACCGAGGGAATGTTGGCAATTGTGGCAAGGGTATTATGGGCTGGAAGAACGTATCTGCAAAAATATGACCTCTACAGGCATGCACACTATTTGAGTAGACACAACGAAGAGCAGCGCTCTTGCAGAGACAACGGATGAACAAAGAGCAAGAGACGAGTCGTCAAGGATAATAAAGGGTGTTTGGTTTAATAAACACCCTTTATCATCCTTGACAACTCGTCTCTTACACTATTTGAGTAGGACAGGCATGAGAGGAGGGAACAATGAGGAACTGAACCCATGAACACTGCCAAGAATGGCATTGTATTAACCAGTAGGCTATACCTCCATGGTGTATGTCACAGCAATGTCTGGGTAAAGAATGACTGCAGGTCACGGTACAAACTGTCTGCTCTGAGTGCCAGGATAGGGTAACCCCACCAGTACCCATGATGCAATGCACATGCTGAATAGCAGTCTACAGCTGATCACCAAATGGTGTCTGCACCTCTCCGGTACCTCAGCTTGGAAAGACGAACTGACAGTGCATGATACTGGCACAGAGTAGCTACAGACCATGTCATTGTGCAGGTTCTGTGTTCACACTGAGGGATAGGATGGGTGCCCAGCACTAGGTCTGCAGTACATGTGGTGCTAGAGATAGGTCCTGTTGTACATCCCTATTGCTGCCAGTGTGTGACAGGTGTTCCTTGCAGTGCAGCTGAAGGTAATTTGGTGTCCATCTGTATCCTGCAGTCACATATGGCCCTGTGGGACCAGACACCAGCCAGATTGGTGTGTACCCCGTGTTAGAGTCTGGCTGACATGGGTAGCTGTTATCAGGGCAGAGGGGTTCCTAGAATTGCATAAGGTGTATGTAGCAGTGCCTTTATAAGTCACAGTGGTATACACTACATACCCCAAAGTAGCTACAGACCATGACATTGTGCGGTTCCTGTGCTCACCCTGAGGGTGAGGTGGGGCACCCAGCACCAAGTCCGCAGCACCTGGCTTGGCTGAGGTACGCTATGCTGCAGGTCCCCATCTGTGCTAGTGTGTGCTAGGTAGTCCTTGCAGACACACCTAGGATACACCTGTGTCCATCTGTATTTCCCAGTCATGTCTAGCACTTGTGGACTATGATGCACCCAGAATAGTGCATATCCTGTGTGATTATAAGAGAAGGGTGGTGTTTGGACCCAAAAGCGGATTATGTAGCACCACCAAACCTGCCCTCTGTGGGTCAGGGTGGGGAACAGGATCTCCCACCAACAGATCCACATTCTACATCTCTGCAATGGTGGCAGTAAAGGGGACCATCAACCCCAGTCCTGCTGGAGAACAGGCACCCTACAGGGCAGTCAATGCAGATCTGTACGCATCAGATAAAGCACTGGAAGACAGACAGTAGGCCTGGGAAAGCTCTGCTGCCCCCATCACTATCTGACATTCATGAGCAGAGGGCACAGTCAGTCTCCACCCACTGCACCATGCAAGGTGTTCCAACCATACACATGCTAACTGCAGACAGTCTGCTAGCCAGTACATAGTGCATGTTTCTGGAGGAACTGTGTGCACCCAAAAATGGGATGTGAGCATACACACCAAGCAGGTATGTCAGTGACTGGGCCCCAGAAAAAGAAACCCATAGATATCACTTGAGAGAAATACAGTATAGCACTATGGGGGAACCTAACCATGCCATGGTCACTGCTCAGTCAGGGTGAGATTGACCTCCCAGCATGACATGTTGTGGCCACCCTGTCCGTGCAGGTGGTGGTCGGGCACTACAATGTCCCAGCCATTGCCCTATGCCCTATGCAGATGCATCCTGCTCAGGCCACCCTGTCCATGCCATACCCACATTACCTTGCTCCTCATTATGCACATTGGCAAGCTAACACTGTAAACAGTGCAAGCATTGTGAGCTCAGTAAGGTGTAGGCAGCCACAAAATACTGGATAGACCAGTGTTTCCCAACCCAGTCCTACGGGGCACACCGGCCAGTCAGGTTTTCGGGATATCCCTAATGACTATGCATGAGATATATATGCATTAGAGATATCCTGCCAACCTGACTGGTTTGTGGCCCTCCAGGGCTGGATTTGGAGACCCCTGCCTAACACCTCTGTCATCTAAGATTGTGAGTGGGCAAGGTGCAGATGTCCTAGACATCAAAAGGGTATATAGAATGTGACACATTCCTCCTCGATTCTCACCACCACCAAAAAGTTGTCTAATAGACAATATTTTGGTGGTGGTGAGAAGTGAGGAGGAATGTGACACATTCTATATACCTTTTTGATGTCTTGGACATCTGCACCTTGCCCACTCACAATCTTAGATGACAGAGGTGTTAGGCAGGGGTCTCCAAATCCAGCCCTGGAGGGCCACAAACCAGTCAGGTTGGCAGGATATCTCTAATGCATATATATCTCATGCATAGTCATTAGGGATATCCCGAAAACCTGACTGGCCGGTGTGCCCCGTAGGACTGGGTTGGGAAACACTGGGATAGACATACACACACTCCCACACCTATTTCAGCATTGTGCAAAGATAGAGGTGGTTGGCAGCCCTGGCCGCCACACCAGTCCTGGGCACAGTGCAGGCATTACTATGGTACTCAATACTGTTAGGGTCACTCCCCAGGGTGGTAAACACTGTCTGAACACACACTCCACAGATAACAGAAAGGTTGCTATGATGAATCTCTGTCAACAAATTGTGTTTAACGTAGGATTTGTTATCTGACATTAATCATAGCAACCTTTTGATATATGTGGAACGTGTTTCCAAGTTTAAGACGGCATTGCTAAGGAATTCAGGTGCTAGTATTGGTAATGCTGCTTCGCGCAGGGCCCAGTGGCCTGACTCTCCATGAGCCGTTGGATAGTGGAGCCTGTGGGTGTGGGTGTTTGTGCTCCTGTTGGCCACTGCTCTATGGCAGAGGTTCCCAACTCCAGTCCTGGTGGGCCAAACATGGTTCGGGTTTTCATGCTGTCCCTAATGAATATGCATGAAAACATTTGCATACAATGGGGGCGGTGCATACAACTGCATCACAGGCATATTTATTAGGGACAGCATGAAACCTGAATGGTGTTTGGCCCTCCAAGACTGCAGTTGGGGAACTCTGCTCTAGGGATTGCACATGCTTATGGTGTATGTGCTCTGTAGGGTAAAATATAGGCATTTATGGCGTGTTTAATTGATCTGCAATAAAGGTTCTATCTTTGTTACCACAGTTTATACTGGGTAAAATATAGGGACATAGTCTGCAGGAGCCACAGCTGGCACTTTAACCTATGACCTTCTGCCCTTGAATATACTGGCTGTGTGTACTGCACCAAACTTGTCACAGAGGCATGTCATTCCCTGGAGATACGATGACTGTTTGTCAGACAGACCTTGTCTGTTACAGTGCACGGCACCCACCTAAACAGGACTTGGCTTTGGTCTGCTGTGGGCAGATGCCACTTTCCCCTCCACCACCAGCACCCCTCCGCCACCATGCCGACATGCTTTTGTGCCGGTGGTGCTGGTGGTGCGCAGTCCCAGGCCATCCAGTGTGCTGGTAGGCAGCTGCCTATGGTGTATGATATGGGGTAGGGGTGCCTGCCTAGACATCCACGCTGCCCCCCGGCACCGCCTGCCAATGTTATGTGCCCTTTGGGGTACTTGCTGGGTACTGTCCCCTGGGACACTGTGGGACACACACTCGTGGACATGTTTGCCCTTGGTCAGTTGCTGTCTTGCTGGTTTTCCGTTTCTACATTCCTATGTGTCACCTAGGCATCTGCCTAGTCCACCCTGTGCCCCAGCTGCCCACTGCATTGGCCGCCTGCAGCTCCCTGTACCCCATTTACACCATCACCATAGTGCCTTTTCCTACGTGGCCACTTTGCTGTTGCTGCACATGTGAAAGCCACATAAGCAAGCTACTCAATATACACCACAGCAAACCCTCATCATCACTATCAATGTTGGAACGTTCACTTTGTGAGGGGACTCAGTATTGACCCTTCCAAAAGTGACATCTTCCTTTTTATTCTTTATGGGTAGTGTTGATTACCGTTTATCAATGTTTTTTCTATTGGCCAGCTTGGTGTTTTGTATTTCTATTTTGGTTCTGGTCATTATCTCTCTGTTTTTTGCATGTTTTGTTACTGCACATGTATCACTACTATCACTTAGCTGGGTCTCCCTGCCTTTGCTGTACATTGCTGACTGAACTGGTTTCTCTCTCCTGCAAATGTGCCTCTAACGCAAGGTTTTCAGTGGCGTTAATTTCCAGACCCTGATTTCACGGCAGTAGTGTGCCTGGAGCCTCTCCCCGCTCACTCTCCACACATTGACCCCTTATCTCCGCCCTCTGGGGAGCCTTACTCCACCCTCTGCGCACCTTAACGCCATCGGCGATGTTATCACACGATACGTGACGTTATCGAACGGTAATGCGCCTTTATCATGCGATAATGTCACTTATCATGCGATAACGTCGCCGCTGCGACATTAGCGCTGTTTAGTAAACATACCCCTTAGGCTTAAACGGGTTACACTATAGCTTCATTGCATGTCCCCTAGTCTTTCGACTTTTTGATGGCATAAACAATCAATCTGCATTTAACCGTTCCACTCCATTCATTAATGTATGCATTAATTTATAGACTTCTATAATAACTCCCCTAAGCCATACTTTTTCAAGGTTGAAGAGCCCTAACCTTTTAAGCCTCTCCTCTTAGGGGTATCCTTCTATCTCCTTTACAATTTTGGTGGCTCTTCTCTGTACCTTTTCTAATTCCCGCTATATCCTTTTTAAGATATGGCAACCAGAATTGCACACAGTATTCAAGGTGCAGTCGCTCCATGGAACAATACAGAGGCATTATAATATCCTTGGTTTTATTCTCCATTCCTTTCCTTATGATTGCTAGCATTCTATTTGTCTTCTTGGTCGCTGCTGCACATTGGGCAGAGGGTTTCAACATGTTATCCACGGTGACACCTAAATCTTTTTCCTGTGTGGTGTTTCCTAATGTGGAACCTTGCATCGTGCAACCATAGTTTGAGTTCTTTCCTAGGTGCATAACTTTGCACTTGTCCCCATTAAATTTCATCTGCGATTTGAACATACAGTCTTCCAATTTATCAAAGACCTCTTGCAATTTTTCACAATCTTGTTGGGTTTTGACAACTTTGAATAATTTTGTGTCATCTGCAAATTTGATTACCTCACTTGTTATTCATATTTCCAGATCATTTACGAATATGTTAAAAGGCAGCTGATACAGCACAGATCCCTGGGGTACTCACCTTTTTCCACTAGAAAAATTGGCCATTTAGCTCTACCCTCTGCTGTCTATCTTTTAACCATTTTCTGATCCACAATAGTACACTGCCTCCTATGACTTTTTAATTTAGCCAAGAAGCTTTCATGAGAGATCTTGTCAAAGGCTTTCTGAAAATCCAGATACACTATATTAACCGACTCACCTTTGTCTTTTTATTCACACCTTCAAAAAAAAACCTGATTAATAAGACAAGACTAAAAGCCATGTTGGCTTTCTCCCATTAAACCATGACTATCTACATAAGAACATAAGATATGCCATATTGGGTCAGACCAAGGTCCATCAAGCCCAGTATCCTGTTTCCAACAGTGGCCAATCTAGGTCATCAGTACCTAGCAGTTTCCCTAAAAGATACAGGTTCCTCAATGCTTGTATTAGGTCAAGCAGTGATATCCTGGGTCCCTTTTAATAATGGTTTATGATCCTTTCCTCCAGGAATTTGTCCAAACCTTTTTTAAACCCAGCTACACTAACAGTTTTTACTACATCCTCTGGTAACAAATTCCAGAGTTTGATTACACGTTGAGTGAAAAAATATTTTCTCTTATTAGTCTTAAGTAGGTTACCCTGTAGCTTCATTGCATGTCCCCTAATCTATTTATATTCTGATGATGTAAACAATCAATCTATGTTTACCCGTTCAACTCCATTCATTAATTTATAGACCTCTATCTTATCTCCCCTCAACCGTCTCTTTTCCAGGTTGAAGAGCCTTAACCTTTTTAGCCTCTCTTCATAGGAGTATCCTTCCATCCCCTTTACCATTTTGGAGTCTCTTCTCTGTACCTTTTCTAATAATGCCTTATACTGCACCTCATAAGGTGCCTTCTGACGTGCCTTGTACTGCGCCTAATAAGGTGCCTTCTAACGTGCCTTGTACTGTGCCTCATAAGGTGTCTTATAACGCGCCTTGTACTGTGCTTAATTAGGAGCCTTGTAACGCCTTATAAAGATTGTTGCCAACTGTGTTGAGGGTACTATGGGCTGGCAGCACAGATCTGCAAAGATATGACTGTCACAGGCAAGCAAAATATCTGCCTTGAACAACAAGGAATCAAACCCATGACCTCTGCTTTGAATGTCAGCATACTAACCAGTAGGCTATACCTCTATGGCTTGGTGCATAGCAATAGCTGGGTACGGAATGACTGCAGGTCATGGCACAAACCGTCTGCTCCATGTGCCAGGATAGGGTAACTCTACCAGCACCCATGATGCATTGCAAATGCAGAACAGCGGCCTACAGCTGACCACCAAATTGGGTCTGCACCTCTCCGGGACTGCAGTGTGGTAAAATGCACTGACAGTACATGATACTGGCACAGAGTAGCTACAGACCATGCCATTGTGCAGGTTCCGTGTTCACCCTGAGGGATAGGATGGGCACCCAGCAATAGGTCCACAGTACATGTGCTGCTAGAGATAGGTTTTGCTGCACATCCCCAGCAGTGCCAGTGTGTGACAGGTGTTCCCAGCAGTGCAGTCAAAGGTATCTCTGTTCTAGATGTGTGCTGTAGTCATATATGGCCCAGTGGGACTGGACATCACCCAGATTAGAGTGTACCCAGTGTTAAGGTCTGGTTGCCATGGGTACCTGTTATCAGGGCAGTGGGAAGTCTAGACTCGCATGAGGGCTATGTAGCACTGCCACTATGGGTCTAAGCAGTATGCCCTATATACCCGAAGGGGCCTCAATCACCCTGTTTGTAGATGAAGGTATGGTGGGACAGGTGGCTGCACTCTGCAGTATGGCTGTTGTACCAGCAACCACGGTCCTGCTGGCGGATGACAGCCCTCCCAGGCAGCTGGGCCAGTGCCATACCTGTGACCATTGCAGACCAGCAATGATGCTTAGGGTAGGTTCAACTGCCCCACGCCACAGTCAGACTGCACCTGCAGCATCCTACAAGGTGTTCCCACCATACACAGGCAAACCACAGACAGCCCACTAACCAGTCAATAGTGCACCCAGAAGTGGGATGTACAGCACAGACACCAAGCAGGTATCTCCATGATTGGGCCACAAAACCAACAACACACAGGCATCACTAGAAACAAATAATGTGTGGCACTATGTGGGAACATAGACATGCCATGGTCACTGCTTGGTCAGAGTGTGAGTGACCCCACCCCCCCTCATCCCATCCCATCCCATCCCATCCCATGCACAGATGAACTGCAGACAGCCCACTAAACAGTCCATAGTGCATGCTCACGCAGGAACCATGCACAGCACAGACACCAAGCAGGTATCCCTGTGACTGGGCCTCAGAACTGGGAACATACAGGTGGCACTAGAAACAAATAATATGTGGCACTATGTGGGAACATAGGCATGCCATGGTCACTGCACGGTCAGAGTGAGAGAGACCCCCCCCCCCCCACCCCACCCCACCCCACCCCACCCCAGCGTGACATGCTGTGGCCACTTTGTCCATGCAGGTGGTGGTCGAGCACTACAGTGTCTCAGCCATTGGCCTCCACCCTGTGCAGATGCATCCTGGCCAATCTGCCCTGTCTGGGCCATACCCACAATACCTTGCTCCTCATTATGCACATTTGCAGGCTAACACTGGAAGCAGTGTGATCAATGTGGGCTCAGTGAGGTGTTGGCAGACACAAAAAAATGGAGACACATATGCACACTCCCACACCTATCTCAGCATTGTGCAGAGATAGAAGTGGTTGACAACCCTACCCGCCGCACTGGTCTTGATCACAGTGCCGACATTGCTAATCTGTGCAGGGGATAGTAGTAGTGCTCTGGTGATAACTGCAGCTCTGTGCTGGGGCTAACAGCCTGACACTCCATGAAGCTGTGGATAGTGGAACCCTTGTGAGTGGGTGTCCGTACCCCTGTGCACCACTGCATTGGGGTTTGCCCATGTTGTTGTTGTGGCTGCATTGTGGGCTAAAACTATGGGGAGATGCTCTTCAGGATCCACAGATGGGACCCGAACCTCTGACCCTCTGCTCTTGGACATGCTAGCTGGGTGTACTGTACCACACTGTTGCCACAGCAGCATAGTTATCCCTGGGGCTACCCTTATGTTCCTCGGCCAGACCTCTTCTGTTGCACTACACACCACCTACTGGTACAGGGTATGGCCTAGGACAACTGCAGGTGGGTGCCACTGCTCCCTCCAGCACAATCACCCACCCCCTCTGCCATGCCACCATGACCATATGCTGTCAGTGCCCGTAGTGCACCATCCCAGGCCATCTAGGGGGCAGGTAGGCAGCTGCCTAAGGTGTGGGTTCTGGGGTAGGGGTGCCTGCATAGATGTCCACGCTTCCCCTGGCACTACCTGTCAATGTTATGTGTCCCTTGGGATACCTGCTGGGTAATGTCCCCTGGATGGGACACTGTGGGACACAGACTCATGGGCATGTCTGACCCTGGTCAGTTGCTGTCTTGCTGGTTTCCATTTTCTGCGTTCCTATATGCCACCTCGGCAACCGCCTAGTCCACCCTGTGCCCCAGTAGCTTCCACTGCATGTTCCGCCTGCAGCCCCCATGCCCCATTTACACCATCACCATAGTGGTCTTTCATACCTGGGCACTATGCTGTTGCTGCAAATGGAACACTACTATCACCTTTCTTGGGCTCCCTGCCTATGCTGTACATTGCTGACACTGAAATAGTTTCTCTCTCTTGGAAATGTGTGCTAACGCCAGGTTTTCAGTTGCGTTAGGATTCAGCCCTTAATTTCTCCGCGTTAGTGTGAAAGGGGCCGTTCCCCGTCCGCTTCCCGCCCATTGACCCCTTCTCTCCGTCCTCTCTCCACCCTTTTCTGGACTTACCGTGGCCGGGAACGTTAAGGCGCGTTACAGAATGTAACGTTAAGGCACCTTAACGTTACATAACACGCCTTAACGTAGCCGCTGCTACGCTACCGCCATTTAGTAAACATACCCCAGTGGTAGGAATTTTTCCTGTTTTTCTTTTAAAGGACCAAATGCTAGAGGTTCTGGAGTTGCTTGGCCATAGCCACTGCCAGCTAGTGGCAATGAATCAGGCGTCTTGTCTTAAGCAAAGACAGAGAAACAGTCACTGAGAAGCTGGAAGCTTCCAGGGATTAAATACAGTCTATCTAAAATGTATGCCTTATTCTAACTTTACCTTTGCACATGAATCTTTTGTTATACATCATCCTCATGTTTAGATTTTGTTACCCTTAAGCGAGGCTGGAAAATAAAGTTCTTTACCTGCATTGACTGGAAGAGTGTTTGCGTGATACAGGGAATATCTGTTATCCGTGAAAATACAAGGTCCCAGGATACAAAAGCTATGCTATTAGCCAGCAGGGCTCACAGTGTTCACTAACTGTGACACTTTACATGTGAGTATTTATACCTCTTCCTGAACACATGTAAATGCCTGTGGCGTCGATCTAGCTGCAATTTCTGCCCCTTTACACCTAGTACAGTATTTTATAAAGACGTACAGTATAGATTAAAACCTACCTATAAGAGCGCAAAATCAGCCCTAAAGACCCATCCTTTCACAATGGCTTTTAGGGTCTAGAGACTGGCATAGATCTCAGCAAGTTATCTTACACTTATTACGTTCTATCCTAATTTTTGCTTTTTGGTTGCCTTCCCCTTTCCTGTCACTAAAATGAAGTTATTTTCTTTTTCCTTGGAGGTCTCCTATATTTGTTGTAAACCACATTGGAGTAATGAAAGGCAGTACATCAAAATTAAACAAATCATAAAGCCTAGGGGCCTAGGCATCTTTACAAAATAGGCACCTACTTGCCTTCTCAACCTCAGTAGTCTGTTAGAAAATTACCCCCTTAAAACAAATCAGAGAAAATATTTTTTCATTTATTACATAATTCATCTGTGGAATTTGTTACTGGAGGATGTATTCAAGGCAGTTAGAATAGCTGGGGTTAAAAAATGTTTTAGACCAGCGGTTCTCAACCTGTGGGTCACGACTCCCATGGGGGTCGCCTCAGGATTTACCACGGGTCACCTGACTAATCCCGGGAATTATTATTTCTTTTCTAATTTATTATTCAAATTAGATGTATTGTTCTAATTTGATTGCAAAGCCTAAAATGCCAAATACTTTGAATTTAATCAATTTATATATTACTTAGGCTATCCTTACTGTTACCTGTTTGCCAGATCACGTCCAGTTTTGCAATGGCGGACATGGCGAAACGTTTCTATGTAATATTATATAACACCAACGACTCCATTGAAAATGAATGACAGAGAAGAATACCAAGAAAAGAAAATATTGTGATGACTTTTTAAGATATGGTTTCACCTCCATATTTTCAGCAGGGATTGAGAAACCACAATGCGTTATTTGTAACAAAGTTCTATCAGCGGAATCCATGAAGCCAAACAAACAGAAACGGCATTTTGGCAGTAAGCATCCCACCTTTGTAGGCAAGGATATTTAGTATTTTAATAACAAAGCTGATGGAATCAAGAAAAGCAGACTTGATATAGGTGGAAAGTTCCACCAGCAAAACATAGCCACTGTTGATGCTTCATATATGGTGGCTCTCAGAATCGCCAAAGCCAAGAAAGCTTACACCATTGCCGAGGAACTGCTGTTACCAACAACAAAAGATATTGTTCGAGTCATGCTTGGAGATGAATTTGTACCGAAATTGAGTGGAATTTCCTTGTCTAATGATACCGTCAGTAGACGAATAGAAGATACGTCTGCTGATATCCTTGATCAAGTAATCCAGGAAATGAAATCCGCTCCACTTGGACTATTAAGCATCCAGCTTGATGAATCCACAGATGTTTCAAACTATTCTCAGTTACTGGTTTACGTGAAATATATTAATGATGGCGAGTTTAAAGATGAGTTCCTTTTTTGCAAGCCGCTTGAAACGACAACAACTGCTCGTCATGTGTTTGAAATATTTTGTTCATTCCTGCAAAAACACGATATCCCCATCGAAAAGGTTTGTGGTGTTTGCACAGATGGAGCTCCAGCTGTGCTAGGATGTCGGTCGGGATTTCAACATTTTATTTATTTATTTTATTTATTTAACAAACTTTTATATACCGCAGCCTTCCGTTGATCAGGTGCGATTTACAAATAACAGTTGAGGAGACAGAATGGCATTTCTGTTTACATTGAACATTATATGAACTATATACATGAACAATTTAACTTTTAAATTTTAAACTTTGGAGACTATGTACAATTTACAATTTAAACTATGTACAATTAACTATGTACAGTAAGTTCAACAGTATCAACATCATTAGGCAGTGTCAAAGTCAAGCTATCATAAGGCATTGCAGTGTTAGTTTCAGTGAGTTATATAGATCATCCCTTTTCGTTTAGGAATTGAGAATTTGCTAGTGGGCCGTAGTGTGAGATAAAGAGGTGAGTTTTTAAGGTTTTACGTAGTACTTTAAGGTCGGTTTGGTGTTCAATGAGTCGCCGAAAGCCATCGAACTCACTGAATGATTCATAGACAAGTTTTATCGAAGACGCTGCCACAAGAGCTGCAAGAAGTTATGATAAATGTAGTAAGCACCGTTAATTTCGTAAAAGCGAGTGCTTTAAACAGTCGACTGTTTACGAAACTTTGTAATGATTTAGATGCATCCAGTAATGTTCTTTTACTACACACTGAGGTGAGATGGTTATCAAAAGGAAAGGTTTTAAAGCACGTCTTTGATCTTTGTGATGAACTAAAAATGTTTTTTAAGCAAAAAGCAAAACCACAATTTGAAGCACTTTTCAGTGACAAAAAGCAGCTGCTGAAAATTGCTTACTTGGTTGACATATTTGCAATATTGAACAAATTAAATTTATTACTGTAAGGACCAGACGCAACGTGCCTAGATATGTCCGAAAAGATCCCAGTGTTTCAAATGAAACTTCGGCTTTGGCAGAAAAAGTTAGCTGAAAATAGAACGTACATGTTGCTCAACTTATCCACTTTCTTTGAAGAAAATGAGATTGAACTTATCACAAGAAATGGAATTATAATTTCTGTCAAACAGCACTTAGAAATTCTGGAAGAAGAAATTTCAGCGTATTTTCCAAATTTACCTGGCACACCATTTGCACTTGCCAGAAGTCCATTCACAGTTAAAGCTGAGGATGTCCCTGAGATTGCACAAGAAGAGTTCATTGAACTCATTACCAGCGATGCAGCGAAAAATGATTTTTCTTCAATGTCAGTAATTAAATTCTGGATCAAGTATTTTAAATTGTATCCTGGACTGTCTGAGATTGTGTTGCATCTACTTCTTCCATTTCCAACAACATATCTGTGTGAAACCGGCTTCTCAAGCTTGTTGCTTATCAAGAGTAAATACCGATATAGACTTGCTGCAGAAGATGATCTTCGTTGTGCTCTCGCAAAGACTGAGCCGAGAATTTCACATCTGGTGAGAAGGAAGCAAGCACAACCTTCGCACTGATAGTATAGCAGCCTACTTTTTAGATTTGACAACGCTAACATTTTTACCCTTCGTCAGTCTTTTTGAATAAAGCATATTAAAACCGTTGACTACAAAATCATAATAATTTCGCAATCAAATATTGTTACTTGTTATTGTAATTAATTATTGTGGTTTAAATAAGTAAATTTTATAAATAAAAACATATTGTAAAGGCCTATAATATATTAATAATTCAACAAATGATTACAGCGACAATGCGTTAACGGTAAAGGAAGAGAGACGCATTTGATTTTATCATAAGGGGTCGTCACAAGTTGACCAATGGTAAAAGGGGTCATAGTACAAAAAAGGTTGAGAACCGCTGTTTTAGACATTTGTGGAGGAAAAGTCAATAATCCATTATTAGCCATGTAGACTTGGAAAGCCACCATTTGCCTCCAGGTATGAGTTGCAAAAAATGAATTTGCTCTTAAGTATGAAATCATAATTGGACATTGTGGGATGGTGGTACGAGAAAATAGGCAGAAATCCACTGTGTTTTTTATGCCATCGATTTATCTTTTTTTTTTTTTATTCTTTCAATGTCACGATGCCCTGTCAAGTCCAAAATGATGTATTTTTCTTTGTATAGGCCCATCTCACTTTTTCTCAGCAAAGTAATAATCCTTTGCAGTACTATAAGCTGACACTGGATCAGTCCGCTTCTTCCTCATAATTATTTTTCTTCTAGATACTTTGACATGACATGGGAATCCAAACTGTTTCTTACAGTGTCCAAGTGATTTTTCAATAGTACAAAAGAAACAACTATTATGTCTGTTTAAAAAGAAAAGCCTGCATTGCTTTTATTCAAGAAACACCTTATCAAACATGAAGACCTCAAACTCCAGAGAGATTTTGATTGCATCATACAACTCTAAGGGGTATGTTTACTAAACTGCGGTAACGTTACAGACCGCGCGGTAGGTAACGTTAACGCGCGGTAAAGCTACAACCCGCGCAGAAGCGTTCCGCGGTGCGGTAGACACCGCAGATGGAGGAGAGAGGGCAGAGAGCTGGGGTCAATGGGCGGGGAGTGGGCATGGAGAGGCTCCCTGCACACTAACGCGCTGAACTGAAGGGCTGAATCCTACCACGAATGAAAACCTGCCGTTAGATGCACATTTGCAGGAGAGAGAAACCATTTCAGTGTCAGCAATGTAGGGCATAGGCAGGGAGCCCAAGAAAGGTGATAGTAGTGTTCCATCTGCAGCAACAGCATAGTGGCAATGTTCGAAGGGCCACTATGGTGATGGTGCAAATGGGGCATAGGAGGACTGCAGGCGGGACATGCAGTGGGGGCAATTGGGTCACGGGGTGGACTAGGCGGTTGTCTAGGTGGCACATAGGAACGCAGAAAATGGACACCACCAAGACAGCAACAGACCAGGGTTGAACATGCCCATGAGTCTGTGTCCCACAGTGTCCCATCCATGGGACATTACGCAGCAGGAAACCCAAGGGGCACATAACATTGACAGGCAGTGCTGAGGGAGAAAATTGACATCTATGTAGGCACCCTACCCCAGAACCCACACCTTAGGCAGCCACCTACCTGCCCCCTGGATGGCCTAGGACTGCACACCACCGGCACCGACAGCATATGGTCATGGCGGCATGACAGGGGGGGATGTTTGTGCTGGTGGGAGTAGTGGCATCCACCTACAGTGGACCTAGCCCATGTCCTGTACCAGTACGTGGTGTGCAGTGCAACAGAAGAGGTCTAGCTGGGGACGTAAGGGTAGCCCCAGGGACCACTAGGCTGCTGTGGCAACAGTGTGGTGCAATACACTCAGCCAGTATGTTCAAGAGCAAAAGGTTCAAGTTCCATCTGTGGATCCTGCAGAGCATAAACCCCATAGTTTTATCCCACAATGCAGCCACAACAACAACATGTGCAAACCCCAATGCAGCGGTACACAGGAGTACGAACACCCACTCACACGGGCTCCACTATCCACAGCCTCATGGAGTGTCAGGCTGTTGGTCCCAGCATGGAGCAGCAGTTATCACCAGAGCACTACTACTACCCCCTGCACAATTTAGCAATGTCGGCACTGTGTTCAGGACCAGTGTGGTGGGCAGGGTTGTCAACCACCTCTATCTCTGCACAATGCTGAGATAGGTGTGGGAGTGTGCGTATGTCTATCCATTGTTTTGTGTCTGCCAACACCTCACTGAGCCCACATTGCTCACACTGTTTTCAGCATTAGCCTGCAAATGTGCATAATGAGAAGCAAGGTATTGTGGGTATCGCCCAGGCAGGGTGGATCGGCCAGGATGCATCTGCACAGGTTGGATGGCAATGGCTGGGACACTGTAGTGCTCGACCACCACCTGCATGGGCAGGGTGGCCACAGCATGTCACGCTGGTAGGTCACTCTCACTCTGCCGAGCAGTGATCATTTATTTATTTATTTATTTTATAAACATTTATATACCGCATCTTCCACAGATCAGTTGCGGTTTACAGAGAACAAAACTTAACACTTGACAACGCAAGTTGTTTTACAAGGAACGTCAATGTAGTATAATTAACCGAATATAAATTTACAAGGAACGTCATAATATAATTCTAACAATGTGAACATAACAGAATAAACTATTTACATATATATATATATATATATAGATGTGTATACACACATAAAAATACATATACATATATACACATACATACACACATATGCCTACATATACACATACATACACCTATGGGAGTAAAAGGGCATAAGATGTGGGGTCATCAAGGGGCGTAACTATAAGAGCTGTGTTGGGTAAAGGATTTTAATTGGAACAGCTAGAAGCCTGTTTAGCCTTTATCTAAAGCAGGTGGGAGAGTCTCTGTGTTGTTATAGTATTTGGTGAACAGATGAGTTTTCAAATTCTTGCGGAATTCCGTGATCTCGGTTAGTGTTCGTAGCTCCTCGGGGAGGGAATTCCAGATGGTGGGGGCTACGTGGGAAAATGCTCTGTGGTTTGTTGATTTGTGAGCTCTTGTGTAATCTTTTGGGGTTTTTAGTTTGTTTGATTGGCCTTTTCTTTGTGTAGGTTTAGGTGGTTCTTTGTGTATTAGGTTGCATAGTGTGGTTGGAGCTAAATCGTATAAGGCTTTGAATGAAGTAATTATTATTTTGTAAATTATTCTGCTTTGAATTGGAAGCCAATGGAGGTAAGCTAGTATTGGTGTTATGTGTTGGAGTGAGTTAACTTTCAATATAATTCTTGCAGCTGCATTTTGTGCTAATTGTATACGTTTGATGTTTTGTTTTGATATGCCCATGAGTATTATATTGACAAAATCAAAGTGAGGAGTTATAGTAGCCTGGATTATATTAATGAAATCTTGTGAGAATACAAGAGGACGTAGTTGTTTGAGCGTTTTTAGTTTGAAGTAAATTTTCTTTATCGTATTGCTGATGTGAGTTTCCATGGTGAGATGTGTGTCTAGTATAATGCCTAGGTATCTTATTTCATTTTTTATTTTAATTTCCTGATTTTGGAGTCTTATGTGTGTTGGTGGGGTATATGATTTGTTTTTAGTCACGATTAAGACTTCTGTTTTGGCGTGATTTATGTGGAGATTTTGAGCTTTAAGCCAAGTTGTGATTTCATTATAGCAGTCCGATAGGAGTTGGAGCGGTAGATTGGGTATCGTGAATGGAATGTACATCATGATATCATCTGCATATAGATGATATTGTACTCCAAATTTTTTGAATATTTTGCAAACGGGTTTTATGTAAATATTGAAAAGTAGAGCTGATAATGCTGAACCTTGTGGTAATCCTATTTCTTGTTTATATGTGGTGGAGGTTTGATTCCCAATTCTTACATTTTGTGTTCTATTGTTTAGGTAGGACGAGAACCATTTGTGTACTATGGAGTTTAAACCTATTTGTCTCAAGCTGTTAAGCATTATTGTGTGGTGTACGCTATCAAACGCCGCTGATATATCAATGAAAAGTAGTATGAAAGCCTGCTTTTGGTTGTCAATGCCTCTTAGGAGCGCATCTAATAGAACTGTAAGGAGTGATTCTACTCCGTGGCGGGGGCGAAAGCCATATTGTTGCTCATCAAGCGGGTAAGATGAGTCTAGGAAATCTTGTGTCTGAAGTTGGACCACTTTTTCAATTATTTTAGCTAAGAATGGGATGCTGGATATGGGTCTATATGATGTTGGGGATGTTTTATCGAGTTTGTTGTTCTTAAGGATTGGGCGGATTTGTGCATGTTTGAGTGATGATGGGAGATAACCTTGAGTTAGTGAGAGGTTAACTATTGAGAGGATGTAGGGTAATAAAATTGGCAGTGTGTTTTTTATCCATGTTACTGGACATGGGTCTAGATAAGAAGTTGTAGTGTTTAGGCTAGTGATGATGTTTTTTAGTGTCTCTTTAGTTATGGGATGAAAGTCTGTCCATTCGTCTGATGGCTGGTGGGATGTATTGATGGGGTCTATAATCATTGATGGTGTTTTTGCTTTGTTTTGATAATGACAAGCTAAAGTTTGTACTGTGATGTCTGTAATTTCAGTGCCCGAAGTTTGTGGGTTGGTTAGGTTTCTGACCATGGAGAATAACTCTCTTGGTCTGTTGTAAGATTTTGACAGAATTTCAGAGTAGTACTCTTTCTTTGTGCTGTCTAGGGTTTCTTTGTATTTATTAAGGTGGTTGTTGTATATTTCTTTGTGTATTGTCAGTTTAGATTTGCGCCAGATGAATTCTGATTTTCTAAGATTCTTTTTCATTTGTTTTAGAGTAGTATTAAACCAGGGTTTGGTGTTAGACTTAGAGTAGATGCTCTTTTTATTCGTATGATTAATTTTGGCTGCGTTGTTAATGGTTTCGTACCAGTTTTTGACAGTATCATCCAGGTTCGTTGGAGATGATAACAGGTGTGGGACTGTTAAGTCAATGAATTCAGTGTTATTAAACTTTTTAAATCTTGTAGTTGGGATAGCTCTAGTGGAGTTATTAGTGCTAGTGACAGGATATGTGATGTTGAATTTGACAATATAGTGATCCGACCAGGGTATCTGTGTACATTCTACAGCATCTGGGTTGATAAGTTCGAAGAGAGAATTAGGTAGAAGGACAATATCGAGTGTTCCACCTTTGGTGTGAGTTGATTTGTTTATTATTTGGTGGTAGTCCATGTCCGATATAGCATCAAAGAATAGTTTGGAGTCTAGTGTTGGTAGCGAGGGGAGATTAAAGTCACCTAGCATGATTATAGGGTGTTGATCGGAGGATGAGCTGAGTAGTTCAATAAAAGAATCAAGGCAGTCTGCTTTTTGGTCTGGGGGTCTATAGACTAGACAGAGTTTCAGGAGTCCAATTTTTATAAGTAGAGAGTCTATATTGTTTGAGATGTTTGACTGGATTGTTTTGGCATTTAATTCTTTTTTTGTCATCATTAATACTCCTCCGCCTCTTTTATTATTTCTGTGTTTGTAGAATGTGTCGTAATTTTCGTTATTCAGTTGATTTAGGTAGACTGTATCGGTCTCTGAGAGCCAGGTTTCAGTGACACATAATATGTCTGGCTTTAAATCAGATATTAGGTCATTAAATATGGGAAGCTTGTTTTTCATCAATCGTGCATTGATAAGTATGCATGTAAGAGATGTTGAGTAGTTGGTACATGTTCCCTTAGGCATTTGACGTAAGTTTGTATGTTTTATGTGAATTAGTCTATGGAAATTTGTTCTAGGGATGTTGTTTGTATAAGTGTGTCCTATATGATAGTTGTTGCGGGTACGTGTATGAATTATAGGTATTGTTTTATGACTTTTGCTATCTAAGCTTAATGTTAGGTCGATGATTAATATTGTTAAAACTATACAAATGTATGATAGTTTCATTAGTGTGGTATTTGTGCGTAGCATTTTAAATGAGGTGTTGTTGGAAGAGCTAAGCAATAAAATACCAAGGTAGAATAGTATGAGCGAATAGATCACTGAAACGTAGTGTTATGTAGAAGGTAGGGGGAGAGCAGCTGGACCCTGTATTGAACCTAATTGTGTGAGGTTGTTTAATAGCTACTGGCAACAGTAGATATCAAGAGCTACTGATAATTGAGGAGGTGCTACTGGTAAGTTAGAGAATAGTATGATCGTATAGTCAACTGTACTTATTGAAATATACTACTGACAACAGTAATGGCTACTATTAGCAACTTAAACTACTAGAACAGAATGAATACAGTGATGAATTGCTACAGACAACTGTACTTCTTGATGATATATAACTGGCAACAGTTATGAGGCTACTGCTAACAAATTACTAAAACAGAATGATTACTACTTGCTGCAGTATACAAATGTAGGATCAGTACTAGTTACTGACGACAGTACTGATTGATGATTACCAATTACTCTAATTACATGTGGGGAGGCTACTGACAACAGTAGTTAGAGTATATCTAGATGATAAACATATATCAATTAACACAAACATCTACTACAGTTTATCAGATTAATCATAGTGGTATGATAAAATTGAGATATTGGGCTGTAAAGAGTCAGAACTAGAGTTTGCTGAGGGTATACTTGCAGTTGTGAAAGATCTGTGAGGAGATGAAATACGCGAGCTCAACCCTGGGGGAGCTCAGCTGTACTTGGTTGTAGATGCTGGTTCCACGTTGACTGTTTCTTCGATGTTGCCGTATGGGAGGAGTAGCCTATTTGCCTTAGCCTAAGGGCCGTGCCAAAGGGCCCTCTTGCGCGGCCCTCAGGCGCGGGCCCGCAAGGCGCGGGTGCGCCTGATCGCGCCTCTTTTTAAAAGGAGAGCTGTGCCGCGATTGGGCAGTGGTGAGCGCTGATGGGCTGTAAGGCTTCCTGCACGAAAGCTCTGAGGAAGCACGTGTGCAGAATAGCCTGCTGAATCAGCTGTTCGTCTCTCTGGTGAGCTCCTCTGCGATGGTGAGTGACCCTACTGGTCTGTTGCTTCAGCGGTTGGTCTCCGGGCAGGGAGAGGGCTCTCTGTCGATGGTGCAGCAGCGGATGATGTCCAGCTCCTCCTGGAGCGCTTGAAAGAGGATCGTGCGCCTGATCGCACCGCTTTTTAAAAGGAGAGCTGTGCCGCGATTGGGCAGTGGTGAGCGCTGATGGGCTGTAAGGCTTCCTGCACGAAAGCTCTGAGGAAGCACGTGTGCAGAATAGCCTGCTGAATCAGCTGTTCGTCTCTCTGGTGAGCTCCTCTGCGATGGTGAGTGACCCGACTGGTCTGTTGCTTCAGCGGTTGGTCTCCGGGCAGGGAGAGGGCTCTCTGTCGATGGTGCAACAGCGGATGATGTCCAGCTCCTCCTGGAGCGCTTGAAAGAGGATCGTGCGCCTGATCGCGCCGCTTTTTAAAAGGAGAGCTGTGCCGCGATTGGGCAGTGGTGAGCGCTGATGGGCTGTAAGGCTTCCTGCACGAAAGCTCTGAGGAAGCACGTGTGCAGAATAGCCTGCTGAATCAGCTGTTCGTCTCTCTGGTGAGCTCCTCTGCGATGGTGAGTGACCCGACTGGTCTGTTGCTTCAGCGGTTGGTCTCCGGGCAGGGAGAGGGCTCTCTGTCGATGGTGCAGCAGCGGATGATGTCCAGCTCCTCCTGGAGCGCTTGAAAGAGGATCGTGCGCCTGATCGCGCCGCTTTTTAAAAGGAGAGCTGTGCCGCGATTGGGCAGTGGTGAGCGCTGATGGGCTGTAAGGCTTCCTGCACGAAAGCTCTGAGG
Source organism: Ichthyophis bannanicus (assembly GCA_033557465.1). Lineage (NCBI taxonomy): Eukaryota > Metazoa > Chordata > Amphibia > Gymnophiona > Ichthyophiidae > Ichthyophis > Ichthyophis bannanicus. The sequence goes on from CM066037.1 coordinate 410,246,936, forward strand.
AAGCACGTGTGCAGAATATCCTGCTGAATCAGCTGTTCGTCTCTCTGGTGAGCTCCTCTGCGATGGTGAGTGACCCGACTGGTCTGTTGCTTCAGCGGTTGGTCTCCGGGCAGGGAGAGGGCTCTCTGTCGATGGTGCAGCAGCAGATGATGTCCAGCTCCTCCTGGAGCGCTTGAAAGAGGATCGTGCGCCTGATCGCGCCGCTTTTTAAAAGGAGAGCTGTGCCGCGATTGGGCAGTGGTGAGCGCTGATGGGCTGTAAGGCTTCCTGCACGAAAGCTCTGAGGAAGCACGTGTGCAGAATATCCTGCTGAATCAGCTGTTCGTCTCTCTGGTGAGCTCCTCTGCGATGCTGAGTGACCCGACTGGTCTGTTGCTTCAGCGGTTGGTCTCCGGGCAGGGAGAGGGCTCTCTGTCGATGGTGCAGCAGCGGATGATGTCCAGCTCCTCCTGGAGCGCTTGAAAGAGGATCGTGCGCCTGATCGCGCCGCTTTTTAAAAGGAGAGCTGTGCCGCGATTGGGCAGTGGTGAGCGCTGATGGGCTGTAAGGCTTCCTGCACGAAAGCTCTGAGGAAGCACGTGTGCAGAATAGCCTGCTGAATCAGCTGTTCGTCTCTCTGGTGAGCTCCTCTGCGATGGTGAGTGACCCGACTGGTCTGTTGCTTCAGCGGTTGGTCTCCGGGCAGGGAGAGGGCTCTCTGTCGATGGTGCAGCAGCGGATGATGTCCAGCTCCTCCTGGAGCGCTTGAAAGAGGATCGTGCGCCTGATCGCGCCGCTTTTTAAAATGAGAGCTGTGCCGCGATTGGGCAGTGGTGAGCGCTGATGGGCTGTAAGGCTTCCTGCACGAAAGCTCTGAGGAAGCACGTGTGCAGAATAGCCTGCTGAATCAGCTGTTCGTCTCTCTGGTGAGCTCCTCTGCGATGGTGAGTGACCCGACTGGTCTGTTGCTTCAGCGGTTGGTCTCCGGGCAGGGAGAGGGCTCTCTGTCGATGGTGCAGCAGCGGATGATGTCCAGCTCCTCCTGGAGCGCTTGAAAGAGGATCGTGCGCCTGATGGCGCCGCTTTTTAAAAGGAGAGCTGTGCCGCGATTGGGCAGTGGTGAGCGCTGATGGGCTGTAAGGCTTCCTGCACGAAAGCTCTGAGGAAGCACGTGTGCAGAATAGCCTGCTGAATCAGCTGTTCGTCTCTCTGGTGAGCTCCTCTGCGATGGTGAGTGACCCGACTGGTCTGTTGCTTCAGCGGTTGGTCTCCGGGCAGGGAGAGGGCTCTCTGTCGATGGTGCAGCAGCGGATGATGTCCAGCTCCTCCTGGAGCGCTTGAAAGATTCTCACCACCACCAAAAAGTTGTCTAATAGACAATATTTTGATGGTGGTGAGAAATGAGGAGGAATGTGACACATTCTATCTAACCTTTTTGATGTCTTGGACATCTGCACCTTGCCCACTCACAATCTTAAATGACAGAGGTGTAAGGCAGGGGTCTTCAAATCCAGCCCTGGAGGGCCACAAACCAGTCAGGTTGGCAGGATATCTCTAATGCATATATATCTCATGCATATTCATTAGGGATATCCAGAAAACCTGACTGGTCTGTGGCTCTCCAGGACCAGGGTTCCCTTCCCCTGACTTAGACCAATAAAGGCAGTGCTACTTAAACCTCATGTGGGTCTAGCCCTCCCCCTCCCCTCCCCTCCCCCCTCTCCCTCTCCCCCTCCCTCTCCCCCCACCCCCTCCCTCCCTCCCCTCCCCTCCCCCCTCCCTTCCCCTCCCTTCCCCTCCCCACTCCCCTCCCTTCCCCTTGCCCCCCTCCTCCCCTCCCATCAGCCCTGGAGGGTTGTCATCGGCCAGCAGAATTGTGGTTGCTGGTATTACAGCCCTTCTGCAGGGTGCAGGCACCTGTCCCACCACACCCTCATCTACAATAGGGGTGATTGTGGGCCTCCTCCCCCCCTCCCCCACCCCCTCCTCCTCTCCCCCCTCCTCCCCCCCTCCCCTCTCCCCCTCCCCTCCCCCTGCCTCCCCTCCCCCTCCCCCCTCCCCTCCCCTCCCCTCCCCCCTGCCTCCCCTCCCCCTCCCCCTCCCCTCCCCCCTCCCACCTCCCCTCTCCTCCCCCTCCCCCTCCCTCTCCCCTCCCCCTCCTCCCCTCCCCCCTCTCCCCTCCCCCTCCCTCCTCTCCTCCCTCCCCCCTCTCTCCCCCACCCCTCTCTTCCCCCTCCCCTCCCCCTCCCCTTCTCCCCCCTCCCCTCCCCCTCCTCCTCTCCCCCCTCCCCCCTCCCCCCCCCCTCCCCCCTCCTCCTCTCCCCCTCCCCTCCCCCTTCTTCCCCTCTGTATGGAATACAGATGGTCTGGGCTTTGTGGTAAGGAGAGCTGTATGGAAGGGATGGAATGGGAAGAAAGTGAGACCTGTGCCTTTAAAAGCAGAGATCAACAGAGTTCCCATAGTAACCACAAGCCTCCAAGGTAGACTACAGCTAGTACTAAGCCCCGCCCACTTAATGACATTAGCGCTAGGTTGAGCCCTAACAGCTTTCACGTGTGCAGGGAGAAAGGCGTGGTGCCTAAGAAGCACCAGTTTAAAACTGCTTCAGTGTTTGATAGAAGGGGGGAAGGTGAGAAGCAAAGCAGGCAGCAGCAGACACGGCAGAACTTGCAGGAAAGCACGCAGCAAGAGAGTCCGGAGCAGCTGGGAGCTGAGCAGCAGAGAGCCCTGGAACCAAGGCAGAAACGTGTCTCACAGTACCTCAGAGAAAGGAAGCTGGAGGAGTCAATTCCCAGGTGGGGAAACAGCTCAGGAAGCCAATTGAGCCCTGGAGGTAGAGAGAATAAGTCGCCAGAAGTTCCTAGCAAAGCTCTTTCTGAAGAAGTGGTTAGAGAGCTAAGAAAAAGTGCCAGACGCTATGTTAGCCAGAAAGCTGTAAAGCAAGCTTCAGACAGAAATAAGAAGTGTGCCAGTGACTGCCGTGACTCAGCGGTGAGAGATATTGAAAGGCTGATAAGGGAGAGAGAAACTCCGTCTTTAAAGCCTGTGACTACAGATCAGAGGGAACGCTGGCTGCTAAAGCTGGATGAGCTGCTGAAGGGTGTAAATCATAAATCCTATGATACCCGTCCACAGGAAGATAGCTCTAGTGAGTCTACGCATGAAATGGAAATAGAATTGTGTGAAAGCCCCTGTGAAAGTGATACTGAAGAAATGCAATGCTCTTATTGCAAGGCAAACTAACTGAACATGTGCTAAGCTCAAGCCCATGTGAAGGAGTGGTTTGTTTAAAGCAATTATAAGCTTGTTTCTGGGAACTGAGAAGGGAAAGAAACTTGCTAGAAGTTTGAAAGCCATTGTAGCTTGTTTCTATATGGTGTGAAAGAAAAGAAACTTGCTGAAAGTTTAAAAAACAGGTATAACCTCTTTTCTATGGAAGCTGTGAAAGAAAAGAATCTTGTTGAAAGCTTAAGTTACTTTGATATGGTCAACAACCTTAGCTTTAGAAGGTAGTTACCAGAAAGAAGCTAAGAGTTGACAATGTGAAGAAGAAATTCCTGTCTGTTTGAGTTAAGCCTGTTGGAGTTTATTTATCCTTTGCCTTTGGGAGAAATTATCCTTACCTGTGTTTAGTGCAACGAATTTGATGCGAGGGGAAAACCCTGAAAAATAAATTTCTCTGTTTTTGCCAAACAAACCGTGTGGTCACACTGCTTGCTCAAAAGAATAGCTGAAACTACATATCCCAGCAGTCCATGCTGGCAGCCATATTGGGGGACAGTATTCAGAAGGGCAATTAAGGCGAGCCCTCTTGCTCATCGGCCACCGGCCCGGGCGGGAGGACGCAACAGCTTCCAAGATTGTATTTTTAAACAACACACATGCTTGATGTAAATCTTTAACCTTCACAACTGCTCCTTTTAGTTTTTTATTAACTATTTTCCTCATTTTATCATAGTCTCCATTATGAAAATTAAAAGGTAGTACTATGGATTTCCTTGGCCCATCGTTTTGTCTACTTTTAGTTTAGCTAGTTCCTATTGAACACAGTCTTCTGAAAATTGTTCAAGATCCCTTTCATATCTGTTCCTATTTGTGGGTGTTTTCTGAGCTCCTGTCCCTTTATCTGTGAACACAGAACAAAAATATTTGTTAAGCAATTCTGCTTTATCCTCATTAGCTTCTACATGCCCCTCCCCCTTAACCCTTGAGTGTGATAATACCACTTTTGCACTTACTCTTCTAACTAACATATCTGAAAAATGTCTTGTACCCCCATTTCATTGGATTGGCTATTTCTTCTTTTTATGGAAATCTTTGCTTTCCTGACTACTTTCATAGCTTCTTTTCCAAATATTGATGCTGGTCTTCCTCTTTCTGTGATCTCTTCTATTTTATAAAGGATACCCACTTTTTCCTCACCGTTTTAGTTACGTCTTTTAAGAACCATAGTGGTCTCCTTTACCTTTTATATTTATTTACATTTATTTCCCTTTCTAACAACAAGGTTTGTTGTCCTTAAAGGACCAGAGGGGAAGTTATTTTGGACCTAGTCCTTACTGGAACACAAGATCTGGTGCAAGAAATAAGTGTTGGGGCCACTTGGCAATAGCGATCATAGCATGATTGCCTTTGATTTAATAAATGGAGGAAAGACTGCCAACATCATCTCTGGGATTGAGTCCCGCCTCTTAGTGCTCACATCCAGGGATTGCAGTGGCTTTCCGCAGATCTGTCTTTTTCTCCAGGAACTTGTCTAAACCTTTTTTAATCCCAGCTCCACTAACTGCTTTTATAACCTCCTCCTTATTTATCGGATTTATAAAAGAGCTGCGCAACCGTGGATGCAGAGATAGAGCGGTGGTAGTATTTGTGGAACAATAACAGGTGGGGTAAGTACAGAACTACAGAGAATGAAAAGGTTATGATCACCTGAGATACTCCCATTCTGACCAATACAAAGCTGGATGTAAGGAAGTTGGGCATAGTGGTAAAGGAGAAAACCACCAGAACCGCATTGTATTATAGAGGTGTCAGTCCCAAGCGACTCTTCTGTGAATTGTGTTGAGAGGAAAAGATCTTGAAGTACCAAATAATGTATTCAGAGACCAAGAACATGTAGCAGAAAGATACCAAATTATTTCCCATCATGTTGGATGCCAACAATTTCCAAGAACAACTTATGAACTCCTGAAGGAGGCTCTCTTTCACAGTAAATTTGAGAGACTGAGATCATTCTCCACATACTCTAGCCTAGAAGTGAGATTCAAGAATATCATGGTATGCGCAAACTAACACATTTGGAGAAATTGCACCTCAAATCCCCTTCTTCACCCCATCCCATCACAGCAGTGATCTTATATACTTCATCTCAATTCTAAAAAGTCTGCTGCTCTTTGGATCACATTTGGTAGCCCTGTCCCTGCTCTAGCTCTCCCATTCTGCTTGTTGATTCTCTACGCTATCTTGGTGTTATCTTAGATTCCTCATTATCCTTCAATGCCCATCTATCATCTCTGATGAGTCGCTGCTTTTTCTCTCTTCATCAAATCCATGCTTTCCATCCTTTCCTTTCTTTTTCCTCCCTGACCACTTTGCTTCTCACTCTTGTCATTTCTAAAATAGATTACTATAATATCGCTTACCTTGTTCTTCCCCAATACCAGTTACGTCATTTACAATGTATTCAGAACACTGCTGCCCATATCCTCTCATCCACTTCATGCTTTGAATATATTACATCACTCCTTATCCAACATCATTGGCTCCCACTACATTCTTGCATTCAGTATAAGCTACTCACCCTGGTTCATTATGCACCGATTTCAGGTTCTCCCCGTTGCCTCTCCAATTCCCTGCTCCTTCATTTCCCTCACTATGCCTTCCGTAGCATTCATAGTAATCATCTACACCTTCCCTCAGTCTCTCAAGCCCGGCTAACCTCCACCCGATCATCAGCTTTCTACTTTATAGCTCCCGCATCCTGGAATTTCCTCTCCTTTACCCTCCGACTGCAGCCTTCATTTACCAAATTCAAATCTCTTCTGAAGACTCACCTTTTCCAAACTGCCTTTGATCTATCAGTCCCCTGACTTCCTTCTGTTCACCAGTCCCGCTCACCCCCCTGCGCCTCACCCCTCTTGATTCTGTTGTATGACTCTCTTCATGATTGATGTACCTATCCTATGATTTTATGGAGTTTTTAACCCCTTTATTTTATATTCATTTATTTATGTATTGGTTTTATCTGTACACTGCCTTGTGGGCTCCCTGAAAGGGGATTAAGCAAATATAATAAACATAAACATCCTAATACTTTCTCTGGGCAAGCATAGCTCCTGTTTAGTTTTTTCTATCTTTAGGCACTGCATCCCTAAAATGTACTTTCCTACTTTTGTTTTGCATGTGCTGCTAACTTTGTGATTGTTAGTCAAGGACATGTTCTAATAACAAAGATCTGCATTCAGATCATCCTCGCTTCTTACATCACAAGCAATAGTTGTTCTGTTAGTCCTCTTCTACATTTTATTCATAGCTTTTCCTGTTACACTTACCCTAGCCATACCTCTACATATATGTACATGCTCCAACAAGATATGCACACCATGAATTGGCATTCCTGGGAGTATATGGTGGAGTACCGATTTTCTTGGGTATTTTATATAATATGTAGGTGCATGTTTAAATCAGCATTTTAGAAAGGTTGTTTAGGTGTCATTTGGGACAACCATGTCAAAATGCCTGAAATTCTGGGGAAGAGGTGGGCTTGTATAAATAGAGGTGTGCAAGCAAAAGATTTTGTTTTATTTAGTTTTCTATGTCATTTACAGGTTTGTTTTGTTTTATTACAATTTTATTTTGTGTTGTTTTGTTTTTATACATTTTGCTTTCAGGGCAATTTTATTAATTAGGTAGCTGTGGCACAAACAAAAAAACATAGCTGAAAGGTTGCTAGAGGTTTCAGGCAAATAAAAAAACCCAGCTGACTTTATTTCTGACAGTCAGAGGCGGGCCTCAAATCAGTGACCTTTGGTTAGAAGGAAGGCATCTTGCAGGAAGATCTGTTTCATCCCCATGGGGGTTTGCTATAGCCAGCCTGTTCGTAAAAGTGTCTTGTATTGGAGGTGATCTTTTTCTTGTTTTCTGATTGGCTCAAAGTTTATCTGGTCTGGAGCTCTGTGTAAAAACCCTTTCTGGATTTTTTGCCTTGCAAATCTATTGACTCCTGCTCTAGTTGAAGACTCATTTATTCATCGAACACTATGGTCCTGTAACTTAACCCCACCTACCCATATTCCCCTTCAAATACAAATCATTGTAAATAGTTAAGTTATTTATATATAGTTAATGCTTATACACCATGTTCACTGTAATCTTGTTCATTGTATCTTTGAATTGTTTGTAAACCGCTTAGACCCAGTGAAAAGTGGTATAAAAGCACAACTAAATAAATAGTACAAGAGGAAATTAATTTATAGTTTTATTTCTCCAGTGTTGTTGTACATTCCAAGTTTGGCTTTTGAGGTTCCCAATTTAATTATTGTCTTCCTATTTCTAAATTGTGATCCCTTGTTTTTTGTTTAGTGATGGTCAATGTTGTGCATGTGTACAACATAGACTGAGCTGCAGTATTCTGTTCATGTAGTTTCTATGTGACAATGCCACATGTTCTCTTTCCCCAGTAGGAGATGGTTTTGGTATTCTCTGAGATGTATTGGTTTAGTATTTGCAATGTTGCCTTTTGATAAGTAGGGTTTGGTGCTTTGTGAGTCCTGGTAGTACTGTTATGATACGACAGGTATGCTATGGGTTTTAAATGAGCAGTGTTTATAGTACTTCCTAATGTGTCTGGCAGTTGACACTGGAGTACAGTAATGTAGAAATCTTTATCCTCATTCTTTATCATCATTGCCCATACAAATGGTATTCAGACACTCATTAAGAGGCATGTTTACTAAAAGTTAATACGCATTCAGAAATGTTAATGTAGGCTAGCACACATTTATTTCTATTGGTGCAGTGACACATCACATATATTAATATTTAGTAAACATGCCCCTAAGTCATTGCCAGGACAAAAAAGAGGTTTGTGAAGGGCTCCTTTGTAAGCCACCTAAAATATTAGATGGGCAACATATACATTTTTAAATAAAATACATTAAATGTATGCAAATGAGACCAGTGGATATGCAAATGAGGCCCACAACAAGTCTCTGCACATGACCCCACATCACCCTTGGGCCGCCCCTGCACATAAGTCCAGGAAGACGTATTCAGCTCCAACTTGATCTGCTCCCCATGGATCCGAATCACCAATTACTTAGGCAGCATCCTTGCATGAATGCCCATTGTAAGAACGGTTAAAGAAGAAATTGACTTTTTCCAATATAGTTAGAACCTCACAAATGTTATTAAGAGAGATTGCTTCAAACCTCTCTCATAGAGACCCCATTTGCAACCTATTAATTGCTACTACATTAGGAGAGAAAGCCTCTCTTCCAGGTGCTAACACCAACTACTTTTCCAGCCCTTATTGGTGTCCCACTGCTTCCTGTTTTTCCCACCAAAAATATAACCTGATCTACCATTTGTTTGTTCGCAGACTCTCCATATGGGCTAAGAGAACCTGCACAGTGGTGGGTACACCCCTAAACAAAGGCATGGGGAGGGGTGATCTGCATGGATAGCAGGTGAACCTACTCTTGCCACCTTGCTGGGCAGACTAGATGGACCATACTGATCTTTATCTGCCCTCATATACTATGTTACTTCCCTATATATCCCACAGCTGCAATATCTCTAATCCCAGAAGAGGTCAACCTAGAATGGGGAGTTGAGGAGCAGTCGGATTTCATGGGTTTAGCGAGATTTCTGCCTCCAAAAGCCCTAGTACTCCCTCCAGGACTGCAATAGGCTCCAATGATCATTCAATGAGAGGATGCAAGTTGTGAAATTTTAAGGGATTCTAGAATACTGCTTCACATTTTCCATTTTGGTTTCCCATGCCGCCAAAATGGAAATAATTCAACAGGACGCCTCAATAAGCACAGTCATTCCCTAGGCAGTCATCTTGGCCTCTCCCTTTTTTTCAATTTTTAATAACATTCAGGCCGAATCAGCCCATGGTGGTCAGCAAAAGTGAAATCATATTCAGCGGAAGTGCCCAGATAGCGGCCTCCACTGAATATTCAGTTGTAGCAGTGACTGCCATGGGCTTTCCTTAGACAGACCGCATTGTGTTAGGCCTGCATTTTTGAGATCCAGCTTTATGCAGTTAAAGGACTAAAAATCACCACTAACTGCATATATTTTTGCACCACCAATAGACCCCTTGGCACAAAATCTCAGCATGATACTAAATGCATCACAAATTACCCTAATTTAAATAGAGAAATCTCCAGAGAAAACACCATAATTCACATTAAGTCTCATAAGAGGAGGAGAAAAGACCTTAGAAAAATGTGCTGTCCCTCTATATGGCAGTTGTGCACCGCCCGAAGGGGAACTGCTTTACACCACCATCACAGGTCTAAAAAACTCCTCCTTCCTACCACACAATGAACTCTATTCAATATCACATCTATCAATACTTTGTTCTTTTATTTTTTTATATTTTATAATGTAATTATTCAGTATCTAACCACTCACATAGTAGCAATGGAATGATATCACGATGTTTCCACAACTCCAGCCGCTAACTAAAGATGTCAGCCTTGCTCCGATATATCTACAAACATACAATGAATACCCTCTAAAGGTATTGAGAATGTGCCTGATGAACTCTGCACTCCAATTATATTGCAAAAAATCAGATCGCATTAATGTGAATAATGGTCTCAGACTCACATCGGCAATGCTTAGAACATTCAAAAGCAATATGCCTTATCGCATCAACGACCACAGATATTCACAATTGTCTTGAAGATGTTGTGCCTTTATATATTCATCAGATCTTTCTCTAATCTTTAAACATTTCATGAAACAAATTTTATGTATGAAGATTGTGCTTATCTCAGAACTGCTGATATAATTCCCCGACGCCACCATTCAGGTACCGTTATTGCGTTTCGAATACTTCTTCAAGGGGGTAAATTTTAACTCAGCACGATCTATAAAACAATAAGGAGTTTATAGCATAGAATGAACCATAGTCTCAACTGCACATTGTGGTTGTAATCTTATGCAACCACCCACCCTACCTTATTACAAAGCAGCCAAATTTTGCACTCCGATCCAGCTTATAGCAGATAACATATTCATTCAAACTTGTTCGGTGTGCAGTCGAACGCCGCGCATGCGGACCGCAAACTCAGTCAGGATTTAAATGGATGTTACAAAGTTCTAACACCCAATCAGCGTTCAATACCTTTTCTATACGGGAGTTTTCTTGCAGGTGAACGGAACTGTTACTGATTTAAATGCAGGCCCTCCAGTCAATAGAACTGTTAAGGCCAGTCAGACCCATTGTTTTTAATCTAAAGATCCATTTTTGTTCTTGGATCAGTAACGTTTGTGCTCTGGACTTGCTGTTCCTACCTGCTACTACCCACTCAATCACAAAACAGCGTAACTCTTCAAAAGTGTGGTGTTTAAAGATACAGTGTGCCACTAATGGGGCTTCTAATGTTTTGCATTTTAATCTGCTGCGATGCTCATTAATTCTAATCTTGAGTTGTCGCTCTGTTTTTCCAACATATAATAGGTCACAGGGGCATCTGATTGCATATACAACATGATCCGAAGTACAGGTGGTGAAATGTCTTAAAAAATACTTTCTACCATGGTATTCAAATCTATTGAGCTCTTCTGTCACTGAGCAGATGTTACAACATCCACATGGTTTGTGCCCTAATTCCTCTACTTGGCTCGCCGACTGATGTGACCGCAATTTTGCTGGACTAAGCTTGTCCTTAAGGTTTTGATGGCGGGTCCATACACACCTTATGGTCTTGTCTTGTAGCCCAGGTAAAGTACTAAGCACATTCCGATGTTTCTTTATGATGCGCTTAATTGCGCCACTAAGTGGGGAAAATTTTGTAATGAAGTTTATATTATCATCATCCACTGTGGGGTTGTCCTGCCTTGATTGTAGCAATAAAGCCCTGTTATTGTACAGTGCCCTCTTATATGCCATCTTTATTATTGATTGGGGATATCCTCTTTTACGAAAATCTTTCATCAAAGTTTTTGCTTGTGTCTTGTACTCTGCCACACTCGAACAGTTCCTCCGATATCTAATAAACTGGGACAGGGGCAAACTGTCACGCAATTGTTTAGGGTGGTTACTACTGTAATGCAAAATAGTATTTCTGTCCGTTGGTTTTTTATATATTGAGGTAATCCATCCTTGATGACTTTTTCGAACCTCCACATCGAGAAAAACAATTCTCTGAGCATGACTTGTGTGTGTGAATTGTATATTGGGGTCCACTTGGTTCAACCAGTCCACAAACTGTTGAAACTCCAAAAGGAAGCCATCCCATAACACGAAAACATCGTCAATGAATCTCTTCCATAATACTAAATGTTGCTGGTGTGTTGATCTTACAAGCCATTGATGTTCATAAACTTTCATTTATAGGTTGGCCACTGAGGGGGCGCAAGTAGCCCCCATGGCTACCCCAGACATCTGTTGATATATTTTCCACTCAAATTCAAAGTGATTATGGGAAATTGTGAGTTCCGCTAAACTGGATATGAACTCTAGAAGACTCGAAGATAGATTTCCTTTTTCACGTAGAGATGTGACTATAACCGCATGTGCTGCCTTCTGGGAGATACTGGTATACAACACCGCGACATCCAATGTCGCTAAAAGTACATGTTCCCTGGATGCCCATTCTGAATATTCCTCCAAAATGTTTAAAAAATGGGAGGTATCTTTAATGTATGAGGGAATGGTGGACATTAATGGCCGTAGAAAAGAGTCTATGTAGATCGAAAGGGGCTCCAAAACTGTCCCTTTCGTGGAAACAATCGGCCTCTCTGGTGGATTCAAGGCATCCTTATGTATTTTAGGGACTAAATACAATCGGGCAAGAGTTGGTGAAGACTCATTGAGGAACTTCCATTCCTTTCTGGTGATAACATTGATTTCTAATGCTTGTGATGTAATGTTTTTTATTTGCTGCTGCAAATCTTTGGTAGGGTCTTGTGACAATAATTTATAAATACTATCATGAGATAATTGTCGTTCCGCTTCCTCTAAGTACTTGACTCTGTCCATCACCACCGTGGCTCCCCCCTTATCAGCTCGCCATATTACTATGTCTGGCCGAGCATGTAGTTCTTTCATAGCATTCTATTCTGCTGGCGTGAGTGCCCTAGATCTCAAAGTATGTTTTCGTTCCAGATTTTGAACATCTGACAGAACTAACTCCTTAAATAAATTCAACGCAGAAGGGGGGGGCTCCAGCGGTGCCCAAGTAGAATGTATCGGCAATGGGATCCTATTTGGATCTTGAGTTAAACCCACATTTGTATCTGCCAGAATTTGGGCAGCAAAGAACACCTTTAGACGAAGCTTCCTCATTAAGTGCTCCAAATCAACTCGGAATTGGAAACTATCAAAATTTATATCAGGAACAAATGAAAGCCTTCTATTTAATAAATGTAAATGATCTGTGGACAAATGTGCCCCCGAGATATTAATGACAAGAGACTCTTGTGGGACTGAAGAAGAAGTCAATGTATAGGAGCCACCCCGATCTGCTCGTACACCAATCAGACTCATTGGCGCCTGCCTCCTCTTCCCCGTTGCTTCCCTCTGCTGGCATCTTTCTTTTTATATCTATATATATCTACAAACAAATAGTGAAAGAGAAAAGCCAGAAGCTGTTTCCAATAAAATGCAATACTGCCACTATCAGCTACTTGGCTTTAATAAGTCCTCTGGAAATCTTCATTCATAAGCCCTACAAAGACCATCGTTTCACAAATAAAACTTCATCGGGGGCTGTTTTACATTTTCATTATGAGGACTATCCAGACCCTGGATAGTCCTCAATAATTGTAAAGCGGCTCCCGATGAAATGTTATTTGCCGTATAGAGGGACAGTACATTTTTCTGAGGGCTTTTCTCCTCCTCTTATGAGAATTAATGTGATTTATGGTGTCTTCTCTGGAGATTTCTCTATTTAAATTACGGTAATTTCTGATACAATTAGTGTCATGCTATCCAGATAGTGCTACTGAATCTTGAGCTCAGCATGGTTTATCTGCTAACCAGATAAACCTTACTGAATATTGGGCCCATTAATATTTTTACAGATTTTATGGACTTCTATTCATTGACCTCCAATAGTCACCAATATTTCATAAGATTCTTCTAGAATGCTCTGTAGGGCAATGCAAATATGGCAAATTTTCTTTTGCACCTAGAAAGTCTGAAATTAGAATGCCTGGTTATTTTCTTTGACACTGTCAAAATGCATTCTAATGACAGCCTTAAATGATTCCTTTCATTTAGCTGAAGAGATACAGTAGCTTTTGTAATTTCAACACTTGAATGCTATGGGCTGCATGCAGCAGCTATTGTTTGGTGTTTTCTCTCTGGCAGCAAATTGTTTACTACTGTGAACTAAAACAATTTATTTTGATCGGTAATATTTTTAGCTGCAGGAGTTCAGAGAAAATTATGTTAAAAGTAGACCAATGTGAGGGATGAGTGAAGTGGTGCTGCAGGGAGAAATAGATCCTTTTGTGAAACAGGTAAGGATATGAAGATTAAACCAAAATGTAAAACTGAAAGCTCGTTTTAAAGAAATCAATAAAAGTGGCATGTGGTACAGGAAGATGAACATGCCTGTTTTATAATTGAGATATAATTGTACATCTCTTTAATGCTTATTTCAGTGATCAAATGTATTATCAGTACATTATTATCAGCCACATGATATAACATCTCTATACTATCAAATAACTAACTCTGTATGTGGATACCATTAGTAAACATTAAGGGGGATGTTTACTAAACAGCGGTAAAGTTACCAGCAGTAAGGGCAACATTAAGGTGGCTGAAAGCCATATAAGGCAGTGGGTGGGTAGGGGGTGTGCTGGCGTTGGCTCACGTTAAATGACCCAAGGCACCATAACAGGACCAAGTGCAGTAAGGCGCCTTAACTTAGGGCACCTTAAGTCAGGGTGTCCTAATTTAAGGCACCCTAAGTAAGGTGCCCTAATTCAAGGTGTCCAAGGACATTAAGGGGCATGTTTACTAAAAACCGCACAATTGCGCGCCGCACAATAGCGCACTAAAAGCAGCACTTAAGTGCTCTTAAGCGTCCCGCACAAGTGCGATGAACCCCCGCACACGTGCGTGGCACACTAACAGGCTCCGCACAAGTACGGGCCCGCAAATGTCCGATAGAGGCGTGGAAAGGCTAACGGAGGACGGAGGAAGGCTCCCGAGGGGTGGAGAGACGGCTGCAATGGGCGGGGAAGGGGAGAGGCTCCTCGCACATTTACGGGGCCGAATATACAAGTAAAAAATACCGCGAGTGAAACACTCGCTCGCGGTAGAGGGCATTTAAAGGGAAGAGAAACCATTTCTGTCAGCAATGTACAGGAAAACCGGGGAAACCTACAAAACGTGAGCAGTGTGATACATGTGCATAGAACAAAAGTGCAAATAAAAAGCGAAAATGACCACAACAAAAATATTAAAAATAGTACTTCAGCTGGGCAACAGTGATATTAATGGGCAACAACAAAAAACACTCCCTGGAAAGCTCCATAAAATTAGAAATGAATTTTGGAAGGGTCTACGGAGTGGAGACCCTTTCAAAAATCATTTCTTGCTATTGGAGCTGTCCTTGGAGTGTTTTGTATGGTTGCCCATTAATAACACTGTTGCCCAGCTTGGCTACCTTTTTTCCCCCTTTTTTTTGCAGGCATTTTCGTGGTGTATTTGCACTTTTGTCCCCAGACAAGGTGAACGAGCCCACAGTAAAAATGTGCAGAGCATGGCTTCCGACTCCTTCTTGCCAGGTTTCCTATCTCCAGGGACTGCACTGTCTCTGTGGCCACAGTGTGGTGCAACGGACAGAGCCAGTATCTCTAGGACCAGAGAGTCACAGGTTCAAATCCCAGCTGGGGCACCTGCCAGCCCTGTCCCCATATTTTACCCACCACTAAACAGAGATAGTAAAGACACTCCTTTATTGCAGAGAACATAAGCATGTTGCAAACACCCATATTTTACCCTACACCGCTCACACACCATAACAATGGGCATTACCTACAGCCGAGTCCCCCAAATGCAGGCCTGGAGTGCCACAACTCAATCAGGTCATATGGTTTTACTACGATAAGGACATGCCAGCATGATGGCAGAAGGGTACAGGTGGTGGAGGGGCAGTGGCTGCTAGCCACAGAAGACAGTGGCCTAGCCATGTGCAGGATGGCACCATCCACTGCAACAGACAGGACCTGTCGGATGTACAGTCATGGACCTCCCAGGGAATTCAGCCAATCTGTGGCAACACGGTGGTGCAGTGCACACAGACAGTGTATGCAAGAACAGAAGGTCACAGGTTCAAAGCCCAGCTGGGGCTACTGCCAATCCTGTCCACATATTTTTCCCACAACTAAACCGTGATAGTAAGGACAAACCTTTATTGCTGAGGGCATACGCATTGGTAATACGCCTATCTTTTACCACACCGAGCACAGACACCATGAACAGGGGCATTACCTAGAGCAGAGTCTCCGAAATGCAGTCCTGGAGGACCACACACCATTCAGGTTCCATGCTGCCTCTAATACAAATGCCTGTGCTGCATATCTATGCACCACTCCCATGGCATGTATATGTAGCTCATGCATATTCATGAGGGACAGCAGGAAAACCCGAACAGTGTTAGGCACACCAGGACTGGAGTTGGGAACCTCTGCCGTAAAGCAGCAGCCAACAGGGGCAGACACACCCACACCCACAGGCCCCATTGGCCAATGCCTCCTGGAGAGGCAGGACATTGGGCCCTGCGTGCATCTCCCAATACTAGCACCTGCATACCTTAGCAATGCCACCCTACACCTGGGTATACGGTACACAGCTCTCAAACGTTTGCTATGAGTACTGGCAGATAGACATTCCTACGTTAAGCACAGTTTGCTCTTTGAGCTCCATCATAACAATCTTTCTGATGTCTGCGGTGTGTGCTTCAGGTCTGGCCTCTGACAGTGGTCACCACCCTGGGGAGTGACCCCCAACAGTATTGCATAACATATCCATGCCTGTGCTGTGCCCAGGACTGGTGTGGTGGGCAAGGCTGATAAACTCCTCTATAGTAGCACAATGCTGGCATACGTGTGGGAGTGTGTGTCTGTCTATACCAGGGGTGGGCAATCTCGGTCCTGGAGGGCTGCAGACCAGTCAGGTTTTCGGGATATCCCAAATGAATAAGCATGCGATATATATGCATTACAGATATCCTGCCAATCTGACTGGTCTGCGGCCCTCCAGGACCGAGATTGCCCACCCCTGGTCTATACAGTGTGTGTTGGCTGCAAACACCTTCCACAGCCCACACTGCCAGCACTGTTGCCATTATTGGCCTGCCAATGTGCATAATAAGCAGCAGGGTACCATGGGTATAGCTCAGACAGGGTGGGCTGGCCAGGATGCATCTGCACAGGGCATAGGGCACTGCCTGGGACATTGTCGTGGCCGGCCACCACCTACACAGACAGGGTGACCTCTTTCTGTCCTGCTGGGGGATCACTCTCACCCTGACTGTGCAGTGACCACAGCATGTCTAGCCACCCCCATAGTGCTATATAGCATTCCTCTCATGGGTTTCCTTTTGGGGCCCAGTCACTGACCTATCTGCTGGTGTGCACTGCCATCCCAGTTCTGGGTGCATGCATTTACACCAAGACTAGCTAGCAGACTGTTCTCAGCTGGTCTGTGTTGTGATGGAGCGCCTTGCAGGGTGCAGCGGCTGAAGGCTTGCTGCAGGAGAATATCAGATAGTGGTGGGGTGCAGCTTAGCATACCCAGGCCTAATGTCTGTCTGATATTGTGTTGTGGAGGTGTATAGAGCTGCTTTGACTGCCCTGTAGGGTGTCTGTTCCTCAGCAGGACCGGGGTTGATGGTCCACTCTACTGCCACCATTGCAGGGAGGTAGAATGTGGATCTGTTGATAGGAGACCCTGTTTTTTCAACCTTGGGTGGTGGCACATAGCCCACCTAGGTGTCCATAAGGGGTTCCCCTGACTAAGACAGAAAGTGATATCCAAGGTGTTTCTGCAGAAACTACCTATCTCACAGATTAATACTGCTGTGGAGCTCTGGCATGGCCTCTTTCATCCATGGAGGGTGTTGTGGACCTGGTCCTGGGCGCCTCTTCACACCCTCAGGGTGAGCACAGTACCCGCACAATGTGACGGTGTGTAGCTACTCTGTGCCAGTAAAACACCCGGTCAGTACCTCCTACCAGGCCGAGGTGCTGTGTGGGTGCACACGGCCACTTCCCCCTTCCACGCCGGGGAGCTGTTGGGGTGCATTCCCCATCTTGTGTTCATCTGTGGACAGCTGATTTGCATGTGCAGTGCATCATGGGTACGGGTGGCCTAACCCTATCCTGGCTACCACAGCAGACTGTCTGTGTGGTGACGTGCAGGCTCTCTGCAGCCAGCCAGGGGCTTGCTGGCAGCTATAGAGCTGTAGCCCAATGGTTACTTCACTGCCTGAGACGCCAGAGGTCATGGGTTCAAACTCACAGTGGGGTAATTTGCTAGGGTTGTCCAAAGTCTTTTTTATTTAATGTACATATGTTGATGCCAGCAAAAACACCGGCAGCGTACTGTACCCATAAGGTGCCGCTGAGGGTGCTTTATAGGGCGCCCTATAGGGCACCTTATGGTTGCCGTTCATATAAGGTGCACTATACATTATCCTGTGACGCAACATATATGGTGACCTATAGGGGACATTCTAGGGTGCCTTGGCGGACAGTGAACTTTAACATGTGCCGTATGGGCCGCCTTATGTTAACACGCTTTGAGAGTGAGTTTGCTAGTACTGATAAATAAAATAGAACTAATATGCCCCCTACAGCACTCATCCCCAAAATATGTTATGCCTCAGCCAGCCTTGTTCACTGGGCACTGTGAGGGATTGAATCCCTGATCTCTGCACCATTGGTCAGTGTCTTAACCATTGTGCTGTGGCTCTATTCCTGTGTTTGGACATTGCCGCACTGCCTTAGGCCTTCATGGCATAGCAGCGCACCACCTTCTGCCGCCCAAACCGCACAAACTTAACAGCGCGCCGCCTAATGCCCACTATTTACAGTGCTACGCCTTATGACGCCCACACCTAACAGCGCACCGCCTAATGTCGCCCAAAATTAACAGTGTGCCGCCTTATGCCGCACAAAATTAATATGCCTCCTACAGCTTTTTAACCCATTACAGTTATTGCCTCAGACAACAGCTTTTGTTGTGCACAATGGGGGATTGAACCCATGGCCCCTGCATCATTGGTCAGTGTCTTCACTGTTGTACTACGGCTCTGTTCTTTTCTGTGCCCAGCAGCGCGCCACTTAGCCTTCCCACACGCTAATGTGGACCCCGCACATTAGCGCGATGCGCACAAGTACGGTCGCTGTCTCCCGTTTTTTTCTTTTCTCTGCCTGAACCGCCCACTCCTTATATGGCACAGGCACACTACCGCGGCCCCGCACAATTTCGGAGTTTAGTAAACATACCCCTAAGAAGTGTAAAACCTTACAAGAGAACTAATTGTATACAAATGTGAAACATATGAATTGAAACCAGACAATCTTGCTTGAACAAAGAGTATTTAAAGAAAAACAGACAGATCTTTATCAAGATTGAGGCCATGTGGGACCAAAGAGTTAAGTAGAAATATATACTTCTGTTCCAAACGTAGAGTGTTTTTTTCTAAATCACCTCCCCTCCAATTGTGTTGTACCTTCTTAATAAACAAAAAACTTAATGTCTGTTACTTTGTGTCCCATCTGTAGCCAATGTGCAACTAAAGGTTTATCTTCCAATTTCCTATTAATACAGCTTCTGTGTTCAACAATTCATTTACGTATACTACGGTTAGTTTTTCCCACATATAATTTTTGACAGGGGCACTGGATTACATAGATTACGTTTGATGTTTCGCAATTAGCAAAATCTCTAATGTAGAATTTTTTTTGCGTCCCTGGATGAATAAAAAAATTCCTAACTGGAAGAGTGTGCAGGCAAATGGAGCAATGACCGCATTGAAATTGTCATTTATATTGTGACAATGTTTTGCGTTCTGTAAGGGCTGAAGGAACAAGAAGATTCTTAAGATTCACATTTCGTTTGTGAGCAACTATAAACTGAAGATCCTGAAATCCAGGGAGAGCCTGAATAAGGTGCCATTCCTTCTTAAGTATTTTGATAATCTTGTGTGATTGTAGGGAGTATAGAAGAGGGCAGACCAAATTGGAGTGTTCTTTTTTCGGTTTCAATTTCAATAGAGTCTCACGGGGTGTGTCACGAGCTCTTGTATATGCTTTATAAATGTGATGACTTGGATACTGCCGTGTCTCAAACCTAACCACCATATCTTTGGCATGATATTCAAAATCACGCTGCATTGTGCATACTCTTTTAACCCTAAGAAATTGGCTGACAGGAAGATTATTTTTCAAAGCAGGGTTGTGGAAACTAGTATAATGCAGTAGTTGATTCCTATCACTCGGTTTCCTATATAACGTAGTAGTTAATTTATTGCCCGCTTTCTTGACTAAAAGGTCCAAATATGGTATCTGTATAGGGTCATAAGTGAGCTGAAACCGTAAATAATTGTCCACCGCATTGATCCAGGTGTTAAATTCAGATAGGCGCTCCACAGAGCCCTTCCAAAGCAGAAAAATATCGTCTATGTACCGAATCCAGAGAAGAATTTCCTCCTTAAATGAATGATCCTTAAGGAATTGTTCTTCAAAACAAAACATGTAAAGATTCGCAATATCGGGTGCCATGGAAGACCCCATTGCAACCCCCTTAATTTGCTGATAAAACAAATCTCTAAAACAGAAGAAATTCTTGCATAATGCAATTTCGGTCAAAGATTAAAGAAATGTTGTAGGAATCCTCTTGTGATCCTGCCTAACCATGAGGAAATGTTCAATAATCTTTAAAGCTTCAAATTGCGGAATGTTTGTGTAAAGCGATTCTACATCCAATGTAACTAGCATTACATCTGAATCTAAATCCTGAAAGGAAGAAAGAATTTCTATGGCATGAGAAGAATCCCATACGTATGACCACATTCGAGTAACAAACGGACGAAGGAAAATGTCTAAAAATTGAGAAAGGGGTTCCAAAAGGGATCCTATAGCAGATATAATCGGATGCCCGGGTGGATTCTCCATAGATTTATGAATCGTTGGGATTATATAAATAGTTAGAATAATTGGTTTATCAACTATTAAAAATTCCTTCTCCTTTTTCGTAATGTGGCCTATTTCGTACGCACTTAAAATCAAATTATCGATGGTACTTTTAAGCTTATCTGTAGGGTCACCATCTAGTCTAAAATAAAATGCTCTATCATTGAGTTGTCTATTGACTTCCTCAATATATTTATGCTTATCTAAAATGACTATTGCACCCCCTTTGTCAGCGGGTTTAATGATGATGCTAGTATTTTTCTGTAAAGTAGCTATAGCACGTTTTTCACCTACTGACAAATTGTGAAAAGGTAGTTTACCATCTTCAACAATTTTTCCTACTTGTTGCATAACTACCCGCTCGAAGGCCTCAATGAGCGAATCAGATTGCAATGGAGAAATCCAGTGCAATTTCTTACTAACTATAGAAATATTTTGTATAGAATGTTCCTGATTCTCAAAAAAATGCCGAATGCGTATCTTCCTGAAAAATTTGTACAAATCAACCTGGACTTGAAAGGGGTCATATCTTTGGATGGGGACGAAAGATAACCCTTTGCTTAAAACCGACAATTCGTCAGGAGTGAGGGAGTAATTAGATATGTTGACAACATTGTGTATCAAAACCTCCTCTCGAGGGAGTGGTCTGGATTCCATTGTCCTCTCCCCCGCCCCGACCTCGTCCCTGTGCCTGGCCCCTGTATTGATTGTATTCGTGTTTCCTGTCAGGATAGTGATTTTGACCTTTGTCTTGATTTGGGGGAGGTGGGCGTGACCGGAAAGAGTTGCGACCGCCACCCTTCCATAATAGGTCCATGTTCAAAAAATTTTTTTTCTCTCTACCTCTTTCTTTATGATGTTCTAATTTATCCTTCTGAGTTGAAAATAAAGATGCTGATGCATCTTGGTTATCCACTGATTCACTCCTGCTCCTTTTCTTTTTTTGTTCTATGGGAATACCTATTTCTTGTTCTTCTATTGTATTCTCTCTATGATCAAAAAATGTAGATTTCCTCTTCACCCAAATCCTATCATTTTCAATTTTCCTACACCAATGGTAGACGTATCCTACCCTATAGTCTTCCTCATCTCTCCGAAATTTCTCCATTTTTGTATTTTTTATTTCCTTCTTGAAATCAGACATATTTTTCACATAATCTGAATGCACTTGCTCAAAGCTGCTGTCACATTGGAAATGGACTGGGGGGGGGTTAACACTGGAGGTGGGCTGGGGGGGCAGAGCCAACAGCAAGGAAGATGGCCGCTTAAATCCTTTCCTCGTCCTACCCAGCGGTATAATCCTGTTTGTACCCTGTTTCTAGGAGTGCCAGCCAAACCTGGGTGGGGTTAATCGTGGTAGGAGATGTCTAGTGGCAAACCCACGCGGTTGGAATACTGCTCGGGAGCGAATTCTGGTGTTAAAAGGCCGAAACCGGACCCCCCCCTCGCCGCAAAAAATGGCGGCCTCTTGGGAAACCCCTCCGTCTATGCAGGAACTGCTGGCGGAATTACGAGCAGTGTGAGATATGGTGGCAGCCAATGGGGAATCGCTCTGTAGCATGCAGGCTGATCTCGGTGAGCTCAAAGAATTAAAAGGACAGACAGCTCATCAATACCACTACCACAAACCTTGAAGACCTAATCTCTCACTGGAACAACACTCTCAGTGCTATTGCTGTGCGTCCTCCATCAGAAAAGCAGTCAAGGAAAAGAGAGAATGCTCCTTGGTACAAAGCGGACCTTAGAGAATCCCTCATCCTATTACGGAACCTCGAAAAACGCTGGCGTCGCTCCCATGCTATTGTTGACCTGACAGCATTCAATAGCCACCTAGCTGCTCACCGCAAGGCAATCTCCGAGTCAATGAAACGGTACCACTCTGATACCTTGATGAGATCTCTCAATAAGCCACACGACCTTTTTGACCTAGTTAAGTCCCTATCTAAGGAGCCATCCTCAGGGCCTCAAGTGGAGATACACCCTCAAGACTTTGCAATCCACTTACAATCTAAGATGTGCCTTATCAACAAAACCACTGCAACAACCACCACACCTGTGCAGGATGTCCCTGGAGCTCTTTCTGCATTCTCTATCCCCTCCAAGAAAGGAATTGAAGACACCATTACAGCCCTCAACATCACTACATCCCAGTCCGATCCATGCCCTGCCTTCTGGATCAAGGAGCTCCGCAGTCACTTCAGCCCAATAATCGCCAACATAATGAACCTCTCCTTTTCAACAGGATCATTCCCCTCAGCCCTTAAGCATACTTCAATTAGACCCCTGTTGAAAAACTGCAAGCTCGACCCGCTAAGGGTAGAGTCCTACAGACCCATCTCTAGCATTCCTCTACTTGCTAAGATCATCGAAAAAGAGGTCCAACGACAGTTACAGGACCATATTGACACCATTGCACCGCTAGACCCCTGCCAACATGGCTTCAGGGAATATCATGGTGTCGTAACTCTCCTCACCATTCTCTTCAGCAAGATAATCTCTGGCATAGATAACATCCGCCAAGGTTTTGCCCTCATCTTTCTGGACATCGCCGCAGCGTTCGATTCAGTGAATCACGAACTCCTTTTAGTGAGACTAATTGAGAAGGGCATCACTGGAACAGCGCTTAAATGGTGCAGGTCCTATCTATCCGAAAGATGGCAGCATGTCCGCTCAGGAGGCAGAACTTCAGAACCCTTCCACCTAGATCAGGGAGTTCCTCAAGGTTCCTCACTTTCTGCCCTTCTATTTAACATCTACATGCAACCAATCTGTGAGATCATACGGTCATTTAAGGTCGACTACATGCTTTATGCCGATGACGTTCTACTCTACACCACTGTTCCCTCTAAGCTGTGCGCGTGTGCGCGCGCACACACCTCGCCAAGTGAGCGCATATACTTTAAAACAGAGCGCACAAAAATTACGGTTCTGATTCTGATAGAAAACAACACAGACGTCTTAAAATTTAAAAGTTGTCATGTATTTACGGTTTTCACAAGTTCTACAATATTTTCTAATGCAATCAATGTGGTGTACATACTGTATTCTGATGTGTAGTCAAATTTTAAAGTATATAACTCCGAGTGTCGTTATTTATTTATTTATTTAACAGTTTTTATATACCGCACTATTCATCATGAGTGCGGTTCACATGTGGCGCACAAAAATGTAACCTTCCTTCAAAAGCTGCACAGCTGATATTTTATGCGCACACAGCCTACAGAAAATTAGAGGGAACATTGCTCTACACCCCCATCTCTACTGACCATTTGGACCTCTCCCCTCTAATAAACTGTTTCAATGCAGTTTCTGACTGGCTTCTCTCCCAAAACCTCCGTATACAACATAAGAAAACGGAAGTCCTCTTTATCATGAGGAATCCCAACTTTAACCCACCACAATATCTCAAAACTAAGGAAGCCGAACTGCAATCCAAACCCTCAATACGCTACCTAGGAGTCATTCTGGATCAACGCCTAGATATGAAGTCCCACATAGGAAACACAGTCAGAACAGTATACTACAAGATCCGCTCTTTGAGACACCTATGCTCCATGTTGGAACCAAAAGATTTCAGGACAATATACCAAACACTGATCATACCCCACTTCAATTACGCTAATATCATTCTTCAAGGTCTTCCTCAATCCACTTTAAACCCGTTACAGCTGGCAATGAATGCCGCAGCAAGAGTACTTCAGGGAGCCGCCAGGACTGACCATGTTACTCCTCTGCTAATACAATTACATTGGCTACCCATTCAGGCCAGAATTCTCTTCAAAACTCTACTTCTCACGTTCAAAGCTCTCAATGAGCTCTCCGCTGCATCCTTATCTGCCCTTATTCACACTACACCAAACAGAGCAAGAAGATCCTTGACCATCAACTCCATAAAGCTCCCAAAGGCCCTTACAAGCTGCTCTTCGTCTACAGCCAACAGAGCCTTTATCCTTTGTGCCCCTAGGTGCTGGAATGCACTACCCCCTGGCATCCGGGCTATCAACAGCCTATCACAATTCAGGAAAGCCCTCAAATTCCATCTCTTCAACAAGTACCTTATAGAGTCATCAACTCCCATTGACATCAGTGATCCCACCCAGTTACCCAATTCCATGATGTCTCAATAACATGCTTAGGCTGATTCTCTATAACGAATGATTTGTTCCTAGTAACATGTACCTATTCAGTAGTATTACATCTGTAAATAGATTGTAAATAGTTTCCCTTGTTATCCAAGTTCCTTCCCTTGTTATCTGTAAACTCATGCAAGTTGACTGTACTGAGATTTTTGTTCTATGTGAACCGCGCTGATGCTGAATAGTGCGGTATATAAGAGAATTTAAATAAATAAATAAATAAAATTGCTGGGCTTGCTGAAAAGCTCTCCGGCCTGGAAGTGAAGGTGGGGGTGCACGAGGAGCGGCTCAGGGAAGTCTCCGCAAATTGCAAACGCATTCTGGCCTTGGAGAGGAACCTGGAAGAACTGAACAACAGGTCCAGAAGAAATAATATTCGTATTGTTGGTGTTCCTGAGGGGGCGGAAGGCGCTAATATGAAGCTGTTCCTGGAGCAAGTGATCCCTAAAGTGTTGAAGCTCACTTTCAGACAGCCATTTGAGATTGAGCGGGCCCACCGGATACCATCCCATTCAGGCCCCAACGTGAGAGTCCCGCGCCCAATCATCATATGTGTGCTGAGGCACACTCAAGCAGCGCAGATCTTGGCTGCGGCAAGTGCGGAAGCCCCGGTAAAATTGGATGAGCAGCAGATTGGGTTTTACCCGTATTTTCATAAAGCTACAGTGGATCGGAGGAAGCAGCTTTTGGCTTTCCAGCCGCGGCTCCGGCTCCTGCAAGCGAGATACGGCTTGCTTTTTCCTGCTCATCTTAGGGTCACTCTGCATAACCAAACCAGGTCCTTCGAGGATCCATCTGTTTTGCGGGCCTTCATTGAAGAGCAAGAGGCTGCTGTAATGAGATGAGCCTGCCTCAGGGTGGCTGAACTGTGTTTGTCACTCTGGCTGGTGGCATTCTGTGGGGCCGCAGTGGTTGTATGATGGGAGTATGGTGGGGAGTCTGGTTGTTATGGATGATTGTAATTCGGGGGGCAGCGGGGGGGGGGGGAATTGGAGTATGATCATGCATATGTGGGTTCTGTGGGTTTTTCTAGGGATGGGGGTGGCTGGGTGTACGATTGGTATCTTGCCCCACTGAGCACGGTTTCCGGGTGTGGAGGTAATGTGGTGTCATGTTGGGGCAGGGGGGCAATGTTGGGGGTATTCTGATATGGGAGGGTGGGGTGGGAGAGTGGGGGCTTCTTCTGGCATTGGCTCACCCAATTAGTGTCCCATGTTGGGTTATGTGGTTGCCTCCTTGTTGGGTCCTGTGGGGTTCATGTGTACTGGGTAATGTGTTTGTATTAAGGGTTCGAAGAATGCACTGCCTTGTTCGATTAGACCTGTGCCCTGTTCAAAGCTTTCTCCATGAACACACTTAAAGTGATGTCGCTGAACGTGAAGAGTATTAATAGCCCAATTAAACGGAAAAAGATCTTGGTTTATTGTAAGAAGGAAAGGGCGGATGTGGTTCTTTTGCAAGAATCTCATTTGTCTTCTGCGGAGGCCCTCAAATTGGGTTCAGAAGGCTATGTTGTTGATAGTCATGCAGCTGCATGGCAGAAGAAGAATGGGGTAATTACTTTGGTTCGGAAGGCGCTGGCACCGACTATTGTATCTTTCCAGGCGAGCTTGGATGGTAGGTGGGCGCTGGCCTTGGTGCAAATAAATGGTAGGACGCTAGCGATTATTAACATCTATGCTCCTAATATAGATGATGTGGGGTTTTTTCATAAGATAGATGAACTGGTCCATGGGTTTGCTAATAACGACATAATTTTGGGAGGGGACTTTAACTTCGTATTGGATCCATTGATTGATTGCCATCCTTTTAGAAGGCGGAAGCAACAGCGGGCCGCTTCGGTGGTCACGTCCGTCATGGAGGCTGAGGGGCTTGTGGACATTTGGAGATTGTTGCATCCCCAGGAAAGAGGATATTCTTTCTTTTCTCTCCCTCACAAGTCACATTCACGAATTGACTACCTGCTCATTTCCAAGTCTTTAATCCCGGTAGTTGAGGTTGCTGATATAAGCCCCATGCACATTTCAGATCATGCAGCTGTGTTGGTGACCCTGGCAGGGATGGTGGAAAGAGAAGTGAATCCGCGGGTGTTTTTTGATAGGACACTGCTGGCTGATGTGGATTTTTGTGCATATGTAAAGCAAGAAATAAAAGCATTTTTTGATTTTAATAGATTGGGCGATACCCCTGTTTGGGCTTGGTGGGAAGCCTTTAAGGCGTCTATGAGGGCGAGAATCACAAGCTATTCCATCAAGCGGAAGCGGATGAACAGAGCGAAGGTAGAGGCCCTTGGTGTTCAGATTAAGGCAGGTGAAAGGCTGTTGGTGGCTAGGGCTGACCCGAATGTGCTGCTGCGCTTACAAAAGCTGAGGTTTCAGTATAACCAGTTGCTGCATGAGGAAGCAGTGCAGCTTTTGTGGGGGCAGCAGTCGGCCTATTATTTGGAGGGTAACAAGGCGGGGAAATTGTTAGCAAACACACTCAAGCCTAGGGCTGCGAAAGCTCAGATTGCGGCGTTGAAGAATGGCAAGGATGAGGTTTTGGTTGATAGTGCAGAGATTGCTGCGGAGTTTTGTACTTTTTATGCTAAACTTTACTCGTCTGACATTGCAGCTAGTGAGGAGGGTTTTCAGTCTCTGCTAGGAGAAGTAGTCCATCCTTCTCTTTCTTCCCCTCAATTTGCAGAGTTGGAAAAGGAGATTGCATGCTCAGAGGTACTTGAGGCTCTCGAGGCGGCAGTAAAGGGAAAAGCGGTCGGTCCTGACGGTATTCCCGCTGAATTTTATCAGATGTTTCGAAGGGAGTTAGCAGAACCCAGTCTATGATACGTGGTGGTAAAGCAAGGATACTTTATTAGTTACTTCAAACCTGAGAGCCCTAAAAAATAATAATAATAAATAATAAATAATAAAAAATAGAAATTAAATACGAAAAATAATTAAAATATATAAAAATAAATAAAAATCATTTAATAATAATAATAAATATTAATTAAAAATATTAATAAATAAATAAAAATAATAATAATAATAATAATAATAATAATAAATAATAAATAAAAGAATAAAAGATATATAACTAAAACCATTAAAAATATAATAATATAATAATATAAAATAATAAGAAATATAAATATAAATAACCCATAAGTAATACATTAAGACCCAGGAATATGGTTGAATGTGTAATATGGGATATAATACTTCAAAAATAATTAAAAAGCAATTAAAAAGCAATTAAGAAACAGCATGTGTTAAAATCTCCAAGCAAATATATACCAAAATGTGTAAATTTGTATCTGTAAAAAGAAAAAGTAAAAAATAAATAAGTGATAAATCGGTACTCTGTTCTCAAAAGCTAAAAAATAATAAAGAAAAAATAATAAATAATTAAGAAAAAATAAATAATAAAAAATAATAACAATAAAATTAAATTTTCTAAGGATTATCATGCCCGCTATCTTGTATATATATATATTTTTGTAAACCGCTCTGCTTACCAATGAAGGGCAGTCAATCAAGTCAATAAACATAAACATAAACATATTGACATCCTAATATCTCTTATAAAAATACCGATAGGTCTCTTTCCATATTTAAACCTTGTGGAGTTAAAGACCCAAGCTGAAAAATATATCTCTGTTCCAACCGTTGCAACATCTTGTCACTATCTCCTCCCCTCCAATTAAGTTTTGCTTTTTTGATCACAAAAAACTTCAGATCACTAATCCGGTGTTTCAACTCTTGCCAGTGTTCTACAAGTGGGTTTTCGAGGAGGGGAGGAGATAGTGACAAGATGTTGCAACGGTTGGAACAGAGATATATTTTTCAGCTTGGGTCTTTAACTCCGCAAGGTTTAAATATG
The DNA here is from genome assembly GCA_033557465.1 of Ichthyophis bannanicus. Classification (NCBI taxonomy): domain Eukaryota; kingdom Metazoa; phylum Chordata; class Amphibia; order Gymnophiona; family Ichthyophiidae; genus Ichthyophis; species Ichthyophis bannanicus. Next base: position 410,275,319 of record CM066037.1, read on the forward strand.
GAAAGAGACCTATCGGTATTTTTATAAGAGATATTAGGATGTCAATACAAGATAGCGGGCATGATAATCCTTAGAAAATTTAATTTTATTGTTATTATTTTTATTTTTATTTTTATTATTTTTTATTATTTATTTTTTCTTAATTATTTATTATTTTTTCTTAATTATTTTTTAGCTTTTGAGAACAGAGTACCGATTTATCACTTATTTATTTTTTATTTTTACAGATACAAATTTACACATTTTGGTATATATTTGCTTGGAGATTTTAACACATGCTGTTTCTTAATTGCTTTTTAATTATTTTTGAAGTAATACATCCCATATTACACATTCAACCATATTCCTGGGTCTTAGGGGCATGTTTACTAAAAACCACCAATGTGCGCAGCCGCACAATAGCGCACTAAAAGCGGATTTAAGAGCGCTTAAGCGCCCCGCACACGTGCGCTGAAGCCCCGCACCCGTGCGCGTCACAGTAACGGGTGCCGCACAAGTACGGGCCCGCAAATGTCCGATAGAGGCGTGGAAAGGCTAACGGAGGGCGGAGGAAGGCCCCGGAGGGGCGGAGAGAAGGGGTTAATGGGCAGGGAAGGGGAGGAGAGAGGCCCCTAGCACAGTTGCGGTGCCGAATTTCCAAGGCAAAAATAGCGCGAGTGAAACACTCGCGGTAGAGGGCATTTAAAGGGAAGAGAAACCATTTCCGTCAGCAATGTACAGCAAAACCGGGGAAACCTGCAAAACGTGAGCAGTGTGATACATGTGCACAGCCCAAAATTGGAATTAAAAATAGAAAAGGGCCACAACAAAAATTGTAAAAATAGGAATTCAGCTGGGGAACAGTTATAGTAATGGGCAAAACTAAAAAACACACCCAGGAAAGCTCCAGCAAAAAGAAATGATTTTTGGAAAGGTGTACGGAGCGGAGACTCTTCCAAAAAACATTTCCTTTTTGTTGGAGCTTTCCTGGGAGTGTTTTCTATGGTTGCCCATTAATATCACTGTTGCCCAGCGTGGTGATATTGTGTCCCCCATTTTCCGTGTTCATTTCCGTGGTTTATGTGCACGTTTGTCACCAGACAGGGTGCATGTGCCCAAAGTAAATATGCGTAGAGCAGGGTTTGCGACTCCATCCTGCCAGGTTTACTACCTCCAGGGGCTGCACTGTCTCTGTGGGCATAGTGTGGTGCAGCAGACAGAGCCAGTACCTCTAGGACCAGAGGTTCAAATCCCAGCTTGGGCACTTGCCAGCCCAGTCCCTATATTTTACCCACCACTAAACAAAGATAGCGCAGAATCCCTTATATTGCAGGGAACATAAGCATGGGGAAAACACCCATATTTACCCAACACCGCACACACACCACAACAATGGGCATTACCTACAGCCAAGTCCCCCAAATGCAGTCCCGTACTGCCACATTGCAATCAGGTCATCTGCTTTTTCTGAGAGAAGCTCATGCCAGCATGTTGGCGGACGAGTACATGTGGTGCAGGGGGCAGTGGCTGCTAGCCACAGAAGACAGAGGCCTAGCCATGTGCAGGCTGGCACAGTCCACTGCAACAGACAGGCCCTGCCGGATCCAGTCATGGATGTTCCAGGGAATCCATCCAATCTGTGGCTACACGGTGGTGCAGTGCACACAGACAGTGCATGCAAGAACAGAAAGTCACAGGTTCAAAGCCCAGCTGGGGCTACCACCAATCCTGCCCACATATTTTTCCCACAACTAAACAGTGATAGTACGGACACACCTTTCGTGGCGAGGACATATGCAATGGTACTACGTCTATCTTTTACCCCACTGAGCACAGACACCATGAACAGGGGCAGTACCTAGAGCAGAATCTCCCAAATGCAGTCCTGGTGGGCCACACACCAGTCAGGTTCCATGCTGCCACTCATACAAATGCCTGTGCTGTATATCTATGCACCACCCCCATGGCATGTAGATGTAGCTCATGCATATTCATGAGGGACAGCAGGAAAACCCGAACAGTGTGATGCAAACCTGGACTGGAGTTGGGAATCTCTGCCGTAAAGCAGCAGCCAACAGGGCCAGACACACCCACACCCACACCCACAGGCCCCATTGGCCAATGTCTCCTGGAGAGGCAGAACATTGGACCCTGCGTGCATCTCCCAATACTAGCACCTGCATACCTTAGCAATGTAACCCTACACCTGAGGTATACGGTACACAGCTCTGAGACGTTTGCTAGGAGTACTGGCAGATAGATATCCATACGTTACGCACATACTGCTAGTTGACCCCATCAGAACAATCTGTTAGGTGTTTGCGGTGCGTGCTCCAGGCCTGGCCTCTGACGGTGTTTACCACCCTGGGGAGTGACCCCCAGCAGTACTGCGTACCATATCCATGCCTTGCCGTGCCCAGGACCGGTTTGGCGGGCAAGGCTAATTACCTCCTCAATAGTAGCACCATGATGGCATAGGTGTGGAAGTGTGTGTCTGTCTATACAGTGGGTGTTGGCTGCAAGCCCCTTCCACAGCCCACACTGCCAGCACTGTTGCCAGTATTGGCCTGCCAATGTGCATAATGAGTAGCAAGGGACCATGGGTACATCTCAGACAGGGTGGGCTGACCAGGATGCAGCTGCACAGGGCATAGGGCACTGGCAGGGACATGGTAGTGCCCGGCCACCACCTACACAGACAGGGTGACCTCTGTATGTGCTGCTGGGGGATCACTCTCACCCTGAGTGTGCAGTGACGGCAGCATGGCTAGGCACCCCCATAGTGCTATATTGTGTTTCACTCATGTGATATATATATGGGTTTCCTGTTGGGGCCTCTTCACTGACTTATCTGCTTGTGTGTGCTGCCACCCCAGTTGTGGGTGCATGCATTTCCATCAGGACCAACCAGCAGACTGTGCACAGATGGTATGTGTCTTGATGGAGTGCCTTGTAGGGTGCAGTGGCTGATGGCTTGCTGCAGGAGAATATCAGATAGTGGTGGGGTGCATCTGTGAATATCCAGGCCTAATGTCTGTCTGATATTGTGTTATGGATGTGTGTGGAGCTGCTTGGACTGCCCTGTAGGGTGTCTGTTCCCCAGCAGGACCGGGGTTGATAGTCCACCCTACTGCCATCAGTGCGGGGGGGGGGGGGGGGGGATGGGGATCTGTTGGTGGGAAACCGTGTTTTATCCACTGTGATAAGGAAGCTTATCATAGCTCAGGAAGGAGCTATAGAAAAGGTGAAGTGACTCTGAACAAGCAACCTGTCAGTTCTGGTAGAAATAAGAAAACAGAATTTTCCCATAAAAGACTACCAGTCCCAGAATGCACCAGGTTTCCAACAGCCATTAGAGGAGCTGAAGTGGGGAAACATGTGTTCAATCAGGAGGGCTATGAGGTAATCCCTAAGCACTCATCTCAAAGGGCAGGGCCTGATTCAGCACAGCTGCGCTGTGTTAGGGAGGAGCACTCATCTAGGCAGAATAAGAGTAGAGTTTATTCTACAGATGACCATCTTCATGATCACCTTGGATATCCAGAGAATTGTCCTCAGTATCCTGAGACTCAGCTTGAGTGTGATCATCAGTTTCATCTGAAGGATCATCAGAAGCAGAAGCCAAACCGGACGGACAGAGAGGGAAAGAGACCCTTTGGAAGAAGGAAGAGAAAAGCCTTTGAGAGGTCTAGAAGAGTCCAAAGCAGTACGTATACTGGGAGGTATTCCAAGGGCCAGCATACACCATTGGACTGGGGAAAGCCAGAGGAATGGTGCTGCAGAGCTAGGAATCACCAGAGGCTACCTGTGAGGGAGACGGCTGCACGTGGAAGGGACCCTAAGACCTGTGCCAGAAGGTATGTGAAGAGAGATCCAGTGTCCAGGGATCTGGATTGGAAGGCTGGACATAAGAACTGGACTACATACTGGCCAGGCTATATAGAGAGGAACTCTAGCAGCAATGGAAGCTCAGGTTTGAACACTCTTCTATGCCCTAGCTATAACCTTGAAAGACAGCAGGGAAACAAGTATTCTCCTGAAAATGCTCCATTGAGAGATTCTTCTGTGCCAATCCATGATATTGAACCCATGCTTGTCGAAAAAGGGGGAATAATAGCAGATGAGGATCCTGTTTATATGGACTGCTCTCTATCTAAACTCCATTGGTAACTTTCTGTTATAAAGTACAGCAACCATCACAAAGAAATACAAATTTGTTCTTTAATCTACTCAGAAAAGCTCCTGAAGCAGGATTTGACCCACACAGTGGAAGGCAAGCCAGCTAAGGGGTTTCAGCTGGTAACTGCTAGCAATTAAGCCTTACCTAATTGCTTGTAAGCTAGGAGAGAATCACTTCTGTATCTATGTGGGAAGTAATCAGAAGTTAACCTGAAAAGAACAGTTTGTTTCTTGCTTTGTGGCTTTTCATTTGTTGTTTTCCTGATTTTAACTTTGTTTTTCCAAGTTAACACTGAAAGCAAGTAACCTAATTTATGTGCTACCAAGCATATCTGTGTTGGGAGAAATAACCCCATAAATAAATATCTTATTGGCTTTACCCAAGAGCACAACTAAATTATTGTCAGCAGTTGTGTCTGGTGTGAATGAACTACATTGCCCACAATACCTTGCAAATCATATAAAAATATACACTTGCCAAGAGTGTGAAGATTCTCACCCAGGCAGCTGTCTGATGCCACCTGGGGGGGTCCCACTGGCTGAGGCAGACAGGGATCTCCAAGATGTTTATGCAGCACCTACCTATTTCACAGGTTATTGCTGCTTTGGAGCTCTGGCATGGCTGCATTCAGCTATGCAAGGTGTTGTGGACCTGGTCCTGGGTGCAACATCACAAACTCAGGGTGCGCACAGTAACCGCACAATGTGATGGTGTTTAGCTACTCTTTGCCATTTGTCCACCCACTCAGGACACCCTACCAGGCCGAGGTGCTTTGTGGGTGCACACGGACACGTCCCCCTACCAGGCCGGGGAGCGTTAGGGGTGCATTTCCCATCCTGTGTGCATCTGTGGACAGCTGATTTGCATGTGCAGTGCATCATGGGTACGGGTGGCCTAACCCTATCCTGTTTACAACAGCAGACTGTCTGTGAGGTGACGTGCAGGCTATCTGCAGACAGCCAGGGGCTTGCTTAGAGCTGTAGTCCAATGGTTATGTCACTGCCTGTGTAGCCAGAGGTCATGGGTTCAAACCCACAGTGGAGTTCTGTGATAGGGGTGTCCACAGCAATTTTTAATTTACTGTACATATGTTGATGCCAGCAATAACACCCTCAGCGTACTGTACCCATAAGGTGCCTCTGAGGGTGCTTTATGGGGCGCCCTATAGGGCACTTTATGGTTGGCATCCACATAGGGTGCACTATACATTATCCTGTGTCGCAACATACATGCTGCCCAATAGGGGACATTCTAGGGTGCCTTGGCGGATGGTGCACTGTAACATGTGCCTTATGGGCCGCCTTATGTTAACATGCTGTGAGAGTGCGTATGCTAGTAGTTATCACAAAATAAAATTAAAAAGCCTCCTACAGCACTCCACAACATAAAACATACTGCCTCAGCTAGCCTTTTTCACAGGGCATTGTGAGGGATTGAACCCCTGGTCCCTGCACCATTGGTCAGTGTCATAACCATTGTGCTGTGCCTGTGGTCCTTTGCTTTACTATCAGCACGCAGCCTTATGCCCATCAGCACGCCGCATCCTGCTGCCCTCACTTAACAGTGCGCCGCCTTGTGCCGCCCAAAAAGAACAGTGCGCCGCCTTATGCCGTACAAAAAGAACAGTGCGCCGCCTTATGCCGTATAAAAAGAACAGTGCGCCGCCTTATGCCGTCCAAAATTACTTTGCCTCCTGAACCACTTTTACACATTCAAGGTGGTGCCTCAGCTGGCCTTTTTTGTTGTGTACAATGGGGGATTGAACCCATGGCCTCTGCACCATTGGTTAGTGTGTTCACCGTTGTGCTACAGCTCTGTTCCTATATGTGCCCAGCAGCGCCCCACTTAGCCTTCCCACGCGCTAATGTGGGACCCGCACATTAGCGCGACGCGCACACGTACGGTCGGGTTTTTTTCTTTTTTCTGCCTGAACCACCCACTCCTTATATGGCACAGGCACACTACCGCGGCCCCGCACGTTAGGAATGTTTAGTAAACATGCCCCTTAATGTATTACTTATGGGTTATTTATATTCATTTTTATTTATATTTCTTATTATTTTATATTATTATATTTTTATATTTTTAATGGTTTTAGTTATATATCTTTTATTCTTTTATTTATTATTTATTATTATTATTATTTATTATTATTATTATTTTTATTATTTTTATTTATTATTTATTAATATTTTTTAAATTAATATTTATTATTATTATTTTTTAATGAATTTTATTTATTTTTATATATTTTAATTATTTTTCATATTTAATTTCTATTTTTTATTATTTATTATTTATTATTATTATTTTTTAGGGCTCTCAGGTTTGAAGTAACTAATAAAGTATCCTTGCTTTACCACCACGTATCATAGACTGGGTTCTTCTGCATAACGTGGTGTAGTGCTTTTCTGTTGGGTCGAAGGGAGTTAGCTCCATACTTATTGGAATATTTCCACCTCCTATCTGTGCAGGGGGCGACAGTGGGATCCTTTAGTGAGGCAACTATCATTGTGTTGGAGAAGCCTGGGAGAGATCCTATAGAGGTTGGTAATTACCGTCCCATTTCATTATTGAATGCGGACTATAAGATTTATTCTTCCATCCTAGCCCGTAGGCTTGCAAAGGTGATGGCTTATCTAATACACCCTGATCAGTGCGGTTTCATGGCTGGCCGTTCTACTGCCGATAATGCTCGTCTCCTGTTAAATTTGCAAGGGGTAGCGGATGGCTGTGATCACCCGGTGGTAGGCCTCTCATTGGACGCTGAGAAGGCCTTTGATCGGTTGGAATGGGCTTTTCTATTTCGGGTTTTGAAGTGGTTTGGGTTTGGAGACAAGTTCATTGGTATGGTGCAGGTCTTGTATTCTAATCCGTCGGCGCGAATTTGGGCCAATCAGGTCTTATCTCAGCCATTGCAGTTATTTAGGGGCACTAGGCAGGGATGCCCTCTCTCCCCCTTGCTTTTCAACTTGGCGTTGGAGCCACTGGCATTGTTGATTCGGCAAACCAATGGGGTGCGTGGGATTGAAGTGGCGGATTTGCAGATGAAAATTTCCGCTTATGCGGATGATCTCCTGCTATTTGTTCTTCCTGATTCCGTCGGACAGGTGCTGGAGTTAATCGACAGCTATTCCCAATTGTCGGGGTACAAAATCAACTGGTCAAAATCGGTGGCGTTTCCAATGAATAAGCTGACCGGTCAGCATTTGTTAGAGCCTTTTCCGTTTCAATGGGTTTCGTCTGGGGTTAAGTACTTGGGGGTTCGATACTGCCCCTGTTTGGAGGAAACGGTGCGGGTAAATTCCAGCGTTTTACGGGAGTTGGTTCAGGAGTTCACGACGCACTGGTCCCCCTTGTTTCTTTCGTGGTGGGGTCGGTTGGAATCCATAAAGATGGTGCTGGTTCCTAAGGTGAATTATGCGCTGGAGATGCTCCCGGTCGCGCTTCCATCAAAGGTATATAGTTCCATTGAGAGGATGTTGATAAACTTTCTCTGGCGCGGTAAACCCCCCAGAATAGCCACTTGCCAAGTTAAAAGCTACCAAAGAGAGGGGTGGGGTTCAGTTTCCTGACTTCAAACTGTACCATCTGGCGTTTTGGCTCAAACAAGGGGCTCGTTGGATGGCGGTGGATGATGGTGATGCTCCCCCTGTTTGGTTGGAGGTTGAAAAGCGGAGAGTGGCTCCTGTTCCTTTAGAGCTGGTAGCTGGCATGAGATTTCCTGATTCATTCCCGGCGGGCAGTGTGATTGTGGCCACTCAGGATGCTTTTCAAGAATTAGCACATTCATTGGGGACGGACAATCCCCCCTCGTTGTTAATGCCCGTGTGGTATAATCCCCGTTTTAAAATTAATAAGAGAGTAATTTCGTGGGAGCAGTGGCAGGAGTTGGGTATTTGGACAGTGGGGCAGCTAGTCTCGGCTCGGATTTGGAAAGCTTTTGGTGATTTGCAGCGAGAGTTTAAGCTGCCGGGGTGCTGTCAGTTTCAATGGATCCAATTGAGGTACTGTTTAGCTAAAGCTGGGGTAACGGCTCAGTTTCTGGATTCGGGTTGGGGACTTCAGGGGGCAGTGGATAGCTGTGTTAGCCGGAATGGGGTAGCGTCTAATTTCTATGTGGGGTTAAGGGAACGGGTTCCCTCTAAATTGGTTGGGGTGCAGGCAAAATGGGAAAAGGAGCTTGGCTCTGAGATTCCTCAAGCTGTTTGGGAAAAAGTCTGGTCTAAGGTGAACAGGGTATCCCGTGCTGCAGCGTTGACTCAATCCCTATTTTTTTTTTACCCACAGGGCGTGCATTACCCCTGTTCGGCTCACTAAGTGGGACCCAAAAGTTGGTAATAGGTGTTGGTCTTGTGGTCAATTGCCGGGATCCTTGAAACACATGTTTTTTGACTGTCCTCACGTTCGGCATTACTGGGCACAGGTCTGGGGCAAGATTCAAATTATTCTGGAGATGCAGGATATGCTGTCTTGGAAGGCAGTGATTCTTCGTTCCCAAGCTGATTTGCTGGGCTTGACAAAAGAGAAGTGTTTTTTGTTCAACTTCTTGATGGCAGTGGCCTTAAAAGTGATATTGAATCATTGGAAGGACTTTTCGCAGCTGGATAGCCATCTCTGGTGGAATCTTGTATGTACATTTGCCAAATATGAACAGGTGCATGAGTCTGCTGGAGCCCAGCGCTATTCTCTGAGAGCGCAGAGTGGACAAGGGCCTGGTAGCCTGCATACGGACTCAGTTAAAAGTAAATGGTGGTATCTTGATGCCTATGTTTCTAGGGCTCGAGTGGGGTAGCAGTGTTGGGTATTCACATGACTGTGGTGGGGTCACTGCTAGTTCTAATATCTGTTCTTTTGGGCTGTAGGGATCAACAAGGAGGCGGGGGGGGGGGGTTGCAGTAAGGGCGTGGGGGGGAGGGGGGAGAGACGAAGGGTGGTGGGAGGGGGGGAGTGTTGGGCAAATTGTCAGCATTGATGTTGTTGGTGTGTGTTGTCTGTTGAAACGCAATAAAGAATATTTACAAAAAAAAAAAAAAAAAAGACTGAAGGTGGGCTGATGGGGTTAGGACTGGTAATGGGCTGTGGGCTGATGGGGCTGTCTGGTAATGGGCTATGGGGGGTTAGGACTGATAATGGGCTATGGGGGGGCTAGGACAGGAAATGGGCTGATGGGGAGGGGTTAGGACTGGTAATGGGCTGTGGGCTGATGGGGGCTGTCTGGTAATGGGCTATAGGGGGGTTAGGACTGATAATGGGCTATGGGGGGGCTAGGACAGGAAATGGGCTGATGGGGAGGGATTAGGACTTGAGGTGGGCTGATGGGGTTAGGACTGGTAATGGGCTGTGGGCTGATGGGGGGGTTAGGACTGGCAATGGGCTATGGGGGGCCGACTGGAAATGGGCTGATGGGGGGTTAGGACTGGTAATGGGTTATAGGGGGGGGCTTAAACTGAAAATGGGGTGATGGGTGGTTAGGACTGGAAGTGGGTTGATGGGGGGGGCTAGGATTGGTATTGGGTTGGGGGGTTGCTAGGACTGGAAATGGGCTGATGGGGGGCTAGGACTGGAAATGGGCTGATGCAGGGACTAGAAGGGAATGGATGCTGGGTGAGGCTGGAACTAGAAGGGAGCTGATGTTGGGGGAGGATTAGAATGGGATGGGGCTGGGAGAGTAAAATGGAGAGGGGAAAAATATTTTGTGTGGGAGGGATGAAAAATCTACAATTGGCCGGGTATTGGGAGAGTAAGTGGGGATTGAGGATGGAGGGGTAAAATTTGAGTGGATGAAATAGGAATGAGGAAAGAGCAAAAGGAGAAAGATTAGTATGTTAAAGCAGATGTAGAGAGAGAATGGAAAAAAAAACTAGGAGAGAAGAAAGGACAAGTGGACGGCAGACGATGGAGAGTTAGCAGAAGACACAAAGAAACCAGAAGAAAGTGGCTGGAGCAATTGCAGCTGAAAAAAAATGCACAAAAGGTAGAAAAATATCTCTTTATTTTGAATTTATTAATTGGAATATGTCAGCTCTGGTAAATGTGCATCATTAACGTCTGCGCTTTGTTTAGTACAAGAGAAAATTAATGTATAGTTTTATTTCTACAGTGTTGTACATTCCAAGTTTGGCTTTTGGGATTCCCAGTTTAATTATTGTCATCCTGTTTCTAAATTGTGATTCCTTGTTTGGTGATGGTTTATGTTCTGTTCATGTGTAACTGAGCTGAGGTATTCTGTTTATATAATTCTTATTTGACATTGCCACTTATTCTCTTTCCCCAGTAGATCATGTATTGGTATTCTCTGAAATGTATTGGTTTAATATTTGCATGTTTCCTTTTGATAGGTAGGGTATGGTGCTTTGTGAGTCCCGGGTTTGCTATGGGTTCTAAATGGGCAGTGTTTGTAGGATACAGCGGGTTTGCTATGGGTTCTAAATGGGCAGTGTTTGTAGTAGTTCCTAATGTGTCTGGCGGTTGGCACTGGATTATAGTAATGTAGTAATGTAGAAGTCTTTTAGTCTTTCTTTATTCATACACTCATTAACAGGCATGTTTACTAAAAGTTAGTATATGGTAACATTATGCAAATATTTATGCAAATGAGGCCCCTTATGCAAATGAGGCCCGCACCGAGTCTCCACACATGGCCCCGCACCCCCCTTGGGCCGCCCCTGCACCCGACATTGCGAATCTTTACATGTTTTGTTTTGAAGAACAATTCCTTAAGGATCATTCATTTAAGGAGGAAATTCTTCTCTGGATTCGGTACATAGACGATATTTTTCTGCTTTGGAAGGGCTCTGTGGAGCGCCTATCTGAATTTAACACCTGGATCAATGCGGTGGACAATCATTTACGGTTTCAGCTCACTTATGACCCTATACAGATACCATATTTGGACCTTTTAGTCAAGAAAGCGGGCAATAAATTAACTACTACGTTATATAGGAAACCGAGTGATAGGAATCAACTACTGCATTATACTAGTTTCCACAACCCTGCTTTGAAAAATAATCTTCCTGTCAGCCAATTTCTTAGGGTTAAAAGAGTATGCACAACGCAGCGTGATTTTGAATATCATGCCAAAGATATGGTGGTTAGGTTTGAGACACGGCAGTATCCAAGTCATCACATTTATAAAGTATATAGAAGAGCTCGTGACACACCCCGTGAGACTCTCTTGAAATTGAAACCGAAAAAAGAACACTCCAATTTGGTCTGCCCTCTTCTATACTCCCTACAATCACACAAGATTATCAAAATACTTAAGAAGGAATGGCACCTTATTCAGGCTCTCCCTGGATTTCAGGATCTTCAGTTTATAGTTGCTCACAAACGAAATGTGAATCTTAAGAATCTTCTTGTTCCTTCAGCCCTTACAGAACGCAAAACATTGTCACAATATAAAGGACAATTTCAATGCGGTCATTGCTCCATTTGCCTGCACACTCTTCCAGTTAGGAATTTTTTTATTCATCCAGGGATGCAAAAAACTTCTACATTAGAGATTTTGCGAAATGCGAAACATCAAACGTAATCTATATAATCCAGTGCCCCTGTCAAAAATTATATGTGGGAAAAACTAACCGTAGTATACGTAAACGAATTGTTGAACACAGAAGCTGTATTAATAGGAAATTGGAAGATAAACCTTTAGTTGCACATTGGCTACAGATGGGACACAAAGTAACAGACATTACGTTTTTTGTTATTAAGAAGGTACAACACAATTCGAGGGGAGGTGATTTATAAAAAAACACTCTACGTTTGGAACAGAAGTACAGTCAAACCTCGGTTTTCATGATTAATCCGTTCGAAAAAGTCTGACTAAAACCGAAACGTATGAAAACTGAAGCACTATTTCCCATAAGAAATAATGTAAATCCAATTAATCCGTTCCAGACACCCAAAAATATTCACAAAAAAATACATTTTATAGAGAATAACTATATTTTTACATACAGAAAACAATGAGAAATAAATATAAATGACTAATGAAATGGATAAATGAACATTTAACATCACTGAAAGCAAGCTAAGTACAGTACTGTACAGTACAGTATGTTAACATCTGGCCTTAGCCACCCCTGGCAAGCTGCTGTGCCCAGCTCTCTTCGGAATCACATTGAATTCAGTCCATTAAAATACCTTTACATTATCTGCTCAATGCTTCAGAATGGCAGAAAATCTTAATGATATAGCTTCAGACGTACCCTGCAAGAGAAAGAACTGCCTCCCACATTCATGCAACATCTCCTGCTTACGTTGACAGCTTTTCTTCCCTGCTACCGGGACAAAATCTCAGTCAAAAGACGTTGAAAACCGAAGCAATGCATGAAAACCGGGACAAAATCTCAGTCAGAAAAGACGTTGAAAACCGAAGCGTATGAAAACCGGGGCAAATGAAAACCGAGGTTTGACTGTATATATTTCTACTTAACTCTTTGGTCCCACATGGCCTCAATCTTGATAAAGATCTGTCTGTTTTTCTTTAAATACTCTTTGTTCAAGCAAGATTGTCTGGTTTCAATTCATATGTTTCACATTTGTATACAATTAGTTCTCTTGTAAGGTTTTACACTTCTTAGTGTGTCCACCACGGGGCAATGTACAGTTGCTGGTTCCTTCTTCCTTTTTTCCCCTCTTCCCTTATCCCCTCTTTCCCTCCTTTTCCTTTTTCCCCCTTCCCCCCCCCCCCGGCCAGGTCCCTATGGCCCCGCCCCCCTTTGGGTCTGATACTTAGAGCGCAGGCTCAGGCGGTTTTTACTTTCACTTTTATCTTTGCTCAAGCTTCGCGGCAGCGTACTTTGCAGTGTATGAGTCCGTTGAATTGTAAGTTCCCACCTTGTCTTATTGCGCTATTTTAAACTCAATTAGATATAAATTTCACGTTCTTTTTTAATATTTTTAAGCAGTGGCAACTTGCCCTTCTTTGTGCTTCCTACAACTAGTATGATTTTCGGCGTTTTGTATTTCTACTTAATAGTCCCGTTCATAGCGCTGGAAATACTGAAAGTTTGAACGGCTGTCAGTAAGTGGTTTGGCTGCCTTTCATTTTTGAAAGGGTTTGGTGGGTCATCAAAGTTTTGCTACATCCCCTTTGTGGCGTATTGCCGCAACGTGTTTTATTTATAATGTTGGTTTTACCCATAATGTCAGTTTTATTCATAACGTTAGTTTTAAATTTGACATAGGTTCATATCTTGAGGCAGCATCTATCTTGATAGGTTTCAAATCCTAGTGCTGCAATACAGAATATACTTTCCTTTCATCTTTGTGCTGTAATATAGAACGTGCTTTTCTCTTATCTCCCTTCCCCGTCCTTGTCTCCCTCCCCCTTCTCATGTTGATGTACCTCTGCTTGCTTTATTTTTCTATTCTTTGTCTCTCCTCTGTCTCTTTTATTTTTAACTGGCGTTCTTTTCAGCTTCTTAGCAGCCTGTAATTTTAATGTTATTTTAACGATTGTGAACCGCCCAGACGCCACTGGTATTGAGCGGTATATGTTTTAATAAACATAAACATAAACATCTTTGTTGGGTTTTGGCAGTAACAATGGATATCTTTACAATTGGGCTCCTTTTTTGCACGGCACACAAAGGGTCCTTTTTGTCCTTTCATATTTTCATGTATATATACACAGGTGTTTCTTACACACAATTAGTTTTAGCTCCTTTTTGGACAACACAATAGTATAGTTTTTATAGTACCTCTTTCTATTCTGTTTTTATTTGGTTTCAGTATGAGTATTTCTTTTTATGGTACGAGGATTTGTATTTTAACTTTTAATTTTTTATTTTTTATTCCTCAAGGTATATGATCCCTCTGGGATCCCATTGGAACAAGGGTGTTGTTTAGTTCACAATCCATGCATTGGTAGGTGCACCCTCATGCATAGGTTTCCACTTTGTCCTCCTGCTCCTTTTCTCATACAGATTTCTTTTCTCCTGTTCCTCCCCAATATAGATGTTTTTTAGGCACATTATACGTTCATTTTAAAGGTATTATTTTAGTTACTAGTAGTTTTTATGCATTATGTATTTGCCTTTTATGTTTTCGTAATTCAAAGTAACTAAACTGTTTTATCATTGTTTCTCTCCCTTCTCCTGCTTTGTTTATTGTTATTTATTTATTTATTTTTAATTGCTTTCAATTGTGCTATTCATTTCTTCATTTGGATGTTTATAGAGCCATATACTTTTATGAATTTATTTATGGAATGATTTTTCCTCTCCATTTTACATGTATACATATATGCGACCTCTTAGGGGTGCTGTCCCATTTTTTACCTTATTTTTATTTCGATGTGTTTAGTATTATTGGTTGTATACGATGGTTGTTATGCATGTACAGTTTTATTGTTATTTTGCAGTAGAGTACATTATGTTCCCCCCTTTTTTCCTTTTCCCTTTTCTCCCCTTCCTTCCTTTTCTTTTCCTTTCCCTCCTCCTTCCCTGTTTTTGGGTTTTAGTTGTTCCTAGGTTTTATATATAGGTTTTTATTGTATTAATGTCTTATTGTATTTATTTAGTGTTGAGTTTTATTAATCATTTATGGATGTTTTTATTATTGCCTTATTCTTATTTATATGTAGTTGAGTCATATACCCCTGAAGAAGTTTCTTATGAAACACGGCCAGTGTTGGGTTTGGCACCACTCACCCCCTGGATTAATAAAAGCTTTTCTCACCCCCTCTGCCACGTCCCTGGACTGGTCTTTTTGTTTGCCGCTTTCGTGGCAGTTTGCTGTTCTCTTGGTGGACACTCTTGTAATGTCTCGCGTTGACTTTTCCAATTCCCTGTTCCTTGGTCTTCCCCAATATCAGGTATCCCGGCTTCAACGTATACAGAACACTGCTGCACGTCTTGTCACCCACTCTTCTCTTCGTGATCATGTCACTCCTTTACTTCTCCATCTTCACTGGTTGCCTGTTCCTTTCCGTTTCCAATTTAAGTTATTAATCTTACTACACAAAGTTTTCCACACTAGTACCCCTCCTTACTTGGCTGATCTTTTATCTTTTCACTCTCCTAGGTACACTCCCCGCTCTTTTCATCTTAATCGCCTTGCCCTCCCTTCCCCAGCTCGTGCCCGCTTACAGCTCACTCGTTTCTCAGCCTTCTACTTCGCTGGTCCTGCTCTTTGGAACGCTCTCCCTTCCTCTCTTCGCCTGGAATCACAATATGCCACTTTTAAACACAACCTCAAGACTCACCTATTTTCCCTTGCATTCAACATCCCCTCTCCTTTTGTATGAATTCACCCTTTCCTTGTATAGTAAGTTTGCCTCTTGTGTCCTGTCTTGTCTCTGTTCTCTTCGTTCTTTCTTTCCTGTTTTATAAATTTGTACATTTCTTTTCTCCTTCCCGGCTTCGGCCAAATTTTATGTATTTTATTATTGTACACCGCCTTGATTATTATAGAAAGGCGGTTTTTATCAAATGAATAAACCATAAACCATAAACCATATATTCAACACCACCCATTAGCTGGATAGCAGCATTGAATATTGTTACCAGCAGGGGGCACTCTCCAGTTCAGATGCACTGGACACTTTCCTCCGACCAATGCTGGCAGACTAGTCACCATCACCACCAGTCTTAAAAGTTCCATAGCAGTTCAATTCAATGATCAGTTCAAAAGAAAACCACTGTCGCGCCAATCTCTAATATAAGCCCTCAGTGCTGAATAACACAGGCGATGGCAGCATCCCACAGTCCAGATAACCTCCTGATAACAGTTTCAACTGGCACATCTCATACATTCATTCTCAAGGCAGCCCTCTAAAGCCAACTATAGAACTTGTCTTTTCCAGCCAAAAGCCAGCAGCAGCCCCAGTTCCCACTTAACAAATGGAGATACACAGTTCCATGCACATACCTTCATTTTCCAGGCTGGTAACAAGTTGTCTGCCTTCAGTCCACTGCACAACATCCAGGCAGCTTCCACAAAACTCCAGCCCTTACTCCTTACTGCCTCTGTAGTCATGCAGCTCCTGCACCAGGAGAAACAGCTCCCCCTCCCCCTCTCCTCTGGGGTTTATTCAGTCACAGCAGAGCAGCAATCAACAAGGTAAGTTCAGTAATGGTCACTGGGCTTTATCTTCAAGAGTCTCTGTACTTTATCCTCAGTCTTCAAATGCACATAAAGGAGCAGTTTATAAGCTCATTATTTTAGGGAATATTCCAGGTTCTGCTGCTTTCCACCCACTCCTGGATCTTTCCCTGCTAGACCAGGAGAAATGAACTCCATGTTCTCTGCTCTAGGAAACTCCACCCTTTCCTGGGTGTTCTCCCCTTTAACTGAATCACCTGGGGGCATGATCTGTGGCACTATTCTTTCTATCCCTATCCTAAGGGATTCTGGGACATGTAGTGTGCTCTATGTGATTTGTGTACCTGACACTGCCACAATATACATATTCTATTTAAACACTAAGGCTGGAATTTATAAAGTGTCAACAACAGAGTTTAAATATTGACTGATATGATTTTAGGATGAATTACTGAAAGCACCAGGTTTAGAGAGCTTTTTTTTCCTAAAAATATTGGGAGTTAGTGTCATTGAATATTCCAGGTGCTGCATGCCCTGATGGTAGCCAGCTAGTATCGGGCATTCTAGGGGCAGAGTGGGGCAGCACCGTGGGCTAACTGAGCAGCGGCGATGCCAAGCTACTTCCCGGTCACACTAACCAGCTAAAGATAGGACAGCTGAATGGCTGTCCTAATTTTAGCCAGTTCAGCTGACCTAACTTCAGCTGGTTTTGCACTCTGACCAGTGGCTGAATATGACCGCTGACTGGATTGCAAGATCGCAGTCCAGGCATCACGGATATTCAATTCTAGGGCCCGGATATGGCCCTGCTTTGAATATCCAGGCCAAGTTAAAGCGGCAATAGCCAGTCAAGCGGCAATAGCCAGTCAAGAAGTGTATAGCCCAGATCCTCTTTAGCAATGGTGTATGGACCATTACTCAGGAACCCATCCAAACTGTGTTAAACCCAGCTACACTGACAGCTCTTACTACATCCTCCGGTAATGGATTGCAGGATTTGATTACACATTGACTGAAAAAATATTTTCACCTAGAAGACCCAAATGGGTTACACTGTAGCCACATTGCAGGTCCCCTAGTCTGTCCACAGTCTGATGGCATAAAAAAGCGACCTACATTTTCCTGTTCCACACTGGTTAATAACACAGGTACACTACCAAAAAACTGCCTCCAGTTTTGCAACTGATTCCTATAGATTTTGGGGTGCTGAATCCAGGAAAAATAGCCAAAATGTTCCATCACGTCACGTTTTCTTGCAAAATTAGATTTCTTACCCATGTAAGGAATGTTCACATAATTTCTTTTTAGCCGACTGCAGTTTATTTTCTTGGCCCAAAATAGAGGTTGTAATGGTTAACTAACTAGAAACACTCCCTCATGATATTTTAGAGTGTTTTGTATTCATTTTATACATTAACAGGACAATTGGGAGGCGGGGGGCTAAATCCAGTACTCGCGCTGGCGCATGTTCTTTCCTGTTCGCCTCGCCTCGTTCGCTCGCTCAAACACGGTGTTTGCGACATGAACGTTCCTGTCAAATTTCAGTTTCTTGCAAGTTCATTATTACCTTTTGTTTGCTCAGTCGTAATCCAGCTTTATTCCGAAGTGGTTCACTACAGTTGTAGTTTGCAGTGCTGTGTATTTGTGATGGCTCACAGAGCCAGAGGTTGCGTCAACTCTCCGGACAGTTTTTGTTTTATTTGTGGGGAATATACCGTGAAAAAGCGGCAGAGGAACATTTCTGCATTTATTAAAAAAGTATATTTCGCCTATTTCGGTTTGAAGTTAGGCGATCAAGACAAACCGTGGGCTCCTCACAAAGTGTGCAAGACATGTGAGGAAGATCTACGCTTATGGATGAAAGGTAAAAAACAAGCATTTCGTTTCGGAATACCTATGATGTGGCGTGAACAAAGAGACCACAGCAGTGACTGCTATTTTTGCTCTTGCATTGTGAAGGGATACAACTTAAAAAATAAGAACGTAATAAGTTACCCCAACCTTCCCTCAGCAATTAGGCCTATGCCTCATAGCAACGAAGTACCTGTGCCTGAACCACCAAAATCTTTGGATCATATTTGTGTGGACGGTTCTGATCATGATGAGACTCATCAGATGGCTTTTCCTGATGAGTCCAGTACTTCCGAGTTTGAAACTGAACCAGATCCGAAACCTAAACTTTTCTCTCAAGCTGAATTGAATGATTTAGTCCGGGATTTAGGACTCCCAAAAGATGCTGCCCAACTGCTAGGTTCTCGGCTTAAACAGAAAAATCTATTGTCACCAGGAACAACTTTTTATTGGTACAGCAACCGCGAGACACAATTTTTGAAGTATTTCAGCAAAGAGGAAGATTTGGTATTTTGCAACGATATATACGGAGTGATGGAAAAGTTTAAACTCAAGTATGATCCTGCTGAATGGCGGCTGTTCATTGATTCGTCAAAAGACAGCATAAAAGGTGTTCTTCTTCATAATGGCAACACATTTGCTTCAGTTCCTATTGCTCACTCTGTTATTCTCCAAGAAAAATACGAGAATTTGGCCCTGATTCTTCAGAAGATTCGTTATGATGAGCATAAGTGGATGATTTGTGGAGACTTTAAAATTCTATCCATGCTATTAGGGCAGCAATCCGGTTTCACCAAATATCCCTGCTTCCTTTGCTTGTGGGATAGCCGGGCCCGCGACCTACACTGGGGGAAAAAAGACTGGCCAATTCGGGAGTATTTGAGACCCGGTGAGAAAAATGTTCTTCATGAGAGCTTGGTACCTCGTGATAAAATTCTATTACCACCTCTCCACATTAAGTTGGGTCTCATTAAGCAATTCATCAAGTCCCTTCCAAAAGATGGTGAGTGCTTTCGGTACCTTTGCTCAAAGTTCCCCCGACTTTCTGAAGCAAAGCTAAAGGAAGGAGTGTTTGTTGGCCCTGATATAAGGAAACTCATTTCAGATGGAGCATTCGCTGAAACGATGTCTGAGAAGGAAAAAGAAGCCTGGGATTCCTTCAAGGATGTTGTTCTCAAATTCTTGGGGAACAGGCGGGATGAGAACTATAAGGATATTGTTGCCAGGATGCTCAATGCCTTCAAAGAACAAGGCTGTAACATGAGCCTGAAAGTCCATTTCTTGCACTCCCATGTGAACTACTTTCCCGAAAACCTGGGGGCGTACAGTGAAGAACAAGGTGAAAGGTTTCACCAGGACATCAAGGACGCAGAGAGAAGGTACCAAGGAAGATGGAACACCACTATGATGGCTGATTTCTGCTGGTTGCTGCTGTGGGAAACCCCAGATGAAAAATATGCCAAGCAGCGCACCAAGAGAAGCATTCGGGGGAAGAAGAAACGGGCCCACCAGGAGATTGATTGACCCAAGAATGACTTTAAAATCTAAACTGTGTTGACAAATATCGTGTTTTTACTAAACTTTGAAATAAAAATTTGCTAGTTATTACCACAGTGTCGGATCTCATTTATTAGAATTTTATTTTCACACCATCGGGTGTTTGTCTTCATGTATTGCAATGGTGCGGTTTGCGTTTTCTATTCTTACATATATACCTGTACAACATTTTTTGCACATTTCTTTGATTTGCTTTGTGTCTAACCTCGCTCTTATATGCTCAATGTTTGTGCACATGTATGTGGCTGTTTTAAGTGCAGACAATTTTGCTACCATCACAGTGTGTTTTGTTGACATTACTCTATTCTTATGTGCTGACTTGTTACAATTTTCTTTATTCTTATTTGAATAACTACTAAACAATTAGTATAAAGAATTCATCCAAGAAACTTTTATCTCGATCGCACTCAATCTGAAACGTTCACCTCAAACTGCTAACCCAATGTAGCAAAAAATCTGTACGTGATGGAGCAAATTGGTTACCAGATTTGGATTCAGCGCACCAAAAAACGTAAAAATCAATCGAAACATTAGAGGCAGTTTAAAAAAAAATTTTTTTAGTGTACCTGTGCTATAGACCTCTATCATATCTCCCCTCAGCCATCTCTTTCCCAGGTTGATGAGCCCCACCTTTTTTAGCCTCTCCACAAAGGGGTATTCTGCCATTCGCAGAACCATCTGTGATATTCGTCATGATCCCTCAGTAACAGTGGCAGCACACAGTCCTGCTACTGCTGCGGAAAGGCAATGTGCCACATGGGGCAGTCCAAGGATCCTGGCACCCCAAGCAGAGATCCAGGCTGCCTCCCCCCTCACCCACTGCAGCAGAACCCAGCTGTGGGGGAAGAGGCAAATAGTGCCAGATACACGTAATACTGGCTAATTTACCTCTTTATCAACTTCAACGCTTACAGCTACTCCAAAATACAGCTGCACGGCTTGTTTCGAATGCTCGACGATCGGATCATGTTACTCCACTTTTGTTTAGTCTTCACTGGTTGCCACTTCACTTTTGGGTCCAATATAAAATATTAATTTTAAGCCACCGGGCACTCTATTTGTCAACTCCGTTATACCTGTCTGATCTCATCTCTTTACATACTCCCTACCGCCAATTGCGCTCCCTTCATGCCAATTGCCTCACTCTCCCATCTCCTTCTCAAGCACACCTGGAACAGACTCAACATGCTGCATTCTTTTTTCTCAGCCCAGCACTTTGGAATGCCCTGCCGTCTTCACTCAGTTTAGAATCTGTTTACTTAACATTCAAGAATTTGCTCAAAACTCACCTGTTTCAATAAGCTTTTGACCTCAAAGAATGATCTCCCTAGCCTATTGTCTGTGTTTTGCTGTTTTCTCTGTTCCTTTCCTGTCTCAAATATGGCGTTCCTTTCTCCTTCCGCAGCAATGTTTTAATATTTTATTGTAAACCGCCCTAATGTCTTGACGTGGGCGGTATATCAAATGTAAAAATAAAGATAAGATGCTGTAGCCTTCCAGGTAGCTGGAAAATGTATGTGCCCGGGGAAATACTACAGCAGTGGCTGCCATTCTCCCCCCAAGATGTATCGGTGGCAAGCAGTGATGGGGCCCCTACATGGGCAGCCAGTGGGGGGGCTGCATGGCCGTCCATGTGTGCTCCTGCCCCCCCATCCGGCCCTTGTGACCAAGGTGCCCACCAAACCCACATGTTTAACATGCTGGGACTGCGACCACCACCACTGACAGTGCATGGGCATGTCTGCATGGTGGGGTATTGGTGGTGGCGTGGGAAGTGGCACCAGCTTGCAGCAGACAGAAGCCTTGTCCTGGTCATGTGTGTCATGCGCATTACAGCATGTGCCAAAGGCCAGCTGAAGGGAAGCATGTCAGCAACAGGAGCTGTTATCCCCATAAGGCAGCACTGTGGTGCAACACACATAATTGGTGTGTATATTTCTGGAGGGTCACAGGTTTAGGTCCCCACTAGGGTTACTGTATTGCATTTTCTTGTGGATAAGGTTTAGCTGACAGTGTAAGTACAGCTTCAGCATGTGCAACCCCCAAGAAGATAACCAATAATGGTGGAAACACCCACCAGCAGCACTGACAGGCTCCAATATCCACAGCTCGTTGGAGGCTAATAGCCACACGGTAACAATGTGTGGTGAGTCCAAGGCACGGTAATAGCGCCTACAAACAGAGCACACATTATCAGTCCTTGAGCTGACATTGAGACAGGAGTGTCAAGCAGAAAAGCCAACCATCTCCACTTTTGCGCCAATGAGAGTGTATGCGTGTGTGTGTGTGTGTGTGTATGGCTTCCCTTTGTCTTGTGGCTTTCTGAACAGCACTTTGGCTCACATTGTTCAAGTTTTTCCCAGCCTCTTTAGAAAATATGAATAAGGCGAGGCAGAACATTGGGGGTATCGCCTGAAATAGCGTAGATTGGCCTGGGTGTGTCTGCCACAATGGTAGGATCACTGACTGAGAAGCCATTGTGCCCGTCTGCCACATGCAATGCCTTGGTGGCCACTGTATGTCATGCTGAGATGGCACTCTCACTATGACCAAAAAGAGATCTGCAGGCTCTACCCATCTGTGTGGAGCTCTGTGGAGGTGTAGCCTACTGGTTGGAGCAATGTCTTTATGGTCAAAGGTCAAGGGTTTGATTTACATTTGTCCATTTTGTGCCTGGATGTGCTTGCCCACCTTGCACAGTCCTGGCTCTGATGTAACCTGCAGACAATTGTTCTTCTACATTTCTATGTGTTATGGCCACACATTGGGTTGTCTAACATGGCATTCCCCATCATGGACATCTGTGAGCATGGCTTTAGTGGCTCTGCCCTGGTGCATTGCAGTGGGTCAGTGATATATACGCAGCAGATGTCTGGGTCAACTGGTATGGATGCCTTATCTGTTTTGCCATCATTGTGGCCTCCCAGCTTTATGTAAAGAGGATATATCTCGTACATTCAGGCACCTAACACTCGTTGCATAGCCATCCCCTGCACTGTTCGCCATCATTACTTGCCCCACATTATTACTTGCCCCTTTCTATCATGCTACTCTGTTGGGTGTATTGTCTTGCAGTTGCACAGGCTGAAGCACCAGTCCCTGCTGCACAAATGGTGTTTCATGTACCCCATGGCACTGCTATTTTTGGTTCACACACACCAAATGCTTTTGGCCTGTATGATCCCATATATCCACCCATCACACCCATTGGCTGCTTCTGCACCCACCATTTGACTGTCAGGGAGATTCATGGTGGGTGCTAGTAAGCTGCCCCTCCATGGCTATCAGGGGTCATTTGCAGCAGTTAGCCATATCATGCACACCTCTCTTGTGGCTGCTGCACATGAGCACTCATGGACAATCCTCCCTTTGCTGCCCACATCAGGAACATGCTGCCTCCACCCAGATACTGTCCTGGCCTATGGCATGCCACACACTGATAGTACATCTGGATACATGTCCACACCTCACAGACACTATAATGTACCTTACGGCATCTAGGACTGCACACCTGTCACAGCGCCCCCTGCTACTGTATCTCCTTTGCTGACTCTGCTGCCACCACCACCCACCCATGACACAGCTAACACCCACACTGACCATCATCATTAGGCAGCCGCCTATCTCACCTAGTCAACAGCATAGGTCTGCTGTATGGTCAAACATGCTCATCACATGTACTGCCACATTGCCAGGCATCAGGTGAGTCAACTCCATCAGCTATCAATTGTGCTTGTATCCATACCTTCTCCATTGGCTTCTCTGTCCCCCTTTCAGTGTTTCAGTGGCTTTCCTGTGTTAAGATGCATGGCAGACACCTTCCCGCAGCATGTCCTGTTACTGCATGCTAAGTGTCCTCTACCACCCCTTAATGCAGGATCGCCTCTAACACGCCCAGCACACTTACCACAGAGTAACTCCTTATCGCTGTCGTTAACACATGGAAAAAACTCCTCCCTTATCACCGTTTAGTAAACACTCACAAAACTTCTCACACTTGTTCGAATAGGATTTTGATCCCTCTTATAAGATACTACTCATACCCGAAATAAAGTTGTCTTTTCTGGATCGATTTGTGCGACTCTACTTTTCCCATATATGAGCATGTACAGGCAGCAATGAGGCAGGTGTTATTGACCTACACCTGCAATGACTGATTACAACCTCTTGTGCATCTGGGCTTTCTTATGGACAGGTACATGCACTGATTCTAACAAACACAGGATTGAAATATTTGTGGACTGGGTTATTATGGATGATGTGTTCATCCTTTGAAGGCCTCCATTTTACGTACATTATTCACCTTCATTAGGTTTGTTTTGTTTTTCAGATTTTAAAAGGACTTTCTGATTTTCCATTGCGCTCTAAGTGGGACTCAACCCCTGATCTGGTTTTTAGGGCATTGGTTAAACCTCTAGGCTATATCTCTACTCTGAATGGTAGTGTTCCATCTTACATGGAGGATGCTGTGTCCTTAACTATTCCTTTAGTGGTGTCTCAGCCAGTGAATACCACATCTGTGGCACCACCTTAACTGATAACATTGACTGGCAGCTACTGTGGTGAACAGCGCCCTCCTGAGCCTATGGAAACGGATGGAAATCCTGAGGTTCAGCAGGATTTATGCCTATTTGAGAAACCAAGGAAGAAAGAGAGACTCTATTCCACAGAGCTGAGCATGGAGACCAGCCCAGGGGAGGAGTCCTGCAGTCCTGATTGGGCACACCCTGCCCTTGGAAGGGGCGTGTCCAGGAGAGAACGTGGTTTTAAACCAGAGCATGGCTTTGCTAGTCAGAATGAGAATGGGATTAAGATAGAGAAGAGAAAGAAGGAGAGGAGGAAGAATGATTGGAAGTCCAGAAAACAGTATGCTGATACTTGGGAACCTGGCATTGGAAGGAGACCTGCAAAGTTCTATTCAGAGGCAGTGAGTAGAAGTCCCAAAGAGAGAGGACCTAGCCCTGAATTAGACAACCGTTGGAAGGCACAGCCCTGGGAAAGGAAGCCTTCAAGGCAGGCACAAGAAAGAAAACAATCATTCTGTGAAGTACCGTTTGAGCCAGAGAGCAACAAACATTCTAACAGCTGGAGAACGTTGGAGCCATCTGAAGTCAGAACGGCATGGCAACAAGTAAGTGAATTGCCACAAAGTTTCCAGGCTGAACGTAAAGCTAACTCTCCTGTGTGTGAAACATTAGCAAAAGAGACTAGCAGTTACTCTGACACAATTAATCTAAGAGAGGAGAAAATAAACAGCCTTAAGCCAGAGGGAAGTTGTATAGCTGATAGCAATTCCCTATCTCACAAACAGCAGGCTGAATTGCTCCTACAGAGTTTTAAGCAGTTTTTAGAGTTGCAAGCTAGAAGACAGCCAGTGTTACCAGAAGCCAGTAATTCCATACAGCTTGAAGAGTTAACACAAGATAATACAGACTTACCAGATTGCGAGAGCATGGATTGCACGGTCTGCTGTGTAGAGATGCCAAGCTGAAGGAAACTGCTTTTTACCGTATGTGAATTGAATGCTACGGAGCTGTTGTATTGCCTTGCTGAGAAAGCTCTAATTATGTGCACCTGATTTTCCCCAGCACTGTGAAGGTAACAGTGGCTGAAAGAGGCTGCAGTGAAACTAACTGACCTCTTGGGGCAAAGTGAGTAATTTGCTTAGAAGTGAAAAGCAGCAATTATACTTTAAGTTGCCTTTATCCTAAGTTTTTCTGTTAGCATTTTTGAAGCACCTATTTTGTTTGCATTTATTTGCCATGTGATGGAACAATATCCTTTACTATAATAAATATACTGGAAACCCCATAACTACAACTCTTTATTTCAGAGCGAGAGGAGCAGGAACTACAATACCCAGCATTCCCTGGATACAGGTTACTCTCCTTCCTCACGAAGCATCAGACCGCCGCTCCTGTCTTTAGCCCCAAGGCCGGGCAGGAGCGCCGCACTACTCCAACCAACAAATTGCCTTAGGGGGCTAGAGGTGCATGATGTGAGATAGTATTACAACAGACTATTTCATTACAAAGTTACTTGTTAATGCACAACTGTGTGTGATACAACTGCATGTGATATGGTTTAGGCACTTCTACCCTTTAATGTATGTATCAGAGCAGTTTATAGGTATACTGGCCAGAAAGGAATACAGATTTAAAACAATCTCTAGCACTAATACAACTGAATCCAACACAATCACCATAGCTAACAAATACTTAAGCCTCTCCCTCACCTACAGGCCTCCTGGAGCCACAACTGAACATCTCTCCACAGTACTTGAAGCAATATGTTCACATAACACAAAACATAAACCCCTCATTGTACTAGGAGACTACAACCTGACCTCTGCGCCCACCAAAGAAGCTGCAACATTCTTAAAAGCCATGGAGTCACTAAAATATAGCCAGACAATCAACGGCCCAACGAACCAGCATGGCACAGTACTGGATATGGTCTTCATTCCAATGCACTTGGTGGAACAGGGCAAAACCACAACACCAACAATCACACCAGTCCCTTGGTCAGATCATTACCTGATACAATTCACCCTGGCCCTAAACAATTCCACCCAACACACAGAAGATGAGACCGCACCTTGAATATTGTGTGCAATTCTGGTCGTCTTATCTTAAAAAGGATATAGCGATTTTAGAAAAGGTTCAGAGAAGAGCCACCAAAATGGTAAAGGAGATGGAAGGATACTCCTATGAAGAAAGGCTAAAAAGGTTAGGGCTCTTTAACCTGGAAAAGAGACGGCTGAGGGGAGATATGATAGAAGTCTATAAATTAATGAACGGAGTGGAACGGGTAAACGTAGATCGATTGTTTACGTTATCAGAATATAGAAAGACTAGGGGACATGCAATGAAGCTACAGGGTAAACTATTTAAGACTAATAAAAGAAAATACTTTTTCACTCAACGTGTAATCAAACTCTGGAATTTGTTACCGGAGGATGTAGTAAAGGCTGTTAGTGTAGTTGGGTTTAAAAAAGGTTTGGACAAGTTCCTGGAGGAAAGGTCCATAAACCATTATTAAGAAGTGACCGAAGATATCAATGCTTGACCCAGTACAAGCATTGTGGAACTGTTGTCTCTTGGGGAAACTGCTAGGTACATATGACCTAGATTGGCCACTGTTGGAAACAGAATACTGGGCTTGATGGACCTTCGTCTGACCCAGTATGGCATATCTTATGTTCTTATATCACCAGACGATATAGAGCCTTCAATAAAGAATCATTCATAGATGAAATCATCCCACAACTCCAGCAAGAATGCGACACCCTTGACCTAAGAATAGAGAAATGGAACTCCATAATATCTAATGCAGCTCCAGCCCCTAAGAGCATAAAGCCACAAGCACGAAGGAGACTCAACACCCCATGGTACTCAAATGATATCAGAGATGCAAAGCGCACTCTCCGAAGACTTGAGAGAAAATGGAGGCAGGACAAATCGCATAACTCCCTGACTCTATATAGAGCTAAACTACTAGAATATAACAATCTGATAAATGAGCGCAAACAACAGTACCACACCAATCTAATCATGAAGTCTATCAGCAAACCGAGAGAACTATTCAATGTTGTCCAAATGCTCACTAGGGATACCACACAACATTGTTCCCATCATCTTGATCCACAGGAATTTGCTGACTACATGAGAGTGAAAAACCATACCCAGGCATGCTCTACCACACGACAATGCATGATTATGAAATGAAAGAGCAACATCATACCTGGGAGGATTTCAGCATACCATCGGAACATCAAGTAGAAGACATAATACATGGCCTCAACACAACAACCTCACCATCAGACCCTTGCCCAGTGGCTTAGATAAAAGTCACAAGAAGCCAACTATCTCAGTACATTCATAAAATTGTTAAAGATTCACTCCAACAAGGACACATGCCGCAGTCCCTCAAGCACGCCATGATACGACCAATACTGAAAGGTAATAACCTAAGTCCATCTGAACCGAAATCATACCGTCCCATCTCCATTTTACCGTTCCTTGCAAAAATAGTAGAAAAGACAGTGCATAAACAACTTCAGGATCACATTGACATGAATGCCCCACTGTACATTCATCAGCATGGATTTAAACCCCGGCACGGTGTGGAAACGCTACTTACATCACTCTTTGACAACCTCATAAGAGGTATAGATAATATAAAGAATGGATTCCTGCTAGTATTCATAGACATTTCGGCAGCCTTTGACACAGTGTCCCACGCTAGACTGCTACAGCGCCTGCAACAGATAGGATTGCGCAAGAACACTCTGAAATGGTTCACATCGTACCTGGAAGATCGAACACAGCAAGTCAAATGCACCCAAAAGAAATCATTGCAGTTCCCCGCAACGCAACGCAATGCAACGGAATACCTCAGGGATCTGCCCTGTCATCAATGCTCTTCAATATTTACATCCAACCCATATGCAACATCATCAGATGACACAAACTCCACTATCACATATATGCTGACGACATCATGGTGTATGCTGCAATCAATCTACTAGCACGTAACACCATATTAATAACTACATGCCTTGAAGACATTAATGTCTGGCTCACAGACAATAACCTGACGGTCAACTACGATAAAACGGAGGCAATGTTCGTCACAAGGAACCCAAGCTTCATTCCACCACAGAATATCAGCATTCTAAACAAACTTATAATAGTCAAAGATGAAGTTAGGTACTTGGGCATCACAATGGACAGATCTCTAAACATGAAATCTCATATCGCCAAAACCGCAAACAAGGCCTATCAACGTTTAAGGACCATAAGAAAGATAAAACCACTACTCCACCAGGACCACTTCTGCACAGTATGCCAAGCACTCATCACACCTCTGCTGGATTATGGAAATTCTTTATATCAAGGCCTCCCCCAGCAGATCTTATATCCACTCCAAATGGTGCAAAACACTACAGCACGCATCATCACTGACACCCCAAGATCAGAACACATCACCCCTATCTTATAGCAACTGCACTGGCTATGGTAGCCAGAGCAAAATTGAAAATAATCTTGATCATCTTCAAGATCATCCACCATCTTTCAGCAGATGTACTACAAGAAATTGTAACAAGGAACATCAGTAACAGACCAAGAAGGAACAATTATGACAACATGATCAGCACACCTTCAGGATATCACAAGACAAAACAAAATACGTCTAGAAAAGCTCCATCACTAATGGCATCCAAACTATGGAACTCCCTCCCAACGAGCCTAAGGGAATTAGAAGACATCACAGACTTCCGCAAGGCCCTTAAAACCCTGCTCTTCACAGAAACTTATGATCAGACAACAGTCCCAACCAGTTACACAACAGCCCCCACCCGAGAGGGATTGCAACGTAAACTCCACTGCAAGCTCAATACCTAACCAACCCAGTTAGACTCACGACACCATCATGATAAATGTAACCCTCAAATTGTGTTGTCTTAATGTTGTTAAATTCCCTCATGTTAAATGTTGTAAAACACCCACATGTTAAATGTTACCCAATTGTGATGTGATGTAACCACTTTGATTGTAGGATAAGGTGGTATACAAGTATATCTAAATAAATAAATATTCTAATAGGCACTTTTTATTCCCTCATCCTCAAAGGGCTCACAATCTAAGCATACCTGAGACAATGGAGGATTAAGTGGCTTGCCCATTCCCTCTGGCTTGAGGGTACTTGTCCCTATGTGGGAATTGAACCTCCAGCCCTGATGTGATTAGAACAGGTGTAATGTGATCTTCTTTGTTTCTAGCTAGAGGTCACACTGTATCTGCGGCCAATATAATCATGTATTGCAGCTACAACACATTTCATTAGATGACAGAAGTTCATGGTGCCACCTATTGGAGGAGTGTCCAGCCTGTAACTAGTATCCACCTGCAACTCTACTTTGTATTTCCTTGGCCGCCACCTTGAATCCGCCTATAAGAAGTTGAAATTCCTGCTGTAAAACCACCTATTTCTGCTAGCGTTAGCACTACCACCCTCATGTCCTTTGCCCTCCTGACCCTTCTTTCCTCCAACCCTGCTCTCCCTTGATCAGATTGCAACTTCTTTCCTATCAAGCTATGGCATTCATTTTTCAGTTTTCCTTCTCCCACTTTTGCTTTTAATTGTACCTTGCCCAGCTGCAACTAGTGAAGGGTGGTATATCAAATGTTATAAGCTTTGACTCATGACTATTGAGACCCTCCTCCACTTAATGCTGATCTCCTCATATGGGCTGGGGGCCTGTGGAGCTCTTTGACAGGGTACTGGTACATTGTGGGCGAGATGTGGCAGCTCAGGCACATGGTATGTTTGCAGGGGTGGCTGGATTTCCCATGACTGGACATGCTGTGAACTGTGCAGTATTCCTACAGATCACACATTTGACCCTCACTGGGGCTAGGCTTGCAGATCATCTGCATAATAATGGACTGTGTGGCAGGGCTGGATTGCATGCTGACTTGATGGATCATGTGTTTGATGTGTGTATTGTACTGCAGAGGTCAGGGTTTTGATACAGGATGGCTCAGAACAGGCTGGGAAGGGACTGGTGCAAGTTATTTATTTATTTATTTATTTATTTATTTAACAGTATGTCTATACCGCCTTATCTTACAATCAAGGCGGTATCACAGCAAACAATCAACAGGAGTGATCGAGTTTTTTCATGCAGTGAAGTGTATATCGTGATTGGTGTGTCTGATGTGTTGTGTGTTAGATTAGGTGGAGCTATGTACATTGTGCGCTATAATACATCGTGTGCTATAATACATTCTTCTAAACATTGTGTGTTATGAAACATCGTGTGCTGTTATATATTCTTTTATACGAGGGTCAGGGAGGGGGTAGGATGGTTGTTCTTGCTAGTTAGATCATGTGACGTGTCCATAGTGCTCTGTGAATAGCGTTGTCTTCAGCTGTTAAATGCCATGCTTGGTGTTACACATTTCAACAGTGTCTCTGTATTTTGGTCACATTTCCATTTACACAAGTGACTATTGTGACATTCATTCCGATGAGAGCACATCTTGGATACCATAGTCAGACCTAGTGATTGTTACTTGCTGCCTCTACCTGGTCACAGTACAGTGTTGGCATTTGTCTATCAGGGACCAGATGTGAAGGGATCATCATTGCCCTCATATGGACTGCCTTCTCCTTATATCCCCATGTGTTTTGCCCTTGCATCGAGGGCTGTGTCAACAGCACTGTGTGTCCCCTGAATCCTCTCCATGTCTGCTTTGTATCTGTGACCTTCCTCCCAGCATCTGTCTCTTTGCCCCTCCCCTCCATTGCCCCCATGAGCATGTCTCCCGCTTGCAGTGACACACCTATGCAGAGGCTGGCTGACCTACATGGATAATGTAGGCGGTTGCCTATGGCGGATGCTACTGGGGCGTGGCACTGGCGGGACATTCAGGCTAGCTGGTATATTGTGAGTGCCAGAGGGGTTGGACAGGTTGTGGTTTGCCTAGGGAGAATCTACCCTGGACCCACTCTGGGGCCAGCCCTACTCCTGTGACCTCTCTTTTCATGTAACGTCAGTGACGCCCTATCATTTTCTGCATCCTGTTCATAATTCTTCTATTGAACAACAAGTGCATTCATTCTGCTGCTCATCACTGCCTTTCTCATCTCAGTGTACACCCCTCCTTGGGGCTCCACACTTGGGTCAGACCCCTTTTTTTCAGTGCCCTTCTTTGCAACTGCCTCCTCCAGATTTCATTCATTCCACCTTGCTTCTCCTTAGGCCTAGGACACCCTACCTTTGTCAGTGTGTCATGCTCCTTCTCTGGCCAACAGACCCAGCCTACAGATCCACCTCTTTGAAGTTGCTCTTGTATGGTGATGCTCCTCTCTTTCTTGTGCACTACTTATGGGTCTCTTGCAACACCAATTTTGTAATATTGTTGGTCTTGATTAAATTGTCAGCTCAGCTGAGCAGGAAATGTATTTGATATCTCTGTGTACAGCATTGCATATGTCTTGTGGCTCTATACAAAGCATTGCGTGGTAGTAGGCCTCTGTGGAGGGTGAATAGTTGCCTCTCAACTGGCCTTAGTCTCATCATCGACAGTCACCTTACTCCTGCTGCAGCTGCCAATATATCCGATGGAGCAGTCTGGGCCGGGTGCATCTTAACTGTTCTGAACCGGACTTGGTAGACCTCCAAGTTCCGCAAAATATGGAGGCATCTGTGGACAGGAGAAAGACATGCTCCTTTATAAGAACATTTGAAATGCCATACTGGGTCAGACCAAGGTGCCCAGTTTTCAATAGTGGCCAATCCAGGACACAAGTACTTGGCAGGTTCCAATGCATGTCAGGGGGTTGGCAGTGGATTTCCCAGGTCCACTTTAATAATGGTTTTTTGGACCTTTCTTCCAAGTACTTGTCCAAACCTTTTTTCTACCCAGTTACACTGATAGCTTTTAAAAAATCATCCGGTAATGGATTATAGCATTGGATTACACATTGACTGCAAATATTTTTTCTCTTAATAGTCTTCAGTGGGTTAAACTGTAGCTTCATTGCATGTCCCCTGGGCTTTCTACTTTTGGATGGTGCAAACAAACAGAGGGAGGGGGTAGCCTAGTGGTTTACAGAAAACAACCAAATACTTAGGAAAAACACATTTCATTCCCACAGCTGCTCCTCAGGCAAGTTCTCAGAAGAAAGGGCCTTCTGCTCATACCTGCCCAAGAAAACACATGGACTGCTGGTCACCAGGAGTCAGCATTGATTTGAAATTTTTTTTTAAATAAAAAAATATTGATGTATGTTTACCTGTTCTACTGCATTCATTACTTTATAGACCTCTATCATATCTCCCCTCAGCTGTCTTTTTTCAAAGTTGTGGAGCCATTAGCTTTTTAAGCCTTTCCTCATTGGGGTATCCTTCCATCCCTTTTTTCCATGTTGTGTTTTCTAAATACCTTTTCTAATGCCACTATATCTGTTTTTAAGATGTGACAACCAGAACCAGATAAACTACCCAGCTGTAACTGAGGGGAGGGGTAGGCTAATGGTTAAAGCCTGGTCTTGCTAACCAAAGGACCTGAGTTCAATTCCCAGTGGCCCTCCTTGTAATGTTGGCCAAGTCACTTAACATTGTACTAGATGAAAGTTAATATGTGATACAAATTATCAAGGTCCCTGTTTAATGTACATTACTAAGTTATAGTGTAAACTGCTGTGTCTACATAGCAATGCAATATGAACACCCTGCTAGATATATCAATAATCACATCTATGGCTTTATTCTCCATTCCTTTCCCAATGATGCCTAACATTCTACTAACTCTCTTGGCCACACTGGGCAGAGGGTTTTTACATATTATCCTTAATAACACCTATATCTTTGTGCAGGTCGGTGCTTCCTGAAGTCGAGGAGTAGCCTAATGGCTAGAACACTGGCTTGGGCACCAAAAGACCACGGTTTAATTCCCACCAGCACACCTTGGACAAGTCACTTAACCCTCCATTGCCTCAGAAAAATCCAAGTTATCAATGTCCCTGTTTAATGTATATTGCAAAGTTTAAGTTACAATGTAAGCTGCTTTCCCTGAAATGATAAAGCAGTGTAAAAAACTGTTAAATAGATAACACGGAACCTTGCATCCTGTAACCCACATTTGGATTGTTCACTGGTGCTGCTGTCCTTGGTATCTGCCCTTCTATCGCTGCTCCACATGCATGCATGCTGCATATAACAGATCCTTCCCATTTCTGCCCTCTTTGTAGTGTGCTTGCCTGTTTCATTCTATCCATATGTGCTAGTGCTGCTGCCTGCTGCTACCTCTGCTCATGTATGTATTGCTATTTATATACCTACTGTGCCAGGGTGCAGCAAATTCTGTCCCACTCCTTGCATGCTTCAGCCTGGGCTGGCCTTTGGTGCCCAGTGGGCAGCAGCACCTCCTCGCCCATCAAGACAAGCTTGCATAGTAATCTAGTCTCCTCCTCGGAGAAGTCTGACAGCCTGGTAGCCATGCTGTAATATGTGCAATATGGATTTCACTGCAATGGGAGGGGAGGATTACTCCATCCTGTTTCCTGTTGCACATGGACCTTACTTCACGGAGGTGGAAACATTTTCGGAGTTACATGGGGATGGGTGAGGACCCCAAAAACATTTTTTGGAGGGACACGAGCAAGATAAGGAGGACACGAGTGCATTTTAAACAGCCCATGACAGAGACGGTTTCGTTGTTTGCGTGTATACACCCCAGCCATCTAGCGGACTTGTGCACATCATGCAGCAGAGAAAACATCTTGGTCCTTATTCCAGAACCACGTGTGCCTCTAAACACATGGATCTGGAATTAAGTTGGAAATGTGCCCATTCTGGACATGCATGTTTCCGCCGGAACTGGCCATCCTATATGGAATCTGCCTCTAATTGTTTTGCCTGAAAAGCAAGTACTGTCCAAACAAACACATAGATTTACCACAAATCCAGTTGAAGATGTGCATGCATATTAGTAATTTATTGTTTAAATTGAGTTCCCTTCCCATTATAACTTGCATATCCTTAGTACTTCCAAATTCGAGGTTGTATGTACTGACCCAGTAGTGTAAATGAAAAGCTAGAAATAAGAAAAACATGCAACTCTGTATCAAAACGTGAAAGTATCCCGCCAAAATGGCTAACTTGTAATTTGCACGTAGTGCTCAACAACAACAAAGAAAAAGGCAGGATAGTGGCAAGAAGGTCTCAGAAAACCGGGCAATCAATGACCATTTGAAATTCGGTCAAAGAAAATTATAGCCCAACATACATCAGCGACCCTCTGAATAACCACCAGCCAACCCAAAGTTCAATTTAAATTTTTCGCAGACATCTTTCTGGTAAAGTATTGTAGAAAAAAGGCTTAACTTTGATGAATTAACAGCTTCTGGTCTGTTGCTCCCGACACTCCACAGCGCTCTAACCAATGCGTTTCTCCATACACGGTTTCATCAGGGGAAGACAGAAGCACCTAAGCATACGCAATGTTGTTCCCCAGAAGCTTTGGTTAGCGTGCTGTGGAGCGTCGGGAGCAACAGACCAGAAGCTGTTAATTCATCAAAGTTAAGCCTTTTTTCTACAATACTTTACCAGAAAGATGTCTGCGAAAAATTTAAATTGAACTTTGGGTTGGCTGGTGGTTATTCAGAGGGTCGCTGATGTATGTTGGGCTATAATTTTCTTTGACCGAATTTCAAATGGTCATTGATTGCCCGGTTTTCTGAGACCTTCTTGCCACTATCCTGCCTTTTTCTTTGTTGTTGTTGAGCACTACGTGCAAATTACAAGTTAGGCATTTTGGCGGGATACTTTCACGTTTTGATACAGAGTTGCATGTTTTTCTTATTTTGAGCTCTGTGTAGATTGACCACGGTTATTGTAATGAAAAGCTAGAGCCAATAAAAAAATGTAAGCATCATTTTCATTCTCAGCGACCTAGACTTAGTAAAGTGTGACTAATTTATTTCAGAAGCATATTGGCTGTAGAACAGTGTACATTGGGAGACTGGGCATCCAAATGGCAGATGAAGTTTGATGTCGACAAGTGCAAAGTTAAACACTTAGGGAACAACTACCCGAACTACGGTTAAATGATTCAAGATTCCACATTAGGAACTACCATCCAGGAAAAGGATTTAGACATCATTATGGATAATACATTGAAACTCTCTGCTGAGAGTGCAGCAATGGCCAAGAAAGCAAATAGAATGTTAGGAATCATAAGGAAAGGAAAAGAGAACAAAACCAAGAATATTATAATGCCTCTGCATCGTTCCATAGTGCAAATTCACCTTGAATATTGTGTGCAATGTGATCACCATATCTTAAAAAGGATATAGCTGAAGAAGAAGTACAGAAAGAAGCCACTAAAATGGTAAAGGGGATAGAAGGATACCCTTATGAGGAAAGGCTTAAAAGGTTAGGACTCTTCAACTTGGAAAAAAAGACAGCTGAGAGGAGCTATGATAGAGGTTTATAAAATAATGGAGTGGAACGGGTGAATGTAAATCAGTTGTTTACTCCGTTAAAAAGTAGAAAGACTAAGGGACTTGCAATGAAGCTGTAATATAGCCGATTTAAGACTAATCAGAGAAAAAATGTTTCCCCCTAAATACGTAATCTAACCAAACTCTGGAATTTGTTACCGGAGGATGTAGTAGATGTTGTTAGTGTAGCTGGGTTTTAAAACGTTTTGGACAAGTACCTGGAAGAAAAGTCCATAAACCATTATTAAAGAAAACCAGGGAAATTCACTTCTTACCCCAGGATAAGCAATGTGGAATCTGTGTATCGTTTTGGGGACCTGACAGATACTTGTGACCTGGATTGGCCACTATTGGAAACAGGATACTGGGTTTGATGGACTTTTGGTCTGACACAGCATGCAATATCTTATGTTCTTAAGTTTTTTGGAGGCTATCCTTAATACCACAACAAGGTAATTTTGACCATCTCACAGGGCTAATTAAGGAAGAATGTGGGAAATTAAAAAATTTCAGGTTTTTCTGATGTTTCTAATTTGTAGGTACTCCAGTTTTCTCAGTAGCACAATGCTTTCTTTAACTTGAAAGATACTTAAGTTTCTCAGCTCGTCTATATGTTGCTCCAACTGCCCTATCCATATTTCACTATGTTCTAATGCTTCTCTATAAACTCCCACAAGCTCCACCAAATAATCCACTTTAGAAACAATTTTGTATGTAGGCTTTTTTTTTTTTTTTCAATCTTTATTTATGAAGTTTCCAAAATTTACAAAAATCGGAAAAACACAAGGAAAATCAAAGAAATAAGATATGTATGTAGGCTTTTTAAGAGACACATCCATGGTCTTTATCGAAGGGTTATTGGAGCATTTGTTTGGATCCTACCTCCACCTTCAGCGGTCTGTCCAGTCTTCCCCCGGGGATGTAAAAATGGCAAGTCTCTCATCTCTAACTTCTCTCCAGTCCCCGCAGGCGAGGTTGTAGACAAAGGCAGTTGCATCATGGCACTTCCACTGCTGAGCATTTCCCCACCAGTATTCAGGATGCCCCCACCTCTGGTTGATCCGCTGCTGGGTTGCAGTGGGGAGGATGTGGGGTATGTTTGCTAAACCGTCTTAACGTAACAGTGGTGGTATTATCGCGCGATAAGTGATGTTATCACGCAATAATATAACATTATCACGCGATAACGTCACTTAGCATGTGATAACGTGGCTGCGGCGTTAAGGCACACTAACGTTGTGAAATCCGGCTCTGAAGGGTGGAGTAAGGCTTCCCAGAGGGCGGAGAGAAGGGGTCAATGGGCGGCGAGTGGGAGGGGATAGACTCCAGGCACACTAACGCTGTGAAATCTGGATCTGAACACTAACGCCAGTGAAACCCTCGCGTTAAGGCACATTTACAGGAAAGAGAAACCATTTCCCTGTAAAATAGTTATCTCCAAGTTATAATGCCCTGTTCAATGTAATTTCAGTTTGTTCAATGTAAACCGCACTGATGCAGAATAGCGCGGTATATAAGAGAATATAAATAAATAAATAAATAAAATAAATTTCAGTCAGCAATGTACAGCAAAGCCAGGGAAACCCAAAAACGTGATAGTAATGATACATGTGCACGGAACAAAAAGGCAAATAAACATAGAAAATGACCTGAACCACATCTAAAAGCCTAGTAACCAAGCTGGCCAAAAGTGATATTAATGATAAACATAAAGCAACACCACTGACAAAGCTAAAAAAATAAGATATCATGTTTGGAAGGGTCTATTCTCTGTCCCCATACAAAGTGAATGATCCCACATTGAAACAGTGCTGATCAGGGTTTTTTCATGTCTATATTGGGCAGGTTTGTTATGGTGTGCACATGTGCAGTAACAGCAAAGTGGGCATGTAGGAAAGGGCAACTGTACTGATGCTGTAAACGGGATATAGAGAGCTGCAGGTGACACATGCTGTGGTCCAGCTGGGGCACAATGCGTGTTAGGCAGATGCCTAGGTGGCACATAGGAATGCCAAAACTGTTAAACAGCAAGACATCAACTGACGAGAGTCCAACATGGGCATGAGTGTGTGTCCCACAGTGTCACAGGGGAGATTACCCAGCAGGTACCTCCAAGGGCACATAACATTGGCAGGCGGTGTGGGTGGGGGGGGAAGCGCGCATATCCATGTAGGCAGAGGCGTAGCGTGGGGGGTGCAGGGGGGGCCGGCCGCACCGGGCGCAACATGGGGGGGGCGCGCTCGCACTCGCAGCTCTCTGCAGTGCTGGCTGTGCGAATCCGATCCGAGCCGCTGGGTCGCCGCCCACTGTGGAGGGGGGGGGTGCCAGGCGTGCGGTGCGGTGGGTGCGAAGAGAGAGCGAGGGACTATCTGGGGGAGGGACAGTGCAGCGCTGATCGCGGGAGAGAACCACACCAGACCAGCCCAGGCAGCAGCAAGAAGATGCTGGCAGCGGCGGCAGGTGACACAGGCCAGAGAGGAGAGAGGGAAGGGAGCCAGTGGTGACAGACGCTGCAGGAGGAAAACCTAGGAGGACCTGGAGGAGAAAACCTAGCCTGCTGACTGCTGTGATCGGGTCCGGGACAGCCGGTGAAAAAAAAGGTAGGAGTCACGAGTGACAGGAGTCAGGACTGACTGGAGTAGTACTGAGCTCAGTGGGCTGGCTGTGTAGTGCTAGCTAGCAGAGCATCTCCAAAACTGAAGTTCCTTTGGGATGTTCCAGGTCTGCAGGTCAAGACTGGCATGTTGAGCTGACCAGATGGATTGAAGTTTGGTTGGTTCAACAGTGACGAGACAGATTTCGATCCATATGTAGCTGCTCCAGCTCAACATAAGTTGATGTAAGCCAGTGGGTCTAGCAACCTTTAATTTATTTATTTGTTTTGCTGAAAGAGTAAGGCAATAGGCATGAAGGTGAATAAACATTATGTTAAGAGTAAAGAAATGGTTATACAATGAAGGGGTGCTAAAAGTGCAGCAAGGCAAGAAAGTGATTTTCTTTTTTTTCTTTTTTTAGAATTTTAACAGAATACTACACCTATATCATGCCATACAAAAAAGAATCTGGTGCACAAGGCAGGAAAAGGAGAAAGATAGAGACAGAGCAACAAGCTAAGTTAGCTGGAAGCCTTCACCGATTTTTGGTGAGTACTGCTGAAATTACAGCAGGACCATCAGCAGCACCACAGGAGACTCATAATCCTGATCCTGTGTCGGTAGACATTCCTGTTCCTGCATTAGAAGCAGAGACAGTTTCATCTAAGGATGTTTATACTCAGCCAAATCTGCCAGAAAATATTGACCAAAAGGTTTATACTGATATTGGCTATTGCATAATGACATATGTTTTTTTCTCTTTCTTGCATTTTTGGAACCCAGTACTAACCGAAGTAAATGATACTCAGATCTACCTGCAGCAAGAAGGACTTGCGCTTGATCAATGCGTGCAAAAGTTAAAAGCATTGGCTTTATTTTGTCATGAAAAACGTGATAGTCTAGTGTCAAAGACAACTGAGAAAGCTCTGCAGGTATGCAAAACCTATTGCATACTTACAGAGAGAAGAGTTGGAAGACGCAAGAAGATGGATGGTGAGAACAGTTGCGATGCTGGCTTGACCTTAATACAGGAAACAAGCAGAGAACAACTGGAAGCAATTGATCAGCTTCAGGCAGAAATTAAAAAACGTACTACGCAGATGAATACGCTGCACCAGCGATTTGCTTTTTTGCAAATCCAAACATTGTTGGATACTGGAAAAGATGATTTTATTAAGAAACAAATTCAGCACACGTGTGCTCAGTACACAGAATTGAATGCTGCATCTATGCTCACCGAAATAACTCAACTTCGGCACCACATTATCTTGTATAAGGAGGTCAATCCTGATGAGCAGGTTGCAAACTGGTCAGCTTTAGATTTGCTTCGCTGGGTGTATAAGTGGAAGCTGCAAGAAAGTTTAACTAACTTTGTTGTCACATTAAGAATCTTTCTTACTATCACTGTTTCTACAGCGAGTTGTGAAAGAAGTTTCTCAAAACTTAAACTAATTAAAACATATCAGAGATCTACAATGAGCCAAGAAAGACTGAGTAATCTAGCAATACTGTCCATTGAGAGAGACTTTAATGTAGATTTCAATTCCGTTGTTGAAAAATTTGCGCTAATTAAAAGCAGGCGAATTTAAATTAATCTGTATATTATATACAGATTGATATCTTGCACTTCTATTAAAGAATTACAATTAGAGGTACAGGATTGAGGAAGTTGGCTCCATCTAGCCCAGTCTTGGATCATCTCCAGGGTATGGTTCCATTTTGATGTTTAGTTTTTGTTCTTGATATTTTTTGTCGTTTACGATGGTTGTGAGACGACATATAATAGCATGGCCCATGCTAGGTTACTACATTTGTAGATTTGTATTCATAGACCTGCTGAAAATGTGGAGAATGTGTAATGCATGTTCGCACTCAATAAAGTGTTTGAAAATAAACTTGTATTTAGATGCATTTTACTTTAATTACATCAGTATTTTCATAACAAACAATACATGTGCTTAGGGGGTAAGGGTTTCTTTAACTAATCTAGTGGAAGAGACTCGAGTGCTAAAATCCACGGGTTAGGGGGCGCAAATTACTTGCCTTGCCCCGGGTGCTGACAACTCACGCTACGCCACTGCATGTAGGCACCCCTACCCGAGAACCCACACCAGAGACAGCTGCCTACCAGCATACTGGATGGCCTGGGACTGCGCACCACCAGCACCACCGACATAATGGCATGACAGCATGGTGGCAGAGGGGTGCTGGTGGCGGAGGGGGCAGTGGCATTTAGGTGGCTGCCGTGCACTGCAACAGACAGGGTCTGTCTGACGAACAGTCATGGTATCCCCAGGGAATGAACTGTCCCTGTGGCAACAGTGTGGTGCAGTACACACAGCCAGTGTGTTCATGAGCAGAAGGTCACAAGTTCAAGTCCCAGCTGTGGCTCCTGCTAACCCAGTCTCCATATTTTACCCAGTACTAAACCGTGGTAATAAAGACGGAACCTTTATTGCAGATAACATAAACATGCCAGAAATGCCTATATTTTACCCTACAGAGCACAGACACCATAAACATGTGCAATACCTGGAGCAGAGTTTCCCAACTGCAGTCCTGGAGGCCCAAACACTATTCAGGTTTCATGCTGTCTCTAATAAATATACCTGTGCTACATTTGTATGCGCCGCCCCCATGGTATTCAAATGTATCTCATGCATATTCATTAGGGGCAGCATGAAAACCCGAACAGTGTTTGGCCCACCAGGACCGGAGTTGGGAACCTCTGCCCTGGAGCAGCGGCCAACAGGGGCATAAACACCCACACCCACAGGCTCCACTGTCCAAAGCCTCATGGAGAGTCAGGCTTTTGGGCCCTGTGCGCAGCATCTTCTCCCAATACTAGCACTTGCATACCTTAGCAATGCCGCCCTAAACTTGGGAATACGTTACGCATGTATCAAAAGGTTGCTATGATTAATGGCAGATAGCAATACCTATGTTAAGCACAATTTGCTGATAGAGCTGCATCATAGCAACCTTTCTGATATCTGTGGAGTGTGTTTCAGTTTTGGTTTCTTACAGTGTTTACCACCCCGGAGAGTGACCCCAACAGTATTGCGTACCATAGCCATGCTTGCACTGTGCCCAGGACTGGTGTGGTGGCCAGGGCTGCCAAAAGCCTCTATATTTGCACAATGCTGGCATAGGTGTGGGAGTGTGTGTCTGTCTATCCAGTGTGTTGTGGCTGCCTACACCTTACTCAGCCCACACTGCTTGCACTGTTTCCAGTGTTAGCCTGCCAATGCGCATAACGAGGAGCAAGGTAATGTGGGTATGGCCCAGACAGGGTGGCCTGGGCAGGATGCATCTGCACAGGGCATAGGGCAATGGCTGGGACATTGTAGTGCCCGGCCATCACCTGCATGGACAGGGTGGCCACAGCATGTCCTGCTGGGAGGTCACTCTCACCCTGACTGCGTAGTGACCATGGTATGGCTAGGTTCCCCCATAGTGCTATATAGTATTTCTCTCAAGTGATATTTATGGGTTCTCTTTTCTGGGGCCCAATCGCTGACTTATCTGCTTGGTGTGTGTGTGCTCACATCCCAGTTTTGGGTGCACACATCTCCTCCAGGAACATGCACTATGGACTAGCTAGCAGACTGTCTGCAGTTAGTATGTGTATGGCTGGAACACCTGCAGGGTGCAGTGGCTGGAGACTCACTGTGTTTGCTGCTGGAGAATGTCAGATAGGGGGTGGGGTGGGGTGGGGTGGGGGTGGGGGGGGGTGGGGGTGGGGGGGGGTGGGCAGCTGAGCATTTCCAGGCCTACTGTCTGTCTACTATTGCCTTATGGATGCATACAGATCTGCATTGACTGCCCTGTAGGGTGCCTGTTCCCCAGAAGGACTGGGGTTGATGGTCCCCTCTACTGCCACCATTGCAGGGAGGTAGAATGTGGTTCTGTTGGTGGGAGATCCTGTCCCCCACCCTGAGCCCCAGAGGGTGAGTTGGGTGGTGCTACATAATCTGCCTATGGGTCCAAACACCCCTCTTCACTTAAATCATGTGACCATGGCATCCACACAGAATATGTACTATTCTGGGTGCATCATAGTCCACAAGGGCTAGACGTGACTGGGAAATACAGATGGACACAGATGTATCTGCAAGGACTAGCTATCACATACTGGCACTAATGGTGACTTGCAGCATAGCTTATCTCAGCTAAGCCAGATGCTGCGGACCTGGTGCTGGGCGCCCCACCTCGCTCTCAGGGTGAGCACAGTACCCGCACAATATGGCAGTCTATAGCTACTCTGTGCCAGTAACACACACAGTCAGTTCCCCCTACCAGGCTGTGGGGGTGCATACCCCATCTTGTGATCATCTGTAGACTGCTGATCTGCATGTGCAGTGCATCATGGGTACGGGTGGGATAACCCTATCCTGGTAACCACAGCAGACAGTTTGTGTGGTGACCTGGAGCCCTTCTGTAGCCAGCCAGGGGTTTCTTAGTAGCTATAGAGATGTAGCCCACTGGTTACTTCACTGACTGTGGAGGCAGAGGTGATGGGTTTGATCCCCCAGTGGTGTTATGTGATAGGGCTGTTTGAGGCATTTCCTTTTTTAAATTTAAATTAGTGCTTCCAGCAAATGCACCCTCACAGTGCTGTAACCTTAAGGTGCCTCATAAAGTGCCCTATAAGGCGTCTTATAAGGCACCCTATAGGGAACATTATAAGATGCCTTGGCGGACAGTGCACTTTATAATGTGCCCGCTGGAGTGCCTTATAGGGCGCCTTATGCGGCACCTTAGGTTATGGCATTGTGAGGGTGTGTTTGCTGGCAGCACTAATTTCAGTTAAAAAAGAAAATGCCTCAGACAGCACTGATTTAAAGTAAAGGGTAATGCCTCAGACAGCCTTACTCATTAAGCCCACTGAGGGATTGAACTCATGACCCCTGTTTCATCAGTCAATGTATTAACCATTTTGCCATACCTCTGTTGCTGTGTGGGCAAGTCAGCACGCCTAATTAATCGTGCGTTAACGTGCCACGGTTCCCTCTATCACGCGATAAAGGACTTTATCGCGCAATAACCTGAAATGCTACCTTTAGACCGGAACGTCCACTCCTTTTATGGCATTCTTCACATTATCACTTGAGCTAACGCCTGCAACATTAAGACGGTTTAGTTAAACATACCCCTGTGTTTGCTTTTCGGGGTGGAAAGAGGTCCCTTCAATACTGTGCTCCAAGAAAAGCTAACCAGAGCAATCCAATGAACAATTCTGTAGAGGGCACTGTCAAATTCTCTTAATTCAGAGGGTCTCTTATTATTGAAAGAGATATGGTTTGACATTTAGCTATGGACAACCTTTTTTGATTTTTTTCTGGAATAGGTTTCATAAGATACTCCCAGTGCCTGGCACATCGGAACAATTTTATTAAAGATCATATATTGTTGACAGTGTGATAGGGCAGCAATACATCCACTGTGCCAGGCACTGGGAGACATGACTGATGTTGTGCCAACATTCCCCAGATTGTTCCATGAGGCCTACATCCTTTCCCAGTCCAGGATCTATGAGAGCTGCAAGAGTGGTGATATATCTGGAGGCTGGCTACTTGATATGATGGCACAGAGATCTCCCCTTCCATGCCCACACAGGTCTGACCAGGTGAGCATTGCCACACAGTAGACTGTGGGAAGGCAGGCAGAGTTGCCCCACAGTTAGCAGATGTATATAGACCAACATAAGCCAGGATAGATAGTGGACATTCTATGGGATAGGTGTAGCCACATGTAGGTAGCTGCTCTGTGAAATGCCAGTAGCCAGGTATGTGAGAGATGTCATAGCCAGGTAGCCATAGTCATTTGAAGAACATTGTTATATCACTCA
This sequence comes from Ichthyophis bannanicus, assembly GCA_033557465.1. Lineage (NCBI taxonomy): Eukaryota > Metazoa > Chordata > Amphibia > Gymnophiona > Ichthyophiidae > Ichthyophis > Ichthyophis bannanicus. Next base: position 410,319,399 of record CM066037.1, read on the forward strand.
ACATTATAATGCATCTTTTGGAGAATTAGAAAGTTGAATGAGGTTTTTATTGGTCCATACTTAGCTTTGTAAAGAATGTTTTTAGAAATGACCAATGAAAGAATAACTAAGGATTTCTTGTACTGCCGCATATGCTTTGATGCAAGGTATCTCATGACAAAGATATCATGTTCTACTTGCTGTTATTATATCTTTGAGTGCACTGAGATAACCTTGCACTGATCTGGGCATGCAACAGAATAGTATATCTAATCTACTTTGCATCAACATTTATGTATTATCAGTATATATGTGTAGTTTGCATCAGCACAACATTTTCAGTGAGAGGAACAGTTTAGGAGATGCATGTTTTAATAGAGGAGATTTTTTTATTTAACCAGCTTTCTATACTGCCTCATCCTTCAATCAAATCAGTTTACATTATGCAATCACTACAAACAAGTACTGGATACATTCCCCTGTCCCTAAAGGGCTCACAATCTATGTGTACCTGAGGCAATGGAGGGTTAAGTAGCTTTCCCAAGGCCACAAGGAGTGCATATAGGACTAGAAACCCCAGTCCCTCCACCCTGAGATTGCTGTCCCCAGGTGGGACTTGAACCCTGGCCCTCTGGCCTGAGGTACTGTGTCCTAACCACTAGGCCACTCCTCCCAGGAGATGTGCCATTAGAGACATCTATGATAGGGTTACCAACTTTTTCACCGAGAAAAATCCGACACCTGTGGCTCGCCATGCTCCACCCATTCTCCGCCCCTAGTCCCACCCCTGCCCCGCCCCAAGCCCCACCCACAAAAATTACCGAGGATACGTGTAGGCTAACTTCCTTGGTCAGATAATAATTAAACTGGGAACCCCAAAATCCAAACATGAAATGTACAACACTGGAGAAATAAAAGTATAAAGTCATTTCCTCTTGCACTAAAGAAAAACGCAAAGATGTTAGCAATACACACTTCCCAGACCAGACATATTCCAGTTAATAAATTCAAAATAAAAAGTATTTTTCTACCTTCTGTTTGGGCATTTTATTTTTCAGTTGCAATTGCTCCAGTCACTTTCTTCTGGTTTCTTTGTGTCTTTTGCGAGCTATCCATTTGTCCTTCCTTCTCTTTTCCATTCTCTCTCTATTTCTGCTTTAACATGCTGATTGCTTCCCTTTTGCTCTTTCCCCCAATTCTTTCCTTATTCCTTTATCATCCATTTAAATTTCACCCTTCCATTCTCAAGCCCCTCTTACTCTCCCAATACCCAGCCCATCATAGACTTTTCTTCCACACAAAATATTTTTTCCCCTCTCCATTCTCATTCCCCATCCATTCTAGTCCTCCCCCAAAATCAGTTCCCTTATAGTTCTAGACCCACCCAGCATCCACTCCCTTCTAGTCCCATTCTCCCATGCCCCACATCAGCCCATTTCCAGTCCTATTCCAGCTCTTCATCAGTCCATTTCCAGTGCTAGCCCTCACATCACAGACCATTTCCAGTCCTAGCCCCCCCCCCCAATCACAGCTCATTTCCAGTCCAAGTCCCCCATCACAGCCTATTTCCAGTCCTAGGCCCCCCCACCATCACATCCCATTTGCAGTCCGAGTTCCCCCGCACCATCACAGCCCATTTGCAGTCCTAGCCCCCCCCCCCACCATCACAGTCCATTTGCAGTCCTAGCCCCCCTAATCACAGCCTATTTCCAGTCCAAGTTCCCCCTCCCTCCACCATAGCCCATTTCCAGTCCAAGTTCCCCCCCCCCCCATAGCCCTTTTCCAGTCCAGGTCCCCCCCATCACAACTCATTTGCAGTACATGTACCCTCCTCCCCCATAGCCCTTTTACAGTCCAGGTCCCCCCCCCCCCCATCACAGCCCATTTCTTTCCAGTCCAAATCCCCCCCACCCATAGCCCTTTTCCAGTCCAGATCTCCTCCCCCCATCACAGCCCATGCAGTCCTTGGCCTCCCTCCCCCCCCCCCCCACCAGCACTGCGGCTGTCTGAGGCTTTAGAGGGAGCTGGGGAAGCCCACGCGAGGCCCCGGCTCCCTCTGTACAGCCGCCAGTGTGAAGAGCCTTTTCCTTCACGCTGGCGGCTGTTTCTGTGAAGCCGCGAATGCTGGGAAAGGTTAAAGGGTATTGCCTTTAACCTTTCCCAGCAATCGCGGCTTTACAGAAACAGCCGCCAGCGTGAAGGAAAAGGCTCTTCATGCTGGCGGCTGTACAGAGGGAGCCGGGACCTCGCGCGGGCTTCCCCGGCTCCCTCTGAAGCCCTCCGGTGTGTGGGCCGCCCCGGGGAAGGTTGGTTTTTTTTGACGGGTTGGGAGAAAAGCCGGTTTTGTGCTCTGGCCGCTCCCGATCTTGCGGCCAGAGCAAAAAACCGGCTTTTCAAGGGCCGGTTTTACCTCTGCGCCGGCAGCCGGCCTGGCCATGGAAAAACCTGCCAGGCCGGCTGAAAACCGGCCAGTTGGCAACCCTAATCTATGAGCATATGGTGGAAACGAGCAGGATTGGAAATGTCCATCTTTTCTGAATATGGTGAGCGTGGGGACATCCAAACCATTTGCTGTATATACCCGTGTCTCATTATAACAATGGGGCCCATGTTTCTCCATAGTGGTTTGCTCATGCTCCACCAGAAATGCCTATGTCCCTGATTCCGGAACTGCGGGTACATCTATACCTTGTAACATGCTAGTACCCCATAGCCTGGGCATGCAGAGTTAAGCGGCCTGATCCCTTCTTTAGATAGTAGAACAGAGCTTGGGGAAAGCACTGCCTCCTGGGAGTTGTAGTATTTACTATCCAAATAAAAGAGAGTAGTTGAGCACGAATGGTTTCAGGCAAATAAACAGGATTTTAATTTCCCTCCGGGCAGCTTTACATACAGGAAATGAAGAACAAATTGCCATACATCTTCTGGCAGGAAATAATATAAGAATTGAACAAAAATAGCTTCTTATATCAGCATCACATACGTTTCACAGTAATCCAACTTAAACAAGCATTTCTCTGCACAAACCTTTTGTGCTTTTCTTCCAGCTGCCTCCTGCAGCTCTCTGAACAGCTTAGTATTAGCACACAGGTATTATATTATCAGAAACAGATAATGTACAGTCCATTTCTTCCACTGGCATGTATTCTACAGCTGGTTCTGTCTCCATTGCTTCATAATGGTTATCAGCTGAGAATGTTTGAAACTGGCTACATGGTGTTTCCAAGCACACACCCAGTTCCTCAGCTCTAGACTTTTCTCTGCAGCCTTCTGCTAGATACGGTTGAGAATTACCACAGTATTTACTACGAGGAGAGTCCCACCCTTCTGGGCTAACATAAGACCACTTCTTAAAAACAGTTTGGTCTTTAAACCAATCACTCAGCCTACCTTTTGGCTTTCTTACAGCAGATTCTCGCTGCACTTCAGGGTCAGCTAAAGCTAAAGCTAAAGCTAAGGTAGAGTGTCTACGTGTATGCTCCTAGTTTTAGTAGAGGATTCTAAATTTAGGTGCCTAAAAAATGGGTAGCAACAGGGGCAGATTTAGGACGAGGAACAAATGCTAGGAGCCTAGCCCTGATTTTTCTAACTAGGCACCTAAATTAGGTTTGTAAATCCAGGCAAATGAATGACAGACCCAAATTTGGATGCATAACTTTTAGGCCTCTTAAACAGAAGTTAATTTTGAGCTGAAAATATAGGCATTTAACTTTCACTGAAAGTAAAGAATTAATTTAGGAGTTCATCGTTATGTAAATATTGGCCTCCAAATTTTTGACATGGCTTCAGAAAACATATTTGGAGTGTACAAGATCAAACATTGCCATGCCATCAATTTTTTTAAGACCCAAATTTGAGTAACTTGAGGCCTTAATGAATTGAAAATGATATTGAACAACTCAGTAAGTATTTGGAAGGGTAGAGTGGAGGAGTGGCCTAGTGGTTGGGGCAAGGTACTTCAGGCCGGAAGGTCGGGGGTTCAAATCCCACTAGAGGACAGCAACCTTGGGCCGGAAGGACTGGGGTTTCTAGTCCCACAGGTGCTCCTTGTGGTCTTGGGCAAGCCACTTAACCCTCCATAGCCCATGTTCCCTGTAAAATAGTTATCTCCAAGTTATAATGCCCTGTTCAATGTAATTTCAGTTTGTTCAATGTAAACCGCACTGATGCAGAATAGCGCGGTATATAAGAGAATGTAAATAAATAAATAAATAAATAAATAGACACTGATAAAGCCAAAACCAACAATCAGAGCAATACTAACAATGAATGTATGTTATGATGGAATAGTAAGGAGCAGATAGAAGCGGGCAAGTTATAATAGTTTATTGATTGCAATTTTTAGTTTAATGTCTCTGTATTGTGCATTCATGACAAACAACCTACAGTCCTAGGCTGCTATCATATAATAGAAGCATTCGTCTTATATACTACCTGGTATGTGAACATTAAAAAAATTATAGCCCTAAAGTAAACTGCTTTGCTCTATGTATGCCAGTTGAATATAACTATTATCAGTATAGCTCCAACAGTGACCACATTCTATGTATATTCAGTATTGCTGCCTATCGGTATAGTGGTGCTGAACTTACCTATTTTTTTAAATGCCATGGCTGGTGTTTAAAAATGTGATCACTGCCAAGTCTAAATATTTTGTTTGTCTTATGGAATGGGACAAGAGTGAAACGCAATAGTGGTTTTTAACGCAGTCTTTGGGGAATGCCCAGACAGTCTAATTTTAAGCACATCCACAGTGAAAATGCATGAGATGCATCTGCTTACAAATATAAACAGCAACATAGGCAAATATATTTCATTCATAACACAGGTACACTACCAAAAAACTGCCTCCAGTTTTGCAACTGATTCCTATAGATTTTGGGGTGCTGAATCCAGGAAAAATAGCCAAAATGTTCCATCACGTCACGTTTTCTTGCAAAATTAGATTTCTTACCCATATAAGGAATGTTCACATAATTTCTTTTTAGCCGACTGCAGTTTATTTTCTTGGCCCAAAATAGAGGTTGTAATGGTTAACTAACTAGAAACACTCCCTCATGATATTTTAGAGTGTTTTGTATTCATTTTATACATTAACAGGACAATTGGGAGGCGGGGGGCTAAATCCAGTACTCGCGCTGGCGCATGTTCTTTCCTGTTCGCCTCGCCTCGTTCGCTCGCTCAAACACGGTGGTTGCGACATGAACGTTCCTGTCAAATTTCAGTTTCTTGCAAGTTCATTATTACCTTTTGTTTGCTCAGTCGTAATCCAGCTTTATTCCGAAGTGGTTCACTACAGTTGTAGTTTGCAGTGCTGTGTATTTGTGATGGCTCACAGAGCCAGAGGTTGCGTCAACTCTCCGGACAGTTTTTGTTTTATTTGTGGGGAATATACCGTGAAAAAGCGGCAGAGGAACATTTCTGCATTTATTAAAAAAGTATATTTCGCCTATTTCGGTTTGAAGTTAGGCGATCAAGACAAACCGTGGGCTCCTCACAAAGTGTGCAAGACATGTGAGGAAGATCTACGCTTATGGATGAAAGGTAAAAAACAAGCATTTCATTTCGGAATACCTATGATGTGGCATGAACAAAGAGACCACAGCAGTGACTGCTATTTTTGCTCTTGCATTGTGAAGGGATACAACTTAAAAAATAAGAACGTAATAAGTTACCCCAACCTTCCCTCAGCAATTAGGCCTATGCCTCATAGCAACGAAGTACCTGTGCCTGAACCACCAAAATCTTTGGATCATATTTGTGTGGACGGTTCTGATCATGATGAGACTCATCAGATGGCTTTTCCCGATGAGTCCAGTATTTCCGAGTTTGAAACTGAACCAGATCCGAAACCTGAACTTTTCTCTCAAGCTGAATTGAATGATTTAGTCCGGGATTTAGGACTCCCAAAAGATGCTGCCCAACTGCTAGGTTCTCGGCTTAAACTGAAAAATCTATTGTCACCAGGAACAACTTTTTATTGGTACCGCAACCGCGAGACACAATTTTTGAAGTATTTCAGCAAAGAGGAAGATTTGGTATTTTGCAACGATATATACGGAGTGATGGAAAAGTTTAAACTCAAGTATGATCCTGCTGAATGGCGGCTGTTCATTGATTCGTCAAAAGACAGCATAAAAGGTGTTCTTCTTCATAATGGCAACACATTCGCTTCAGTTCCTATTGCTCACTCTGTTATTCTCCAAGAAAAATACGAGAATTTGGCCCTGATTCTTCAGAAGATTCGTTATGATGAGCATAAGTGGATGATTTGTGGAGACTTTAAAATTCTATCCATGCTATTAGGGCAGCAATCCGGTTTCACCAAATATCCCTGCTTCCTTTGCTTGTGGGATAGCCGGGCCCGCGACCTACACTGGGGGAAAAAAGACTGGCCAATTCGGGAGTATTTGAGACCCGGTGAGAAAAATGTTCTTCATGAGAGCTTGGTACCTCGTGATAAAATTCTATTACCACTCTCCACATTAAGTTGGGTCTCATTAAGCAATTCATCAAGTCCCTTCCAAAAGATGGTGAGTGCTTTCGGTACCTTTGCTCAAAGTTCCCCCAACTTTCTGAAGCAAAGCTAAAGGAAGGAGTGTTTGTTGGCCCTGATATAAGGAAACTCATTTCAGATGGAGCATTCGCTGAAACGATGTCTGAGAAGGAAAAAGAAGCCTGGGATTCCTTCAAGGATGTTGTTCTCAAATTCTTGGGGAACAGGCGGGATGAGAACTATAAGGATATTGTTGCCAGGATGCTCAATGCCTTCAAAGAACAAGGCTGTAACATGAGCCTGAAAGTCCATTTCTTGCACTCCCATGTGAACTACTTTCCCGAAAACTTGGGGGCGTACAGTGAAGAAGAAGATGAAAGGTTTCACCAGGACATCAAGGACGCCGAGAGAAGGTACCAAGGAAGATGGAACACCACTATGATGGCTGATTTCTGCTGGTTGCTGCTGGCGGAAACCCCAGATGAAAAATACGCCAAGCAGCGCACCAAGAAAAGCATTCGGGGGAAGAAGAAACGGGCCCACCAGGAGATTGATTGACCCAAGAATGACTTTAAAATCTAAACTGTGTTGATAAATATCGTGTTTTTACTAAAATTTGAAATAAAAATTTGCTAGTTATTACCACAGTGTCGGATCTCATTTATTAGAATTTTATTTTCACACCATCGGGTGTTTGTCTTCATGTATTGCAATGGTGCGGTTTGCGTTTTCTATTCTTACATACATACCTGTACAACATTTTTTTCCCATTTCTTTGCTTTGCTTTGTGTCTAACCTTGCTCTTATATGCTCAATGTTTGTGCACATGTATGTGGCTGTTTTAAGTGCAGACAATTTTGCTACCATCACAGTGTGTTTTGTTGACATTACTCTATTCTTATGTGCTGCCTTGTTACAATTTTCTTTATTCTTATTTGAATAACTACTAAACAATTAGTATAAAGAATTCATCCAAGAAACTTTTATCTCGATCGCACTCAATCTGAAATGTTCACCTCAAACTGCTAACCCAATGTAGCAAAAAATCTGTACGTGATGGAGCAAATTGGTTACCAGATTTGGATTCAGCGCACCAAAAAACGTAAAAATCAATCGAAACATTAGAGGCAGTTTAAAAATTTTTTTTTTTAGTGTACCTGTGTAATCATTGTGGATATCCTGAAAATCAGATTGGCTGAGCGGCCACAGAACAAGTGGAGCAAGGCATGAGTTTGAGCAATCACAATATCAACTGAAATTTTGGCGAGAAGGGTAAAATTTGCATTAGTATTCTTGAGAGGAACTGCCAGCCTGGCGATCTTACAGTTAACAAAGTTCATCCTTTTTCTGTATCACATTTACAGATCATTTGTTTTGTTGTGAAAAATAACCAAGACAGCAATAAAGTGCATATGCTTTTATTAGGCTGTGTCCTTTACTGTTGTCTTTGCAATTTGTCGCACTTCCTAGACAACAAAACAGTGACACATCACTACTGTATTTAAAGCTACTACTAACTTTGTTTCCCTTTAATCTCTTAGCAGTTTCCTTCAGCTGTCCTAAATGAGCCTGCTCTGTTGAAGCAAAGCAGCATCAGGCTTGGCTAGTACTTGGATGGGTGACCACCTTGGAATACCAGAAGCTGTAAACTTATTGCACAGATGAAAGACCTGGCAATCTCCTTCCAGTTGCACTGGGGCTGGGTCACCAGGAGGCAGCATTGACTCAAACACACATTGTATTTTTGTGCTGACAAAATTTTTAATGCTTTCTTTAGAATTTAGTAGCAATCCTGTTTTTCTCTTCCCTTCTATACAGCTAGGGGTTCTCTGTGCTTATCCCATGCTCTAAGGAATTCAATTACTATTTTTGTTTCCACCACCCTCTGCAGATAGGATGCAAGTGATCGGAAATATACGTTCCATAAACAAGGAATGTTTGGTCTATCAATAATTAGCTGCCTGACCAAAGAACTAACAAAGTTTAGGACAACTATCCAGAGGGTAATCATGATTCCATATTGTCTCAATGGCATTTAATAACAACAAAACATGAATGGTACATATTGAGGTATGTTTGTTCTTGAAAATCTCTCCTGAGAGTTCAAATTTACGTACTGGCAAGGTCATAAGTGTTGTCAGGAGGTGGAGTTGAGAGGAAGGGAATTAAAATAGTCAGCAGGTTTTGTTCAATGAATTGACTATATCATTTATTACCACAAAGGGTGGAAATCCATACCGGGTTTGCCTGATAGCCCTGAAAGCAGAGCACTGCATAGAACAGCTTCTCTGCCTGAGAAAACACTTACAAGGAGAGCTCTGGGTGTGGCAGCTTAGAGAAGCCAAGGTATGCAAAATCCTTAATTCTAAGAGAAAGTTTTACTGAGGAAAACCCTGTTCAAAGAGTTCAACTTTATAAGGGGAGAAGAAGTAAAACTGACCTTTTAAAAGCATTTCCCCAAAGCTTAGTAAGAGAATTTTATGGGAAGCAAAAGAATCCCTGTGAGGAGTTAGCAGGGAGTGAAAATTATCATTCATCTGAGGAGGGCAGTGACCCTGAGTCAATGGACTTTGAATATGAAAACAGTATTCCCATTCCTCAGGAGGAGCCGATGGAATGTAATCTTTGTTCAGCAACTAGCATGAATTCCCTGCAGGATTTATAGAGAGAGAAGAACTCTGCTGATGGTGAAGTTTGTAACCATTTCTCTGCTGATATATTAATTTGTTTTGATTTAAAAGAAGCCTTAGCCCAGACTTACACTTAACTGTGAAACCTACAACAGTTGATTGTTTGAAATGTTGGTGGAACCTTTTTGTTAAAGAGAAGGACTGTATTTACTTTCTTTGTGTCTTACTGGACCTTAGCGTTGACCGGGGAAATAAAGCCTTGTTACTCTACACTTTGGCTTGAATCGTTCTTCATAAGGAGTTCTGTACTACAAGGACCAGAATCCTCTAGGACCTTTAGGTCAATAACTCCTTAAAAATTTAATTAAATGCGCCAGATGCCCTTACTCCAACCAACCACTAGGGGCACCTGATGACAACATACACATTTTCGTCAGAATACGGTCTAGACATTTAAGCGGCTTGACACACCCACGCTCCTCCCCTCCATGCCCACGTCCAGATTACCTGTCTTTCTCGACTGTACATGTAAAATGTTTTGCTTTTGGAATCGCATCTAGAAGTTTTAGTGCCGAAAACGCCCAACTTATACGTGTATACAGCTTATTTGTGGTTCAGAATAACCCCCTATATGAATATTAAAGAACACAGCATTATCTTTAGTTTGAGCTATGAATAATTTGCTCTACAACTATCAAACCTTGGAGTTTGTGAGTGCTCCCAAGTCAGCCTTCTTGGTAATCTTTCCCTTTGGCCTTCTTTCAGACACGGCACCAAACCGGGGCTGTTTCTACCTGGCTTCTTGGCACTAGTTCTCCAATTGTTTCTCTTGCTGGTTTCCCTCTCTGAATTAAACCTCAGAGAATCTTCTATTACCTTCAGCTCCTCTGGGTCCTCATTCCCAAGAATTTGCTTTGCTATGGACTCTGTCCCAATATGTTTGGCCTCTCTGGACTCTATCCCTTTGAGTGAAACTCCTTTGGATTCTGTCTCTTTGAGTTGGCTGCACGTGGAAGCTGTCCTGTTCCAGGTTCCTTTTCCCACAGCTATCCAAACTGCTGCTCCAGACTGTGCTCCGTCCTGAGCCTCTTGCTGGGCCTCTTGCAGTGATACTTGCTGTGCTTCTGGCTATGTTCCTGGTTAGGCTACTTTCGCCGCTCCTGTTGCTTCCATGGCTCTCCATGCTGCTTTGCTGGCTCTTACTACTGCTCTCCTTGCTGCTCCCTCCTTCTACCATCTGGTTTCCTTTATAAAGGGATTTTTGGTTTGAACATTTTGGGCTTGATCTCAGGTGAAACTGCTTGCTACTAATGCAATCAGTGTCACAGCAGGTTGCTTCTGGCTCTGTGGAACTGCTCATACGCCCTCTGGCTGTGCTGCGCTGGAACTGCGCTCTCTGCATCTTCTCAGTTCCATGTAAAACAGGGTTTTTTTCTAAAACTATTTCCTTCATAGGTTCCGCGTTATGACAATGTACAACCTAGACACCTAGGTTAGATCTGCTAAAAGGTGGAATAACTGCCTATGTCGGCTAAAATAGCACTATATTGTAACAACACAGAAGGACATTTATGTTTAAATAAAGCATAGTTGTGTCATAAAAGGATCTGAACAAGTTCCTGAAGGAAAAGTCCATAAAATAGACATAGAGAAAACAACTACGTACCCTGGGGGTAAGCAATATAGTAGGTTGCTATTGTTCAGGAATTCTACTCTGTAAATGCGATCCAGATTGTCTACGACTGGAAATATAATAGGCTGAATGGACCTTTGAATGAAGGGAAACAAACTGAACCATGTGGAAGCAATAGGAGTCCAATGATAGTCTGTAACAGAGGGCATTTTCACAGACAACACAGCTGATTGGTGTATAAAAATGTCTACGTCATGCAGATAAACTTTATGCATATGATATTTTCCAAACCTAAATGCAAACCAGTAACCTCTCTCCATCTAAAACATTTTCCCATTAAAAAACTAAGCACCCACCATTATCAAAGACCAGTACACTGTTTTATCAATTGCTTATGCAAGGCCAAATAAATTTCCTGGAGGAATGATAAAGAATTGGGAGGCTGATCTCTAGACTAGTATTATATTTTGACAATGGGTATGTCTCAATACTGGGGTGAAAGCGTCTCCCTCTCTGACCCACTTAATGTGAAGGTGATTAAAAATAAGTCTGAAGATGCCTTTGGAGCCATATTCATATATCGGAACACTGAATAGTGGTGCCTTTCCGGGGGCGTGTCCACGCTGGAGTTACCCATTTTGACGCGATTATATGTACAACGACGTATACGTGCAAATTCCCAGAATATCGAACACACGTGTATGTCTAGATTCACATGTAGTCCGACTTCCGCGTTATATGTGGATACCCACTACAGTTGAAAACGTATAACATTTCCTGTGTGCTACACCTCTTGGATATTTTGGGAGCTTATTTTGTGCAACATATCGGCCTCTACAGCAACACTGCCGCTGACATGGTAGGTACAAATGGTCTCTAATGTAATTGCGATGGTATGTGTGCTGGAGTCTGTGCTCCAGATGCATGTCTGTGGTACATGTGGCCCTGTGGGAGACAGCAGTATGCATGGACATGGGTGCAGAGGCCAGGTGCCCTGCACAGACACCCACCACAGGGCAGGCAGGTATGGGCATGTCATCTGGGACAGGGACTGACTGGCTTACATTTGGGCATGGCAGGTCCTTCCCCAACACCACATCCCCAGCCCCATACTGTGGTCACTGTACAAGGAGTGTGCATGTTTGGCCTCTACAGTTGCATGCCTGTAGGTGTTACATAGATGTTACATAATATATGATGGCAGATCAAGATCAGTATGGTGCATCTGGTCTGCCCAGTAAGGAAGCAAGTGTAGGTACAGCTGACACTCCGCGTAGGTCACCCCTATTGAGATTTAAGAGATGGTTTAAGAGATGGTTATTGTGATGTTATCTTGCTGCTATAAAGGGATCCACTCTGTCTGTCCCATGCCAATTTGAGTTCTGTCACTGTATTTGCCCCCACCACTTCCATCGGGAGGGCATTCCAAACATCCACCACCCTTTCAGTGAAACAGTATTTCCTGCCATTGCCTTTTAGTTTACCTCCTTGCAGATTAATGTTCTGCCCTCTAGTTTTACAGCTTCCCCATTTTTAGAAGAGGTTTGTATGTTCCTTACTACACTGTAAGTATTGAAAGGTCTGAATCATATCTCCCCTGTCCTTCTTCTCCTCCAGAGTGTACATATGTAGGTTTTTAAGTCCCTTCTCATAAGTCTTTTGGCGCAGGCTCCAAATTGTTTTGGTCGTCGTTCTCTGAACAGCTTCCAGCCTTTTCATATCCTTTTCGAGATGTGTTCTCCCAAACTGAACACAATATTTCAAGTGAGGCCTCACCAGTAACTTGAACAGTGGCATACCTTTCTGCTGGTAAGTCCACTCTGTATGCAACCCCATATCCTTTTGGCTATCGCCACCCACCTTGGCACACTGTTTCGCAACCTTGAGATCCCAAGAAACAACCACTCCGAGGTCCTTCTTGTGGGCCATGCACACCAACCTCGCGCCCCCTATCGCATACATTTCCCTTGGATATCTGCATCCCAAGTGCATGACACTGCACTTCTTCGTATTAAATCCTAACTGCTAAGCATTAGACCATTCCTACAGCTTTTGTAGACCTTTCCTCATTTTATCCACTCCCTCAGGGGAGTCCACTCTCAGCCTGCTTTTGTCCCAGGCGTAGATCTCCTTTGTATGTCCAGGCTGAGCCAGGCACACAAAGGCGATCACAATTATGATCCCACGGGGCACATCTTGCCCCACGGGATCAGAATTGCAAACAGGCATGTATGTGCAGGCCTGGACTGCGATTTAGTCCTGGCCTGCGCATGCAGCCACAGCCCGACTAACTCAGTAACGGCATTTAAATGGAGCTGAGGTGCCATTCCGTCATGTTGCCATGACACCACGGCTCCATTTCAAGGTCGCAATGCCATAAAATAGAGTTCATTCCCCACAGTCCAACCCCCGATCTGGCCTTCTAAGGCCAGGTTCGGGCTGCCGGGAATTAACACCTGCCCCCCCAGCCCCATCTGCACCCCGGAGCTGAACAAAACAAATGTCCAGGGAAGTTAGTCCACCTAGGGGGTGGAATAACCTCCCCTGACATTTCACCGGCCCTGGACGTACAGGGCTGACATTAGAATCAGCTCTGTATGTCCAGGGCCGGCAACCGCCCACTACCCACCCACTCAACGCCCCATGCCGCACTTTCCCTGCCCCCGTCTAATGTCCCTACACAACCAGCTGGGACGTTAAACAGGAGGGGAAAGCTGGCATGGATAGCAGGGATGGACATCCCTTTGAGATGTCCATCCCTGCAATTTGTGTCTCAGAATAACCCCCTCTGTGTTGTCACTGGTGCCTGAACACCTTGCTGCATGCGTAGTGCAAAGGACACTCCAGCAGTGCACACATGGGGGTGCACCTGCCCCTCAAGGGCATGTTCACTGGTAGATATGCAACCATGCAGCATTGCATGGTGGACAGGGCACCCACCGGGTGCCCTGGGCAAATCTGCGCAGTGGGAGGGTGCAGCACCATTGGTGTAGTACAACACCTGCCCCTCTGCCACCCACAGGGGGCTTGGGAGGGGGGGACATTTGGTAGTACTCCCGAGGCCCAGACTGATCCTCTATGTGGATGTACACACAGACACAGTGTTAGAAAGTAATGCATTTTATTCAAACTATGTACATAGGTGATGACCCCGTTGTCCCACCCACAGGCAGGCAGCCCAGGGGGACCGCATTGCTGATCACCTATGTGGGGTCAGGAGCACCTCCATGAGCCACTCCACAGCCCGTGTGAGGGCCTGGAGGTCTCCCCTGATCCCACATAGGTGATCTGCGATGAGCCAAAATGGCCCTGCCTTGGCTGCCTGTGCTACTGCCCCCTGACCCTTCCTGTTCCCTCCCTCTACCCCACTGTCCCCACCCTCCACCCCCTGCCTCCTCCCAATCCCACCCTCCACCCTCCTGTCCCCTCCCTCCACCCCCCATCCACACCCTCCACCCCATGCCCCCTCCCATCCCCACCCTACACCATATCCACCATCCTGTCCCTTCCCTCCACCCCCTCCATCCCCCCCATCTCCACCCTCCTCCCTCCCATCCTCTTCTTCCTCCCCCCAGCTCCACCCACTGGGTGTCCCTGAGTTCCCCCCTCTCCAGGCAGTTCTTCTGCCTCCTCCTGCTACTCAGGACCACCCACCCAGGGGTACCCTGCCTCCCAGCCAGGGGGACCCTGGCCAGCCCCCATAGCACTGTCCAGTCCCTCCCCCTCAGGAGAGTGGGGCACCACCATGAGGTCCAGGGTGACCACATCCCCACTCTCCATTGATGGGGAGGTGCTGGATAGTACTATGGGGCCTGGGTGTAAATGGGCAGTCCGATGTGGCGGTGGTGGCAGGGCTCTGTACTGCGGCTGGTGCCAGCATCTCCACCTCCTCTTCCTCCTTCTCCTCCTCCTCCTCCACCATGGGGGGGGGGGGCTGTCCTCAACTGGGATGGCTGTGGAAGGGATGCAGAGAGGTGGCTGTTAGTTCTGGTGGGTGGAGGTGTCTGGCCACCATGTCCCCATTGTCAGATGCCTCCCCATGCTCTGTCTGCTATTGCCCCTACATTGCGCAGCCACTCCAGCCCTGTGCTGTGTTGCATGACATGGCCCCATTCCTTTATCATTCCCCCACACTCACCTCACTCCCACTGCAGCTGCCACCAGATACGGTGCAGGAGCCCAGGCTGGGTGCTCCTGATGGTGTGGAAGCGCACCCTCAGCGCCTCTGCCAAATGCTTCTCATAGAACCATCTGTGGGGCAGGAAGGAGGTGTAATACATACGCATGTTTCTTTCTCCCCCCAGGTCTGCTTGCCATGACACCACCTGCATACACTGACTCCTGTGTTATCCTGCTGTCACATCTCCAGTTCTGTCACACCCAGGTCCCTCAGGCCTCCTCTGTCCTGTGTGCTTGCATTGCTGACTGGCCGGGGACTGTCCTGTGTGCTTGCATTGCTGACTGCAACACAGGGATAGAGCTGCCTGAGACATGAGCTGGGATTAGGACAAGAGTGGCAGACAGGACGGCCAACCATCCTCATTTTCGCAAAGTGCATTGATGTGTGCGTGCGCGCGCGTGTGTGTGTGTGTATGTATCCATTGTTTTGTGGCTTTCTACACCTCACTGAGCCTTGCAGTGCCTAAGCCAGGGGTGGCCAACTCTGGTCCTGGTGCACCACAATCCAGCCATGTTTTCGTGTTGTCCCTAATGAATATTCATAATATATATTTGCATCCACCACCTTTCCTTGTATGCAAATATACCATGGATTTTCATTGGGGACATCATGAAAACCAGGCTGGATTGTGGTGCACCAGGACTGAAGTTGGCCACCCCTGACCTATGGTGCTTCAGCGTTAGCCTGCAAATGTGCATGATGTGGACCAAGTATTGTGGGTATGGCCTGAAACAGGGCAGATTGGCCAGGATGCATCTCATCAGGGGTAGGGCAATGGCTGGGACATCATGGTATCCAACTGCAACCTGCATGGACCGGGTGGCCACAGCATGTCATGCTGGGAGGGCACTATCACTCTGATCGAACAGTGACCATGGCACAGCTATATATCCACATAGTATGGTTATAGTGCCTAGCTCTACTGATGTGGGTGCATGTTCTGTCTTTGGGGAATGAACACTCTGTGTACATGCAATGTATATTGACCAGAGGACTGTCTGCAGTTGGTATGTGCATGGTTAGTAAACTCAGTGGTGGGCAGCAGGTGCAGTCTAACTGTGCTTGTTGTGGATGAATGTTAGGCCTTGGTGGTTGGGACAGGGGTGTTCCAGGCCTGCTACCACTTTTGTTGGTAGAGC
This sequence comes from Ichthyophis bannanicus, assembly GCA_033557465.1. NCBI lineage: Eukaryota > Metazoa > Chordata > Amphibia > Gymnophiona > Ichthyophiidae > Ichthyophis > Ichthyophis bannanicus. The sequence continues at coordinate 410,335,456 of CM066037.1, forward strand.
CATGTTAATAATCCCATGCAGGTCTAGATAGATACCCCCCTGGGTAGTTGGCATTGGCATCAACATGAAAGGTGCTAGATGTGTTTTTGTAAGATAGAAGCATAATCACACTGCAGTCAACACCTGCCACACACTGGCGGTGATGGGGATCTGCTGCAGGGGCAGCAGAGAACATTTCTGGTACTGGGAACCTAGTGCTGGGCGCCTGTCTTCACCCTCAGGGTGAATGCAGAAACTGCTCGGTGGCACGGTTTACATCTGCTGTGTGCTTGTTTCACACACTGTCAGTACATCTTACATATCGCCTGAGGTGATAGATATGTGCATTCTCCATGTGGGGATCAACTGTAGACTGCTGTTGGGCATCTGCACTGCATCATGGATACTGGTGGGGGCTACCCTATGCTGGCACACACAGCAGACGCTCTAGGCAGTGGCCTGCAGTCTCTTCAGATCCAGCTATTGCTATTCTGTGAGGTATAGAGGTGCAGCCTATTGGTTCGTGCACTGCCATAAGCAGGGAATAAGGGTTCAATTCCCACTTGCTTTTTTTAATGACTGTGCTACTCTGATCATTTCCATGCCTGTAACTTCACATCAGGTAAACAGTGGATATGGATGGAGAAAAGAGCCTCAGAATCCAAGGAGGTAGGGACAATGGTAAAAGTTAACTTCATACCAGGCCTGATCCTCCTCACATCAACGGCTCTAACATACTTCAACCAATCACCTGTTCAATATAAATCCATTTTATTAGAACAGTGATTCCACATCAACATTGTCGGTAGTAGCTGCCCTTGCAAACTCTCAGAGCACATCACATGCGAGCAGGGCCGGATTTAGCTAGAGTGAGGCCCTACGCCAAGAAAAATTGTGGGCCCCCCCCCCATGTCCCCGTGCAGTCCTGGGCCCCCGTGCCTCCGTGCAGTCCTGGCCCGCCCCGTGCAGTCCTGGGCCCCCCCGTGCAGTCCTGGGGCCCCCCCCGTGCCCCCGTGCAGTCCTGGCCCGCCCCGTGCAGTCCTGGGCCCCCCCATGCAGTCCTGGCCCCCCGGACAGCATCGCGGCTGTCTGAGGGGCTTCAGAGGGAGCCGGGGAAGCCCGCGCGAGGCCCCGGCTCCCTCTGTACAGCCGCCAGCGTGAAGAGCCTTTTCCTTCACGCTGGCGGCTGTTTCTGTGAAGCCGGGAATGCTGGGAAAGGTTAAAGGTTGCGCTGGCGGCTGTACAGAGGGAGCCGGGGCCTCGCGCGGGCTTCCCCGGCTCCCTCTGAAGCCCTCCGGTGGGCCCAGGGGCGGCCCAAGGGGGGTGCGGGGCCATGTGCGGAGACTCGGTGCGGGGCCTCATTTGCATAAGGTGACTCATTTGCATAAATATTTGCATAATGTTACCATACACCAGAGCTACTCAATTCCAGTCCTGGTGGTCCACAATCCTGCAGGTTTTCGGGATATCCCTAATAAATATGCATGAGATATATATGCATTGGAGGTATCCTGCCAACCTGACTGGTTTGTGGCCCTCCAGGGCTGGATTTGGAGACCCCTGCTTTACATCTCTGTCATTTAAGATTGTGAGTGAACAAGGTACAGATATCCTAGACATCAAAAGGGTAGATAGAATGTGTCACATTCCTCCTCGATTCTCACCACCACCAAAAAGTTGTCTAATAGATAATATTTTGGTGGTGGTGAGAAGCAAGGAGGAATGTGACAAATGCTATCTAACGTTTTTGATGTCTTGGACATCTGCACCTTGCCCACTCACAATCGTAAATGACAGAGATGTAAGGCAGGGGTCTCCAAATCCAGCCCTGGAGGGCCACAAACCAGTCAGGTTGGCAGGATATCTCCAATGCATATATATCTCATGCATATTTATTAGGGATATCCTGAAAACCTGCAGGATTGTGGACCACCAGGACTGGAATTGAGTAGCTCTGCCATACACTAACTTTTAGTAAACATGCCTCTTAATGAGTATATGGATAAAGAAAGACTAAAAGGTTTCTACATTACTATAATCCAGTACCAACCGCCAGGCACATTAGGAACTACTACAAACACTGCCCATTTAGAACCCATAGCAAACCCGCCATATCCTAACAGCACTACCAGGACTCACAAAGCACCATACCCTAACTATCAAAAGGCAACACTGCAAATATTAAACCAATACATTTCAGAGAACAACAATACATGACCTACTGGGGAAAGAGCAAGTGACAATGTCAAATAGGAATTATATAAACAGAATACCTCAGCTCAGTTACACATGCACAACATAGACCATCACCAAACAAGGAATCACAATTTAGAAACAGGAAGACAATAATTAAACTGGGAACCCCAAAAGCCAAACTTGGAATATACAACAACACTGTAGAAATAAAACTATAAATTAATTTCCTCTTGTACTAAACAAAGCGCAAAAATTAATGATGCACATTTCCCAGAGCTGACATATTCCAGTTAATAAATTCAAAATAAAGAGATATTTTTCTACCTTTTGTGCATTTTTTTTCAGTTGCAATTGTTCCAGCCACTTTCTTCTGGTTTCTTCGTGTCTTCTGCTAACTCTCCATCTGCTGTCCATTTGTCCTTTCTTCTGTCTTCTTGTTTTTTTTTTTCCATTCTCTCTCTACATCTGCTTTAACATACTAATCTTTCTCCTTTTGCTCTTTCCTCATTCCTATTTCATCTACTCAAAATTTACCCCTCCATCCTCAATCCCCACTTACTCTCCCAATACCCGGCCAATTGTAGATTTTTTATCCCTCCCACACAAAATATTTTTCCCCTCTCCATTTTACTCTCCCAGCCCCATCCCATTCTAATCCTCCCCCAACACCAGCTCCCTTCTAGTTCCAGCCTCACCCAGCATCCATTCCCTTCTAGTCCCTGCATCAGCCCATTTCCAGTCCTAGCCCCCCATTAGCCCATTTCCAGTCCTAGCCCCCCCCCATCCACCCAATACCAGTCCTAGCCCCCCCATCAACCCACTTCCAGTCCTAACCCCCCATCACCCCATTTTCAGTTTAAGCCCCCCCTATAACCCATTACCAATCCTAACCCCCCATCAGCCCACTTCCAGTCCTAAACCCCATCAGCCCACTTCCAGTCCTAACCCCCATCAACCCATTTCCAGTCAGCCCCCCATAGCCCATTGCCAGTCCTAACCCCCCCATCAGCCCACAGTCCATTACCAGTCCTAACCCCATCAGCCCACCTGAAGTCCTAACCCCTCCCCATCAGCCCATTTCCTGTCCTAGCCCCCCCCCCATAGTCCATTATCAGTCCTAACCCCCCATAGCCCATTACCAGACAGCCCCCATCAGCCAACAGCCCATTACCAGTCTTAACCCCCCCATAGCCCATTGCCAGTCCTAACCCCCCCATCAGCCCACAGTCCATTACCAGTCCTAACCCCATCAGCCCACCTCAAGTCCTAACCCCTTCCCATCAGCCCATTTCCTGTCCTAGCCCCCTATAGCCCATTACCAGTCCTAACCCCCCCCCCAACAGCCCACAGCCCATTACCAGTCCTAACTCCATCAGCCCACCTCCAGTCTTAATCCCCCAGCCCATTTCCAGTCCTAGCAACCCCCCCAACCCATTACCAGTCCTAGCCCCCCATAGCCCACTCCCAGTCCTAATCCCACCAGCCCATTTCCAGTCCTAATCCCCATCACCCAATTTTTAGTTTAAGCCCCCCCCCCCATAGCCCATTACCAGTCCTAAGCCCCCATCAACCCACTTCCAGTCCTAATCCCATCAGCACATATAGACTTAGCTCCCCCATAGCCCATAGCCCCCCCCATAGCCCATCACCACTCCTAACCCCCCCATAGCCCATTACCAGTCCTAACCCCCCCAACAGCCCACAGCCATTACCACTCCTAACCCCCCCAGCCCATCACCAGTCCTAACCCCCCCAACAGCCCACAGTCATTACCACTCCTAACCCCCCCAGCCCACCCCAGCCCAGCGAATTTATTTTTACAAAACAAGCTGTCGCTGCCTCTGCCGGGGCCGGGGCCGCCGCGGCAGAATCGAGTGTGCCGCGGAGCCCCCCCCTGCCCAGCAGAGCCTGCCCTCCCCGGTATCACCTCTCTCAGCTGCCTCCCTCCAGTCACACGCGCCGGCTTTCAGAGCGCGAGGGAAGAGTTTTTTCCCCTCGCTGCTCGGTATAAGCCCGCGGGGGCTGATGGGACTTCCCATCAGCCCCCGCGGGCTTAACAGAGCAGCGAGGGAGAAACTCACCTCGCGCTCTGAAAGCCGGCGCGTGTGACTGGAGGGAGGCAGCTGAGAGAGGTGATACCGGGGAGGGCAGGCCAGGCTCTGCTGGGCAGGGGGGGGCCCCGCGGCACACTCGATTCTGCCGCGGTGGCCCCAGCCCCGGCAGAGGCAGCGACAGCTTTTTTTTTTTTTTTAAATTTTAATGATGGATCAGAATGTTTTTTGCGCGGGGCCCCCTGAAACGCGGGGCCCTCTGCAAAAAACATTCCCGGTGGGCCCTTGCCAGCTGTGGGCCCTACACCACGGCGTACGTGGCGTATAGGCAAATCCGGCCCTGCATGCGAGAATAACCAAATAAAGGTATACCTATCTTCCCAGGCCACTGCTGTCTACAGACTCCCAGTCACTGCTGATACTCCTGCTGCTGGAGTATCAACAGCAGTATTTTCAGCAGTAAGGATCCTCAGCGGTGATTGGGGGCCTGTAGAAGGCAGTGGCTTGGGAGGATAGATGTTCCTTTTTTTTTGGTTGCTCACATGTGTTACGCTCTGAGGATTTGCAGGGGGGAGGTACTACTGATGTGGACTCTCTATTTTAAAAAACTGGAATTATATCAAATAGGCAATTGATACGTGTAATGTGAAACTGTTGATTTGAGGAGGACCGGGCCTGGTTTGCTGCTGACTTTTACCATTGTCCCTACCTCCTTGGATTCTGAGGCTCTTTTCTCCTTCCATATTCACTGTTTACCTGATGTGATGTATGAGAATTGGTAGAGTGATATACCCTGCAGAATTCGTATGATTTACATTCTAGAGGTTAACTTTTATGGCTTATACATGCTGTGTCATGGGATGTGCAGTGTCATGGGATGGGGGTGGTAGGTTTATACTCAGGTGTCATCTGCAGGACTGTTTTAATCGGAGTAGTTTCTCCAAATGGGTTAGTTTTGCACATACTATGACGGTCGTGAATCTCACTTCTAAGCCAGGGAATGCGGAGTATGTTTCTTTGTGGTCACAGTGGTGGCTGCATGGGGCAGTTTCCCATTGAAGGTGGTGCTGTTGTGGACAGTATCAGACTTCATGGGGTGGGCACAGGGTTCTCTCAGGGGACTGGTGTGGTGGTTGGTAGTGGGGGGCAGCCTAGGTCAGCCATGTGTTGTGCGCAGGGTAAGCCATACCCCCGATGAAGTGGAGTTCCTGCAAAATAGATATCTTCGTAGGGTGAAGGTTGAGTGATATGCCCTCAGGAGAGGTCTCCCAGGTTGGTACATCATTTGGAGACACCCCGCAGATTTGGATGCTGATCTTAGGCTTGAAAGCTACATATAAAGGGGCGGGCTGGGTGGTTGTGGAAAGTGTGTGTCCGGCTGAGTTCTACTGTATTTTGTTTCAGATGACGGTGAAATGCTCGCTCTGCGGCATAGTGCCTATGCAGTTCATTTGATTTTATTGCTGCAGATTATGTGTATCTGGGGCTGTTTATTAAGATGTTTACGTGAAGTTGGGATTTGTGACTTTTCAGGGTTTCAGTATTTTGTAATGTAATAGATAGGGTTCAATGAACTTGATTTAGGAAACAGGAGGGGTTTTTTATATCTATGATAGTGTGATAGGGCACATCCCCTTCAGGCAAGTCTTCTTCTTGCTGTATAAAGGGAAAATAGCCTTACTGAGGTCGTTTTTCCTCTGCTTGGAAACTTTATGAAGGGGCAGGTATTGTACTATACTGCTCAGTTTAAATCTCTGTTTTTTTATTACATAAGTTATTTTTGGTTGGGTAGTTGTCTTTACTGGCACCATGTCTCTATGTTTGGGCCATGATGCTGCACTGTTACACACAGTAGGTTTCTTCACTGTGTTCGTGTTTCCTTTCCATATGTGCTTTCCCTTTTGTCCATTCTGCATTTTTTCCTACTACTACTACTACTGCTACTATTGAGCATTTGTATAGCGCTACAAATCATACGCAGCGCTGCACAGACATGTAAGAGACAGTCCCTGCTCATCAGAGCTTACAATCTAGTCAAGACAGACAACACAGGAGGTGTAGGCTGGGATAAAACAAGGGGGAAAGGAAAAGAAAAGATCAGGTGAGTCAAGATCCAAAAGCAGCAGCAAAGAGGCGAGTTTTCAGCTTGGATTTGAAGAGGGTCAGAGAAGGTGTCTGGCATACAGGCACAGGTAATTTGTTCTAGGCATAAGGTGCAGCAAGGTGAAAGGAGTGAAGTCTGGAGTTAGCAATAGAAGAGAAGGGCACAGATAGAAGCAGTTTGCCAGAACAGCAGAGTTCCCGAGGGGGGTTGTAAGGAGAGATAAGAGAAGAAAGGTAGTGAGGAGCTGCAGAGTGAATGCATTTATAGGTCAGTAGGAGAAGTTTGAACTGGATGCGATAAGGGATAGGGAGCCAGTGGAGTGACTTGAGAAGAGGAGTAATATGGGCATGACGAGGCTGGCAGAAGATTAGCCGCGCAGCAGAGTGTTGAACAGATTGAAGGGGAGAAAGATGATTCAAAGGGAGACCAGCAAGGAGTAGGTTACAGTAGTCAAGATGGGAGGTGATTAAGGAGTGGATAAGTGTCTTAGTAGTGTGTTCAGAAAGGAAAGGATGGATTTTGCTGATATTATAGAGAAAGAAATGGCAGGTCTTAGCTATCAGACGAATGTGTGTGGAGAAGGAGAGAGAGGAGTTGAAGACAACCCCAAGATTGCGAGCTGAGGAAACAGGAAGGAGTAGAGAGTTATCAACAGAGACTGAGAAAGGAGGAAGGGGGGGGGGAGGTTTTAGGGGGAAAGATAAGATGTTCAGTCTTGGCCATGTTCAATTTCAAGCAGCGGTGAGACATCCAGGCAGTAATGTCAGAAAGGCAGGCAGAGATTCGGGTTTGGATAGCCAGAGAGATTTCAGGCGTAGAGAGGTAGATCTGGGAGTCATCAGCATAGAGATGGTACTGAAAACCATGGGAAGAGATAAGTGCACCAAGGGACTGGGTATACAGATAGAAAAGGAGCGGATCCAAGACAGATCCTTGGGGTACATCAACTGGGAGAGGGATAGCAGAGGAGGAGGAACCACCAGAACACACACTGAAAGAGTGATGGGAGAGATAGGAGGAGAACCAGGATAGTACAGAACCCTTAAAACCAAGTGAGGACAGGATATCGAGGAGAAGATTTTGGTCAACAGTGTCAAAAGCAGCAGAGAGGTCAAGAAGGATTAGGATAGAGTAAAGGCCCTTGGATTTTGCCAGGAACAAGTCACTGGAGACTTTGGCAAGAGCTGTTTCAGCAGAGTGTAAAGGACGAAAGCCAGACTTTAAAGGACCCAGGAGGGCATGAGAGGAGAGGAAGTCAAGGCAGCAGCATTGAACAGCATGTTCAAGTAGTTTAGAAATGAAGGGAAGGAGAGAGATGGGTCAATAATTAGAAGGACAGATGGGATCAAGTGAGGGTTTTGTGAGGAGAGGTGTGACCAATGCATGTTTGAAGGCTGCAGGAACAGTTGCAGTGGAGAGCGAAAGGTTGAGAATATGAGAAATGGAAGGGACAACAGTGGAGCAGATGGGGCTTAGGAAGCGTGTAGGGATAGGATCAGAGGAGCAGGTGGTGAGTTTGGAGGAACAAAGAAGGTGTGCAGTTTCCTCTTCAGAGATCATAGGAAAGGAAGAGAGGGTAGCAGAGGTAGGGGAGGAAAGTTGGGAGTGAAGAGGGGGAGGAGGGGAAGTAGCTGACTTTGCGGGGAATTGGAGGGTGATCTTGTGGATTTTGTCATGGAAATAGTCAGCCAGGGTTTGGGCAGAAAGGGAGGGAGGGATCAAAGGTGGAGGCATTTTGAGGAGAGAGCTGAGAGTAGTAAAGAGACGATGAGGGTCAGAAGCAAGAGAGTTAGTCAGATGGACATAATAGTCTTGTTTGGCAAGAGCTATGGCTGACTGGAAAGAGACAAGCATGAATTTGAAGTGTAGAAAGTCTTCAGGGGAGCGGGATTTGAGCCAAGCATGCTCAGCAGATGAGCACAAGAACATAGATAGCGTGTAGTGGATGAAAGCCAGGGCTGGGGCGCAGAACGCCTCACAGGACATGGCATGGGTGGAGTGAGAGCATCCAGAGCAAAGGAGAGTTCAGTGTTATAGGAAGTTACTGCTTCGTCAACAGACTTAGATGACATAGTGGAAGAAAGAGATGAGGAAACAGTGGAAGAGAGAACCAAAGAATCAATAGCATAAAGATTTCTGAATAGGTTGGAGGAGATAGGACAAGATTGAGGCAGTGGGTGATGAAGATTGAAACTTAAAAGGTGATGGTCAGATAAGGGAAAAACTGAGCTACAGAAGTTTGAGAGTAAGCAACTTGAGAAAAATACCAGGTTAAGGCAGTGGCCATGCTGGTGAGTGGGAGCAGTGGAACAAAGCTGGAGGTCAAATGAGGAGGTAAGGGAGAGGAGCTTTAAAGCATAGGGATCAGAGGGGTTATCTACATGAATGTTAAAATCCCCGAGAATAAGAGTGGGGGAAGAGGAATCCATAAAGAAGGAAAGCCACAAATCGAAGTCAGTGAGAAAAGTAGAACCAGACTTGTCAGGAGGTTGATAAAACAACAGCTACCCGGAGAGGAAGTGGAGTGAAAAGGCGGATGGAGTGAACTTCAAAAGAGGGAAAGGAGTGAGACAGAGGCAGCAGGAGGGGTTGGAATTGGCAGGAGGGAGAAAGTAGGAGCCCAACACCACCACCAAGGCCAGTGGGATGAGGCGTGTGGGAGACCTGATAGCCCCCATGACAGAGAGAAGCAATAGATGCAGTATCATCTGGGAGGAGCCAGGTGTCAGTTAGAGCAAGAAGATGTAGAGATAAAGAGATCATGAGTAAAAGCAAGTTTATTAGAGACAGAGTGTGCATTCCACAAGGCACATGAGAAAGGGGGAGTGGAAGGGGAAAGGAGAGGGATATGGATAAGATTAGACGTGTTGCGTGAAGATCTCTTCTCAGAGTGTGACAGAAGTCTTAGGGGTCAGGGTTGGGGTTGATATCTCCAGATGAGAGAAGGAGAAGGAGTAGTAGAGTATGGGGCAGAGAGGAGACAGTACGGTGGAAATGAGGATGAGGCTGCCTTAGAGAGAGGGGAGATGGATGAATTAAAGGGAGAAAGTGATGCAGCTCAAGAGCTGATGAGAGGGTAGAAGACAGAATGGAGGGGGAAGTGAGGATGGTAAACGGGAGAAAAGGAGGGAAGGAGTGAAGGTGCTGGTAGGAAGGGAGACAGTTGGGGAGTATAAAAAAGAGGAAAACAATGTGATGAGGAGCCATAGTGGAGGAATAGAGAGGAAAACAAAGGCCAGAGGATATAGAATGTGGAAGAGACAAAGATTTGCAGCACCTGTGTGTGAGGTAGGTAATGGGCAGATGACAGCTTTTTCCACCTTGCTTTCCTCTTGACCATTGTGTTTCTGTTTGCTTGTTTCCTGTGTGGGCCCTGTTTTGTGTGATTACTGTCATTTAGATGTGGGGTGGGTCCAGTTTACCCCCTGCTCCTTTTGCCCTTTCCCTTTGCAGCTGCTTCCTGGCTCTTTGCATTATTTTTGTCCCACCACATTCATTTTCCCTGCCTCCTCCCTTTCCTGCTTTGCCCTACTTACTGCACCAGGGTGGTCCTAATCCTTTCCCAGCCCCTGCGTGCTGAGGGCTGGCCGTCTGTGTCCCATTGGGAGAAGGGCATGTTCATTTTTGAGAACTAGCCTGGCAAGGCAAGTCTCGGGTTCTGAGAAGTTGACCTGCCTTGTTGCCATTTTCCACGGGTCTGCCAGTGGCAGCGGAAGGGGGGGGGGGGGAATTACTGTATCCTGTTTCCTGTTGCACTTGGACAACTGTGCAGGTGGACACATTTTTGGAACTACACGCCTGTGTCTTGTCACGGATTACACGTGTTACTTACACATAAACGGAACCCAGCTGGTCGCAAGTTGCACGTTTAGTGACTGGATGTATAACCCTGTATTCCAACATGCAGTTGCACGCGTCTACGTTTCGGACGTACATGTTTTGGACGCATACATCCTCCCTGCACGTCTTTCTCAGAATAGGGCCCATAAGGTATAAATTGATTTGTGAAAAGGCAAGTTGACAAGCTGTTTGCCTGACTGGTTTTATAAGAACTGCTATATTGAGTCAGATCAGAGATCCATCAAGCCTAGTACCCTCTTTCTAGAAGTGGTCATTGCAGGACACAAGCATCTGACAGAATCCCCAGAAGTAGCTAGTTTCCATGGTATCTAACCCCAGGGATTAGCAGTAGCTACTTTAAGAACTCATCCAAATCTTTTCAAACCCAGCTATGCTAACTGATTTTTGCCAAATCATCTGGCTATGAATTTCAGAGCTCAACTATTCACTGGATAAAAAAAATATATATTTTTTTTCTCTTGTTTTAAATGTATTTCTTAGAAACCTTATGGTGGTCCATTAAGTCTTTGTACTTTTTAAAAGAGGTACCCATTCCACTCCACTCAGGATTTTGAAGACATCTGTTATATCTCCCCTCTGCTATCTTCTCAGAGCTAAAGAGCTGAAAACCAATTTAATCTTTCTTTATGGGAAAATTGTTCCATTCCCTTTACCGATTTGCTTACCCTTCTCTGTTCCTGTTCTAATTCTGCTGTATCTATTTTGAGACGTGGCAAACAGAATTACAAACAATAAGCAAGGTATGGTTGCATCATGGAGTGATACAAAGGCATTACAATATTCTTTATTTTATTCTCTATTTGTTCCCTAATTACTTATATTTGTTTTTCTTTTTTTGGCTGCCGCTGAATATTGTGTTTGCCAGTCTCACAAAGAGCATACAATCTTCTGATTATCGATCCCAGTTTGTCTATGACAATTAAATTTAGCGTTCTATGGGGGAAAAGCCAGAAAAGCATCATTTGCACACATCCTGCTACTATGTTCCTACAACTGTGTTTTTTGACATGGTGCCGGGGTCATTAAGGCTTTTGCACAATTTGAAATAACCTTAAAAATGAATTAGGGCAGTTCAGTCTGATCCTCTGCTGTTTTAAGTTCCTCTTTTAGAGGCGGATGCGGAAAACTGCGCTGCCATTAACATAGACATCTGTGCAGAGTTTACGCACAATTTTCTGCGATAGTGCGGGTGCCAAATGTAGAAAGGGATTTACTGCAAACGCAGTCACTGTACAGATGTCAAAGATAATGGCAGGAGGTACGGGGGGATCCAAAATGGCGGTTTGAAGTGAACGCTCTCCGGCGGTGTCTACATTTCCACTTACTATGGGCAAAAGGAAGGCTAAGGGTCTTAAGAAATCCTCTGCTGGACCGGTGGCCTCCTCTGCTGTTACCCCTTCTCAGGTGGTTGGTCCGCTTGATTCCTATGTGACGCCGCTGGGGCGGTCGGGCGAAGCGTCGGAGCAGAGTCCTGCTGTGCCTCTGTTTGGGCGGGGTAGCTCAACGGAGGGTTCGGGACCTGAAATCTCTCCGCCGGAGCAGTGGCGGCCGCCTAAGGAGTCCTTGCGTGGAAGGAGTCCAGCGCAGCTTGAGGTGCAGACCCCTTCCAGAGGGGTAGAGGTCTCTGCGCCTAGAGGATCGGCAGCACTGGAGCAAGGAGAAGGCCTTGAGTCTCCCTCTCCTTCCGGCTCAAGGGAACCGTTATTGAAGGGGCCAATCGGCAGGTTGGTAGATCCTTTTCCTGCATCTGGGCTTATCAGTATGGATCGTCGTTCAACTGAGGTCTCTGCTTCGATGGGCTTGGGATTGTCGTTTGCATTTGAAAGGCCCCCAGTCTTTACACTGGAGTCGATATGGTCGGCTATTGTCCGACTTGGAGAATTATTTGCTCCACAGCTTGCTGCTTTAACATCTCAAATCCAGACTCATACAAATTTGCTTCAACAACATACTTTGGAGGTTACTGCATTACAGTCTTCTACGACGGAATTGCAACAAAAAGCTGCTTGTCTGGAGGATAGTGGTTTGCAACATCAGAAAGACATGTTAGCTTTAAGTTCTCGTATTGAAAATTTGGAAAATGTTTCTAGATATTGCAATTTGCGTTGTATTAATTTTCCTAGATCTTCTGTTCTTTCTGCCAAAGAAATGTTTAAGAAATATCTGGTTGAAATATTGGAGGTACCGATTGAATCTCACCCTCCTTTGTTTAAAGTTTATTATCTCCCTACTGGGAGAAAAATACCCTTAGGGGTGGTAATAGATGGGGGTGTTCAAGCAGATGTACTAAATGTGTTGGATATGTTGGAATCATCATTAACTGACTCAGTTTCTTCTTCTACTTTGATGGTTACGTTTCTTTTGGCATCTGATAGGGAGTGGTTCTTACGTATGTTTTTTCAGAAGCGGTCTTTGCAGTTTCATGGTTTAATTTCGTGTTTTTCCTGACCTATCTAAGCCAACTCAGAAGCGTAGGAAAGAGTTTTTGTTGCTACTACCTGGGGTTTTGGCTTTAGGGGGTGTATTCTTTTTGAAATATCCATGCAAATGTATGACAAAATTGAATAATGCCTTATATATTTTTTTTGACCCATCAGAGTTAGTTGCTTTCCTGAGTGCACGGCGTCCACCTGAGGGATCCCCAGATCCACTGCCATTAGTTTAGGCCTGACTGTTTGTTCACTTCAATTCATTTATATATTGCCTCTTGTTGTAAATTGTAATGAGATCTCTCCCTATGGAGGGCTATAGCTGGGTTAGGCGTTCTTTATATTGCATGTTTATTTCGTATATATTGAGAAAGTCAATATGTTTATTATGTTGCCTACTCCCAGATTTCCATGAAGATGTAATGCTTCATTGTTATGAAAATTTAAAAATTTAAATAAAAAAAAAACAAAACAAAGATAATGGCAGCACACAGTCCATTTAAATCCATTTAAACTAGACGATAATTAGGCAATTAGCTATTCCTCACAGATGCAGAGAAGTTCACGGAAGAGCAGAAGACTAAGCTCAACACTGGGACTTTAATGCTAAGTCGGTGGAATCAGAAGGGGTCTGCACTTTATATCTGTCTCTTGAGCGGACAATGTCCACAGCTTTCTTGGGGGCTTTTCTGAAGGGAAGCCTGAAAAGAAAACGGCAGGGGAAGCGTACTGGAACATTTATGTTCATGTGTTGGAATTCTTAGGGGCACATAGGAGTAGTTGTTCCGCTCAGAAGTTATGCGATATAGCTCTTATGTGCCACACAGCATTCGAGCACATGTGCACAAGAGCCTTTTTATGCTCAGGATTTAAGTGTTGCAACACAGATACCTGTGTGCATCGGCCTGGCTTGTTCTCCCTGTTTAGCGCAGACATTTTGCACACAGCTCATTTGCATACTGTTTGCTTACAGCACAACTGCGCAAAACCTCTATGCTAAACCTGTATTTGGAAACCCTGTGCTACAGCTTTACTGCCAGACTCTAGGCAGGGTCTCTGCATCAGCCTCGTAGTTAACCACCCTGTTAAGCTGGTAAACTAAGAAAAGGTGAAAATTGTTTAGAACATTGCTGACTCAGTTTCTAGATGTTTCTCCATAAGAACTAAAGACAAGCTATAAGGAAAGAGAACAAGCAAAAAGAATGTACGTGGAGATAATGTTGCACAAATGTATCTGACATCATTACAATTAAACCGCCAGTAAGGAAAAAAAGCTGATTTTAGTTTTCAAAAGACTAGTTTCAGGCAGAGTGCAATTTGTACTGACTGTTCAAGGAAGTAATTAGCATATACGGCAGTGCAATAATCTTAGTAAAGCTACAAGATATTATTTACTACAAATAGCTGCATTACAAGACTTGGGAACCTTACACATAAATAATTCTTTGGTAGATTATTTGGAGAGAATGAGCCTGTAATTTTTGACATATTAGAATTTTAAAGTGTACATTCATTCTTACAGAATATGATGACATAAAATGAAGTACGCATTGAAACAATTTTTTTTTCAAAAGGTGAAAATTTGTGAAAAATCCCAGCTGTTCATGAACTGTGATTCTAACCTTTTACATTTAGCATACTTGGTGGATCCAAGTTAGATCTTGAGCTACAGGGCTTCTACATTGGCTCCTGGTGCACTCGACAGGCTTAATTCAGTCCTTAGTATACCTGCAGGGATATGTAGTCTTGCTTTTCTTATGGAGTACAATAGAGAAATCAGAACACAAGTCCCTGCAAGCGATGGGGTAAACCTAAGACTGGATCAAGCCTGTCGGGCGCATCTGGAGCCAATTGACAACCCTACATGTCACATTTTTTTTTATAATTTTATACATTTTGATATAAAATACTACTCTTTTAAAAATGGGGTACTCATGAGCTCTAGAGGACTGGCAGCTTGAAGGAAAGCTTTGCAGATGAGCTCCACTTAGGTTTTAAGATTCAGTGACCAGAGATGTGCATTTATTTGAAAATAAATGATAAAACATGAAGAATAAAGTCATTTTCAATTCATTCCCCTTTAAATAAACCAAACAAATATTGGACTGGAATGAATCAAAAAATGTTTGCTGCCATTTTCTTTCAGCACTGTCATAGTTTAAGGTGCCATAATTGGTGGATTCAGGTTAGGCCGTTGTTACAGATTAGGGCTGCAGGGGCTTAGGTAATGGCGGTAGCCAGGAGAGCGCACAGCACACATCTGCACTCGCTCAGCACATCACGTGACCTCCCCTGACATACACATATATCAAAAATGTATATAAATGTCTCCAGGCTAGCATTGCCAAGTCATGATATCTAATATCGTAATAGTTAGAGTAGTTGCAGAAAAGCAGGGTGACCAAGGTTCAAATCCTAGTGTAGGCCTGTGTGATCTAAGGCTAGTTACTTAATTGGCTATCTTTGCTACACTCTCTGGATGTTTTAAGGTAAATGTAAGAACTGTCCTGATGCCTATTTGTGCCTGGAGCAGGTATAAACATGGATGTGCCTGCAGACATCTCTGCCATTTCTGAGATTTCATGTATAAGTCCATTGCTCCTCCCTGGACATGCCTTGCCTGCTTGGATGTCTCTGCAGTAGAGCTGTCTGTGAATATCATTTGTGGAATGGATACGGAGTCTTGTACGTGATTTCAACGACCACGTGCATATTTTCAGACATCCAAATCATGACTAGACCTTTTAAAATGAACCTCTTAGGGGTATGTTTACTAAACTGCGGTAAAGTCACTGATGGCAAGGGCAGCGTTAAGGTGCCTGAAGCCATATAAGGCAGTGGGTGGGTAGGGGGTGTGCCAGCATTAGGGTGCCTTTGGGCCATTTAACATGAGCTAACAGGACCAAGTGCAGTAAGGTGACAAGACATCCTAAGGAGATATAAAACGTCTTAAGATGTGATAAGGTGCCCTAACTTGAGATAAAGCTCCCGGTCACAAGCCAAATAAAATTCAAACTCCTGATGACCACATTTAAATTAATTAACAACATATCCCCCTCATTCCTCTCCACACTATTACATCCAGCAATGGACACGAGGCATAAAAGAGGATGCCACATGAACACAATCAAAATACCCTCAGCCTATCGTAAACCAAACAAACCACGAGTAACAGAGCCTTTTCATATGCAGCCCCTACCCTTTGGAACTCCCTCCCTGACACACTCAGAGCTATGAAGGACCTTCAAAAATTCAGAAAACAGCTTAAGACACATCTTTTTATCAAACACTATGGGGGTTATTTGTGCCGGCTCCTGCCCCTGTATAACTTCCCTGCTGGCCATGTGGGGAAGTTATATGGCAGTGGGGAAAGGGCGGCACGGGGCAGAGAGCGGGCGGGCAGTGGGTGGTCACCGGCCCTGGACATACAGGGCCGATTCTGATGTCGGCCCTGTATGTCGAGAGCCAGCGAAATGTCCGGGGAAGTTATTCCACCCCTTGGGTGAAATAACTTTCCTGGACGTGTACTTTCAGCAGCTCCAGGGTGCAGAAGGGGCTGTGGGGGCAAACGTTAATTCCCCGCAGCCGATCCTGGCCTTAGGAGGCCGGATCAGGGGTTGGGCTGCAGGGAATTAAGCTTTTAGCAGGCAGCTGGGATCGTGGCATTTAAATGGAGCCACGGCGCCATGGCAACATGACGCCATGGCGCCGCGGCTCCATTTAAATGCCCTGACTGAGTTAGTCGGGCTTTGCTGTACATGCAGGTCAGGACTGAATCACAGTCCTGGCCTGTACGAACAGTGTTGTTTGTGATTCTGATCCTGCGGGGCTAGACGTGCCCCATGGGATCAGAATCGCGATCTCCTTTGTACATCTGGGTCTGCCCAGACCTACAAATGAGATCTACAGGATCGGAATTGGGCCCTATGGTAATGACACCTTAACCCCCCAATCCACTAGAAAACCTCAATGCAACATGCCACCTCCACAATCAAATAAACAACCATTCATAATCAACACTCTGCAAAAACATTGTATACTGTAAATAATTAACGCTGTACATAGTTGTTAAATGGATTCTCCCAAGTTTGATATTTCCCATATGTTGATTACCCCTCACTTGTTAATGTATACAGTTGCGTTCTATGTAAATCATCCTTGATCTTTGGAAGGGGCGGTATATAAAACCTTGCAAATAAAATAAATAAGGTTCCCTAACATGAGATAAGGCGTCCTAAGATGTGACAAGGTGCCCTAACATGAGATAAGATGCCCTGAGATAAGGCCTCGTAAGATGTGATAGGGCACCTTATCTCCTGTCAGGGCACCTTAACATGAGATAAGGTGTCTTAAGATGTGATAACGTGCCCTAACAGGAGACAAGGCATCCTAAGAGGAGACATGGTCACCTAAGGTGGAAAGCATGCACCTTAAGGCAGGAAAACGGCTGTAACCAAAAGGCTGAATAGAGCACCAAGGAATGTCAATGCATAGGTGAAGGACAGGTGGAAGTTGATGGACCTGCCATGTCGGGGGCACCTTATGTGGCAGTCAGAAAACCAGACAAGCATATGGGAGGCAGCTGTACTGATGCACAGGGTGGTGCCAATGTAAAATGCTGCAATGGCATAGGATGGGGAATACGTGTCCCCCAGTGGAAGCAGGATGTTTACAGTGACAGGAGTAGTAGTGGTTACATGCAGATCAGGCACAGGAGGGGCGGGCATGAAGAGCCGTAATGCGGAAAAGAGTACCAGTGTAGGTCATGGAGTAGCAGCCTGCACAAGAAGACAGGATTGTACATAGCCGATAGAGGCAGATAGATGGGCTGAAGGGCAGATGGCGGCTGAGGAAAGGGTGGTATGGGCTGGCAGCACCAATCTGCAGAGTCCTGACTGTTACAGGCATGAAAATTATCTGAGTAGCACAGTCACAAAAAGAGAACAGATAAAAATCAATCCATGTTCTCTGCTTACAGAGATCTTGCACTAACCAGTAGGCTACACCGCCACACTGTTCTGAACAGCAATGGCTAGATGCAAAGAGACTGCAGGTCACTGCCTAAAATGTTTGCTGTGTGCACCGGCATAGTACCCCATCTGTACCCATGATGCAGTGAACATGCAGCGGTCTACAGCTGATCACTGAATTGAGAATGCATTTATCCATCACCTCAGCTCAGTAAGATGCATTGAAAGTGTGTGATACAAGCACAGAGCAGTTACAAACCGTGCTACTGAGCAGTTTCTGTGGTCACCCTGAGGGTGAAGATGGGCGCCCAGCACCAGATCCCCATTATGGCCATCTGTGGTAGGTATTGTCTGTAGTGCGATATGCTAGTTACCTTGTATCTTGCAGCATGTGCCAGTCACCTCTGTCCCTGTTGTATAAGAACCCACCTAGAACAGTGCGTGTCAATACCCAGTGTTAGAAAGCTGATGCTATGGTGGTCAGCTACTATGAGGTGGCATGTCTAAGACTTGTATGGGGTTGTTACTGTTGGCCCTACCAGTACCAGTGGGAGTAGGCCTGGAACACCTCACATCCCAACCACCTAGGTCTAACATTCACCCACAACAAGCACAGTCAGACTGCACCTGCTGCTCACCACTGGATTTCCCAGCCATTCACATACCAATTCCAGACAGGCTACTGGTCAGTATGCATTGCATGTACACAGAGCAACCATAGAACCCCAGGACAGGAAGTGCACCCACATCACTAGAGCCAGCTACTATATAGCACTATGTGGATACATAGCTGTGCCATGGTCACTGCTCGGTCAGAGTGAGAGTGCCCTCCCAGCATGACATGTGTGGCCACCCAGTCCATGCAGGTGGAAATTGGGCACTACAACATCCCAGCCATTGCCCTACCCCTGATGCAGACATACCCTGTTCAGGCCATATCCACAACACTTTGCGCCTCATTATGCACATTTGGAGGCGAACACTGGAAACAGCTTAGGCACTGCGAGGTTCAGAGAGGTGTAGAAAGTCACAATGGATATAGACACACATTCACTCACTAACTCATACTCTCACTCACACTCACATCAATGCACTGTGCAAAAATGGCACAGTTGGCATTCTTGCCTGCCACTCTGATCCCAATCTCAGCTCAGGCATTGTTAAGGTGTGCTCATTGTGCAGGAGCTAGTAGTGCGCTCTGATGTTAATGGCCGCACATTGTGCTAGTGATGTCAGCCTGACTCTCCATCCAGCTGAGGATAGTGGAACCTGTCTGTGTGGGTGTTTGTACCTTTGTTCACTGAGTCATTGGAGGTTGCACATGTGGTGTTGTACCTGCACTGTGGGATAAAATTTAGCCATAGGGACATACACTGCATGATCCATAACCGGGACCATAACCTGTGACCTATTTACACACACACACACCAACTGTGTGTAGTGCACCACAGTGCTACCACATTGAGATAACAGTCCCTGGGGATGACATGCTTCTGATCAGACAGACCTTGACACATGTTGCACTGCACATGGTGCACTGGATCAGGACATGGCCTTGGTCTGCTTCAGGCAGGTGCCTCTGCTCCCTTTGCCAACATCCCCCATGCCATGCTGACATGTCCATGTGCTGTCAGTGTTGGTGGTACACAGTTCCAGGTCAGCCAACATGCGGGTTGGTGGGTGCCTAGGGTGCAGGGTCTGGAGGGGGGGGGGTGGAGGCATACATGGACAGTCACACATCCCACCCCCACAATCATCTGCCTTTCCAGGGACCCCATCACCGCCTGCCAAAGTTATGTCTCTGCAACCTGGGAAGAGACGGCTGAGGGTTATTATGTTAGAGGTCTAGAAAATTTTGCCTGTAGTGGATTGGGTAAACGTAGATCAATTGTTTACGCCATCAAAATGTAGTAGAACTAGGGGACATGCAATGCAGCTACAATGTGAGCCATTGAGGACTACTGAGAGTGAATGGTTTCTCAGTCAATGTGTATTCAAACTCTGGAATTCATTTCGGAGAATGTCATAAAGGCCTTTAGTGTAGCTGGATTTCAGAAATGTTTGGACAAGTTCCTGGGGAACGGACCATAAACCATTACTAATGAGGGGCCCAGAATATCACATACTTGCCCAATACATGCACTGTGGATCCTGTGTGTCTTTTGTGGAAACTGCTAGGTACCTGTGACCTAGACTGGCCACTGTTGGACACAGGATACTGGGCATGATGGACCTTGGTCTGACACAGTCTGGCAAATTTTCAAATCTTATGTTCTTATGTGCACCTAGGCAACTGCCTGGTCCGCCCTGTGCACCAGAGGTCCCCACTGCATGACTCACATGCACCCTCCTTTGCCCTATTTGCACCATCAACATAGTGCCCTTTCATACTTGGGCACTAAGCTGTTGCTGCTAATGGAGCACTACTATCACTTTCTTGGGCTCATCTGTCTGTGCAGCACATTGCAGACATTGAGATAGTCTTTCTCTCCTCAAAATTCACGCTTACCACAAGATTTTGATATGCATTAAGGTTCCTGACGCTGAGGAGTTGTCATTAAGGGAGCAGGCCTTGTTCCTGCCCACTTCCCGCCCATTGACCCCCACTCTCCACCTACTCTCCACCCACAGTGCGCTTTACCTCTGCTGGTACCTTTAATGCGCGCTAAAGCGGCATTAATGCCTGCTAATGGCACATTAGCGGGTGTTAAAGGCACACTTGCTCTTTTAGCGCAATTTAGTAAACATACCCCTTAATTTTTTTTACTTTTTGAAGGAGTAAACAACTAATCTACCTTTACTCGTTCCGCTCTACTCATTATTTTATAGACCTCTATCATATCACCACTCAGAGCTGCACACAATATTCAAGGTGCAATTGCACCATGGAGTGATTTATATCCTTGGCTGTATTCTCCGTTCCTTTCCTTATGATTCCTAGCATTCTATTAGCTTTCTCAGCTGTGGCAGCACACTGAGCAGAGGATTTGAACGTATTATCCACGGTGATGCCTGTATCCTTTTTCTGAGTGGTGATTCCTACTGCGGGACAGTGAATCATGTAACTAATTTAGGCTGCTTTTCCCTAAGTGCATGACTTGGCATTTGTCCATATTAAATTTAATCTGCCATTTGGCAGATGGTCATCTTGCAATTTTTCACAATCCTCTTGTGATTTAAGAACTTTGAATAATTTTATGTCCTCTGCAAATTTAATCACCTCACTTGTTGTTCCCATTTTCAAGTCCTTTATGATTATGTTAAAAAGAAACAGGCTCAGCACAGATCCCAGATTTATTCAATTGTTCTTATCTGATATCACTTTCATGATCTGTTCAATACCCCTTTGGCGCCTCTACATTCCTGCCCTTTCTGTTGGACATATAACATATGACTGACCTTGTGAAGGAGGTTGAGGTAGGTTTGGGAACAAGAGAGCAGCCAAAACTGATACACAAAAGAAGAAAATAAGGAACCAATTAGGGACAGGAACAGAAAATTAGGCAGATGGATAGGAGGACTGTGGAGAAAGTGGCAAGAAGGACCTTAGATAGAGAAATAGGAGGAAAAGCTGGAGTAGAGGAAGTAGGGGAAATGTGATAGGCATAAGATGCTCTATCAGACCCTGTGGATGATCATCTCTCTCCCTTCTCTCTGCTCATAATGATCTCCCTCCCATCTTCTCCCCCCCCCCCCCCGGCTTTCCCCTGGTGTGAATGTGAACCTTTCCTGTCCATAATTTTGGAGTTTCTTTCACCCGCTCTCTTTACTTGTCGTTTTCTTGTGAACCGCTCTGCCAGCATACTTGAAGGGCGGGTCACCATGAGTCGACACCGACTCGACGGCACTTAACAACAACAACAAACATATTCTTTTCTTAGCAGGGAGGAGGAAGAGATGTATGAGGCTTGGTGACCTCCCCTTCTCCTACTATGGGGAAGGATCAAAGCAAAAGCTAGTGGGGGGGGCGGAGCCTGATGCCGAGCAGGAGAGACGGCTAGAGTGAGAGCTCCGGAGGGACCTGCCTAGTAATCCGGTTTAATTTTGGCCAAGGGAAATTTTGGAAATTGCATACAGTGTCGGAAGCTGCTCGGAGATGTCTGCTGCAAAGCCAACTAAAATTGACTTTAATGCGGGGCAGAATCCTGGCGTTAAGCGCTCCAAAACTGAACCCCCATCACCGCAAAAGATGGCGGCGCGCTTAGAACACCCAGAGGCTCTGCACGAGCTTCTGATCGAAGTGCGTGGGATTGGGGAACAAGTCAGGGCCAATGGTGAAGCACTAGCATTGGTGAAAGAGGATACCGCGGCATTACGGACCAGCTTGGATGCCTTATCTTTGAGACAGGACAAAGTGGAGCAGGCGCTGGCAGTCCACGACGAGAGACTAAAAGAATTAGACATACAGGCCAGACGGATCCGGGCCCTACAGAAGGAGGTGGAAGAGGGGAACAACAGAGCGAGGCGCAATAACCTGAGAATTGTTGGAGTTCCTGAGGGCGCCGAAGGTCGAGATCTGGTTGGATTTCTGAGTAAAATGATTCCGGAGATCCTGCACCTTACATTTGAATACCCCTTTGAGATCGATCGGGCTCACCGCGTGCCCTCCCAAATACAGCCTGGTAACAAAAGGCCGCGGCCCATCATCCTGAGAGCTCTTCGTTTTCAACAAGTTGCTCAGATTGTTGAGGCAGCACGCTCGCGTCCCAACGTGGCATTAGACACCTGCAAAATATATTTTTTTCCGGACTTTGCAAAGGTAACCGCAGATAGGAGACGGAGTTTTCTTTCCTTGAGACCGCGCCTGCAACACCTCCAAGCAAGATTTGGTCTACTCTATCCAGCACGTATGAGGGTGACGCTTCATAATCAGACTAAAACTTTTGAAGAACCGGAGGCACTCAGGCAGTTTTTGGAAGAACACGAGAGCCTGCATATGCGCTGAAACGGTACTTGCTTGATATCAGGACTGGTATGCTAAGGTGCTGTTGAGAGGATACAGGCCATGCCGGTCTGCATGCAGCTGTTGATTATTCTGATTCAGTAGTTGATTGTTGATACTGTGTGTACTGTTTAAGTTTACTAGTATTTGCTGTGGGTACTAGCCGTTGGGATATGTGTCCTAGAACCATGTGGCTAGCACATTGCCTAAGCGGCTAAAATTGTGTTGGGAAGCAGGATGTGTGCCATAACTGTAAGAGCTCCAGAGGCCTGCATAGCGGCTTCTTAGGAACTGGAACATGATCTTTATTGGTGGGTCCCCCTGTGCCGTCACTGCTCCCACTGGGCTCACCAGTTATATGGGGGAGGGTTTTCTGTCCTCTGGGGCCTACGGGGAAAGTAAGCTATGTACTGTCTGAGCCGGAAGGGTGGTGGATACAAGGTGCCTATCTTGGGGGGACGGAGGGTAACGGGTGTTTAAGAAGAGCTGTGAGATTCTGGTCGACCCCAGTGGTCTTATATGTAATAACTAGTACGGGGCGCGGTTAGAATACTTTCCTTGAATGTCAAGGGAATAAACAGCCCCATTAAAAGAAAGAAAATTATTCACTATGCGAAGCAAGAAAAGGCCGACATACTGCTTCTGCAGGAAACACATCTGTGCCAGTCTGAATCGCTTAAGCTAAATATTAAGCCGTTCACACTGGTGGCATTCTCCGCTGCTGTTAACAAACGGAATGGGGTAGCCATTCTGGTCAAAACGTCCCTCCAGCCAACCATTTCGCTGACTACTTCGGATAAACAGGGTAGGTGGACTAGAGCCGCCTTTAAGGTGGGGAAGCTGGAGTTTATTGTGATTAACGTATATGCACCCAATGCTGAGCACCCTGAATTCTTTCGTGCCCTGGCTCAAGAATCGCTTGGTGGAAACGGAGAACCGATCATCCTTGGAGGTGACTTTAATCTGACTTTGGACCCCCTGGTTGATAAGTCTCCCCCTAAGGGCGGGAAGCCCTCCCGTTCGCAAATGGTGGTTCACATGCTGATGGAAGAAAGGGGGCTGGTGGACATCTGGAGGTTACAACATCCGACAGACCAGGAGTTTACCTTCTTCTCTAACCCCCACCGGTCATCATCGCGTATAGATTTTTTCCTTATTTCCAAAGCACTGGTACCGAATAGTATAGAGACTGGCATTCAGGCAATGCACATTTCGGACCATGCTGCTATCTATCTAGATCTGCAAGACGCCAAGCCTAGTGACAAATCCTTGCAGTGGTCCTTCGACAGATCTCTCTTGGGGGTCGAGGAATTCCGATCTAGTATCCAAGGTGCCCTAGAAGAGTATTTCCGATTTAACGCCTCTCAAGATACAGCAGGTTGGGCCTGGTGGGAAGGCTACAAAGCCTCCATCAGAGCCACCATCACGAGCTATGCGATCCATCTGGCTAGACAACGTAAGCAACGTTTAGTGGATTTGGAGCGGCAGATTAAAGCTGGCGAGCGTCTTAGAACACAACGTTCAGCCCCAAGTATATTGTTACGTCTTCAGAGATTGAGGTTCTGTTATAACCAGACGATCACGGATGAAGTATCAAGGAATGTCCAAGCTCAGAAAGGAGTTTATTACTGGGAAGGTAACAAGGCGGGCCGCATATTAGCCAATGCTTTGAAGGAACAGAAGGAAGCGGGTCGTGTAGCGGCGCTGCGGGATGTTTCTAGCCAGGAGCTGTTGACTAAGGATGAGGAGATTGCGGACGCCTTCGGCTCCTACTATGCGCAGCTGTATTCAACAGAGGGTCAGACCTCTGCGACTGCTTTTGGTAAACTCGTGGATGGAGTGCAAAGGCCGGTGCTGGATATGGGGGCGGCGGAGCTACTGGACGCCCCAATCTCTCTGATGGAAATCCATAAAGCTATCCAGGCGCTGGCTGTAGGCAAGGCGGCTGGTCCGGATGGCCTTCCTGCAGAATTTTATAAAGCCTTCGCTAAAAAGCTTGCCCCACACTTGCAAGAATACTTCTTGGCGCTATTAAAAGATGCTCCTCGGGTGGGGAATTTTGCTGCTGCAAGTGTGATCGTGCTGGAAAAGAAAGGTAGAGATCCCCAGCTGGTCAGCAATTATCGTCCGATTTCCCTGTTGAATGTCGACTACAAGATCTTTGCCACGATCCTGGCCAGTCGGTTATCGGCGATAATTCCTAGTTTGATACACCCTGATCAATGTGGCTTTACGGGTGGCAGGTCCACAGCGGACAATGCTCGTCTCCTATGTCATGTCCTGGCAAACGGGGAGAAGACTGCTGGCCCCCTTGTGGGGATATCTCTGGATGCGGAAAAGGCCTTTGATAGGCTGGAATGGTCCTTTATTTTCGCTGCTCTTCGATGGTTTGGAGTGGGCGAAGGTTTTGTCAGATTGCTGGAGGTCATGTACTCCCGACCTTTGGCTCATATTAAGGTGAATGCAACACAATCCAAGGGAATCCTGTTGAGCCGGGGCACTCGTCAAGGCTGTCCCCTTTCACCGTTACTATTTAACCTAGCTCTTGAGCCCCTTTTGCTTCTTCTCCGACAGCACTCGCAGATTGCAGGAGTAACGATTGCGGGCCGGCCAGTGAAGCTGTCGGCGTATGCTGACGACCTTCTTCTCTTCACCACCCCGGAGTCGGTTGCAGTGATTCTGGAGCAAATTGGGCAGTACTCGCAGTTGTCCGGATACAAAATCAATTGGGGAAAGTCGATTGCCTTTCCCTTGAATGCGGCAACTCATAAAACGGATATGGAGCGGTTCCCATTTATATGGGAACCAAAGATGTTTAAATATTTAGGGGCATATTATGGATACCCGCTAGAAGAAGCGGTGCAATATAACGCAAAAGACCTTATAGAGAAAACCCGCCTTCTGACTACTAAATGGTCTCCCTTGAATTTGTCATGGTGGGGGAGGGTGGAAACAATTAAAATGATGATAGCTCCAAAGATCAATTATACGCTTGAAATGACACCATGCATTATGCAGCCGCAAGTCTATCAGCAGTTGGAGAGGCTGCTAGTGACTTTCTTGTGGAATGGCAAGACCCCCAGAATTGCTCTCAAAAAACTAAAACTCAGTAGAGAGCAGGGGGGCGTAAAATTTCCAGATTTCAAGCAGTATCACACAGCTTTTTTATTGAAACAAGGTGCGCAATGGCTGCTGCTGCTGGATTCTGGTCAGCAATTGCCGGTGTGGCTGGAAATAGAAAAGGCGCTTATGGCTCCCTTTCCCCTAAAGCTCCTGCCCTATATGACGCTGCCGGGAGGCAGAGACTTCTCCGTAATAATCACGGACACTCAAAAAGCATTTGCGGCCCTACGGGGCTCGGTGGATAATGCGAACATCTTAACAAGTCAGTGGCCTTTATGGCACAATTCTCTCCTTAAGATACAGCGGAAATCTTTCGCTTGGAAACAATGGTACTCCAAAGCTATCTGGACAGTTGGTCAACTGCTCGTGAGAGGGACATGGAAGAGTTTTTCTCAATTGCAACAGGAATATAACCTGCCAGACTCCTCCTACTTTCAATGGTTGCAAGTTCGGCATTGTATAACTAAAGTTCTGTCAGACCTCCGTGTCCTAGGGGAAGATGAGCTTCTAGGTGATATCACAGCCGTTTCCAGCAGGGCCTCATATTTTTACAAGCTGCTGGCTCCTTCTCAACGTTATGATGGGGTTGGTCTTCAAAAAGTGTGGGAGCATGACACAGGAGTGACGTTGTCGCAGCAGCAGTGGGAGCAGTTCTGGGTAAAGCAAGTGAGGGTTTCCAAATCGGCCTCTATTACCCAGGCTCTATTTTTCATGGCTCATAGAGCTTACCTCACCCCGGTCAAAGTTGCCAAGTGGGGGCAGGGAGTAACTGACCAGTGTTGGTCATGTCATAAGCAACGGGGTATACTTTCCCATATTGTATACCATTGTTCCTGTGTGCAACATTTCTGGGGGCAAGTGTGGGAGCGGACTCAAAGGATCTTAGATTTTCGGGAACCTCTCACCTGGGGTATCATAGGTCTACGATCGGCCTCCTGCATCCCCTCTCTGCAGAAGAAACACTGCTTCCTATTAGATTTCATGATCGGGGTTGCCCTTTACCTGATAGTTCTTCATTGGAATCACACCTACGATTTGTCCTGGCAGAGTTGGTGGAATCACTTGTGCAAATATAGTAAATTTGAGCAAATGCCCAGAAAGGGGGTGGCAAGGTGGACATCCGGGATAACCAAATGGAAAGCGCTCAATGATTACGTCTGTCTTTCCCAAGTGTAGCTACCTAAGCCCAATTAGGGGCGTGTTCAATTAGGATGCGGCTCAGACGTAGTAGTAATACAAGGCACCCAGAGGACGGGGAGGATGGGGTGGGGGGGTGGGAGGGCAGGGGGCATTCAGGGTTAGATAGGCACTTTAATGTTTAGGTAGCCTCAGTCAAGGTTTGCACGACTCCAGTGTTGGATTATGTTGTGTTTTTGTATGCTGTCCATGACTGAGTGAAAATCAATAAAAAGATTTAAAAAAAAAAAAAAAGCAAAAGCTAGTGTTGTAAAAGAATGGGAAAGACACCTGGAGACCTGCCAACTTAACCACTCCCCCCCTCCCCCGCCACCTCTCCCCAGCTGGTCTACCAGCTACAAAGGCAAATATTAGACTTTCATTTTTATTGAATTTTCTAATGTGGAAGATTCAGAGATTGCAAATCCTTGCATAGAGGTGTACTCCATTTCATTATGGTAGGACACCAATATCAATTTCAGATTGAAAATATTTACCATTTTTTTTTATCTGAGGTGCTTTTTTTTCATACATGGCAAGCCTAAGCTTTACAATTTTCAGTGAAAATCATAATAGAAGTATTGGGGTTACCACATAAATCCACTTGCATATGTTGAAGTAAGGGTCGGATTTTTATGTCACAGTACTACCATCCATACACTTCCTGCCTCACCCTTCATCGAGGTATTTGAACCTATCAGAATTGATTCCTTGACTCTAATTACACCATGTGGTATAAAAGATGAAAAGATCAGAAGAGATGTGTTGTCATTTCTGCTTTCTTGAAACAAAGAACCTGTAGTTCTTTCAAGGACTATGCTAAATGCTTGCTAAACATGTAGGGCCTGATATTGTACTGAAATGTCTATGTGCCACTACGGCGCATAGCCATCACTGCCAACCTCTAACCCCACATATTCAATGCCGAGGTCATATGCAGCCCTGGCATTGAATATCTGAGATGACTGCACAGCCTCCGATGCCACACAAGCTAACAGGGTAGTGGCGATATTGCGCTCCTACCTGGTTAGCTCCTGTGGGTAAAATTAGGCCAGCTTTTGCAGTGCCTAGTTTTACCTGCAGGTTGCTAACCGAGTAGCGGTGCAATATGGCCACTACCTGATTAGTGACTGTTGCCACCCACGACACACCCCACGGCTAAGCGGTTAGCATCAGGGCATATAGTGGAGATAATCGGGGACATTCAGCGGCATTGAAAGTGTTAGTGCTGTTGAATATCCCGTTCAGTGGCATTTAAATGGTTTATAGGTCTATAAATGGAGTAAATGCCTTTTGAATATCGTGCCTGTAGGGGTCAATATTCAAAAGCATGAATAGAACTTATAAAATTACCCTCATAGATTATAAAATACTATAATTTATGAGCACTGGTGTAAACAGGCATTTCCATCAGCTCTAGGAGTTATGTAAATGACTGTGCCTTATATTTTAGGATCAGAAACAAAAAAGGCAGGTTCAAAACAATAGAAACCCCCTCAAACCAAATTTTAGGATAGCAGTTATAAAAACATATAGATGCCTACTTCTTTTTATAAAATAGGCTTAACCACGCTCTACAAGACTACGCTCTACATAGAGCATTACGGCGACATCACGTGACTTGTCCAGAAACCCCTTCGATCTAATTGTTCCTGACACCACTCTCCCCCGCCCCACCTTTGCCTCACTCCTTCTGCCTACCCCCCCTACCCTAGCCTACCCCTCACCTCCTCCTTGTATATAGCACATTGTAGATAGCTCAGCCCATATATATTGCATCTTATAATTAAGCTACACCTGTATTACACCTACACAAATACTACTATACAAACACTGCATGCCAACACCCCCACACTATGCAATTTGATTCGTTTGAAGTTTGATTTTAGGATAAAGTGGGATATAAATCCTTTTAAATAAATAAAATAAATAGGCACCTTAAAAAGTGCTTTAACTAGCTGTCTCTTATAAAATACCCTTATACCATGGGGCAATTATATAAAAGGTATTTTTCACATATAAACAGACTTCACAAGTGAAAAAATATTCATAAAATTATCCCCATAATGTTAGGGCCACATACTGTATGGCTATTGCCTTCATTCCATTTACAAGTGAGAGTTAATTCTGATATGACACAGAGAACCTGGTGGTACATTTAGCATAAAGAGAAGTCATTTTTTGTTTCTTACCCGGCGCTCTCTTATTATATAACTTACTTTCTCATAACGCACAGTGTTATGCAAAATGCATGAAACTCATAGGGGTATGTTTACTAAATGGCGGTGGCGACTTTCATGCAATATCGGAGCCGTGACCCCATTGAAATCAATCAGGCCGCGGTTCCGATATCACATGGAAGCCGCTACTGCCATTTAGTAAACATACCCCATAGAGTTGAGAGATGTTCTCACTGATCGATGTGCTGCTCTTGTTAAGGGGCTGTGTTGTAGATACAAAAGATGCTCACAGTTCGAATATTGGCACTTATGGAACTGGAGAAGATAAGGAAAGCAACTTCTTTGTGGCATTGATTTATTGAACCAAAATAATATGAAACGACATTGAGCAGTGAAAGTAATTTGTTTGAGTGCTGTCCCCAAACACTGCTCCAGAAGATAGATGATGCACCTTGTTCAGGTCTTTTCCTGCTTTCCTGGTAAACCACTGTAGGAGCTACACCTGCTCTTTCACCTGCCCTGTGGTATTTTGATTAAAACTGGCATTAACAAACCCCAGCCCAATGTACCATAGGAGAATTAGCACATTCCTGGCCAATAATTCAATAGTTTGGAATAAAGGCGAAAGAAAACCATCTGTTGAATAGCCTTCTTAGACAATTTGTTTGAAACATGTCTTTTTTAAATATAAATACTTAGGCGACCAGCAGTGTGTTAGAAACTAGAAAAGTGGGGAATATTTTGGGGCCTATGCAATTAACTTTAGCATGCATTCTGAGACCCTTTTTTGCATACTAACAATAGTAAGCTATATAGGAAGGTCATGCCATGTATGTTAAAAGGGCCCAAAATGCACTAGCACTGACATATAAACTTTCATTCATTTTATTTCATTTATTTGCAAATAAACTTGTTCTGGCCAAGGCCAATCAATAGGGTGTACATGTAGGATAAACAATAAAAAATAACTACACAAACAAGGAAGAGCAAACCCCCCCCCCCCAAAACACAATGGCCCCACAAACCCCTCCCCAGGATTCAGACACCCCCCTCGCCATCAGCTCCCAGAAAAGAGGACCATCTTCAGCAGCTTGCAAAAAGCAAGCAAACCATTAAAACTGCACACAAATCCAGAGGCAACTCAGCCTCCGCAACCGTAAAGATGTGGGCCCGCCTATGCACTGACCGAGCCTCCTCCAGGCTGGGAACCATCCGAAAATGGCCTTGAGAAGACCTCAGCACTCGCTGAGACTCATACCAACTCCACAAGCCCTGCAGGTAGCCTGGGTGACCCTCGTGGAGGCACGAAAGGAAATAACCGTAAGTTTAAACCTGCAATGTTCCTGGTTAGGGAGCCAGTGGAGCTGACACAAGGGAGAACTCGGTCCCTATGCCTTGTGCCCAGCAGAATCCTCACTGCTGTGTTCTGCACCACCTGCAGTCTATGGACCATTTACCTGGGGAGTCCAAAATACAGGAACATCTAAAAAATTCTCAAAATACACATCATAAAAATATCACTAACAAATTTCTAACAAACAAATCTTTTTACAAGCAGTTTAGCTCTTGACAACTTTTAACCATATTTATTGGCAGGCGGGAACTCAAACCATGGATTTTACTGGTACAACATTCTGTAACCAAGCCACCTGGTCACCTTCATCATCGTTCCCACAGCCTCAAGAAACTGACCCATATTAACAAAATTCACAACACAATAAATAGAATCAAACACCATACATTCTTAAAAGCCATCAAGCAATTAAGTAGTAAAGATTCAAAGGACTTCAATATAGATAAGAAAATACAAAAGCCCAAACTGTGACTCCACCATATAATACACAGATTCCAATATGCAGGTTCACTCCAACCGTTTTTCTAGTGGCTTCACTACTGCTGTCTCTGCTGCTTATTACTTCTACTCAGATTTTGCTGACCACGGTCAATGGTTTCACCGCTACTGGGGCTTCTTCAATGATAATTCAATTTGATAAACTGAACAGTAGCAAATCACCTGGACCAGATAGTATACATCCAAGGATGTTGAAAGAACTGAAATATGAGATTTCAGACTTGCTATTAGTAATCTGTGAACTATCACTAAAATCATCTGTAATACCTGAAGATGGAGGATGGCCAGTGTAAAGCCAATTTTTAAAAAGGGTTCCAGGAGTGATCTGGGAAACTACAGACTGGTGAGCCTGACGTCAGTACCGGGAAAAATGGTAGAAACCACTATAAAGAATAAAATTACTGGACATGTAGATAGTCATGGCTTAAAGCGAGACAGCCAACATGGCTTTAGCCAAGAAACATCTTGTCTTACAAATCTATTCTGTTTTTTTTTGAAGGTGTGAATAAACAGGTAGACAAAGGTGAGTCGGTTGATATAGTGTATCTGGATTTTCAGAAATCCTTTGACAAAGTCCCTCATGAGAGTCTTTGGTGAAATTAAAAAGTCATGGGATAGGAGGCAGTGTACTATTGTGGATCAGGAACTGGTTAAAAGATATAAAGCAGAGGGTAGGGCTAAATGGCCAATTTTCCCAATGGAGAAAGATGAATAGTGGAGTATCCCAGGGATCTGTGCTGGGTTCGCTGCTTTTTAATATATTCATAAATGACCTGGAAATGGGAATAATGAGTGAGGTAATCAAATTTGCAGATGACACAAAATTATTCAAAGTTGTTAAAACCCATGAGGATTGTGAAAAATTGCAAGAGGACCTTGATAAACTGGAAGATTGGGCATCCAAATTGCCAATGAAATTTAATGTGGACAAATGCAAAACATTGTACCTAGGAAAGAACAATCCAAACTATGGCTACATGATGCAAGGTTCCACATTAGGAACCACCACCCAGGAAAAAGATTTAGGCGTTAACATCTTTTTAACATCTTTGTTAGTGATATAGCGGAAGGGCTGTCGGGTAAGGTTTGCCTCTTTGCAGATGATACCAAAATCTGCAATAGAGTAGACACCCAGGAAGGGGTAGATAACATGAGGAGGGATCTAGCTAAGCTTGAAGAATGGTCTAGAATTTGGCAGCTGGGATTTAATGTTAAAAAATGTAAGGTCATGCATTTGGGCTGCAGCAATCCAAGGGAGCAATACAGTATAGGAGGTGAAGTACTTTTGTCCACTAAAGAAGAGCGGGACCTAGGCGTGGTTGTGTCTGATGATCTTAAAGTAGCTAAACAGGTGGAAAAGGCGACAGCAAAAGCTAGAAGGATGCTTGGGTGCATACGGAGAGGAATGGCTAGCAGAAAAAAGGAGGTGATAATGCCTCTGTATAAGTCTTTGGTGCGACCTCATTTGGAGTATGGTGTGCAATTCTGGAGACCGCACCTTCAAAAGGATGTGAACAGGATGGAGTCGGTGCAGAGGGTTGCTACCAAAATGATTAATGGGCTTCATTATAAAGCATATGAGGACAGACTTAAGGATCTTAATATGTACACCTTAGAGGAAAGGCGGGATAGAGGTGATATGATTGAGATGTTTAAATACCTCCGTGGCATAAATGTTCAGGGAGAGAGCCTCTTTCAATTGAAAGCAAGTTCTGCTACGAGGGGACATGGGGGTGAAGGGAGATAGATTCAGGAGTGATATGCGGAAATATTTCTTTACGGAAAGAGTAGTGGATCCGTGGAATAGTCTCCCAGTGGAGGTGGTAGAGATGAGGACAGTAACTGAATTCAAGAAAGCATGGGACCAACACAGAGGATCTCTAAAGGCAAAAAGTGGACTGTTGTAGTTGTTATGGAAGGACAGACTAGATAGGCCATGTGGTCTTTTTCTGTCGTCATATTTCTATGTTTCTATGTTTCTATGTCATCATGGATAACAGGTTGTAACCCTCCTTCCAGAGTGCAGTGGCAGCCAAGAGAGCAAATAGAATGCTATGTATCATAAGGAAAGGAATGGAGAATAAAACAATGGATATTATAATGCCTCTCTATCGTTCCATTATGCGACCACACTTGAATATTGTGTGCAATTCTGGTCGCCATATCTTAAAAAGGATATAGCGTTATTAGAAAAGGTACAGAGAAGAGCCACCAAAATGGTAAAGGGGATGGAAGGATACCCCTATGAAGAGAGGCTAAAAATGTTAGGGATCTTCAACCTGGAAAAGAGACTGCTGAGGGGAGATATGATAGAGGTCCATAAATTAATGAATGGAGTGGAATGGGTAAATGTAGATCGATTGTTTACGCCATCAAAATATAGAAAGACTAGGGGGCATGCAATGAAACTATAGGGTAACCTATTTAAGACTAATAATAGAAAATATTTTTTCACTTAATGTGTTATCAAATTCTGGAATTCGAATGTAGTAAAAGCTGTAGTGTAGCCGGGTTTAAAAAAGGCTTGGACAAGTTCCTGGAGGAAAGGTCCATAAACCATTAATAAAGTGGACCCAGAATAACCACTGCTTGCCCCAATACAAGCATTGTGGAACCTGTGTCTTTTAGGGAAACTGTTAGGTACTTGTGACCTAGATTGGCCACTCTTGGAAACAGGATACTGGGCTTGATGGACTTTGTTCTGACCCAGTATGGCATTTCTTATGTTCTCATGTTTTTAAAACACTCCACAAACAATGCAATATAAACCCCAATCAGTCCCTGCACAAACAATGGTGCCACTTGAAACACATTGTGTATCCACAACACATGCCACTGTAAAACAAGACACCACAAAATCCACCAACACCAAAAAAACTTTAACAAACATTTACCTTTTTATTTTATTTTTGAAACAAAACACTAAAACCATGGCTGACGTCTTCCAGAAAATGCAGGTACTCATACCCAACAGAACAGAGCCCTTAAATACTGAGAACCCTTCAATCAAAAACGTATACCCTACCTCTTAGACCAGGGGTCTCAAACACGCGGCCCGCGGGCCACATGCGGCCCGCGAGACAACTTTGTGCGGCCCGCGACGGAGGAAAACAAAAAACCCCCAAAACCCTGGCTTCTGCCGTTGCCGCCGTGGCAGCGGCAGAATCAATTGTCAAATTTTAAAAAAACCTGGCTTCTGCTGCTCAAGCAGCAAAATCAGCTGTCCTGCGGCCCCTTCCCCTGTGCCCGGAGATCCGAGTCTGCTCTATCAGCGGCGTGTTTTTCAAGCCGCGAAGAGAGTATTCCCCTCTCGCGCGGTTTAAAGCCGCGCGAGAGGGGAATACTCTCCTCGCGGCTTGAAAAGCACGCCGCTGATAGAGCAGACTCGGATCTCCGGGCACAGGGGAAGGGGCCGCAGGACAGCTGATTTTGCTGCTTGAGCAGCAGAAGCCAGGTTTTTTTTAATTTACCGGGGGGGGGGGGGTGTAGGACTGGAAATGGGCTATGGGGGGGGGGGGGATGAATGGAAATGGGCTATTGGCAGGGGGGGGTGTAGGACTGGAAATGGGCTATATGGGGGGGGGGTGTAGGACTGGAAATGGGCTATTGGCAGGGGGGGTGTAGGAGTGGAAATGGGCTATTGGCAGGGGGGGTGTAGGACTGGAAATGGGCTATTGGCAGGGGGGGGTATGACTGGAGATGGGCTATTGGCAGGGGGGGGTTATGACTGGAGATGGGCTATTGGCAGGGGGGGGTTATGACTGGAGATGGGCTATTGGCAGGGGGGTTATGACTGGTAATGGGCTATGGTGGGGGCTAGGACTGGACATGGGCAGGTGGGGGTTAGGAAGGACTGGAGGTGGGCTGCTGGGGGGAGTTAGGACTGGTAATGAGCTATGGAAGGGCTGACTGAAATGGGGTAATGGGGGTTAGGGCTGGAAGTGGGCTATTGGCAGGGGGTTATGACTGGTAATGGGCTATGGGGGGGGTAAGACTGAAAATGGGGTGATGGGGGGTAAAACTGGAAGTGCGCTATGGGGAGGTTAGGACTGGTAATGGGCTATGGGGGGTCTAGGACTGGTAATGGGCTGGGGGGGGGGTTGCTAGGACTGGAAATGGGCTGAGTGGAAGGGGGGCTTGAACTGCAAAAGGCTGATGGGGAGGGGGGCTTGGAATGGAAATGGGCTGTGAGGGGAGGGAGCTAGGATTGGAAATGGGCTGATGGGGGGCTAGGATTGGAAATGGGCTGATGGGGAGGCTAGGATAGGACTGGAAATGGACTAATGGGGGGACTAGAAGGGAGCGGATGCTGGGTGGGGCTGGAACTAGAAGGGAGCTGATGTTGGGGGAGGATTAGAATGGGATGGAGCTGGGAAAGTGAAATGGAGAGGGGAAAAATATTTTGTCTGGGAGAGAAGACAAATCTACAATTGGCCAGGTATTGGGAGAGTAAGTGGGGATTGAGGATGGAGGGGTAAAATTTGAGTGGATGAAATAGGAATGAGGAAAGAGAAAAAGGAGAAAGATTAGTATGTTAAAGCAGATGTAGAGAGAGAATGGAAAAAAACTAGGAGAGAAGAAAGGGCAAATGGACAGCAGACGATGGAGAGTTAGCAGAAGACATGAAGAAACCAGAAGAAAGTGGCTGGAACAATTGCAACTGAAAAAAATGCACAAAGGTAGAAAAATATCTCTTTATTTTGAATTTATTAACTGGAATATGTCAGCTCTGGGAAATGTGCATCATTAATGTTTGCGCTTTGTTTAGTACAAGAGGAAATTAATTTATAGTTTTATTTCTACAGTGTTGTTGTACATTCCAAGTTTGGCTTTTGGGGTTCCCAGTTTAATTATTGTCTTCTTGTTTCTAAATCTTTTAGTCTTTCTTTATCCATACTCATTAAAGAGGCATGTTTACTAAAAGTTAGTGTATGGTAACATTATGCAAATATTTATGCAAATGAGGCCCCTTATGCAAATGAGGCCCCGCGTCTTATGCGGCCCCCGGGTTACTTTACAAGTCCTCATTTGGCCCTCAAAGCAATTTGAGTTTGAGACCCCTGTCTTAGACAATCAAAACACCCCTCCCACAATGCAAAGCCTTACTACAGCAAAATGCATTCATAAAAAAAAGAGACAAACAAGTAGCTCCTAACCATGGGCCAACTAAAACATATACCTCTTAAAAGGCCACTCACACAAATCCATTTCACTTCACTTCACCTAGAACACCCGGAATACTCCAAACCAAAAAAAATTTTCACCAGACTTCCAAAAGAACTTTTCAATAACATTTGGTAATTACACGCCCATGTGTTTTGTCAAGCCAATGACAGAGGGGGGGGGGGGGGGGACATAGAGTATGTGGTCATTGTGTTATCTGCCTGTTATCTTTAGAGATATTTGAGTATAGACATCTGAAATTGGGTACTATCTATATGTTGCGATCATGCACTAGTTGTGATTCAGAGGCAGTTGTATACATGATAATTTGTCCTTGTAATAAGATTTATATTGGGCAAACATCACGGAAATTTAAAACTCATATAATTTAACATGTTTCTACCCTGCATAGGAGAGTTCTGTTGGCTCCATTGGTAGAGCATTGATAGACATTTGGCCGTCAGATATCACAACTTAGATATTGAGTGCTGACATAGTTTAGAGTGGAGGGGATTTAATATAACACTTACTGCATAGGGAACAATCCTTCATATTTTGGTGGCAGACGGTAGCTCTGAAGGGTCTTTATACAGGTGTGGAGTGGCATTGGTTTTATTGAAAAGTTCTTTTGGAAGTCTGGTGAAAGTTTTTTTGGTTTAAAGTATTCTAGGTGTTCTAGAAGATGAAGTGACGTGGATTTGTATGAGTGGCCTTCAAAGAGATGTATGTGTTAGTTGGCCTGTGGTTAGGGGCTATTTGACTGTTTTTTTATGAATGGGTTTTGCTGTAGTAAGGTTTTGCATTGTGGGAGCAGTACCGTACGTAGCCCTCTGCAAGTGGTGCAGCCGCACAGGGCGCAAAGGCTTAGGGGGCACATTTCGGCTGCTTGCTGTTGTCCTGCCGCAGCCATTTTTTGTTCTCTCAGTGGTGGCAGGGCAACAGCAGGCAGCCGAAATGTGCCCCTAAGCCTTTGCGTGGGTCTGGTCCCTTCTTCCTCTGACACGATGTCAGAGCAGGGATGGATCAGATCTGCTTAAAGTTTGGCAGCAGCGGAGCAGAACAGACCTGTGACTTGCACCACCCTCTCCTCCCCCTCCTCCCCATACCTCCATCCAGCCGCTGACTGCTCTCGCCCTGCTGTCAGCACCATCATGGAGAAAGAAGAGGGCGACAGCAGCAGGGTGAGAGCAGGCAACGGCTGGACATAGGTATAGGGGGTGCGCCCTGATGTGCAAGTCACATAGGGTACGATTCTGACTCTGTACGGCCCTTTGAGGGAGGGGTGTTTTGATTGGCTAAGTGGTAGGGTATAAGTTTTTGATTGGAAGGTTCTCTGTATTTAAGGGCTCTGTTCTGTTGGGCATGTGTACCTGCATTTTCTGGAAGAAGTCAGCCATGGTTTTGGTGGTTTGTTTCAAAAATTTTAAAAAGGTAAATGTTTGTTAAGGTTTTTTTTTGATGTTGATAGTAGCATTTTTGATGTTGGTAGTAGCATTATAAGTCTTTATGGCTTTGATTTTGTGGATTACTGTTTTGCTTGGCATATGCTGTGGATCACATTGCATTGCAAGTGGTACCATTCTTTGTGCAGGGACTAATTGGGGTCCATATTGCATTGTTTGTGGAGTGTTTTACATAGTAACATAGTATATGATGGCAGATAAAGACAACTATGATCCATCTAGTCTGCCAGGTAAAGCGGCAAGAGTAGATGAACCTGCCGCTCCGTGCAGGTTACCCCTCCCATGCCTTTGTTTATGGGTGTACCCACTGCTCCGTGTAGGTCACCCCTATTTGTTGAGATATAAGTGATAGTTATGTTTATTGTAATTTTATCCTGTTGCTATAAACGGATCCACTGTGTCTGTCCCATGCTATTTTGAATTCTGTCACTGTATTTGACTCCACCACTTCCATCGGGAGGGCATTCCAAGCATCTACCACCCTTTCAGTGAAAACGTATTTCCTGAGATTGCCTTTCAATTTACCCCCTTGCAGCTTCATATTATGCCCTCTAGTTTTACAGCTTTCTCTTCTTTGGAAGAGGTTTGTTTGTAAATTAATATTCATTAAGTATTGCAAGGTCTGAATTATATCCCTCCAGAGTGTACATATTTAGGTCTTCAAGTCTCTACTCATGAGTCTTCTGACACAGGCTCCAAATCATTTTGGCTGCCTTCCTCTGAAATTTCCAGTCTTTGTATATCCTTTGCAAGATATGGTCTCTAAAACTGAACACAATATTCCAAGTGAGGCATCACCAGCAACTTGTACAGTGGCATTAGTACCTCTTCCTTTCTGCTGGTAATTCCTCTTTGTATGCAACCCAGCATCCTTCTGGCTTTTGCCACTGCCTTGTTACACTGCTTCACTACCTTGAGATTCTCAGAAACAATCACTCCAAGGTCCTTCTTCTGGTCTGTGCACACTAACCTCTCGTCCCCTATCACATACAATTCCCTTGAATTTCTGCTTCTGAAGTGCATGATACTGCACTTCTTCACATTAAATCTTAGCTGCCAAGCATTAGACCATTCTTCCAGTTTTTGTAGATCTTTCCTCATGTTATCCACTCCCTCAGGGGGTCCACTCTGTTGCAAATTTTCATGTAATCTGCAAAAAGGCAGACTTTTCCATTCAGCCCTTCAGCTATATCACTCACAAATACATTGAACAGTGCCGGCACCAGGACTGTACCCTGGGGCACACCGTTAATCACCTTCCTTTCATCCGAGTGAGTTCCGTTTACCATCACCTTCTGTCATTTGTCATTCAAGCAATTTCTGATCCAGTTCACCACCTTGGGACCCATCCCTAAGCTGTTGAGTTTATTGATAAGCCTCCTATGAGGAATAGTATCAAAGGCTTTGCTGAAATCTAGGTAGATCTCATCCATCGCATGCCCTTGATCTAGTTCTCTGGTTTCCCAGTCAAAGAACTCAATTAGATTTGTTTGGCAAGATCGTCCTTTGGTAAAACCATGTTGCCTCGATCATGCAACCTGTTGGTTTCGAGGGAGTCCACTGTTTGCTCTTTCAGGAGCGCCTCCATTACTTTTCCTGTCACAGAGGTAAGGCTTACTGGCCTGTAGTTTGTCACTTCTTCCCTATTACCACTTTTGTGAAGAAGTACCACATCAGCCCTTCTCTAGTCCTGTGGAACTTCTTCTTTCTCCAAGCATCTATTAAAAACATCCTTTAATGGCCCTGCAAGAACCTCTCTGAGCTCTTTCAGTATCCTGGAATGAATCCCATCTGGTCCCATGGCCTTGTCCGCTTTCAGTTTTGCCAGTAGTTCTAACACATCATTTTCTGTGAATGGTGTGGTATCTACTCCATTTACATTTGTATATTTGTTAATCACAGGTGGTCCTTCTCCAGGATTTTCTTAAGTAAAAACAGAACAGAAGTATTTGTTTAGCATTTTTGCTTTTTCATTGTAACTTTCCACAAATCCATTCCCGGCACTTTTGAGTCCTGCAATTCTACCTCTGATTATACCTGAAAAAGGTTTGTTGCCACACTTCACATCTTTAGCCATCTTTTCTTTTGATTTTGATTTTGCTATCCTTATTTCTCTTTTTATCTCTTTTAGTTTTATCCTGTATTCTTTTCTGTGTTCCTCTGTTTGCAAACTTCTGAATTTTGTGAAAGCTGTGTTTTTTGCCTTTATTTGTGAAGCTACTTCTTTGGAGAATCAAATACATTTCCTTTTCCTCTTGTTTTTATTTACTTTCCTTATATATGTATTTGTTGCCCTTTTTATTGCCTCCTTTAGTTTAGCCTATTGCAATTCCACTTCCCCTATCCCCTCCCACCTTGCCGACTCCTCCTTCAGGTACTTGGCCATTTTACTGAAGTCAGTGTTTTTGAAGTCTAGGACTTTGATCTTGCTGTGACTGGACTCCTCCTTGATTTTTATCTCAAACACCATGAGATTGCCGCTGCTCACATAGGCGCCCACCTGAATATTCAGCACGCTGTCTCCATTGGTGAGTGCCATTTGTCTAAGTAATGCATTTTGGAAGGCATCCACAATTTGTTTTACTTCTTTCCAGATTTGTAGAAGGAATACGCCAATCCACATCAGGTAGATTAAAGTCACCCAATATGATCACTTCCCCCTTCATGGCTATCTTTGCAATATCAATCAATTTGCTATCCATTTCTTCGGTTTGAGTTGGAAGTCTGTAGACTACACCAGTATGGATGACAGTGCCATCTCCTCTTTCCAACACAATCCACAGAGCTTCTTCTTTTCCCCACATCCCCTGCATTTCATATTGCTTTTGACATATAGGGCTACTCCTCCTTTTCTACCCTCACTATCTCTTCTATATAGATTATAGCCAGCTATGATTATATATCATTCATGTGACTTGCTAAACCATGTTTCTGTAATGGCCAAGTCCATTTTCACCATTAGGGCTTCCAGGTCAGGAACTTTGTTGATTAGGCTTTGAGCATTTGTGCTCATTGTTTTCCATCATTTGTTGACTGTCTTATCTGTATTTTGCATGGATTTTGTTCTACATGCCTCTTCCCACTTGCCATTGATGTGTGGTTTAAAAGTGTGGCTTTTTCCAATGTTATTATGCTTTTGCTGGGAGTGATGTCCTGAACTTGTCCTTCTCCATCCGTCACCCCATTTATCTAGTTTAAATGCCTGTCTACATACTGCCTGAATTTTTCACTTTGGATACTTTTCCCTGCGACAGAGAGATGTAGTCCATCAACACAGTATAGCGTCTTGTTGTTCCATCTGTTTCCCCAGTCGCATATATATC
Source organism: Ichthyophis bannanicus (assembly GCA_033557465.1). Classification (NCBI taxonomy): domain Eukaryota; kingdom Metazoa; phylum Chordata; class Amphibia; order Gymnophiona; family Ichthyophiidae; genus Ichthyophis; species Ichthyophis bannanicus. Next base: position 410,376,268 of record CM066037.1, read on the forward strand.
TAAATTCTTCTTGTTTGCACTAGGTTTGGAGCTATGTATTAAAGTTGTTTATGTGATTCAGCCTTTCTGCCTCCTTAGCAAGAACAGGTAAAACTTCTGAGAATGCTATAGTGTTAACAATGGGCTTGAGTTTCTCTCCCAAAGTCTGCAAGCCCCTTTGAACTGCAGAGACACTGTTTCTAGCCAGGTAATTTACACCCAAGTGGATGACAACATCAGTTTTGGAGTGCTCACTTTGTGCTCCAACTATACCAACAATTTGGTTTCTACTCCTACTTGCTGAAGAGCCTGGGAGGCATTTGACCATCTTCCCTCCTTTGAACTGTGTTCCCAAGTTGGTGTCTCTGACGATGGAACCTCCAAGTAGTAATTTTCTGTTTTGTGAGTTTTTTTCTTCATATTTGGTGTCTTATCAGTAGATTGGGCATTGACTTTCTCATTTAAGGGCACTTCAGTTTCCACGGATTGGGAACCCTCATTATCCAAGGCAGAGAAATAATTATGCAGGAATATCTCTTGATGTATAGGGTATCTCTGTGTTACAGGTCACAACCTATCAGAGTCCACTGTGATCCATTTGTTTCTGGGCTGTTTGATTCTTTGTGGGAGCGGTGGTGGATTTTGTTCAGTTTGTACCCTAGAAGAGGTGTGCTTAATTGCAGCTAATTATTCCCTTAGTAAAGCCAATTCTTTATGCATAGCAGCTAACTTGAGGCATATAGGGCAACCTCTTAGGTTCCAAATGATTCTTAGAATGAAAGCACCACAGTTATTGCATTGAATATACCACATGCTGATTAGGACTGTTTTAAAGCCATCCTGGGAGAAGAAGAAAAGGTGGGTGTTACACCTAATTAAAGGAGAAAACCCAGGAGCTTCTGGGTCGCCAGGAGTCAGGACTGACTCGAAGGCACACATTGCATTGTCAAGGTTTATGATGACTATATAGGCAATGCAACACTTGGGTGAGTGGGGTGAGGGGTAGGGTAGGTGGGATGTTAAATGCCCCTGGCCAGCAGACCTTATATGAACTGAGGGCACACTTGGATATCTGATTTAAAGGCTATGCAAGGAATGTAGGCAATCCAAATATTCCTAAAACTTTATAGCCAAGAGTTAAAAAATAGGCAATTGTAAAGTTTAAAAGCTTAGCTTTGTGTAGTCTCTTGGAGATGACCAGAACTGGATCAGGTAATTTGGTCAGGCTGCAGTGTTGATTCAATTAACCACACTCTGTGAAGCAGGCTTGTAACAGAACAATGGCAACTGAAAAATTCAAACTGAAATCTTACTTCTATGTATCAGCCCACTATGCAAAGGACCCTGTCACCTTACAGTGTATACCTTTGCTGCAAGATTAACTAGGAGACCTAAGTAGAAGACCAGGTTTATGCAAATCTAAAAGCACATGTGTACTTCAATTCCAAGTAGCTATATATCACAAGTGTCCCTGGCCATTAGACCTTATATGAACTGAGGGCCCACTCAGATATCTGATTTAAAGGCTATGCAAGGAATTTAGGCAGTTTTGAATTATCTTTGAAGAAGCTGCAGTAGTGGTGAAACCATTGGATGTGGTCAGCGAAATCTGAATAGCAGTAGTAAGCAACAGGGACAGCAGTGGTGAAGCCGTTGGAAAAACTGTTGGAGTGAACCTGCATATTGGAATCTGTGTATGATATGGTGGAGTCAGTTTTGGCTTTTATAGTCCCCTATCTATATTGAAGTCCTTTGAATGTTTAGCACTTAATTGCTTAATGGTTTTTAAGAATGTATGGTGTTTGATTCTATTTATTGTGTTAATTTTGTTAATGCTGGTCAATTTCTTGAGGCTGTGGGAATGATGATGACCAGGTGTTTTGATTAGAGTCTTGTACCAGTAAAATCCGTGGTTTGAGTTCCCGCCTGCCAATAAATATGGTTAAAAATTGTCAAGAGCTAAAAACTGCTTGTAAAAAAAATTGTTTGTTAGTAATATTTGTATGATGTATATTTTGAGAATTTTTTAGATGTTCCAGTATATAGAGAACAATTTGTATAAGTCCCACTATTTATCTTGACTAGTTTTTGTAGCACGTTTTTGGATGTATTTTTGAGAGAGTCTGATATACAGAGCATTACAATATTCAAGGTCACCCTTCATGAGTGCCTGCATAACTATTCATAATGCAGATACCTCCAAATAAGGGCACACCTGGTGCACCAGTCTCAGCTTTAACTGAGCAGTACATTCAGCATGAGCCTCTGTTTCTCCTCCACACCTACCCATTCCAAATTCACACCTGAGCATAGCTCATCCTCCCAGAGAATTACCACATCATCCATCTTTGGTAGGAGACTGAGTTTGGCATGCTCTACCATCCCAAAGCGCAGACAAACAGTCTTGCTGACATTGAACACCAGCCCACTACCAGCAAAGCAAATGGTCACCCATGCTAGGTAAGAGTTTAGGATAGCCAAAGCACCCTCCCAATCACCAGCCAAAGGGGCCACAATGTGGATATCGTTGGCATATGCATAATAACAAACCCCAAAGGAGTGTATCACCACTCTGAGAGGATGAAGGTAAATATTAAATAATAGGGGGAAGAGCAGGGAGCCCTGAGGCACCCCACAATCCCATGCATATACTACAGACATTCTGGCATGGTCCCCTACTTTGAAATGGTGATCGCTCATAAATAACTCTATCTACTGTAGGACCATACCATCAAGACCAAGGCTAACACACAGTAGTGGTTTCTCATATGCTACAGAAAGATCTAATGAAATAAGCAGGACCGTTATACCTCATTCTAGCCAATCATAGACTATAACAAGGAAAGCCAACATCAATGGCTCCACTCCGCAACATGGACAAAATCCTCCCTGCCGGGGGTCTGGCAGTAAATTATCTTCCAGAAAACTTCCAACTTGGGCAACCACCTCTTTTTCAATCAATTTAGCCAACATAGGCAGATTGGAGATTGGCCGATAATTGCTGTAGTCAAGTGAGTCCAAAGCCATCATTTTGGGGCCTGGAATAACAACCTCCTCCTTCAAACAGGCAGGTAAAGAATCCTGCACCAAAGAGGCATTCACGAGGTCCCACAACCACAACACCATAGAATGCGGCATATTCTTAAAGCAGTGAACAGATGCAGGATCCAAACTCAAGCATGTCTCTTGTAGCCCAGACGATCAGAAATACAGTAGAAGGCTTCAAGAGTGGGCCCACTCCCCACCCCATTGAATGGGTAAGGGCTCACCACTTTTCAAAGCCCTCACCTTTCCCAAGAAGAATCCTGCCAACTGATCCAAATCCACCGCAGCCTCGCCTCTCACAGAGGCTCTGATGCCACCGTAACCAACAAACCACCATAGACCGCCGACAAAGCAGTAACCAGACCATAGCGGCAGTGTAACTATTAGCCGATTATACTCAAACTTAACAGCTAGGATAGTCCCCCTGAACCGTCTATAGATTATCTCACTAGGAACGTTACATTGTTTCTGTATGAATTGCTGATTATACCCAAACTTAACAACTAGGATAGTTCTCCCTGAACCGTCTATAGATTGTCTCACTAGGAAGTTACATTGTTTCTTTCTGAATTGCCAGCTAGAAGCTGTAGTTTCTGATTTCTTGTTGTCTTGATTCTCCCACCTGATAAGCATTGAAGAGATTCCTGTGAATACCATAGAAGTCGCATAGAAGGGCTACACGCGTAAGCACCAGAATCGAAAACACTGTCTCTCACAGTTGACCCGCAATCACAACACATCTAGGATACAAAGTAACCCACGCAGCCAACATGGCACCCTCCCCCGTGACACTAGTCAGCTGCTACCTACTTGCCAGCCTACTTCACAGTGCCCTCTCCCTTACTACCACCCACAACTCCATACCAGTCCTACGGAACTCAGTTAGGAGATGGTTGGGCACTTCTGGCCAAACGACAGCAGAATCCAAAGCCCCTCTTCACCCTCACTTACTCTATGTTACACTCAAACACACCAAAAGACGTCAACAGGAAGAATGCCTTCAGCCTAGCAACCTGAAATGCGCCCTCATAAAGGCCCGTTCATTGCGGAAGAAATGGCCCGTCATCACCGACCTGATAACCTACCACAACCTAGACATCTTACTGGTCACTGAAACCTGGCTGACCAATGACAATACGGTCATCTTGAACCAACGTATCCCACCCAACTACTCAATCCACACCTGCTACAGAGTTGACCGAAGGGGGGAAGGTGCATTTGCCCTTACAAGATCGGATCTTCAATTCCAGCAGACCGTCTCTAGCAACACCACACACCTCAACATCATCTCCATAGCCAACAGGCACAATTCCATCAACCTAGTCTACAGATCCCCATCCACCTTTACAGACGACCTCTCGACTATATTGGAACTGGCTTGCAATACCACGAACCAGCATACACCAAACTGGATCATGGGAGATTTCAACCTTCTGGCACTCCCTGAGTCCAAAGAAAATGCCTTCATCGACACACTCAACGAACAAATAATCAACACACCCACTCACTCAAAGGGCAACAAACTCGACCTCATCTTTGCCCCACGGACGGCCACAGACCCAAACCACGAGCTTGTCCTATCCATCATGCCAGTACCATGGTCTGTCCACAGCCTGCTGAGGTTCCAGATGCCAATACAGCCAGGACACAACAGCAGCCACTTTTCATCTCCAGGAACCCAGAGTTTACCCCCCCCCCCCATGTCACTAAAGGTGAGGGGAGTGGAGCTCCAAAGTAAACCCACGATCTGCTACCTTGGAGTCATCCTAGACCAACAGATGGACATGAAGGCTCACGTAAACAATACCGTTAAAGCAATATACCACAAAATAAGGACGGTCCGTCACCTTAGACCCCTGCTGGAACCAGAGGACTTCCGGACAGTCTACCAAGCTTTAGTAATCCCCCATTTCGATTACGCCAATTCGATCCTGCATGGACTACCAAAAAGCACACTGAGTCCGTTGCAGCTCGCAATGAATGCAGCTGCCAGAATATTACATGGAGCAGCTAGGAGGGACCATATAACTCCTATCCTGAAACATCTACATTGGCTGCCGGTCCACTGCAGGATCACATTCAAGATTCTATTAATGACGTTCAAGGCCATGAAAGGGCTCACTGCCATCTCCATCATGGACCTCATCATCACCACCCCTCAAACAGAGTCCAAAGGTCAGCTGCAGCCAACACCCTGAACATCCCGAGCAAGATTACAAAGTGCTTGCAAGCAACATGAAATTGGGCCTTCATGTACTATGCTCCCACATGATGGAACTCCCTCCCACCCAACTTTCGCTCCATAACCGAGCTCACCCAATTCAGAAAGGCCCTAAAACACCACCTCTTTCTCCAGCACTACACTCTAACGGAAATGCCCGACAGCACTCACCAACACAGCACCCTCGACCCAACAAAAACACGCAGCCCGAGCCCTGCCCACTAATGTCTCCAGACACACATTATTCAACCGCAGATAACACACATTTTATAGATAGCACACAATTTGTATATATCTTACAATTTGTATACAGCATACAATTTGTTGTAAATAACCATCAAGCGGGCATGTTGCCGCCTGCTCCCACAGACCCAAATATATCGCCTGTGTCTATAGTTCCTTATCTGAGCAGCTTGTACTGAGTAGCCTGTACATAGTTTCCCCAGTTAGCCAAGTTGTAAACCCTGTTCCATGTAAGTACAATGCAGATGCCGCCTGCACGGTACAAATTTGTTTTAACTGTAAACTGAGCTTATTTTAAAGAGCGCGGTATAGAAAAACCTAAAATAAATAAATAAATAAATAAATAAGGATGGCCTCCCACAAGTCTGGTCAACAGCTGGAAAACCGCCTTCATTTGGTTGCCTGTCTACTCAGTCTAAGTAGAGAAGAAAGCCCTCTTTGCTACCCCAATAGCCCATTGATAATAATTAGCCACCCGAAGCTAGGCTGGTGATCCGCTCGCAACTGGTATCTATATCAATGGCCCTCCAGCCACTGTAATTCCCACTTCTGACAATTCAGGCTGGCCAAGTACCAAGGTCACAAAGGTACCTTCTGCTGCTAGACCCGCTGCAGAGGTGCTACCTCCTGCAAAATGCCTTGCATGATTTATTTTATTTATTTATTTGTATTTCTTCTATACCGCACTCTTTTTCATCAGCGCGGTTTACATTAAACAGGAATACTCATTTCAATCAACCGACTGTGGTGAGTTTACATATAACAGGAAATATACAACTGGGATTATAACTTAGGGAAACTATGTACATATTTGTAGCATGTATAGGACCTATATACACGGGATAGAGTTTCTTTTCATCATCTTAAGTAGGGCGGTTACACTTTATCTGAAAGTGTTAGAGGGTTGATGATGTGCTTTGGAAATGTAGAATGAAGAGGTGATGCTTTATGGCTTTTCTAAATTGTTTGAGGTCAGTAATAGCTCTAGTGTTGGGAGGTAGGTTGTTCCAACATCTGGGTGCGTAGTACGCGAAAGCCCTGTCTGTTGTTGATCGTTTGTATTTTGTGGCCTCATGTGGTGTAGTTAGGGTATTTGCCGCTGCTGACCTCCTAGATCTGGTGTTGGGAGTGTGATGAAGGAGTTTCGAAATTGATGATGGAGCTATAGAATTTATTGCTTTAAAGGTCAAAATAAGGGCTTTATATGTTATTCTGCAGTATATAGGGAGCCAGTGAAGCTCCATTAGGATGGGTGTTATGTGATCGCTCTTTGAAGCACCGTATAATACCCGGGCTGCGGCATTCATGGCTAGTTGTAATGTATTTAGTGAGTTCTTTGGGAGACCATGGAGTATTATATTCGCATAGTCAAAGTGGGGTGTGACTATGGCTTGGAATATAGTTCTGAAGCTGTCTGGGTCAAGCATATTTTTTAGATGGCGTAGGGTCTTTATCTTGAAATAAATGGTTTTCACAGTGCGGTTGATATGTTCTTTAAAATCTAGGCAATAGTCCAGTATCACTCCAAGGTATCTTATGGAGGGCTTGATTGGGAGGTGTGCATCTCGTACTCTTAGGGTCTCCGGGGGTGCGAATTCTCTGTTTTTCGTGACAATCAGTACTTCAGTTTTTTTGTAGTTTATTCGCATATTCTGCGTGAGTAACCAGTCTGCTATTGCATTAAAGCAATCTACTAAAGATGTGTAATCTGGGAGCTTGACATTGAATGGAGTGAATAGTAGAACATCATCTGCGTAGATCAGTGAGGAAATGCCAAAGGATCGAGTGATATCGCACAGGGGCTGCATGTAAATGTTAAATAGGAGTGCCGATAGGGATGAGCCTTGTGGAACTCCTTGTTTTAGCTGGAAAGGTTCTGATGTGCCTGTAATAGTCCGGACGTGTTGCAAGCGGTCTTCCAGGTATGATTTGCACCATTTCCATGCTAGGCCGTGGATTCCCTTGTCATATAGGCCGGTTAGTAGTATTTCATGGTCAACCGAGTCAAATGCTGCAGATATGTCGAGGAATATTAGTGCGAAGCCCTTGTTAATGTCATCTAGTCCACTGATGAGTGTGTTGGTTAATGTGGTCAGCAGTGTCTCTACTCTGTGAGATTCCCTAAATCCGTGCTGACTGGGATCAAGGGGGGAGGAGGTGTCTATGTGTTGTTGTATCTGATTATTGGTTACTTTCTCAATTATTTTGGATAGCAGTGGTATACTAGCTATCGGGCGGTATGATTCTTCTTTTGTTGGGTCTAGTTGATTGTTCTTTAGCAGCGGTCTTATGGAGGTCTGCTTTAGTGCTGATGGGAAGGTGCCTGTTGAGAATGACATCTTTATAATTTCTGCTATGACAGGGCTAAAGTCGGATCGCATAGCTCTTATCCAGTGTGCTGGGCAGGGGTCGTTAGGTGCTGTGGTAGTATTCATTTTGACGATAATGTCTTCAACGCATTTTGCAGAGGGAGGGGAAAGTTGAAGGAGTGATGAGGGGAGCTGAAAGAGAGGGAAATTTTGTCCTTGTTGCTGTAGTGGACTTTGGGATGAGGAGGTGTGTGATGTCGGAGGACTTTGGGGTGAGGAGGTTGTTGTTCTGATAGCTTTAGATTGTATGAAATTGGCATATTTCTGAGGGTGTATGGGTTCTTGTTGATCTCATGTCTTGTTGATCTCATGTTCTTGTTGATCTCATGTCAATCATCAAACTGCATCTCTACTGGAGCATCAGCCCCACAGCCCTGATGCTCAGAAGCCAGATCTCCCCAGCAATTTAGATCCATCTATCCTCAGACCACACTCCAGCCCTCATCCTCAATCCTCTCCTTATACCCACACCCCTTAAAGAACACTGTAAGCGAACAAAAAAATTATCCACCCAGGTGAGGGGGACCTGCTGAATCTCATGAACCCCATTCCAATCAAGGAGGGATGCAGAGGCAAAGATCAAGTCCAATCTATGTCTCACGTGGTGAGTTGGGCCCGTCATGACTTGCACCAGGCCTCCCAAGGCCAACAAGGAAAGCATGAAATCCGCCTTCACATCCCCCCTGAAGATCAACATGCACACTGAAATCTCCTAAACACCAGCAGGTCCCGTTTCCCAATAGCCTTGATCAGACTACTCTCTGCCAAGACCTCCCAGTCATCCCATAATATCCCAGACAGATAATAAACCAGCATAATCCCATTTCCTCTTTCTTATCTACCCAAAGAAAAACACCCTCCATCCCTTGCAGAAGAGACAAGCACTCACGCTGCACCCACAACTGCTCATGCACCACGGCTAAGATCTCTCCTCCCCTCAGGCCCTGTTGGTCCAGCTGAATACCTACATAGCAATAAACCCTTGCACCAGACCCTGTCCGTCTTCCACCCAAGTCTCAGTCAAACACAAACATTCAAACCATTCCTCCCACAGCAGGCCCTGTATCAGTTTTGGAGCAAGAGAACAGACATTCAACAGTACATAGGAACATCAGTCAACTGGACACAGCTGGTCTGGGGACACCCCATGCACAACCCCCGGCCTCCCCCACCACCAACACTCAGAGCATGGCCCCACCCACATAATTCCCCCTACCTACTACACAGGGAATCGGCCAACCAATCATCCCTCCTTCTCCTTGGCCGCTATCTCCACCAACCACACCCCCACCCCTCCCCGCCCCAACAGTACTCCAGCCACAACACAACACCACCAAAAACCCCAACCACCTGGCACCATACCCTCACCCCAGCACACTACAACCCCAGGCCTCCAAGACTCCTCCTAGAACACTCATTCACCCACTAAACCCTCAGAGCACAAAAGACCCACAAAGAGGCACACTAAAGGGCGTGCACTGCCCCTTCATTGTGAAGCCTCAGCTCGCACTGCCATCTTATGCAACTGCAATAATGACGTTAGACAACTGCAACGACCCACCACTCTCACTGAGGAGAATCATAGGTCCTAACCCACCACTGGTGCCAGCAACCAGCAGGAGTACCAGCAGGAGTACCAGAGGAGTACCAGCAGGAGTACCAGAGGTCACAAGATGGAAGTCCAATCCAGTGAGCGCCCGGTGGTAAGGGGCAGATAAACAGTCCAGCAAGCAATCACAGCACACAGAAGCACGGGTACAGATGATCCAGGACTTGGCCCAGTGTTCTCTCCTCTGTATGCATGCATGTAAATGAAAGGGCATCATGTATAAATGAAGATTAGAATCCTATGTGCTCACTAAGCTTTGCTTAACTGAACTTTATTACATACATTTAAGTCCGAGCGCGGAGTCGCGAAGGACGGCGGTAACCGGGCGGTCTGCCCGGTCCCGGCCCGTCCTTCCGGCTTCGGAAGAAGAAAAGGGGGGGGGGGAGAGAAGAGAGAAGGAGCAGGCGGGGGACTGATGACGCAGGCAGCGATTTTGAAGGGATTGGCTCCGCAGAAGGAGAGAGCGGAGCCAATCAGAGCTGCCGGCGCTGGAGGGGGTTTTAAGGAAGGAGCCGTTTACGCTCCCCCCTTTTGTCCGGCGGCGGGTGCGGAGACGGTAAGGCTTTGAGGAGAGCGTGATCCGGGAAAAGAAAAAGAGGTTTGGGCAGCGCAGGAAGCGGGGTAAGGTGGTCGGGGGCCGCCGCGTATGTTTGCCTGGCCTGTGCTGCGTGTGCTAAGGTTAGCCTTTGGGGTGGTGGGTTATTCGGCGTTGCGAGGCAGAGGCTGTGCCAGCTGAGGGTCCAATTCGAAGGGCGAAACGGATTTTCGGGGAGGCGGAAAGTGATACCTTAAAAAAAAAAAAAACCCCATTCGGCTCACTTTAATACTCCGGCGTTTTTGCTTGGGGCCTGTACGCCTGGGCTGCATGGCACGTGGAGTGAAAGCTGGGGCAGCTGGCCCTGGTAGGGCTGCGCAGGCAAGGGGTTTTCCAGTGGGTAATAGGGTTAGGGCTGCTGGGAGGGGGGATAGCGGGGGGGGTCGGGGTCAGCGAGGCACGGCCAGTCGGAGGCTGCCTCGAGCAGCGGCGCCTCCGCGGGGTCGGGGAGAAAGGTTGGCAGCAGTACGGGGAAAAAGGGGCTGCAGGTTCCAGTACGAGGGGGCAAGCTAGGCGGGGACAGTCCCAAAGGGGCGGTGGGATGGTTGATGCTGGGCCTTTGCCTGCGGTGTTAAATGAACATGGGTCCGCTAGGGATGGGGATGAATTCGTAGAGGGTGGGCAGGTGCTTGAGCAAGAAGCTATAACTCGGAGGGGATGGGGTTATGGGCATATGGGTGTTGGACCTATGGTGGTGCCTCCGGGTGCACATGCCATAAATCCTAGCGACGGGGCGTCCTGGGAGAGTGGACAAAGGGGCCCTGGTGCCTTTGGGGCTTGGGGTGGTCCATCTCCATGGGGACACTGGTTGGGGGGTGGGCAAGGTTCCTCTCGGGCGGAATGGTTGGATGCCTGGCAGCCTGGGTGGTCTTCTCCTGTTCCCCCTCCCCCTCTTTTTCCTATTATGTCTCAACAGGGTACAACGTCATTATCAGGAAGAGCTGACAGTGGACGGCGGCAAGTAGAACGCTTGGATTCGACTCTGATCCGTCAGCGGGAGATGTCCAGTGATGGTGCGGTTCGAGAAGCTGGTGGACGAGAGCAGGATGCGGGGCTCAGTACCGGGGATGTTGGTCCGGATGATGTGGTGCCGTCTGCGACTGGTGTTGCAGGTGAGTTACAAGCGGATTCGGGTGAGAGGAGTAAGGAAAGTAGTAAGAGGAAAGCAAAAAAGACGGCAAAACGGAAACATTCCTGTAGAAGGCGTCGCAGGTACAGTTCGTCGTCGGCTTCGTCCTCGGCTTCGTCTTCTTCGTCAACGTCATCGGATGATAGCATGTGTCGGCAGAGGAAGGGTGATGGAAAGGTCTCAGGAAGAGGGCCCGAAGGTGGTTTGCCGTCAGCAGTGGTAATTTCAGAGTTATGGGAGGGTGTGCCACGGAAGTTGCGGCAAAAAATTAAAAAGCGGCGTTATATCGATATTTTCCCGGTTGCTAGAAGGTCGCAAACGATCGGGTGAAAGTCGGAAGAAACGTAAGGAGGATGAGAAGGCGGGGCGTATTAAGAAAGTGTCAAGAAATGTGGTCAATTGGACACGGGCGTTTTTGCGTTTGATTAGTGTTTGGGGACAACATTACCCGGGGCAATACGAGCGGCTTTTATCTTACGCGGATTCAATTTTGGAAGCGTCGCAGACGCATGAAGGTTGGTCATGGTTAAACTATGACGAGAAATTTTGAGATAAGATGGAAGAGAATAGAGGGGTGTCATGGGGTATGCAGGACATTAATTTGTGGCTGACCCAGATGTCGGCCAGGGGTAGTGTCGGAGGAGGGGCAAAAGGGGCGGTCGTCAGCGGGGGGGGGGCCTAGTCGGTCCTTTCGTGGGGGAGCGAGTTTCGGGCAGCAGCGTGCCGGGGGCACTGGGGCAGGGGACATTTGCTGGAGGTTCAACAAGACCTCGTGCCCTTTCCCGATTGCAAATTCCGGCACGCCTGTTCCCTTTGCGGGGGAGCGCATTCAGCCGTTAAATGTGTCAAAAAAGGGAGCCCCCTGCCTTCGACTTCTGGCGCAAAGTGATGCAAGGTTGTTGGGCCTCGCCCCCACGCCTGTTAGAGTGCCAGTATTGAATGCTTGGTTGGGCCAGTACCCTAGACAACACGATAGAGAGGTTTTATATTCGGGTTTTAATTATGGTTTTGTAATCCCAGTATGTGGGCAAGTGGGGGGGTCGGTGGGGCGGAATTCAGTGTCAGTGAAGCGATTTGCGTCGGTGGTGAAAGAAAAGTTGGCAGCGGAATTATCGCTTGGTAGGGTAGCGGGCCCATTTGTCAGTCAGCCATTCGAAAGAATGGTGATTTCTCCATTGGGTATCATACGAAAGAAGGAGCCGGGGAAATTCCGTCTGATACATAACTTGTCCAGCCCCATAGGAGCTTCGGTCAATGACCATATTCCGCGGGAATTGTGTTCCGTGCGATATGCGTCCTTCGACAAGGCAGTGAAACTAGTACGATCCGCTGGGCGTGGGGCGCGGATGGCAAAGGTGGATATTGAGTCCGCGTTCCGGCTGCTTCCAGTACACCCCGCGTCGTTTTACTTGTTGGGTTTTTGCTTTGAAGATGGTATTTATTTTGATAAATGCATGCCCATGGGCTGTGCCATCTCTTGTTCATACTTCGAGAAGTTTAGTACTTTTCTGCAGTGGGCGATTGAAAGTAAAGTGGGTATAGCGCAGGTAGTGCATTATTTGGATGATTTTTTATTTGTAGGGTCGGAACACTCTGAGGAATGCCGCGTATTGCTGGATGGTTTTCTGGAATTGTCCAAGGAATTGGGTGTGCCGTTGGCAAAAGAAAAGACGGAAGGTCCTACTACGCGGATCACTTTTTTGGGGGTGGAGCTAGATTCAGACTTCATGGTGGCACGTCTCCCCCAGGAAAAATTCGCGGCTTGCGGGTGTTAGTGGCCAATGTACTGGCATCATCGTCCTTGACCCTGAGGGAGATGCAAGCTTTGATAGGCTCGTTAAATTTTGCTTGTAAGGTGATACCGATGGGCCGGGTATTTTTGAGGCATTTGGCGGCAGCTACTGCGGGGGTGCTTAGGCCTCATCATCATCTGAGAGTCTCAAAGTCAATTAAGGCGGATTTGCGGATTTGGCAGGTCTTTTTGGAAGAATTTAATGGGACCACAGTATTACTGGAACCGGAGCTCACCAGTGCGGATTTGCAATTGTATACTGACGCGGCGGGGGGCGGGGGTTTGGGCATTTACTTCGCTGGGGCTTGGTGCGCGGAGCGTTGGCCGCAATCCTGGTACGAGTCGCGGATTACCAGTAACATAACTTTTTTGGAACTGTTTCCCATTTTAGTTGCACTGGAATTGTGGCCGGAGAGACTTTCTAACAAAACGGTTTTGTGGTGGTGTGATAATGAGGCGGTAGTTCAGGTGGTGAACCATTATTCACCGCACTGTCTTTTGGTGGCTAACTTGATGAGGGAAGTGGTTTTAGCTTGTTTGCGGTTAAATGTGTACTTGAAGGCTCAACATATACCAGGGTATGCTAATTCCATCGCTGATTCTCTTTCCCGTTTCAAGTTCGAGCAATTCCGACGATTGGCACCACAGGCGGATGCAGAAGGAAGTGCGGTCCCCTGGAAGTTATGGAGTCTTGGCCATCCGGGATGAAAGACTTGTTGCGGTGTTCGGTAGCGGCTGGTACCTGGGCGGCGTATCGGCGAGGATGTCAGAAGGTGGTGGAATTTTTGGAACGTGCGGGCTGGGCCTGTTGCACCTCAGTTGCTAGGACAATATGTGGTATGGGCAAAGGAGAATGGAGTGGCTCGCTCGGCAGTGCGCAGTCATTTGGCGGGTTTTGAGTACTTCGTGAAGGCGGTGGGCTGGGATCTACCGTCAGGGGGTGCCTTAGCCCGTCGGCTCTTGCAAGGATGGGGTCGGACTGTGCCTGTTCAGATGGATGCTAGGCGTCCCATCACGCATGATTTGCTAGAAAAAATATGCAAGTCAGTGGCAGTGGTGGCCTCGTCGCACTATGAGGTGACGCTTTTTCAAGCAGTTTTTACTTTGGCATTTTTTGGGGCTTTTCGTATGGGCGAGCTGGTGGCGCGATCATCAAGGGCTGGAGATATGGGGATTTTACAACGTCAGCACGTTTGTTTGGACAAAGGGCGGTTGCGAATTTTGTTGGCGAAATCTAAGACTGATCCACACGGCAAGGGTTTGTGGGTATGGCTTAGTGGGATTCCAGGGTTTCGCACTTGTCCGGTGAGCGCAATGCGTGCTTTCTTACAGGTTCGCCCATTGCGAGTGGGGGGGTTGTTTCTGCATGCGGACGGGCGGCTGCTGACACGCTTTCAGGTGTCAGCGGTTATGCGGTTGGCATTGAGAGCTGTGGGCGAGCCCCCTGAACATTATGCAACTCATTCTTTTCGTATTGGCGCGGCCACCAGCGCTGCTGCGGCAGGCCTGTCGCAGCAGGACATTAAGAGTATTGGGAGGTAGCGTTCCCAGGCTTTCCGGGGTTATGTTCGTTTATAAAAAAAAAAAAAAAAAAAGAAAGAAAACGAGGGGGGGGGGGGACTTGATATGGATTAACTCTTATTTTCTTTTACAGTTGCAGGAGGGAGTGTCCAGAGCTGTTGGATGATCGGGCACTCTTTCATGTACTGGGCTGGCCGGCGAGCGGCTGAGCGGCCATTGGGGCCTAACCTGGGGCTCGATCCTGCTCAAGTGTCGTTGCTATGGCTGGGTGAGAGAGGGTTGAGGTGGTCTCAGCTCCTGCCTTTGCTACGGCACCATGAGCGGGTGAGGGGCAGGCCACGGCTGTTGCTGTTGCATTTGGGTGGCAACGACCTTGGGACCTGGACTTGTAAGCAACTCATCCGAATGGTTATAAAAGAGTTGACTTTATTATTACATATGTTCCCGGGAATTCAGTTAATTTGGTCAGACATTATTCCAAGGCCTGTTTGTGCGGCTCAGCGGCGTTGGTCGCGGGGTCTTACAAAAATAAATCGTCAAATAGGACGGTGGTTAACTGGACAAGGTGGGATTCAAGTTCTTCACCCGTGGGTGGAGGTGACTTGTACGGGGTTGTACAGGATTGATGGTGTTCACTTGTCCCCTGTGGGTATTGATCTACTGTTGAATGATTGGCAAGAAGCCTTGGAAGATTTGTTACACGGGGATGCCAACTGGTCGCAGCAGGGCACTGGGGGGGCGGCACAAGGGCATTAATATGCCAGTGCCGGTGGCGGGATCCCGGAGGTTTCCGGGGCCCGGAGCCGTTTGGTCATACTTGGGCGGGGGTGGGGTGCCCCGACCCGGATAAGCCCTGCTGGCCTTTGCTAGTCATATGGCGAGGTCGGGGAAAGGGCGGTGGGAAATTGGCCGCTGGTCAGACACGGCCGGAGCGGATGAGACCCCACTTTGCTAATTATGGCTGGGGGGGTATCACTCCGCTGGTGGGAGATTGTTTACAGAACTGTTTGATATTGTAAAGTTAATTGTTTGAATTATAATAAAGCTGCGACCGGTTGGTACTTCCAATAAGAAAATTGTGTCTGTGAAATTTTGTAAGGTGGGGGAAAGGGTGGGGGATGGGGTGAGAAGAAGGAGGAGGGGGGGTGAGTAAGGATGGGTGTAGGGCACCGGATGCAGCCTGCCACGGTTAATTTAAGTCCGAGCGCGGAGTCGCGAAGGACGGCGGTAACCGGGCGGTCTGCCCGGACCCGGCCCGTCCTTCCGGCTTCGGAAGAAGAAAAGGGGGGGGGGGGGGATAGAAGAGATAAGGAGCAGGCGGGGGACGGCTGACGCAGGCAGCGATTTTGACGGGATTGGCTCCGCAGAAGGAGAGAGCGGAGCCAATCAGAGCTGCCGGCGCTGGCGGGGGTTTTAAGGAAGGAGCCGTTTACGCTCCCCCCTTTTGTCCGGCGGCGGGTGCGGAGACGGTAAGGCTTCCCGCCCTCCCTCCCTTCAATTTTGGTTTAGTATGGGGGGTGGTGGTGTTTTTGGGGTGTCGCAGTGGGGTGGTGTTGACAAGGCGGGATCCCGGAGGTTTCCGGGGCCCGGAGCCGTTTGGTCATACTTGGGCGGGGGTGGGGTGCCCCCGACCCGGATAAGCCCTGCTGGCCTTTGCTAGTCATATGGCGAGGTCGGGGAAAGGGCGGTGGGAAATTGGCCGCTGGTCAGACACGGCCGGAGCGGATGAGACCCCACTTTGCTAATTATGGCTGGGGGGGTATCACTCCGCTGGTGGGAGATTGTTTACAGAACTGTTTGATATTGTAAAGTTAATTGTTTGAATTATAATAAAGCTGCGACCGGTTGGTACTTCCAATAAGAAAATTGTGTCTGTGAAATTTTGTAAGGTGGGGGAAAGGGTGGGGGATGGGGTGAGAAGAAGGAGGAGGGGGGGTGAGTAAGGATGGGCGTAGGGCACCGGATGCAGCCTGCCACAGTTACTGTCTCAAACTAGTGTTAACATTCACAATAGTAGTAAATGGTTTATGTTAATGTTCCTCTACCATGCTCAGATCACCCTGTTCTTATAGTTCCGATATAAATTGTCTGAGCAATTGCTCCAGTTTCTGGGCCTGCAAGGGCGCCACACACACATGCATCAATAGATTAGGATATGCTAGAAAGCAGTCGGACTTATAAATCCAGCGCACTGAAGGATGTTGAAATTGAGTCCCTTTGGGAGAGTTCTTTAGCTGAATATTCCAAAAAAGGATATCAGAATGTAAGGAGAAGCGATTAACTTGTCACACTTATACTGCTCCATGGATTTCAACTAAACAATTAGAGAAGACAGTTAAAGAAACTTTAGCATGCCTGGTATAAGAATCAATCAATGGAACTTAAAATGACAATATAACTATATTAATGCAGCTCAGAAGAATTACTACTCTATTAGGATTCCAAAATCATTATCTCAGCCTCAAGTTATTTTTTATCACACAGTAACACTTAACTCAACGTACCTTCTCCTCATAGCTTCTCTAATCATTTTTGGCCCAATATTGAAAGGGGTTTACATGTTTCATGATGACTGTTAGTCATATAAACCCTCTATCTGTGAATTTTCATTGGCACTATACAGACAGAAAATTCTGTAACTGCCCAGGCACTGCCGGAGCAGAGCAAGAGGGGCCATGTGTGTTTTGCCTAACTCTACGGACACACTAAATTATGGTTTTCTTTTGAGCGATTAATACTATAACTATTTTCAAAAAACGCTCAATACTATCAAAATGGAACAAAAATCTTCTTCAATTTATCTCTTGCAGTTATTCAAGAACATTTAATTTTCCCAACTACGAAGGTCTCAGACTTCTTCGGCACTTTTTTTTAGACTTGTAACATGTCCAACTGATGTGCCTAATAGCATCAATGACCTTCAATACACTCTACCTAGTGGTAATGAAGCAGATGGAGCTGTTATTCCTACCGGGCACTGCTGAAACTTAAAAACTACTACTAGAAGCTCATTACTCGTCATAAAATCCTTCCAACACTTAGCTTCTAGTTGATTGCTTCACAGCAAACTCTCCACCATGCTTCATTTGATCCCTTGTTCGATAACTGCAAGAGATAAATTGAAGAAGATTTTTGTTCCATTTTGATAGTATTGAGCGTTTTTTGAAAATAGTTATAGTATAACTCTACGGACAGCCAGTGATATTCAGCTATCCATATGACTATGTGGTTTAAGGCAGCCCTTTTGCTGTCCTAATTTTAGCTGCTTAGTTATATGAATAGCAGAATACAGATTGCTGGGTATATGTTTAGCAGTGATATTCAGCTATCTGTTCATATATTCAGGGCTTCCAACTATACATAAAGTAATGCTAAGGGGGTCATTTAAAAAGTCTTAGTCATGATTTGAATGTTTGAAGACATGCACGTGCATATCTAAATCACATGACCCTGATTGTTTTCAGAACATGCCCATGTTGAGACCTGCTCAAGCATGAAAAATGCTTGTGTTGGCCTTAAAGTGTCCAGAGAGTGTAGTTAGGTGACTAGCCTAAGATCACAAGGACCCACACTGGGATTTGAACCCTGGTTGCAGTCCACTGCACCTAACCATTATTCTAGCAGATGTCCCCCTGCTGGGATGCTCTTCCGGGGATGTCTATGTAGACATCACCATAGTCATCCATATCAGGCATGTTCATGTTTGTGAAATTGTGCCTAAACTTGCACATGCCTGCTTTTTTTCTGATGTTCTTGCTTTGATGTCCCAGATTGCATTTGGACGTTCTTTGTAAAATGTGCCTTCACATATACATAATTTTTTTAAAGACAATAAACAAATTTAACCCTCCCCCCCCCTCTCTGCACTGGCTGAATATTCACCCATTTGTTTCTAAGAGTGATGAACTGTTTCCAGTTCAAGCTAGATGTGAATGTCATAAACAATTTAGTAAGGTCAAAAATACTGAAATAATTGAGATTTTACAGAACATGAATCCATCTATGTCTCTGCCTCCTCAATTAAAATTGCTCATGAGACCTTGAGTGCTTTTTGTGTGATGTGATGAATGCATCCTTTGACTGTAATGTACTTACTGTGTGGAAACACACTACTGTGAAGGCCATTTTGAAAAAAATTCTATGATGTTCATAGGAAATATAGCCTTTTCAAAACCCAGCTCCACCTTATCAGAGCAAGCAGGAAGGACAAGCAATTTACTTGGATTTTTGCAGCATAACACTAATTAATTGCCAGTTTCTCCTATGCTAGAATTGCTTGCATCCGATCTGGAAGTGGAGTGGATTGTGCATCCGAGGATATATGAAAATGATGGAAGTTTTATACCATTAATGCTGGAAGCTTGGAATCAAGAAGTTCCATGCTAAGCTTATGAAGAATTACCAGGTATAAGTTACCATATTATATGATGAATATAAGTTTTAGGATAAAGGTATTTTTATCCTAGGAAGAAATAAAGATGGCAAATTAAAGTAAAAAGTCAAATTAAAGAAAAAAATAGCCCAAGAAAGATGAGAATAGAGGAGCTTTATGGTTGACAATAGTTAACCTTTATGGCAATCTTTTTGATGTTCTCTTGAAGTCAATTGTTTGGATTTGTTTTTAATTGAACATATTTGTGCCTATCCTGGATATTTTATTTTTTGTTTTTGCTTTATAAAATAGACACCACATATGCACCTATATGTCTTGAAAACCTATGCACCTTATTAAAAAATTACCCTCAAATATGGTAATTTTATATAGCTTGCCAAAGTGGATGTGCCTCCAAAAACAATAAGGGTTGAGTAGATGCAAAGGCAACGTGCACCATTGAATCAATGCTAACTCAATGTCCCAGCAGCCCCTGGGCTTTTGTGCTAAGGCATGATTGAAGTAAATTGCCTGTTCTTTCTTCCAAAGCAATAGAGGATAAAGTGATTTACCTGAGGCTACAAGGAGTACCAGTGGGAATCAAACCCTAGTCACTAGAATGCTGCTCAAACCACTAGGCTACTCCTTCCAAAATGCTGACAGTATATAAAGTTCACATATTTGGGTACATGTTTTATAAAATAGGCATTTGTGAGGCTATGCAAGTGCATGCCATCTGTGCATATTCATGCACCTATTGCCATGTATATGTGCACTTTTATGCATCATGCATGTTGAAATTGCATGTGCGAGGACATAGGCTAAATAGCACTCAGAGCCCGGAAACCCAACTTTGGCAAAGAGGACATTCTCCTCCTTACCCAGCTCATGGCAGGCCACTAGGGGAAGCTGTTCCCCACCCCTGACCAAAGGAGAAACCTGGACAGGATGTCCTATGCATGGGAGAAGCTCCACAGGTGCTACAACAGAGCAGCCTCCTACCTTGGAGCGGTAACTGGATATAAAGGGGTGACATACACTCCAGTGACTGGAGAGCTGCCATGGTATGCTGGTCTAGGAGGGGTCTTTAGAGCCAGGACCAGATTTTTGAAACCCTCAACCTGTTGTAAGAGGGAACCTACAGCACAGATCTGAATACATAAAATCCGGCACTATTAAAAGTACACTACTTCAGGATGTTACGGTAAAACCAGGAATAGCCAAAATATGGGGAACTTGGCAGCTCCAGTGACTGTATAGTGCAAAGGGGGGTGAGTAGGTGGGGGAATGGATCATCACAGGAAGGTTATAGATATGCAGTGTAAGTAAGGTCCTCCACAAAACCACAATCACTGTATCCTTGTCATTCATCAGCCCCTATAATACCTGCACTATCATTGAAGCCTGTGGCCTTGCGAATGCCATTACTTAGGGGGGGGCATAGGTTGCCTATCACTATCCCAGATAGGCATGACCCCTTGAATTTAGTGCAACAATGGCGATATGGACAAATAGACTATAATGTATATGCCCACAGAATCCCTGTGCTGTTAACACATGCCAGAGCTCCATGGGTATGGCTGAGTGCAAAATATATGTAGGATATGCATACACTATCCTGGGTTAATCTCCACAAATGGCAGCCTAATATAGTCCCTTTGCTATTGGCTACATAACAGCACCTTTGCCCCCATCACATGCCCATTTGCCAACATCCAAGCAGGTCAACAGTTGCATGTAATGGCTCTGCATGTCACCCTGCAGCAGTCCTACTGCTACATCAGCATATCCAGGTACTGGGGTCCAAACCCACACACATGCCCCACTGTTGGTAGTTATACGAGGTCTCTGCCATTGAAACACAGAGCTGTAGAGTATGTCCCCAGTATGCACAGTTGTAGTCTGTGCCGACATCTGCATTAGTGGGACACCCAGCAGGGGCAAGGTCTAGGCATACACAGTGCTACACAAGGTCATTGCAAACATGTTCTGTCAGATACTATATAGATGTGCCACCCAGGAAGGGTATAGAAAAAGGCATGGCATGTAGACAGTGAGCCCAACCCGGTCCAATCTCCACAAAAGTGTACAGTGCATGCACGGCCATACTAACTCCATGGTCCCATTGATGGCATGTAAGCCACACAGATTCTGAAGACATCCATGTAGTCAATTATGGAAGCGGCCATCGGGACGTCCAGATCCTGGGGGCATCAACACAAATTGTCCATTTTAAATGTGGCAATGTAAATCTCTGGTGCATGCAGATGCAAGGTATCAGGACATATATAACAGCACTCCTATATGTGCATATGGTCAATTTTGCAATGCAAGCATGGTCTCAACTCCATAGGTCATGAATAGTGGCACCAAAGGTGAAACTATACAGCAGGAAAGAGAATTTATGTCCTGACAAGGTGGAGCCATTGCTGTGAGAAGTCATCAACAAGCACTACATCCCTTTTGGACATGCTGGCACCAACTATAGTACCCACCAGAAAGACCATCTGTAGCTTGCCATCAGCACCAAGCTAAATGCAGTCTACCACCACAACCATGACATTGAGGACTGCAAACAGAAATGCAGGACAATGCAATGCAGGACAAAGGCAAAGGCAGCCTTGTGCAGTTTTGATGGGAGGCCACCAGTACTGTCCGACCTGGAGGAAAGGGTTCAGAGCATGATGGACGAGAAGGCATTGACCAGTGTAGCAGAACTGGATACCTTACAATCCTTACAGCAAACAGTTGGGTAGTGCTCTCCTGCAATGTAATATGTATGGTCAGTCACCCAGAGACCTGTGGTGTAGGCAGTGGTGGAAACTGTCCTGCGACACAAGCCACTGACCAGCTATGAAACCAGTCAGCTTTGCACATGCATTATGGCCACCCTGGGTATCACAGATAATGAATATCCTATTCCAAGGCATCACCAGTATGCCATGCAACCACTGCATCCAAATTTGTGTCACGGCCATCAAGGTTTTCTCTATTCCTCCAGATGCATGCCATGGACATTTGCTGGCACTGTGGTAGCAAATGGGACAGAGCCCCCAACATTACACATATATTTGTGGTGAGAGGGTACAGAGTGAGGGCATCTAAATACAATAGGGCATGCAAGCAGAAAAGTGGACCATCACAATGATGAGGGAGAGAAAATGGATATACATGTATACCCATCTGCCACCACCTTGCACATTAGCATGCCCCATTCTGTGGCATTTGCGAGTCTGATGTCAGCACAGATGCATGAAATAGGGGCAAGATGGATGGGGGATCTGGTGCTACATTGAGATGCTGGTGCACAGGGAGAGGAAAGGCCAGCAGAAAAAAGGAGGTGATAGTGCCTCTGTATAAGTCCCTGGTGTGACCTCATTTGGACTATTCTGTACAATGCTGGAGACCACACCTTCAAAAGGATATAAACAGGATGTAGTCGATGCAGAGTGTGGCTACTAAAATGGTTAGTGGTCTTCATTATAAAGCATATAGGGAGAGACTTAAAGATCTTAATATGTATATGTTAGAGAAAATGCAGGATAAAGGAGATATGATAGAGATTTTAAATATCTCTATGGCATAAATGCACGAGAGCCTCTTTTGATTGAAAGCAAACTCTGCTATGAAGGGACATAGGATGAGGGTGAAAGGGGATAGACTCAGGAATAATAAGAAGGGGAGGAGGAGTGGCACTATATGTAAAAACTACTATTAAAGCTTTGAAATTACAGAGCTTAAAAGGGAGAGAGGAGGCATTGTGGGTTAAACTAGAAAGAGGGAAAGAGAAACCTATTTGCATTGGTGTGATATACAGACCTCCCTCACAAGAGGAAGAGGTGGACAGAGAATTAATTGAAGACATACGCAGCATTGCTAGGAAAGGGGAAGTGCTACTGATAGGAGATTTCAATATGCCAGATGTTGATTGGCACATTCCTGCTGCAGTATCATCTAGAAGTAAGGAGATCCTGGATTCTCTACAGGGAGAACTATTCAGGCAATTGGTAACAGACCCCACACGTGAAGGGGCCATACTGGACTTGGTGCTTACCAATGGTGAAAGTGTTTCTGATGTTGTAGTGGGAGATCATTTTGCATCCAGTGATCACCAGAAGGTGTGGTTCAGTATTAGGACTAGGGCTGTTAGAATCCATTCCAAGGTGAGGATCTTAGACTTTAGGAAGACTAACTTTGCGAAGATGGGCCGATACCTCAGGGAGTCGTTAGTGGGATGGGAACAGCTGGGGGATGTAAAAAAACAGTGGGCAAAACTGAAAGGGGGTATTTTAAGGGCAACCAACCTTTTTGTTGAAATGGTAAATAAAGGCAAAAGGAAAAGGAGACCACTATGGTTTTCAAAGGAAGTAGCTGAAAAGGTGAAGAAAAAGAGGGAGGCCTTCATGAAATACAAGAGATCACAGAGAGAGGAAGACAGGCATCTGTATTTGGGAAAACTTAGAGAAGCTAGCAAAGTAGTCAAGAAGGCAAAGATTCAAAAGGAGGAGGAAATAGCCAATGCAATAAAATGGGGGGATAAGACATTTTTCAGATATATTAGTGAGAAGAGGTAAAAGTGGTATTGTGAGACTCAAGGGTGCAGGGGGGGAATATGTAGAAGCTGATAAGGATAAAGCGGAATTGCTTAACAAATATTTTTGTTCTGTGTTCACAGATGAAGAACCAGGAGCAGGACCTCAGAAAACACCCACAAATAGGAACAGAAGCGAGGAACATCTTGAACAATTTTCAGAAGACTGTGTTCGTGAGAAACTAGCTCAACTTAAAGTAGACAAAGCGATGGGACAGGATTGGATACACCCTGGAATACTGAGGGAACTTGGGAACGTTCTAGCAATTCCACTGACTGACCTTTTCAATGCCTCGGAGTTGGGAGTGGTGCCAAAGGACTGGAGAGAGGTTCATGTGTTGCCTTTACACAAAAGCGGAAGTAAGGATGTGGTTGAAAACTACAGGCCGGTTAGTTTAACTTCGGTGGTGAGTAAATTATTGGAAACGTTGCTGAAAGAGAAAATAGTGAGGTTTCTGGAGTCCAGCGGATTACAGGATCCGAGGCAGCATGGATTCACCAGAGGCAGGTCTTGTCAGACAAATCTGATTGATTTCTTTGACTGGGTGACCAGGGAGTTGGACCGAGGGAGAGCTCTAGATGTGGTGTATTTAGATTTCAGTAAAGCCTTTGACACTGTTCCTCACAGGCGACTTATAAACAAACTGAGCACCCTAGGGATGTACCCTAAAGTTACTGCTTGGGTTAGAAATTGGTTGGGTGGGAGGCGACAAAGAGTACAAGTAAATGGAGCTCACTCTGAGGAGAAGGATGTTACCAGTGGTGTGCCCCAGGGACCTGTCCTTAGTCCGATTATTTTTAACATCTTTGTTAGTGATATAGCGGAAGGGCTTTCGGGTAAGGTTTGCCTCTTTGCAGATGATACCAAAATCTGCAATAGAGTAGACACCCAGGAAGGTGTAGATAACATGAAGAGGGATCTAGCTAAGCTTGAAGAATGGTCTAGAATTTGGCAGCTGGGATTTAATGTTAAAAAATGTAAGGTCATGCATTTGGGCTGCAGCAATCCAAGGGAGCAATACAGTATAGGAGGTGAAGTACTTTTGTCCACTAAAGAAGAGCGGGACCTAGGCGTGGTTGTGTCTGATGATCTTAAAGTAGCTAAACAGGTAGAAAAGGCGATGGCAAAAGCTAGAAGGATGCTTGGGTGCATGCGGAGAAGAATGGCTAGCAGAAAAAAGGAGGTGATAATGCCTCTGTATAAGTCTTTGGTGCGACCTCATTTGGAGTATAGTGTGCAATTCTGGAGACCGCACCTTCAAAAGGATGTGAACAGGATGGAGTTGGTGCAGAGGGTGGCTACTAAAATGATTAGTGGGCTTCATTATAAAGCATATGAGGACAGACTTAAGGATCTTAATATGTACACCTTAGAGGAAAGGCGGGATAGAGGTGATATGATTGAGATGTTTAAATACCTCCATGGCATAAATGTTCAGGGAGAGAGCCTCTTTCAATTGAAAGCAAGTTCTGCTATGAGGGGACATGGGATGAGGGTGAAGGGAGATAGATTCAGGAGTGATATGCGGAAATATTTCTTTATGGAAAGAGTAGTGGATCCATGGATTAGTCTCCCAGTGGAGGTGGTAGAGATGAGGACAGTAATTGAATTCAAAAAAGCATGGGACCAACACAGAGGATCTCTAAAGGTAAAAAGTGGACTGTTGTAGTTGTTGATATGGAAGGACAGACTAGATAGGCCATGTGGTCTTTTTCTGTCATCATGTTTCTATAATATGCAGAAATATTTCTTTATGGAAAGAGTGGTAGATGTGTGGAATAGTCTCCCATAGAAGATAGTAGAGATGAGGACAGTATCTGAATTCAAGAAAGCATGAGACAAACACAGAAGATGCCTAATGGTAAGAAGGGGACCCTTATAGTTGATATAGAAGGGCAAACTAGATAGCCATATGGTCTTCTTCTGCTGTCATGTTTCTATGTTTCTACAGAGTGACTGGGAGGGGCGTGCAGCAATATCACAATTCTCCCTTTTCCCTAATGACACGCAGTGCCCCTATTTATTTATTTATTTAGAAAATATTTATATACCGCAGCTTCCAGCGATCAGCAGCGGTTTGATTATAGATTGAAAATTGCCAAATTGAGACAAATTTTGGAGTATCATTACATTGATTAGAAAGACAAGCACGGCACACAGTAATAAGGTCCTAGTAGAGGAGACAGTAATTTACATATGTACATTTCACCTAACAGAATTCTCGTCACAAATTGTGACATCTTGTATTCCCTGGGATTTACATCAAGTTGTAATAGCACTGGAACCAATTCAGCCCATGCTCTGGTGCACATGCGGCCCATGTGCACCAATTCAGCCCATGCTCTGGTGCACATGCGGCCCCTATCCCTTGGTAATTGTTGGTCACCTCACAGACACTGCAGTAGTGGTGTCATCTACCACATCCATGCACAGGTTCACAAGGGTCATGAATAGAGTTTTGTGGCTGCTCTACCTCCATAGCACTGGTGTCAGTGACATTTGAGCAGCCAGCTTGACGTTCCCCACTCACCTGCAGATGATAGTGCTGTTGGCAATGGACTGCAACCCTTCATGAATGATGATGAGGAGACTGTGGAGAGGGATATCCAGGAGCCCCATCTGGGCACATCTGAGGCAGACAAGCAGCACAGCCAGAGGCAGGAGCAGCCCATCGCCAGAGTGGACTGCCAAGTGGAAGTGGAAATGCAGGCAGACCTGGAAGAAGGTGAGGATGAGTGCACAGGGGAGATGGTGTTGCTTGGAAGAGGCGCAGACCCCAAATGTCACAAGCAACCAACCTGGAGAGGAGGCCCTACTTTTGCACTGTCCATGCTGACTGCAAATGTAATTGTGCTAGGAGGAGCATAACGTCAAGAGAGAAGGAGTCCGCCTTCATCTGTCTGCTACGTGAAATGCTCAGTGATCCCGTGACACAAACCTCCATCCATACATCTGTCACTGCTGACCCATTCCTAATAGGCACCCCCATGATCCTGCCTTGCCAGCCACAAGAACCTCTACAATCCCCCGGTCACTGCTGATTCCAGACCTCTGCTCCCTGGGTCTCCACAAGTCACTCTTGTCAGTGCCCAAGCCATCAAAGTAGTAGTATGCATGTCTTTGTGTGCAGGAGTGAAGGAACTAAGGAGGGTGCATGAATGTCTGGTCTGTACAGCTATCGTTGCCCAAGTATCTGTGTGCATCTATCCATATCCGTCTGTGACCCCCAACACATCCTGAGCGGAGGAAACTATAAGAAAGACAGAAAAGTCTCACCCTCCTGGTCTAAATCCTCCCTTGTGGATGTAAGGAGAGCAGTATATTAATTTTTAAATAACTTCAATAATACTTTTGGTGATTCATATTGCAATTTGTTTGAAAGAGGAGTCCTTTCAACTTGTCCTTTTTATCTGTCACTATGAGTTAATTAACACCTGTTTAAACCATACCACAGTTAATCTTTGCAGTTTTCCGGGTCATGCTGTGTCTTAGTAGAAACTGCAGAAGCCTAAAAGAACAATATCACAGTTCTTTCCCACTTCCTAACAAGTATGAACCTTTGCAAAAATCTTCTTTGTATAGGATAAGTTGTCTAGCAAACAATTTACCTCTATATACACAGAGATTTTCCCTACTCTGCTTCCTGTCTTTATAAATAGACAAAGTTTTACAGTGAAGCTGGGCCTTGACTGAATTTATAAATAAATTCTACCAGAAAGTTTTACAATTAGACTGGGTTTTATCCAGCCTTATTAATAACATGCCAATTTTAAAAAAGCCCAATATTCAGTGGTCTGTCTGGTGGTTGAATGCTGCTATCCGAATAACTGCTGATATATCCAGCTAAGTGGCAATTTTCAGTCATCATATATCTGGATAAGTCATTTAGATCTACTTTGCATGTGGCCTACATTATCTGGATAAATGTCAACTGAAAATTGCCTCTATCTGGATAAGTCAGCACTTATTCAGACAACAGTGGTACTGCTCTTGCTCCGCCCATGGACCGCTACTGCACTAACCAGAGAGTATAGGTGCAGCCTATGGAGATCTTCAATGGCACTATCTGGATAGTACCGCTGAATATCACAGTCAGCACCCATTGGATGGGGATGGAAGGCTACTCCTATGAAGAATGGCTAAAAAGGTTAGGGCTCTTTAACCTGGAAAAGAGACGGCTGAGGGGAGATATGATAAAAGTCTATAAATTAATGAATGGAGTGGAATGGGTAAACGTAGATCGATTGTTTACGTTATCAGAATATAGAAAGACTAGGGGACATGCAATGAATCTACAGGGTAAACTTTTTAAGACTAATAAAAGAAAATATTTTTTCACTCAACGTGTAATCAAACTCTGAAATTTGTTACCGGAAGATGTAGTGTAGCTGTTAGTGTAGCTGGGTTTAAAAAAGGTTTGGACAAGTTCCTGGAGGAAAGTTCCATAAACCATTATTAAGAAGGGACCCAGGATATCAATGATTGACCCAGTACAAGCATTGCGGAACCTGTGTCTTTTGGGGAAACTGCTAGGTACGTATGACCTAGATTGGCCACTGTTGGAAACAGGATACTGGACTTGATGGACCTTGGTTTGACCCAGTATGGCATATCTTATGTTCTTATGTTCCGGACAGCCTGCTGTTGCCCATCCGGCTAAGGTTTCTGAATATCTGATCCATAGAATTTTAAATAGACACAGAATTTCAGTTTAATTCAAATCTCCCTTTTCTCCAAGTTTCAAGACAATATCTCAGCAGGTAAATACTCACAAGTGCAGATTATTTTTCAGCAGTCCTGTGCCAGCATTTTTTCATATTTTATTTATTTATTTAAGGATGTTATATACCATTTTATCACATTATCAAGGCAAGTCTATAAATTAATGAACGGAGTGGAACGGGTAAACAGAATACTGGGCTTGATGGACCTTGGTCTGACCCAGTATGGCATATCTTATGTTCTTATGTTCTTAGTTTACAAAGAGCATAACTCATACTGCTCAAGGCAGTTTACAGAGAATGATGAACATATTAACAAGAACAGTAAAACACTGAATTGGTAGTAATTAATTAGATACAATAGACTCTGGCCTATAGTATAATGTAGGCGGTCAGCTATGTACATTTAGGGATGAACTAATCGAACAGTGAGTTATTGAGTGTTATCTATAAATGATGGCAGAATAGCCATTCTAAAATTGTGATGTTTGCTTTTCCTTTATAGTCAGATAAGTTTCAGGGAACAGGGCGGTTTTGATTTTTTTTCCTGAAGATGATTAGATCCTTTATTTCTCATAAGTTGTTAGGTAATGAGTTCCAAAGAATCGGTGCATATAATGAGAAGGCCCTGTTTGTGGTTGAGTGGTTTGATATTTTTGAAACCGATGGAGTGGCTAGTAGGTTCTTTCATATTCTCTCTCCTATTTCTTGTTTCCTGTTGAGTCTGAATTTGTGAGGTCAGGAATGTTGCAGTAATGTTGGTAATAGTCTTAAAAATAGTCATAATAACTTTGAATTTGATTCTTTGAGACACCGGTAACCAATGTAGCTGGTAAAGGATTGGAGTTATGTGTTCAGACCTTGAAACTTTCATTATGGTATGAGCTACTGTTCTTTCTCAAGGAAGACAATCTATTGAGCCTCTTTCCTGAGAAAAATCTTTTAGAAACTAAGCTAAATGATATGAGCTAGCTGCTTAGCTAGTGCTTGCTGTGGCCAAGAATGGTGTCTGAAAAGAACTAGTACGAGATACCAAGAAATGCAATAGCTCTGGTGACTTTCAGGTGCACTGGCAGGGCTCAGATTCTTCATACCATGGACTCCAGATCATGCTAAAGTTGGCTGCATACGTAACTATTACCTTCTTATCAAATCTAAACTTCATATGCATTGATCCTCTGTCAAGATAAGGAACTATGTTCTGGGCCTGTATATCCTAGTACCTCCTTCTCCTTTATTGCTTCTCTTTTCTGTGAACCACAGCGCACAGGAGACATACCTTGCTCGTACCTATGGTAGACACCAGCACCAACATTATCCACCACCAGCATCAACATCACCCTGACATAAATACTGGCACAGGGACATATCCACAAACACTGACAGTCGCACACACACACTAATAAAGGCACCCTGACACACTCATATACACACGGCTTTGAAACAATAGAGCTGGGATGGGGGTTTGTAGAGAGGGGAATTAGAGCACAAGAGAGGATTATGAAGGATATGGAGGTAGAGAGAGAAAGAGGGCCAGAAATGACTAGAGAGGTTAGAAAAGAGGATAGGTAAGTGTAAGACAGGGCAGAAGAGAAGATTGAGGAGAAAGATGGACTGACCACACATTAATAAATCATAGAGCAGCACTAAGGATCAAATAACCAACATTTCAGGTCCAAAAAGATAGCTTCTTTCCATTCTGGGCATCATAATTCCCTTATTTGGCAGCCTGAACCCTAGCAATAGTGCTACAAGATTACTGCTAAGGGTCATGGGCACCATTTTGGAAACCCAGAGCGGGCAGCAGCAGGAATGACTGCTTGTCAATTACTTTACGGGGGCAGTTTCTCCAAATGGGTGAGTTTTGCATATATTAACCTATAACACTGCACTAAGGGACATAAACAAATATACACAGCTACACCCTTAGACGTAAGGAGTTTTGATAGGTTGTTGATTGTTTACAAGGGTGATGTCAGACGCAAGGGTGTTCCCGTGCCGTTGTCGTCTGTGAGTAAAGTGTCCCCCTGATGGGGCCTTTTTTAAGGAGAAACAAGGATCTTTGTTAGGTTAATGTGTGATGTACAGGCGACGATGTTTGAGGAAGCTGAGAGTGGAGCATTCAGATAAGTAGAATTAATGCTTTAAGCTTGGCAAATGATTGGCCTTGTGCTGTTGGAGTCTTGTGTTTCTTGCAGAAACTTGTCGAAGAATGTCCTTGACGGTGTGTTGGAGTTGATAAGTGAAACAGAAGCTTCTTTGGCTGAATGATTGTAGTTTTTAAAAATTTATATAAAATTGAGTTGACTAAGTAAATGATATTTGAAAACAAAACAAAGCATAACAAAAAAAGTACTTTTTTTGTGTAGAAATGAGTAAATAGTTTTGTTGTTTAATGAAGGGAGTTTTCTGAGACCGGCGATGTATGAAGCTTTATTCCCCTATGGTGATTTGATTCGCCACATAGTGGGAGGCTGTGTGTTATCCTGAGGTTTCTTTCTCCCATATAAATGGTTGTATTTATTGTAGTTATTAGGGAGTGTGTTAAAATAGAGCTGGATTAAAAGTTTGGATTGTTAATCTAAGGGTGTGGTTGTGTATGAGTTTTGCACATATCATGACAGTCATTACTATTGCTACTACTGGACCTCACTTCTAAGCCAGGGTATGTGGAGTATTATCTCAGTTTCTCAGATTTACTACTAATGCTTAGCGTAGTACTTGCATCATGCCAAAGAGAACTTTCCTCTGAAGTTATGTTACGTATATGGGTAATTTATCAAGGTGTGCTTGGAAATTCCTCTTAATTAAACCTGTGGCAGACAACAAGATGGGATATAACTTTATATGCTTCTGCCACATTTTCTTGGTCTCTGACTGCATTTCTTGGTACATGGCTCCCAATCGGTGCACGCATCAGATACAAAACTATCATAAACCTATTCAAGATAAATCAGCACACATCAGCCAACAGCCTGCACACCCTAATACAACCAGACACCAGCACACGTCCAAGAAGAAAACAAACACACAACCGAGTCAGCACCCCAAGTGAATTCAAACACACACGCAAGGACACAACAGACAGAGCACTCTCCATGGCTGCTCCAACAATATGGAACAAACTACCGGACGACTTGAGGGCAACTACAGAACTCAAAGACTTTAGAAAACAGCTAAAAACCATGCTGTTCATAGAACACTATGGACACATCACATAACCTAAGAGAATGTAGGTTATGTGATGTTTGTTTTATGTAAAACAAACTCCGATTTGTTAACTGTTGTTTATTGTGAACCGCAACTGAACTATGGAAGATGCGGTATATACATCATTGTTAAATAAAATAAATAAATAAAAATAAATGTACAACAGCACATGATATCGCCTAAACACTGTATGTATAGAAAATGTTTTTTAGCACCTCTGTATATAGCCCACATTGTACATAGCTCAAACCATTCTGGCACACAATACAACACACATTGTACATAGCTCAAACCAATCTAGCACACAATACAACACACACTCAACTAAATTTCACCTTCACTGCATGTTTAACACACTCACTTTACCCGATTGTTTGCTGTGATACCACCTTGATTAATAAGATAAGGCGGTCTAAAAATACTGTTAAATAAAATAAATAAATAAATGAAGATTTTCTCCCTCTCAACGTGATTCATGGAGTAGTTGCTTGGAATTGACATCTCTATAATCAATGCCATTCTGGTGTTTTTCTCCTTTACCACTATATCCGGCTTCCTCTCATCCAGCTTTTTATTGCTCAGAATGGGAATATCTCAGTTGATCATAACCTCCTCATTCTCTGTTATTCTTTTAGGGTCATGATCCCAGTGCTTTTTGGGAAGGAACAAACAAACAGGTGTGCCAAGACAGTCGTAGGTCAAACAGTCTTTATTAAACCACCCCCAACGAATTTCGGCTGAAGCCTTCTTCAGGGGGAATACACCTCAAATAAAGTTAAAAACATACACAAAAAATCACAAACCAAACAATAGAACATAGTTAAGAATAATTAAAAATAATAAATAAGCTGGACCCAAACAATGATAAAAATCATATAATAAACCATAAAAATTATGTTAAAAACTCATATATTGAGCAACAGACAAGCACTCCCTATAGATACTTTTGCTACACACCTTTAACCTCATCCTTTTGGCACCATTTTAAAGGGTTTAAATGCTATTTGAGACAGTGCCATACGTAATGCCAGTATTGTGCCCTCTAGGAAGACGCTGTGGCATATTAAGAAGGCAAATTTTCTGCTTTACTTTTCAATTCATAGGCATTACAGGATGTCATTTTGCAACCATCAGTTCTCTTAATATGTTATTTTAACAAGGTTTAATCAGGTGTTCTCTCCCCCTATCAGATTTTACAATTGGTGGTCTGTGGTTCTCAGAGACTAAATAAGGTTTCAAAATATACACTGCTTCCTGCTCTTTCCATACTTTCTGATATTAAATACCACAGGACTGGTTCCATATTCACATATTTTTGTTTCCCAGTGAACCAATAGGGTTGACACAATACATTTTCTGGCACGTACTACTTTCACTTTTTAAATAATTTTGAAGAAGGTTGCCCTGACAATACAGCACATACAATACACAGTTTGACCAAGGAGCTTACATGTGGTCCTCCTTGTCCCTTCTATTCACACCTTCTGGTGAGATATTTGTGCATAGTTTGTTTAGCTCACAGTTGCTTGTCTGTAGCTCAATATAGGAGTTTTTAACATAATTTTTATTAATTATTATATGATTTTTATCCTTGTTTCAGTTCCTTTTAACAGCTTATTTATTATTTTTAATTACTCTTAATTATGTTCTATTGTTTGGTTTGTGATTTTTTTTTTGTATATGTTTTAAACTTTATTTGAGGTGTATTCCCCCTGAAGAAGGCGACAGTTGAAACGCATTGGGGTGGTTTAATAAAGACTGCTTGACCCACCTGATTTTGTTTGTTCCTGCCCTTGCCTATGTGTGGTTTTGCTCACCTTTGGACTCCCAGTGCTTTTCGGGCACAGTGATGTAGTGTTTACAGAGTTTCTAATAGATGGAGAGTGCTACTTTATTATGCCTTTCTGTATAGAAATGTTCTGCCATCAGAACTTCACAGCCACCAATGAGGTGAATCGCTATTTCCAGCTTTTTCTTACAGAATCAACATATGTCTGTTTTTCCAGTTTTTTCAATGCACACTATAAACCATCTTGTCCGTAAGTCACTGTCCCAAGCAGCAGCTATCAACCTTTGATTTCATTTCACCTCTCCTTAACCATTCATGTGTCCATTCTTGATCAACAAAGGGTTCCTGGAGTAACATTCTGTATTCCCACTATATTTGTGCATTTGCCACTTGTTTTTCCTTGTTTGTTGATCTAATTATTTGAAGAGTTTTTTTCTCTTGTTTTACAAATTCTGTTACTTTCTTTCCTGTGTTGATTGTGGATTCTCACTCATTCCTTCTAGCCATTGGAATGTTTGTCCAAGTTTGATGAGGGAGACAGATTCTGGATGTTTACTTTCATATTTCAGCACTTTTTGCATATTTGGATCCGATGATGCAGTTAGGTAGACCTGGAGGCCTATGATAGTATTCAGTATGTGCAATCAATCTCTATGAGGCCTAGCCCTCATTCAGATCTAGACCTCTAGAGATATAGTCTTGGCATACACTGATTCTTGTAAATTATTTCATGGGCATGGAGAGGTTTTCTTGTTCGAACATCCAGTTTTTCAAGATCTCTAAGAGGCCAGTCCACAATCCCAAGGCTGTATGAGAATACAGGAACTGCCAGCTGATTGATGGCTTGTATCTTATTCCATGATGTTAGAGAACTTTTCAATAATGATTTTAATCTCCTGTAGTATTCTTTACTGATCTTTTTTTCCCAGTGGTTTCTGCTTGAGTGTCATTTCTTCCTCTACTCCAAGATAATTATATATGCCTTCCTGATCAAGGTCTTTGATGTCAAATCTTTCAGCCAAGGAGATGTTGTCTGTTTTGTTCAATATTCCTCTAAAAAAGGTCACCTTAGCACATTTGTCAAGGCCAAAGGTCATTCCAATGTTATCAGAAAAGCTTTTCACCACACGGAGTTACTCTGCTAATTGTTGGCTGCTGGAACTGTAGAGTTTCAGATCGTCTACAAATAATAAATTGGATATTGTTTCTGGGTTATTACCTTCTTTAGGATTCAGGCTAAATCCATATCCCAAAGTGTTGATGAGAGTACTCATTGGATTAAGCACCATATAAAACAGAAGTGGTGATAGGGAATTCCCCTGAATATTCCTTGCTGGACCTTAATATTAGGAATGATGTACTGACCATCTTCATATTTCAAAAAGAGTGTTTGCCACATTATCATGGTGAACTTAATGTACTTTATCAAACCAGAATTTATTTTATAAAAGCCAAGGCAATTTATTATCCAAGAGTGTGGGATGCTGTCAAAGGTTTTCTTCTAATCAATCCGTGCTATATGAGATTTCTGTTTTTCTTAGTGCTGGTCATGTTGGTCTTGTTCAACATTAACTGGTCTTTGGTTCCATATGCTCCTCTCTTGTTGCCCTTTTGCTCTATTGATATGATGTTATTGGACTCAATAAGATTATATATTACGCCTACATCTATTGCTGTAACCAGCTTATAGATTATGGTTAGACAAGTTATTGGTCTATAATTGTTGGGAATGTTACTTGGGTCCCCCTTTGGAAGGAGAGATGTTCTTCCTATAGTAAGCCATTGTGGTAAGTCTGGCTACTTGAATGATTGACTTTTGCAGTTCACCAGGTCTTGGTGGAGTGATGTTAACTGTTTGAGCCAAAAGTTGATTACTCCATCTGGGCTAGGGCACTTCCAGTTGGGGCTCATTTTTACCTGCTTTCCAGTTCTTTCATTGTTAGTGCAGGCCATTCCATAGGTTTGATGTTTGCTTTTTCTAAATGCTCCTGTATGCAGGGTAACCATTCTGCTTCTTGATTGTGCTCTATAGGTCCTCATATAGTTTCTCCAGAAAGTTTCTGTTTTGGCTTTGGTTGGTGGTGCTTTCACCATATTAATGCTCTTTCTTAATTCCCTGTAGAATTGTTTTGGGTTCTCTTTAAATAGTTTATTTTGATATCATCTTTCTTTTCTGTTTTCTGTTTTTGCGCTTCTGCTGCTACTTTCAATTTATTGTTGGAACATATAAATTTCAGATCTTCTGCTAATGCAGTATGCTTCAGCATGATGACTTGGATCATCCTTAATATCTTTGATGCTCTTAATTCCTTTTTAGATACCCATCTATCAGGGTTACCTCCGCACACAATGGTTGTATTTTTCCTTTGATGCGCGTTTTCCAAGGAGGAACTGTTATTGTTTTCTGTTCTTCTGGTCCTGCACTTTAGATGGTAGTATTCTTGCAGTAATAATTTTAACTGCACAATATTATATTTGATTTATTTCAGTGATGTCAATAAATGTTCCCTTTATACTGAATATTTTATTTATTTAAAACAATTTAATATACCGCTTTATCTTTAAATCAAAGTGGTTAGCACATCAAACAATCAAGAGTGGTAGGGTGAATACATGCAGTGGATACATTGAGTTGTGTGGTGTGAGTGAGCAGTGTGATTGATTAACTAGTGAGCTATATACATTGTGAATTATGAACAGGGGCTATATACATTGTGAACTACGTATGAACAGGGGCTATATATGTAGCAGGGAGCTATTATATACATTGTGAACTATGAACTGGGGCTGTATACAAGTAGCAGGGGAGGATTCAGGGGTCATTTATAGGTTGGGGACGGCTGGTGGCTGGTTCATGTGAAGTCCTTATAGTGTTCATGGCTTGGGTACATCATCTTGTGGGGTGATTGGTGTGTTTGGTGCTTGGTAGTTTTCATTGAATTGTTCAATGAATAGGGTGGTTTTGAGAGTTTTCAGAAATTTTTTATATCAGTTGTTGATCTTAGAATATCTGGTATTCCAAATAGCGGGTGCAGCGAAGGCTCGCATGGATGTGGATTTGTTGGTTCTTGTGAATAGAGTGGGTGTTGGTATGTTGTTTTTGGTGCTGTTTCTGTCTGGTCTTTTGCTTGCTTTGGTTCCAATGAGTTCCTGTAGTATTCCCACTGACATATTGTTTTTAATTTTGAAGATGGGAGTGTTGATTTATATTTTGCCCGTGAGGAGATTGGTAGCCAGTGTAGATCATGTAGTATTGTCCTTGTTCATCTTTATAATCATACTTTTAACCTTAGGTGTTAAATTTAACTTGGGTAATCTTCCCCTTGCTTGAAACCCAGCATTTTCATCTTTTTTCAGCAGACTATGAGCTTGATCTTGAATTCCTCCACCTCTGGGTCTTTCTCCTCCATTTCTTCCTCCTCTTCAGTTTGGTTGATCTGTTGATCTGATCTCCAAGCTCCATCTCCTTCTCAACTGCTCTTTCTTTTTCTGTGTATTCCTTTCTTCTGGTACTCTCACCCAGGTCTCCTCCTCCTCCTCCCTGTATTTCTTGTTACACAGAAGCCCTTAGTTGCTTCAAGATGTTATCATTCATATACTTCTTTGCTTTGATTTGTGAAATTAAAGATCTTAAATTTGTTTCTGTTGCTTTTTGCAGTTTTTCTTGTGGCAATTTTCCTCTTCCAGTTTTTGACGGATTCTCTTTGTATACCCTTGTGATTTAAATATACAGTAGGGTTTGTAGCATAAAAGTAGCAGTACATTATCTCCTCCTTATCTGCAGAAGTCCACTTAACTGTAGTTAATCCTCTTAACTTTTTCATTAATTTCTGTGGTTTATCTCCTGCCATAGTGAGTCCATGAATATGCTCACCATGGTCTTTATCTGTGGCAGGGATGTTATCTACATCTGCAGTGCTTGCGCTATTGCAACCACCATCGTTAGCCCTAGTGCATATGCTACAGGTAGGCACCTTTTTATCCTGGGTGACATGCGGCCAGTATGTATTCTTTTTCATTTCTACTATACTGCAATTGTACGGTCACCCTGCTGAGATTTAGTATAGATATTATACAATAGGGTCACCACGTGAAGGTTCTCAGAAGACATGGGGAGACAACAAAGAGAGGCACATCAATTTGTGAATTTTTATGTTGCACACCCCTTTAATTACTGCTAAGGGTCATGGACACTATTTTGGAAACCCAGCGTAGGCATCAGCTTGTCGATTACTTTACTTCTATGGATATTGTTGTGTGGCGGAGCAAAATGTGCTACATCTTAACATATGCATTCCTGCATTAACTTCTAGGAACATGATGGTCACGCTCCCAGTGGTTAATGTGGAGGTTTTGCATTTACTGTGAGTTAAAAATCCTTTCCTGATTCCTGCTTGCAATTTGGACAGTTCTCTTTTCAAGTATGGTTTTAATCTCCCCTGAATGATCTTCAGGAGAATCTTGCTGGCATGTGCAATAGTTTCCACATCTAGGTAGATCATCTTTTTTTCAGTAGGGCTAGAAGGCACAGATCTTTTTCAGTTAGTCAGTCATGATGTTATCTTTTACATTTCCTGGCAGAATCTTGCAACAGCTGCATTTGATTTCTGTAATACTTTAATGAGAATGTTATCAATGCCTGGTGATTTAGGGGCTTGTTTACAAAGCCGCGGTAGCGGTTTGCGATCGTAATCGGAGCCGCGGCCCCATTGATTTCAATGGGGCCGCGGCTGCGATCGCGATCGCGAACCACTACCGCGGCTTTGTAAACAAGCCCCTTATTCTTTGATATTGCCTTCATAGCTGCTTCAACTTCTTCTTTCATCACCGACGGTTCTTGGTCATAAAGTACAGCTCAAAATGACTATTGAGCCACCTGAAATAACTTTATAAAATAATGACTTGGTGTATTCTTTCCACCATTTGTTAAGCTTTTCAAAGGATGAGTGGTTCAGTGATTGGGACAGGTTACCTCTGGCTGGAGAGCTGAGTTAAATTCCCATGTAGGGACAAGTAACCTTAGGCCAGAAGGACTGGGTCTCTAGCCCCATGACCACTCCTTGTGGCCTTGGGCAAGTCATTTAACCCTCCATTGCCTTGGGTGCACAAGTTGTGAGCTCTTCAGGGACGAGGGAATAAAAAGTGTCTGTTAGAATATATCTGTAAATTGCTCTGATACACACAGTAAAGGGCAATATATCATGTGCCTTTAAAGCATTCAACATGGATCCTTGGTTTCATGCTTTGTATGTCACTTGACCCAAAATGTAAGATATTTCTGCAGCTTCAGACTCTCATTTCAAGCGCAGCTACATCAGTTAGTCAGATGTCCAGAGGGCTTTGCTCCAAAAGCATCAGTTTTACTCTGAAGAGTCTTCAAGTCTTCCCCAGTCGAGCTCACTGAGTGCCTTCTACCCCTAGTGTTTTGTTATTGCTTAATTTTTGTTTTTATATGTTTCTAATATTGTGGTTTTCGCGTACTATGGTATGTTTTAATATTCTAGTTTTATTCTATTGTGATATTATATACTTTTACCATTGTGGTACCATTATGCATTACCTTGGGTGGAACTTTGGGGAGGGCAGTTGATAAACATGTTCAACAAATAAATGAATAAAGGTTCCAGATAGCTGGGAAACATTGAACAGCACTGGGAAGAGAGATTAGTGAACCTACACAACAAAAGGAGAGGGTTAAATTCAGAAAGAACAAGAAAGTGCTATAACAAAAGGTGTAACTTGTTTATGTGATATATTTGTGTTAGTATTTGAAGCTGTAGGAAGAGGTTTGCTGAGTAAAAGCCTTTAAAGCTACCACAAACTTAAATGGAATGAGAGAGATACAGAGAAGTATACCTGAGAAGAAACATTTTGTTGATGAAGAAAGTGAACCTAAATAAAGATAAAAATTTCAAGGGGGGGGGGGTGGGGGTGGAAGGAGTGCCAGTTCATATCAGAGCACAGAGGATGTAAAAAGCGGACCACCCGCAACCTGGAATATCGGGCCCTTGCTTTGCCCTTAAATGGATCTCTGGATGTAGCATGCTGGAGTGACATCAGTGGCAGTGCCTGAAAGATCCAATATTTAAAAGCAGTCATTGCCATGGTATACAGCCTGCACTCATTTGATCACAGTCATGTGCCCGGAGCCTCTTTGGAGCCCACTGATGAGCTTCAGATGAGTCATGGTGCTAATGGTATGGAGTTTTTGTAGCACTATTGCCATGATATTGTATTTATACAAGATTTCATTAATATAACTCAGGCTACCATAACTCCCCACTTCGATTTCGCCAACTTAATACTTATAGGCATCTCAAAACAAAACATCAGAAGAATCCAACTTGCGCAAAATGCAACCGCTAGAGTTATATTACAAATAAACTCCCTCCAACATATAACACCGATATTAGCATCCCTTCACTGGTTACCAATACAAAGCAGGATAATATACAAAACAATAATAACGACATTCAAAGCCTTAAACGACTTGGCACCGAAGACATTATGTAATCTAATAGGCAAAGAACCACCTAAGCCCACTCTTAGAAAAGGACAATCAAACAAACTAAAGATTCCAAAAGAATTCATAAAAACCCACAAATTAACAAATAACAGAGCCTTTTCCCATATAGCTCCAACCATCTGGAACTCGTTACCAGAGGACTTACGATCACTATCAGAGATAATGGAATTCAGAAAAAAATTGAAAACGTATCTATTTAACAAACACTATAATACCTTGGAAAACCCTCCACTCAACCTAGATAAAGGCTAAAATATGAATCTACCCATATCAAGCTAATACACCCTACTATAAAGGATAACATTCAAAACTGACATAAATAACACTACACTCCTATGCCTTATATTCCTATTTGTATATAGTTACAACTGGTATGTTCTGCCTAATGCGGTACAGACAGTACTTCTGTTTAAATTGTTACACACCCTGTTATAGCTGAAATATCCTGATTAGTTGTTGAATCATTGAATTATGCAAGTTAAGATGTTCTATGTAATAAGTTATAATGTTCAATGTTCTATGTAAACAAACTCTGCTTTGTTAACTGTTGTTAATTGTACACCGCAACTGATCGCTGGAAGATGCGGTATATAAATAAGTGTTAAATAAAATAAAATAATGATATTCAGATACTGAGCTCAGCGTGTGGCTTCTGAAGCCTAAGGAAAGGAATGGTATTAACAAGGGGGCTAAAGGTGCTCCAGTATTAACCCTCCCCCCATGACCTATGGATTCTTTAGTTATTTCTGGGGCTCTGAGTGGACCGAGATCTTTGGGGAATGTAGATGAGTCATTTGAGAAGAAGTTTCTCTCAGTGTTTTTACATGCTCACGCCCTTGCAACCTGTTGAATTAAGAACTTGAAGTCTCTCTGGAGTGTACTGATTTGAGTACGGAGGGGAGTAATCAAGCTCTGGATAACGTTGTGATTGGGGATCACAGTTTGGAAGCATCATTATAAACTGCTATGGTATCTACAATGTGTTAATTCAATCTTGGTCAGAGTTGGAAAC
The DNA here is from genome assembly GCA_033557465.1 of Ichthyophis bannanicus. Taxonomy (NCBI): domain Eukaryota; kingdom Metazoa; phylum Chordata; class Amphibia; order Gymnophiona; family Ichthyophiidae; genus Ichthyophis; species Ichthyophis bannanicus. The sequence continues at coordinate 410,416,993 of CM066037.1, forward strand.
CCGGTCTTGGCTTGTAGTAAACTTGTGTTTTTTCCTAGACTGGGTAGTATGTTTTCCCTCACTCCACCTGGGAAAGTTACCAATTTGGTGTATGATAGCCAAAATGGAATACATTCTGACCAAATGTTTGACCCAGCTCTGCAAGTTCTCTGTGGAGATGGTGGGTAAATTGTCAGGCCTTGAGAAAGAACTGGGCCAACGTGAGAAGACGGCAAAATGCCACATTAAGAACATAAGAACATAAGATATGCCATACTGGGTCAGACCAAGGTCCATCAAGCCCAGTATTCTGTTTCCAACAGTGGCCAATCTAGGTCATATATTACCTAGCAGTTTCCCCAAGGGACACAGGTTCCACAATGCTTGTATTGGTTCAAGCATTGATATCCTGGGTCCCTTCTTAATAATGGTTTATGGACCTTTCCTCCAGGAACTTGTCCAAACCTTTTTTAACCCAGCTATATTAACAGCCTTTACTACATCCTCCGGTAACACATTCCAGAGTTTGATTACACGTTGAGTGAAAAAATATTTTCTTTTATTAGTCTTAAATAGTTTACCCTGTAGCTTCATTGCATGTCCCCTAGTCTTTCTATATTCTGATAAGGTAAACAATCGATCTATGATTACCCTTTCCACTCCGTTCATTAATTTATAGACTTCTATCATATCTCCCCTCAGCCGTCTCTTTTCCAGGTTAAAGAGCCCTAACCTTTTTAGCCTTTCTTCATAGGAGTATCCTTCCATCCCCTTTACCATTTTGGTGGCTCTTCTCTGAACCTTTTCTAAAATCGCTATATCCTTTTTAAGATACGGCGACCAGAATTGCACACAATATTCAAGGTGCAGTCTCACCATGGAATGATATAGAGGCATTATAATATCTTTTGTTTTATTTTCCATTCCTTTCCTTATCATACCTAGCATTCTATTTGCTCTCTTGGCCGCCGCTGCACACTGGGCCGAGGGTTTTAACATGGTATCCACAATGACGCCTAAATCTTTTTCCTGGGTGGTGGTTCCTAATGTGGAACCTTGCATCGTGTAACCATAGTTTGGGTTGTTCTTCCCTAGGTGCATAATCTTGCACTTGTCCACATTAGATTTCATCTGCCATTTTGATGCCCAGTCTTCCAATTTATCAAGATCCTCTTGCAATTTCCCACAATCCTCTTGGGTTTTAACAACTTTAAATAGTTTTGTGTCATCTGCAAATTTGATAACCTCACTCGTTATTCCACTTTCCAGGTCATTTATGAATATGTCAAAAAGCAGCGGACCCGGCACAGATCCCTGGGGTACACCACTATTCACCTTTTTCCATTGGGAAAATTGGCCATTTAGCCTACCCTCTGCTTTCTATCTTTTAACCAGTTCCTGATCCACAATAGTACACTGCCTTCTATCCCATGACTCTTTAGTTTTGCCAAAAGTCTCTCATGAAGGACCTTGTCAAAGGCTTTCTGAAAGTCCAGATACACAATATCAACTGACTCACCTTTGTCCACCTGATTATTCACTCCTTCAAAAAAACATAACAGATTAGTAAGACAAGATCTTCCTTGTCTAAAGCCATGTTGGCTGTCTCCCATTAGGTCATGACTATCTACATGCTGAGTAATTTTATTCTTTATGATGGTTTCTACCATTTTTCCCGGTACTGATGTCAGGCTCACCAGTCTGTAGTTTTCCGGATCACCCCTGGAACCTTTTTTAAAAATTAGTGTTACATTGGCGATCCTCCAATCTTCAGGTATTAGAGATGATTTTAATGATAGTTCACAGATTACTAATAGCAGGTCTGCAATCTCGTATTTCAGTTCTTTCAACACCCTTGGATGTATACCATCCGGCCCAGGTGATTTGCTACTCTTCAGTTTATCTAATAGTTGTAATACATCTTCCTGATGTATCGATATTTCCTTCAATTCTTCCGCACCTTTAAATACCACTTCAGTCATGGGTAACATCCCTACATCTTCCTCAGTAAAGACTGAAGCAAAGAATTCATTCAGTCTCTCCGCTATCGCCTTGTCGCCTCTTAGTGCTCCTTTAACCCCTTTATCATCTAATGGACCAACTGACTCTCTCATAGGTTTTTTGCTATGAATGTACTTGAAAAGGTCTTTACTTCGCGTTTTTGCTTCCGCAGCAAGCTTCTTCTCAAATTCTCCCTTTGCCTGCCTTATCAATGCCTTGCATTTGACTTGCCAGTGCTTGTGCTGTTTCCAGGTTTCGTCGTTTGGCTCTTTTTTCCATTTCCTGAAAGATGCTTTTTTGGCAACAACAGCCTCTCTGACCTCACCTTTAAACCATGCTGGCAGTTTTTTGGACTTCCTTCCACTTTTCTTAAAGCGTGGAATACAGCTGGTCTGGGCTTCCAAGATAGTATTTTTCAACAACAGCCAAGCCTGATGTACATCTTTAACCTTTGCAACTGCTCCTTTTAGTTTTTTCCTAACTGTTTTCCTCATTTTATCATAGTCTCCCTTTCGAAAGTTAAAAGGTAGTACTGTGGATTTCCTTACTATCCCTCCTCCACTAATTAAATCAAAGGCGATCATGCTATGATTACTATTGCCAATTGGCCCCAACAACCTTATCTCTTGCACTAGATCTGGTGTTCCACTAAGGATTAGGTCTAATATGGCTTCCCCTCTGGTCGGTTCATGAACCAGCTGCTCCAAGAAGCAGTCATTTATTTCATCTAGGAACTTTATCTCCCTAGCATGTCCTGCCGTGACACTGACCCAGTTGATACCGGGGTAGTTGAAATCACCCATTATTATTACTGTGCTGTAACTTTTGTTAGCTTCCTTGATTTCTTTGAGCATTTCATCATCCATTTGGTCATTTTGGCCAGGCGCTCGATAGTACACCCCCACTGCCATTGCCTTCCCCCTTTTACATGGAATTTCAATCCATATAGATTCTACAGCAGATTTTGTTTCCTGCAAAACTTTAATCCTTTCTGACTCAATGCCCTCTCTAACATAGAGAGCAACCCCTCCACCAATTTGATCAGCTTTATCATTACGATATAGTTTGTACCCAGGTATCACAGTGTCCCACTGGTTGTCCTCCTTCCACCATGTCTCTGATATTCCAATCATATCTAACCTTTCATTTAGTGCTATATATTCTAACTCTCCCATCTTATTTTTTAGACTTCTAGCATTTGCATACAAGCATTTTAGAGAATGTATTTTATTCATATTAATTTGGCTATTGTTAGACATGGGTAATTTAGGATCTTTAAACTCTGTCTGCTCCATACTTGAGGGCTTTTGGGCTACTTTACTCTTTTGTGGAACCTCTCTGCTGTTGGTAGTATCCTTCAAAGATACATTCTTCCGAACCATCCGCTCTTGGGTGACTGTCGTCTTTCCCCTAATATCTAGTTTAAAAGCTGCTCTATCTCCTTTTTAAAGGTTAATGCCAGCTGCCTGGTTCCATCCGGGTTAAGGTGAAGCCCATCCCTTCTGAAGAGCCCCTCCTTTCCCCAGAATGTTCCCCAGTTCCTAACAAATCCAAAACCCTCATCTCTGCACCATTGTCTCATCCACGCATTGAGACTCCGGAGCTCTGCCTGCCTTTTGGGTCCTGTGCGTGGAACAGGAAGCATTTCAGAGAATGCTACCCTGGAATCTTTGGATTTCAACTTCCTACCTAAAAGCCTAAATTTAGCCTCCAGAACCTTCCTACCACATTTTCCTATGTCATTGGTACCGACATGTACCAAGACAGCAGACTCCTCCCCAGCACTAAGACCTTATCTAGGTGGCATGTGAGGTCTGCTACCTTCGCACCAGGCAGGCATGTTACCAGGCGATCCTCACATCCACCAGCCACCCAGCTATTTACATGCCTAATGATCGAATCACGAACTATAACGACTGTCCTAACCCTTCCCTCATGGGCACATGGCCCTGGAGAAACCTCCTCGGTGCGAGAGGGTTTTACATCACCTGGAGGACAGATCCTAGTTACAGGATCACTTCCTGCCACACCAGGGTGATGCTCTCCTGTCATGTGACCTCTCTCCTCCATGGCAACAGGGATGCTGCCAGACTGGAGGTGGGACTTCAGGACTATATCCCTGTAGGTCTCGTCTATGTACCTCTCTGTCTGTCATATGCTTTCCAAGTCTGCTACTTTAGCCTCTAGAGAACGGACTCGTTCCCTGAGAGCAAAGAGCTCCTTGCACCTAGTGCACATATAAGACCTCTAACCAACTGGGAGAAAATCATACATGTGACACTCAATGCAAAAGACTGGAAAGCCCCCATCCCGCTGCTGGACTGCTGTCTGCATCTTAGTTTTAAGTTTGTGTTTAGATCTAAGTTCTTGACTTACTAAGGGTTGCTATGGATATTTATACTAATAAAACTGTACCTAATACGTGTAATATACCTTGTTCACCTGAAGCTTAACTAATCTCAGGTCCTTAGTGTATGACTGATTTGGGTAATGAGCTTCACCTAAGAGCACCTCCTGTCTTGTAAGATGTGTAAGTACCTATAAAGCTACGATTATCCCAGGGGACGGAGGGAAATAACACTTATTAAAAGAGGGCTGCTACACATTATCCTGTCTTGTGCTGCTGAGGTAAGTTATATTCTGATTTGATTTAAATTATAGCTCTTAGCTGCTGCTAGGCTCTAACTTCTTATGAAATTTAAACTACAAGCTCTCTGCTGGGTTCTAAATTTAACCAGAAAGCTCTCTTCTGTGTTTTAAATTTAAGCTTTGCTGAAGAGACACAAAGTTCCTCGGTCCCGAAAGTCGTCCAGCTCGGATCAAGATCTGCATCTTCAAAAAAAAATGGACATTTCGGCTCCTACTTGAACCTTATATGTTGGTAACTCTTGTAATATAGTGGGTGTTTGGGGTAGTTTAACTCTTCTGATACTGCTATGGTTTGGGTTTTTTATGAGCAATGAAAGGGTGGGGGGGAAGTAGTTTTGAAGGGGCCGGGGGAGAAAGGTTAAGAAGGAAGGCGAGAATGTTTAAATGTTTAGGGGGGGGGGTGAAGGGAGGGAGGTGGTGGAGGGGAGGTTCCCAGAAGACGTAGAGTCAGCAAATATGAAGACATGTGTAAGATAGCCTATGATCAGCTTGGGGGATTTGGGTGGAGAAGGAGGTTGGGTAGTTTCCTATACTTGTACACAATGCCTTCTTTGGTGACACTAGGAGTGTCGCAGAATCAGAGATGCTTATATGGTTGGTTTACTTCCTGCACTTATAGGAAGGGTTGGGGCGAAGGGGAGGATGGGGTGGGGGGGTGGGAAGGGGGGGGAGGGATGACTAACCCTTGCGGAAAACAACTAGCTTGGAGAGATTGGGATAAACCTGTCAAGCCTCAGGGTTTTTGGGGATGGGAAGACAGACGACTAAGGGGAACAAGTGCCTTTTTTCAAAATTGGGGGAGGGTATCCAGAGAGGTTACATTAAAGATTGGAAATGGTTAAAGCTAGATCATTTCAATTCTGCTAAGCAAGATCATTTTAATTCTGCTAAGAGTATTCTTCCTCAAATATATCTAGCTAACGTTTCCTCAAGGAAATGAGGAGCTGCTATTTTATTCTCTTCTGCCTGTCCCTTTCAGATTTTAAATCAGTTTTCTGATCCGGAGGGTCGATTTCTAATTTTGGTGGGTACTATACAAGAGATCACTTTGACCTTAGTAAATGTGTACCTTCCCCCGACTCTGGTGGGGAGTTCTTTGCTGGATCTTCTTGAGGTACTCCAGAAATACCGGCAAGGTGAACTGCTTATAGGAGGAGACTTTAATTGTGTAAGGTCAACGATGGATCGTTCCGGTGCCAAAGTTCCAGGGGGTACTCAGCTGAAAAACCTGGAAGAATGGGTTTCATATTTTGATCTGTGTGATGTGTGGAGACATTTAAATGATTCAGAGAGAGACTATACTTTTTATTCTCAGGTTCACAAGTGTCATTCTCGTATTGACATGTGGTTTATGTCCAGATCTTGGTTATGATGGTTGATTCGGACAATCATTGGGACCATGGGCCCTTCGGATCACGTGATCATAGCTATGGATATCTCCCTGGGGGAGACTGAGACCCCACCACCTAGATGGTCCTTCCCTTGCAGTTTACTGCTCAAGCAGGGGTTTACGTCTGAAGTCCGGAACGGCTGGATGGAGTATCATGCATTTAATGATTCTGCAGATATATCTAGAGCTCTTTTATGGGAGGCGGGAAAGGTGGTTTTATATGGGCAGCTCATCACTTTGTCGTGCGTCCATAAAAAGAAATTAGAGGTGAAACAGGAGGAATTGCAACGTGAAATTGCTGACTTGGAAAAACAACATAGACGGGGTGGGGTTCCCAAGTGTGGAAAGTGTTGACTCGCCGTAGAGGAGATTTGGCGGCGTTGGAATTGGAGCGGGTTGCTTTGCTTCTCCTGCGAACGAAACAGCAATTCTATGAACAGGGGAATAAAGCAGAGAAGCTGTTGATGTGGCAATTGAAACGTCAAAGGCAACATCATAAAATTAAGGCGATCAAAGCTCCACAAGGTCAGGTCCTACGTAGGTCTAAAGATATTGCAACAAGTTTTGCAAAGTTCTTTGAGCAGTTATATGCCAGAGAGACGTCCGCAACAACTAAGGATATAAGGGATTGGTTTCAAGAACCCCTCTCCCCCAGCTGTCACAGGAAGGAAAGGAACATGTGGACCATCCCTTTACACTTTAGGAGGTGCTTCATGAAATTAAGAACCTAAAATCTGCAAAAGCGGCGGGTCCAGATCTTTTGCCAGCAGAGGTGTATAAGGGGTTGCCCAATCTATTTGCTCTGATCCTATTGACAGTTTTTAACGAAATTCTTTCCAAGCAAACATTGCCGTTATCCTTTTATCAGGCAACTATCATAGTGATTCTCAAAGCAAACAAAGATCCACTTCAGTGTTCTAATTACCGACCAATCTCTTTGCTGAACATAGACTATACAATTTTTATCCAAATTGCTAGCTAATCGCTTAGCTTCTCTAATGCCAGACATTGTCCATCCAAATCAAACTGGTTTTATAAAAAACAGATATGGTTTTGAAAATGTGAGAAGGGTAATGTACTACATGGCCTTAGATCTAAAGTCGGTTCATATGGAATCCTTTCGCTGGACGCAGAAAAAGCCTTTGACAAATTAGAATGGTCATATTGTCAGAGGTTCTTAAGGAATTTGGCTTTGGGCTTTCCTTTCACACATGGATTGCTTCAGTATATGCTAGTCCCCAAGCTTCGGTTTCCATTAATGGTTTCATGTCTCAATCCTTTTCTTTAGGCAGGGGCACGAGGCAAGCTTGTCCACTCTCTCCCTTACTGTTTGCCCTTGCGATGGAGCCTCTAGCCGCTGTTATCAGGCTAAGAGCAGAGGAATTTGGGATTCATTTAGGATCTGAGTGGCACTCTATTTCGCTATATGCGGATGACACGCTGATCTACCTTCGTAACCCGGCTAAATCTCTCCAGATAGTAACAAACATATTGGATCGTTTCTCTCAAATATCCGGTTTTACCGTAAACATGCAGAAGTCTACTGTACTCAACTGTATGTCTCCCTCTTCAACTCGATCCCAATCTATTATGGGAGGCTTCCTAGTGGTGGATCAATTTAAGACTAATAAAAGAAAATAGTTTTTCACTCAACGTGTAATCAAACTCTGGAGTTTGTTACCGGAGGATGTAGTAAAGGCTGTTAGTGTAGCTGGGTTTAAAAAAAGGTTTGGACAAGTTCCTGGAGGAAAGCTCCATAAACCATTATGAAGAAGGGACCCAGGATATCAATGCTTGACCTAGTACAAGCATTGCAGAACCTGTGTCTTTTGGAGAAACTGCTAGGTACATATGACCTAGATTGGCCACTGTTGGAAACAGGATACTGGGCTTGATGGACCTTGGTCTGACCCAGTATGGCATATCTTATGTTCTTAATTCCGAGACTTGGGTATTAATATTGTGACACAGCAGCTGGCACAGAGCCCATGGAGTTAGGGGAAAGTAAGGAACTTACCTCAGAATCAGCTGGGCCGCAGACAAACTCAGCTCATGTAGAATTAGCTGAGCAGCAAACAAACTCAGCTCATGTAGAATTAGCTGAGCAGCAGACAAACTCAGCTCATGTAGAATTAGCTGAGCAGCAAACAAACCCAGCTCATGTAGAATCAGCTGGGCAGCAGACAAACTTAGCTCATGTAGAATTAGCTGAGCAGCAAACAAACTCAGTACATGTAGAATTAGCTGGGCAGCAGACAAACTCAGCTCATGTAGAATTAGCTGAGCAGCAGACAAACTCAGCACATGTAGAATTAGCTGAGCAGCAAACAAACTCAGCACAAGGAAAGCAAAAAGGCATTAGAGTAAAATGTCCGTGCACTAGTCCTGACGTAGCTAGAAGTAGGAAGGCTAATCAGGAACACCTGTTCTCAGAAACCCATGCAGCATGCAAAGAGAACAAGGATAAAAGCTGCAGGGTAGAACCAGGGAAGGCCAGTAGGGGCAACGACCTGGGAGGACTAAGCCAGCATCCAGTGAACACACATCATGCTGGAGGAAATCCACTGAGGGAAGGAAGCAGTAGGTATGGCCGCAGAGCAGGAAACAGCCAGCACCATGCCCAGGACCCTGCTAGGATTCCTGGTAGTTGGAGAGCCCAGGAGAGAGCTGCCAGAAGCCCAGAGATAAGAGACAGAACCACAGCTAAGAGGTGGGAACCTAGCTTTGCTAAAGAAAAGGCAAGAAGTTCTGTTTGGTTTGAAAGGCAAAGGCGTGGCACCAGAAGTAACTTTGATACTGAAAGTTATACAGTAATTCCACCAGTGTGGAGAAGAAGGGAAAGCCAGAAGGAAGCTTTTAATATACCAGGCATTCAGAGCCCTGGAATTAAAGAGCCCTTTCTAGAAAAGTTAGCCCATGACTCACAGGAGAGTTTTAAGGAAGACAGCAGCTGTGAAGAGTGTGACCCATGTGCAATCGTAAGTGACTCTGAGTTAATGCAGTGGGAGAACAGCAGCTATAATTCTGATCCTGTGCCCATGGATTGTACAATTTGTTTATCTGACGATATTGTATCTTTATGTTGAACTTGTGCAAAGCAGCCAGCTGATGGTGCCTAAAGGAAAGAAGATATTTTTCTGTGCAACAGTTCTTTTGTTTCATATTGTTTGTTGTATCCCAGGAATATCCCATCAGGGCAGGGAATAAAGCCCTAATATTATTTTTGCCTTACCACTTGACTACATGACTCTTTTTATATCAAAGACAACTTAAATCTTAACACCCTAGGCAGCCGCCTAATAGGGTTATATGAGGTAGCTATCACTCACTATCTCTCACAATATACATCGGGAAACCTCAATGTTGTACAATCTGAATTATATTCCCCTCCTAAAAACACTCAGACAAGATATGGAACGGTGGAGTTCATGTTCGATCTCCTAGTTGGGACGGATCAACACTTTCAAGATGTTAGCTTTACCTAAGCTGTTATTTCTCTTCATGCAATTGCCTATCTCTCTCCCTAGAAGAAGCCTCATTTGTGATTTATCCTGTGTGCTTTGTTAATATTCAATACACAAAACCCATATTATTGATAACGGGGAAGGGAAAAAGACCTCAGATGTATTATAAAGGCCATCCAAATTTGGATGTCCTAATTAATGGCCTTTATAATAAATAAATATATATATATATATATATATATATATATATATATATATATATATATATATATATATCTTTTTCCCTTCTCTGTATCACCAATAATATGTGTTTTGTGTGTTGAAGGTTAATGAAACACAGAGGATTTCAGAACTTTCTCATGGTTTGGTATTTATATTCTCTGGGGTCCACTGATTGTATTTTTTCATGATTTACACATATATAATCAAGGATATACACATGTAAATTGCATCCATGTGAAAATGCCCGTTTTAGAAAGGGTTCAGTTTACACATGGATATCCTTATTATGTGGAAGTTGCAAGGGACGTATCAGGGGCATAGCTAGGAAGTGGCCTAAGCAGTTCAGATATCTATGTGCATTTTCTATTTTATATAGGAATACACGTGCATGACCAAAAATATCCATGTTGGGATTTATACCTGCTTTCTGGCATATTTAGGATTAACAAAAGTGATTGGTTTGGCCAGCCCTTTACAGCAAGGTTTAAGGGAATTAATTGGCATCATTTATACACGTAGGCTTGAAAAATAGCCATCATAAATTTGTAAGTGTTGGCATTTACACAGGTAAGTTGTGAAATCCGGCACTTACATTGGTATGTCAGCCATGTTTATCTGTTTTTTCCCACACGTACAATTGCAAAATGGCTCCTCCATCTCCATGTATTGGCACATATCTGCGCACTCCTGAACCTCCATGTTCAGTATATTAGAAAAGGCTCAGTGTTTTCCAGAATCTTTTCTAAAATACCATCAGAATTGCATATGTTGCCTTGGTGATGTCTCAATTCCAGTCTCCACGTAATATCTAAAGTGTTCCTCACATATGATAATTATGTCTTGCCTTATCTGTTACCTGCTTTGAATAACTTTCGGTAGATGACTAAGCCAAATGTGACAAATACCAAAACACTAGGAAGTATGAAATCATTTGTATCCTAAATCCCTGTGATATACAGATGATAAACATATTGGATGCTACATTGAATCACAACTGAGCTAGTTACCAAACCAGCCAAAAAAGTGGCTCAATTGTGATTCAGCATAGAACCAAATATGTTTGTTAGGTCAGTAAACAGTTGGAGGCCAATTCCGTAGGTGCATGTCCGGGCCATCCAGAAATCTGGACGGCCTGGAGATGCACCTGATTCTGCTCCCATGGGGTCTAGATGGCCCCCTAGGAACAGAATCACGGCATAGGACCTGGATGTCTAGGACATGCCCCGATTCAGGCACCCAGGATGTCCAGAGATCTACCCAGCTAGCTCAGCCTGCTCCTGCATGGAGCTGCAATGCCATGGCATTGAGGCTCCATGCTGGAGCCCAGATCGACTGCAAGTCACATGGGTACCCCTTTCCCTGCAGCCTGACCCCCTGTCATGGCTGGGGTCGGGCTACGGGGACCCCCTTCTCCACTCACTGTGCCAGTGCCTGTCCTACCATGCTGTCCTCCCATGTCTAGGGGACTTATTCCACCTTTGTGGTGGAATAAGTCCTCTGTCTATCTGCCCAGGCCCAGATGTACAGGGCCATCCCTGGAATAGGCCCCGTATGTCCGGGGTCATGGCATGCTTCCGGCTGGCCCTCGCTCCTCCCTCAGCCCTCCCCATCCTGCCAAGGTACAGAGCTCCCTGCACATCTCTGCAATACATGTGGGGAGCTCATTCACCAGAATAGGGCCCGGACATTTAGTGAGGCAGGTACATCCATCCCGGATGTATGTCCCCACTAAATGAGGGTCAGAATCTACCCCTTAATGAATGAAGATCATTATACACACTTGAACAGGGACTCTACAGGGGAACCTATTGAGTCAATAAAAAAACTTGTTGATGATGCTTTGGATCAAAGTCTTTTGATAAAGGTGAGGCTGAGTTTTTTTGAAAGTAGGTCATCTTAAACGTCTTGGTTTTTACATAATAGCTAAGGTTCATAAGTCCACAGTCTCCACCAGGGAGGCCAATTCTCTTACTGCAGGGAACTGTACCAGAACCGTTGTCTCATTTTGTTGATTTTTTTTCTAAAACCTTTTGAAGCATGTTCCAAATCACACATTAAGAATGCAACAAAGTTTATCTGAATCCTCCACCAACTTCATGACATCTCAGCATCTAATTCTAAGAGACAGCTTTGGAAACAGTGGAAAAATACTGAATGCAACAGCCAAGCTGCATACCCACCTCTTTTTTTATGTCATTAACAAAGCTGTTGCTATGTAAGAATTAATTCCTTTTTGAACAATTTTTTTCTCCAGATTCAAGACATGGTCATAGCACCAAACATAGGAAATCTTTATATTTCGGCATTTGAATATTATTTTTTGGTACCTAGCTCAACGGTCTCAGTATATTATTACATGGCACACTCTTAGGGGTATGTTTACTAAACTGCGGTAAAGTCACCGGCGGTAAGAGCAGCGTTAAGATGGCTAGAGCCAAATAAAGCAGTGGGCGGATAGGGTGTGCTAAGGTGTCTTAACAGGAGATAAGGTGCCTTAAGGTACTTAAGATGTGCTAAGGCTCCTTATTTATTTTATTATTTTTATTTATTAGAGTCTCTTTTATACCGTGCTATTCAGCATCAGTGCGGTTTACAATGAACAATAAAATACACATTTCCGATGGTACTTTGTGTTTACAGTTGAACAGGTAATGCAACTTGGATAACAGGGTAACTATTTACAATTTAAGATATAATTGGGAAACAAGGCACCACAAGGCACCTTAAGATGTGGTAAGCTGCCCTAACAGGAGATAAGGCATCCTAAGGAGAGACAGGGTGCCCTAAGGTGGAAAGCATGCACCTTAAAGCAGGACCACAGCTGTAAGCCAAACGCTGGACAGAGCACCAAGGAATGTCAATGTAAAGGTGATGGAAGGAAGGAGAGGTGGGAGATGATGGACCTACCATATTGGTGGGCACCCTATTTGGCAGCCAGTAAAGCAGATGAGCATGTGGGAGGCAGCTGTATCGATGCACAGGGTAGTGCCAGTGTAAATGACAGTGTGTGGCATAGGATGGGGAAGATGTGTCCCCCAGTGGAGACAGAAGTGGCAGGATGTTTGCCGCGACAGAAGGACAGTGTAGTAGTGGGTACGTGCAGATCAGGCACAGGAGAGGCGAGCACAAAGAGCCATAACGCAGAAAAGGGTACCAGTGTAGGTCATGGGGTGACAGCCTGCACAAGAAGACAGGACTGTACACAGCCGACAGAGGCAGATAAATGGGCTGAAGGACAGATGGTGGCTGAGGAGAGGGTGATATGGGCTGGCAGCATAGATCTGCAGAGCCCTGACTTTTATAGGCATGAAAATGATCTGAGTGGCATAATCACAAAAAGAACAGGTAGGAATTGAACTTCTGTTCCCTGCTTACAGAAAGCTTGAACTAACCAATAGGCACTCCTCCACACCTCTGTGTACAGCAATAGCTGGATGCAAAGAGACTGCAGGTCACCACCTAAAATGTCTGCTGTGTGTGTCGGTATAGGGTAGCTCCATCAGTACCCATGATGTAGTGCACATGCAGAACAGCAGTCCACAGCTGATCACTGAATGGAGAATGCATGTATTCATCACCTCAGCTCAGTAAGAGGAACTGACAGTGTGTGATACAAGCACAGAGCAGCTACAAGCCGTGCTACTGAGCAGTTTCTGTGTTCACCCTGAGGGTGAGGATTGACGCCCAGCACCAGGTCCCCAGTACCTGCAGTACTAGAGATGTTCTTTGCTGCAGATCCCCATCACTACCAGTGTGTGTAGGTATGCTCTGCAGTGTGATATACTAGTCCTCTTGTGCTCTGCTGTATGTGCTAGTCATATTTGGATTGGGATCCACCTAGAACAGTGCATTGTTATACCCAGTGATAGTGCTGATGCTATGGCCAGCTGCTACCAGGGGGGAAGGGTGTCTAGACTCTCATGAGGGTTGTTTAGTTTAGTTAGCAATGCTTATATACCACCACTCATGGGGTCAAAGTGGTGTACGGTCAGGTACGGTATATATTTCTCTTGTTCCCAAAGGGCTCGCCATCTATGTTTTGTATCTGAGGCAATGGAGTGCCTGAGGTTGCTGTCCTTCAGTGAGATTTGAACCCCCAGTCCAAGGTAACGTGGCCCAAGCAGAAGGCCAAACCTGCTATTATGAACCTACCAGTAATACTGGGAGTAGGCCTGGAAGACCTCACCGGGTTCTGCCATCTACCCGCAACCCCCTACTGGGTGCCTCAGCCATGCACATACTAACAGTGTACAGTCCGCTAGCCAGCACACACTGCATGTACACAGAGGGACCACATGCCCCCAGGACAGGAAGCACACCTATATCATTAGATGCAGACACTATACAGCACTAGGTCGGTACATAGCCATGCCATGGTCACTGCTCGGTCAGAGTGAGAGCGTCCTCCCACCATGACATGCTGTGGCCACCCAGTCCATGCAGGTGGCGGTTGGGCACTACGAAGTCCCAGCCATTGCCCTACCCTCGTTGCAGAAGCATCCTTCCCAATCCGCCCATACCCACAATACCTTGCTCCTCATCATGCACATTTGCAAGCTAACACTGGAAGCAGTGTAGGCATTGTGAGGCTCAGTGATAAAGCATTAAATTTCAAAACATTTAACCTTCATATAATAAATAATTCGGAATAATATTTTGTCTGTTTAGTTTAAATTTTTCATGGTTGACAATTAAAATTCGTCATGGGGTCATTTATGACCCCAATGGTATTCAGTGTGTGCAAAAAATCTCGGTAATTCCAGGGTTAATGTCTGCAATGTGCTGCACAAACAGGTAAACCCAGTAAAGTGATAGTAGTGCTCCATTAGCAGCAACAGCAAAGTGCCCAAGTATGAAAGGACACTATGTTGATGGTGCAAATGGGGCAAAGGAGGGTGCATGTGGATCATGCAGTGGGGGCTGCTGGTGCACAGGGCAGACTAGGCAGTTGCCTAGGTGGCACAGAGGAACATGGAAATTGAGACATGCTTGACCGTGTCTGACCAAGGTGCAGCATGCCCAGTATCCTGTCTCCAGCAGTGTCCAAACAAGGGCACAGATATGCTGCAGTGTCCCCTAAAGACACACAGGATCACAATGCCTGAAATGGGACAAGCTGTCCAAATCCTAGGTCCCTCAAATAATGATTTATGTGCTTTTTCATTAACTTTACAAAACATTTATGAAACACAGCTCAACTAACAGCCTTTAATACATCCTCTGGTAATGGATTGCAGGATTTGAGGATGTGTGGAAGGACAAAATACATTCACCTAGTAATCCAGAATGGGGGGCACTGTAGCTGCAGTGCATGTCCCCTAGTCCCTCAACATTCTGAAGATAGAGACAATGGACCAATGTTTATCTCCCCCACTGCAGGAAATCTGCCCTAGACCTCGAAACCCACACCACTCAGCCATCTCCTCCCCAGGTCAAAGAGACATAACAGTGGCAGGTGGTGAGGGGGACCCTAGAGAGGCAGATGGTGGGGGGGGGATGTGTCTGTCCTCATTCCTCCTGGATCATGCAGCCTAGGCACCTGCCTACCTCTGCATTGGCTGGCCTGGGACTGCGCAGCACCAATACTGACAGCCCCCCCGACGGACATCAGGCGAGGGAGCAGGAAGAAGATCCCCTCCCTGCTCATCCATCTGAGGCCAATCGGGGCCTCCAACGAGGGACATAAAGCCCTTCAGCGCCATCGGCGTGAAGCCAGCTTGCCCCCCTGATGGACATCGGGCGAGGGAGCGGGAAGGAGATCCCCTCCCCGCTCATCCGCCCGAGGCCAATCAGGGCCTCCAACGAGGTATATAAAGCCCTTCAGCCCCATCGGGTGCACCCACGCCTGAGGGCCTCATAGGTGTGGAATGCCGGCGGAGATCTCAGCTGATCATACAAGTGATCTATCTCGATACCTCAGTCTGGCTAAAAGTCTTTGCCAAAACAAGAGTATCTGAGGAGAGTGTTATTTTGCCGTACAACTCGAGCATGGTCTATTCCATATTATCTACAGGAAATTGACTTGCAGATTTACCAGCGGGGTCAAAAAAGCACGGGAACATTCCCCTCATCGTCCCCTTAATTCTGCCTCCTTTCATTAAACCACCAGCAGAGGATGATGTATCCAATGTGCAGACTATATGTGCCTGGTGTCAGAAGCTGGGGATCAAATGCTATTCCCTGACCATGGGAGTGAGGTGAAGAGCTTCTGCAGAGAAAAGTGCTTTGCCGCCTGCCGGAAGGCTTACTTCAAGAGAAACAAGATTCTTACAAAAGCCTCGCCACTCGCGGTATAAACTTATCATCCCTTTAAACACCTACACAGCATGCCGGAACCCAGAGTCATCGATCACCTCTGACACCAAACGTAAGTTTAATTGGAAACGTTTATTACCAAGAATACCCACATATAGAACCAAGAACTCAGCAGAAATAAGAGTCTATGAACCCAATGAAAAACTCTAAATTACATTGATGAAGAACAGATTTAAGCCTTATAACAGATGATATTGAGCTGCGCTATCATCTCAACACAACTCAGAGGAAACACTAGACAACCAAGAAACCCCTCTGCACAAAGTACTTGCTAGCAGTAGCGAGACCCACCATACCCAACACTATACTGCACTGCAGCCTGAGACAGAAAACATGAAGTGGATTCACACCACTCTAATCATCTCTTTCATCTCAACTCTCCTCTTAAAACCAAATGGAGCAACATACAGCTGGAACAATTCAATACCAATCCTCCACAGATCTAGATAATTGTTAGCCAATCAACTCTTCTTCTCCAATCCTCACAAAAGACCATCCCATCTCATCAACGTTGGGCTTGGCAAGGAGGCTTCCATCCCATCTCATCAACAACTGGTCTGTGCTTTGACTTGGTCTGCCATTCTGGATTTAGTGACATCCAAATAATGAAGGCGTTCAAAGCACTGATGTCCAACATGTTGTAGAAGATTGTCACTGGCCAGCGTCTTGTCATTCGTTTTGTGGTATACGTGTGCAACATTTGATCTGCCATATCTACTCCACCTTTACTAGAATTATAGTCCAAGATCATGCGTGGTTTTTTGTCTGGACGTGTGTTATCTGCTTCTTCTTGATCATGCAAACTGCTCAGAAGAACAACCACTTTTCCTTTCTTTGGGCAATAGGAAACCAGAGTGGCGTCATCGCGAAAGGCAAACAGTGAAGTGAATACCTCTCGGCCCTTTGCTGTTACAAATTCTGGAGGTAATTCTTTTCTGTTCTTTTGAATTGTCCCCAAAAGTGTCATTTGTTTTTCTAGCAATTTCCGTGACAGGGATAAACTGCAGAAGAAATTGTCAACGGTAACATTTCTGCCAGATCGCGTCAATCCTTCAGTGAGTTGCAGCACAACCCTTTCACCCTGATTCTGTTCCCTGTTTTGTCCGAGTTCCCTTCCTGTATATACTTGAAGACGCAGAACATATGACATTGCACTGTCACACAACATCCATAGCTTTATGCCATATTTCCCGGGTTTGCTGGGAATATATTGTCTGAACAGAACACGGCCACAAAATGTAAGCAGTTGCTCATCCACGGTAACATTTTCACCAGGAACAAAGGTATCAAAAACGTGTCTGATTGGAGCAAGCTTATCCATGCCTCGTTGTTCACGTCTGTTGGTTGCATCGTCAAATTTGAGAGCACAAGAAATTTGCTGAAAACGGTTACGGGCCATATTTTTGCCGAAAACTGAACAACCATCTTCAAGGTTCCACAACTGAACTATGGATTCATTTTGTGACTTGTACACGCCTGAGAAGATCAGAAGTCCAAGAAAACGTTGAAATTCTCCGTCTGTCAAATCTTTCCAGGTGTCGTCATCAATGTGTCTTCCTTGTTTGCTCATCCACATCATGATTTCATTCAATAAGTTCTTCCTCATGAACAAGTGGAATGCTGCGAGAGGGCCATCAACATTTCATACAGCATACCTTGTAGGACCTTGTTGTACGGGCATGACATTAGCTCTAACGTATCTTCCAGCAGCTTGCTTTATAGGTTTCCTGTTCCATGATGTGGCATCCTTAGATACATAGGCTTCAATGGCAACATTTGTGCTTATAGTTGATGACTTCCTAGCTCCTCTATGACCACAACTAAGCTTCCTCACAGATGATACTGACACCGAGGACTCCTGCCTTCTTCCCTGTCCAGCACAGCCTCAACCTTTGCCTCAACCTGTAACTTGACTCTCTGCTGCAGGCGATGTTACCGGCTCAACATCAGTCTCACATTCACTTGGCGACCAACTGCTGTCGCCATCTGAATCATGACTGTCATCATCAGATTTATCGCCCGAACTTGGCTGATATGCTTCTTCGCTTGCTGAATATGCTGCATCATCAGACGACTCAGAGCTGTCACTGTCAGCATCTCATTGCAATATTTCTCTTACTTGGGCAGCTGAATACTTTGTGATGAGGAAGCTGCCCAGAGCCCAGAGAATAGTGACAAAGGAAGGGAATTTACCCTAATCAAGGAACCTGTTTTGGAAGGTCACAGGAATAAAACTGCATGTTTACCTAAAAGACAGGTTATTCCAGGCTGCAGTGGCCTGCAGAGTGCCTCTAGTGGAGATGAGGTGCAGGAGTATAAGCCCAGATGGAGAAACCCTTACGTCACTCCTAATTACTCAGCTGCCAGGAGAGACTTTGATCAGCAACACCTGAGGAGTGCAAGGGAGGGGTTGGAAACTGGGAACTTTAAAACTAGAACAGAATATGCAGAGAGCAGACGAGGAGGAAAGCCTGAAGAGAAGGAGAGGAAGCCTGAGAGGAGGCTTGAAGGCAAGCGTGAGAGCAAGGAGAGAGGAGCTCTGAGAGATTCATGTTCTTGGAGAGATTCCTGGGAGAAGCCAGCTTCAAGGGATTGGGGAAATCCAAAGGCTTGGAGAACTTCAGCTGGGAACCCTAAGAAGAGGTATGGAGCAGATGCCCTGACGTCCAGGAATATAGACTGGAGGACAGATTATAAAAGCTCCAATGCATACTGGCCATAATATTTGAGAGGACAGCCTAATGCCAGCTTTAACCCAGGTATGAACTATGAACGTTTGTCTAACCTAAAGCAAGGCAAAGTGTTTAGACACAGTTCCTGTCCTAATGAAGGTCAGTTAGTAAAGCCCTCTGATCCAGCTCCTGATATAGAACCTATGCAAATAGAAGAACAAGCTATAATTACAGAGGAAGACAATAATCTCATGGACTGTTCTTTATGCAAGGTTGCTAGCACAGAGAAATCCTGAAAGTGGGATCAAACATCAAAAGGGAAATGTTCTAGTAACTGGCACACTAGAAGTTTGTGTAAATACTTGTGCAGAGAAGGAGAAGAGCTGTTGATTGAAGCTTGTTAGCCAGCTGGTATCAGAGCAGCACACAGCTCAGGCTATGCACACGTTGGATACAAAAGTGCTTTAAATGTGAAAAGAAAAGCTGTTTTGTTGAAGAAGCTTTTACTTTTTTTGGTTTCCTTTATGCCAGCACTGCTGAGCAAGTTTGTCAGCAGTGACTGAGAGAAAGACTTTCTGTTGTTAATGGACTTTACAAGCTACTTGCTTTACCTTTCAGTTGTATTGTTGTTTTGAATATAAAATCCTGGAGAATACATCCTATGGTGTTACCAAGTGAATCTGTGTGCATTTGGATTTACCTCATAAATAAATATTCTGTCACTGCCTTACACTCGAGCCAACTGCATTGTCTTCATTTACCTCAAAGGCAAGCGCCACATGACTGGACTACCAGTTCCATAATCCTTTGCAAGATAGTCAGTCTGGAACCTTGCTTAATTGGGGAACTCTATATAACAAGCACGCCCCTCCATACACATGTAAGGGGCTATGGGCATGACAACTTTCGTTTTGACATCATAAACAATAACTTAAAATAAATAAACAAAAATAAAGTTGAATAAAATGCAAAGCAGTTTTACTATAGGTGTACAATAATCATGATGAACGAGCTGAAAGCCTTTAGATTTCATCAGAAATAATGAGAGAACATATGATATCAATTACAGAAAATGTGTAATTTTTATAAAATAAGAGTACAAAAATAAATGATACATAATTAATGATAAATACCTTTATCAGATCAAAAAATTCACAAAACTGCAAATTGTATCACGATCCAAACCGGACTAAGCAACTGGGGTCAAAAATGACCCCACTTGTACTCTGTGCTGCAATTCATCACTAGCATTACCTAGCGGATAAAAATTATTCCTTTCATGGCGCAATATAAAGAGAATATTGACATGTGAAAAGTCATAAAAAGATTTCATTCTTGAACAACTAGTTTCCGAGATACTCGTTGTGAAACTTGCAATGGGGTCACTTTTGACCCCATCGGTACTCCCAGGGTTAAATAGGCTCTCCCACCTCAAAATGCACCCTTACTGACAGGTTTTTATATGTGGTAAAGTTCCTGGTGTTAAGGTGCTGGCTGTAATGTAGCAGGCCTTGTTCCCACCCACTCCCCACCCATTGACCCCTACTCTCCGCCCTCTCTCCGCCCACTGGGACATTTACCGCTGCCGATAATGTTAAGGCACATTAACGATACATTAGGTAACATTACCACCGTTTAGTAAACATACCCCTTAGTTAGATATTTTTTTCATTTGGCAGTTCACCCAGGAGTCTTAAGTTGCTTTTGTATTCTAGCTAAACTCATTAGATTTGCCTCTAAAGTTGTACATAGAAAGTGATACAGAGTACCTTTTTTTGATATCTATATTAAAGACCAGTAGGGCCTGAGCATTATCATTATCAGAAAACCAGTGGAATAGAGATTTATCATCCCAGATTAGTCTTACCCACTGGCTGATTTGTTAAGGCTACATTGTTTTACAGTAATGGCATTTAAAAATATTTTAGCCCCAAGGCTTTTAGAACCAGAGTATCCTCCTTCTTTGGTATATGCAGCATATTTTAGAGCAGTTTTTCTTAAGCCAGACCCAGTTGTAACTTCTAGTAGGGGCCTATACAGTAGGCAAAAGATTTAACTTCACTTTGTTTCCTGTACTGTTTGTAGTTTATTTCCTTTTGTTTCCTTTTGTTTTTATAAATGATCATTTCAGGGCAATTTTGTTAATTAAAGAGGTAGCTGTGGTTGCTGCCCAAACGAAAAACATAGCTGAAAGGTTACTAGAAGTTTCAGGCAAATAAAAAAACCCAGCTGGCTTTTCTTTTTCACACTCAGAGGCTGGTCTCAAAGCAGTTACCTCTGAGTTACAATGCAGGCATCTTGCAGAAGAGCCATTATATCTCCATGGGGGCTGACTCTAGCTCGCCTGCTCTTAACTCATGTATTACTGATGATTTTTCTATTTCTTGAGTGGGCTAAATTCTGTCTGGTCTGCAGCTCTATCGAAAATGCTGATTTCTTTTGTCTTGTAAATCTATTGATTCCTGCTGTACAGCTTTACTCCAAAGATTTTTCTTTTGCCATGTTCCTGTACCAGAAATGTTGTGAAACCATATCTAAGTATACTGTCAGAGACATTTACCAAGTCGAATCCAAATCATGTTTGATCACTAATTGTACAATCAGGATCTATAGTAGGATTGGTAGATGTCTCTGATAAGGTACTTAGACATGGTTTCATAGAATTTCTGGCATAAGAGAATGGCAAAAGAAAAATCTTTTGAATAAATTTCTACAGCAGGAGTCAATAGATTCATAGGGCAAAAAATCCAGTTAACATTTTCCATAGTGCTCCATACCAGACAAACATTGGGCCAATCAGGAAATGAAAGAAGATCACCTGCAGAGTTAAGGGACTCAATGGCTGTTTTAAATTATGCTTGTCTCTCAATCCCAAGGTTGCTGGTTTAATAGTCATCAATATCCTGTGACAAAACTGGAGAGAAAACAAATTTGATATTTTTCTTTGTTCTTTTCTGATTAAAAATGATATGACCGGAAATTTTGTTATTTCCCATGGAGTTTCAAATAAATGCATATCCCTGCCCTCTAGCCAGTTTTAGGATATTCATAATGAGAGAGCATTTACTTTGAACTTGGGTTTATTTACTTTGTATTATGCTCATCTTCTAAGACTTATGGGCATGTTTACTAAGCTGTGCTAATATTTTGTAGCTATCATACACTGAGAGTAGAAATCAATGCCCGGTATGTGAAGCAGTCATGTTGCAGGCATGAAGAGCAGGTACCACTGAGGTGGCAGTAAATGCTCCCAAGCTAACTACAAAATTGCTGATGAATATGCCTTAGTAACCCCTATGTTAACCACAGTGCGAACCCTAACATATGCCAGTGCCATTTGAACTACTTGAATGCACTTGATGCACCCATTGAGATGGCATTAAGTGCACCCACGGTAACTGCAAAATTAAGTACAATGTGCAATTCCATGCCTACCCTATCCATTTCCCTCTCTATTGCACACTAGGCAAACAGCACAGAATTAACTATGTGCTGTTTGTTTTGCATTTGCAGTGCTAGAACAGCTTCATGCATACATGCACAGTGCAACTAAGTAGACATGCTCATTGTTTCCAATCTACTAGGAATCAATTTTTTTCTTGTCAAATGACTGTTGATTGGAATTTCTTATGAGAAATATTAAGTTTTAAAAACATACTTAGGGTGCAGGACTGACACAACCACCAGACAAATTAGGTGGCCGCCTAGAACGCCAATGATCGGGGGACCACCCATTGCTGTCACTGCCTCCCCTCTTCAGGACATGCAGCAGTGGGCAATACATCTAAAAAGGCACCACGGTGCCGGAGTTACCTTCTGTTCCTGCATCACAGTGCTGTTCATACTTCCGCCCCCTCCAATTCTACTTCCTTTTTTAAATGTATTGCCACAGCTGCACGTCCCAGAGAGAGGCAGCAGTGGTGGCAATGGGTGCAGGGGTGGTGCTGAGAATGAGGTTAGCCTAGGTTGCCTTATGTCTTTGCACAGGCACTGATAGGGAACATTTGCTTTCGACTAGAGTTCTTTTAATTGATTTTTTATTTGTATGCATATTTTTAAATTTTATATTGTGTCTTTATGGGCATGTTAATGGTTAACATGGGATTTACCATGCACCAAGCTCACTGAGGTAACAATTAGCGTGAGCTAAAAATGCAACCATGCTAAAAATCCCTTGCTACCTGGGACTGGGTGGGTTAGGGGCAGAGTATGGGCACTGACTGCGCATGGCAGTCAGTGCAAGCATCGTTAGCACATGCTCATCATCAATGTCGCACTTATCACGGATGCACTCAATGCCACCTCAGTGGGTGGAAGTAAATGCACCCATGGTAACCACAGCAAATGGCTTAGCATGGGGATGATGCTGGATATATGCTGTTTTGGGGCTGAACACATGGTAAACTATGGGGTATGTTTACTAAACTGCGGTAAAAGAGCAGTCTTTTCCATGCGTTAATGGCAGCGATAAGGGGTTACCATGTGGTAAGTGTGCTGGGCATGTCAGAGGCGTTCAGGCATTAAGGGGTGCTAGTGGATACTTACCGTGTGGTGACAGCACATGCTGCGTTAAGGGGTGGTAATGGACACTTACCATGCGGTAATGGGACATGCTGCGGGAAGGTGTCTGGGATATACCTTAATGCAGGAAAGTCACTGAAACTTTGAAAGGAGGGCAGGGAAGCTATTGGAGAAGGTATGGATGCAAGCATAATTGGTAGCTGATGGAGTTGTCTCACCTGATACCTGGAAATGTGGCCTATGCTGTTGACTAGGAGAGATAGGTGGCTGCCTAGTGATGATGGTCAGTGTGGGTGTTGGCTGTATCATGGGTGGGTGGTGGTGGCACTGGAGTCGGCAGAGGGTATGCAACAGTGGGGGGTGCTGTGACAGATGTGCAGTCCTAGATACTCCTGAAAGCATACACTGTGCTGTAAGCTACATTATAGTGTCCGTAAAGTGTGGACAGGTATCCAAACGTACTGTCAGTGTGTGGCATGCAATAGGCCAGGACAATATCTGGGTGGAGGCTGCATGTTCCTGATGTGGGCAGCAAAGTGAGGATTGTCCAAGAGTGCTCATGTGGAGCAGTCACAAGAGAGGTGTGCATGATATGGCTAACTGCTGCAAATGACCACTGATGGTCATGGTGGGGCAGTTTACTGCCAATAAGCTGCCCCATCATGAATTTCCCTGATGGTCAAATGGTGGGTGCAGGGCTGTGCCATGGATTTTCCAAGCAGAGAGTGCAATGTGTATGGTGGGTGGATGTATGGGATCATACAGGCCAAAAGCATTTGGTGTGTGTGAACCAAAAGTAGCAGTGCCATGGGCTACATGAGACACCATTTGTGCAGGTGGGACTAGTGCCTCAGCCTGTGCAACTGCAAGACAATACATCCGACAGAGTGGCATGATAGAAAGGGACAAGTTGAACCCATTTGCCCCATGTGAGATAAGTAATGATGGCAGAACAGTGCAAAGAATGGCTATGCAATGAGTGTTAGGTGCCTGAATGTACAAGATATATCCTCTTTATGTAAAGCTGGGAGGTCACAATGATGGCAAAACATAAAACATATTCATACCAGTTGACAGAGACATCTGCTGTGTATACATCACTGACCACCTGCAATGCGCCGCGGCAGAGCCACTAAAACCATGTTTGCAGATGCCGATGATGGTGAATGCCATGTTGGACTTCCCAACGTGTGGCCATAATGCATAGAAATGTAGAAGAATGATTGTCTGCAGGTCACAACAGAGCCAGAACTGTGCAAGCGCACCCAGTCACAAAATGAACAAGTGGGAATCAAACTCTGGACCTTTGACCATGGAAATATTGCACCAACCAGCAGGCTATGCCTCCACACAGTTCTATACAGATGTATATAGCCTGCAGATCTCTGATCAAGCTATTTGCTGTCTGCCGGCATAGGCTGGGCTTTCCACTACTCATGAGGCACTGCACATGCAAAACAGTGGTCTGCAGCTGAATAACCAATGGAGAATGCATTGATCCTGCATATCAGCTCAGTACGACACACTGGCTATGTGTGCTACATGCACCTAATATCAGCAAGCTATGTTGCAGAGCATTTTCAGCTGTCACCCTGAAGGTGAGGAGGGGTGCCCAGCACCTGGTCCACTGAACCTGCACTGTTAGGGATCATCTCTGTTGGCGGTGCTGTAGGTCCACATCACTGCTAGTGTTCAGCAAGTATTGTCTTCATTGTCTTATGCTTTTTTCCCTTGTTTCCTGCATGCTGAGGGTGACAGTAGCAGCAACAGCTTGGTCCTGTGTTCTGCCCATTGAACACTGACTCTCCAATAACAATGCAGGTTAGTGGCCAGTGTCAATATGCTACTACCATGGACAGCTACTGCAGTCGGCGTTTAGAGGCTGGTTTGGGACTATTGCTATGGTCCAGTCAGGACCTCAGTGAGTAGGCCATGAATGACTGCTGCCCCAACCACTGAGGACTAACAATTGACTACAGCACTGGCAGAAACACTGCCCTGTTTCCTTTCATTGGACTGTGTCAGCCAAGCACAACCGACTAGAGCAGGTCTGCTGGCAGGAATGCATGGCATGTGCGTAGTGTGACCACAAGCACTCTGCCTTGGGATACTCAGCATTGACACTCAGCCATTTATTCAGTGATTAGCATCCCCAGACAGAGAATGCGTCCATATCATTGGAGCCAGACATTATAATAGCTCTATGTGGATACAAAGCCGTGCCATGGTCACTTTTTGGTCATAGTGAGAGTGCCATCTCAGTATGACATACAGTGGCAACCCAGGCAATGCACGTGGCAGATGGGCAAAATAGTATCTCAGCCATTGACCCTACCATTGTGCAGACACATCCAGGCCAATCTGCGCTGTTATAGGGGAAACACAATCCTCTGCCTTGCCTTATTCACTTTTTCCAAACAGGCTGGGAAAAACTCCAACAATGTGAGCCAAAGTGCAGTGCAGAAAGCCACAGAACAAAGGGGAGCCATACACACACGCACGCACACGCATATACTCTCATTGGCATACTGAGCAAAGGTGGAGATGGTTGGCATTCCTGCTTGATGCTCCTGTTTCAATGTCATCTCAAGGATTGTCAACGTGTGCTCTGTTTGCACGTGCTATATTACCGTGCCTTGCTCTCACCACATGTTGTTACTGTGTGCTATTAGCCTCCAACCAGCTGTGGACAGTGGAGCCTGTTAGTGTTGCTGGTGGGTGTTTCCACCCTTGCTGGCCATCTCCTTGGGGGTTGCACAGGCTGGAGCTGTACTTACACTTTCAGCTAAATCTTGTCCACAGGAATATTCAATATAGAAAACTCAACAGGGACCTGAACCTGTGACCCTCCATAAATATACATAGCAACTGTGTGTGTTGCTCCCCAGTGCTGCTTTACAGGGATAACAGCTCCTGCTGCTGACATGCTTCACCTCAGCTGGCCTTTGGCACATGCTGCAATGCACATGGTGCACATGACCAGGACAAGGCTTCTGTCTGCTGCAGGCTGATGCCACTAACCATGCCACCACCAACACCCCACCATGCAGACATGCCTATCACTGTCAGTGGTGGTGGTCGCAGTCCCAGCATGTTAAACATGCAGGTTTGGTGGGTGCCATGGGCACAAGGTCAGGATGGGGGGGGGGCAGGTGCACACATGGACAACCATGCAGTCCCCCCCACCAGCTGCCCATGCAGGGGGCCCCATCACCGCCCGACATCGATACGTCTTGGAAGCAGGATGGCAGCCACTGCTGTAGTATTTTCCTGGGCACCTGCATTTTCCAGTTACCAGGAGGGCTACAGCATCTGGCACTATCGGCCTCTTCCCTCACAGCTGGGTTTTGAGGCAGCAGGGGGGAGGCAGCCTGGATCTCTGCCTGGGGTGCCAGGACCCTTGCACCACCCCATGTGGCACATTGCCTTTCCACAGCAGTAGCAGGACTGTGTGCTGCCACTGTCACTGTGGGATCATAACGAACACCACAGATGGTTCTGCGGATGGCAGAATACCCTTTTGTGGAGAGGCTAAAAAGGTTGGGGCTCATCAACCTGGGGAAGAGACAGCTGAGGGGAGATTTGATAGAGGTCAGTAGATTATTGACCAGAGTGGAACAGGTAAACGTAGGCCACTTTTTTATGCCATCAGACTGTTGACAGACTAGGGGACCTGCAATGCGGCTACAGTGTAACCCATTTGGGTCTTCTAGTGAAAATAATTTTTCAATCAATGCGTAATCAAATCCTGCAATCCATTACCGGAGGATGTGATAAAAGCTGTTAGTGTAGCTGGGTTTAAAAAGGTTTGGACAGGTTCCTGGGTAACGGTCCACAAACCATTGCTAAAGAGGATCTGAGCTATGCACTGCTTGCCCCATTACAGTTATTGGGGATCCTGTGTGTCTTTTGGGGAAACTGCAAGGTACTTGTGACCTAGATTGGCCACTGTTGGACACAGGATACTGGGCATGATGGACCTTGTTCAGACGTAGTTTGGCATATTTTGTAGTCTTATGTTCCTATGTGCCATCTAGACAGCTGCCTGGTCCCCCCTGTGCACCATCAGCCCCCACTACATGACCCAGGTGCCATGTCCTTTGTCCCCATTTGCACCAACATAGTGCCCTTTCATACTTGGAATTATGCTATTGCTGCTAATGGAGCACTACTATCACTCTTTTGGGCCCATCTCTCTGTGCAACACATTGCAGACGTAAAATAGGCTGTCTCCTCAAAAAACACCCTTTCTGCCAGGTTTTGAATTGCCATTAAGGTGCTTGTGTTAAGGGAGTTCCTGCGATTAAGGTGCCTGTGTTAAGGCAGCAAGCCTTATTCCTGCCCACTCCCCTCCCATTGACCCCCCACTCTCCATCCCGTGTATGCCTTCTCTCCACCCACAGGGCGCTTTATGCTGCTTTTGCCGTTTTAGCGCCCTCTAAAGTGCCTTTTTGTACATGCTAAGTGTGCACCTGCACAGTTAGCACACACTAACGGCACACATGCTCCTTTACTGCTTAGTAAACATACCCCTATGTTTTTTTAATCATATCCCTTAACTTTGTATTGTTTTTTAAGCTTTTGCAATCTGCAGAATATAAGTGATGGGAATTAAATTAAATTTAATATACATAAAACAGATTTGCCCACAATGGAGGTGGTGCATGGAAATCTATCTCGGAGATATTCAATGTGGGTGTCCTGAAAACAAGACTGGCTAGGGACTACACCAGGAATAGCTTGCATAATACTATTTTAGGCATTTTCTTCTGAGATGATTGATTGGATGATAAACCCAGAAGCTATATAGAAAAAAAACAAGTATGTACGCTTGGGTAGGACAGAATATATATATGACAAAATAGTTTACTCTTCTTTGCCTTAATTGTAAGGACAAAGATCTGCAAATAAGGGACATCACAGATACGATAATTGTAATTTCTGTAAACAAATGATTACCTGTAATTAGTTGACAAATCCTATTACTCAGAAAAAGTATGGGATTAAGACATCTATTTACTAGAATGCGTTAAGCAGTTAACATGGGACTTAGTGCAAGCAAACCATAAGTGCAGCTCCATGATATCATGTGATATCATGTGCATGTTAAAAACAGGTAGTACAATAAAAATTCCAGGCTAACTGCTTTCTGCATTGTGAGGCAGCAACTGGGTGAGTTATGGGTGGAAAATGGTCTTGGATAATGCATGCAGTTAGCCCATGATAAGTTACCATGTGCTGTCACCTCTGTAGCCTCTGCAGATAGTAAAGGTGCACGTAACACTTCACCAAGAGGAGGTTCTAAATGCATCTGCACTACTGAAAGGCAGTTCGTGTGGTCTACTCCAAAAACACAAAGAAAAATCATGATCAGCTGATAAGCATCCCAAAACCTCCACCCTTCCCAATCTGCATTTCATAACCCCTCCAACTGCAGTTCCCTCCCCATAACATCCAACCCTGTGATGAGTATTGCCTGACCCTCCCCTTCTAGTGCTAACAAGGAGTTTTTTTGGTAGGTTAGCAGAGGGGCAGGAGTGATCATTAGATGTTCGTGCTCCTTTCCAGGCCTGGATTCAAAATGGTGGATGTGATCCCTAGCTGTATTCTTATGGTATTATCTCTAGGAGTCAAGTTGCTAAATAAAGGAATAAATCGGTTGCTACCTATTTATTCTCCTTGGTGATATGTGCCATTTAATGTCCTTGTGTTAAGGACTATGTTGGGAGGACTACTCGAACAATGAATGTATGCTTGACTAAGCTTATGAGTTGAATCAGTAGAGGTATGACATCAGCTCCCCTAGTGACTCATTGTATAGAAATGTCCCATTCATTTGAGGATCTATGCAGGCTTACATTCGATCAAATACTTGTGGTGAAGAGATGCGGTAAGTATTTAGGTGTACTAGCATGGAGAAAGCAGTATTGAATTTTTGCATAAAACCATTTTGTTTAAATCATGGCACTGAATAGGAAAGGATTACATGAACATTCAGATATTCAAATACTAGTTATTGAGTTTGATACTCATTTCCCTCCTCTTAATAAAGATTTTAGATCATGATTCTTTTGATAGCCCATGGCAGCATATAGATCTAGCAGCCGATAATGAATTGTGTATGTAATAAAATTTGTTGAAATGATGACATTATGAGCATGGTCTTTAAAATGCTTTTGAGCGTCCAAAGAAGTTTGATGGTGTAGGGAGCAGGAATATGGCATGCAAGAATTGTTTATTCTTAACAAAAGGAAAGCAGAGACAGTCACATGTGGACCCTGCGACAGTTCTCATGAAACTTGACATTGAGTTGGATATACTATGCTGGAACATATTACTGATCTTGGACTCATTCCATTACCATCAATGAACACAGAGTTATTTATGATCAGTGGATCTGATATTCAGTGGCATTTACATGGTTTGCAGACCTGAATATCCATGACTGCTGGCTCTATATGCCCCAGTGCTAACCGCTTAGCATCAGGGCATCGGGGAAATTCTGGGGCAGAGTGAAGGCAACACTGATTGCTAACTGGGCAGCGGCAATATTGAGTTGCTACCCAGTTAGCGATATGTGGTGAAAGCCAGGAAACCCTGGCCTAATTTTCACCACATATCACTTCCTGGGTAGCAGCTCAATATCGCCACTGCCCAGTTAGCGATAGGCCTTTGTGGCGAACCCAGATATTCAATGCTGGGGCTGGCATTGAACATCTGGGTTTAATGTTCAGCGCCGGTGGCTAGCTGCATTAGCCACTACTTGGAGTAGCATAACCCAGATATTTTTGTTCATCTCAGGCTCTCCTCCCAAACTCTGAGAGCTCCATAGACTGTGTAGATTTACCCATCCCTTAATGGATATGGTAGAGAGATGAGATTGCAGGGGCTATCCTAGGGCGCTCCGCTTTATGTATACCTCTTAGAAAAGCAGCTGCAATGTTTGTCAGTTTGCCTCAAGTATTTTATAAAGCCACATAGACGCCAATGTGTCTTTATAACTAGTCACCTTCTTACCTCCTAACCCAGGTGACTTGTTAGAAAACTACCCCCATTATGCTGCCTTCGGTAAATTTGATCTCTGTAGAAAGCTGCTTCATTTAACTAGCAGTAGAGCAGAAACTCTACCTGCTTTGCCATACTGCAGAGCTGCCTCTCTCCATCAGTGAGGATGTGAAAGCAGATAGCAGCAGAGGCATCAGAAGATTTATTCTATTTGAGCTAAATGATATGAGCTTTTGTAAAGAGAAGTTTTACATGTCAAAATGTGAAGACTGTAGGCAGTGCATGGTCTCCCACAGATTCCAAGGACTGTCCCAAGAACCGAAGCCAGGCCTCAAACCCCTGAAGAGATCTCAGCTATGAAGATACAATCAGTGATAAACGAACCAGGTGTAAGATTATAAGGAAGCAGACACTTTGGACAACAAATACACACCTAACTGGGTTTTTTTTTAGTCATCAATATGTGTATGTAGCCACTCCTTATAAAATACTGACCAGAGTAAAGGTAGGCACGTTGTACGGCGGGTACTTTGCCGATGGGCTTGCACATGGGTGGAATTTGGAGGAAGTATGGATGGAGCGCACAAGCACACATGTAGATGAGAAAATACTATAATTTATGCATATTCTTGCAAAAAAATCTAGCATAGGCATTTACAGCAGCAATTTCTGCCACTTATGCTAGTATTTTAGAAGGGCAAGTAAGACACCTACATGTCGTTTTATAAAATAGGCATTTTGCCTTAAAAGTGCTTTTACTAGGAGCTCCCTACTACTTGTTTAGAAATATTAGAAGTTGTGGTCCGCCCAGTCTACGATTTGTGCCTGCCTTCTGCATTGGCACAGGTCCCACTCATTTTGTTTTCTCTCTCCCTCTGCCACAAAGGTTGCTTTGTAATTATCACATGCATGTGAGAAGTGTACCATTGTTGGCTCCAATCACTTACACTAGAAATCGATTTTGAGGGTCTACCACCCTCTCGATAAAACTGAATTTGGATTTGGAGTTTAGCCTTATTACTGGTCTTTCCCAAACCGAAGCTGAAAGTAAACACAGTAAGGATAGAGAAGCCTTTGATGTAAGTTTGCATGTTGTGTAAATATAAGGTTCACATTTGCCATCTTTTCCAAGAATCGTTTCAGTACCCTGTAACACTGAAATTCAAGTTGTTTATGTGAAGTTGCTATGTGCCTTCCAGTTCATAGCTGGTCATTAGGCTGATAAAAATTCACTTTCATTAAACACAGAGCTACTGCATGATAAAATCAAATGATGGAATATAGAACGATTCTTCGGCAAACTGAAAATGTCAACTAATCCTATATAATGTGGTCAGCTGCTGTGAGAACAATAATGAATTCTGCATTCAGTTGTGACGACTTTTGTGATTAAAGGGTATGTGGGTCACGGCAGGCCATTGTCAGGAAAAGCTCTATGGACTGAAACCAGCATCCCATTACTTGACTAGAACAAATACTCATGGTCTGTAAGACAAAGATATTAAGGCAAATGCTTAGAAATGTAAGTAGTCAAGGAAAGACCCCAAACCAGTTACTAACTAGTATTATTCTAAGAAAAATAAAAACATCAATCTGTAATCACTTTATTTATTGTTCAAAATACATATGAAACATATAGAATATATATATTTCAAAGTTTTGAGGTTTTTTTACAAAAGTTATCACAAACTGTACACTTGATAACATATCTTTGAGGTTCATCATTACAGAATTCATCAGAATTAACACGTTCACACTCTCTAGAGAAGACATTGTAAAAATACTGAAATGGTTTACATATTTAAAGGCTAGTGCAAAAAAACACTTACGTCATTGTACAATATATGCTGTCCAATGTCAAGTTTCACAAATGGCTGTTTAGCAAGTACCAAAAGCCAGACTCACAAATTCAAGAAATTGTCTTCCCCCACAAATGCAGAATCCCGAAATACCGGCTTGAACAATGAAAAAGAGAGTCAATTACACACTGCGTTTAAAGGTCACATCAGGAAAACATCATGAACACAGAAGAAAGAATACAAAATTACCAGCATGTCATTTGATCACATACTGCCAGTGAAACTCCCCCATCATGACTGCCCTGATACAGTTCATTAATGAAGAACTCCATTTGGATGAAATTACACTTGGAGAAAACTGCTCTACTAGCAAGAAAGATGGGCAATAAAAATGTGGTTTTTGCCCTATTAGAAGCCCAGCAGTTTTACTGGCTGATTTTTTTTTTGCCATCACATATGCATACTGGTGATTTTTTTTTTTTACATGCCTTCAAGTCAATGCTGACTCCTGGCGACCCAGCAGCACCTGGGTTTTCTTGGCACGCTATAACCAGAAGTAGTTTGCCAGGCCTTTTCTTCCGAGGTATGACTTACCCAATGCCAGTGGGAAATGAACCCAGATCTATTAGGTGAATACTGGTAAATAACCATAAACGGTTAGAGAATGGTTCTTTGAGGCCTGTACAGTAATTTTTAGAACTGCTGGAATATATCCTATTGACTGTGTTCGGTGCATATATGTGAAATTTAGACAGTTTTTGCTACTCTGATAATTTTGTGGTAACAAACATTAAGTTGTTTTAAGCATTTGTAGGGATGCACAGGTAAAGTTTGCGTTTGGTTTTTGTTTTTAATTTTTGGCCTTTGCTCCAGATTTCTTCACTTTATTTAGTTTGTCCAAATTTTATTGCATGTTAGAACTTTTCAACATGCACAAATTGACTTTATGAGGGTAACTCTGTAAGTGGTGCCTAGATTTCATAGAAACATGACGGCAGAAAAAGGCCATATGGCCTATCCAGCCTTCCCTTCCATACCAATTACTATATTCCTTTTTTTCCCTTTAGAGATTCTCTGTGTTTGTCCCATGATTTTTTGAATTCAGATGCGGTCCTGGTCTCTACTACCTCCACTGGGAGACTATTCCATGCATCTACCACTCTTTCCATAAATAAATATTTCCACGTACTCCTGAGTCTATCCCATTTCACCTTCATTCTATGCCCCCTCATTGCAAAGACTTCTTTCAATTGAAAGAGGATCTCCTCCAGTGCAATTATGCCACAGAGGTATTTAAACGTTTCAATCATATCTCCTCTTTCCTGCATTTCCTCCAAAGTATACATATTGAGATCTTTAAGTCTGTCCACATATACCTTAAGATGAAGCTCACTGACCATTTTGGTAGCCATCTTTTGCACCGACTCCATCTTGTTTATATCCTTTTGAAGGGTGTGGTCTCCAGAATTGCACACAATACTCCGAATGAGGTCTCACCAAAGACTTATACAGAGGCACTATCACCTACTTCTTCCTGCTGGCCATTCCTCTCCCTATGCACCCAATCATCCTTTTTGCTTTTGCCTGACAGTCCTTCTGCAATATCTACAAAGGTATTTAATGTTTTGCTTACCTGAGGGCTTTTACTTATGTGAAAGGCTTTCTTCACCCATCCCTAATGAATATAGTTTAAATTCTTCTTCAGTAGGTTAGCCAGTCTGCTGCGGAAGACACCTTGACCCTTCTTAGATAGGTGGATGCCATCTCTGCTCTGCGGCCCTTGGAAAATCATCCCATGGTCTAGGAAACCAAAGCGCTCTTGATGACACCATCCACGCAGCCATGCATTCTTCTCCAGGATGTGAGCTTCTCTGCCTTGGCCTTTATAATCAACAGGGAGGATTTAAGAGACCACCACCTGCACATCTATCTGCTTCACCCTCTCTCCCAGAGCCATGAAGTTACGTTTGATATGCTTGGAGGGATACCTAGCAGTATCATTTGTGAGCATCATCGAATAATAGTCAGTAGGCTTGATGAGTCTTGGCAAACTCTCTATAACATCTTGGATTTTGGCACCTGGCAGACAGAACACCTCCCTGGACATCAAATCTGGTCAGCAGATGGATGCCTCAGTACCCCTCAGAAGAGATACCAACCACCACTACCCTTCACTTCCTTGTGGTCACTGATTCTGCAACTTGGGGTGCTTGAGCTCCGATTCTTCCCTTTTCTGGGATGTTTTCACCTCCTCCACTTCCAGGGCATACTGTTAGTTTAATTTAAGAACTGGAGATGTTGGATTTATTGATTCTGCAGGCTCTGGTGACTTGTGTCCAACTCTCTTCATTCTGTGGCATTCCATTTTCACCTCTGTCAGAGCTTGGATGCCTCAAGAAGTATCTCATCAATGTACTTCTCACTGTCATGGATGCTTCTCAGCCTTACCACCTATTTCTGAATTGCTCCACTTGTTTAATGATGGCTTCAGTTTGCAGGCATTTTGACATGGAACCAGTCCCCTGACTGGTATCAGGCTATCTGTCTGGACAGAGGCAGAAGCTGTAATGGGGACAGTGACTTCAAAGAGCTTTCCTACCTCTTTGAAGTTGAAGACTAGAGTAGGAGAAGAACGCTAGCATGGGTCTATGCATGTTGATGGAACGTTTTCCATAATGTCAAATCCACATAGATTGTACTTTTTAGAATACTAGTGTAAGTGGCCGCAGACATGTGTATATATCATCATGGTCACTTACACCAGCTCTAAAGCAGGTGTAAATGACATGCACATTGGTGGCCTATGCTGTAAATTATTCACATATATATGCATTCCGCCTATGCTCCACCCAGACTCCGGCCCTACTCTCATGCACCAGGAAAGTACGTACCATTTGTCCGTGATGCAAACTCTGAGAATAGCACCTGTCTGCCATCATGTATCACACTAAAATACCATGCATAATCTTGTGCAGAACTCTAGTTGTGACTTACAGAATTACCCTTTAGATGTGTTACTTCATAAGTTAGTATATGCTAAATCAATTTTCGACACGAAGGGCTTGATAGTTAAAGGAATTAACACAATTAGCAGACTTGCTAACTGCGTTAATCCTCTTGGCTGGGATATTCAGTGGCATTGAATATCTGCAGATGCCACTGCTGCATGCCCCGTAGCTAGCTGGCTAGCATCGGGGCATTCCTGGGGCTGCAAGGTACCTGGTAATAAATGGGTAGTGGTGATATTGTTGCTGCCTGGTTGCTTAATTTCAGTCTGAGCATCCTGGATATTCAATGATGGGGCCCAGATAAGGTCCTGGAATTGAATGTCCAGGTCTAAAGTTTAGTGGCGTCTAGCTACTAAAGCGGCTAGTCACTGCTGCTAAATACTGGTCCCTAAGAGGATAATTTTATAAGGAGGCACCTACTTTATGCCTGAAAGTAAGTGATTACTTAGGTACTATTTATAAAGAAAAGTAGGCGTCTACTTTTCTTTAGAAAATGCTAGCATAAGTGGTCAAAAACATGCGTTAATCTAAGGCATGATCACTTACAGCAGTCTAGGGCTAGTGTAAATGCCTGCACCTAGATTTGTAAAGAATAAACCTAAATTGCAATATTTTACAATTTGCGTGTGTATTGTGCACTCTGCCTATGCTTCACCCATGCACACATCCAGAGTGGAAGCATGTGCCATCAGGCTTACGTGCATA
Source organism: Ichthyophis bannanicus (assembly GCA_033557465.1). Taxonomy (NCBI): domain Eukaryota; kingdom Metazoa; phylum Chordata; class Amphibia; order Gymnophiona; family Ichthyophiidae; genus Ichthyophis; species Ichthyophis bannanicus. The sequence continues at coordinate 410,452,723 of CM066037.1, forward strand.
CCTAAAAGAATCGTGACCAGCTAAAATATGAACATAAATGCCCATTAGCAAGCAAAAATCATGAAAATACTGTGATTGACGTACATAGATGGTGCGCAACCTTATGTGGCTCCTTATAAAATTAGCCCTTAAATAATCTAAGGTATGCTAATAAACCAAAGACATGCTCACAAAGGCACATCCTTAAGCAGTTACAGTTAAGAAAAATAGGCAAAACTTCATTCACATATATCAAGTTCCCTTAGCAAAATATCCACATGCCCCGCTAAGTATCAAAGAGCAGTCAACATGGAAGGATCACGGGGATGGTACACAAACATTTAGATGTGATTGGCTTTTCTATAATTAGAAGAAAATTTGTTTTGCAGTCATTGATACACAGCATGCTGATACAATCTAAATTGGCAGAATTCTCAGAATTTTGCTCTAGGTTGCAGTCCACTGAGCCATTAGGTTTTCAGATGAGTTGAGGCAACTGACAAGAAGGGGGGTCTCTTAAGCACTGGAGCTCCATAGTTCCATTTATGCCTTAGGGGATTGCAAAAGGGGGGGGGGATTCTAGGCATATTGGGAAAGGGGGTTGTAGGTACTTTGGAGTAATAAAGCTCCTGGGGAGTGGGAATGGGGATTCTAGACCCCCTCACCATGTCTTTGGAATGACTGGACATAAGGGTATTCCAGCCCCTTCATGTTTATCATTGAGAATTCGGGGAGATATCATGGCATGCCAGTCCATTCACTTTCATATTTTAGGGGGGAGGGGAGATGGAAAAAAACCCATGTTGTCTTCCTTCTAATCAGCCCTTTAACTTGAGATTGTTTTGCATGAGGAATTTCAAGATTTTCTGGACATTTTAAAATGTTAATATGTGATCTGAGGCAGTTGTTGATCTTTACCTTTTCCCCCTAACCACTATGTGCCTGGTAGAGGCAAAAATTAATTTGCATATGACACTTATTTACATGTAAGCACTTGGACCATTAATCAGCTGCTGTGATTTTTTAATGCCGGCTGCTACATTGGTCAAAACAAATCTGAATATTCAGTGCCGGTATCCAGAGTGCAGCCAGTGCTGAATATCCAGGTAGAGCGGTGAGCACTGCCACTGTCTGGGTAATGGCTAGCTTTTTGGATAAAGTTGGGAGAACAAAAAAGCTGTGCTAACTTCATGGGATAGCTATGCAGATCGTGGACTGAATATCACTGGTTATTGCATAACTACCAGCTCTGCCTGTGGTCTGGCTCAGCACTATCCAGGTACTGAATTTTAGTGGCACTATCCGCTCTAGAAATTGCTGGAACGTCCCAGCCAGCATCCCTTATATAGACAGCAAGAGCTGTGATCCAAATATGTCCTTCTTAATATCGGCCTGAGTAATTATAGCACTTGTCCCTTAATGGGATGGGGGACTATCTCAAGATGCATGTTAAGGATTTTTAAACTGCGTACTACTTTTAGCATTTGCAAAGATTTTTTAATGTTCATGTTAAACTTTATTGCATAACTCCCATTATTAGTTACTCCTGAAAGAATCAATGGTAAAATGACTGCTAATATCCTCTAACTTTACGCAAGCAATTTTGTGCTACACAACACATTGATATAAAAAAACATTCAAGACTGATTATAGTAGCATGTGTTTACTTAAGTTCTGAGATTATCAATAATGCAGACTGTCATTGATGCCTTTGTAATTTTTCAGTACAGAAAAATGCATTTTTTGTTGGCCAAGTATCTTGTGCCATATTTTGTGGTTTTAGGACTCAATTCAAACAAAAAATTCTAACCATGGTGGATGCTCTCTAGTTTTGTGTTATTTCCAGATCAGTCAATATAACTAATAAATTTAGAATCTATAATTGCAGTCAGGTATGACAACAGGGACACCTTCAGTCAGTTCTGGTTTTACTCTATTGCATACATGGAAATAAGTTGTTTTTCTTTAAGAAGTGAGAACCACATCTCCGTGTATAAAGAGAATTTTTCTGTGAGCTAGGTACAAGGTAAGTGGGTACGTTTCGTATGAAATACCTTATTCCTAATTTGCAAAAAAGAACTAAATATATTGTCTTTGAAAATTAGCTGCAAGATAAAAAGCTAAAAAAATATACCCACATATCTTCCACTTGATATATTTGTGGGTCATCTACATGCAGGAAACAAAGACTACTAGACCCAGGAACATTTTTGAACCCAAGCAAGTAGGCATTTAACTCGTTGGTTGTGTGCCTAGTTGCTTTGTTTCCACATATGTTGAACCACAACTTATTTAGGGGGCTAATCACTAAGGTGTACTAACATTAATGCACATTAATTCACCGTCAGCATATGTTATTAGTAACTAGATCCCACTGAATAACAAGAGACCCTTGTTAAAATAACACACATTATGGTGAATTAATGTGCGCTAACGTCTATGCACCTCAGTAACTGCCCCTCTTAGTCTATGCTTTTTGGCATGGAGATACATGGCCACGTCAGATAAGAAGCAACATCTAGTTTAATCTTATGCAGTCAGCAGTATCAGATTTTTAAGTCCACCCATGTTAGTATGGTTTGTTTTATCAATTAGTGCATGCAAACTGTTGTAACATCAGTCAGAGATATAGTAGCTGACAGGTAAAGAAGCACTGAAATATTAGACAATAAGCTGAATAGTCAGCAAACCACAACATCCACTGTGGATAATTCAGCATTCATTCTGCTTTGGCCTGCTGTCTTCATGTTCAATTATGTTTCTTTCATCATGGCCTCTGCTACTCCACCCTGTATCTGGCCCACATGATTCAAACATAATGAAACGACAGCATTTAAAAGAGAACGCTTTTATACAGGATACATCTTATGGTTAGAGCTTGATTTGAGTTTGTGAATGTACCCATTAAAAAGCAGGTAACCTTAAATACATTCTGACACAGTAGTTCAAAATCATCAATAAATACATTCATGTTTCTTGAAAACATTTAATTTTTGAAACTAATATTGACCAAAGAAGTTCTAAATGACCTTGTTTAGAGCATCCCTCCTTTGGGCCAGACGTACTAAGTATTTTTTCCACAACTTAGAAAGACATTTCTTAGTACTCCTGGCTGATTCTAGGACAACATGCTTTCTTCAAGTTTCTTTCATTATAAGATATATAAAAATGTTTATTAATAATCATCATATAATACAATTCACTTAAAATATGTGGATAATTCTGATCCATGAGTGCACTGTGATTTCTCTTTGGAAAATCAGAATGAAACCACTTGTTTTGTGACGTTCCCAATAGGTCTCTGACTGGTTGCAGTGGACAACATTATATCATAACATTTTTTTTCAGTGTTATGTATTCTAATATTGAAATAACCCTTCATGTGATATACAAAGGGTATGCAGCAGACACTCTAACAGTCAAATATAGCTTTTATCATTGCTGTTCATTAGGGTAAGTTGACCAGATGGCTTAAAAATATTTACAAGTTAAAAAAAAGATGACAAACCCACAGGAATAGGGAATCCCCAAATCTGGAAAAACATCTTTGATAGAATAGAAGATGGGAAAAATAAATGTCAATTTCATCAAATATGCAGCAAAATATATGTATATGAGTAATTGCAATACAAACTGTCAATTTCAAGAAACAGTCTTGAGAAAGCAGAGATGTTAGACACATACCCATAGTGGACAGATATGGACATTGAACATAAATACAGTGTATGGATTTTTGTCATTTTTCATTTTTTGCACCTACATTTCGATTTTCTGATCTAAACACTCTATACAAAAGTAGATTGCGCATTTAAATATTGTGGATATTGTGGGTATATTATGGCTTCTGACTTCACAAAATCAGTTCTTAGGATCAAGGGAATCTATAATTAATTATTTATTGATTCAAATTTATAACCAACCAATTCATATGAGGCAGAAGGTGGATTTGTGACTATTCATGTAATATTTTGCTATATATATATTTGTATTTAATGAAACTGCAGAATACTTTTCCTGACCATTTTTACTTGTTAAAATATGTTGGAACATTTTTCCCAGTCATAATTTTCTTTAATTTCTCTTGACAAAGCTCTGTGTGATTTTTAGTCAAATTGCTACTAGAAATATACCAGGAATTTAGGGATGCGCATTTGGCTTGTTAGTGCGTCTTACAAGAGGAGTGGAGTGGCCTAGTGGTTGGGGCAAGGTACTTCAGGCCAGAAGGTCGGGGGTTCAAATCCCACTAGAGGACAGCAACCTTGGGCCAGAAGGACTGGGGTTTCTAGTCCCACTGGTGCTCCTTGTGGTCTTGGGCAAGCCACTTAACTCTCCATAGCCCATGTTCCCTGTAAAATAGTTATCTCCAAGTTATAATGCCCTGTTCAATGTAATTTCAGTTTGTTCAATGTAAACCGCACTGATGCAGAATAGTGCGGTATATAAGAGAATATAAATAAACACTAAGGGGCCCTTTTACTAATGGGCACTAGGGTGTTGCACCTAATGCGCCAAAACTATGGTGCGTTAAGTGCAAAATCATTGCATTAAATGTCAGTGTTGTGAAAAGCATTTCCCGAAGCAGTTAATGCGGAGCACTTACTTCTCACATGCGCCACATTAGGGCAGGTGCATGTAACTCTACCTATTGAGGGGGTGTTAGGTAAGTCTGCGCTAAACATGTGGGTCGTAGCTAGCATGCAATGTGAACCCACCACTAACTGCACGGAAGTCACCACGCCTACGCTCCACCGCTAACCCATCTACTTGCAGCCCTAATGTCATGGCCCTCTGCTAGCTGGCAATGCACATTCTAGTGTGCCTTCAGTGCAAGCCAGAACATACTCTGCTAGCTAACGCCCTTCATAAAAGACCACTTAAGGGTCCCTTTTACTAATGTTCATTCAGTTTTTGCACTTAACATGCATTTAGTGCAAAAATGAATGTGCGTTTAAATGTAAAGCCTTTGTCAGGGCCTGCATATTCCTGACAGATAACACACCGATGCATACCCTAATTATGGTGCTATTGCTGTGGGTGCACTTACCTCCAGTGGCGGGATTCAATCTGAACAGGAACTGGTTAAGAATGATCCTGCCACTGATAGAACTGAGTGGATGGCAGCACGGCATGCCTTTGCATTGCTGGCACCGCATGCTTGGGCCGCTGGCGGCCATCGCAGGGCCGCAAATCCCTGGTGGCCTCGCGACCCAATCCCCCCACCCACCAGTGGTTTGATGGCATCAGGGGCTTCCCACAATGCTGTGGTCATCCGATGCCATCAAACCACTGGTGGGTGCATCACCGGCATCGGGACCTCGTTTCTGGCCCAGTTCAGTGAACATGGCCTGTGGCAGGAACCGGGCCAATCCCACCATTGCTTACCTCCATCTATAGAGGTGGTGTTAGGTGAACCCATGCTAATAGCAACATCGATAGTATGTTAACTGCAATGTGCTCATCATGACCACTCTTTGCCCCTAACCTGCCCATTCCGTATCCTAACGTGTGATTGGCAGTTATAGTGAAAACTGGCATGCATACTGTAAACTGTCATGCACTGATGGTAACTGATACTGTGGGTCTCAGCACATAGTTAACATGAGTATGATATCAAAGATTTTCAAAAGTCCCTTAAAACGTACCTATTTATTGAAGCATATGGCAATTAATCTAATTCCAATAGAACAAAATGTTTTAACCCTTTGAATTTCAATTTTCCTATAATGTTTAAATTATTTTAACATTTTGTAAGATTGCAGTTATTTGTTTAATGTAATTGTAATGAATTATGAAATGTAATTTTGCTGTAGTTTATGTATAATTTAATGTAATGTACTTTAGTTTACTGTAATGTACTATCTTGTTGTCTCCCCCCCTCGATGTAGTCCCTCTGTTGTCTTGTTGACCACTTTGATTGAAGGATAAGGTGGTATATAAATTTAAGGAACATGGATGTAATAGTTTGATGTGTATACTTCTGGTGATTTCTTAATAAAAAATAGAAAAAAAAAAAACTGATTAAATAAATAAATAGTTAACAGATGCCAGATCAAACGTAAACTGCATAGTGAGCCCTTAAATTAATTTAAAAACACTTTAAAACACACATTAGTATACACTGATGTCCAAGAATAAGCACCACTCCTTGAGGAGGTGGTAAGTGTCCCCATGCTAACAGCAACATTCACATATAGCGTGCACCAATGATGCCTGCACTAACTGCTTTAGTAAAAGGGCGCTTAGTGAGAGGTGGAATGTGGGCATTGACTGCACATCGCAGTTAGCACAGGGATCACTGGTGCATGCAATACGTGAATGTTGCTGTTAGCATGGGGGACTTACCGCCTCATCAAGAGGTGATGGTAAGTACACCCGCTTGGTGTTTAGTGTAAATGAATTAGTAGTAGTGGTGAGGCGCTGTTCCAGTGTACCAACAGCAGAGAGACATGTGGACATGACCCAAAGATCTGTGCAGGCCACCGTGCTATCTCTCTTGGGCATCAATGAATACTAATTTATTTATTTATTTACAGTTTTGTATACCGCCTTATCCTTCAAACAAAGCGGTCACAACACAATTGGGGGATACATTTAACAAGTGGGGATATGAGACACATACACTAATACTTACAGGGAACATGGGCAGTGGATGGGCGGTTTAGCAATTATACCTCTGAATATTTGCTAATTCATTGATTAAAGTGTGTCAGCATGCATTTTAGCACAGTTAAACATGTGCTCGAGCCCATGGTAATTGTTAGTGTGGGGGCATGACACAGCATGCCAATTCCCATGCTAACTGCATATCGTGCATTGGGTGGGCAATGCGTGGGCTGGCAGTGAAGATTGAGCATGGAGAGAACACTGCAGTTAACACAGGAGGACATATTGTGCACTGTCAATATTGCAATTAGTGGAGGTACAGCTAATGCCACCTCAATGGGTGGCCTTAAGTGCGCCCACAGTACTTCTGCACACGTTAGGGTATGTGTCCCCATGTTAACTACCAGGAACATGCAGCCACACCCCCGACAGTTATGCAGAGGTTTTGCAATTAACACATGTTGGTTTGAGTGCTAATTGCGCATGAAGTTCAAAAATCGAATGCACTTTAGTCAAAGGGCTCCTTAGTCAATTAATGCATGTTAAAGAGTTCTAACATATGTTACATTTTTTAAATTAAAATTAGTTTGTGAAAAGGACCAAAAAAATAAAAAAGTGACCTAAAGCGACCCAAATTATTCTCTGTGCATATCCCCTAATAAATAAACAGAAATGGAGAGAACTCAATGTTGTTCTGATCACCACAAACAATATGTAAGGTTCCTTTCCTCTATTCAGCAATAGGGGGGTAATTTTATAAGGCATGCCTACATTTACACACATATTTAGGTGATTTATGTGTGTAAATGATCAGTGTTGTGAAAGTGCGTTCATTGGACCAATGATGCAGAATTTCTCCATGGGCATGCCTGTTTGGCAGAGTGCAAATTTGCACTCGGAAATTATACAGTACTATAATTTACATGTATTCTTGTAAAATCTAAGTGCAGGCATTTACTTCAGCCATAGGGCTACAATAAGTGATTGCGCCTAGTTTAACGTGTTTTTGATCACTTATGGCCCTAATTTATAAAGTATATGGGTATCGTATCGTATGTGTTCTAGTTAACCCTTATAAAATTACCATCTAGGAGGGCAATTTTATGAAGGCTTATTATTTTGCGCCTATTCTATAAAGTAGGATATGTACTTACTCTATAGAAGAGAGACGTAAGTGGTGAGACACATGTGCCAAATCTTATGTGTGACCTCTTGCACCAACCCTAGTCTTCGTGTAAATGCTCATGATTAGATCTGTAGAAAATGTATGTAAGTTATAGTATTCTATAACTCAAATGCATACATTTGCACTCTGCCTATACTCTGCGCAAGCGAACTTGCCTACTCCAAAATATGTGCCACTGCGTTAATGCATGGAGTTACAGAACAGCCTTCACCTAAATTACGTGCCTAAGTGCCTTTGAAAATAGGTGTCATAAACACATCAATAGTATACAAATTTACACAACTCGATATAGAATTACCTCTTTGGTGCTAACCTTACAGTATGATGGATCAATCTTAAATAGTCTAATTTTGGTCACTCATATTTAAGCTCATGTTCAGCTGCAAATATGCTTAACTTAGGCGATCAAGTTAGGCACTTTGGCTCTTTTTTAAGATTGACCTCATAATATTCATATTCTTCTATTTTAATCAGAAGACAACATCATGCTAATAGCAAGATAAGGATAAACTGGCAGAATTTGCTTGGGATAAAATGTTTGTTAGGAAAGGGTGAGAAACTTGGGCAGACAGAAAGAAGAGGAGCTTCAGTGACATGGCCATGAAGTCTACATGATATGTGATGTCATATATTAAGGTTAACTGCATGAATGGCCCATGAACTTTGATTTCATTTGGCCTACATTTCTGAATATTTTTCAAAGAATAAGTAACTTTTCTCCAAGACCAATTCAACCGCTAGAACCCTGCAAATGTGTATTGGGCTATCCCAGTGGTATTAAACAATGGTCCTCAATGGCCACAAACAGGTCAGGTTTTTAGCATATCCTTAGTAAATACACATACAATAGTTTTCCTGGAGTATTATCCCCACTATATGTAAATCCATCTAATAAATATTCATTAGGGGTATTCTGGAGACTGGCCCAAAACCATTTGAGGACTGGAAGTCAATACCATTGGGCTATCCTAATGCATTTGAGACTAACATCTGAGAGTTGTATTCCATATATGTCCTCGAGATAGCAGCATATGAGACTAACATCTGAGAGTTGTATTCCATATATAGGAGGCCGCGGGCCCACGTGCCCGACGGCCGGCGATAACCGGGGGGGCGGGGTGGCGCGCACCCCTTCCGCGGCGGGGTGAGGCGCGCGCCCGAGCGCGTTTTGATTTAAATTGATTGGCTCCCGCTTGCCCAGGTGGCCGCGGGAGCCAATGGGGGAATCGCTGGACCCAGGGGGAGTGAGCGGTCGGACGCCAGTCCTTTGAAGGCGGGGAGAGAGGACGGGCGTCCCCACCCTCCCTCCCTTTGGTGGAGCTTGGGGGATGGGGGGTTGCAGCTGGAGGGGGAGGCGGGATCCCGGAGGTGTCCGGGGTCCGGAGGCATGGCAATATGCAGGGCGGGGGTGGGGGTACCCCCGACCCGGAGAAGCCCTCGGTTTTTGCTAGTAATATGGCGAAGCCGGATGAGGGGGATGGAATTGCCAGGGATGGTTCTCGGCGGAGGCAGGAAGGAACTCACTTTGCTACCCATATGGCTGGTGAGGGATTGTCCCGCTACCGGAACCATAAGTTAACAGTTTGGTTGTAATGTTATGTTGTGCTTGTTTAATAAAGCTGCGACCAGTTATTTTGCCAATAAGCGATCATGTGGTGGTTATTTGGGAGGGGAGAGAGGGGGGGGGATGTGGGAGGGAGGGAGACTGTGGGCCACGTCCGCCTTACCTGGTTAATGTCCTGGAGATAGCAGCATACTTTTTGATTGGATTAACCTAATTTATTTGTGACTAATTTTGAAGAATTATCACTTATAGCTATTTTACTGACATTTTCATGTGTTTATATGAAATAACTAAGCAACCACACTGCTTGTTTCAGAATTTAGTTTAAAACTTTTGAAATCACTATTTTATTATATTATAAAATTCCTAGATAATCATAAATTTGATCTGAAATAATTCATATAGGCAATGATTTTCATTTCTAAATGAAGTTGTTATAATTGGTACTATATGTTTGGGGCTGTTCATTTTAAGGTTTTGCATGAGTATATGTTCTCACTCGCAGCACCAAAGTTGTGGAATTCCCTCAGGACTGAAGTACAAACATTATCTGGTAGAAAACAGTTTTCTTTAGTCAAGCATACTCATAGGATGGGTAGATTTTGAGACTATGTAGTCCCATATTACAGGCACATATTTAGAATAGTTTAATTGTTTTGTCTTTGTCTTGATGCTTTGTTAGTTTATGGTTGTATATTATTTTAAACTTTATGAGTGTTTTGTTGGAATGCACTTAGTTATTAATAGCAGAATATAAATCTTGCAAATAAATAAATATGGGGACTCAAGTGGCTGAACATTTTTCTAGAAAACTACTTCTTCAACTGCATAGCTTTGATCATGAGACTCTTACAAACAAGTGTTTTTCAAAATGCACAAAATGAGAAAAAAGCCCTTCAGGTAGAAATAGCTTTGAGATTTGTTTTCCCCTAATACTGTATGCACTTGTAAATCATTTAGATTGCAACTACTACTACTGAGCATTTGTATAGCGCTACAAGACATATGCAGCACTGCACAGACACGTAAGAGACAGTCCCTGCTCATCAGAGCTTACAATCTAGTCAAGACAGACAACATAGAAGGTGTAGACAGGGATACATCTAGGGGGAATGGTAAAGAAATAAGATGATCAGGTGAGTCAAGATCCAAAAGCAGCAGCGAAGAAGTGACTTTTTCAGCCTGGATTTGAAAAGGGTCAGAAAATTAGCCTGGCATACATACACAGGTAGTTTGTTCCAGGCGTAAGGTGCAGCAAGATGAAAGGAGCAAAGTCTGGAATTACCAATAGAAGAGAAGGGCACAGATAGAAGCAATTTGCCAGAAGAGCAGAGTTCCCGAGGAGGGGTGTAGGGAGAGATAAGAGAAGAAAGGTAGTGAGGAGCTGCAGAGTAATGCACTTATAGGTCAGCAGGAGTTTGAAGTGGATGTGGAAACGGATAGGGAAGCAGTGAAGTGACTTGAGAAGAGGGTAAAATGGATTCTCAACCCAGTCCTCGGGACACACTTAGCTAGTCAGGTTTTCAGGATAACCACAATGTTTATACATGAGAGGCTTGCATTCAAAGGAGGCAGGCAGGGCACGCCCATCCACTATGCGAGCTAGGTGGCCACCTAGGGCGGCCGGCACAGGTGGGCGGTGGAGGTGAAAGTGACAGCGGCATACATGGGCAGCTGCATTGCCCCCCCCCAGCTGCCGCTGTGATTCCATCTTGGGAGGGGGAGGTGGGCAGTGGTAGTATTTTCAAGAGGCGGCAAAAGCTGCCGCTTTTAGAAATATTGTCACAGTCACTGCCCACCTCCCCCTCCCGAGACAGAATCGTGGCAACAGCTGGGAGGGTGGCGGTGGCAGCAGTTGGGCAGTGGCGGAAGCAGCATCAGGGGGGCGGTGGCAAAAGCGGCATCAGCGGAGGGGGGGGGGGGGAAACGGCATCAGCGGGGCGGGGCAAGCCCAGAGTTTCTGCCTACGGTGACAGAAACCCTTGGGCTGGCCCTGGAGTCAGTTCATATAAATTTCTCTCAAGCATATTCATTGTGGTTATCCTGAAAACCTGATTGGCGAGGTGTGTCCCAAGGACTGGGTTGAGAATACCTGGTTTAGATGTATGACTACACAGCACTGATACAAGTTTCAATTATCCCATAATGCTAAAGGTCCATGTGTTGCATGGGCTTTTATTTTATATAAGACGGGGTGGGGGGGGGGGTGTTATTCAAAGGCATTTGCATGGTTAGTGCTGCTGGATATCCATGGATGCCACCATTACATGCCCCGCATGTCATGGGCGTTCCAGGGCAGAACAAAGGTGGCACCCATCGCTAAACGGGCAGCAGCAATATTGAGCCACTGCCTGGTTAGAGACATGTGGGTAAAGTAAGGCGAGGCAAAGGCTGGCCTAACTTTACCCATGGAAGCTAACTGGGTAGCGGCTCAATATTGCCGCTACCCAGTTAGTTTCTGGGTTTTGTGGCAACCCAGATATTCAGTGCTGGTGGCCGGATATGGTTTTGGCATTGAATATCCAGGGTTAAAATTTAGCAGCGACAGCTAGGTGCTTTACCAGCACTAATCTCTGCGGCCAAATGTCCCTTCTGATATGTTTATTAAGCCTCACGCTAGTAATGTGGGTTTGGACTGCTTAACTAGCTTGGGGCATCGCGCTATATGCAGGGGGTTAGGGACAGCTGTACTCCTGAATTTCTTTTTTTCTTTATTTGAAACATTTTTCTATATGGTCTCTTCCAGAGATCAGGGGCGGTTTACATTGAAGCACAACTTTTACATGGAACAATTTGAGAGAATTTGAACAATTACATGAAACATGCGATTGGGTTGTAGTAATAAACATAATAAAGCATAGTTACTCACCTGTAATAGGTGATCTCCGGGAACAGCAGGAATTTAGTCTTCACATATGGGTGACATCGGTACCGACGGAGCCCGTGTGGGAATGCTCCCCAGTGTCCAATAGGAAAGCTTCTGGGAGCATCCCACTGTGCCTGTGTAGCTGCCTTCCCACTTTTCCAGCTCTCCATCCTCAGTTGTAGCTGGGATAAAAGGAGAGAAAGAAAAGAAGACTTACAACTCCTAGGGGAGGAGGGTGGGTTGTGAAGACTAAATTCCTGCTGTTCCCAGAGATCACCTGTTACAGGTGAGTAACTACGCTATCTCCAGGAACAAGCAGGAATGTAGTCTTCACATATGGGACTCCCTAGCTAGAAGATGCCAGAGAGATGACCTCAGAAGCAGCTGTGGATTTTCACAATTATGCCTAAAGAGATCATGTATCTTGCATGGATGTCTGGTATCGAAACCCAGGACGGAGGGTAGGAGTTGCTCTAAGTCTGAAAGACATGTTGGAGAACAGCCTGGCCAAACATGGTATTCCGGCAGGAGTCCTTGTCTAGGCAGTAATGAGCAGCAAAAGTATGGACGGAAGACCAAGTTATTGCTTTGCAGATGTCGTCAGTAGCTACAGAATGTAGGTTTGCCATCGAGGTAGCCATGGCTCGAACATTATGGGCAGTGACATGACCCTCGAGGGAGAGTCCTGCCTTTTCATAAGCAAAGGTGATGCAGTCAGCTATTCACTTGGAGAGAGTATGCTTGGATACTGGCAACCCGAGATGACTGGAGTCAAAGGAGATGAACAGCTGAAGTTTATGGTGCTCTCGAGTCCTCTGAAGATAAAAAGCTAAGGCATGTCTACAATCCAGAGTATGGAGGGTTGCTTCTGCCTTAGATGAGTGCAGTCTAGGGAAAAACACAGGAAGATAGACCGACTGGTTCAAATGGAAGGGCGAGATCACCTTCAGCATGAAGTGAGGGTGAGTCCTTAGGACTACCTTATCATGGTGGAACCTTGTGTAAGGAGGGTCAGCCATCAAGGCTTGGAGCTTCACTAATGCACCTTGCTGAAGTGAGGGCAATGAGGAAGATGACCTTCTATGTGAGAAACTTAAGTGAGGTAGTGGCTAGAAGTTCAAAGGGTGGTTTGAGAAGCTTCCCTAGAACAACATTGAGGTCCCATGGGAGGCTTGGTTAATAGAAGACCCCTCATGAAGCATGCTACGAGCGGCTGAGAAGAGATGGGTTGACCATCTAAGGGCATGTGAGAGGCCGCAATTGCACTTAGGTGTACTCTTACCAAATTGGTTTTGAGACCAGAAGAAGAGGTGGAGGAGATACTCAAGCAGTGTCTCCACGGGAGCTGAGAAGGGATTAAGATTCTTCTGAAAACACCAGAAAGAAAACCTATGCCACTTGAAAGCATAGGAGTGCCTGGTGAATGGCTTCCTAGAAGCTAAGAGGATGTCTTTAACCGTTTTTTGCCACATTGAAGACGTTTGCTGTGGTTGATGGTCCCTGTGGCTGGAACGTAGAAATCCCGCGGAGTGAAAAAGAGTGTGCTGGGGCATGCAATTCCCCCTGAGGAAGAACTTGAAACGCGTGAGCGGTACCCTTTTGGTAGCGTCGGGGAAACCTGCCAGCGACTTTCAGTGATTTTCAGATAAGCACATCTTTTATTTCATAAATACACTATGAAGATACTATGAAGATAATGAAAACTTTTAGAAGATAAGCACATTTTCTACTTCACAGATATGTTTTGAGATAATAGAAAAACGAACAGTTTAGAAAAATTTAAGAGCAATCTGGTGAATGAATGAAGCACAACATTTTGGAAAATCTCAGTGAATACTAAATGGTCGTTGATGCGAGAAGGTATTTAGCTTATGAATCATTCTAAAGCAATACCAGTGTGAGTCTGAGACCATTATTCACTTGATAACTCAATTTATCAGTTACATCTATCTAGTTTGTGAAGTTCTGGATTGATAGTGCTGTTCACCAGTAGTTTCTTAAATATTTATTGAAAGTATATCTAGAAAGCCTATTTAGGGTAGTGTTCTCCGACTCCAACTGAGAGGCCTTGTCTTGCCAATCCTTGCCAAAGAGGTTTTCACCGGTGTAAAGGATGTTACCTGGCTTATCTTGAACCCACTGTTCAAGATCCGATGCTTGGAGCCAAGCAATCCTGCGTGCACCAACACAGATGGATGATGTCCTGCTGATGCACTCAAAGCAATCAAATGTTGCTCTGTTAACAAACTTTGAAACATTCTGAGCATGCTTCACAAAGGTAAGATAATCTGCCCTCTTATCATCGGGAAGGAGCCATTACTCCAAATCTTTAGCCACCTCTCTAAGGAACATACCCATATAGATTATGTAAGAACTTATTCTGGCCGACAGCATGGAGGCCTGAAAACAACATCGGCCAAAAGCATCAAGGGCTCTCGATTTCCTACCCAGAGGGTTTGAAGAATGTGTCTTCACGCTCTTGATCTGACACATTGCCGATTCCACCACCATGGAATGGTGTGGCAACTGTGTCTTTTGAAAGCCAGGGCACTCTGGTACCTGGTATATGGTATCGAGCAATCTGGTACGGGGACAAATAGTTATAGGTGTTTCCCAAATACGAAGCATGAGGTCATGAAGTATCCGATGATAGGGAGTGTAGCTTCCCCTTTTGGAGTTGTCGGATATTAAAGAATTTCTAATTCCTTGGTCCTAGGCTCTTTTTCCGATGTCACTGTTATGGACAGATCCCTAGCAACATCATGAATAAAGTCTTGAAAAGACATGTCCTCTGGTGGGGACATGCAGCGTTGTGGGGATGGAGATGGGACCTCCAGGAGAGTTTGCATGTCTCTAGTATAGGCCGGTTCATCATCCGATGAATCGGAAACCGAAGACTCGAAGTATCTTCGGGCAGGGTGTTCCTGCTCCATACAAACTCGGTACCGGTTGAAGCCAGTGTTTGAAATATGTGTGGTCAGAACCTCGGTACTGAAAATGGATTCGAGGGCCAGCATAGGCGGTAGCGTGGAAAGCGGCAAAAAGGTTGCAGGTTGTATCGGTACCAAAACCGGTACCAACGCCCGTGGAACCAACTGTAATGGTGGACTGGAACTGAGGTTGCCAATAAGACTGTTAAGCTCTGATCAATGGCAAGGATACATTGATCCATGGAGCTTGCCGACGCCTGGGTATTGGTACCATAATTGCGGGCCACGATCCCTCAGCATGGCACTAGGAGCTCTTCGGAGGTGGAGGCCTCAGGAGCATCCTGGGACTCCACTAAGGCTTTGTTTGGCCAGTGTGTCCTCCTCTAGGGCAACGCCCGAGGCATCTCGATGTTTAGAAGGAGATCTACCCTTGGCGGGAAGCCAGCCTTTGATGAAGACTTAGGTTTCAATACCTGAGATCCTTGTGAGGAAGATGAAGCTCTCGATGATGTCGATGTAAAAAGATGGCGTTGGAGGCAAAGAGGGTGCCCAGCTTTGCAGCTCGATTCTGTAGGCCTCTCTTCATCATCTTTATACAGAGAGGACATTATGATGGCTAATGATCAGGCCCTAAGCATTTTAGACACCAGTCATGGGTGTCTGTGGCCGAGATGGTACCGCCACACTTAAAACACTTCTTAAAACCACTAGATGGTTTTCCATTGTGTCTGTGACAAAATGGAAGGCCTAGGCCTAAAATGGCGTTGATGCACCTTAAGAAAAGAAGAAATTATTTTCTTCACAGAATTTTTTTTTTTTTTAGAGAAAGAAGAAAGAAAGAAAGTATCAACGGAGGTCAGTACCAGCATTGATAGGAAGGCAGACGCGAACCACAAAAATATGAAAAACAGGAATTTTCTGCAGTGACAGGAATTGCTCCCTGTCGACTGCGCGGAAAACGAAGAACTGAGGAGGGAGAGCTAGAAAGGCAGCAAGGCAGGTGCAGTGGGATGCTCCCAAAAGCTTTCCTATTGGACACTGGGGAGCATTCCTGCGCGGGCTCCGTCGGTACCGACGTCACCCATATGTGAAGACTACATTCCTGCTTGTTCCTGGAGATTAATAATACTTAACTATTTATATCAACTATATAATATCCTATTACAATCAGGAAGTTGAATCTTGTATGTGTTGAGTGGGGGTTTAAATTGGACAGGAGGTCATGAAGTTAATTTGTGTTGGTTTTACTTGTGGGGGTAAGTTTCTGCATTCTGAATGTGTAATAACAATCAGGAGGATTTTTTTTGTATGTGCTGAGTGAGTTTTATATTGGACAGGATAAATCATGAGGCTTATTTGTGGTTGCTTTACTTAGAAGACAGGGGGACAGATAATGGAGGGACTAGGTGTTGGGGGTGGTGATTGTGGATGTGTCATTTTTGGTGATATGGGCACTATAGTGTTCAGTGAACAGGTATGTTTTTAGCTCTTTTCAGAAAGTCTGGAGGTCCTTAATTATTCTTAAGGATTCTGGGAGAGAGTTCCATTGTGTGGGGGCTATATAGGTGAAGGCCCTATTACTGGTGATCTGCTTAGTCTTCCTGATTGTGGGAGGAATTGTGAGGGTATTCCGATTGATTCTTCTCCTGGTTCTATTGTCCGACTGGGTGTGGATTAAAGATGAGAGGTAGAATGGGGATATGCCGTTAATTACCTTGAAGGTGGTCATTATGACTTTATATTTTACCCTGCTGGCAATTGGGAGCCAATGGAGATCGTAAAGAATGGATAGTCTTGCTTTGAATATGATTCTGGCCGTTACGTTTTGGGCCATTTGTAAAATAGTTTGATTCTTTTTGGGTATTCCATGTAATATACTGCTGAAGTAATCAAAGTGAAGTGTGATGAGGGCTTGTACTAATGTTCAAAAGTCTGTGTGGTCAATAAGTGCTCTAAGGTGCTGGATGATCCTTAATTTAAAAAAATATGGTTCTGGATATTTGTTTTAAGTGGGGTACCATGCTGAGTGTTTTGTCTAGGATGACGCCTAGGTATTTCACCTCGTGTTTTATTGGGATGGATATTTATGTAGATACATTATTTGTGGTGGGGTGAAATTTGGGTCTGTAGATGTGATCAAGGCTTCCATTTTTTGTAGTTTATGCTCATGTTCATTAACTGGAGCCAGCTTTCTGCTTCATTTAGGCAGGATGCTAATTTGTCAAAGGAGGGGTTTTGTATGTCCAAGGGAGAGTAGACCATAATGTTGTATGCCATATGTTGTAGACCATATGTGGTAGTTTAATTTATGTTTTTTAAATATGGAGCAAATTGGCTGCACATATAAGTTGAAAAGTAGGGCTGATAGGGCCGAACCTTGTGGGATTCCTTGTTGCTGAGGGAAAGTTGTGGAGGATTTGTGTTCTATTTTTACATATTGGAATCTGTTGGTAATATATGAATTGAACCATTTAAGGGTTTGTCCTTTTATGCCAATGTAATTAAGTCTAGAAATGAGGGTGTTGTGGTTCACATTGTCAAAAGCAGATGTGATGTCTAGAAATATGAGAATGAATGCTTGCTTAGAGTTATCTAGCCCATGGATGAGTGTGTCAAATAACGCTATTAGGAACATTTCGACCCCATGGAAGGGGCAGAATCCATACTGATAGAACATAAGAACATAAGATATGCCATACTGGGTCAGACCAAGGTCCATCAAGCCCAGTATTCTGTTTCCAACAGTGGCCAATCTAGGTCATATGTACCTAGCAGTTTCCCCAAGGGACACAGGTTCCACAATGCTTGTATTGGTTCAAGCATTGATATCCTGGGTCCCTTCTTAATAATGGCTTATGGACCTTTCCTCCAGGAACTTGTCCAAACCTTTTTTAAACCCAGCTACACTAACAGCCTTTACTACATCCTCCGGTAACAAATTCCAGAGTTTGATTACACGTTGAGTGAAAAAATATTTTCTTTTATTAGTCTTAAATAGTTTACCCTGTAGCTTCATTGCATGTCCCCTAGTCTTTCTATATTCTGATAAGGTAAACAATCGATCTACGTTTACCCGTTCCACTCCGCTCATTAATTTATAGACTTCTATCATATCTCCCCTCAGTCGTCTCTTTTCCAGGTTAAAGAGCCCTAACCTTTTTAGCCTTTCTTCATAGGAGTATCCTTCCATCCCCTTTACCATTTTGGTGGCTCTTCTCTGAACCTTTTCTAATAACTCTATATCCTTTTTAAGATACGGCGACCAGAATTGCACACAATATTCAAGGTGCGGTCTCACCATGGAACGATATAGAGGCATTATAATATCCTTTGTTTTATTTTCCATTCCTTTCCTTATCATACCTAGCATTCTATTTGCTCTCTTGGCCGCCGCTGCACACTGGGCCGAGGGTTTTAACATGGTATCCACGATGACGCCTAAATCTCTTTCCTGGGTGGTGGTTCCTAATGTGGAACCTTGCATCGTGTAACCATAGTTTGATGTTCATCTAATGGAGCTGAGGAATCTATGAAATCTTGGAGCTGTTGTTGGGCCGCTTTTTCAATTACTTTGGCTACAAACGGTATGCTGGCTATTGGCCTTGTTCAGGTTTTTGTTCTTTGGTATGGGACAGATTGTGGATAGCTTGAGTGAGTTGGGCATAATGCCTTGCTGGAGGGATTGGTTGACAATGTTTAGTAATATGGAGGCTATTTTTTGTTTTTGTTGCTTTGATCCATGCTACTGGGTAGGGATCTAGGGGGGAAGTGGTAGTATTGATGTTTGAAATTATGTCTGTTATTTGTCTGCAGTCTAGGATGTGGCAGGAGTGCCAGCTATTGTTAGTTGAGAGTGCTATCCAGGGGGGGGGGGGGGAGACTTAAAGACACCTTGCTTTTTAGCTTGTTGGCATATGTTGGCATAAACGTCTGCTAGAGTTTGGGGTTGGAAAGATAGTTTGATGGAATCTTCTTGTGGAAATTTGGTACTTGATTTAACTATTTCAAAGAGTTCTCTTGGCCGGTTAATGGCTTTGTTTAGAGCTTTTGTATGAAAGGCTCTTTTTGCGTGGTTTATTGCCTCTTTGTATTATTCAGTGTTATCATATAGAGGGTTTTGCTGTCTGAGTTAATTTTTGATTTCCATTTGTATTCTATTTAGCATGGCTCACCACATTAATACCTTCACGGGAAGCAACTACCGCCACCCATTTTGCTGGAAGTAGTTGCTCCCCACCAAGCACTGGCAGCATGGGCTTTCAAGGCCCACCCTAGCAGCATCATGGTAGGAATGCCCACATCTCACCCAATCGTTGCCCAGACGTGCACTGCCCAGGCAATGGGACTTTTTTTTAGCCCAGGGCCCCACACTACCTTTTAGCACGGTGCCAACAATGCGCAATAACCCTGCACTACCTGGGTAGTGCGCTTTAGTAAACATGCCCCAAAGTGGTTTTGCCATATACTATAAAGTAGCTTTGTTGTCTGTTCTGAGCAGTGCAGTTGATCCTATGTGTGTATCTATACACTCATATATATAGTTATAAATTAGATAAAAGTATTAGTCATTCTGATGATGCATGTTTACCCCCACAATTTGGACTTTTATGAACCTTGCACTGTTTCCAAATTATACAAATTTAAGGATCATTTTACCAAATTTGAAACAGAAAAATTTATGATCAAGAGATATTCAGTGATGGAACTTAACAAGTAAGGAAACTTGATACATGAGATGAGTTAAGATTCCTAATTTGGTTCTCAGAGTAAAACCCACATTGAGTCAGTTTCATTGGCTCCAATCTTTTTGTCCTACTGTCTTTTATTATGTCTGTTTTTATTTTTGGTCTTTTTGTTAATCTTTTCTCTCTTCCATCTTCTCTCATTTTTCTGTCTTTCTCTTCTCCTGCCTCTCCCCTCTCATCGGTGCCAATGCAGTGCATGCCTTTGAGTCAATGCTGACTCCTGGGTTTTCTTGCCAGTATGACTGGAAATAGATTGCTAAAATTGAAAACCCCCCAAAGGTAATCACATCAGTGTAGTGGCACCTGAAGCGTGGAGGTTACAGTTCAGCACCTAAAGCAGCTCGAAACGTGTACATTATGAGACACAACGTGGGGGTTTTACCATCAATGACAATTTTGCCAATCAGATAAATGGATTATTATTATGGAACTGAAATGAGTAAAGGGATATGGTGGTTTGGTGAGTGTGACGGTGTCTACTCCTAACCGCGACATCTGACAAAAAATTAATTTTACACTGCTCTAAAACAAGGAGATTTTCTTGTCCTTTCTATCAAGGCCTTTCTTCTAAGGCAATAGAGGGTTAAGTGACTTACCCAAGGCTACAAGGAGTCCTAGTGGGAGACTGAATCCTGGTCTCTTGATTACCAAGCCAGTGCCCTAACCATTGGTAGGTATCATCATTTCTCCAAACATTTCCTTCCCTCATCACAGCTTGTTCATAGCTCTCAAAGATTACATCATTAAAATGAGATATGTGCAACCTCTACTTCATTCCACTCCTATGTCTCACTGATACATTGTCTTCCTCTCTGCTTTTCTACTCCTCTACCCTTTTACCCTCTAATGTCTCTTAGACTATATTAATCAATTTCCCTATTTCTCTCTTATAATACTTTCTTCTTCTCTTTTACCTCTCCTTCATTTCAACTTTGTCTTCTTCTCTGTTGACTATCTCTTGCTGCTCCTTATCCCTTACCATTTCTCACACTTATGTCTTCTTATGCATCCTCTCAACTTTTGCTTTCCTGCCTCTCACCCTTCCCTCTGCAGTTCCCTAGTGTCTATTTTCTCTTCCCTCAAATTTTTTTCCTACCGCCATCTACTCTTTTCTTTCCTCACCTTCTCTAATATTTCTCTCCCTCCTGTCCTTCAATTTTTTTGTTCTTTCTCCACCTCTTTTCTTCTCTTTTTTACCCCTTTCCTTCAGCCCCTCTTGTCTGGCTTCTTAGCTCTTATTTCTCTTCTTCTCTGCACTTTTGGGCTCAGAAAAGAGTGGCAGCAATAGGGTGGGCCACGGGGATATTGAAAGAAAAATGTTTTCCTTCTTGACAGTCGTCTTGCCTCTTCTGCCTACATCTTGCCATTTTAAAGCAAGTAGCAGCTCTGTGGCTTTATAAATGTACTCTGTCTCTCAGAGTATTTTTAGCCAGCCTTGTGTTCTGTTCATTTGAGCAGTGATATGCAGTAGCATGACATTGGACTTGACTCATCATTGGTCCATTATCCTATAAGGTCAGTGACTCAGGCTCTTTCAGGAGCAGAGAAAACTCTAGTGTTAAAACAGCAAGCCAAGAAATAGAGAAGCCAGGGTACAATTCTTGATGTGATGAGGCATTTTATGTCACTGGGCAAGTCCCTTCACCCTCTCCTGCCTCTAGTACAAAATTAGGGGCCCTTTTACTCAAGTGCATAGAGGTGATATGATTGAGACGTTTAAATACCGCCATGGCATAAATGCATGGGGGGAGTGCCTATTTTGATTGAAAGCAAGTTCTGCTACAAGGGGACATGGGATGAGGGTGAAGGGGGAAAAAGTGGTGGATCCATAGAATAGTCTCCCAGTGGAGGCGGTAGAGATGAGGACAGTAACTGAATTCAAAAAAGCATGGGACAAACACAGAGGATCTCTAAAGGAAAAAAGGAGACTGTTGTAGTTGTTGATATGGAAGGACAGACTAGATAGGACATGTGGTCTTTTTCGGTCGTCATTTTCTATGTTTCTATTAGGTTTTTTCACTTAATGCATGTTTAGAAGTACAACGAGTGCTAAGTGCAAAGCCTCCAGAGTAAAGGGAGGCATGGACAGTATGTTCCTGGTACTTAACATGTTTATGCGCATCCTAAAGCATGGTGCAATTACTATGGGTGTACCTAACTCCACCTACTGAAGTGGCATTAGTTGGACCTATGCTAATTGCAACATTGACAACACGGGTGCAACTAGCTGTAATATGCTCTCCATGCCTATCCTCCGCCCCTAACCCGCACAATCACTACCTCAATAAGCAAAATAAATTTTGAACCTGCTTGTAGCTCACCTTGAATTTGGATTTAGAAAAAGTAAGTTATTAAAATCACTGAGGGCTGGTTCTTTCTCTCCATCATTAATAGAGCAAATGTGGAGATATCACTCATATAGTAAATGATGGCAGATAAAGACCAGCATGGCCTATCCATTCTGCCCAGCAAGGTGGGCTGTAATCTTTTGGGAACAAAGAATATGTAACCATAGCCGAGATCTACGAAAAAGAGGTTGCTTTTTTTTACATTTTGTGCCTAAGGAAAAATACTTTGTATAATTGGTTCTGTTTGATTTTTTATCATTTTATTACTTTCTAAACTATAAGTGCTAGATACATAAGGAAAATTATTTTTGGTACTATTGTACCCATTAATGCTGAAAACGTTACAGTGGAATTAATTGCTACAGAAAAGAAGTTTAGGTTATTGGGAACATTAGAATATGTGTATTAAAGCAGTACTATACTTGCATATAAAGTGCATTTTCCATACTGCATTATATCTTTAACACCTTAATTAAGAAACACAAGCCACCATCGTTTTCATGCAGGCTACAAAAGATTGGGCACAGATTGTGAAATTTCTTTGGTGGATGAAATTAACTTCTACCAATGAAAGCTCAAACACAAACTTGTACCGGCTATTGCAGTACAAATTGAATTTAATACTTAAGAACCTTAAAACTGTCCAGCACATAAATTATGCTTTGGTTAATTACAAAACATGAATGCTACATTTAATCATGGAGGTTTAACTATTCCAGATAAATGCTATTTGGTGCAGGTAATATGTATTTATCAGAATATTACAGTACTGTGACAGTATAAAATGTAGGTTAAATGGCAAAAAAAACCTGTGTTTCCCAGCTATTTTATAATAATTTTTGATTATATTAAAAATATATATGGATAGTCTTAAGTCTAAAGATTTCCATCATTAATATACAATCTCAGGTCAAATTATATGGTACAATAGCACCAAATCTCCCACTCTCCCTGCCAATTTTTGTTGCTAGAAAGAACATTCACAATCATCAGAATCATGGTGTTGGAGTTGCCATAGAATGTCAAATGCTGAAGGATTCTGTTGATAAAAATTCAAAATTTGGTATCAAGAGCTAGAATGGAGTGGAAAATGATAGAAGAACAAGACTTCTCACACTGCATTTATAAAGGACAACAGTTCAGCCTTGTTATTTTTTAATGATTATCTATTTATCTAGCTGTCCGCCTAAGCATTTAAAATATTCCCATGAATTCAAATAAATGTTTTGCTTAAAATTTGTCATTCCTTATATTTCTGTGTTTAAGGTAGCGAAAAGATTGGCATTCTAACTGTGGATATAATATTTTGGGCAATAAAATCTATATTCAATGTAATACAGAATTTTCCATTTGCTAACTGATTTATGATACGATTTGCCTTGTACTGTGACATAATTTAAGCATAATTTGGGCAGGAGAAAGTGAGGAACAGTAGGTAAAATAAAAGGGAGTCTGGATGAGTACCTGAGTGTCAACCTGTTTGATCAATCATATGATATAATCAAAGACCAAAAGAGGGAGAAGGCAAAGCCCATTTGCAGAGAAGGGTGATTTGACTGTATTAAGCTCCCAAAAAGAAGCAAAGTTAATTGACTGGTAAAGGCAGCAAGACTTCATAGGCTTAGATATGGGCTGCAGGCTGAGTTGGAACTTGGCTACACTTCCCAGCTAGTGAGAGACAACGGCAGTAGTCTAGCTAGTACAACTGACAGCTGGGAGATATCCTCAATTACAGTAATAACAAGCTCATCACACCCTCAGAATACCAGAGAATCAACCAAGCCACGTCCAGAAGAGCGCCGTTACTCTCTGCACCCGCCCTATGGAACTCCCTTCCTGAAGTTATGAGAGCCATGAGCGATACCAAGGGCTTCCATAGGATGCTCAAGACCTTCCTATTCACACAATGCTATGGGCCCTCCTGGAGTCCATAGACTAGGCTGTGAACTTAATCGTATACAACCCACAATTGGCAAACTTGTAAATAGTTGTATAGATGCAAATAATTTCACCACCCTCACTTCCCCATCCCTTCCTGAGCTCCTTAAATGTACTTAATCAAGTAATACAGTAAACCACTTTGATTGAAGGATAAGGTAGTATATAAAACTGGTTAAATAAAAAAATAAAAAAATAAATAGTATAGGAAGAGATAATCAGGATTTCCAAATGGTCCTTATTTGCAAACATCTACTATATTATACAATAATGAATTATTATTTATTGTTTTCTCTTATATCTTGTATTCCCCACTGGCTGCAAAATTCCTTTGTAACTAACCAATCAATTACCAGACTAGTTCCAGTATAGCTTTCATTTAACTTCATTCACAATAAGTTTGTAACCTGGTTTTAAACCTAATTTAAACTGTCTGTATTTGCAACAAGTCTACAGTACATTGGAGCTGGTACATGAGAAGACAGGAATACAAATCAATAACAAAATAATAAACAATGTAGAAAATCACATGGATGCCCCCTCCCTGCCAAATATTGGCACAGTAGTAAAATGAGTTATTTATAAGCATATCACGGTGTTTCTTCAGTGTAGCACAAAAGGTACGTAGTCTGAAATCATTGCTCGCTGTTGGTATAATGTCTCCTATTTAACTCAATTCTGTATTAGAGATTACTGTGCATTGTATTGCATTGAAATATCCCTTAACATGTGTTGCAACTATGTACCCACTGTTACCTGAACCTCATAAGAGGAACTGACAGAAAGTAAAGATTGAAAAGACCTTTGAATGGATAAAAGAAATACATAACAATTTTGCGTGCTTTGTTTTTGGAAACCAAACATTATCTCTTAAGGTAGAAAACACTGCATGAACCAGGAACCAGGATGCTAGATAGAATAGATTCCTGTTGGTCTTTTTATGGTGTAGGAGGTGGTTTCGGTGATGAACAGGATCCTTGACTGTCAAAACTAGTTGCTCGACCAGGTAACTGTTAAAAAAAAAAAGAGGTTCTTGCTTATACAATGTGAATAACATTGCAGACAATACATACTGTAACATAGTAACATAGTAAATGACGGCAGATAAAAACCAGTATGGTCCATCTAGTCTTCCCAGTAAGATGGCAAGAGTAGGTGCACCTGCCACCCCTCCCCATGTCTGTTTAGGGGTGAAGCAACGGCTCCGTGTAGGATACCCTGTTTGTTGAGAAATTAGATAGTTAAGTTTATTTTGATTTTGCTGTAAAGGGATCCACTGTGTCTGTCCCATGTCATTTTGAATTCATTAACACCACTGGATAAGAATATTGAGTTCGATTGGGTGTCTCAAATATCCCTATTATTCTTGTATAAAATGATTTCTGATGAGATTTTAAATAAATTTGGGCCTTATTTACTAATGTGTGTAAGATTTTTCAGTAACTGTGGGTTAATAGCCAAATTTAGTGCATAGTAACTGCAAAGCCTCCGCATTAACTGTTGGGGGCATTTCCAACCTTTTGCCATTAAGTTAATGCAGAGAAAATCTCTGCGCCACATGTTAACTGAAGTGAAAGATGACACAACATAGTTTACTACGCCTATTCAGGTGACATTAACGGTGACACATTATCTGCTGCATTAACAGTTAATGTACAGTAACTATCCCTGAACTAACTGAAATTTGGGTTTTATTCTCCATCCATTCAACACTCCCTTCAACGTTAGGCAGTTAACATGAAAATTAGTGTCTTTCAGCTATTGAGTTGCCAAGTTCACTGTTCACATGGTGCCAGCATTTACTGTGAGTGCATACAAACTAGTACAAGCTGTACTGTTAATGCAGCAGATCGTGCATGCTATTTGGCCACGTTAACAGATAAAGCATAGTTACTCACCTGTAACAGGTGATCTCCGGGAACAGCAGGAATTTAGTCTTCACATATGGGTATCGTCGGTACCGACGGAGCCTGCGTGCTGCCTTCCCGCCTTTCCCAACTGCCTCTCTCCAGTTGAGTTTTAGAGCTGAGACAAAGAGAGAGAGTGAGGGAAAGGAAAAGAGAGAGATACAACTCCTAGGGGAGGTGGGTGGGTTGTGAGGACTAAATTCCTGCTGTTCCCGGAGATCACCTGTTACAGGTGAGTAACTATGCTATCTCCAGGAACAAGCAGGAATGTAGTCATCACATATGGGGACTCCATAGCTTTAGGTGCCAGGGAGAGACCCCAGAAGTTGTGTGTCCCTGAGAAGGGCTCCACTTCCCCCCATGGATCTCTGGCATCCTACCAGGGATGGTGGGTAGGAGTTGATTAGGTATGGAACAGGTGTTTGAGAACAGCCTGACCAAACAAGGCATCCCGGCGGGAGTCCTTGTCCAAGCAGTAATGGGCTGTGAAGGTATGAACTGAGGCCCAAGTGGCTGCTCGACAGATGTCGTCAATAGACGCAGAGTTCAGATGAGCCATTGAGGCTGCCATGGCTCTCACATTGTGAGCTGTGACATGGCCCTCCACAGAAAGGTTCTTACTCTGATAGGCGAAAGAAATACACTGAGCAATCCAGTTAGATAGTGTTCTCTTGGAGACTGGAAGTCAAATGAGAAGGATCAAAAGCAACAAAGAGTTGAGAGGACTTTCTATGTTGCTGTGTCCTTTGTAAGTAAAAAGCTAGAGCTCTTTTACAGTCCAAGGTATGAAGATTCCTCTCTGCATTTGATGCATGAGGTCCTGGAAAAAAGACAGGTAGGTAGACCTCTTGGTTGAGATGAAAAGACGAGACCACCTTAGGCATAAAGTGTGGATGAGTCCTAAGAACTACCTTGTCATGATGGAACCTTGTATAAGGTGGATTAGCTACTAGTGCTTGCAATTCACTAATGCGGCATGCTGATGTGATTGCAATGAGAAAGATAACCTTCCAAGAAAGGAATTTCAAGGAGGTGGTAGCTAAGGGTTCAAAAGGTGGCTTCATGAGCTGCCAAAGAACCAGGTTCAAGTCCCAAGCCACCGGAGGTGGTCTAATGGGAGGCTTAGTTAGAATCTTGCTATAAAAGGATGAGAGGAAATAGGTTGTCCATTTAGAGGTTTAAGAGAAGCTGCAATAGCACTCAAATGGACTCTTACTGAATTTGTCTTAAGGCCTGCATTAGACAAATGGAGGAGATACTCCAGTAAAGATTCCAGAGGTATAGCAAGGGGGTTAAGACCCTTTTCTGAACACCAAATAGTGAACCTTTTCCACTTGAAAGCATAAGAATGTCTAGTGGAAGGTTTTCTGGAAGCATAAAGAACATCCTTCACTTTCTGAGAAAGATGAAGATCTTGGAGATCTAGGCCTTCAGCAACCAAGCCCTGAGATGCGGGGACTGGGGATTGGGATGCCATAACATCCCGTTCTCCTGAGATAGGAGATCTGGAGCAGACCCTAACTCCAGGGAGGGAGCTTGAGAGAGATGTAGAAGCAGAGGGTACCACACTTGCCGTGGCCAATGTGGTGCTATGAGGATCATGTGGCCTCTGTCTCTCTGAAGCTTGAAGAGGGTTTTGGGAATTAGGGGCATGGGTGGAAAGGCATACAGGAAGTCTTGACCCCAGTAAAGGAGGAAAGCATCCCTGGCCTGAGCTCCCTGAGCTGGAATTCTGGAACAGAACTGGGGAAGTTTGGCATTCCATGGACTTGCAAAGAGGTCTATGTCCGAGGTTCCCCAAAGTTGAAATATCCTTTTCACCAGGTCTGCATGCAGAGACCACTCGTGTGGAAGGAGAACTCAATTGAGTCTGTCCGCCCAAGAGTTTTGAATGCCTGGAAGATATACTGCCAGCAGATGAATCTGATGCTCTCTGGCGAGGGCCCATAGTCGCAAAGCTTTGTTGCAAAGCGACAGAGAGCCCGTTCCCCCCTGCTTGTTCACATAAAACATGGCTACCTGATTGTCCGTGTGAATGAGGACTGTCTTGTAGCTGAGCAGGGAGTGGAACACTCGCAGAGCCAGGAAAATTGCTCTGAGTTCCAAGAGATTGATATGTAGACAACTCTCTTGTGGAGACCAGGTGCCATGAGTGGAGAAGTCTTGCAGATGAGCTCCCCAACCCTTTGGAGAAGCATCTGTTGTAGGAGTTGCTTGGGGTAAGGGTTGTTGGAAGGGGCACCCCAGCAACAGATTTTGAGTGGACCTCCACCATTGGAGGGACAAAATGAGGCGACTTATGTTTGCTATTTTGTCTGACAGGCACCCTGATGCCTGGGTCCATTGGGTGGATAAAGTCCACTGAGCTGCCCTCATGTGGAGGCGAGCATATGGAACCACATGCACAGTGGATGCCATGTGGCCCAGCAATTGCAACATTTCTCGAGCAGTTAGATGAGGCTTTAGCACCAGTTGAGAAGCTAACTGCACTAAGCGAAGGTAACGGGCCTGGGGGAGATAGGCCCTTGCTCTTGTGGTATCCAGAAGAGCTCCTTTGAACTCTAAAGATTGAGTGGGAGTGAGACTGGATTTTGGGATGTTTATTACCAGCCCTAAATACTGGAGGATACGCATTGTGAAGGATAGAGAAGTCTTGGCCTCTGACTGTGTTGGAGCTCGAATGAGCCAGTCGTCCAAGTAAGGGAAGATGAATATTCCCAGAGTATGGAGAAATGCTGCTACCACAGCCATGCATTTCATGAAAACCTTTGGAGCAGAGGTCAAACCAAAAGGAAGCACCCTGTATTGGCAGTGTTTTCCTTGAAAAAGAAACCGAAAGAACTTTCTGTGGGTTGGATGGATGAGTACATGGGTGAACGAATCCTTGAGATCTAGAGAACAAAGTCAATCCTGACTCTGAAGGTATGGAAGCAGAGCACCGAGAGAAATCATCTTGAATTTCTCCTTGACAAGGAATTTGTTCAATTCTCTGAGATCTAATATAGGTCTGTATCCCCCTGTTTTCTTTGGGATAAGAAAATAAGGGGAATAGAACCCTGTGCCCTGTTGATGAAGAGGCACTTCTTCTATCGTCCCTTGGGCAAGAAGAATGGCAACCTCTTGACCTAAGAGGTTGATGAGAGGTGTCGGAGAATTGATCTGCTTCACTATTGTGTGAGGGGGCAGGCTTGAAAAATGAAGTTTGTACCCCTCCTTTATGATGGAGAGTGTCCAATGCTCTGCTATTATTTGCCCCCATCTGGGGGCAAAATGACATAACCTTCCTGGAATGGTGGACGGTTCTGGTCCTTCCAGAACCAGAAAGGCTAAGTTCTCTAGCTGAAAGTCAAAGGCCCTGAGGAGGCTGAGGCTGCTGAGCCGGTGGAGGCCTAGCAGCCTTTGCCTTCTTCTGTTTGGGTGGTTGCTGACGTTTGGTTGAAAACTGACCTGCAGAAGATGCCTGCTGAGTATAAGCAGGATAAAATCTTTTCTTTGTAGAAAAAGGTGTTTTCTTGAACAACTTCTTTCTAACAGGATCAGCAGTGGACTTGGATAGTCTATCCAAGGTGGAATTTTCAGCATCCATTTCATTGGCTTTTTCCTGCCAATCTTTCCCAAACAGGTTCTCACCAGTACAAGGGATATTTCCCAATTTATCTTGTACCCAGAGCTCTAAATCAGATGCCTGGAGCCAAGCAATTCTACGTGCACCTATGGCAATAGCCGAGGTTCTGCTTATACACTCAAAGCAGTCAAAGGCTGCACGGTTGGAGAATTTAGAGACGTCTTGGGCATGTTTGACCCAAGTGAGAAAGTCCTGTCTTTTATCTTCAGAAATGAAAGGACTTAAAGTCTGTAAATTATCTGTGACCTCCTTTAGGAACATTCCCATGAAGAGACTATAGGAACTAATTTTTGCAGCAAGCATGGAAGCTTGGAAGACTCTACGTCCAAAAGCATCCAGTGTTCTGCATTCACGTCCTGGAGGATTAGAGGCATGTCTTTTTGCACTTCTAATCCTTCTCATAGCTGGCTCCACCACAATAGAGTGGTGAGGAAGCTGAGTCTTATGGAACCCAGGACAAGGTGGGACACGATACATAGTATCTAACCTACGAGAATGAGGAGAGGTGGTAAGAGGTGTTTCCCACATCCTCAACATGAGATCAAATAGAATCTCATGAATGGGTAAGGTAGCTGCCTCCTTAGGAGTTTTGGGATATTGTAAAATTTCCAACTCCTTGGCCCTTGGCTCTGTTTCAGGGGCCACAGTGATGGACAGGCCCCGAGCCACCTCTCTGATAAAATCTTGGAAAGACATGTCCTCTGGAGGAGACATCCTGCGTTTAGGGGAGGAGGACTCCTCTGGAAGAAGTATCTCTGCATCGACAGAACTTTCAGAATCCTCAGATTCTTCTGAGGACTCAAAGTATCGTCTGTCCGGATGCTCCTGCAGATCCCGATACCCGTACCGAACAAAGTCGGTACCGGGAATAACTGGTACCGGAGAATCGGTACCTGAGGGCATCGTAGGACAGAGTACCGGCATAGCAGATACCGATGCCAATGTCGATGCTATCGGTACCGGTGCCAATACCGGTGCTAGTGCCGGTACCGGTGGAGTTGTCTGTCGCGGTACCAAGGGCGTCGATGCCGCAAGGAAAGCCGCCAGACTGCGTTCCATGCTCAGAATTCTCTGGTCCATGGACGCCACCAATGCCTGGAAGTCGGTACCGGTGGAAGTCACCGGTACCCCAGAGCATGGCACCTGGAGATCTGTCAAGGCCGAGCCATCTAGAACATCATGGAACCCCGATAATGCTTTGGAAGCCAAAGCCTCCCGCCAGGGTAATTTTGCCGGTGCAGAATCCTTGAGGGCAATGCCAGAGGCATCTCGATGCTTAGAAGGAGATCTACCCTTCGAGGACCGGCTGGATTTATGTTTAGTTACCTGAGATCCACGGGAGGGAGAAGAAGCCCTGGAAGACGTCGATGCCACCGAAGCTGCATCAGAGGGAAACAGGGTACTGAGCTTGGCAGCTCGGTTCTGCCGACCTCTTTTAGACATCATGGCACAGGACACACAATCCGTGATGGAGTGGTCAGGACCTAAACATTTTAAACACCATTCATGGGTGTCGGTGACGGAAATGGTACCGCCACACTTAGTGCACTTTTTAAAATCTGAGGCAGGTTTTTCCATGTGAAGGAAGGTTTTTGGGCCTAAGGCCCAAAAAGGTGGGTGCACCTGAAGAAAATAGAAAAAGATATATATATTGTCAACACCTTCACTCACTCCCCAACCTGGTGGTCAGGGAGGGAAAGGGCTTGTGTAGTTGTGGGGGCCCAAATGAAATAAATGGGGTGACAAGAATATTTATTTTTCCAAAAGGATGTTTATTTTCCCCGCTACGTGAGGCACACAGGAACAGAAAAACTTATCAACTTAGGATCGTGCAAACAGGGGGTTTTCAATGAAGTGCTCTAACACAAAACTTCTTCAGAAGAAAACACATTCCTTCATGTGTCTTTCTTGGACAGGTACAGGTGAGTGGATATAACTTATAATAATACTCGTGGACAGTTAACTTCACAGTCCTGGATACAGATCAAGCACAAAAGCCTTTTCTTATGATTACCCAATCACAGTCCCGGTGGGTAAAATCTTAGCAATTCTGGCTCAGTACTAAACACGTTTAAATTCAGGAATAAACACTCAAGCCTTTGATTCCTTAGCCTTGTCAATCAGCCCTACCGAACAGTCCATCGGCTGATTGATGTCTTGCATGGGTAAAGGAACATGGGTAAAAATCCTTCCCTCAGGATTGTTCCCTGCTTGGATATTCTCAGGTAATGCAATGTCTCTCTTATTTAATAGCTTTGTCAGCTCATTTAGGAGAAATTCTGTTTGGCTGCTAGCAGGAGCTAAGGGTAAAGCCGGCTGTGGTTTGAACAGCTGATTAATAGGCTGCGATGAGGTAACCGGGCTTTCCCTTGCTAAACACTCTGGCTCTGAGGTGAAGATTCCCTGCCCCCACTGTGCTCTGCTATTAAGTGGTGGAATCTCACATCTGCTGGTAGCAGTTTTGGTTCTTAACAATGCTTCTAAAGCAGGTCCTCCTAAATTAGGATAATTCAATCTGTCTGTAAACTCTTTTGCTAAACTTGTTCCCTCAGCCTCTCTTAAGCACGGGAATTACAGGCTGGGTAAAAGTAGGCTTACAGGGAGAGCTTTCAGGGTAAAAACTGCTTCTATATTCCCTGAAACTGTCCTGTTCTCTGGATACAGGATTCTCTCTTTTGTCTTTATAAAAATCAGCATAAGGTTTAAGAATAGCAGGTACCTTGTCTTGAGAGTGCTCAGGAATTATCTGGTCAGCATGTCTTTCTCTCCACGGAAGGAAATTGTTCCTCAGGAACGTGAGGTTTTCTCCTGCTGAGGAATTAGCTGCCTTCCTGATACAGCTGGGCAGAGTTTGTGCAGAGAGGTCACAGGGTTCTACAGCTAAAGGAACTTCCTGTCTCTTCAGTACCTTCTGCTTTCTCTCTCGTGGGTAAAAAGGGACTTCCTTTTTCCAACCACCTGCAGCATTCACTCTTTCATTCTTTCTCCATGTGCTCTCAAAAGGTCCTGGTTCTGTATTCCTTCTAATGCTTCTTCTTCTTCTTCCACTCTCCGTCTCTGTTCCTGTCTTTGTCCCTGTTCCTGTTTCGTCTCCCCTTCCTGTTCCTGTCTCTGTGTTTAAGAAGGGACCCTTACTCTGGGGAACCCGCCTCCTCCTAGGGCGTGCCCAATCCATGGGTTCACTTCTCTCCAGCTCTGAAGTGACTTGATTGGCTGTTTGCCAGCTGTGCTGAGAGTGTAAAACTCCTTCTTTGCCTGCAGTACCAGACTCTACCAGGGGGTCGCTATCGGTCTCCATAGCTTCTGTGCCTGGCACTGCGTCACAGATCCCCCCCCTTAAGATATCACGGGCTGCTCCATGGGAACCTGGACAGCACGGGATACGACTTAAGGCATCTGCGTTTTGATGAAGTTTACCCGCACGGTGCTCCACCTGAAAGTCAAAAGCCTGAAGTGCGAGGAACCACCGTGTGAGTCGTGCATTGTGGTTGTGCATCTGGTTCAACCACTTCAAGGGAGCGTGGTCAGTGATCAAAATAAATTTTCTTCCCATCAAATAAAAACGTAGCGCATCTACTGCCCACTTAATCGCTAAACATTCCCGTTCAATAGTCGAATAATTTCTTTCTGGCGGTGTTAGCCTCCTGCTCAGAAACAGTACCGGGTGTTCTACCCCTTCATGCTGCTGTGAGAGAACCGCTCCGAGACCGGTGTCTGAAGCGTCCGTCTGTACGATAAACTTCTTAGCAAAGTCTACTCCTTTTAAGATCGGAGCCTCACAGAGTTGTTTCTTTAGGAGGTTAAACGTTCCTTCCGCTTCCGCCTTCCATATCAGTTTATTGGGGGCATTCTTTTTTAGCATCTCCGTCAAATGGGCAGTTTTCTCGGAAAAATGGGGAATGAACCTCCGATAATAGCCCACGAGCCCTAAAAAGCTGCGCAATTGCTTTTTGTTAATGGGTTGTGGGAATGCCTGCACACTGGCTATCTTGCTCAGAAGAGGTTTTACCATCCCTCTACCAACCACATGGCCCAGGTATTTTACCTCTTGTCCCCCAAAGAGGCATTTTGCTGGGTTTAAGGTAAGACCGGCCTTGCGGATCGACAGGAGGACTGCTTCAATTCTCTGAAGATGCTGGGTCCAGGTTTCACTGTGGATCACCACGTCATCCAGGTAGGCCACAGCGTATGCATGGTGAGGACGTAGGACCATGTCCATGAGACGCTGGCACGTTGCTGCGGCGCCGTGGAGTCCAAAAGGCATCCTTCGGAATTGGTATAGGCCAATGGGAGTGCTAAAGGCAGTCTTTTGCTTTGCCTCTCTTGTGAGGGGAACCTGCCAATAACCTTTTGACATATCCAAGGTCGTAAGGAACTTGGCCTGTCCCAGACGGTCGAGCAGCTCCTCAATCCGCGGCATTGGGTATGAGTCAAAACGGGAGATCATATTCACCTTCCTGAAGTCTATGCAGAAGCGGATCGACCCGTCCGGCTTCGGCACCATGACAATCGGACTGTTCCAAGGGCTCCGCGATTCTTCGATGACCCCCATGGCGAGCATCTCCTTCACCTGTCGGATCACTTCCACCTTCTTGGCCTCCGGAAGCCTGTAAGGCCTTTGCCTGACTACTTCCCCTGGGGTTGTCTCTATATCATGGGTTATTAACTGGGTTTTCCCAGGTAGGGAGGTGAGGACATCTTTATATCTGGATAAGACTTGCCTCAGCTCCTGTTGTTGGGCCCAAGAGAGTCCCTCATCCAATCGGGGTTCCGGGTTCGCGTGGCAGTCGGCCAGCTGGGGTCCGAGGTCCTCCTCTTCTAGGTCCTCCCTCTCCACTGCAGCCACTAATCCTTGCAGGTTATTTGTTCCTGTGGACCCGAAGCCCTGCGTTCCTCGCATAGTTACAGACAAAGCGGGTACCTCCTCCAACGGGGGAATTCCAATTCGCTCACAGATGAGCTGGGCTATACGGTCCCCAGCTTTTACTTGGAAATTGTCCTTTCCAAAATTAAAAAGCAGCACTTTTACTGACCCTCGGTAGTCCGGGTCTATCACCCCGGCACCTATATCAATAAAATGCTTCAGTGCCAAACCCGACCTTGGAGCCAGCCGACCATAACAACCCGGCGGCAGCTCTATCTGAAGGGCTGTATCAATCAGGGCTTTTCCACCCGCAGGAACCATTACATCTTCTGCACTGGCAAGATCCCATCCTGCGGCGTTTGGGGTAGCCCTCTTAGGCGCTTGAGCAGTGGGGGTTATTTTACAGTATTTCAGCACAAAACGGGGTTTTCAGGGGTGCTATCCTTCTGAATACTGTCCTTTTTACCCTTTTTGACCTGGGGCATTAAAGGCCGAAGTAGGGACTTTACTTTTTCTATGGCTAGGGCCTGTACTTCCTCAGGGTCCTCCTCCCCCTGGGAACTCTCTCTTTCCCTTATCCCCTGAACCAAACCTTGGTGAAATTGGGGCCAATCCTTTCCCAAGATCATGGAATGTGGAAGGTAGGGAACAACCGCCAGTGGAATCTCTCTCTCAGCCCCTAAGCCTGTTATTTGGAGGTTATAAACGGGGTAGGAAGAGGTTCCCCCATGGACACACCTTATTTTTACTTCCTCTACAGGATGTAGTGTTTCTGGGGCTGCTTTAGCATTAATAGCCCTCCAAAACTCCTCCGAAATCATGCTGAGTTCAGCACCTGAATCTAACAGAGCTTGAGTGGTTATTCCCTGGATGGCTACTGCTAACAGGAAACCTGGCCTGTCTTCCATATAAGAATCGGCCACCAAAGCATTTTTCACCAAGCAATGTTTCTGTATGTGGCCTATCTGTCCACATCTAAAGCATTTCATCCTAGTTACAGACTCTGGCCTGTTAGGCCTGGCTATTTTCATAGGATCCTCTAGGACCTTGCGCCTCATTTCTGATCCTCTGCTGGCGTACGCCGAACATTGGCTACCAGGTGTCTGAGCTACTTGCTCTGCCTCTATGTATCTTTCGGCCAGGGCAACTGCTTCCTGCGGATTTTTGCAATTTTGGAGGATCAGAAATGTGCGTATTTCCCTTGGCATTGCCTCCATATACTGCTCCAAAATCAAGTCATCTAAAATAGACTCTATTGACCGCCCTTCTGGGGTCAACCATTTAAACAGTAAGGCTCTTACACGATAATAAAGAGACTTGGGGGTTTCACCCAACTCGAGTTTCACACTCCTTAGGCGCTTATGATACAGGAGTGGGGTGAGTCCCAACCTCTCTCGTACGGCTTTCTTTAGCTCTTCAAAATTACTAGCTAATTCTGGTGGCATGGCTCTATAAGCTGCTCTAGCCTCGCCCGTCAGGGACGCGGCTAACCTCAAGGCCCAGTGTTGTTTCGGCCACAGACTAAGTTGTGCCACTCTTTCGAAACTTTCAAGATAATCATCTATATCATCCTTATTAGACCAAGGTCCAAAATTAAAGAGTGTCTCTGCTGGTACATTCACAGCAGACATGTTATCTCTTACGGAACCTGTCTCTGGTGGTTGAACAGTGTTCATCTTCTTCTCCTTTAGCAGTTCTTCTAGAAGAGTGAGAAGAGGTTGTTGCTGCTCTTTGAGTGCTGCGTCGGCTCTCTTCTGAGCTTCCAGCGCCAAATCAGCCTGTCGTTTGAATTGGGTTGCCATCCACTGGATGATCTCCTTTGGCTCGAGCGCCATCCTTGATGTTCACTGCAACTGAAACAGAGAAAAAACAGGGACCCAAGTGCGGTATCACTAGCACTCTCTGGGCTTTCCTCCAGAAATAAACCTGTTTTCCCTTTTTTTTTTTTTTTTCAGCTATCCCTAGGGGTCACCTTCTACCCTGGTATTTCCACCACCCCGGGGTGTATACCTGTTACCTGGGTTAGGTGAAAGACAAGCACTTCAGGGATATGGCTCCTGTAGCCCTCTGCACTGCCTCCGTCTCTGCTGGGCCTCGTCAGCTCCTCCAGCTGGGTCCAGTTAATGATGAGGTCTCTGCAGCTCCTGAAGACAACTGTTCTGCGCCTGCGTTGAAATCCTCTTGATCTACGCCACTTGTCAACACCTTCACTCACTCCCCAACCTGGTGGTCAGGGAGGGAAAGGGCTTGTGTAGTTGTGGGGGCCCAAATGAAATAAATGGGGTGACAAGAATATTTATTTTTCCAAAAGGATGTTTATTTTCCCCGCTACGTGAGGCACACAGGAACAGAAAAACTTATCAACTTAGGATCGTGCAAACAGGGGGTTTTCAATGAAGTGCTCTAACACAAAACTTCTTCAGAAGAAAACACATTCCTTCATGTGTCTTTCTTGGACAGGTACAGGTGAGTGGATATAACTTATAATAATACTCGTGGACAGTTAACTTCACAGTCCTGGATACAGATCAAGCACAAAAGCCTTTTCTTATGATTACCCAATCACAGTCCCGGTGGGTAAAATCTTAGCAATTCTGGCTCAGTACTAAACACGTTTAAATTCAGGAATAAACACTCAAGCCTTTGATTCCTTAGCCTTGTCAATCAGCCCTACCGAACAGTCCATCGGCTGATTGATGTCTTGCATGGGTAAAGGAACATGGGTAAAAATCCTTCCCTCAGGATTGTTCCCTGCTTGGATATTCTCAGGTAATGCAATGTCTCTCTTATTTAATAGCTTTGTCAGCTCATTTAGGAGAAATTCTGTTTGGCTGCTAGCAGGAGCTAAGGGTAAAGCCGGCTGTGGTTTGAACAGCTGATTAATAGGCTGCGATGAGGTAACCGGGCTTTCCCTTGCTAAACACTCTGGCTCTGAGGTGAAGATTCCCTGCCCCCACTGTGCTCTGCTATTAAGTGGTGGAATCTCACATCTGCTGGTAGCAGTTTTGGTTCTTAACAATGCTTCTAAAGCAGGTCCTTCTAAATTAGGATAATTCAATCTGTCTGTAAACTCTTTTGCTAAACTTGTTCCCTCAGCCTCTCTCTTAAGCACGGGAATTACAGGCTGGGTAAAAGTAGGCTTACAGGGAGAGCTTTCAGGGTAAAAACTGCTTCTATATTCCCTGAAACTGTCCTGTTCTCTGGATACAGGATTCTCTCTTTTGTCTTTATAAAAATCAGCATAAGGTTTAAGAATAGCAGGTACCTTGTCTTGAGAGTGCTCAGGAATTATCTGGTCAGCATGTCTTTCTCTCCACGGAAGGAAATTGTTCCTCAGGAACGTGAGGTTTTCTCCTGCTGAGGAATTAGCTGCCTTCCTGATACAGCTGGGCAGAGTTTGTGCAGAGAGGTCACAGGGTTCTACAGCTAAAGGAACTTCCTGTCTCTTCAGTACCTTCTGCTTTCTCTCTCGTGGGTAAAAAGGGACTTCCTTTTTCCAACCACCTGCAGCATTCACTCTTTCATTCTTTCTCCATGTGCTCTCAAAAGGTCCTGGTTCTGTATTCCTTCTAATGCTTCTTCTTCTTCTTCCACTCTCCGTCTCTGTTCCTGTCTTTGTCCCTGTTCCTGTTTCGTCTCCCCTTCCTGTTCCTGTCTCTGTGTTTAAGAAGGGACCCTTACTCTGGGGAACCCGCCTCCTCCTAGGGCGTGCCCAATCCATGGGTTCACTTCTCTCCAGCTCTGAAGTGACTTGATTGGCTGTTTGCCAGCTGTGCTGAGAGTGTAAAACTCCTTCTTTGCCTGCAGTACCAGACTCTACCAGGGGGTCGCTATCGGTCTCCATAGCTTCTGTGCCTGGCACTGCGTCACAATATATATATATATTTTTTTTAGAAATAGGAAAAGAAAGACCGGCGGTACCGGTAGAGCGTTGAAGAAGGCAGACGCGACCACAAAAAGAAATAAAGAAATTCTTCTGCTGTGACAGGAACACGACCTGCTGGCTCCACGGAAAAAGAAGAACTGGAGAGAGTCAGTTGGGAAAGGTGGGAAGGCA
Source organism: Ichthyophis bannanicus (assembly GCA_033557465.1). NCBI lineage: Eukaryota > Metazoa > Chordata > Amphibia > Gymnophiona > Ichthyophiidae > Ichthyophis > Ichthyophis bannanicus. The sequence goes on from CM066037.1 coordinate 410,491,335, forward strand.
GCATGCAGGCGCTGTGGGATGCTCCCAAAAGTGTTCTAATTGGATGCTGGGGAGCGTTCCCGCGCAGGCTCCGTCGGTACCGACGATACCCATATGTGATGACTACATTCCTGCTTGTTCCTGGAGATTGCATTCAAAATGCAGAGAAAGAGTGCTATCTGCATGAGTGGGTGGGATTAGGGTAGAGAGTGGGTGTGTCTGCAATGCACAGTTACTGAAGGCCTCAATAGAGTGCGCTAACCATCGGATTTGCAGTGTGGGTGCTATTAATGCCACCTCAATGGGTGATGTTAGCTGCATCCAGGCTTCTGTCCAACCATGCTCTCTGGGGTATTACTGTGCATGCCTCCATCAGATACCACATGACGTTTGCAGCTAATGACGTGCTATCTGCACTTTTTTGCCATATTAGCTGCAAAACTCTAATACGCTTTAGTAAACAGAACCCTTAGTAAATAGGCCCCTTTATGTGTAGAGTAATCATAAGTACATTTCTGAGAGCATAGTATTAGTAGGGAGGATATGCCTCTTTGTGTGCCCTTAAAGGCAGGGGGACATACTATACATAGCCATCTTTGTTTATAGGATATTTACAATGAATATGCATGAGATAGATTTGCATGCAATGGAGGTCATGCATGTAGATCTATCTCGTGGATATTCGTTGTAGATATCCTGAAAATCAGACTGGTAGTGTCTTAAAGATTGGGATGAGAACCGTTGTTATAAGGTGATGGGTCTGGTCCTGATTACAAGGATAATAAGATGTCTGTTTAAGCACTGTTGTCTGAGTCATGTGATGTGTGATCTGGAGTGAAATAGAAATCAACATCTTGAGCAGAGCGTCTCATACCTTTCCTGAGGACCCAACAGCCAGTGGAGCTTTCAGGATATCCATAATGAATACTTACAGGGCCGTACCGATCGTGAAATGTGCCCTGTGCGACTTGCACATCGGGTGCGCCCCCCTCCCCTGCACCTCCATCTAGCCAATTTATGGGGGCGGGAGAGAAGAGGTGCGCACCCAATGTGCAAGTCGCCAGCACGCTAAGCAGGTCTTTTCCCTCCTGGAGGGACCGGACCTGCTTAGCGTGCTGCGAGAAGGCTTAAGGAGTGCATTTTGGCTGTCTGCCATTGCCTGCCACCGCTGAGAGAAGAAAAAGTGGCGGCGGCAGGCAACGGCAGACAGACGAAATGCACCCCTTAAGCCTTTGCACCCTATACGGCCGCACCGCTCGCTCAGGACTAGGTACAGTCCTGAATACTTATGAGATCAATCTCCATACATTGGAGATTCAGCATATGCGAATGGATCTCATTCGGCATCAAATGGATTTTAACGCCAGAGTGATGCGCCCGAAGAAAAGCCCTTTCAGCCGGCTTGACTGCAGCGGCAGCGTGAGTGAGGAGGTAAGCTCCTCCCTGCTGCCCCAGCACCCATAAGCAGGAGCTTTAAATTTAAACGCCGGAGCGGCGCACCCACGGCTGGCAGGCCCACACCAAAGGGCCCTTAGGCATGACCCTTGGAGTGGACCTGAGGTGGACCGCAATCCACTGACATAGCCCACACAAAGAAGGCCCCGACAAATACACAACGTATAACCACACTGCAACAACTCAGAACCTCACCACCATCCTGCCTAAACAGGCAAGCCCCTGCAAACCAATGCCCTGCAGTTACACCAAGACGCACCAGATCATCTACTGCATCACACATGACAGGACCTCCCTCAAAAGTCAGCTTCCAGCTTATACAGCAACTCTACAGGCTACCATCCCTAGCTCCCCAATGGCCACCACAACCATTCTGCTCACACTTCTCTGCCTGGCCTCACACCTCTCACTCACTACCTCACTAACGCCCTCCCCCCTTCCCCCCACTCACATACCCTTCATACACTCACACCCCGTCCTCTCAACACTTCTCTTCACAAAAAACCCCAGACTCAAAACTTATCAGCACCTCTTCTGAATTAAGCAACAACTCACCTCCTACTATCTCTTCTCATCTCAAATATGCTCTAATTAATGTCGGCTCAGCATAAAACAAAATTCAAATGATTACTGACTTTCTCATGGATAACCAATTGGATGTTCTATGCATCACTGAATCCTGGTTCACCGAATCCGATAACGTCCTAATGAACCAGCTCATACCACCCTGTTGCGACTTATTCAGCTGTCCTAGGACTGAACGCAGAGGTGGTGGAGTTCTAATCCTGACCAAAAAACACCTTAACTTTAACTTCCCCACCAACAGTACGAGCAGAGGCTTAGACACAATAACTACCACAAACGGCTTCATAACATTTTTCCTTTTGTACAGATCCCCTAATGCTAACCCAGATGACCTGGACCTCCTTTTGTAAGCAGCCTGCAAACACAGATCTCACTCCAACCACTTAACAATCCTAGGTGACTTCAACCTTACATCCATCACCCCTAAAACCTCAAAAACCTTCCTGGATGCAATGGAAGTCCTGGGATCACACAAATCATCAACCAACCCACCCACAACAAGGGAAATAAAGAAGACCTGATATTCCTACCCCAACTCATGTTCAGAAATTACACCCCCCCCCCACCACCCACTCTAGCCACTGTCCCCTGGTCAGATCACATGGCACTTTCTATCCCCCTCCTGCCTAGATCACGCCCTCAAGAAGGCTCATGCACTACAACTTGCAGATTCCACCACCTGGAGACAAAAGAATTTCTAACAAAAATGTTGCCACAGCTTCGTCTCCACTGAAGACTTAGGGGCTTGTTTACAAAGCCGTGGTAGAGATTCGCGATCGTTATCGGAGCCGCGGCCCCATTGATTTCAATGGGGCAGCGGCTCTGATAACGATCGCGAACCGCTACCGCGACTTTGTAAACAAGCCCCTTAGTCTCACTCATTCAAAACTGGAACAGAACAATAAGCAGCAAAGCAATAAAGCCACATACACCCATAATTCAATGGAGCCACAACACAGCAACATGGTACTCCATCCAACTGAAAAATATGAAATGCAACTTAAGAGTTCGAGAAAGAAGATGGAGATGATCCAAGTCAGCTATCAACCTTGATACCTACTTGGCCAAACTACATGAATATCAAACAGCCACAAATAAGACAAAGAAAGAGTACTATGCCAAAATGATCAAAAGTTCCCTAAACTGTCCAAGAGAGCTCTTTGGCTTAGTCAAAGACCTAGTAAAAGATCCCGCTCAAAAGGAAGAACTGGTTCATATCCCACCTATCTGATTGACAACGTCAAGCAAAAATGGGCATCAAAATATCTGCTCCATACTTACAGCAACAGAGAGTCCCATAAGGTTTGGTCCTATCCTCATTATTATTCAACATCTTCCTTCAACTAATCTGTTCAATCATTCAAGTGCACAATATACTTTACCACATATACGCAGATGATGTCATGATGTATGCACCAATCAATACCACCAGCCCGACTATCACTCATATAAAGAAATTCTTCATCTCCATAGCACAATGGATTGCTGAACACAACATCACCATAAATTACAAAAAACCCGATGTCTTATATATCTCTAAGGACTCCAACTTCACACCACTGCCTCACATTACCATTGCTGAAACTAAACTACAGGTCAAATCAGAAGTGTGCTCCCTAGGAGTCACCATTGACCAATGTCTCACATTATCTTCTCACATAAGCAATGTTACAAGAAGTATATAGTCATAACAAGTTCAAGACGGCTCAACATCTCAGACCACTCCTGGATTTGAATGCCTTTCATACAGTTTTTCAAGCACTCACATTCCCACACTTTGATTACTATAACCTCATTCTACAAGAACTATCTAAATTTGAAATTCACCTAATTTAACTAGCTATGAATACAGCAGCACGTACCCTCTGCAATGCCACAAGAATGGAACACATATCCCCACTCCTCAAACATTTGCACTGGCCACTCATTGTTCAATGAATCAGATACAAGTTTATTCTCACAATCTTCAAACTCTCTCATGGGCTATCGTCTACCTACCTCCAACCGCTAATATAGAAAATATCCAATAACAGATACAGAAGAACCATCTCCATTAACACGCTCTACATACCTGCTTTAAACACCAAAACCAACTCCACCACATCTAAAAGGGCTTTTCTCCCTCTTTGCATAAAGTGTAGTTACTCACCTGGAACAGGTGATCTCCAGGAACAGCAGGAATTTAGTCTTCACATATGGGTATCGTCGGTACCGACAGAGCCTGTGCGGGAATGCTACCCAGCGTCCAATAGGAACGCTTTTGGGAGCATCCCTCAGCACATGCGCGCTGCCTTCCTGCCTTTCCAATTGTCCCTCTTCAGTTAAGTTTGTAGTTGAGTGAAAGGATAGAGGGACAGAGGAAAGAGGAAAGAGACAGAGAGATAGACAGACAACTCCTAGGGGAGGTGGGTGGGTTGTGAAGACTAAATTCCTACTGTTCCCGGAGATCACCTGTTACAGGTGAGTAACTACGCTATCTCCAGGAACAAGCAGGAATGTAGTCTTCAAATATGGGGACTCCCTAGCTGAAGATGCCAGGGAGATAGCCCCAGAAAGGTGCCACCGTCGAAGGTGAGAATCCTTCCTCCCATGGATCTCTGGCATCCTACCAGGGTTGGTGGGTAGGAGTTGGTTTAGGTTTGAAAGAGATTTTGAAGAACAGCTTGGCCAAAGAAGGCATCCCGATGGGAGGCTTTATCCAGGCAGTAGTGGGCTGTGAAGGTGTGTACCGAAGCCCAGGTGGCTGCTCGACAAATGTCATCGATAGACACAGAGTGTAGATTAGCCATAGAAGCTGCCATGGCTCTCACATTATGAGCTGTGACATGGTCCTGAAGAGGAAGACCCTTACTCTCATAAGCAAAGGATAAGCATTGGACAATCCATTTAGATAAAGTTCTTTTGGAGACCGGAAGTCCCAAATGACTAGGGTCAAAAGCTATAAAAAGTTGTGAGGACTTTCTATGTTGCTGTGTTCTTTGTATGTAAAAGGCCAAGGCTCTTTTACAATCCAGAGTATGAAGGTTTCTTTCTGCATTAGAGGTGTGAGACCTTGGAAAAAATACAGGAAGGTAAATTGATTGATTTAAATGAAAAGGCGAAACCACCTTTGGCATAAAATGTGGGTGAGTTCAAAGAACAACCTTATCATGATGAAACCTAGTATAAGGAGGATCAGCCACTAAAGCTTGCAATTCACTAATGCGACGGGAAGAGGTGATTGCAATTAGGAAGATGAACTTCCAGGTCAAAAGCTTAAGGGCTGCAGTGGATAAAGGCTCAAAAGGCGGCTTCATGAGCTTCCCGAGAACTAGATTTAGATCCCATGCCACCGGTGGTGGCTTGATGGGAGGTTTAGTTAATAGAAGGCCTCTCATAAATCTTGATAGGAGTGGATGAGAGGAAATTGGTTGTCCATTTAGAGGCTTATAAGAAGCTGGAATTACACTAAGATGGACTCTTACCGAATAGATTTTCAATCCAGAATTCGATAAGTGAAGGAGATATTCTAGTATGGATTCTAAGGGTATGACCCGGGGGTTTAATCCCCTCTTGGAGCACCATATAGTAAAATGTTTCCGCTTGAAGGCATAAGATCTTCTTGTGGAAAGTTTCCTAGAAGCCTGAAGGATATCTTTTACCAGCTGGGACAGGTTGAAATCCTGGAGGTCTAAGCCTTCAGCAACCAGGCAGTTAGGTGCAGGGACTGGGGATTCGGGTGCCATAGTGTCCCGTTCTCCTGGGAAAGGAGATCTGGAGCATGCCCTAACTCCAGAGGTGCCACTTGAGAGAGATGCAGAAGCAGGGAATACCATGTTTGGCGTGGCCATTGTGGTGCTGCGAGAATCATGCGACCCCTGTCTCTCTGAAGCTTGAAGAGTGTCTTGGGGATGAGGGGAATGAGTGGGAAGGCATAAAGGAAGTCCTGACCCCAGTGAAGGAGGAAGGCCTGACAGTTGTGTGCCGGAATCCTGGAACAGAACCGGGGAAGTTTGGCATTCAGTGGACTTGCAAAGAGGTCTATGTCTGGAGTGCCCCAGAGATTAAAACTCTTTGCCACCTGGTCTAGGCAGAGTGACCACTCGTGAGGTAGCAGTACTCGACTGAGTTTGTCTGCCCAAAGATTTTGAATGCCTGGAAGATATACCACTAGAAGGTGAATTTGATGCTCTCTGGCGAGGGCCCATAGTCGTAAAGCTTCACTGCATAATGACAGAGAGCCCGTTCTGCCCTGCTTGTTCACATAGAACATGGCTACCTGATTATCCGTCTGGACTAGGACTGTCTTGTAGTTGAGCTGGGCGTGGAACACTCAAAGAGCTAAATAAATTTCTCTTAATTGCAGGAGGTTTATGTGTAAACCAACCTCCTGTGGAGTCCAGGTGCCCTGGGTAGAGAGATGATTCAGGTGTGCTCCCCAACTCACCTGTGATGCATCTGTTGTTAGGGTGGCCTAAAAGAGGGGTTGATGGAAAGGAGATCCCACTGTCAGATTTTCTAGTGATTGCCACCATTGGAGGGACAAAATTAGTCATTGAGAGATTGTTATTTTGTCAGACAAATGACCCGTGGCCTGTGTCCACTGTGTGGCGAGGGTCCACTGAGCTGCTCGCATGTGGAGGCAAGCATATGGGACTACATGAACTGTGGATGCCATGTGTCCCAGTAACTGCAGTAGCTCCCGAGCAGTGAGGGAGGATTTGCCTGCTGCTTGGGAAGCTAGCTGCATTATGCGAAGACACTGGGCTTCTGGAAGGAAAGCCCTTGCCTGTCTGGTATCCAGACAAGCTCCTATGAATTCTAGGCATTGGGAAGGAACTAGTTGAGATTTCGGGAAGTTTATTACCAATCCCAAGTATTGGAGGATTTGCATTGTACAGGACAGTGCAGTGCTGGCCTCTGCAGCTGTGGAGGCCCGAATGAGCCAGTCATCTAAATAAGGGAACACGAAAATCTCCAGGGTTCGTAGAAATGCAGCTACTACTGCCATGCATTTCGTGACTACCCTTGGTGCTGAAGCCAGACCAAAAGGAAGAACCCTGTACTGGAAATTTCTTCCCCTGACAAGGAAACATAAAAATTTCCTGTGATCTGGGTGGATGAGAATGTGAGTGTATGCAGCCTTTAAGTCTAGAGAGCAAAGCCAGTCCTAGCTTTGAAGGTATGGCAGAAGAGTCCCTAGAGAAATCATTTTGAATTTCTCTCGAAACAGATACTTGTTCAATTCTCTGAGGTCTAGAATGGGTCTGTGTCCCCCTGTTTTCTTTGGAATAAGAACATAGGGGGAGTAGAATCCTGCCCCCTGTTGAAAAATGGGTACTTCCTCTATCGCCCTTGGGCAAGAAGTGTGGAGACCTCGTGATCTAGCAGATTGTCTGCAGAGGTTTGTGAATTGAATTGCTTTAGAATTGTAGGAGGGGGTATGCTGTGAAAATGAAGTTTGTACCCCTCTCCTACAGTGGACAAAGTCCACTCTTCTGTTGTTATCTGATGCCATCTGTTGACAAAGTGGCATAACCTGCCTGGAATATTGGGGGGTTGGGGACCCCTAAGAGGCAGGAAGGCAAAGCTCTCTAGGAAGGAGTCAAAGCCCTTGAGGGGGATGAACCTGGACAGCTGGATGGGCTCTCGGGCCTTTTGGTTTCTTTTGCTGTCTAGTTTGTCCCTTTTGGGCAACCTGACCTGGAGTCTGACTCTGCTGGGTATAGGAAGGATAAAACTTCCTCTTTTTGCTAAAAGAGGGTTTTTTTTATAAGGCTTCCTTTTGGCTGGAGTGGCTGTAGACTTTGACAATCTATCTAAGGTAGAATTGTCAGCATCTAACTCGTTAGCCTTTTCCTGCCAGTTCTTGCCGAAGAGATTCTCCCCCATGCAAGGAATGTTGCCCAAGTTGTCCTGTACCCATGTCTCCAAGTCTGATGCCTGTAGCCAGGCAATCCATTGTGCGCCAATGGAAATAGCAGAGGTTCTGCTGATGCATTCGAAGCAGTCGAAGGCTGCACGATTGACAAACATGGAGACATCCTGAGCATGCTTAACTAGAGCAAGAAAATCTTGTCTCTTATCATCTGGGAGAAATGGGCTCATAAGTTCCAAGTCTCCTGTGATCTCTTTGAGGAACATTCCCATACATAGGATATATGAACTGATCCTAGCTGAAAGCATGGAAGCTTGAAAAGTCCTGCGTCCACGACCTGGAGGATTGGATGCATGCCTCTTTGCACTTTTCATCCTACGCATAGCTGATTCCACTACCGTTGAATAGTGTGGCAGCTGAGTTTTCTGAAATCCAGGACATGGTGGAACTCTATATATAGTATCAAGTCTCCTAGAGTGAGCAGAAGTGGTTAGAGGTGTCTCCCACATTCTGAGCATCAAGCTATGCAGAATTTCATGGATAGGCAGAGTGGCTGCCTCCTTAGGAGCTTTAGGATATTGGAGGATTTCCAATTCCTTTGCTCTGGGTTCCTCTTCAGGAGCCACTGTGATTGAAAGACCTTTGGCCATATCACAGATGAAATCCTGAAAAGACACGTCCTCTGGAGGTGACATTCTGCATGGGGAGAAGAGGGATCTTCTAGGAGAAACCCTCTAGTGCCAGCAGAATTGTCAGAGTCTTCGGAATCGGAGGAATCAAAGTATTCCTGACTCTGATGCTCTTGCAAAGCATGATCGCGGTACCGGTTTGTCAACTCCAGTCAGAGATGGCATGGGAAGAATTCCCACTGGGGCCGGTACCATCGGTACCGGCATCATTGGTGTCGATACCGGTGTCTGTACCGGTGTCGGTATCGACATCGGTGTCAATGTCTGTACCGGTGCCCTTGGGACCACTGGTACCGCAGCTGAAAGAAGAGCTGTGATACTGCGCTCGATAGCAAGAAACCTCTGGTCTATCGACGCTGCCGATGCTGGGGTATCGGTACCGGTAAGAACGGCCAGAACCCCCGAGCATGGCACAGGTAGTTCTTGCGAGGTTGAGGCCTCGAGAACATCTTGAAGCCCCATCGATGCTTTGGAAGCCGAAGCCTCCTGCCGGGGCTGTTTTGCCGGTGTGGTTCCCTCAAGAGCAATGCCAACAGCCTCTCGATGCTTAGCAGGAGAGCTACCCTTTGAGGACCGGATTTTATGTTTAGTTATCTGAGATCCATGGGAGGAAGAAGAGGCCCTTGACGATGTTGATGCAATGGATCTGGAATCTGAAGAAAAGAGGGTACCGAGCTTTGCGGCCCGGTTCTGTTTTCCTCTTTTGGCCATCCCCATGCAAGAGAGACATTCAGTTGGAGAATGATCAGGTCCTAAACATTTTAGACACCAATCATGGGTGTCAGTGACGGAAACAGTACCGCCACACTTAGTACATTTTTTAAAACCGCTAGTTGGTTTTCCATGATTTAGAAAAATGGGGCCTAATGCCCAAAATGGCGCCTAACATCAAAGAGGAAAGTTTCTGAAAAGAAACAGTCTAAGTTTAAGTTTTTTTTTTTTAATGAAAAGAAAAGAAAAGAACCGGCGGTACCGGTAGGCGTCATGCGGTAGGCAAACGCGACCACAAGAAAGAAATTTAAAGACGGAATTTTCTGTGGTGAGAGGGAATAGATCCTGTCGGCTCCGCGGAAAACGAAGAACTGAAGTGGGACAGTTGGAAAGGCGGCAAGGCAGTGCGCATGTGCTGAGGGATACTCCCAAAAGCGTTCCTATTGGACGCTGGGGAGCGTTCCCGCCCAGGCTCTGTCGGTACCAACGAAACCCATATGTAAAGTCTATATTCCTGCTTGTTCCTGGAGATATGACCTTACAGACTTCAGGAAAAAGCTAAAAACTTACCTGTTTCTTGAACACTTTACTGATGACAAAACATAGCCATCTAACTTGCTATGAGCCACCAATAAAACCGTCACATCCCAGCTCCCCCTTCCACCCCCAGCCCTACCTTCACCATCCTCACCTCCATAAAATATTATTCCAATATTTTAGATGTTTGATGTTCTAGTTCTCTACCTCACATTATACTGCAATTGTTTATTTTCCATGTAATTCACTCAGCTTTACTATTCCATGTAAGCCATTCCTGGCCATGTTGTTTTATGTAAACTGCTTAGACTTGTATATCAGTGGTACAAAAAACACAGTTAAATAAATAAATAAATAAATGGATACTCATTATGGATATCTTGAAAACCCAAGTAGCTGTGAGATCCCCAGGACAACTTTGGAAGGAAGCCCTGACATTGTGGAAATGTTTTTCTGTTAGGGTTGCCTCTATTAAATGAATAACACCCAAATATCAGATTTTCCTGAATATCTACTTTTATTCACATGCCCAAGTACATATATTTTATTCACCTCCCAGAGAATAAGTGCTCTGAGCAGCAATAACTCCTCCCTTGTAGCCATGCAGCTCTCACTGGCACATGTATAGTAAAGGGCTTTGATGGTAGTGCCAGGGTTGTGTGGTCTGTGCTGATTAGACTGTAAGCTCTGATGAGAATGGACTGCCACTTGTACATGTACAGCACTGTGTATGCCTTGTAGTGCTATGAGAATGATAAATAGCAGTAGTTTCTTAGTTTCTTACTTTTTTTTAATGGCTTTGTTTTTTATTTGTAATTTTGTGTACCCTGTAGTGTTGTTTTTAATTGTGTATGTAAGTTTTATGTTGTAAACCGCTTTGACATTGTAACTAGTACACAATACAATAAACAATAAACAATAGGAGTAGTAGTAGGATTGACTACCACTGGGAGATACCACTTCCATTTTATATGTCTCCACAGCTAGGACAGGAGTTGAGGGGGATCGCTCCTGTCTTCTTCATCAAAACAGTAAAGATCTGGGGTGGGGGCAGAGTCCTGCAACCAGCCTGTGAGGGGGTACTCAACAGACTTGGATTGCTTTCCTATGCCTTGGTGGGGGGAAAAAGAAGCAGGGGAGGAGACACTATGGGGGGGGGGGGGCGTTGCAGCGCTAGGTCCTGTATTGTCCTGAATGGAGCTAGAGGGGAGTTGGGGAAGGAGGGGTCCTTTGCAACCACTGCCTCAACTTTCTTGCATCTGGGGCCATGTTCCCTGCCTCAGTAAGAACGAGTGCTGTACTGCTACTTGCCAACACAGGAAGTGCATTTCCCACATTTGGTAAGTGTGCCCTGTGTGGTAAATGCAGGGCTGATGCTGGGCATGTCCCCTGCATTTACTACACTGACTTTGCACTTATTGCACCTTATATTTTCCAATTAAAATTAGGTAAGTGCAAAAACTTACTACACTTAAATAAACAGATCCCATTTTCTTCAGAGGAAAAATATAATGGTCCTAATCAATGTTCCCTCTAATTTTCTGGAGGCTGTGTGTGCATAAAATATCAGCTGTGCAGCTTTTGAAGGAAGGTTAAATTTTTGTGCGCCACATAACGACACTCAGAGTTATATACTTTAAAATTTGACTACACGTCAGAATACAGTATGTACACTACATTGATTGCACTAGAAAATATTGTAGAACTTGTGAAAACCATAAATACACAACAACTTTTCAATTTTAAGAACATCTATGTTGTTTTCTATCAGAATCAGAACCGTAATTTTTGTGCGCTCTATTGTAAAGTATGTGCGCTCACTCGGCGAGGTGTGTGCGCACGCACACGCGCACAGCTTAGAGGGAACAGTGGTCCTAATATTGTTTGATGGCTGCTAGTGCTGCTAAAGGGGTTGGCTGTCACCGCTGAACCAAAGATCCAGATATTCAATGTCGGGGACCATATCCGGCCACTAGTGTTAGATATCTGGGTAGGCCGGATAGAACAGAAGCTAACCAGGAAGCAGTGATATTCAGCCACTGCCCAGTTAGTTTCTGTGGTGAAATTTAGGCCACCTTTTCAGGTGCCTACCCTTTGCCCCTTAGAAATAACCGGGCAGTGTCTCAATATTGCCACTGCCTAGTTATTGCCAGGTGCTGCCTCCTCTCCACTTCTGAAGCAAAAGCAGTGACGGAATTCAAAAAAGCATGTGACAGTCACAGAGGATCACTATATAGCAAGAGGATCACACTAAGGCAAGAGGATGGAACAAAAAGCAGACTTACATAACTTCATAAATAGAGAGGGATAACCTGCCTGAAGCAGCAGGTACAACCTTAAGCAGAGGCATAGAGGGGGAGTAAACTGCACAGAACAGCATATGCAACACCATACTGGGCAGACTAGATGGACTGTGCTGGTGTTTATCTGCTGTCATTTACTATGTTACTGTGTTGAAGAATGGTCTATAATGTGACACGTAAAATACATTGCTAAAAAATGCATGGTCATGCATCTGGGCTGCAAAACCCCAAGAGAGTGGTATATATAGGAAGCAAACTACTTGACTGTATCTGAAAATCTTAAGGTGGCCAAACAAGCAGAAAAGGTAGAAAGATGGCAAAAGCCACAAGGATGCTTGGGTGCGCAGGGAGAGAAATGGCCAACAAGAAAAAGGAAGTGATAATGTCTCATGCAATCTCTGGACTCATCTGTAGTATTGTGCCGACTCAAAGGGCAGTTACTAAAAAGAAATAGTCTTCATTATAAAGCATATTGGGACAAACTAAAATATCTAAATATATATACTTTGGAGGAAAGGTGGGAGAAGGAAGATTTTGCACTTAATGAGCATTTAGCACTAAAACTAATGTGTGTTAAATGCAAAGCCTCCATTGTAACTGTCAGGGGACATGGCCAGCATGTGCCCGACGCATGGTACAATTACCACAGGTGCACCTAACTCCACCTGTTGATTTTGCCTTAATTGCCACAGCTGTAATTACAACATTGACAGCACATGATATGTCCCCCTGTACTAACTGCAATGTACTCTCTGCACCCATTCTCCACCCCTAACCTGCTCATTCACAACTCCAACACGTTATTGGCAGTTAGCACACAAATTATTAAAGGGGGCCAGGGAAATCCACTGCTTACTCTGGATAACCAATCTGGTATCTTTGTGCCCTTTTGGGAACCTGACATGCACTTGTGACCTGGACTGGTTGCTGTTGGAAACAGGATACTGGGCTTGATGGACGCTTTGTCTGACCCAGGTGATGGCCCATTTTAAATAGGTTGTGGAGAAGGAAATTCAGAATTCCAGATCTGGCTGTGCACAATTCCCTCTGTATTTCACAAAGGGGCTGTAGGATTGTAAATGTATTTTGCCAGTATGTCAGAGAGAGCAGTGATTTTAAAAAGCTGTACTCAGGGAAAAACAGCATCCTGCTCTACCCTAAATGTGCACGGGAACAGTTTTTTAAAATCACTGCTCCCAATATCCAAGAACCCCCTCATTCCCAAATCCCCTTTCACAACAGCCCAGCTCCCCCCCCCTCCCAACATCACCAGCATCAACACATTGTACTCCATTACCGACATCTCCCAACATCAACACATTGCATTCCCCACATTCCTACAACATCAACACATAGCACTGCCCCCTCAACACCTTGATGTCATACCAGTTTTAACAGGGGTCCTGGTAGTCTAGAGAGGGAAGAGGTGATGCCTGTCACTCCTGCTCCATGTGGCTCTATTGCTAAATGGTGGCCATGATGGCAAAATGGTGGCCATGATGGCAAAATGCCTTTATTTGTCAACTTAACCCCTAGCGGTACTACCAAGAGACTACTGCTAGGAGTCAAGACCACAGTTTTGCATTTAGAGTCATATGAAGCAGGAGCAACTGGGCATCAGTCCTGCTTCCTCAGATCATCAGGGACCCCTTGGGTCAATCCCTAGTGGTAGTACTGCTAGACTACCACTAGGTGTTACTGCTACCATTTTGAAAGCCAGTGAAGCCAGGGCAGGAGAGGAAGGATATTGTTCCTGTGCCCTTCACTTATACCACTAGGGAGCCTCCTGGGTAAAACCTAGGGTATGGTCATTGTGGAGGGATGGTGGGGGTGGGTACTGGGATGGCACCTGCTGTTTGGCGCCAAGTGTTCTGGAGGGGTTACTAATTGCAAGTGCCAGTTTCTGGAGGACAGGGGGGTAACTGATGTACCAAGGGAGCATGTTCTGTGGCCAGACTCCTTTGACAGGCCTTGGGATGGTGGAGCGTCATCTGTCCACCAAAGAGAGTTCTGAAAGAGGGGGTGGAGGATCAGGTGCTGGAGTTTGATGTTGGGGGGAGGATAGGGTTTTAGGGGGTTGCTTGAGTGCGAGGCAGAGATTGGATATGGAGGATCATTGTTCATACCAGGTATTTTCGTTTCTAGCTATGCTGGATAGTGGCCATGCTATTGGACTGCCAATAGCTTGGCTGCACTTAATGACATCTTTTCAAGTAGTATTAGATGCAGCTGCATCATCAGCAGTTGTGAGAGCTAACACATCATGGTACCATTCCACATTCTACCTATCATTAGTCACTATGCCCACTCTCTACCCTAATCCTGCACAACCCCATGCTAAGCACTTAGCACGTTTTTTTACTGCTACAGTGCAGTAACCATTAGTGCTGCGGTGCAGTAACCATTAGTGCAGGCATACACAAATAGTTTGTGTGCAGTAAAACCCAAGTTAAGTGCTCACTGCCCTTTCATAAACATGAAATTAAAATCCTACTACCATTTCTAGTAGATTTTGGCACTGTGGGAATCTTGATTCCAAATATTGAAGTGTTAAACTAACTCAATGAAAGACAGATTATGTTCAGAAGAAATGATTAAAAATACAGCTAACTTTCACTAGAAGAGATGTTCCATACCTCAACCAAGGGATGCCAATGAGTTATTGGTTTTCGGGGGTATGCCAACATTTCATTCCAGTGATCTCGTCCAAGGCCTTCCGCATCAAGTCCTGTCCGGCATACCCCAATCACTTCATTGTGTCCTACTCTGAGAATTAGGAGGGCAAGAATATGTTACAGCGCTCTAGTTAACCATTGTTTAATATGGATTAGACAAAAAAAACATACAGTGGTCAATGTTAAGCATCACTATCCATTTAGGTGGTACTATTGAATATATCTGTACAATTGAACTGCTTTACAAGTTATACCTGCAATAAAACTTATATGCTCAGAGGGCAATTTTCTAAACCATTTTCGAGCATGAAATGGCATTGTATACACATAAATGGGCTGTTATGAGATTGGGTCATACCTGAGAGTACATGTGGCAAAAGCCTGCACATACCTGTACAGAAGGGAAGCATAGGGGCTGAGCATGGGCAGAACATGGAAGGAGTTCCAATTTACATGTGTATTTTACAAAAGATGAGCATACGCATGTAAAGTACATAGGTGCTTACGTGTCTTCAACCTTAAAACAGGGAAATTTTAAGCTGAAGTTTTTCTTCAAAGCTAAGCTAAGCACTTGTTTCTTTAAAGCACTACTACAGTTCTCAATTATTTTTCAAGTCTCTAAAAAAAACTTGGTAGCAGTTATTTATATAAAGGTCGTTGATGTTAAAAGGGCTGTGAGTCCACTGGATGATAAAATGATAATCTAATGGCTGCCCATATATGCTGAGACCTTGTGCTACCAGTTAAAGTGTTTTGTATACATATTTGATAATATTGTTTAATTACTGCAACAGTATCAAGTCTTAAAAGGTTATAATCTACTTTCGAGGTACACTGCGGAGGTTTTTTTACGTATTGCTATTATTCCTCCAGCAAGAGAGACCATTACTGTGGTGTCTTTATATGGAGAGACATTTCTGCTCTTAAGAATCTTGTTTAGGTCCTTCATAGCCATTCTGCCAAGAGCACTGCATCATTGGATTTATTGACTACTTGTCCTTTCTTTATTGATTGTTGATCCTAGTAGGTTTTAGTTGTCAACTATTTCAAGTTCTTCTCCATCAATGATGAAATTATTGATTCTGCCTGTTGTCGGGATCTTGTCTTAACATTAAAGTGTAGGCCCATTTGAAGATTATGGGCCCGATTTTCGAAGGCCTTTACATGGGTAACTTCCATAATGCTGCCAACACATTATGCATACTCACACTAAACTTCAAGACCACTGTTTCAACTTCAAAAAGGGCTTTTTCCCTTTTTGCTCCAACTTTATGGAACGCAATACCTCATATCCTTCGTACCTCTAATGACTTGTTGACACTTAGAAAGCAGCTAAAGATACTGCTTTTTATTAGTTACTTTGAGGCTGATGAATCTACTCAAGCATAATACTACTAAACCTTGACAGATGAA
Source organism: Ichthyophis bannanicus (assembly GCA_033557465.1). Lineage (NCBI taxonomy): Eukaryota > Metazoa > Chordata > Amphibia > Gymnophiona > Ichthyophiidae > Ichthyophis > Ichthyophis bannanicus. Next base: position 410,507,539 of record CM066037.1, read on the forward strand.
CTTTTCATGACTCTGTATATTCTTTCCACTTTTTCTTGATCTTCTCAGCATCATTCAACATGGATCCTTGAGTATTGTAGCATTCCAATTTGAGGCTGGAGTTTTTCTTTAACTCTTGTAGCTTTAGAAAAGCCGATTTTATTCTTTCTCTAATAGTTTCTGATTCTATTTCCTTGCATACGTCATTGTAGTACTTCTCCTTGTCTTGTCTTGCAGCATGCTGGAAATCTCAGTTGAGTTTTGTGTTTGCTTCTTTTTCTCCTCTGGCTTTAGCTTCTTTGCATTTCTGGACAAGTTTCAGAGTTTCTTCAGTCATCCATTTTGGGTATTTTTGCTATTTCATCTTTTTATCCCATAACTTTTCGGGAGCTCTGTCATTTGAATTTAAATCAGCAACTTGATTTTGCAGGCAGTCTTCAAATTCCGCTGATATATTCTCAAGGTCATATTTTACTATATTCATGAGTGGCTTGCTCTTTTCCAACTTTAGCTTGAGTTTGCATGCTAGTAGCTGGTGATTTGTAGCACAGTCAGTTGTAGTCAATTGGCGCTTGTGCTGCTGGAAGAAAGTGTTTGAGATGAACAGATCATTGGTCTTGCAGAATTCTATCAGTCTTTCTCCAGCTTCATTTCTGTTGCCAAGTCCATATTTAACTTCTTTGTTGCCAAACTTTGTGTTCCAGTCACCCATGACTATCAGGATATCCTGTTTGCATGTACTGCCAATGTCAGCTTGTATTTGTTCATAGAACTCATCAACCTCTTCCTCACTGCAGCTGTTGTTGGGGCATATACCTGAATTATAGTTGTGTTGATGGGCATTCTCATAGACGAATAGAAATTAAGCATTCATTAACTGCACTGTATTTCATTACAGTTCTTGAAAGTTTCTTCTTAATTATAAATGCAATACCATTTCTTCTTTGTCTTTCATTTCTAGGATAGTAGACCACGTGATCATCACATGCAAAGTGCCCAATGCCAGTCCATTTCAGTTCGCTGACACCCAACCTATCAAGTTGTACATGTTCCATTTCATTCTTGACCACCTCTAACTTTCCTTGGTTCATGCTTCATACGTTCCATGTTCCAATAAGTAAAACACCTTTGCAGCTTCTGACTCTCATTTTATGCACAGCTACATCAGCAGTCAGACGTCTCAAGGGCTTTGATTCAATCACATCATAAATGCTGGCTTTATTCTGAGAAGCCTTCAGCTCATGCCCAGTAGCCAGCTGAATGCCTTTTGACCGGGGCAATCTCACCTTTTAGCACTGTAGTGCAATTTGTTTTGTTGTGACTATCTATTGGGTTTTTGTGGCAAGATACAGAAGTAGATTGCCAGGCATTTCTTCCACGCAGGTAATTCTAGCTTTGTTGCCGTTGTCACAAAAATATGCTCCTCTGCCGCCAACTTCATTCCATTCTGCTGCTACCCATATGGGTGGTTTGTCTTAGTCTCAACTTAGATGTGGGAATTTCCCTCTTCAATTCCTATCTAGAATTTGGCTTCACATGAAAATATGTACTTTGTTGTGAGTGGTAATGTCCCCAGATTGACGGATTATAAATGTTTATAAATAAATAAATAAATTGCCACCATGTTTTATGAAGGGCTCTACTGAATGTGGATCCTTTTGTAAAATCTCTAGAAGGACATAAGCAAATGCAAGGGTATTTGCTGGCACATCCAGTGGGAGCAACGATTTTATAAAAATGCTCTTAGTAAAAAATCACATTGCAGATTTCTGACTGCAGGAACATAGATAGGGGGCCCAAAGTCGGACTTACTGTCTGTAAAAGGGGCTGGTGGTGGGATAGGTTACCCCACCCCTGTACCCCCATGACATCACTACATACACTCCTACCCTCCCCTAGATCTTCCCCCAACATGAGTACCCTGACCCTCCACCTTCTTATATCTCTCTCCACATCTACATCCAACCTCCCGACCCGACCCCCATCCTGACATCAGTATCCAACTCCCCAGTTCCCCAGGCATGAATACCCAGGCTCCCCACTCCCTTTTGATCTCCCTGGCTCTTAATGAGGGTTTCTATGGTTTCTAGTGGGAAGAGGGTACCTGGGTTCAAAATGATACCTTTGACTCCATCGAGACTGTCTCACAGTACTATTGCTAGGGATCAAGCTACCAAATAAGGATCTTAACATACAGTACGGTACTGCACATTAATTATTAATGCAGCAGATAATGGAGATCAGTTAACGCTATTTCCATAGGTGGCATTAAGTGCAACCACATTATTTATAGTGCAGTGATTATTGTGTCTGCATTAACTGTATGGGAAGATGTTGGGCATGCCCCTAAGAGTTAATGCAAATGTTTTGCAGCTACTGCACATTAATTTTGGCTATTAACATTTAGTAATTGTAAAATATTAATACAGCTTAAGAAAAGGAGCCCCAACTGCAGAATCAACTGTGACTCTTACGTTTCTGAGCAATGATGGGGGAACGAGAGTCATTAATTTGGTAATGATAGAAAAAAGCAGTGCTTACCGATCGTAATCCATCACAGCAATGGACAAGCTGACCTCTTCCATATTTTCTGGAGGGATATCAAAGATAATGGCCTCATTGTAAACTGGATTTAGTGTATTTCTCTTGGTAGTTGTTTTTCGCTTTTTCAATCTTCGACCTTCACACATTAATGATACCTTTACATAAGGATCTGGATCAGAAGAAATCAGTTTCATTTATAACATCCAGAAAAAACTCATTAATTCATAATAACATCAGCCTTATTATATCTGCTGACTGATACTGTAGTTCACCTGTGCCCACCAAAAGCTTTTTAAGAAAGGAAAAAGTGAGGACAAATCTGCAGTGTCACATTCGGGATCTTGACACTCCACAGTAAAACGGTACAGCTGATATGAACTCCTAGCATTATATAAAACCTAGATCAGGTCATACAATTATAACTTCTATAGACCATCACAAATAAAGGAAAAGCTAGAAGGCAACATTCTACTCATATAGATTTCCTCCAGCAAATGTTCATCGGGTAGGACTGAACATCATAATCATAACTCAACAAAAACATATTAGGGCTGGCCGGTGGCAAATGCATAACTCACTTGGTTTTATATTTTCATTTATTAGACAGATAAGATTTGACTGTTTAGCAAGTTATAACAGGCAGATTTTATCCATTCAATAAGGATCCAACTTTGGGGAAGAGTGCAAGCTGAACCAACAATTATCTGTTCAGCAGAAATACCCAGCTGCTAAACCGAGGATTGATGCATTTCCACAGGCCTAAACTGAATGGGTAATCACCAGCGCTGAATATATATAGACAGCACTTCTTGCCAGTAGCTATAACTATGGCAGCGGTATTCAGCTGCTGTGGGGTTAATTTTGTAAATTTTTCCCAACTGTAAAACCCTGTTTTACATGAGTAAAAAGGCTTTATAAAATTCTGGGCAGAGCAAGGTGGAGTTGCAACTTACTCGTGTATCTTAAAAAATAAGCATAAATCTTTACACTTGCTCCCAAGCAGGTATAAATGTCCACAAAGTCAATCTAGCCATGATTGAACACATAAAACCCACAGGAACACACGGGAATTTATAAAATAGGCTAGACATTGATGCCTATTTGGTCTCCCTACCTAAACAACTTGTGGGAAAAAAATTATCCTCCAAATACAGAGCTGTAAGGATTAAACTGGGACAACATTTTTTCTCTACTAGCTTAACCATTGAAATATGTGGATAGTTGCTGAATATTACCGCTATCCATGTAAGCAGGTGAAAGGCTCTCACTCTGCCCTGGCACTACATGAATAGTGCCGAAGAGGTCAGAGGAAATTTTTAACAGCACTATTGAGGTAATTTTATAAAGGCTTTTATGTGCCTATATGTCAGTATACATGCATAAAATACCACTTACAATTAAATTAATTTAATAGCACTTAATAACATTTATAATTCACTTTAAAAATCAAAGAAGTGCAAAGCAGAATGCAAGAAGCAGAACTTTACAAAAACATATAAAGCGTAGTTACTCACCTGTAACAGGTGATCTCCAGGAACAGCAGGAATTTAGTCTTCACATATGGGTATCGTCGGTACCGATGGAGCCTGACCGGGAACGCTCCCCAGCGTCCAATAGGAAAGCTTTTGGGAGCATCCCAGAGCGCTTGCGTGCTGCCTTCCCGCCTTTCTAACTGTCCCTCTCCAGTTGAGTTTATAGCTGAGACCAAAGAGAGAGAGAGAGACAGAAAGAGAAAGAGAGAGAGAGATACAACTCCTAGGGGAGGTGGGCGGGTTGTGAAGACTAAATTCCTGCTGTTCCCGGAGATCACCTGTTACAGGTGAGTAACTAAGCTATCATGCTTCCCCCCATGGATCTCTGGCATCCTACCAGGGATGGTGGGTAGGAGTTGACTAAGTCTGAAAATGGTGTTGAAGAACAGCCTGACCAAACAAGGCATCCCGGCGGGAGTCCTTGTCTAAGCAGTAGTGGGCCATGAAGGTATGTACCGAAGCCCAAGTAGCTGCTCGACAGATGTCGTCAATAGACACAGAGTGAAGATGAGCCACTGAGGCTGCCATGGCTCTCACATTGTGAGCTGTGACATGGCCTTCAAGAGGAAGGTTCTTACTCTCATAGGCAAAGGATGTGCATTGTGCAATCCAGTTAGATAGAGTTCTTTTGGACACTGGAAGTCCCAAATGACTAGGATCAAAAGCAACAAAGAGTTGAGAAGATTTTCGATGTTGCTGTGTCCTCTGCAAGTAAAAGGCTAAATCTATTTTACAGTCCAAAGTATGAAAGTTTCTTTTTGCACTGGAGGCATGAGGCCTCGGAAAGAATACAGGAAGGTAAACCTCTTGGTTTAAATGGAAAGGCGAAACCACCTTTGGCATACAGTGTGGATGAGTCCTTGTGTAAGGAGGAGCAGCCACAAATGCTTGCAATTCACTGATGCGACGTGCTGATGTGATTGCAATGAGGAAGATGACTTTCCAGGAAAGGAATTTCAGAGATGTAGTGGCTAATGGTTCAAAGGGCGGTTTCATGAGCTGTCCGAGCACCAGATTCAAGTCCCATGCCACCGGTGATGGCTTAATGGGAGGCTTTGTTAAAAGAAGACCTCTCATAAATCTCACTATGAGAGGATGAGAGGAAATAGGTTGTCCACTTAGAGGCTTGTAAGAAGCTGCAATAGCACTAAGATGGACTCTTACTGAATTTGTCTTAAGACCCGCATTTGACAAATGAAGGAGCTACTCCAGTATCGCATCCAGAGGTATCTCAAGAGGGTTAAGACCCTTCTGCGAGCACCATATGGTAAACCTTTTCCACTTAAAGGCATATGAGTGTCTTGTGGAGGGTTTCCTAGAAGCATAAAGGATATCCTTTACCTGTTGAGAAAGGTTGAGATCCTGAAGCTCTAGGCCTTCAGCAACCAGGCCCTGAGATGCAGAGACTGGGGAATGGGATGCCACAGAGTCCCGTTCTCTTGGGAGAGAAGATCTGGAGCAGATCCCAACTCCAGAGGTGGAGCTTGAGAGATGTAGAAGCAGAGGGTACCAAGTTTGCCGTGGCCAAAGTGGAGCTATGAGAATCATATGACCTCTGTCTCTCTGAAGCTTGAATAGTGTTTTGGGGATGAGGGGAATGGGTGGGAAGGCATATAGGAAGTCCTGACCCCAGTGAAGGAGGAAGGCGTCCCTTGCCTGACAATGTCGAGCCAGGATTCTGGAACAGAACCAGGGAAGTTTGGCATTCAGCAGACTTGCAAAGAGGTCTATGTCCAGGGTTCCCAAAATCTGAAATATTTGGGCAAGCTGGTCTGCATGGAGAGACCATTCGTGTGGTAGCAGAACTCGACTGAGTATGTCTGCCCAAGAGTTTTGAATGCCTGGAAGATACACCGCCAGGAGATGAATCTGATGCTCTCTGGCGAGGGCCCATAGTTGCAAAGCTTCATTGCATAGCGACAGAGAGCCTGTTCCACCCTGCTTGTTCACATAGAACATGGCTACCTGATTGTCCATTTGAACTAGGACTGTCTTGTATCTGAGCTGGGCGTGAAATACTCGAAGAGCAAGGAAGATTGCTCTGAGTTCCAGGAGGCTGATGTGAAGACAGGCCTCCTGTGCAGTCCAGGTACCCTGGGTAGAGAGATTGTGCAGGTGGGCTCCCCATCCCAACTGAGATGCATCTGTCATTAGGGTGGCTTGGAATAGGGGTTGCTGGAAAGGAGACCCCACGAGAAGATTTTTGAGTGATTGCCACCATTGGAGGGACGAAATAAGACAGTCTGAGTTTGTTATTTTGTCTGACAGGCAACCTGAGGCCTGTGTCCACTGAGTGGATAAAGTCCACTGGGCTGCTCGCATGTGGAGGCAAGCATAAGGAACCACATGCACGGTGGATGCTATGTGGCCCAGCAGTTGTAGCATTTCTCGAGCAGTGAGATAAGGTTTGAGCACTGCTTGGGAAGCTAGCTGTATTATGCGAAGACAGCGGGTCTGCAGAAGGAAAGCCCTTGTCTGTCTGGTATCCAGATGAGCTCCTATGAACTCTAGGGATTGAGTGGGAGCAAGATTGGATTTTGGGAGGTTTATGACTAGTCCCAAATACTGAAGGATTCGCATTGTGTGAAACAAAGCAGAGCTGGCTTCTGGCACTGTAGGGGCTCGAATGAGCCAGTCGTCTAAGTAGGGGAAGACGAATATTCTCAGAGTGCGGAGAAATGCAGCTACCACAGCCATGCATTTTGTGAATACTCTTGGTGCAGAAGCCAGGCCAAAGGGAAGAACCCTGTACTGGAAGTGCTTTCCTTGAAACAGGAACCAGAGGAATCTTTTGTGATTTGGATGGATGAGAATATGAGAATACGCATCCTTGAGATCTAGAGAACAAAGCCAATCCTGACTTTGAAGGTATGGCAGCAGAGTTCCTAGAGACACCATTTTGAACTTCTCTCGGAACAGATATTTGTTCAATTCTCTGAGGTCTAAAATGGGCCGGTATCCTCCTGTTTTCTTTGGGATAAGAAAATAAGGGGAGTAGAAACCTGTACCCTGTTGCGGAATGGGTACTTCCTCTATTGCTCCTTGAGCAAGGAGTGTTGTGATTTCTTGACCTAAGAGATTGTCAAGAGAGGTCTGAGAATTGAACTGTCTTACCATTGCAGGAGTGGGTATGCTGTGAAAACAAAGCTTGTACCCCTCTTGTACAATGGACAGAGTCCAATTTTCTGCTGGTATTTGGTACCATCTGTGGGCAAAATGACATAACCTGCCTGGGATGTCCAAGGGTTCTGGACCCTTCAGGGGCAGGAAGGCAAAGTTCTCTAGAGAGGAGTCAAAGCCCCTGAGGAGGCTGAGCCTGCTGAGCTGCCTGAGGTTTTACCGCTTTTGGATTCTTTTGTTGTCTAGGTTGTTGCTGTTGTCCCTTTTGGGCAGGCTGACCTGGACGGTGTCCATGTTGGGTATAGGAAGGATAAAACTTCTATTTTTAATTAAAAAATGTTTTTTTTTTAGAGGATCTTTTCCTTGCAGGATCGGCTGTAGATTTGGACAATCTATCCAAAGTGATATGGTCTGCATCTATCTCATTAGCCTTCTCCTGCCAATTCTTGCCAAAGAGATTTTCTCCTGAGCAAGGAATGTTTCCTAATTTATCCTGCACCCAAATTTCCAAGTCGTATGCCTGAAGCCAGGCAATCCGACGTGCACCAATGGTAATAGCAGAGGTTCTACTTATGCACTCAAAACAGTCAAAGGCTGCACGATTTACAAACTTGGAAACATCCTGGGCATGTCTGACAAGAGCAAGATAGTCCTGTCTTTTGTCATCAGGAAGAAGGGGGCTCATAAACTCCAAGTCTCCTGTGACCTCTTTAAGGAACATTCCCATATACAAGATATAGGAACTGATCCTAGCTGAGAGCATGGAAGCTCGAAAGCATCGATGCCCAAAGGTATCGAGAGTCCTGCATTCACGACCTGGAGGATTGGATGCATGTCTCTTTGCACTTTTCATCCTATGCATGGATGATTCCACTACCATTGAATGGTGTGATAATTGAGTTTTTTGAAAGCCAGGACAAGGTGGAACTCGATACATAGTATTGAGTCTCCGAGAATGAGGAGATGTAGTTAGAGGTGTTTCCCACATTCTTAGCATAAGATCATGTAAGATCTCATGAATAGGCAGAATAGCTGCCTCTTTGGGAGCCTTAGGGTATTGGAGAATCTCCAACTCCTTTGCCCTAGGCTCTTTTTCAGGAGCTACTGTGATGGAAAGGCATCTGGCCATATCACAGATAAAATCCTGATAGGACATATCCTCTGGCAGAGACATTCTACGCTGAGGAGAAGAGGAATTCTCTGAGAGAAGTACTCTTGTATCGGCAGAGTCTTCGGAGTCATCAGACTCAGAGAATTCAAAATACCTCCAATCCCGGTGATTGTGCAGCGCACGGTACCGGTATCGATCAAAATCAGTATCGGGTTGCCCCGGTACCAATCTGTCGATGCCGGAGACAGAAGCATGACTCGGTATGGGTGGCATACCCATCAATGTCGATGCTGTCGGTACTGGTACCGGTACCGGTGTCGGTACCGGTATCGATTGAGATGTCTGAAACGGTTTCAACGGTACCAAAACCGTGAGAAGAGCCGCTAGACTGCGTTCGATAGCAAGAAATCTCTGGTCTATCGACGCTAACGATGCTTGGGTGTCAGTACCGGCAGAAGCGGCCTGAACCCCAGAGCATGGCGCCAGTAGTTCTGCCGAGGTTGCGGCCTCAAGAACATCCTGGAGCCCCATTGATGCTTTGGAAGCCGAAGCCTCCCACCGGGGCAGTTTTGCTGGTGAAAATTCCTCAAGGGCAACGCCAGTGGCATCTCAATACTTAGAAGATCTACCCTTTGAGGACCGGCTAGATTTATGTTTAGTTACCTGAGATCCATGGGAGGAAAATGAGGCTCTGGAGGACGTTGATGCAACAGACACTGCATCTGAGGGAAAAAGGGTGCTAAGCTTTGCAGCTCGATTCTGCCGACCCCTTTTTGACATCATTCCACAGGAGAGGCAATCCAAAGTAGAGTGGTCAGGACCTAAACATTTGAGACACCACTCATGGGTGTCAGTGATGGAGATGGTACCGTCACACTTAGAACATTTTCTAAAACCAGATGTTGGTTTTTCCATTTTTAAGGAACACTTACACCCTCTACTTGAACCACAAGATTTCTGCTCAGTGTTACAGGATCTAATCTCTCCTCATTTTGACTGCTGTAACATCATATATGATGGACTACCAAAATCCACCCTGCACCCATTACAAATGGCACAACACATGGCAGCCCACATCATCCAAAGAGCTTCAAGATCTAAACACATAACTCCAATTCTGAAACACCTTCACTGGCTTCTCATACTTAACCAAATAAAATAAAAAATCCTGCTACTGATATTCAAAATCAACCACAACTAATCAGCTTCCCATCTACAATCCCTACTACACAGGACACAGAGCAATAGAGCCGGAAGCCAAAGCACCCAAAACATGCTGTCAGTACAACTCAAAGAAAACAAAATGCAGCCAATATGCTTGCACACACTCATTTGTATTCTATGCGCCAGGCCTGTGGAATGTGCTACCCGAATGGATATGAAAAATCACAGAACTTGCAACATTCCACAAACAATTCAAGACTCAACTATTGGACCGAACATATAGTAACCTAATGATGCTGATATTAAACACACCTACCTACCCCAGGTTAATATTCTTGCTGCTTTTAAATGCAACCCTCTCCTCCCTCTTGAGCTAATTAATAACCAACTATGGTATAAAATGCATCCCCATGCAAATACATCAAAAGTTGTAAAATGTATCCTCCATGTAAATACATTAATGGTCTGTAAAATGTATCCACCATGTAAATGTAAAGGTTTTACCGTTCTTTGTGAACCGTTTTGAGCCGGTGAAAAATGGTACAAAAATAGTTAACCAAATAAAATAAATAAACAAATAAAAGTGCTTTACTTCTGTTAAAATTTTAATGCATCACTCAATTTAATAACACATTAAGAGGATAATTTTATAAGGAGGTGCTACTTTAGGTATGAAAGTAGGCGTCTACCTGGGTGCTATTTTATAAAGAAGAGTAGGTGCCTACTTTTCTTTATAAGCAGAAATTATCTATGTTCCATCCAAACTCCACCCTGTGCATGCCCACAGTGCAAATAGGAGCCATGGAAATAACATGCATACTTTTTCCCTGGTCGATATTTTATAAGAGTTCATTCAAGTATATATGTGACACCTAAAAACAGGTATCTCCTTATAACATTACCCCCTAAATGCCCACCTCCAATACAATTGCATATCAAGTTATATAGTAGTGGAAAGAGATTTTTGTGTACTTTACCAGATGATCCTGTAATATCCATAGCCTTGAGGTTTCTGCACTTGATTACTGTTAATGTCATTCTTCCAGCAGTAGGTAAGTAACAAAGGGAAAACATGATCTCACCAAGATCTATACTTTCCTGAAAATAAAAGTTGTGTTACAATACTCAGTTTTCATAAAGAAATACAATATTTCATCATGGATTCCTGCCACCTATTAGCAGCAGTTCTTGAATAACATTTTTTTGAACAAAAACTAAAATAGTATTAAATATTTTTTTCTATTTATATGTACATCAAATAGAACATAGTTTTCCTTTTTGTTTGTGCTACTTTAATTGTTTATTTTGTAATTTTCTTTAAACCAAGAATTATGTAGCTGAAACACATATGTAGATTGTATCATAACAACAAGGAAGCGGCCCCAGTAACAAGGCAATTCAATAGACATACTGTTACGAGGTAACAAAAAAATAACAGCATCTTGCAAACTATATCCAAATCAATCTTGTACTATGACTAGGAAAGTGTAGTTACTCACCTGTAACAGATGATCTCCAGGAACAGCAGGAATCAGTCTTCACATATGGATGAATGTCACCGACAGAGCCCATGCGCGGGATGCTCCCCAGCATCCAATAGGAAAGCCTTTGGGAGCACTCCACTGCGCCTGCATGCCTGCCTTCCTGCCATCTCAACTCTTCTCCTCAGATGAGTTTGTAGCTGAGAAAAAGAAGAAAATAAAAGAACCCTACAACTCCTAGGGGAGGAGGGCGGGTTGTGAAGAGTGATTCCTGCTGTTCCCAGAGATCACCTGTTACAGGTGAGGAGCTACGCTATCTCCAGGAACAATCAGGAATGCAGTCTTCAGATATGGGACTAATTAGCTCCCAGGTACCAGACTGGTATGGGGAGGGACAGTAGTGTGATCCCTGAGGCAAAAAACATGTAGCCGAAAAGTCTGGAAGAGTTGTGGGTCATTGGACTCGATTCCAGGAGGTGATATCCCATCAGTGATAGTCTGGTATCTTGTATAAGTCTGGGACAGGGGGTAGGAGTTGTGTTTTAAGTCCCAAAGAGGTGCTGGAGTACAGCTTGGCCAAAGACAGCATCCCGATGGGAGTGTTTGTCCAGACAGTAGTCTGCAGCAAAAGTATGAATGGAAGACCAGGTAGTTGCCCGTCAGATGGATTGGACTGGAATGGATTGCCATAGCCCGCAAATTGTGAGAAGTGACATAACCCTCCAAAGAGAGTCCTGCTTGTGCATTAGCAAAAGAATGCAATCTGCTATCCATCTGGATAAAGCACGTTGCATCACCGGTAGACCCAGGTGACTAGGATCACAGGAAATGAATAGTTGAGAGGATCTTCTGTGAGCTTTAGTTCTATCCAAGTAATAGGCCAGCACTCATCTGCAGTCTAAAGTGTGTAGCGCTGCTTCAGACCGAGACACATGTGGTCTAGGGAAGAAAATCGGGAGGATTACTGACTGGTTTAGATGGAAAGAGGAAACCATCTTCAGGAGGAAGTGTGCATGGGTATGAAGAACCACCTTGTCATGGAGGACCCGAGTATAATGGGGATCTTCCACGAGAGCTTGCAGCTCACTGATGCAGCAAGTTGAAATGAAGGCAATAAGGAAGATGACCTTCCAAGACAGGAACTTCAGTGAAGTAATAATAGCGATTAAGGTTCAAAAGGTGGCTTTAAAAGTTGTGCCAGAACGACATTCAGATCCCAGGCCATTGGAGGTGGCTTAATGGGTGGTTTGGACAGCAGGAGACCCCACATGAAGTGTGCTACTAAAGGGTGTGAGTATATAGGCTTTACATCATCATCTGTGAGAAACTGCAATGGCACTAAGGTGAACTCTCACTGAGTTAGTTTTAAGACCTGTCAAGGATAAGTGGAGGAGATATTGTAGAAGCAACACTACCAGGCAAGAAAAGGGGTTACTGTCTCTTGGGGAGTACCAGAGGACAAACGTATGCAATTTGAAGGGATAAGAGCATCTGGTGGAATCTTTACAAGATGCAAGAAGGACATCCTTGACCGCCTATGATAGGTTGAGGCTGGCGAGCACTAGCCCCTCAGCAGCCAAGCTGTCAGGTGTAGGGATTGAAGATTGGGATGAAGAAGCATGCCATGGTTCTGAGAGAGGAAGTTGGGTGTGCATCCCAGGTTGAGTGGCTGAATTTGTGCAAGGCGAATAAGCAGAGGAAACCATGGTTGATAGGGCCAGAAGGGGGCTATGAGAATTACTGAGACCCTGTCAACCTGTAGCTTGTAGATTGAACAGTGTCTTGGGTATCAAGGGAATGGGAGGGAATGCATAGAGCAGTCCCTGTCTGCAATGGAGAAGGAATGCATCCAGAGCCTGTTGGTGCAGTGATGGAACCCTGGAGAAGAAGCATGGAAGTAGTGTGTTTTGCGGAGTGGTTCCCCATATCTGGAAGATCTGAGCAGCTGTCTCCTGATACAAGGTCCATTTGTGCAGATGAAGGATAGGGCTTAGCTTGTCTGTAAGGACATTGAGTTCACACGGAAGGTACACCGCTCTGAAGTGAATGCAGCAGTGATGGCAGCTTGGTGTCCATCCTGACTAGAACAGGTTGCCCTGAAAGTTGGGGTTGAAAAACCCGAAGAGCATTTTTCAGTGCCCATAGTTCTAGCAGATTGATCTGCAGAGCAGATTCCTATTGTGTCCAAAGTTCCTACGTGGTCAGGTCATTTAGATGTGCCCCCCAACCTAGCTTGAACTCATCCATCGTGAGGATGCATCGAAGTGGAGGCATCTGAAAAGGTGACCCAATGAGTAGGTTCAATGGGAGACATCACCACTGAAAGGACTTGATCAGTTGAGGGGTGATTTGGATCTTTTCTGTGAGTTGACCCTTCACTTGCATCCACTGGTAAGACAGCTTCTACTGCGCTTGTTGCATGTGTAATTGAGCATAAGGGATGACATGGACCATGGAGGCCATGTGTCCTATTATTTGTAGCATCTCTTGAGCTCTTACTCGGTTTTGCAGTTGTACCCCTTTTGCAGCTCGATGAGGTGGGCACAACGATCCTGTCGCATGTCTTTAGAGTGCTCCGATGAACTCCAGTCATTGGGTTGGAGTGGGTTGAGACTTTGGGAAGTTGATGACAAATCCCAGGTGTTGGAACACAGTGATGGTGTGATGAAGGGAGAGTCTTACCTCCTGAGGGGAGTTTCCCCTGCTCAGCTAATTGTCTATGTAAGGGAAGACGAATACCCCCAAGGTGTGCATGTAGGCAGCGACTACTGCCATGCATTTTGTGAAGACTCTTGAGGCAGAGGCTAGACCGAAGAGGAAAACCCGGTACTGATAATGGTTTCCTTGAAACATGAAGCGCAGATACTGTTAGTGCAAGGGATGGATCAGTAAATGCATGTATGCCTTTTTAGGTCTGGAGAACATAGCCAATTGTATCTCTGGAGGTATGGTAGAAGATTTCCTAAAGAAATCATTTTCAATTTTTCTCTGACCATGAACCTTTTTAGGTCTCTGAGATCCAAGATGGGTCTGAATCTTTCTGTTTTCTTTGGAATGAGAAAATATGAAGAGTAGAAGCCCATCCTTTCTTGAGGAGTAGGAACTCTTTCTTTGGCACCCTGGGACAATAGGGTGGTCATCTCTTCTTTTAAGAGAATACTTTGAAGGAGTTGAGTGGGATAATCCCCTGTGAAGCTGGTGGGGAGGGGGGGTAAGGTTTCGAAGTGAAGCTGATAACCCCTTTGGACAATCTAGTGTCCATTGCTCTGATGTTATGAAGTGCCAGCTGTGGGCATAGTGACAAAGTCTGCCTGCTATATGGAGGGGCTGAGGACACTCCAGTGGCAAATTGGCAATGCTCTCTAGGAAGGAGTCAAAAAACAGGTGCAGGTTATGGCTGTGCAGCTGGTTGAGGCTTAGGAACCTTGGGCTTCTTGGGTTGGTGAGGACCTTGCTGTCTCTGCTGAGGCTGATAGGCAGCAGAAGGCAGGTAAGAAAGATAGCATCTCTTCTTTTTAGAATAGAAAGATTTCTTTGGAACAGCCTTCCTCTTGGATGGGTCAGCTGTTTTCCTGGAAAGGCGTTTTAGAGTGAGATCATCTGTCTCAATCTCCCCTGCTTTTTCCCTCCAAACGTTTTTCTCCATACATGGGATATTGGCTAGTTTATCCTGGACCCATTGCTCGAGATCTGATGCCTATAACCAGGCCATTCTGCAAGCCCCAATGCACACTGCTGAAGCCCTACTTGTTGATTCGAAGAGGCTCTGGTGAGAAACTTAGAAGTGTTCTGGTCCTGTTTGATAAGTGTCTGGAATGCACTCCACTTATCCTCAGGAAACAAGGGGGGGGGGGGTGAAAGTCCAGATGCCTGGTAACATTCTTCAGAAACATGCCCATGTACAGCATATGAGAGTTTATTTTGGAGGTCAACATGCATGCTTGGAAGCACTGATGCCCAAATGTGTCTCGAGTCTCTGCCAGGTGGCAAGGATGAATAGTTCTTAAAGCTATTTATTCGGCGTATCGCCGATTCTACCACCATTGAGTGGTGGGGGAGCTGAGGTGTTTGGAAGCCTGGTGAATCTGGCACTTAGTACATGGTATCAAGCTCTTGCTGACAGATGGAACTGTGAGCAGGGGCTCCCACATTCAGAACATAAGATCCTGCAGGATTTGATGCACTGGTAATATAGTTGCCTCCTTAGGCATGGGAGTGTATTGGAGTATCTCCAATTTCTCTGCCCTCAGTTCCTTTTCTGAGACTACTGTGATGGCGAGCCCTACTGCCATATCACATATGAAGTCCTGAAAGGACATATCTTCTGATGGGGACCAACACTGTTCCAGAGGTGGCAAAGGATCCGAAGGAATGTTTGGAAGTTCTCGGGAATTGAGTGATCCCTTGTCATTCTGAAGAAGTGTAATCAGAGTCTGATAAGAAGTCAAAGTATCGGTGGTCTTGGATTGGACCTCGATGCTTTATGGACGTTGAAGGTTGATGCCAATACTGATGTTCAGAGGTATCAGAACTGAGAGCCATGGCAGTTTGAGTCTGTTGGATACCGGGGGTATTGGTCAGTTCGAACAAAGGTATCAGCCTCAGAGGTTCCAACAATGGCGGTTTGAGGGCCGGCATCGGGGCTGATACACCTGACTCTAGTCTCAGTATCAAAGCCTGCACTCCGAAGCTCTCGATGTTATCGGTACTGAGGCTGCCAGGAGTGCTGCCAAACTCCTCCCGAGAGTCAGCATGCTCTGGTCTAGGGAGATGGCTGATGTCTGGGTGGAATCACCCATAGGGCTTTGAGTCACCGTCCCAGAACATGGAACCGGTAGTTCTCTGGTGGTCAATGCTTCAGGAGCGGCCCGGAGCCCCTCTTAGGCTTTGGAAGACAGATCCTTCCGCCGGGGCTGTTTGGCTGGCTGGTCTGCATTGGAAGCACTCCTTGAGGAGTCACGATGCTTATGCTGGGACTGATCTCTGGTCTTGGTATCGGTCTTTGATGTCGATGCCGATGACATGGGACGGCCAGGGACTTTGACTTACTTTTATGTTTGGACTTTGAAGAAACTTGAGACTTTGGTTATAAGTTTAGGTATATTTAGCTTGCCTACATTCCTTGCATAGTCTTTTTAAATCAGAAATCTGAGTGTGCTTTCAGTTCATATAAGATCTACTGGCCAGGGACACTAAATTTCCACCCACTCTATCCCTCACCTCACCCACCCCGGGGTTACATTGCCTATATAATCATCATATAGACTGACATCTGTCCTTTAATTAGGTGTAACAGCCACATTTTCTCCTTTTCTTCTTGTCCTAGAACTGCTGTATGATAATCTTAATCTTCATGGTGTGTATTCAATGCAATAGCTGTGGTGCCTTCATTCTAAAAAGAATCATTTGGTGCCTAAGAGAGTGCCCTATATGTCTCAAGTTATCAGCTATTCATAAAGAATTGATTCTATTAGGGACGACTTAGCTGCAATTAAACACACCTTATCTAGGGTAGAAATTGAAAAAAATCCACCACCTCTCCCACAAAGAATCAAACAGCCCAGGAACAAATGGATCACAGTGGACTCTGGAAGGTTGCAACCTTTAACATGGAGACCCCCCTCTCCATTAAGAGATATCCCTACATAATGCCTTCTCTGCCTTGGAAAAGGAGAGTGCCCAATTAGTGAAAACTGAAGTGCCCTTAAATGAGAAGATTAATGCCCAATCTACTGATAATGCACCAAATATCACAAAACAGGAAACTACTACTACTTGGAAATTCGATCATCAGAGGTACCAACTTGGGAACACAGTTCAAAGGAGAGAAGCCAGCAGGGATATGAACCAAACTGTCATAGTTAGTGCAGAAAGTGAGCACTCCAAAATTGATGTAATCATCCATTTGGGTATAAATCACCTAGCTAGAAACAGTGCTCTACAGTTCAAGGGACTTCCAGATTCTGGGAGAGAAACTCAAACCCACTGTTAACACTATAGCATTCTCAGAAGTTCTACCTGTTCTTGGTAAGGGGGCAGAAAGGCCGCATCGCATAATCGGATAAACAGATGGAGAAGAACAAGTTCAGGACACCACTCCCAGCAAAAATATAATAATATTGGAAACAGCTACACTATTGGCAAGTGGGAAGAGGCACGTAGAACAAAATCCATGCAAAATACAGGCAAGCTAGTCAATAAATGCTGGAAATCAATAAGCACAAATGCTCGAAGCCTAGCCAACAATGTTCCTGACCTGGAAGCCATAATGGTGGAAATGGACTTGGACAATGTGGCCATTACAGAAACATGATTTAATGAGTCACATGAATGGGATACAGCCATAGCAAGCTATAATTTATTTAGGAGAGATACAGATGGCAGAAAAGGAGGAGTAGCCCTATATGTCAAAAGCAATATTAAAGCTGCTTGAATGCAGAGGACATGGGGAAAAGAAGAAGCACAGTGGATTGAATTTGAAAGAGATGACACTATTATCCATACTGGTGTAGTCTACAGTCCTCCAACTCAAACTAAAGAAATAGATAGAGACTTGATTATTGATATTGCAAAGGTAGCCAAGAAGGGGGAAGTGATCATATTGGGTGACTTTAATCTATCCGATGTGGATTGGAGTATTCCTTCTGCAATTCTGGAAAGACGTAAACAAATTGTGGATGCCTTCCAAGATGCATTGCTTAGACAAAAGGTGATGGAAAAGACCAGGGAAAGTTCGATACTGGATTTAGTACTCACCAACGGATATAGCGTGTCGAATATCTGGGAGGGTGCCCATGTGAGCAGCAGTGATCATCAAACGGTGTGGTTTGAGATAAAATCCAAGGCAGAGTCCAATCACAGCAAGCTCAACGTCCTAGACTTCAAAAACACTGACTTCAGTAAAATGGCCAAGTGCCTGAAGGAGGAGTTGGCAGGATGGGAAGAGGTAAGGGAAGGAGAATTGCAGTGGGCCAAACTAAAGGAGGCAATAAAAGGGGCAACAAATAAATATGTAAGGGAAGTAAATAAAAACAAGAGGAAAAGGAAACCTATTTGGTTTTCCAAAGAAGTGGCTGCACAAATAAAGGCAAAACCACAGCTTTCACAAAATTCAGACGTTTGCAAACAGAAAAGAATACAGGATAAAGCTAAAATAAACAAAAAGAGAAATAAGGATAGCAAAATCAAAGGCAGAAGAAAAGATGGCTAAAGATCTAAAGCGTGATGACAAAACTTTTTTCAGGTATTTTCAGGAGAAGAGGAATATCAGAGGTGGAACTACAGGACTCAAAAGTGCTGGAAATGGATTTGTGGAAAGTGAAATTGAGAAAGCGAAAGTGCTAAACAAATACTTATGTTCTGTTTTTACTAAAGAAAATCCTTGAGAAGGACCACCTGTGATTGGCAAATATACAAATGGGAGTGGAGTAGATACTACACCATTCACAGAAGATGATGTGTTTGAACATCTTGCAAAACTAAAAGTAGAGAAGGCTATGGGACTGGATGGGATACATCCCAGGATACTGAAAGAGCTCAGTGAGGTTCTTGCAGGGCCTTTAAAGGATGTTTTTAATAGATGCTTGGATACAGGAGAAGTTCCACAGGACTGCAGAAGGGTTGATGTGGTACCTCTTCACAAAAGTGGTGATAGGGAAGAAGTGGCAGACTACAGGCTAGTATTGGTGGCGGGAAAAGTAATGGAGGTGCTCCTGAAAGAGAGAATAGTGGACTTTCTCAAAACCAATAGGTTACATGGTTTTACCAAAGGACGATCATGCCAAACAAATCTGATTGAGTTCTTTGACTGGGTGAGAGAACTAGATCAAGGGCATGTGATGGATGTGATCTACCCAGATTTCAGCAAAGCCTTTGATACTGTTCCTCATAGGAGGCTTATCAATAAACTGAACAGCCTGGGGATGGGTCACGAGGTGGTGAACTGTATCAGAAATTGGTTGACTGACAGATGCCAGAAGGTGATGGTAAACAGAACTCACTTGGATGAAAGGAAGGTGATAAGTGGCGTGCCCCAGGGATCAGACCTGGGACCGGTATTGTTCCATGTGCTTGTGAGTGATATTGCTGAAGGGCTGAATGGAAAAGTCTGTCTTTTTGCAGATGACATGAAAATTTGCAAGAGTAGACTCCCCTGAGGGAGTGGATAACATGAGGACAGATCTTCAAAAGCTGGAAGAATGGTCTAATGCTTGGCAGTTAAGAATTAATGTGAAGAAGTGGAGTGTCATGCACTGGGGATGCAGAAATCCAAGGGAATTGTATGCAACAGAGGGCAAAAGGTTGGTATGCATGGACCACGAGAAGGACCTCAGAGTGATTGTTTCGGAGGATCTCAAGGTGGCAAAACAGTGTGACAAGATGGTGGCCAAAGCCAGAAGGATGCTGGATTGCATGCAGAGGGGAATGCCATTAGAAAGGAGGAGGTACTAATGCCACTGTACAAGTCGCAGGTGCAGCCTCACTTGGACTACAGTGTTCAGTTTTGGAGACCATATCTCGCAAAGGATATAAAAAGACTGGAAATGGTTCAGAGGAAGGCGACCAAAATAATTTGGAGTCTGGCCAGAAGACATATGAGAAAAGACTTGAAGACCTAAATATGTATACTCTAGAGAAGAGGAGAGACAGGGGAGATATGATACAGACTTTTAAATACTTAAAGAGTATTAATGAACACACTTTCTTCAAAGATGTGGAAGCTGAAAGGCAACGTCAAGAAGTACTTTTTCACTGAAGGGGTAGTGGATGCTTGGAATGCCCTCCCGATGGCAGCAGTGGGGGCAAATACAGTGACAGAATTCAAAATGGCATGGGACAGACATAGTGGATACCTTTATAACAACAGGACAAAATCAAACTAACCTTAACAGTTTCTGTTATCTCAACAAATAGGGGTAAGCTGTATGGAGTGGTGGATATAACCCTAAAGAAAGGCATGGGGAGGGATGACCTGCACGGAGTGGCAGGTGTACCTACTCTTGCCACCTTGCTGGGCAGACTGGATGGACCATGATGGTCTTTATCTTCCATCATTTACTATGGGGTCTCATCCGTCCTGTGAATAGCGTCCATCCCCACTATTCGCCCCTCTGCTTGCATTCTGGGGGGTGTTCCAGGGGGCATGCCGGAGGCGGAGCGAGGGTGGGGCATGGACAGTCCATGACCCTGGAAGTATAGGGCTGATTCTGAAATCGGTCCTGTATGTCCAGGGTCGGAAAACTGGAGGGGGGATGGCAGACCAGCGCAGCGGCGGAAAGACGAGGGGGTACAGCGGGTTCCATGCAGCTCAACCCTGGATGCGGGGAAAGAAGATTGTGGTCAGTGGCTGGGGATCACAGCTCCTGAATGGGGACACGATGGCACCGCAGCTCCGTTCAGAAGCCTTACTGAGGTAGCCAGGCAGGTGGCTCTGCATGCAGAAGCCTCACTGAGGTAGTCGGGCAGGTGGCTGCACATACAGGCCCTAGACCTGATTCTGAACACACAGGGCACATCTAGCCCCCACGTGATCAGAATCGGGTCTACCTCTGGGCATTCTGATTCTGATTGGTCGCACAGGGGACTGGACAGCCAAATTGGAATGTTCCTCCACATTAATATATGTTACTATGAGAGGAATCGGTGCCCTCGATGAAGAGGAAGCCACTAAAAGCAAGTCTGAAGCGAACAACGATCCGTACTGTCTGGCTTTGTTCTTTAGGCTTCTCTTTGTCATTTGCTAACACAAAGGACAAGAATTGGGTCAATGTTCAAGTACCAAACATTTTAGACACCAGTCATGTTTATCAGTGACTGATATGGTACCAGCACACTTGGTACATTTTTTAAAGCCACTAGTTGGCTTCTCCATGCTTCAAAAAGTTGTATTCGGGATTGAAGATAAGGCTATGGAGGCCTCGAGGCCTAGTTTAGCGATGAAAACTGCACTGAAAATAAACAGAAAAGAAATTGAAAAATCTGTAAAATAAAAAAGAAGAAGTTAGCGGGGCTGGTGTCTGCTTCGATGGAACCAGTGGTGACGGGAAGGCAAAAGCGTGATGTTCCACAAAAAAGAGACGTTTTTTGGCGGTGACAGAATGATTCCTCCTGCCAGCTCTGTGGAAAAAAAAGAACCTAAGGAGAGGCGGGAAGGCAGGCACGCAGGTGCAGTGGAGTACTCCCAAAATCTTTCCTATTGGATGCTAGGGAGAGTTCCCATGCGGGTTTTGTCATGCGGGCGTGTGAAGACTGCATTCTTGCTTGTTCCTGGAGATAAGAAAATAGAAATTCTCAGTGAGATTAAGCCCTGAGCTCCTTCTATGTTTTATGCACCAAAAAGACCAAAAAGGAAACAGACAAAGCGAAATACACCAACAAACTCAACTCATACCACACAGAAACCGATAAAGCAAAAAGGGCCTACCACTCAAAAATCATTCATTCCTCACTAAACAAGCCACGCGAGCTCTTTGAAATAGTCAAAAAGCTCACCAAAGCACCCAGCCAATCTGATCCGCTACCAAACATACCACCTGAGCTACTAGCACGCCAATATAAACAGCTCCAGCTACCAAACAGACCTCAACAACAAGCAACATCAACAACCCTCCAATACACCACCAAAGCCACGGATTGGAGCACATTTGAAACAATCACAACTGAACAAGTAGAATCCACTATCTCCCGACTAAATACCACCACCTCTCCACTAGACCCCTGCCCTGCTGAGTGGATAAAGAAATCAAAAGAAGACTTAAGCACACCCCTAACCCACATCATCAACGAATCCCTCAAGCAAGGACACATTCCAGACGCCCTTAAGACCTCTATCATTCGTCCAACCCTGAAAAAACCCAACTTGGACCCACTCGATCCAGCCTCCTACAGACCAATAGCAAGCCTCCCATTCACCACCAAAATTATAGAGAAGATCATTCAACAGCAACTCCAAGACCATCTGGACACCAACAAAATACTGGACTCGCAACAACACGGATTTCGCCCACACCATGGAGTTGAAACCCTCATGGCAACGCTACTGAACACCCTCACCAAGGACACACAGGCCAAACACTCGGGATACATCATGCTCTTTCTAGACATATCCGCGGCCTTCGACACCATTTCCCACAACACTCTCCTACAAAGACTCCAGGATATAGGAATCAAAGACACCGTTCTGCAATGGTTCCGCTCCTACCTAACAAAAAGACAACAACTGATCCGCATAAACACAGCAACCTCCTCCCCCTTCCAACAACATCAAGGTGTGCCACAAGGCTCCACACTGTCCGCCATGCTCTTCAATGTCTATCTGCAACCACTCTGCTCGATCATACAGGATCACAACATCAACTACCATATATACGCAGATGACATAATGCTCTATGCCCCAATCACAACCACCAACCCGACATATAAACAACTATCAGACTGCTTCACTGAGATCTCCGACTGACTACAAAGAAACAATCTGACCATCAACATCAAGAAAACTGAAGCCCTTATAGTAACAAAGGACCCAGATTTCACCCCACCATCTCACATCACACTGGGAACCACCCAAATATTCAACCCCAAATAAAGTATCTGGGAATCACTATAGACCAAGCTCTCACATTTACCCCACAGATAAAAAAGACTGCAAGGACAATATTCCACAAAGCAAAAACAATACAACGGCTCAGACCACTCATAGATCCACAAGACTTCAGAACTGTCATGCAGGCCAAGACACTCCCACACCTGGATTACTGCAACATAATCTATCATGGACTCCCTGCAACCCACATCAACCCTCTACAGACTGCCCTTAACACCACCGCAAGGATCATCCAGAAAGCAAAAAAACACAACCACATCACCCCAGTACTAAAAGAACTACACATACTACCACTTCAAGCAAGGATCAAATACAAAGCTGCCCTGCTTATACACAAAGCCCTCCATCAACCACAGACCTCCCATCTCCACTCCCTGCTACCCCAGCCCACCCAAAACAGAACGACCCGACAAACCACCAACAACACCCTCACCATCCCCTATCAGCGAACAAAATATAACCATCGGACCTGCAACAGAGCCTTCGAACTATATGCACCCTCCCTCTGGAACTCACTACCAAGCCAAATCAGAAACACCGCTGATCCAACTGTGTTCCGAAGACAACTAAAAACCATCCTCTTCCTGGAATATCTTGGACCAGATCCAGGCAACCTCTACTGACATCTCACAACCTCGCAACCGAAATCCCAATCTACCCTCTAAGAGACCCATGTCTATTCCCTAAGACTTCTCCACCTGTTTGAATCATCAATGTTGGCCCCCTGGTGAAGGCCCCCCCTACACTGATCTCTGTCCCCCCCCCCTCTTATGTTACAACGCTTTGACCCGGTGAAAAGCGGTATATAAATGCAGTTAAATAAATGAATAAATAAATGCACACCTGCTCCCATAAACTCAAGAAATGGTCTCCAAATTGTTGTAAATCATGGTAATTGTCCTTAAGAAGAAAAGCAAGTCTTTGAATCAAACAGATGGTTCAAGTTTCTTGGATCTAGTCATCAATGGTTGCTTTACAGGACCATTTCCAGTTTGCTGCTACCAAAAGATGATCAACCAGTTGTACTTCTTTCTTATGTTTGTTTAAGACAAATAGGACCCAAATTATGATTTAATAATAATGTGGAAGGATTCAATGGTAAATGCCTCTGAATAATGGAGTGAATCTGAGACAGAACCTCAGACCATTACATTTTTGTTACAGGGCACAGGTACCATATATGGGTCACCTCTGTACAATGCTCCATACAACTTTGTAGCGCTATACAAATTATAAGTAGTAGTAGTAGTAGTAACAATAATGGTAAAAGATCCTCTGTCCCCACAGAGTCTCCACTAAATGGGTGTTGCTCTTAGGTACAACTTGGATGTTTCTCAGGCATATAATACAACTTATAGAGAATCTTATATCCATTTTCCTGGACTTTTGCAATAATGGCATTCCTCTTTTTTAGACTCAATAATATCCTCCCAATTCTCAATCAAAGATTTTTGATTGAAATCCTTTTCCCATTTTCTCTTAACTTCCTCACCTCTTTTACATCAGGATCAAGAAGATGGTTGTACAACCTCGGTGTTAGTCCTCAAATGATGTAAGATCTCTTTTACAGCTTGAGTGAAAGGGCTCCTTGTTTAAAAACAATCTTTTTTCAGTTGAATATATTTAAAAGTAATCAAATAGGGAACCTTGTAATTTTGTTTCAGTGACTCAAAGGTATGAAAATGGCCCGCTTGGAAAAGGAAAACAAAAAGAGCTGGTACAAAGACTGGCAGATTTCAGGTTAAACACCCCTTTTATTGACCCCTACGCGTTTCGGCCGGATGGCCTTCTTCAGGGGGATTTCTTAGGAGGCAAGCCCTTACTTTAGTACAAATACTAACTATGCTGTCCTAGAGAAAAGCATTATTAAAAATAGGAAGCAATGGGGAAGGATATGAAGTGAACCTATTCAAAATATGCCTCCTGTGATAAGGAAGCTTATCATAGTTCAGGAAGGAGCTATAATAGAGGTGAATTGGCTCTGAACAAGCAACCTGTCTTTGCTGGTAGAAATAATAAAACAGAATGTTTTCATAAAAGACTACCAGTCCCAGAATGCACCAGGTTTCAAACAGCCACTAGAAGAGCTGAAGTGGGGAAACGTGTGTTCAATCAGGAAAACTATGAGGTAATCTCCAATCACTCATCTCCAAGGGCAGGGCTTGATTCAGCACAGCTGAGCTGTGCTAGGGTGGAGTATCCCTCTAAGCAAGTTAAAAGTAAAACCTATTCTACACAGAATCAGTTGCAGAAACAGTTGGAGTTGATGAGGAACCCAGAGCTCAAGGACAGAGAGAGCAAGAAGCAGCGTGGAAGAAAGAAGAGGAAAACTTCTTGGAAGTCTAAAGAAGGAGCCCATAGCAGTATGTGTGTTGGGAGTCATTCCAGAGGCAAGCATACTCCAATGGACTGGAGGAAGCCAGATGAGTGGGGTTACAGAGCCAGGAATCCCCGGACGGCACCTGTGAGGGAGACGGCTGCATTTGGAAGGGGCCCTAAGACCAGTGCAAGAAGGTATGTGAAGAGAGACCCAGTGTCCAGGGATCTTGATTGGAAGGCTGGACATAAAAGCTGGACTATTTATTGGCCAGGATATCTGGAGAGGAACCCTAACAGCAAAGGAAGCTCAGGTATGAACACTGATTTATGCCCTAGCTCTTCACTTGGAAGACAGCAGGGAAACAAGTATTGTCCTGAGAGTGCTCCATTAAGGAATTCCCCTGAGCCAGACCATGATATTGATTCTATGATAGTTGAAGAAGAAGGAGATATTTTAAATGATCAGAGTGATTACATAGATTGCTCTCTGTCTAGGCTGCTGTGGTAAAATACTTTCACAAATACAACAGCCATCAAAAAGAAATATAACTTGTTCTTTTATCTACCCAGAAAAGTTTACAAGAAAGCTTTAGGGTAGGATTTTGAGCCACGTATGGAAAGTAAACCGGCCAAGAGGTTTGCAGCTGGTTAATTGTTGGCAATTAAGCCTTGCATAATTGCACTTGGGCTCTGAAAGGAAACTTCTGTGTGTGTGTGAAAATACAAGAAAGTTATCCTTGGAAAAGAACAGTTTTTGATTACTTTTTGGGTTTTGTTTTGTTTTTGGAGCACTGCTAAAAGGTATTAGCAGGAGCCCTCAGAAAGACCTTTCTGTTCCCCATCAAGGTCTTTATTGTTTGATTGATTGCTTAAGAAGTTCAGTTGCTGATCATGATTTGTTTTTCCTAAGTATAATACTGAAAGCAAGTATCCTTTTGTGCTACCAAGTAAATCTGTGTGGGAGAAATAACCCCATAAATAAAATATATTTTCTTTGCTTACACTCGAGCAAGCACAACTCATTTATTTGTGAACGGCTGATTCTGGTATGAATGGACTACATTTCCCACAATCCTTTGCAAGTCATATTAGTATTTGCCTTTGCCAAGACTGTGGACATTCTCACCCAGCGCCCCCGTTTACACTCCATAAGGTAAGCACAGGAGGAATGAAAGGGCGACTATGATAACATCACTCTGCCTTTCCCATTTCTTTCAGTGTGACAAAGACGACACTATTTAAAGAGAAGTTGCTACAGCTTGAGAAAGTGTTTATTATTGTAACTTGAGCTCCAGTAGATTATGCTTTTCATCATGGCTGCCCAGTAATAATATTTGAATTCAGGTGGGCTCAAACCATCATCTATTTTTTTCAGGAATAACATTTATCTAGGCACCCTGAGCTTTTCCCTTATGCACACAAAGGAAGTGACTAATTTATTTAAGTACTGAAATAAATCTTTTGGAATATAAATCAGGCGCATATCAAATAGAACTAAAATCTGTGAGAGGATATTCTTTTTAATAGCTGTGATGCTTGCAAATTAAGAAAATTGAATAGGTGACCATACATTCATTACCAATACAAATGCCAACAGTGAAGCATAGTTGCTCACTTGTAACAGCTGTTCTCCGAGAACAGCAGGAATCAGTCCTCACATATGGCTGATGTTGGCACCATTGGAGCCCTGCACGGAATCATCTCCCCAGCTTTCAAAGAAAGCCTTTGGGAGATGTACCATACATGCACGGTCCTCTTCCCGCCCACGGGTGCCATCTTGCTCTGTCAATGACATAGCTAAGACAGCCAAAAAATGGTACAACTAAGGCAACTCTATGGAGAGGAGGGAGGGTTGTGAAGACTGATTCCTGCTGTCTCCAGAGAATACCTGTTACAGGTGAGTAACTATGCTTTCTTCAGGAACAAACAGGAAGTCAGTCTTTACATATGGGACTCCTTAGCTACAGGCTACCGAGAACCTATAGAAAACCATGGCAAGTCATGAGCAGCAGCAGGTGAGTCCGAAGGACAGACTCTTGAAGGACCCCAGTGCCCAGGGAGAAACCTCACTCGGGTAGCCTGAACCCAGAGGTGTCAGAGGGTTGGAGCTGCCCAGACCCCAAAGAGATTATGGAGTATGGCCTGGCAAAAGGCGCTGTCCCGTTGGGACTCCCTTTTCAGGCAGTAGTGAGCTGTAAAGGTGTGGACTGAAGACCAAGTGGCTGCCCAGCAGATGTCTGCCATCGGACAGAGTGCAAGTTCACCACTGAAGTTGCCATAGACTGGACATCGTGCACCGTGACGCGGTGCTCCAGCTGGAGCCCTGCCTGTTCGTAGGTGAGGGCGATGCAGTCCGCCACCCAGGTAAACAGGGTCCACAGGCAGAGCTGAGTGTCACTAGGAATATGACCTTCCAGGAAAGGTACCACAGATGGCAGGTAGCCAGGGGCTCGA
This sequence comes from Ichthyophis bannanicus, assembly GCA_033557465.1. Classification (NCBI taxonomy): domain Eukaryota; kingdom Metazoa; phylum Chordata; class Amphibia; order Gymnophiona; family Ichthyophiidae; genus Ichthyophis; species Ichthyophis bannanicus. Next base: position 410,534,845 of record CM066037.1, read on the forward strand.
ATGGCGGCTGAGTGAGTCGTGATAGCACCTTGTTAAGATCCCACTCCGCCATAGGTGGGCAGACTGGGGACTTAGAGAGTAGCAAGCCCTGAAGGAAGTGGGTGATGAGGGGTTGCACTGAAAGAGGCCTGCTCTTGAGAGGGTGGTGGTGCATTAAGAGAGCACTTAGGTGCACCCTGATAGAGTTGGAGAGTCTAGCCTGTGAAAGATGAAGCAGGTACTGCAGCACTGTTGGGTTGGCCCGTCTTTCCGAGCACCACACGGAGAATCTGTGCCACTTGAAGGCATACACATGCCTTGTGGAGGCCTTGTGGGAGGCCAGGAGGACCTCCTCTACTTCCCCCGAAAGGTTGAAGGGGGCCTAGGCTACCCGTTCAGCAACCAAGCTGTTAGCACCAGAGTCCCAAGATTGTGGTGGAGGAGAGAGCTGTCCTCCTGAGTCAGTACCCCCGGAGAGTTCCTAAGAGGGACTGGGGGTTCCGTCGCTAAGTGGAGCAGCAGCAGGAACCACGGTTGCCTGGGCCACAGGGGGGCCACCAGAATTAGCAATGCTTTGTCCTGGACGACCTTGAAAAGTATCTTGGCAACCAATGGCATGGGCAGGAAGGCGTAATGGGGGGCGGTATATCAAGTACCTGAATAAACATAAACATAAACATGTAGGAAGCCCTCCGAACACGGGATGAGGAAGGCATCGGCTGCCTCCCGGGAAGGGTGAGGATGGCGGGAACAGAATAGTGTCAACTGAGCGTTGGCTGGACTGGCAAAGAAGTCCATCCGAGGGGGTCCCCCAGAGCCGAAACAGCCCTTGGGCTACTTTGGGGTGTAGCTGCCATTCGTGCGGCTGGAGAACCCTGCTCAACCTGTCTGCAAGGGTATTGTCCTGGACCAGCAGGTAAACCGCTCTCAAGAGCATTCCCTAGCTGATTGCATACAAGCAGAGGGCTACTGCCTCCTGGCAGAGGGTGCATGTCCCTGTATCTCCCTGCTTGTTCAGGTAGAACATGGCAACCTGGTTGTCTGTCTGGACCAGTACTGGCTAGTGCTGTAGGCAATGGCGGAGGGCTTGGAGTGCCAGAAATATGGACCAGGTGCCCTGAGTGCGGAGGCATCCACAGTGAGCTCCCCAACCCAGCTGAGAGGCGCCCATGGTGAGGACCTGTTGGGGGCTGGGTGCTGGAAGGGCATGCCTGCCAGTAGATGCTGTGTCACTTACCACCAGTTGTGCAACTCTGCTAGTGGGTGGGTCATGTGCACGTTGTCCCTGAGGTGATCAGTGACCTGTGTCCACTGGGATCGGAGGCAACATTGGATCGCTCTCATATGGAGGCAGGCATCTGGTGTAACATACACCGTGGATGCCATGTGGACAAGCAAGCGGAGTATGGAGCGAGCGTACACTAAGCGTCGGCGCTGTACTTCTGCGGTCATAGCTTCGAGGAGACTCGCTCTGTCTAGGGGGAGGAAGGCCTTGGCCTGACGGGTATCCAACTGCACCCTTATGAACTCCAAGCTTTGCGTAGGAGTGAGATGAAATGTGGGGCAGTTTATTGCAAAGTCCAGGTGTTCGAGGACACTGATAGTGCAGCCTGTTACCTGCTGTACCTCTGTGGCTGTTTCTCCTTTTATGAGCCAATCATCCAGATAGGGGAAGATGAAGGCCTCTTGAAGTACTTTTAGCTTACATTTAAAACACAGAAGAGAGCTTTCTGGTTAAATTTAGAACCCAGCAGAGAGCTTGTAGTTTAAATTTCATAAGAAGTTAGAGCCTAGCAGCAGCTAAGAGCTATAATTTAAATCAAATCAGAATTTAGCTTAGCACATAAGGCAAAACAGGGTCTGTACTCTTTGAGCAACAAATAAAGTCTTCTAGAGACCTTTACAAAGAGGCCTTCTACCTAGGGGGCAAGAGACCTGTGAAACCTTTTCAATAGGTGTTAACACCAGGTGGCAGATCAAAAGGCCATTTTGAAAGACTCCTCCTATCCAAGCAAGGACTGTTAATTACCCAGGAAGTTGGTCACAGCTTACTTCAGCAGCACAAGCATAAATAGCTCAACCAGAGCTCTGTGATCCTCTGTCTTGAAGGACTAGAAAAAGGGACTGTTACTTCTGGAGAGAGATCTGCAACTGTGAGTATATACTTCTGGTAATTTTCTAAAAGGAATTCTTTGTATTAAAGCTAATTAATCTGTGAACCCACTATTTTTGTTAAATCAGTCAGGGCCTAGTAGCAGCAGTTTAAGTTTACATTTAAAACACACAGGAGAAATTTCTGGTTACATTTCATACCCAGCAGAGAGCTTGTAGTTTAAATTTAATAGTCACACAGGGCCTAGTAACAGCAAAGTACTTTTAGTTTAAATTTAAGACACAGAAGAGAGCTTTCTGTTTACATTTGGAACCCAGCAGAGAGCTTGTAGTTTAAATTTCATAAGAAGTTAGAGCCTAGCAGCAGCTAAGAGCTATAATTTAAATCAAATCAGAATATAGCTTACCTCAGCAGCACAAGACAGGGTACTGTGTAGCAGCCCTCTTTTAATAAGTGTGCAGCAGCGGCCAAGAGAGCAAATAGAATGCTAGGTATGATAAGGAAAGGAATGGAAAATAAAACAAAAGATATTATAATGCCTCTATATCGTTCCATGGTGAACTTTCCCAGGTCTCCTTTATTGGATCCTATGGAGCTGGTTCGGAGGTTCCTTACTGAGGTTCTACTCATGCCTTCTGGGAATTTACCTCCTATTACTCGGGTTCAGTATGTATCTATTTCCTCAACAGAAGAATTGGGTGAGATAGCCTCGGTGGAGCCTAGTGCCCCAGCTCAGATGGATCTGTCAGGATTCCTGGAAAGCTCGCTTGAGTTGGTAACCAGTAGAGTTACCTTACTGGTGTCCTTTGCCTTCGAGTCAGATCGGAACTCTGTTCTGCGGCTATATTTTATTAAGATGAATGTTTCTCAATTTATGGGGTCTAAGATATTGATTTTTCCAGATTTAGCGAGAGATACCCAGAAGAGGAGGAGAGAGTTTTTGGCCTTGCGTCAGCGCTCTCTTAACTTGGGGGTACAGTTTAAGTTGAAATATCCATGTAAGTGTATAATAGTTCACAATACCAAGCAGTTTCTTTTCTTTGAACCCCTTCAATTGAAATTGTTTCTTGAGAGTAAGGAAGGGGAGGGGTTGGATCCTGTACCGGCTGCCACATGTACCATCTAAGCTCTATTAGTTATAGCCTTTTGGTTGTTATTCTTAGATAAATTTCTTTTTTCTTGGAACCTTATGGAGGGTTACTTCGTGGTCGCCGTATCTTAAAAAGGATATAGCAATTTTAGAAAAGGTTCAGAGAAGAGCCACCAAAATGGTAAAGGGGATGGAAGGATACTCCTATGAAGAAAGGCTAAAAAGGTTAGGGCTCTTTAACCTGGAAAAGAGATGGCTGAGGGGAGCTATGATAGAAGTCTATAAATTGATGAACGGAGTGGAACGGGTAAACGTAGATCGATTGTTTACCTTATCAGAATATAGAAAGACTAGGGGACATGCAATGAAGCTACAGGGTAAACTATTTAAGACTAATAAAAGAAAATATTTTTTCACTCAACGTGTAATCAAACTCTGGAATTTGTTACCGGAGGATGTAGTAAAGGCTGTTAGTGTAGCTGGGTTTAAAAAAGGTTTGGACAAGTTCCTGGAGGAAAGGTCCATAAACCATTATTAAGAAGGGACCCAGGATATCAATGCTTGAACCAATACAAGCATTGTGGAACCTGTGTCCCTTGGGGAAACTGCTAGGTACATATGACCTAGATTGGCCACTGCTGGAAACAGAATACTGGGCTTGATGTACCTTGGTCTGACCCAGTATGGCATATCTTATGTTCTTATGTTCTAAGACAGAGAAAGGCAGCCATCACTGCTAGACATTTGGTGAAGACCCTGGGTGTGGAGGCCAGCCTGAAGAGTAATACCCTGTACTGGTAGTGGTCACCCTCAACCATGAATCTCAGGTAGTGTCTGTGACTGGGATGGATGAGGATGTAAGTGTAAGCATCCTTTAGATCCAAGGAGCATAGCCAGTCTTCCTGCTGGAGGTAGGGCAGCAATGTTCCAAGGGAGAGCCCCCCAGGAACTTGTTCTCCCCCACCAGGAAATTGTTCAGGTTCTGCAGGTCTAGGATGGGCCTGAGGCCTCCAGTTCTTTTTGGCACGAGGAAGTACTGGGAATAGAACCGCTTGCCCATTTGACAGTGGGACCCTGTCTTAATTAGACCTGTGAGCTCCTGCCGGAGCAGGGTCTGGTGAAGGGGAGTCCTGGAGGGTTATCCTGGAAAGAAAGAGGGGGGCGCCTGGTTCAGGTGGTTGAGGTAACCCTCCCTGACCATCTGGAGGGCTCAGGCATCGGTGGTGATGTTTGACCACTGGTGAGCGAAGCATATCAGGCATCCCCCTGTCAGTAGCTGACCTCTTGAGGGTAGAGGGGCTATGCCCAAGGAGTCAAAAACACTCCCCAGATGGGGATGGAGTGTCATAGCCTTGGGAATCCACTGCTTGTGGGGGCCCTGTGTATGTCCCTTGGGATGCTGCCCCTGCTGTGGAGCCTGGGAAGGCTGGTACTGCTGATAACCTCGGTAGGCCAGTCCCTTCCTCAGGAAGGTTGGCTTTTTTCCCGAGGTCTTCCACTTGGGCAGAGTGGTGGTATTCTTAGAAAGTCAAGTTCTTGTCACGAACTCAGACTCAAGCTCTGCAGCCTTGTCTGACATGGGCTTATCAAAGACGTTCTCCCTTTGGCATGGGACATCAACAAGTTTGTCTTGGACCCATTGCTCCAGGTCCGAGGATTAGAGCCAGGCACCACTGCTCACTGCAGCCACCCGGGCTGTGGACTCAAAGCTGTCATAGGCTGTTTGGGACATAAATTTAGAGCAGCAACCAACACCTTTGTCCAGGCTCAAATCCATTGGAGGGGTTCCTCAGAGAGGCTGGCGGAGAACCCGGCAAGTTCCCTCAGGTACATACCCATACCCATATATAGAATCGAGCCTTGGTAGCACTTTATGCTGAGGGTTTTGAGAGTCCTGGCCTCCCTGCCCAGGGGCACTGTCGAATGCGCCTTTTGGCTTTTAAGCCGACGCAAAGCAGACTCCACCACCATGGAGTTGTGCGGAAGCTGAGCTTTCCTGAAGCCTAGGCCCTGGCAGACTTGGTACATGGAGTCAAGTTGATGGTTGACAATGGGCACCAAGGCCAGTCATTCCCACATTCAGAGGAATAGCCTTCCAAAATGGCTAGGACGGGCACCATGAGTAACTCCTTTGGCGGGGACTCATACTGAGGATCCCGAGCTCCTCTGTGCAAGGGTCCTCCTCCAAGTCAGTGGGGAATGCCAATGCCTTCGACATGTCCTGCACAAATTTGAGGAACGCTGTGTCCTCGGGGCATTACCGGCGCCTGGCCTCAGATGGAGATGGGTCCGATGGCATGTTGCAGTGCTTGTGAGTGTCTGGGGATGTCTCATCCTTGGACTCACAACTGGAGTACTCGGTGGACCATGGGTCTTCAAGGTTACGTGGCTAGAGCCACGAGCACTGGTCGCAGATGATCAATGGCCCAAGGAATGGGACCGTCATGAAAACTGCTGACAAGGATCTGCTCGACAACTGGGGAAGTCCTCGAAGTCGATGTCCTGGTAGTCTAGGCGGATGAACCGGCTGAGGAGGACAACTGCACCCACTGTGTCTCCAGGAAGGTAGTCAGGCTGTGCTTCAGGGACTTCATCCTGGACTCCAGTCCAGATAGTACTGCAGCCTTTGGCATGAACACCGGGTTAGCTGAATTTGGTGCCAGTGAGGAGGGGGAGTCCTTGAAAAGGATGGCTTTGGAGGTCCAAGGCCAATCATCGGAGGTTGACGATTCCTTCTGGACCTTGGATGGCCGCTCCCACGCTGACACCTCAGGCCCTCTTCAGGGCTGAGGGATCTGGAGTGGGGCTTGTCCACGTTCACCGAGTCCCACAAAGAGGCCCTCAAGGATTTCTTCTTCCTCTTGCATGCCCAGTCTGGGGAACCCCTATCAGAGGACCCAGGTGCCCAGTCAGTTGCCGCGGGGTCACTACATGACTCCAGGGTCTCGGATTGGGCGTTGGATCATGGGGTCACTGGAGACTCTGATGCAGAGTCTGACCTGGAGAAAATTTGGTCATGTTTTTTGCTGATGGAGTTTGATTGCTTTAGTGGACATCTGCTTGCAGAGGCCACAAACCTCCAGTCATGGTTGGGACCAAGACAACGGAGGCAGCAATCATGTGTGTCAGAGAAAGACATATTTTTAGAGCACCGATCATGCTTCTTAAAGCCGCTGGCCATCGGGGGAAGAAGTACCCTGGTGAGGTTGAAGATCCGAGGAACTGCCACTTGGCGGAAAAAAAAGGCACAAAGCCATGCTGGGGAAAAATGAACTTAACTAGGGAAAAAAGGATGGTCCAAAATGCGATGGTGAGACACTCGGAGGTGGGAAAGGAACCAGTTGCAGCCGGAGAAAAACAAAACACTGTAGAATGAAAATGAACTGCTTTTCCGGGGAAATCAGACACATCTGGTGGACTCTGTGGAAAAAAGGAGATTGAGCAAGATGGCACCCTTGGGTGGGAAGGGAATCACGCATGCATGATGCAATTCCCAAAGGCTTTCTTTGAAAGCTGGGGAGATGCTTCCGCGCAGAGCTCCGTTGGCGCCGATGTCACCTATAGGTGAGGACTGACTTCCTGCTTGTTCCTGGAGAATAGGGAGCATCCCTGTCTTGTCCCTCTATGCAGAGTAAATGATGCAGACATGCATCAATTTACTCTTACTTGGGCCCTGGGAGGATCATATGTGAGATATCCAGCTGAAAACATTGGTGCCAAATCCCATTGCTTTCAAAACAGCACAAAGGTGATCAAAAGTATTTTCAGCATCTAATGAGATCAAGAGTGATTCTTTATTTCAATATGCAGAGGAAGGACATCATATACCACTGAAATATTTGACCACAACTCTTTGACCACAACTCTTTGACCACAACAAAAAACATATAGCAACCACTCAAGAAAATGAGGAAAAAACTCTCAGGAAAAAAACCATATTAAGATTTCAAATCTTCAAGTCTACTCATTACACAGATTCTTCAATAGGACACTTCACACATTCTTCAATATGGCATTTCTTTTATCCCAGCTCTTCTCTGCTAGGGCTATATTTTCATAATGACATGGGAGGCAATAATACAAAGAAATCCCAATATCCTGATGCTAATTCTGGTGTCAAAGCGTTTCACTCCCTCAAGAACTTAATCAGACAAATGTCATAACTTAAGATCACATATCGCAATTGTCCTATAAACCAAAAATATTATAAACCAATCAATATTTTCCTTCCAGTAACCCAAAGCTTCTTTGGCTTGGAGGAGTAGCCTAGTGGTTAGTGCAACAGTCTAATATCCAAGCAATCAGAGCTTAATTCCCACTGGCACTCCTTCTAACCTTGGGCAAGTCACTTTTCCCTCCATTGTCTTGGAAGAAAAGGCCTAGCAATCTACTTCCAGTCATACCTTGCCAAGAAACCCAGGGACTGCTGGGTCACCAGGAGTCAGCATTGACTTGATGGCACTTTAAAAAAATCCAAAACTTTAAAAAAAAGAGCATGAAAAAATAACTCATAATGAACCCATTGTGAATTTATCTATAATATCAACCATTTCTGTAAAAGCTGAATTTTAAAACTTGCATTAAAGTGCAGGATAAAAAAATCTCTATTTTCAATGCACTCAAATGAGTCTTCCAGCATACATTTCTCTCACCAGACTTTTAAACCAGCAGAGAACACCACTGAGAAGATAAGAGGGCTGGCTGAAACTCCATGTCTGCTCTCCCAGAATCCTCCCTGAAAATTCCATCTTGAAATGAGTGAATGAAATAGTGTCTTTGTGTGTGTGTACTGTGAACCTTCGAAATTGATGATAAGACAAAACTGCTGACAAGACGAATTGCAGACAGAATACTCTATCCATAAGTATAAATGAACCAGAGAAAGACAGGAATTGGGGGAGGTTATGTGAGATGGGGAATAGAGATAAAACCCTGCAAAAGACCATAAAACAAGAGAACAAAGAAAGGAATGTATATCCAAGGCAAGGCCGTACCGAGTCAGAATCATGCCCTGTGCGACTTGCACATTGGGTATGCGCCCACTCTCCTCCCCATACCTCCATCCAGCCGCTGCCTGCTCCTGCTCTGCTGCTGCCGACCTCTGTTTTATCCATGGCAGTGGCGGCAGCAGGGCAAGAGCAGGCAGCGACTGGATGTGCAAGTCACCGGCAGCAGCAGCAGATCTAATCTCTCCCTGCTCTGATGTTGCATCAGAGGAGGGAGGGACCAGACCTGCAGAAAGACCCACAAAAAGGCTCAGGGGGGCACTTTTCGGCTGCCTGCTTTTGCCCTGCAGCAACTGAGAGAACAAAAAGTGGCAGCCAAAATGAGCCCCCTAAGCCTTTGTGCCCTATGTGGCTGCACCGCTCGCACAGGGCTAGGTATGGTACTGATCCAAGGATTGCTGTAAGGAATAATTATATAAGGGAAAAGGGATAAATGGGTTAAAGAGAAAAAAACTGTGAAGTGAATGTATAAAACAGTGCTTTGTAGAATGTAAAGCGAGCAGACAGTGACTGGAGCTCTGTATCGAATGATGTCACTTTCTGCCTCACAGGATAACAACACTATATGTGCTGCAGAGACCTGTGTATTTCAGTTTAATAAATTAGACTGTTGTTTACTTATAAGTTGTCCTGCTTACAAATTTATACACAAATTATAAGGAATAGGCGGGGGTCCAATATTGGGTGACATGCAGCACTAAAACACAAAAGAAAAGCTCCAATACCACACTAGCACAATACAATCATAACTAGACTAATCTACATTCCCCAATCTTTGAAGGAAACAAAATATCTAACTCCACCAATCGCCTTATAACAGAATCCAAACCAATAATAGACCCATATAAACTATTTCTATAAAAGCAAGATTTTAAAACTCTACAATGCGGAATGAAGAGACCTCATTTACATCGCAGTAACTACTGAAGTGGGATTTCTAACATACAGCCATCCCTTACCGGACTTTAAAGCTGGCAAAAAAACACGGCACCGGCGCAATTTGATCACTATTAAACTAGTCTTCATTCTTGAATCTTTAGATATGAATCCTTGAAGGAACCGGGTACCTAATTCCACCAGTCAGTCAAGAGCCAAATCTAATGTGCCATAGGAACAACATACAGTCAATAGCAAAGACATTTATCCATAAAATCATCAGAAAGATCAAAACCGAGCTGAAAATTATAACAATTATAATCAAAAGCAGAAGAACTTATTGTCAAAGATACATTGAGAACCCACCCACCTTCTCCACTAACCAATATATTTTGTTCTAACAGGCAGCCCAATCAATACCAGAATTAAGTCCATTAGGAGCAACTGTATTCAAATAGAAGATCCATCTTTGCTCACAGCATAATAACTTCTGATCATTAATACCTTCCACCATCAAAACAGAAATCTGGTCAATACCTGTAAAATGTTCCCTGTAAAATAGTTATCTCCAAGTTACAATGCCCTGTTCAATGTAATTTCAGTTTGTTCAATGTAAACCGCACTGCTGCAGAATAGCAAGGTATATAAGAGAATGTAAATAAATAAATAAATAATACAAAAATAATGCAAATCTGAAAAACCATGACCATAAGATTTGAATTGTTTGACCAGAGGGGACTCCAGAATGGAACAATTCAGTCTGCTTTTATGCTCTAGCAATCTAGTAAGAAAAGAATGAGTTGTTTTACCAACATATAACATATAGCAAGGGCAAAAAATGGTATGCTATTTTTTGCCCTTGCAATATATGTTTATCCGTTCCTCTCCATTCATTATTTTATAGACTTCTATTATATTTCCCTTCAGCTGTCTTTTTTTTCCAGGTTGAAGAGCCCTAATCTTTTCAGCCTCTCCTCATATCCTTCCATCTCCTTTACCATTTTGTTGGTTCTTCTCAGTAGCTTTTATTATTCTTCTATATCATTTTTAAGATATGGCAACCAGAATCGCATACAATTTTCAAGATGTGGTTGCTCATGGAATGATACAGAGGCATTATAATATTCTTGGTTTTATTCTCCATTTCTTTCCTTATGATTCCTAGCATTATATTTTTTTTCTTGGCCACTGCTGCACACTGGGTATTATCCAAGATGACACCTAAATCCTTTTCCTGGGTGGTGGTTCTTAATGTGAAACCTTGCATCATGTAGCTATAGTTTGGGTTCTTCTTCCATATGCACTTGTCCACATTAAATTCCATCGGCCATTTTGATGTCCAGTTTTCAAGTTTATCAAGGTCTTCTTGCAATATTTCACAACCCTCTGGAGTGGAGTGAATATATTAAAAAGCAGTGGGCCCAGAACTGATCTCTGGGGTACTCTACTATTCACCTTTCTCCACTGAGAAAACTGGCCATTTAGCCCTACCCTCTGTTTTCTTTTAACCAGCTCCTGATCCATAATAGTACACTGCCTTCTATCTCATGACTCTTTAATTTCATCAAGAGTCTCTTAGGAGAGATCTTGTCAAAGGCTTTCTGAAAATCGAGATACCCATTGAGCGTGATTCCATAACATGCACGCCTGGCCCACAGACACGTCTAAATAAAAAACGGACCCCATTTCACCCTAACTCACCCTACTAAGGTATGTTCAAATGCTTGTATACAGTTCAATTGTTCTATGTTCTATGTACTGTAATTGAAGCAGAACGTTTTATTGCATACCGAGAAGTTGTTCAATATAAACTGCATTTGATCTTTTGGAAAATGTGGTATATAAATGTTAATAAAATAAATAAATAAAATTAATTCCACATGCACGGATCTGGATGTGCCTTTGGGTCTGGAATCAGGGACACAGACATGTTCGACATGGCACACCCATACCCCGGGACACAGGTATACGTAGCAAGTGACCTGGATGTCCCTGCCCTCAGCGAATTCTGAAAAGATGTATGGCTCTACTGCTGCCTATCTCCATTTGGCCACGTCTCCTCAGTTAAAACATGCATCCCCGAAGCTGCTCCTCGCACTGTCGGTGTGGTGCTCATGTCAACTACCCATGAAATCAGATGACACATATCTGCTGGTGCACAACAGACCATATAAACTAGTCCTTTGGATGACCAGGCCACTGCAAAGTCTCTGTGCACTCAGATGTTACAACAGCAGGTAGAAAGTGATATGATTGCCCTGACATACCTTGCAGCACAACATAAATGGCAGTAGGTTAACATTTTATTTGGGCTGGTCATCTCTGACAACAGTCTTTACAAAGCTATGCATGGACCAGAAGAAATCAGAAATGTTCCTCTACAGCTAAATGTCAAAGCATATCCCTGACATTAAATAGGGACTCTCAAATTGAGTGCAAGCATCTGCACAAACAGCACTACTAGATGCCCAAGAGCACCAGCATCTGTCCATACAATGTGCCCTGTAGCATGCACTCATTCTGAGGGACCCTTATTGCAGACAGGGATATGCTTTGATGTTTAGCTGTAGAGACCCCATTCTACTGTATCCTGGCTGATCTCACTGGTACCTGGCCACACTGCAGTCAGCCCTACGGACCAGATAATGGCCAGGCACTGATGTCCCCCCAAAATTACAATTGCGCATACCAGGTCCCCCCATGCATCCCACTAACCACATACACACACTCTCACTTGCATTCACATAAAACATATATCTGTAATACAGATGCTCTGCACCTCTAGACAACAGCTGGAATAACATGATGACATGGGGGTCCCAGGACTACTAATCTAATCTGCGTTTCTCACCCACACATGCATTCGTCCTATACTCAGTATATAAGTCTTCCAAATAAATAAATAAAATGACGCCTCAGGACAACACATCTGCTCTGCATTTCTCAACGAAATGTGAATCTGTTCCATACTACCTTACATACCATCCCTACATCTACATTCCCCTCCTTCCAAACACTGGAATTATTTGGAAAGCCTAGAATAGCCCCTTTAGCACAAACAGCAAAAGTCAGTATAGCCAGAATAAATACTATTGCAGTGTTTTATATTTTTATAGGGGTGTTTTTTATTATCCCCTAACCTTACAAACGCCCCTCACCTGTGTATTCTATTCTTTACAACTGCATCTTGTGCTCTCCCAGACAGCAGACACACCAGTTCAATATAGATGTGTCACAGTCATTCATCTATATGGGACGTGTTGAAGTTCAGAGCAGACATTTTTCTAAGTGCTGGCCTTATTCCACGTTGCCGCTGGTAAAATGTACTCATATCGTTAAAGGTCTCGCATCAACGACCTAAAACAAAATATATCCAGTGTTCATAAAAGCAGGTGGAATTGTATTCACTCTTCAAAAAATCCAATGCTCAACTTCAAAAAGTACTTAGCTTCTATCAGAGTGTTCTTTTTTCATATTCCCATATATGAACAAAGAACACTCTGATAGAAGCTATCTGGTCCTGTAAAGAATTTTTTGAAGAGTGAATACAATTCCACCTGCTTTTATGAACACTGGATATATATCGTTTAAGGTCGTTGATGCGAATAAGCACTGAATGAGGACATATTGTGAGTCCATGTATAAGTGCTAAAGAGTTCTGAGACCTTTAACAATATGAGTAATTAATGGTGTAGTAACTATGAGATTTATTTATTTATTTTATTAACAATTCTTATATACCGCACTATTAGACATCAGCGCGGTTTACATTGAACAGAAAACATCCGACAGTTTACATATGTCTGGTCAGTTACATTTAACAGGAAGTATAACTTGGCGAAAATAGGGGAAACTAAATACAATGGAGGGTTATCTGATAAGGGATATCATGGTTAACTATATACAAAGGTGGTACAATAGTACTTGGAACTGCTTGTTATTTCATTGAGAAGTTGGCCTGTTATGAGGGTCTGTTTGTTTGACCACTCAAGCTATTCGCCTGGGGGTTATGTTCGGAGCTGTCATTGAGATATTTAAGGAAGAGGAAATGTTTTAGTGCCTTTCTGAACTGACTCAAGTTGGGTACTGCTCTGATTTGTGCTGGTAAGTTGTTCCATAAAGTCGGGGCGCAGAGTCGGAAGGCTCTGTTGGCTGTTGATCTAGTGCATCTTGTGGTGTCATTTGGGATAACTAGTGTGTTTAATTCTGCTGTTCTTCGTGGCCTGTTTGGTGCAAGTGGTTGTATGAGGTTGGAGAGAGAGGAAGAGGTGAGCCCCTTAGCCGCTTTGAATGTTAGCAGTAAGGTCTTGAAACTGATCCTTGCTTGAATGGGGAGCCAGTGTAGCTGTTTTAGAAGGGGTGTTAGGTGATCTCTCCTGGATGCCCCGAGGAGTACCCTCGCTGCACTATTCATGGCTAATTGCAGGGGGTTCAGGGTGGACCGGGGGAGTCCTTGTAGTATGGAGTTTGAGAAGTCGAAATGGGGGAGTATAAGGGCTTGATAAATGGTACGGAAATCATCCGGTTCAAGTAGCATGCGTAGGTGTCTGAGGGATCTGATTTTAAAGTAGATTGCCTTGACTGTGTTGGCTATGTGGTTCTTCATGTCAAGGTTTTGGTCCAGCGTTACTCCCAGGTAGCGTATCGCCGGTTTAACTTGGAGTTGGGCATCCTTTACGTTAATACAACTAGGAGGGTGAAGTTGGTGTTCCTCGAGACGAACAGGACTTCTGTCTTTTTGTGTTGTATTCTCAGGTTTTGTGATAGGAGCCACTCTGATATGGTGTCAAAGCAGTTAGTCAGCGGGGTAAGGTCTAGGCAATCCAATGATATTGGCATATATAGTAGCACGTCGTCTGCATATATCATGTAACTGACATTAAAGGATTTGATGATGTCGCAGATGGGTTGAATGTATATATTAAACATCAATGCAGATAAAGAGGATCCTTGAGGTACACCTTGACTTTGTTGGAAAGGTTCAGATGTATCCCCGTCGACTCTGACATGCTGCCATCTATCGGACAGGTAAGATTTGCACCATTCGAGTGCTGTTCCACAGATGCCTTTTTCCCTTAGCCGGCAGATGAGAATTTCGTGGCATACCGAGTCAAAAGCCGCTGCTATGTCTAGAAAGACAAGAGCGAAACCCTGGCGTATGTTATCCACACCTGAGATTATGTTGTTGAGGAGAGTTGTGAGTAGCGTTTCTACTCCATGTGACTCTCTGAAACCATGTTGAGCCGGATCCAGTGGAGCTGAGGTGTCTATATGATCCTGTAATTGCCTGTGCACTATTTTCTCGATGATTTTTGCTAGCATAGGTATGCTAGATATGGGCCTATAGGATTCAACCTTTTGAGGATCCAGTTTGGTGTTCTTTAACAGCGGTCTTACAGAGGTCTGCTTGAGCGTGGTTGGGAAAGAGCCAGTGGTGAAGGAATGGTTTAAGATTTTTGTTATAATTGGAGATATGTCACATCGCAGGTCCTTTATCCAGTGTGCAGGGCAAGGGTCTGTGTGTGCAGTGGTTGCATTTAGAGCTAGAATGGTATCTTCGATAGTTCTCTTCGAGGGAGTGAAGAAGGATGTTAGTGATACTGGGTAGTCTTGTTCATCAAGAGGGTCTGGTATTAATATTTTATTAGTCTTGCACATTTTAGATTGCATGTAAATTGCATAGTCTTGTGGGTGGATCATGCTGTGGTGCTCCGGGGTTGGTTCTTTGGCAAGCGTTTTAACTAAGTTAAACAGGTCATGAGGTTTATTCAATGACCGTTTCAGGGTGTCTGTGTGGTGTTGTCTGATTTTATCTGTGATGGCTTTACGATGCCCCGCCAGGTGTTGGAAGTAAGCTGATTGGTCACTGCTGGTGCGTGACTTTCTCCATCGTTTTTCTAGCCTTCTTAAAATGGTTAGTGAGTCTTTTAATTCGGCTGTGAACCATGGGGCTGTAGATCTCTTCTTTGGGTTCTTGTTCGTTGGAGGGCGGACAGCGATTGAGCTGAGTTTTCTGTTCCAGGAAGAGATCAACTCTTCTAGGCTTAGTGAGGTGTCATCAAAGAGTGTGTCCATTTCAGTGAGGATGCGTTCTCTGTTGAATGGGTGGAAACTTCTGGTCGCTGAGTTAGCGGGCCTGCTTTTATCCGTTTTTGTCTTGTGCGAACAGTTAGTGGTGGGCATCTGAAAGGTGATGAGTTTGTGGTCGGTCCAAGGGACTGCAGTTATTGATAGCACGATGCTTTGTGGTTGATCCAAAATTAGTCGCGGTGCGAATATGAGGTCGAGGATATTGCCTTTCTCATGAGTAGGTTCTTGCACCATTTGCGTGTATCCTAGGCTATCTAGGGCGTCTAGGAATGCTGTTGCTTGAGTGTCCTGTACTGATGGTAGGTTGATATCTCCTACGATCCAATTAGGTTTATTTGGACCCTGGGTGAAGGATGCCAGATTTATTATGGTCGCTAGGTCGTCTGGGTCTCCGGATGGTGATCTATAGACTAGGTTTATGGAGCATATGTTATTTGAAATTGATACTGTTTCTAGATGGTTGTTACTGTTGGATTCGTCCATCTGAAACTGTAGGTCGGCTTTGGTGATGATAATTACTCCTCCGCCTTTTTTGTTTTGTCTGTGATGTAACCTTAAATGAAATTGAGGTTCCATACTGATGATATTGAGTATGTCAGCACATTGTTTATGAGTACTCACAAGTAATCGCTCAGAGAAAGACCACAGACAGCTGGTAAAATGTAGACATTGGCCCCTAGGCACTGGAGACGTATGGTACACCACTACATTCAAGATCAAGAGCAGAAGCTGGAGAGTCAGAAACTGAGGCCTGTATGCCAAGTTAAAAGTTTGGAAGTGGATCTAGAAGGGAGGAAACCATACTCTATGGGAGTAGCTGCCAGAAAAAGCTGAATAGGAATGTAAAGCATAGGTTTTGTAGGCCTCTCTGTGTCATTTTCTGACAGAGGGGGCAGCCTTTTGGCTGGTGGTCTTGGCCAAGGAATTTTAAACACCAGTCATATGTGTCAGTCGCCAAAATTGTGCTGGCACAATTATAAACACTTTTGGAAACTAATTGGTTTCTCCATACTTTTGAGGATGTGAAGGGTATGGTAGACTTAAGGTCTAAAAAGGGTGTCGACACCCAATTACTTTTTTTTTATACAAGAAGATAAAGAAAGAAGTAAAGGAAAAGAATAAGGGAACCAGCGATGTCGTCGATGGTGCGGGTGTTGACGGGAAGGCAGAGGCCCTATCCACATAAAGAATTTTTTTCTTTGGGGACAGGATTTGCTTCCTGCTGACTCCATGGAAAATGAAAAACTAAAGATAGGAGGTTGGGAAAGCAGAAAGGCAGTCACGCAGGTGCAGTGGAGTATTCCCAATAGCTTTCCAATTGGACGCTGGAGAGCATTCCCGTGCAGGCTCCATCGGTACCAACATCACCCATATGTGAAGACTACATTCCTGCTTCTTCCTGGAGATAAGATCTGACAGAAAAACTAGACCATCCCCAAACTACCATTTATACAATGGCCTTAGATACTATAAAATTGGTGAGAGTTGAAGGTAAAGACAATTGATGATCCAAGACTAAGGGATAGACAACATGGAAGAAAGAGATAAGCAGCTAAGGAAAAACCTAGAAATGGGATGGAGAGAAGACAGGACATAGCAAGCTAAAGAAGACATGAATTTCACTTCAATAAAACTGGATAACTTTGAAGGAAAATTGGACCCTCAACAGCCAATGGTGGCATATTGGGAAAAAATCCTATGTAGAAAGGGACTTTAAGGGGGGCTGGGGTCTCATAGGAAAGGTTTAGAATGTGAGAACAGCTCTGAATATGCTGTCAATATTACAAGGGAAGTTTATGAATAAGTGAAACAACCTAGGATACATCTTGCATGAGAGACACGATAATGAAAGCTTATGTTTTCAGGAAGCTGTCCTGATTAAGCATGAGCAATATCTTTATGCTTGGCTTGACCTGAAACATGTAGGGAGTAATTCCAATCCTCATTTAGCTGTCTGTGCGTCCCATCCAGACATCCACAACCACTAAACGCCTGGATCACACTAGTGGAAACAGAACTCCCCGCATGTATAGCCAAATTGTGTGGGGAGCTCTATTCATGGGTGGGAGGGGTTGGGCCGGGGGAGGACCGAGGGCAGGCAGTGGGCAGGTAACTGATCCCGGATGTGCAGGGTCGATTACGAAGATGCCCCTGGGGTTGGACATTGGGGGATGCCGGTGCTGGGGCGCATCAAGAAGATGCACAGCCCAACCCTGGCTATAGAAGGCTGTGGGAAAAGCACTTTGCTGAGGTTGGCCTGGGATTGCGGCTCCTGCATGGAGCTGCGGTGCCATGGCAATATGATGCCATGGCACTGTGGCCCCATGCAGGAGCCAGGCTGGGCTAGCCAGATAGTTGGCTGGACATCAGGGGTGTCTGAATCGAGGCACATCTCATACGTCCAGCCACTATGATGTGATTCTGCTCCCGCGGGGATGTCTAGCCCTCGGGCGAGCAGAATTGAGTGCATCCCCAGACCGTCTGGATGTCTGTGCGTCAGGACAGTCTGGGGATGCACAGCACAGAATTGGCCTCCACATGTTTAGCTTGACCTCTAACATGCAGATATAGGCAAAGCATGATGCAGAGTGATAAGGTAAAAGAATGTATAATGTGATTTTTTTTTCTAATAAGAGGATCAAGCAAATTAAGAGAGTTACAGGAGACTGTGCAGGTTTATGGGTCCGTGGCTGCCTTCCTAAAGCTTTAGCAGACTTTGTTATGGTATAATTCTGTGTGTGTTGTGTTCTTATTTCATCTCACTTGCTTCTGGGACTAGAGATAGGAAACCAGGGCCGAGGAAGGATCCCTGTGTTTGTTGTCCCCGGCTAGAAATTTGTTACACATGCTGGATCCAGAAAAAGATATCAAGTAGACTGACCCCACTCACTATGTGGGAAGAAGTAACCTGATGGAACAAGCAAGGATGAAAGAAATAAATTGAGATCTTGCTGAGAAAAGGGTCACAAGACCCTTAGTACCACAGAATGACCCCAAAATGAAGTATGACCCAGGAAAGGGGGTAATTGAGCATAATAAATGTAACCCTCCAATATGAGCTTCCAAGAAAGTGGCACAAAAACCTACAGTGTCAACCAGCGCATTATATTATCTGATGGTTTTGTTTATGTTTATTGACTTGACATATGACACTATAAATTAGATATATCTAGGCAGTTATACACATAGATAAATAAAGTACAATTAAAATACAATTAAAAAGGGAGAATTTGAGAAGAAGCTTGCTGCGGAAGCAAAAACGCGAAAAAAGATTTTTTCAAGTACATTCGTAGCAAAAAACCTGTGAGTCAGTTGGTCCATTAGATGATAGAGGAGTTAAAGGGGCACTAAGAGGCGACAAGGCGATAGCGGAGAGACTGAATGAATTCTTTGCTTCGGTCTTTACTGAGGA
Organism: Ichthyophis bannanicus; assembly: GCA_033557465.1. Taxonomy (NCBI): domain Eukaryota; kingdom Metazoa; phylum Chordata; class Amphibia; order Gymnophiona; family Ichthyophiidae; genus Ichthyophis; species Ichthyophis bannanicus. The sequence goes on from CM066037.1 coordinate 410,553,411, forward strand.
AGATGTAGGGATGTTACCCATGACTGAAGTGGTATTTAAAGGTGTGGAAGAATTGAAGGAAATATCGATACAACTATTAGATAAAGTGAAGAGTAGCAAATCACCTGAGCCGGATGGTATACATCCAAGGGTGTTGAAAGAACTGAAATATGAGATTGCAGACCTGCTATTAGTAATCTCTGAATTATCATTAAAATCATCTCTAATACCTGAAGATTGAAGGATCACCAATGTAACACCAATTTTTAAAAAGGGTTCCAGGGGTGATCCGGGAAACTACAGACCGGTGAGCCTCACGTCAGTACCGGGAAAAATGGTAGAAACCATCATAAAGAATAAAATTACTCAGCATGTAGATAGTCATGGCCTAATGGGAGACAGCCAACATGGCTCTAGACAAGGAAGATCTTGTCTTACTAATCTGTTATGTTTTTTTGAAGGAGTGAATAATCAGGTGGACAAAGGTGAGTCGGTTGATATAGTGTATCTGGACTTTCAGAAAGCCTTTGACAAGGTCCATCATCAGAGACTTTTGGCAAAACTAAAGAGTCATGGGATAGGAGGCAGTGTACTACTGTGGATCAAGAGCTGGTTAAAAGATAGAAAGCAGAGGGTTGGGCTAAATGGCCAATTTTCCCAATGGAGAAAAGTGAATAGTGGTGTACCCCAGGGATCTGTGCTGGGTCCGCTGCTTTTTGACATATTCATAAATGACCTGGAAAGTGGAATAACAAGTGAGGTTATCAAATTTGCAGATGACACAAAACTATTTAAAGTTGTTAAAACCCAAGAGGATTGTGGAAAATTGCAAGAGGATCTTGATAAATTGGAAGACTGGGCATCAAAATGGCAGATGAAATTTAATGTGAACAAGTGCAAAGTTATGCACCTAGGGAAGAACAACCCAAACTATGGTTACACAATGCAAGGTTCCACATTAAGAACCACCAACAAGGAAAAAGATTTAGGCGTCATTGTGGATAACATGTTAAAACCCTCGGCCCAATGTGCAGCGGTGGCCAAGAGAGCAAATAGAATGCTAGGCATCATAAGGAAAGGAACGGAAATTAAAACAAAAGATATTATTATGCCTCTATATCGTTCCATGGTGAGACCGCACCTTGAATATTGTGTGCAATTCTGGTTGCCGTATCTTAAAAAGGATATAGTGTTATTAGAAAAGGTTCAGAGAAGAGCCACCAAAATGGTAAAGGGGATGGAAGGATACTCCTATGAAGAAAGGCTAAAAAGGTTAGGGCTCTTTAACCTGGAAAAGAGACGGCTGAGGGGAGATATGATAGAAGTCTATATGAACGGAGTGTAACGGGTAAATGTAGATCGATTGTTTACATTATCAGAATATAGAAAGACTAGGGGACATGCAATGAAGCTACAGGGAGAAACTATTTAAGACTAATAAAAGAAAATATTTTTTCACTCAATGTGTAATCAAACTCTGGAATTTGTTACCGGAGGATGTAGTAAAGGCTGTTAGTGTAGCTGGGTTTAAAAAAGGTTTGGACAAGTTCCTGGAGGAAAGGTCCATAAACCATTATTAAGAAGGGACCCAGGATATCAATGCTTGACCCAGTACAAGCATTGCGGAACCTGTGTCTTTTGGGGAAACTGCTAGGTACATATGACCTAGATTGGCCACTGTTGAAAACAGGATACTGGGCTTTATGGACCTTGGTCTGACCCAGTATGGCATATCTTATGTTCTTAATTAAATTAGTAAAATATAATAAATCAAACAGAATAAAGAATAGTAGAGTATAATCAAAGAGGGTGAAGAAGAATTTAGTTTCAATCCAGTCTCTACAATATCTATGCCCCACACCCATTAAGCAGTGGCTCAAGATTGACTGAAATTGCAGGAAGGACACCCCTGTGAGACTACCACTAGGGGTCAATGCTACCATTTTGGAACAACATAGCAACTAGAGTGGGAGTGAAGGGGGACTGCTCTTGATTTGGAGAACTACCAGAGAGATTGCCTGGTCAGTCCCAAGGAGGGGAGTCGATGTAGGGTTGAGACTGGGCCTGTGGGAGGGGCTTCTCTTTCGGGGTGTTTCGGAAGAGGGTAAGTGATCTGGGGAGGTCTAGACTGTAGGGTAAGTCATATTCCAAGGGATCTGCCTTTGCAGTATATTCATTAGAAGTAGTAGTGTTGAAGGGGGAGGGGTTGTTGATGTCCAGTGGAGGATGCTGATTGTGGAGAGGGGTCTGGTTGAGGGTGCATTGATGTTGGGAGAAGATGGATTGCGGGGAAGTGGGTTATTCACAGCCATGGCTGCAGCCTTTGTTTAAATATTTTTTGCATCAGGCAGGCATTACACACCTTGGCAGATAGTGCCAAGGCATGCAATGTGGGTTCATGAGATAAGTGCCTGCCCCATGCAGTAAATGCAGGACAGGTGCTGGGCATGCCCCCCTTTATTTACCACATAGGCTTTTTACTTACTACAACTAAAGTTTTGCACTCAAGTTGCAGTAACTGCAAACCTTACTGCTCTTTAGTAAACAGGCCTCTTAATTCCTCTTGAAAAGCCTTTGCTAAAATAAGTACTTTTATAAAGTTCTATGCATGCCTCTGGGGCAGGTGTAAAAGCTGGCGGGGAGATGTTTTCCCATATACTACTAGTACCACTACTTCTTTTCTTTTATATTACACAACAAGACGTATGCAGTGCTGTATATGAAAAAGTAAGAGACAGTCCATGATCATCACAGCTTAAACTCTAATCAAGACAGACCACACAATGACTGGGGACTAGTGTAATTCAAGGAGAATGGCAAGATACAGATAGGTGATAAGCATGAGAATAAGGGGATCAGTATCCAAATCCCCTTATACCTTCTAAGAGGTGAGTTTTTAGCATGGATTCGAATAGGGCCAGAGAAGGAGCCTGGCGTACTAACTCAGCTAGTTCATTCTAAGCATATGGGCAACAAGATGGAATGAATGAATTCTGGAGTTGGCAGTAGCAGAGAAGAGCACAAATAAAAAGGATCTTCCAAAGAAGCAGAGTTCCCGAGGAGGGGTGTGTTGTTGCCGTTAAGTGCCATCGAATTGGGGTTGACTCAAGGCAATCCTCTGGATAGTTGTCCTAAACTGTGTTCGGTCTTCAGTCAGGTGGCTTATCATTGATGGAGTGGCATCCAGAGCTGCTGTTATTGTATTGATCCATCTTATTGCTCACCTTCCTCTTTTACATTGACCTTCAACCTTGCAAGTAAAGCATAGTTACTCACCTGTAACAGGTGATCTCCGGGAACAGCAGGAATTTAGTCTTCACATATGGGTATCGTCGGTACTGACAGAGCCTGCGCGGGAACGCTCCCCAGCGTCCAATTAGAAAGCTTTTGGGAGCATCCCACAGTGCCTGCATGCTGCCTTCCCGCCTTTCCCAACTGCTTCTCTCCAGTTGAGTTTTAAAGCTGAGACAAAGAGAGAGAGAGGGAAAGAAAAGAAAAGAGATACAACTCCTAGGGGAGGTGGGTGGGTTATGAAGACTAAATTCCTGTACATCTGGGGACTCCCTAGCTACAGATGCCAGGGAGAAACCCCAGAAGTTGTGTGTCCCTGTTGTTAGAGTGACCTGGGGTGGGGGCTGTTGGAAAGGTGACCCCAACAACAGATTTTGGGTTGACTGCCACCATTGTAGAGACAAAATAAGGCGACTTGTGTTTGCTATTTTGTCTGATAGGCAGCCTGATGCCTGAGTCTACTGAGTGGATAGAGTCCATTGGGCTGCTGTCATATGGAGGCGAGCATAGGGAACCACGTGCACAGTAGATGCCATGTGGCCTAGTAGTTGTAACATTTCCCGAGCAGTGAGATGAGTCTTTAACACTGCCTGGGAGGCTAACTGCACAATGCGAAGGCAGCGGGCCTGTCGAAGATAGGCCCTTGCTTTTCTGGTATCCAGCAGAGCTCCTATAAACTCTAGAGACTGAGTGGGAGTTAGGCTGGATTTTGGGATGTTTATGACCAGGCCCAAATACTGAAAGATACGCATTGTGCAAGATAGGGAAATTCTGGCCTCTGACTCTGATGGGGCTTGAATGAGCCAGTCATCTAAGTAGGGGAAGACGAATATTCCTAGAGTGCGAAGAAATGCTGCCACTACAGCCATGCATTTCGTAAACACCCTTGGTGCTGAGGCCAGGTCAAAAGGAAGCACCCTGGATTGGTAGTGCTTTCCTTGAAAAAGAAAACGAAGGAACCTTTGGTGAGTTGGATGGATGAGAACATGAGTGTACGCATCCTTGAGATCTAGAGAACAAAGCCAATCCTGACTCTGAAGGTATGGCAGCAGAGTTTCCAGAGAAATCATCTTGAATTTCTCTTTGAACAGGAATTTGTTCAGTTCTCTGAGGTCTAAAATGGGTCTATGTCCCCCTGTTTTCTTTGGAATAAGGAAATAAGGGGAGTAAAACCCTGTACCCTGTTGGGAAATGGTTACGTCTTCTATTGCCCCATGGGCAAGAAGTAAACTGACCTCTTGACTCAACTGAGTGTTGAGAGAAGCCTGAGAATTAAACTGTAGGAGGGGGCATGTTGAAGAAATGAAGCTTGTACCCCTCTCTTACAATGGAAAGAGTCCATTCTTCTGCTGTTATCTGCCCCCATCTGGGGGCAAAATGACACAACCTTCCTGGGATGGTGGAAGGCTCTGGCCCGTTCAGGGCCAGGAAGGCCAAGTTCTCTAGATGGGAGTCAAAGCCCCTGTGGAGGCTGAGTCTGCTGGGCCGGTTGAGGCTTAGCAGTCTTTGGTTTCCTTTGCTTTGGGGGCTGCTGTCCCTTTCGGGTGGACTGACCAGCAGAATGCACCTGCCGGGTATAGGAAGAGTAAAACCTCTTCTTTTTAGAGAAGAATGGTTTCTTGTAGGATTTTCTCCTTGCAGGATCAGCTGTAACCTTGGATAGTCTATCCAAAGTGGTGTTATCAGCATCCAGCTTATTAGCTTTCCCTTGCCAATTTTTGCCAAAGAGATTTTTGCCTGTACAAGGGATATTCCCCAGTTTGTCCTGTACCCAGAGTTCTAAGTCAGATCCCTGGAGCCAGGCAATCCTACAAGCACCTATGGCAATGGCAGAGTTTCTGCTTATGCACTCAAAGCAGTCAAAAGCTGCACAATTAACAAACTTGGAAACATCCTGGGCATGTTTGACAAGTGTAAGATAATCGTGCCTCTTATCATCAGGAAGGAGAGGGCTCATAAGCTCTAGATCTCCTGTAACCTCTTTAAGAAACACTCCCATATATAAGATGTAGGAACTAATCCTGGCAGAAAGCACAGAGGCCTGGAATGTTCGACGCCCAAAGGCATCAAGAGTCCTACATTCACGTCCTGGAGGATTAGATGCATGTCTTTTTGCACTCTTGATCCTTCTCATAGCTGACTCCACCACTATGGAGTGGTGTGGCAACTGAGTTTTTTGAAAACCAGGACAAGGAGGCACTCAATACATGGTATCCAGCCTACGGGAATGAGGAGAGGTGGTAAGAGGTGTTTCCCACATTCTTAACATGAGATCATGCAAGATCTCATGAATAGGCAAAGTAGCCGCTTCCTTAGGAGCTTTAGGATATTGTAAAATCTCCAACTCCTTTGCTCTGGGCTCTGTTTCAGGAGCCACTGTGATGGAAAGACCTCTAGCCACCTCCCTGATGAAATCCTGAAAGGATATATCCTCTGGAGGAGACATCCTACGTTTAGGAGAAGAAGGCTCCTCAGAGAGAAGTACTCCAGCATCGACAGAGCTGTCAGAGTCCTCAGAGTCATCAGAGGATTCAAAATATCTTCTGTCCGGGTGCTCTTGTAAAGCACGATACCGGTACCGATCTAAGTCAGTACCAGAGGGGTCCGGTACCGGCCTGTCGATACCGGAGGAAATAGCATGACTCGGTGTTGGAAGCACACTCGCTGATGTCGATGCTGTCGGTACCAGTACCGATATCGGTGCCGGAACCGGTGTCGATACCGGTTGAACTGTCTGAAGCAGTCCCGAAGGCACCAATGCCGCAAGGAGAGCCGCCAGACTGCACTCAATAGCCAGGAATCTCTGGTCAATTGACGCTGCTGATGCCTGGGTGTCGGTACCAGACGAAGCGGCCGGTACCCTAGAGCATGGCACCAGTAGTTCTGCCAAGGTTGAGGCCTCGAGAACATCCTGGAGCCCTGATAGTGCTTTAGAAGACGAAGCCTCCCGCCGGGCAATTTTGCCGGTACAAGTCCCTCAAGGGCAACGCCAGAGGCATCTTGATGCTTAGGAGATCTACCCTTTGAGGACTGGCCAGATTTATGTTTGGTTACCTGAGATCTATGGGAGGAAGACGAAGCCCTGGAAGACGTCAATGCCACGGATGCTGCATTGGAGGGAAAAAGGATGCTAAGCTTAGCAGCTTGGTTATGCCGACCCCTCTTCAACATCATCCCACAGGCAACACACTCCAAGATGGAGTGGTCAGGACCTAAACATTTGAGGCCTCATGCGTGAGCGTCGGTAACGGAGATGGTACCGCCACACTTGGAACACTTTTTAAAATCCAAAGCAGGTTTTTCCATGTTGAGGAAAAATTGGGCCTAGTGCCCAAAATGGCACGTGGCACCCGAGAGGAAAAAGGCTGGAAAATCCAGATAAAAGATTACAATTTTTTTTTTTTAAGAAAGAAAAAGAAAGAACCGGCGGTACCAGTATAGCGTCGAGGAAGGCAGACGCTACCACAAAAAAGAATGAAAAATATGGGATAATTTCTGTGGTGACAGGAAAATGACCTGCTGGCTCCGTGGAAAACGAAGAACTGGAGAGAGGCAGTTGGGAAAGGTGGGAAGGCAGCACGCAGGCGCTGTGGGATGCTCCCAAAAACTTTCTAATTGGATGCTGGGGAGTGTTCCTGCGCAGGCTCCGTCGGTACCGACGATACCCATATGTGAAGACTACATTCCTGCTTGTTCCTGGAGATGATGTCTTTCTCTAATGACCTCTCTATTTGCATGATGTGTCCAACTTATGAAAGTCAAATTCTTCTCATCTGAGTTTCTAAAGAAAGCTTAGGTTTGATCTTCTCTAATACTGACTGTTTTATTCTTCAGGCAGTTCATGGTATACTCAGTATTCTTTGCCAGAACCATAATTCAAAGGCATCAATTTTCTTCCTGTCTATCATCTTCACTGTCCATCCTTTGCATCCATATGACATTATTGAAAATACCATGGCTTGGACAAGTCAAATCTTTGTATGGAGGGAGACATCTCTGCTCTTGTGAACCTTGTCTAGGTACTCCATAGCCATCCTGCCAAGAGCAATGCGTCATCACATTTCTTGACCGCTTGTTGTTTCTTTATTGATTACACAGGTACACTAAAAAAAAATTTTTTAAACTGCCTCTAATGTTTCGATTGATTTTTACGTTTTTTGGTGCGCTGAATCCAAATCTGGTAACCAATTTGCTCCATCACGTACAGAGTTTTTGCTACATTGGGTTAGCAGTTTGAGGTGAACATTTCAGATTGAGTGCGATCGAGATAAAAGTTTCTTGGATGAATTCTTTATACTAATTGTTTAGTAGTTATTCAAATAAGAATAAAGAAAATTGTAACAAGGCAGCACATAAGAATAGAGTAATGTCAACAAAACACACTGTGATGGTAGCAAAATTGTCTGCACTTAAAACAGCCACATACATGTGCACAAACATTGAGCATATAAGAGCGAGGTTAGACACAAAGCAAAGCAAAGAAATGTGCAAAAAATGTTGTACAGGTATGTATGTAAGAATAGAAAACGCAAACCGCACCATTGCAATACATGAAGACAAACACCCGATGGTGTGAAAATAAAATTCTAATAAATGAGATCCGACACTGTGGTAATAACTAGCAAATTTTTATTTCAAAGTTTAGTAAAAACACGATATTTGTCAACACAGTTTAGATTTTAAAGTCATTCTTGGGTCAATCAATCTCCTGGTGGGCCCGTTTCTTCTTCCTCCGAATGCTTCTCTTGGTGCGCTGCTTGGTGTATTTTTCATCTGGGGTTTCCCGCAGCAGCAACCAGCAGAAATCAGCCATCATAGTGGTGTTCCATCTTCCTTGGTACCTTCTCTCTGCGTCCTTGATGTCCTGGTGAAACCTTTCACCTTGTTCTTCACTGTACGCCCCCAAGTTTTCGGGAAAGTAGTTCACATGGGAGTGCAAGAAATGGACTTTCAGGCTCATGTTACAGCCTTGTTCTTTGAAGGCATTGAGCATCCTGGCAACAATATCCTTATAGTTCTCATCCCGCCTGTTCCCCAAGAATTTGAGAACAACATCCTTGAAGGAATCCCAGGCTTCTTTTTCCTTCTCAGACATCGTTTCAGCGAATGCTCCATCTGAAATGAGTTTCCTTATATCAGGGCCAACAAACACTCCTTCCTTTAGCTTTGCTTCAGAAAGTCGGGGGAACTTTGAGCAAAGGTACCGAAAGCACTCACCATCTTTTGGAAGGGACTTGATGAATTGCTTAATGAGACCCAACTTAATGTGGAGAGGTGGTAATAGAATTTTATCACGAGGTACCAAGCTCTCATGAAGAACATTTTTCTCACCGGGTCTCAAATACTCCCGAATTGGCCAGTCTTTTTTCCCCCAGTGTAGGTCGCGGGCCCGGCTATCCCACAAGCAAAGGAAGCAGGGATATTTGGTGAAACCGGATTGCTGCCCTAATAGCATGGATAGAATTTTAAAGTCTCCACAAATCATCCACTTATGCTCATCATAACGGATCTTCTGAAGAATCAGGGCCAAATTCTCGTATTTTTCTTGGAGAATAACAGAGTGAGCAATAGGAACTGAAGCGAATGTGTTGCCATTATGAAGAAGAACACCTTTTATGCTGTCTTTTGACGAATCAATGAACAGCCGCCATTCAGCAGGATCATACTTGAGTTTAAACTTTTCCATCACTCCGTATATATCGTTGCAAAATACCAAATCTTCCTCTTTGCTGAAATACTTCAAAAATTGTGTCTCGCGGTTGCGGTACCAATAAAAAGTTGTTCCTGGTGACAATAGATTTTTCTGTTTAAGCCGAGAACCTAGCAGTTGGGCAGCATCTTTTGGGAGTCCTAAATCCCGGACTAAATCATTCAATTCAGCTTGAGAGAAAAGTTCAGGTTTCGGATCTGGTTCAGTTTCAAACTCGGAAGTACTGGACTCATCGGGAAAAGCCATCTGATGAGTCTCATCATGATCAGAACCGTCCACACAAATATGATCCAAAGATTTTGGTGGTTCAGGCACAGCTACTTCGTTGCTATGAGGCATAGGCCTAATTGCTGAGGGAAGGTTGGGGTAACTTATTACGTTCTTATTTTTTAAGTTGTATCCCTTCACAATGCAAGAGCAAAAATAGCAGTCACTGCTGTGGTCTCTTTGTTCACACCACATCATAGGTATTCCGAAACGAAATGCTTGTTTTTTACCTTTCATCCATAAGCGTAGATCTTCCTCACATGTCTTGCACACTTTGTGAGGAGCCCACGGTTTATTTATTTATTTATTTTATTTAACATCTCTTATATACCGCACTATTTATAATCAGCGCGGTTTACAAAGAACAATAAAACATCAGATAAGATACATATTATCTGTTTTTTACATGGAACAGGAACAAAAACTTGGGTAACCGGGGTAATTATTTACAATGAGTAATAGTCAAACCGAAATAGGCGAAATATACTTTTTTAATAAATGCAGAAATGTTCCTCTGCTGCTTTTTCACGGTATATTCCCCACAAATAAAGCAAAAACTGTCCGGAGAGTTGACGCAACCTCTGGCTCTGTGAGCCATCACAAATACACAGCACTGCAAACTACAACTGTAGTGAACCACTTCGGAATAAAGCTGGATTACGACTGAGCAAACAAAAGGTAATAATGAACTTGCAAGAAACTGAAATTTGACAGGAACGTTCATGTCGCAACCACCGTGTTTGAGCGAGCGAACGAGGCGAGGCGAACAGGAAAGAACATGCGCCAGCGCGAGTACTGGATTTAGCCCCCCGCCTCCCAATTGTCCTGTTAATGTATAAAATGAATACAAAACACTCTAAAATATCATGAGGGAGTGTTTCTAGTTAGTTGACCATTACAACCTCTATTTTGGGCCAAGAAAATAAACTGCAGTCGGCTAAAAAGAAATTATGTGAACATTCCTTATATGGGTAAGAAATCTAATTTTGCAAGAAAACGTGACGTGATGGAACATTTTGGCTATTTTTCCTGGATTCAGCACCCCAAAATCTATAGGAATCAGTTGCAAAACTGGAGGCAGTTTTTTGGTAGTGTACCTGTGTTATTGATCCAAGCAGGTTAAAGTTGTCAACTATTTCAATTTCTTCTCCATCAATGATGAACTTATTGATTTTACCAATTGTCAGGATCTTTGTTTTCTTTATGTTAAGGCGCAGGCCCATTTTAAAACTATGTTTCTTGATTTTGAGAAGCAAATGTTTCAGCTCATCTTCACTTTCAGCCAGTATTGTGGTATCATCAGCATAGCAAAGGTTGTAGATGAATCTTCCACCAGTCTTCAAACCTCAGTTGTCTTCATACATCTCTGCTTCTCTGATGATTTGTTCTGCATGTGAATTAAACAGGTAGAGGGAAAGTATGCAGTCTTGTTGTACACCTTTGAGGATTTTAAACCATTCTGTTTCTCCTTGTTTCATTCAAACTGTTGCTTCTTGATCAATGTAAAAGGTGTGCAAGAGAACTATTAGGTGTTCTGGTCTACCCATGCTTCTTAATGTGGCCCAGAGTTTCTCATAGTTTACACAGTCAAAAGCTTTGCTATAATCAATAAAACACATATACAATAGATATCCTTTTGGTATTCTTTTGTCTTTTCAAGGATCCATCTCACATCCGTGATGATATCTCTTGTTCCTCACCCTTCCTGAATCCTGCTTGCACTTCAGGCAGTTCTCATTTCAGGTATTCTTGCAGTCTCTGTTGAATGATCTTGAGTAGAATCTTGCTGGCATTTGGGATCAGAGCAATTGTGCGATAATTTCCACAGTCAGTCAGATCACCTATCTTCAGTATTGGAATAAACACAGATGTTTTTCAAACAGTTGAACATGATGTTGTCTTCCAAATTTCCTTGCAGAGCCTTGTAAGAATGGTAACAGCTGCATCTGATTGTGGTAATATTTCATTGGAAATGTCATCATGCTTGGTGCTTTGTTCTTTGCTAATGTTTTTAATGCTGCATTGACTTCTTCTTTCAACATTAATGGTTCCTGATCATAAGGTACAGGTTGAAACAGCTTTTGGTCCACTTGATCTTTATGGTATAATGACTGTATATTCATTCCACCCTTTCTTGACCTTCTCAACATCATTCAAGAAGGATCCCTGAGCATTTTGTAGCATTCCAGTTTGAGGCTCGAATTTTCTCTTTAACTCTCATAGCTTTAGGAAAGTTGAACCTGTACTTCCTCTAATAGTTTCTGATTCTATTTCCTTGCATGTGTCATTGTAGTACTTCTCCTTGACTCATCTTGCTTCACGTTGGAAATCTCTGTCGAGTTCTGTGATTGCCTCTCTTTCTCCTCTGGCTTTAGCTTCTCTGCATTTCTGGGCAATTTTTAGTTTCTTCAATCATCCATTTTGGCTGTTTTTGCTTTTTCACATTTTGTAGAGACTTCTTACTTTCTTTGAGCACAACATTCTTAATATCATTCCATAACACTTCTGGTGCTCTGTCATTTGTATCCAAAGCAGAAAATCTATTTTGCATGGTATATTCTCAAGGTCACATTTTGCTACATTCATGAGTGGCTTGCTCTTTTTCAGCTTTACTGTAGCTTGAGTTTGCATACTAGTAGTTGGTAATCTGTAGCACAGTCAGCTGCAGGTTTGTCTTTGTTGATATTATTGAGCTTTTCCATTATTGACTTCCACATATATAGTCAATTTGATTTTTGTACAATCGACCAGGTGAAATCCATGTGTACCGTGTGGCTGGAAGAAGGTGGTTGAGATGAATACATCATTGGTCTTGCAGAATCAGTATCTCTCCAGGTTCAGCTGCAAAGTCCATATTTTCCAAACATTTTGCCTTCTTGTTGCCAACATTTGCGTTCCAGTCACTCATGACTATCAGGATATTTTGTTTTCATGTTTTGTCAATTTCAACTTGTACTTGTTTACAGAACTGCTCAACTTCATCTTCCTCTACAGCTGTTGTTGAGGCATATACCTGAATAATAGTTGTGTTGATGGGCATTCCTCTTAGGCAAATAGAAATTCAGTACTCATTGATTGCATTGTATTTCAGTACAGTTCTTGAAAGCTTCTTCTTATTTATAAATGCAACACCATTTCTTCTTTGTCTTTCATTTTCAGCATAGTATACTATGAGGTCTATTCTGTCCTGTGAATAGCAAGGATGGATGTCTGTTGGGACGTCCATTCCCCTTATTCGCCCCCCCCCCTTCTGTTCTCGGCGGAAGCCTCCCCATATGAACGAGGAGTTTGTGCGGGGAGACTTAGTCGGGGCGGGAGGGGTCATTGTGGAGGTGGAGCGAAGGCGGGACATGGGCGGTCTGCGACCCCAGATGTACAGGGCTGAAAGGTGGAATAAGTCCCCCCTGGACATCAGCGGATGGCAGGACTGGGCGTTGTCAAAAAAGTGAGGGGTGCAGGGGATTCCCCTCAGCCCGACCATGACCATGGAAGTCCAGATCAGGAGTTGGGCTTCGAGGAAAGAAGAATGTGGTCAGCGGCTGGGGATCGTGGCTCCTGAATGGAGCCATGGTGCCATGGCAATGGGATGCCATGGCACCGTGGCTCCATTCAGGAGCCTGACTGAATTAGCTGGGCATGACTCTGTATGTGTAGGTTGATCGGAATCGGGTCCTGGCCTGCACATCCAGACCCTAGACCTGATTCTGATCCCGTGGGGCATGTCTAGCCTCAGCTGGATCGGAATTAGGTCTACCTCTGTGTGTCTCGATTGTGATCGGGCACACAGGGTCCTAGACACACATGTTGAAATGTGTCTCCACATGTTCATCAGATACAAAGTGCCCGATGCCAGTCCATTTGAGTTCTCTGACACCCAAAAGATCTTGGGGGGGGGGGGGGGGTGCAGGGAGTGATAAAACATCCAAATGGTCATTCTAGTTGGCACGTTCACCTCTTTCACCAAATATCTGTGGTAACAATGAAGGTTGGAATAGGATATTATGAATGCAATAGTCAAAAACATTTGCATGCAGTTAGCAGTGGTCGCCAATCACATTAGTGCTTTAGTTTAAATTTATCATCCCTCTGAATGGAAAACCTTTGACCATATAAGTCAAGTGGATGGTAATTTTATGAACTGATGCCTAGTTAATGCATGTTTTGATGCACATACTTTATGCCTATTTTATAAACATAAGCATGCACAGAGTGTAAATTGAATGTAAATGCAAAAGTGTGCACATATGTAAGGCGCACTTATACGAGTCCTAGAGCGGGTGTAATTAACCACGTCTGCTTTTTGCAATTACACCATTAAACTGAAGAATTTTGTAACTATGCACATAATTGTCCACACCACCCAAGCTGCGCCCATGTGCACACTCACAGTGAAAGTACAGGTGATGCAAACTACTCATGAACTTTCATGCTAGTCGGTATTTTATAAGAGGTCATTTATGAGTATAAATCACTAATTATGCACATAAATGACTAATATATTTGAATTTACGTATCTTGTTCATGCATAAATATGGCCAAAATGTATCTGTTTATTTGAAGAAGGGGCCAGGGGCATTCTAGGGGGCCAGGCCAGAAGGTATTTGGAGATCAGCAATATTCAGCTGCAATACAAATAACCTAGTTGTTTATATCTGACCGCAAAAATTGCATGTATTATTAGTGATCTGACTTAACCAGCTAGGATCACTGGAAATATGAATACAATTACATGGATAACTTATCTGTATAATTTCATGAGTTCAGCACCAGTTGAATATTGGGTTTTAATGGGGCCAGTATTTAAAAGCACATTCCAATTTGGATGCCAAACATCATAAAGTCTTTTCTCTAAATTTCCTGGGTTATCCAGTTCTCAACCTTTGTGTAAGTCTTTCAAAGTAATGCTTTTTTAATTGGATACTGGGGAAGTCCTAGGGAGGGGCTAAAACCTAAAAGGAGGGTGGCAACATTTGTTGTTCTCCATCTAATTTATGCAGGCATTTTCAGCGTTCATACTTGAATGCATAGCTCCAATAAAAATACACATAACTTTAAACAAATAAGTTATCCATTTACCATTATACATTTGCCACATTAGCAGAATATCAGCTTGTACATGTTTTAATATATACTATATAGTTTCTTAAGTCCTTGACAGCAATAATCTGATTCTGAGAATCTTTTACTAAGTGATAATGTGTAGTATTAGGAATTTCTGCCTCCAAAGGCATAGAAGAATCAATCAAAGGCCACTGCATGTTCAGGTTACATTTATGTTAGAGACTGAAAATGCATAGTCAATACAAATGTTTCTTTCCATATTCTTGAATTGTTGAAAATTTGCAGTGACCCTTATTAGGTATAGCTCCACCCACAGATGTGGACTGTATAATGATGCATTCCTCCTCAGTGAATAGACTTTTGAGGAGAATTTCCCTGAAATGAGTATTTTAGTAGGGCACCCAGCCTATTTACCTGTGAGTATACCGAGATAAAACATTAGAGGAGGCAATAGTGAATGGTCCAGTGACCACATGGATAAGTTTTCTTAGAAAGATAAAGGGAGGGAGTTGCCTTGCAAGTTTTTATAGAGGCTATAAATTTTATATTTTAATATGTAATTGGTATTTTATATCATATTATTTTGTAACTCGCCGCATGAATTTATATTAATATTTCTTTATTTATATTTAATATTTGCAATATATTAAATATAAATAAAGACATATTAATGTGGCTATTCAACAAATATATCTGTATACTACAGACTGTAGAATGTGCATTCCTGATTATCTGTATAACGTGTCACGCAGCAGACCCTCTGGGAACAGAAGAAAATGTTTTAAACACAGAAAACGTCAGGCATAAGCTGCAATATTTCGAGGTACCAGATAGAGGGAGCAAGAGAGACCTCCGAAAGACTGAGGAACCACGCCCCATAGGTCGTGAGGTAATGCCAGCCAGCCTCCAATCAAGGAAGAGAGGAGTACCTCTTAAAGAGAGTCTGGAAGACTGGAGAGCAGAAGAAGCAGGACCAGGAGAAGAGGCAAGACCAGCAGAAGAGGCAAGATCAGAAGAAGAGGCAGGACCAGCAGAAGAAGCAGCCAGGTCTGAGAAAGGAAGGGCTGAAGCAGTAGCCCTTGGACAGGAGTTTGGTAGAAGGCAGCAGCAACCGCTGTGGCGTGAAGAGAGGAGCAACCGAGGAGAAGGAGAGACAGCTCCATCAAGAGTGAGTGCTCTTCGTCCAGAGAGGCGAAGGCATTGCTGTGACTGCAGTATAAAGCCAACTGAAGGACGGCTGGAGAACCTAAGGCCTATTGCTCAGGCAAGTCAGAATCCCAGCCGAGGCAGGCCTCAACCCTCACCTGGAGTAGAAAAGCCAAAGTTAAAAGGTAACCCTTATTTTACTTGAAGCAGGTTTCAGACTGCTGGTATATGGGGAGGACATGGAGCAGAGGAATACTGTCCATATAGAACTGCCTATGATACAACGTACAAGAAACGTTTATCAAATAAGAGACTTTTTAATGAGAAAGGTTTGCATGAAGCTAATATAAAATCCTTGCAGAGGGAGGAGTGTTCTCAGTATAGGAGAGCACAGGACCAACGCCCTACGCTTAACCCTGAGCATTGGGAGGTCATACAAAAGTTATATAAGAAGCCTGACTACAATTTGCCAGAAACTACTGACTCAGTTTCAGAGGCTTCCGAATTGGAACCGATGCAAGTGGAATTTGCTAAAGAGCTTTCAGATACAGAAATGGACTGTAATTACTGCAGGACAGGAAGCCTGGAGTCCTTGCCTAGCGTATAAGCCATAACCTGTGGAATAGAAAAATGTTTGTTTTTGTACACCACTCTGTGAAGATAACAGTTTTGCTTTAAACTCATGTTTTACTTTTTCCTCTAACCTGAAGTAAGGCACTTGTGTTGATGTTATTGCCCTACCATTTGAACCTTTGCAAGAAGGGGAAATAAATGCCTTTGTTTTCCCTCCACTCTGACCTTTGTGTTCTTTGAGATTTGGTAACAAGGAGGCTACCAGGATAAACGTCCCTGGGCCCTGTGAAACACTTGCCAAACTCAACCTTATATATTTTTGTGTCCAACCTACCTTGGTCTATTACCCTGCCAAGGTGGTGCACGTGACATAAAATGGCGTAGTTGGCAGGATTGCTTCCTTGGAACCTACATCCGCACAAGAAAAAAGGAAAATAAAACTCCTGAGTTTAAAAAAAAGAAAGGAAGTAAAGCCTGGACTAAACTGCTGGAAAAACAAGACCTGGAGCGGATCAGCTATAAAAACCAGATCGGACGGAGAAAACCCGAAGTGAAGTAACTGAAATCCGGAAGGGATGGTGAAAATCCTGAAGGGAAAATCCTGTTGCTAACACCGAAGCAGAGGAGCTGCAGAGTGGGACAGCAACTAACATTCCTAGGCTGACTCAACACTAATGTCAGGTAAAATGTAAATAGGCCTGAATAAGTGTTGGATGTCAAGGGAAGTGTGAAAAATAAAAGGAAAGAAAGAGAGTTTAGGAGAGCCACACTTGTTTTTTTTTCTCTTTGTCTCTTTATACAGGTGCGTCATGGAACCAAAGGATCTTTGTGCCTGGGTGGCACATCAATTTGACAAGCAAGCTGAGGTGGCGCTGAAAAACCAAGCGCAAGCATTACAAGCCATGCAAGTGCAACAACTGCCCATCTTGCAGACCATGGAGAACTGGTTGGCTCAACAGCGAGAGGCAATGGCAAAGGCCAGCACGGAGAGGTTGCAGGCAGCCGGACCAACCAACCCAGGGACTGGACAATGGTCATGCAATGATCTTGTTGTGGGAAAGCTAAGTCCTAACGATAACGTGGATGACTTTATAGATTCATTCAGTAGGATTGCAGGTTCAGCTAATTGGCCACCTGAGCAATGGGCCATTCGACTTGCAGCGTCCCTCACGGGGGAGGCGCTAGCTGCCTACAGGTCAATGCCCCCAGCTCCAGCCAACACCTATGAGGAGGTAGTCACAGCTATTAGGGATCGCTTAGGCCTTACACCATTAGCATATAATAAGATGTTTAGAGCCACTTCCCTTAGGGCTGATGAAACACCCAAAGCCCTTGGCCATAGGATAAGGAGTCTAGCAAACAAATGGCTACAGCCGGAAAGGAAAAATATAGATATGTTAATGGATACCATAATATTGGAGCAGTATATGTCTGCCGTACCGAGTAGAGTACAGAACTTTTTAATTTTACAAAATTGCAGTACTACTACGGATGCAATAGCTCTCACCGAGTGATATTTGGAGGCAGAAAGAGTCACCCAACCCAGGGTGGGGTCGCCCAAATTGACAGTAGGTATGGAGGCACAGAGAGTAGAAAGTCCTTCACGACCTTCATATGGCAGTATGAAAAGTAAGAAACCTCTAGTAAGAGAAAATGCCAAGAGATGTTTTGCTTGTGGTAAGAAGGGTCACCTGAAAAGTGAGTGTTATTCTCGTACTGCTCTTGTGGGAGAGGCCCCAAGGACAATACAGGAAGGTTTTGTATTAAATGTAAAAATTCATGGAATAAATGTAAAAGCACTTCTGGATTCAGGAGCTGACCAAATCATGATTTCAAAAAGGTTATGGTGTCAGATCAGGGATCAGGGATTGTCAGCTCCCGAACATCCAGAAGGTAATGTTAAAATAAAATGCATACATGGAGCGGCTACCCGCTATCCTGTCTATAAGGCAGGGGTCTCAAACACGCGGCCCGCGGGCCGCATGCGGCCTGCGAGACAACTTTGTGCGGCCCGCGACGGAGGAAAACAAAAAAACCCCAAAACCCTGGCTTCTGCCGTTGCCGCCGTGGCAGCGGCAGAAGCAATTGTCAAATTTTAAAAAAAACTGACTTCTGCTGCTCAAGCAGCAAAATCAGCTGTCCTGCGGCCCCTTCCCCTGTGCCCGGAGATCCGAGTCTGCTCTATCAGCGGCGTGCTTTTCAAGCCGCGAAGAGAGTATTCCCCTCTCGCGCGGTTTCAAGCCGCGCGAGAGGGGAATACTCTCCTCGCGGCTGGTAAAGCACGCCGCTGATAGAGCAGACTCGGATCTCCGGGCACAGGGGAAGGGGCCGCAGGACAGCTGATTTTGCTGCTTGAGCAGCAGAAGCCAGGTTTTATTTTAATTTACCGGGGGGGGGGGGGGTGTAGGACTGGAAATGGGCTATTGGCAGGGGGGGGGTATGACTGGAAATGGGCTATTGGCCGGGGGGGGGGGGGGGTATGACTGGAAATGGGCTATTGGCAGGGGGGGGGGGGGGTATTACTGGAAATGGGCTATTGGCAGGGGGGTTATTACTGGAAATGGGATATTGGCAGGGGGGGGTTATGACTGGAAATGGGCTATTGGCAGGGGGGGGGGTTATTACAGGAAATTGGCGATTGGCATGGGGGGTTAAGACTGGAGATGGGCAATTTGCAGGGGGGGGGGGTTATTACAGGAGATTGGCTATTTGCAGGGGGGTTATGACTGGTAATGGGCTAGGGTGGGGGCTAGGACTGGTAATGGGCAGGTGGGGGTTAGGAAGGACTGGAGGTGGGCTGATGGGGGGAGTTAGGACTGGTAATGAGCTATGGAAGGGCTGACTGAAATGGGGTAATGGGGGTTAGGGCTGGAAGTGGGCTATTGGCAGGGGGGTTATGACTGGTAATGGGCTATGGGGGGGGGTAAGACTGAAAATGGGGTGATGGGGGGTAAAACTGGAAGTGCGCTATGGGGAGGTTAGGACTGGTAATGGGCTATGGGGGGTCTAGGACTGGTAATGGGCTGGGGGGGGGTTGCTAGGACTGGAAATGGGCTGAGTGGAAGGGGGGCTTGAACTGCAAATGGCTGATGGGGAGGGGGGCTTGGAATGGAAATGGGCGGTGAGGGGAGGGAGCTAGGATTGGAAATGGGCTGATGGGGGGCTAGGATTGGAAATGGGCTGATGGTGAGGCTAGGATAGGACTGGAAATGGACTAATGGGGGGACTAGAAGGGAGCGGATGCTGGGTGGGGCTGGAACTAGAAGGGAGCTGATGTTGGGGGAGGATTAGAATGGGATGAAGCTGGGAAAGTGAAATGGAGAGGGGAAAAATATTTTGTCTGGGAGAGAAGACAAATCTACAATTGGCCAGATATTGGGAGAGTAAGTGGGGATTGAGGATGGAGGGGTAAAATTTGAGTGGATGAAATAGGAATGAGGAAAGAGAAAAAGGAGAAAGATTAGTATGTTAAAGCAGATGTAAGGGGGATGGAAGGCTACTCCTATGAAGAAAGGCTAAAAAGGTTGGGGCTCTTTAACCTGGAAAAGAGACGGCTGAGGGGAGATATGATAGAAGTCTATAAATTAATGAACGGAGTGGAACGGGTAAACGTAGATCGATTGTTTACCTTATCAGAATATAGAAAGACTAGGGGACATGCAATGAAGCTACAGGGTAAACTATTTAAGACTAATAAAAGAAAATATTTTTTCACTCAACGTGTAATCAAACTCTGGAATTTGTTACCGGAGGATGTAGTAAAGGCTGTTAGTGTAGCTGGGTTTAAAAAAGGTTTGGACAAGTTCCTGGAGGAAAGGTCCATAAACCATTATTAAGAAGGGACCCAGGATATCAATGCTTGAACCAATACAAGCATTGTGGAACCTGTGTCCCTTGGGGAAACTGCTAGGTACGTATGACCTAGATTGGCCACTGTTGGAAACAGAATACTGGGCTTGATGGACCTTGGTCTGACCCAGTATGGCATATCTTATGTTCTTATGTTCTTATGTTCTTAGAGAGAGAATGGAAAAAAAACTAGGAGAGAAGAAAGGGCAAATGGACAGCAGACGATGGAGAGTTAGCAGAAGACATGAAGAAACCAGAAGAAAGTGGCTGGAACAATTGCAACTGAAAAAAATGCACAAAAGGTAGAAAAATATCTCTTTATTTTGAATTTATTAACTGGAATATGTCAGCTCTGGGAAATGTGCATCATTAATGTTTGCGCTTTGTTTAGTACAAGAGGAAATTAATTTATAGTTTTATTTCTACAGTGTTGTCGTACATTCCAAGTTTGGCTTTTGGGGTTCCCAGTTTAATTATTGTCTTCTTGTTTCTAAATCTTTTAGTCTTTCTTTATCCATACTCATTAAAGAGGCATGTTTACTAAAAGTTAGTGTATGGTAACATTATGCAAATATTTATGCAAATGAGGCCCCTTATGCAAATGAGGCCCCGCGTCTTATGCGGCCCCCGGGTTACTTTACAAGTCCTCATTTGGCCCTCAAAGCAATTTGAGTTTGAGACCCCTGCTATAAGCTGTGGGTTAAGGGATTGGGCATAGAAAAGGAAATGCTAGTAGCAGTCATGCCTAAGTTGCTGCAGGAGTTGGTATTGGGCCGCGATTGGCCACAATTCCGGAGAAGTCTTAAAGAGGGCTTATCTCCACCAAAGGTACCAAATTCCACTTGCACTCGGCATGAGCCTACTGAGAACCCCAAGCCACAACCGAATAGACCTGGGAATACTACAAGCCCCATAATTCTTAGCCCGCTTTGGGAAAAACCGAAGAAGTCACCCTTAAAAGAACAAGCAGACTCACCGAAGAAGTTTGTCCTAAAGTTTTGCAAAACTTCAGAGAAAGCTCATAGTCCTCAACGGGCGACTGCACAGGCGGCTGGCTATGACCTGTATAGCGCTGAGGACAAGGTTATCCCAAAACAGGGGCATACGTTTATTTCTACAGATCTCCAGATAGAGCTACCCCAAGGGTGCTATGGGCGGATAGCATCGCGATCCAGACTTGCTGCCAAGCACAGCATTGATGTGGCCGCCGGGGTAGTCGACCTGGACTACAGGGGCGTATTGAAAGTTCTTCTGTGCAACTATTCGAGCGAAGACTTTAAGGTCCAATTAGGGGACAGGATAGCGCAATTGGTTTGCGAACGTGTGAGATTCCCCAGCCTTGAAGAGGTCGCTATGCTAACCCCAATGAGCCGGGGAACAGGAGGTTTCGGCTCTACTGGGAAGGGAGACCTGGAGAGCTTCATCGCTATAGGAAGTGAACCCCCAGAGGAGGATCTGGGTCCCCGTATAGAGGAATGTGGAGAATCCCCTAAGCCAAGGATTGGGGAGGAACTCTCCTTAAGGCAAAAGCAGGACTTGACCCAACTGTTGGAGGAGTATAGGGATGTGCTAACTCCTGTACCAGGAGAAACCGCGTTGGTCGCACACGAGATACTCACCCCACCGTGAAAACTTATTCGGCAACGACCGTATCGATTGCCGGAAGCAAAGAAGCAGGAAGTCATCAATCAAGTACAGGAGATGCTACGATTAAACATCATAGAAGAATCGTATAGTCCTTGGTGCAGTACCTAAGCCCGACGGAACTATGCGCTTCTGTATAGACTTCCGACAAGTGAATGCCGTATCTACTTTTGACGCCTACCCGATGCCTTGGATTGAGGAGCTATTAGACCGGCTCGGGCAGGCAAAGTTCCTTACAACTCTGGACATGACCAAAGGGTACTGGCAGGTCCCTTTAACACATGATGCTAAACCCAAGACTGCCTTTAGCACACCTCTGGGCCTGTTCCAGTTCCGAAGAATGCCCTTTGGCCTGCACGGGGCAGCGGCCACGTGCCAGCGTCTAATGGACATTATCCTCCGGCCCTATCAGACTTTTGCAACAGCCTACATGGATGATGTAGTGATCCACAGTACTACATGGAAGGAACATCTTCATCAAGTAGGAACGGTCTTAGAAGCCATGAGGAGGGCGGGATTGACGTTAAACCCGAAGAAATGCACCTTTGCTGCCAAAGAGGTCAAATACTTGGGTCACCTGGTCGGACGGGGCGCGGTGCGACCGCTCCTGGACAAGGTGGAAAGTGTCAGGACATTTCCCGTACCGCAACACAAGAAACAACTGAGAAGTTTCCTTGGCCTCATTGGCTATTACCGCCGTTTCATACCGCACTTCGCAGAGGAAAGTGCTGTTTTTACAGAAATGTTGAGAAAAAATGCCCCAAATACGATACAATGGTGCTCCACTTTAAAATCATAGGGCTGCAACGCCATGTACCACCTAGTTAAGCGGTTGTTCTCATTTTTCATGGTGTGTAACCATTTCAGAGGGGCATGGTCCGTAATGAGGATGAACTTCCTCCCTGTCAAATAGAATTTGAGGGCTTCAATGGCCCACTTAATTGCGAGACATTCCCTCTCAATTGTTGCGTATTTTCTCTCAGCAAGCGATAGTTTCCTGCTAAGGAACATAATGGGGTGTTCTGCGCCTTCTTGTATTTGCGAGAGAACAGCACCCAAACCTGTTTCTGACGCATCCGTCTGTAAGAGAAAGGTTTGCCGGAAGTCCACACCACGCAATATGGGGGCCCGACACAATTTTTCCTTCAAATTTTGAAAGGCTGTCTCTGCCTCATCTGACCATTGTGTCCAACCTACGTTGGTCTATTACCCTGCCAAGGTGGTGCACGTGACAAATGTTAAGAAAATAAGTTATATGGATAGCAGCTGAATACTGATGCTGTCTTATTTTAGGCCCTGCCATAGAAAAATGTCCCTAGCCCCTCCCCTAGATAAATGGATACATTTTGGCATATATCGACTTAGACAACTAAATATATCCATTTAGTGTGTGAGAAAATTGAATCAAAATATTTTTTTCAGTCAACACCTGATGCCAGCTGCATAAATGTTTTTAATATTGATAGCAGAATTTTTATTATTTCAGAAACCAGGGCTGCAGTAAGAGAGCTACAATAAAGGAGGTCATTTTGGAAGCCCTATTTGTGCTTTGGATGTCCAAAAATGGGCATAGAGACATCCAAAGCACAGAAACATCTCCAGAGCCATTTTAGAAGCTGGCTCAGGTGACATCCCCAGCATGAGGATGTCCAAGTCTCAACAGGGGCATAGTGGAGGTGTGGCCAGTGTGTTCCCAGGAACCCGGATGTCCACGCCTGATCTCAGAACCGTTATAGATGTGCTCCAGGCACAACAGGCATCTGGAAAGTGCTTGTTTTGGCTGAAAAACATCCATAGGGTGTAGAGAAGAAAGCATTCTATCATCCCCATTATTCAGCATAATGTCAATGATAGCAGCAGTGGGATTTGAACTCAGTTGCTAGCCTACTACTTTCACCATTAGGCTATCCTGGACATCCAGGTTCTGAAATACGGTTCTAGGGAGGTCTATGTAGACGCCCCTGCAGAGGTCCATATTGGGCACATCCAGGTTTGTGAAATCATGTCTGCACCTGGACGTGCATGCTTTTTTTCAAACATTCTGGCTTTTAGACATCCCAGATTGCACTTGAACATCCCTTCTAAAATTCCCATCAAGGCATTAAACATACACAAGTATGAATATCTATAAAAGTGCATACTAGTTTTCAATGATACTCTGCTGTTAGGACAATAAATTATGAAGGATGGATCAATACAGCAACAATAGCTGTATGTCACTTCATCACCAATTAATTGCCTGACTGAAGATCAAACACAGTTTAGAAATACTATCCATAAGGACTTCCTTTGGTGGCTATTGGGAGGAATAGGAGCAATCCCTGGTTGCACCTATCTCAGTGAAACTCGGATTCAAAATGGCATTAAAATCTGGAAAGAAGCAAAAAAATTGTGGATGCTCTCCAAGACACATTACTTAGACAAGTGGTGATAGAACCAACCAGGGAAAGCTCAACGCTGGATTTAGTGCTCACCAACAGTGATAGCATGTCGAATGTCTGCGTGGGTGCCCCTGTGAGCAACAGCGATCATCACACGGTGTGGTTTGAGATAAAAGCCATGGTACAGGCCAATCATAGCAAGCTCAAGGTCCTAAACTTCAAAAACAAGACTTCAATAAAATGGCCAAGTATCTAAAGGAGGAGCTGACAGGGTGGAAGGAGATAAGGGAATTGAAATTGAAATGAGCTAAACTAAAGGTGGCAATAAAAGGTGCAACAGATAAATATGTAAGAAAGGTAAACAAAAATAAGAGGAGAAGAAAACCTATTTGGTTTTCCAAAGAAGTTGCTGCTCAAATAAAGGCAAAAAACACAGCTTTTGCAAAATTCAAAAGCTTGCAAACAGAGGAACACAGAAATGAATACAGGATCAAACTCAAAGAGACAAAGAGAGAAATAAGGATAGCAAAATCAAAGGCAGAGGAAAAGATGGCTAAAGATGTGAAGTGTGGCGACAAAACTTTCTTCAGGTATATTGGAGAAAGGAAGAAGATCAGAGGTGG
This sequence comes from Ichthyophis bannanicus, assembly GCA_033557465.1. Lineage (NCBI taxonomy): Eukaryota > Metazoa > Chordata > Amphibia > Gymnophiona > Ichthyophiidae > Ichthyophis > Ichthyophis bannanicus. The sequence continues at coordinate 410,577,935 of CM066037.1, forward strand.
AACTGCAGGACTCAGAAGTGCTGGGAATGCACTCGTGGAAAGTGACATTGAAAAAGCGAAATTGCTAAATGAATACTTCTGCTCTGTATTTACTAAGGAAAGTCCTGGAGAAGGACCACCTGTGACTCCCAAATATAAAACTGGGAATGAAGTATATACCACACCATTCACAGAAGATGAAGTGTTAGAACAACTTGCAAAACTGAAAGTGGACAAGGCCATGGGACCAGATGAGATACATCCCAGGATACTGAAAGAGCTCAGAGAGGTTCTTGCAGGGCCGTTAAAGGATGTTTCCAACAGATCCTTGGAAACAGGAGAGGTTTCTCAGGACTGGAGAATGGCTGATGTCGTACCTCTACACAAAAGTGGTGACAGGGAAGAAGTGTCAAACTACAGGCCTGTGAGCCTTACCTCAGTGGCGGGAAAAGTAATGGAGGCGCTCCTGAAAGAGCGAATTGTGAACTTTCTGAAAGCCAACAGGGTGCAAGGACCGAGGCAACATGGTTTTACCGAAGGATGAAGTTGCCAAACAAATCTGATTGAGTTCTTTGACTGGGAGACCAGGGAACTAGATCAGGGGCATGCGATGGATGTCATCTACCTGGATTTCAGCAAAGCCTTTGATACTGTTCCTCATAGGAGGCTTATCAATAAACTCAGTAGTTTGGGAATAGATCCCAAGATGGTAAATTGGATCAGAAATTGGTTGACTGACAGACGACAGAAGGTGATGGTACAAGGAGCTCACTCAGATGAAAGGAAGGTGATTAGCGGGGTGCCCCAGGGGTCGGCCCTGGGCCCGGCATTGTTAAATGTATTTGTGAGTGATATTGCTGAAGGACTGCATGGAAAAGTCTGTCTATTTGCAGATGACACAAAAATTTGCAACAGAGTGGACTCCCCCGAGGGAGTGGTTAATATGAGGAATGATCTACAAAAGCTGGAAGAATGGTCTAATGCTTGGCAATTAAGATTTAATGCAAAGAAGTGCAGAGTCATGCACTTGGGAAGCAGAAATCCAAGGGAAATGTACGCGATAGGGGGCGAGAGAATGGTGTGTACGGATCAGGAGAAAGACCTTGGAGTGATTATTTCTGAAGATCTCAAGGTGGCAAAACAGTGCGACAAGGCGGTGGCAAAAGCCAGGAGGATGTTGGGCTGCATACGAACAGGAATTACCAGCAGAAAGGAAGAGGTACTTATGCCACTGTACAAGTCACTGGCGAGGCCTCACTTGGAATACTGTGTTCAGTTTTGGAGACCATATCTTGCAAAGGATGTAAAAAGACTGGAACTGTAAAAAGGAAGGCGACCAAAATGATTTGGAGCCTGCGACAGAAGCCTTATGAGAAGAGACTTGAAGACCTAAACATGTACACTTTGGAGGAGAGGAGGGAAAGAGGAGATATGATTCATAAGAACATAAGAACATAAGATATGCCATACTGGGTCAGACCAAGGTCCATCAAGCCCAGTATTCTGTTTCCAACAGTGGCCAATCTAGGTCATATGTACCTAGCAGTTTCCCCAAGAGACACAAGTTCCACAATGCTTGTACTGGGTCAAGCATTGATATCTTCGGTCACTTCTTAATAATGGTTTATGGACCTTTCCTCCAGGAACTTGTCCAAACCTTTTTTAAACCCAGCTACACTAACAGCCTTTACTACATCCTCCGGTAACAAATTCCAGAGTTTGATTACACGTTGAGTGAAAAAATATTTTCTTTTATTAGTCTTAAATAGTTTACCCTGTAGCTTCATTGCATGTCCCCTAGTCTTTCTATTTTCTGATAACGTAAACAATCGATCTACGTTTACCCGTTCTACTCCGTTCATTAATTTATAGACTTCTATCATATCTCCCCTCAGCCGTCTCTTTTCCAGGTTAAAGAGCCCTAACCTTTTTAGCCTTTCTTCATAGGAGTATCCTTCCATCCCCTTTACCATTTTGGTGGCTCTTCTCTGAACCTTTTCTAAAATCGCTATATCCTTTTTAAGATACGGCGACCAGAATTGCACACAATATTCAAGGTGCGGTCTCACCATGGAACGATATAGAGGCATTATAATATCTTTTGTTTTATTTTCCATTCCTTTCCTTATCATACCTAGCATTCTATTTGCTCTCTTGGCCGCCGCTGCACACTGGGCCGAGGGTTTTAACATGGTATCCACAGTGACGCCTAAATCTTTTTCCTGGGTGGTGGTTCCTAATGTGGAACCTTGCATCGTGTAACCATAGTTTGGGTTGTTCTTCCCTAGGTGCATAACCTTGCACTTGTCCACATTAAATTTCATCTGCCATTTTGATGCCCTGTCTTCCAATTTATCAAGATCCTCTTGCAATTTTTCACAATCCTCTTGGGTTTTAACAACTTTAAATAGTTTTGTGTCAACTGCAAATTTGATAACCTCACTCGTTATTCCACTTTCCAGGTCATTTATGAATATGTCAAAAACCAGCGGACCCAGCACAGATCCCTGGGGTATACCACTATTCACCTTTCTCCATTGGGAAAATTGGCCATTTAGACCTACCCTCTGCTTTCTATCTTTTAACCAGTTCCTGATCCACAATAGTACACTGCCTCCTATCCCATGACTCTTTAGTTTTGCCAAAAGTCTCTGATGAGGGACCTTGTCAAAGGCTTTTTGAAAGTCAAGATACACAATATCAACCGACTCACCTTTGTCCACCTGTTTATTCACTCCTTCAAAAAAACATAACAGATTAGTAAGACAAGATCTTCCTTGTCTAAAGCCATGTTGGCTGTCTCCCATTAGGTTGTGACTATCTTACATGCTGAGTAATTTTATTCTTTATGATGGTTTCTACCATTTTTCCCCGGTACTGATGTCAGGCTCACCGGTCTGTAGTTTCCCGGATCACGCCTGGAACCCTTTTTAAAAATTGGTGTTACATTGGCGATCCTCCAATCTTCAGGTATTAGAGATGATTTTAATTATAGTTCACAGATTACTGATAGCAGGTCTGCAATCTCATATTTCAGTTCTTTCAACACCCTTGGATGTATACCATCCGGCCCAGGTGATTTGCTACTCTTCAGTTTATCTAATAGTTGTAAGACATCTTCCCGATGTATCGATATTTCCTTCAATTCTTCCGCACCTTTAAATACCACTTCAGTCATGGGTAACATCCCTACATCTTTCTCAGTAAAGACCGAAGCAAAGAATTCATTCAGACCTTTAAATACTTAAAGAGAAATAATGAACAAACAAACCTCTTCCAAAGACGGAAAAGCTGCAAAACTAGAGGGCATAACATGAAGCTACAAGGTGGTAAATTGAAAGGCAATGTCAGGAAATACTTTTTCACTGAAAGGGTGGTGGATGCTTGGAATACGCTCTCGATGGAAGTGGTGGGGGCAAATACGGTGACGGAGTTCAAAAGGGCATGCAACAGACACCGTGGATCCCTTTATAGCAACAAGAAAATATCAAAATAATCGGAACCATTTAATTCCTTAACAAATAGAGGTGTATTACAAGGAGTGGTGGGATCACCCCTAAACAAAAACATGGGGAAGGGGGGCCTGCACAGAGCGGCAGGTGTACCTACTCTTGACATCGTACTGGGCAGACTAGATGGACCATACTGATCTTTATCTGCCATCATTTACCATGTTACTATGTTACTATGACCCCACAGGACTGCCCCCACCTCCGCCCTGAATCGGCCCTGTACATCCTGCCACATTGGCCCGCCCCCTCCCTGTTCTAGCTGTGCGGGGAGAGCCAGAGGGGGAATAGGGGCAGGCCACATTTCAGAATCAGGCCCTTAGTCAATGGAGCAGAAGACTATCCTGTGCCTCCTCATCCTGCCATGTATTGCGCTTTTCCCTTGCACGTCCATTCATTGTGTGCAATATATAACAGACAGACAAGCAAATAAATAGTCTTAGAAATGTTTATAAGAGCCTCACTTGGCTGCTGAAGTAGCAGACTACCCTGTACCTCCTTAATTTGTTCTGTGTGGGATCCAGGGCTTGCTTAACCATTAGGTAAATAAAGTGGTGCCTAGGGTGGCAACATCTGGTGAGGACTGCAGCAAACAGCAGGCCATTGAAAGCTAAACAAATAATTTTGACAGCTGGTGTGTGTGTATGTATGTGTGTTTGTGTAAATCTTAAGGTGCCAACGCCTTGAACCAACTCTGGGGCCAGCCCTGGTGGGTTTTCCCCTTGCATCCTCACTCAGCAATGAGGTACCACTCAGTGCGCTATGTGACTGGTGACAGACAGAAAGCCACATAGACAGTCTTAGAAATGTTTATAAGAAGCTCACTTAGCTGACGGAGCTCTCATCTTACCCTGTGTGGAGATTTCCCTTGCATGCACACTCAGCAGTGCATTGCTGCTCGCTGTATTTAGTATATGAGAGGAGACATAGAGCCAGACAGATAGCCTTAGAAATTTCTACAAGACCCTTACTTAACTGATTGGGGTATCTTAAAGGCCATTTTCTGTGCATAATGCTGTGCTTTAATAAAACTGCCCATTCATTATTCCCTTAAAAAGATGTGTCTGGGACCTGTGTGTACACATTTTCATGTGCATAGCATACAGAGGTTTGGGCAGAGTTAATGTTAATGGACATACATTTTACTTTTGAACGTATGCACATAAATTTTCAATGAAATATTGTGCTTATCAAATAGCAGTATAAATGTATGCATGCAGTTTCAGTGGGGCAATTTCCAAAAGGACAATATGTGCATATTGGCTGTACAAATGAAAACAGGTCTGCAAAGTCTTTTTGTCCTCATTGCTTTAACTTGTGCACAGATATTCAGTGCTAGGGCCATATCAGGCCAGCGGCACTGAATATCCAGTCTGGTTGAATAGCTAAACTGGCCACTGGCTGAATATCGCCACTGCCTGGGTAACCGACAGTGCTGCCCCCAAAATGCCCTGATGCTAAGCGATCCATTGCAATCTGGCTTTCGTCCTTTACATTCTACTCAAATGGCTCTTGCCAAAGTCTCCAGCAACCTGTTTCTGGCAAAATCCAAGGGCCTGTACTAGATCCTCATCCTTCTTGACCTTTCTTCTGCTTTTGACACTGTTTACCACCAACTTCTTCTCGGTCTTGTCCTCACTTGGTTTTAAGGGCTATGCATTATCCTGGTTCTCTTCTTATCTCTCCCATAGCACTTTAAGTGTTTGTGCTGGTGGATCCTCCCCTACTGCTAACCCGCTCTCAGTTGGTGTACCCCAAGGGTCTGTCTTGGGCCCACTCTCTCTTTGTGCACTCATCTCCCATGGTTTTCAGTACCATCTTTATGCTGATGACTCTCTACACCAGAAATCTCTCCAGCAATCCAGGCCCGGATCTCTGCCTACCTATCTGACATTGCTGCCTGGATGTCACACCGACATTTGAAATTGAACATGGCCAAAACTGAGCGTCTTCTCTTTCCCCCAAACCCACTTCCCCATTCCTTCTTTCTCAATCTCTGTGAATAACGCTCTACTGCTTCCTGTTTCCTCGGCTCGCAATCTTGAGGTTGTCTTTGACTCCTCCCTCTCTTTCTCCACACACGTCCAACTAATAGCTAAAACCTGTTGCTTCTTTCTCTATAATAGCAGCAAAATTCGCCACTTTCTTTCTGAACGCACTACTAAGACACTTTTCCACTCTTTAGTCACCTCCTGTCCTAACTATTGCAACCTCCTCCTTGCTGGTCTCCCTCTGAATCATCTCTCTCCCCTTGAATCTGTTCAAAACTCAACTGTACAGCTAATCTTCCGCTGGCCTCGATATGCTCATATAACACCACTTAACAAGATGCTTCATTGGCTCCCTATCTGCTTCCGTATTCAGTTCAAACTTCTCTTACTGACCTATAAGTGTGCTCATTCTGCTGCTCCTCTCTACCTTTCCTTTCTTATCTCTCCCTACACCCCTGCACGGGAACTCTGCACTTCTGGCAGATCACTTCTATCTGTGCCCTTCTCTACTACTGCCAACTTCAGACTTTGATCTTTTCACCTTGCTACTACTCATGCCTGGAACAAACTACCTCAGTCTGTATGTCAGGCTTCAATTCTGACCCTTTTCAAATCCAGGCTGAAAACTCACCTCTTCGAGGCTGCTTTTGGATCCTGATCCAATTAGTTCCGATGTGTCTCCTTACCATTCCTCTAGATGTATCCTTGTCCTCAGCTGTTGTGTTGTCTGTCCTGACTAGATTGTAAGCTCTGAGGAGCGGGGATTGTTTTTTACATGTGTCTGTACAGTAGTAGTAGTAGTAGTAGTGTTGGAGCATTTAGCGGCCCAAAACGGGGATATTCATTGGCACTAACCTGGCTAGTGCAGCTCAATAGCCCAGTGAGCAGCATTTATAAGGTTTGCAAATCTGCAAACAGCATAAATGTCTCTGAATATCCCCCTCACCCAGGAGGCACATTCCAAATGGGACGACCAAGTGTAATCTGGGACGTAAAAGCCAGAACATCTGAAAAGAAAGGCAGGTATATGCAAGTTCAGGCACAATTCCAGAAACGTGGACATGCCCCATATGCAAGTGTATCAAATGTCTATATAGACGCCTTCAGGAGAGTATTTCAGAACCAAAAAGTCTAATAGCAAAGTATTGGCTTAAGAGCTGGGTGGCCAGGCTTCAAATCCCAGTGTGTAATCTAAAGCTAGTCACCTAATTTTCCATCTTCTCTACACTCTCTGGATGCTTTAAGGTAAACACTTTCCTGTTACCTATTCGTTCCTGGAACAGGGATAAACATGCACGTGCCTGCAGAAGGCTCTACTACTTCTGGGATTGAACGGGGATGTGTAAATCCATTGCCTCTCCTCAGATATGCCTCTGTCACACCCCTGTGGTTATTTGAACATCCTGGTAGTAGAGACGTCTACGAACGGCAGTTGTGGAATTTATTTTTATTTATTTACATTCTCTTATATACCGTGCTATTCTGCATCAGTGCAGTTTACATTGAACAAACTGAAATTACATTGAACAGGGCATTATAACTTGGAGATAACTATTTTACAGGGAACATGGGCTATGGAGGGTTAAGTGGCTTGCCCAAGACCACATGGTCTTGCCCAAGACCACATGGAATGGTTACAGAGACGGGTCCATGATTTTGATATCTACGTGCATGTCTGCAGACGTCCAAATCATGACTAAAGCTTTTAGAATGACCCTCTCTATGTACAGTATATATAGACTAAGAAATCCTATTGTTTCAGTATCAACTGACAATTCTATGCATCTCCAAATGCCGTACAAATAGGTGTACTGAAAATCGCAGCCCCAAGGTCCCCACTTATATGACTTAATGTACCCTCAATGGTTCATGTACGCCCAGATGAGAACCACTACCTTATATTCTTCAGTTTTCTGCTCTCTCATTCCAGCTATTTTATATATAGTAGAAGCTGATGCTAACGTACAAAGAAGCGGAAGCCGTGTCATAGATGCAAAATGTACTAAGACCTTTATGTTGGATTTCTTTTCCAACTGCTTGAATTTAGCATTCTTTTTTGTTCTATTAATAACTATACCATATGTCACATATCTCTCCTTTTCAAGTGATAACTTTCTTTGGTAGGGCTACATTGTACTGAACATTCTTGAAAGACAATGTATGAATTGTTTCCAGAATGAGCTGATGAATTATCAGAACTCCCTACATGCATTAATTGGTATTGTTTTGCCACTTTTAAGGCCCAGTACTTACTGTGGTAGCACAGTGGATGTCTTTCCACACTGTGGCTTCCCTGGAGAGATCAGAGTCTTCAAACAAGTTATCAAGGATAACTTCCCCAATCATGTCATGTCTAGAAAATCTGTCAAAATCATATACACTGAAATGCAGTTTCCTGTTGCTGAGTTGATCATAGGCTACAGGAAACTGAAAAGTTTCATCGAAGATAGGATTTAAGGTCTTCCTGTGCACCCGAGTCTGAAACTTCTTTTTCCTATCTGGAAGAAGGTATATTTTCACATAGGGGTCGGATGTTCCAGTAAAGTCTTTAGCAGGAAGTTCTAAGGCTTTCACAATTTTAACCATAAGGAGTTCATTTTCATAATCATACTGGAGAGTGAAATTGAGCTTCCCGCATGTTTTTATGTCATCTTTCTTGTTCTCTTCTGAATCAACAGATTTTTGTTTATAGAGCTCTGGTTTGATGCGTCCAATGCTGGTCGTCGTCTCCCCCCTTTGTAATATATCCACACCCCTGCTAAAATCGACACTAGACACTTGTATCTGCCGTGGCAATTGCCTCCTGAAAGAATTGTGCCTGCGTAAACATAAACAAAAAAGTTAAAGTTGACAGGTTAAAACTGCAGCATAATCTTATTAAAAACACACAAACATTTAAATATAAAAAGGATGGCCAATATTCAGTAGGAGATGTTCTGATCAAGTTAACCAGACATGGTTTTCTTGACTTTATTCAGATATTTGGCACAAATCTGCAGTGGCTGAAAATTTTTGGGTCAACTTTCAGATAAAACTATTCATTAACCTGCAGCTGGTGAACATGTAATTTTGCTATGGTGGTACATTTTTAACAGGTTGCCTGTGTGCCAAGACCAAGTAAGTGCCTATTTCTAGTCTATTTCATAAAGACACATACCGGTAAGTATTTATGTTACAAAATGCTAGGGTTAAACCAGCAGAAATCCATGGCTTGACTGAAGCCCCAGATATTTATGCCTGCTTTGGAGCAGGCGTAAAAATGCTCATGCATGTAGTACGCACATATGCATGCATTTCATAAAATATTTTAATAAATATCTGTGAAGTGGATTCTTATTTTTCCTATGAGAGATCATCTGATTACGGTTTTATAAACTAGGGGCATAGACATATCTCTGTCCAAACTCCACCCCAGAACAGGTCTACACACGGGTTGCTTAAAAGTACAAGTTTTCTTGTCATTGCATGGACTTCTATGTGCATAACTCTTGGGGTAATTTTATTAATGTTCTTTTCATGTGTAAAACAGAGTTGATAGAATTGCCTCTTGGAAGGTAATTTTCTAATCTCCCACATGATAGCACATGCGTATTTGAAGCCTGTTTTATAAAGTGAAGTGAAGTAAATGTGTATTTTACAAAATAGTGAGAGGCACCAGGGCTGTAAATGCCCACGTCTAAGTTAATATTTTATAACTTAACGTGCGTAAATTTGTGCTCTGCTGAAATTCCACACCTGTGCAGATCCACACTACAAGTAAATGTTTATTGAACAGCGATCAGCTAAAGTGTCCATGTAAGGGCCTCCTCACATGCATACGTTCTTTAAAACAGGGACTTACTTGTGTAAATGTCATGAATCTTTATGTGACTCCCTTATAAAATCACCTGAACTGCTCTACCACAGTCCATACAGTGAAGGAGCAGAGGGAGGGTGGCACCAAAGAGTTGTCCAATAGTAGTGATATTGAGCTGTTATATGGATAGTTTGTATGTTTAATTTAGGGCTGATGGATAGCAGGCCTAAATTAAATGGATAGCAGTGGAGGCTTTGACCCCACTATGTGAGTAATTTTATAAGGGGTCATTTAATCAAAGCGCGCTTTAAGCCTAATTTATAACGACAAGGAGGCGCCTACTTGTATTCTTAAAATACTAGCATATGCGGCAAAGAATGTATCTTAAATTAAGATGCGATCACTTATAACTGCCCTTGAGCTGGTGTAAATGACTGCACCAACATTTTGAAAGTACCCATGTAATTTATCGTAATTTATAATCAACATGCATACTTGCTCTCACCAATCACGGTCTGTCCAAACTCCACCTATGTGCATACCCACACTGAAACTACACGCCATTAAATTTATGTGAGCACTTTTATTCTAGTCGGTATTTAATAAGAAGTCATTAACATACATATGTGGTCACTTACTTATCTAAATGAATAAAATACTAGCATTTACGCACATTCTTGGCACCTAAAAATAAGTACTTATTTTAAACAAATAAAAGGCATAGGAAGATAAATCCTTCTGCATATTCAAACAAGAAATCCTGAATCTTCCCAAATAAATATTAATAAAACTGTACAAACAACCAAAAAATTGTATGTAAGGGGAAGGAGAATGAAGAACTAAGTAACAGCTCATAAGCCTTTATGGATCTACAACGTCACATAAACATAAGGATATTTTCTTCCAATTTTTTAAATTAAGTACTATTTTCCAAACCCACATGTAACCAGTAGCTCTCATATGCAATCACTTCATCACAGGGATACTTCCCTTTTACACAAGATATAAATCTCCACTGTGTGTCAGCCTCTCCGATGCTGTCAGCATTTCAACATATTGCTGTCTCAGGGAGATTAGAACTTTTACTCCAGAATAAAGCGTAGTTACTCACCTGTAACAGGTGATCTCCGGGAACAGCAGGAATTTAGTCTTCGCATATGGGTATCGTCGGTACCGACGGAGCCCGCGCGGGAACGCTCCCCATTATCCAATAGGAAAGCTTTTGGGAGCATCCCACAGTGCATATGTGCTGCCTTCCCGCCTCTGTACCCCTCTCACTTCAGTTGAGTTCATAGCTGAGACCAAAGGAGAGAAGTAGAGAAAGAGATAGATAGAGACAACTCCTAGGGGAGGTGGGTGGGTTGTGAAGACTAAATTCCTGCTATCTCCAGGAACAAGCAGGGATCTCACGCTAACTACGCTATCTCCAGGAACAAGCAGGAATGTAGCCTTCACATATGGGGACTCCCCAGCTGAGAGATGCCAAGGGGTGACCCCAGCAAGCTGCGAACCTAGGTGAGATGGGTCATTCTTCTTCCCATGGACCTCTGACATCCAAACCGTGGACGTTGGGTAGGAGTTGTATTAAGTACGGAAGAGATGTTGGAGAACAACCTGGCCAAACGAGGCATCCCGACGGGAGTCCTTGTCTAAGCAATAGTGGACTGTGAAGGTGTGTACCGAAGCCCAAGTGGCTGCTTTGCAGATGTCATCAATAGAGACAGAACGAAGGTTAGCCGTTGAGGCTGCCATTGCTCTCACATAGTGAGCTGTGAGATGGCCTTCAAGAGAAAGTCCTTTACTCTGATATGTATAGGATATGCAATCTGCAATCCAATTTGACAGAGTTCTTTTAGAAACTGGAAGCCCCAAATGACTGGAGTCGAAAGACACAAAAAGCTGAGAAGATTTTCTATGCGGCTTAGTTCTTTGGAGATAAAAGGCTAAGGCTCTTTTACAATCCAATGTGTGAGGATTTCTTTCTGCACTGGAGGCATGAGGCCTAGGGAAGAATATAGGAAGATAAACTGACTGTTTTAAATGAAAAGGCGAAACCACCTTTGGAAGAAAATTGGGATGAGTCCTGAGGACTACCTTATCATGGTGAAACCTTGTATAAGGAGGGTCAGCTACTAACTCCTGTAGCTCACTAATGCATCTTGCAGAAGTGATGGCAATTAGGAAAATAACTTTCCAGGAAAGAAACTTTAGGTCTGAAGTGGCTAAAGGTTCAAAGGGCAGTTTCATAAGATGACCAAAACCAAGATTTAGATCCCATGCTACCGGTGGTGGTTTAATGGGAGGTTTTGTTAAAAGTAGGCCTCTCATGAATCTTGATATAAGTGGATGAGAGGAAATAGGTTGTCCATTGAAAGGTTTATGAAAAGCAGCAATGGCACTAAGCTGGACCCTAACTGAATTGGTCTTCAACCAGAAGTTGATAATTGTAGAAGATACTCTATTAGCAACTCTACAGGTACTAAAAACACCAGAGAACCTTTTCCACTTAAAAGCATAGAAACGTCTTGTGGAAGGTTTTCTGGAAGCCAGGAGGATATCCTTTACTTGTTGAGAAAGGTTAACATCCTGGAATTCTAGGCTTTCAGTAACCAGGCCCTGAAATGTAGGGACGGGGGACTGGGATGCAGTAAGGATCCGTCCTCCTGCGACAGGAGATCTGGAGCATTCCCCAACTCCAGAGGAGTGGTTTGAGAGAGACGCAGAAGAAGAGGATACCATGTTTGCCGTGGCCAACGTGGAGCTATGAGTATCATATGACCTCTGTCTCTCTGAAGTTTGAATAAAGTCTTGGGAATGAGGTGAATGGGTGGGATGGCATAGAGGAAGTCCTGTCCCCAGTGGAGTAGGAAAGCATCTCTTACCTGACAGTTTTGAGCTGGAATTCTGGAACAGAATCAAGGAAGTTTGGCATTCTGTGGACTTGCAAAGAGGTCTATATCTGGTGTTCCCCAGATGTGAAACACTCAAGCAAGCTGGTATGAGTGGAAATTTTGTTTATTGTGACAAGCAACAGAAAAACAGACAAAAAGCAAAAACAATCACCCCAACCAAGTCCCACACCCCCCCAAAACCCCACCCCCCGACATAATGCACAACAAGAATCACACCCCCCGTAACCCACCTCCCTAAACCCACCACCACACCCAGCACCCAACACACGTGCCCCTCCCCCCAACAACAATCCGCAATAGTCCATGACAATGTCCATGTCCCCCCCCCTTCAGTCCAATGTCCATGCCGGACCCGACCCCCCCCCCCTGCAGCAACACCCCAGAATAGTCCAAACAGTGTCCATGTTGCATCGCAAAAGCCCCTCCCCCTCACAACAACCCCCACCAGTCCACATTGTCCGCACTGTCCGTTGGTGGGGATTGCCGGAGCCCCCCCCCAAACCCCCCCAAATACAACATCCCCTGTCCCCATCCCCTCCCCTGCAGAGGGAGCAGCAGCTCCCCTCTCCCTCCACCCCGATCCCCGCCCCCTCCCCATCCATCCCACAAAAACAAACACAGCAAAAGCAAAACCTCCCCTCCCCCACCCCCCAAACAAAAACATAAGGGCACCTTGAGCCCGTCCCCAACAGAATCCCACCAAACAAAACATAACTAATTATACAAAGCAAAAGCTAAATAACAAGATAAACAAAACCCCTGTGCTGCCCTGCAATCCAGTCAGCGGAGCGGGATGCCCAGGACACAAAAAGAACAGACAAAAACACAAAAACAATTGGGACAGCCACCCCTAAGGAAAAAGGGAGAGCGGACAAGTGGTCCAACCCCTGCAACAGCACCAGCTCACCCCCCCCCCCCCCCCTCCGGGAGAAAAACAACCCCAAAAAACCTACCCATAAACAAAAACCCCAGGGAAGGGAACCCTCCCCCTCTTGTCACCCCCCCCCCCCCCCAGGGAAACAAACCAACCCCAAAGCCCTACAGGGATGAGAACCCCAGGGAACCCCTCCCCCTCACGGGGGGCAGAGGGTGAGGTGACGCCACAGACGCTCCCAACGATGGGCCTCCACCACCCGCCTTTCGCGTTGCGCCATGCTGGACACTTCCTCCAGAATGTCCCGCACCACCTCGTCGAGGGGCAGGACCAACCCCCGGGTCGAGACATGACAGCGCGCTTGCCACAGGTGGTAGCGCACTACGGCCGTGACGAGGTAGAGGGTCCCGGAGTCCTGCCTTAGAGGAAAGGACCAGGCCCCCGTACACCCACTCCGCATACGTGAGGAGGGAAAGGTCGCGCAGGTGAAGAGCAGCGGACACCAACCGGCAGGCCTCCACGTTAAAGGGGCACTGCCGGAGGAAATGGTCCATGGTCTCCGTCTGCCCTTCACACCCGGCCCTCGGACAGACCCGCTCGGCCTGTGACCTGTACTTGAGGTTGTCCCTCACGTACAAACGCCCGTGGAAAGACAACCAGGCCACATCCCGAACCTTCTTCGGTAGCCGAGGGGAGTTCAGCAGCCGAAGGCCCCGCTGCATAACATCCACCGGACAGTCCCGCAGGGCCCACCGTGGTTGAAAGTGAGAGGCGAGTACCATCCGGTACAATCCTTTCCGCCCCAAGGACTGGGCGAGCGGGTCGGTCACCCCCCACCGCCGAATGAGCCCCACCATCGCAAATACGTACGATGGGGCCTGTTCCCCGCTCCGGCGCACACATGGGACCGAGGACGCCCCCTCCCACTGCTCCCAGAAGCGGGAGAACCATTCCCGATAGGAGGCCACCCACCAAACCCCACCCCCTTCCCGCATCCTACCCAAGTGAAACGCCATAGACAAGACTGACAGGAAGACAAGGGGGTGCAACATACCCAAACCGCCCTCTGCCCGATCCAGGCAAACGATGTTGCGCTGGACGGGGTTCAGGCGGTTACCCCACAGAAAACAGAAAAAGACGGCACAGACAGACGCCTGATGGGACGACGGAAGGACGAAGACCGTGGCCACGTGTAGAAAGAGAGGAAGCAGAAACGTCCCGAGGAGTTTGATCTTCTCCTCGTACGTACACCTCCACCCCCTCCACCGCAGCACCCGACACCGTGCAGTCTCGAGACAACGGTCCCAATTGGACTCCGCACAGTCCTCCGACCCGAAGACGAGGCCCAAAACGCGGACCTCCCCCACGGGAGGAGGAAAGGGGGCGCAGGAAGGCGGGGAGGCCTCCGAGGGGCCCAACCACAGCGTCTGGCACTTGCTGTGGTTAACAACAGAATGGGCTACCTCCGAGTACTCCTCCACGGCCTCCCGCAGGGCCTCTACCCCCTCAGTGCCGTCCACGTAAACTGAGATGTCATCAGCGTAGGCAACGACGGTCACCGGGGACGCACCAGGCCCCGTAACCCACCTGAGGACAATCTCCGGAGGAAGGGGTCGAGGGAGAAAACATACAGCAGGGGGCTCAAAGGGCACCCCTGCCGCACCCCCGAGGCGACACCAAATGGCCGTCCGAGCCACCCGTTAATAAACGGGAAGCTCACCCCCCCTCGGTACAGCGCCTGCACGACGAAGAGGAAACCTGCAGGGAGGCCGAAGTGCTGGAGCACCACCCACAGGTACCGGTGACTGACTCGATCAAAGGCCTTGGACTGATCCAAGGAGACCAACCAGTGGTCCCGTTGGAGCGACCGGCCTCTTTCCCACCATCTCCCCGGACTGTGGCGACAGCATCCAGAACCCCTCTCCCCCGAACGGAACAATACTGGGAAGGGGACAGCAAAACGCCCGACACCTCCACCAGTCGGTTGGCCAAACACTTGGCCAGGATCTTCCGGTCCGCGTTCAGAAGAGAGAGCGGCCGCCAAAAGTCCAAGGAGCTATCATCCTTCCCCTTGGAGAGCAGCAGCAGGACAGACTCGCGAAATGACCGCGGGAGAAACCCCGTATCCATGATCTCCTGAAACAGAGAGGTCAGGAAGGGGGCCAGCTGGGCGATGAAAGTGCGATAGAACTCCACAGGGAGCCCATCGCGCCCAGGCACCTTCCCCAACGGCATGGCACGAATCGCCTTCTCCACCTCCACCTGCTGAATCGGAGCAGCGAGTGCATCAACCTGTGCCTGAACCACAGCCGAATACACCGGGGGAAGGCCCAGGTACTCTCGGATATGGGTGAGGTCCACGGGGCGATCCCCAAACAGGTCCGAGAAGTATTCCCCCACCATCCGCAAAAGGTCCTCCTGGGAGGTATGAATGGTACCGTCCTCGCCCCGCAGGGCCATGACCTCCCGACGCCGAACCTTCTCCCTGCAAGTCAGGAAAGGGTCTGGAGTGGCGACCCCACCAGCCGCCCCCTCGAAGCATAGGGAGGCATGGCGATCGTAAAGCAGGCCACGGAGCTGGACGCGCACCTCTTCAACCTCCTCCCGCGCTGCCCCTCGGGATACCAAACGATCCAGCGACCTCCGGAGGACAGTGTAGGTGAGGTAGCGAGATCGAGCCATGGAGGTACCCCGGGAACGGAAGAGTTGTCGGGCACGCGTCTTCACCTCATCCCACCAGGCGCCACGGGAAGGAAAAACACTCAGCAGGGTCTCCTGGTCTGCGAGAAAGGCCAAGAACTCCTGGACCACCTCTGATGTTGCCAACAACTGCACATTCAGTCGCCACAGGCCAGGACCCCTGCTAAGCTCCTCGTGGTTAGCCAGGAAGGACACGGAGAGGACGCGGTGATCCGAAAAGTCAACTGCCTGCAACTGCGGAGGGGAACACTCCACCCGGGCACTCACATATATCCGATCGATACGACTCCTGCAGGTCCCATGATAGTAGGTGAACCCCGGCGACCTAGGGAAGGCCCGGTGGAAAACATCCACCAGGTCAGCCGTCCGGGTCATCTCGGCCAAAAAGAGGCCCTCGTAACTGGGTGGGCAACGATCCCCCCCTCGGTCCTGCAAAAAGGTGGTGGTGTTGAAATCCCCGGCGAGGACCACCAAACGGGAGGTGTGTAAGTAGGGGCGGATGACCCCAAACAGGGTCTTCCGCGCCAACTTAGACTGGGGGCCGTAGACCACCACGAAACGAAACCGATGAGGCCCGCAGTAGCCGTCTAAGAGCAAACACCGGCCCTGCTCCAGTTCCCACACGTACTGCACCTGAAATCGGTTAGACGTGAACAAAACCGCCACTCCTGCGTAGGGCTGTGCCGCAAGCGACCAGTACGAAGGGCCCCACCTCCACTCCCGCTTCGCCCGATGAAGGCTAGCGAGCGAGGTGAGCCTGGTCTCCTGCAAGAAGATGACATCCAGCCCACTCGTGGAAAGAAAATCATAGGCCGTAGCCTGCGCCTGGTCCGAGAAAATACTGGCCACGTTGATGGTGGCGCACGAGAACGCAGGAGTGCACGCCATGCCTAGTTCGTGTACAGTGACCCTTTCCTCCTCTTCTCACCATACCCGGGATCCCCGGAATCCCGCTTGCAGGACAAGCCCGTGAGCTGGAGCAACTCCTCACGGTCCACGTTGACCACCTCGAGGATCTCCTCCTCCTCCTGCTCGACCCTGTCCCCCACGAGGTGCTGGTGTCCCTGAGACCACCAGGCAAAGCTGTCGCAGGGGCTAACCCAGTTCCCATGGGGCGAGGGGGCACGGACAGGTCAGGGGTCGGAGGAATGATCTCCTCCGTGGGGTCCACCACCGGTGCCTCCCCCCCTCCCTGGACAAAGACTGAGACAACGGACCAGTGCCCACCCCCGCGGGGGAGGCCGGGACGGCCGGGTCAGCAGGGTGCTCCTGCGAAGGCCCAGTACCCAACTGCGGGGGCAAAGACTCGGCCTCCCTCACCCGTCGGGCGCCAGAATCCACCTTGACCGGAGGACCCTGACCGCGGCGCGCCTTCGAAACTTTCAAAGGTCGCCGCTGAGGAAGAGGGGCCGCCCCCGCCGCTAACCGCTCCGAGCGCCGCACAGGAAGCCCTGCCTCCACAGGCATGCCCTCATCCACCTCAGCCGCATCAGTAGCCAAGAAGACGAAACGGTTGACGTCCAACACGGGCTCTACTTCCAACAATGGGGAGGTCTCCCGCTTCTTCCTCTTGGACTTGCCACCCTTGGAAGGGACCGTGGTCCATTCCTGAGGTGGCACCACCCGCAACCCACTATCCTGTCGTGACACATCAACCTCCACCACATCAACCCTCTCCTCCCTCCTACCCAAATCCCCTCCCCCTGGTGGCTCCCTCGGTTCAATGGACTCCTCCACCCTAAGGCCCCCTGGCTCCTCCTGAGGGAGAGGGTCCTCAACAACCTCCTCCCGCACAGGAGCCCGAGGTGGGGCGACGGCATCCCCCCCCGGTCCATTGTGTGATGCGGAGGGGCAGCGGGCAAAGGGGTGGCCCAACTCCCCGCAAAGGTTACACCGGATAAGCAAACACCCGGCCGAGGCATGACCCCGTCCACCACAACGGGTGCAGACCTGCTCGGGACAGTTCATGCTCAAATGGCGGAATGAGCCACAGCGGTGACACTCGCGGGGTTGCCCGGGGTAATAGCACAAGATGAGATCCCGACCGAGGAAACCGGCCGAGGGCACGTGCTGCACCACGTTTCCCACCTCACGCAAACGGATCTTACCTTTCCACGACCCGTCCCACACCCCTAGGGGCCCAGCGCCCTTAACCAGGGGTGCGAGGAGCACCGCATGGCGCGACAACCAAAACTGGATGTCCTGCCCTGGGAGCGACTCATTCCGGGATAGGATGGTCACAGGTACCATCCCCTGGCGAGAGATAGGCACAACACGAAAGTCAGCCCACCCTCCCTGCCCCCTCTGCTGCTGGTATCGGTCCCAGAAAATCTCCAGCCCCCGTCTCAGCATGAAACTAACATCATATTCAATGGTGTTGTTCATGTGGATAAAGGCGTAGAGATCTCCCGGGAGAAACCCCAGCCCAAGGACCATCCTCAAGACCTGTTCCCTGGCTGGAGGGGGCCCCTCCCCAGCCCACCGGATCTGCGCCACGTTGCGCCGTCGGACCTCACCCCCTACCCCTCGGAACCCTCCCCCACCTCCTCCCCCTCCTACAGGACCATTCCCCTGGGAACCCCCCCTCCCCCCAGCCCCACCTGACGTCCCCGGAGTGGTGCCCGACCCCCTCAGAGCCTCCGCAAAGGTACGGGGGGGGGGGAACCGACCCCCCAGCTCCCAGCCCCTGCCCTCCTTGGTCTTCTCCTGCATCCACCTGCGGGGGACCCTGCTGCTGGTCTGCAGGATCCGCAACCGCCTCACATGGGGCGACCTGAGGACTGGGCAAGGTCAGCTCCGCAAACACAGAATCAGGGATGCTATCCCTTCCGGATCCCTGGGTGCCACCGAGAACCCCCGGATCACCCCCTGCTGCCACCTCCAGCTGCCGAAAGGCAGCAAAGGCCCCTGGAGGGCCTGTCGGGGTCTCCAAAGCTAATTGAAGGGCATCACGGACCTGGTTCTCGGTAACACCCAGGGGACCAGAAAGCCCCCCCAAACCTCCGTCCCGTGTTCCCGACCCAGCGCAAGGCTCCTGGGTCTCGGCCACCACTACTGGGGATGGACCCCGCTCCCCTCCATTCCCGGGATCCAGGGGGACCACCCCATCCCCTAACCCCACTGAGAACGGACCCTTCCCCCGATCAGGACCAACCGCTACCTCCTTCCCCACTATTAGACCAGTCATCCGCTCCCCCTTTCCCTCCACCAGACCCTCCACCGACCCACTGTCCGCTACCCCCTGTACAGCTACCGGCAATAAGGCAGGACCTACCCGAGACAGCAGGGCAGAGCCCCCAACAATAACGTCCCCCAAACCTCCACCCCCCTGCCCCCCGTCCCTCCCAGGTCCTACCTTATTGTCGGTGCCAGACGTGGCACAGGAGACCAGAACCTCATGACCGGCAGCCAGGGCTCCAGCAGCAAGGGCGGACGCCCCCCTGCGAGCCAGGCTTCCCTCGGCCACAGCAACAGACAAGACAGGCAGCTGCACAGCCCGCTCCGCGGTCCCAGATTGCAGAGACAGCTGACCAATACTCTTCCCTCCCTGACCCCCTCCGGGGGCCGCAGAAAAGAAAGAGCAGGCCCCATCCTGCTCCTTCCCCCTTCCAGCACCCTTCCGGCCCCAGCCAGCCACCGCAGAAGACGCTGAGCAAGCACCCTGTAGCTTTCTGGGGGCCGGAAGGGCAGCCAAAACAGGGGAATCCTGTCTGCCAGCCATCCCCCTATCAAAACCCTGCACCGGGACTTTAACTGCTGCCGAAGAAGAGCCAGCCCCCCGAGGACCATCGGACACCAAACCTCGCTGGGAAAGCAACAATAAATCCTCCACAGCATCACTGCAAAGAGCCGGCATCAGAAGAGCAGCAGACCCATAGTGACTTGCAGACTTCCTGGAAGACCCGGAAATGATGTAATCATCCCGACGGCGGCCATCTTGGGGTTGCAAAGGAGCCGGGGAAAGCCCTGCCAACCGCACTTCCTGTAGAGGAACTTCATCAGCTACACCAAGACACCTGCGGGGACTCCGGCGGCCATCTTGGACACTCTGTTCAGCTGCCACAGACCCAGGGAGTGCCGGAATGGACAGAGACAGAGCCTCGGGAACCGGTTTCTGGCTTCGGTTTTCATCCACCAGCCCTTCCTCCTGATACAGGGATGCAACATCGGTTGTGGGATCCTGTGCAGTACGCTGGGCCAGTGCCCCTCCCCCAACCGCCCCGGGGGCAGCGGACCTCAGAGAACACACTGAAGGAACAGCAGGACATGCCACCATAGCCACCGATGCCTCATCCGTCGATCCATCTTCCACAGTAGCCGACAGGTAAGGAACTCTGGGGTCTGGAACATTATGCACCACTGCCAATGATGATAACCCTTTCTCCACTTTACCCAGGGCAGGCAAGGGTGGGTAACAAAACCTTCTGGGATCCACCGGCCGTCCCACCCCCGGGGGCCCCCCCTGAACTGCACCTAAGGCTGCCCAACGATCATACTGTTGATAAATTTCTGTGAGGGACCCACAACCCTGGGTTTTTAAAGACATAAGCTGTATATACCTGTCTCTCAGGGCCCGCTTCACCCCCTTTCTATAGGTTTTATAGGCCACCCATTCCTCCCCGGGAACGGTGGCCTGCAGGCTCTCCAGGTGGGAGAGCTGGGCTTGCAGCTGGGCCGCCTCCTCCTGGAGACCCCGGAGCCGCCGCACCGCCGCCACGACCTCGTCTGGGGCCCTAGCTGGCTGCTGGAAGGATGGCAGGCCTGACCCTCCGTCCTCATCCTCACTGGAGGAGGTAGAGGCCTCCTCCAGGACCCGAGGCGGAGGGGGGAACCCGCCTCCTCCAGTGCTATACTGCACGGTCCTCCAGGGTCTCCCCAGGGCCTCTCCCTGGCGCCACCCAGCCTCCACACCCTGCCTGGGGAGGAGACAGGAGCCTCCTCCCTGGGGTAGCGGGCCCAAACCTCCATACCTGTGGGTCCCTCTTTCCTGGCCAGGTGCAGTCCTACCTGGGGAGTCCCCCTCCCAGGGCGCCGGCTGTTCCAAGCTGCTGGTTCCTCCATCCGAGTTCAGAGAAGGAGGCCCACCAGGCTTGGTAGGCCTCTGGGCCTGGGCCTCTCCTACTGGAGGTGGCCCAGGACCCGACATCCAGGCTCAGGTAGTTGCTAAGCCCCGCCCCCTAGCAGGAGCTTCTCTGGGAGAGGTCTGCACTCTAGCTCTGCTGAACAGGAACTGAGTGGAGGGACCACTCGTGTGGCAGCAGTATTCGACTGAGTTTGTCTGCCCACAAGTTTTGAATGCCCGAAAAGTATACCGCAAACAAGTGAATTTGTAATTCTCTGGCGAGGGCCCATAGTCGCAAAGCTTTGTTGCATAGCGACAGAGAGCCTGTTCCACCTTGCTTGTTCATATAGAATATAGCTACCTGATTGTCGGTTTGGACCAGCACTGTCTTGTTGCTGAGATGGCCCTGAAAGACTTGAATAGCACTGAAAATGGCTCTCAGCTTTAGGAGGTTTATGTGAAGGGAAACCTCCTGTGAGGTCCAAAGACCCTGAGTGGAAAGATCGTGTAAGTGGGCTCCCCAACCCATCTTGGACGCGTCTGTCATCAGGGTGGTTTGGCATAGAGGCTGCTGGAAAGGAGAGCCTACAAGGAGGTTTTCCAGGGATTGCCACCATTGCAGGGATGAAATCAGATGTGTGGTAGTTCTGATTTTGTCTGTTAGTTGACCAGAGGCTTGTAACCACTGAGAGGAAAGGGTCCACTGGGCTGCTCGCATGTGGAGGTGAGCATAGGGAACCACATGGACAGTGGATGCCATGTGTCCCATCAGTTGAAGCATCTCCCGAGCAGTAAGGAATATCTTCATAGATGCTTGAGATGCCAGTTGTATTATGCGTAGACAGCGTGGCTGTGGCAGGAAAGCCTTTGACTGCCGTGTGTCTAGATGAGCCCCTATGAACTTGAGAGATTAAGAGGGAGTAAGATGAGATTTTGGGATGTTTATGACCCAAGTATTGAAGACTTCTCATTGTTCGAGAAAGAGCGAAGCTGGCCTCTGGAGCTGTCGATGCTCGAATGAGCCAATCGTCTAAGTAAGGGAAGACGAATATTCCCAAAGTCCTCATAAATGCTGCTACCACTGCCATGCATTTTGTGGAGACTCTTGGAGCAGAGCTAGTCTGAAGGGGAGAACTCTGTACTGGAAGTGTCTTCCTTGGACCAGGAATCGAAGGAACGTCCTGTGATCTGAGTGGATGAGAATATGCGTGTGCGCATCTCTTAGATCTAGTCCTGACTTTGGAGGTATGGTAAAAGTGTTCTGAGGGAAATCGTTTTGAACTTTTCTCAAAACAAATATTTGTTTAATTCTCTGAGGTCTAATATAGGCCTGTGTCCCCCTGTCTTCTTTGGAATAAGAAAGTAGGGGGAGTAAAACCCTGTCCCCTGTTGGCAAATGGGTACTTCTTCGATTGCTCCTTGAGCTAGAAGTGGTGACCTCCTGCCACAAGAGGTCGGTGGCAGGGGACTGAGAATTGAACTGCTTTACTATTGTAGGTCGGGGCAAGTTGAGAAAATGAAGCTTGTACCCCAGTTGTACAATGGACTGAGTCCAATTTTCTGATGTTATTTGTTGGCATCTTTCGGCAAAATAGCATAGTCTTCCTGGAATGGTAAAGGGTTCTGGACCTTTTAGGGGTAGAATGACTAAGTTCTCTAGATAGAAGTCAAAGACCCTGAGGGGGCTGGGTCTTTTGAGCAAGTTGAGCTTTTTGAGCTTGCGGCTTTCTTTGCTGTCTGTTCTGTTGTTGCCCCTTCTGGGGAACATGAATCGGACAGTGAGTTTGATGGATGTAAGATTGGTAAGGCTTCTTTTTCCTACTGAAAAAAGGTTTTTTGAATATTTTCTTCTTTGCTGGGTTGGCTGTAGACTTTGACAATCTGTTTAAAGTAGTGTTGTCAGATTCAAGCTGATTAGCCTTGTCCTGCCAGTCCTTGCCAAAGAGATTTTCTCCTGTGCAAGGAATGTTTCCCAGCTTTTCTTGCACCCATTGTTCTAAGTCTGATGCTTGAAGCCAAGTAATATGATGTGCTCCTATGGATATAGCAGAGGTTCTGTTAATAGATTCAAAGCAATCAAAGGTAGCACGGTTCATGAATTTTGAGACATTCTGGGCATGCTTGACCAGAATAAGGTAATCTGCTCTTTTTTCCTCCGAAACACAAGGGCTAAGGAGCTCTAAGTCTTTTGTGACTTCTTCCAGGAACATTCCCATATAAAGAATGTAGGAACTGATCCTGGCTCCTAGCATGGAGGATTGAAAGCATCGACGGCCAAAAGCATCGAGAGTCCTGGATTCACGGCCTGGAGGATTAGAAGAATGTATTTTAGCACTCTTGATCCTTCGCATGGCCGTTTCCACTACCATTGAATGGTGTGGTAACTGAGATTTTTGAAAATCAGGACAACTTGGCACTCGGTACATAGTGTCAAGGCATTGGGAATGTGAAGATATTGTTAAAGGAGTTTCCCACATTCTCAACATTAGATCATGTAAGATCTTGTGAATGGGAAGCATAGCTGTTTCCTTGGGAGCCATAGGGTATTGTAGAATTCTTAATTCTTCTGCCCTCTGTTCCTTTTCTGGAATCACAGTGATTGCAAGACCCTTTGCTAAATCACGTATGAAATCCTGGAAGGACATATCCTCTGGAGGAGACATTCTGCGTTGAGGAGAAGGAACTGAATCTTCTAATAGATTCGCTCTGGTACCGGTAGAATCGTTAAGAGTCATCGGAATCGGAAGACTCAAGCACCGGGTGCTCCTGTAAACGCATGGTATCGGTACCGCTCGAAGTCAGTACCGAAATGCCTCGGTTCCTGATCCCCGATACCAGAGATCAGCATGGGTGGAAGCAGTCCTGTCGAAGCAGGTACTTTCAGTACCGGTACCAGTACCGATGTCGGTACCAATACCTGTTGAACCGTCTGTAGCGGTCTTAGCGGTACCGAAGCTGCTAAGAGGACCGCTAGACTGCGTTCGATAGCGATGATTCTGTGATCCATCGCTCCTGCTGATGCCTGAGTGCCAGTACCGGAGGAAGCAGCTATGACCCCAGAACATGGCACCAGTAGCTCTGCAGAGGTGGAGGCCTCTGGAACATCCTGGAGCTCCGTTAATGCTTTGGAGCCCGAAGACTCCCGCCAGGGCTGTTTTGCCAGTGAAGTATCCTTGAGGAAAATGCCAGTGGCATCTCGATACTTTGAAGGAGATTTACCTTTCGAGGACCGGCTAGTCTTAGAAGACTTAAATTTGGTTACCTGAGATCCATGGGAGGAAGATGAAGCCCTGGAAGACGTCGGTGCAACTGACATTGTGACGGCGGCAAAAAGGGTACCGAGTTTTGCAGCTCTATTCTGCAGGCCCCTTTTGGTCATCCTCGTGCAGGAGAGACACTCCATTGGAAAATGTTCAGGACCCAAACATTTTAGACACCAATCATGGGTGTCGGTGACGGAAATGGTACCGTCACATTTTGAGAATTTTTTGAAACCACTAGTTGCTTTCTCCATGCTTGAAGAAAAATGGGACTAGTGTCCAAAATGGCGCCTAGCACCAGAAGCAGGGAAAAATCCCTGAAGAAATACAAGCATTTTTTATTTTTTAGGAAAGAAGAAGAAGAAGAGAACCGGCGGTACCGGTAGGCGTTTGAATGAAGGCAGACGCGACCACAAAAAAACAAGAAATAAAGGTAAATTTTCTGCGGTGACAGGGTACCACTTCCTGTTGGCTCTGCGTAAAACGAAGAACTGAAGTGAGAAAGGTACAGAGGCGGGAATGCAGCACGCATGCGCTGTGGGATGCTCCCAAAAGCTTTCCTATTGGATGCTGGGGAGCGTTCCGGGCTCCGTCGGTACCGGCGATACCCATATGTGAAGACTACATTCCTGCTTGTTCCTTGAGATAGATTTCTACACAGCAAAATTTAATATGTTCACTGAATTCTGTGAAAAAGTATCAATGTTGACTTTAATCAAGCCATGTCATCCTAGGGATCTAGGGCTCAAAAATTTCATTTTGTTTATTTTCCTGTTTTGTTTGCAGGTTTGTGTTGTTTTGTTTTTATACATTTTCATTTCAGGCCAGTTTTCTTATAGAGGTGGCTGTAGCTGCTATCCAAACAAAAAAACTGGTTGCTGCCCAAACAAAAAAACATAGCTAAAAGGTTACTAGAGGTTTCAGGCAAATGCAAATTTCAAATGGCTATTTTTCTCACATCAGAAGCTGACCCTGAATCAGTAATCTTTGGTTTAGGAAGCAGGCATTTTGCAGGAAGAGATATAAGGTCTACATAGGGGCTGACTCTAACCAGTCTCTCTTAACTGTGTCTTGAATTGTTGTTGCTCTTCGTTCCTGTTTCCTGATTGGACCAAAGTTTCTATGCTCTATGCAAAACCCTTCCTGGATTATTTGCTTTATGAATCTATCGACTTCTGCTGTAGAGACTTACTCCAAAGACCTTCCTTTTCCATGTTCTTGTGACATAAATTTTCTAAAACCATGTCTAAGTATACCATTGGAGACAGCCTAATCCAGATCCTAATTGGACAACCAGGATCTGGATTAAGCTTGGTAAATTTCTTAGATAGTATACTTAGAAATTTTTTCACAAAATTTTGGATTGCTTAATGTCGTGTTCAGATTACATATGACATAGGAAATGTTGATATTTCCAATGTTGTTTCAAACAACTGCACATCCCTGGTCAGACCTCACAATTAAAACATATCTACGATTTTTTAAGCTCTGAAATTCTGACCAGCATTCTTGGAGAAATCTTGAATCCAATAGCTTTACTTCAGATCCCCTGTTAGCCATATTTCAGTACTGGTTTCACTAGAAAGGCCCAAGCTAGCCTAGAAGAGAGATCTTAGCTGGTAAGCACATAAGTTACACCAATTTTCAAAGGCTAAGTACAGACATACTTTCCTTTTGAAAATTATACTACTGAAAATGCCTCACACATTCATATTTCTATTTAGTATGTACTATATTTTTGAGAACATTTATTCAAATAGGTGTCAATTTTTGAAAGAATTTACCTGCTAAGCAGTGCAGTGCTGGTGAGAGGGATATTCAGTGGCAATTTAAGATAGTGCTGGTAAATATTCTGTTTCATGACTTTGGTGCTGAATATCCAGATTTTATTTAGCCGCTGTAGCCTAATTTAGAAAAAGAACGCTGACCTCCCCAGCTAAATATTGACCTGATACTTTGGAAAATCTAAAAATATGTACGTAAGTGCAAACCCTGCCCCAGCTCTACCTCTGGAAACACTTCTACTTTACCACAGGTATTATGTGTATACTTTTACTCACACAAACTCTGGGCATATTCATAACAAGCCATTTACGTGATTAAATGGCTTTGAAAATTATCCTCATAATCTGATATCAGTATCTGAATTAGAAATTTCAGGTTATGTTCAGTAATTATTTTACCCTAAAGAGGCATATAGAGAAGGAAAATGTATTAGTACTCCTACAGCTCAATAACTTAGAAGCTTTCCAATTTACTAAGCAGCGTTAAAGCCAGAATGGTAGTCAATGGCTTGCTGCTGTTAACAGATCAGGAGAGCAATTTTTAAGCAGGTCAGATTCCACATTAATTTACCATTTAGAATAAGGCAGATTTTCAGCAAGCCTAAACATATAAGTCAACTTGCTCAAAATACATATACAACTTTAAATGGATAACGTATCCATTTAAGTTATACTTGCTATAACTGCAAACAGAAGAAACTATTTAAGGCGATTTCACCATGCTCCATATAATTTATAAAGCACGCGTAGAATGCCTCTAATCCTACCTCACTTTGGCCAGATAACTTTTAGAAATGTGGAGGGTCATTTTTATAAAATAATTCTTAGACAGTCAATGCACAGAGGTGCACTTGTTGCACCTAGTTAATATAAGAGACGTAAGCAGCATTTTAAAATGGATCCGTGAAAGCTCCCACACAAACATACCTGCACAGAGGTAGAGGCAACTTTGTGAGTACATGTGCCAGTAAGAATCAGCATCTGATCCAGGCAAGTGAAAAGTGCTCATTTTGGCTGAAAAACATCTAGAGGGTGTAGAGAAGAAGGCACTTCATTACTCACCACAATGTCATTGATAGCATCAGTGGGGATTTGAACCCTGGCTTCTCTGCTCTTAGCCTACTACCTTAATAATTAGGCAATCCTAGATGCCCAGGTTCTAAAATATGGTTCTGGGCATGTCTATGTAGATGCTCTCACAGATGTCCATATTGGGCACGTCCGCGTTTATGAAATCGGGTCTGCACCTGCATGTACATGCATTTTTTTCAGATGTTCTGGCTTAAATGTAGCAGATTGCACTTGGATATCCCTTTTAAAATTCCCCTCCATATTTTCTGAGTGTCTACTTTTATGCATATATATTTGGTCCATTTTCTAAATACCTACTTGAACATGATAAAATATTCTACATGCACAAGTTGCTTATAAAAGAGAGACTTATATGGCCAAAGGTTAGGTGTTCTTGTATGGGAACATTCAATCAAAAGCACTTGTATGATCGGTAAGCCTATTTACTATGGTATGCTAAATGTTGGGGTTGTTCGCAGCATTTTGGGGATGGCAGCCCTGCAAGTAATGCAGAGAAAAAGCTGCCAATGCTCATTAATGACATGGCCAAGAATGTATGAAACATGAAATAGCATTAACTGTTTTGCGTTATCTGCCATATTAAAAGTTAACATGCGATAATAACCCTGCATTAAGTGTATGACACTATCGGCAACACTTCCCTACCCCAAAATGGCATTTTCCACATTAGCTGTTTAATGCAGTCATTAATGTATATTAACAGTTAATGTTCTGTGCTAATGGCACAGAGCTACATTAACTGTGCATGCTAAAAGCTGTATTAAACATATAGGGGCATGTTAACTAAAATGCCCTAGGTCAGCACATGGTAAGCCCCTAAAATTAGCGTGGGTGGGAAGTGGCATAGACACACACTAATTGTTGGGGGTATGCCCGAAATATCTCCTGCGGTTACCATGGGGAGACACACCTCACCGTTCTAGCCAGCCAGCACATCTAATGTGGGTGCACCTACCACCAGCCACTAAGGCTGCGGTAAACGAACCTACATTAAAGGCAGCAATCACAGTTAGCACATGCCAATGATGGAAGCATTGATTGTGATGTGCTGTCAATGTGCACGCTCTGCCCCAACCCACTCTGTCACCCCACCCCTTTCCCGTGGTAAATGTTCAGTGCAGGACTTTTTTTTACCATGCTGCTATGCACTGTCAGCATGATGTGCTTAGCGCACCATTAGCCCCACACTAACCATTGGCATGGTTTAGTAAATATGTCCCAAAATGCAGATGAGTAAATGGGCCCCTGGAGTATGAAACTGACGGCATGGATTTCTGTAGCAATATTAAAAATGGCACAGCCAGGGTAATGCTGTTGTGCTCTACATTTTATTTTTATCTTTGAGGCTTGATATACTGCCCAGGCAGTAGCATAAGGGCAAATTACAATGAAATATGGTAATTGTTTCAAGATATAAAGTGAAAAGAACACCATTAAAGGATAGGACAGGGAGAGGGCATGCAAGGAAGAGCAGAGAGAAACAGAGTGAAGGAGAGTCAGATGATATCCAGGTCAGGGAGCTTTTATCTTGTGCATGGCACTGAATAGATATGCTTTTTAAATACTCATTCATTTATTTTCCTCTGTCAGAAGGAAGCCGGAGATCACTTGTCTATAAAACAAAATAGTTGAATAAGATAAGGTGGTCATTGTATTAATCTTTGTAGACATATGGAACTAAAGGTCAACAACATGCAGGAGATGTTTTTACTTAGACTAATTTAATAGATTTGTAAATAACTTTCAAGGGTTACACTACTCCCCATCAAATCAGTGCAAAATCAATTTCACAGCCTTAGCGAGAAATATCAGAAATATTTATTTATTTAGCCTATTTGCTTCCATTTACATTTTGCCCTATTACACTGTGATATCCTGAGCAAGCATTTCAGCCCTGGGCTTTTAAGCAAGCAACCAAAACACGTCTTTATTAAAACAGGTCAGGTTCAAACATAAAAAGAAGCCTGTCTTTCTTGACAGGCTGGCAGCTCAGTTCAAACCTAAGGCAATTCAGTTCAAACACAAGAAGGCGCCTGTACTTCAGGCAATTACTTCAAGTTCAAAAAGGTTCTCTGAGTAGTATCTGGGAAACCTACAAAGAGGCCTGTCCTACATTGCAGGCTAAGAAGCATAAAACATCTCAGCAGCAGAGCAACAAAAGATGGTCTGTTGAGGAAATATGGCTAGGGGGGCCTGGGATTCACTTATACAAACCCTCCCCATCAGTTTAACATTCCCTGGTAAGTAGCATTTTGGTGGTTCTTTCCTGCCCTATGCATCACCTATTGGAAGGGATGGAGGCTAAGGAACCACATCATTATCTAGGGGTTCGTATGTTTAAACATAGAAACATGACGACAGAAAAAGACCACATGGCCTATCTAGTCTGTCATTCCATATCAATCACTACAACAGTCCCCTTTTTTCCTTTACAGATCCTCTGTGTTTGTCCCATGCTCCTTTGAATTCAGATACTGTCCTCATCTCTACCACCTCCACTGAAAGACTATTCCACAGATCCACCACTCTTTCCGTAAATAAATATTTCTGCATATCACTCCTGAATCTATTCCCTTTCACCCTCATCCCATGTTTCCTCATAGCAGAGCTTGCTTTCAGTCGAAAGAGGCTCTCCTCTTGTGCATTTATACCACGGAAGTATTTAAATGTTTCAATCATATCACCTCTATCCCGCCTTTCCTCTAAGGTGTACATATTAAGATCCTTAAGTCTCTCCTTATATGCTTTATAATGAAGACCACTAACCATTTAGAACTCACCTTCTGTACCGCCTCCAGGCTTATATCCTTTTGAAGATGCGGTCTCCAGAATTGCACACAACACTCCAAATGAGCTCGCACCAAAGACTGATACAGAGCACTACAGTCTGGGCCAGCCACTTTGATTAGTGGTCTGTGATTAAAGTGAATTGGTGTTCCAGTAGATAGTATTGGAACACCATCAAAGTTTACATTACTGCTAGTTCCTCCATCTCTCGTGGGACTAACTTGTAGCTTATAAAGGATACTGGATGCTCCTCACCATCCTTTTACTGGGATAGGACTGCTCCTAGGCCTATTTCCAATGCAATAGTTTGTGTCAGAAATGACTGATTAAAGTAAGGGTTTATCAGAACTGCTTCTGGACATAAAGCATTCTTCGGCATCTGGAAGGCTTCTTCCAGTTCTGCCAATTAGGCAATCTCTTCTGGTGCTTTCTTCTGGAAGAGACATGTTCCACTTTTTCAACGAAGTTTAATATGAAGCATTGATAATAACCAATAAGTCCCAAGAATGCTCTTATTTCTTCAAGTGAGGAACAGGGACTCAAGAAATTACGTCCACTTTCCATATCTGTAGATGGACCTGCCCCTTCCCAATATAATAGCCCAGATACTGGACCTCTTGTCCTCCTAGAAAGTACTTCTGCTTTCCGCAAGCTTGAAAGGACCACTTGTGCTTGGGTCAAATGGGTCTCCAGGTTAGTACTTTAAATCATGATGTCGATGAAGTATGCCATTGCTTATCATTCATGAAGTTTCAGAATGTGGTCTACCAGGTGCTGGAATTTACCATGAAGTCCATGAAGTCCAAAGGGAAGCACAATAAACTGGAAGAGCTCTTGGTGGCTGGAGTGAGAAACACCTGCCATATCCTTTAATCAGGTCCAATGTGGAAATAAATTGGGTTCCTCTCATTCTCTCAATCAGTTCATCAACTTGAGGCATTAGGTATGTTTCTAGCTTGGAAATTTCATTAACGTTTCATAAATCAATACAGAAATGGAGACTTCCATATGGCCTAGGAACCAGCACAATGGAAGCTAGATGCCTCAATCACCTCAAGTTTAAGCATCTCTGTCACTTCTGCAGCCATGGCTTCTCATCAGGCTTGTGGGATTCAATAATGTCACTGTTGGATGACTACCCATGGATTTTTGATGATATCATAACAAACTGAGTCCTTCCTGGAATGCTGGAGAACACAATCACATTCTGATCTTCAAGCTGCTCTGTGTTGATGAGAGATGGTCCTGCATGGGACATGTAGTTGCTCCAGGTTCAACACAACTTCCAGCCCAAATTCATCCTCCTGAACTACAGTGGAGGTTGCAGGGACTCACTATTTCAGAAGGTTAACATGGAAGATGTGAGTCTTCTTTTGTTTCTCAGTGGTTCTCAACCCAGTTCTCTGGGACCCACATGCCAGTCAGGTTTTCAGGATATCCACAATGAATATGCATAAGATAGATGTGCATACAATGGAAGCAGTGCATGCAGATCTATCTCATGCATATTCATTGTGGATATCCTGAAAACCTGACTGGCCTGGGGGTCCCAGATGACTGGGTTGAGAACCACTGTTTTTTCTGATTGCTCTACCTTGTATTCCACAGGCCCTGTCTTCTCAGTGACTTCACAGGGATTCTTCCATTTGCATAATAGTTGGCTTTCTGATGAGGGTGGTAACACAGGGATTTGATCTCTGGTGGGTTGTATTCCTGTTTGTGGGACTTGAGCCTTCTCTAGGCAGAGCTTGGCAGCCTTTCCAGCTTTCTTCAGATGCTCTGGCATCTACAAGATGTAGTCTACCAAGTTTAGAACTGGATTTTTCTCTTTGTTTGGTCTACATTCAGGATTCCTCTGGTCTCCTCCCATAAAGTAGCTCAAATGGTGAGAAACCTGTCTAGCTTTGGGGAACTTCTCAGATAGCAAACAGTACATATGTCAGAGATGTCCCAGTTCTTGCCATACTTGACTACAAATTTCCTTAACTTTTGTTTAAGGGCTTTGATGAAGCTCCACAAGGCCATCTATGGATGATATACCGAGGGATAGTTTATACTTTTAGCAGTGTGTAAACCTTCTTCATTACTCATGACACGAATGCCATACTTCAGTCTGTTAGCACATTCTTTAGTAACTCAACTCAGGAGGATTTCTATTAGGCCACTTACTACTGTGGCAGTTTTACGCAGGTCTACAGCTTTGGGGTTTCAAACATCATAGAAGGACCAAAATGCATTTATTGTCTCTCATAGGGTGTCTCTATAGCTACAATTGGTGCTAAGGGAGCAGGTTGGACCCTGGAAGACTTAGTCACTTGGCACGTAGGGCAAGACTGGCAATAAAGTTGGACTCGCTTGTGGATATCTGGCCCAAAGAACTGAGTCAATATTTGATCATGGGTCTTTTCATCTGGCCCCCTAGTAAGTGACTGTGCCCCAACTGAAGCATTTGTTGGTAGTAAGGTTGGGGTACTAAGAGTTGCTCAATTAGCTTCTCCTCTAAGCTTCCCACTGTTGCTCTGTACAGTTCCTGTTTTGTTATGAAGAAAGGTGGGCCTATCCACTATGCTCCCAGTCCAGGGACTGGCTTCTCATTAGTGGGACTCAACCTCTTTCTAGCCCCTCCTAAAGTTCTTCTGGTTACCCTCTCTCTCCCATTCAGCAAACATTTCTAAGGACTCTTCTGGACTTCAGTTATATTCTGTCAGGCCAGGATTCTCCTTTACGGCCACCCTAAGTTCTTAGGGTATTGGGACTTCTCTAACTGGTGTTGTCACCAGAAGATAGGTATCTTTGAATGTTTAATATACAGTACAAGTCCATCTCCTTTAGAGGAAAGACCTCCAGAAATAACTCTTCCTTCAAGTCAGCCAGCCACATCAGTCAGCCAGCCCATTAGACAAAGCAAAACTTCTACTTCCAGGATTGCCTGCCCAAGAACCATTACTACTGAGATAAAGGCATTGGGGTATTTCTTCTGATCCCCATAAACACCATTCAAAGAAACTGTCTGTTCATAATCTATCTGGATTCTCTTAATGAATTCTCTATGAATAAGCATTTTGCCACTTCCTGAATCCACAAGGAGTGATTCTTTCAAATTATCTTGGATTACAAAGTTCTGTAATCCTAGGTGTGCGGCATCTATGAAGATGCAAGTAGGGGCTGCTGCTGCCATAGTAGCATCTAAACCAGGGATGGCAAACTCCAGTCCTAGAGTGCCACAATCCAGCCTGGTTTTCAGGATGTCCCTAATAAATATTCATTACACAAAACAGCAAAACTTATCAGGCTAAAGCAATAGAAATAGTACTAACAAAGCTAACCTACTTCAGTAGCTCAAGAGTCACAACTACTAGACCATCTAGAAGGAAAAGAATATGTCACACCACAATGGCAGCAAAAATTTAGGGGAGAAAAAGCCTTAGAACCTTATCACTTCCCACTATGTGGCAACAAAGAGCCATAGGGGAGATCAAGAGTTCAGCATCATAGGCGTTGAAAAACTCCCTCTTCTTTATTGTAATTTTTATATTTTAATAATTCAATAATTAGAAAGATGCCAAGAAGAAAGATGATTTCATCTCCTCCACTTCCAGGGCTACATATTGGTTCTTCAATTCAAGGGCTGGAGTAGTTGGATTGTTGATTCTGCAGGTTCTGGTGATTTGTGTCCAACTCTCTTCATTCTGTAGCCTCCCATCCTCACCTCTGTCAGAAAGCTTGCATGTTTCAAGAAATATCTCATCAATGTACTTCCCACTTTCTTGAATGCTTCTCAGTCTTTGCCACCTTTTCTTTCAGCTTTTCCACTTGTTTCATGAGAGCTTCAGCTTGCAGGCATCCTGCACATGGAACCAGTCCTTCAACTGGCATCGGGCTCTCTGTCTAGACAGAGGTAGAAGCTGTAAAAGGGGCAACAGCTTTGACAATATGCTTTTTCCCTGACATTGTTCAATTTGTGGAGCTATGGTATCTGTTGAAGTAAAAGAGAGTCACCTATCAAAGTCCCTACCTTTTCCTCCACTGTCCTTTTAAGAGAAAAAAAAACAGTTAACCTCTTTTAAATGTATTCTAACAGCGCTGTTCTATATCCATGTGTGTAGCTAATTGGGGAGTTGCCCTATAAAGCAAGAATGCTAACATGGGATGGGTGGGAGCTGGGATGGGTGAGGAAGGATCTAACACCTGATGAGTTCAGTGGTTTCAAAAAGTTTGCTCTGAATAGGAATCTGGAACAAAAAACAATAAACTCTGACAGAGCTTTGCCCAACACCACAAAACAATTCCCCTTTTGCAATATAGAAAAAGAATTAGGGCCTGATTTTCAGTTGGGCGGGCTATGCACTGTGTCAGCGCATATCCCTGCCCACTTGACCTCTAAACCTGGATATTCAATGCCGCAGTGATGCCACTGAATATCCAGGTTAGGTGCCAAGGGGATTCACCCGCAGAGCATAACCGGGTAGCGATGATATTTGACTACTACCCAGTTAGCCATCCACAGCTAGAACTAGGCAAGAGGCTTTATGTGGGGCGCACTGGACAGGGGCAGGAGGGAGTGGGACAGAGACAGAGAGAGGGCTGGTAGAAGTACCCAGACGTACAGGGCCTATTCTGGTGAGGGCCCTGTACATCCACTGGCAGCCACTTAGACGCCCGGCTTATTCTACCTTGAAGGTGGAAAAAGTGCTGGTGCGGGGAGGGATCGGGCCCTGCAGCCCCTCCCAAAAGACTATGTGCCACTGTGGGAGATGCCCTGCTGCTCGATCCAGACTCTGACTGCCCTGCCAAGGGTCGGGCAGCAGAGAAAAGGTATGTTTATGGGGCTGGGCTTTGGGTGCTCCTGCTGGACATACCGGTGCCATGGTGACAGCATGCCATGGCACCGGCACACCAGCAGGAGTGCAGGGAGCACTGGCCATGCAATTCCCTGTATGTCCCCCATAGCAAAATGCAGGGCACACTGGGTCATCTATGTGCCCTTATTCACAGAATTGGCCTCCACTTGTTTTTACATTTTAGCTGCATTTTTTACTTTCATCCCTCTCCCCTCTCTCCTTCTCCATTATCATTCGCCAATTTAAGTTGGATTTACACCTCCATTTCTACCACTTTTTCTTCCTTTTTCTAACACTCCCTAACCTTCTCCCTTCTTACCATCAACTTAAACCCCCCTCCTTATCACCCTCTCTCTACCTTCCCCATTTCCTCCCCCATTTTGTCTTCTACCCTTTCTTCAGCTCTTGAATGTCACCTTTTTCTTCCTCTCATTCATCCCTCTCCTTTCTCTCTGAAACAACCTCATTCTCATTTTTGCCATGACATCTCTTCTCTGCCTCTCACTCTTCTCCTTCACCTTTTATCATCCGGTGATAGTAGCCCTAACCCTAGCCTCCTAGACTTTCCTCTCACTACCACCCCAATCTCATTCCTTTTCCCTTCTTTTCTCCCTTTCTCATGTGCCTTATGGAATGCCCATCCCATTTCTAATAAATTCCTCTTTGCTCACAATCTCTTTGTCTCTCATGCTTTCCATCTTGCTTTTCTGGAACCTGGCTCCTCCCTGATGACACTGCTTCAGTTGCTGTCCTCTCTCATGGCAGTTACCAATTCTTGCACACTCCCCATGTCACTATCTGCGGTGGTGGTGGTGTTGGGTTTCTGCTTTCTCCTTCCTGCCAATTTCAACCCTTCCCTCTACCTCAATCTCACTCCTTTTCCTCCTTCAAAGTAAACTCCATCCGCCTTTTTAATCCCTTACCTCTCCAGATAGCTGCTATTTAAAGACCAACTGACAAGTCCACCTCTACCTTTCTCACTGACTTAGACTCAAGGATTTTTTATTTCTTCTTCCCCCTCCCTTATTTTTGGTGACTTTAATATTCATGTTGATAACCCTTCTGACCCCTATGCTTCTAAGCTCCTTTCCCTTACCTACTCATTTAACCTCAAGCTTTGTTCTTCTGCTCCCACTCATCAGCATGGTCATTGCCTTGACTTAGTTTTCTTCTCTAATTGTTTACCCTCTAATTTTCATACCTCAGTTCTTCCCTTATCTGACCATTACCCACTTTAGCTTCACTCTTCATCACTCCCCACTTCAATCTCGCCCAGTCTCCACTTACCTCTTTAGGAATCTTCATGCTATTGATCCATTGGCTCTTTCCACTATTGTCTCATCACCTCTCTCCTCCACTGTTAATGAAGCTATAATTTCCTATAATAGTGCTCTCTCCTCTGCTCTGGATACTTTTGTTCTGCCTATCTTAAGTCTTGTGAGGTGCACTATACCTCAGCTCTGGCTTTCTTCAATTACCTGCTACCTACGCTCCTGCTGAGCACATTTGGCTAAAATCCTGCTCCCTTTCTGAATTTATTCATTTCAAATTAATGCTTGCATCCTTCCAATCTGCCATAGCACTTGCCAAGCAAAACTACTTTGTCCATCTAGCTAACTCTCTTGCCAGTCTTCCTGCATCCAGTTTTTAATTGGATGGAATGGGAATATTCCAGGTGATCATAACTCTTCAATTTCTGCAATTCTTTTAGGGTCATGATCCCAATGCTTTTCCAGTACAGCAATTTTGTAATGTTTGCAAAGTTTCCAGTGGTTGGGGTGCACTACCTTATTGTGCCTTTCTGTAATAGAGATTTTCTCTTATCACAATTTTGCAGCCTGTTATGAGATGAGTAACGGTTTCCAGTTCTTCTTTATAGAATCTATATATGTCAATTGCCCCCTTTTTTTCTATGATCGTTGAGAACTATCTCATTCATAATCTACTGTCCTGGGCAGTCCTTACATTTCAATTCACCTCTCCTTAACCATTCATTTGTCATGATTTATTCAACAAATGGCTCCTGGAATAATGCTTTGTACTTCCCATTCTATTTATGCATTTGCCACTTGTTGTTTCTAGTTTGCTGATCTAATTCTTTGAAGAGTTATTTTCTCTTGTTTTGAAAATCCTATTGCTTCCTTCTCCATATGTACTGATAAATTCTCACCCATTCCTTCTACTCACTGAAATGCCTGTCCAAGTTTGATAATGGAGATGGAGTCTGGATACTTACTTTCATATTTCCATACTATGTTGGTGATGTTGGATAGGCCTGGTGGCCTATGATGGTAGCTCTGTATGTATAATCAATTTCTATTAGCCCATTCCTTCTTTGGCTTGAGGAAGATGCAGCCTTTGGTATATACTAGTTCTTATATATTACCTTGTGGGCATGGAGAATTTTTATTGTTTGTACATCCAGTTTTTCAACACCTTAAAAGACTAGTCTGCAATTCCAAAGATATTACGACAGTACAGGAATTGCCTACTCTACTGATTAATTGCTTGTATCTTATTTCATGATGTAAAAAGTACTTTTTAATAACAATTTTAATCTCCTGTAATATTCTTTGCTCATGTTTTCTCTCAATAAATTTTGATTGTTGCTCCTTCCTCTACTTCTAGATATGTATATATACCTTCCTGTTCAAGTTCCTTATGTCACAATCATCAATCAGGGAGATGTTTTCCATTATTGCCTCAGAAAAATCCAAGTTATCAATGTCCTTATTTAACATACATTACCAAGTTTAAGTTATAATATATACTTCTTTGATTGAAATGATAAAGCAGTATAAAAAAACAGTTAAAAATAACAAAATAAATAAAATTATGCTCAATTTTCTTCAAAGGAAGGTTGTCATAACACATTTGTCAAGGCTGAAAGTCATCTTGATATCATCTGAGAAGCTTTTCACTACATGGAGTTGTTCTGTTAGTTACTGGAGCTATAGAGCTTCAAGTCATCTACAAGCAGTAAGGGGTCCTTTTGCTAAAGGGTACTAGGGTGTTGCACTGAACCCACCAAAAGCACCAAAACTATGATAGGTTAGTGCAACACCACTGTGTTAATTGTCGAGGGCATGGAAAGTATTTCTCTGGCAGATAACGTAGAACCCTATCCCTCAGCACATGCCACTTAGTGCATGTGCACATAACGCCACCTACTGAGGTGGCACTAAGTGATCTGTGCTAATGCAGCTAACGCACAGTGTGAACCCAGTGCTACCTTTATGAAGCATACCACACTCGCTGTCTGCTCCTATCCTGCCCACTCATGACCCTAACGGGAGTTAGATAGCTTGGGAATCATCCTACATTGTTATGGCCCTGTGCTAACTGGCAATGCATGTCCCAACATGTATTGAGTGCATGCCAGAACATGTGTTGTTAGCTAACATCCTTCAGTAAAAGACCCCTCAAGTGTGATGTTATTTTTGTATTGCTGCCATCTTTAGAATTAAGGCTAAATCCATATCCCAGTTAGAATACTCAGTGGATTAGGCACCATACAAAACAAAAGTGGCAACAAGGAGTCTCCCTGAAATATTCCTGGCTGTATCTTGATGTTAGAAATTATGAATAGTCCATCGTCACACTTCAGATGAATTGTGATTTGCCATATTTTCATGGTAAACCTGATGTACTCAGTCAATATGGGGTTTATTTAGTACATTTCAAGGCAACTTAATATCTAAGAGTGTAGGATGCTATCGAAAGCTTTCTTATAGAAACATAGAAACATAGAAACATGATGACAGAAAAAGACCACATGGCCTATCTAGTCTGTCCTTCCATAACAACAACTACAACAGTCCACTTTTTACCTTTAGAGATCCTCTGTGTTGGTCCCATGCTTTTCTGAATTCAGTTACTGTCCTCATCTCTACCACCTCCACTGGGAGACTATTCCATGGATCCACTACTCTTTCAGTAAAGAAATATTTCCGCATATCACTCCTGAATCTATCTCCCTTCACCCTCATCCCATGTCCCCTCGTAGCAGAACTTGCTTTCAATTGAAAGAGGCTCTCTCCCTGAACATTTATGCCACGGAGGTATTTAAACATCTCAATCATATCAACTCTATCCCGCCTTTCCTCTAAGGTGTACATATTAAGATCCTTAAGTCTGTCCTCATATGCTTTAGAATGAAGCCCATTAATCATTTTAGTAGCAACCCTCTGCACCGACTCCATCCTGTTCACATCCTTTTGAAGGTGCAGTCTCCAGAATTGCACACCATACTCCAAAAGAGGTCGCACCAAAGACTTATACAGAAGCATTATCACCTCCTTTTTTCTGCTAGCCATTCCTCTCGGTATGCACCCAAGCATCCTTCTAGCTTTTGCCGTTGCCTTTTCTACCTGTTTAGCTACTTTAAGATCATCAGACACAACCACGCCTAGGTCCCGCTCTTCTTTAGTGGACAAAAGTACTTCACCTCCTATACTGTATTGCTCCCTTGGATTGCTGCAGCCCTAATGCATGACCTTACATTTTTTAACATTAAATCCCAGCTGCCAAATTCTAGACCATTCTTCAAGCTTAGCTAGATCACTCCTCATGTTATCTACACCTTCATGGGTGTCTACTCTATTGCAGATTTTGGTATCATCTGCAAAGAGGCAAACCTTACCCGACAGCCCTTCCGCTATATCACTAACAAAGATGTTAAAAAGAATCGGACCAAGGACAGATCCCTGGGGCACACCACTGGTAACATCCTTCTCCTCAGAGTGAGCTCCATTTACTTGTACTCTTTGTCGCCTCCCACCCAACCAATTTCTAACCCAAGCAGTAACTTTAGGGTCCATCCCTATGGTGCTCAGTTTGTTTATAAGTCGCCTGTGAGGAACAGTGTCAAAGGCTTTACTGAAATCTAAATACACCACATCTAGAGCTCTCCCTCGGTCCAACTCCCTGGTCACCCAGTCAAAGAAATCAATCAGATTTGTCTGACAAGACCTGCCTCTGGTGAATCCATGCTGCCTCGGATCCTGTAATCCGCTGGACTCCAGAAACCTCACTATTTTCTCTTTCAGCAGCGTTTCCAATAATTTACTCACCACCGAAGTTAAACTAACCGGCCTGTAGTTTTCAACCACATCCTTACTTCCGCTTTTGTGTAAAGGCACCACATGAGCCTCTCTCCAGTCCTTTGGCACCACTCCCGACTCCAACGAGGCATTGAAAAGGTCAGTCAGTGGAGTTGCTAGAACGTCCCCAAGTTCCCTCAGTATTCTAGTGTGTATCCCATCCGGTCCCATCACTTTGTCTACTTTAAGTTGAGCTAGTTTCTCACGAACACAGTCTTCTGATAATTGTTCAAGATGTCCCTCGCTTCTGTTCTTATTTGTGGGTGTTTTCTGAGGTTCTGCTCCTGGTTTTTCATCTGTGAACACAGAACAAAAATATTTGTTAAGCAATTCCGCTTTATCCTTATCAGCTTCTACATATTCCCCCCTGCACCCTTGAGTCTGACAATACCACTTTTGCCCTTCCTCTTCTCACTAATATATCTGAAAAATGTCTTATCCCCCCATTTTATTGCATTGGCTATTTCCTCCTCCTTTTGAATCTTTGCCTTCTTGACTACTTTGCTAGCTTCTCTAAGTTTTTCCAAATACAGATGCCTCTCTTCCTCTCTCTGTGATCTCTTGTATTTCATGAAGGCCTCCTTCTTTTTCTTCACTTTTTCAGCTACTTCCTTCGAAAACCATAGCGGTCTCCTGTTCCTTTTGCCTTTATTTACCATTTTAACAAAAAGGTTGGTTGCCCTTAAAATACCCCCTTTCAGTTTTGCCCACTGTTTTTCTACATCCCCCAGCTGTTCCCATCCCACTAACGACTCCCTGAGGTATTGGCCCATCTTCGCAAAGTTAGTCTTCCTAAAGTCTAAGATCCTCACCTTGGAATGGATTCTAACAGCCCTAGTCCTAATACTGAACCACACCATCTGGTGATCACCGGATGCAAAATGATCTCCCACTACAACATCAGAAACACTTTCACCATTGGTAAGCACCAAGTCCAGTATGGCCCCTTCACATGTGGGGTCTGTTACCAATTGCCTGAATAGTTCTCCCTGTAGAGAATTCAGGATCTCCTTACTTCTAGATGATACTGCAGCAGGAATGTGCCCATCAACATCTGGCATATTGAAATCTCCTATCAGTAGCACTTCCCCTTTCCTAGCAATGCTGCGTATGTCTTCAATTAACTCTCTGTCCACCTCTTCCTCTTGTGAGGGAGGTCTGTATATCACACCAATGTAAATAGATTTCTCTTTC
The DNA here is from genome assembly GCA_033557465.1 of Ichthyophis bannanicus. Lineage (NCBI taxonomy): Eukaryota > Metazoa > Chordata > Amphibia > Gymnophiona > Ichthyophiidae > Ichthyophis > Ichthyophis bannanicus. The sequence continues at coordinate 410,618,818 of CM066037.1, forward strand.
CCTCTTTCTAGTTTAACCCACAATGCCTCCTCTCTCCCTTTTAAGCTCTGTAATTCCAAAGCTTTAATAGTAGTTTTTACATATAGTGCCACTCCTCCTCCCCTTTTCCTACCCTGTCCTTTCTGAATAAAGTATAGCCAGGTATAGTTACATCCCAGTCCTGGTTTTCTGTGAACCATGTTTCTGTAACTGCCACTAAATCCAAGTCAGCCACTCCCACCAAAGCTTCAACTTCAGGGATCTTATTTCCCATGCTACGGGCATTAATACACACTGCTTTCCATATGTTACCCCTGTTACCCATTTCCATAAAGGTATTTAATGTATCACCTACCTGGGGACTTTCACTTACCTGGGGGCTTTCTTCACCCATCCCCAACGAATCTAGTTTAAAAGCCCTCTTCAGTAGATTAGCCAGTCTACTACCGAAGATGCGTTGACCTTTCTTGGACAGATGGATGCCATCTCTGCTCTGCAACCCTTGGAACAGCATCCCATGGTCTAGGAAACCAAAACGCTCTCGAAGACACCATCCACGCAGCCATGCATTCATCTCCAGGATGTGAGCCTCTCTGCCTTGGCCTTTACCCTCAACAGGGAGGATTGAAGAGAACACCACCTGTGCACCTAACTGCTTCACCCTCCGTCCCAGAGCCATGAAGTCACTTTTGATACGTTCCGAGGTATACCTGGCAGTATCATTTGTTCCAACATGGATTAGCAACATTGGGTAATAGTCAGTGGGCTTGATGAGTCTCGGCAAACTCTCTGTAACATCTTGGATTTTGGCACCAGGCAGACAGCATACCTCTCTGGACATCAAGTCTGGTCGGGAGATGGACGTCTCAGTACCCCTCAGAAGAGAGTCTCCAACCACCACTACCCTTCGTTTCCTTCTGGTCACTGATTCTGCAACTTTGGGGTACTTGAACTCTGGTGCTTCCTTTTCCAGGGATGCTTTCACCTCCTCCACTTCCAGGGCTGCATAATGGTTCTTCAATTCAAGGGCTGGAGAAGTTGGATTGGTGATTTTGCAGGCCCTGGTGACTGGTGTCCAACCATCGACATTCTGTTGACACCCATCTTCTCCTGTGCTGAAGAGCTTGGTTGCTGCAAGAAGCATCTCATCAATGTACTTCTCACTGTCTTGAATGCTCCTCAGCCTTGCCACCTCCTCTCTGAGTTCCTCCACTTGTTTCCTCAGAGCTTCAGCATGCAGGCACCCTGCACATGGAACCGGTCCTTCAACTGGCATTAGGACCTCTGTCTGGACCGAGGCAGAAGCTGTAACGGGGGCAACAGCTTCAGCAATACGATTTTTCCCAGCCATTGTTCTGTTCGTGGAGCTTAGGTATCCTCAAATCCTTACTGTTTGTTGATCTGTGGAGCCCTGGTTAGGAAAGCCTCAACAGGGCAGGGCACTGGAGCCTTTTATGAAGGCTTCAACTGCACTCAGGAAACAGGCCCACTAACTCCTGATTAGGTGTTAGCAGTTTCTAAACCTGAGGAGGTTACTGGAGTTCAGCAACCTACTGTGCTCAAGGAAAGTTCCCCTAAAGCATCAAAAAGAAAGTAACCTTGCTTTATAGTCAAAGACATTTCTCCTCTTCTTAACACTGGCCATGATGGCTTTACTTAGCATTAACTGGTCTTTGGTTCCATAACCTTCTTTCTTATGGCCCTTCTGCTCTATTGCCATGATGTTATTAGAATCAATATGTTCGTATATTCTGTGAGAGTCTATTGCAGTGAACAACTTAGAGACCGTGGGTGGACAAGATACCGGCCTCTAATTTTTAGGGACATTACTTAGAGCTTATTACTTAGAGAAGATCAAGAAAAAGTGGAAAGAATATACAGAGTCATTATACCATTGGACCAACAGCCATTTCAACCTGTACCTTATGATCAGGAACCATTGGTGATGAAAGAAGAAGTCAAAGCAGCATTGAAAACCTTATCAAAGAACAAAGCACCAGGCAATGATGGCATTCCCATTGAAGTATTACAGCAATTGGATGAAGCTTTTACCATACTTACAAAGCTCTGCCAGGAAATCTGGAAGACAAATTCATGGCCAACTGACTGGAAAACATCTGTGTTTATACCAATACTGAAGAAAGGTAACTCGACTGACTGTGGAAATTATCACAGAATTACTCTGATCCCACATGCCAGCAAGATTCTACTCAAGATCATTCGGCAGATACTACAACCATAGCTGGAACAAGAACTGCCTGAAGTGCAAACAGGGTTCAGGAAAGGACAAGGAATGAGAGACATTATCGCGGATGTGAAATAGATCCTTGAAAAGACAAAAGAATACCAAAAGGATATCCATATGTGTTTTATTAACTACAATAAGGCTTTTGATTGTGTAAACCATGAGAAACTCAGCGCCACATTAAGAAGCATGGGTATACCAGAACACCTGATAGTTCTCTTGCACAACCTTTACATTGATCAAGAAGCAACAGTTCAAATGTAACTAGGAGAAACAGAATGGTTTAAAATCAGCAAAGTTATATGACGAAGCTGCATACTGTCCCCCTACCTCTTTAATTTATATGCAGAACAAATCATCAGAGAAGCAGGACTGTATGAAGACAATCGAGGGATGAAGATTGGTGGAAGATTTATCAACAACTTTCGCTATGCTGATGATACCATTTTAGTGGCTGAAAGTGAAGATGATCTGAATCACATCACTCCAACATTGCAACATCTACACTGGTTTCCAATCTATATGAGAGTAAAATATAAGAATTGCTAATCATCTTAAGGATCCTACATGACCTCCCTGAACCCAGCAACCAAACATTTATTCAAAACCAACCACAGTTCAAGAACAAGAAGAACCACCTCTCGAAGCCTACTAAGAGTGCATAAAATCATCACTAAATGTAATCAATCCACTGCTTTGCAGGCTTTCTCACTCTTCGCACCCAAACTATGGAACTCCCTCCCCTTGGAACTGCATCTCATTGATTCCCTCAAAGATTTCAAAATATACTTTAAAACTCACTTGTTCAAAGACCATTGCAGCAGGCACCTAACCTCAAGAAGACATAACCAACTCATTATCTCCCTCTCACCCATTCGAAGACATCACCCCTATTCTACTATCCTTACCTACCCCTAGTACCCACTCTCCCTTCAACACCTCACTGTATACAGTTCCTTAACTTTAAGAAATGTTTTTTATTTATTTAACATTTCTTATATACCGCCTTTCATGATATCAAGGCAGTTTACATTGAACAAACTGAAATTACATTGAACAGGGCATTATCTTGAAATGTTGTAATATAACTAGTTATATTTTAACCTCCTGCTCTATGTAAAGCTGTTCCTGTTCCTTGCAAACCGCCTCAGCTATTAGATGAAGTGGTACAGAAGAACTGTTAAGGGGGTCATTCTGTCATGTGGATAGTGGGGATGGATGTCCCATTGGGACGTCCATCCCCACTATTTGCCCCATGCTGACCCTGGCAAAAGCCTTTCTTTATGAATAGCAGGTTTGTATGGGGAGATCTAGATAGAGGCGGAGGGGGCGTTCTGGTGGCGGAATGAGGGCAGAGAATGGGCGGGTTGCGACCCCAGACGTACAGGGCCGATTCATCTTAGACATATTTACTGCCTTTGATACAGTCTCCCACTATATACTGCTCCAATGACTAAGAGGAATAGGACTCCACAATTGTACCAGCAAATGGTTCCAGTCATATCTAAACAACCTGCGGATGCAAGCCAAGGATGGGCAAAATGAATCCACACCATTCACATCACTTCAGGGCATCCCACAAGACTCTTCCATCTCTTCTTTACTGTTAGCCTATATATATATAACCCATCTGTATCATTATAAAAAAACACAACATGCAGTACTGATTATACACAGATGGGGCAAGGTACTTCAGGCCGGAAGGTCGGGGGTTCAAATCCCACTAGAGGACAGCAACCTTGGGCCGGAAGGACTGGGGTTTCTAGTCCCACAGGTGCTCCTTGTGGTCTTGGGCAAGCCACTTAACCCTCCATTACCCATGTTCCCTGTAAGTATTAGTGTGTGTGTCTTATATCCCCGCGTGTTAAATGTATCCCCCAATTGTGTTGTGACCGCTTTGATTAAAGGATAAGGCGGTATACAAAACTGTCTAAATAAATAAAATAAATGATATATACTCCATTCAACACAGAAAATCCTGATTACTCAAGCATAACCAAATGCTTAGAAGCAATGCATATATGGCTCAATGAAAACAACTTGAAGATTAATTACAAGAAAATGGAGGCACTGCATATCACTAGAAATACAACATTCATCCCCTCACCTTCTATAAAACTAGTACATGGAAACATAACAGTAAAGCATAAAGTGAATTATCTGGGAATAACACGATCAAAATCTCAACCTGCAATCACAGATTACTAAAACCACAAAGAATGCATACTATAAAATGAAAATAATCCAAATCTGAAACCACTGCTCAATCAAAATGACTTCCGGACAGTCTGCCCAAGCTACCATATCATCAATCCTGGACTACTGTAACATAATATATCAAGGCCTTCCAAAACATTCTATCCAACCACTACAAATGGCCCAAAACACAGCAGCCCACATCATCACAGGATGAGCTAAACATGACCACATTACACCCATATCGAATCAACTGCACTGGCTCCCCCTTACACTCACTCACCAAGTTCAAGATGCTCCTCAGCACATTTAAAATATTATACCATATCTCAGCAGATACTCTCCAAACACTGTTGCCAAATACTCCAAATCCAGTCCCAGGAGTACAATAAAAATGAGGTCAATGCAACAAATGCCCAAAACAAATCCAAACAAATTATCTGCAAGAGGGCCTTCTCCCTAACTGCAGCTGTACTATGGAACTCCCTTCCACAGAACATCAGAGATACCAAGGGCATTAAAGACTTCAGAAAACAGTATACGGAAACATTTTGGAACAATAACATAAGTACCGGCTTAGCCGCTGGGCCCCGGTCCCACGGCTGCCAGGTAACCAGGTTCCCGGGGCCCGGCCACGAGGCAGGCCGCTTCTCGGGGGGGGGGCGAGGCGCAGCTAGGCATGCGCCCTGGCGGGGCTCCACGCGCTCCTGCGGGAGCTCGAAGATTGGCCGTTGGAGGGTCGTGGGGGCGGAGTCAGCGCGAGCAAGGAGGGAACGCCGGCTGGCGATCTCCCCTTTCCCTCCTTGCTCGCGACTGAAAAGGTTTGAGGTTTGTTTTTTGCTTTTGCTTGGCGGTTAGGCCTCGTGTCCCTCGTCGTGTGCCGGGTCTTCGTGGGTCCCCCAAACGGAGCGCCGACGCCAGCCCGCACGGCGGCGGCAGCCCCGACTTCCTGACAGCTCACCGTTAGAGCTGGAGCTGCTCCGTCCTGCGTGCGCGATCGCTCCGGCGCACGTGGGCGGCTCGTTTCCCTGCCTCTTGCGGTTTAGCGGGCTTGCCTGCTCCTGCCGACGGTGAACTTGGTGCTAGCGGGCCTGAGGTCGGGTGATTGCTAGGCGAGCCCTCCCCTCCCCCTATCTTATTTTCCTCGCGTCCTCAGCCCAGCTCAAAAAAAAAAACAAAAAAACCCCACAGCCCAAGGAACAGGCGCAGACTCTACCTAGCCTAGGTAAGGCCGCAGACCTGCCCAGCAGGCCCCTAGGTCCTGGCAGCTCCTTGGGCTACTGAGCAGCACTCATGGCCAAACAGGTTTCAGCGCGAGGCGCTGCTAGGGGGCCGCGGGGTGGCGCTCGTGGACGCGGTACTGTACGGCGTGGGTCTGCTCCTGCGGGCCGCGTTAGGGTGGTGCCCCCTGCTGCCTCGGCTACCGGTTCCCGGGCTGGGGCCCGGCAGGGGCGAGGGCGCAGCAGAGCAGGCGGGGCCCGGGGGGGTGGGACCTCCGGGGGGCGCATCATGCCCGCGCCTGCGTCCGAGGGCGCCTCTGTGGGTGATCCGGCTCCTCCTATGGGAATGTCGGGTGGGGACTGTGATTTGGGGTTGCTCGAGGGGATGCATGAGCAGGGCTGCCCGGTCGTCACCGGGCTGGGGTCCCCGCAGGCCCTGGTGCCCGATCCGCCTCCTGGGGCGGGGGGCGGGTGGCTTTCGGTTCCATCCCCTTCCCGTTTAGGGGCGGCGCCTTCCCCCTCCCCCCTGGTCTCTCCTCCTCCTCCTGGGTTTCTCGGTCCCTCGGCCCCTTGGGCGTATGGGGCGGTTCCGTGGGGGGGTCTAGGGCCCTGGGGGGGTGGCTGGGGGGGTGGTTCGGGGAGGGGCATGGAGGGGCTGGGGGTGCTGCGGCGTGGGAGGCTGGGGGCTTGGGGCCTTCGGCGCGTGCCTGGGGGGTCGGGCCCTCGGCAGTTCTCAGTACCCCCGGGGCCCCGGCTGCTGGTTTCTCTTCTTTATCTCCGCAGGTTCCGAGGAGCTCGATGCCTGCCACTGCCATGGCTGCTTCCGACAGGCTGGGGGGAGCGGGCCCTTCGAGTTCCACGGCGTCAGCGGTTGTTCCGGCCCTTGCCGCGCCCACTGGGGGCGCTCCGGTCGCCTCCTCCGGGGGGAGTGGTGAGTACACTGTCGGGGCTGAGAGCGGGGTTCTCGACTCGGCTCCGGGTTCCGTGGGGGTGGGCAAGGGGAAAGGGAAGCGCAAGCGGGCTCGTCGCTGCCGGCGGGCGTCCTCGTCCTCTTCCTCCTCGTCGTCATCCTCGGCCTCCTCGCACAGCTCTGTTCCGGGAGTGGGGGATGGCAGAGTTCCTGGCGGGACCTCCGTCATACGCTGCGCCGAGCTTTGGGAGTTGGTTCCGCGGAAGTTGCGCCGGCGGATCAAGCGTCGTAGATATATTGACATCTTCCGTCTGCTCGACGGACGGAAGCGCTCCGGGGAGAGCAGGAAAAAGCGCAAGGATGATGAGAAGGCGGGCCGGGTGCGCAAGGTCTCTCGCAACACACTCATTTGGACCCGCGCTTTTCTGCGTCTGGCGAGTGTCTGGGGGCGTTACTTCCCGGACCAATTTGGGGCGTTGTTGGCCTACGCCGACAACATCCTGGCAGCGTCCCAGGCCCACGAGGGGTGGGCCTGGTTGAATTACGATGAGGAATTCCGGGACCAGATGGTGGAGAATAGTCTCTTGCAGTGGGGGACCAAGGACATCAACCTGTGGTTGACCCAGATGTCCGTGAGGGGCCGGGGCGTTGGTACCGGTGCGGCGGGGGCTAAGGCGGGCTCGTCTCCGCTGTCGCCGGGGGGTCGGTCCTTTCGTGCCTCCGGCCGCACTTTGCCACAGCAAAAGGTGGCGGTTGTCGGGGGGGATGTCTGTTGGCGCTTCAACAAGGCTTCTTGCCCCTTCCTGGATTGCAAGTTTAAGCACGCTTGCTCCTTGTGCGGCGGCGCGCACGTGGCCGCGAAGTGCAGCAGGAAGGGGGTCGCAGGGTCCCCTGCAGGGAGGAAGTGAGGTGTCGCACGTCCTGGCTGTTACCCTGGTGCGGGTCGCGGCGATGCGACCGTGGCTGCTCGAGTACAGGCGTTCCCGCCGGGGTAGGGCGGCCGGCTTGATTCTGGGGGGGGTTCACATGGGGTTTTCGCATCCCCGTCCGGGGGTCCTCCGCTTCGGGTGGTTCTCGCAACGCCGCCTCTGCGCGGCTCCACGGGGATTTTGTGCGCAGCAAGATCTCCGAGGAGTGTGCTCTGGGCCGCGTGGCGGGTCCCTTCTTGGATCCCCCCTTTTCCCCGTTCACGGTTTCGCCATTGGGTGTGGTTCCCAAGAAGGAGCCGGGCAAGTTCCGGTTGATACACAACCTCTCCTGCCCTCCGGGCGACTCGGTCAATGACCATATACCTCGCGAGCTCTGCACGGTGCACTACTCTTCTTTCGATGCCGCCGTCTCCCTGGTCCGTCAGTGCGGACCGGGGGCCCTTCTGGCCAAAGTGGATATCGAATCGGCATTCCGCTTGTTGCCGGTTCATCCCTCCGCTTTCCCGTTGCTTGGCTTTCGCTTTGAGGCGCAGTACTACTTCGATATGTGTATGCCCATGGGCTGTGCAATCTCCTGTGCGTATTTTGAGGCCTTCAGTACCTTTTTGCACTGGGTAGTTGAACGGCAGTCGGGAATCTCCAGCATTGTGCACTATCTGGATGATTTTCTGTTTGTCGGGCCCGAGCGGGCCCCGACCTGTCCCGCTCTTTTGAGCACCTTCCTACGCGTGGCAGCTGCGTTCGGCATTCCCGTAGCAGCTGACAAAACTGTGGGACCGGTTACTTGCCTCACCTTTCTCGGCATTGAGATTGACACGGTGGCTATGGTAGTCCGCTTGCCGGCGTCGAAGGTTCATCGCCTCCGCGAGCTGGTGGCCTCTGTCTGCGCCGCTGCGAAGACTTCCCTTCGCGTCTTGCAGTCGTTGGTTGGGCATCTTAACTTTGCTTGCCGCGTCCTTCCCATGGGGCGCCCCTTTACGAGGCGCCTATCCTTGGCAATGGCGGGGGTGTGGCTGCCGCATCACCGGATTCGGGTGACCTGGGGGATGCGGGAGGATCTGCGGGTTTGGGACGCGTTCCTGGCTGGCTTCGACGGCAGCTCCATCCTTCAGTGGCCTGAGTTATCGAATCGCGACGTTCAGTTGTTTACCGACGCGGCGGGCAGTTTCGGCTTCGGGCCCTTTTGTCAAGGTGCCTGGTGTGCTGAGCCTTGGCCGGCGGCCTGGGTGCGCTCCGGCTTGACGCGGAATATCACCTTCCTGGAGCTGTTCCCAATCGTAGTTTCCTTTTGGGTATGGCCTGACCGGTTGCGTGATCGGCGGGTCGTCTTCTGGTGCGACAATGCGGCGGTTGTTGAGGTTCTGAATCGTCACGCTCCCCGATGCCCCCGGGTGGCCGCCTTGATGAGGGTGTTTGTGTTGGCCTGCTTGCGTCTGAATGTCACCGCTCGGGCACGACATGTGCCGGGTTCTCAGAACTCAATCGCTGACGCTTTATCACGTTTTCAGTGGGAGCAGTTCCGGCGGCTGGCTCCTGGGGCGGACGAGCTGCCCTCGCGGGTCCCGGAGCATCTCTGGCCGATTGGGACCCCAACCTGATGGTTCTCTTGGCGGCGGCGGTGGCTCGTAGTACCTGGACGACTTACCGCAGGGGCTACTCTCAGGTGAGTGCTTTTTTGCGTGCGCGTGGGTGGTCTGGGGGGTGCCTGATGACAGGGCCGGCCCGTCCATTGAGCAAGAATGTTTTTTGCACAGGGCCCCGCGTTTCAGGGGGCCCCGCGCAAAGAACATTCTGCTTTTATTTTTTTAAATTACATTTTAAAAAAAAAACCTGTCTCTGGCTGCTGCCGCTGCCGCGTCCGTCGCAGCAGCGGCAGAATTGAGTGTCCCGCGGGGCCCCTTCTCCTCGTTGAGCCCTCTGCAAGGGCTTTCAGATTCGCGAAGGGAGAGTGCTCCCTCGCGTCTCTGTAAAGCCCGCAGGGGCTAATGGGAAATTTCCCATCTGCCCCTTTAGACGCGAGGGGCTGATGGGAAATTTCCCATTAGCCCCTGCGGGCTGTACAGAGACGCGAGGGAGCACTCTCCCTTCGCGAATCTGAAAGCCCTTGCAGAGGGCTCAACGAGGAGAGGGGGCCCCGCGGGACACTCCATTCTGCCGCTGCTGCGACGGACGCGGCAGCAGCAGCAGCTAGAGCCAGTTTTTTTTTTTTAATTTGCCAGAAGAGAAGGGAAGGGAAGGGAAGGGGAGGGGGGGTTAAGACTGGTAATGGGCTGGGGGGCTGATGGAGGCTGTCTGGAAATGGGGTGATGGGGGTTAGGACTGGAAATGGGCTGGGGGGGGGTGTTAGGACTGGAAATGGGCTGGGGGGGTGTTAGGACTGGAAATGGGCTAGGGGGGGTTAAGACTGCTAATGGGCTGGGGCTGATGGAGGCTGACTGGAAATGGTCTGGGGGGGTAGGACTGGAAATGGGCTGGGGGGTTAAGACTGGTAATGGGCTGGGGGCTGATGGATGCTGACTGGAAATGGGGTGATGGGGGGGGTGAGGACTGGAAATGGGCTGGGGGGGGTTAAGACTGGTAATGGACTGGGGGTTGATGGAAGCTGACTGGAAATGGGGTGATGGGGGTTAGGACTGGAAATGGGCTGGGGGGGGGTGGTTAAGACTTGTAATGGGCTGTGGGCTGATGAGGGCTGTCTGCAAATAGGGTGAGGGGGGGTTAGGATTGCTAATGGGCTATGGGGGGGTTAGGACTGCTAATGGGCTATGGGGGCGCTAGGACAGGAAATGCGCTGATGGGGAGGGTTAGGACTTGAGGTGGGCTGATGTGGTTAGGACTGGTAATGGGCTGTGGGCTGATGGGGGGGGGGTTAGGACTGGCAATGGGCTATGGGGGGCTGACTGGAAATGGGCTGATGGGGTTAAGACTGGAAGTGGGCTGATGGGGGGGTTAGGACTGGTAATGGGTTATAGGGGGGGCTTAAACTGAAAATGGGTTGATGGGGGGCTAGGACTGGTAATGAGTTGGGGGATTGCTATGACTGGAAATGGACTGAGTGGACAGGGAGGCTTGAACTGCAAATAGCTGATGGGGAGGGAGCTTGGAATGGAAATGGGCTGTGAGGGAAGGGAGCTAGGACTGAAAATGGGCTGATGGAGCAGCTAGGATAGGACTGGAAATGGGCTGTTGGGGGGAGCTAAGATTGGAAATGGGCGGTGGTGGGGGCTTGAATTGAAATGGACTCATGGAGGGGCTAGAACTGGAAGTAGGCTCATGGGGGGGCTTGGACTGGAATTGGGCTGAGTGGAGGGGAGCTAGGATTTGACATGGGCTGATGGTGGGGCTAGGAAATGACTAGAAATGGGCTGATGGGGGGCTAGGATTGGAAATGAGCTGATGAAGGGACTCAGACTGAAAATGGATGGGGGAGCTAGGACTGGAAATGGGTTGATGGGGGGGCTAGGACTGGAAATGGGCTGATGCAGGGACTAGAAGGGAATGGATGCTGGGTGAGACTGGAACTAGAAGGGAGCTGATGTTGGGGGAGGATTAGAATGGGATGGGGCTGGGAGAGTAAAATGGAGAGGGGAAAAATATTTTGTGTGGGAGGGATGAAAAATCTACAATTGGCCGGGTATTGGGAGAGTAAGTGGGGATTGAGGATGGAAGGGTAAAATTTGTGTGGATGAAATAAGAATGAGGAAAGAGCAAAAGGAGAAAGATTAGTATGTTAAAGCAGATGTAGAGAGAGAGGATGGAAAGAAAACTAGAAGAGAGAAGAAAGGACAAATGGACAGCAGACGATGGAGAGTTAGCAGAAAACATGAAGAAACCAGAAGAAAGTGGCTGGAGCAATTGCAACTGAAAAAAAATGCACAAAAGGTAGAAAGATATCTCTTTATTTTGAATTTATTAACTGGAATATGAAAGCTCTGGGAAATGTGCATCATTAACGTCTGCGCTTTGTTTGGTACAAGAGGAAATTGATTTATAGTTTTATTTCTACAGTGTTGTTGTACATTCCAAGTTTGGCTTTTGGGGTTCCCAGTTTAATTATTGCCTTCCTGTTTCTAAATTGCGATTCCTTGTTTGGTGATGGTCTATGTTCTGCATGTGTAACTGAGCTGAGGTGTTCTGTTTATGTAATTCCTATTTGACATTGCCACTTGTTCTCTTTCCCCAGTATTCTCTGAAATGTACTGGTTTAATATTTGCAGTGCTTCCTTTTGATAGGTAGGGTCTGGTGCTTTGTGAGTCCTGGTAATGCTGTCAGGATACAGCGGGTTTGCTATGGGTTCTAAATGGGCAGCGTTTGTAGTAGTTCCTAATGTGCCTGGCGGTTGGCACTGGATTATAGTAATGTAGAAATCTTTTAGTCTTTCTTTATCCATACACTCATTAAGAGACATGTTTACTAAAAGTTAGTGTTTGTTAACATTATGCAAATATGTATGCAAATAAGGCCACTTATGCAAATGAGGCCCCGCACCGAGTCTCCGCACATGGCCCCGCACCCCCCTTGGGCCGCCCCTGCCTGATGACATGGCTGGCCGTTTTGTGCTGTGGGCGAAGAAGGCGGGATGGGCACGGTCGGCTGTCACCGGGGCGCTTGCGGGCTTCTCCTTCTTTTGTAAGGCTGCTGGTTGGGGGAATCCGCGTGTCTCATTTTTGGTTGGGCGGTTGCTCGCCGGTTGGGCCCGCGCGCAGCCGGGGCTCCCGGACTGGCGGCGCCCGGTATCTCACGAGCTCCTGCTGCAGCTTTGTGAGGTTTTGCCGCGGGTGGCCTCCTCGGGCTTTGAGGCGGTGTTATTTCACGCATTGTTTACCACTGCTTTTTTCGGCGCCTTCCGTGTGTCTGAGCTGGTTCCTCGGTCGGCGCGGCGTGGGGCTTTTGGGGGGCTGGCTGCGGGGCACGTCCAGGTGGAACTTGCGCGTGTTCGCATTTTCCTCTCACGTTCTAAGACGGACCAGTCCGGGAAAGGGGGCTGGGTCCTGCTGAGCGCCATCCCTCCCTTGTTGTCCTGTCCCGTTCGGGCTCTTAGTGCGTACGCGCGGCGGCGCCCTGTGGCGCGTGGCCAGTTTTTCATTCATGCGGACGGCAAGCCGGTGATGCAGTTTCAGTTCATGGCTGTGCTACGCTTGGCCCTGCATGCCTTGGGTTGTGACGAGCGGGGTTACGCTTCACACTCGTTCCGGATCGGAGCGGCTACCAGCGCGGCGGCTGCGGGGTTAGACCCGTTGGTGATTCGGCGTATTGGCCGTTGGTGATCGGGTGCTTACGCCGGGTACGTTCGCCCGTCGGCTAGCGGCGGTGCGGAGTAGCGTGGGGGTGCTGCCGAGGTGGAGGTCTGCCTACAGTGGGGGACGGGGGGGGGGGGGGCTGGGGGCACTAATCCTTTGTTTCCTATTGCAGAGTTGCTTGCTGGTGGTAGTCCGTTCTTTCTGCTTTCAGATGGTGCGGTGTCCGGCGACTGGTGGATCATCGGGCACTCCTTTGTCTACTGGGCGGAGTGGCGCGCAGCGGTGCGGCCACTGGGTGCTCACCTGGGTCTCGCCGGAGCCGGAGTGCGGTTGTGCTGGATGGGCCGCCGCGGCATGCATTGGGACCAGCTCCTGGACTGTGTTCGAGCGGAACTTGGACGGCGCCGGCGGCCGGTCGGGCTGCTGTTGCACCTGGGTGGCAATGACATTGCCGGTTGGGCTTGCCGGCAACTCATTGGGACTGTTCAGAGAGACATTCACTGTTGCGCGGGGTCCTCCCTGGGGTGGCCATTGTTTGGTCGGACATTATACCCCGCCCCGCTTGTTGGACCCAGCGGCGTTGGTCGAGGGGTTTGTGCAAAATTAACCGGCAGATCGGGCGCTGGGTTCAGCAGACGGGCGGGTTCCAGGTCCAGCACCCTTGGGCGGACGTTACTTGTGCCGGTTTGTACCGGCTTGATGGGGTTCACCTTGCCCCAGTGGGGCAGGACCTTCTTTTGAACGACTGGCAGGAGGCGCTTGAGTCGTGGTGCTGGTCGCAGCTTTCCTTGGTGGGGGCGGCGCTAGGATAGCGTGCTACCTAGCGCCGGTGGCGGGGTGGCGAGCTGGTGCTCGTTGACCCGGCGGCTCATTTCAGCTGGAGGCCGCTTTCCATGTGAGCGGCACGGCTATGCGGGTTGGGGGAGACGTCCCAGTTGGGGTCTCTACCCGGAATTAGGCAACCCCTTCAGCCGGCCTTTGCTAACATGGCGAGGCGGGCGGGAAGGGGTAACTGGGGGGAGGTGGGTTGGATGGTGCTCCACTTTGCTATACGGCTGGTGGGGGGCATCATCCGGATGACGTGTGGAAGGGGGGGGGGCTCTTCTCCGTTATGGTTTGAATTGCTGAGTTGGCCCATGTTGGGCCTGTGTTCTCACTGTTAATAAAAGCTGTGACCGTGCATTAACACCATTACTCGACGTCTGTTTGCTTTGTCAATGGTTGCGGGTGGGTGATGGAGGGGTGGGGGACCCATGCCGAGTAGGGCATCCGGATACCTCGGTTAGTACCGGCTTAGCCGCTGGGCCCCGGTCCCGCGGCTGCCAGGTAACCGGGTTCCCGGGGCCCGGCCACGAGGCAGGCCGCTTCTCGGGGGGGGGGGGGGGCGAGGCGCAGCTAGGCATGTGCCCTGGCAGGGCTCCACGCGCTCCTGCGGGAGCTCGAAGATTGGCCGTTGGAGGGTCGTGGGGGCGGAGTCAGCGCGAGCAAGGAGGGAACGCCGGCTGGCGATCTCCCCTTTCCCTCCTTGCTCGCAACTGAAAAGGTTTCCCTCCCTCCCGCCCTTTGTTTCCGGTTGGGTTGGGGGATGTGGGATCTTGTCGCAGCTGGGGGGGGGGGGGTGCTAGGGTAGCGTTCTTCAGGCCTTGCGAGCGGGGTGGTGAGCTGGTGCTCGTTGACCCGGCGGCTCATTTCAGCTGGAGGCCGCTTTCCATGTGAGCGGCACAGCTATGCGGGTTGGGGGAGACGTCCCGGTTGGGGTCTCTACCCGGAATTAGGCAACCCCTTCAGCCGGCCTTTGCTAACATGGCGAGGCGGGCGGGAAGGGGTAACTGGGGGTGGGTGGGTTGGATGGTGCTCCACTTTGCTATATGGCTGGTGGGGGGCATCATCCGGATGACGGGTGGAGGGGGGGGCTCTTCTCCGTTATGGTTTGAATTGCTGAGTTGGCCCATGTTGGGCCGGTGTTCTCACTGTTAATTACCATTACTCGACGTCTGTTTGCTTTGTCAATGGTTGGGGGTGGGTGATGGAGGGGTGGGGGACCCATGCCGAGTAGGGCATCCGGATACCTCGGTTATACAGTAAAACACTTCAGCATCCCACCATTTCCCGCTACTGACCACTCGCTGATCTCCTACTTCTCCTACATCATGTTTACATCTAAAATACCATGATTTAAGTGTATACTACTTAAAGTTGTACTTTCTTATAAAATTACTCTCAAAGTGGGTCTTTTGTAATATATGTTCTAAAATATTGAATGACTAATTTGGATGTCCTTTTTCCTACGTAGACAACTGATGCAAAACCCAGGAGCTGCAGGGTCACCAGTGGTCAGCACTGATTTGAAGGCACACATTGCATTGCATAAATATTTACTATGAAGATGGACTCAAATTTGCAAATTATTTCATAGAGCATTTATGCATTTCTAGGTGTTTGACATATTTTTTTCATTACAAACAACTCTTCTTTGAAAAAAATTTCACAATTTAGTATAGCTAGCTATTAGTTAGCAAAATCTGGCCAGTCAAATTTTGACAAATTTAGGGTATGTTTACTAACTGTCTTAACGTCGCAACGATAATTACCACGTGATAACGTCACTTATCGCGTGATAACGCAGCGGTGGCATTAAGGCACACTAACACTGTGAAATCCGGCTCTGAAGGGTGGAGTAAGGATTCCCAGAGGGTGGAGAGAAGGGGTCAATGGGCGGAGAGTGGGCAGGGAGAGGCTCCAGGCACACTAACGCTGTGAAATCCGGCTCTGAAAACTAACGCCAGTGAAACCCTCGCATTAGGCACATTTTCAGGAAAGAGAAACCATTTAAGTCAGCAATGTGCTGCAAAGGCAGGGAAACCTAGAAAGTGATAGTAGTGATACATGTACAGGAACCAAAAAGGCAAATAAACATATAAAATGACCTGAACCACATTTAAAATCCCAATAACCAAGCTGGCCAATAGTGATATTAATGATAAACATAAATCAACACTACTGACAAAGCATAAAAATTAAGATATCATGTTTGGAAGGGTCTATGCTCTGTCCCCCTACAAAGTGAATGATCCCACATTGAAATAGCGCTGATCAGGGTTTCTGTCGTTTAGATTGGGCAGGTTTGTTATGGCGTGCACATGTGTAGCAACAGCAGAGTGGGCACGTAGGAAAGGGCAACTGTACTGATGCTGTAAATGGGATACAGGGGGCTGCAGGCGGCACATGCTGTGGTCCAGCTGGGGCACAATGTGGACTAGGCAGATGCCTAGGTGGCACACAGGAATGCCGAAACTGTAAATTAGCAAGGCAGCAACTGACAAGGGTCCAACATGGGCAAGAGTGTGTGTCCCACAGTATCATAGGGGATATTACCCAGCAGGTACCGCCAAGGGCACATAACATTGGCAGGCGGTACCGGGGGGAAGCACGCATGTCCATGTAGGCACCCCTACCCGATAACCCACACCATAGGCAGCTGCCTACCGGCACACTGGATGGCCTGGGACTGCGCACCACCGGCATAATGGCATGGCAGCATGGTGGCGGAGGGGTGCTGGTGGTGGAGGGGGCAGTGGCATCTGCCCACAGCAGACCACGGCCAAGCCCTGTTTAGGTGGGTGCCGTGCACTGCAGCAGACAGGCTCTGTCTGATGAACAGTCATGGTATCCCCAGGGAATGATCTGTCCCTGCGGCAACAGTGTGGTGCAGTACACACAGCCAGTGTGTTCAGGAGCAGAAAGTCACAAGTTCAAGTCCCAGCTGTGGCTCCTGCCAACCCTGTCCCCATATTTTACCCAGTACTAAACCATGGTAATAAAGATGGAACCTTTATTGCAGATAAAATAAACATGCCTGAAACACCTATATTTTACCCTACAGAGCACAGACACCATAAACATGTGCAATCCCTAGAGCAGAGTTTCCCAACTGCAGTCCTGGAGGGACAAACACCATTCAGGTTTCATGCTGTCCCTAATAAATATGCCTGTGCTGCATTTGTATGCACCGCCCCCATTGTATGCAAATGTATCTCATGCATATTCATTAGGGACAGCATGAAAACCTGAACAGTGTTTGACCCACCAGGACCGGAGTTGGGAACCTCTGCCCTAGAGCAGCGGCCAACAGGGGCATAAACACCCACACCCACAGGCTCCAATATCCAAAGCCTCATGGAGAGTCAGGCTGTTGGGCCCTGCATGGAGCAGCATCTCCCAATACTGGCACCTGCATACCTTAGCAATGCCGTCCTAAATTTGGGAACACATTCCACATATATCAAAAGGTTGCTATGATTAATGTCAGCTAACAAATCCTAAGTTAAACACAATTTGTTGATAGAGATTCATCATAGCAACGTTTCTGATATCTGTGGAGTGTGTTTCAGTTATTGATTCTGACAGTGTTTACCACCCTGGGGAGTGACCCTAACAGTATGGAGTACCATAGCAATGCCCACACTGTGCCCAGGACTGGTGTGGCGGCCAGGGCTGCCACAAATCCCTATATTTGCACAATGCTGGCATAGGAGTTGGAGTGTGTCTATCTATCCAGTGTGTTGTGGCTGCCTACACCTTACTGAGCCCACATTGCTTGCACTGTTTCCAGTGTTAGCCTGCCAATGTATATAATGAGGAGCAAGTTACTGTGGGTATGGCCCGGACAGGGTGGCATGGACAGGATGCATTTGCACAGGGTATAGGGCAATGGCTGGGATATTGTAGTGCCCGACCACCACCTGCATGGACAGGGTGGCCACAGCATATCATGCCGGGAGGTCGCTCTCACCCTGACTGAGCAGTGACTACGGCATGGCTAAGTTCCCCCATAGTGCTATACAGTATTTCTCTCAAGTGATATTTATGGGTTCTCTTTTCTAGGGCCCAATCACTGACATACCTGCGTGGTGTGTGTGTGCCGACATCCCAGTTTTGGGTGCACACAGTTCCTCCAGGAACATGCACTTTGTACTAGCTAGCAGATTGTCTGCAGTTAGCATCTATATGGCCGCACCACCTTGCAGGGTTCAGCAGGTGCACACTGACTGCCCTCTGCTGGTGAATGGCAGATTGTAGTGGGGGGCAGCTGAGCTGACTGGGCCCACTACCTATCTGCCAGTGGCCCTGTCCCAAGTGCACATCTTCAGCAGCTGTCTGTTTGCCACCAGGATTGGGGTTGCTGGTCCCACAGCCTGTCCTCATGTACCTCCACTGCCCCCCGGTTTAATAAACATACCCCTTAGACAAATTTTCTGTTAAACCTATCTGGTTAGGTTCAACTGAAAAATTCTTTAAAAGACAACTAGCTAAGGCTAGTCAGATACAGTTCTGTGAAAACATTTAGGCACCCCTGGTCAAATTGCATGTCTCACTGAATCCTCAAGTGACAGAAGATGACACAACCTTTACAGAGTTCAAAGTTAAACACAATGAGGCTGATATTCAAAGGCACTGATCTAGTTAGTAGCTCCTGCTAACAAGATACGTGTCACTGAGTCTAATATTCAGCAGCAGTATCTGGATAGTGGAGTGGAGGAGGAGCTTAGTAGGTAGAGCAACCAGGGTCAGCCCGTCCACTAGGTGAGCTAGAAGGCCGCGTAGGGCAGCCGGCCCAGGTGGGTGCCAGTAGCGGCATGAGTGGACGGCAGAGGTGGCAGCAGTGCTGTCCCCCCAGCTGCCGCCACAATTCCATCTTGGGAGGGAAAGGCAGGCAGTGGCAGTATTTTCAAAAGTGGCAGCTAAAGCTGCCGCTTTTGCAAATGCTGTTGCAGTCTCTACCCGCCTCCCACTCCTGAGACAGAATCGCGGTGGCAGTTGGGGGAGTGGCAGAAGTGGCATTAGTGGGGGGGGGCGGCGGTGGCGGAAGCGGCATCAGCAGTGGGAGTAGGGGTGACATGCCTGGGCTTTCTGCCTAGGGTGGCAGAAACCCTTGGGCTGGCCCTGAGAGCAACAGCCTATTACCCAAGAGATCTGGGTTTGATTCCCACTGGTGTTCCTTGTGACCTTGGGCAAGTCATTTAATCCTCCATTGCCTCAGGTACAAACTTAGATTGTAAGCCCTCTGGGGACAGGGACATACCTATGTGCCTGAATGTAACTCGCCTTGAATTACCATTGGAATGGTGTGAGCAAAATACTACTAAGTGATGTCACTGAATATTATCTCTGACCACCTTGGCACTATCCAGACTGTGCCAGGGAAGTCCATGGGTGAAGCTGTCATTTATTTGTGTAACAGTCCACATATTTTAGGAGAGTAAAAAATAGTCCTAAATGGTATGCAAATGGATAGTGGATGCATATCACCACTACTTAGATACTGCTGCCGCTGTATCTGGATATTCAGCAGCAGCCACTATCCTACTACTGCACTGAATATCTGGATTTTTTCTACCCGTAATGGCCAGTGCTTTAAAATAATGTTGACTGCTTTCAGTAACTTCCAATGCACAATTACTATTTATTTGTGTTTTAATAGCTTGAAAATAATTAAATAATTGAATATCACATGGGAAAAATTTGGGACACCCTTTTGATTGATTCATTAGAATTTCTTTGCAAAAGTTGTTTTTAAGGTCCAAAATGTTGACAGTTCCAGAGTTGAACACTCTTATCCTTCTAACCTCATAGACTGTGATTATCTTTCTATTTTCAACAGCCTTGGACTCCTTTAAAAAGCTGTCTGAGTATTTGAAAATTAAGATAATTCATTCTTACAAATTAGGGAAAGGCTTAAAATATCTCTAAATGCTTTCAGCTAGCACATTCAACTATCATAAACATTGTTAAGAAAGTTATATGGAGAACGTAAGATAAAGCCAAGAAATATCTCTGCTAGACCTACCCAGAACAGAACTCATAGATCTCTGCAAATAACCTGCTGGAAAGTGTAGTTGACAGTGGAGTAGCTGCCTACAGTTCTATAGTACAGCATTGCTCACACAAAAATTATCTGCAGGACACCTTTTCAACGAAATAATTACAAAAAATCCTTGATATACATGAAAGTCTTTGGAACCAAATGCTATGGACTGATGAAATGAAAACTCAATTCTTTGGCACAACCGTACAAGATACATTTGGAGAAAAAAAGGATGAACGATTTGCAGGAAAGAACACTATGCCAACCATTAAGCACAGGGGTGGAACTATCATGCTTTGGGATTGCGTGGATGTTAGTGGCATTGGGAAATATTTCATGAGGAATGGAGGAGTAGCCTAATGGTTAAGAACACTGGCTTGGAAACCCAGAGACCAGCGTTTTATTCCCACTAGCACTCCTTGTGGCCTTGGGCAAGTCACTTAACCCTCCATTGCCTCAGAAAAATCCAAGTTATCAATGTCCCTGTTTAATGAACATCACCAAGTTTAAGTTTCAATGATAAAACAGTATATAAAACCTGTTAAATAAATGAAGGAAGAATAGATTTAACCCAATATCAAAATTTCCTAGAAGCTAATGTCCCATAGTAAATAAATTGAAGCTACAAATAGGTTGGTTACTTTGACAAGACAATAATCTAAAATATATCTCACAATCATTCTTGAAGTGCTTACAGAAAAAAATAAACAAAGGTTTTGGAATAGCCTTCAGAGTTCCACGCCTTAAAAATACTGAAAATCTGTGGGGAGATCTCAAACATGCAATGTATGCAAGGAGATAAGAATACTTCTGAGCTAAAAGATTTCTGCAAGCAAAAGTGGGAAAAAAAATCCAAAATCAAGAATATACTCCCAGCTGTCTACTGGAAATATTTGGAAGCTCTTATTTCTGCTAAATAAAATGTTACAAAGTAATGATTAAAAGGGTGTTCAAACTTTTCTACCTGCCATATTCACTGTTTTACTAGATTGAATCAAAACTGCAAGTAAATAATAATTATGCAATAAAATCTGTAGAAATAGTTTGTGCTTAACTTTGTAAAGATATATAAAAAAGAAAACCAAAATATATCCATTACATAATCAAACTAAATCAATATATGTGAATAACTAAATCTTTAAAATAAAACATAGTGAGACTAATCAAATTTTTGATAATTTGCACGGATTCTCAACCCCGTCCTCAAGACACACCTAGCCTGTCAAGTTTTCAGGATAACCGCAACGAAGATGCATGAGATAGACGTCCTCCATTGTATGCAAATCCTATTATGCATTGTGGTTATCCTGAAAACATGACTGACTAGGTGTGTCCCTAAGACTGGGCTGAGAACTCTTGATTAAGAGGCATCAAGCTTTACATTAGTGTCACCGATAAACATCATACATGAAGAACGTCTAAACTATTTTTGAATGTTTTGAATATGCTTCTCAATTAAAAATGCAAAAAATAAAGAATGAAAAATGTATCACATAACCATAAAAAGTATGATTTTGAAATAGCAAATATTTTGTATAGTATAGGTTGGCAGTACCATGAGGTCAAGTTGCAAAGAATCAATGAGTAGACATGATACAGCTGTATGCCAAGTTTAGGCTCCCTAATCAAATGTTATGTTTCACTGAGTCCCTAAGTGAACAGAAGCTGACACAGTTGCTATGGTAGAAAGTTAAACATACCAAATTAATAAAAGTGGGTAATCAAATCTTCAAAAAAATGTAATCATTCATAAGCATGTGTTCAAAAGAGTTACTTATCTGAGAGCATGAAGATTAACTAAGTTGCATCTCCAGTCTTCATTCCAAGTTCATAATACAGTCCATTAGATGATCAAAAAATAACAAACATAGCTGTGATTTGGTGCTCCCCACCATTTCTTTCAGGGGTATATTCATAAAAAGTCCAAAAGGTCAACATACGTTGTCCATCTCTGGAAACTGCACTTTCCAAGGTGTCTTTCTGCAACAACATAAAAATGACGTCAGTGAAAATCACCAACCCATGCCATCTTTTATACACACGACATTACAATTCCAAATCGACCGACTAAGTGTAGCCAACAGAAGGAAGGGACCATTTATAAGGAATCCCATTAAATTTCTGCATTTAAAACCAATATATTTAATATACTTAACAGAAATATCCACTTCTGCTCCCAGTAAAGGAGAAGGCAGTCAACATCACTACCTCACCCCGAAAGCACATACAATGACAAACTATTTCAGATCTTTGAATTGATAATTGAAATTCAGGCAATGTTTTAGAAATGGAGATTTTACAGGGTTTTTTTGGAAAGGTGATTCTGATATTCAATGAGTCAAGTTTTTACCACTCTAAATGATCTCACCAATGTAATATCACAAGCATGGACGCACCAGATGAACAACACTCTGTACAAATTATGCAAACGGTAATTTGTATTGGTAGGCACTTAAAAAAATTCTGTGATCTCCTTAGAATTAAAATACATTATGCATTCCCTGTACTTAAAATGACCAGGAATATCCTCACCATGGGCAGTACTGGAACTGCTTGAATGTAAACTCGCATCACTGGATACCACCATTTCTCCTAAATTCCAGCCAGATTAAAATGCTATCCAAGAGATGTTGTTCAAAATAGAATATAACTTTAACAGAAACCATTGTTGCAAAACTGCAACATAACTGAGACTTATGGTTAGTAAATGGCACAAAAAAATCAGGTCAATTGAATATTACCATCTTTCTTTGGTGTATTCTGCAATAATGAATCACAATCAGCACAGAGCACTTAAAAAAATTTAAAGTGCAACTCCAATCCAAAAATCATTGGACTAAAATTGAAGACTTAGTTTATAATCAAAGGCTGTAGTACATGGCCTATGGTGTCTAAAAATTGATTAACAGGCAAGTTTGATTTGAACAGCATATGTTGACAATTGGAGATATGTAGATCATTGTTAAATCAGTCTGTTTCCTCCTCCCTCCTCTTCAACTTATACATACAACCAGTCTGCGAAATTTTCCGGGTCCACAAGATCAGTTACCATATATATGCAGATGACCTAATGCTTTATGCTCAACTCAACGTAAATCAACCAAATTATAAACAACTAGAAGAATGCCTAAGCAAGCTGCAAACATGGTTGCGACAAAACAACATGTCTATAAACCACAAAAAAACAGAGGTGATATATATCTCCAGAAAACCGGACTTCAACCCTCCCTCAACAATCACTCTGAACAACAACGTCTATCACACAAAGACCGAAATTAAATACCTAGGGGTAATGCTTGATAGCAACCTAAAACTGGACAAACACCTCCGGATAACCAACCGGGCCATATTCCATAAACTAAAAGTCCTACAACCACTACGTAACATCATTGAACACTCTGACTTCAGAACAGTGGCTCAAGCTCTCATCACCCCCCACCTGGACTACTGCAACGCCATACTACAAGGATTACCAAAGAAAACCTTAAACATACTTCAAATGGCACAAAACGTTAGTGCCAGAATCATCATGAGAAAAAGCTTCGCCGAGCACATCACACCAGTACTAATTGAGCTACAATGGCTCCCCATTCCTGCCCGCATCAAATACAAGACACTAGTAACCACATTCAAGCTAATACATAATATAGCACCATCATACTTCACCAACCTAATCACCACCCAACCACTCAACAGAAACAGAAGAACCGCAAACCTCAATACCCTCTGCGTCCCAAATAGCATTAGAACAGTCAAAGCGTATACGAGCAGCAGAGCATATTCATACGCAGCTCCGCTTCTCTGGAACCAGCTGCCTGTCGAACTACGTTTAAATAGCGACTTGAAAGACTTCAGAAAAAAGCTCAAGACTCACCTATTCCAGACTCATTACAACATACCCTAGTCAGCGAGCCCTATTCCTCCTCGCTCACCTAAACAAGGCATATTCACTGTGTCCTGACAACATGACAAGGGAAATTGCAACCGCCAATCTGTTAATATGTATATATGTAAATCAAGTGTAAATTTAGTAACCCAGCTGCTGTGATGTGTGTGTATCCCCTTAATAAAAATGTATTTCCTACTGATGTGTGTGCATCCTCCTAATCAAAATGTATTTCCTGTTGATTTCTATACTGTACTGAACCATGTATGTATAGGTAACCGCTGCTGATCGCTGGAAGTAGTGGTATACAAATGTACACTAAATAAATAAATAAATATAAGCTGGTGAAAAATTGTAAGTCACTCAAAAAAATCAAAAAGTAAAAAAAATCATTTTATATGGGTCGTTGAAGGGTGTAAACTGTTTATCCAAACCATTTAGTCAGTTGTGAAATTTCAGTAGGATATCACACAGCCACTTCTTCCACATAATTATATAGGACTGAAAGGGGCACTGTCAAATGATGTCCAAACTATGCCACATACAGGCTGGCCACATAGGGGGGCACTGTGGCTGCCATAGCTATACCTATAACTTCAAAATAAAATTGGTTGCCACAACAAAAATAATTTTGAAACAAAGCCCATATTGCCGATTTCCTTACAAATTTAATCAGTATGCATTGAGGCAACATGCATTCAGGAGACGATAAAATAATATCAAATGTTGCCTGCTGGGGCACATTGATGTAGAATGACTCATGCCTATCGTCACCAGCAAATAACTTCATATAACACAGTTGATATAAGGATGTTAATCATATGTAAAGAGTCCTATATAAAAGAAGGTATAGAGGAAATCAAAGGTTTCAATAGTTGATCCAAAGAACAAGATATTGGTTCTAAAGGTGAACCACTGAAAGAGACAATGTGTCTGCTGGGGAGTGATGTTTTAGTGTCTTATAAATGTTAGGTAGAAAACACAGTGCTGTGGTTCTCAGGTTTTCAGTCAATAAGAATCCACATTCTTATGCTGTCAAGAAATCTCTGTCACATCCTTCCTGTAGTAAAGAAAAAGTTATTTCTGTATATTCCCAGTAGGATCACATCTCAATGACTGCTAAAACACAGAATTTCCTAGTTGTTGATCAATTCCTGAATATAATCAGATCAGGAAAGTAGGATTTTCAATTAACTGTGGATCCTTGGACATGGTAGAAACAGTGCCTAACTGTCCAGTGGCAACAATTTGTAATCCATTCTCAATATGGAGTCATCAGGATTTGAATATGGTGTTGTGAAAAAGAGACTTTCAACCCTACACTCTTAATAAATCACTGTAATACTATTAGGGTCTTAAACAGATCATAATACTTAAAAAAGTCCAGAAATCAAAGCACGTATTGCCTCATCCAGGATCGACATTTCTGTAATCACAGATGTTCTTATTTTAAGAACGTGTCATAGGGTGGTCCTGATTATGAGGGCTTTTGAACATATTCCTGGCCCAAACCTATATCATTCTTACCCTTGAATAGTGAATAGATCCTGTCCAAATCTGCCCCTGGTGTGTTCTTGAAAAAACAGGTACTTGGAGTGATAAGATCTTGTCATATAAAGATTTATTAGAAGAATGTTCAAAGGCTACCCTCTGCGCTTAAACCTGATGGATGTAGGCAGCAGAAGTGGATTTTTCTGTTAAATATGCTACTACTTACATCCTTTGGATTTAAATGCAGAAACTGAATGGGATTCATTATGAATGTACAAGTCCCCTTCCTCCCATAGGCTGCTCTTGGTTAGCTGATTACAGTTATGTCATGTGTGTATAAAATTTGGCGGGGATTGATCGATGTTCACTGATGGTGTTTTCATGTTGTTGTCGAAAGACACTTTGGAAGGTGCAGTTTCCAGTGATGAACAACATATATATTGACCTTTTAGAGTTTGTATGAATATACCACCAAAGAAGATGCTGGGGAACAATGAAACACAGCTGAATCAGGTAGCTTTGATTATTTTATGACTATGACTGTTTTATGAACTTGGAATGAAGATTGGAGATGCAACATAGTTCATCTTCATCCTCTCAGATAAGTACATTTTTTTGAACTTTATGAATAAGTACATTTTTCTGAAGATTTGATTATCCATGCTTATTGATATGGTGTGTTTAACTTTGTGACATGCAGAGACTGTGCCAGCTTCTGTCCACTTAGGGATTTACTGAAACATATGGTTTAACCAGGGGTACCTAAGCTTTTGCATACAATTGTATCTTGTCCACTCAACAGCTACTTGAAACTTGACCTCTACAGTACTTCCAGTCTAAACTAAACAAAATATTTGCTATTTCAAAATAATGCAAGCAGATGGGGGAGGGTTTGGCATACTTGGCCTAATTTTACCCAAATTGTAAATTGAACTCTAAAATTATCTATAACAAAATATTTACTTTCAAATTTAGATTTTGTACAGAAAAGTTTCTCCCAATTTCTGTTTGAAGGAAAAATACGATGTGCATCTATCACCACAACAGTAGTGCCAATTGTCATTCATTTCTGACAGAACATGACACCAATATTCTGCGTTACATTCACCACGTAAATGATGTCACATACCTACAAGAATAATTATATTTTTTAAACATCATAGAAATATTTAGCAATGCAATACTATCAACAGAATCCCTATTAATATTATCTGCAAACATTATTGCTTGTTATATGAAAAACAAATTACTCTTCAATCATAAACTAGTGAATTACTATCATAATGCCATAACTTAAGAGCAGAGGACCTGATATTCAGAATACGGTATGATATTCTAAAGAACCCGGCCACCACGGGCAAAGGTGAAACTGGATATTCAGCACCAGAAACCAGATATCCACTGGCACTGAATATCTGGTTTCAATGATGACTTTGCTATCTGGTCAGCAGCAATATTCAACTGCTAACTAAATGGCAAAACTACATAAAGTTAGGAGAACCGTTGACCTGCTTATGAGGTTACCCATCCAGTTAGCAGGCTGAAAATCGCCACTGACCGAATAGGTGCCGGAACTACTCCACCCACAGATCACCGCAGCACTATCAGGATTGTGTCAAAGCAGTCTGTGGGGATATTCCAGTGGCGCTGACTGGTTAGTGCTGTGAATAATGGGCTCAGTGGGTTTATATGGTTAGCAGATCCACATGATGCCTAGATGCTTTTCCAGGGTGGTGACTGCTAATGTGGAACCTAGTATTATGTAGCTATAATTAGGATTATTCTTCCCTTGTGTATCAAATTGCACTTGCCCACATTGAACTACTTCTGCCATTTGGATGCCCAGTCTCCCAGTCTTGCAAGGTCCTCCTGCAATTTTTCACTATCTGAATGTATTCATCTGCAACTTAATGATCTTGCTCGTTCCCATTTCTAGATCATTTATAAATATGATAAAAAGCAGCGGTCCCACTACAGATCCCTGGAGTACTCCTCTATTTACCTTTCTTCATTGACAAAATTGCCCATTTAACTCCCCTCTCTCTGTTTTTTTCTCTTTTCACAATAGGAAGATATTGCCTCCTACTCCATTACTTTTTAATCTCCTTCGTGAGGTGCTTTGTCAAAAGCTTTCTAAAAACCCATATTTACTAAAGGTTAATGGGGTCTATAGAATGTTACTGATCCTTCTGCAAAGGGATTATCAACAGTCCCCTTTAAGAGAGCCTGCAGCCCAGAGTTCAGGGCTGAGAGGGCATGGCTCACACGGAGAGATTAAGAACCCAGCAGGAAGGAGAGAGGCCCGTGGAGTCAGAAGTCCTTCCAAGGCAAGCTGTGCAAAGGAGTTCTAAGGTAGGAACTTTAACTGGGGCTGGAGGAAGGACAGGGAGAACAAGCTTGTAGAGGTTTAACAAGCTGGGACAGAAGAAAAGCTGATTTTGTTTTCCCTAAACTGCTGTCTGTTCTGGGTTTTGCTCTGTGGAGGTTTGACAAGCTGGGACAGAATAAAAACTACTTTTGTTTTCCCTGAACTGCTGTCTGGCTTGTGTTTTAAAGTAAACCCCTTCCCACTGCATGCCACACTACCACATATGGTAGAAGTGGTGGGATTTCCTCTAACCACATGACTGAGGGAAAATCCATGTCCCTCCAGGGCTGGGCCTCTATAGCAGGTCAGGAATGTTTTGCTGGTTTGTGTGGGCTAAGAGGGTTAGCCTCCCCCTAATTAGGGAGCTTGAAGAAGGTATGGTCAGTGCTAGACAGGCAGGCTTTGTTTTGGCCACTAGAGGATGCTACAAGTTTGTTGAAGTTGGAATACAGCAGGCTAACCCAGCTGCAGAGGAGGAAGCTGTGGTGGTGTTGCAAGAGAACAGCAACAAGCCAGGATGGAATGGCTCCTCCAGATTCTGGCAGAAGGTCAACAGCAACGGTATTAGCAACAAAATAGCTGCAGATACAGGATCTTATTCGAGCACAGGGGGAACTACAGAAAAGCTCCCTAGCTCAGTTTACCCAGGTCCTGCAGAGACCACAACTCCACCCTCCAGTGCAAACACTTCTTAAAATGACAACAGAAGATGAACCGGACCACTTCTTAGTGAACTTTGAATGAACCACCCACATGACTTGGTGGCCAGAGGCAACATGCATTGTTTATTTGGGGAATCTGCTGACAGACATCAGTCAGGCTGCATTCCAGGATGCCGACCCAGATGTGTGAGCTACATATGCAGTTGTCTAGTCCGCCATACTGGAATGGGTAGCTGTACCCCAGAGGCCTATTGCCAGTGATTCAGAAAGGGGGAGCTCCTGATAAAAGAGAGCCCTCAGAGGTTCCTCTATTGGTTGAAGGATCTCACATGGAAGTGGCTGCAACCAGAGGGAAAGACTGGGCCCAAGATAACCAAGATTGTGCTATTGGAGCAGTTTTTGGGGGGCTTGACCACCCCAATGAAACAGTGGATATGTCAGCACTGCAAGCTTACACTGGAGAGTGCACTGAAGATAGCCAAAGGGTATCATGAAGCCCAGCCTGTGACTGAAGCGAACAGTGAGAAAGGTAAGAAGTCACCCATTAGCCCAGGAGGACAGAAGGGGAAGCCAGAATGGATACTGGCTCCCATGTTCCAACCCCCAAAGTCACCTCCTAGGTGAGGGCATGGCGCCAGCCATGACCCCTTCATCTGTTTTAGATGTGGAGCCTGGGGACACCTTTCTTGGGAATTTCCCCTGAGTACGGAGGAAGCCATGGATGTCAGCCTAACCACCTCTAATACCTTTACTTTTATAGACACTCCCCACCCAGGGGCACAGAACATTGTGATTCCAGTGGAGCTCGAGGGGACCCACCTCCAGCCTTGATAGACTCTGGGAGTGTGCTGACCCTCATTTGCCGGGAAACTGTAACCTGATTTCAAATTTTCTATGCAAAGACGGTAACTCTGGCTTGTGTGCATGGAGACCACAGGCAGTATCCAATGGCACAGCTTTCCCTTAAGACTCCAGCAGGGCAAGCCATGTTCAAGGTCATGGTGCTGCCCTGGCTCCTGTGTCCAGTGGTGATCAGCCAAGATTATCCAAACTTCGGAGTGATATGAGCCTGGCTAACTAACAGCTCTGCTAAGTTGGACCAGGAAGATGTCCCAGAGGTTTTCCCACTGGAAGACCCATATCTATATGTTGAGAATCCCAAACTTGCTAAGTCCTAGATTTGACATCATCGGTAAAAGCTACGCTACCAACAGAATCTGGGGGAGGGATCCAGAGAGGGAGAGCATAGGATAGAAACCCCTGGGGATAGCTCAGGGCTCAGTGGTAATGCCCTAAATGCAATTGTCTGGGGGCTGGGAGAAAACCCAAGGAGCTTCAGGAGGGCCCAGCAAGAAGATGAGTCCCTTAAACATGCCTGAGAGCATGTTTTGGAGATGGATAGGATTCCATTAGGTAACGGACAGTCCCATGCAAGAACCTTTCCCTATTTTGTGCTAAAGGGAAATGTATTATACAGAATGGCTAAGGGTGTCCTATGGGGGGAGGGGGGAGGGGTGTAGAACAACAGCCCGATCATCAGCAGGGGTTATCATTGGCTCACAGCCATTGATTAGGGGGGGGACACCTGAGGTGGAGAAAACACTAGAGCGCATTTCGCCCAATTTTTTTTCTGGCCCAGGGTCCAAAAACAAGTGCAGTCATATTACCAGTCATGTCCTACCTGCCAACTTCATAACCCCATCAGAGTCCGACCTGCCCCTCTATTGCCTATGCCCATCACTGAAACCCCATTTGAAAGAGCAGGCATGGATCTGGTAGGACCCTTGGAGCAAACCCACCTGAGGGAACAAGCATATTTAGTCATACTAGACTATGCTACCCAGTACCTGGAGGCCTCTAAGGAATATGAAGACTATTACTAACGTGAATGCCCTCTGGGAAGTATTCTCATGGGTGGGAATACCGAATGAAATCCTCAAAGACCAAGGAACACTTTTTTGTATCCAAGGTGATGAAGCAAGTGTGTGCTTTGGTGAAGGTCAAGATGCTTCAGACATCAATATATCAAAATATAAAACTCTGAAACAGATGTTAAAAAGGTTTGTGCAAGAGGATGGGAAGAATTGGGACATTCTCCTACCCTACTTGATGTTTGCTATCTATGAGGTACCTCAGAGTTCCATGAGGTTTTCCCCTTTTGATCTGCTCTTTGGAAGAGAGCAAAGAGGCATATTAGATGTGGTAAGGAAACCTGGGAAGAAAAAACCCATGCCAGGTGTAAGTTGGTGGAGTTTGTTATATAAATGCAAGACCTGCTGAGGAAAGCTGGAGAGGTGGCCAAATACAGTTTGGAAAAAGCCCAAGTTAAGCAGGCCAGGGGCTACAATTGAGCAGCCGTACACCGCACCTTCCAACCGGGAGACAGAGTTTTAGTCTTGCTGCCTTATCCGAGATCAAGTTACTCTGTAAATGGCAGGGGTCCTATGAGGTGGAAGATAAAGTGGGGCCTGTTAACTACAAGATTATCCAGCCAGATAAACGGAAGAAAGCCAAAATTTGCCACATTAACCTATTGAATAAGTGTACTCCAGTGATGGCTATGGTGGTACAGGGAGATGATTTTGGGCCTGAAATTTCAGCTCTGTCAGATACAACTGAAGTCTCAATTAGAGACCCTCTCTTTGCTACCCAGAGAAGAGATCTAGAAGGTTTGATTCAACAGACCATAAAGGGGTTCTCCACCTGCCCAGGACAAACCCACCTCATTTGTCATGATATTATTGCTGTAGATAACAAAATAGAAATGGTCACTTTTGCCAGAGTGAAAATACTATCATTAATGTTACTCTGTACTATAACTTTAAAGCATATGTTGTATCGTGCTCGAACTTATGGCTAAAGAGGTCTCAGAAACTGTAGGCTGCCATTGTTCAAGGTTTTATCAATGGACTAATGCCTAAATGTACATCAACGACCTCATTCTTAAACATCTAGCCAATAGTTGTTTTTGTTTTTGTAAAAAAAATTTTTAAACAACTTCAATACGTTATCTTCTTTAGCAAGCTTTTATATGGATAGAATAAACCAGTGAACCAGTGCTTATCTGTGTAGTAGAATCCCGACGCTTATTCAAGCGCTGTATCACGCGTTTCACCACTTCGGTTTCATCAGGGGAGTGTTATAAATCGGCACTGTGATGAAACCGAAGTGGTGAAACGCGTGATACAGCGCTTGAATAAGCGTCGGGATTCTACTACACAGATAAGCACTGGTTCACTGGTTTATTCTATCCATATAAAAGCTTGCTAAAGAAGATAACGTATTGAAGTTGTTTAAAAAATTTTTTTACAAAAACAAAAACAACTATTGGCTAGATGTTTAAGAATGAGGTCGTTGATGTACATTTAGGCATTAGTCCATTGATAAAACCTTGAACAATGGCAGCCTACAGTTTCTGAGACCTCTTTAGCCATAAGTTCGAGCACGATACAACATATGCTTTAAAGTTATAGTACAGAGTAACATTAATGATAGTATTTTCACTCTGGCAAAAGTGACCATTTCTATTTTGTTATCTACACTAATACTTGGTCAAGTATAAAATGGAAACGTTCAGTTTTACGGAAGAATTTATTTCTTCCATGTGTAAGGAGCCCACCCCTTTCGCATTTACTGCTGATCAAGAAGGCGCCACCAGTCATCTGGACTGGGAAGATTTGTTGAAATTGCAAAAAAGACGAGTGAGGATGGAATTACATAGACTGTCTCTTATAGAATATGTCCAAAGACGGCATATACCCAGGGGTTTACGAATGTATAAGGAGCCCAGAATGTTTACGTCTGAAGCCACCTTTGTAGACAAATGGAACCAAATTTTAAACAAATGTTCCATTGACCTTATGGTCTTAATAATTGAAACCACTAAAAAAGAAATGGATTCTCTTACTAAAGAGATAGAGGAGTTACTTACACAAGTGAAGACTACTACCACAACCGATATAGCGACGTCTAAAATTGATAATATAACTTCTCAGGTGAACACTCTAAGAGAAGAAGTGAAAAAAGCCAAGCTCAAGAAACTACGTCGAGATTATGACGATTACACAAAGGGATATGTATATCCCTGGATGAATTTAAAACGGAAAGAACGGGGCAAGAGGAAACAAGTCAGCTTTGAAACTACCTCGGAGGACACTGATTCAACAGATTCAGGAGGTGCCTCACGTAAGGGAGCTTTTTTAGATGGAACCGAGGGAGACGACAAAAAGAAGAAAAAAAACCCTTCAACGCGAAAAAACACAAACCAAGGAAGTGCCCAAACGTCGGATTTAGATCCATTAGTAATCAATATTTCGGGTATTCCTATACCGCAAGATCAAATGGCATTGTTAAATAAGGGTTTATCTTTCGTCCCCGATCTTTATTTTGATGCGTTCCAGTTCCATATTGACTTGGAGCACCTCATCAGAAAACTTCACTTAAAAGTGTATTTCGGTTCTAGTACTGAAGATTCTACAGACAATTCTGCTTCAAACCGTATTTCATTACCGCTGAAGTCAGCCTGGTCTCCTCCGACACCCCGCCTCCTGCCTTGTCCATTTTTCGGGATCTTATAAATAAAGATGTTAAACGTTTTATAGAAACTAAACGTAGTTTTCAATCTAAAATCAACTCCAGTGAAAGACGAGCGTTGAAAAATCTACAATTACGATCAGACATTGTCATCCGACGAGCAGATAAGGGGGGAGGAATTGTCATCTTGAGCAGGAGCCAATATCAAGATGAAGCCCTTAGACAATTATCGGATTTAACCACGTATAAGATTATGCCAATAGATCCTTCCTCCATGTTGACAACTCAGATTAAGGAACTTACTAAGACAGCTCGGGAAGCGCATACAATTTCTAATAAAGAATGGAGATTTCTCAACCCTGTTACTCCCACTATGGCTAAATTCTACCTAGTTCCTAAAATCCATAAAGATCTAAACAGCCCCCCTGGTAGACCCATTGTCTCCACAAGAGGATCTCTGTTGGAGCCTTTATCGATGTTTCTTGACTCATATTTAAGGCCATTAATATCATCAATCCCGTCGTTTTTGAAAG
Source organism: Ichthyophis bannanicus (assembly GCA_033557465.1). NCBI lineage: Eukaryota > Metazoa > Chordata > Amphibia > Gymnophiona > Ichthyophiidae > Ichthyophis > Ichthyophis bannanicus. The sequence continues at coordinate 410,651,876 of CM066037.1, forward strand.
ACACCACTCATTTTCTGCAATTATTATCTGAACACACAGATTTGGCATGTCTTTCTGATGTTCTATTAGTGACTTTGGATGTTACGTCACTATACACGGTAATCCCACAGGACAAAGCTTATGACGTAGTCATGTATGCTCTTCGTAATAGGGGGGATCTTTCAGAATCTCTGTTAACTTTTTTATCAGAGGTGGCCAAATTGACACTGTTCCATAACCATTTTTTATATGAGGAGACTATCTATCATCAGGTTTCAGGTGTGGCGATGGGGGCGACATGTGCCCCCTCTATCGCCAACCTCTATATGGCACAGTTCGAACGAGAATGGCTCATTGATTCTCCCCATGTTTCTGGTATAAAACTATGGAAGAGGTATATTGACGACGTCTTTGTTATTTGGCAAGGAACATCTTCTGATTTGTTACAGTTTTTTGAATGGCTTAACGGACGAGAAAGTAATATAAAATTCACTCTTAATTACCAACCAAGTAACATCACTTTTTTAGATGTAGCGATACGAAAAACTCCACATGGATGGCAGACTTCTACATACCGAAAACTGACAGATCGCAACACTCTGTTGCATTATGAGAGCGCTCACCCCATTCAATTGAAGAACAGTCTACCTATATCGCAATTCATTCGCTATCGGCGGAACTGCTCTGATATACAAGAGTTCAAACATCAGGCAGATAAGTTAACAAAACATTTCATACAACGAGGATATCCAACAGGGATCGTCCGGCAGGCCTATAAACGGGCACGATTTTTGAATAGAGATCATCTGTTACATCCACCTACTACTAGGACAAGTATTTCTCAGAAGCAAGTTAATCTAGTGACTCCATTTTCACCATATAGCGCCTGTTTACAACGTAGCATTAAGCAACATGAAAACATCTTACGGTGTGTACCGGAATTAGAGGGTTACACAATTCGATGTGTTTGGCAGAGGCAAAAGAACTTTAAAGAACTGCTAAGTCCGGCAGTTCTGCGACTTTCTTCTGCCCCGTCACCTCCGGATAGGGGAGGCCATCGGCGCTGCGGGAACTGCAACATATGTCAAATCACTATAGAATTAACCGAATTCAACTATCATGGTATTGATTATCAATTACGTACAAATACCAATTGCCAGTCCACACATGTTATTTATGGGATCCGGTGCCCCTGCGATCTAATATATGTGGGGAAAACTATACGAACCCTTCAGACACGGATTAATGAACATAAAAGTAAACTTAAATGCCGCAGAACAGAGGCTCCGATAGTTGACCACTGTCTACAGTTTCAACACGACTTTACCACTTTACGGTGCTTTGCTATTGAACAAGTCTCAATTCCATCTAGGGGTAGAACGTTGGATCACACTCTGATATATAGGGAGCAACGGTGGATTTATATTTTGGATTCCATTATACCACAAGGATTGAATTCCCGTATAGAGTGGGAAGCGTGTTTATAAGATATACATGAAAATCTTTTTCTGCTCACCTGATTGTTGATCAGCATTGCAGGTGTGATAGTTCCCGCCATAGTGTTTATATACCTCGCATGCGCGGCGTTTTAGTTAGTTCAGCAGCAAGCACCAGATAGCGCTTTTGAGAACCATTGCAGTGATACCAGAGGTAGGAGGGCTCCGGATTTCATTCTAAAATTTGAAATATAATGAAGCATGTATCTTAAAAGAACTTTCTTTCTTCACAGTGCCGATTTATAACACTCCCCTGATGAAACCGAAGTGGTGAAACGCGTGATACAGCGCTTGAATAAGCGTCAGGATTCTACTACACAGATAAGCACTGGTTCACTGGTTTATTCTATCCATATAAAAGCTTGCTAAAGAAGATAACGTATTGAAGTTGTTTAAAAAATTTTTTTACAAAAACAAAAACAACTATTGGCTAGATGTTTAAGAATGAGGTCGTTGATGTACATTTAGGCATTAGTCCATTGATAAAACCTTGAACAATGGCAGCCTACAGTTTCTGAGACCTCTTTAGCCATAAGTTCGAGCACGATACAACATATGCTTTAAAGTTATAGTACAGAGTAACATTAATGATGATATTATTGCTGACAAGCTGTCACCAAGGAGAGGAGCTGGAAGACATGCTTAACCTGGAAGTTATAGAAGAGTCTATGAGTGCCTGATGGTCACCCAATGTCTTGGTTCCTAAATCCTACAAAAGCATCAGATTCTGCATTGACTTCCAGCAGCTTCAAAACTGGAAGCATATACCATGCTCAGAGCAGATGAGCTAATTGAGTGACTTGGTGGGCATGCTTTATGTCAACCTTGGATCTGACCAAGGGATACTGGCAGGTGCCCTTGATTCCAGCTTCCAAGAAGAAGACTTCTTTTCAACACTGCAAGGTCTGTTCCGGTTTACAATTCTGTCCTTTGGATTACACGAGGGTCCTGTCACATTTCAGTGCCTAGTCAACAGCCTACTGAGACTGCACAAGGAGTATGTGGCTGCTCATTCTCAGCAGAGACTGGATCACCAATCAAACCCAAGTACAAGCCATGTTGACCAGCCTGTGGAAGGCTGGATTGATGGCCGACCCCAAGAAATGTTTTCTGGGAGGTCAGGATGTTCAATACCTGGGATATTTAATTGGGAATGGGCAGATACAACCTCAACTACAGATGGTGAATGCCTCTGCCTAGGTCCCCACCCTAAAATCAAAGGAAGAGGTTCCTTGGATTGATTGGCAATTATCACTGGTTCATCCCTAAATTTGCTAAAGTGGCAGAGCCATTAACCAAGCTCCTACAGAAGATGGCTCCCGAATGGATTCAGTGGTCAGCGGATCTGGACATGGCCTTCCAGCATCTCAAGAAGGACGTATGCTCTGAACCTGTCCTGATTAGCCCTGATTTTTCTCTACCGTTTATTGTGCAAACTGATTCCTTAAAGGTGGACCTAGGAACCGTTCTGGCCCAGGAAGTCAGGGGTGAAGAACATCTGTAGTATTCAACAGTGGGACGCTGCTTCCTCGGGAGCAGCATTATGTGGTGATTGAGAAGGAAGCCCTGGCTGTCAAGTGGGCTCTTGAGACCTTCAAATACTACCTGCTCGCAGTCTGTTTGCACAAGTAACAGACCACCAACCTTTCAAGTAATTGGCTCAACATAAGGAGTCAAATGGCTGTATTATATGGTGGTTTTTGAGTCTCCAAACCTACCAGTTTTGGATCTGCCATAGGGCTGGTCAGGCTTACCTGAGCATGGACTTCCTTTCCTGGGGGTGGGGGGGGGGGGGTCCCAGGTGAGGCAGGTGCTGAACAGGGCATAGTTGAGCTGAGAGGGAGGGTGTTTGATGGGGTCTATAGAATGTTACCCATCCCTCTCCAAAGGGATTATCAACAGTCCAAAGCTAGGAGGGCGTGACTCACAGGGAGAGGTTAAGAACCCAGCAGGTTGCAGGAGAGAGAGAGGCCTGTGAAGCCAGAAGTGTTTCCAAGGCAAGCCATGCAAAGGAGTTCTGAGGTAGACACTTTAAATGGGCCTGGAGAACCAGTTTGTGAAGGTTTAACAAGCTGGAACAGAAGTAAAGCTGATTTCATTTTCCCTGAACTGCTGTATGTTCTGGGTTTTGCTTTGTGGAAGTTTAACAAGCAGGAACAGAATAAAAGCTACTTTTGTTTTCCCTGAACTGCTGTCTGGCCTGTATTTTAAAGTAAACCCCTTCCCACCACATGCCACACTACCACATGAGGGTTAAGTAAAGTTAATGCATGTTAAGTGCTGCCACTGTCCATTCATTTTTATAGGCCACTGCAGCACTTAACGAGTCTTTTAGCTTTAGTACACATGCCCCTGTGTGTGTTATTTTAGAATTCCTATTTGTAATTTAAACATGTATAAACAACTATATACACATATAAATCACATCCATGTATAAAAGGCCATTTTAGAAGGAGCCCAAGTTACACATGGATGACTGTACCATGTCAAATTGAACAGGGGCATGTCAAGATATTGTTGGGAGCATGACCTGGATGGACAAAAATCTACATGTGTATTCCTTATTTCATATAGGGACTGCATGTGTAAGCCTAAAGTTGTCCCCATCCGGATTTACACCTGCTCCCTGGCACAAATTGGTATTTGAAAAGTCCTCCTATATATAGGCCATCCCTTTACATTCCCACCTTAATCCCCCCTCCCCCCCCCAGTATTTATTACCCCTTCTAAATGGCCATGGGATGAAGATAGAGTCTTCTATAGTTAATTATTGGCATCTACACATCTAGGATTAGAAAATTTAAGTGGTGACACAGACACACACATGCCGTGAAATGGATGCACTTAAATGTGTGAGCTGTTAGGTTTCCTCCATTGGTTTTTACCATGTATACGTTTGTGAAATGGCCCCTCCCACTTCATGTAGATATAATTCCCATGTGTTCCTACATGTCCTTCTGTCCATGGCCTGTTTTTAACAATCATGTCCATTTTGAGGGGTGAAGACATTTCGATTTTATATCAGCCTCACATGTGCACATCTCTTATCTAAAACTGACCGATTTGCAGATGTTTCTCTTCAGCATTCCCTCCCACCACATAAACTGTGCCTTCACATCAGCTGGCTCACCTTTATCCACGTTTATTCACACCTTCAAAAGAAGTGTCAACAGTAATAACTATCATGCTACACCAGGGATGTCAAACTCCAGTCCTGAAGGACCACAAACCAATCTGGTTTTCAGAATGTCCCTAATGAATTTGTATGAGATATATTTGCATGCACTGTCTCTATCATATGCAAATATATCTCATGCATATTCATTAGGGATGTCCTGAAATCCTGACTGGTTTGAGGCCCTCCAGGACTGGAGTTTTGAGACTGTTGTGCTACACCATGAATGAAGATGATCACCACATAAGTAGTGTAGATAAAAATGTGACATTTCCATCTTGTCACACAATATCTTGTTTACTTCTAAGGGATTCTGTTAAAATGTCATACTAATAGTTCCAATTTGTAGGTTTCAATGCAATATACCATGTAATAGTCTCTAATAAAACCAATAATTGCACTTCATTTGTTTGGGAATAACAAAAAATTCTACAGCTGCAAGGATGCTCCCAGTGGGAATTTAAGCAGAGTGGCGCTTTCCCCAATAAGCCAGTGTCCTAATTACATAGTACCTAGTGAATTCTCTGAGTCACATTTCAATAAGACTGATGCTTTAATTATTGAGACGCTTTACTGTTGTCATGGCAACATATCTGTATTTCTTTTACTAAGATGACAAAGGAATTAATGACTATTGGGATGGAGTAACTGACAATTGATTTTTTAATGTTACAAGTAACAAGAGAAATTGTATTTGCCACACACATGACTGAATTTAAAGAATGGTTTAGACACTGCTAATTTAAGTATGTCTGGGATTCATTATGTTAACAAAAATCAGAATAAGATAACTATTATTGAAGTGAGGCTTTAGGAAAGCTAAATATGAATTTGATAGAGAAGCTGAAAGATTTGCTGTGTAGTCTACCCAGGGCCAGTGCAAAGATATGAAGCACCATAGGCGAACCTCTTTCTTGCCGCCCCTGCTCCCGCCCCCATCCACATTGCCCCCATCTCTGGGACCTACAATGGCGGTAATGACTTTAAATCCTCCAGTGCTGCATGCTGATGGTGCTTCTATCTTCCCTGCGCAGACTTCCTGTTTGCATGGGGGCAGAAGTCTTTTTATAGCCATTGCTGCTGCTGGTCCCAGATAAGGGCATCAGTTGTGGCATCCTAGGAAATGCTGGCACTCTAGGTGACCGCCTAAATCATTTAATGCCTAGCGATGGCCCTGAGTATACCCATATACTGACCTGACAAGAGGGAGATAGCGTAGTTACTCACCTGTAATAAGTGATTTCTGGGAACAGCAGGAATCAGTCTTCACATATGGCGATGTTGGCATTGACGGAGCCTGGCATGGGAGCACTCCCCAGCATTCAATAGGAATGCTTTTGGGAGCATCACTCCATGGATGCCCATTTGCCTTCCCAGTAATTCTCCTCAGTCAGGTATATAGCAGAAAGAAAAAACTTCTTGTAAGAGAAAAAGTAAAGGACAAAGTATGTATGGACAACTCTGAGGGGAGGTGAGCGGGTTGTGAAGACTGATTCTTGCTGTTCCTGGAGATCACCTGTTACAGGTGAGTAACTTTGCTATCTCCAGGAACAAACAGGAATGCAGTCTTTACATATGGGAGCCCACGACTACCCAGCAGGAGGGAGGAGATTGGAACTACAAACAGGGTAAAGCAAGGATCCATCAAACTCAGCCATTTAGACAAACTCCTCTTGGGGTAGTCAGAGATGGATGGTGGGCGGAGTTGCTCTAAACCTGAAAAAGATTCTTTAAAACAGCTTGTCTGAATTGTGCATCTCGATCGGACTCCATATCAAGGCAATAATGGGTAGCAAAGGTAGGTAGAGAAGAACATGTGGCTGCGTGGCAAATCTCGGAAATAGAGACAGAACAAAGATTGGCCACCATAGCAGCCATGGCCCAGATATTGTGTGCGATGACATGTCCCTGTAGGGAGAGACTGGTTTGCACCCATATGAAAGATACACAATCAGCAATCCAGATGGAAAGGGTCTTTTTAGAAACTGGGAATCCAAGGTGACTAGAGTCAAAAGACATAAAAAGCTGTGAGACTTGGCGATGACCCTTAGTGCAATCAAGACAGAACACAAGTGCTCTTCTGTAATCAAGAGTATGCAATCTTGCTTCTGCCTTAGAAGTGTGAGGTCTAGGAAAAAAGGTCAGAAGAGATATGGTTTGGTTAAGATGGAAAGGAGTAACCACCTTTGGAAGGAATTTAGGGTGAGCCCTAAGGACTACCTTATCATGGTGGAAACGAGTGTAGGGGGCATAGTGCACCAGAGCCTGTAACTCACTGACTCTACAGGCAGAGGTTAGAGTGATAAGAAAAACAACCTTCCAGGTTAGAAATTTGAGGAGAGCCATTGTTAAAGGCTCAAAGGGGGGGTCTTAAAAGTTGTTGTGCAAGGAAAACATTAAGGTTTCATGCTATGGCGGGGGGGGGGGGGGTATTGGTGGCTTTGTTAAAACAAGCTCCCACATGAACCACATTACTAGAGGATGAGAGAAAAATAGGTGATCACCAATTGGGCAGTGAGAGGCCGAGATCACACTCAAGTGGACTCGGATGGAATTAGTTTTCAGTACAGATGAAGAAAGATGAAGAAGGTACTGCAGTAAGTGCTCCAATGTACAAGTAAATGGATTGAGAGCTCTCTGGGAGCACCAGAGGGAAAATCTGTGCCATTTAAAGGAGTAGATATGTCTAGTAAAATCCTTTCTGGAAGCCAGTAAGACTTGAGTCACGTCCTCAGGCAGCCCAAGGTCAGAGAGGATGAAGCATTCAGCAGCCATGCCATCAAGCACAAGGTCTGGAGGTTAGGATAAAGTAGTGTCCCGTGGTCCTGCGAGAGCCCATACCACCTTGTTTGTTGACATAGAACATGGCAACTTGATTGTTGGTTAGAACTAACACAGTTTGTCCTGATAGCTGGGGACAAAAGACTCGGGGAGCATTTGCAATTGCCCTGAGTTCCAAGAAATTATTGGATGAGAGGCCTCCTGAGGAGTCCAGTGGCCCTGTATGGTGGGGTCGCAGAGATGTGCGCCCCAGCCGTGCTTGGTCAGTGGTCAGGATACACTGAGGTATAGACCTTTGAAAAGCTAACCAGATGAGAAGGTTTTGGGCTGTACGGTATCACTGGAGGGAATTCACCATAAGAATATAAGATATGTCATACTGGGTCAGACCAAGATCCATCAAGCCCAGTATCCTGTTTCCAATAGTGGCCAATCTAGGTCACAAGTACCTGGCAGTTTCCCCAAAAGACACAAATTCCACAATGCTTCTACTGGGGCAAGCAGTGGATTTCCCGGGTCCCCTTTTATAATGGTTTATGGACCTTTCCTCCAGGAACTTATCCAAACCTTTTTTTAAACCTGGCTACACTAACAGCTTTTACTACATCCTCCAGTAATGAAATCCAGAGTTTGATTACACATTGAGTGAAAACATATTTTCTCTTATTAGTCTTAAACGGGTTACACTGTAGCTTCATTGCATGTCCCCTAGTCTTTCTATATTTTGATGGTGTAAACAAGCGATCTACATTTACCTGTTCCACTCCATTCATTAATTTACAGACCTCTATCATATCTCCCCTCAGCCATCTCTTTTCCAGGTTGAAGAGCCAGGTTGAAGAGGCATTATAATATCCTTCCATCCCCTTTACCATTTTGGTGGCTCTTCTCTCTACCTTTTCTAATAATGCTATATCATTTTTAAGATATAGCGACCAGAATTGCACACAATATTCAAGGTGCGGTTGCACCATGGAATGATAGAGAGGCATTATAATATCCTTTGTTTTATTCTCCATTCCTTTCCTTATGATTCCTAGTATTCTATTTGCTTTCTTGGCTGTTGCTGCATACTGGACGGAGGGTTTCAACATGTTATCCATTATGACGCCTAAATCTTTTTTCTGAGTGGTGGTTCCTAATATGGAACCTTGCATCGTGCAACCATAGTTTGGGTTGTTCTTTCCTAGATGAATAACTTTGCACTTGTCCATATTAAATTTCATCTGCCATTTGGATGCCCAGTCTTCCTTAAGAATATAAGATATGCCATATTGGGTCAGACTAAGGTCCATCAAGCCCAGTATTTTGTTTCCAACAGTGGCCAATCTAGCTAACAAGTATCTAGCATTTTCCCCAAAAGACAGAGGTTCCACAATGCTTGTATTGGAGCAAGCAGTGGACAGCCCGGTTCCCCTTTAATAATGGTTTATGGACCTTTAGTCCAGGAACTTGTCCAAATCGTTTATAAACCAGGCTACACTAATAACTTTTACGACACCCTCCAGTAATGAAATCCAGAGTTTGATTACACATTGAGTGAAAAAATATTTTCTCTTAGTCTTAAATAGCTTCATTACATGTCCCCTAGTCTTTCTATATTTTGATGGCACAAACAAGTGATCTGAGGAGTAGCCTAGTGGTTAAAACAACTGCCTAGTATCCAGAAGATCAAGGGTTCAATTCCCACTGGCACTCTTTGTGACCTTGGGCAAGTCACTTTAACCTCTATTGCCTCAGAAGAAAAGGCTGGCAATCTACTTCCAGTGATACATTGCCACAAAAACCCAGATGTAGCTGGGTCAACACTGACGTGATAGCACTAAAAAACAAAACAAAACCCCGAGCAATCTATGTTTACCTGTTCCACTCCATTCATTAATATACAGACCTCTATCATATCTCCCCTCAGCCATCTCTTTTCCAGGTTGAAAAGCCCTAATCTTTTTAGCTTCTCTTCACAGGGGTATCCTTCCATCCCCTTTACCATTTTGATGTCTCTTCTCTGTACCTTTTCTATTAACACTATATCCTTTTTAAGATACAGCGACCAGAATTGCACACAATATTCAAGGTCGCACCATGGAACGATACAGAGGCATTATAATATTTATTTATTTATTTAACTGCATTTATATACCGCTTTTCACCGGGTCAAAGGGGGGGGGGGTGGACAGTAATAATTATACAGAGGAGGGGAGAGCCATCACCAAGGGGGCCAACATTGATGATCCGAACAGATAGCAATGACTTAGACAATTGACATGAGTCTCTTAGAAGGTATTTTGGGGATTTGACAGAAGAACTATGGGTTGTCAGTGAAGGTTGTCTGTTTCTGGCCCAAGGTATTCATGAAAGAGGATATTTTTTAGTTGTTTCCGGAATGTGGATATATCACCATTGTTTCTGATTTGGCTCGGTAGTGAGTTCCAGAGGGAGGGTGCGTACAGTTCGAAGGCTCTGTTGCAGTTTCGTTGATTGTATTTTGTTCGTTCATGGGGGATGGTAAGGATGTTGTTGGTGGTTTGCCGGGTTGGTCTGTTGTAGGTGGGCTGGGGTAGTAGGGAGTGGAGGTGGGAAGTCTACGTTTGATACAGGACTTTGTGGATAAGCAGGGCAGACTTGTATTTGATCCTTGCTTCTAGTGGGAGTATGTGTAATTCCCTCAGGACTGGAGTGATGTTATCATGTTTTTTTGCTTTCCAGATGATTCTTGTGGTGGTGTTCAGGGCAATCCGTAGGGGGTTGGTGTGGGTAGCGGGAAGTCCGTGATAGATTATATTGCAGTAGTCCAGATGGGGGAGTGTCATAGTCTGCATGACAGTTCTGAAGTCCTGGGGATCAATGAGTGGTCTGAGCCATTGTATTATTTTTGCTTTGTGGAATATTGTTCTGGCAGTCTTTTCAATCTGTGGAGTAAATGTGAGTGCCTGGTCTATAGTGATTCCCAGATATTTTATGTGGGGTTGAATCTTTATTTGGGTGGTTCCCAATATGAGGTGTGGTGGTGGGGTGAAGTTTGGGTCCTTGGTTACTATGAGGGCTTCAGTTTTTTTGATGTTGATGGATAGATTGTTCCTTTGTAGCCAGTCGGAGACCTCAATGAAGCAGTCTGACAGGTGGTAGTTTGTTGGGTTGGTGGTTGTGATTGGTCCATAGAGCATTATGTCATCTGTGTATATATGGTAGTTGATGTTATGCTCTCGTATGATCGAGCAGAGTGGTTGCAGATAGATATTGAAGAGCATGGCGGATAGTGTGGAACCCTGTGGTACTCCTTGATGTTGTTGAAAGGGGGGGGGGGCGGTTGTCGTGTTTGTGCGGATCAGTTGTTGTCTGTTTGTCAGGTAGGAGTGGAACCATTGTAGTACAATGTCCTTAATGCCTATTTCCTGGAGTCTGTGGAGGAGAATGCTGTGGAAGATGGTGTCAAAGGCTGCGGATATGTCTAGGAAGAGCATGGCATAACCAGAGTGTTTGGTCTGTGTGCCTTTGATAAGGGTGTTCAGTAGCATCATCATGAGGGTCTCAACTCCATGGTATGGGCAGAATCCGTGTTGTTGTGGGTCCAGTATATTGTTGGTATCTAGGTGGTTTTGGAGTTGCCGTTGAATTATCTTCTCCATAATTTTGGTGGTGAATGGAAGACTTGCTATAGGTCTAAAAGAGGCTGGGTCGAGTGGGTCTAGGTTGGGTTTTTTTAGGGTCGGAGGGATGATAGAGGTCTTGAGGATGTCTGGTATGTGTCCTTGCTTGAGGGATTCATTGACAATGTGGGTTAGGGGTGTGCTTATGTCTTCTTTGGATTTCTTTATCCACTCTGCAGGGCAGGGATCTAGTGGGGAGGTGGTGGTGTTTAGGCAGAGATGGTGGATTCTATTTGTTCTTTAGTGATTTTTCAAATATCCTTCTTTATAATATCCTTTGCTTTATTCTCCATTCCTTTCCTTATGATACCTAGCATTCTATTTGCTCTCTTGGCCGCCACTGCACACTGGGTGAAGGGTTTTAACATGTTATCCACGATGACGCCTAAATATTTTTCCTGGGTAGTGGTTCCTAATGTGGAACCTTGCATCGTGGAACCATAGTTTGGGTTGTTCTTTCCTAGGTGCATAACTTTGCACTTGCCCACATTAAATTTCATCTGCCATTTGGATGCCTAGTCTTCCAATTTATCAAGGTTCTCTTGCAATTTTTCACAATCCTCATGGGTTTTAACAACTTTGAATAACTTTGTGTCAGCTGCAAATTCAATTACCTCACTCGCTATTCCCATTTCTAGGTCATTTACGAATGTATTAAAAAGAAGCAAACCCAGCAGAGATCCCTAGGGTACTCCACTATTCATCTTTCTGCATTGGAAAAATTGGCCATTTAGCCCTACCCTCTGCTTTCTATCTTTTAACCATTCCTGATCCACAATAGTACACTGCCTCCTGTCCCATGACATTTTAATTTCGCCAAGTTTCTCATGAGGGACTTTGTCAAAGGCTTTCTGAAAATCCAGATACACTATATCAATTGACTCACCTTTCTCTACCTGTTTATTCACACCTTCAAAAGAACATATCAGATTAGTAAGACAAGACCTTCCTTGGCTAAAGGCATGTTGGCTGTCTCCCATTCAAGCCATGACTATCTACATGTTTAGTAATTTTATTCTTTATTTATTTATTTATTTAACAAACTTTTATATACCGCAACCTTCCGGTGATCAGGTGCGGTTTACATATAACAGTTAAGGGGACAGAAAGACAATTCTGTTTTTACATTGAACATTGCATGAATTATGTACATTAACAATTAAACTTTTAAACTTTTAATCTTTGGAGAACTATGTACATTTAACTATGTACAGTTAGCAAAAATGAGTTCAGCAGTGAAGGTAGATATATAAGAACATCATAGGCAGTGTCAAAGGTCATAATATCATAAGGCAATTGCGGTGTTAGTTTCTATGTGTTATATAGATTATTCCTTTTCATTATCCCTTTTCATTTTGGTGTTGGGAATTTGCCAGTGGACCGTAGTGGGAGATAAAGAGGTGAGTTTTTAAGGTTTTGCGTAGGTCTTTAAGGTCGGTTAAGGCTCTGATTTTGTCTGGTAGTGAGTTCCAGAGTATAGGTGCTGCATGGGAGAATGCTTTTTTATTGGTTGTTTTTTTGGTCTTTGTGAATTCTTTTGGAATCCTTATTTTATTAGCGTTGCCTCTTCTATGTACAGAGTGGGCTGTGTCTTTAGTGAGTAGTTTATTTAGGGTAGCTGGGGCAGTGTTATTTAATGCTTTAAAGGTGGTTATTATTAATTCATAGTTTAGTCTACATTGAATAGGGAGCCAGTGTAGTTTGGCTAGATAGGGTGATATGTGCTCAAAAGGGTGTACCTTCATTATAGTTCTGGCTGCAGCGTTTTGGGCCAATTGGAGCCTTTTGATGTTTTGGTTAGTTGTGCCTAGTAGAGAGAGGTTGGCGAAGTCAAAATGTGGTGTGATAATGGCTTGAATGATGCTCAGGAAGTCTTGCAGGTGTACTAGAGGGCGTAATTGTTTTAATACTTTGAGTTTAAAGTATATTTTCTTGGTTGTATTTCTTATGTGGGTGTTCATACTAAGGTGTGTATCTAGTATCACCACTAGGTATTTTATTTCGTTTTTTATGTGGATATTTGTCTCCTGTGACACCTTGTTGTGAGTTCTAGCTGTTTATTAATTATATATTGTTTGTCTAACTGTTTATTTTATTATTTATTGTTTGTCTTAGTGGTGTGCTAGTTCAGCCTTCTCAGCTATAACGTACCTTGCCTCTCTCAACTAACTGGGCTTTGTGTGGTAGCCAGGTTAACTGTTCATTTTAAATTAAATCTCTCTCCCCAGAAGCTGCTGTGTGTTAAACTTTTTTTCCTGTCCTAGTCTGCCTGAGTGAATCCTCCCCCCTCCCTTCCCCCTGCTGAGGTATTGTGTAGCCTTCTTCCTGTTTCCTCCACGTGTGCATAGTCTGTTTTAGTCTGCTTTTCTCTGATCAGAGAAGAGCAGTGCTTTTTACAGTGCTCTGCTAGAGAAGTGGATATTTGTCTCCTGTGACACCTTGCTGTGAGTTCTAGCTGTTTATTAATTATTTATTGTTTGTCTAACTGTTTATTTAATTATTTATTGTTTGTCTTAGTGGTGTGCTAGTTCAGCCTTCTCAGCTATAACTTACCTTGCCTCTCTCAACTAACTGGGCTTTGTGTGGTACCCCCTTCCCCCCTTTTGAGGGTTCAGGACAGGGTACCTTGTAACTGCCCTCTTTAATAGGACTTATCTCCCTCCCTCCCTCCCCAGCACCCACCCACCCCTGGGGTAATTGTAGTTTTATAGGTACTTGCACATCTTAGAGGAAAGGGGCTGCTCTCAGGTGCAGCTCGTTATCCAAATCAGTCATACACAGAGGACCTGAGATTAATTATTTAAGCTTCAGGTACACAAGGTGTATTAGGGGTATTAGATACACTTTTATTGGTATAAGCATCCACACCAATCCTTATTATATACAGAATTTAAAAGACCTAAACACAAGCTTTAAACTAAGATGCAGACAGAAGTCCAGCAACGAGATGGGGGTTCTCCAGTCTTTTGCATTGAATGTCACATGTATGATTTTCTCCCAGTTGGTGAGAGGTCTTACGTATGCACTAAGTGCAAAGAACTCTTTGCTCTCAGGGAACGAGTCCGTTCTCTAGAGGCTAGAGTAGCAGACCTGGAAGACATAAGAAAGACAGAGAAGTACATGGACGAGACCCACAGGGATATAGTCCTGAAGTCCCACCTCCAGTCTGGCAGCATCCCTGTTGCCATGGAGGAGAGAGGTCACGTGACAGGAGAGCATCACCCTGGTGTGGCAGAAAGTGATCCTGTAACTAGGACCTGTCCTCCAGGTGATGTAAAACCCTCTCGCACTGAGGACGTTTCTCCAGGGCCATGTCCCCATGAGGGGAGGGTCAGGACAGCTGTTATAGTTGGTGATTCAATCATTAGGAATGTAGATAGCTGGGTGGCTGGTAGACGTGAGGATCGCCTGGTAACATGCCTGCCTGGTGTGAAGGTAGCGGACCTCACGCACCGCCGAGATAGGATCATAGATAGTGCTGGGGAGGAGTCTGCTGTCTTGGTACATGTTGGTACCAATGACATAGGAAAATGTGGTAGGGAAGTTCTGGAGGCTAAATTTAAGCTTTTAGGTAGGAAGTTGAAATCCAGAACTTCCAGGATAGCGTTCTCCGAAATGCTTCCTGTTCCACGTGCAGGACCCAAAAGACAGGCAGAGCTCCGGAGTCTCAATGCGTGGATGAGACAATGGTGCAAGGATGAGGGGTTTGGATTTGTTAGGAACTGGGGAACATTCTGGGGAAAGGAGGGGCTCTTCCGAAGGGATGGGCTTCACCTTAATCAGGATGGGACCAGACTGCTGGCATTAACCTTTAAAAAAGAGATAGAGAAGCTTTTAAACTAGAAATTAGGGGAAAGCCGACAGTCACCCAGGAGTGCATGGTTCGGACAAAGGTATCCTTGAAGGATACTACCAAAAGCAGTGAGGTTCCAAAAGGGAGTATAGTAGCCCAAATGCCCTTGAGTAAGGAGCAGACAGAGCATAAAGATTCCAAATTACCCCTGCCTACCAATAGCCAGATTCATATGAATAAAATACAGTCTCTAAAATGCTTGTATGCCAATGCTAGAAGTCTAAACAATAAGATGGGAGAGTTAGAATATATAGCACTAAATGAGAGGTTAGATATGATTGCACTCTCAGAGACATGGTGGAAGGAGGATAACCAGTGGGACACTGTGATACCTGGATACACACTATATCGTAATGATAGAGCTGATCAAATTGGTGGAGGGGTTGCGCTCTATGTTAGAGAGGGCATTGAGTCAGAAAGGATTAAAGTTTTGCAGGGAACAAAATTTGCTGTAGAATCTCTATGGATTGAAATTCCATTTATGAAGGGGAAGGTGATGGCAGTTGGAGTATACTATCGACCGCCTGGCCAGAATGAACAAATGGATGATGAAATGCTCAAAGAAATCAAGGAAGCTAACAAAAGTCACAACAGAGTAGTAATAATGGGTGATTTCAATTACCCCGGTATCGACTGGGTCAGTGTCACAGCAGGACAAGCTAAAGGGATAAAGTTTCTAGATGGAATAAATGACTGCTTCTTGGAGCAGCTGGTTCATGAACCGACCAGAGGAGAAGCCATACTGGACCTAGTCCTTAGTGGAACGTCAGATCTGGTGCAAGAAATAAGGGTGTTGGGACCACTTGGCAATAGTGATCATAGTATGATCATGTTTGATTTAATTAGTGGAGGACAGATAGTAAAGGCATCCACAGTACTACCTTTTAACTTTCAAAAGGGAGACTATGATAGAATGAGGAATATAGTTAGGAAAAAACTAAAAGGAGCGGTTCCAAAGGTTAAAGACTTACAGCAAGCTTGGGTGTTATTTAAAAATACTATCCTCGAAGCCCAGACCAGCAGTATTCCACGCATTAGGAAAAGTGGAAGAAAGTCCAAAAAACTGCCAGCATGGTTTAAAGGTGAGGTCAGAGAGGCTGTTGCTGCCAAAAAAGCAACCTTCAGGAAATGGAAAAAAGAGCCAAATGATGAAAACTGGAAACAGCACAAGCACTGGCAAGTTAAATGCAAAGCATTGATAAGGCAGGCAAAGCGGGAATTTGAGAAGAAACTTGCTACGGAAGCAAAAACATGAAATAAAGACTTTTTCAAGTACATTCCTAGCAAAAGGCCTGTGAGAGAGTCAATTGGACCATTAGATGATAGAGGGGTAAAAGGGGCAGTAAGAGGAAACAAGGCTATAGCAGAGAGACTGAATGAATTCTTTGCTTCGGTCTTTACTGAGGAAGATGTAGGGATGTTACCCAAGACTGAAGTGGTATTTAAAGGTGATACTGCAGAGGAATTGAGAGAAATATCGCTACACCGGGAAGATATATTACAACTATTTGATAAACTGAATAGTAGCAAATCACCTGGACCAGATGGTATACATCCCAGAGTGTTGAAAGAACTGAAATATGAGATTGCAGACCTGCTATTGGTAATCTGTGAACTTTCATTAAAATCATCTGTAATACCTGAAGATTGGAGGGTCGCCAACGTAACACCAATTTTTAAAAAGGGTTCCAGGGGTGACCCAGGAAATTACAGACCGGTGAGCCTGACGTCAGTACCAGGGAAAATGGTAGAAACCATCATAAAGAACAAAATTACATAGCATGTAGATAGTCATGGCCTAATGGGAGACAGCCAACATGGCTTTAGACAAGGAAGATCTTGTCTTACTAATCTGATATGTTTTTTTGAAGGTGTGCATAAACATGTAGACAAAGGTGAGTCGGTTGATATAGTGTATCTGGACTTTCAGAAAGCTTTTGACAAAGTCCCCCATCAGAGACTTTTGGCGAAGCTAAAAAGTCATGGGATAGGAGGCAGTGTACTATTGTGGATCGGGAACTGGTTAAAAGATAGAAAGCAAAGGGTAGGGCTAAATGGACAATATTCCCAATGGAAAAAGGTGAATAGTGGAGTACCCCAGAGATCTGTACTGGGTCCGCTGCTTTTTTGACATATTCATAAATGACCTGGAAAAGGGAATAACTAGTGAGGTTATCAAATTTGCAGATGACACAAAACTGTTTAAAGTTGTTAAAACCCAAGAGCATTGTGGAAAACTGCAGGAGGATCTGGATAAATTGGAAGACTGGGCATCCAAATGGCAGATGAAATTTAATGTGGACAAGTGCAAAGTTATGCACCTAGGAAAGAACAACCCACACTATAGTTACACGATGCAAGGCTCCACATTAGAAACCACCACCCAGGAAAAAGATTTAGGAGTCATCGTGGATAACATGTTAAAACCCTCCGCCCAGTGTGCAGCGGCGGCCAAGAAAGCAAATAGAATGCTAGGTATCATAAGGAAAGGGATGGAAAATAAAACAAAGGATGTTATAATGCCTCTGTATCGCTCCATGGTACGACCGCACCTTGAATATTGTGTGCAATTCTGGTCACCGTATCTTAAAAAGGACATAGCGTTATTAGAAAAAGTACAGAGAAGAGCCACCAAATTGGTGAAGGGGATGGAAGGCTACTCCTATGAAGAGAGGCTAAGAAGGTTAGGGCTCTTTAGCCTGGAGAAGAGACGGCTGAGGGGAGATATGATAGAGGTCTATAAATTAATGAATGGAGTGGAACGGATAAACGTGGATCAATTGTTTACGCTATCAGAGTATAGAAAGACTAGGGGACATGTAATGAAGCTACAGGGTAAACTATTTAAGACAAATAAGAGAAAATATTTTTTCACTCAACGTGTAATCAAACTCGGGAATCTGTTACCGGAGGATGTAGTAAGGGCTGTTAGTATAGCTGGGTTTAAGAAAGGTTTGGACAAGTTCCTGGAGGAAAGGTCCATAAACCACTATTAAAAAGGGACCCAGGATATCAATGCTTGACCCAGTACAAGCATTGTGGAACCTGTGTCTTTTGGGGATATTGCTAGGTACATATGACCTAGATTGGCCACTGTTGGAAACAGGATACTGGGCTTGATGGACCTCGGTCTGACCCAGTATGGCATGTCTTATGTTCTTATGTTCTTATGTTTCTGAAGTGTAATGTGGGTAGGGGGGGTGTAGGATTTGTTTTTTGTTACAATCAGTATGTCTTTATAATAGTTTCTACCATTTTTCCTAGTACTGATCTCAGGCTCACTGGTCTGTAGTTTCCCGGATCACCCCTGGAATCCTTTTTAAAAATTGGCGTTACACTGGCCATCCTCCAGTCTTCAGGTATTACAGATGATTAATAATAGTAGGCCTGCAATCTCATATTTCAGTTCTTTCAACACCCTTGGATGTATACCATCTGGTCCAGGTGATTTGCTACTCTTCAGTTTATCGAATAGTTGCATACATCTTCCCGGTGTACTGATATTTCTTTCAATTCTTCTGCGGCACCACTTGTAATTACCATTTCAGTCATGGGTAACATCCCTACATCTTCCTCAGTAAAGACCAAAGCAAATAATTCATTCAGTCTCTCCGCTATGGTTTTGTCCCCTCTTAGTGCCCCTTTTACACCTCTATCATCTAATGGTCCAACTGGCTCTCTTATAGGATTTTTGCTACGAATACACTTGAAAAATTCTTTATTATGCATTTTTGTTTCCACAGCAAGCTTCTTCTCAAATTCTTTCTTTGCCTGCCTTATCAATGCCTTGCATCTAACTTGCCAGTGCTTATGTTGTTTCCAGTTTTCACCATTTGGTTCCTTTTTCCATTTCCTGAATAATGCATTTTTGGCAACAACAGCCTCTCTGACCTCACCTTAAACCATACTGGCAGTTTTTTGGATTTCCTTCCATTTTTCTTAAAGCGTGGAATACAGCTGGTCTGGACTTCGAAGATAGTATTTTCAAATAACACCCATGCTTGATGTAAATCTTTACCCTTTGCAACTGCTCCTTTCAGTTTTTTCTTAACTGTTTTCCTCATTTTATCATAGTCTCCCTTTTGAAAGTTAAAAGATAGTACTGTGGATTTCCTTGCCGTCCTTCCTCCATTTTATGAAATGAAACGAAACACGATCATGCTATGATCACTATTGCCAAGTGGTTGCAACACCCTTATCTCTTGCATTAGATCTTGTGTTCCACTAAGGGCTAGGTCCAAAATGGCTTCCCCTCTGGTCAGTTCATGAACCAGCTGCTCCAAGAAGCAGTCATTTATTTCATCTAGAAATGTTATCTCCCTAGCTTGTCCTGCTTTGACACTGACCTAGTCGATACTGGAGTAATTGAAATCACCCATTATTATTACTGTGCAGTAACTTTTGTTAGCTTCCCTGATTTCTTTGAATATTTCATCATTCATTTGTTCATTCTGGCCAGGTGGTCGATAGTACACCCTCACTGCCATCGCCTTCCCCTTCTTCTTTTTACATGGAATTTCAATCCATAGAGATTGTACAGTGAATTTTGTTTCCTGCAAAACTTTAATATTTTGTGACTCAATGCCCTCTCTAACATAGAGGGCAACCCTCCACCAATTTGATCTGCTCTATCATTACGATATAGTTTGTACCCAGGTATTACATTGTCCCACTGGTTGTCCTCCTTCCACCATGTCTCTGAGATACCAATCATATCTAAACTCTCATTTAGTGCTATATAGTCTAACTCACCCATCTTATTTTTTAGACTTCTAGCATTTGCATACAAGAGATGAGATGGTAATCCTGTCTGAGAGATGACTTGTAGACTGCATCCACTGCTCTGAAAGAGCCCACTGACCCCATGTGCATGTTGAGACATATGGAACAACATGGACAGTGGAGACCATGTGGCCAAGGAGACACAGCATGTCTCGAGCAGTGAGGGTTTTTTGTTGTTGAGAGTGGGTTGCAAGGGAGATGAGATAGTGAAGGCATTCCAGATGAGCACCTATGAACTCTAGTTTGAGTTGGAGTTAGGTGTGATTTTGGATAATTTACCACAAATCCCAGATTTTACAGAACTAGGGTGGTATGATGAAGTGATGTGTCGACTACTTGAGGGGTATCTCCCTTGATGAGCCAGTCATCTAAGTAAGGGATGACAAAGATTTCCAAGGTGCACATATAGGCTGCTATAACTGCAAGACACTTTGTGAAGACCCTTGGAGCCGAGGACAATGCGAAGGGGGAGGGGGGGGAGACATAATATTGATAGTGGTGCCCTTGGAAAACAAATCTGAGATATTTTCTGTATAGGGTGTTGATCAGGATGTGTGTGTAAGCATCGCTGAGATCCAGAGAGCAGACACAGTCTTTTTCTTGAAGATAGTGAAGAAGTGTGCCAAGTGATATCATTTTGAAATTTTCTCTCACTGGGAATTTGTTGAAATTTCTCAGGTCAAGGATAGGCTTGAATCCTGTCTTTTTTGGAATTAGGAAGTAATGTGAATAAAACCCTTGGCCTTGCTGAGGTAGAGGGACTTCCTCGACAGCAAATTGAGATGTAAGACTCATGATCTCCTGCTGCAGCAGAGAGGAATATTGGAGATCCATATGGACTTTGCCCACAAAGAAAGGGAGGGGGGGTAGAGCCTTGAGATTGAGTTGACAGCCCACTCTGACCAGCTGCAAGGTTCAGGGCTCTGAAGTTATGAGGGACCACCTGTGGGCAAAGACTCCATCTTCTTGGAATGGTGAGGGAAAGGGAGGTTTGAGAGACCGACTGGCTATGCCCTCCAGGAAGGAGGCAAAATCTTGCCGGAGGCTGAGGCTGTGGAGTTGGCTGGGCCTTAGGAGTTTTAAGATTCCTAGGCTAACGAGTACCCTGCTGCTTTTGCTGTGAATGCTGAGGCTAATAGGAAGAATAGGAGGGGCAAGATGGATAATACCTCCTCTTTTTGAGGTAGAAAGGTTTCTTTGCAGAAGTCTTCTTTATCTCTGATCAGCTATCTTTCTGGACAAGCACTTCATGGTGAGATTGCCTGTTTCAATCTCACCTGCCTTTTCATGCCAGCCCTTCCCAAAAAGATTTTCTCCATTGCTAGGGATGTTGATAAGCTTATCTTGTACCTGCTGCTCAAGATCGGAGGCCTGCAGCCATGCTGTCCTCCTTGCTCCAATACAGGCTGCTGTTTTCCTGCTTGTAGCCTCAAAGGCATTGAAAGCTGGTCTAGTCAGAAACTTGGAGGTGTTTTGAGCATGAGCAACAAGAGCCTCATGAGGGGGCCTGCTTATCTGCTGAGAGAAGAGAGCTGAATTCATATAAGTCCCTGGAGATATCCCTTAAAAACATGCTTATGTAGAGCATGTAGGAATTGATCCTGGACCCCAACATGATAGCCTGGAATGTTTTCTGCCAAAAAAGCATCAAGTTTCTAGTGTCCTTGCCTGAAGGAACAGATGAATGGTTCTTGGTACTTTTAATCCTCCTTGTGGCCAATTCCATTACCATAGAGTGGTGTGGTAGTTGTAGTTTTTGGAAGCCTGGGCAAGGAGGAACCCGATACAGCATATCCAACCTTTTGCTGATGGCAGGAGTTGAGAGTGGTGCTTCTCACATCTGAATCATCAATTTTTTCAGGATGTTGTGGATGGGAAGGCTAGCTGCTTCCTTTAGTTCCAAGGGTCAATGCAGGATGTCTAACTCCTCCACTCTTGGTTCTGCCTCTGTTATCACCAAGACTGAGAGGACTGCCGCCATGTCCTTGATGAAGTCCTCAAAGGACATGTCTTCGGGTGGAAATCGATGCCTCTCATGTGGTGAAGATGGATCCAATGGCATGTCTCTGAGGGGCTGCGACTCGATAGACTCTGGGTTGGAATTGGAGGAAACCAAATCTGATTCAGGAAGAAAATCAAAGTAATGCCTGTCGGTATCCCGGTACCGACGATGCTCCGTCCATGACATTGAAGGTCGATACCCATGGTGTGCAGCATCGGAACTGGAATGTGTGGTGTGCAATGCCCCCAATTGGACCGAGGTTGGTGGAGGTTCGAAGCATGGCAGGACCAGTGCACCAAGCAGCCCTCCAGAAGCACTGGGCACATCAACATCGTGGAATGATTTTGGAGCAGTGAGCTCAGAGGTGAAACCCAAGGGCCTTGAAGCCCTGGCACAACGATGGCCAGGATCGTGGCCAGACTCCACTTGAAGGCTTGCACATACTCATAGAGGGTGACTGGGAGGACTGAGTGACTGGGCCTGGAGGCCTAAGCTACCATCCCCAAACAAATTATCGGGGGCTCCACCGAGGACATGGTCCTCAGAACATCCCCGAGCCCACTCTGTGGCTTTGGAGGGGGTATCCTCCCACTGGGGCTGTTTGGCCAGTCAGCCTAAGTCTGGATCTGCAGATGAGTGTTGGTGCCGATGTCGAGCATTGGAGTCCGAGGCCGATACCGAGGATTGGGAGCCCTTCAATTCCAATGCTGAGGTCTTCAATTCCTTATCTGCTGGACACCCCGTTCAATGCTTCTTGCTGTGTTTAGAAGTGGAAGATGAATGTGAAGCATGCAATGACTTTGACGGTGTGGAGGCCCCGAGGAGTATGTGAAGGGGCTGAGTCTGACTGAAACAGCTTAACCTGTTGCTGTTCTTGGTTCTTAAGCTCCCGTGCTATCATGTGTTTACAATGGGCACCGGAAGAAATGTGGTCAGGGACTAAACATTTTAAACACCATTTGTGCTGGTCAGTGGCCGAGATGGTACTATGGCACTTAGTACATTTTTTGAACCCATTGTGGGGTTTCTCCATCTTCGAAAAAACTACGGAGGACAAATCAAATTAGGCAATGGTGGCCCAACATAAAAAACATGAAGAAAAAGTTAGGAAAAATAGAAAAAGGAAAAAGGGAAATAGTACTGTAACGATGCTGGACTGTTCTGGATGATGGGAAGTCAAACAGCAAGCACTGAGAAGGTACCAAAAAAAGTTTGAAAAAGTCTCTTCACAGCAGGACTAGGACAGAGTCCTGATGGCTCTGTGGAAAAAAGACGACTGAGGAGAATTACTGGGAAGGCAGACACGCATGTGTGCAGTGATGCTCTCAAAAGCATTCTTATTGGATGCTGGGGAGTGTTCCTGCACTGGGCTCCGTTGATGCCAACATCACCATATATGAAGACTGAATTCCTGCTTGTTCCTTGCAATAACAGCAACCTTGGGCTGGAAGGACTGGGGTTTCTAGTTCCACAGATGTTCCTTGTGGCCTTGGGCAAGCCACTTAACCCTCCATTGCCTCAGGTACAAAAACAGATTATGAGCCCTTCGGGGACTCAGATACAGTACCTGAATGTACACCACTTTGACTTGTAGAAAAGTGGTATATAAGCCTAGCTAAATAAATAAATAAAATAACGAAGATACAGTCCTGCTACTACTCAAGCACAGAGAAATGGAGTGATACTGAAAGAATATATTTTAAAAAATTAATGATAAAAGGGTATTATGAACTAAACTTCAATGTGTATTTTAAGGCCCTCTTGTGACACACTAAAAGTATTGTGCTAGCCAGAGAAGATCTATCATGCATGTTAAAAAGGTCTAGAAAAACATCAGAAAGAGCACATTAAAATCTGCACCATATGCAAATAGGAATTTTATTGGCATTTTAGAAAGGATGTCCACCTGCAATCTGGGACGTCCAGGCCAAACGTCTGAGAAAACCCCAGGGACATTTACATTTTGGCACGATTTTAGAAACTTGGACTTTCACAAATGGACGGCCACAGAAACAGTTTCTTAGACTTCCCGGCCAGAGTTTTCCAGAAGGTAGACATCCATGTTCAGTGACATTGCAGACACTCAGATATGCGATGTGGGTTAGTAATCTGTTTGGGGTTTGTATTTACATGCAGATTTCTTTGCCCATGAAATACTGACAGTAATGATGACAGCGCAATGTGCTCTTCCCCCTAGTAGCATTGTCACCATGAAAAGCACAGTTACTTACCTGTAACAGGTGATCTCTGGGAACAGCAGGAATAAGTCTTCACATATGGGTACGTCAGTACTGACAGAGCCTGCGCGGGAACGCTCCCCAGCGTCCAGAAAGAAAACTTTTGGGAGCATCCCACACGCATGCATGCTGCCTTCCCACCTAAACACTTCCCTCTCATCAGTTGGGTTTGTAACTGAGACCGAAGGAGGGAAGTAGACAAATTAGAAAGAGAGAGAGAGAGAGAAACTCCTAGGGGAGGTGGGTGGGTTGTGAAGACTTATTCCTGCTGTTCCCAGAGATCACCTGTTACAGGTAAGTAACTGTGCTATCTCCAGGAACAAGCAGGAATGAGTCTTCACATATGGGGACTCCCAAGCTAAGATGCCTGGAGGAGGCCCCAGCATGTTGCAATCCAATGGATGGGCCATGCTTGTTCCTCACAACCTCAGGCATCGAAGTGGTGGAGGGTAGGAGTTGAACTAGAAAATAAAAAAGGGGGCTGTGGAACAGCTTGACTAACCAAGGTATCCAGAGGAGGGTCCTTGTGTAGATTATAATTTTTAGAAAATATTGAATTTCAATTTTCTAAGGTGGATCTTACTGAAAAGTATTGTGAAAAATATTTGGTGAGCCTAATATGGGTCTGTAGTTGAGAGCCAGTACATTATCCTCAAAGAAATTTCCTCACTGTGAAGTAGAGGAAAATAAATTTTGCAATACAGGAAGAGATAAGAAGCCTTAATGGCTAGAACTAACCCCAGAAGAAAAAATGGGGGAGTTTAATGAGGTTGGACTTTGGAGAAAATAGCTAAAGCTTCTGTAAAGTCCAACGTTTGAACTCCTTGTCCTTGGAGCCGAATAAGGCCCTAGGAAAGAATGGAGATAAATCTGAATGGTTTGGATGAAAAGGTAGAAATATCCTTTGCAGAAAAAAGGATAGGTCTTTAAGACCCCCTTTATCCAAATGAAAGACCAAGACATTTGTAATATGCGTTGGGCCCCCAATTTCTTGAAGATCAGTAAAGTCTTTTGTATGTGATGTCACTTATGACAATGACTTTACATGGAGAGCTTCAGATGTGAGGTAACTGAAAAGGTAAAGAAGGTATTTCCTAATGTACCATAGAAATTGGTTGTCCATTAAGTTTTATGATATGCTGGGACAGCATTAATATGGACAGTAAACAAATCTTTCAAAGTCAGATGTTGTATAGAGATTGACCCAATAACAAGAAGGATTAAGACCTACTTGAGAATATTGATGGAGAATCTCTGTCTGATTAAAAATGGAAGAACCATAGAGAACGTTTTATGGAAAACTGGTACTATGTTTTCCACTTACAAGGAGAGGACTAGATTTCTTTAAAAAAGATCTATCCCCTGAATAACCAGGTCTTGAGACGTACGTGAAGAAGGGCAGAGGAGATCCTTAGTCTTAAGACAGCAAGTCTGGATCCTTCTATAACTTCAAGTAGTAGCTTGAGAAAAAGACGCAATATAAGGGGATACCATGTTTGCCTCTCTATGAGGGCAATATGAGTATCATGCGCTCTTTAGTTCATCATAAGCTACAATGAAGTATAGGGAAAAATAGTGAATAAGGACCGACTGCAGTGAAAAGAATGCATCCCTGTTGCAGAAATTCCAGTGAGATGTGGAACAATCCAGGGAATTGTGCAATTCTGTACACTTTCACGTGGTCTAAGCCCTGGTTACTTTTCCTTAAAAAGAAATTTTTAAGGAAGATGGTAAGATTAGGAAAAAAAAACAGTCATGTAGGAGCATGACTGGGCAGAGTCTACTAGCTGAAGCCCTTTTTAACCATCTGGAAGCTAGCTACTAGGAGTAGCTCTGAGGCTCTC
Organism: Ichthyophis bannanicus; assembly: GCA_033557465.1. NCBI lineage: Eukaryota > Metazoa > Chordata > Amphibia > Gymnophiona > Ichthyophiidae > Ichthyophis > Ichthyophis bannanicus. The sequence continues at coordinate 410,677,672 of CM066037.1, forward strand.
TGGCAAAGGCCCATAGTTACAGAGCTTTCTTGTATAATTGCAGAGAGCATGTTGTAGGTTGCTTAGATCTGGCTGTTAAATTGCCAGTGTGCAACCTAATCTATTCTGTTGGAGCCAAAAAGAATTGAAGATGGCTAAGAATAGTAGACTTTGATGTCTGCAACAATAAATTGTCCAAATGGGTTCTGGAACCTCTCTTGGAGTAATCTGTTATTAAGGCAGCAGAAAAAAAAGTTAGGTCCCATAGGTTAGAGAGGACCGTCAGACATAATTTGGAGTGGTAATACTCAATTTCTGTCTGATAAGCTGCCTTAAAGAAGTATCTGAGAAGGTTAGCTCAAAGATACACAGAGAAAAAGATGAACCGCAAAGGGGAAGAAACTCTGTAAGGAAACTGCTTACTGGAGTAGGTATTGAAGAGAATCCTATGGGCTTAGAGAATAAGCCCTCCAGTTGATTAGTAGTACTCTTAGAGACTGAATGTCTGGACTAAGAGGGATAGAAGTAATACAGAGTTGAGAAGAATTACAATTTGGTAAGTCTTTGAAGAGGTAGGGTCCCCTTGCAGTTAAAAGTATGAGAGATCCTCGTACAGGAAATTGTCAAGGTGAAGAGCATAGCTCACCTTGTTGGTAGTTGTTAGTTCTCCTTTTTTTTTTTTTTTAAAGAGAAAACCTGTTATCTTTAGGGTATGATGGTCCTCAATAGCTCTTGGAGCTAAAAGGAGGGATTTCTCTTGTAGCAAGAGATTCATGCCCAGAGTCGAGGATTGAATCAATGTATGACTGATATCTCAACATGGATGAGAGGAACCTTAGATGCTTCTGTTGAAAAGAAGTAGGTTCAGAGGTTCTAAAAACCTCACACAGGTTAACATCTGTGCTCTTGATAAGGTCTATATTATATGATCTTTGTCTATTTCTTTTTGTTTTTCTTTTTCTTGGGACCATATTGTGGTTTTTCTATTTTGGGGTCTATAACAGTTGGTTGTTATTTCCTTAAATTGTAGTGTGTATTGTATTTCTGTATTCATCCATATTCAGTTTGTTCTGGATGATATTGGAAAATTAATAAAGATTAAGTTAAAAAAAAAAACCAACCTCACACAGGAAAAGTGAATAAAATATCAGAAACCCTGCGACTGCTGGGTTTGCTGAGCCTGTTGAGGTTTTGATTTGCTTAGCCTGGTTTGATGTTCCCTGTTTTTGGAAACATCTGCATCATGGGTAGAAGATGGATAAAACTTTTTTCCCTTAAGGGGATAAAGCTTTTTAGGAGATTTTTTATTAGCTGGGATAGAGGAAAGTTTTGACAATCCTCTGAAAACAACAGCATCAGTGCTTAACTGATTAGCTTGAAATAAAGCCTCCTTGTTGAAGAGATTTTCACCAGTACAAGGAGTATTTCCCAGCCTTTTCTGTACCCATCTGTCCAAGTCTGAAGCTTGGAGCCAGGCTAAGCGTCTTGCTCCTATGGCTATAGCAGACGTTCTGCTAATAGACTCAAAACAGTCCAGGGAAGCACGATTAAGGAACCTAGAGATATTTTGAGCATGATTGACTAATAAGAAATAGTCTGCTCTTTTATGCTCTGGAAGAAAAGGGTTAAAAAACTTTAAGTTCTTTGTGACCTCTTCAAGAGATAATCCCATATAGAAAATATATGAGATAATTCTTGCTGAAAGCATGGATGCCTGGAAGCATCGACGTACAAAGGCATCTAAAGTCGTAGACTCACGACCTGGCGGATAAGAAGAGTGCTTCTTTGCACTCTTAATACGCCTCATTGCTGATTCTACAACAATAGAATGATGAGGTAGTTGAGTCTTTTGAAAACCTGGAGAAGGTGGCACCTTGTACAAAGTGTCAAGTGTCTTAGAATGTGGGGATACCGTTAAAGGAGTTTCCCACATTCTTAATAGTAGATCTTGTAAGAGCTGATGCAAAGGAAGCATGATGACCTCCTTTGGAATCCAGGGGAATTGCAGTGTCTCTGAATCCCCCGGTAGGGATTCTTTACCAGGTATAGAAATGGCAAGTAACTTTGCCATATCAAGCAGAAAAGCTTGAAAAGAAATCTCCCCAGAGGAGGACCCTCTAAAATGAGGGATAAAGGCTGAAAATTCAGCCTTGGTACCGATGGAGTCATCCCAGTCATCGAGATCAGAAGACTTGAAAGGATGAAGCATCGGATTTTCCTTAAAGCGATGTCTTCGGTACCGTCCGAGGTCGGTACCAATACGAGTCGGTACCGAATCCTCCATGCTAGAGATTGATTCCAGGCTCGGCATCGAAGGAAGCGAGTCTGTCGAAGCAAGCATGGACGGTACCAACACCGATGCCGGTGTCAATACCGGTACCGGCACAGAACTCGATACCGATACTCGAGGAACGGTCTGCAGCAACTCTAGTGGTACCGAAGTAACCGAGAGCGCTAGACTATGTTCATCGGTGAGGAGTGTTTCATCCATCACCATAGCTGATGCCGGGGTGTCGGTACCGCTCGAAGCAGCCACAACCACCGAGCATGGCCCAGGTGTGTCCGTCGAGGTAAGAACCCTGGGAACAACCTGGAGCCCCGATAATGCTTTGGAGCAAGAAGACTCCTGCCGGGGCTTTATTGCCAAGATGTCCTCAAGGGCAATGCCAGAGGCATCTCGATGCTGAGAAGAAGATCTACCACTCGAGGACTGGCTAGTCTTGACAGACTTTTGTTTGGTTACCTGATCCTGTGAAAAAGAAGATATTCTAGCTGATGACATCGAGTGCGATGTGAACCGGGTATCGAGTTGTACTCGATCCTGAAGACTTCTTCTGTTTTTGCTCCAGCAGGAGAGACACTCCAGAGGGCAATGGTCAGGACCTAAACATTTTAGACACCAAGTATGAGTGTCTGAAAATATATCTGTACCGCCACACTTTGAGCATTTCTTAAGGATAGTGGCTGGCTTTTCCATAATGGAAGGATAGAGGCCTAGTGGCTTAGAAACCGTCAGGCACTAAACAGGAAAAAAATTTTAAGAAGAAATTCTTTAGTAAAAAGAAAGAAAAGCACCAGCAGTACCGGTGGCGTCGAGGGAAGGCAGACGCAACCACAAAAAACTAAGAATAAAAAGAAGAATTTTCTGCGGTGACAGGAATACGTCCTGCCGGCTCCGCGGAAAATGGAAAACTGATGAGAGGGAAGTGTTTAGGCGGGAAGGCAGCGCGCATGCGTGTGGGATGCTCCCAAAAGCTTTCTTTCTGGACGCTGGGGAGCGTTCCTGCGCAGGCTTCGTTGGTACCGACGTACCCATATGTGAAGACTCATTCCTGCTTGTTCCTGGAGATTGAGCACTTTTTTGTGGTCAGGAACAGGTATAGACATAGATGCCTCAACAACCATGGGCAGATGTGCTTGTGCCATTCTGGAATCGCACCGTGACGTCTATCTTCGTTGCTCCGTCCATGGAAAACACGAATAAGGCTTCTACAATAACCTCCATGGTAAACATCATGATATGCTCTCCTTCCACATGATTTACTTTGCTCTGTTGAAGGAGACGTAGCCTAGTGATTTGAGATGTGGGCTGAGAACCAGGGTTTAGGGAGTTGCATTTATTAGTGCACATTCAGTTCATTAGCATGCCTTAAAAAATTTAGCATAAATTACTAAAACGCTCAATAATATCCACACAGAACTATGTTCACTTTCAAATCTTCTTATATAATCAATCAAGTGATATGTATTTGTACTAACACAGAAGGTCTCAGACTTACACAGCACTCATTTCTTGGGCTTTTTTTTCACTTGCCCAGCTAATGTGCCTAATAGCATCAATGACCTTCAGTGTATATTATCAAGTAATATTAAATTATCAAAGAATCCGAAGGTAGATAGAGCTATGGCTATGTTGTCCTTTTATTAAGTACCGCTAAGGCTCTTAATTTTGCCATAAAGCTGTATTGCACTTAGTTTAAAATATGCATACTGCTGCCATCATGCTCTTCTCTGATCCCAACGCCTTCCTCGGGTACCTCAACCGCGTTTCACTTAGATTGTTTCATCAGAGGATCGCATTGGCTTCTTGACCTTTATCAGAAGCTTGAAAGAATTTAGAGCACACTGAATCAAGTTAACATGTTTTAACCTATGAATAAGGCACACATTTACTAAGCAGTGCTACCTGTTAATGCAGTAGATAGCATGTGCTAACAGCTAGCAGAGCAGAGGAGAGGAGTAGCCTAATGGTTAGAGCTCTGGCTTAAAAGTCAAGCAACTAGGGTTCAAATCCCACTTGTATTTATTGTGGCCTTGGGCAAATCACTTAACTCTCCATTGCCTCAGAAAAATCCAAGTTATCAATGTCCCTGTTTAATGCACATTACCAAGTTTAAGTTACAATGTAAATCACTTTGATTAAAAGATAAAGCAGGTTTAAAAAGCCTGCTCATAAAATAAGGAAAATGCAGATAGCAGGAGGGAAATGGGTAGAGACTAGGAATGTTGTAATGCATGGCTAACACAGGCAGTAACCATCAAAGTTATAGACAGCTTGGGTATAAGCAACACCACCTCAATAGGTGGCATTTACAGTAATCTTTGCAATTTTAGTGCGCTATTTGCACTAAAATGCTGCTTTAGCTGCAAAAGCCTAACACGCTTTAGTAAACATACCCCTTAGTCTGTACTATTGACTGACACATGTTAAAAAGTGCTAATATATATTAACAATTTTTTATTAAAGCAAATATATGAAACAAACCAAAAAGATGTCCAAAAATTGGGAAAGCCCCCCAAATAAATCAAGACTTTTCGTATTCACACCCCTAACAGGGTTCAAACCCTGATTCTCCCTCTGATGCTCTTTGTGACCTTCAGCAAGTTACTTCATTCTCTATTACCTCTGGTACAACTTAGGGGTATGTTTACTAAGCAGCGGTAGCAGCTGCCATGTGGTATCGGAACCACAGCCCCATTGAATTCAATGGGGCTGTGGCTCCGATATCCCAAGGTAACCGCTACCGCTGCTTAGTAAACATACCCCTTAGATTGTAAGCCCTCTTAGAAAGAGACCTATCAGCTGCACCTGAATATATTACTTGCCTTGAGCTTGGATATGGAAAAGCCGAGTAATTAAATCTAAAATCTAAATCCAAGGCTCAGAACTTTAAAACCTGCCTTGGATCATCTGCTATCTTGTTATCATGCATGCTAATGAAAGGCTTGTACTCACAGCATGTAATATGGCAATGTGCCATGTACAGAAGATGGCACAGTAAACCCTTGAGGCTGCATATATCTTAGCATACAGCTTGCTACAAACCAAAGACACAACAGGTTTTGGGCTTCATACAAAACTATACATCCGTTTACACTACAAATGTCTTCTCAAATAAAAGGCTAATACATCATAGAGAATATTCAAGAACTAGAGAGCCCTCCCATGCTTGAACATATACAAGATATAGTGGATTTAATGATGTATACAGAAAAGGGCAAAAGGTATTGGCATGATTGTTATTGATTATTGATATTCTTTCTGTGGTTTATGTTCAAGGGCATTGCAGGGATTCTGAGGTTTTAACATGAACAGCATATTTTTGGAGGAAAGGGGAGAAGGGAAGAAGCAAGCACCACTCTATGGCTGGTCAGAGAAACCCTCTATGTTTGAGTTTAGCTAGTGGGTGCCACCACAGTCTTCTTCATTAAGAAAAGACAGCTTACACAGGGAGCCACCTAGGATATGAACAATCAAGGCCCCAGTGAGAGGTAAGAAATGGAGGTGTTGCCCCCTGGGTCTACTGCACTTTATGCAAATTGCAAGGGAGGGAGAGGTACTGGAGTTGCCATAATCAACATCATTTTTTTAGATAACTCATCTTGGCTCTTTCCTTCTCTGAGGCCTTAGTCATTCAGATGGTAAGCTCTGCATATATATCACCCACCTTCTCTCTCTTCCAGTTCCCTGGATGAACTTTTGACCTTCATCTCTGACAATTTTATACTGGTCCACTGCTTGAATTAGATAGTAAGTTCTCTGGGAACAGGGACATGCCTACAGTACCTGAATATAATTCACCTTGATCTATACTACTGGAAATGCATGAGCTAAATATAAATAAATAAATAATATATAGATAGGTGATTTCAACATTCATTCTGACCTCCTTTGATCTTCCCCAATGGGTAATATTGGTTTGACACTGACCTCACAGGATCCCACTCACTCAGAGGGGCATTTACTTGATTGGGTGTTTTCCGTTGGTATCAGTCTTGTGTCTAGAAATCAGCTTGACATTATTACTGTTTCCTGGTTTACTCTTTTCTAGTTCTAACTGGAATTGCCTTCTATAGTCACAACACAAAGCAACACTCACAAGAAATTCTCATGAAAGCTCCAGTCCATAAATTTTGATAAGTTGACTGATCTTTGCTGGGATTTTCCTCATGACTTTTCTTTGTTGTTTCGTCATACTCAAACTTAAGTTTGGAACTCCACCTTGTAGTTAGTTTTCAACAAGGTCACTCCAAAAAAGGAATATATCATTCTATTTAAACTGATCATCCTTGGTGTCACACTAACTTAAATCTCTTAAAAAAGAGAATAGAGGAAAATCAGAGGTTTGATTGATCTGGCACTCGGTGACAGCAAAAAATAAAAGAACTTTCTATGTAAGGATTATTCACATCTAATTTAAACTTATGGAAATTCAAGCCAATGTTTTGGCACTGTTTCTAGCTTAACCACCTCCCAAGTGCTTTTTGCGGGTTATCTCGAATCTCACAGGTCCGCCTCTGGCAACCTCTGATACTACTTTCTCTATTCCCACTGCTGACCAAATAGCATTCTTCTTTAAATCCAAGATAGACACCATAAATGCTTCTCTGCACTCACTATTGCCAACACCAAATGATTCTGCCCCCCATCCTCTGTTGCTGCTGGTCGTCCTTCCACAGGTTTGTCCACTGCCTGGTCCTCTTTAAATAAGCCTACCTCTTTCCTGATTAATAAAAATATAACCTCCATATCCTTCAGTTTACAGATTTATTCTATCATTAATTCATGTTTCTTCTGTCTCCACCAGCTCCGATCCATTCATTCCTATCTCAAGAGGGATGCCTTCACCACAGCCACTCATGCCCTGGTTCTTTCCATGCTTGATTATGCAAATGTAATTTACCTCAGACTTCCTGTATCCACTTTAAAATGTCTTCAAAATATTCAAAATATAGCAATAAAACTTATTCATGGCTCCTGCAAGACCACTTTTACATCCATCATCACTGGCTTCCTGTAACTTAACAGCTAAAGTTCAAACTTCTAGTTATCATTCATAGAACCTTTTACAGTGACACCCTCTCCTACTTATAATCTCATCTCACCCCTTCCTCTTTCCAGCCTTCCCAGTCTCAATACATAAACATACTTTACTTTCCACCTACAAATAGAGTACACTGCACTACCAGCCATCAATCCACTTTTTTCTACACAGCTCCTCTGCTCTGGAACTCTTCACCACTTTCCCTCCGCTCAGAATTGAATTACATATGCTTTAAAATACAACTCAAAACCTTCTTCTTTTCACAGGCTTTCAGCAACCAACTCAATGATCAACCTTAATCTATCACTCTTTCAGGATACTTTACTTTTATTTATGTATTTTAAGATATTTGTTTGTAAATAACATATTTTATCTGTTCTTATTTTATATTTTATTATAGTCTAGATTCTTATGTAATCTCATTATAAATCACTTTGATAATTTGTAAAAATGGTTTAGCAAGTGCCGAAAAATAAATAACTGAATAAATATCATATCCAAAATCCTATCTTCATATGATTTATGATGCATTTACTCATCACTTTCTTTGCAAACTACAAGAGATCCAAAACCACTTACATCAGAATTTATCCACTGCTATTTCCTCTGCAGTATCTACTTCCTCACATGTCTCATCTATACCTTCAGTACCACATGGTTTTGGCAGTGCTCTTCAAGGCTTCAATCCATTGCCTCTTTTGGGTTTTCAGCTACTTGATCTTTTAAGCAAAAACAGTGTCCATCAGAAACAATCTGGTGTCATTTTTCTATGTTTTCTTGGACAACAAGTAGCCAAGTATTTGGTAACACCTTATTGATGTCTCCTTGAGGTTTGTTTTTTTTTAGCATATATGTATTTATTCAACAAGGCTTGCCTTGATTATGTTTGCTGTATATTTTTCTAATAAATAAATTAAGTACCCTGGGCATTTATTTATTCATTTATGTATAGAGATTTGTTATACGGTCTTCAGGGCCATGGTGAATATCAATGCAGTTTACATACTAAAAGCTGCCAGGAGGATGAACACATAGGGGAAACAAAGCAAATAAGGACAGAAGGAAAAGAAAGATGGACTAAGGGGATAGAGAGTCAAAACAAAAGGAAGGAAAGGAAATACAGGAGGGATTAGCTGTCCAGATCAGAGTTCTGAAAGGCAAGTTGAAAGAGCCAAGTCTTAACAGCTTTGGTGAATGAGGTCTCCAGACAGATGGAGAGAAATAGAGAGTTCCAAAGCAAGGGACCTAAGTAGGAAAATGCAGAAGCATGCAAGACCCAGGTGGAGGTAAGGAGTACTGTAGGTATGGATAAGAACAATGGAGAATCCGACTCCAAGCACCTGAAAAGCAAGAGAGATTAAAAAGTCACCTCTCATGTAGCAGAGTCTTTGATGCTTCCATCTGTTTGGCTTCTGCTGTATAGCTGGTACATACAGAGTTGCTCCATGTAGCCAGGGTTTGGGTAGATAGCAGGCCTTGCATTTTTCACTAAGGAAAAAGCTTGAGCAAAACTAAATCCTTTTGTGTACATCAAGAAGCCAATGACAATTGATGCTGCACGAGACATTCCTGCATTGCAGTGAATAAGTACCTCGCCATCATGAATTTTTGCTTGCTCAATGAAATCAAAGCATTCTGGAAAATAAGATGTGATATCCATCTCAGGGAGATCGTGTACAGCAGTGCCCTTGTACACCATATGCAACGTTTAGAATATGGGTAACCTTGCACTGTACCAGTGTATCCAGACCCTAAGCTGCCTCTTAGGAACAAAATCCAACAGAGCTTGCCTCAGCTTTTCAACAGCTCTCGCACAGCATTCCCTCAAACTTGAAACAACGTGACTGATATTTCCCTGATCCAGGTCATCCTCGATTGGCTTGATGAAAAGAGGATAACTCTTGAAAACTTGTAAAAGATGCATTAAATTAGTCCAGTTAAAAGGTGTCACCAACAACTTGTTGTTTGACCCTTATTTCCACATATGTCTGCTCAAGTGTATAGTATATGCTGAGTCTGTTGGCTTCATTTTGCAGTTTCCTGTTGGGATAGCTAAGATGATCTGTAAAGCCTAGAAGGAAACACAGAATGTATACCACTTGAAAGAAGCCAAAGACTAGCTTTAAAGTTCATTTTTTGTTGTTTTCCATGCCAGAAGTCACTTGACCCTGAGAAATTGGGGTGAAACTTGTTTCTGCCATCATTCCCTTCTGCTAAGCACTCACTCTGAGATAAACATGTTTACAATTATTCACAAGTAATAAAAAATACTATATCAGGGTTAAAGACACTTCAAATGTATGCATAGACTTCCCAAATGTATGTCTAGACTGCCTAAAATAGTCTCATTCAGATTGTATACTTGTTTTCATCCTCATTTTTATAGCAATAGTACTCCATTTCAAGGATGGTCATTTCCTTCACAAACTAAATATTTGCGTTATACAACTCTCACGTTTTTTTATTCTAGAATCCAACCTTTTAAGGACAGTGTGATTTCACATCTAAGCACTAGACTAGGGCTTCTAAACCTAGCCAATCGGGTCTTCAGGATAACCACAATGAGAGATTTGCATGAACTGCCTCCATTGTATACAGGTCTCTCTCTTGCATATTCATTGTGGTTGTCCTGAAAACCTGGCTGGCCAGGTGTGTCCAAAAGACTGGGTTGAGAAGCCCTGCACTGGACAGTACTCAGCAAAACATTCAAATGGGTGGAGGTGTTAATGATAATGGAAAAGGAATTTGAATTGCCATCTACAAAGGATGCTGAACCAACCTATGCACTGCATTAAGAACATAAGAAATGCCATACTGGGCCAGACCAAGGTCCATCAAGTCCAGTATCCTGTTTCCAACAGTGGCCAATCTAGGTCACAAATACCTAGCAGTTCCCCAAATGTCTGTATTGGGGCAAGCAGTGGATTTCCCGGGTCCTCTTTAATAATGGTTTATGGGCCTTTCCTCCAGGAACTTGTCCAAACCTTTTTTAAACCCAGCTACACTAGCAGCTTTTACTACATCCTCCGGTAACAAATTCCAGAGTTTGATTACACGTTGAGTGAAAAAATATTTTCTCCTATTAGTCTTAAATGGGTTATACTGTAGCTTCATTGCAAATCCCCTAGTCTTTCTACTTTTTGATGGCGTAAACAAATCTATCTATGTTTACCCGTTCCACTCCATTCATTAATTTACAGACCTCTATCATATCTCCCGTAAGCATTCTCTTTTCCAGGTTGAAGAGCTCTAACCTTTTAAGTCTCTCCTCATTGGGATATCCTTCCATCCCCTTTACCATTTTGGTGTCTCTTCTCTGTACCTTTTCTAATACCGCTATATCCTTTTTTAAGATACGGTGACCAGAATTGCACACAATATTCAAGGTGCGGTCGTACCATGTCTTACTGTGGATCTACAGGTAGTTAAAAGATAGAAAGCAAAGAATAGAAATAAATGGTCAGTTTCCTTAGAGAAATGCCTTGTGGATCTGTACTGGGACCCATGTTGTTTAACATATTCATTAGCAATCTGGAAAAGAGAGCAATAAGCAAGTTGATCAAGTTTGGAGATGACACAAAAATATCCAAAGTAGTTAAAATACAAACAGATTGTGAAGAACTGCAGAAGAACCATGCCAGACTAGAGAAGTGGGTGCAAAAATGGCAGATGCAATTTAACATGGACAAATGCAAATTAATACACATAGGAAAAAATATTCCATGCTTTACTTATACAATATTGGGTTCCACATTAGGAAACACTAGCCAGAAAAAGGATCCTAGAATTATTGTGGGCAATATGCTGAAATCCTCAGTTCAGTGTGCAGCAGTAGTGAAAATATTAAATAAATGTTAGGAATCATCCAAAAAGGAATGAGGAACAAAAAAGAGAATATCATAATGCTTCTATATAGATTCAGGGTGTGACTGCTCAGGTCCACTTTTGCCGACGGCCAAAAGAGATATTTGCCATAGGCCCTGTTCAACACAGGGTCCACAGTTAAAAGTAGCTGCAGGGTAACTCTCACTACTTGGACCATCAACAAGTAAAACCTGCAACTTTCCTCCTAATGGTGCTCCCTGGTCCCAGGTAACACAAACCGATCGTTCTGCAAGACATTAGTTTCTGGATTTTCTATGGCAACAGGCCCTGGCACAACGGCAGAACATCCAAATACGCTCACTTCCTGCTTGCCTACCTCAGTGCAGAAGGGAATGACTGAAGAACTGGAGAGCTTGTGGGTACAGGGTGCAGTATGCCATGCAGGGCAGAAGACGAGAAACAAAAGCTGTACCACCCACTTCTCCCTTCCTTCCTGGCATCTGCATGACAAAAGGAGAGACAACTAGTATAGGGAAGTAAGGACTTCTCAAAGCACAGTACTAGCCTTACTTTTTCTTTCTCTCTGTGTGTTGAGAGCATGGAGGATACTAGGATAGAGTCCAAGGAAGGCGTACAGAGAAAGCTCCCTGAGTATTGCTCTTGCTAAGTCCCCACCTCAGGCCTCTGATTTGCTCATTTTATTGGCCAGAACCAATTAGCAGCAAGAGATAGGGCAACAGTGTTCATAAGTGAGGTCGGGTTACAGAGAGGGGAAAGAGAGTGTTTATATGTGTGAGACAAAGTGAGCAGGTGGTGGGGGGGGGGAGAGAAAGTAAGTGCATATGTGCAAGTGAGAGAGGAAGACATAGGAAGTATGTGGAGGCGGGCAGAGAGAGGAGACAGTAAGGGAGAAAGAGCTTGTATGTGTGGGACAGCAAGAACGGGGAGAGAGTAAGAGAGGAATGTAAGGATAGGACCGGAAGAGAAGGGGCAAATAAGGGAAGGGAGCAAGAATCTGGAGAGAACAACAACTGTTGGAGAGATGAGAGAATGAGAGGATACATGGGTGTGGGGATGGAGAAGAGGAGAGTGATCAACAGTGAGACCGGAGAGCAAGAGTATGTGCGGTTGGGTAATAATTTGGATGATCAAGAGTGAGACGGGAGAGCAAGAGTATGAGGGAAGGTGATGGGAGAGTAAGAATGGGAAGAAAGGGGTGAACAAATGAAGAAAGCAAAACAAGGTATGGGGAAGGGGAAAGCAAGGGGAGAGGCTTCAGCAAGGGGGAGGGGGAGGAAAGTCAGTAGATCTGGAGGTTGGCTGGGGAAGAAGGGGATAGACGATCAGGATGGTGGAAAATAGAGGAGACGCCTATAGACTGGTATCTCCGAAACTTAAACCTCTTCTGCTACTTGAACCAGATACCTTTGCCCAGTTCTTTCTAACTAAAGTTATAATCTCTCTAAAACATCAAATACAACTTCTAACTTTTCCACTAGTCAAGTTATTTTCCTTTCTTCCTTTTCAGGTATTAGTTCCCATTGTTTGCCTGATACTTGGCATCAGACTAGTGCTTCCACTCTAGTCTTTGGTCTTGTTTTAACACCATTTCTTTCTTTTTTCTTCATAGAATTGTACATTCAATGTCAGGTTTAGCTGGTTATCTTTATCAGCAAATTATTAGTTCTTAGAAACTGATTAATTCTAATGGCAGTTCATCCTGAGGTGAACATAAAACAAAGACATTTAAACTTATATGTTGCATTGGTTCAAGTATCTCTATTCCCTTAGCAATTTTAAATAACTGAACAACTTTAAATAGCTAAACAAATCATTAAAACTAAGATGCAGATAGCAGTCCTGCAGCGAGTGTCCCATGTATGATTATCTCCCAGTTGGCAAGAGATCTTATGTGTGTAGTAGGTGCAAAGAGCTCCTTGCTCTCAGGAAATGAGTCTGATCTCTGGAGGCTAGAGAAGCAGACTTGAAGGAGCTGAGGCAGACAAAGAAGTATATAGGAGAGAACTTCAAGACATAGTAGAGAAGCCCTACCTTCAGTCTGGCAGCCTCTATATTGTGATAGAGGAGGAAGGTCACCTGAATGGAGAACATCACTTTGGTGTGGCAGGAAGTGATCCTGTAGCTAAGACCTGTCCTCTTCCTCCGAGGTGTCTCCAGGGGAATGTGCCATTGAAGGAAGGGTTAGGATGGCTGTTATAGTTGGGAATTCAATCATGAAGCATGTAGATAGCTGGGTGACTGGTGGACATGAGGATCATCTGGCAACCTGCCTACCTGGTGCAAAGGTGATAGACTTCAGGCATCACCTAGATAAGGTTTTAGACTGTAATGGAGCTTGTTGTCTTGGTACATGTTAATATCAATGACATAGGAAACTGTGGAAGGGAAGTTCTTGAAGCCAAATTTACTATAGGCTTTTAGGTAGAAAGATGAAAGCCAGAGCTTCCAAGGTAGCATTCTCCTAAATGCTTCCTGTTCCACTTGCAGGAGCCAAAAGGCAGGCAGAGTTCTGGAATCTCAGTTTGTAGATGAGATGATGATGCAGGGAAAGGGGGTTTAGATTTGTTAGGAACTGGGCAACATTCTAGGAAAAGAGGGGGGGAGGGTTATGAAAGGCTGGGCTCCACCTTAACTAGTGTGAAACCAGGCTGCTGGTATTAATCTTTAAAAAAAAGACAGAGCAGTTTTTAAACTAGATAATGGGGGAAAGCCAACCATTGTCCAAGAGCACATGGTTGAGAAAGATGTATTTTGAAGGATACTAGCAAAACAAAGAAGTTAGGGCATCCCGATACATAGGTTTCAATAAAGATAAAAGTAACCCAGGTGTCTTTAACTAATGACAAGACAGAGTTGAAAGATTCTCGATCTTTAATATGAATAAACTTTGAAATGCCTGTATGCAAATGCCAGATTTAAACAAAAAATAAGCTAGAAGAGTTAGAATACATAGCACTGAATGGAAGGTTAGATATAATTGGCATCTCAGGGACCTGGTAGAAGGAAGGAAATCAATGGGAAAATCAATGATATCTGTGAACAAATTATATCACAATGATAGGAGAGATCAAACTGGTGGAGGGCTGGCGTTATATGTTAGAGAAGGCATTGAGTCAAACTGGATAAAATTTGCAGGAAGCAAAATACAGTGTAGAATCTCAATGGAGAGAAATTCCATGTAAAAAGGGGATGAGAGTGGCATTGGGGGTTAAGTACTTAAAGGGAAATAATGAACAAACAAACCTCTTCCAAAGACGGGGAAGCTGTAAAACTAGAGGGCATAACAGGAAACTGCAAGGCGGTAAATTGAAAGGCAATGTCAGGAAATACTTTTTCACAGATGCTTGGAACGCCCTCCCGATGGAAGTAGTGGGGGAAACACGGTGACGGAATTCAAAATGGCATGGGACAGACACAGTGGATACCTTTACAGCAACAGGATAAAATCAAAATAAACTGAACCATCTAATTTCTCAACAAATAGGGGTGTCTTACATGGAGTGGTGGGTTCACCCCTAAACAAAGACATGGGGAGGGGTGGCCTGCACGGAGCGGCAGGTGCACCTACTCTTGCCATCATACTGGGAAGACTAGATGGACCATACTGGTCTTTATCTGCCTTCATTTACTATGTTACTACCGTCCGTCTGGACAGAATGAACAGACAGATGATGAAATGGTAATAGAAATTAGGGAAGGTAAGAAAATTTACAACACAATAATAATGAGTGATTTCAATTACCCCAATATCAACTGGGTCAATGTTGCATTAGGATATGTTATGAAGAAAGACTTTCTAGATAAAATAAATGACTGCTTTGTGGAGTGGCTGGTTGAATTTTAGACCTAGTCCTTAGCTGATGCAGGTACGAGAGGTAATTTGTTGGGACCACTTGGTAATCGTGATCATAACCTGATCACACTTGATTTAATAAATGGAGGGAGGACAGCAAGGAATCCATTATGCTAGCATTTATCTTTTAGAACGGAGACTATGATAAAATGAGGAAAACAGTTAAAAAAAAACTAAAAGGAGCAACTGCAAAGGTTGAGTTTACATCAGGCCTGGGTGTTATTTAAAATTCTATCATGGAAGCACATATCAGATGTATTTCATGCTTTAAAATGGTGGAAGGAAGGCCAAATAACTGCCAGCATGGCTTGAAGGTGAGGCTAGAGAGACTGGTACAGGCAAAAAAATCATTCTTCAGAAAATGGAAAAGGGAGCCAAATGACAAAGACAGGAAACAACATAAGAATTAGCAAGTTAGATGCAAAGCATTGATAAGGCAGGCAAAGAGAGATTTTGAAGTGAAGCTTACTGTAGAAGCAAAAAGTCATAATAAAAGCCTTTTAAAGTACATTCATAGCAAAAAAGCTGTGAGAAAGTCAGTTGAACTATTAGGTGATAGAGGAGTAAAAGGACACTAAGGGAGGACAAGGCCATAGTGGAGAGACTGAACGAATACTTTGCCTCGGTCTTTACTGAAGCAGGTGTAAGGAAGCCACCCATCAACACATGGAATCCTAGGGACTTAAATAAATCTAAAATTATCTCGTACATGCAGTTCCCTAGATAATCAAATAAGACGGACACAGAACTCCTAAAGTTAAACCAATAGCTTACCAGCCATCTAAAGTAAGGAGAAAAAGACCTCAGTATAATTTACTTCTCTCTCTATACTGCTAGGGACAATTTCCTTGTTGGTAGGGGATATAGTAATTTAACCATCATGGGTCAAAAAAAACTCCTTATTAATTTTTTAACAATGGCTGCAGATACTCCTATGTGCTCATGTGCAAAAGTTCTACTTAGCAATTTTTCTTTATATTAAAATCATAAGTCCACTTAGCTAAACCGATAAACCGGGAAGATGTATTACAACTATTTGATAAACAAAACAGCAGCAAATCACTTGAACCCAATGATATACACCTGAGGGTGTTGAAAGAACTGAAATATGAGATTGCAGACCTACTATTAATAATCTGTGAACTATCATTAAAATCATCTGTCATACCTGAAGATTGGAGGATGGCCAATGTAACGCCAATTTTTAAAAAGGATTACAGGGGTGATCCGGGAAACTATAGACCGGTGAGCCTGACATCAGTACTGGGAAAAATGGCAGAAACCATTATAAAGAACAAAATTACTAAACATGTAGATAGTCATTGCTTAATGGGAGACAGCCAACATGGCTTTAGCCAAGGAAGATCTTGCCTTAATAATCTGATATGTTTTTTTGAAGGTGTGAATAAACAGGTAGAGAAAGGCGAGTCAATTGATATAGTGTATCTGGATTTTCAGAAAGCCTTTTGACAAGATCCCTCATGAGAGACTTGACAAATTAAAAAGTCATGGGATAGGAGGCAGTGTACTATTGTAGATCAAGGATTGGTTAAAAGACAGAAAGCAGAGGGTAGGGCTAAATGGTCAATTTTCCCTGTGTAGAAAGGTGAATAGTGGGGTACCACAGAAATCTGTGCTGGGTGTGCTGCTTTTTAACATATTTGTAAGTGACCTGGAAATGGGAATAACGAGTGAGATGATCAAATTTGCAGATGACACAAACTTATGCAAAGCTGTAAAAACCCAAGAGAATTGTGAAAAATTGCAAGAGGACCTTGATAAATTGGAAGACTGGATGTTCAAATGGCAGATGAAGTTTAATGTGGACAAGTGCAAAGTTATGCACCTAGGAAAGAACAACCCAAACTATGGTTACATGATGCAAGGTTCCACATTAGGAACCACCACCCAGGAAAAAGATTTAGGTGTCATCGTGGATAACACAATGAAACTCTTCACCCAGTGTGAAATAGCGGCTAAGAAGGCAAATAGAATGCTAGGAATCATAAGAAATAGATAATGAAACAAAGGATATTATAATGCCTCTTTATCGTTCCATAGTACAAACAGATCTTGAATATTGTGTGCAATTCTGACCACCATATCTTAAAAAGGATATAGCAGAATACAGTGGTTGGGGCAAGTTACCTCAGGCTGGAGGGTCAGGGATTCAAATCCTACTGGAGGACAGCAACATTGGCCCAGAAGGTTTCTAGTCCCACAGGCACTCCTTGTGGCCTTGGGCAAGCCACTTAACCCTCAAGTACAAGAAAGATTGTGAGTCCTTAGGGGACAACTAAAATATATATATAGTACCTAAATGTAAACCACCTTGAATGCATTAACACTTGGGTGGTATATAAATGCCATAAAATAAATTAACGTGGTCTCTGTGAAAATTACATCAGCTGTATTAATTTATCCTCTAAGGAGGTGTCTTCAGCTCAAATTTCTCTTCTCTCTAATGGACTTTCATTTGTTTCATGAACATCTTATAATCCTTTTGTTTTTCAAATTAATTTTCAGGAGGTAATTTAACGATTGCAGCTATATGCATTTTAGCAATAAGGATGACTGGGATACATCGTCCATGGTTTATGAAAAAATCTGCATGGGTTCCACTGTTGTTACCTTTAAAAATCTGGCTTTACATGATGTGGGGAAAATTGAAGTTGCTGAGCATAGATGCTTCTGTATTCTTACATGGGTATACAAGAAACCTTTGCAAGAATTCCGTGAGGATAAATCTATTGGCATAATGAAATGCATAATGAAGTGTGCTGATGCATAAAAGACTGCATTTAAACAAAATCTGAGCTTTTCTTTATGGGCTATTTTTAGAATCATTTTAAATTATTTAAAAAGTGGATAATTAATGAATTAATGAATTGAAGGACTAGAAAAAGGGACTGCTACTTCTGGAGTGAGATCTACAATTGTGAGTATATACTTCTGGGAATTTTTCTGAAGGGACTTATTTGGATTAAAGCTGATTAATCTGTGAACCCTGTGTATTTGTTAAATCAGTCAGGGCCCAGTAGCAGCAGTATAAGTTTAAATTTAAAACACAGAAGAGAGCTTGTACTTTAAATGTAATACTCACTCAGGGCCTAGTATCAGCAAAGTACTTTTAGTTTAAATTTAAAACACAGAAGAGAGCTTTCTGGTTAAATTTAGAACCCAGCAGAGAGCTTCTAGTTTAAATTTCATAATAAGTCAGAGCCTAGCAGCAGCAAAGAGCTTTAATTTAAATCAAATCAGAATATAACTTGGCATAAAAGGCAAAACAGGGTCAGTATTCTTTGAGCAACAAATAAAGTCTTCTAGAGACCTTTACAAAGAAGTCCTCTACCTAGGGGGCAAGAGACCAGTGAAACTTTTTCAATAGGTGTTACCGCCAGGTGGCAGGTCAAAAGGCCATTTTGAAAGACTCCTTCTATCCATGCAAGGACTGTTAATCACCCAGGAAGTTGGTCACAGCTTACCTCAGCAGCACAGGACAGGGTACTGTGTAGCAGCCCTCTTTTAATAAGTGTTATTTCCCTCCCTCCCTCCCTCCCCAAAACCCACCCACCCCTGCGGTAATCGTAGCTTTATAGGTACTTACACATTTTAAAGGAAAGGAGGTGCTCTCAGGTGCAGCTCGTTATCCAAATCAGTCATACACTAAGGACCTGAGATTAATTAAGCTTCAGGTGAACAACGTATTAGGTACAATTTTATTAGCATAAGTATCCATAGCAACCCTTAGTAAGTAAAGAACTTAAAGGTCTAAACACAAGCTTGAAACTAAGATGCAGACAGCAGTCCAGCAGTAAGATGGGGGCTTTCCAGTCTTTTGCATTGAGTGTCACATGTATGATTTTCTCCCAGTTGGTGAGAGGTCTTACGTGTGCACTAGGTGCAAGGAGCTCTTTGCTCTCAGGGAACGAGTCCGTTCTCTAGAGGCTAGAGTAGCAGAATTGGAAGACATAAGAAAGATAGAGAGGTACACAGACGAGACCTACAGGGATATAGTTCTGAAATCCCACCTCCAGTCTGGCAGCATCCCTGTTGCCATGGAGGAGAGAGGTCACATGACAGGAGAGCATCACCCTGGTGTGGCAGGAAGTGATCCTGTAACTAGGACCTGTCCTCCAGGTGATGTAAAACCCTCTCGTACCAAGGAAATTTCTCCAGGGCCATGTGCCCATGAGGGAAGGGTTAGGACAGCCGTTATAGTTGGTGATTCAATCATTAGGCATGATGATAGTTGGGTCGCTGGTGGACGTGAGGATTGCTGGTAACCTGCCTGTCTGGTGCGAAGGTAGTGGACCTCACGTGCCATCTAGATAAGGTTTTAGATCGTGCTGGGGAGGAATCTGCTGTCTTGGTACATGTTGGTACCAGTGACATAGGAAAATGTGGTAGGGAGGTTCTGGAGGCTAAATTTAGGCTTTTAGGTAGGAAGTTGAAATCCAAAACTTCGAGGGTAGCATTCTCCAAAATGCTTCACGTTCCACGTGCAGGAACCAAAAGGCAGGCAGAGCTCCAGAGTCTCAATGCGTAGATGAGACGATGGTGCAAGGATGAGGGTTTTGGATTTGTTATGAACTGGGGAACATTCTGGGGAAAGGAGGGGCTCTTCCGAAGGGATGGGCTTCACCTTAACCGGGATGGAACCAGGCTGCTGGCAATTACTTTTAAAAAGGAGATAGAGCAGCTTTAAAACTATATAATAGGGGAAAGTCGACAGTCACACAAGAGCGGATTGTTCGGACGAATGTATCCTTGAAGGATACTACCAAAAGCAGAGAGGTTCCAAAAAAGAGTGGTTCCAAAAAAGAGTAAAGTAGCCCAAATGCCCTCGAGTATGGAGCAGACAGATCTTAAAGATCCCAAATTGCCCATGCCTACCAATAGCCAAATTAATATGAATAAAATACAGTCTCTAAAATGCTTGTATGCAAATGCTAGAAGTCTAAAAAATAAGATGGGAGAGTTAGAATATATAGCACTAAATGAGAGGTTAGATATGATTGGAATCTCAGAGACATGGTGGAAGGAGGACAACCAGTGGGACACTGTGATACTGGGTACAAACTATATTGTAAAGATAGAGCTGATTAAATTGGTGGAGGGGTTGCGCTCTATGTTAGAGAGGGCATTGAGTCAGAAAGGATTAAAGTTTTGCAGGAAATAAAATTTGCTGTAGAATCTCTATGGATTGAAATTCCATGTAAAAAGGGGAAGGTGATGGCAGTGGGGGTGTACTCTCGACCGCCTGGCCAGAATTAACAAATGGATGATGAAATGCTCAAAGAAATCAAGGAAGCTAACAAAAGTTGTTGTTGTTGTTAAGTGCCGTTGAGTCGGAGTCGACTCATGGCTACCCTCTGGATAGCTATCCTAAATTGTGTTCGGTCTTCAGTCAGGCGGCTCATTGTTGACAGACTGGTACCCGTAGCTGCTGTTATTGTATCGATCCATCTCATTGCTGGCCTTCCTCTTTTGCATTGACCTTCCATATTGCCAAGCATGATGTCTTTCTCTAATGATCTCTCTCTTCGCATGATGTGTCTAAAGTATGAAAGTCAAAGTCTTGTCATCTGAGCTTCTAAAGAAAGCTTAGGTTTGATCTCCTCTAGTACCGACTGGTTTGTTTTTCGGCCAGTCCATGGTATACACAGTATTCGCCGCCAGCACCATAATTCAAAGGCATCAATTTTCTTCCTATCTATCTTTTTCACTGTCCAGCTTTCACATCCATATGATGTTACTGAAAATACCATGGCTTGAACAAGTCGAATCTTTGTATGGAGAGAGACATCTCTGCTCTTGAGAATCTTATCTAGGTTTTTCATAGCCATTCTGCCAAGAGCAATGCGTCGTCTGATTTCTTGACTGCTTGTTGCTTCTTTATTGATAGTTGATCCATGTAGGTTAAAGTTGTTCACGATTTCAATTTCTTCTCCTTCAACGATGAACCTGTTGATTATGCCAGTTGTCATGATCTTTGTCTTCTTTACATTAAGGTGCAGGCCCAATTTGAGACTATGTTCTTTGATTGTGAGAAGCAAATGTTTCAGATCATCTTCACTTTCAGTCAGTAATGTGGTATCATCAGCATAGTGAAGGCTGTTGATGAGTCTTCCACCAATCTTCACACCTCTGTTGTCTTCATACAATCCTGCTTCTCTGATGATTTGTTCTACATATAAATTAAACAGGTAGGGGGAAAGTATGCAGCCTTGTCTTACACCTTTGCTTATTTTAAACCATCCTGTTTCTCCTTGTTCCGTTCAAACTGTTGGTTCTTGATCAATGTACAGATTGTGGAAGAGTACGATCAGGTGTTCTGGTATACCCATGCTTCTTAATGTGGCCCAGAGTTTCTCATGGTTTACACAGTCAAAAGCTTTGCTATAGTCGATAAACCACAAATAGATATCCTTTTGGTATTCTTTAGTCTTTTCAAGGATCCATCTCACATCCGCAATGATGTCTCTCGTTCCTCGCCCTTTCCTAAACCCTGCTTGCACTTCAGGTAGTTCTTGTTCCAGGTATGGTTGTAGTCTCTTTTGAATAATCTTCAGTAGAATCTTGCTGGCATGTGGGATCAGAGCGATTGTGTGATAATTTCCAGTCATTTGGATCACCTTTCTTTAGTATTGATATAAACACAGATCTTTTCCAGTCAGTTGACCATGATGTTGTCTTCCATATTTCTTGGCAGAGCCTTGTAAGTACGGTAACAGCTGCATCAGATTGCTGCAATACTTCTATGGGAATGCTATCAATGCCTGGTGCTTTGTTCTTTGATAAGGCTTTCAATGCTGCTTCAACTTCTTCTTTCATCACCTAGGGTTCCCGATCATAAGGTACAAGTTGAAACAACTGTTGGTCCACTTGATTTTTATCATAGAAAAACTCTGTATATTCCTTCCATCTTTTCTTGATCTTCTCAGCATCATTCAACATAGAACCTTGAGCATCTTGTACCATTCCAATTCGAGGCTGGAACTTTTTCTTTAACTCTCATAGCTTTAGGAAAGACAATCTTGTTCTTCCTCTAATAGTTTCTGTTTCTATTTCCTTGCATGCATCATTGTAGTACTTTTCCTTGTCCTTTCTTGCTGCATGTTGGAAATCTCTGTTGAGTTCTGTGATTGTCTTTTTTCTCCTCTGGCTTTAGCTTCTCTGCATATCTGGGCAATTTTCAGAGTTTCTTCCGTCATTCATTTTGGCCGTTTTTTCTTTTTCACCTTTTGTAGAGACTTCTCGCTTTCTTCCAACACAACCTTCTTGATGGCATTCCATAACTCTTCTGGAGCTCTGTCATTTGTATCTAAAGCAGCAAATCGATTTTGCAGGCAGTCTTTAAATTCCAGTGTTATATTCTCAAGGTCATATTTTGCTACATTCATGAGCAGTTTGCTCTTTTTCAACTTTAGCTTGAGTTTGCATACTAGTAGTTGATGATCTCTAACACAGTCATCTCCAGGTTTTGTCTTGGTTGATGTTATAGAGCTTTTCCATCGTTGACTTCCATAGATGTAGTCAATTTGATTTTTATACAATCCATTGGGTGAAGTCCATGTGTACAGTCGCCGCTTGTGTAGCTGGAAGAAGGTGTTTGAAATGAATAGATCGTTGGTCTTGCAGAATTCTATCAGTCTTTCTCCAGCTTCATTTCTGTTGCCAAGTCCATATTTTCTAACTACTTTGTCTTCTTCTTTGTTGCCAACTTTTGCGTTCCAGTCACCCATAACTATCTGGATATCCTGTTTGCATGTTCTGTCAATTTCAGCTTGTATTTGTTCATAGAACTCTTCAATTTCATTCTCTTCTGCAGCTGTTGTTGGGGCATATACTTGAATTACAGTTGTGTTGATAGGCATTCCTCGTAGACGAACAGAGATTAAGCGTTTGCTGACTGCATTGTATTTCATTACAGTTCTTGCAAGTTTCTTCTTTATTATAAATGCAACACCATTTCTTCTTTGTCTTTCATTTCCAGTATAGTAGACCATGTGATCATCTGATGCAAAGTGCCCAATGCCAGTCCATTTCAGTTCGCTGACACCTATCAGATCAAGTTGTACACGTTCCATTTCATTCTTGACCACCTCCAACTTCCCTTGGTTCATGCTTCGTACGTTCCATGTTCCAATGTGTAAGACATCTTTACAGCTTCTGACTCTCATTTTATGCGCAGCTACATCAGCAGTCAGACGTCCCGAGGGCTTTGATCCAACCACATCATAAATGCTGGCTTTACTCTGAACAGTCTTCAGCTCTTCCCCAGTAGCTAGTTGAGTGCCTTCCGACCTGGGGGTCTCATCTTCCAGCACTACAGCACAATTTGTTTTGTTGTAACTATCCATTAGGTTTTCATGGCAAGATACAGAAATAGATTGCTGGGCCTTTCTTTGGCGCAGTTTAAGTTTGGTGTTGTTGCCGTTGTCACAGAAATGTGATCCTCCACCGTCAACACTATCCCATTCTACTGCTGCCCAGATGGGTGGTTTGTCTTGGTCTGGCACCTCAGCTGAGACCTGTCCATCTTGGGAGACCCTGCCAGTAGTTAAACTACCGATAGTTTAGCTCTCAGCATCACTGATGCACACAAGCCCTCACAGTACAACAAGCTGCAAACCAAGTGAGGGAATAAAAGTTACAGCACAGTAATAATAATGGGTGATTTCAATTATTCCGGTATCGATTGGGTCAGTGTCACGGCAGGACATGCTAGGGAGATAAAGTTCCTAGATGAAATAAATGACTGCTTCTTGGAAGAGGGGAAGCCATATTGGATCTAGTCCTTAGTGGAACACTAGATTTGGTGCAAGAGATAAAGTTGTTGGGGCCACTTGGCAATAGTGATCATATCATGATTGCGTTTGAACTAATTAATGGAGAAGGGATGGTAAGGAAATCCACAGTACCTCCTTTCAACTTTCGAAAGGGAGACTATGATAAAATGAGGAAAATAGTTAAGAAAAAACGAAAAGGGGCAGTTTCAAAGGTTAAAGACCTACATCAAGCTTTGGTGTTGAAAAATACTATCTTGGAAGCCCAGACCAGCTGTATTCCATGCTTTAAGAAAAGTGGAAGGAAGTCCAAAAAACTGCCAACATGGTTTAAAGGTGAGGTCAGAGAGGCTGTTGTTGCCAAAAAAGCATCTTTCAGGAAATGGAAAAAAGAGCCAAATGACAAAACCTGGAATCAGCACAAGCACTGGCAAGTTAAATGCAAGGCATTGATAAGGCAGGCAAAGGGAGAATTTGAGAAGAAGCTTGCTGCGGAAGAAAAAAACGCGTAATAAAGACTTTTTCAAGTACATTCATAGCAAAAAACCTATGAGAGAGTCAGTTGGTCCATTAGATGATAGAAGGGTTAAAGGGGCACTAAGAGGCAACAAGGCGATAGCGGAGAGACTGAATGAATTCTTTGCTTTGGTCTTTACTGAGGAAGATGTAGGGATGTTACCCATGACTGAAGTGGTATTTAAAGGTGCAGAAGAATTGAAGGAAATATTGATACATCGGGAAGATGTATTACAACTATCAGATAAACTGAAGAGTAGCAAATCACCTGGGTTGGATGATATACATCCAAGGGTGTTGAAAGAACTGAAATATGAGATTGCAGACCTGCTCTTAGTAATCTGTGAACTGCCGGGACACTCCGCCCCCGGTGCTCTTGCCCAATCCGGGCAGTGGGAGCCAGCCTGAGAATAATTTAAAAGCGGTCTCCCTGCAAAGGGAGAGCCGCTGCCGGGACACTCCGCCCCCGGTGCTCCTGCCCAATCCGGGCAGTGGGAGCCAGCCCGAGAATAATTTAAAAGCGGTCTCCCTGCAAAGGGAGAGCCGCTGCCGGGACACTCCGCCCCCGGTGCTCCTGCCCAATCCGGGCAGTGGGAGCCTGCCCGAGAATAATTTAAAAGCGGTCTCCCTGCAAAGGGAGAGCCGCTGCCGGGACACTCCGCCCCCGGTGCTCCTGCCCAATCCGGGCAGTGGGAGCCAGCCAGAGAATAATTTAAAAGCGGTCTCCCTGCAAAGGGAGAGCCGCTGCCGGGACACTCCGCCCCCGGTGCTCCTGCCCAATCCGGGCAGTGGGAGCCAGCCCGAGAATAATTTAAAAGCGGTCTCCCTGCAAAGGGAGAGCCGCTGCCGGGACACTCCGCCCCCGGTGCTCCTGCCCAATCCGGGCAGTGGGAGCCAGCCCGAGAATAATTTAAAAGCGGTATCCCTGCAGGGCGCGCCCGCACCTGGCGGGCCCGCGCCTGAGGGCCTCGCCAGAGGGCCCTTTGGCGTGGCCCTTAGGCAGTGGGCATTAGGCAGCGAGACAGAAGTCCTCTATGGAGCACCATCGAATGGAGCACACACGCAGGAGCTAACCACCTAGGAACACTGAAGGAATCGCATTGATCCGTACACAACCAAGGAGGTAAGCCTTCTAAACGTAATCCCACACATAGACGAAGCTGACATAAAGAACGAAGATCTGAGCCCGAACAATACTAGGGCACTGCACAGTGTTTGCGAACTACCTGGTGATACCAAACCAATGACTGAGAAAAGTTTACTTGTTTACTGTACTATAACAGACCTCACACATTAGCTGCAGATGTGCAATAGTAACAACTGTCTGATTAACACTGATTGTAACTGTGAATATAACGTATTACTGATGATAATAAGAAAACCTTCTGCAAAGTATTGTTTGTCACTGTACCGTACATGCTGATACTAGGCTACTGAATGAGAAATATCACTCATGACTGTAAAGTGTCTGATACGACTAGCCCTCTGACTGCAAAGTATTATTTGTTACTGTAACGTGCATGCTGATACTGAGCCTCTGATGGAAAATATTACCTATTACTCTGAGGTTACTGCTGTTACTAGGCCACTAAAAAACAACTTGAGGCTATAAAGAGTCTGTAGCTTACAGGTCATGGCCCAAGCGCAACTGTCTATCAAACTGTGGAATGGCACCCCTTAGCGTTTTACTAAGTATATATCTGCTCCTACTGGTTCCTTCATATGCCTTCATCTCCAACTTCTACTACTCACTACCACACATATGCACTCCAATATATATGCTTTATCCCATACAAACACCTGTCCTCCCTCCACTCACCCCCTACCACACTACCTGCAATGGCCCAACAATCACACCATCTCCAAGGCCCTCTACTACCAGGCAGAATAGGACACAGCGGCACCGCAAACCAAGAAGGTTGAATGTGGATAAACCTCTGCTCACACAAAGCACTCACATACTTTCACCTCAAACAACTCTTGATACATGCAACATCATACTCATTAATGCCAGATCTATCAGGAACAAGACCCACTTAATCCATGACATCATCACGGATGAGCAACCGGACATCCTCTGCATAACTGAAACTTGGATCACGGACACCGACTCAGCAATATTAAACCAGATAAATAAACCCGGTTACAAATTATTCAACTGCCCCCGCACCAGCAAAAGAGGAGGAGGAGTTCTCATCATCGCCAAAGCTAACCTACAATTAACAACCACTTTCCAACTTTCGGATATGGACATCGATTTGCTGAAAGTTGAAAACTCAGCTCTATCCATCTGCCTAATATACAGACCCCCATCAACACAGCATGAATCTCTTGCCATAGCACTAGAGAGCATCTCCACCACGCAACTCAGGAAATTCCAAATCATCCTGGGAGACCTAAATTTAACCTCCATGCCACCTACTCACGCAAAGACCTTCCTTGAAGCCATGGACCAACTAGGATATCAACAACGAATAAATGAGCCCACCCACGACAAGGGTCATACCCTAGACATGGTCTTCACACCCACGACCCAGCAGGGAAACGAAGAAAAACCTCTAATAAGGATAACTCCAGTACCATGGTCCGACCACCATCAAATTGATCTTCGCTTAAACCTTTCTTCCTTACCCAAAGACGCCAAGGCCCGGAGAACGGCACGCCCGCAAAGGGGCTTCAGCAAATTAAACTTGGAAGATCTCATAAGCAAAATTTCCACCCACATTGATTTGGAATGCATTGACCTCGATATACTGACAAACAGCTGGAACGAGGGAATACAGGCTGCTTCACACCCAACATGGAAGACCCCCCCCCATCTCAACTAAACACAGATCAGAACCCTGGTACACAGAAACGCTGACCAAAATGAAGAGGGAACTCCGAAGACTAGAGAGAAAATGGAGACAAAACAAATCCATGGAACACAAGACTGATTACCTCAGGCACCTCTCAAAATACAAAGACGAGGTCAACTCTGCGAAAAGGACACACCACACCAACTTATTAAACAAAGCTATCAATAAGCCTCGGGAGCTATTCGAACTAGTAAAATCACTGGAGAACCACCGGGTGACATTAATCAAACCCCAAAGCCTGGCTGACCACTACGCAAGTAAACTCACTGCACCCCCGCACTGCTTGAACGTAAACTACCCGGAACATCGCCTAAACAAGATGACCAAAGTAGACCAGGAACTAACATGGAACAAGTTTCTCAACATTGATGCTCAACAAATTACCAACATAATAACAAACATCCGTACCACCACATCGCCGCTAGATCCCTGCCCAACTGCATGGGTTAAGGCGGCAAAACAAGATATTGCGAACCAAGTATCACATATTGTGAACCAATCGCTCCAACAAGGAATTATGCCCACACAGCTCAAGAAATCAATAATAAGACCAGTCCTAAAGAACAACTCACTCAACAAGGACGACCCAGCGTCCTACCGCCCCATCTCCAGCATATCTTTCCTGGCAAAGATCATTGAGAAGTCAGTCCTATTACAACTACAAGACCATCTGGATGAACATGAAACCCTAGATGAACAGCAGTACGGTTTCCGTCAACGTCATGGGGTGGAAACACTGTTGATAGCGCTGCTTAACAACCTCCTCAAGGGCCTTGAAGACAAAAGAAAAATGTTTATACTCATTTTCATTGATATCTCTGCCGCCTTTGATACAGTCCATCATGGAACCCTCCTACAAAGGATTGAATCAATAGGAATATTGGGAACTCCCCTGAAATGGTTCTCATCTTATATAAAGCTGTTTAAAGCTGTTCTATGTAATGTAATATAAGTTGTTTCAAATTGTTCCCTGTATTAACAGATGTTGACCTGTTACATTGTTGTTCTATGTAAACCGCACCTGATCTCTGGAAGGTGCGGTATATAAGAAACTGTTTAATTAAATTAAATTAAATTAAAATTAAATATAACCAACAGATTGCCACAAGTTCATTTCAATGGCAATGAAGCCGAAGCCTTCCAACAAACGCAAGGCATACCTCAGGGCTCCGCCCTCTCGGCACTACTTTTCAATGTCTATATGCGACCCCTCTGTAATATTCTACGACAGCACAATATCAACTACCACCTTTATGCGGATGATATTATGCTCTACACACAGTTGGATTCCGAGAACCCGAATTATACTCAGCTTGAGGCATGCCTAGCCGAGATGTTAAATTGGATACAGCAAAATAACATGGCGATCAATCATAAGAAAACTGAGGTCATGTACATCTCAAGAAAACCAAACTTTAACCCGCCTGCCTCAGTCACCCTATGTAACAATACATATCACACGAAGAATGAAATAAAATATCTGGGTGTAATACTGGACAGTAATCTAAAGATGGAAAAGCACCTCCGCAAAACCAACAAGGCCGTTTTCCACAAACTTAAAGTCCTACAACCCCTACGGAGCATCATTGATCCTCAAGATTTCAGGACTGTTGCGCAAGCTCTAATCATGCCACACCTCGACTACTGCAATGCCATCCTACAGGGTCTTCCAAAAAAAACCCTCAACATTCTCCAAATGGCCCAAAATGTTGCGGCTAGAGTCATCATGAAAAAGAACCTCACTGAGCACATTACCCCTGTACTAATCGAGCTTCACTGGCTCCCCATTACAGCCCGGGTAAAATATAAAATACTAGTAACCACCTTCAAACTGATTCATAACATAGCACCATCCTTTCTTTCCACCCTTATCAGCACGCAACCACCCAACAGAAGCAGGCGAACAGTCCACTCAAATACACTCCATGTTCCCCCGGATATCAGATCTGTAAATACCACTACTAGCCAACGAGCATTCTCCTACTCGGCCCCGTCCATCTGGAACCAACTACCACCGGAGCTACGAGCTGTCAAAGACCTTATGGAATTCAGAAAGAAGCTCAAGACACATCTTTTCCAGTGCCAATACAGTCTGTTATAATCCCAGGGATTGAAATGATACCACCCAATGAAACATGGTGGCAGTTTATGTAAATAAGTAAATATGTAAATATGTAATGTCTGAATCATCCCCATATGTCCTCCCCACGTGTGCTGTGCTTTCTCCTCCAAATCAATGTGTGTATATTTCTAAATTTTGACATGATTGTACAAATCCGTTTTTCGTTAATCAAACCGCTACTGATCGCTGGAAGTAGCGGTATACAAATGTATGCTAAATAAATAAATAAATAAATAAATAAACTATCATTAAAATCATCTGTAATACCTGAAGATTGGAGGATGGCGAACGTAACACCAATTTTGAAAAAGGGTTCCAAGGGTGAACCAGGAAACTACAGATTGGTGAGCCTGACGTCAGTACCGGAAGAAATGGTAGAAACCATCATAAAGAACAAAATTGCTGAACATGTAGATAGTCATGGCTTAATGTGAGACAGACAACATGGCTTTAGACAAGGAAGATCTTGTCTTACTAATCTGTTATGTTTTTTTCAAGGTATGAATAAACAGGTAGACAAAGGTGAGTCGGTTGATATATGTTTATTTACTTGATATACCGCTGAAGGAAAAACATCAAAGCGGTTTACATAGTACAAATTAAGGAAAACCATAAAGGCATGAAAAGGAAAGGAAATTACAATAATAAAATAGGAAAGCACACCAGACAGAATCATACAACGGGACAGGAGTAGGGGGAGAGAGGAGGACAAGGAAGAGAAAGGCCATACAGAAGGATCTGGGAGGTCAAAGGCAAGGGCAAAGAAATGGGTCTTGAGGCTGTTCTTAAAAGTAGAGTGTTCATGCTCAAGCCGAATAGAGGAAGGCAGAGAGTTCCGCAGGGCAGGGGCTAGGAAGAAGAATGCGGAAGAGCGAGTGGATTGAAGACGGGCAGAAGTAGGTGAGGGGAGGTGCTGGCGGTTGAGGTGGAAGGATCGGAGGGAGCGAGCTGGAGTGTGCAGGCGAACAAAGTCAGCAAAATACTGGGGTGAGTGGGTGTGAAGAACACAATGAAGGAGTATCAGAATTTTATAGTGAATACGGAATTTGATGGGGAGCCAGTGAAGATGGATGAGGAGAGGTGTAATGTGATCGCAGATGGAGGAGTGAAAAATGAGTCAAGTAGCTGTGTTTTGTATGCGTTGGAGACGGTGAAGTTGCACATTGGGGAGACCAGCTAGGACTGAGTTGCAGAAGTCGACGTGAGACATGACGAGTGATATAGTGTATTTGGACTTTCAGAAAGCCTTTGATAAGGTCCCTCATCAGAGACTTTTGGCAAAACTAAAGAGTTATGGGATAGGAGGCAGTGTACAATTGTGGATCAGGAACTGGTTAAAAGATAGAAAGCAGAGGCTACGGCTAAATGGCCAATTTTCCCAATGGAGAAAGGTGAATAGTGGTGTATCTCAGGGATCTGCGCTGGGTCCGCTGCTTTTTGACATATTCATAAATGACATGGAAAAGGGAATAACGAGTGAGGTTATCATATTTGTAGATGACACAAAACTTTTTAAAGTTGTTAAAACCCAAGAGGATTGTGGAAAATTGCAAGAGGATCTTGATAAATTGGAAGACTTGGCATCAAAATGGCAGATGAAATTTAATGTGGACAAGTGCAAAGTTGTGCACCTAGGGAAGAACAACCCAAACTATGGTTACACGATGCAAGTTTCCACATTAGGAACCACCACCCAGGAAAAAGATTTAGGCGTCATTGTGGATAAGATGTTAAAACCCTCTGCCCAGTGTGCATCGGCAGCCAAGAGAGCAAAGAGAATGCTAGGTATCATAAGGAAAGGAATGGAAAATAAAACAAAGGATATTATAATGCCTCTGTATCATTCCATGGTGAGACCGCATGAATATTGTGTGCAATTCTGGTCGCCGTATCTTAAAAAGGATATAGCGTTATTAGAAAAGGTTCAGAGAAGAGCCACCAAAACGGTAAAGGGGATGGAAGGATACCCCTATGAAGAAAGGCTAAAAAGGTTAGGGCTGTTTAACCTGGAAAAGAGGCAGCTGAGGGGAGATATGATAGAAGTCTATAAATTAATGAACGGAGTGGAATGGGTAAACGTAGATCCATTCTTTACGTTATCAGAATATAGAAAGACTAGGGGACAAGCAATAAAGCTACAGGTTAAACTATTTAAGACTAATAAAAGAAAATATTTTTTCACTCAACGTGTAATCAAACTTTGGAATTTGTTACCGGAGGATGTAGTAAAGGCTGTTAGTGTAGCTGAGTTTAAAAAAGGTTTGGACAAGTTCCTGGAGGAAAGGTCCATAAACCATTATTAAGAAGGGACCCAGGATATCAATGCTTGACCCAATACAAGCATTGTGGAACCTATGTCTTTTGGGGAAACTGCTAGGTACGTATGACCTAGATTGGCCACTGTTGGAAACAGGATACTGGGCTTGATGGACCTTGGTCTGACCCAGTATGGCATATCTTATGTTCTTATTAATTACAAACTGAATATTAAGTGATCAATTAATTATTTAAAAAGGAGGGGGGTTTTGGATCAATAATGTCTAGCTGATATAGTTTATTGCTATAAATCTTCCTTAGTGGCTTGTATATGCTGAGGTCCTTTTTTCCCTTTTTTGAAAACTATACAAAATTGAAAAAATAAGAAAAGTTCAAAGATCTGTTATATAATGTAGTGGTGTTGAAATAGGATCTTTGCTATACACAGTTTTTTTGTATCATGTGTGTGTATGTGGTAGTTAGCTGACAACTTTGAAGACACAGATGATTGCAATGTGAAAAATTCATCACTTTGGACTGTCTTGATTAGAATGTAAGCTCTACGAGCAGGGTTCTGTCTTCTTTATGTGTTTATGCAATGCTGTGTATGCCTTGTAGCGCTATATAAATGATTAACAGTAGAAGTAGTAGTAAGATGCAAGAATTAACAGTTTCAAACCATTCACTTACTTAAAGTAAAAGCATATGGGAAAACGAGAATTTCCATGAAAAAAAAAACCACACTAGAAAACTCTAGCAAAAGATGCATGCCATGTAGGCCCTGTATGGCCATGATACAAGCAGACTCACATGGAACATGTTCCGCCAATTATGATTGTGTTATCACATATTTCACAACCATGAAGAAATGTGATATGAGCTTTCTATTGAAAGGATGCTACTGTAAAACACCTCAGATAACACATAGCACACACCATTTATCACACTCACTATACAGAAATTCATTTTTATGTGAAAAATGAGGAAGGATCTGTTATTGTTATCCCCAGAACTCAAGAATTATTCAGAAAGAAATAGAAAACCAACCAAGGGATATTCTAATATCCCTGTATCTTGAATATTGTGTACAATTCTGGTCATTGCATCTCAAATATTTTTAGCAGGACTAGAAAAGATACACAGATTGGTGATAAAAAGATTAAAGGGATTTAGTGGCTCCTTTGTGAAGAAAGGCTCAAGAGGTTAGGACTTTTCATCTTGGAAAATAGATGACTAAAATGAGATAAAGGTTTTACAGGTTCATGAAGATGTGGAACAAATTTATAGGAAATGGTCATTTACTTTTTCCAATACCCTCATGTTAAATGTTGTAAATCACCCACATGTTAAATGTAACCCAATTGTGATGTGATGCAACCACTTTGATTGTAGGATAAGGTGGTATACAAATATGTCTAAATAAATAAAATAATAAGAGGAAACTAACTAGTAGGTTCTGATGGCCCCACAAACTCAATGATCTATCAGCACATAAGGGGGGAGGGCAATATTTTCAAATAGCTATTTGCCCAAATAAATGGCTTTTGGAAACTGACCTGATAGCTTTATAGATATGGCCCAATGATTTGTTTTTACAGATTGTTCAGGGAGAACAGGTGTTGGGAGATTATGATAGTTAAGTTTAATTATCAAAATCTAGAACTTTGTTGAGGCAGGATATTAAACTGCTAGGAATTTTTATTGACTCCTGATTATCAATGGAAGAACAGATGAATGAGTTAGATGGAAAATCTTTTTTACCCCTAAGGCAGGTATGTCAGATCTGGTCATTTTTGGGCGCAGACCACTTACAACAAGTTTGTGCAGGCAGCTATCCTGTCCGTACAGTTTACTGTACTATTGCACTGTTGAGACTCCCAGAATGCCTGCTGTCATGGCTACAAGTTTTGCTGGTGCTGGGGAGATGTCCAGGTGGGAAAGAACAACACCCTACCTCGTATCTCCTCATTGGCTCCTAATTCATAGAGTGTCCAGTTTAAATTGCTATTTGTTTCTTTTAAGATTATGCATGGACTATCTCCTGAGTTTATGACTTTTTTTCATTATAAGAACCAGTGTGCTGCTTGCAATCTGCACATAAGAATGTGGTTGTGCTACCCTGTGTAACCCTTGCTTGGTCTGCGACTTGTGCCACAGTGGTTTGAGTGCATTAATGATGCTGAGAGCTATGCTATCGGTAACTTTACCGACAGGGTCTCCCAAGATGGACAGATCTAAGCTGAAGTGCCAGACTGAGACAAACCACTCAGTATGGGACGGTGTTAGCAGTAGTGGATAATGCTTCTGTGACAATGGCAACAACACTGGCACTACCCGCACAGAAGAAAGGCCTGGCAATCTACTTCCACATCTTGTTATGAAAACATAATGGATAGTTACAAAAAACAAATTGTAATATAGTGCTGGAAGATGAGACCCAAGTTTGGAAGGCACTCAACAGGCTATTGGGGAAGAGATGAAGACTCTTCAGAGTAAAACCAGCATTTGTAAGACAGTTGGATCACAGCCCTCGAGACATCTGACTACTGATATAGCTGCAGATGAATTGAGAGTCAGAAACTGTAAAAATGTTGTACATATTGGGACACAGAACATACGAAACATGAATCAAGAGAAGATGGAGGTGGTCAAAAATGAAGTGGAGTGTGTACAAATTGATCTTGTGGGTGTCAGTGAACTGACATGAACTGGCATTGGGCACTTTGAATCTGATGATTACATGGTATACTATGCCAGAAATGAAAAATAAAGAAAAAAGGTGTAGCAATAACTGTAATGAAATATAATGCAGTCAGTGAGCACTTAATTTCTATTTGTCCATGAGGAATGCCCATCAACACAACTATTATTCAGGGTGCCCAAACAATAGCTGCAGAAGAGGATGAAGCCGATGAGTTCTATGAACAAGTACAAGCTGAAATTGACAGAATATGCAAACAAGATATCCTGATAGCCATGGGTGACTGGAACGCAAAGGTTGGCAATGAAGAAGGCAAAGTGGTTGGAAAATATGGACTTGGGCAACAGAAACAAAGCTGGAGAAAGACTGATAGAATTCTGCATGACCAACAGTCTATTCATCTCAAACACTTTCTTCCAGAACACAAGAGACAACTGTACAAATGGACTTTGCCCAATAGATTATACAAAAATCAATTGACTATATATGTGGAAGTCAATAATGGAAAAATTCAGTAACATCAACAAAGTCAAAACTTGGAGCTGACTTGGTACAGATCACCAGCTACTAGTATGCAAACTCAAGCTAAAGCTGAAAAAGAGCAACCCACTCATGAATGTAGCAAAATATAATCTTGAAAATATACCACCATAATTTAAAGACTGCCTGCAAAATTGATTCACCACTTTGGATAAAAATGATAGAGCACCAGAAGAGTTAGGGAAGACATCATGAAAGTTGTGCTCAAAGAAAGTGAAAAATCTGTACAAAAGATAAAAAAACTAAATCAGCCAAATTGGATGACCAAAAAAACTCTGAAAATGATTCAAATGCAGAGAAGCTAAAGCCATAGGAGAAAAAGATGGAATCACCAAAATTAATAGGGATTTTCCAACATGCAGCAGGACATCACAAAGAGAAATACTACAATGAGGCATGTAAGGAAACAGAATCAGAAATTATGAGAGTAAGAACAAGATTGATTAAGTTAAACAGAAAATTCCAGCCTCAAATTGGAATGCTATAAGATGCTCAAGGATCCATGTTGAATATGCTGAGAAGATCAAGGAAAGGTGGAAAGAATACACAATTATTATACCATAAAGATCAAGTGGATCAACAGCTGATCAGGAACAACTGGTGATAAAAGAATAGGTCTAAGCAACATTGAAAGCTTTATCCATGAACAAAAAAATGACTGGACATCAATGTCATTCCCATTGAAGTATTACAGCAATGAAATGCAGCTGTTATAATTCTTACAAGGTTCTGCCAGAAAATTTGGAAGACAATTTGGGAGTGGAGGAGTGGCCTAGTGGTTGGGGCAAGGTACTTCAGGCCAGAAGGTCAGGGGTTCAAATCCCACTAGAGAACAGCAATCTTGGGCCAGAAGGACTGGGGTTTCTAGTCCCACAGGTGCTCCTTGTAGTCTTGGGCAAGCCACTTAACCCTCCATAGCCCATGTTCCCTGTAAAATAGTTATCTCCAAGTTATAATGCCCTGATCAATGTAATATCAGTTTGTTCAATGTAAACCGCACTGATGCAGAAAAGCACAGTATATAAGAGAATGTAATAATAAATAAATTATGGCCAACTTACTGGAAAAATCTGTGTTCATACCAATACTGAAGAAAGAAGATCCAACAGATTGTGGAAATTATTGCACAATTGCTCTGATCTCACATGACAGCAAGATTCTGCTGAAGATCAATTATTCAGTGGAGACTACAACCATATCTGGAACGAGAACTGCCTGAAGTGCAAGCAGGGTTCAGGAAAGGATGAGAAACAACAGACATCATGGTGGATGTGAAATGAATCCTTGAAAAGACAAAACAATACCAAAAGGATATTTATATGTGTTTTGTTAACTACAGCAAAGCCTTTGATTGTGTAAATCACAAAAAACTCTGGGCCACATTAAGAAGTATGGGCATACCAGAACACCTGATACAGTAGTTCTTAAGCAGAAGCTTTACGATGATAAAGAAGCAACAGTTTGAATAGAACAAGGAGAGATACAATGGTTTAAAAAAAGCTAAGGTGGGAACAGGATCCCTCTTCTGGATGCTGGTTACTGCCGGCATTACACTGGGCAGCTCTCTCTCCAACCAACTAGCTGATTGGAGAGCCTTTAAACAAGGGGCCCACCATGGGATGTGGTTGTGGCACATGTCCGTGGGATGCAGTTGTGGCACAAGTCCATGGGACTGTGTCCGGAGGAACATTCTAAAACCCCTTCAGAGCACACTGGAGCCATTGGAGCCAAGAGAATCACATCTCATGGATAAGAGGAAGAAGAAACTCTCTTCGTTGCCTGAGAAAAAAAGCAGTGACTGTGGTCAGTCCTATGGATCGGCATGTGGTTGCCATGTCTTTTACACCCAGTGGTAAGTCCTGCTTACACGTTGGACTCTTCTCTGCTAGCAAGTGTTGCTACCTCACCCTGGCATTCCAGTGTTGTGTTGGTTGCAGTTGGTAGTGCCTTTATTGTTTCAGGGAGTCTGCTGCCTACTTCCGTTACTCCTGTCCAGCAAGGGGAAGCTTCAATGGGGGAGGAGGACACCAGTGTTATGATTGCTTGTCTTCCAATTCCTAAAGAAGTATATGTTTCTTCATTAACTGTTAAGCTGGCTTCAAGTTCTTTAGATGAAGTTACTTTAAAGGATCTTTTGTCAGCTATAATGCTCTTGGAGTCTTTACTTGGTTCTTCTCTTAAAGATCTTTCTGACTTTACTGTGGATACTGTGATTACAGAACAGGATAAGAGATTATCTGCTGTTAATGATCATTTAATTAAAATGGACTCTAAAATGCCACCTGCACCTCTGCTATGAAAGATAGTTTGGCTATCCACTGATACCTTGAGGCACTGGAGAATGCCCAACAGTCATATAATTTGAGATTTTTAAACTTCCCCTGTACATATTATCTTTCTCCTATTCTTCTCCTTCAGAAACATCTTAAGGAAATTCTTGTTTTTTTAGATATGGAAATTGTAAAAATCTCAAATATTTATTACCTCCCTAAGGGTAAGGTAATTCCTGATTCAGTAGGTCCAGGTTTGGACCACCTTTCTCCTATTGATACTTTAGATGTATCTGCTTTTTTTTGGAAAATTCAGCTGATAACATCCCTTTTCGTGTCACATTAATTGTTTCCTTTAGTTTCCTTATTCATTGTAATAATATTTTACATTTCAGAAGAAGAACTTATCTTTTTGTGGTCAGAAAATAAATATTTTTACGGATTCTTGAAGGTTACACAATTGAGGATAATTGAAATAAGCTATTTTAGCACTGAGGGCAACATTCTTCCTTAAATTTCCTTGTAAATGTATAATTGTTTACCAAAGTATACAATATGGGGGTCATTCTGTCCTGTGAATAGCAAAGACAGAATGACCTGCTTTCTCCCCCCTGACTGCCACAGCAAAAGCTTCCCCATATGAACAACGCATTTGTATGGGGAGACTTAGGCAGGGGTGGGATGGGGTGTTCCAGAGGCAGAGCAAGGGTGGGGCATGGGCGATCCGCAACCCCGGACATACAGGGCTGATTCTGAGGTCAGCCCTGTACGTCCGGGAACGTGAACTTAGACAGGGGACTTATTTCACCACAGAGATGGAATACGTCCCCCTGGACATCAGGGGATTCTGTTGCTGGACCGGGAACAAAAGGTAGGGAGGTGCAGGAAGTTCCCCGCAACCGGACCCTGGCCATGGGAGGCCAGAACGAGGGTCTGGCTGTGGGGAATGAAATAAATTGGCGGCGGTCAGCATTCGCGGCTCCTGAATGGAGCTGTGGTGCCATGGCACTGCGGATCATACAGTAGCCTGATTGAGGTAGATGGGCATGTGGCTGTGTGAGCAGACCGATCAGAATCGGGGCCCGGCCTGCACATTCAGGCCCTAGACCCGATTCTGATCCTGCGGGCACGTCTAGCCCCCGTGGGATCAGAATCGGGTCTACCTCTAGGCAACCCTATTTCAATCGGATGTACAGGGGCCTGGACAGCTGCATTGGAATGTGCCACTATGTCTTTTTTGAGTGTTCTCAGCTAGAGACTTTCCTAAATGGCAAGTGAAGTAACAATCTTTGGTTATATTTTTCTTTTTCCTAGGATTATTTCTCTGTAATGGCTGGTATAATAGATACTGAGAATAGTTAAGGGGTTTTTTGGCTCTCTTGATGTGGGCTTGATTGTATAATTATATTTCCTATTATGCACTGTGTGCTTTTTCCCATAAGTTTGGGTTGAGGCTTGAATTAATTTTGTTTTCCTTTCTTATAAATGTATTGTAAGATTATGCTTGTAAATGAATAAAAAACATCAGCAACAGTTTAATTTATAAGCAGAAGAAATCATCAGAGAAGCAGGACAGTATGAAGACAATCGAGGTGAAGATTGGTAGTAGACTCATCAACAACCTTAGCTGTTCTGACAATATCATGTTATTGACTGAAAGTCAAGATGACCTGAAACATCTGCTTATCAAGATCAAGGAATATAGTCTTAAAAATGGACCTGCACCTGTACAATAAGACGACAAAAATCCCGACAACTGACAAAATCAATCATTTCAACCTTGGTGCAGATGAAAAAGAAACAGTAGACAACTTTGACCTGCTTGGATCAATATTCAATAAAGAAAAGACAAGTAGTCAAGAAATCTTACAATGATTTGCTCTTGGCAGAATGAATATTAAGGACCTATACATGATTCTCAAGGGGAGAGACATATCTTTTCAAACAATGATTTGACTTGTCCAAGCTATGGTATTTTAAATAATGTCATAAGAGTATGAAAGAAGAAAGATAGGAAGAAAATGTATACCTTTGAATTATGGTGCTGGTGAAGAATACTCTATATACCATGAACTGTCCAGATAAAGCCATCCTGTCCACTAAACAAACTAAGCAGTCGACTAGGGCGGCAGTGATTCCTCTATGCTGCTTCAAAGTGGCAGCTTCTGCCTCCGCTTCAGCACTGCAAAGAGCCTTAAAGCATGTGCACATGTGCCCATGGTCATGGCCTGCAGCTCCTGTCCCATCCTCATTATTGTACTTGTCAACTATGAAACTGCTTCTCGAGTCATCAACTAAGAAACCCTTAGATTGTTCTGAATGACTGGAGTGTACCCCATGAATGCTTCTTTCACTCTTTTATCAGGAGAGATGAGTATGAAGTACTGGCAGAAGAAGGGGACACCCACTTAGCCAGCCTGATAGCCAAATCAAGCCTAGCTATCATGGGTGTGATAGATAGTCCTCACATCCACCCTTACTGAGCTTGCTGACTTTTGGTCTTCTTTAGAAGTCAGCCTTTTATTATAGGGGCT
The DNA here is from genome assembly GCA_033557465.1 of Ichthyophis bannanicus. Classification (NCBI taxonomy): domain Eukaryota; kingdom Metazoa; phylum Chordata; class Amphibia; order Gymnophiona; family Ichthyophiidae; genus Ichthyophis; species Ichthyophis bannanicus. The sequence goes on from CM066037.1 coordinate 410,717,264, forward strand.
TCCTGCCTATCTTGCTGCTGTGTGCTTCCTCAGCTCTTCTGGGCTGCCCCCATCGGTGCTGCAGCCCCACTCTCACTGCTTTTGGGGCCTTCACCACTAGGTATCCTCTGATTCTTCTTTACATTCTTCAGCATGTTATCTAGATAGTCTATGAAGGCTTCTTCCACCCCAGGGGATCTTCCTCTGTACTTAAGGTTCCTGTGCTGGGATCAAAGTCTTCAGTGCCAGGAGTCCCACTTGTGGGCACACAGCTTAGCTGAACTCATCCCATTCCTATGTTCTGGGCTTATGCCACCTCTTTTGCTGCTGTGTTGACTCTTCCAGACAATCTGGGTACTGTGCTGTTCCTCTTTGCATAATTTACGCCTTTGCAGCTGATTTGGATGTTGGGCTGTTCTCCTCCTCTCAACTATTAGTACTAATCATTTGTATAGCCCTGCAAGGCAGCGATTTTAAAAAGCTGCTCCCATGTACATATAGGGTAAAGTTGCATGTTCTTTTCCCCCACATGTAGCTTTGTAAAACTGCTGTTCCTGCTGGAAGTGGGTAGGCATCGATATGATATGATACATATTTTACAAGAGGATTTGCATGTCGCAGAACCTTTTGTAAAATACAGTAAGGATTTTCCACATCCTGACCTAAATGCCTCAATTTCCCTTCCACGTTCTGTCTAAAACTTACCTTATATATACCTTATGTGTCTTTATAAAATAGGCCCAAACTAGGCACCTGCTTGGCCTCCTCACTTATTTATTGAAACATTTTTCTATACTGCCCCTTCCAGAGATCAGGGGCGGTTTACATTTTAACAAAACTTTTACATGGAACCATCTAAGTGTGATATAACAAGTAACTATTTACACTGAACTATGTACATTTATAACATTTTGGTACTTGACCTGCATAATTGATATTCTTATCAATATTTTCAGTGCATGAAGTCTGCAATGTATGTACAACAATTTAAGTGATGGAACGCTAAGAGGGCTGTTTGGATTATAAGGGGGGGCAGGGATGGGGTAGGGGGAGATGGAGGATGAGTTTTATGTACTGTTGGGGTAGTGGCTGCTGTAATGCTCTTTGAATAGGTAAGTTTTAACTCTTTACGGACGAACTGTAGGTCTTTGACGGCTCTTAGTGTTTCAGGGAGGGAGTTCCATTGTGAGGGAGCTATATATGTAAAGGCCCTGTTGCTAGTGAGTTGTTTAGTCATGCATACTGAAGGAGGTACTATGAGTGTATTTTGGTTGGAAGTTCTTCTAGCTCTAGGGACTGATTGTAGTTGGATGAGGGATGAGAGGTGAGAGGGGGCTATGTTATGAATTAATTTCTGGGGCTTGTATAGGATGGATTTGATGTGGTCTGATAGCTGTGCAACCCTGGCTGTGACATTTTGGGCCAATTGTAATATATTTAGGGTCTTTTTGATTATTCCATGTAGTAGGCTATTGCAGTAGTGGAAATGTGGTGTGATGAGGGCTTGGACTATTGTTTTAAAATCATTCAGCTCAATAAGATTTCTGAGCAGTTGGATGATCCTTAGTTTGAAGAATATAGTTCTGTTTAACTGTTTTAAGTGGGGTTCCATGCTGAGGACTTTATCGAGGATAATGCATAGGTATTTTACTTATCTGAGCTGCTATAAAATTACCCTCTTAATTAGTGAACATGACAGAACATGCAAACAGGATATCCTGATAGTCATTGGTGACTGGAACGCAAAAGTTGGCAACAAAGAAGAAGGCAAAGTAGTTGGAAAATATGGACTTGGCAACAGAAATGAAGCTGGAGAAAGAGTGATAGTATTCTGCAAGAACAATGATCTATTCATCTCAAACACCTTCTTCCAGCAACACAAGCGGCGACTATACACATGGACTTCACCCAATGGATTGTATAAAAATCAAATTGACTACATCTGTGGAAGTCAACGATGGAAAAGCTCTGTAACATCAACAAAGACAAAACCTGGAGCTGACTGTGGTACAGATCATCAACTGCTAGTATGCAAACTCAAGCTAAAGTTGAAAAATAGCAAATCACTCATGAATGCAGCAAAATATGACCCTGAGAATATACCACTGGAATTTAAAGACTGCCTGCAAAATCGATTTGCTAGATACAAATGACAAAGCTCCGGAAGAGTTATGGAATGACATCAAGAAGGTTGTGCTGGAAGAAAGCGAGAAGTCTCTACAAAAGGTGAAAAAGCAAAAACGGCCAAAATGGATGACGGAAGAAACTCTGAAAATTGCCCAGAAACACAGAGAAGCTAAAGCCAAAGGAGAAAGAAAGACAATCGCAGAACTCAACAGAGATTTCCAATGTGCAGCAAGACAGGAAAAGGAAAAGTACTACAATGACACTTGCAAGGAAATAGAAGCAGAAACTATTAGAGGAAGAACAAGATCGGCTTTCCTAAAGAAAAAGAAAGAAAAAGTTCCAGCCTCGAATTGGAATGTTACAAGATGCTCAAGGTTCTATATTGAATGATGCTGAGAAGATCAAGAAAAGGTGGAAGGAATATACAGAGTTTTTATATAATAAAGATCAAGTGGACCAAAAGCCGTTTCAACCTATAACTTATGATCAGGAACCATTGGTGATGAAAGAAGAAGTTGAAGCAGCATTGAAAGCCTTATCAAAGAACAAAGCACCAGGCATTGATAGCATTCCCATAGAAATATTAAAGCAATCTGGTGCAGCTGTTACCATACTTACAAGGCTCTGCCAAGAAATATGGAAGACAACATCATGGCCAACTGACTGGAAAAGATCTATGTTTATACCAATACTAAAGAAAGGTGATCCAACTGACTGTGGAAATTATCGCACAATTGCTCTGATCCCACATGCCAGCAAGATTCTACTGAAGATTATTCAAAAGAGACTACAGCCATACCTAGAACAAGAACTACCTGAAGTGCAAGCAGGGTTCAGGAAAGGGAGAGTAACGAGAGACATCATTGCGGATGTGAGATGGATCCTTGAAAAGACTAAAGAATACCAAAAGGATATCTATTTGTGCTTTATCGACTACAGCAAGGCTTTTGACTGTGTAAACCATGAGAAAATCTGGGCCACATTAAGAAGCATGGGTATACCAGAACACCTGATCGTTCTCTTGCGCAATCTGTACATTGATCAAGAAGCAACAGTTCAAACGGAACAAGGAGAAACAGAATGGTTTAAAATAAGCAAAGGTGTAAGACAAGGCTGCATACTTTCCCCCTACCTGTTTAATTTATATGCAGAACAAATCATCAGAGAAGCAGGACTGTATGAAGACAACAGAGGTGTGAAGATTGGTGGAAGACTCATCAACAACCTTCGCTATGCTGATGAAACCACATTACTGGCTGAAAGTGAAGATGATCTGAAACATTTGCTTCTCACAATCAAAGAACATAGTCTCAAAATGGGCCTGCACCTTAATGTAAAGAAGACAAAGATCATGACAACTGACATAATCAACAGGTTCATCGTTGAAGGAGAAGAAATTGAAATCGTGAACAACTTTAACCTACTTGGATCAACTATCAATAAAGAAGCAACAAGCAGTCAAGAAATCAGACGACGCATTGCTCTTGGCAGAATGGCTATGTAAGACCTAGATAAGATTCTCAAGAGCAGAGATGTCTCTCTCCATACAAAGATTTGACTTGTTCAAGCCATGGTATTTTCAATAACATCATATGAATGTGAAAGCTGGACAGTGACAAAGATAGACAGGAAGAAAATTGATGCCTTTGAATTATGGTGATGGCGCCGAATACTGTGTATACCATGGACTGCCCGAAGAACAAACCAGTCGGTACTAGAGGAGATCAAACCTAAGCTTTCTTTAGAAGCTCAGATGACAAGACTTCGACTTTCATACTTCGGACACATCATGCGAAGAGAGAGATCATTTGAGAAAGACATCATGCTTGGCAAGATAGAAGGTCAACGCAAAAGAGGAAGGCCAGCAATGAGATGGATCACTACAATAACAGCAGCTACGGGTACCAGTCTGTCAACAATGAGCCGCCTGACTGAAGACCGAACACAATTTAGGATAGCTATCCAGAGGGTCGCCATGAGTCGACTCCGACGCGACGGCACTTAACAACAACAATTAGTGAACAGGCACCACTGAAAATAACGGGGCTTTGTTAGCTCGTATTAATGCACATTTACACAGGTTAATAAATAAAGCAATAGAGAGTGAAACGACTTGCCAAGGTCACAAGAAGCCTCTCTGGGATTTGAATCCTGTTTTCCTTAAGTCTTAGCTACTATTCTCTTCCTTCACTCATGAAGAGGAATTGTTCTTCAAATGGCTAAAACATTTAGGGTGTTATTCCGAATAACTTCCCCGCCAATTGTGCGGAGAAGTTAATCGAGAGAGGGGAAGAGGTGGCCCGGGGGTGGAGAGTGGGCCGGTGAATTGACCAGGGAGATTATTCCACCCCTGGGGTGGAATAAGTTCCCTGGACTTTTTTTTTTTTTTTTAATTCGGAGCGCGGAAGGGGCTGAGAGGGACAAAGTTAATCCTCCACAGCCCGATCCTGGCCTTAGGAGGCCAGATCGGGGGTCAGACTGCAGGGATTTATCTTTTTGGGGCAGCGGCCAGCATCGCGGCTTTTAAATGGAGATGCGATGCCATGGCAACGGGACACCATGGCACCGCGGCTCCATTTAAAAGCCCTGAATGAGTTAGCTGGGCTAGCACTGTACATGTATGTCCAGGTCAGTCTGGATGTACAAAGAAGATCTACGTTGTGAATAGAATCGGGCCCTTATAGACTGCTTCCTCATCCACAGCTGGCCTGTCCACTAGACGACCTAGGCAGTCACCTAGGTTAGCTGACCCTGGTGAGAGGAATGACTATCCCTCCCTTTCTTGAAGTGCTGCACACATTTGGGCAGTTACGGGCAGCTGCTCCTGCCCCCTCTTACAGGAAGATGAGTCGGAGGAGGCAGAAGCAGCAGACAGTGAAGGTGCGCCCACATGCAGATGCTTTAAGGCCCGCTGTGGAGCTAAAACCGCCACTTCAAGGAAGGGAGGGATTGCCATGCTACCCTCCTTTCCCAGGTGAGAAGATGGATGTGGGGAGGGGCTGCATGCCAAGCATGGGAGGGCAGCAGAAACCCTTGGCTTGGCTTCTAAAATAACCCACTTAATCTAAAAATATTGCTGTTGCACATATACATCAAAACATGCAATAGATGTCACCTCTGCAATGCCTCCAAACCATACTCCCTTTTCAGCCGTGTAACTGTGGATGTATAATGAATCCATTCAGCATTTGGATGCTCCAATATTTTGAAAGTACTTATGGATTCAGTGCTGGCACCTAAGTGCTTTTCAGTAATGCCCCAATTTGACATAGATGTGAATGAAACAAATATAAGGCATAGATTAAGATGAAAAATGTCATTGATGTTAAAGATGAGAGCCTTTAAGTTAAGTTTGAATGAGAGAAATTTTTAAGATAAATAATACTGATCTCCAGGAACAAGCAGGAATTGAGTCTTCACATATGGGGTGATGTCGGCACCGACGGAGACCATGTGGTAACACTCCCCAGTGTCTTATACGAAAGCTTTTGGGAGCATCCCACTGCACCTGCGCTGCTGCCTTCCCAACCCTCCCTCCTCAGTTTTTCGTTTCCGTGGAGTCGACAGGGAGCAATTCCTATCACCGCAGAAAATCTTTTATTTTTGTGGTGCGTCTGCCTCCCCGTCGACGCCGGCACCAGTATCATTGGCGTTCTTTTCTTCTTCTTTTTTCTTGCAAAAAAACCCAGATTTTTTTTCTTGGAGGGTCTTTCCCTCTAGGTGCTTAGGCGCCATTTTGGGCCTTAGGCCCCTTTCTTCCTCAAAATGGAAAAATCAACAAGTGGTTTCAAAAAGTGTTCCAAGTGTAGCAGTACCATTTCTGCTACTTACACCCATGACTTTTGTCTTAAATGCTTGGGACCAGACCATTCACCGTCGGAGTGTCTCCTCTGCAGAAAGATGACAAAGGGGCCTGCAGAATAGAGCTGTAAAACTCAGCACCCTCTTTGCCTCGGATGCAATGTCCGTGGCATTGATGCCGTCCAGGGCTTCATCTTCCTCCCATGGATCTCAAGTAATGAAACCCAGGTCTTCTATGAAGACTGGTCAGTCATCAAAGGGTAGATCTCCTTCTAAGAATTGAGATGTTTTAAGCGTTGCCCTAGAGGACAATACACCGGTCAAATAACCCCAGCGGGAAGTCCTTGCCTCCAAAGCATTATAGGGGTCCCAAGATGTTCCCAAGGCATGCACTTCTGGAGAGCTCTTGGTGCCGTGCTCTGGGGTCGTGGCCTGCTTTTTGGGTACCGATACCCAGGCATCGGCTGGCTCCATGGATCAACATATACTAGCCATTTAGCAGAGTCTTGTGGCATTGCTGGCGGCATCAGTATCACTAAAGCCTTTACAATCGATTCCGCACACATTGGTACCAGTACAGGATTGGTACCGGTACAGGAGCATTGCGCCGCTCTCCACGGTACCTCCTATGCCGGCCCTGGAATCAGTGTCCAGCATCGAGAGTCCAGTACCGAGGCATACTGATGTTGATTTTGATCGGTACCGTCGTCGGGCCGGGCAGGAGCACCCAGCCCATCAATACTTTGAGTCATCTGATTCCAATTCTTCCGATGAATCCATCGGTACTGGAGATGCTCTTCCATAAGATCCTGCTCCTTCCCCACAACGCCGAATGTATCCACTGAAAGACATGTCTTTTCAAGACTTTATACAGGATGTGGCTGGGGGCCTCTCGATTATGGTGACCTCCGAGAAGGAACCGAGGGCTGAAGAACTTGAAATTCTTCAATATCTGGCAGCCCCTAAGGAAGATGCTACCTTACCCATTCATCAGAGTTTGCATGACCTCATGCTTAGGATGTGGGAAACACCTTTAACGGTGTCTCCAAATTCTCAAAGACTCGATACTATGTACCGGGTACCGCAGTGTCCCGGTTTCCAGAAGATGCAGTTACCACACCATTCCATGGTTGTGGAATTGGCAATGCATCGAATTAAAAGTGCTAAAGCACATTCCTCTAATCCCCCGGGCCGGGAGGCAAGAACACCCGATGCCTTTGGCCATTGATGCTTTCAGGCCTCCATGTTGTCAGCCAGAATAAGTTCATACATACTCTACATGGGTATGTTTCTTCTGGAGGTGACCAAAGATTTGGAGCTAATGGCTCCTCTTCTCCTTGATAACAAGAGGGCTGATTTCCTGACACTTGTCAAACATGCCCAGAATGTTTCAAAGTTCATGAATAGAGCAACTTTTGATTGTTTTGAGTTATTAGCAGGGCCTCTGCTATTTCCGTCAGTGCACGTCGGATTGCTTGGTTACAAGCATCTGATTTAGAACAGTGGTGCAAGATAAGCTGGGAAATATTCCTTGCATGGGAGAAAACCTCTTTGGCAAGGATTGGCAAGACAAAGCTTCTCAGCTTGAGTCCGAGAATACCATCCTAAACAGACTCTCTAGGACCACTGCCAACCCAGCTAAGAAAAAGACAGTTAAAAAGCCCTTTTTCAACAAAAAGAAGACGTTTTATCCTTCTTACAACCATGCGGTCCACTGTCCGGTCCATGCTTCCCAGAAGGGACAGCAACAACCGAAGCAACAAAGGTAGGCTCAGGCCCCCAGAGCTCAACCAGTTCAGCAGATCCAGCCTCCACAAGGTCTTTGACTTCCTGCTATAGAACTTAGCTATCCTACCCCTGGAAATTCCAGAGCCAGGCTACATCCCAGGCAGACTGTGTTACTTTGCCAACAGATGGCACCAGATAACATCAGAACATTGGACTCTCCATTGTGACAGAGGGGTACAAATTTCACTTCCAAAGTATGCCCCCTCCCTCTACTCCAAGAGAGTTCAGCTCCTGGCCCCCTCTTACCACACTTCTGTGCCAGGAGATCACCACCCTTCTGGCCCAAGGTATGATAGAGGAAGTGCCACCTTCCCAACAAGGTCTGGGATTCTACTTCCCCTACTTCCTTGTACCAAAGAAGACAGGAGGATACAGGCCCATTCTGGACCTCCGGGAATTAAACAAGTATCTGTTCTGAGAGAAATTCAAAATGGTCTCTCTCAGAACACTTCTTCCATACATCCAGAGTCAGGATTTGCTTTGTTCTCTAGACCTAAAGGGTGCATATACACACATCCTTATCCACAAAGATCACAGGAAGTTCCTTCAGTTCCTCTTTCAGGGAAAACTTTACCAGTACGGGGTTCTTCCCTTTGGTCTGGCTTATGCCCCAAGAGTCTTAACAAAATGCATGGCAGTAGTAGCAGCATTTCTAAGAACTCTAGGGATATTTGTCTTCCCTTACTTAGACGACTGGCTCATCCGAGCATCGTCAGCTCCAGAGGCCAGCTCTGCCCTCTCCCGCACAATGCAGGTTCTTCAACATTTGGGGTTTGTAATAAATCTTCCAAAATTACATCTCGCCTGTTCTCAAACCTTAGAGTTCATAGGGGCTTTCCTGCCACAGATACACTGTGCTCGAATAGTTCAGCGAAATGAGACCGGTAACCAATGTTGGTGCAGAAGAAGGGGGGTGACATGGTCATAACGGGAGGCACAAGTCAATACACGAACCGCGGCATTCTGAATGCATTGTAAACGGGAGAGTTGGGATTGTGGCAGGCCAGCTAAGGATACATTACAATAGTCGAGACGGGACATTAAGAGGGAGAGAATAAGGGTAGCTAAAGCAGAAAGTGAGAGAAAAGGGCATACAGCCTGAAGCTGCTTGAGAGAATGAAAAGAACGCTGAACAATTGAAGAAATATGTTCCTTGAATGAAAGGGAAGAATCAAGAATAACACCTAGATACCTGAGGGAAGAAACAAGAGGAATGGGCTGGGAGGAAAAAGAGGGGGCACAGGTGGGGGAAGGACTCCCAAGGGTGAACCATATTGCGAAAGACTTGGCAGGGTTTACATGAAGAAAGTTAGAGGTGAACCAGGAGGCAACAGCAGTGAGGCAGAGGTTTAGGGGAGAGATATCAGGCACAAGAGAATCAGTATGGTGCAAGAGAATGATATCGTCCGCATAATAATACGCGGAGATACCGAACTGCTGGATTAGGAGAGCAAGAGGGGCTAAGAAGACATTAAAGAGAAGCGGAGCAAGAACAGACCCCTGAGGCACACCACAGGAGAGAAGGGTGGGAGCTGAAGAAGAAGACCCAACTACTACTGAAAAGGAGCGACAGGAAAGAAAAGAATGAAACCAGTGAAGAACCACACCAGAAAGGCCAGCATCTTGGAGACGGGCGAGAAGAGTGCGATGGTCCACCAAATCGAAAGCTGCAGAAAGGTCAAGAGAAACAGCAAGAGTGAAAAGACCACGATCGTGAGCGGCATGCAATTCGCTGAGGAGAGAAAGAAGGATGGATTCTGTGCTATGGCCGGGGCGAAAACCAGACTGTCGGGGGTGAAGAACAAGAGAAGCTTCAAGATGGGAGGAGAGCTGAAGGAAAACAAGCTTTTCGAGAAATTTGGAAAGAAAAGGGAGATTAGAGATAGGGTGCCAGTTGGAGAGGGCAGTGGGGTCTGATGAACGGGATTTTAGAATTGGACGAACAGTGGCGTGCTTCCAAGGGGAAGGGAAAATACCAAAGGATGGACTAGAGTTGAAAAGAGAGAGGATATAAGGGGAGAGGGATAGAGAAGGTTCCAGGAGCCAGCGGGAGGGAATGGGATCAGCAGGACAGGTTGTCTTGTGGATAGAAAGAAAAGTTTTTTGAAGGACAGCCAGGGAGACCATCTCAAACGAGGACCAGGAATGAGATAAGGCAGGGGCGGGAAAGGAAGGGGAGAGGGGAGAGGAGGAGGAAGATACAGCTAAAGGGGAGGGGGGGGGACAAGAGGAGAAGGACTGATGCAAGGTTTGAACCTTGGAAGCAAAAAAAGAGGCAAGGGAGGAAGGGTCAGGAGAGGCAGAGGAGGGAGGGGGTAGGGCAGAATGGGACGCTGTAAGGGAATGAAAAATAAATATAATTGCCGGGAGGAGTTTGAGGAGGAAGGTTCCCTATTTGAGGATGTGGTTCCCTATGCTCGTCTACACATGCAGGCAGCTCAGTGGACCCTAGCTTTGCAGTGGACTCAAGCATCAGGTCATTTGTGGGACAGAATCAAGAACTCTGCACGTCTCATTTCATCCCTCCAATGGTGGCAATCACCAAAAAACCTAATCGTAGGGTTACTTTTCAGAAGCCACCACACCAGTCCACCCTGACGACGGATGCGTCCAAATTGGGTTGGGGAGCTCATCTGGACAATTTCTCCACTCAGGGTCTATGGACTCAGCAGGAGGCTCAGTTTCACATAAACCTGCTAGAACTCAGAGCCATCTTCAATGCTCTCAGATTGTTCCAGGACTACCTGCGCTCCAAAACAGTTCTAGTCCAGACGGACAATCAGGTAGCCATGTTCTATGTGAACAAACAGGGTGGAACAGGTTCTCAGACGTTGTTCAATGAAGCCCTACACCTATGGTCCTTTGCCATATGCCTTCAGATACACCTACTAGCGGTGTATCTCCCTGGCAAGCAGAATCTCCTGGCAGACAAACTCGGTCGAGTACTACTGCCACATGAATGGTCTCTCCATTCAGAGCAGATTGCTCGAATCTTTCAAATCTGGGGAACCCCAGATATAGATCTGTTTGCAAGTCCTCAGAATGCCAAACGTCCCTGCTTCTGTTCCAGAATTCCTGTTCAGAACAGTCAGCAATGGATGTGTTCCACCTCCACTGGGGTCAAGACTTCCTATATGCCTACCCACCCTTTCCCCTCATTCCCAAGACTCTGTTCAAACTCCAGAGAGACAGGGGCCACATGATCCTCATAGCCCCATGCTGGCCATGACAGATGTGGTACCCACTGCTTCCACGCCTCTTTCAAGCCAAAGCTCTGGAGTTGGGATGTGCTCCAGATCTCCTATCCCAGGAGAACGGGACGCTTCTGCATCCGAATCCTCAGTCTTTGCACCTGATGGCGTGGCTACTGAGGGCTTAGAACTCCAGGACATCAACCTCTTTCAACAGGTTAAAGATATCCTTCTGGCCTCGAAAAAAATTCCACAAGGCGTGCCTACACTTTTAAACAGAGAAGGTTCTCAATTTGGTGTTCAAAAAAGGATCTGAATTCTTCTTCCGTTCCAGTAGAGGCATTACTTGAGTATCTCCTACACCTTTCATCCAATGGACTTAAAACAAATTCAGTTAGAGTTCACCTCAGTCCCATCACGGCATTTCACATGCCCTTTGATGGACAATCTATCTCCTCTCAACAGCTTGTAGCGTGTTTTATGAGAGGTCTACTCTTAACTAAGCCTCCCATTAGGCCACCATCGTGGCATGGGATCTTAATCTTGTCCTTGGACAGCTCATGAAGCTGCCCTTCGAACCCCTAGCCACTACATCCCTGAAGTTTCTTTCTTGGAAAGTCATCTTCCTAATTGCCCTCACTTCTGCCAGATACATCAGTGAACTCCAAGCTTTAGTGGCTGACCCATCTTATACACAGTTTCACCATGATAAGGTAGTCCTTAGGACTCATCCCCACTTTAGGCCAAAAGTGGTTTCGCCTTTTCATTTGAACCAATCGGTTTACCTGCCAGTTTTCTTCCCTAGGCCTCACGCCTCGAGTACAGAAAGGAATCTACATACTCTGGATTGCAAGCGTGCTTTGGCCTTTTATCTTCAGAGAACTAGACGGCATAGAAAGGCTTCACAGCTTTTTGTTGCCTTTGATTCCAGTCACCTCGCTCTACCAGTTTCTAAGAGAACACTCTCCAAGTGGATTGCAGACTGTATCTCTTTTACCTATGAGAGTAAAGTACTTTCTCTTGAAGGTCATGTCACAGCACATAATGTGCAAGCAATGGCTGCTTCTATGGCAAATCTATGCTTGGTGGAGATTGATGAAATCTGCAAAGCAGCAACCTGGTCCTCTGTCCACACTTTTGCGGCCCATTATTGCTTAGACAAGGACTCCCGTTGGGATGCCTCATTTGGCCAAGCTGTTCTCCAGCATCTCTTTCAGACTTAGAACAACTCCTACCCCCGTCCCGGGTTTCGATACCAGAAATCCTTGAAAGGACATATGACCCAATTCAGCCTGTGTTTCACTGCTCTCTCTGGGATCATTTCCCTGGCATCTCCAAGCTAGGGAGTCCCATATGTGAAGACTACATTCCTTCTTGTTCCTGGAGATAGCATAGTTACTCACCTGTAACAGGTGATCTCCGGGAACAGCAGGAATTGAGTCTTCACAACCCACCCTCCTCCCCTACGATTTTCTCTCTTCCTCTCGCTCTCTTTCTTTCTCTCCTTTTATCTCAGCTACAAACCCAACTGAGAAGGGAGAGTTGGAAAGGCAGGAAGGCAGCAGCACAGGCGCAGTGGGATGCTCCCAAACCTTTCCTATAGGACGCTGGGGAGCGTTCCCGTGCGGACTCCTTTGGTGCCGATGTCACCCCATATATGAAGACTCAATTCCTGCTGTTCCCGGAGATCACCTGTTACAGGTGAGTAACTATGCTTTTTAGCTCAGTATGGAAAAGGGATACCTGGATAATAGACTTTAGACTTTAAATTGAATAGTTTAATCCTTCACTACATTTCAGACATTTATACATGTGGAAATGAATTTTAAAAGGGGGCATCCAGTTAAAGCATGTTTTAAGGGAGGAGTGGCCTAGTGGTTGGGGCAAGGTACCTCAGGCCAGAAGGTTGGGGCTTCAAATCCCACTAGAGGACAGCAACCTTGGGCCGGAAGGACTGGGGTTTCTAGTCCCACAGGTGCTCTTTGTGGTCTTGGGCAAGCCACTTAACCTTCCATTGCCCATGTTCCCTGTAAAATAGTTATCTCCAAGTTATAAGGCCCTGTTCAATTTAATTTCACTTTGTTCAATATAAACCACCTTGATATCATGAAAGGCAGTATATAAGAAATGTTAAATTTATTTATTTATTTATTTTATTTGCATTCTCTTATATACCGCGCTATTCTACATCAGTGCGGTTTACATTGAACAAACTGAAATTACATTGAACAGGGCATTATAACTTGGAGATAACTACTAAATAAATAACTACTAAATAACTAACTAAATAAATAATAAATAACTACTAAATTAAATAAATAACTAAATTAAAATGAATACTAAATAACTACTAAATAAATAACTACTAAATAAATAAGGTACTTATGATAAGCTTATTTTATAAAGAGAAGAAGGCATCTACTTGTCTATATAAAATGCTAGTGTAAGTGGCATAATGCAGGTGTGGATATTTGCCCCAGTTCCAGAGCTGGTGTAAATGCTGGTATATTTCTCAAGTATGCGCGTAAATTATCCTGTGGCACACCACTTCTTGGAGCAGACAATGAAGAGATGGAGAGGACTTGTTTGGCTAAAAGAAAAGTCATGAAGGCACTGAAATCTCAATCAATCTGTCTTCCACATTATCAAATGAGGACGCGGAGACATCACAATGCCGAAGCATTCAGTGATTTTTGAAATTAACTGACATGCTTATGTGATGCCAAAAGGCTCTGACAGTTCCCCACAACATCAAATTTAAGATGGATGTGTATATACACACACCTGTATCCCCATTGTTGCGTTTTCCTCCACTGTCAGTTTCGGATTATGTCCCTTCCATCTTGCTGTACCAATCCTGCAATGGACTGCCTGAGTTGGTATATCATGCCCCCTCTCTTGGACTATTCAAATTCAGTTTAAAGGCCCAGCTTAACCTTTTATTCTTCTGCTTATACCCATGTTGTTTTCAAACATTTCCCATAATAAATGAAACTTCCTAGTCCTTTTATTTGCCCTGTCTGTCTTGAAAAGACTGTAAGCTCTGTGGAGCAGGGACTGTCTCTTACGTGCATGTGTACGGAACTGTGTACATCTAGTAGTGATCTAAAAATGAGAAGTACAAGTAGTAATAGGAGTCTTGCCTTGATGTACCCCCTATTTCTTGCTGATCTATGCTTCATTCTCTCTACTCTGAAATGTCTTTTAATCTTGGCTCAACACCTACTACTCCATTTCCTCAACTTGTAGATACTATTACTTCCTCCACTCCTCACTGCTTGCAAACTGCTGCTCTTTTCCTACCCTCAACTCAGAAATTCTGTTTCTGATACGATACTTACGCATGATTTCACAGAATTTCTGGCACAACAACTTGGCAAAAGAGAAATATTTGGAGTAAATCTCTACAGCAAGTGTCAATAGATTCACATGGCAAAATATTCACTTATCATTTTATATAGAATTGAAGACCAAACAAACTTTGAGCCAATCAGGAAAAGAAACATTACCAGTAATACAGAAATGCATGCCAGAGCCGGCACTTACTGAGATGTGATGGTTCAACTGCAATCTGCTTGCCTTAAAACCACAAGGGACGTGGTTTGAGACCAGCCTCAGACTGTACTACAAAACATTGGTTGGATTTGTTAATTAACTTGGCTGAAATCTCTAGTAACCTTTCAGCTATGTATTTTGTTTGGGCAACAGACAGTTACTTGTTTAATTAACAAAATTGCCCTGAAATGAAAATGTATAAAAATGAAAATGTATTAAAACTAAACAAAATAAAATGAAAAAAAAAAAGTAAATGAAAGGAAACAAAATTGGTTTGCTTAGGGGAGAGGGCATCCCAGGAGGCAGAAGAGGGTGTTACCTCTCTGAAAATCTGTTGAGGAGAGATCCACCCAGGAAAAAGATTTAGGCGTCATTGTGGATAACATGTTAAAACACTCGGCCCAGTGTGCAGCGGCAGCCAAGAGAGCAAATAGAATGCAAGATATCATAAGGAAAGGAATGGAAAATAAAACAAAGGATATTATAATGCCTCTGTATCGTTCCGTGGTGAGACCGCACCTTGAATATTGTGTGCAATTCTGGTCGCCGTATCTTAAAAAGGATATAGCGTTATTAGAAAAGGTTCAGAGAAGAGCCACCAAAATGGTAAAGGGGATGGAAGGATACCCCTATGAAGAAAGGCTAAAAAGGTTAGGGCTCTTTAACCTGGAAAAGAGACGGTTGAGGGGAGATATGATAGAAGTCTATAAATTAATGAATGGAGTGGAACAGTTAAATGTAGATTAATTGTTTATGTTTTATTTATTTACATTCTCTTATATACTGCGCCATTCTGCATCAGTGCGGTTTATATTGAACAAACTGAAATTACATTGAACAGGGCATTATAACTTGGAGATAACTATTTTACAGGGAAAATGGGCTATGGAGGATTAAGTGGCTTGCCCAAGACCACAAGGAGCACCTGTGGGACTAAGAAACCCCAGTCCTTCAGGCCCAAGGTTGCTGTCCTCTAGTGGGATTTGAACCCCTGACCTTCTGGCCTGAAGTACCTTGTCCCAACCACTAGGCCACTCCTCCACTCCAATGTTATCAGAATATAGGAAGACTAGGGGACATGCAATGAAGTTACAGAGTAAACTATTTTTTTTTTTTAGTGCCATCAAGTCAGTGTTGACTCATAGCGACCCAGCTACCTCTGAGTTTTCTTGGCAATGTATCACTGGAAGTAGATTGCCAGCCTTTTCTTCTGAAGCAATGGAGGGTAAAGCAACTTGCCCAAGGTCACAAGGAGTGCCAGTGGGAATTGAACCCTTGATCTTCTGGGTATTAGGCAGTTGCTCTAACCACTAGGCTACACCTCCACTCTATTTAAGACTAATAAAAGAAAATATTTTTTCACTCAATGTGTAATCAAACTGGAATTTGTTACCGGAGGATGTTAGTGTAGCTGGGTTTAAAAAAGGTTTGGACAAGTTCCTGGAGGAAAGGTCCATAAACCATTATTAAGAAGAGACCCAGGATATCAATGCTTGACCCAATACAAGCATTGTGGAACCTGTGTCTTTTGGGGAAACTGATAGGTACGTATGACCTAGGTTGGCCACTGTTGGAAACAGGATACTGGGCTTGATGGACCTTGGTCTGACCCAGTATGGCATATCTTATGTTCTTCCTCCAAAGCACAGGTCCTCCATGCAGGAATAGCCACATCACTGAAGGAGGGACTTTCACCCTACCTCCCCCAATGGTAAGACAGTGGTGGCATAGCATACTGGTGTCCTCCAGCCTAACACCATAAGTGGGCACCTATATTGCCCACCCCTGGTTATGGTCCTGCTGGGTGAAAGCACGAGAGGAAGATAAGTGAGGCTGGGAGTAGAGCACAGTGGAAAATAAACAAGGAAGAGAACTGGGGAGAAATCCACACAAAAAAGTGATGGAAAAAAGTGAATTTACTTTAATTATAGCTGGAGAAGAACAATGAGAGGATTTGCCAGGCTGGCTCAGTCTCGAATTGTGGTGTTCAAAGTCAGTAGTACTTAGCTGACATTTTTCAGCATTTGAATATAGTGAATGCTAATAAAGATGAAAAGAAAGCACTTTAAGTTCAACTGACAAAATTTATGTACTTCAGCGGAAAACTGGAATGTAGAAAATGTGTGCTTCACATGGAAATTTTGAAATATTTCTTCTGAATGCCCAGATAAAATATGAATAAATTCTACTTCTTATTTTAGACTAGTGGAGGGGTTCATCAAAAGTTGTTGTTGTTGTTGTTAAGTGGCATTGAGGTGGTGTCGACTCATGGCGACCCTCTGGATAGTTGTCATAAATTGTGTTCGGTCTTCAGTCAGGCGGCTCATTGTTGACAGACTGACAACTGTAGCTGCTGTTTTTGTATCGATCCATCTCATTTCTGGCCTTCCTCTTTTTCATTGACCTTCTACCTTGCTAAGCATGATGTCTTTCTCTAATGATCCCTCTTTTCGCATCATATGTCCAAAGTATGAAAGTCGAAGTTTTGTCATCTGAGCTTCTAAAGAAAGCTTAGGTTTGATCTCCTCTAGTACTGACTGGTCTGTTCTTCAGACAGTCCATGGGATACATAGTATTCATTGACAGCATCATAATTCAAAGGCATCAATTTTCTTTCTGTCTATCTTTTTCACTGCCCAGCTTTCATCAAAAGTAAGGGGGACAAAAAAACCCCCAGCATATACATGCATAGATTCACTCCTAAGAATCGCCCACCTACAGATAAATGACATGCATTGACTGCATTGACAATATATCCTAAAATATTCTTCCTCTCCCTCTCCCTTTCCCTCTTGCCTCCTTTCCACACATTCTATTTTTTTGTTCTTTCCACACTTCCTCTTCTCTTCTGCCTTCATCTCTGTCCACTTCTCTTTTCCTCCTGCAAACTATACCACGTTCTCCCCTCACTCTATTCCCCCTCCTCATCTCTTCCCATTTTTCTATCCCACTCTCTTCTGTCAATCTCTCCTCTTTCCTTTCCCATACTCTCCCCTTATTTCCCTGCCACCCCTCACCTCACCTCTTCTCTTGTCGTTTTTCACTCTCCTTCTTCTTCCTATGTTCTCCTCTCCCTAAGAATGTAAACTGTACCATGCTGAGTTAGACCAGGAATCTATTGAGTCTGCAACAGCAGCCAGTCTGGGTCACTAGAGATCACCTGACAGATTTAAAAGAGAAGAACCATTCCTTGTTTCTCACGTCCAGGAATAAGTGGTGCCTTTCCCAAGTAGGCCTGAATCTAGGGCAATAGCACCCTTAGTGTGGTTCTTAGTGTGGATTAGAGGGAGGAGAGAGCAAGTAAGCTTTCTCTACAAATGGGATCTGGGAGGTCGGAGTCCTTTACATAAGAACATAAGAAATACCATACTGAGTCAGACCAAGGACCATCAACAGTAGCCAATCCAGGTCACAAGTGCCTTTCAAGTTCCCAAAAAGGTACGCAGATTCCATGTTGTTTATCCTGGGATTAGCAGTAGATTTCCTGGTCCTCTAATAGTGGTTTATGGACTTTTCCTCTAGGAACTTGCTTTAAACCCAGCTACACTAACAGCTTTTACTACATCCTCTTTCAGACTTTGATTACACACTGAGTGAAAAAATATTTTCTCCTATTAGTCTTAAGTGGGCTATATTTTAGCTTCATTGCATGTCCCCTAGTCTTTCTACTTTTTGAAGGAGTAAATAACTGATCTATGTTAACCTGTACCACACTCCATTTATTATTTTATAGACCCAGGGCCAGCCCAAGGGTTTCAGTCACCCTAGGCAGAAGCCCTGGCCATGCTGCCCCCCCCCCCCAACACCGAGTCGAGCCATCACCACCCCATGCCGTGCTTCCGCCCTCACTGCCACCAATTTCATTGGCGGTGTCAGAGGGAGTTGACTCGGTGTGGTGGCAGTGGCAGCGGCCCATGGCAGGCCATGTGCTTGAGCACATATGGCCTGCCACTTCTGACCTCCTCTGACACAACTTCCTGTTGGAGGGAGGTCTGATGCGGCAAGCCATTTATACCGAAGCACATGGCCTACCGCAGGCATTGTGCTGTGCTGCCCACAGAGGTCTTCTGACCTAGATGGCTGCCTAGCCTCCCTAGTGGATGGGCCGGCACTGTATAGACCTCTATCATATCTCCCCTCAGCCATTTTTTTTCTTTGTTGGTTGAAAAGAACTGGATTAGAAACCCATTCATTGAAGTATTTCGAGTTTGATTCTTGAGGAAAAAGATCTGTGTAGGGGCCTGTTTATTACAGTGAATTAAGCAGTTAGTGTGCAAATTTGTGCTGTGTTATGGGGCAGGAACTATGAAGGTTATGGGCAGAGAATGGCTGTGGCTTGGACATTGAGCTGAAGCATGATACTTTACCACGCAATGTCACGGCTCACGATAGTGCAAAACACTTAACAACTCTTTTGTTACGTGCACCCACACTATTTGTATGCAATTACATGGCCAGCTGCTTAAAAATATAACCTGATCCCTTCTCAGTCAGGCTCCAGATCCCATCCCCACTCTCTTGAAGGGCATCCATACCCGAGTACTTACCAGGGGTGTCTCTGGAGGATCAGTGGTAAGGCAGAAGCTCCTACCCCGTTACAGGCCCTGGCTCAGAATAGCATTTTTGCATTATCGAGGTGGTTTATTTTAATCACTACCAGAGATAAGAGCGGTATAAGATGAAATTGGTCTTCAACTGTTTCTATAGTTTTTTTAGTAAATAAATTGGGAATCTTTAATCATCACTGCCTCATGTAGTGCCAACCCTAGCAAGCAGCAGGAGGCCAGAGCAATGGCACTCCTGCAGAGAATCCTATTCTAATTAATGTGATTGACAGTATGTGCACATACGGAGAACTCCCATGTCCGCTCACAATATTTTAACGTTCAGCAACATATGCTGTTATTTTTGGTAAATGTTTAAAAGGACGCCGAGAATTAAGACTAGCATTAGCCTCTAATATGGGTGATTTACTTTCTTGAAAAACTGCCAAGTAAAATGGCATATGAATAATTACCTTAATATCTCATTAAATATTAGCTACAATCTCCACTGGTTTTAAAAAGGATTTAGTCAATATCATACAAGTCATGCTGCTAATTGCTGCAACCACATTCTAATGTAATTATATTCCAACGTGTTTCCTATTTCTGCTCTTTGTAATAATATTGCTAATAAAGTATTTTACAAGCTTATTAAATTTAATAACTGATATTTCCCAAATATATCAGTACTGTCTTATATCATTCCATTTACCCATATGACTTCATAACATCCATTTGTGAACAATGCTGAACCGCTGGAAGGGGTTGGAAATTCCATCACCACAATGTTCTTCTATGACAGTGGTTCCCAAACCTGTCCTGGGAGACCCCAGCCAAACAGTTTCAGGAAATCTGCAACATGCATGTGCTAAATTTGCGAGCACAGTCTCCACTGCATGCATGTTTGTCTCATGTGGATATTTTTAAATTCTGATTGGCTAAGGTTCCTCCCAGATAAGTTGGGAACAACTGTTCTATGATGTTTAATCAGTGATTCTCAACCCAACCCTCTGGGACCCCATGAATATGCGTGAGATATATCTGCATGCACTGCTTCTATTGTATGCTGATCTATCTCATGCATATTCGTTGCGGATATCCTGGAAACCTGACTAGCCTGGGGGGTCCCAGAGCACACAAAGGAGCGGAGAGTGAAATGGCAGTAGCTCCAAACTTTATTGTTGCTCAACCCAGACACATTTAGGCATGTGCCTTCCTCAGGGGGTATTGCTTGTATCACAATAATGCAGAGTTCCTCACTCCAAAGGACTACGGACACTAAGATTTGTGGCACAGGTATTCAACAGCGTGCAAGTGCACCTTTACCGTGATACAAGTAATGCGTCGGGGTTGAGCAACAAAAAAGCTTGGACCTACTACCATTTCACTCTCCGCTCCTTTGCGTGCTGTGTGTTGCTGTGTGAGAGACTGCTCCCTTTGGACCTCTAGGGGTCCCAGAGGACTGGGTTGAGAACCACTGTTTTAAATGAACCGAATCTTTGATGTCTATGAGAAACATTATATTCAGTAGCATCATAGAAAAACACTCTTTCCAGCTATTCAGAACTGTTCACAAATGGATGTTATGGCATCATACAGATAAGTGCAACAAACAGAAAATATAAGAATCGGTCACACCAAAGGTCCATCAAGTATCCTATAACCAGAGAGACCAGGATTCAAATACCACAGGCATTCCTTGCAGCCTTGGGCAAGTCACTTAACCCTCCATTGCCTCAGGTAAAACTTAGATGGTAAGCCCTCTGGAGACAGAGACATGCCTGAATATAACTCACCTTGAATCACCACTGGAAAGACATGAGCTAAACATTACTAATCAATCTTTTTTTGAAATTCTGGCAGGATCCCAAAAAGTTGATAATTTTCATGCTATTTTCCTGCAGGGATAAGCAGTGGTTTTCTCATGTCTATTTTAATAGTGGTGTATGGAATTTTTCTCTGGGGACTTGACTAAGACTTTTTTAAACCCAACTATACCACAATGAGTTCCAGAGCTCATCTATGTTCTGAGCCTAAACATGTTTTCTCCTATTTGCTTTAAATGTACTATTCAGCAACTTCCTGGTATGTTCCCTAGCATTTTTGAGAGAGTAAACAAGCTATTGCGTCTATTTAACAGTTTTTTATACTGTTTTATTATTTCAATCAAAGCAGTTTATATTGTAACTTAAACTTAGTAATGTACACTAAAACAGGGGCATTGATAACTTGGATTTTCTGAGGCAATGGAGAGTTAAGTGACTTGCACTAGGCCACAAGGAGTACTAGTAGGAAATGAATCATGGTTTCTAAGCCAGTGCTCTAACCATTAGGCTACTCCACCACTCCATCTAACTATTCCACTCTGTTCTGGATGTTATAAACCTATATTGCATCTCCCCTCAGACATCTCTTCTTCAAGCTGAAGAGCCCTAACCTCTTTAACCATTCATCATGTGAGAATCATCTCATCCCCTTTATCATTTTGGTTGCCCTTCTCTGTACCTTTTCTAATTCTACTATATATTTTTTTAAATATGGCAATCCGACTTGCACACAAGGTGTGGTCGCCCCATGAATGATGATAAAGAAGCATTATGATATTCTTTATTTCTTTCCTCAATTCCTAATATTCTGTTCACTTTTTTAATCACTAATGAACACTGAACTGAAACATCATATAGCTACAATTATGGTTATTCTTTCATAGGTGAAGACTGGAGAGTGGCCAATGTAATGCCAATTTTTTTAAAGGATTTCAGGGGTGATCCTTGAAACTACAGACTGCTGTGCCTGATCTCAGTACTGGGCAAAATGATAGAAACCATTATAAAGAACAAAATTACTGAATATATAGATAGTGATGGTTTAAAGGGATAAAGTCAACATGGATTTAGTCAAAGAAAGCCTTGTCTCATTAATCTGATATATTATTTTGAAGGTGGTAATAAAAAGATAGATAAATGTCCCTTGTGAGAAACCCTTCAGTCATGAGATTGGAGGCAGTATACTACTGTGGATTGGGATCTGGTTAAAAGATAGAAAACAGAGAGTACAGCTAAATGGCCAATGTTCTCAATGGAGAAAGCTGAATAGTGGAGTACCCCAAGGATCTGTGCTGGGCCCACTTCTTTTTAACATGGAACACAGAGGAGAAGGCTCTCTTGGATGTGGAAGAGTTGGTTTTCGTAAACATCTTTGGTTTGGAGGTGTGATGATGAAGCGTTGTTGAGGACCTTGAAGGTTGTAAGGATGGATTTAAATTTTGTGTGTTTGATTATTGGGAACCAATGCAATTATTTGAGAAGGGATGTAATGTGTTCTGAGTTTTTTGCGTTGAAAAGGATGCATGCAGCTATACTGAATGCAAGTTAGAGAGGGTGGATGGTTGAGTTTGGCAAGCCTTGAAAGATGATATTACAGTAGATAAAGTGGGGAAAGATGGTTGCCCGGAGGACTGAGCGAAAGTTGTGGTCAATTAGCAAAGGTTTGAGGTGCTTGATTGTTTTGAGCTTGAAATAAATGCTCAGAATGATATTCCATATGTGTGCTGTAAAGGTTAGGTGTTGATCCAGCGTAACTCCGAGGTATCTTGTTTCACTTGGATTTGAGTCCCATCAATAGTTATGAAAGTCGGTGATTTGAAAGCAGTATCTCTGGTGATGAGCATGGCCTCTGTCTTCTTGAAATTTATACACATGTTGTTTTTTGAACCAATTGCAGACTTTAGAAAAGCAATTTGTGATAGGTATGGAATCTGGATTTAATGTGTTGATAGGTGTGTTAATTGTTACATCATCTGTGTGTGTATATATATATATATATATATATATATATATATATATATATATACATACATATATATACATATACATAAAGGGTGGGAGAATATCTCATAAATTAAAAGATTAGTTTACTTATTTACCTTTTTTAGCTATATAGCGTCTTTATTTCAACAATTTCCGGTCGCCATCTTTTTTTTTAAATTTGTCAATCGTTTACATCTGTCTTTTTGAAATTTTAAATAACTTATATGCTACGAGATGTTCTCACTTTTTTTGGGCCACCCTGTATATGGTACAGGATGCTGCAAGTCTTTATTATTAAGCACAATGGCTTTAGAAAGAGGATGAATAATAAGGATGAGAGGGTTGAGCCTTGTGGGATTCCTTGAGTTTGAGTGTATGGGGTGGATTTTGTATGGCCTAATCTTACTTGCAGCTTGCGGTCTGTGAGATAGGACTTGAACCATGTGATAATCCAAGAGCTTTAGTCACTGAATTAGGAGGCGATGTGGTATAGGGTCAAATGCTGCTTTTATGTTGAGAAAGATGATTATGAAGCCAGATTTGGGTTTGTCGGTAACCTTAATTAGGTTGTCTAGTAGGGCAATCATTAGGGATGCTACTCCACGGTCTGGTCTGAATCCATATTGTTGGTTGTTGAGTGGGTGATATTTATCTATGTAGTCCTGGAGTTGTTGGTGAACGATTTTTTCTAAAATTCTGGCTATGAAGGGAAGGCTGGCAATGGGCCTGTTGGAGGTTGGTTGTTGATGTCGTTGGATGTCGCTTTCCTTACAGGGTGGATGGAGGCAGACTTGAGCTCTGATGGTATGTATCCTTGTTCTAATGATGGTTAGATTCTTAGCATTGTGGGGATAAGCTCTTGTTAGGCTATATACAGCTGACTGGACAAGGGTCGAGTGGTGAGGTAGTCATGTTAATGCTTGTGATGACTTTATCTAGATATTCAGGTGTGATTTTGTTGAACGAGTTCCATGTGCTTAAGTGTATGGTTTTGTGTCCTGAGGTTGTATACTGCTTTTTGTGATTAGGGTGGGCTAACGTCAGGGTTTGGAAGTAGTTTGCCATCATTTGTGGTGTGAGTTTTTTTTCTGTTTAGTGTGTTGTGTCTTTGCTTAGCATTTTCACTATGTCAAAATGTTCTCGTGGGCGATTTAGAGAGCTTTGCATTATCTTGGTGTAGTAGTCTTTTCTCGCTTGAGTTGTGGCTACCTAGTTTGCCTGGAGTTTGCGTTTATAGGTGTCCAAGGTATCGCTGGATCTTGTACTTCTCCATTTTCTTTCCATAATCCTTAGGTGCCTCCTCGTTTATTTTAGTATGGGTCTGTACCAAGTTGCTGGCCTTTGTTTGGATGGTTGGTTGTAAGTAGGTGGTTTCAATGCGACATCTGCAATGGCTTTGTTCCAGTTTTGTATTAAAGTGTTATGTCTTCAGGGCTGTTTTGGAATTTGGAAGAATGCTCGCTAGGAATTCTTCTTTTTCCAGTTTGTGGAACCTGTGTGCGGTGTTTTCTGGGGTGCATTGTTTGCATTCACTCAATTCACTTGGTATGTTTAATGAAATCATCTTGTATCGGACCATGGGATATCAGTAGCGGAAGGTTTGGGGGGCTGGTGTTCATTGAGTATGTTACATGGTAGGAAAATCATGTCAAGAGTATTGCCTTTGATGTGGGTGGCTTGATTGATGGTTTGAGTGTAGTCTAGAACCTCCATGGCTTCTAGGAAAGCCTTTGCTTTGCTTAGTGGTGCTGAGGCCATGTTAAGGTTCCCTAGTATGATGAGGTAGTTGTTATTTGAGTTGTTGTTACAGATGGTTTCCAGGATTGTGTCAAGTTGGCCGGGGTCAGCATTTGGAGATTTGTAGGTAAGGGGTATGGTTATCTTGTTATTCGTGATTGTTAGAGTGTTCAGACCGTTGTCAGATGTTTTTGAGAGGATGTGGAAATTGAGGCATTTTCTGGTTAGGATGCAGACACCGCCACCGCTGCATTTTGTCCTTGTGGAGCTGAAGAGATGGTAGTCTTGTGGGATTAGTTGTTTAGTAAGACAGTGTCTATTTCAGTGAACCATGATTCTGTTATGTTTAGAATGTCAATGTGGCTGTCGAGTAGTATATCTGATAAGAACTATATTGCAAAATGAGCATTTAGAAGGGTGCATTTTATTGGGGGAGGGGGTTCTTGTATGATTAGTTGTAAGTGGTTTGGTTTTGAGTGTTACAGAAACAGCTGAGGGAAGATATGATAGAGGTCTATAAAATAATGAGTGGAGTGGAATGGGTAAATGTAGATTGGCTGTTTACTCCTTCAAAAAGTACAAAGACTAGGGGACATGCAATGAAGCTACAATGTAGCACATTTAAGACTAATCAGAGAAAATATTTGTTCACTAAACGCATAATTAAACTCTGGAATTCGTAGCTGGAGGATGTAATAAAAACTGTTAGTGTAGTTGGGTACAAAAGAGGTTTGGACAGCTTCTTGGAGGAGAAGTCCATAAACCATTATTAAAGCAGACTGGGGAAATCCACTGCTTACCCCTGTGACAAGCATCATGGAATCTGTCTACGTTTTGGGAACTTGACAAATACTTCTGCCTGAACTGGCCACTTTTGGAAACAGGATATTAAGCTTGATGGACTGGATGTGATTGAGATGTCTGAATGGCCATTTTCAGATGTCCAAATCACAACCGGGGCTTCCAAAATGATCCCCCTATGTAAATCTGAGGGATGAGGCCAGATATAGAAGTTAGTCATTCATTCTGATTAGCTAATTCTGCCTCTCTGCCGGATCTCTGAAATCACTTCATTATCCCATTTGCAAGGCCTCTCCACATTCTATAAATAATCAATCTCGTATGCTTATATAAACTGGCTGAGTAGTACTCTGTATTCTTCTGTTTATAAGTCAATTGTTTGGGATTCAATGCCAGTATTTTAACCAGACTTGCTTCTTAGGAAAGATATGACAGTAGAGACTATTGTAGTTCACAGAACAGTCACTGTCAACACTAAGCACAGAGTGTTTCTTGTACCATTTGTTGTGCCATCTTGCCTAAGACTACTTTTATTCACAGCCTGTTTCTGACTGCTTTGGTTAAAGAAACAAATACTCTATATTCTGAATTATACCACCCCTGCTGCAATCATTTGCTCTTCATTCTTAAGTTCTCCTTTTCTTAACCTCTTATTTTCTCTCTTTCTGTGTCTCTCTTAAACATTTGGTCTATAGAGAAGGTAGCAGGTATGACTAGCTTGAACGACCAACACCACATGTCTTATTCATTGGGATGTACACGAGGAGGGATGGAAGAACTAATAACCCCAGGGATAACTGATATATGTGAGCTAACACCATTGGGGGGGTCGGGGCAGGGAAGGAAACTAGTATATATATGAATAATATCCCATGGAAAATAGATGTAAAGGGGAGTGCCCTTGGAATGGATAGAAGATAAATAGGTACAGTATGTGACAGTAATACCTCATGGGGCAAACAGACAAATTAACGTGCGTGTGCATGCGTGTGCGTTGTTAGGGTGGAGGGGGAGAGGTAATATCAATGACATATTAAGGTAAACCTTACCAAATGAGGGAGCTGTACCAGGAGCACTGTGTTTTCTATCACATTCCAGAAAAGCAGATAAGAGAAGATTTTACTTATATAACTATTCTCATTTACAAAGTATTTGCAGGTCAAGCAGGCAGAACCATACCGCTGAACCAAGTGCCTCTGAAGCTGTCTCTCAGGATTTTTCCATCCTGAGGAATCCGCAAGAGAATAAGAGGAGGTTTGGTAGCAGAGCCAGGATCTGTCCCAGAGCCTGGAATTGCTCTCTTTCATGACTTTGAGGCCTGCTTCCTAATTTAATGAGCATTAAAAGACATTAGCGCACATGATCTGCTGCGGCATCTGTTATTCCTATGGGCATGGTGGTCAATAGTGCATTTTAATGTCCATTAGCATGCACTAACTTTTAGTAAACAGGCCCCTCTATCTTGGAATCCGCCTTCCTTCACAGAAGACTTGGAAAGCACCAAGACATCAGCCATCACTCCCAATTCCAGATGTCCTGCAGCTTCCTGCACAGGATGGGCCTTATTTACTTTCCCCAATGTCAGAGCAAGGGTATTGGGTGTCCTAGGCAAACCTTCAGCCTTAGGCCCCGCCTCCAAAATTTTAATATTTAAACTCAACAATCATGATTTCAGTGCCACCCCTCCCATAACAATCTTGTAAGAATGCACACAGTTAGCTGCCCTAGTTAACCAGGTAAATGCCTTAACCACGGATAGACTAAGGCACCTACACGGTCTATCCACTGGTAAGCTCCTTACACGTCCCGATGCTATCCGGTTAGCATCAGGGCATGTTGGGAGTATTCCGGGGTGGGGCGGAGTGGGAGCAGAAGAAAGGGCTAACCAGGTAGCAGAGATTTTCGATGCTATCCTGTTAGTCTTCAGCGCCTATCTTTGAGGATTTTCCTCGCCTATCTTTGAGGCGCTGGGGCTAACCAGGTATCATTGAAAATCACTTCTACCAGGTTAGCCTCGGTGGCTGCCAGTCTTTCTGGCCAACCCAGATTTTCACTTCTGTCGCCTTGGAAGTGTAAATCCAGGTTAAGGGGGTCGGCGAGCTGCTTGAAGAGCCCAGAAGCTTACCTACCTGCAAGATCCTTGTAATCCACAAAATCAAGAGAAGCACATGACCATAAAATGAAGGTCAGCCACGACAGTGGAAAGAGACACCACAACAGACAAACGTTTTTGTGGCCAATATTTAAAATCATTTATCCACTCAGTAGCACCTACTAACTAGATAATTGCCACTGAACAGGGCCAGTCACTGATTTTCAGTGGCACTATCCGAATAATACAACTGAAAATCATTACAGCCCAGCCTGGCTCTCTCCGGTTAAATCCAGAGCATTCTGGGGGTAAAGTCAGGGTAGGGCAGCAACTTATCCAGGTGGAGGTTGATTCCAAATGGTGCACACCAGGGCCATCTGCATGCCGAAAACTTGGACGTGGCCCAGTTGTACCCGGTTCTGCAACTATGAGATCTAGATGCACCCGTAATTGTGGAAAAGGGCATCTAGACGGCCCGGTGTGCACCATATTCTACTGCAGGGGATGTCTCTGAGCCTGCCCATGACCATCACACAACACTCTGGCTGGCGTGAATGTGCATTGGTGTCCCATCGCCATGGTACTAACATGTCCAGCTGGAAGTGTTGAATGTCCAATCCAGCGGCCGCAGCACATCGCTGTTTGACCATCAGTGGGGGCCCCCAAGGCCTGGCTCGGGCACCGTGCACTGTCCCAAGGTGTCACCATGGGGTACGGGGGCCCGCAAACGACGTAGTGCCCAGCACTTATTCTACCATCAGGGTGGAATAAACCGGATGTCCATGTTGGTGCCGGGGTGTCATGAATGGCTCTGTATGTCCCAGCACCTGGCCGCTCCCTCGCTCCACCTTGGCCCTGCCTCCTCCCGGCCACGTACAGCGCTCCCCGCATAAACACTGTAAATGTGGGGGGAGTGCTGGCAGTGGAATAGGGGTTTGGAGCTGAGCGCGAGTTGGACATCCAGCTCACACGTGCAACCCGCTATTCACAGATCAGCATGCCCCCCATAGTGGTGCCACTATCTGGATAACTATCTGCATAACTTAGCACAACAAAATTAGCTGTCATAAGCTGTGCAAATGGCTATCCAGATAACAGTGGCAGTCAGCAGCACACCTGGATATTCAGCAAAGATATCTGGATAGTGGTCGGCATTGAATATTCAGCCAAATCATTAAACACCGCAACTGGTATTTAAAAATTGAGCAGTTTATTAGTAATTGGGCAACTCAGCAGCTCAATAAGTTGTTAGAGATCCTGATAGCAGTAAATAAAACACTCCCGGGTCAATACTCAGTTATGGTGGTCAATGTTTTTTTTTAAATACTGGGTGTGACAGCTAAAATTACTCTGAATATTCATGGCTGGTATTCAGATAATGGCCAGTGATGAATACCCAGATACTGCAGCCAACATTACTATCTGTATAGCAGTGATATTCAGTGCTGCTATAGAATAGTTTACCCAGACTGCCTTAGAACAGCATACAAATGGGGTAGTATACATACAGATCTTTCTCATGCATCTTCATAAGGGATATCCTGAAAACCTGGCCTGTTTGAGGCCCTCAAGGATTGAATGCGTGCACCCCTGCTGTAAGCTCATTTATGAGAACAATGAGAGGGTCGGCATCCAGTTGTCCTGCAGAGGTATCCTTGGGAGGCAAGTGAGTGGTAGATCATGCAAAAAGTGAATGGAAACAGTTAAGAAATACATACCTAATATTCATCTTCGTCTTATATATTCTGCACAAACTGACAGATGGCGATAGAGTTACAACAGGATATAGTAGCCATGGTAAGACTCCAGAAAGCCAGCCACCAGATTCAGAAAGTTTGCTGGGTTTTTTTATCAGGAGGCTTAGGGGACCAGAATCAAAGCTGTTTAATTTACTGTATTCTGAAATTATTTCAGTCTGTGGTGGTTATTTTAGAAGCAACCTTACATGTAAATAGCAGCATTTACCCATGTAAATTGGAATACACATGTAAATGCCATTTTAGCAAGAAGCTACATTTTTAGCTTAACAGGAGGTATATTAAGGGCATGGAGAGAGATTTGTTTGGATGGACCTAAAATATTGATGTGTAACTCCATTTTACAAGGAGAATCCATGTTGATATAAAAAAATCCTGACACTGACATTTACATCTGCCCTGAGGAATAAATAAGTGGCTTCTTGAAGGAGCAGCAGTAAAGGCCGCAGTGTGCCATCACTCCTGATCAGCCCCACTTTACACCAATCCCCCCAATCACCCCTGGCTGGCACCCGATAGCCCCACTCAAGACATCCGGTCCCCTACCAATTGACCCACCAAGGTATCCAATTCCCCTAGATCCCATCCCAGGTCTTACTTGGGTCTTACTGGGGAACAGGGGTGATTTTATTTATTTATTTATTTATTTATTTATTTATCTATCCATATTTATATACCGCTTTTCACCGGGTCAAAGTGGTTACAACAAACAGGGGAGGGGGGATACAATGAACAGATACAAGGGGGAAGGGGGATACCATCACCCGGGGGGGGGGGGGGTATAGCATATTTACAATGCTATGGTAGTAAGATAGTAACATAGTAAATGACGGCAGATAAAGACCAGCATGGTCCATCCAGTCTGCCCAGCAATACGGCAAGAGTAGGTGCACCTGACGCTCTGTGAAGGTCACCCCTCCCCATGTCTTTGCTTAGGGGTGGACCCACCACTCCATGTAGGACACCCCTATTTGTTGAGAGGTTAGATGGTTCTGTTTATTTTGTTTTTATCCTGTTGCTGTAAAGGGATCAGCTGTGCTTGTCCCATGCTGTTTTGAATTCTGTCACCGTGTTTGCCCCCACCACTTCCATCGGGACAGCATTCCAAGCATCCATCACCCTTTCAGTGAAAAAATATTTCCTGACATTGCCTTTCAATTTTCACCTTGCAGCTTCATGTTATGCCCTCTAGTTTTGCAGCTTCCCCGTCTTTGGAAGAGGTTTGTTTGTTCATCGCTCCTCTTTAAGTATTTAAAAGTCTGAATCATATCTCTACCTATCCCTCCTCTCCTCCAAAGTGTACATATTTAGGTCTTCAAGTCTCTTCACATAAGGTTTCTTACGCAGGCTCCAAATCATTTTGGTCGCCTTCCTCCGAACACTTTCCATTCTTTTTACATTTTTTGCAAGATATGGTCTCCAAAACTGAACACAGTATTCCAGGTGAGGCCTCACCAGCAACCTGTAGAGTGGCATAAGTACCTCTTCCTTTCTGCTGGTAATCCCTCTTTGTATGCAGCCCAACATCCTCCTGGCTTTTGCCACTGCCTTGTTGCACTGTTTTGCCACCTTGTGATCATCAGAGATAATCACAGCAAGGTCTTTTTCCTGAACCATGCACACCAACCTCTCACCCCCTATCGCGTACATTTCCCTTGGATTTCTGCTACCTAAGTGCATGACTCTGCACTTTTTTGCATTAAATCTTAATTGCCAAGCATTCGACTATTCTTCCAGCTTTTGTAGAACTTTCCTCATGTTATCCACTCCCTCGGGGGAGTCCACTCTGTTGTTAATTTTTGTGTCATCTGCAAAAAGACAGACTTTTCCATTCAGTCCTTCAGCAATATCACTCACAAATACATTGAACAGTGCCAGGCCCAGGACCGAACCCTGGGGCACCCCGCTAATCACCTTCCCCTCATCCGAGTGAGCTCCATGTACCATCACCCTCTGTCATCTGTCAGTCAACCAATTTCTAATCCAGTTTACTATCTTGGTATCCATCCCCAAGCTACTGAGTTTATTGACAAGCCTCCTATGAGGAACAGTATCAAAGGTTTTGCTGAAATCCAGGTAGATGACATCCATAGCATGCACCTGATCTAGTTCCTTGGTCACCCAGTAAAAGAACTCAATCAGATTAGTTTGGCAAGACCGTCCTTCAGTAAAACCATGTTGCCTTGGATCTTCCAACCTGTTGGTTTTGAGAAAGTTCATTATTCGCTCTTTCAGGAGCGCCTCCATTACTTTTCCTGCCACCGAGATAAGGCTCACGGGTCTGTAGTTTGACACTTCTTCCCTGTCACCACTTTTGTGTAGAGGTACGACATCAGCCATTTTCCAGTCCTGAGGAACCTCTCCTGTTTCCAAGGATCTGTTGAATACATCCTTTAATGGCCCTGAAAGAACTTCTCTGAGCTCTTTCAGTATCCTGGGATGTATCCCATCCGGTCCCATGGCTTTGCCCACTTTCAGTTTAGCAAGTTGTTCCAACACCTCATCTTCTGTGAATGGTGTGGTATCTACTTCATTCCCATTTTTATATTTGGAAGTCCCAGCTGGTCCATCTCCAGGATTTTCTTTAGTAAAAACAGAGCAGAAGTATTTGTTTAGCAATTTCGCTTTTTCTGTCACTTTCCACGAGTCTTTTCCCAGCACTTCTGAGTCCTGCAATTCCAACTCTGATCTTCTTCCTTTCCCGAATATAACTGAAGAAAGTTTTTTCGCCACCCTTAACATCTTTAGCCATCTTTTCCTCTGCCTTTGATTTTGCTATCCTTATTTCTCTTTTTGACTCTTTGAGTTTGATCCTATATTCATTTCTGTGTTCTTCTGTTTGCAAGCTTTTGAATTTTGTGAAAGCTGTGTTTTTTGCCTTTATTTGAGCAGCCACTTCTTTGGAAAACCAAATAGGTTTCCTTCTCCTCTTGTTTTTGTTTACTTTTTTTAACATATTTGTCCGTTGCCCCTTTTATTGCCATCTTTAGTTTATCCCATTGCAATTCCACTTCCTTTATCTCCTTCCACCTTGTCATCTCCTCCTTTAGGTACTTGGCCATTTTATTGAAGTCAGTGTTTTTGAAGTTTAGGACTTTGAGCTTGCTATGTTTGGCCTGTACCCTGGCTTTTATCTCAAACCACACTGTGTAATGATCGCTGTTGCTCACAGGGGTACTCACGCAGACATTTGACATGCTATCACCGTTGGTGAGCACTAAATCCAGAGTTGAGCTTTTCCTGGTTGGTTCCATGACCATTTGTCTAAGTGATGCATCCTGGAGAGCATCTACAATTTTTTTGCTTCTTTCCAGATGTGCAGAAGGAGTAATCCAATCCACATCAGGTAGATTAAAGTCACCCAAAATGATTACTTCCCCCTTTGTGGCTATCTTGGCAATATCTTAGATAATGATTTGATTAATCTCTTCAATTTGAGTCGGAGGTCTGTAGACTACAGCAGTATGGATGACAGTGCCATCTCCTCTTTCCAACGCAATCAAGAGCGCTTCTTCTTTTCCCCATGCCCCCTGCATTTCAGTAGCTTTAATATTGCTTTTGATATACAAGGCCACTCCTCCTCCTTTTCCATTTTCTCTGTCTCTTCTGAATAGATTATAGGCAG
The DNA here is from genome assembly GCA_033557465.1 of Ichthyophis bannanicus. Lineage (NCBI taxonomy): Eukaryota > Metazoa > Chordata > Amphibia > Gymnophiona > Ichthyophiidae > Ichthyophis > Ichthyophis bannanicus. Next base: position 410,750,070 of record CM066037.1, read on the forward strand.
TTATGGCTAAATCCCAATCATGCGATTCATTGAACCATGTTTCTGTAATGGCCACAATGTCCAAATCCATTTCCACCATTAGGGCTTCGAGGTCCAGAACTTTGTTGGCTAAGCTTCGAGCATTTGTGCTCATTGCTTTCCAGCATTTACCTGGCTTGTGTGTATTTTGCATTGATTTTGTTCTGCCCACATCTTCCCACTTGTTTGTGATGTGTGGTTTAAAAGTGTGGCTGGTTCTGATATTATTCTGCTTTTGCAAGGGGTGGCGTGCCAGTCTTGACCTTCCACATCTGTCACCCCCTTTTCCTAGTTTAAATGCATATCCACATAGTGCCTGAATTTGTTATCATTATTTTATGTTGCTCCTAATCTTCTGGCCCCAGATTTCAAAATGGTGTCCGTGACCCCATGTCATAGCATTACTTCTAGGGGATCAGACACAGTCATATCCTTGATGTTTAGGACTCTACTGCTGCTCCATGAGGTTACCTCCATGCTTTTTTAATAACCATTGCTCCATGTAAATTACCCCAATGTGCTCCATTTCTACTCTCTTGCTCCTATGAATCCTCTGTGATTTATCCGATATCTTTTTTGAATGAGTTACTGTTTTTGTCTCTCCCAATTCATCTGAAAGGAGATTTCTGTGAAAAAATGTTTCCTAATGATATTTCTGAGTCTTTCCCCACAGAGTTGCTATTGAAAAAAGATTTCCCTCTTGTGTATCATTAATACCTAGTGGCCACTCAGATCAGCACATAACTTCTTATCAACACCTCCTACCAAAGGCCTGGCCAGGAGATCCACATTCAGAAAATACACTGATGACATGGCCCAGGGAGAATTCTGGGTCTCCTGCTTTAATGTTTCCTCAGCTGTTGTCTCCTAACTGGCTACTATCCAACCCTGATATTCCAGCAAACAGGAGCGAGTCTTCAGATGATTATTCAAAATCTTTATTCAGGGGTACAGTGCAACCACACCCGGCCATGTTTTGGCACCTGCCTTTTTCAGGGGTGTATTGGCACAACTAACAGTTATACAAATCAAAAACACATAAATAAATCAATATGGAATCACATGAGATATAATAAAATAATAAAACTAGTATGTGCATTATGTCAAATAATAAATACAAATTAAAATTAAAACAAAATCTAAAAACATGGGAAGTCAGTCACAAATAAACGATGTGTAAATAACATAACATATAATATAAAAATGATAAAAACCACAAGTAAAACAAAATCAGTATGAACGTGTATAAATCATAACTTTAGCCAAATAAATGAAAATATTGCTCCCAAAGCGAGTAGAGTGTAGAGCAGAATCATTTAGCAAAGCATAGAGGGATGAGAAAAGCAAAACAGAACTTATGTGGGAGAGTGAAAAACAGGGTATGAGATAACCGGCACATTACCTGATACTGCAGCACTGTGATTTGTCTTCTTGTACAAATCAACTTCCTAAGATACATTATAAATGGAGACAAATGTTCTGAATGGAGTATTGCATTAATGTTACAAATTAAAATGCCTTATAGAAGCATTTTAGAGGGGGAGAAACCATTACCCAAGATTTTGTATTAATTTTAATTTGTATTTATTATTTGACACAATGCACGTACTAGTTTTATAGCAAAACAACATGAGCATCAACCATAAGAAAACCGAGGTGATGTTCCTCTCCAAAAAACCGGAGTTCAAACCTCCCCCAACAATTCTTCTGAACAATAATACATACAACATCAAACAAGAAATAAAATATCTGGGAGTCACCCTTGACAAAAATCTTAAGATGGAAACCCACCTAAGACTGCTAAACCGAGCCATATTTCACAAATTGAGGATACTCCATCCTCTACGCAACATTATTGAGCAGTCTGACTTCAGAATGGTAGTCCAAGCACTCATCACACCTCACTTGGACTACTGCAACGGCGTTCTCCAAGGACTACCCAAAAAACCCTCAACATACTTCAAATGGCGCAGAATATCACCGCTCGAATCATAATGAAACTGCGGGTCTCCGATCACATCACATCACATCACACCAATATTAATGGACATCCACTGGCTCCCCATCCATGCCCGCATAAGATATAAAATAATAGTAACAACATTTAAATTGATCCACAACCTAGCTCTGTCATACCTCTCCACACTTATCTCAACACAACCCCCCAATAGAAACAGAAGAACACAGAACCTAAACACGCTGCACGTCTCACACGACATGCGCAAAACCAAAATCCTTACAAGCAGCAGAGCGTTTACATACACAGCTCCCTCCCAATGGAACAGTCTACCTCACGCACTAAGAGACAACAATGACCTAAAAGATTTCCGGAAAGATCTAAAAACCTATCTATTCCAGGAATACTACAACTTGTCCTAATGTAACAATGCACCAGGCTATGTAAATAACCATGAAACGCTTGTAAATATGCATATATTCCTACAATTATCATACTGTAAAATCCAAATTTTTGTAATCCATATGTATATAAATTAGACTATTGTTATATGTAAAAGAATTGCTGTGTTAAAAGTTTAATGTAAAACCGCTACTGATCGCTGGAAGAAGCGGTATACAAATGTAACCAAATAAATAAATGCATAAGGTTATCAGAGTGGAACGGACCCTCTCATGTATGCCGAGGACTAAAACAAATGAAACATCAATCACTAAAATTAGCAAAGAGGGAATAAAACAAAAGACCCAGACGGCCAGATTAGCAGCCGCCAGGCACAACAGGGCAGAGGTGACAGACAGGGGTTAATGGTGGTTGGGTGGAGGAGCAGGAGGGTGGTCCTAGGCTGGCTATTTAAGGGGTCGATGGAATTTTTCCCCCCCGACTTAGAGTCAACGGGTTTGCAGCAGTTCCAGGGAGCAATGCGCCTGCCCACGCTTGGACAGCAGAGGGGGAAGAGGGGGGTGGCACCTATTCATTATTGAGCCAAGCAGGCATGAGTATTGACCTTTGACGGATCGGACCTAAACCATGAAGGCGAGGTGAAACCCTGCTGCAAACAGGGGGCCAAGGGGCATATTTTAATGGCTTGCTCACATGGTTTGTGCATCACACAAGATTCATAGTAGTTTGGGGCATTAATGATGACAGTATGAGTTGAGGCTGAGGGGTGGACTTGAACAGCCGCAGCCCCCAGGTGAGTACGGGCTGTGTGTCTAAATGATAGGATCAGTTAAGAGAGTCAGATTCCTGTTTTATATATAGGTTGTTAATTGTACAGTACTATGGTTATGTGTTATATATACAGTCAGGGGTGGCCCAAGGGGGGGTGTGGGGCCTCATTTGCATAAGGGGCATCATTTGCATAAATAGTTGCATAAATATTTGCATAATTTTACCATACACTATCTTTTTGTAAACATGCCTCTTAATGAGTGTATGGATAAAGAAAGACTAAAAGATTTCTACATTACTATAATCCAGTGCCAACCGCCAGGCACATTAGGAACTACAACAAACAATGCCCATTTAGAACCCATAGCAAACCCGCCATATCGTAACAGCACTACCAGGACTCACAAAGCACCAGATCCTACCTATCAAAAGGCAACACTGCAAATATTAAACCAATACATTTCAGAGAATAACAATACATGACCTATTGGGGAAAGAGAACAAGTGACACTGTCAAATAGGAATTACATAAACAGAATACCTCAGCTCAGTTACACATGCAGAACATAGACCATCACCAAACAAGGAATCACAATTTAGAAACAGGAAGACAATAATTAAACTGGGAACCCCAAAAGTCAAACTTGGAATGTACAACAACACTGTAGAAATAAAACTATAAATTAATTTCCTCTTGTAGTAAACAAAGCATAGACGTTAATGATGCACATTTCCCAGAGCTGACATATTCCAGTTAATAAATTCAAAATAAAGAGATATCTTTCTACCTTTTGTGCATTTTTTTTTTCAGTTGCAATTGCTCCAGCCACATTCTTCTGGTTTCTTTGTGTCTTCTGGTAACTTTCCATTGTCTGCTGTCCATTTGTCCTTTCTTCTCTCGTCTAGTTTTTTTCCATTCTCTCTCTACATCTGCTTTAACATACTAATCTTTCTCCTTTTGCTCTTTCCTCATTCCTATTTCATCCACTCAAATTCTACCCCTCTATCCTCAATTCCCACTTACTCCCCCAATACCCGGCCAATTGTAGATTTTCTTCCCTCCCACACAAAATATTTTTACCCTCTCCATTTCACTCTCCCAGCCCCATCCCAATTCTAATCCTCCCTCAATATCAGCTCCCTTCTAGTTCCAGCCCCACCCAGCATCCACTCCCTTCTAGGCCCAGCACTTATTCTACCATCAGGGTGGAATAAACCGGATGCCCATGTTGGTGCTGGGGTGTCCTAAATGGCCTCTGTACGTCCCAGCAGCTGGCCACTCCCTCGCTTCGCCTTGGCCCTGCCTCCTCCCGCCCACATACAGCGCTCTCCACATAAACACAGTATATGTGGGGGGAGCGCTGGCAGCGAAATAGGGGTTTGGAGCTGAGCGCGAGTTGGACATCCAGCTCACACGTGCAACCCGCTATTCACAGATCAGCATGCCCCCCATAGTGGGGCCACTGTCTGGATAACTATCTGCATAACTTAGTACAACAAAATTAGCTGTCATAAGTTGTGCAAATGGCTATCCAGATAACAGTGGCAGTCAGCAGCACACCTGGATATTCAGCAAAGATATCTGGATAGTGGTCGGCATTGAATATTCAGACAAATCATTAAACACCACAACTGGCATTTAAAAATTGAGCAGTTTATTAGTAATTGGGCAACTCAGCAGCTCAATAAGCTGTTAGAGATCCTGACAGCAGTAAGTAAAACACTCCCGGGTCAATACTCAGTTATGGTGATCAATGTTTTTTTTTTAAATACTGGGTGTGACAGCTAAAATTACTCTGGATATTCATGGCTGGTATTCAGATAATGGCCAGTGATGAATATCCAGATACTGCACCAACATTACTATCTGTATAGCAGTGACATTCAGTGCTGCTATAGAACAGTTTACCCAGACTGCCTTAGAACAGCATACAAATGGGGTAGTTTACATACAGATCTTTCTCATGCATCTTCATAATGGATATCCTGAAAACCTGGCCTGTTTGAGGCCCTCAAGGATTGAATGCGTGCACCCCTGCTGTAAGCTCATTTATGAGAACAATGAGAGGGTCGGCATCCAGTTGTCCTGCAGAGGTATCCTTTGGAGGCAAGAGAGTGGTGGATTATGCAAAAAGTGAATGGAAACAGTTAAGAAGTACATACCTAATATTCATCTTCGTCTTATATATTCTGCACAAACTGACAGATGGCGATAGAGTTACAACAGGATATAGTAGCCATGGTAAGACTCCAGAAAAGCAGCCATCAGATTCAGAAAGTTTGCTGGGTTTTTTATCAGGAGGCTTAGGGGACCAGAATCAAAGCTGTTTAATTTACTGTATTCTGAAATTATTTCAGTCTATGGTGGTTATTTTAGAAGCAACCTTACATGTAAATAGCAGCATTTACCCATGTAAATTGGAATACACATGTAAATGCCATTTTAGCAAGAAGCTACATTTTTAGCTTAACAGGAGGTATATTAAGGGCATGGAGAGAGATTTGTTTGGATGGACCTAAAATATTGATGTGTAACTCCATTTTACAAGGAGAATCCATGTTGATATAAAAAAAATCCTGACACTGACATTTACATCTGCCCTGAGGAATAAATAAGTGGCTTCTTGAAGGAGCAGCAGTAAAGGCCGCAGTGTGCCATCACTCCTGATCAGCCCCACTTTACACCAGTTCCCCCAATCACCCCTGGCTGGCACCTGATAGCCCCACTCAAGACATCTGGTCCCCTCTTTCCTCATTCCTATTTCATCCATTCAAATATTACCCCTCCATCCTCAATTCCCACTTACTCTCCCAATACCCGGCCAATTGTAGATTTTCTTCCCTCCCACACAAAATATTTTTACCCTCTCCATTTCACTCTCCCAGCCCCATCCCATTCTAATCCTCCCCCAACATCAGCTCCCTTCTAGTTCCAGCCCCACCCAGCATCCACTCCCTTCTAGGCCCCGCATCAGCCCATTTCCAGTCCTAACCCCCATCAGCCCATTTCCAGTCCTAGCTCCCCCAACCATTTCCAGTCCTATCCGACTCCCTCCATCAGCTCATTTCCAATCCCAGTCCCCCATCAGCCCATTTCTAGTCCTTTCCTAGCCCCACCATCAGCCCATGTCAAATCCTAACTCCCCTCCACTCAGCCCATTTCCATTCCAAGCCCCCGTCCCATCAGTTATTTGCAGTTCAAGCCTCCCCTTCCACTCAGCCCTTTTCCAGTCCTAGCAACCCCCCAACCCGTTACCAGTCCTAAGCCCCCCATCAGACCACTTCCAGTCCTAACCCCCCTATCACCCAATTTTCAGTCTTAGCCCCTCCATAGCCCATTACCAGTCCTAACCCCCCATCAGCCCAGAGCCCATTACCAGTCCTAACCCCCCATCAGCCCATTTCCAGTCCTAGCCCCCCCCCCATAGCCCATTGCCAATCTTAACCCCCCATCAGCCCACTTCCAGTCCTAACCCCCATCAACCCATTTTCAGTGTTAGCCCCCCATAGCCCATTATCAGTCCTAACCCCCCCCCATTTACTCCATTTTCAGTTTTAGCCCCCCATAGCTCATTACCAGTCCTAACCCCCATCACTCCATTTTCAGTTTTAGCCCCCCCATAGCCCAATACCAGTCCTAACCCCCCATCACTCCATTTTCAGTTTTAGCCCCCCCATCCCCTATAACCCATTAAGAGTCCTAACCCCCCCATCAGCCCATAGGCAGTCCTAACCCCCTTCCCCCATCAGCAAAATTAAACAAAAAAAGCTGGCTGCTGCCACCGCCGCCGTGGCAGCAGCAATATCGAGTGTCCGTGGGGCCCCCCCTGCCCGGCAGAGTCCACCCTCCCTGCATCACTTCCCTCTCACGCTGGCTTTCAGAGCCGTGAAGGGGAGAGTTTCTCCCTCGTGGCTCTGTTAAGCCCGCTGGGGCTGATGGGAAACAGGCATTTCCTGCTTCCCATCAGCCCCGGGCCCCAGCAGGCTTAACAGAACCACGAGGGAGAAACTCTCCCTTTCGCGGCTCTGAAAGCCAGCGTGAGAGGGGGGTAATGCAGGGAGGGAGGACTCTGCCGGGCAGGGGGGCCCCGCGGACACTCGATCCTGCCGCTGCCATGGCGGCGGCATCAGCCAGCTTTTTTTTTTTTTTTAAATTTACCTATGCAGAATGTTCTTTGCACGGGGCCCCCTGAAACAGGGGGCCCTGTGCAAAAAACATTCTCGCTCAATGGACGGGCCGGCCCTGTATACAGTATTATGGTTATGTATTGTATAGGTTATGCTGCAGCCAGAAATCATTCCAAATGTATCCAATAAAACTTCTTTCTTTCGATAAACTGGTAGTCCTGGTATTGTGTCAAAGGAAGCGGTAGGGCAGGTCTGGGGAGGGAAAAGGGGAGGGGGTCAGACATTCTGGAGCCTGTCTACTGCTTGCCCAGTTGAGTATTTGTGCACCTTCATAGGGACCTAAACATGGATCACTAAACATTAGCAAAACAGAATTGGAATGTATGTATTTGTACACTTCTGTAGGGACCATGAGCCCACTGCTGCGTATCTCTCTCTCAAACAGAGTCAAAAGAGTATGTGGCTTAGATAAATAGTTGTGCTTAAAAAGAGTTCACGGGGAGGTGATGCCCATCCCTGCTATTCATGCACAGAATCGGGCCTTAAGTGTATAGCATGACATTCAGAGATCACTGTGATCACCACTTTATCATATGACAATATGAGGGGGATAAAAAGGGAAACTTAGAACCAAACTGTAAAAGCAGGACAAAACAGTGAAACAATGCCATTAGTCCTCACCAATCATCCCCAGGCAAAAAAGAGGGATAAAAAACATTTACACACGGGGAAACCCAACTCAAGGTTAAAAGCAAAAGATTAAAAGTGTATTTCTTCAAAAAAAAGGACATTAAAAATGATTCAAACAGGGTGTGGATTATGAAACCCAACACACAGGGGCAGACTCCTACCATAACAAAGATGAAGAAGGTTAAAATAAAAATATAAATAAAAACAACAGCGAACTGAGTGATAGATTTGTGGACTTGGGCAAGCCACTTAACCCTCCATTGCCCATGTTCCCTGTTAAATAGTTACCTCCAAGTTATAATGCCCTGTTCAATGTAAACCGCCTTGATATCATGAAAGGCGGTTTGTTAAATAAATAAATAAATAAATAAATAATTATAAGGTAACGCATAAAAGTCTTAAAACCATCCCAGGTGAAAGTATTATGATAAAATAAACCTTGATCAGTCAACCCCTTCTTAAAAAACAGTAAAAGGGAATAAAACCAAAAGATGGAAAACACTCTGGCATAGGTAGAGAGGACAAATAATGAATCTAATTAATTAAATTAAACCACCTATATATAATAAAGAGTCCATAATCTATTGTATGCAAATGAGAGGAAAATGTGTTAACCTGCAGCAAATGATGGCATTTGCTATTAAGATGAAAGTAGTATGTACATAAGCAAGAATGAGCAAACTGTTAACTAACTCTCTGAGGTATAGCTAAGTTTCTTGCATTGATATCCAGTTGTGGTCAACATTATTGGCACGCTTGCAGTTCAACCCCTTAATGTCCAATATCTCCTAATAAAAGTGGTCATTGAAATGGCTTTGGACTATATATACACACATATTTGACACAAAAGAATCAAATAAAACAAGACTAATTAAAAAAGGAAAGAGTATATAAACAGGAGCACTGCCAGGACATGATTATTTGCACCCTAATAAACAATTCAAATCAGTTTGAACAGAAGAACCACATTGTAAAATTAGACACACTCACATGACTTTAATCAACCAATGAATGATGATTCTAATATTTACAATGGCCACATTCACTCCCTGTTCCATTTTTACAATGGTGAAGACAAGAAAGCTGCCTGAGATGGTAAGAAAAGCCATTATCACCAAACATCAAACTTCAAAGGGGTACAAGGCCATTTCCAAAGACCTTGGGATTCCTGTATCTACACTTTCCAATGTTATTAAAGACGTTTTCTGCTTATGGAGCTATCAAGAACCTCCCAGGAGGTGGTGGGAAGAGAAAAATTAATCTAAGAAGTCTTCAAAGGTTAGCGTGGACTGATGGAAAAACACCACATATAACATCCAAAGAGCTTATGGCTGACTTGGAGCAATCTAGACTGGTGGTTTCAAGCTGCACCATACGCCACCACTAAACAAAGAAGGACTTCATGGGTGAAGGCAAAGGAGGACCCCACTGCTCAAAGACAGACATAAAAAGGCATGCCTGATTTTTCCCCAAACCCAACTTGAAAAACCACAATCCTTCTGGGAAAATGTTCTGTGGACAGATGAAACCAAACTGGAACTCTTTGGCACTGCAGACCAGCGATACATTTACAGGTGAAGAAATGAATCTTCTTTCCTACAGTTAAATATGGTGGAAGTTCCATAATGTTATGGAGCTGTTTGGCTGCCTCAGGAACTGGAGGCTTGGAATATATTAAAGGAATCATGAAATCAGAAGACTATCAAGGTATTTTGGAGTGAATTGTGCTACCTAGTGTCAGAAAGCTAGGTTTGGGTCAAAGGTCCTCCAGCGGGACAATGACCCAAAACATACATCCAAAAGTACAAAAGAATGGTTAAAAAGTTAAGAATGGACAGTTTTAAACTGGCCAGCAATTAATCCTGCCCTCAGTCCAATTGAGAACCTTTTGAAAGAGCTGAAATCTGCCATTGGTAAAAGGAATCCTGGAAACATTCATGAGGTGGAACAAATCACAGTTGAAGAGTGGGAGAAACTAGCAGCAGACAGATATACAAAACTTATAGATGGCTACAAGAATTGTATGGAGGCTGTCATCACTGCCAAGGGCTGTGCAACCAAATATTAGTGAAGGGTACCATTAATCCTGTCCAGGTCATATTTTGTTTTTTTTCTCAGAAATTACTACATCTAAGTTGCACAGACATCTTTTTTTGTTGTATACCTTTGAATGTACTATTAAAATATTATGGTGACACACAGCTAGAATATTTCCAATTATTCTCAACATATTGTACACAATATACCTAAAATGCAAGGGTGCCAATAATGTTAATCATTGTGGTGACTTTTGTACATTTTGTAATGCATATTTTTTCTCAACAGTAAGTTAAGCTTGTTTGCATAATTTGGATCTTGTTGGCTGTTTTACAAAGATTTTGCAGTAACATTCCAATTAGCTAATTACTTGGCGACAAAACTGTTAGAGCATACAAGTGCTTGCAAATGAAATTGTACATGTTAATCGTCGTTTTATCTTACCTAACACTTGCAAAAGCATTAGCACACTTGTGGGCACTGACCTAACAAAATGATGTCAGATTAGTTCAAGTCTAAAACTTGTGAGCAGCAGCATTATTGCTCATAAGCTTGAAATTGTGCTGCAACCGCTATGTCTACACCCAGCAGTGCTGATCTCTGGAGCCTATTTATCAAGCTGTGTCAGCAGTTAACGGGGCAATTAATCCATGCTAACAGCTGATTTAATTCCTTACAGGTTAATGCATGATAATTTCTGTGTTAGCTAGCACAGAATGGGGCAGAGAATGGAAGGAGATTGGGCATGGACTCTGCCTTACCGTGAATGTGGAGACAGTTCTCGTAGCAGATATAATGTGGCATGGTTCATGCCACCTCAGTAGGTGTAGCTAACATTATTTGCAATGTAGTTAACACACAGTCAATAACTTTTTCCAGCATTAACTATATAACAAGATGCTGTGGGTGCTCCAAATGTTAACACAGAGGTTTTGCAGTTACTGCCTGGTAACTGCAAAACCTTACCGCGGTTTAGTAAATAGACCCCTATTGCATCTTATTCATCTAAGACGGGAATAATAGTAGACATTAATAACACTTAGCAAAGAAAATGACTGAAGTACTGTTCAGCTAGAACTCATTTCAAAACTTCAAATGTTACATATCAAACATGAAATGTTATTTCAGTTGTAAACACTTTCATAGATCATAATTGTAGATTTCCGGAAAAAAAATCCTCATTTCATGATTAGCCTTTCATTAATGCCAGCATTTCTTCCATGTATAGCATCTTAATATCATCGCATGAATTTTCCAAGCGTTGCCATGCTCCGTTGCTTTTAATGGGCCCAACTGTGGGTTTCTGTATCAACCACTGACAAATTTATGTATTACTATATATGAAATGAAATACATAAGAGTTAGCAATGAACTTCTAGATGTATCATGCTTTAAGAGGGTAATTCCATAAGGGTTGCCTAGTTTAACAACCATTGTCATGAGCATATTTGACACCTATTCTATGCACTTCATAGAACAGGGGGTCACAAACATGCTGTAACCTAGGTGTCAAAAAACACTCTATCAAAAACCCCAAACAAGGCAGACAAAAAACAAACAAAACAAAAACAAAATGTGAGACAAAACAACCAGATGGAGTGAGTATGATAGAGGAAAAAAGACCTCAGTAGCCCTCCAGATAGATAATGGAGGAAACGAGTCTAACATAAGGGAACAAGTCCCATGAATCATGAAAAGACTCTCTTTACATCAAAGGTCAATAAAAAATCTAGGTGTGGCAGTCATGCTTGTTCTAGAGCAGATGTAAATGCCCATGCCTAAATTTGGAGAAAACACACGTAAGTTATAATATTCTATAACTTATACATTTAAATTTAGGCCCTGCCAATGCTCTGCCCCACTCCTCCCCATGCACACCCAAATTAAGGTATGCGTGATGGAATTTACGTGCATGCTTACAGAATAGCGAATACCTAAAGAGTGCATGTACTGTAAGTGCCCAAGGACTTACACACATTACTAGTACATATGTTTCTGCATACCCTTTATAGATTTACTCCCTAAATAGGAACATTCATCAGATTTTTTTTATCTGCTAGCTACTCGTATGCCACATGCAGCATATAATAGGAGGGAGGGAGGGCAATTTTCAAAGTCATTTCAAAGTCATAAGAAAAAGCATTTCACTCACAGACACAAGGACTTTTAAATATCACCTGTCCTTACTGCAAGTAAAAGTAGGCAGATGCATGGAATTGAACACTCTGGGCATCATTCTGGCCTACGAATAGTGAGGTTGGACATCCAGCCCCCGTTTTGGTCTGGCATGCTATTCTTGCTCCAACGCTCCCCGAAAGTACAGAGGGCTTGTGTGGGAAGTGCTGGACGGAACAGGATGGGGGGTGCAGAGGTGGCATGAAGGCAGTGAGGGGGAGGGTCCAGCAGATGTATAGAGGCAATTCCGATCATGCCTCTGTACATTCCCTGCCATTGACTTGGAATGCAGGCTTATTCCACGCCGAAGCTATAAAAAGTGCTGGGCTCTGAGTCATTTGCGGGCTGGACTCCCCCCTGCACCAGTGCGCCACTATGAGAGGGCTCTCACCACCTGATCTCGGCCTTGCGGGCCACCAGACAGGATCAGACGGCGGGGAAATGGGGCTGTGCTGTGTCAGGGCCATCAGCGACGAGACACCCTGCACCGGCACACAAGCCGGAGCATGGCAAGGGCTAGACAGGAAGAGCACTGCATGTCTCCCTCATCGGAATTGGGGGCACGCTGGGCCATCTAAGTTCCCTGATTCCGCTGCCACTGAACCATATATCTCCCATGGTAGCAGATTCGGGTACAAAGTGGCACCATACAACTTTTGGCTGATAGGACGGGCCAGATGTGCCCCTTTCAGAATCGGCCTCTATGCATAGTTTTGATTACACAAGCAACACGTGCTGTCTTATGTCATAAATGCACTTGCAAAGAAAGATGCAAATTTCTGTGGCTAATTGTTTCCGAGGCAATAAATAAAAGCAAATCTACCGATGTACTGGTTTGATTATTGTGCAAACTCTGAGGGTCAAAAAGGTACCCAAAGAGTTTGCATCCAACGCCAAATTTTAATTACGGTCCCTTTAAGTTGTACAAGCAAGGAAAGCACAGTTACTTACCTGTAACAGGTGATCTCTGTGAACAGCAGGAATAAGTCTTCACATATGGGTACGTCGGTACCGACGGAGTCTGCGCGGGAACGCTTCCCAGCATCCAATCAAAGAGCTTTTGGAAGCATCCCAGCACGCCTGCGTGCTGCCTTCCCGCCTTTCCCAACTGCCTCTCCTCAGTTAAGTTTTAAAGCTGAGACAAAGAGAGAGAGAGAGGAAAGTAAAGATAGATAGAGATACAACTCCTGGGGAGGTGGGTGGGTTGTGAAGACTTATTCCTGCTGCTCCCAGAGATCACCTGTTACAGGTAAGTAACTGTGCTATCTCCAGGAACAAGCAGGAATGAGTCTTCACATATGGGGACTCCCAAGCTGAGATGCCTGGAGTCCCAGCATGTCATAGGTTGGAACATCCTATCCCGCACAACACCAGGCATCCTGAGGATGGAGGGTAGGAGTTGAAGAAAGAAAGGTGCTGTGGAACAGCTAGCCTAGCATAGGACTGCAGACAAGGAGTCCATGTGTGGATGATAATTATCATCAATGATATTGAAAGAAATATTGCAATATGGACCTCCCCTAACAGGATTACACAGCGGTAAGGAGGTTCATGAGATCTACTGGGGAACCCAGTAGAGGAACCTCAAGGAGGACCTCACTGTGAAGTGGAGGTAATAAACCTGTTAGGAAAAAATAGTGGAGGTCAGAATCCTGAAAGGTAAGAGGGAACCCCGGTAATAACTGGGGTAGTACTAAAAACGGTGGGCCTTCAGCTCAAGGCTTTATGATAAAAGCCAAACTCTTTTGGTGACAGAGTGGCTCACCCTTGGGAGCAAAAAGAGAAGGCCGACCGAATTGTACAAACAGGCACAGTCCTTGTGGGGGGAAAAAGTATGGAAAGCCCTTGTATCCCAAAAGAAAGGACAAACGCCTGAGGCGTTAGAGCCTGTGATTAGCTGAAGATCCGCAATGTCTCTCCTAACTGGGGTCAGCTAGGAGAGAGACTGGAACATGGAGAGCTTCAGAGGTACCTAAACCTTAAGGTTATGGTGGAAGTTGTTAACTACCACAAAAATGGCTGTGAGTGTGGAACCCCAAACATGCTGGATAGCATAGGTATGGGTAAAGCCCATCTGTCAGAATCATATAGCTATATGAGCCTGGACAGTCAGGTAGATAAATGCAGGATACCTATCTACCGATAGTAAATATCTCGACAGATACACATATATAGATATATATACATATATATATCATATAGATAGATAGATATATGAGAATATATCTATAGTGAGATATGAAGGGCATAAAATACATACAAATGATAGACATAGACATCTGTAAGATGTATGCTATAGATATGAATATATATATATAGGTCTCCATATGGGAGTCTGCAATGAAGCAGACAGAGATATGCCTACAAAAATGGAATTCACATAGGAAAATGTGGAGAGCAAAGATTCATCTAATAACAAGAAGGTGGAACAAACTTGAGAAGATATATAGAGAATCAATTGCCACTGGTTATGAGCTACAGGGATGCTAGGTAGTGGAATAACCAGGATGGTTACGTGAAAAGCAGAGGATAATATCAGTCTGCAGCCAGCAAGTCCCGAGTATTCTAGAACTCTAGCATGGTAAGTGAACAGAAGACGCATAAAAATGAGATACCATGCTGACCTGCTTAAGGGCAAAAAGGTATCATGCGTTCTTACCATAAGGACGAGCTGGAAGGAGAAAAGCATATTCCCGATCGGAAATACTATGGACCAAGCAGGGAATTGGCAACTCCTTAAGCTTTCACGTAAGAGAAGGCCCATGTCCTTTATATTAAAAAGGAGAACCTTTCTAGTCATGGGAGACATGACTGAAAAAGCCTTTTTCAACCATCTAGGATAGCTGTTGGAGGAAAAAAACCCATGCTCTCTAGCAAGGGCCCATAGTGGAGAGCTTCTCTGTAGAATTGCAGAGAGCATGATGCAGGAGAATGAGGAGATGGAACTGGCTGCTGAAGAGCCAGTACCTATGTGAACTATGCTGCCAAACCCAGGGGAATGGAGATGGCAGAAAGAGAAGACAATCCAACAAGCTTGTAGTGAAAAAATTTCCAAGACAGATGATAGCACTGACTTGGAGCTACTACCAAGATCAGACAGAATGTAAGTGAAGGACAAATCTGGTTGCTGGTGGACAAGAACCAGTGGTCCAAACATTAAGGCTTCTACATAGGCAGCTGCTTGCCAGACAGCAGAAATAA
Source organism: Ichthyophis bannanicus (assembly GCA_033557465.1). Taxonomy (NCBI): domain Eukaryota; kingdom Metazoa; phylum Chordata; class Amphibia; order Gymnophiona; family Ichthyophiidae; genus Ichthyophis; species Ichthyophis bannanicus. The sequence continues at coordinate 410,765,449 of CM066037.1, forward strand.
TGTTACTGTTTAAAAACAGAAAGAACAGACAGAACAAGAGTAGAAAACTCTGGATATGTCTGATGAAGTGCTTCAAGGCAAGATTGAAAAGAAGGAGTCAACTCAGAGAAGAGAACGCCGCACTGGAAAAATAACAAAACTAGAGAGGCTGAAGAAAAAGCCCTCCAGTGAAGCAATACCGCTCTTACAGAGGGAAAACCTGGTAAGAGGGTAAAGAAAATGGAGCTGAAGAAGTCTTACAAAGTAGTAAGTCTATAGAAAGGAAAAAAAGACATGCTGGCACAGGAAACTATCGTGTGATAGTGGTTAGACCTCTTTCCCTAGTAGGAAGAAGAGGAGAACCCTGTGACCTAAAAGCATGAACATCCTGACAGCTCATAGAACATAGAAAGAATGGATGTCTTTGGGAAGAGATCCATGTTTAGGATTTAGAATGACAGCAGTGTATTGCCCCTATTGAGAAGAAGCAACTGCAGATTCTAACCCCCAGAGTCACAAGCATCTGATGAAGATTGATCAGAAACCCTGTGGTAGCTGGGTTTGCTGAGCCTGGTGAGAGGTTGAATTCTGTAGACCAGGACGATGGTTCCCCTGTTTGTGAACATCTGTATGATGGGCAGATGATGCAAAAAACCTTCTTCTCCTACAGGAAGAAAGTTTGGCAGGACATTTCCTACCTACTGGGACAGAGGAAGGTGCAGAACAGCCCCTAGGAACAGGTAAGTCAGTGGACAACTGAGTAACCTGACGTAAAGACTCCTTGTTGAAAAGATTGTCTCCAGTGCAAGGAGTATGTCCCAGTCTTTGCTGTGCCCATTTGTCCATTAGAATGTCTTCAACTGAAATCAGCAGTCCCAACATAGCAAATAGGCACTGCCCAAAACCCATGCATTCGGAGCCAGTGATTTGAGATCAAGATGCAAGAGAGCATCCTTATTTGCTATTAAGGATGAAAATGCTCCCTTAGATTTCTGCAGCTATTATCATGATCTTAGCAGTTTTCTGGGTCATGCCGCATCTTGGTAAGTGAAACTAATATTTCAGCAAACATGTTGTGGCTTTCTTCAGGACAAAAATATTTGAAGTCTGCATAGAGGTTGAATTGATGCCTTTGTTGAGGAGGAGAAACAAATTTTGTTGAGGCCAGTATGGCACTATGACAATCACTGCACCCAGTCACCCAGTTTCTTTTCAAAAATAAATGTCTATTCCCCAATGATGGAAGATAGATTTTACCACTTATGGATTCAGCAAGAAACTGTGTGGTTGGAAGACCTAAGTCTGTCCACAAACTTATTTTGTCTTCCGGAGATTTAATTGGCCTGGATAGATATGTTGCTGAGAATCACAAAATCCTATATCTGTGCTGCTTCTCCCACCCCTGTTTGTTTGTTGATATAAAACGTTGCCTGTTTAGAGTCAGAACTGACTGACCGCAAAGGTGTGCAAACACCCAAAGAAAAGAAAATATTGTTCTTAGCTCCAGTTGATTGATGTGGAGAAGTCTCTCAGTTGTAGATCAGATGTATGCCAGATATCAATATGAGTTTCCAAATTGATGTTTGAAGCATCTATTGTGACTACACGGTGATGCTGCTTAGAAGTAATGGAGGTTCCTTTCAACAGCTTGGATTATTTGGCCCACCACTGCACATGGCTTGCATGCGTGCAGAAGGAAAGACCTTGCAGAATAAGTGCTGGAAAGTGGGAAACCACGTAAACTTTAGATTCCATTGAGGACTTCTCAACTCATGACATGTACTGTAGATATCATATAGCTCAGCATTTCTAAATAGGCTCTGGCTATCACCTAAGGAGAATGTGAAACCATTTGAATAATATTAACAAATCTCTCTGGTCTGTCTTGCAGATGAAAAGATTTGACTTGATCCATGTCCAGAAGTACTATAGTAAAGGGAAGCCTTCATGTTGGTAGCAGGTTGAATTTGTTAAAGCTTATCCAGAACTTCAAGAACTGCATAGTGCTAAGGCCTTGTTTCTCAATGAGATAGGAGCTGCTACAACTAATTGTCCATATATGAAAAAACAATGATACTACGTCTGTGTGGGTGAGCTGTCACAACTATCAGGCAATTGGCAAATATTTTAGCTGCTGAGGAAAATTCAAGAGAGAGACCTTATACTGACAGTGGACAATCTACATTTTCTCTAGGACAGGGACAATATATTTTTTCATGCCAACACAACAGAACCAATCCCATCACTAGTGATGAATCAAGGCTTCTATTGCAAGTATTTCTTCATCCCAAAGACGTTGCGAAGACTCCATCAAAAAACAGACCTCAAGGACTTCAAAATGAACGGTCTACGCACTATACTCCCCTACATAACCTAGGGTAGTGGCTTTGTTCTGTAGAATAAAAGAAAAACTGACCATGGCAGATGAATATTGACCAAGATGCTCCTGAATTGGTTCTTGGATGTTGTATATGATTTAAGTTTCTTGTTTTATTTTATGAGTTGCTTAATATGAATTCTTATTGTATTTTTATTTTATGTAATTTTGTTCTATTAGACTCAGCTTTGTAACTTCCTTTAACTAAAAAGCAGACTATGAACCTTGAAATAAAATAAAATTAAAACATCAACAATATCCTGACTTGACTATGCTGAACACCCATGAGGCTATTTTTTTTCCTTGAGTAAAAATTGTACCTGATCTTTCACAGGTAGAAAAGAATTAAAAAATGAATAAATAAACAAAGGGATATCCAACAAAAAGCACAAGCGCAAATAAAAGAAAGATAGGTGGAAACAAAAGAATTCGAACAGATTTTATTATGCCCAACACGGCAGTGTTTTGACATAGTAACATAGTAACATAGTTTATGACGGCAGATAAAGACCAGTATGGTCCATCTAGTCTGCCCAGCAAGGCGGCAAGAGCAGGTGCACCGGCCGCTCCATGCAGGTCACAGCTCGCCATGCCTTTGTTTAGGGGTGTACCCACCGCTCCGTGTAGGTCGCCCCTATTTGTTCGGATATAAGAGATAGTTATGTTTATTATGATTTTATCCTGTTGCTATAAAGGGATCCACTATGTTTGTCCCATGCCATTTTGAATTCTGTCACTGTGTTTGATCCCACCACTTCCATCGGGAGAGCATTCCAAGCATCCACCACCCTTTCAGTGAAAAAGTATTTCCTGAGATTGCCTTTCAGTTTACCCCCTTGCAGCTTTGCAGCTTGTATTCCCTCTAGTTTTACAGCTTTAGAAGAGGTTTGTTTGTCCATTAATACTTTTTAAGTATTTAAAGGTCTGAATCATATCTCCCCTGTCCCTCCTCTCCTCCAGAGTGTACATATTTAGGTCTTCAAGTCTCTTCCCTTAAGTCTTCTGATGTAGGCTCCAAATCATTTTGGTCGCCTTCCTCTGAACCACTTCCAGCTTTTTATATCCTTTGGGAGATATGGTCTCCAAAACTGAACACAATATTCCAAGTGAGGCCTCACCAGTGACTTGTACAGTGGCATTAGTACCTCCTCCTTTCTGCTGGTAATTCCTCTATGTATGCAACCCAGCATCCTTCTGGCTTTTGCCACCGCTTTGTCACACTGTTTCGCCACCTTGAGATCATCAGAAACAATCACATCAAGGTCCTTATCCTGGACCATGCACACCTATCTCTCACCCTCTATCACATACAATTCCCTTTGGATTTCTGCTTACCAAGTGTGTGACACTGCACGTTTTCACATTAAATCTTAATTGCCAAGCATAAGACCATTCTTCCAGCTTTTATAGATCTTTCCTCATGTTCTCCACTCCCTCAGGGGAGTCCACTCTGTTGCAAATTTTGGTGTCATCTGCAAAAAGACAGACTTTTCCATTCAGCCCTTCGGCAATATCACTCAAGAATATATTGAACAGTACCGGTCCCAAGATGGAACCCTGGGGCACACCGCTAATCACCTTCCTTTCATCAAGTGAGTTCTGTTTACCGTCACCTTCTGTTGTCTGTCAGTCAACCAATTTCTAATCCAGTTCACCATCTTCGGACCCATCTCCAAGCTGTTGAGTTTATTGATAAGCCTCCTATGAGGAACCGTATCAAAGACTTTGCACATCCATTGCATGCCCTTGATCTAGTTTTCTGGTCACCCAGTCAAAGAACTCAATCAGATTTGTTTGGCAATATCTTCCTTTGGTAAAACTATATTGCCTCGGATCATGCAACCTGTTGGTTTCGAGGAAGTCCACTATTCGCTCTTTCAGGAGTGCCTCCATTACTTTTCCCGCCACCAAGGTAAGGCTTACTGGCCTTTAGTTTGTCACCTCTTCCCTATTACCACTTTTGTGGAGAGGTACCACATCAGTCCTTCTCCAGTCCTGTGGAACTTCTCCTGTCTCCAAGGATCTATTAAAAACATCCTTTAAAGGTCCTGCAATAACCTCTCTGAGCTCTTTCAGTCTCCTGGGGTTTATCCCATCTGGTCCCATAGACTTGTCCACTTTCAGTTTTGCAAGCTGTTCTAACATATCATCTTTTGTGAATGGTGTGATATCTACTCCATTCCCATTTGTATATGTCAAATCACAGGTGGTCCTTCTCCAGGATTTTCTCTAGTGAAAACAGAGCAGAAGTATTTGTTTGTTTCGGTGCTGGGCAGCGTTCCCGCATGGGCTCCATCGGTGATGTTCAATCATATGTGAAGACTGATTCTTGCTGTTCCCATAGATCACTTGTTACAGGTGAATAACTATGCTTTCCTTACTCTTCTGCCTAGCCAATTACTCCAGGCTTCTCACAAAACATCAGAGTATGGGTCCCACCAGGCTGGCCCAATCATCAGCCAAACCATGATGTCACCTAGGGTGGCAGCTTCTAGGGGACCGCAAAGAGCAGGACATGCAAAAGTAAACAATAAATTCTGACAGCCAGGGGGCATTTGTATATGGCTTAAATTTTGCCTAAGGTGCCAACATCTTGAATCAACTCTGGGCCTGACCCTGGGTCCTGCATTGCTCAAGAAGCTTGCTACATCTTTCAGGCTGCCTTTCCTTCTGTCCCATGGACCCAGTTTGCTGTTCCCCTTATCCTGCTGGCACATACACTATACTGGGGAAATTCTACACAGTGCAGAATTTGAGCAGAATTCCCCACCTGCACAGAATTCTGCATTTCTTGAGCAGAATTTTGCGCAGGCATCAGTATCAGTAGACAATGAGGCAGACTCAGGCACACAAGCTTTAAGGATGCCTTAAGGATGTCCAATCCTGCCTCGCTGTTAGCTTTTTCCCAGCTGCAGGAGCATTTCTGTTTGCTTTGCAGCTATGCTAGATTCTAACGCTGGAATGCAATGTTTTAAAAAGGTAAACAGGGGTAGGGGATGAACTAAGAATAACAAGGCAAGAGGTCATGTCTGGGAAGGGTAATGAGCTGGGGGAGATGGGCTAAGGGAGTGAGTCTTGGAGGGAGAAATGTGGGAAATTGAGTAAGGGGCTTATAGCACATATTGTGGGGAGGGATGAAGAAGAACTGAGGGAGATTGAGTAAGGGAACGTGTAAGGAAGAAGAGAAGCTAAGAGAGAAAGGGTGTTGAAGGGGAGATCATTTGGGGGAGGAGAGAGTGTTGAAGAGCACGGTGTGCTTAAGGACTGGAGACACTTGCCTGCATGAGGATAGTTTTGAACCCAACACTGTTGCTATTTGTGCTTCTCGGGGGTGAGTACCAGATCTTGATTGTGACCTCCAACTTTGCTCCACTGCCCCCACTCACCAGCATGGCCACTGCCTGGACCTGATATTTTCCTCTGGTTCCTTACCCTCGAACTTCCGTAACTCAGTTCTTCCCTTATCTGACCATCACCTTTTAAGCTTTAGTCTTCATCTCCCGCTGCCTCATCCCTGTCCTGTCTCCATCAACCTATTCAGAAACCTTCATGCTGTTGATCCCTTGACCCTCTCTTACACCATTTCTCCATCTCTTTCTTCCACTATGTCATCCAAGTCTGTCGATGAGGCAGTAACTTCCTATAATGCTGCACTCTCTTTAGCTCTGGATTCTCTCGCTCCACCCACCCCATGTCCTGTGAGACATTCTCCACCCCAGCCCTGGCTTTCATCCACTACCCGCTATCTAGGTTCCTGTGCCCATTCTGCTGAGCATGCCTGGCTCAAATCCCGCTCCCCTGAAGATCATCTACACTTCAAATTCATGCTTGTCTCTTTCCAATCAGCCATAGCTCTTGCTAAACAAGACTACTATGTCCATCTGACTAACTCTCTTGCCTCTGATCCCCGCTGTCTCTTTACTACCCTCAGCTCTCTCCTCAAAGTGCTTCCACCTCCAATCCCTCCCTCCCTCCCTTTCTGCCCAAACCATAGCTGACTATTTCCATGACAAAATCCTCAAAATCACCCTCCAATTCGCCACAAACTCAGCTAATTCCCCTCCTCCCTCTTTCCACTCCCAACTCTCCCCCCCCCTCCCTTGCTACCTTCTCTTCCTTTCCTGTCATCTCTGATGAGGAAACTGCACACCTTCTTTCTTCCTCCAAACTCACCATCTGCTCCTCTGATCCTATCCCCATCCGTCTCCTAAGCCCCATCTCCTCCACCATTGTCCCCTCTATCTCCCATATTCTCAACCTTTTGCTGTCCACTGCAACTGTCCCTGAAGACTTCAAGCATACTGTGGTCACACCCCTCCTCAAGAAACCCTCACTTGATCCTACATGTCCTTTTAACTATCAACCCATCTCTCTCCTTCCCTTCACTTCTAAACTACTTGAACGTGCGGTTTACCGCTGCTGCCTTGACTTCCTCTCCTCTCATGCCCTCCTGGATCCCTTACAGTCTGGCTTTCATCCTTTACACTCTACTGAAACGGCTCTTGTCAAAGTCTTCAATGACTTGTTCCTGGCTAAATCCAAGGGCCTGTACTCTGTCCTCATCCTTCTTGACATCTCTGCTGCTTTTGACACCGTTGACCACAACCTTCTCCTCGATACCCTGTCCTCGCTTGGCTTCAAGGGCTCTGTACTATCCTGGTTCTCCTCCTATCTCTCCCATCGTTCCTTCAGTGTGTGTTCTGGTGGCTCCTCCTCCTCCGTTACCCCGCTCTCAGTTGGTGTACCCCAGGGATATGTCTTGGGTCCGCTCCTTTTCTCTCTCTATACCCAGTCCCTTGGTGCCCTTATCTCTTCCCATGGCTTTCAATACCACCTCTATGCTGATGACTCCCAAATATACCTCTCTACACCCGAACTCTCTCCGGCAATCCAGTCCTGGATCTCTGCCTGCCTTTCTGACATTGCTGCCTGGATTTCTCACCGCCACTTGAAATTGAACATGACCAAGACTGAACTTCTTATCTTTCCCCCCAAAACCTCCTCTCCTCTTCCTCCTTTCTCAGTTTCTGTGGATAACTTTGTACTTCTTCCTGCTTCCTCGGCCCACAATCTGGGGGTCGTCTTTGACCTCTCTCTCTTTCTCCACACACATCCACCTCGTAGCTAAGACCTGCCATTTCTTTCTCTATAACATTAGCAAAATCCGCCCCCTCCTTTCTGAACACACTACTAAAACCCTTATTTATTTATTTATTTATTTTATTTATTTATTTACATTCTCTTATATACCGCGCTATTCTGCATCAGTGCGGTTTACATTGAACAAACTGAAATTACATTGAACAGGGCATTATAACTTGGAGATAACTATTTTACAGGGAACATGGGCTATGGAGGGTTAAGTGGCTTGCCCAAGACCACTTATCCACTCCTTAATCACCTCCTGCATTGACTACTGTAACCTACTCCTTGCTGGTCTCCCTTTGAGTCATCTCTCTCCCCTTCAATCTGTTCAACACTCTGCTGTGCGGCTAATCTTCCGCCATCCTCGTCATGCCCATATTGCTCCTCTTCTCAAGTCACTTCACTGGCTCCCCATCCGCTTCCGCATCCAGTTCTAACTTCTCCTGTTGACCTATAAATGCACTCACTCCGCGGCTCCTCAGTACCTTTCATCTCTTCTCTCTCCTTATAACCCCCCCTCGGGAACTCCACTCCTCTGGCAAACTGCTTCTATCTATGACCCGCTCTCTTACTGCTAACTCCAGACTTCGGTCCTTTCACCTGGCTGCACCTTATGCCTGGAACAAACTACCTGAGTCTGTACGCCAGGCACACTCTCTGGCCCTCTTCAAGTCCCGGTTGAAAACTCACCTCTTTGCTACTGCCTTTGGATCTTGACTCACCTGATATCCTTTTCTCTCCCTTGTTCTACCCTTTCCCACACCTTCTGTGTTTCGTATGTTTTGCCTTGACTAGATTATACAATCATAAAAACCAAACCAGAATCAAATTAAATCCTGTGCCAAAAAAGATCCTGATATAAAAAGAAAATCCTCAATAAATTATTTTTGTTGGAGCAAACAAAGTGAACAGAACTAGTCCGTACACCGTTGGAGCCCCTCCGTTTTATTTATTGTACTTTTAAAATAGTGAAAACACTATACTTAGCTAAATGGACTTAAGCTGCCGAAAATAGACTAGATTGTAAGCTCTGATGAGCAGGGATTGTCTCTTACATGACTGTGCTGTACAGCGCTGCGTACGACTGGTAGCGCTATATAAATGTTGAGTAGTAGTAGTAGTAGTAGTAGTTTAGCTTTGTCGCTTTTTCAATGTCACTTTCCACGAATCCATTCCCAGCATTTTTGAGTCCCGCAATTCCACTTCTGATTTTCATTCTCTCCTGAATATACCTGAAAAAAGTCTTGTCACCACACTTCACATCTTTAGCCATCTTTTCTTCTGCCTTTGATTTTGCTATCCTTATTTCTCTTTTTGTCTCTTTTAGTTTGATTTTGTATTCTTTTCTGTGTTTTTCTGTTTGCGAGCTTCGGAATTTTGTGAAAGCTGTGTTTTTTGCCTTTATTTGTGCAGCCAGTTCTTTGGAGAACCAAATAGGTTTCCTTTTCCTCTTGTTTTTATTTACTTTCCTTACATATGTATCTGTTGAACCTTTTATTGCTTTCTTTAGTTTAGCCCATTGCAATTCCACTTTCCTTAACCCCTCCCACCCTACCAACTCCTCCTTCAAGTACTTGGCCATTTTATTGAAGTCAGCATAATAAGACTTTGAGTTTGCTCTGATTGGATTCCACCTTGGCTTTTATCTCAAACCACACCGTGTGATGATCGCTGCTGCTCACATGGGCACCTACCTGGATATTCAACACACTATCTCTGTTGGTGAACACTAAATCAAGCACGGACCTCTCCCTAGTTGGTTTCATCATCATTTGTTTAAGTAACGCATCTTGGAAGGCATCCACAATTTTTTTACTTTTTTCCAGATTTGCAGAAGGAACACTCCAATCCACATCGGGTAGATTAAAGTCACCCAATATGATCACTTCCCCCTTCATGGCTGTCTTTACAGTATCAACAATCAATTCACTATCCATTTCTTCTGTTTGAGTTGGAGGCCTGTAGACCACACCAGTATGGATGACAGTGCCATCTCCTCTTTCCAACACAATCCACGGCGCTTCTTCTTTTCCCCACGTCCCCTGCATTTCAACAGCTTTAATATTGCTTTTGACAAACAGGGCTACTCCTCCTCCTTTTCTACCCTGTATATCTCTTCTAAAGAGATCATAGCCAGCTATGGCTATATCCCATACGACAGTGGATGTTTGCATCAGGGACAACTTTAATAAGACATTTCTTTTGTTACCCCAGCTTTTTCTTTTGTTTGTGCTTCCATAGGTAGGGCAGGGTTCAGATTGCAAGAGCAACTGAAGATGATTGAATGCTTCAGTCGAAACGATGAAGGGGGGGTGGGGGAGATATTCAAAGACATGTACATGGTTTGCAGACCTGCAAACTGTGTAGATGCTGCTCTGCCGGATATTCAGTAGCACTAACATGGTTATCCATCTGTAACCAAGCAGCAGTGATATTCAGCCGCTGCCCAGTTAGCAAAAGCCGGCCTTACTTTAGCCACGGAAGCTAACCAGACAACGGCTGAATATCGCCACCGCCTGGTTAGCTCCGGGTTCTGCAGCCAACCAGAGGATGGATATGGCCCCAGCACTGAATATTAAGATTAATAAGTGCATATATAGAGTTGACAGGAAATGATTCATGCAGAGGCCATAGAGCTAAAAAATATCTTCTTTCCCAATTGGTCTAGGAGCTTGACATTTTCTCCAGGTGATATATTAGAGTGGTCTCTGCACACTTTAGCTCTTTTCATACCTGATTCCGCTCCAATTGAACTATGGGAAAGTTGAGTCTTACTAAATCCAGGCCATATGACAGGGTGAGACTGAGTGGACTGTTGAGTACTGGAGGGGTCATGCATGCTTAAAACTTTACATTAGTTGTGAGCTGTGGGACAGCTCTTCCATGCCAGTGCCACTGGATGAAGTCACCCACTTCTATTCCTAATTTAATCCGCTTATCAACAAAGAATAGCTTTTATAACACTACCTGGACTAATATGTATGTGACTCTGAACCATGGGGGGTGGAGCAATATGGCTGAGTCTCTCCGTGCAGAGCATTTTTACTTCCTAATATGTGGAAGAAGAAGGGCAAAGCAGTGTGACAAGGTGGTGGCAAAAGCTAGATGGATGCTGGGTTACATACAGAGAGGAAGAGGTACTAATGCCACTGTACAAGTCGTTGGCGAGGCCTCATTTGGAATATTGTGTTCAGTTCTGGAGACCATATCTCACAAAGGATATAAAAAGACTGGAAACAGTTCAGAGGAAGGTAACCAAAATGATTTGGAGCCTGCGTCAGAAGATGTATGAGAAGAGACTTGAAGACCTAAATATGTACACTCTGGAGGAGAGGAGGGACAGGGAAGATATAATTCAGACCTTTAAACACTTAAAGAGTATTAATGTACAATAAACCTCTTCCAAAGATGAGGAAGCTGTAAAACTAGACGGCATAACATCAAGCTGCAAGGGGGTAAACTGAAAGGCAATGTCAGGAAATACTTTTTCACTGAAAGGATGGTGGATGCTTGGAATGCCCTCCCGATGGAAGTGGTGGGGGCAAGTACAGTGACAGAATTTAAAATGGCATGGGATAGACACAGAGGATCCCTTTATAGCAACAGGATAACATCAAAATAAGCATAACTATCTCTTACATCTCAACAAATAGGGGTAACCTACTAGGAGTGGTGGGTACACTCCTAACCAAAGGCATGGAGCAGCATGTGCACCTACTCTTGCCACCTTGCTGGGCAGACTAGATGGACCATGCTGGCTTTTATCTGCCATCATATACTATTTACTATGCTACTAAGTCCAGTATGAAGCCTTCGGTGCCAGAAACTCCAACTGCATCAGGGTCTACGGAACAGTTTGTGTGGTGAGAGGCAGCTGATAGTGGACTCAGATGTGATCCACACAGGTGGGCCAGGGCAATTTCAAGATGCAGATCATTCTTTTTTCCCCTGAGTTGTGAATGATGCCTGCTGCCCTGGGGGTGGTGAGAGATGCAACAATAGCATAGAGTTGGTGATTAGAGATGCAACAATAGTGGCCTGATCAGTGTCTGCACCAGATGATGCTGCAGGATTAAGTGCCTCAACCATGGTGCTGGTAACTGAAGTTCTGGCCAGCAGGCAGGAGACAAGCCAAGAAGACAATTGATCAGCAATTGGAGCAAGCTACAATGGTTTCCGCTAATGAGAAGACTACTGTGTCCTCAGGAAGCCATTTGTGGTGACATTAGGCAATTTATGGGATGTTACTGTGACATTAGGAACAGTTTTTGGGTCACAAACCAATAATCTAACTTCAGAAATTCATAAGATCGAAGAGAGAGAGTCTCAATATTGGAAGGACGGATGAGGCTTATGGAAGAGCTAGATGGGAAAGTTAAGAAATTTCAAGTCAATGTGGATTGTGTGGTTAATGATTATTTACTATCACCCAGCAAGGTGGAAAGTTTGGAAAATGTAGTACATCAACAGACTTTAAGATTTATTAAATTTCCTTCATTGGTTACAGTCACTTCCATGGACCTATTTTGTAGGTATGTGGGAGAGGCTTCTCCCCCGGTCGCTCGAGCTTACTATTTGCCCCTTTTCATAAAGAAAGAAAGAGATATTTTTCAGATTTCTTTGACTTTGGATGATTTTGATAATCTGATCTCATTGTTGGAGTCAGATGCAGAAAAGCCTGGTTTGGTGATCCTTACAGTGAATTTTGTTTTGGATCTAAATAGAGATCTGGTGCTTCCCCTATCTTTTGTCATTGTTAAAATTTCTTTATGAACTGCAAAATTAGAGCTTATCCAGATGTGGCTAAGGTTGTACAGAAGATGCGGAGTCATTTCCTTCTCTTGAGACTGAGTATTACAGCTGTCGCTGAACAACCCCTGCAAATATGTCATTAAGTACCAATCAGTCATATATATTTTTTATGAGCAATAAAGTGGCAATTAAACCTGTGGAAGCCTCATCACCTTTGATGGTAGGATAGAACCAGTCAGATATATGCAAACAATTATCAATCAGTCAAGCAGTAATCCTTACTTCCTGACTGGAAGTTTTTTTCTTTAATATAGTGTATCCCCACCCCCTCATTCTCTTTGTGGACCAGTTTTGGGAAGGCATTATTTAATGATGTATGATGGTAAAGATTATTTTCTTCCCTTTTTCTTCCTCCCTGATGTGATGTAATTTCTTGGGAAAATTTAATACAAGCTAGAAATGTGTACCTTGTAAATAGCAGGTGTAAGTGGCTGTGGGTACTTTTGTGGGGTGCTTTCAAACGGAAGGTGTACCCTTCGGAAATCTACGTAACTTTTGTAACATACCTGCTGTACAAGTTAGTCAGCCTGCTATAACATTAGCTTCCCTGGAGTACATTCATGCTTTTTCCATGTTCTGCTTCAAAAGGTTTTCAAAAGAAAAGTATTTGTGTACTTCTGCTTTGAGAATTACCCCAAGGGATTTATTCACTTACATTTGCCACACATATTCTTGAATGTTCAAACACATTTAGGGGCATGTTTACTAAACCATGCTAACCATTAGCATGAGTTTTAGCACAAGGTAAATGTGACACACTAAAAGTTAGTATGGTGCCCTATTCCAGAAATCCCACGCTAACTGGGTAGCTTATCTTTAAGACGCCGATCACTAACTGGGCAGCAGCCAATTTCGCTGCTGCATGGTTAGCCTCGGTGGCTTCCGGCTTTGGCGGCAATCACTGGATATTCAATGCCGTTGCTGCAGCACTGAATATCCGGTTTGGAGGTCGGTGGGGAGGGCTATGCGCCCATTAGCGCACAGCCCTTCGAAGATCTGGGCAAAGGAATATTGGGCTCAACATTTCCACTATCTGGATAGCTAGGCAGAACACCCATACTCCACCCTCACTCTGTTCTGGCACTACCAGTATACTGCTAGCATGATCTGTAAAGGTTTTCAGTGGCACTACCCATTCCTAAGGGAGAGAGGTCCTCAAGGAGAGACAGAGGGAAGGTCAAAAGCAGAGCAGAAGAAGTGCGTTTTCAGTAGGGATTTGAATCTGGAAAAGACTGTTTCCAGATGGAGGGTGGTGGGGAGGGAATTCCAGAGGGAGCGACTCAAAAAGAAAAAAGCATTGATTAGTGGAATGTAAGTGATTATATGACGGAGAGGGGAGATGTAACTGGTTAACATGAGCTGAACACAGGCTGCGGGTTAGTATGTGGAGCTGTAAATGGCTCGATGGACTAGAGTAAGGACCTTATATGTGTCTTTATAAAATACTAGCATGTACTCTACAGAAAGCATGCCTAGAATGAAGGTATAGACATTATGGGGTTAATTTTATAAGGAGCTTCCTAGATTTATGTATGAATAATATGCGTAAATCTAGCTATTTTAGTCATATACGTGCGTAAATGGCCACTTAAGTGTGCAAATGAGCACATGCCCTCTAAGCGCTATTTTATAAGTAAACATGCACATCCCATTGCACGTACATTTACTGTTGGCATGCACAGGGACGGTCCGTAGTTTGGGGGGGCATTGAGGGTCGGCATCTCCCCAAATGTTGCAGGCACTAAAGGTGAACTGGTGCCCCTGCCTCCACTGCAAGTATGAATTCCTTATCCTTTGTCCCTCCAAAGTAAGAAGGCAAACTACACCAATGGGAACAGAATTTAGGCATCAGCTTTATAAAATAATGTAATTTATGTACTTTTGCTAGAAATCTAGACTTGGGCCTTTACACCAGCTCTAGGAGTGGTGTACGTGATCACACCTTAAGTGAATAGGATTTCTCTACTTATATACTGTTTTATAAAGTGAAGCATGCACCAAATGCAAAATATGCATGTAAAAGCGCACATAAATCTAGGCACAACTTATAAAATTACCCTCTACACCTGCTCAAGAGCAGGCATACTTTATGATTTACACTCATATTTTGAGAAAATAACAACAAATAACCCTGTATATAGTTTACCCTGTATATAGTTTAATCCTGTACAAATGTAAATAGTTCTCTAATTGTTAATTGTTAATTGCTAACTGTTAATTTGTAAATGTAGCCTTCAAGTTACTACTGTTATATGTAAAACAGCCTGCTCTGTTAATTGTTGTTATATGTAAACCGCATCTGATCAATGGAAGAAGCGGTATAGAAAAACCTGTTAATTAAATTAAATTAAAATTAAATTAAATGAGCACAATTTCACCCATGCTCAGTTCAAAGTTATGGACCCCTCAAGCAACAGTTTTGAAAGAGCTCCCAGAGTAGGGAACGTGCACTTCAAAAGATACAGGAGAAGCTACAAGTGGGCTTTCTTGATTCATGGGGGCCTCCCTGCGCCACAGGGGCCTGCTTGGGCAGGAATTATGCCCCTGCCTCCGCTACTAGTACATGCCTTCTTGCGCTGTGTCTACTTATAGGCATACCCTAATTTTATATGAGGCCTTTTCCATGCATAAGTCAGCATTTGATGCACAGTAAAGGTTTATAAAATCACCCCTTAATGCTAAAGAATCAAGGAGCAACCCTTTAACTAGTCAGCATTTCAAAGTGCAAACGTCTAGTCACCCCATCAAAGTAAGTAATAAATGACAAAGCACTGCATATGTTATAAAGAGGACACCTCAGCTAGTTGGAAACTACAGTGTCAGGAATATCAACTTGCCATAAACTTTCAAAGAATTTTCATCCTTCAGTTGAATTTACATTTCCCACAAACACTCACTGATACCTTGACAGAGGGGGCGGAAGAAGGAAAAACACTGCAGTACCCAAGGTTTTGGTAAACGCCGTGGTGCTATTTCAATCATTGCTGCCACTGCTAGTCCTGAAGAGAGGCAGCAGCATCGGCAATGGGGACTGGGGTGAGAACAGAGGGGCACTTGGAATGAGGATCACCTAGGGTACCTCACATCCTTGCATTATCCCTGGGTGCACATATATCTTAGAAACTATGAGGCCGATTTTCAAAAAGCCCAATCTTCAATGGGCTTTCTGGTGACTGTGGCACTGCCTTCATTATCCAGATAATCATCAGCAGTATCCAGACTGAGTGCTGCTCTCCAGATGAGCACTGACTTATCCGACAGGTGATGTTTTCAGTCGTTATCCAGATAGCATTGGCACTGTCTTAATTGGTCTGTGGAGAAATTCAGCAGCACTATTTGGATAGTACTGCTGAATAGCGTGGTCAGAAACTCTTATCCGGATAGCCTCCCATTGACCATCTGGCTAAGGGTTCTGAATACTGGGACCTATGTTCGCACTTTGCAACTCCACTTCTGTTCTATCCAAACTATGCTTCTGGGAACAGCTACATGCAGATAGCATAAATTAGGTGAACATTTTTCATGAATACTTTCTACACACAACTAAAGCAAATCACCATCAAGATTACGAAAATTATGAAAACTCAACCAATACACAATGTAACCTCAGCCTTGAAAGGCCTAACTTCTTCACTGCTTATCACCCAGAAAAATCCCGGACTTTTAATAAGGTGTCAAAATAATGAATATACACTCTTCCTATGCATGTGTGACTTTATATAAATCCTTTTATTACATATCCATAATATTTATAGCATCATTACCCATATTAAATAGCATACACACACTCATACCTAAATTTATATCAACCATACATACATATATCTAGCAGTACAAATACAGCAGTCTGAACCCCACCATAAAAGCCTCATCAATTCATGTTAAACAAGTTAAACATCTTCTATGAGTTAAACAGCTTCTATGAGAAGCTCAGTTAACAATACAATGTTACACTATTACAAATAGGCTCAAAGAAATATAGAAACAGCCCTATAAATCAGGAGGAACATCTGATGACTTCTCATCGCCCCTTTCACAAAACCAGGATGGCAGACAAAATGGATCCTCTCCAGTCTCTGTTCAAAAGGATTCTCAGAGGGTAACCCTCATAAGCTTTAGTCCTCCATCATTTCTCTTATACAGAGCCTAAAATCCAGACGCCCACAGGGTAATTCCCAAAATCCTGGCCGAAATACTCTTTGTTCCAAAAAAGTAATATCAATACCCAACCGGTGCAGGTTCAATGCCGGTTCCAATGTGAGTCTCACTTCATTCCACAATGAATCAGTGCGTACTACTGTTTCAAGTATATATTCCATGCTATATTCCAATATTACTTCACTCTAATCCAACCATGGACCATAGTTTCGCCTATCTGGCTTCTTCAGGGAAACTATAACAAAAACAAAGATTCCTTCACTAACCCAAAAGTAAAAACAAAAATCCCAAAAACACCCAAAATATGTAGCTGCCCACTGACCTTTCACGCTCCTCTCACACGGCTCCCAACAGAAACTCAATCTTCATTAAAAAATCACCAGCGCCTCCATACTCCAAATCATCCTTTTAAACTCCCCACATTCATCAATAATACCAATGCCACTCCAGCTGTGTGTTTAACCCATGTGGCGCCACGGTATCCCACCTAAAAATATACTGTCATTCCTGGAGACATAATCGTCATTGTATGTCACCACTACCCTCCCCACCGACCTTCTCCAAAATGAAACATCATAAATCCTGCACTTTATGACTTATCGCTTCCCAATGGGAAACCAACGGGGCTGATTCTACCCAACGTTGAATTGATGAGAGATGTTCTATTACCCTCTGAATGGCCATGACATTTGTCCTATATACAACAATGAACATGGCCAAGGCACTACATAAACTATCCCACTCGTATAACAAGTGAAGTCCCGCAGCTGATGGACAAATCCTTTGGTTGGATATTAAAACTTCTTCAATTCCATAGTGACCATATACACAACACGCAGGCTATGTTTCTTGTGCCCCCCTCTTTTTTCAGAATCCGATCTCTCCCGTTCCCGGGAGTGCACCAGCATATCCCACAAGTTCCTACCTCTACATAAAGAGAAGACAGGAGGATCCTTAAACACTGGATGTATCTGCAATATACTCCAGTGATGTAAGATCAAATCCCTTATAAACCAGGTTTATATCCAGTATTTTGACACCTTATTAAGAGTTCGGGATTCTTGAGGGTAATAAGCAGTGAAGAAGTTAGGCCTTTCAAGGCTGAGGGTTACATTGTGTATTGTACTTAAGAACATAAGATATGACATACTGGGTCAGACCAAGGTCCATAGGGCCCAGTATCCTGTTTCGAACAGTGGCCAATCTAGGTCAGATGTACCTAGCAGTTTCCTCAAAAGACACAGGTTCAACAATACTTGTATTGGGTCAAGTAGTGATATCCTGGGTCCCTTTTTAATAATGGTTTATGGACCTTTCCTCCAGGAACTTGTCCAAACCTTTTTTAAACACAGCTACACTAACAGCTTTTACTACATCCTCCGGTAACAAATTCCAGAGTTTGATTGCACGTTGAGTGAAAAAATATTTTCTTTTATTAGTCTTAAATATTTTATCCTGTAGCTTCACTGCATGTCCCCTAGTCTTCCTATATTCTGATAACGTAAACTCGATCTACGTTTACCCGTTCCACTCCGTTCATTAATTTACAGACTTCTATCATATCTCGCCTCAGCTGCCTCTTTTCCAGGTTAAGGAGCCCTAACCTTTTTGCCCTTTCTTCATAGGGGTATCCTTCCATCCCCTTTACCATTTTGGAGGCTCTTCTCTGAAACTTTTCTAATAATGCTATATCCTTTTTAAGATACGGCTACCAAAATTGCACACAATATTCAAGGTGCGATCGCACCATGGAATGATACAGAGGCATTATAATATCCTTTGTTTTATTTTCCATTCCTTTCCTTATGACACCTAGCATTCTATTTGCTCTCTTGAACGCCGCTGCACACTGGGCAGAGGGTTTTAATATGTTATCCACAATGACGCCTAAATCTTTTTTCTGGGTGGTAGTTCCTAATGTGGAACCTTGCATCGTGTAACCATAGTTTGGGTTGTTCTTCCATAGGTGCATAACTTTGCACTTGTCCACATTAAATTTCATCTGCCATTTTGATGCCCAGTCTTCCAATTTATCAAGATCCTCTTGCAAATTTCCACAATCCTCATGGGTTTTAACAACTTTAAATAGTTTTGTGTCATCTGCAAATTTGAAAACCTCACTCGTTATTCCCTTTTCCAGGTCATTTATGAATATGTCAAAAAGCAGCGGACCCAGCACAGATCCCCGGGGTACACCACTATTCACCTTTCTCCATTGGGAAAACTGGCCATTTAGCCCTACCCTCTGCTTTCTATCTTTTAACCAGTTCCTGATCCACAAATAGTACACTGCCTCCTATCCCATGATTCTTTAGTTTTGCCAAAAGTCTCTGACGAGGGACCTTATCAAAGGCTTTCTGAAAGTCCAGATACACTATATCAACCGACTCACCTTTGTCCACCAGTTTATTCATACCTTTAAAAAAACATAACAGATTAGTAAGACAAGATCTTCCTTGTTTAAAGCCATGTTGTCTGTCTCCCATTAAGCCATGACTATCTACATGTTCAGCAATTTTGTTCTTTATGATGGTTTCTACCATTTTTCCCGGTACTGACGTCAGGCTCACCAGTCTGTAGTTTCCTGGATCACCCCTGGAACCCTTTTTCAAAATTGGTGTTACGTTTGCCATCCTCCAATCTTCAGGTATTACAATTGATTTTAATGATAGTTCATAGATTACTAAGAGTAGGTCTGCAATCTCATATTTCAGTTCTTTCAACACCCTTTAATGTATATCATCCAGCCCAGGTGATTTGCTACTCTTCAGTTTATCTTATAATTGTAATACATCTTCCCGATGTATCAATATTTCCTTCAATTCTTCCGCACCTTTAAATACCACTTCAGTCATGGGTAACATCCCTACATCTTCCTCATTCTGGCCAGGCGGTCGATAGTACACCCCCACCGCCATCACCTTCCCCTTTTTACATGGAATTTCAATCCATAGAGATTCTACAGCAAATTTTGTTTCCTGCAAAACTTTAATCCTTTCTGACTCAATGCCCTCTCTAACATAGAGCGCAACCCCTCCACCAATTTGATCAGCTCTATCACAACGATATAATTTGTACTCAGGTATCACCGTGTCCCACTGGTTGTCCTCCTTCCACCATGTCTCTGAGATTCCAATCATATCTAACCTCTCATTTAGTGCTTTATATTCTAACTCTCCCATCTTAGTTTTTAGACTTCTAGCATTTGCATACAAGCATTTTAGAGACTGTAATTTATTCATATTAATCTGGCTATTGGTAGGCATGGTTAATTTGAAATCTTTAAGCTCTGTCTGCTCCATACTCAAGGGTATTTGGGCTACTTTATTCTTTTTTGTACACATATACATGGTCAGGCAATTTTATAGACCTTTTTGGCATGTGAAACAGGCTTTACACACAGAAAAAGCTTTAGAAAATTACCCCCTATATTTCAGTACCACTTTTGTCTCCATGATCTTCTACAGGAGGGCATTTTGGGATCCACCATTCTTTCTATGCAAAAAGATTTGTTGAGTTTACCCCTTTGGAACTTCATAGATCTACAGCCTTCTTTCCAGAAGGAAGGTTCATTAGTTGTAAATTATTAATATCTTTCGCATTTTTAAATGCCAGTATCATATCA
Source organism: Ichthyophis bannanicus (assembly GCA_033557465.1). NCBI lineage: Eukaryota > Metazoa > Chordata > Amphibia > Gymnophiona > Ichthyophiidae > Ichthyophis > Ichthyophis bannanicus. The sequence goes on from CM066037.1 coordinate 410,785,545, forward strand.
CTCTCTCTGCTCTTCTCTAAGGTATACATATTTAGGTCCCTTAGTCTAATCTAGTATGTTTTGTACTTCAAATGATGTAGGGCTGGTACCCTTGAATCCCACACCATTTGCTTTTCTCTAGGCTACCTCTATTCTACCTCTGTTGTTTTTTGGAATACTGCCTCCAGAAATGAACACAGTATCCTAAGGGATGCCTTACCAAGGCTATGTACAAAAGCATTATCACCTCCTTTATTCTGTTGATTTCTCTTTCTCTATGCAGTCTATCCTCCCTCTGGCCCTTGTGTCACTGTTTTGCTGCCTTTGGATCATTAGACATGAACATTCTGAGGCTTCTTCCCTGGTCAGTGTACATCAGCCTCTAATCTCTCATCAGATACAGCTCCTTCTGACTTCTGTACCTCAAATGCATGACTCTGTACATTTTGGCACTGAATCTTAACTGCCAAGCATCTGCCATTCCTCGGGCTTTCATAGATCACTTCTCATTCTATCTGTGTCTTCAAGGATGTTCAACCTGTGTCATTTGCAAAAGACAGAATTTTCCTTATAAGTCCTTCATAATATTATTCACAAAGATATTGAACAGAGCTGATTTCAAGACTAGTCCCTGAAGCACTCCATTAATCACTATTCTTTCCTCAAAGTGAATCCCATTCACTACTACCCTCTGTTTTCTATCACTTAACCAATTTCAAGTACACTTTCTACTGTCACAGGGTGGACATAGGGCAACCTGAGAAGGTGCAGAGCAGTGTGAATGATCACGGTGAAAGTGACAGAATAAACAGGAGAATGTTTATTGGTTGCCAGGGACAACCTAAGCACACGTGCACAGAGCCCAGAAAGACACGCCCAGAGAGCAAAGCAAGGGAGTCTGCTTTACCTAATAGAGTGCACCTGAGGGAAGGTGGAGTCAGGAAATACACAGATAAAACAGACTACCAAACATTTGGAGATAGGGAATCCTGGAGAGAGGAGCCAAGGAGGGAATCCTGGAGAGAGGAGCCAAGGAGGGAATCCTGGAGAAAGGAGTCAAGGAGGGAATCCTGGAGGGATGAGCCGAGGAAAGAATCCCTGAGAGAGGAATTAAAGCAGCAGAGGTCACAAGCTGAAAGGCAGCAGGGGAGCCGGTGTGAATGTTGGCAAGAGTCCAGAGACCTGTGTGGTTCTGGGAGAAGGCAACACCCTGACAGCGTGAATGTGTTTGGAAAGCAAGAAGAATACAGGAAGACTGCAACAGCAGGTACAGGGGCAAAGAGTAGATACAAGGGCTATTTGCCATTTGAAAGGGAAGGGCACTGGAGGCTTAGAAATAGCCATATAAAGCCCAGATATTCAGAGGCTAATAATAGCTTTTCTCCTGATTATAGAAGTGTTAAAAGAAGAGGGCTTCCCTTACCTAGAAAAGCTGAAGAAATCCCTTCTCACGGTGAGTTCCCAGCTTCTAGGGAAACACCGTTACACCGGCTACAATCAGGCACAGTTGGGCCTGGAAAGCTAGGGCAGACCCGGCAGGGACCCTATCAAAATTACCCAGCTAGCAGGTCAAACCAGGACCTGAGCTATGCATTGAGGCACCAGCGGGGGCAGGGCTCTGAAAGACATCACTCAGAGTTTGGTGATACTCCCCAGAGAGGCAGTGCAGCTCACAGGAAGAGAAACTTCTTGACTAACGAGGCAAGCCTTCCATATTTTTATTCCACATTGGAAGGGGATAGTGGAGATACCAATGAGCAAGAAATAATGGAATATGAGAATTCTGAAGTATTAACAAATACAGAATTGATGGACTGTTCTTTCTCTGTGATAGAGCAAGATATATCATTAAGGTAAATGTGATTTGTGTAACCTTAAATTCCAGTATACAAGTGGCAGAGCTGCAACTCTCTCCCTCTCTCCAAGCCAAGCAGTCAGTTAGGCTGTTTATTATTTACTTTTGGTTTAAAGTTATCAGCTGAAGAAAGCTACTTTTGTTACGTAGTTATCTTTTGTTTAAAGCCAAGTGAGCTGTTAATTTCTGTTGTATAAAAAGAAGAAACCTCAAGGGACGGGGAATAAAACCCTAAAAGAAAAGAAAGTTCTTCTGTGTGATTTATATATATAGAAGCAAGGCACAACTACCACCCTCATAATAGCCCAACAATACCAGCAGTCACGGCTGGGGCGGATGAGGTGTGACACTACCTTGGGACCCAACCCCGAGTTGCTTGGTTTATTCATCAGTTTCCTATGCAGGATAGTGTCAAAAGCTTTGCAGAAGCCCAAAGAATAACTACCAATATAAAACAAAAGAAACATATGACAAAATGAAATGCTTTTCTATCTGAAAGTCTAATAACTGTGTTGATTTTTCAATAGTCCTAAAAAAAGATAAATGAATTAAGTTTAAACTTTGCCAACTGCAGTACTGGCTATGGATGTAGCATGATTTTGTTTTCCCCTTTTCCTGAACTACTACAGATAGGAGCATGTTAACTAAAGACCAAATTGGCAGCACGTGTTTGGGCTCAAAATTTGCACAGATGCCTACAACAACTTCAGCGGGCATGTGCGTCTATCACTTTTCCATTGGCATATTGCAAATGTATAGCATTGTGGCATGCTGGTCCGCGGGTGTACCTAACGGTACCCACTGAGGTGGTGTTAAGTGCCCCTGCACTAATGACAATTGTGGTTAGTACATGCCAAAACACAGGAGAAGGAGGTAGTACACCCATGCTAAACGCAATGTACTGTCAACACTGGTGTTCCACCCCAACGCACTCTGTCTCCACCCAATCGCATGCTAACCTACAAGCGAGAGATTTTTTAGCATGGGGTACTGCACTAACTTTTAGCGTGGTATCCTTTCAATACATTGAACCCAATAAGAACATAAGAACATAAGATATGCCATACTGGGTCAGACCAAGGTCCATCAAGCCCAGTATCTTGTTTCCAACAGTGGCCAATCTAGGTCACAAGTACCTAGCAGTTTCTCCAAAAGACACAGGTTCCACAATGTTTGTACTGGGGCAAGCAGTGGAGTGGAGGAGTGGCCTCATGGTTGGGGCAAGGTACTCCAGGCCGGAAGGTCAGGGGTTCAAATCCCTCTAGAGTACAGCAACCTTGGGCCGGAAGGACTGGGGCTTCTAGTCCCACAGGTGCTCCTTGTGGTATTGGGCAAGCCACTTAACCCTCCATAGCCCATGTTCTCCAAGCTATAATGCCCTGTTCAATGTAATTTCAGTTTGTTCAATGTAAACCACACTGATGCAGAATAGCACGGTATATAAGAGAATGTAAATAAAATAAATATTCTAGGTCCACTTTAATAATGGTTTATGGACCATTCCTCCAGGAACTTGCCCAAACCTTTTTTAAACCTGGCTACATTAACAGCTTTTACTACACCCTTCGGTAGCAAATTCCAGAGCTTGATTACACATTTTGAGAAAAAAAATATTTTTTCTTATTAGTCTTAAATAGGTTACCCTGTAGCTTCATTCCATGCCCCCTAGTCTTTCTATATTTTGATAGCATAAAAAAATCGATCCACGTTTACCCGTTCCACTCCATTCATTAATTTATAGACCTCTATCATATCTCCCCTCAACCGTCTCTTTTCAGGGTTGAAGAGCCCCATAGAGGTATCCTTCCAGCTCCTTTACCATTTTGGTGGCACTTTTCTGTACCTTTTCTAATAGCGCTATATCCTTTTTAAGATACGGCGACCAGAATTGCACACAGTATTCAAGGTGTGGTCGCACCATGGAACGATACAGAGGCATTATAATATCCTTTTATTCTCCATTCCTTTCTTTATGATACCTTGCATACTATTTGCTCTCTTGGTCACCGCTGCACACTGGGCCGAGGGTTTTAACATGTTATCCACGATGATGCGCAGATCTTTTTCCTGGGTGGTGGTTCCTAATGTGGAATCTTGAATCGTGTAACTATAGTTTGGGTTTTTCTTTTGGAGGTGCATAACTTTGCACTTGTCCACATTAAATTTCATCTGCTATTTGGATGCCCAGTCTTCCAGTTTATCAAGATACTCTTGCAATTTTCCACAATCCTCATGGGTTTTAACAACTTTGAATAGTTTTGTGTCATCTGCAAATCTGATAACCTCACCCGTTATTCCCATTTTCAGGTCATTTATGAATATGTTAAAAAGCAGTGGACTCAGCACAGATCCCTGCGGTACTCCACTATTTACCTTTCTTCGTTGGGAAAATTGGCCATTTAACCCTATCCTCTGCTTTCTATCTTTTAACCAGTTCCTGATCCACAATAGTACACTGCCTCCTATCCCATGACTTTTTCATTTTACCAAAAGTCTCTGATGAGGGACCTTGTCAAAGGTTTTCTGAAAATCCAGATACACTCTATCAGCTGACTTACAAAAAACATAACAGATTAGTAAGACAAGACCTTCCTTGGCTAAAGCTATGTTGGTTGTCTCCCATTAAGCCATGAATATCTACATGTTCAATAATTTTGTTCTTTCTGATGGTTTCCACCATTTTTCCTGGTACTGATGTCAGGCTCACTGGTCTGTGGTTTCCTGGATCACCCCAGAACTCTCTTTAAAAATTAGCGTTACATTGGCGATCCTCCAATCTTCAGGTATTACAGATGATTTTAATGATAGTTCAGTCTCATATTTCAGTTCTTTCAACACCCTTGGATGTATACCATCCAGTCCAGGTGATTTGCTACTCTTCAGTTTATTAAATAGTTGTAATACATCTTCCCAGTGTATCGATATTTCTTTGAATGCTTCCGCAGCATCTCCTTTAAATACCATTTCAGTCATGGGTAACATTCCTATATCTTCCTCATAAAGATCAAAGCAAAGAATTCATTCAGTCTCTCCGCAATGGCCTTGTCCCCTCTTAGTGCCCCTTTTACCCCTCTATCATCTAATGGTCCAACTGACTCTCTCACAGGTATTTTGCTATGAATGCACTTGAAAAAGTCTTTATTATGCGTTTATGCTTCCAAAACAAGCTTCTTCTCAAATTCTCTCTTGGCTTGCCTTATCAATGCCGCTTGCCAGTGCTTGTGCTGTTTCCAGTTTTAGTCATTTGGCTCCTTTTACCATTTCCTGAAAGATACTTTTTTGGCAACAACAGTCTCTCTGACCTTACCTTTAAGTCATGCTGGCAGCTTTTTGGACTTCCTTCCATTTTTCTTAAAGCATAGAATACAGCTGGTCTGGGCTTCTAAGATGGTATTTTCAAATAACACCCAAGCTTGATGTAAATCTTTAACCTTTGCAACTGCTCCTTTTAGTTTTTTCTTAATTATTTTCTTCATTTTATCATAGTCTCCCTTTTGAAAGTTAAAAGGTAATACTTTGTATTTTCTTGCCATCCTTCCTTCATTTATTAAATCAAACGCGACTGAGGACTAAGTCCAAAATGGCTTTCCTTCTGGTTGGTTCATGAACCAGCTACTCCAAGAAGCAGTCATTTATTTCATCTAAAAACTTTATCTCCCTTGCATGTCCTGCCATGACACTGACCCAGTCGATCCCTGATTTCTTTGAGCATTTCATCATCCATTTGTTCATTCTGGCCAGGCGGTCGATAGTACACCCCCTCTGCTATCACCTTCCCCTTCCCTTTTTACATGGAATTTCAATCCATAGAGATTTTAAGGTGAATTTTGTTTCCTGCAAAACTTTAATCCTTTGTGACTCAATGCCCTCTCTAACATAGAGTGCAACACCTCCACCAATTTGATCTTCTCTATAATTATGATATAGTTTGTACCCAGGAATCACAGTGTCCCACTGGTTGTCCTCCTTCCACCATGTCTCTGAGATACCAATCATATCCAACCTCTCATTTAATGCTATATAGTCTAACTCTAGCGGAATATAAATACAGCTAAATAAATAAATAAATAAAAACTCTCCAATCGTATTTTTTAGACTTCTAGCATTTGCATACAAGCATTTTAGAGACTGTATTTTATTCATATTAATCTGGCTATCGGTAGGCAGGAGTAATTTGGAATCTTTAAGCTCTCTCTGCTCTGTACTCAACAGCATTTGGGCTATTTTTGTCTTTATTGGAACGTCTCTACTGATATACCCTACTTCAATCTTTCACTAGTATCCTTCAAGGATATATTGTTCCAAACCTTGCACTTTTGAGCGACTGTCAGCTTTCCCCTATTATCTAGTTTAAAAGCTTCTCTATCTCCTTTTTAAAGTTTAATGACAGCAGCCTCATTCCGTTCCGGTTAAGGTGGAGCCCATCCCTTTGGAAAATCCCCTCCTTTCCCCAGAATGTTCCCCATTTCCTAACAAATCCAAAACCCTCATCCTTGCACCATCGTCTCATCCACGCATTGAGACTCCGGAGCTCTGCCTGCCTTTTGGGTCCTGTGCGTGGAACCGGAAGCATTTTGAAGAATGCTACCCTGGAAGTTCTGGATTTCAACTTCCTACCTAAAAGCCTAAATTTAGTCTCCAGAATCTCCCCAACACACTTTCCTATGTCATTGGTACCGACATGTACCAAGACAGAAGATTCCTCCCCACCACTATCTTAGACCTTGTCTGGGTGGCGAGTAAGGTCCACTACCTTTGCACCAGGCAGGCATGTTACCAGGCGATCCTCACGTCCACCAGCCACCCAGTTATCTACCTGCCTAATGATTGAATCACCAACTATAACGGCTCTCCTAACCCTTCCCTCATGGGCACATGGCCCTGGAGAAACCCCCTCATTGCAAGAGGCTTTTACATCACCTAGAGGACAGGTCCTAGCTACAGGATCACTTCCTGCTGCACCAGGGTGATGCTCTCCTGTCACGTGACCTCTCTCCTCCATGTCAACAGGGATGCTACCAGACTGGAGGTGGGACTTCAGTACTAAATCCCTGTGGGTCTTGTCTATGTACATCTCTGTCTTCCTTATGTCCTCCAAGTCTGCTACTCTAGCCTCCAGAGATCAGACTCGTTCCCTGATAGCTTAGCACGATTTCATAAACATGCACCACAGAGAGGCCAATTTCCAGCAGACTGTATCGAAGCAAAGTTAAACATAGAAACATAGAAAAATGACGACAGAAAAAGACCACATGGCCTATCTAGTCTGTCCTTCCGGACAACTCTACAGGGGTGTGCGCTCAATATTTTTTCATTTTATTTTTCAAGTCAGTTTTTCATTTATTTCTGTTTACCCTTCCCCAAGCCACTGCTGCCACATCTAAATGGTTTTGGACCTCACCTCCCCAGGCTCCCTTATTCCACCCCCTTATCCTCTAGAATATCATCTGGCTATGTCTAGTCTTCTTAAGGCTGGAGTGACCTACTTTCTCTACTGCCTCACTGTTATTGTTTAACAAGATGGTACCAGCTGGACACCAAAGGATGTGCTGAGGGAGGAGTGGCCTAGTGGCTGGGGCAAGTTACCTCAGGCTGGAAAGTCAGGGGTTCAAATCCCACTAGAGGACAGCAACCTTGGGCTGGAAGGACTGGGGTTTCTAGTCCCACAGGTGCTCCTTGTGGTCTTGGGCAAGCCACTTAACCCTCCATTGCCCATGTTCCCCTGTAAAATAGTTATCTCCAAGTTATAATGCCCTGTTCAATGTAATTTCAGTTTGTTCAATGTAAACCACCTTGATATCATGAAAGGCAGTATATAAGAAATGTTAAATAAATAAAAACTAGTACCTTCTCGACAAAGAGATGAAGTGCCACAGTAATGAAAGGGGCTCACTTCTGCTCTAAGAACACTATGCGTGGTCTAGGAGCCCAAGGAAGATCTGGCAGATCTAAAGCTATCTAAGCATTGCTGTGGAAGCTCAGCAGAGTTCCAGAAAAAAATAGCCACCAAAATGAAATAAAAGGGAAAACTAATGACAATTCCTTTATTTTTTTTCTTTGCTTTGGAAATGAAACAAAATAGAAACTGTCATTTGTATGTGCTATTTCATTGGATAGACACCACATCCCTACACCATTTTCCTGTTAACTTCACCCAGATATTCAGTTCAAAACCAATTAGGAGGAATAGCTAGATGAAAGACCCGGCAGCGAATCAACGCTGCCGGGCACAGGTGAGGCAGCAGCAGGTCAAGGGTTAACCTTGGCGGGGGGCGGAGGGTGCTGGGGGGGGCCGCGGTCGACTATAAAAGCGGGGAACAGACTGCGGCCCGCCCTCTTCCCCCCCATCGGGCTAGCGGCAACGGGACAAGTGCTCACCTCCCCTCCAGAGCTAGCGGCAACAGAACAAGCACTCACCTCCCCTCCAGAGGAGCCACGACAAGGTGCCGGGACAAGCAGGCGAGTCCTCCAAAAGGACTGCTCGTGGAACGTGCTGCGAGGTAAGGAAACTTCAAGTGGGGGTCGGCAATAGGGCTGCTAGTCACGGATCGCGGCCTGCTGCGGGTCAGGGCTAACGCCAGGAGCAGAACATATCTTGCCGGAAGTAGCGGCTTGCACGAAATAGCGGAGTTATCCTGTCTCCCGAGCCCGATCAGCATTCCATAGGTGCGGGGGGGGGGGGGGGAGAAGAGCCGGTTTTTGGCATGGTGTGAGGTCCTGAGATCCCAGGGTTAGAGGTCCTGGCGATTGGTGCTCCGAGCACATGGGGAGGCTCATTCCCGCTGATTGCATGTGTGCAGGAGAGGGGTAGGCCAAACGCAGTCCAGAGCACGTGATGGAACAGAATGGGCATGCCCAGGTAGAAAATGGCCGATTGCAGTCACAAACACGTGGGGGCCTTTGCCGCGGGTCGGCGATCCCGCTGAGCCCATGCAGCAGCCAGGTAGAGGGGAGCTGATCACAGCTTCAAAAAAATGGGCATTTTGAGCAGGTATGCAAGAACGGAGGAACATGGAGGGCTAGCATTGCCTATGGCTGCCATCTGGTGGACACAAGTGGTATAGCTGTAACTATAACAGGCAGAGTCTGAATATCGTGAAGGGAACAGATGGCAGTGGATTCTCACATACTTAAAAAAAAAAGAAAAGAAAAAGGGGGGCTAGTGGAGAGATGCAATTAAATATCCAGTTAATTATATAATGCAAAAATAAATATGTTAGTATATGATAGATAACAAGAAATCCAAGTGAATATTGCAGGAGGCTATAGAGTGTAGCCCACTGGTTAATACAATGACTGCCGAGGCAGAGGTCATGAGTTTGATCCCACAGTGGTGTTATTTAATAAGGAAGCCAGAGACAAGTCTGAAAAGAAGGAGCAGCATGACAATAACTTGCGGGATTAATTTAGGAACAGGAGCAGAGTACTAACATGTCTTCTTCTCTTTCCCACTGTTTCTTCGTAGTATAGTTGCTATATACTATAGATATGCTGCGAAAGGTCAGCCAGAGTGATAAAAGGGCCCGCAGTGGCCGGCAGAATGCAGAGAGTGGTCGTAGGAGCGAGAATGTAGAGAATGCGAGAATGCACAGCAGGCAGGACAATGCGCGGTGTAGCAAAGAGAGCACCCACAGCGGTAGCAAAGAGGACAAATAGTGGGGACGCATTGCGCGGACGTGATGTGACCAAAACAGCACCATGTCAGGGCAAGCAGGCACTACCGCAGCAGCAAGCACAGCCACCCACGCTTTCTATGTCCAGCCAGGAGTTGGATGAACTGTTGCGGGTCATTCATGAGCAGGTGAACCAACACGGCCTGAGCACTTTCAGGCAACGGCTGGAAGAACCCAATACAAGGTCAGAAGAATTGCAAATAGAAAGCACAAGCACGGCGATTGGTAAGTCAAGGGGTATAGGGGGGCACTTGAGTTGTTGTCTTCATCATCCGAGGAATCTACTTCTGACACAGATGGGGAGATGGCTTTAGCGAACGTAATACAGAATGACTTAAAAACTTAAAAAAACAACAAAAAGAAGAACCCTCTAGCAAGGGTATGGGCAGCACGCAGTGAGCTATCCAGCCAGAGGAGAGAAAACCAAGAGGCTGGCGTAACCGGACCGGTGACAGCGGTGACAGCGGCACCAACAACCATATCTGCTGTAGGGGGTGATCCGCATTGTGTCGTGAGCTCATTAGCTAGTGCGGTGCTTAGGAAGTTGAAGAAGCGCATTTGGCGAAGGGAATATATTGATATATTCTCATTGCTGCTTAGGGACCAGGAAGGGGAGATGAAAGAGAGCAAGGATAGGGACAAAAACTGGGAAAAGGACAAGAAGCCGAGAATTGAAAAATCCATAAATAATTGGGTATCGGCTTTCCACATATTCATGAGCGTGGTCATTGAGCGGGAGCCACAATCGAGTCCATACCTAATTAAGTACCTGGACACCATTACCCGGGTGCACAAGCGATTCGGAGGATGGGCCTGGTTGAATTACGATGTCAAGTTCAGGAAGAGCATGGCGGAGGACCCAACCATGACATGGCAACACAGAATCTTGGATCTGTGGCTGGATGAAATGGCCCCTAACAGGCCATGGAGTCAGGAAGGGCTACCGCAGCCCTTTCAGGCACCACAATGGCGGCAGACCAACCAAATGGCCGGCCGCCGAGCATGCCGCCAGTACAATACGGGGAGCTGCACATGGCACCCATGCAAAATCAGACACTCATGTTCGAGCTGCGGGGGCAGTCACCCAGCTTCCACGTGTCGATCAGGAAGAGAGACTAAACCATTCCGGCCAATGCAGCAGCGGGCAAATGAAGGCCATGGCCCCAACCCTCATCAAGCTTGAGCACATGCGCTCGTGGCTGCAGGCCTACCCGCTGTGAGACAAAGCTCTCAGCATTGAGAGTGGCTTCGCCTATGGTTTCCCTATTCCATCATCAGTTCCAACGTGGGAGCACATAATCTGTAACTCCCCCCTCAGTCAAAAAATTCAACTCGGTAGTGCACCAGAAGCTGGCAAAAGAAATAGGCCTGGGAAGAGTAGCCAGGCCATTCAAGAGCCCACCCACTCCGGATATGGTGCTGACCCCATTAGGAATAGTGCCAAAAAAGGAGCCGGGCAAATTCTGTTTGATTCACAAATTATCATACCCAGAAGGGAGTTCAGTTAACGACCACATTGATCCATCACTATGCTCAGTGAGATACGCAACGATCGATCAGGCCGTGACAATCATACGGAAGTTAGGACAGCAGGCTCGATTGGCAAAGGCAGATATTGAATCAGCCTTTCGACTTCTTCCGGTGCACCCGGAGTCATTTTCACTATTAGGGTTCACCTTCAATGGGGAATATTTCTACGACAAATGTCTGCCCATGGACTGCTCAATCTCATGTGCTTATTTCGAGCAGTTTAGCACATTCATACACTGGGTTGTGGAGGACATCGCGAGCCACAATACGGTAGTGCACTACCTGGACGATTTCCTATTCATTGGAACTGATGTTGAAGACTGTAAGAGGATCCTCAATGTTTTCGAGCAGCGTTTCGGGATTCCTCTAGCAAAGGAGAAGACCTGTGGGCCAGTGTGGGCGATCACATTCCTTGGCATAGAACTTGACGTGATAGCACAATTGTCACGTTTGCCAGATGAAAAAATAGAGAAACTGAGGAGCGCCATTCAGAGTATGCAGGGGCGATGGAAAGCAACATTGGAGCAGTTCCAATCATTGCTGGGCTTGCTGTGTTTTGCTTGTAGGGTCATGCCGATGGAGCAAGTTTTCTGCCGGCGCATGGCACTGGCAAAAAAAGGGGTCAAAGAGAAACACCATAAAATCAGGGTCACCAGAGACATGCGGGAAGACCTACATATGTGGGAGCAGTTCCTGTAGTCATTTAATGAGCTTGCGTTCTGGCAAGAGCATCTGGTGTCGAACGAGGACCTGGAATTATTCACTGATGCCGCTGGGGTGATCGGCTTCAGAATTTATTTCAAAGGGGCATGGTGTTCCAAGAAATGGCCTAGTGAGTGGCACTCCGGGGGAACCACAAAGGACATCACGTTCCTGGAGCTCTTTCCCATTATGGTATTCTTGTACATATGAGCCCCACGGCTAGCCAACAAAGCAATCACATTCCACACGGACAACCTAGCGGTGGTACATGCAGTGAATGGAATGTGTGCACATACAGCAGGGGATGGTGGCATTGTTGAGACATATAGTGATGTTGTGCCTTACACATAATGTGACTATTAGGACAGAGCATATTCCAGGTCAGCGTAATAACCTTGCCGATGCTCTCTCGTTCCAAGATCCCGCTCTTTCGGGCACTCACCCCCGAGGCCAACGCAGTCAAGACAGGTTTCCCAGAGCAGGTATGGGACCTTGGTCTGCCGAGGTTTGGGAGCTTTTGCCGAGTTCACTAGCCGAATGGATGAGGCGAAAATACCTGGCGGCGTGGGAGAAGTTTCAAGCTTACTGCAGAAGTAGCGGGATGGGGGACGCAGACAGTCCCACAATGACTCAATCCTGCAGTGGATCCTACATTGTAAAAGTAGCGGAGTTCGGAAATCGGCTGTGCAGACCCAGTTGGTGGCAATCACATTCTTTGCTAGAGCAATGGGTAAGAAGAGCCTGAGAACGGACTTCGTTATCACAAGGGTAATGAAGGGCTGGTCATTGGAGCAGGGCTGCAGGAAGGACATACGACGTCCCATAACACAACAAATATTAAAGAAACTTATAACGGCCACAGGCCAAATATGTGTCGATGTATTTGAGACTCAGCTGTTCAGATGTGCCTTTTCCTGGGCGTTCTTCGGAGTGTTCAGCAAGTCGCGAGCCAGCTGAAGGGGGCATTAGGAAAAGGGATGTGAGCTTACAGGACGGGGCATTAGTATTATACGTCCGCAAGTCCAAGACGGATACTGAAGGAAAAGGTGCCCGGGTGGTGTTAGCCCCGCTACCAGGTGACCCATCCTGTCCAGTGAAAACCTTCACGGAATACGAACAACTCCGCCCAGCAGGGGCAAACAATGGTTAGTGCATGCGAACGTGCCCCCTATCATGTTTCCAATTTGCCAGAGTGCTTAAACTAAGCTTGGAAGCAGCGGGTCTGGAGGCACGCTTTTACGGCACTCACTCCTTCCGCATCGGGGCCGCTTCAACGGCGGCCAGCATAAGCATGACAAGGGAACAGATTATAAACATTGGAAAATAGCGCTCAGACAGGTATAGGCTATATGTATGCACGGTTTGACGCCGTACGCCCGGATTGACGCCGGTGTATGTGTGCACGATTTTTTGCCGCCAGCGTATTGAACTGTAATTGTTTGTGTGGGTTACTGTAAACGAAAGTGAAGGAGTCAGTGATGGTTATGGAAAATGGAAGCTGTCATAAGGTTGAAGGGAAGTTGAGATATATTATATATATATATATATATATATATATATATATATATATAATATAATTAAATAAATAAATAAAAGAGAATTAACGAGTATAAGACTGTTAACCTGAGATCACTAGTATGAGCCACTAATGTGGGGCCTGAGGATGTTTGTATGGCATGCAATGATGCACTGATAACAATGTAATCTTTTGTCAAGATGCACCGATAACAATGTAATCTTTTGTCAATAATATAACATAGGTGCCAATCCCCCTCAGGAAGCATGGATATGCGGCCATTCTTTTGTTCACTGGGCACAAAAGAGGACAAGGATCAGACTGCAAGGGCTCAACCTGGGCTTGCCAAATGAGAGAGTGTTGGTTACATGGATGGGCCGTCGGGGTATGGTGTGGGACCAGCTACTGACATTCCTCCTGCAAAAGAAGAGAGCAGGGGGAAAGCCATGGCCGATAGTTGTCCATCTGGGCGGTAACGACCTGGCGGGTACACGCAGTGTCGAGCTCATGAAGAAGATGCAGAGGGACATGTTGACACTGGCAGGGGCCTTCCCAGGGACATTGCTAGTATAGTCACACATCATACCGCGACGGGTTTGGAGGGGTGAATGGTCACACCAGACGGTCGAAAGGGCGAGGCGAAAAGTGAACAGATGGATGGCCCGTTTCATGGAGGCAATCAGGGGGTACGGCATCATGCATGACCTCATAGATGAACACTGCTCCGGTCTGTATCGCGCTAATGGGATACATCTATCAGAAATTGGGATGGATGTGTTCCTGTGTGCCATACAAGACACGGTTGAACGACTGGCATAAACAGGTGTTGGCCACAGCTGCGGAGAAGAGTGGGGCCCCACACGACAAGTGAGGAGTCGCTGTCGTGAGGGGTTGGCAGGAGAGCTAGGGCCCCCTAGGAGAGAGCGCACAGCCCAGACATGGAAAGGGGGGAGTGGTCGTATAGGAGCTGACTTGTCCCCCAAGGGTACACGGAGTTGAAGTATGAACAGTGTGTAGAGGGCCTCCCTACACTTTCACGGCAGAGGGGGGAGGGAGGGACGAACATGGAAATTAGTAACACAGCCCTGCTGCCGACCTTTGACTGGCCGTGGGCAGAGACAGATCGGGACACTGCTGCGAATAGGAAGGGAGTATTAAAGGCCTGTTTTAACGGCAGGCGCCCCTTACCTACTATATGGTAATCAGGACTGCGGGCAGTGGGGAAAAGGCTTGGACGGCATTTTCCAAACATCCCTGCCGGGCGTCATTGGATTAGGACGGGCTGTGCCTCTTAGAGGGGACGAAGGGCAATCTAGAATAGGATAGCTCTAGAAGGAAATTGGCAATGTACTGGTTGTTGTTGTTATGTGTGCTATGAGGAAATTATACTCTAATGTTTTAGAAATATGCAGATTATGCTGTGGCCAACAGTTTCTTTACTGTTATTTCCAATGTTGTCAAATAAATAAATGATGTTTTGTTGAAAACTAGCAGAGTCGATATGATATGTTCAGGAGGGGGCGGGGGAGGAGGGGAAGGGGATAGGAGTAGCGACCCGAGGCCGTCATGCTGGTTGCCCGGCTGAGTGAAACAAAGTAGTCCAGTTAACTTTAGGCCTACTATATGGCTGGTCTGAGTCACCCAGACAACTTTGGCCAGCCAACCCTGAATATCATCACTGAGAGTCCAAATGGAAACAGATAGCTCTGGGAACGCTCCCAGTACTGCCTTTTTTTTTCCACTATATCAATTTTCCAGAGAAAGTCTATCCACTGAGTAACCAAATAATATTTATGTGTTGCTTTTCACTTTATATTTTCTGAGGACTTTGATCTATTATGGTGGAGGTGGCCCAACTCTAAACTTGCTTTATTTCTGAGGCTGACACTGTCATTAGCTAGCAGTCGGTCCCTATACACATTACTTATTTATTTAATGCTTTTTTTATGCTGCCTTTCTAATAGTCAAGGCGGTTACAATAAACTCTGAACAACTCCTTGAATACATTGTAAGTTTTTACATATGGTGACAAATGAATACAATTGTAATGTATAAGAAATGCAATAGCTTCATCACATTGTGGGTTTTAGCTTTAAGTTTTGCATATGACTAGAGGTAGCAGCCGAGAACATTTGCCCCTCTATGGTTAGTTTACAACATATTGGGATTATCTATGTAAAGAGAGTTAGTAGCTTGTTTGTGTCAGGCCAGTATCTCGTGAGGGTGCTGAGTGTGCTTGTTGTATAGGGGTCTGATGATGTGAGGTGGCGAGTTGTCAGGCTTGCGGGGGATGGGAGGCCTTACTCGTGGAGTGAGTCTAGGCCGAAGTATTCAATGAACAGGTAGATCTTAAGCCTTTTCCGAAATGTGATGAGATTGTCTATGGTCCATAGTTTGGCTGGTAGGGAGCTCCAGATGACAGGGGCATAGAGGGTGCATGTTACCTGATTATTCTTTACTCTTTGTGGTAGTATTGTGAAGAGATTCTGAATGGTATGCCTTATCTGTCACTTCTGGTTAGTGTTATTAGCAGAAGTAGGCATTCTGCTAACTGTTTCACTTTAAAAAGTGGTGAGTATTGCCTTGTATCGATTCTGGAATGGATGGGGAGTCAGTGCAATTGTTTCAATATAGGGGTGATGTGGGAGTGCCGTGGGGCGCTGAAGATGATGTGGGCTGCAGTGTTCGGAGCTAGCTAGAGTAGGTAAAGCACATTTTTAAGTAAGTCGTGATAAATTATGTTGCGATAGTCTAATGTCGGGCTCAGTACTGCTTGGCATACAGTTCTTAAGTCATCTGGTTTTAGCAGGGGGCGTAGATTCTTCAGGGTCCATAGTTTGAGGTATGTTACTCTAGCAGTATTCTTCATTTGTGAGTGTAGGTTTAGATTTCGGTTGATAGTTATGTCCAAGTACTTGACCTCACTTTTGAATTGAAGCTCCATGGCTGCCAGCTTGACTGTTTGTGGTGGGTTAAAGGTTGTGTCTCATGTTACAAAGAGAACCTCTGCCTTAATGTAGTTAATAGCAAGGATGTGAAGGTTTAGCCATCGTACTACTGCTCCGAAGCAGTCTGATAATCTTCTGCAGTTTGGATTAATTGTGGTGAATGGATTAGATCATAATATCGCCAGCATAGATCTTGTATTGAATGTTAAAATGTTGTATTAGGGAACACAGCGGCTGAAGGGAGATGTTGAAAAGGAGGGCTGAGAGGGAGGACCCTTGCGGTATTCCTTGTTGTTGAGTGAAGGGGTATCATTTCTGAGGCCCAGTTTTTATCTGCTGTCTGTGGTCATTTAAGTAGGAATGGAACCATTTGATTCTGTATTACATAGACCAATATCATGGAGTCTGCTAAGGAGATGATTATGAGGTATGGAGTCGAATGCTGAGATGTCGAGGAAAAGGAGGCTGAAGCCTTGCTTGATATTTTGTATTCTGGTGCTAAGAGCAAGCTGAAGAGGATCTCCATGCTATTGTTAGCTCTGAAGCTATGCTGATGTTGGTCAAGGGCAGCATGATCAATTATGTAATCTTGCAGCTGGATTTGCACAACTTTTTCAATTATTTTTGTGATAAATGAGATACTGGAGATGGGTCTCTAGGAGGTTGGGATGCTGTGGTCCAGGTTGGGGTTCTTCAGTAGAGGCTTAATTGAGGTCTGTTTTAGTATGGGGGGTATGTAACCCTGTATTAATGAGATCTGGACAATCTTTAGGATGTATGGTATGAAATGTTCCCTTGTTATCTTAGCCAAGATACTGCAGGTGGGTCGAGAGGGGAAGCCATTGTGTTTAGGTTGGTTATTATATTGTCAAAAAACTCGGAAGTGACTGTGTCAAATGAAGACCATGTGTTCCTGGCAGTATCTTGAGGATTGGTTGAGAGAATGATGCATTGTGTTTTAGGCAAAGGTGGTGTGCCATCTCATGTGGGCAGATAGGTGCTCTCTGTTCATGGTGAGCTGGTTCCTCTGTCAGTGTTTTGACTATGTTGAATAATACATGCTCTGGATGTGTGGGTCTCTGGATCTTCTCCATTTGCGCTCAAGCCTCTGTGGCTTGAACTTTAATTCTTTCAGTGCTGAGGTGAGGTGGAGTGAGGTGGCGTTGCTTGGGGTTAATCTTCTTGTGTGACTTTAGGATTGCTGAAGCTATCATATTATTCCATCTGTTGATGAGCTCTTCTGTGTTGTCCCCTGGGTGAATTGGCGTAAGTCGTAGTAGCACTGCTTCATGGAAGGTTTGGTTGTTGAAAGGGTGTAATCTGTGGTTTGCCAGGGTTATGCTAGGTGTTGCTGGCAGCTCCATATGTGATAAGGAGAAGAGGTTTAGACCGTGGTCAGACCAAGGGGCCGGTAAAATGGTAGGAGGAAGTAGTCAGATCTATTTGAGATGGAGTCAGAGAGGAAGATAAGGTCAAAGGTTTTTCCTCTCATCTGGGTAGGGTATGTTATGAGTTGGGTGTAGTGCAAGGACTCCATGGCTTCTAAAAAGGAGGCTGCCAACTTACTGAGTGCAGATGCTAGGTTCAGGTCTCCGAGGAGGATGACGTTTTGACGTCTAGATGGAGGTGAGCATGCGATATCAAGCAGAGTGGATAGTTCATCAGCATTACTCTGTATGTTAGGCAGATTGAAGAGGACTTGTTTGAGATGGTAAGGATGTCAATGGTATTCGTTGAAGTGGTGTCGATGGCATAAAATTTTAGGTCATTTCTGGTTAGTATACATACTCATCCTCCTCTGTTGGAGTCTCTAGTGCAGTTGTGGCATATATGCGTGGTGGGACAAAGCTGATTAATAAGCACATTGTCAGAATCAGTGAACCATGTTTCAGTTATGCACAATTTGTCGATGTTGTGGTCTCTGATATAGTTGGATAGGATAGGTATTTTGTTGTGGGCCGAGTGAGCATTGATTAGTGTGCAACTGATCTTCTGGTCTTTGAACTGTTGCTCCTTGTGCTGCGTAGATGTTGTGTTTGTATTTATTTTAACTAGGGGGCATGTTCTTCTGCCTCGAGGTGGGTATATGTTACTCCATGAAGTCATGTTTCATAGATGAATATGGACCCAATTCCAAGTTGTGGATTGCGAGGCTGCACATCCCTGCAGGATGTGCAGCCCTGCAAGCTCTCCTGACCCTATTCTCCCACCTGCTCTCCCTCGAAGGTGGAATAATAAACACCAGTAGGATTCCAGGCCCAGGCTGGCCAGCTATTGATCAGGCGGTGGGAAAGAGGGGGATCTTAGCCGCATGAGCCAGGGGTGCCTGCGGGAAGGATGTCCCTGCAGGGAGGCAGGGGCATGCCAGGCCATCCTCGGGCCCGATTCTATATACCGCAGGAATGTTTTGTTCCCGTGGTCCAGAATAGGGTCCTAATGGGCCCATCTTGCTCGGGGCTGTCCGGACAGCCCGGACATGTTCCTTTGTGAATTGGGCTCCATGTGTATGGACAATGGGAATGGCTCCATAGTAGTGTATTTGTGTGGTCTTAGCTAATGCTATTATTGCAGCTATGCACAGAAGGATGAATAGAGAGCCTACTGGGGCATTGCTCAGTGTATCAGCTTCACTTGCATAATGGGCAACAGTAAGCTATACAGTACTTATTGGTCCACATGCTGCTCAGGTTTCAATGTGTTTGGAGTGTAATTCTGGAAGTGGCAGCAATAGTTAACCAATCAGGGTGTTAAGGACACTTACGCTCTTCTCCTGATCTGCTGCTGTGATCACTCTTTGGTCCACTCTAAGGGCCCCATCTAAGGGCCCTTTGGTGTGGCCCTTAGGTTCAGGCACGCCAGCTGCAGGCATACCTGGGTCAGCAGCTTTAAATGGCAGTGCTGAGATGTGCTGATGCGGCATATAGTAGGAGAAGCTTACCCCCACGCAGCCGCAAAATCCTCTTTATTGTTCCGTCGTCAGAAGCTGCAGGCAGGAAGTGAGTGCCCGCACAGGTCCCGATGATGTGTGCGGGTTCTTTGGGCTACCGTGGAAGCAGCAGAATGAAGAGAGGATCCCCGGGTCAGCGGCTTTAAATGGCAGCGCTGAGGTGCCATACCATGCAGAGTATGGTAGGAGGAGCTTATCTGCATGCAGCCGCAATAACCTCTTGATTGCTCCGTCGGCAGAAGCTGCAGGCAGAGGGTGAGTGCCCGCACAGGTCCCAATGATGTGTGTCGGTTCTTGTGGCTACTGCGAAAGCAATGCTTCCATTGGATCACTGCATTAACACAGATATTGCTCTAATATTTATTATGTGGAATATAAAAAAATACTAGTAAATCAACAAGTTGGGAAGAATATACAGTTATCAATTTAAGATCCTCATTTACTAATGTGCATTAATGAGTTCAAGTAAAACATGTAATTAGTAAACAGGCCTTCACTATTTACGCTAAATCACGTTAATGTGCATAACTGGTTAACACACGTAGCAATATGGGCCTAAGTTTCTTAGCTTTGTATTCATGAAGGCACATTTTACAAGAGATATCAAAGTGCAAATTGAGAAGTCTAAACCTGAGCATCCATAAAAATGGCAAGCACACCCAAGTTCAGGCACAATTTCACAAACATAGATGTTCCTAATATGGATGTCTGCAGGGATGTCTGTGTATAATATTAATATCAGTATAATATTAATATCACGGATGTCTATGAGACATGCAGCGATGGTGCAAACTCAAATCAAGTTTCCCAAACACTCACAACATAGTATTGTCATTGTGAAGAGTACTGAGTGCCAACTTCTCAACACACTCCAGAAGTTTTAGTACCAAAACGAGCACTTTTCCAAGGCCTGTTCATGCTTGGAGCAGATCCAAGTTTGAACATGGGCGCAGATATCCCCAAGGTTTCTAAGATAGATCGAGGATGTCTGTGTCCATAGCTCTACTCTAGACTTACTTCCATCACACCCCCTGCCTGTTTAGATGTTGCAGCAGTAAAGATGGCTAAAAAATCCATTTCTGAAATCGTTCTGGGAACGTCTCCATGATTTGGCTGTCCACATGCACATTTGCGGACATCCAAATCACGTCTAAGTGATTTAAAATGACCCCCTATGGGTGCTGAACAGTTACTGCATTAGGTATGTGGCAATATGACTACAGATTTCCCTTACCTTGAAGAAGATGTAGGCTCAGTGATCTGTCTTTGTATCCGTGAATGTTTTAATAGATGTTCCTTTAATGCAGTTTGGACCGCTGCTGGAATGTCAGGTGAAGTGTGGCTAATTTTCATTGCAGCCTCAAGTACTTTTACAGAACTTTTCCCATTTTCTTTAATATCCTTTTTCTCATTGGTTTCCATGACCTCTGTTGGAGCACTAGATATACTCTGAGGGATGGTGTTAGCAGCAGTAGAAGTAAGAGGTTTGCTCCTCCAACATGGCCAACATAATTTCCAAAAGACAAAGAGAGAGACTACCAGCAAAGCTAGCCCGCAGAAACTGACGACTACTGCTAGCAGACTGACTGAAATGTCTGCAAACAGAAGGAAAAAAATAAGGTATTAGCATGACAGAAATATAAGATGAAAAAAACACTGAAAAGACAAGCTATGAAACAGAAATTTCAAATAGCCTAAAGGAGAAAATACGGTTATTACTGGCTGTATTCAAAGGTCGTTTTTATACCTTTTATTACCCCAGTACATTCTGTTTTATTTTCCCTAGAAAATAAGCCTACAGAAACCTCCTTTAACCCCTGCTTAAATTGTCACATTGCAGCTCTATGAATTTCAAACAAAAAAATGTCATCATTCTAATGTGTTCTCATGGGTATAGCTGTCTTTAGACAATCTCTATTAAGGTGTCAAGTAATGTGGCAAAGAAACAGTACATTTCAAGTTACAGGAATTTCTCTGTACTCAACTCCTATTTTTAAAAAAATGGCTTTTGTCAGTGCCAGTAGACGCTCTAATTTGGACAATTGTTATATGTGACATTCCTCAATTTTATATTTCAACATAATGCAGTATCGCAGGATTGAAAAAGTTCTACCTTTCTAATATTTCTAATATATTCTTTTTGACACAACCAAAACTTCCTATTTGTTGCTATGAAGCCTCGTGGTTTTAAAACCAATTTGATACATCGTCAAGACTTGGGGTTAATTGTTAATAAAATATGTCAGATAAGCAGTAGCACATATTGGACCAAGACTTGATTACTCTAGTTCTCTCTACCTGGGTCTACTGGTTAAGCTGGCTCCTAGACTTCAGATAATTCAAAATGCAGCAGCAAGAATGTTATCTAGTACCAAGATGAAGGATTGTATATCTCCTGTGCTTCAGAACCTTCATTGGCTTCCTGCTGGCTCTTGCATGAAACATAAAAACCTTCTGCTGACATTTAGTTGGCAATTTTATAAGGGGCACATACTGTTAAGTGCCAAGTGTGTGCCTAACCAAGAGTGATTTTAGTCAATAACATGCTTATTTGGTCACATCTATCCTCTTATAAAATACCAACTAGTGTAAAAGTACACACGCTGCTTGATGGCACATACTTTGCTAATGGGCATGGCAGTTTACAATATCAGGTATAAAAAGAAACTAAACCACAATAATAAGCTTTAAAATCAGAAAAAAAGTTACAACGCAAGAAAATCATTTACAAAATAAAAAAATTATTAGTTACAAACCATCAATGGAGAAGACTGGGAGAAAGAAAAAAATAGCACTAACACTACACACACAATCTTAGCAGGTTACCCCAAGCCCAATGGCCTGTATATAAAGCCAGGCCTTCACCTTAGGTAAGGTTCCTCTTCCAGTCTGCAAGTGGCTCTCATTCTGTAAGAACCTTATCCAGATGAACCTCCAACCTCCAGTCATCAGGTATCATCAGTAGGTTATAAGTTATGGATTGCATCCCATAAAGACTCCATAGTCACAGCCGTTGGTCTAACAACCTCTCCAAAAATCTGTCTGGAAGCAAGCTCACCCAAATTCAAGAGAACATTCTGTGCAGATCTACCCTAGCCACCAAAGGCATCGACATTGCTGATGGGGGTCCTCCTGGTTGGAGCATATCATCTTCATCACTGGAAAGAAATGACTCCAGACCCCCGACTGCGCCTATGCTTCCAGGAATGGGAGGCAGCTTTCGCACTATGGAGCTAAGCGATGCCCCTTCACTGCTTCCTGATGATTGTCTAACAGGCTGATCAACAGACGGGAGAGCAACGGAGCCTGATGAGATGCTAAAGCATTCCAGAGTGGCCTGCCATTGAGGACGAAAGCCGGAGCCTCCAGGAGCCTGCACCGCCTTCCCTTCCTATTGCCCATCCCACCGATGAGCAACAGATCCACATCCGACAAACCGAGAGAGGTCAGCTCAAACATCCGACGTGGTGCGCCTACAAGGGGCCATCTTGGGTCTACTTCTTGGTGATTTTAACATTCATGTTGATGATCATTCTGAGCCTTATGCCTTAAAGCTCCTTTCCCTAACCTCCTCATTCAACTTCCAGTCATGCTTTACCACTCCTACTCACAAGCATGATCACTACCTTAACCTTGTCTTCTCCTCCAACTGCTCACTCTCAAACTTCTCCATTTCAGTTCTGCCCTTATCTGACCATCACCTGCTAACCGTCACCCTTAGGTGCCCTCCATCTTGGTCTCACCCGATCTCCACAGACATATTAGGAATCTTCACACTATCAAACTTTCAGCTTACTTAACTGCTGTCTTTTCACCTCTTTCCTCAACTAAGGCATCTGTCTCTTGAGGGGGCAGTATCCTCCTATAACACTATACTCTCCTATGTTCTGGATGCACTGGCTCCTCCCATTCCACGCCCTGTGAGGCGAACCGTACCTCAGACCTGGCTGTCCGACAACCCGCTATCCTCATTCCTGTGCCCGCTCAACTGAGTGCCTCTGGCTTAAATCACATACCCTTGCTGACTACCTCTTTCTAGTTGGCCATAGCATTCACCAAGCAAGAGTACTATGTCCATTTGACTAACTCTCTTGCCTCTGACCCTTTCTGTCTCATTCTATGCTCAACTCTCTCCTCAAGGTCCCTCCTCCCCCAATCCCTCCTTCACTGTCTGTCCAGACCTTGGCTGTCTACTTACATGACAAAGTCCAGAAGATTAGCCTTCAATTCTCTGCTGGGTCACCTCTAATACACCTTCCCCCTCTTCAGTCCCATATTCTTTCCTCACCTTCAGTCACCTTTTCTTCCTTTTCTGAAATCATTGAGGAAGAAACTGCAATTCTTTTTTCCTCCTCAAAACTGATTACTTGCTCTTCTGATCCCATCCCCACCCATCTGCTAAGCTCTCTCTCTTCCACCATCATCCATTTCATCTATCATATCCTTAACCTATCGCTTTCCACTGCAACTGTTCCTATGGCCTTCAAACATCCTGTAGTTACACCTCTCCTCAAAAAGCCTTCACTAGATCCTACCTGTCCTTCCAGTTATCAATCTATCTCTCTCCTCTCCTTTGCTTCAAAACTACTTGAACAAGCGGTTTGCCGCCACTGTCTTGCTGGACTAATTTTCTCCCATGGTTTTCAGTACCATCTTTATGCTGATGACTCTCAGATTTACCTTTCTGTGCCTGAAATCTCTCCAGGAATCCAGGCCCGGATCTCTGCCTGCTTATCAGACATTGCTGTTTGGATGTCTCACCGCCGGCTGAAACTGAACCTGGCCAAAATTGAGCTCCTTATCTTTCCCCCTAAACCCACTTTCCCCCTTCCTTCAACACTCCTCCCCATTTCCTCAGCTTGCAACCTTGAGGTCATCTTCGACTCTACTCTCTTTTTCTCTTTATACATCCAACAGACAGCTAAAACTTGTTGCTTCTTTCTCTATAACATTGGCAAGATTTGTCCCCTTTCTTTCTACACACACACTACTAAGACACTTATCCACTGTTTAGTCACCTCCCATCTAGACTATTACAACCTCCTCCTTGCTGATCTCCTTCTGAATCATGTCTTTCTCCTTCAATCTGTTCAAAACTCAGCTGCGCGGCTAATCTTCCACCAGCCTCGATATGCTCATATAACCTCTCTTCTCAAGTCGCTTCATTAGCTCCATATTCATTTCCATATCCAATTCAAACTTCTCCTACTGACCTATAAGTGCACTCATTCTGATGCTCCTCACTACCTTTCTCTCTTCTCTCTCCCTACAACCCTCCTCGGGAACTCTGCTCTTCTGGCATATCCATTCTATCTAGTGCCCTTCTCCTCTACTGCCAACTCTAGAATATGATCCTTCCACCTTGCTGCTCTTCATGTCTGGAATAAATTACCTGAGTCTGTGCGTCAGGCTTAATTTCTGGCCCTTTTCAAATCCAGGCTGAAAACTCACCTCTTTGAGGCTGCTTTTGGATCCTGATCCACTTGATCTCCTATGTTTCCTTACCATTCCCCAAGATATATCCTTTCCCTTGGCTGTTGTGTTCTCTATCTTGACTAGATTCTAAGTTCTTATGAGCAGGGACCATCTTTTACATGTGTCTGTATAGTGCTACGTAAGCCTTGTAGCACTATACAAATAAGTAGCAGTAGTAGAAGCAGTAGTATCAAGTTTTGATACTACTGCTTCTATCTACAAGTCATAGCGGTTTACAGTTTTGTTAATGTGACTGTGACTGTTAAGTGGTTTACAAGTGGTTTGAGAACGAACAGGTTTACAATGAACTATGGGCCAGATTTTCGAAGGCATTTACACAGGTAACTGCCATAGTTAACCATGTACATGCCTTAACAGGGCATTTTCAAAGGCATCTACATGGGTAGTGCCTTCGAAAATTCCCTGGTTTGTCCCCTATGCGCCCTGATGCTATGAGGTTAACATCGGGGGGTGTCGGGGGGTGTTCAAGGGAGATGCAGAGGCAGGCCATGGTGCTACCCATGTAGCACCGATTTTCAATGCTACACGGTTAGCGCTCTGCATGTTAAAGATAGGCAAAGGAAATCCTCGCCTATCTGTAAGGTGCTGGGGCTAACTGTGTAGCATCAAAAATCGGTGCTACATGGGTAGCTCCTGAGGCCTCCTAGCTGTGCAGCTGGATTTTCGATGCTGGAGCTGCATATGACTCTGGCATGGAAAATCCAGGTTAGGCGGGCAGGGGGCAGGCTATGCCCCAATGCAGCGCATAGCACCACCCACTATGTTAACAATGAATAGGTGGAAGGGGGAAAAGAGGTTGAGGGAAATAGGGTAGGTTACTGGTCTGCACTGTTAGCAGATGAGTTGGCTTTTTGCTGCTTTTCTGAGTCTTCTCTGGAGGAGCCTTCTCAGCTTCATTCCAAGTTCCTGCACATCTATTTAATTTTATAATCTTCATGGTCATTTTCTGCAGGCCTGTATTCTTGACCCTCTTTCTGGGATTTTCTGGCTTCCGGCTTACCACCCTAGACTGTGGGTACTGATCAGCTAAGTCCTGACAGCTACCAGCACCAGAGGGCTCAACCCAAAGGGAAGGTAGCTGCTACAGATGGAAGACCCTGCCCAACCTTACCCTGGCCCAGGTGCTACTGTTCTGTGGAGAGCTAATCTGAGGACCTTGCCCGCCTGCTGTTCCTAGGTCCTCTCCATCTATAACAATCATAACATCAGGATCTGATGAGTATGGACTCCACTAATCTGGCAACAAGCCTATCAGTGCAGGTAAAACTCCTGTGTGAACTAATTCATCATCTGGGTCAGCTAGACCAGGATCTGAGGCATCAACAAGTGCATATTGAGGAACTGCGCCAGACTGTCTGGCCCACAGAGGCATAGGCTTCCTCACCCACGTACCATGCTGGAAGTATCCCCAATCCTGTCTCATAAGGACCTCAGATTCGAGACATCTCTACAATTTTCTGGAGACCTGAAGACTTGCCGATGATTTTTGAATTAATGTTCTATTATATTTACGCTACAGACCTCTCATTTCCCTAACCACAAATTCAGGGTGGCCTATGTCATTTTTTTGCTGACTGGGGAGGCAATAGCTTAAGCCTCTCGACTCTTTAAAAGACAGGGCCCAATTTGTAATGAACTATGAGGCCTTTATTCTTGCCTTTAAGAGAGTTTTTGATGAGTCAGGCCAACTGTCTTTCGCCTCCTGCTCTTCTCTGGATGAAACAAAGGACCTGTATGGTCGGACAATTTCTCATTGTCTCAGTGGACACTGACTAAAATAATGGTGGAAGTTTTCTGGAATAGCCTCTCTGACTGGATCAAAGATGATCTGACTTGTCAAGACTTACCCCTGGAATTGAATACACTTATAGTCCTATGTTTATGCCTTGATGCACGTATTCAGGAATGTCAGTCTGAGTTCCAGCTGCCCTCTGTGAATATCGCAATTACCACAGCCCAATTGTCTATTTGCCGCTACAGATAGTTTGCTGAGACTCATCTGGACTGTATATAAACCCGACTGACTACCTCCTATACGTAGGGTCCGATTCCATCCCACACATCTGGGCCCTCTGTGTGTCCGTCTGGAACCGAACACACAGAGGGAGTCGTGATTCTGATCCCGCGGGGCACGTCTAGCCCTGCAGGATCAGAATCACAAACAGGCCTGTACATGCAGGCCGGGACCCCGATTCCATCCGGCCTGCACGTACAGGCCTTCCCCGGCTAACTCAGTCAGGGCTTTTCAATGGAGCCGTGGGACCATGACGTCCGGTTGCCATGGCACCGCGGCTCCACTGAAGAGCTGCAATCCCCGGCCGCCAGCCCCTGAAGCTGATTCCACACAGCCTGACCCCCGATCTGGCCTCCTAAGGCCAGGGTCAGACTGGAGGCAATGTCCTCGGCCCCCTCCTGCCCCATCCGTGCCCTGGGCCTGCTGATCCCTGGTGACTAGGGGAACTTATTCCACCTCGGAGGTGGAATAAGTTACCCGTGCAAGTCGCCGGCCCCGGACGTACAGGGTCAACATTAGAATCAGCCCTGTACATCTGGGGCTGACGACCGCCCACTGCCCGCTCTAATGTTTCCCCCGATCCGCCCCTTTCCCGTCCCTGTCTACCTTCCCCATACAAGATGCGGGGAAGGTAGACAGGACCTGGAAAAGGCATGAATAGTGGGGATGGACGTCCCGCTATTCGTGCTTCAGAATGATCCTGTTAATGTCAATCATTGACATTGAAATGTAAATAGTTGCCGCTATTGGCATAACAGTTAATTTTTAGGATGTATCATAGTTATTATCTGTAACTGATCGATGTATAATTGTTGGAGTTAAATGTAAATCCCTTTGATAACATTGAAAGGCGGTATATAAGAAAAGTTAAATAAATAAATTAAATCAAGCCTACTGACTGTTATCTGATGCTACTCATCCATGCTGGTACAAATGACACTCCCAGGTATCACTGAGCATATCAAGATTGACTCCCTGGCTCTCAGAAGAGGGTGAAGCAGATAGGTATACAGCTGGTGTTCCTCTCAGTCACTTCTGTTGAGGTAAAGGCCAAGACAGAGAAACTTGCATCCTGAGGATGAATGCATGGCTGCGTGCATGGTATAATCGAGAGCGTTTAAGTTTCCTGGACCATGGGTGATTTTTCAAGGGCTGCTAAGCAGAGATGGTGAGTCAAGATCCAAAAGCAGCAGCAAGAGGTGAGTTTTCAGCCTGGATTTGAAAAGGGCCAGAGAAGGCACCTGGTGTACAGACACAGGTAGTTTGTTCCAGGCGTAAGGTGCAGCAAGGTGAAAGGAGTGAAGTCTGGAATTAGCAATAGAAAAGGGCACAGATAGAAGCAATTTGTCAGAAGAGAGGAGTTCCTGAGGGGGAGAGAGGTGTAGGGAGAGATTGTGGATGAAAGGTTGTGGATGAAATCTGGCACTGATTTTCAATGCTACCTGCTTAGCCCTCTGTGCCTTAAAGATAACACATAAAGGGGCCAGGGGGACAGAGGGTGAAGCAGGTAGGTGTGCAGGTGGTGTTCTCTTCAATCCTCCCTGTTAAGGGTAAAGGCTGAGGCAGAGAGGCTCGCATTCTGGAGATCAATGCATGGTTGCATGGATGGTGTCACTGAGAGTGTTTTGGTTTCCTCGACCATAGGATGATTTTCCAAGGGCTGCAGAGCAGAGATGGTGTCCTTCTGTCCAAAAAGGGTCAGTGTCTTCCGCAACAGACTGGCTAACCTGCTGAAGAGGGCTTTAAAATAGATTCATTGGGGATGAGTGAAGAAAGCCCCCAGGTAAGTGAAATGTTAAATATCTCAGTAGAAATGGGTAAAATGGGCAACATCTGGAAAAATTAGGGATTTTGGTAGGTCCCTCTTGCTGTGTATAAATTCCCATAGAATGAGAAATAAAATCCCAGATGTCGAGGCTTTAATGGAAGAGGCTGACTTGGATTTAGTGGCTGTTACGGAGACATGGTTCACAAACAACCATAACTGGGATGTAATTATACCAGGCTATACTTTATTCAGGTAGACAAGAGGAAGAAGGGGAGGAAGAGTGGCACTATAGGTAACAAATTATATTCAAACTATAGAATTACAGGGCTTAAAAGGGAGAGAGGAAGCACTGTGGGTTAAACTAGAAAGAGGGAAAGGGAAATCTATTTGCATTAGTGTGATATACAGATCTCCCTCACAGGGAGAAGAAGTAGACGGGGATTTAATAGAAGACATACACAGTATTGCAATGAAAGTAGAAGGTGCTACTGATAGGTGACTCCAATATGCCGGATGCTGATTGGCACATCCCTTCTGTAGTGTCATCTAGAACTAAGGAGATCCTAGATTCTCTACAGGGAAAACTATTCCGGCAACTGGTAACAGAACCCATACATAAGGGGCTAGGGGGAGGAGTGGCTTAGTGGTTGGGTCAAACTGCCTCAGGCCAGAGGGCCAGGGACTTGAAATCCACTGGAGTACAACAACCTTCGGCCAGAGAGACTGAGGTTTCTAGTCCCACAGGCACTCCTTGTGGCCTTGGGCAAGCCATTTAACCCTCTGTTGCCTCAGGTACAAAATGTAGATTGTGAGCCCTTTCGGGACAAGGGAAATATATACCATACCTGAATGTACATCACTTTGACCCAATGTAAAGTGGTATATAAGCAAAGCTAAATAAATAAAATAAAAATAAATGCTGGACTTGGTGCTCACAAAAGGGGAAAGTGTTTCTGACGTCATAGTGGCAGATCATCTCACATCCAGTGATCAACACATGGTATGGTTCAGTATTAGGACTAGGGCTGATAAAATCCAATCAAAAACAAGGGTCTTAAATGTTAGGAAAACTAATTTGGCAAGATGAGACAATACCTCACAGAGTCATTAGTGGGCTGGGAACATCTGGGGGATGTAGAAAAGCAATGGGCAAATCTGAAAGAGGATATTTTAAGGGCAGCAAACCTTTTTATTAAAAAGGTAATTAAATGTAAAAGGAAAAGGAGGACCTTATGGTTCTCAAAAAAAGTAGCTAAAAAGGTGATGAAAAAGAGTGTAGCCTCATTAAACACAAGAGATCACGGAGAGAGGAAGACAAGCATCTATATTTGGAAAAGCTTAAAGGAACTAACAAAGTAGTCAGGAAAGCAAAGATACAAAAAGAAGAAGAAATAGCCAATGCAATAAAAAGGGGGGATAAGACATTTTTCAGATATGTAGTGAGAAGAGGAAGTACAAAAGTGGTACTGTCAAACTCAAGGGTGAAGGGGAATAATATGTAGAAGCTGATGGGGATAAAGTGGACTTGCTTAACAAATATTTCTGTTCTGTGTTCACAGATGAACGGCCAGGAGCAGGACCTCAAAAAACACCCACAAGGAGGAACAGAAGTGAAGAGTCTTTAATGATTTTCAGAAGATTGTGTTCGTGAGGAACTAGCTAAACTAAAAGTAGACAAGGCAATGAGACTGGATGGGATACATCCCAAAATATTGAAGGAACTTGGGGACGTTCTAGTGGCTCCAATGATTGACCTTTTCAATGCTTCTGTAGAGTCAGGAGTGGTCCCAGAGGACTGAAAGAAGGCACATGTGGTCCAAATACACAAGAGCGGAAGTAAGAATGAGGATGACAACTACAGGCCAATTAGTCTAATCTCTGTGCTGAGTACATTATTGGAAACGCTACTAAAACAGAATAGTGAGATTTCTGGAATCCAATGGATTGCAGGATCTGCGGCAGCATGGGTTTACCAGGGAAAGGTCTTGTCAGACAAATCTGATTGATTTCTTTGACTTGGTGACCAGGTAGTTGGACCAAGGGAGAGCCCTAGATATGGTGTACTTAGATTTTAGTAAAGCCTTTGACACCATTCGCACAGGTGACCTATAAACAAATTAAGCACCCTAGGGATAGACCCTAAAATGACTGACTGGGTTAGAAATTGGTTGGATAGGAGGCAACAAAGGGTACAGGTAAATGGAGATTACTCTGAGGAGAAGAAGGTTACCAATGGTGTGCCGCAGAAATATGTCCTTGATCCGATTCTTTTTAACATCTTTGTTAGTGATATTGTGGAAGGGCCGTCGGTAAAGGTTTGCCTCTTCGCGGATGATACCAAAATGTGCAATAGAGTAGACACCCAGGAAGGAGTTGATAACATGAGGAGGGATCTAGCTAAGCAGTGGACTCCAGAAGAATGGTCGAGAATTTGGCAGCTGAGATTTAACGCTAAAAAATGCTGGGTCATGCATTTGGGCTGCAAAAATCCAAGGAAGTGGTAGAGTGTAGGGGGCAAAGTACTTCTGTCCATGAAAGAAGAGCGGGATTTGGTCATAAATATTTCTGATGATCTAAAAGTGGCAAAACAGGTAGAAAAGGCGATGGCAAAAGCCAGAAGGATGCTTGGGTGCATAGGGAGCAGAATGACCAGCAGAAAAAAGAAGGTGATAATGCCTCTGTATAAGTCTTTGGTGCGACCAAATTTGGAGTATTGTGTGCAGTTCTGGAGACCACATCTTCAAAAGGATATAAGCAGGATGGACTCGATGTAGAGGGTAGCTACTAACATGGTTAGAGATCTTTGTTAGAAAGCATATGAGGAAAGACTTAAAGATCTTAATATATATACCTTAGAGAAAAGGTGGGATAGAGGAGATATGATAGAGAGATTTAAATACCTCTGTGACATAAATGCCCAAGAGGAGAGCCTCTTTCAATTGAAAGTAAGCTCTCCTACGAGGGGACATAGGATGAGAGTGAAAGGGGATAAACTCAGGAGTACTATGCGGAAATAGTTCTTTACGGAAAGAGTGGTAGATGCGTAGAATAGCCTCCCAGTGTAGGTAGTGGAGACTAGGATGGTATCTGAATTCAAGAAAGCATTGGACAAGCACAGAAAAACTCTAAAGCATAAAAGGGAACTATTGTAGTGGATATGGAAGGGCAGACTAGATAGGCCATGTGGTCTTTTTCTGCCATCATTTTCTATATTTCCATGTTTCTAAGATGGGGGAATACCTCAAGGAGTCATTAGCAGGATGGGATCAGTTGGGGATGCAGAAAAGCAGTGGGTAAAACTAAAAGTGGATATTTTAATGGCAATGTACCTTTTTGTTAGGAAAGTAAATAAATTTACTACTACTACTGAGCATTTGAATAGCGCTACAAGAAATACACAGCGCTGCACAGACATGTAAGAGACAGTCCATGCTCATCAGAGCTTACAATCTAGTCAAGACAGACAACACCGCAGGTGTAGACAGGGCTATATCTAGGGGGAATGGTAAAGAAACAAGGAGATCAGGTGAGTCAAGATCCAAAAGCAGCAGCAAAGAGGTGAGTTTTCAGCCTGGATATGAAAAGGGCCAGAGAAGGCACCTGGTGTACAGACACAGGTAGTTTGTTCCAGGCGTAAGGTGCAGCAAGGTGAAAGGAGTGACGTCTGGAATTAGCAATAGAAAAGGGCACAGATAGAAGCAATTTGTCAGAAGAGAGGAGTTCCTGAGGGGGAGAGAGGTGTAGGGAGAGATAAGGGAAGAAAGGTAGTGAGGAGCTGCAGAGTGAATGCACTTATAGGTCAGCAGGAGAAGTTTGAACTGGATGCGGAAACGGATAAGGAGCCGTGAAGTGACTTTAGAAGAGGGGTAATATGGGCATGACGAGGCTGGTGGAAGATTAGCCGTGCAGCAGAGTATTGAACAAATTGAAGGGGAGAGAGATGATTCAAAGGGCGACCAGTGTGTTCAGAAAGGAATGGGTGGATTTTGTTGATGTTATAGAGAAAGAAACGACAGGTCTTAGCTATCAGATGGATGTATGTGGAGAAGGAACAGAGTCAAAGACAACCCCAAGGTTGCGAGCCGATGAAACAGGGAGGAGTAGAGAGACAGGTGGGGATAGGATCAGAGGAGCAGGAAGTGAGTTTGGAGGATAAAAGAAGGTGTGCAGTTTCCTCTTCAGAAATCATAGAAAAGGAAGAGAGGGTAGCAGAGGTAGAGGGGGAAATATGGGGGGTGAAGAAGGGCAGGAGGGGAAGGAGGGGAAATAGCTGAGTTTGTAGGGAATTGGAGGGTGATCGTGTGGATTTTGTCATGGAAATAGTCAGCCAGGGTTTGGGCAGAAAGGGAGGGAGGGGTCAGAGGCAGAGGCACCTTGAGGAGAGAGCAGAGAGTAGAAAAGAAACGGCGAGGGTCAGAGGCAAGAAAGTTAGTCAGATGGACATAATAGTCTTGTTTGGCAAGTGCTATGGCTGACTGGAAAGAGACATGCGTGAATTTGTAGAAAGCCTGCAAGGGAGTGGGATTTGAGCCAAGCATGCTCAGCTAAAGGGGCACAGGAACGTAGATAGTGGGTAGTGGATGAAAGTCAGGGCTGGGGTGCAGGACGCCTCACAGGACATGATAATGGGCAGAACAAGAGCATCCAGAGCAGAGGAGAGTGCAGCGTTATAAGAAGCTACTGCCTCATCAACAGACTTAGATGATATAGTGGAGGAAAGAGATGAAGAAGCAGTGGAGGAGAGAACCAAAGGATCAATAGCATGAAGATTTCTAAATAGGTTGGAGGAGACAGGACGAGGACGAAGAGTGAAGCTTAGCAGGTGATGGTCAGATAAGGGAAGAACTGAGGTACAGAAGTTTGAGGGTAAGCAATTAGAGAAAAATACAAGGTCAAGGCAGTGGCCATGCTGGTGAGTGGGGGCAGAACAGCAAAGCTATAGGTCAAACAAGGAGGTAAGGGAAAGGAGCTTTAAAGCATAAGGATCAGAGGGGTTATCAACGTGAATGTTAAAATCCCTGAGAATAAGAATGGGGGAAGAGGAATACAGAAAGAAGGAGAGCCATGAGTCAAAGTCAGTGAGAAAGGTAAGTGTAGACTTATCAGGAGATCGATAAATAACAACTACCTGGAGAAGTAGTGGAGTGAAAAGGCAGATGGAGTGGAAGTCAAAGGAGGGAAAGAAGTGAGACTGAGGCAGCAGGAGAGATTGGAATTGGCAGGAGGGAGAAAGTAGAAGCCCAACACCACCACCCCGGCCAGTGGGATGAGGTGTGTGGGAGAACTGATAGCCATCATGACAGAGAGCAGTGACAGATGCCATGTCTTCTGGGAGGAGCCAAGTCTCAGTTAGAGCAAAAAGATGGAGAGCATTAGACATAAAGAGATCATGAATAAAAGCAAGTTTATTAGAGATGGAGTATGCGTTCTACAAGGCATATGAGAAAGGGAGAGTGAAGGAGAAAGAAGAGGGATATGAATAAGATCAGAGGTGTCACATGACGATCTCTTCATGGAGTGTGACAGAAGTCTAGGGGGGGCCAAAGTTGGGGTTGATATCTCCAGATGAGAGAAGGAGAATGAGTAGCAGAGTATGGGACAGAGAGGAGACAGTACAGCGGAAACAGAAAAGGAGGTCACTATGATTCCCAAAAGAAGTAGCTTAAAAGTTAAGGAAAATGAGGGTGGCCTTCATAAAATACAAGACATCCTATGGTTCTCAAAAGAAGTAGCTAAAAATGTGATGAAAAAGAAGGTGGCCCTCATTAAGTGCTATTGTCAGACTCAAGGATGAAGGGGAGGAATATGTAGAAGCCGATGAGGATAAAGTGGAATTTCTTAACAAATATTTCTGTTCTGTGTTCATAGATGAAAGGCTGGGAATGGGACTTCAGAAAACACACACAAATTGAAATGGAAATGAGGTGGATCTTGGAAGATTTTCAGAAGATTGTTTGTGAGGAGCTAGCTAATCTAAAAGTAGACACAGCGATGGGACCAGTTGGGATGCATCCAAGAGTATAGAAAAAACTTAGGGAAATTCTGGCACCTCCACTATCTGACATTTTTAATGCTTCTTTAAAGTTGGGAGTGGTTCCAGAGGACTGGAGAGGAGCACATTTGGTCCCTCCACACAAAAAGAGAAGGACAAGTTTGGGAACTACAAGCCAGTTAGTCTGACCCAGTGATGGGATTCCGCTGGTTCGGTCTGGTTCACGTGAACACAGTTCTGCGGAGTCGGGATCCCCCACCCGACAGTAGATTGATGGCATCAGGGGGATCGCAGCATTGGGAGAAACACCTGATGACATTGATCTACTGTGGGGAGGACAGCAGTGGTTTGGGTGCGTGGCTCCCACAATGATACCATGTGCAGTGCTGCTAGTCATGCACCCCGACCCACTGGCAGGATGGCTCAAACTGGTTCTCGACTAGTTCGAATCCCACTACTGCCACTAGACTGCCTTTTATGGTGAGTAAATTAATGGGAATACTGCTAAAAGAGGTTAGTAAGGTTTCTGGAATCCAATGAATTGCAGGATCCAAGGCAGTATGGTTTTATTAGAGGTAGGTCTTGTCTGACAAATCAGATTAATTTCTTTGACTGAGTGACTGAGGAAGAGAACTAGATGCAGTGTACTTAGATTCCATCAAAGTCATTGACACAGTTTTGCGCAGGGAACTTATAAATAAATTGAGAACACTAGGGATGTATCCTAAAGTGACCAACTGGGTTAGAAACTGATTGAGTGCAAGGTAAATGGAGTTCAATCTGAGGATAACTGGTATGCTGCAGGTAGGGCTGGCCCAAACATCAGGCAAACTAGGCAGTCGGCTAAGGCAGCAGCTTCTTAGAGGCCGGCAAAGAGCGTGCAATCAAAGCTAAACAATAGTTTCTGACAGCCAGGGGGGCCATAAGGCTTAAGGTTTGCCTGTAGTGCCAACACCTTGAACCAACTCTAGAGCCAACTCTGGCCACAGGGGTTGGTCCTGGGTCTGATTCTTATTAACATTTTTATAAGTGATATTGCAGAAGGGTGGTCAGGTAAGGTTTGCCTCTTTGAGGTTGAAACCAAAATCTGCAATAGGTTAGACACCTAGAAAGGTATAAATAACATGAGAAGGGATCTAGTGAAGGTTGAACAATGTGCGAGATGTGTGGCAGCTGAGATTTAATGTTAAAAAATGCAGGGTCATGCATTTCAGCTGCAAAACTCCAAGGGAGCGGTATAGTATAGGGGGTGAAGTAATTCTGTCCATAAAAGAAGAATGGGACCTGGGGGTGATTGTTTCTGATGATCTTATGGTGACCAAACAGGTAGAAAAAGAGAAGGCAAGAGTAAGAACAATCTATAGGAGGTGTATCTGAAAGAGGAATGGAAGGCAGGAAAAAGGAGGTGATAGTGCCTCATAAAAACTCATCTGGAGTGCTACGTGCAGTTCTAGAGAGTGCACCTTCAATAGGATATCAAAAGAATGGAGTTGGTGCAAAGAGCAAATACTAAAATGGTCAGTGGTCTATCATAAAGTATACGGGAACAAACTTAAATATCTCAGTATTACACTTTAGAAGATAGGCGGGAAAGGAGAGACATAATAAAGATGCACAGGAGGAGTGCCTCTTTCAAGTGAAAGAAAACCCTTCAATGAGGAGACATAAGATGAAGGTGAAAGGAGATAGACTCGGGAGTAATCTGAGGAAATACTTCTTTATGAAAAGAGCAGTAGATGCATAAAATAGCCTTCAAGTGAAGGTGGTAGAGATGAAGACTGTATCTGAATTCAAGTATGCATAGGACAAACACAGAGGATCTCTAAGGGAAAAGAAGGGACTGTAGAGTTCAGTAGTTGATATGGATGGGCAGACTGGATAGGCCATATGGTCTTTATGAGCCATCATTTCTTAATGTTTCTATGTTTCTAAGGAGATGGTCTGTGTGGAATTTAGACTGTTCTCTGCCAAAAAAGACTGAAGAAGGAGTCAAGACCTGCATGATATCCCAGTCTCTACTGTATCTGATCGAGGTCCTCAATTTGTTGCCAGACTCTGGAAGGCCTTCTGCAAGAAACTGGGTATCACTCTCCAGTTTTCCCTGGAGCCCATTCTCAGACTGATGGTCTGACAGAAAAGGTCAATAGGGATCTGGAGCAATTCCTTCAGTGTTTTGTTTCAGCTCACGAGGATGATTGGGTGGACCAGCTTCCCTGGGTTGAGTTTGCCCACAACAATTATGTGAACGAATCAATGGGCATTTCATCATTCTTTGCATGTACCATCTGTCTTCCCTCCTCAACTCCATTCATGGAAGTCCCTGTGGCCGATGATTTTGTTCAACACTTTCAGAACATCTGGAAGCAAGTGAATCACAGCCTGGAGAAACCAGTGGCACAACAGAAGAAATTCATTGATAGGCATTACAGGCCAGAACCTCAGTTCAACATAGGTGACAAAGTTTGGCTTTCCACATGGAATATGTACTTGAAGCTTTAGTGTAGTAAACCTGGTCCTAGATTCATTGGGCCATATTTCATCATAGAAATAATCAATCCATTAAGAGTATGCCTGACTCTTTGAGCATACTTTCAACCATCCATGGCTCTTTTTTGAAGTCTGTCATTCCTGATCGGCAAGAGGGTCCCACAGATCCCATTCTCGTAGGTGGACAACCAGAACTTAAGGTTGTGAAGATTCTGGATTCTAAAGTATTCCACTGGAAGATGCAATATCTAGTGCACTGGAAAGGCTTCAGTCTAGAAGAGAGGTCCTAGATAAGTTCAGCTGACCTTCATGCCCCTGCCCTCCTGAAGAAACTGTCGCCCAAACATTCTGTGAATTATACAGAGGCTGCCCTAAGGGAAGGAAATGTGAGGTTCTGCACCAATCTGCAGGTGGCTGTCATCCTGGAAGAACCTTATCTAGGTGAACCGCTTACTTCCAGCCAGCAGCTATTAGTAGGTATTGGCTGATAAGCTGCCTTAGCCTACTCTAGGCCAACTACTTCTTTTCGGGGGCCATCTTATTCCTGCCTAGCATCTATGTATAAAGTCAGCTATGGCTAAGACCCCTTTGCTAGAACCTCGTCTCCATCATTCTGGTGTCACCTGGTGCTATGACTCCTCGCTGCTTTTCCAAATCTTCTTTTTCAATGTTGTTCCAATTTCCTGCTGTGTTACAGCTTCGCTTACTTTTAGAGTCTACATGATGAGTTGCTGCATGCCTATCTTTTCCATCCTCTTTCACAATTTTCATAGCTTCTGCCTTCCCTTCCTGGGCCCTAAGCAATGGGCAGCTAAGTGCAGCACCAGACAGCTCAATTCCAAGGAAAAGTGGCTGCTACAGGTGGAAGACCCACCCATCCATACCCTGACCTGGGGTGCTTCTGTTCAATGGAGAACTAATCTGAGGACCTTGTCTGTTCACTGTTCCTGGGTCTTCTTCACCAATAAAAGCTATCACTATAACAGAGTAAGAAACATCTTTTCTCAACTTATTAGGAAGGGAGTTCCAAAGGACTGGAATTTGGTAGCTATACATTGTTCTGAATGCAGTTTCCTTATAAATTCTAATCAGGGATGGAACTGCTAAGAGATTCATATTAGGAGACCTCAAAGTGCGTAGTGGCACATATGGGATAAGACAATTGGCTAAGTTGATTAACCAACATGATCTTAAAAACCACCATAAACACTTTAAATTAAACCCTATATTTAATTGGTAACCAGTGATGTTTAGCTGGTAGTGGTGTGATGATTATGTCTATGGGCCAAGCAAATCAACCTTATGGCAGTATTTTTGACTAGCTGTAAAGGTTTAATTAAATAAGCAGTATTATCTCTAGAAGTGAATTGTCATAGTCTAGTCAGGAAAAATCTCAAAGGGATGCTGGAATGTGCCTTTATTTTTATCTTTATTTAAAATCTTATATTCTACAACCATAAACAATAGGCTGACCCTCACCTTTTCTGGACAATTACCCTTAGCTTATTCAGTTCACTACCCTGCAGATCAGTTATTGATATGGTTGATGAATAAAGCCAGCAGTTAGATAAGATGATTAGCACAATTGCCCCTT
The DNA here is from genome assembly GCA_033557465.1 of Ichthyophis bannanicus. Taxonomy (NCBI): domain Eukaryota; kingdom Metazoa; phylum Chordata; class Amphibia; order Gymnophiona; family Ichthyophiidae; genus Ichthyophis; species Ichthyophis bannanicus. The sequence continues at coordinate 410,824,046 of CM066037.1, forward strand.
TACCTGTGTCTAATGGGCACTCTGAGTTTTCCCCATGGTTTAATGAAGATTTTAGTCAGTTAAAAAGGAGTGTTGTTCCCTAGAAAGGTTGTGGATGAAATCTGGCTCTGATGAGGACAAAGTAAAATGGAGGGAAAAGATGAAGAATTATAAATGTAGCATTAAAGAGGCTAAGAAGACCTTTTATTCTAAAAAGATAAATGCTGCAGGTAATGAAACATGACATTTATTTAAAGCAATTAACATCTTACTCTTACCTAAGAATTATGGTTCTGAGGGGAAGGGTCCTAGTGCTCAGCTTCTTACTGATTATTTTAAAAATAATGTTGAAAAGACTACACTGTCTATGATTCAGAGAATTACTTCATTAACAGTAGAGGACTTGGAGTTTATTTATGATAATGAGAAATTAGATGGAATGCACAGTGATCAAACTTGGAACTAATTTCTCCTTGTGTCATTACATGATCTGCTTGAGCTGGTAACAGATTTACTAAGGGATTCTGAGATCTTGCCTCCTGTCCTACTATATTATTTAAATCTATACCAGTAGCTGGTATACCATGGTTATCCTCCATTTTGGATTTATCTTTTCTCTTCATCACTAGGTTTGATAATATTGATGCCTATTCCGAAATTTTCAGGAAACTTCAGTACCTGTGCTAATTTTTGACCTGTCATTTGTATTCCCTTTCTGGATAAGCTTATGGAAGCAATCGTAGCCTATCAGCTACAAAATTATCTATGGCAAAACATACAGGTCAATGCACAAACTACACTAGAGCACAGCACTAAAGCTCTATCACAGGGTTTCCTAAAGCTAATTAGCAAACAGCATATAAATGAGCTGTGCGCAAAACATCAGGGAAAGCAAGCAAACATATGTGCACAAGGCCTGCGGTATTTTTGATGCCCGTGCACATGTGTTGGCTTGCATGCAAACATCTCCCTTCCTGTCAATGCATGAGCGAAGATTGGCTGACGCAAAGATAGTGAGATTAAAAAAGAACATAAGTCATCTCCTGCCTGACCCCTCAACTCTTGCTGCCTCGATTCCCCCCCCCCCCCACCAAACAAAATAAGCATCGGTGGCCCTAGTGGGCCCTGATCTCCCCCCCCACACACACACACACTACTACCAGGACAGGCTGGGGTCTGCGCTGGGCATCCCTTTGCCCCCTGATGCCCTCCAAATCAGGAGGAAGGAGCTTAGTCCATCTCCCATGCCTCTGCCACCCTCTTGAAAAAAGGCAGTGCCTAGCCATACATAAGTCATCCTGGGATGCACTGGGCATAAAAATTCCTTATATGGCAGAGTGACTCCTCCAGGAGGTATCCTGAGATACACAATGCAGGTTTGATGTCCCAGGATGCACCCAGGGGGTCACTCTGCAATAAAAGGTAATGTTTACCTTTTATGGCAGAATGACTCTGCTTGCTGCATCCCAGGATGCACCATACAGGTTACACCTTTGCTACAGAACAAGCTTCCATCAGAATGCACTTGGCATCTTGTAAATCTCTAAAAACTTGTAGGGTCTTTAACCAATGGGCGCTACCTGGCAGCGCATGATCTGGCTCACTCTGATAGCCCACTGGGACATGCATTGCCAGGTAGCACAGGGCCATGACAGTTAGCATAGAATGATTCTTGTGCTAACTGCACACCCACGTTAAGGTCTGAGTAGGCGGGGTAAGGGCAGAGAGTGGAAGTGGTGAGCTCAGCATAGCACTGTGTTCACACTGTGTGCTAACTGCATTAGCACAAGTTCACCTAACGCCACCCCAATAGGTGGTGTCAAGTGCACCCACACTAATGCAGCACATGCTTGGGGACGGGGCTCCACATTAACTACCGGGAAATTGCTTTCCACACCCTTGACAGTTAATGCAGGGGTGATGCGCATAATATGCCATGGTTTTGGCACTATTGCAGCATTAAGTGCAACAACTTAGTGCCTGTAAGTAAAAGATCCTCTTGGTTTTTGTAAAATATTTCAAATAATTAATCAGGATATGTTGATTGGGATGGGACTAGGTACTGAACACTATGGGTCCGATTCTGTGCCACGAATAGCGGGGATGGACATCCCAATGGGACATCCATCCCTGCTATTCATGCCTTCCCCGCCTGTCTAATCTCTCCATCAGTTGTGCAGGGAAGTTAGATGGGGGCGGGGAAGAGGCCGCTTGGGGACGGAGCCTGGGTGGGCGGTCACCAGCCCTGTACGTCCAGGGCTGGCGACATGTGCAAGAAAGTTATTTCACCTCCGTGGTGGAATAACTTCCCTGGATATGTTTTTATTTCAATGCCAGGGCACGGATGGGGCATGGGGGGGAGGACCAGAGGACATTCCCAGCAGCCCTACCCTGGTCTTAGGAGGCCAGATAAGGGGTCGGGCTGTGGTGAATAAGCACTTTTGTCTGGCAGCCAGCATCGCGGCTTTTAAATGGAGCCTTGGTGCCATGGCAACTAGACGCCATAGTGCCGCAGCTCCATTTAAAAGCCCTAACTGAGTTAGTCGGGCAAGTCATGTATGTGCATGCCAGACTGAATCGCAGTCCACGTCTGGGACTGAATAAGTGTGTATGGATTTTGACATTCCATATGTATTATTGTAATTGTATCTACTTTATTTTTACATATTGTAAGCCACTCTGAACTACTGGTATGGGCAGGATAGAAAAGGTTTGATTAAATTAAATTAATCTATCTAATGTATTTATCTAATACAGGAGACAATGATATGAATAATAAAGCTTGTTTTTTGGGGGTGGAAAGAGGCAACTCCACCCCACAAGTTCTCTCCTTTCCCCATTGAATTGGCCTCTTTTCCTTAAAGTTTCAAGGAGTAATTTCTAAAATGGCCATTAGTGTTACAATAAATTTAGAGACCTTGAGTGCAATGGCATCTTCATTCTTGTTCAGTGAGATGCACATGGACAATCTCATGGATTTATTTTTTATGTATAACAGGAGAAGAAAAGAGAAGAGGATCTTATAACCTGGGAGTCACAAGCAGAACAGACCGTCATGAATGATCCCTCTTGAGCTGGCATTCCTTAGGACGGGCATCCATTTTGACAGCAAGGACAATAAGGAGCCCTTTAACTAAAGTGTGGTAGGGCTTTGCAATTACCATGTGTTTATCACAGGGAAAACTGTGTGGTAGGTACAAACCCTGTGCAGTAAATTCAAGGGGCTATGCCCTGTATTTGCCCTGCATTTAGTGCACAAGGCAGTGAAATTCATCACAGGCCTGCATGCCCTACCTTGGTAGAGAGCTCAGGAGCACTCACATTCCCTGCCAAGGCAGGGAGCGCAAATCCAGGATTGAGCAGGCACACCCCCTCGCTGGGTGATCCACCCCCCACCCCCATGCACACAATCACCCCCTCATTGCCTTTCCCCCCTGTGGAAACATACTCCCACATCATAATGACCCTCCCCCCCAATGGTGGTCCTGCAAAGAGATCCATCAATGCCACTGTCAACAAGCTCCCTCACCTACCAACATACCTACACCCTCCTTGACACCCAGAATCTAACTGGGGTCCAACCAGGTTATCCCTGGTGGTCTAGGGATGATTGGGGCAGATGTGGTCCCCTTCCACTCCTGTCCCAGCTCTGGCAGTCTTCAGAATGGCGCCAGGATCACCTCATGCTAGTCTCGTGACTCCTAGTGGTAGTGCCACAATACTGGCACAGGGTGATTCTGGCACTATTTTGAAGACTGCCGGAGCTGGGGCAGGAGCAGAAGGACAATGTTCCTGCTCCGATCATCCCTAAATCACCAGAGATCATCTGATTGGACTCCAGGTAGATTCTGGAGGGGGGGGAGGTGGAGGGGGGGGGGAGGATGTGGATGTATTGGTAGGAGTGGGAAGCTTGTTGACAATGGCATTGGTGGGCCACTTTGCAGGACTACCATAGTGGACCTTAAAATGGGTTCCAATGGGGGATGATCAGAGAGAGATGTTTCTCTGGGGTGGGCCACTAGGAGTTTTGGGGGGGTATTTCCTACTTGGGGAGCTAGATCACCAGTGGGGCATCAACTGTGGCTGCATTACTAGATTACTAGGCTGCCAGCATTGTCATGTATGCTAGCTCCATGGTGCTCGATCCCACCCCCACCCTGCCCTCTTTTCTCGAGTGGAGGCAGTGCAGTTTTTTTCACAATGCTGTCTACACTTGCCCTATGGTAGCTTTTACTGCAAGGATTTAGCACATGCTAATCCCTCACTAACTGCTTATTGCACCTTAGAAAAAGACACCCAAAGTGATTCCAGACCAGGGAGTATTTCTTTGCAAGCCAGTTTATGTTCATTATATGTATTAAAATTTGCTATATCGCTCTTCATTACAATGTCAAAGGGGTTTACAATCTAGACATTAAAAATAAAAATTAAAAATTAAATGAAAGAAAACATAACATTATAAAAAATAAAATATACATAGATTAAATAAAAAACATTTTGTGGGAAACAGATCATCCTTAATGCTCATGGATAAGTCTATACAGGAGTCTGTAGAGAGAGTCTGTTCGTTCCATCCACGTTTGGCAGATAGTGTGTGTGGAAATGGACATCGACTGGGGCCCCAGGTGAAAGTGATATAGTTGTGTGAAGGTTTCAGCAGCACGCCTAGAGACACTGAAATTTCTAAAGAAGTATAGGAATTGTTTAAGATTGGTAAATATGGGATCCTAGTTATTTTGAAGTACTGTGGCCCAAGAGCCTCCCCGGAAAGCAGGGAAATGACGTAAGTCACTCTGGCTTCCCCAGAAGCAAAAGACAATGGCTAGAGTTGATAGTAAATGGTACTGAATGTCCTTTATTTGGGAAACATTTGGATTGTGGAGTCATTCAACTGGGTCTACAGCTGATTCCTCTAATATTGCTCCTTGTTTGGAGACTGGTGAGTGTAGTTCCACTAACTATGCTGGATCCATGAATCGAAGGGCGCGGTGACTGCTTTAAGTGAACACCATCATTCCGTATAGGCTAAGGGAGGTCGATTCAGCCTCTGGTGAGGTGTTAGCAGCTGTCAGCACTTGGCTGCATACACTAGGGGAGGGAGCAGAGAGAGGGCCTTAGAGTAGATCCTAAAGCAGTAGAGGGGAGAGGTCAGGTAACAATACAGAAGCAAGGCTGCAAATCTAGCCAGAGGTCCAGTATACCAGCAGGCCATGGGATCAGAAGTAGACTGAAATCCAAGGAATAGGCTGGCAGTGAAGTCAGTAACAAAGCAGGTTCAGGAACACTCTGGAGTCAAGAATGTCAACAGCTGGCATAGCAGAGGCCAAGGCCAGAAGTGGAGCTCCAAGACCGAGCATAGGTAGTATTTAGCAATGGGTTTAAGTAACATTATGCATTTTTGGTTATCCAAAGAGGTGCACTAACATAGCAGACATCGCTCTACGGGGATTAAGAAACAAGGCTATAGAGCCATGTTCCAAGAAATCAAAGCAAGGCCCTGTGCCTCAGTGGGCAGAGGGGGCATCCGCTATATTGAGGAGCAGCATTCAAGTCTCTGGGCATGCCCTTTCCAGAATGTGCATGATAAAAAAATTAACACCTTGTTCAAAGCAAATATTGCATTTTGGCCTAGTGAGCACAGATGGAGAAGAGTATAACACATTATTTACCATGTGTTAAAGCTCCATAAGTATGAGACAGTAATTTTAGTATGGTCCTACTAACGTCTTTTCTGATCATTTTACACTATGATAAAGCACAGTTACTTACCTGTAACAGGTGATCTCTGGGAACAGCAGGAATTAGTCATCACATATGGGTACGTCGGCACCGACGGAGCCCGCGCGGGAAAGCTCCCCAGCTTTTCAGATTAAAAGCTTTTGGGGCCTCCCACTGCACATGCGCGCTGCCTTCCCGCCTTCCTGACCAGCTCTCGTCAGTTCGAGTTTAAAGCTGAGACAATAGAGAGAGAGGACAGGAAGATAGATAGATAGAGATACAACTCCTAGGGGAGGTGGGTGCGTTGTGATGACTAATTCCTGCTGTTCCCAGAGATCACCTGTTACAGGTAAGTAACTGTGCTATCTCCAGGAACAAGCAGGAATACGTCATCACATATGGGGACTCCCTAGCTAAGATGCCTGGGAGATCCCCCTCCAAGGGTAAACCATCTTCGCATGGATCTCAGGCATCCATCCAGGGAAGGTGGGCAGGAGTTGTTTAAGTATGGAACAGGTGTTTGAGGACAGCCTGACCAAACAAGGCATCCCGGCGGGAGTCCTTGTCCAAGCAGTAATGGGCTGTGAAGGTATGAACCGAGGCCCAAGTGGCTGCTCGACAGATCTGATCTATGGACACAGAGTGAAGATGAGCCATAGAAGTGGCCATGGCCCTCACATTGTGAGCTGTGACATGGCCCTCCATAGAAATGTTCTTACTCTGGTAAGCAAAAGAAATACACTGAGCGATCCAATTGGAAAGTGTACGCTTGGTGACTGGAAGTCCCAAATGAGAAGGATCAAAAGCCACGAAAAGTTGGGAAGACTTTCGATGTGGTTGAGTCCTGTTGAGGTAAAAGGCAAGAGCTCTTTTACAATCCAGAGTATGAAGGTTCCTCTCTGCACTGGATGCATGAGGAGCCGGGAAAAAGACAGGTAGATATACCTCTTGATTAAGATGAAAAGGCGAGACCACTTTGGGCATAAAGTGGGGATTCGTCCTAAGGACCACCTTATCATGATGAAACCTAGTATAAGGTGGATGAGCCACTAAAGCCTGCAGTTCACTGATGCGGCGAGCCGAAGTGACTGCAATAAGGAAAACAACCTTCCAGGAAAGAAATTTGAAGGAGGTAGAGTCCAAAGGCTCAAAAGGTGGCTTCATAAGCTGACCTAGAACGAGGTTCAAATCCCATGCTACCGGAGGAGGTCGGATGGGAGGTTTAGTTAGAGTCAGGCCTCTCATGAAACGTGCAACAAGAGGATGAGAGGAGACAGGTTGTCCATTTATAGGTTTTAAGGATGCTGCAATAGCACTCAAATGGACCCTTACTGAATTCGTCTTAAGGCCTGCATTTGAAAGATGCAGGAGATAGTCCAAGAGGGAATTCAAAGGAAGTGCTAGAGGGTCAAGACCCTGCTGAGCACACCAAATGGAAAAACGTTTCCATTTGAAAGCATAAGAACGCCTCGTGGAAGGTTTCCTAGAGGCATGAAGGATATCTGTCACAGGTTGAGAAAGATTAAAGTCTTGAAGACTTAGGCCTTCAGTAACCAAGCTCTGAGATGTAGGGATTTGGGGTTTGGGTGCCACAAAGTCCCCTCCTCCTGAGACAGAAGGTCTGGCGCAGCTCCCAGGTCCAGGGAGGATCCCTGGGAGAGATGCAGAAGTAGAGGGAACCACACCTGGCGTGGCCAGCGGGGAGCTATGAGGATCATAGTCCCGTGATCCCTCTGGAGCTTGAACAGAGTCTTGGATATTAGAGGAATGGGTGGAAAGGCATAGAGGAATTCCTGACCCCAATGCAGGAGGAAGGCATCGTGGGCCTGAGCTCCTTGACACTGAGTTCTGGAACAGAACCGGGGAAGTTTGGCATTCCACGGACTTGCAAAGAGGTCTATGTCCGGGGTCCCCCATTCCTGAAAGATTCTGCGTATCTGGTCCATATGTAGGGACCATTCGTGTGGAAGCAGAACTCGACTGAGTCTGTCTGCACGAGAGTTTTGAACTCCTGGAAGATACACTGCAAGAAGGTGAATTTGATGCTCTCTGGCGAAGGCCCATATTCTGAGAGCTTCGTTGCAAAGCGACAGAGAGCCTGTCCCTCCTTGTTTGTTTATATAGAACATGGCTACCTGATTGTCTGTCTGAACTAGGACAGTCAGGTTGACAAGGAGGGTATAGAAGACCTTGAGGGCAAGGTAAATCGCTCGCAGTTCCAGGAGGTTGATATGAAGGGTGGCCTCCTGTGGAGACCAAGTGCCCTGAGTGGAGAGGTTCTGAAGATGAGCTCCCCACCCTGTTTGGGAGGCATCTGTTGTGAGGGTTGCTTCGGGCAACAAAGGTTGGAAGGGGGCCCCCAACAACAGATTCTTGGTGGATGTCCACCATTGGAGGGACCAAAATAGATGGCTTGAGGTGAGTATTTGGTCGGAGAGCGCTCCAGATGCTTGAGTCCACTGGGTGACCAAGGTCCATTGAGCTGCTCTCATATGCAGACGAGCGTAGGGCACCACATGTACCGTGGAGGCCATGTGGCCCAGAAGTCGCAGCATTTCCCGGGCTGTCAAATGACTGCTGGACTGAGCTTGGGAGGCCAAACTCAGCAGGCGTTGGGCCCTGACCTGAGGCAGGTAGGCCCTTGCAGTGATGGTGTCTAACTGGGCCCCTATGAACTCGAGAGACTGAGTAGGGATTAGTTGAGACTTGGGAAGGTTTACTACCAGTCCCAGATACTGCAGAAGACGCCTTGTGCGGTCCAGGGAAATTTGGGCCTGGGACTGAGAGGGAGCTCGGATGAGCCAGTCGTCCAGGTATGGGAATATGAAAATTCCCAGGCCTCTTAGAAAGGCAGCTACGACTGCCATGCATTTGGTGAACACTCTTGGAGCAGAGGCTAGACCGAAGGGGAGTACTCTGTACTGGAAATGTTTTCCCTGAAACAGAAATCGAAGGTATTTTCTGTGGGATGGGTGGATGAGTATGTGTGTATACGCATCCTTGAGGTCTAGAGAACAAAGCCAATCCTGACTCTGAAGGTATGGAAGGAGAATGCCCAGAGAAAGCATTTTGAATTTCTCCTTGAAAAGAAATTTGTTCAATTCTCTCAGATCCAGAATTGGTCTGAAGCCCTCTGTCTTCTTTGGTATTAGAAAATAAGGGGAGTAGAATCCCGTCCCCTGTTGAAGAAGAGGGACCTCCTCTATTGCCCCCTGGGCAAGGAGGGAGGAGACTTCCTGACCCAAGAGGGCCAGGAGAGATGGGGGAGAATTGAACTGCCTCACCATAGTATAAGGAGGAAGGTCGGAAAAATGGAGTTTGTAACCCTCTCCGATGATAGAGAGGGTCCATTGCTCTGATGTAATTTGCTCCCATCTGGGAGCAAAGTGAGCTAACCTTCCGGGTATGGTGAGGGGCTCTGGTTGTTCTAGAGCCAGAAAAGTTAAGTTCTCTAGTGGCAAGTCAAAACCCCTGAGGGGGTGGAGCCTGCTGAGGCGTAGCAGACGCCGCAGGCTTTGACCTTGCCTGTTTAGGTTGCTGACGTTTAGCAGCAAAACGAGGCTGAGAGGATTGTTGGCCAGTATTTGTAGAAAATCTGGACTTCTTGTAATAAGGCCTCTTAAAAGACTTCTTCTTGGCAGGAGTGGAGGTAGACTTAGAAAGTCTATCTAAGGTGGCATTTTCTGCATCCATTTGAGTGGCCTTAATTTGCCACTCCTCACCAAATAAGTTCTCACCTGTACAGGGCAGATTTCGTAAGCCATCTAGGACCCAAGGTTCTAGATCAGAAGCCTGGAGCCAAGCAAGACGTCGGGCTGCTATAGCAATGCCCGAAGCCCTACCAGCACCCTCAAAGGAATCAAAAGCTGCCCTGTTGGAGAACTTTGAAATATCCAAAAGGTGTTTCACTAAGGAAATGAACTGCTCCCTCTTATCCTCAGGGATAAAGGGGGCAAAATGCCGAACTTTTAGAGCGATTTCACTGAGAAACATGCCCATGTAAAGACTATAGGAATTAATCCTGGCTATAAGCATAGTAGCCTGGAAAATTTTCCTGCCAAAAGAGTCTAGAGTCTTACATTCTCGCCCTGGAGGAGTAGAAGAGTGTCTTTTGGTACTCTTTATCTTCTTCATTGCAGACTTCACCACAATAGAATGGTGAGGCAACTGGGTTTTTTGGAAACCAGGAGAAGGGGGGACACGGTACATGGTGTCCAACCTGCGAGAAGAAGGAGACAATGTTAGAGGAGCCTCCCATAAGTCCATCAAGTGTTCTTGAAGGATTTCATGGATAGGCAGGGTGACTGCCTCATTAGGAGACTTAGAGTATCCTAAAATATCCAGTTTCTTTGATCTGGGTTCCTTTTCAGAGGATGAAGCAATAGAAAGACCTTTAGCCATTTCTATGATGAAGTCCTGAAAGGACAAATCCTCTGGTGGAGACATTCTCCTGTTAGGAGAAGAAGGCTCCTCAGGAAGATCAAGGGAGAACTCATCAGAATCATCAGAGGAGTTAAAATCCTCTGAAGAAGCAGAGTATCCTCTATGTGCTTCCAACGCACGATACGCATACCGTTCGGTATCGACATCGGGCGTACCGGGTATGGGATCGGTACCGGGCAAAAGCCCGGATCCGGCATGCGGAACCGATCTGCGTTTGGAAGACGATGGCCTCGGTTCCGGTATGGAAGCCATTACCGGAACCGGACCCGGTACCGCTGGCTGCGGTACCGAGGGCGTAGCAGCATTAATAAAAGCCAGAATGGCCTGCTGCATGACTTGGACAGTATTGCCCATAGACGCCACTGCTGCCTGGATGTCGGTACCGGTATGGGCCGGTACCCCAGAGCAGTACAACAGGTGATCTGTCGAGGCCGCGCCATCAATGTCAACCTGTGACCCCATGATTGCTTTGGAGGCCGGAGCCTCCCGCCGGGGTTTTTTGGCCTGGGCAGAATCCTCGAACTCAGAATTGAGAGCCTCTCGATCTTTAGAAAGAGATTTGCTTTTAGAGGATTTGCCCACTGGAGTTTTGGTTACCTGAGATCCATCCGGAGAGGAAGACCTGGATGACTGTGATGCTTCTGAAGGAAACAGCACATGGAACTTGTTGGCCCGGTTCTGCAATCCACGTTTCGACATCTGGGAGCAGGATGGGCAGTCCGGTATGGAATGGTCAGGTCCTAAACATTTAAGACACCATTCATGGGTGTCTGTAAGAGGAATGACAGCACTGCACTTGGTACACTTTTTAAAACCAGGAACTGGCTTCTCCATGAGGAGAATTTGTGTAGGCCTGAAGGCCTAACAAAGTACCAAGCTGTGCTGAAGAAAAGAAAAAAAAAATATATTTTTTTTTTTAAAAGAAAGAAAGAGAGACCGGCAGTACCGGTTTCAGAATGGGGAAGGCAGGTACGCGGTCTAAAGAAAACAATAAAATCAACAATTTCTTCAGCGGTGACAGGAACACGACCTGCTGGCTCCGCGGAAAAAAAGAAACTGACGAGAGCTGGTCAGGAAGGCGGGAAGGCAGCGCGCATGTGCAGTGGGAGGCCCCAAAAGCTTTTAATCTGAAAAGCTGGGGAGCTTTCCCGCGCGGGGTCCGTCGGTGCCGACGTACCCATATGTGATGACGTATTCCTGCTTGTTCCTGGAGATAACTTTATTGCATAATATGATATTTTGAGTGCATGCAAAATAAGCTGTACTACAGCTGGGAGATTTTAATGTGCCCATTGTCGACTGGACCATCATATCTGCAGAACCATGAGAAAACAAAGATCTTCACTCTCTCAAGCAAATGCAATCTACAAGGGAGAGGACTCTAATGAACCTGGTACTTACAAATGGAGAACATGTCTCTAATATTTTTAGTTTAGTTTAGCTTAGCTTATTAGAGAACTTGATAAGTTGCCCTTCAGTTATACACCCCAAAGCGATGTACAAAGACAAAAAGAACTCCACATAGGCATAGAGAAAACATTAAAAAAAAAAAACTACAGAAAGAATAAGGGAGACATAACAGGCCTGGACTTAGGCACAGGCAACCAAGGCAACTGCCTAGGGCACCAAATTTTAAAGGCACCAGAAACCAAGGTCAAAAAGGAGCCTGCTTGCACTTACTTTAGAACTATGTACATGTGCTTCTTCAGAGGGGTACCACTGTGGCCTTCCTCTGCTCCTTTTCTGGCTTTTCAATCTTTGGAATCTCCGACAACCCCCCCTCCCCCCCCCCCACCTCTTGCTCTCTGGGTCTGCTGTCTTGTCTTGCCTGTAGGTGTCAAAATCTGAAATCCAGCCCTGAGACATAAAATGAGCAGAATCATTCATTCCATATACCACAATCATATTAGCAAGGAAACATAAAGCATGGCTACACAGGCATGTGGGTCATCCGGACCACTGTGGTCATCAGGTGGCATGGTTTAATATAAGACTCAAAGCAGAGAGGGGTCATACAAAGGTCAATGTCGTGGACTTTAGGGACACCAGCTGGGGGTGCACTGTAACAAAGGGCTGGCAGAGTGTGCAGATCTTTGCAAAGTATAACAAAAGTGGGCTGAACTTAAAGGAACTATATAATAAGGGCAACAATTAATTTCAACAGGTTGACTAGACAAAATGTTATCCTACTACTACTAATCATTTGTATAGCGCTACAAGACATATGCAGTGCTGTACATTTAGATGTAAGACACAGTCCCTGCTTATCGGAGATTACAATCTAATCAAGAAAAAGGCACATGGAGGCCAATTCTGATCAGGACACGTCCATCCCGTCTGGACATCCAAAATCTGGACAGGCCGGATTTGCACCCGATTCTGCACTCGCGGGAGCTAGTTCCCATGGGAGCAGAATCAGGTGCAAAGGGTCTGGACCGGCAGGATGTGTCCAGATTCTGTGCCACTGGACGTACACTTCCACCCCATCTAACTCTCCCAGTACTTCTGCATGGAGCCTTGGTGCCATGGCGTCCCATCGCAATGGCACGAGATGCCATGAAGGAGCCCCGATTCCCTGCCACTGAACTAACTTGCCTTTCCCCACTGCCCAACCCCTGACAGAGTCTGCCAAGGCCGGGATCAGGCTGCAAGGAACCTCCAGGTCATACTTACAAATTTAGGGGGGTCTGCCAATGCCGATTTACTTCATTGGAGACACTTATTCCACCTCTGAGGTGAAATAAGTTCACCGTCAATCCTTGCCACCCCAGACATACAGGACTGCGATGGAATCAGCCCTGTATGTCCAGGATCATAGGAATGCCCATGCTCCTCCTCCAGCCTATTCCCTCCCATCACCATCGAGAATTCCCGCACATCTCCTCTGTACGTGCAGGGAGCTTTGGGTTTGGCATCAGGCACAGGGATTTGCTGGGGGATGTATGTCCAGACCAGATGTACATCCCCGCTAAACGCTGCACAGAATGATCCCCATAGTGAAATTGGGAGCTAGAGTATGGTAATATACACATAAGTAGTGGACAAGAGAGCGAGGAGCATCAAGATCCAAAAGTAGCTTCAAAGAGGTGGGTTTTTAGTCTGGATGTGAATAGGGCTAGAGAACGTGCCTGATGCACAGAGTCGGGTAGTTTGTTGCAGGCATATGGAGCAGCAAGATGGAATGGATGAAGCCTGGAGTGGCAGTGACAGAGAGGTGCACAGATAAAAGGGATCTGCCTGAGGAGCGGAGTTCCTGAGGAGTGGTGTAGAGTGAGATAAGAAAGGAAAGATAGCGAGGAGGTGCAGAATAAATGCACTTGTAGGTCCGTAGGAGAAGTTTGAGCTGGATGTGGAAACTGATAAGGAGCCAGTGAAGTGACTTGAGAAGTGGGGTTACATGAGCATAGCGACACTCATGGAAGATAAGCCATGCAGCTGAGTTTTGAACATATTGAAGGGGAGAGAGATGGTCTCCCTCTGAATCATCTCTGTCCCCTTCAATCTGTTCAAAACTCAGCTGCATGGCATATCTTCCGCGAGTGTCATTATGTTCATGTAACTCCCCTTCACTGGCTCCTTATCAGTTTCCACATCCAGTTCAAACTTCTACTGACCTACAAATGCAGTTCAGTGCTGGGGGAGGGAAGATTTTAATATTTAAGATTTATACAAGTAACACCTGCATCTACCCAGACACATCTATTCAGTACTGGCCTCTATGTTTTAACATTTTTGTACATTCATGCACTTTCAGTATAGACACATTAATTCCTTAGTTTAATCCATTCTCATGTATTCATGTAACATACAAACCATATACATACCCTACACAGACTTTTAGCTCTACCAGTTGCAACATCATTGTGCCTTTAAATAGCTAAAGTGTCTGGAATAAGATATGTTTTAACCAAACTGCACAAAGACAATTAACAGCTGTAGAAAAACTACCAGATAAAGGAAAGAATTGCTTTCCAAGGAAGTCATGAAAGTACCAGAAAAATGAATGTAAGGCAAGATAACCCTTATAGTAATTATAGTAACATAGTAGATGTTGGCAGATAAAAACTGGTAGGGTCGATCTAGTCTGCCCAATAAGGTGGCCGGAGTGGTTAAGAATCAGCACATAAACCTTGAATGGAAAAACTCCAAATTCACCATGTGATTGCAGCTAGGACTTGCCAGCTTTTATTTCTTTAAAGATCATACAATTTGTCCAGAAGCACAGTATAATAACCACTAAAGAAAACAAAAAAGTCAACATTATCTGTTAAAGAAAAAACACTTTCCACTCACTCCTCAACTGAGAGACAAAAACTGCGTGGGAGAATGAAATCACACTTTCATTCATTCAGGTTTTGGAGGAAAAGGGACTTCTGCAATAGTTAGGGTAGCTTATACGACGATGTGGTCTTCACTAAAATCATCAACTACAGTTGCCTAAGAACTCACATCAATCCCATTATGGAACTTTTTTCAAAGACAGCTAAGCTACAACTGTTTTGCATCAGTGAAACAATGAAAGCATTTTCGGCCAAGAACTGTATGTAGCCTGTAGTTTTCAAAGACCAACAAACTGAAAATTAAGCTGATTACTTACAAAGAACTAGGATCATTTATGACTAAAGCATAATCTTATATTTCCACAATACAGTTACAAAAAGTTATATCTGTAAACTGTGTAGACTGCATAAATGTAGACTGTGTAGACTGCATAAATGTGTTTTTTTCTTCACTAAACTAGCATGATATATGTAAAAGAGATGGCAAACATTGCTCCTCAATGTGTTTGGTGTGTACAAAAATTCCAACTGGGTTTCCTCTTTTATAACACATCTCTTTCTTGCTGCAGGGACCAAAAAGAACAGAGCAAATGCATTTTCATGTTTCATATGCTATTGTACTATATACTATTATTTATCTATCCTGTTAGCCCAACTAAACACACTGACGGTGCTGCCTTATAAATGGTGCTTTCTGGAATCTACTGAGACAAACTATTTTGATGCACCACATGCCCAGTTTTACTGCATAGCACAAAGAACTGTCCACTCCCAACTATAATATAATATGTTACTTTATCTTTCATGATCTCCAAAGGAATTGCCATATACTAGGTCATTTTAATCCGCACTTAAAGCTACTTCAGAAATAATATTTAGAAAAATGATAATAGTTCTTTACAAAATATAAGGATTTTCTGAGGCTGTTAGCATTATTGTTAACCCTTACCAAAGCTGCATATTTAATCACAACCTGTTGCTATGGGGCTTATTTGTAACCTATTTAAATATCTCCTTCCTTTCTATAAAATAATCTCTCACAAAACTTTAGAGGTTTTTTTTTAAATTGTGTATCTTAGGAAACCAACCAAGATATTCAAGTACATTTTTACAAACTGTAAGATATTAGATTCTTAGAATCAATGAATGCAAAACTTGTGCTCCTAATTAACCTGTTGAGAAAGCAATTTTATTGGAAGATTTGTACAGCTCATCACATTAATTATAGCTCCTTGAGATCTGCTGCCATCTGGAAAAATGGATTAACATATTGTTTGGCTATTGTAAATAAGCTAAGCAATTACATTTAATTTTAAGAAAATTATCCTGATGATGTTATTTAGTTCTGCAGGATTGACAAGTACAGTAAATGGACTAAGCAAATTATCACCTATTAACATGCTCACCTTAAAGCCTCAGCATTTTTGCACATATATCTATAAACATACAGCTAGTAAAGACAGAGACCGAGAGCCTAACAATGTGTTGCTCAAAAAAAAAAAAAAAAAAGCTCCATGCATTTAACATTCAGGCTTTAGAACCAAGTGCTCTCTGTTGCCAAGTAGCCTTATGGAGGGAATGCAGAGATATTTAGCTATTGGTCAACACACAGAGGAAAATAATCCTTGTTATCTCGGTCCTCGCAGTCTGCATAAATGAGTCTGAAAACATACGTCTAATATCAGAAGCATCTGCGACAACGGGTCATTCATAACCGCTTGAAAGACTTATTTCGAGCACTGCAAGGCTTCTGCAACAGGTTAAAAACAAGATCTGCTTTGCAGTATAGAAACCATTTAATTTCCAGGTACTTGAATTTGCAACTTTAGCTCCAGTAATACGATTCCTTCCTGCACGGGAGAGATTCAGGGCTGCATTGAGGACAAAGCCCGTTCCAGCACGCTCACCGTGCGCTCTGCAGTTACCTGTTGAGTCTGTGGCTGCCTAGAACGGTGCCCGGAGCCCTTACTAAACAAGGCAACTCGCAAACAATATTCCTATTTCCAACAGTTTAAGAACCAGTTGCTACATATATTTACGATTCAATTTCAATTCAGAAAACAGCTTTTCTCTCAGAACGGTGGCAGAACTTGATACGATCTATATAAAACGTTTTGCAGCTATAAAGCGGCTACAATGCAAGCAGTTACACAGGCGCGCACATATACCTGCATACGGGAAAGCACAAACATTTCGTGCTCCGGGATACTATATTATGCTTTCCTTGTAAAGACATTTACATCCAGCCTCTTAATCTATTACTTAACTGAAATCAACATAGGTTTGCTTATTGGGTGGGGCGGTCAATAGAACCACCGTTTACTTATTTTGGGGGTTTCTTCTAACTTTCGTCCAATACAAGCAGAGACCCGAGAGGTCAATAGTAATTTTTTGGCAGCAAACCTCCCGTAAATGCACAAAAAAGTTCAACTTTGCAAACGCCCACACAGCCTGATGCGCTATTACTAGCTCTGCATCCCTCCACATCTCTGTCTCCGAGAAGAAACTGGGGACTCGATTGCAAGGCTGAGCAGCGGAGACAGGTGAGAAGAGCACCTCACGCGCCGCCCTTACCTGTGTTGCCTCCGCTTTGCCTGGTCCTGCTCTCCTGAGGAAAGATGCCGGTGCATTTGTCCCACGCGACCAGCCCTTCTAAGCAGAGCTCGGAGACAATCTGCAGCGCCTTCTGGCACAGGCTGACACCGTCTTCCTTATTAAAACTCATTGTCTTTCTCTTGCCCACCTAAGCCATGGTTTTCTTGAGGGCGTACGGAGGCAGAAAGAACAAGAAACAATCTGAGGTTCATCTATGTGAGTGTGTGTGTGCACGTGTGTGTCTGCGTGCGGGTGTGTTTAAAGGAAAGATTACTGTGCAGCAGGTGGCTGACTCTGCGCTGCGCTACGCTGCTCTGCTCTCGGTGAACACAAGTGGTGGTCGAGCTGAGCCCACTTTAGTTGCACTGTTGTTTAAGGAACTTGCAATAAAAACCATGTTTCTATTGGTTGCCGGCTTGGATCTGTAACGTTTCATACTATTGGTCGCTCTTGTGTTGATGCCAACCTAATTGGGTCTTGGGGAGGCAACAGAGTCCTGGAAAGCAGAAGGGAGACAGCAGAAGGCTTGGAATCTTGAAGAGAATTGTTCAAGTGGTGTGGCAGATTCACCTTTCAATTTTAATTTTAGTCTGTTTTTTAGCCTTTGACTAGTATTTTAAATGTTGGATTTCACCCATGACATGTGTCATCCATCCCCCCTCCCCAGTCTAATTCATGTTATGCCTGGACATCTACTGTACCAAGGGCTGTGGGGCAGTCTCTTCTGTTCCCCGCATAACACAAGAGTTTAGAGGCAAGGTACAGAACAACTGCTGGAACCTGACATATTACTGAACCTACTTGCTGCTAGGGTAATAAACTGTGAACTATCATTAAAATCTATTATACATGAAGATTGGAAAGTGGTTAACATAATGCTGATTTTTAAAAAGAGTTCCAGGGATGATCCAGGAAATGTACAGACTGATGAGTCTGAGGTCAGTACTGAGCAATATAGTAGAAAATATTATAAAGAACAAAATTGCTGAACATATAGTCATGGTTTAATGGAACAGAGGCAGCAGAATTTCTTTTTGGTTGGAAGGGCCAAACAAATCAATCTCTAGCCTTCCCCCAAGCTCTCAAGTTACTGATGGGCAAAATATTGGTGAAGCCATGCCCCTCATTACCCATCCCATTTCACTGCCTATGTAATGGGACAAAGTCAACATGGATTTAGCCAAGGAAAGTCTCGTCTTACTAATCTGCTATATTTTTTTGAAGGTGGGAACCAACAGGTAGACAAAGGTGAGCTAGTTGATATAGTGTATCTGGATTTTCAGAAAGCCTTAGACAAGATTCCACGAGAGACTCTTGAGGAAATTAAAAAGTTATGGGATAGGAGGCACTGTACTATTGTGGATTGAGAACTGGTTAAAAGGAGAAATGTGAATAGTGGAGTAGTCTTGGGATCTGTGCTGGGCCCTCAGCTTTTTAACATATTCATAAATGACATGGAAACGGAAACAAGTGAGGTGATCAAATTTGCAGATGACACAAAATTATTCAAAGTTGTTAAAACTCAAAAGGATTGTGAAAAATTGCAAAAGAACCTTGAGAAAATGGGAGACCAGGGCAGTCATTTTAGAAGCCTTATTTGTGCTTTGGATGTCCAAAAACAGGCTTAGAGGCATCCAAAGCACAGAGATGTCTGCAGAACCATTTTAGAAGTCAGTTCCAGAGACGTCTAAATCTGAATTGGGGCATGACCAGGGTGTTCCTAGAAACCCCGAGGTATAGTTAGAGCATTTCCAGGGACCCAAAAGTCCCCACCAGATCCCAGACATCCAATGGCAGGTCTAACTCTAGATCTGCTTAGTAGAGGCACAAAGAGCAGCAACCAGAGAGCATAGAAAAAAACACACTATCTCATCTCTAGTACTCAGCACAATGTCAACAGCAATGGGATTTGAACCCTGACTGTCTTATTCCTAGGTAACTATTAGGCTATCCAAGATGTCTAGGTTCTGTCATGCTATTCTGGAAATGTCTAGGTAGATGCCCCTATAACCATCCATATTGGGTATGCTCAGGTTTGTAAAATCACATCCACACCTGGATGTGCCTCCATATTTTTCAGATATTTGGGCTTAGACGTCCCAGATTGAACTTAGATGAATCTTCTAAAATTCCCCTCTAGGCATCCAAATGGCAGATGCAAATTAATGTGGACAAGTGCAAAGTTATGCACTTAGGGAAGTACAATGGAAGGTTCCACATTAAGAATCACCAGCTAGGAAAAGGTTCTACACGTCATCATAGACATTGAAACCATCTGCCCAGTGTGCAGTGGTGACCACAAAAGCAAATAGAATGCTAGAAATCATAAGGTAAGGATATTATAATGCCTTTTTATCACTCCATGGTTTGACCTTGAATATTGTGTGCAATTCTAGTTGCCATATTGTAAAGAGGATGTAGTTGAATTAGAAAAGATACGGAGAAGAGCAACCAAAATGATAAAGGGGATGGAAGGATACCCCTACAGGGAAAGGCTTAAAAGCGTAGGTCTCTTCAGCTTGGAAAAGAGATGGCTGAAGGAAGATATTATAGAGGCATACAAAATAATGAGTAGAGTGCAATGGATAAACCTAGATCAGTTGTATACTCCTTCAAAAAGAAGAAAGGCTAAGGGACATGAAATGAAGCTACAATGTAGCACTTTTAAGACAAATCAGAGAAAATATTTTCACTCAATGTGTAATCAAACTCTGGAATTCATTGTCAGAGATTGTAGTATAAACTGTTAATGTAGCTAAGTTTAAAAGAGGTTTGGACAAATTCTTAAAGGAAAAGTCCATAACCCACTATTAAAGGGGGAGGAGTGGCCTAGTGATTGGGGCTAGTTACCTCAGGCTGGAAGGTCAGGGGTTCAAATCCCACTAGAGGACAGCAACCTTGGGCCAGAAGGACTGGGGTTTCTAGTCCCACAGGTGTTCCTTGTGGTCTTGGGCAAGCCACTTAACCCTCCATTGCCTATGTTCCCTGTAAGCATTAGTGTATGTGTCTCATATCATGTTAAATGTATCCCCCAACTGTGTTGTGATCACCTTGATTGAAGGATAAGGTGGCATACAAAACTGTCTAAATAAATAAATAAAGTAGACTGGCAAATATTTTGCTTACTCCTGGGATAAGCAGCATCTAAGCTGTCTACCTTTTGGGAACCTGACAGGAACTTGTGATGTGGATTGGCCACTGTTGAAAGCAAGATACTGGGCTCAATGGACCTTTGGTCTGATCCACTATGACATATCTTATGTTCTTATGTTCTAGGGTAGGGGGTGGAGGAGTAGGACGGAGGCTCTGAGGTGATGGCCTGGAAGCTACTGCAGTGGGATGGGGTAGAAACTACTGAAGGTGCAGGTGGCAGGGGTGTAGAGTAGAATGCTGAAGTTAGGGCATGTTGTAAGTACTTATATGAGCTGCAACATTTGCTGTCTTTGAGAAGTTTAGCAAACAGGTGATATGGTTATCAGCAGCTGGACCAGTTTTAACCTACTCAAGTTATAAAACATGCATCTGTGAGAAGCTAAGGCAGTCATTTTAAAAGCTCTGTTTGTGAGATGGAAGTCCAAAAATGGGCATGTAGATGTGCAAATCACAGAGATGTCCCTAGACCCATTTTAGAAACTGGTCCTATAGATGTCCCCAGAATGACAATGTCCATGTGAAACAGGGGCATGGTGGAGGCATGTCCAGGGGCATTTTGGTAAAGTTGGATGTGCATGCCTGATTTCAGAAATGACAAGCACATCACCTCACTCCATTAATATCATCCATGTCTATTCCTTCTTCAGGGCTCTCATTCTGCCACCAAAATACCTGGAAGGACAAAAATGGAAGGGAAATATGGGCACTTGTTTTATGGTTGGCAGGTCAATGCACATGTCCCCTTGCAAAATAGCAGACAGAAGCGTGCATTCAGCATGGGATAGATGTCCCTGTCCTAACCTTTTATCACGTGGACATCTATGTGGATGGGGCAACAGCTATCCATTTTAGACACATGGAAGCTTCTAAAATTGGGTTAAAACTTGCAGTTGGCCAAATATTTTACAGACATCTTGACCCAGACATTGCAGGTTGCACCTAGATATCATTTCTAAAATGTACTGTTGTTAAGTGCCAAGTTGTTGTTAAGTGCCATCAAATTGGTGTCGACCCCTGGCGATCCTCTGGATAGTTGACATAAACTTTGTTCGGTCTTCAGTCAAGCAGCTCATTCTTGATAGAGTAGTATCCATAGCTGCTGTTATTGTATCAATCCATCTCGTTACCAGTCTTCCTCTTTTATGGAGACCTTCTACCTTGCCAAGCATTATTTATTTATTTATTTAACCAGTTTTATATACCACCTTATCTTTCAATCAAAGTGGTTTACAATATAACTTGTCAGCGTACATTTAAACAGATTTGAGAAGGAGGGGGAATTGGGTTAACGGGTGTAGGGTAAAATTATATATAGGTATACAACTATTTACAGTTAGTTCTTTTATGATTGTGCATGTCATCAATGTGAGTAAGTTAGTAAGCGATTATGTCCGCTGCATGTAGTAGATGATATGTGTCTGAAGTACTCTGTGAACAGGAGGGTCTTGAGTGTCTTGCAGAAATCCTTGATGTCTTTCAGAGCTCTCATTCCTTCAGGAAGGGAGTTCCATTTTTAATTTTTGCCTTGTCCTTTTGTTGTATTGTTTCTCTTGTCATCTCCTGTTGTAAGAAACAGTGTACCAAAGTGTCCACCTCCCTTATGCCTGTTCAAACATGCCATACACATGTGAATGTTTCCTATGCTGCGGTCCCCACTTCTGAATTCTCTGACTTGTTCTTATCTCCTCCACAATAAAAACAAACAAACAAAAAAAAAAACTGTGTCTGTGCATCCTGAGATTGCTCTACTTTCACAGGACCTCACATTGTTACTGCACTTGGACTCATGTCAGTCAGTTGAAGGTTTCTCCAACTGTCACCTCTGTTTGATCTACTTCCTTCCTGTATGAACTGTTGTTGACCAAGATGATTGCTGCCAAAGCTGCTCCTTGGGACACCATCTGTTTCCTTCATCCTGATGGACAATTAGTTTTACTTCTGCATGTTCACAATACAACCCACATCTCCAAAGAAGTTCTCACTTCAACCCTGCCTTGAACTGAACTCTTATCGGGACATTCTGCTGAACTTTTTGATACCCTTGTGTTCTCCATTGCTATTAAACGTAGGTTAGATGCTGGACTTCCTTGGTACCTTTCCAGACCCCTGCCATAACTGCTGAATTAGGAATGGCTATACACCGGTTACAATGTTTGCTTCATGTACAAATGAAAGCTGTTACTGATTCTATAACTAAGCTATCAGAGTCCCTACAGCAGAATACCCAAATGACCCTACAAAATAGACAAGCGTTAGATTTGCTTCTTGCTTCTGAAGGAGGCCTGTGCTCTTTTATTAATGCCACCAATTGTTGTACGGTCATAGCGAATCATTCGGTGTTTGTGCTTAATGCTATGGATAAAATATGCCACCTGTCAGATTTACATTTTGATGACTTTAAGGGAGGACTGAATGTAGGTAATTGGTTCTCATCCCTTACCTCCTGGTTTCATTCGCTAGGTGCTGGCCTAAAAGGCCTTTTAATTTCTGCTGGCATCTTTTTAATTTTTGCCTTGTCCTTTTGTTGTATTGTTTCTCTTGTCATCTCCTGTTGTAAGAAACAGTGTACCAAAGTGTCCACCTCCCTTATGCCTGTTCAAACATGCCATACACATGTGAATGTTTCCTATGCTGCGGTCCCCACTTCTGAATTCTCTGACTTGGTCTTATCTCCTCCACAATAAAAAAAAAAATGGAGTAATTGAAGGGATTATAAGGTTTAGGGATATGTTCCTGGTTCATAATCACTCAATGGCCTTTATTCTGCTCTAATAAAAATATGTCAACCAAACTACTATATTGTGGACAAAGAAAAAACCCCAGGCCAGCATAAGGAACCATATAAGGAAATATCATATATCACAGGCCTTAGCAATGCATATGTCTGAACTGAAGGGTCCAGACATAGACATGCAGAGGCTTTGTGCAGAAGGCACGTACACAGGAAACCATGCAAAAAAGTATAAGCTGAGCCGTTAGTCCTGAAGACAGTAGATGGTTTTGACAGTTGGTGAGTATAAGCAAGACAGAGAGGCCTGGGGAATGTTGAAACAGGAACATAGAGGGGACAGAAAGGTCAATGACAGGAAACAGAAGGAGGGAGGAGGGGAGAGGACCCAAAGAGGAATGGATTTGGAAACTGTATGCATACACGGAAGCAAAAAATATATATATGTAACATGATTATTGTACTCGAGGGAGGAGGAATTCTGGAGGTGTCTGGTGTCTGATGACTGACAGAAGCTCTCCTCTCCGCTGCCTGTATTGTCCATCAGTTATCTAATAAACAGAGATTCTGATTGCGCCTGTACTGACTTTTAGATCTGGACTATACAGGAAATTAGTGATAATTAGTAATTGGTCTTTTGTGAGTAACAGGGCCTCACAATGTCATCAATGTGAGTAAGTTAGTAAGCGATTATGTCCGCTGCATGTAGTAGATGATATGTGTCTGAAGTACTCTGTGAACAGGAGGGTCTTGAGTGTCTTGCAGAAATCCTTGATGTCTTTCAGAGCTCTCATTCCTTCAGGAAGGGAGTTCCATAGGGCAGGTGCAGAGAGTGAGGGTGCTCTTCTGGACATGGCATGATTTGTTCTATGATATCCTGCAGGTGTGATGAGCATGTTTTCCTTATTGTTTTGCATGGGTCTTGTGCTGGAGTCTCTGATTACACAGGTACACTAAAAACAATTTTTTTAAACTGCCTCTAATGTTTCGATTGATTTTTACGTTTTTTGGTGAGCTGAATCCAAATCTGGTAACCAATTTGCTCCATCACGTACAGATTTTTTGCTACATTGGGTTAGCAGTTTGAGGTGAACGTTTCAGATTGAGTGCGATCGAGATAAAAGTTTCTTGGATGAATTCTTTATACTAATTGTTTCGTAGTTATTCAAATAAGAATAAAGAAAATTGTAACAAGGCAGCACATAAGAATAGAGTAATGTCAACAAAACACACTGTGATGGTAGCAAAATTGTCTGCACTTAAAACAGCCACATACATGTGCACAAACATTGAGCATAGAAGAGCGAGGTTAGACACAAAGCAAAGCAAAGAAATGTGCAAAAAATGTTGTACAGGTATGTATGTAAGAATAGAAAACGCAAACCGCACCATTGCAATACATGAAGACAAACACCCGATGGTGTGAAAATAAAATTCTAATAAATGAGATCCGACACTGTGGTAATAACTAGCAAATTTTTATTTCAAAGTTTAGTAAAAACACGATATTTGTCAACACAGTTTAGATTTTAAGGTCATTCTTGGGTCAATCAATCTCCTGGTGGGCCCGTTTCTTCTTCCCCCGAATGCTTCTCTTGGTGCGCTGCTTGGCGTATTTTTCATCTGGGGTTTCCCGCAGCAGCAACCAGCAGAAATCAGCCATCATAGTGGTGTTCCATCTTCCTTGGTACCTTCTCTCTGCATCCTTGATGTCCTGGTGAAACCTTTCACCTTGTTCTTCACTGTACGCCCCCAAGTTTTCGGGAAAGTAGTTCACATGGGAGTGCAAGAAATGGACTTTCAGGCTCATGTTACAGCCTTATTCTTTGAAGGCATTGAGCATCCTGGCAACAATATCCTTATAGTTCTCATCCCGCCTGTTCCCCAAGAATTTGAGAACAACATCCTTGAAGGAATCCCAGGCTTCTTTTTCCTTCTCAGACATCGTTTCAGTGAATGCTCCATCTGAAATGAGTTTCCTTATATCAGGGCCAACAAACACTCCTTCCTTTAGCTTTGCTTCAGAAAGTCGGGGGAACTTTGAGCAAAGGTACCGAAAGCACTCACCATCTTTTGGAAGGGACTTGATGAATTGCTTAATGAGACCCAACTTAATGTGGAGAGGTGGTAATAGAATTTTATCACGAGGTACCAAGCTCTCATGAAGAACGTTTTTCTCACCGGGTCTCAAATACTCCCGAATTGGCCAGTCTTTTTTCCCCCAGTGTAGGTCGCGGGCCCGGCTATCCCACAAGCAAAGGAAGCAGGGATATTTGGTGAAACCGGATTGCTGCCCTAATAGCATGGATAGAATTTTAAAGTCTCCACAAATCATCCACTTATGCTCATCATAACGAATCTTCTGAAGAATCAGGGCCAAATTCTCGTATTTTTCTAGGAGAATAACAGAGTGAGCAATAGGAACTGAAGCGAATGTGTTGCCATTATGAAGAAGAACACCTTTTATGCTGTCTTTTGACGAATCAATGAACAGCCGCCATTCAGCAGGATCATACTTGAGTTTAAACTTTTCCATCACTCCGTATATATCGTTGCAAAATACCAAATCTTCCTCTTTGCTGAAATACTTCATAAATTGTGTCTCGCGGTTGCGGTACCAATAAAAAGTTGTTCCTGGTGACAATAGATTTTTCTGTTTAAGCCGAGAACCTAGCAGTTGGGCAGCATCTTTTGGGAGTCCTAAATCCCGGACTAAATCATTCAATTCAGCTTGAGAGAAAAGTTCAGGTTTCGGATCTGGTTCAGTTTCAAAATCGGAAGTACTGGACTCATCGGGAAAAGCCATCTGATGAGTCTCATCATGATCAGAACCGTCCACACAAATATGATCCAAAGATTTTGGTGGTTCAGGCACAGGTACTTCGTTGCTATGAGGCATAGGCCTAATTGCTGAGGGAAGGTTGGGGTAACTTATTACGTTCTTATTTTTTAAGTTGTATCCCTTCACAATGCAAGAGCAAAAATAGCAGTCACTGCTGTGGTCTCTTTGTTCACGCCACATCATAGGTATTCCGAAACGAAATGCTTGTTTTTTACCTTTCATCCATAAGCGTAGATCTTCCTCACATGTCTTGCACACTTTGTGAGGAGCCCACGGTTTGTCTTGATCGCCTAACTTCAAACCGAAATAGGCGAAATATACTTTTTTAATAAATGCAGAAATGTTCCTCTGCCGCTTTTTCACGGTATATTCCCCACAAATAAAACAAAAACTGTCCGGAGAGTTGACGCAACCTCTGGCTCTGTGAGCCATCACAAATACACAGCACTGCAAACTACAACTGTAGTGAACCACTTCGGAATAAAGCTGGATTACGACTGAGCAAACAAAAGGTAATAATGAACTTGCAAGAAACTGAAATTTGACAGGAACGTTCATGTCGCAACCACCGTGTTTGAGCGAGCGCGAACGAGGCGAGGCGAACAGGAAAGAACATGCGCCAGCGCGAGTACTGGATTTAGCCCCCCGCCTCCCAATTGTCTTGTTAATGTATAAAATGAATACAAAACACTCTAAAATATCATGAGGGAGTGTTTCTAGTTAGTTAACCATTACAACCTCTATTTTGGGCCAAGAAAATAAACTGCAGTCGGCTAAAAAGAAATTATGTGAACATTCCTTATATGGGTAAGAAATCTAATTTTGCAAGAAAACGTGACGTGATGGAACATTTTGGCTATTTTTCCTGGATTCAGCACCCCAAAATCTATAGGAATCAGTTGCAAAACTGGAGGCAGCTTTTTGGTAGTGTACCTGTGTTATTAGTAACATAGTAACATAGTAAATGACGGCAGATAAAGACCAGCATGATCCATCTAGTCTGCCCAGCAAGATGGCAAGAGTAGGTGCACCTGTCGCTCTGTGCAGGCCACTCCTCCCCATGTCTTTGTTTAGGGGTAAACCCACCACTCCAGGTAGGACACCCCTATTTGTTGAGACATTATATATTTGTTGAGACGTTATATGGTTCAGAAGTTAGATGGCTCCGTTTATTTTGTTTTTATCCTGTTGCTGTAAAGGGATCCACTGTGTTTGTCCCATGCCTTTTTGAATTCCGTCACCGTGTTTGCCCCCACCACTTCCATCGGGAGGGCATTCCAAGCATCCACCACCCTTTCAGTGAAAAAATATTTCCTGACATTGTCCTTCAATTTACCACCTTGCAGCTTCATTTTATGCCCTCTAGTTTTACAGTTTCCCCGTCTTTGGAAGAGGTTTGTTTGTTCATCATTTCTCTTTAAGTATTGAAAGGTCTGAATCATATCTCCCCTGTCCCTCCTCTCCTCCAAAGTGTACATATTTAGTTCTTCAAGTCTCTTCTCATAAGGCTTCTGACGCAGGCTCCAAATCATTTTGGTCACTTTCCTCTGAACCGTTTCCAGTCTTTTTACATCTTTTGCAAGATACGGTCTCCAAAACTGAACACAGTATTCCAAGTGAGGCCTCACCAGTGACTTATACAGTGGCATAAGTACCTCTTCCTTTCTGCTGGTAATCCCTCTTTGTATGCAGCCCAACATCCTCCTGGCTTTTGCCACCGCCTTGTCGCACTGTTTTGCCACCTTGAGATCATCAGAGATAATCACACCAAGGTCTTTCTCCTGAACTGTGCATACCAACCTCTCACCCCCTATCGCATACATTCCCCTTGGATTTCTGCTACCCAAATGCATGACACAGCACTTTTTCACATTAAATCATAGTTGCCAAGCATTAGACCAGTCTTCCAGCTTTTGTAGATCTTTCCTCATTTTAGCCACTCCCACAGGAGAGTCCACTCTGTTGCAAATTTTTGTGTCGCCTGCAAAAAGACAGACTTTTCCATTCAGTCCTTCAGCAATATAACTCACAATTACATTGAACAGTGCCAGGCCCAGGACCGAGCTCTGGGGCACCCTGCTAATCACCTTCCTCTCATCCGAGTGAGATCCATGTACAATCACCTTCTGTCGTCTGTCAGTCAACCAATTTCTAATCCAGTTTACCATCTTGGGACCCATCCCCAAGCTACTGAGTTTGTTGACAAGCCTCTTAAGAGGAACAGTATCAAAGACTTAGCTGAAATCCAGGTAGATGACATCCATCACATGCCCCTGATCTAGTTCCTTGGTTACCAAGTCAAAGAACTCAATCAGATTTGTTTGGTAAAACCATGTTGCCTCGAATCTTGCATCCTGTTGGTTTTGAGAAAGTTCACTATTCGCTCTTTCAGGAGCGCCTCTATTACTTTTTCCGCCACTGAGGTAAGGCTCATGGGCCTGTAGTTTGACACTTCTTCCCTGTCACCACTTTTGTGTAGAGGTACGACATCAGCCATTCTCCACTCCCGAGGAACCTCTCCCGTTTCCAAGGATCTGTTGAAGACATCCTTTGACGGTCCTGTAAGAACCTCTCTGAGCTCTTTCAGTATCCTGGGATGTATCCCATCCGGTCCCATGGCTTTGTCCACTTTCAGTTTAGCAAGTTGTTCTAACACCTTGTCTTCTGTGAATGGTGTGCTATCTACTTCATTCCCATTTTTATATTTGGGAGTCACAGCTAGTCCATCTCCAGGATCTTCTTTAGTAAAAACATCGCAGAAGTATTTGTGTAGCAATTTCACTTTTTCAGTGTCACTTTCCATGAGTCCTTTCCCAGCACTTTTGAGTCCTGCAGTTCCAACTCTGATCTTCTTCCTTTCCTGAATATACCAGAAGAAAGTTTTGTTGCCACCTTTAACATCTTTAGCCATCTTTTCCTCTGCCTTTGATTTTGCTATCCTTATTACTCTTTTAGACTCTTTGAGTTGGATCCTGTATCATTTCTGTGTTCTTCTGTTTGCAAGCTTTTGAATTTTGCGAAAGTTGTGTTTTTTGCCTTTATTTGAGAAGCCACCTCTTTGGAAAACCAAATAGGTTTCCTTATCCTCTTGTTTTTATTTACTTTTCTTACATATTTATCGGTTGCCCCTTTTATTGCCTCCTTTAGTTTAGCCCATTGCAATTCCACTTCCTTTATCTCCTTCCACCCCTTCCACCCCGTCATTATGTTCTCTAGAGCATCTGCTGAACAATGGTGAATGATTTTAAATATGTTTAAGGTTGTTTTGAACCTTGCATGGGCGTAGATTGGCAGTTTCCATGTGTAAAAGGCTCCAGCAGCGTGAAGGGGTGGAAAGTGGGCGGAGAAGGGGCGGTAACATCATGTGTTATTTTACCATCCTTTGTGTTAACACACCCTAAGAGCCTCTTAATGCCTGTTACCTTACCGCAATGTAAAACCTCACGGAAAGGGTGTCTGCAGAGTGGAGAGAGCCTATTTAAATGTGAGCAGTGTGATAAAATGACAAGGGAGCTCGTCAATGATAGTAGCGACCCATTAGCAGCATCACATTGGTGCACAAGTAGGGAAGGGCATCATGCTGATGCTGCCAATGGAGCAAAGGGAGTGGAACATTGGTCATGCAGTGGTTGGTGCAGGTGGACATTGTGGATGAGGGAGCTGCCCTGGTGGCATATAGTGGCATAAGAACAAAGGATCTGCAGATATGCCATACTGGGTTAGACCATGATCCGTCAAGCTCCATATCCTCTGTCCCACAGTGGCCAATCATTCTCACAAGTACCTATCTGGGTCCTTAAAGTGTACCCATATTCAATAATGCCTGTAGTGGGACAAGCTGTGGATCCTCAGTGCCCCCTGCAAAATGGTGCAATGACCTTTCCCATGGAACCTTCTCTAAGCACAGTTATACAAGGAGCCTTTATAATATCTTCATGATTGGAGTGCCAGAGATTGCCTACATGTTGTCTGACAAACTATATGCCCCTATCAGTCCAGAATGTGTTACACTGTAGCGGCATTGCCTGACCCTTGTCCACCCACATTTTGATGGCATAAACAATCAATCAATGTTTACCTATTCCACACCATTCAGTATTGCATAGACCCCACATATCTCCCTTAGCCATCTATCCTCCAGGTTGAAGGGGTCTAACCATTGTAACCTCCGCACATAGGGGTATCCCTCCATCTTCAGCATCTGTGATGTCCATCATGATCACACAGTAACTTTGGTGAATCACAGACATATGGCAGCTGTGGAAAGGAGATCTGCCACATGAGGTGGTCCAAGGGACATGGCACCCTAGGCAGAGATCCTGGTGGGTCCCCCTCACAGTGCTGCTGAACCCAGCTGTGGAGGAAAAGGCCAATAGTGCCTGCATCTGTAGCCCTCCAGGTAGCTGGAAAATGCAGGTGCCTGGGGAAATACCACAGAGGTAGCTGACATCCTCCCTCTGAGATGTATCAATGGCAGGCAGTGATGGGGCCCCTTTGTAGTCAGTTGGTGGGGGTGCTGCATGGCCGTCCATGTGTGCCTCTGACATGCACCCCCCCATCTGGGCCTGGAATACAAGGTGTCCACCTAACCCGCATGTTTAACATGCTGGGATTGCACACCATCACCACAGACAGTGCATGGGCATGTCTGCATGGTGTGGTGGTGGTAGTTGCATGGGCAGTGGCACCAGCCTACAGCAGAAAGAAGCCTTGTCCTAGTCCTGTGCACCATGCGCATTGCAGCATGTGCCAAAGGCCAGCCAAAGGGGAGCATGTCATCAACAGGGGCTGCTATCCCCATATGGCAACACTGTGGTGCAACGCACATGGTTGGTGTGTATATGTGTGGAAGGTTGCAGGTTTCTGTATTGCATGTTCCTGTGGACAAGGTTTAAATGACAGTGTTGAAATACAGCTCCAGCATGTGCAACCCCAGAGAAGGTGGCCAGCAAGAATGGAAACACCCACTAGTAGCACTGAGAGGCTCCACTATCCACAGATGGTTGGAGGTTAATAGCACACTGACCAGGCAGTAACAACATGCGGTGAGGCCAAGGTACGCTAATGGCACCTGCACACAGAGCACACATATTCAAACCTTGAGCTGACATTGAGATGGGAGTGTCAAGCAGGAATGCCAACCATCCCCACTTTTGCACAGTGCACCAATGAGCAAGTGGGAATCAAACCCTGGACCTTTGTATGTGTATGGCTCAACTTTGTCCTGTGGTTTTCTGCACTGCACTTTGGCTCACATTGTTTAAGTTTTTTCCCAGCCTTGTTTGAAAATGTGAATAGCGCAAGGCAGAGGATCGTCGGTATTGCCTGAAACAGCACAGATGTGCCTGGATGTGTCTGCCGCAATGGTAGGGTCAATGGCTGAGATGTCATTGTGCCCGTCTGCCACGTGATTTGCCTAGGTGGCCACTGCATGTCATGCTGAGATAGCACTTTCACTATGACCAAAATGTGACCATGATATGGCTATGTATCCACATAGAGCTATTATAATGTCTGGTTCCAGTGATATGGATGCAATCTTTGTCCGAGGCTGTCAGTGTTGAGTATTCCAAGGCAAGGTGCTCGTGGTCACACTAAACTCATGCAGTGCATGCTGACCAACTGCAGTTGATTTGTGCTTGGCTGGCACAGCCCAGTGAAGGGCAGCAGTGGCAATCTTATTGTGTGTGCTATAGTTGATTATTAGCCCTCAATGGTTGGGGCAACAGTGGCTCATGGCCTATTCACAGGGGTTGTAGCCCCATGCCAACATCTATGCCCCCACTGCCATAGCTGTCCATGGCGGCAGCAGCATATTGATACTGGGCACAGACCTACACTGTTACCAGAGAATTAGAGTGCAACATGGACAGAGCTGCTGTTGTCATCTACAGCATGCAGGAAAAAAAGCATAACACACTGGCAGTGATGTGGAGACCATCTCTAACAGTTCAGGTTTAGTGGACCAGATGCTGGGCACCTATCCTCACCCTCAGGGTGACAGCTGAAACTGCTGTGCAGCATGGCTTGCAATAGTTATGTGCATGTAACACATGCAGTCAGTGCGTCTTACTGAGCTGATATGCTGTATCAGTGCATTCTCCATTGGTTCTTCAGCTGCAGACTGCTGTTTTTCATGTGCAGTGCCTCATGGGTAGTGGAGGGCCCAACCTATATTGGCACACACAACAGTTTGATCAGAGACTTGAAGGCTCTACCCATGTATGTAGAGCTGTGTGGAGGTGTAGCCTATTGGTTGGTGTAATATCTTCATAGTCAAGGGTCCAGGATTTGATTCCCACTTGCTCATTTTGTGCCTGGGTGCTACTCAGGTCACTTGCCCATATCACACAGTCCTGGCTTTTCTGTGACCTGCAGACAAACATTCTTCTACGTTTCTATGCATTATGGCAACACGTTGGGTAGCCCATCATGGGCATCTAGAGCATGGCTTTAGTGGCTCTGCCATGGCCAATTACAGCAGGTCAGTGATGTATATGCAGCAGAGTCTTGCACAACTGGTATGGATGTATTTTCTGTTGTGCCATTATTGTGACTTCCCAGCTTTATGTAAAGAGGATATATCTCGTACATTCAGGTACATAGCACTCATTGTATAGCCATCCCCTGCATTGTTCTGTTATCAATAATTACTTCACATGTGGGAAATGGATTCAACTTGTCCCTTTCTATCATGCCACTCTGTCGGGTGTATTGTCTTGCAGTTGCATAGGCTGAGGCAGCAGTCCCACCCACACAAATGGTGTTTCATGTACCCCGTGACACTGTTACTTTTGTATCACACACACCAAATGCTTTTGGTGAATATGATCCCATACATCCACCCACCACACACATTGCAAACTCTCTGATAGGAAAATCCATGGCCCAGCCCTGTACCCACCATTTGCCCATCAGGGTGATTCATGTTGGGGAAGCTTACTGGCACAGCAGTAAGCTGCCCCACCATGGCCATCAAGGATCATTTGCAGCTGTTAGCCATATCATGCACATCTCCCTTGTGACAGCTCCACATGAGCACTCATGGACAAGCCTCACTGTGCTGCCCAAATCAGGAACATGTTACCTCTACCCAGATACTGTCCTGGCCTATGCCACACACTGACAGTATGGCTATATCCCAATCGCATGATTGGGATATAGCCATAGCTGGCTATAATCTATTCAGAGAAAATGGAAAAGGAGGAGGAGTAGTCTTGTATGTCAAAAGCAATATTAAAGCTACTGAAATGCAGGGGGCATGGGGAAAAGAAGAAGTGCTCTGGATTGTGTTGGAAAGTCTACAGACTCAAAGGGATAGATAACAAATTGATTATAGATATTGCCAAGACTGCCACAAAGGGGGAAGTGATCATATTGGGTGACTTTAATCTACCCGATGTGAATTGGATTACTCCTTCTGCAAATCTGGAAAGAAGCAAAAAAATTGTGGATGCTTTCCAAGATGCGTTACTTAGACAAATGGTGATGGAACCAACCAGGGAAAGCTCAACGCTGGATTTAGAGCTCACCAACGGTGATAGAGTGTCGAATGTCTGGGTGGGTACCCCTGTGAGCAGCAGCAATCATCATACGGTGTGGTTTGAGATAAAAGGTGCAGTCCAATCATAGCAAGCTCAAAGTCCTAAACTTCAAAAACACTGACTTCAGTAAAATGGCCAAGTACCTAAAGGTGGAGTTGGCAGGGTGGAAGGGGATAAGTGAAGTGGAATTGCAATGAGCTAAACTAAAGGTGGCAATAAAAGGGGCAACAGATAAATATGTAAGAAAAGTAAATAAAAACAAGAGGAGAAGGAATCCTATTTGGTTTTCCAAAGAAGTGGCTGCTCAAATAAAGGCAAAAAACCACAGCTTTCGCAAAATTCAAAAGCTTGCAAACAGAGGAACACAGAACTGAATACAGGATCAAATTCAAAGAGACAAAAAGAAATAAGGAAAGCAAAATCAAAGGCAACGGAAAAGATGGCTAAAGATGTGAAGTGTGGTGACAAAACTTTCTTCAGGTATATTCGGGAAAGGAAGAAGATCAGAGGTGGAATTGCAGGACTCAGAAGTGCTGGGAATGGACTCATGGAAAGTGACATTGAAAAAGT
Source organism: Ichthyophis bannanicus (assembly GCA_033557465.1). Classification (NCBI taxonomy): domain Eukaryota; kingdom Metazoa; phylum Chordata; class Amphibia; order Gymnophiona; family Ichthyophiidae; genus Ichthyophis; species Ichthyophis bannanicus. The sequence goes on from CM066037.1 coordinate 410,857,898, forward strand.
GAAATTGCTAAACAAATACTTCTGCTCCGTTTTTACTAAAAAAATCCTGGAGAAGGACCACCCGTGACTCCCAAATATAAAAATGGGAATGAGGTAGATAGCACACCATTCACAGAAGATGATGTGTTAGAACAACTTGCAAAACTGAAAGTGGACAACGCCAGGGGACCAGATGGGATACATCCCAGGATACTGAAAGAGCTCAGAGAGGTTTTGCAGGGCCGTTAAAGTATGCTTTCAACAGATCCTTGGAAACAGGAGAAGTTCCTCAGGACTGGAGAATGGCTGATGTCGTATCTCTACACAAAAGTGGTGACAGGGAAGAAGTGACAAACTGCAGGCCCGTGAGCCTTACCTCGGTGGCGAGAAAAGTAATGGAGGTGCTCCTGAAAGAGCGAATAGTGGACTTTCTCAAAACCAACAGGTTGCAAGATCCGAGGCAACATGGTTTTACTGAAGGACGATCTTGCCAAACAAATCTGATTGAGTTCTTTGACTGGGTTACCAGAGAACTAGATCAGGGGCATGCGATGGATGTCATCTACCTGGATTTCAGCAAAGCCTTTGATACTGTTCCTCATAGGAGGCTTATCAATAAACTCAGTAGTTTGGGGATGGGTCCCAAGGTGGTAAACTAGGTCAGAAATTGGTTGACTGACAGACGACAGAAGGTGATGGTAAATGGAGCTCACTCGGATGAAAGGAAGGTGTTTAGCGTGGTGCCCCAGGGTTCGGTCCTGGGCCCGGCACTTTTCAGTGTATATGTGAGTGATATTGCTGAAAGACTGAATGGAAAAGTCTGTCTTTTTGCAGATGACACGAAAATTTGCAACAGAGTGGACTCCCCCGAGGGAGTGGAAAACATGAGGAAAGATCTACAAAAGCTGGAAGAGTGGTCTAATGCTTGGCAATTAAGATTTAATGCAAAGAGGTGCAGTGTCATGCACTTGGGTAGCAGAAATCCAAAGGAAATGTACGCGATAGGGGGCGAGATGTTGGTGTGCACAGATCAGGAGAAGGACCTTGGTGTGATTATTTCTGTAGATCTCTAGGTGGCAAAACAGTGTGACAAGGCAGTTGCAAAAGCCAGGAGGACGTTGGGCTGCATATAAAGAGGAATTACCAGCAGAAAGGAAGAGGTACTAATGCCACTGTAAAAGTCACTGGTGAGGCCTCACTTGGAATACTGTGTTCAGTTTTGGAGACCAAATCTTGCAAAGGATGTAAAAAGACTTGAAACTGTTCAGAGGAAGGCGACCAAAATGATTTGGAGCCTGTGTCAGAAGCCTTATGAGAAGAGACTTGAAGACCTAAATATGTACACTTTGGAGGAGAGGAGGGATAGGGGAGTTATGATTCAGGCCTTTATATACTTAAAGAGAAATAATGAACAAAAAACCTCTTTCAAAGACAGGGAAGCTGTAAAATTAGAGGGCATAACATGAAGCTGCAAGGTGGTAAATTGAAAGGCAATGTTAGGAAATACTTTTTCACTGAAAGGGTGGTGGATGCTTGGAATGCCCTCCTGATGGAAGTGGTGGGGGCAAACACATTGACGGAATTCTAAATGGCATGGGACAGACACAGTGGATCCCTTTACAGCAACAGGATAAAATCAAAATAAACTGAACCATCTAATTTCTCCACAAATAGGGGTGTCCTACATGCAGGGCCGGCCCGTCCATTGAGCAAGAATGTTTTTTGCACAGGGCCCCGCGTTTCAGGGGGCCCCGCGCAAAAAACATTTTACATTAGCACAAGTAGATTAAAAAACAAACAAACCGGCTGCTGCTGCTGCTGCCGCTGCCGCCGTAGCAGCGGCAGAATCAAACGTCCTGCCGCAGGGCCCCACCTGCCCGGCAGAGCCTCCCTGCAGCATCAGCTCCCGAGTCCCTCCCAATGCGCGGGCTTTCAGAGTCGCGAAGGGAGAGCTTCTCTGACCTTTCGCGGCTCTGTTAATCCCGCCGGGGCTGATGGGAAATCCTATCAGCCCCGGTGAGATTAACAGAGCCGCGAGAAGAAAGGGGAACTCTCGCGGCTCTGAAAGCCCGCGCTTTGGGACTCGGGAGCTGATGCTGCAGGGAGGCTCTGCCGGGCAGGCGGGGCCCTGTGGCAGGACATTTGATTCTGCCGCTGCCATGGTGGCAGCGGCAGCAGCAGCCAGTTTGTTTTTTTTAATCTATCAAATCTATCAGGGCTGATGGGGGGAGGGAGGTTAGGACTGGTAATGGGCTATGGGGGGTTAGGACTGGTAATGGGCTATGGGGGGGGGCTAAGACTGGAAGTGGGGTGATGGGGGGTGGGGTTAGGACTGATAATGGGCTATGGGGGGTTAGGACTACTAATGGGCTATGGGGGGGGCTAAGACTGGAAATGGGCTGATGGGTTAGGATGTAATGGGCTATGGGGGGGGGGCTAAGACTGGAAATGGGCTAATGGAGGGGGTTAGGATGTAATGGGCTGTGGGGGGGGGGCTAAAACTGGAAATGGGATGATGAGGGGGGGTAGGACTGGTAATGGGCTATAGGGAGGGCTAGGATTGGAAATGTGCTGATTGGGGGGTTAGGACTGCTAATGGGCTATGGGGGTGCTAAGACTGGAAATGGGCTGATGGGGGGTTAGGACTAGTAATGGGCTATGGGGGGGGGCTAGGACTGGAAATGGGCTATGGGGGGCTAGGACTGGAAATGTGCTAATGGGGGGTTTAGGACTGGAATGGGCTGTGGGGAGGCTAAGACTGGAAATGGGCTGATGGGGGTTAGGACTGGTAATGGGCTATGGGGGGCTAAGACTGAAAATGGGGTGATGGGGGGGCTTAGGACTGGAAATGGGCTGATGGGGGCTTAGGACTGGTAATGGTCTATGGGGGGCTTAGGACTGGTAATGGGCTATGAGGGGGGGCTAGGACTGGAAATGGGCTGAGTGGAAGGAGGGCTTGAACTGCAAATAGCTGATGGGGATGGGTGCTTGGAATGGAAATGGGCTGTGTGGAAGAAGGGCTTGAACTACAAATAGCTGATGGGGAGGGGGCTTGGAATGGAAATGGGCTGTAAGGGTAGGGAGCTAGGACTGGAAATGGGCTGAGTGAGGGGGGGGCTAGGACAGGACTGGAAATGGGCTGTTGGGGGGCTTGGATTGAAATGGACTCATGGAGGGGCTAGAACTGGAAGTAGGCTCATGGGAGGCTTGGGTTGGAAATGGGCTGAGTGGAGGGGAGCTAGGATTTGACATGGGCTGATGATGGTGGGGCTAGGAAAGGACTAGAAATGGGCTGATGGGGGGAGCTGGGATTGGAAATGAGCTGATGGAGGGACTCGGATGGGGGATCTAGGACTTGAAATGGGCTGATGGGGGTTAGGATTGGTAATGGGCTATGGGGTCTAAGACTGAAAATGGGATGATGGGGGGGGCTTAGGATTGGAAGTGGGCTGATGGGGGGGCTTAGGACTGGTAATGGGTTATGGGGGGCTTAGGACTGGTAATGGGCTATGGGGGGGCTAGGACTGGTAATGGGCTGGGGGGTGGCTGGGACTGGAAACGGGCTGAGTGGAAGGAGGGCTTGAACTGCAAATAGCTGATGGGGACGGGGGCTTGGAATGGAAATGGGCTGAGTGGAAGGAAGGCTTGAACTACAAATAGCTGATGGGGAGGGGGCTTGGAATGGAAATGGGCTGTGAGGGGAGGGAGCTAGGACTGTAAATGGGCTGAGTGAGGGGGGGCTAGGACAGAAAATGGGCTGATGGAGGGCTAGGATAGGACTGGAAATGGGCTGTTGGGGGGGGCTTGGACTGAAATGGACTCATGGAGGGGCTAGAACTGGAAGTAGGCTCATGGGGGGCTTGGATTGGAAATGGGCTGAGTGGAGGGGAGCTAGAATTTGACATGGGCTGATGGGGCTAGGAAAGGACTAGAAATGGGCTGATAGGGGGCTGGGATTGGAAATGAGCTGATGGAGGGACTCGTATGGGGGAGCTAGGACTGGAAATGGGCTGATGGTGGGGCTAGGATAGGACTAGAAATGGGCTTATGGGGGGCTGGGATTGGAAATGAGCTGATGGAGGGACTCGGATGGGGGAGCTAGGACTGGAAATGGGCTGATGCGGGGACTAGAAGGGAGCGGATGCTGGGTGGGGCTGGAACTAGAAGGGAGCTGATGTTGGGGGAGGATTAGAATGGGATAGAGCTGAGAGAGTGAAATGGAGAGGGAAAAAATATTTTGTGTGGGAGGGAAGACAAATCTACAATTGGCCAGATATTGGGAGAGTACGTGGGGATTGAGGATGGCGGGGTAAAATTTGAGTGGATGAAATAGGAATGAGGAAAGAGCAAAAGGAGAAAGATTAGTATGTTAAAAAGCAGATGTAGAGAGAGAATGGAAATAAACTAGAAGAGTGAAGAAAGGACAAATGGACAGCAGACGATGGAGAGTTAGCAGAAGACACGAAGAAACCAGAAGAAAGTGGTTGGAGCAATTGCAACTGAAAAAAATGCACAAAAGGTAGAAAAATATCTCTTTATTGAATTTATTAACTGAAATATGCCAGCTCTGGGAAATGTGCATCATTAACGTCTGCGCTTTGTTTAGTACAAGAGGAAATTAATTTATAGCTTTATTTCTACAGTGTTGTTGGGCTTTTGGGGTTCCCAGTTTAATTATTGTCTTCCTGTTTCTACATTGTGATTTCTTGTTTGGTGACGGTCTATGTTCTGCACGTGTAACTGAGCTGAGGTATTCTGTTTATGTAATTCCTATTTGACATTGCCACTTGTTCTCTTTCCCCAGTAGGTCATGTATTGTTGTTCTCTGAAATGTATTGGTTTAATATTTGTAGTGTTGCCTTTTGATAGGTAGGGTCTTGTGCTTTGTGAGTCCTGGTAGTGCTGTTATGATACAGTGGGTTTGCTATGGGTTCTAAATGGGCAGTGTTTGTAGTAGTTCCTAATGTGCCTGGCAGTTGGCACTGGATTATAGTAATGTAGACATCTTTTAGTCTTTCTTTATCCATACACTCATTAAGAGGCATGTTTACTAAAAGTTAGTGTATGGTAAAATTATGCAAATATTTATGCAAATGAGGTCCCTTATGCAAATGAGGCCCCGCACATGGCCCCGCATCCCCCTTGGGTCGCCCCTGCCTACATGGAGCGGTGGGTTCACCCCTAAACAGAGACATGGGGAGTGGTGGCCTGCACAGAGTGGCAGGTGCACCTGCTCCTTCCATCTTACTGGGCAGACAAGATGGACCATATTGGTCTTTATCTGCCGTCCTTTATTATGTTACTATGTCCATATCTCACAGACACTATAATATAGCTTACGGCATGGTGTATGCTCTCAGGAGCATCTAGTACTGCACGCCTATCACAGTGCCCCCCTCTGCTGCATCCCCTCCTCTTACTCTGGTGCTGCCACCACCCACCCATGACACTGTCAGCACCCACACTGACCAGCCTGCTGTTTGGTCAAACATGCTCATCACACATACTGCCACATAGCCAGGCATCAGGTGAATCAACTCCATCAGCTACCAATTGTGGTTGCATCCACACCTTCTCCAATGGCTTCCCTGTCCCCCTTTCAGCGTTACAGAAGCCTTCCTGCATTAAGGTGAATGCAAGACACCTTAACGCAGCATGTCCTGTTACAGCCTGGTAAGTGTCCACTACCACCCGTTAATGTCTTGTTATTGCACGTTAAGTGTCCACTGCCACCCCTGAATGTCCTGTTACTGCATGTTAAGTGTCCACTACCACCCCTTAAAGCCAGAATGTCTCTAACACGCCCAGGATACTTACCACATGGTAAACCCTTATCGCTGCCGTTACCGCTTGGAAAGACATGCTCCCTTACCACCGTTCAGTAAACATACCCTTTAGGAGTAATTTAAGGAACTATTTCTTGACAGCAAGGGTGGTGAATGTGTGGAACAGCCTTTTAGCTGAGGTGTTGAAGATGTGGACAGTATGTGAATTCAAGAAAGCATGAAACAAGCACAGAGGATCTCTAAGAGACAGGAAGACATTGTATTGCTGAGCATTTGGTGTGGATGGGAGGATTGAATAAGTTGCATGCTCTTTTTCTGCTATCATCCTCTATCTAAAAAGATTCACATTCAAGAAATGCAATTAGCATGACAATTTGTATATGCTTTGCCAAAGTAACACAGTAGGTGATTAAATTAAGAGCTAAAAAATGTCCATGATAAGGGGGGAGATAGCATCAGTGAGGGAGCTTGCTAGCAAAAGAAATACATGCACCACTTCCTTTTTCTCTGTAGCTTGGCCCTTACTCAGTAACTGCAAATGCATCTTATTTTTCATGCACTTCAAACATTGTTTCAGTATAGTTACAAAATCTTCAAATTCCTTCATTTGAAAAAGAAATAATTTAATTTGTGAAGCTAATGTTTGCAAATGAAATATTCAAGTGGCTTCAGTACAGCATCAGTGATTGCAATCTGTCTGATGGCAGAAAAGCTTTTGGTTATACTGTGTCCAGAATTACTCCAAGGAATAAAATCTTGTATGTGAGGAGTAGGGTTGTTGTATTGAAATTGATGATGACTATTAGGCTTGCATAAGGGTAAAGAAAGAACTCCATTGTATGTAGTGTTTGTATTGTATTCTGTAAATTGTATTGCTTCAGATTGTTAGCATTGCTTTTGTTTGTAACCTTACGGTCTTAGTCTTTGGCATATGAGCCCAACAATGCTCAGTGCAAATATAAATTAACAAGTAGATATTGAGTTACTACAGATGGTGTGTTTTTTAATGCTGGCTGCAGTGAGCATAAAAAAATATGTAGATATTCAGACCAATGCCTAGATAGTGGCTGGCGCAGAATATCTGCATTAGGCAGTGATTGGCATAACTATCTGGATATAGTTAGATAGAGCCCAATTCCATAACATGCACATCTGGCCCGTGGAGACGTCTAAATTGAAAATGGTCCCTGTTCAAACCCAGTTCCGCATCTGCAGGTCTAAATTTACCCTGGGTCCTGAATCAGGGTGATAGATGTGTCCGGCGCATCACAGGCAAAGTGCTATGCAGCTGGCCTATGCACGCATCCAGTGCATAGCCCACGCATGGGTGCAGGCATGGGCCATTGATATAATGGAGAAGCATGCCCCACGGCAATATTATAGGACACGGGTAAATGTTTTGGATGTCCCTGCGCCCACCGAATTCTGAAAAATTGCACGTTTCTGATCCTGCCCATCTCCGGGATGTACATGCAGACGCCATGCCTCCTTGGCAAAATGTGCATCTCCTAAGCTGCTCTTCACACTGACAGTAGTTTGCTGATGCACATTAGGCATAAATACCAATGAGAAATGACTGCTGCTGCAGCCTAGACCATATATCAGTCCTCCTCAGGCCCTGAAAAGTGCTAGGTAATCCCAGTACACCCTAATAAGGTATAAGAGAATGTAAATATGAACACGTATGTCAGGACATACCTTGCATCAAATGGTACTTGGCATTATAAAATAGCCCCAGTGATCCCTGCCATGGTCATCTCTACAAATATGCTTTAAACTGCTAAGGATGGACCCTTACCAAGTGCACAAAACCCAAACCTAACATTGCTAAGGATGGACCCAAAGGATGCATAATATTGCTGAGGAACAAATGTATGCTCTTTTCATGCTTCTGGTCTATAAGTGCGCTCATTCTGCTGCTCTGCAGTACCGTGCTATTTTATCTCTTCCTATGCACCTCCTCGGGAACTCCGCTCTTCTGGCAGATCATTTCTATCTGTGCCCTTCTCTTCTACTGCCAACTCCAGACTTCACTCTTTTCACCTTGCTGCTCCCTATGCCTGGCACAGCCTACTTTTAACAGATTTATTATGCAAACCATTTTGCTACTTCTGTGAAGGGTGGTATAAACATAAATAAAAACCGGAGTCTGCACATCAGGCTTCTTCACAAATCCAGGCTGAGCGTTCACCTCTTTGTTGCCGCTTTTGGATCTGATCTGCCTAATCTCCCTTGTGTTTCCTTACCATTCCCCCTAAATGTATCCTGTCCACATCTGCTGTGTTGTCTGTCTTGACTAGATTATAAGCCTTGTTGAGCAGGGATCATCTTTTACATGTTTCTGTGCAGCGCTGCTTATGCCTTCTGGTGCTACACAAATGATCAGTAGTAGTAGTAGTAGTAGTAGTAGTATGGCCTTCTGCCTATGGCATCTGATTCCCACATATCTGGGTAATGGCATTTCTCACAGCAACTGCACCTGTCCCATCGTGTCATATGTCAGTCTGTATACATCTGCTATCTCTAGGCAGGGCCAGCCCAAGGGTTTCTACCACCCCAGGCAGAACCCCAACCACGCTGCCCCTCTCTCCATGCCAAACTGCCACTCTTCCCCCCACACCTAGCTGCTGCCAATTCCATCGGGGGGGGGGGGGGGTAGCAGCAGTGGCAGTATTTTAAAAGCAGCGGCTTGTGCCGCGGCTTTGTTGCCCGCAACAGTACATGGCCTGCTGGTTCTGACCCCCTCTCTGACAGTAAATTGCATCAGAGGAGGTCAGAAGAAGCAGGCCATGTGATCCAAACAAGAATCTTTTCCCTACTCATATCCATACTATCCCTATATCAGCAGTCCAATTTTTCAGAACATGGGAATTGTTTGGGTTCCCTAGATTTGCTCCTTTAGCACAAACAGCACATTTCAGCATAGCCATAATCCACACTATTGCTCTTCTTAATATTTCTGTAAGGGTGTATACAGGGCCAGCCCGTCCATTGAGCGAGAATGTTTTTTGCACAGGGCCCCGCGTTTCAGGAGGCCCCGCGCAAAAAACATTCTGATCCTAAAGTTAAAATTTAAAAAAAAAAAAAAAAAGCTGACTTCTCGCGCTGTCCGGGCCGCCACGGCAGAATCGAGTGTGCCGCGGGGCCCCCCCTGCCCAGCAGAGCCTGCCCTCCCCTGTATCCGCTCTCTCTTCGCAGCTTCAGTCACACGCGCTGGCTTTCAGAGCGCGAGGGGAGAGTTTCTCCCTCGCTGCTCTGTTAAGCCCGCGGGGGCTGATGGGAAGTTCCCATCATGGAGAGGGTTAGGACTTGAAGTGGGCTGATGGGGTTAGGACTGGTAATGGGCTGTGGGGAGCTAGGACAGGAAATGGGCTGATGGGGAGGGGTTAGGACTTGAGTTGGGCTGATGGGGTTAGGACTGGTAATGGGCTGTGGGATGATGGGGGGTTTAGGACTGGCAATGGGCTATGGGGGGCTGACTGGAAATGGGTTGATGGGGTTAGGACTGGAAGTGGGCTAATGGGGGGTTAGGACTGGAAGTGGGTTGATGGTGGGGGGCTAGGACTGGTATTGGGTTGGGGGGTTGCTAGGACTGGAAATGGGCTGATGGGGGGCTAGGACTGGAAATGGGCTGATGCAGGGACTAGAAGGGAGCGGATGCTGGGTGAGGCTGGAACTAGAAGGGAGCTGATGTTGGGGGAGGATTAGAATGGGATGGGGCTGGGAGAGTAAAATGGAGAGGGGAAAAATATTTTGTGTGGGAGGGATAAAAAATCTACAATTGGCTGGGTATTGGACGAGTAAGTGGGGATTGAGGATGGAGGGGTAAAATTTGAGTGGATGAAATAGGAATGAGGAAAGAGCAAAAGGAGAAAGATTAGTATGTTAAAGCAGATGTAGAGAGAGAGAATGGAAAAAAAACTAGAAGAGAGAAGAAAGGACAAATGGACAGCAGATGATGGAGAGTTAGCAGAAAATATGAAGAAACCAGAAGAAAGTGGATTGCAATTGCAACTGAAAAAAAATGCACAAAAGGTAGAAAAATCTCTCTTTATTTTGAATTTATTAACTGGAATATGAAAGCTCTGGGAAATGTGCATCATTAACGTCTGCGCTTTGTTTGGTACAAGAAGAAATTACTTTATAGTTTTATTTCTACAGTGTTGTTGTACATTCCAAGTTTGGCTTCTGGGGTTCCCAGTTTAATTATTGCTTTCCTGTTTCTAAATTGTGATTCCTTGTTTGGTGATGGTCTATGTTCTGCATGTGTAACTGAGCTGAGGTATTCTATTTACGTAATTCCTATTTGACATTGCCACTTGTTCTCTTTCCCCAGTAGGTCATGTATTGTTGTTCTCTGAAATGTATTGGTTTAATATTTGCAGTGTTGCCTTTTTATAGGTAGGGTATGGTGCTTTGTGAGTCCTGGTAGTGCTGTTAGGATACGGCGGGTTTGCTATGGGTTCTAAATGGGCAGTGTTTGTAGTAGTTCCTAATGTGCCTGGCGGTTGGCACTGGATTATAGTAATGTAGAAATCTTTTAGTCTGTCTTTATCCATACACTCATTAAGAGACATGTTTACTAAAAGTTAGTGTATGTTAGCATTATGCAAATATTTATGCAAATAAGGCCACTTATGCAAATGAGGCCCCGCACCGAGTCTCCGCACATGGCCCTGCACCCCCCTTGGGCCGCCCCTGGGTGTATATTAATGTTTCTATACCTAATAACATGGAGTGGAGGAGTGGCCTAGTGGTTGGGGGCAAGGTACTTCAGGCCAGAAGGTCAGGGGTTCAAATCCCACTAGAGGACAGCAACCTTGGGCCGGAAGGACTGGGGTTTCTAGTCCCACAGGTGCTCCTTGTGGTCATGGGCAAGCCACTTAACCCTCCATAGCCCATGTTCCCTGTAAAATAGTTATCTTCAAGTTATAATGCCCTGTTCAATGTAATTTCAGTTTGTTCAATGTGAACCACACTGATGCAGAATAGCACAGTATATAAGAGAATGTAAATAAATAAAATAAAATAAACATTCCCTCACCTCAGCTTTCTGTTCCTTAAAACTGCATTTTGTGTTTTTCTAGACTGCAGTCACACCAATTCAAAACATAATTGTCACAGCCTTTCTTCAATATGGAATGCAATGCAGAGAAGAGCAGATTGTTTTCTAAGTCCTGGCCTTATACCATGTTTCTGCAGGAATAACGTGGACATCTGTGGGAAGCACTGAAAACATACTTTATACATCTCCGTGGCTGATCACACCCCCGTTCCGCCCCTTCTGGGCATGTTCTGAGATCCTCATGCTGGCGCCTTGGATGTGCATGACAGTAGTGTTTCAGAATACGGTCAGGGATGTTTTTGGCACATAAACATCTTCGCCGCCTGTACAAACCCCTTATTCATTTTCTGGAATGATGTCCATAGTAAACTGAAAATCCCACTCTCCAGTTAATTTACTGCACTGCCCTTGCTCTGCCCATGGACCAGCCCAGTACTATCTAGATTTTGCTGAAGTGGTCTGTCAGATACTCTGGATAGTAATGCTGAATATAACTGGATAGTTACTGTACAGATAAGTGCCTTTGAAAATTGACCATAAATGTTTATTTCTAATGACCACTATATCTACACTCCATTAACAATTTTTAAGTGATCTGATCTGTAGGTGGTGTTGTAGGAATGGAGGATTAGTCTGGTGGTTAGAGCAACAGCCAAATTTTCCAGAGGTTGGATTTTGGATCATGCTGGCACTCCTTATGACTCGGCAAGTCATTTTATCCTCCATTGCCTTGGAAGAAAAGGCCTGGCAATCTACTTCCTGTCATACCTTGCCAAGAAAACCCACAGATTGCTGGGTTATAAGGAGTCAGTATTGACTTGATGGCACTTAAAAAAAAAAGTTTGTATTGTAGTACAAGGAGAAAGCTTGGAAAGCAAATGAAAAAAAAAGTATTATTCCTTGGTTAATGCTAAAGTGAAACATGCTACCAAGGCAGGAGTAACTGTGTGTGTATATGTCATTAGGAATCAGCACTTATGTGTGTATTTATGATGCATTCATAAGTATTGATTCTACCCCTACTCCACCCATTATCCAACCCTGAAAATGCCTATGCGTTGTAGTGTGCAAGAGGGTATGGAGGAGCCTGAAAGCAGTTGGGATGGCTTTTCTGACCCCAGTTAACACAGGGATAGAAAGGAAAGGTGATATGATTGAAATGTTTAAATACCTCCGTGGCATAAATGTTCAGGGGGAGAGCCTCTTTCATTTGAAAGCAAGTTCTGCTATGAGGGGACATGGGATGAGGGTGAAGGGGGATAGATTCAGGAGTAATTTGCGAAAATATTTCTTTATGGAAAGAGTGGTGGATCCGTGGAATAGTCTCCCAGTGGTGCTGGTAGAGATGAGGACAGTAACTGAATTCAAAAAAGCATTGGACAAACACAGAGGATCTCTAAAGGAAAAAAGGGGACTGTTGTAGTTGTTGATATGGAAGGACAGACTAGATAGGCCATGTGGTCTTTTTCTGTCATCATATTTCTATGTTTCTATGTTTCTTGTCCAAATCCCATCTAGAACTAGGTAAGGTCCCTTTAATAAAAAGTAATCATTTATATTCGGAAAAGCATTCTCGCTGTACTCACCAACACTCTGGAAATCACTACTAGAAAAATTAAGAAGCCTACCGGACCTCTTAACATTCAGAAAATAGCTCAAGACGCACACTTATTTACACAGCACTTTGGGAAGAAACTGTATTGCCTGAATACCAGTCTAACATAACTACAACCTACTATTAATCATTCCTCCTACTATTAATCATTTCTCCTACCTACCCTAACCATTGTTATGAGCTTACCCAGTTTTGATGCTAACACCTGATGTCATTTAGGTTTTTTTCCCTAATTCAGACCCGGCAGCGAATCAGCGCTGCCGGGCACAGGCACGCGCTGGCGAGCCGCGGAAAATAGGGGCGGGGGAAGGCGGGGGGGGGCGGGCGAAGAGCCGCACTCAAAAAGCGCGCCCGGCGCGAGTGCGGTCTCTTTCCACCCCCCCCACCTTACAGGAAGAAGCTGGACTCTGCTCACCTCCGAGCTGCGGTACGAGGGCCGGAGCTGTAACCTCCGAGCTGTGATACGAGGGCCGGAGCTGTAAGTGGAGAACCCGCGCTGTGAGAAGCCACGTGGAGGAACGGGACCCGCCGCGAATCGGAGGGGAGAAAGCGGCAGAAGAAGAGTGCTCCGGCAGATCCACCCCCTCCACGTGGAGGAGCGAGTGTAGATCGCCGAGACTCTCAAAAAGAAGGCAGAGGCAAAATAAACAGCACATCGAACAGCAAGTATGGAACGGGGCCTGCCATGTTGCTTTTATAGCGAGAGAAAGGGGGGGAAGAAGGAATGTTAAGCAAAAGAGGGAGTTGTAAGCGGTGGGGGGGCCGTGGCGGCCATATGCCTGCACACGGAGAGTGTGACGGGGCCTGCATGCTAGCTAGCTAGCCAGCTTATCGGCAGGGTGCAGGGCAGAAGATAATAATTTAAAAAAAAAAAAATAATAATAATATAGATATATATATAACGAAATATAAAGAAATAAAGAACACAGTTGGGGGGCGGCCAAGATGTGAGCTACACGGAGCCATGCCCAGGGAACAGGAAATGAAGGGGTTGCTCAGGGGATGCAAGGGGGGGGGGGAGAGTCGGGAGGGATGGGGGGGGGGTGAATGAGAAGATATGTGAGCAGCCGCACATGCCCGGAGTCTTAATGGCAGAAGTAAATAAATGATTATAGGCATAGGAGGAGATGTTTAACAAGAAGGGGACAGAAGCGCATATGTAATGTAGCTATACTGTTGAAGTGATGAATCTAGGGAGAATAGTGCTGGCAGAGGGACAGGGGTAGCTACGAGGTAGAAGACCGACTATAGTGGACATCAGGCATGACTGGAAATAAGCCTTTTCCCCTTGCCACTAATGAGTAATGCTATACAAAAAAAAAAAAAAAAGGGAGGCCGGGAAGATCAGGGGATTAGAGACAGCACCATATTTGATAGTAATGTATTGCTTTTGCATAGCATTCTATCTTAAAGGTAAAATGCCCAGGAAGGGAACACCAAAGGCTTCTCGGCCACGAGGCAACAGCGAGCCACGGAGGGCGGCAGCGGCATCTAAAGCACGAGCAGCAGCTGAACAAAACATGAGAGGGAATCAAGGGGCTAGCCGCGAACCAACGGCCCCTGCAGCAGCAGCAAAACCGCGTAAAAGCGCCAGGAAGAGGACACCGCAGCAACCAGGGAATGTGGCCCCGCCTCAGAACCAAGAACTGGACGACCTGCTCCAGATGGTCCGGGAGCAGGTTACACAGCATGGCCTGCACTCAGTTAAGCAGCGGCTGGGAGCACCGGTCCCGGCAAACTATGAAGTGCCATCGACAAGCACTAGCGTAACCATGCCCAACACAGCACATGGTAAGTCGGGTTGTGAAAAGGGGGCGCAAGAGTCAGCAACGTCATCATCAGAAGGGTCTAGTTCAGATAGCGATAGGGACATTGAATGGGCAGATGTGATGCGCTATGCATTAAAGAAAGTTAAGAGGAAGAAGAGTGCAAAACATTCCCATCCCCTCAGAGAGGCCTGGTCGGGGCAAAATCAGAGGGGTGAAGACGACACAGGCACGCCGACGGGAGCGACCCAAAGAACGCGGATAGATTGGAGGGACACGAGCTGTGATCCACGCTGCGGGGTGAGCTCCCTGGCCGTGTCGGTGCCCAAAAAGATCAAAAAGAGAATTTGGAAGAGAGAATATATTGACATATTCTCTCTACTACTCAGAGATCAAGAAGAGGAGTCAACTAGTGGAAAAGATAGGGAGAGAAGAAGTGAGAGGGATAGGAAACCTAAAATACCAAAATCCATCAATAACTGGGTGGCGGCATTCCACCTCTTTATGAGCGTGGTGATGGAAAAGGAACCCGAAGCGGGGCCATACCTGACCAAGTACCTGGACACGATTACTCGCGCACATAAGCAATACGGGGGATGGACCTGGCTAAACTATGATGTGAAGTTCAGGAGGAACATGGCCGACGATCCCACCCTTGCATGGCACCATAGAGTGCTGGACATGTGGGAGAAGAAATGGCACATAATAGGCCATTGTGTCAGGACGGGTTGCACCAGCCGCTCCCGAGCACCACATGGCAGCAGCCTTTTCAGAATAACCATGGGAGGCCAGCCAATCAGTGGCCTGGGAGACGAGCATGCAGGCAGTACAACGCGGGGAGTTGTAACTGGCAGCCGTGCAAATTCAAGCATTCCTGCTCGGGATGCGGGGGTGGGCACCCCGCTTTCGCATGTAGAGTGGCAAGAGAGGCGAAGCCATACAGAGCAATGCCGCAGCGAGCCAATGAGGTGGTTGGCGCCAACACCCATCAACCTTGAGCGTATGCGGCCATGGCTAAGAGCATATCCTAAGCGGGATATCGCTATTAATATAGAAGAAGGCTTCACAAGAGGTTTCCGCATTCCATCCCTAATCTTAAGGGACAGAAAGCACGCGTGCTTACTAAAAAACCCACCATCCGTACAACAACATAACGAGATCGCCCGTAGCAAAATAGCTAAAGAATTAAGTATGGGGAGAATAGCTGGTCCCTTCCAGTCACTCGCATTCAAGGACCTAATAGTCTCCCCATTGGGAGTGATACCCAAAAAGGAGCAAGGACAATTTAGGTTAATTCACAACCTGTCATACCCAGAAGGACAGTCCGTTAATGATTACATAGATCCGGCATTATGCTCAGTTAAGTATGCAACCATGGACCAAGCGATCACAATCATACGAAGTAAGGGGCCCCGAGCGCAACTAGCGAAGGCGGACATTGAGTCCGCGTTCCGCCTATTGCCGGTTCACCCTGAATCTTTTCAACTGTTGGGCTTCTCGTTCAATGGGGAGTTCTATTATGACAAATGTTTGCCCATGGGATGCGCTGTATCATGCGCATACTTTGAACAATTCAGTTCCTTCATACACTGGGTGGTCGAAGATCTGGCCGGCCCCAATACAGTGGTGCACTACCTGGACGATTTCCTATTTGTGGGAAGAGACCGGGATGAATGCAAAAGGATACTAGATGTCTTCGAGCAGACGGCGCGGGAGTTTGGAATCCCGTTAGCAAAGGAGAAGACAGAGGGCCCAAAAAGTGTCCTCACTTTCCTGGGCATACAATTAGATGTGCCGGCGCACAGGTCGCGCTTGCCAGCTGAAAAAGTGCTCAAGTTGAGTAAAGAGATGCACCTATTGCACAGCCAGCGAAAAGCGACACTACGGCAATTCCAGTCCATGCTGGGCCTCCTTTGATTTGCATGCAGAGTGATACCCATGGGGAGGGTGTTTTGCCGGCGCCTGGCATGGGCGACAAGAGGTATCGCAAAAAGATACCACCGCATCAGAGTCACCAGGGAGATGCGCGAAGACCTCCAGGTCTGGTTGCAATTCCTTCGCGCTTTCAACGGCCTGGCCTTCTGGCAAGCGCCCCCAATATCCAATGTCGAACTGGAATTCTTCACCGACGCGTCGGGGGGGGATCGGTTTCGGCATATACTATAAAGGGGCGTGGTGCTCAGAGACATGGCCCAAGGAGTGGCACAGTGTTGGGATCACCAGGGACATCACGTTCTTGGAGCTGTTCCCTATAATGGTATCCCTTTGTATCTGGGCCCCTGAGCTCGCCAATAGGGCTATCACCTTCCGCACCGACAACCTAGCGGTGGTGTGGGCGATAAATAAGATGAGAGCCAAAACGCCAAGGGTAGTGGCGCTCTTGAGGCGAATAGTCCTGCTCTGCCTCACGCATAATATAACCCTGAGAGCCACCCACATCGAGGGCGAGAATAATAACATTGCTGATGCTCTTTCTCGTTCTAAGATCAGGCTTTTTCACCAGCTGGCGCCCGAAGCCGACAGAATCAAGACAGCGGTCCCATATCAAGTCTGGGAGTTTGGCCCACCGAGATCTGGGAGCTCCTGTTAGGAGCGTTAGCCGAGAACACCCGGCGCAGATACATAGCGGCTTGGGAGCAATACCAGACTTTTTGCAGTGCGGCCCACATTAAGAGTGAAGACAGATTAAAAGTGGCAACAATAGTGCGATGGATTATGCACTGCAAAACCAATGGCTGCACAAAGGCTGCGGTGCAGGTCCGTTTAGCGGCTGTGTCCTTTTTTGCAAAAGCGATGGGAAAGCATAGCCCCACGGCTGGGTTTATTGTACAGAAAGTGATGAGAGGCTGGTCCCGGGAACAGCCGCGGAAAACGGACAAACGCCGACCGATCACACATCAGATGCTTCAACAACTGATGGTACTCACCAGCCTAGTGTGCTATGACGACTACGAGACGAGGTTGTTTAGATGCGCTTTCTCCTGGGCCTTCTACGGAGCCTTTCGGGTAGGAGAGCTCGTAGCATCCTCAGCATCAGAGCGAAGGACCCCACGCGGAGGGCTAGTAAAGCGTGATGTGTGCATACGCACTAGAGCGATAGTGTTGCAGTTACGCAAGTCCAAGACTGATGTGGAAGGAAAAGGGGCGCAGGTAGTGCTGTCGGCCATGCACAATGACCCTTCATGCCCAGTCCAAAATGCGTTAGCATACCAACAAGTAAGGGCGCGCTCAGAGCACCATTGGTTCATACACGCCAATGGAACACCCTTATCACGTTTTCAATTCAGCGGAGTACTCAAGCGCATAATAGAACGCACTGGACGGGATGCAAGCTTATACGGCTCGCACTCCTTTCGCATTGGGGCTGCTTCTACGGCGGCCAGCATCGGGATGACTCGAGAACAGATAATGAAGATAGGCCGATGGCGCTCGGATAGATACAAATTGTATATACGTCCAGCACCGTAAGGCCAGGGGGCGCATCTTCAAAAAAAAAAAAAAAAAAAAAGTTTGTGAATAGATAATTCCCTATTAAAGACGATAGTAACGGCTAGGATCGGGCGGCTGGGAAAAAGTAAATGCGACTAAGTGAATATGCGTGGGATAGATACTGTTATAATCATATTTTCTGATTGTGCTCCATGCAGGAATAGGCCACGACAGAGGGCCGCGTGAAGTGTGGATCTGTGGCCATTCATTTGTTCACTGGGCGCAGAAGAGAGCACGAGGTAGACCAATGGGGTTGAACCTAGGACTTCCATGTGCAGACGTGGCCGTAGTGTGGCTGGGACGACGGGGTATGGTGTGGGACCAGCTGATGCCGTCCTTGCTCCAAAGGGGGCGATCCGCAAGGAACCCAGCGATAATGGTGATCCATTTGGGGGGCAACGACCTCGCATCCACACGCAGCGTTGAGCTCACCAAGAGGATGCAAGGCGACCTCCTAACGCTGGCAAACACATTTCCGGAGACTCTATTGGCATGGTCACACATCACACCCCGGCGAGTGTGGAGAGGCGAAAACTCACATAGGGCGGTGGAGAGGACTAGAAGAAAAGTGAACAGATGGATGGCCCACTTCATGGGGTCCATAGGGGATGCGCCATTGCGCATGAATTAATAGAGGAGAGATGCCCCGGACTGTTTCGCCCTGATGGAGTGCATTTGTCAGACATCGGAATGGACATTTTTCTCTGCGACATACAGGATGCGGTAGAACGACTATGGAGGAAGCGGATGTTGGCCACAGCGGCGCGTTGATGTGTGGGGCCCCGACAACAAGCGAGGAGTCGCTGTTGACGGGGTTGGCGGGAGAAACGCACCCGGGGAGAGAACACAGCCTAGGCCTTAAGTAAAGGGGGAGAGGTACGGGAGAGATACACGGACCTCCCCCCGGAGAGACGGAGATGGTGACAAGAACACCACGCAGAGAGCCCCCCCCTTTGCCTTGCTTTGACGGCGGGCAAAAGGGGGGGGGCAAGGAAAAGTTGCCAAGGCTGCTTGAATGGCATGCGCAGCAGCTTTTCGGCTGAAGGACACGAAAGACTAAGGGACTGAGAAAGCTTTCACGGCTAAAAGAGTTCCCTCCTGCTAGGGGCAAAAGGCGGCAGGATAGTGGCTGTGTTTCTCGGGGGGGGGGGGGCAAGAAAAGAGGTGATATAAGGCATTGTAGACTGTGTATTGCCGACAGTCAAGTGCATGCTGTGGCCAACAGTTGTTATGTACTGTTAAATACCATTGTTGTGTACTGTTAAATACCGTTGTTGTGAATAAAATCGATATAATTGGTGAAAGAACCCCATGGTGTAAGGTGGTGCTTCATAGGGGGGGGGAGGGGTGGGGGGGGGAAAGGGAGGGAAGGACGGCGGCGGTCATGCCAGTTGCGTGGCTGAGACCCGGCAGCGAATCAGCGCTGCCGGGCACAGGCACGCGCTGGCGAGCCGCGGAAAATAGGGGCGGGGGAAGGCGGGGGGGGGGGCGGGCGAAGAGCCGCACTCAAAAAGCGCGCCCGGCGCGAGTGCGGTCTCTTTCCACCCCCCCCCACCTTACAGGAAGAAGCCGGACACCCGCCCGACCCACCCAAGGAGCGACTAAGGGGAGGGGGGGGAAACGTCGCAGCATGCAAGACGGCGGGAGAAACGCACCCGGGGAGAGAACACAGCCTAGGCCTTAAGTAAAGGGGGAGAGGTACGGGAGAGATACACGGACCTCCCCCCGGAGAGACGGAGATGGTGACAAGAACACCACGCAGAGAGCCCCCCCCTTTGCCTTGCTTTGACGGCGGGCAAAAGGGGGGGGGCAAGGAAAAGTTGCCAAGGCTGCTTGAACGGCATGCGCAGCAGCTTTTCGGCTGAAGGACACGAAAGACTAAGGGACTGAGAAAGCTTTCACAGCTAAAAGAGTTCCCTCCTGCTAGGGGCAAAAGGCGGCAGGATAGTGGCTGTGTTTCTCGGGGGGGGCAAGAAAAGAGGTGATATAAGGCATTGTAGACTGTGTCTTGCCGACAGTCACGTGCATGCTGTGGCCAACAGTTGTTATGTACTGTTAAATACCATTGTTGTGTACTGTTAAATACCGTTGTTGTTAGTATACCGTTGTTGTGAATAAAATCGATATAATTGGTGAAAGAACCCCATGGTGTAAGGTGGTGCTTCATAGGGGGGGGGAGGGGTGGGGGGGGGGAAAGGGAGGGAAGGACGGCGGCGGTCATGCCAGTTGCGTGGCTGAGTATACTGTTCAGCTTAACTTAGTTGTTCCACATCCTCTCCAAGTACCATTGCTTCATATCTACAATGTAGCCTATATGGACCAATCAATGTGATTTAGGTTTTAAATTATTACTTATGTTTTGCCTTGGTTACTTGTATTGACTTCTCAGTTTATGTTAACTACATTATTTGTATATTTTTGTTCTCTGTAAACTGATTTGATTCATTGATTAAGTGGTATAAAAACATAAATAAATAAGAAGGGGGGCAGAGAAATTTAACAGAGCAGCATACTTGAGACGAGTCAACTCAGGACTAGAACCAACCTGGCAAGCACATCTGGAGCCATTTGATAGCCCACATATGTAGTGCCATGTGATACATGTCCAGTACATGAGCTTAGCACATGACTCAGGGTCGTGAGAGATTGCCTGAGCCAGTCTAGATTTCACATCCATTGAAGGTACTGTATAACATCTTTGTGCTGAATTCTGTGCCAGCAGTTCAGCCTGTCCCTGACAGTTGCTAATTCTCATCATGATACATAATGTGAACAGCAGCATTACAGCTACTAGGTACTATCATATACTAAATATGCAGAGTTGCCATGTCACCCAGTTGCAGGAGTGAGATGTCTTACCAGTTCTGGTTTTAAATGTGCATTGCAATGCTGTATGTTTATTTATTTATTTATTACAGTTTCTTATATACCGCGCTATTTAGAATCAGCGCGGTTTACATCATAACAAAACGACCATAACGACAAACTGTCAGGTTTTACATTGAACAGGAGTACAAACTTGGATAACTGGGTTAACTATATACATAAACTATCTACACTGCAGTGTGAGGGCATTTCTAGATTGGGTCATTTCTTGGAGGGGATATCTAGTTTCAGTTGCTGTCTGGGAAATATTGGCAGAAAAGGTATGTTTTGAGAGCCTTTCTGAACTGATATAGATTGGTAATGGCTCTAATGTCAGGGGGTAGGGTGTTCCAGCATTTTGGTACATAAAACTGAATGCCCTGTTTGTGGTGTTCGTGTTGGACTTTGTTGAAGCCTTTGGTATTGCTAGCAAGTTTACAGCTGATGTTCTTCTTGCTCTGTTGGGGGGGACCATGTGGATTAGATTCGTGAGTGAGAGGGATGAGGTGCCTTTGATTGCCTTAAATGCTAATACAAGGGATTTGAAGGTGATTCTCCCGTGAATTGGTAGCCAGTGTAGCTGTTTGAGAATAGGAGTCACGTGGTCGTTTCTGGATGCACCGTAGAGGACCCTAGCTGCGGCATTCATGGCCAACTGTAAGGGGGTTAGTGTGGATTGGGGGAGACCTTGTAGGATGGCATTTGCAAAGTCAAAATGCGGCAGGATCAGCGCTTGATATATGGTACGGAAATCGTCTGGGTCCAGCAGGGAGCGTAGGTGTTTGAGGGAACGGATTTTGAAGTAGATGGCTTTGACTACGCTGCTTATGTGGCGTCTCATGTCTAGATGTTGGTCCAGTGTAACTCCCAAATATTTTATTGCATCTTTAGTTTGCAAATCAGCTTCCTTGACACTGACGTGGGATGGGGGCGTAAAGTTGGAGTCTCTGGAGATGAAAAGGACCTCTGTTTTTTTATGCTGGATACGTAGGTTCTGTGTCTGGAGCCATGTTGAAACTGCATTGAAACAATCTGTGAGTGGGGTCAGGTCCATGTGGGTTGTGGAGAAAGGCATGTATAAAAGAATGTCATCTGCATATATCATGCAGTTTACGTTGAATGATCTTATGATATTGCATATGGGCTGCATGTAGATATTGAAGAGTAAGGAGGATAATGAGGATCCTTGAGGTACCCCTTGTTTTTGATGGAAGTGGCTAGACTCTTCTGATCCAGACTTCACATATTGCCATCTATCGTCCAGATAAGACTTGCACCATTTTAGTGCCTTGTTGCAGACACCCTTTTCTTTTAGTCTTCCCAGGAGGATTTCGTGACTCACGGAGTCAAAAGCCGCGGCGATGTCTAGGAAAATGAGGACAAAACCTTGATGGATGTTGTCAATTCCTGTGATGATATTGTTGATTAGACCAGTGAGTAGTGTCTCAACCCCATGATGTTCTCTGAACCCATGTTGGCAGTTATCTAAGGGAGTAACAGAGTCTATGTGATCTTGAATTTGCCGTTGTGCTTCCTTCTCAATTATTTTGGCTAAGATGGGGATGCTAGCTATTGGTCGATAGGAGTCCACCCTTTGGGGGTCCAGTTTGGGGTTTTTCAGTAATGGTCTAATGGAAGTCTGTTTGAGTGAAGTGGGAAAATAACCTGTTGTAAAGGAGAGTTTCATTATATTTGCGATGACAGGACTGAGCACATCACGTAGTTTCCTTGATCCAAAAGCTGGACATGGGTGGGTCTGTGCAGTGGAGGTGTTGAGTGATGCTATGGTGTTCTCAATACATTTATTGGATGGTGTGGAAAAAAAGTTAAGTGGAGAGAGGTCCGCCGGTTCTTGATATTGGACTGCTGTGACCTTGTTAGTTTGTACAATCTTGGATTGCAGATAATCAGCGAATTCTTGTGGGTGTATGTTGATGTGTTGCTCGGGTGATGGTTCCTTTGAGAGGGATTTGACCAAATTGAAGAGGTCACGAGGTTTATTCAATGACCTCTTTAGGGTGTCAGTGTGATATTGTCTCATTCTGATAGAGATTGTTCCTCGATGTATTGCAAGGTGGGTTAGGTATGCGGTCTGATCTTCCGGTGAGCGTGATCGGCGCCATCGGCGTTCAAGTCTACGTAGTTGCATGAGGGAAGCGCGTAGGTCAGGAGAGAACCATGGGGCGGATTTTCTTTTCGCTCTTGCTGTATTTTTAGGGTTTGGGTGTTGTGAGATGGCAAGCAGGCTGGAATTCCAGTGAGAGATTAGTTCATCAAGGTCAGGTGTTGTTTTGTTGATGAGTGATGGGGTCTCCGAAAGGATGAGTTCCCTATCGAAGGGGCGGAAGCATCTAGTGGAAGTTCGAGAGGTGATGTTCGTGGGTTGGCTTCTGTTCAGCTGGTCATTGTTGCTGGGAATCTGGATAATGATCAATTTGTGGTCGGACCAGGGTACATCCACGACTGATGTTGGCAAATTGTGGCTTTTGTCCTTGACTGGATGTGGCATAAAAACCAAGTCCAGAATGTTCCCTTTTGTATGTGTGGGTTCATTTATGATTTGTTTGAGACCCAGGTCTTTCATTGCATCAAGGAACGCATTTGCGTGGTTTTGGTGTAGCGATGGGAGATTGAAATCACCCATTATCCAATTTGGTTTGTTGGGAGTGCGGGTGTTAGCTGCAAGGTCAATGATGGTTGGAAGGTCAACTGGGGAAGTAGATGGTGTTCTATATAACAGGGTAAGGGAGAATTGTTGGTTAGCAACAGAGAGAGTGTCCAGGCTGTTTGTGCTAGAAGAGTCCACAATCTGGAAGTTGAGGTCTGATTTGGAGATTATGAGCACCCCTCCTCCTTTTTTGTTTTCCCTATGTTTCGTGTGTATGGAAAAATTGGGGGGAAGTAGTTGATTGAGGAGGACGTTGTCTTCTGGTGATAGCCATGTTTCTGTGATCATGAGGATCTCAAGGTCATAGAAGGAGATTGTGTCAAGGACCACAGGTCATTTTTTGCAGATGGAACGTGCGTTAATGATGGCACATTTTAGGGGTCGGCATCTACAAGGTTTTTCCTGGTTGGGTGTATTGGATAGCTGGAGTGCTACATGTATCAGGTGGGAGTGGCGTGGGTAGGTGTTACTTTCTGTGTTGAAGTAAGGGGGACTATTCCATCTTTTGCCATGGCTATTCAGGATTGGAATCCTGCCATGTGGTATGTAGAGAGATTGGGAGGTTCCAAGCCAGTGGGTGAGGAGGTAGAGGCTAAGAATGACAGCGACCTGGAGGGCCATTCTGAGGGTTTGGATTGTGTGTGAGACACTGTGGAGGAGTAATTATATGAGAGCGCACAATAGAGCAGGTACAGTTTAAATGCAAGATATTGACTAATTTTACAGTTTACATGCAAGATAATGGCTAACTTTACAGAGAGAATGCAGTATTGCAGTAATGTGAACACTTTAAGAAGTGCAACGCTAGCAGTTTAAATAGACTTCCAACTGGCAAGATTGTATTACTAAGATAGTATCTAATACGTTATGATGCTATCAGGTTACTTTGTAAGTTAATGTGGCTTACAATAGATGGAGATATTCAACAAAAACACATTCTCACAGTTCAGATGTTGGTAGACGCTGGAATCTTGGTCAGGTGTCAGGTGTCCGGCAGTTAGGTCACTGGTGAGGCATCTGGTGTGCCGCCTCTCGTGCTCCGCCTAAGGGCCACGCCAAAGGGCCCTCTGGCGAGGCCCTCAGGCGCGGG
The DNA here is from genome assembly GCA_033557465.1 of Ichthyophis bannanicus. Lineage (NCBI taxonomy): Eukaryota > Metazoa > Chordata > Amphibia > Gymnophiona > Ichthyophiidae > Ichthyophis > Ichthyophis bannanicus. The sequence continues at coordinate 410,882,221 of CM066037.1, forward strand.
CGCGCCTGAAGGCGCGTGTTTTTTCTGTCCCTTGCTGGGCCCGGATTGGGCGTCGGGAGTCAGCAGGCCCCTGCTGCTGCCGGTGGCTCGATCCCCGGGAAGGGGAGAGCTGCTGGTGGTGGTGGGGGCTGCCGGATGTTGGCGCCTGAAGGCGTGTATTTTTTCTGTCCCTTGCTGGGCCCGGATTGGGCGTCGGGAGTCAGCAGGCCCCTGCTGCTGCCGGTGGCTCGATCCCCGGGAAGGGGAGAGCTGCTGGTGGTGGTGGGGGCTGCCGGATGTTGGCGCCTGAAGGCGCGTGGTTTTTCTGTCCCTTGCTGGGCCCGGATTGGGCGTCGGGAGTCAGCAGGCCCCTGCTGCTGCCGGTGGCTCGATCCCCGGGAAGGGGAGAGCTGCTGGTGGTGGTGGGGGCTGCCGGATGTTGGCGCCTGAAGGCGCGTGTTTTTTCTGTCCCTTGCTGGGCCCGGATTGGGCGTCGGGAGTCAGCAGGCCCCTGCTGCTGCCGGTGGCTCGATCCCCGGGAAGGGGAGAGCTGCTGGTGGTGGTGGGGCTGCCGGATGTTGGCGCCTGAAGGCGCGTGTTTTTTCTGTCCCTTGCTGGGCCCGGATTGGGCGTCGGGAGTCAGCAGGCCCCTGCTGCTGCCGGTGGCTCGATCCCCGGGAAGGGGAGAGCTGCTGGTGGTGGTGGGGGCTGCCGGATGTTGGCACCTGAAGGCGCGTGGTTTTTCTGTCCCTTGCTGGGACCGGATTGGGCGTCGGGAGTCAGGAGGCCCCTGCTGCTGCCGGTGGCTCGATCCCCGGGAAGGGGAGAGCTGCTGGTGGTGGTGGGGGCTGCCGGATGTTGGCGCCTGAAGGCGCGTGGTTTTTCTGTCCCTTGCTGGGCCCGGATTGGGCGTCGGGAGTCAGCAGGCCCCTGCTGCTGCCGGTGGCTCGATCCCCGGGAAGGGGAGAGCTGATGGTGGTGGTGGGGGCGGCCGGCTGTGGGCGCGTGAAGGCGGGTGGGTTTTCGGTCCGTGGCGGGGCCCGGATTGGGCGTCGGAGTCAGCAGGCCCCTGCTGCTGCCCGTGGCTCGATCCCCGGGAAGGGGAGAGCTGCTGGTGGTGGTGGGGGCTGCCAGATGTTGGCGCCTGAAGGCGCGTGGTTTTTCTGTCCCTTGCTGGGCCCGGATTGGGCGTCGGGAGTCAGCAGGCCCCTGCTGCTGCCGGTGGCTCGATCCCCTTTGTAGGCCCCAATTTTACTCATTGGAGTCAGTGCTGCAGGTCCCAAGATGCATTACAATTACAATTTCTGAAATCCAGGCCTATTTTATAATCTCACTCCTGGGACCGAGGTACTTCCCAATGCTGCATTCCTATAATGCATCACATGTGAAACTCTGAAATCTTGGAATAGCTGTCCAGTGTCCCAACTGGCTGTCACAGTTCTCAATGTGGCAGTGGTGTTTAGACAGGGAATGCACACGGACAATGGGGTGCCGTGGATAAACCTCTGGTCGATCATTGGCTTATCTTTAATCTTTCTATTACAGATTTAAAATTTTTGGTTTTAAAAGTTGTTAAATCTCACTGGAGGGAAGGTGATGTTGACAGGATCCTGTTATGTCTTGAACAACAATATATTTTTGAACTCAATACTTTGAAGCCTAATGGACTCAATCAGGAGATGGATTTTTCAGTTTTTTTAATGATATTTTATGCATTTCTTTTGTAGCACTTGTTTGTAAACATTATATAGATAGATAGATTTATATTTATATATTTATTTATTTATTTTTATTGGGTTGCCCCTTTCCCTCTTCCCTTCTCCCTCTCCCCCTTCCCCTTCCCCCTCCCTATTCCTCCCCTCCCTCCCCTTTTCCCCCTTCCCCCTTCCCCCTCCCTCCCCTTCCCTCCCTCCTTCCCCCTCCCCCTCTTCTTTTTCTCCTCTCCCCCTCCCCCCTCTTCCACCCATGACCCTATCTATATATCTAGCCCCTTCCCTACCCCCTACCCCACCCCTTCTCCTTCCTGTCCCTCCCCTTTCCCCCTTTGCCCCCTCTCTCCCCACCCCTCTCCTCTCTTTTTCCTACCCACCCCTCACTTTACCCCTCCCCCTTTCCCCTCCCCCTTTCTTACCCCCTTTTCCCTCACCTTCCATTTCCCCCTTCCTCCTTCTCCCCCTCCCCTCCTCCCCTTCTTTCCCCTTCCTCCCCCTCCTTCTCCCTCCTTCTCCCTCCTTCCCCTTCCCCCTCCCCCTCCCCTCCCTTCCTCCCCTTCCCCTTCCCCTTCCCCTCCCCTCTTTCCCACTTCCCCTTCCAATTTCCCTCCCCTCCTCTTTTTACTCCCCCTTCTTCCCTCCCCCTTTCCCCTCCTTTTTCCCCCTTCTCCTTTACCCTCCCCTCTCTCTTCCCCTTCCCCTTGCTCCTCTTTCCCTCCTTCTTTTTCTCTTCTCTCCCCCTTCCTTGCCCCTCCCACTTCCTCCTCTTCCCCTTCCCCTCCCACTTTCCCCTTCCCTTTCCTCTGCCCCCTTCTTCCCTCCTCCCACCTCTTCCCACCTCCCCTTTTCCCCTTCCCCTCCCCTTCCCCTCCCTTAACCCTCCTTCCCCTTCTCTTCCCTCCCCCTTCTTTCCCTTCCCCCTTTTCCCCTCCCTTTCCCTCCTTCCCCTTTCTCCCTTCTTCCCTCCTCCCTCTTCTTACCCTCTCCTTCCTTTCCCCCTCCCCCTCCCCCACCCCTTTCCCCTCTTTCCCTCCCCTATTACTTCTCCTTCCCCTTCCCTTTCTTCTCCTTCTCCTTCTCCTTCCCCCACCCCTCCTCCTTCCTTCCCCCTCCCCTTCCTCCTTTTTCCCCTCCCCTCCCCTTCCCCTTCCCCTCCCCTCCACTTCCTTTACCCATCCCCGTTTCCCCTTTCCCCTTTCCCTTCTTTTCCCCCTCCCCTTCCCCCTCTTCCCCACCCTTTCCCTTCCCCCCTGCCCTTTCTCTCCCCTTCCCCCTCCTCCCCTTTTGGACCATCACAAAATTCACCCATGTGTGACCTTAACCCAACACTTCCCATCACCCCGCAAACAATATTCTGACAGTGACATATGGTGGTAGCAGCATCATGCTGTGGGGATGGTTCTCATTGGAAGGGACATGCGAACAGGTCAGGATTGATGGAACGAAGGCTGGCACTAAATACAGGGCAATTTTTGTGTAAAACCTGTTTTAGTCTGACAGAGATTTGTGCCTGGGATGGAGGTTCACCTTCCAGCAAGACAATGACCGTAAACATACTGCTAAAGCTGGTTTAAAGGGAAACATGGAAATGTCTTGGAATGGCCTAGTCAAAGCCCAGACGTCACTGCAATTGAGAATCAGTAGCATGGGTTGAAGATTACTGTACCACAATGCAACCCATCTAACTTAAGGGAGTTGGAACAGTTTTGCCTTGAAGAATGGTAGAAAATCCCAATGGCTAGATGTGCTAAGCTAATAGAGACATACCTCACGAGACTTGCAGCTGTAATTGCTTCAAAATGTGGCTCAACAACTTATTGACTTTGGGGGAGTGAATACATATGCACTCTACTTTTTTTTAAAAACTGTTTTTTTTTTTTTAATTACTGTTTGTGGCAAAATAAAGGATACTTTGAACCCTCAAATTCATAGGCATGTTGTGTAATACACATAGTGCTATCCCCCAAAACTCCATTTTAATTCCAGGTTGTAATGCGACAAAACCAGACAAACCCCAAGGGGATGAATACTTTCACCAGGCACTGTACATGACCCTGCCCATAGTTATGATGCATATACTCCAGATACTACTTGCCCTGGGTGCCCAGGCCTACTCTGCTGTGGACTTCTGAGGGAGGTTACACTGGTGGCCTCCCTGCATTCATACAATCTCTGTGCATGACAGACTAGATAGGCCATGTGGTCTTTTTCTGTTGTCAAGTTTCTATGGAACCTCTCCTAAGGCTGGAGGTACTGGTTGCTTGATGGGAAGGCAGTAAAGCACATGCTGACTTGGCCTGTGGTGCAGGATGTAACACACTGCGTTCATGGAAAGGTCTTATGTGCTGCTTTTGGGAGTATGATCAAGACCTTCAAGATCCCTTTCTTGCATGACTGTCAAGGTATGTGTGCAGGTATCCCAGTATGAGCCATGTAGTCCTCACATATGTCCCCCTCCAAGTAATGAGAGGGGACTGTGCTGGTGAAGAGTCATTTGCTTGACAAGCAGCAGAGGTTGACACTGGTGCAGGAGACTTAATGCTTTATATATTTAACTATTTTCTTCTGGAATTCAACCACCACTTTACAGTTTTAAATGGAAGCAGGACACAGTCTTCGCAGTCAGACTTTGGATATGTTGCGGATGCCTGGCATCCAAAGCCAGGCTAGCACAGAGACCCATCAAGCAAAATGAGACTTTGCTGCTCTTCCCAACATGCTATGTCTGTATAGGTCAGTGATCTAGGTTATGGCATTGGCACTCTGTTAGGTACAGATCCGTTCCCTTGGGGAAGAAGCTAGGAAAATGGTCACAGAATTGTATCCATAGCTGATTACATACCCGCTGCTTTCCTCCTTCAACAATAGTGATGGGAGACACAACAGAATGACATAGTGTGCTGACAATTGTGCAGTCACATGTCATACAGCTGTAGAGACTGTAGACCTTCAAGGGCACTACACACACCACATGCACAGTACATGTAGCATGTTTAACACATGTCCCCGGTGCTCTGTACTTTAGCAGCACCCCCAAGGAAGGTGCATGCCGAAATGCATCGGTGCATATTGCAATAAAGATAGAACTTGCTGCCACTGACTCTCCGCTGTTTGTCTGCTGTTTTTTCTTGGGAGAATTTGCTCTCTCTTGGACTCCAGATGACAAACAGGCCTGTCAGGTGAGAGCCCTTCGTTGATTGCTGCAATGTACACAGATGACATCACAGGTGCTGAGCTTGTAGGCTCAGCTGAGCACCTACTATTCCATGATCCAGGATCAGACTGCTTCTACATTGCTTCTATGTGGGTAGCATTCCCTACCATGTGCACAGAAGGCACAGAATGTTTGCTGTGTGGCATTCATTGAGTGCTGCTTCTAGCTACTGTAATGTCTATGCTGTTCATTATCTTGACACCATATATGTGTTGGCCATTTCTTTGCACAGCACTGACCATGCCCATTATGCCCTCACCCTGTCGTAGGTATCATGAGGGCCCACAAGATCCATGCCACACTTTAAGAACATAAGAACATAAGATATGCCATACTGGGTCAGACCTCACGAGACTTGTAGCTGTAATTGCAACTATTGCAATTGTAACTATACCTGGCTATACTTTATTCAGAAAGGACAGGGTAGGAAGAAGGGGACGAGGAGTGGCACTATATGTAAAAAATACTATTAAAGCTTTGGAATTACAGAGCTTAAAAGAGGGAGAGGAGGCATTGTGGGTTAAACTAGAAAGAGGAAAAGAGAAATCTATTTGCACTGGCGTGATATACAGACCTCCCTCACAAGAGGAAGAGGTGGACAGAGAGTTAATTGAAGTCATACACAGCATTGCCAGGAAAGGGGAAGTGCTACTGAAAGGGGATTTTAATATGCCAGATGTTGATTGGCACATTCCTGCTGCAGTATCATCTAGAAGTAAGGAGATCCTGGATTCTCTACATGGAGAACTATTCAGGCAACTGGTAACAGAACCCACACGTGAAGAGGCCATACTGGACTTGGTGATTACCAGTGGTGAAAGTGTTTCTGATGTTATAGTGGGAGATCATTTTGCATCCAGTGATCACCAGATGGTGTGGTTCAGTATTAGGACTAGGGCTGTTAGAATACATTCAAAGGTGAGAGTCTTAAACTTTAGGAAGACTAACTTTGCCAAGATGGGCCAATATTTCAGGGATAGGAACAGCTAGGGGATGTAGAAAAACAGTGGGCAAAACTGAAAGGGGATATTTTAAGGGAAACCAACCTTTTTGTTAAAATGCTAAATAAAGGTAAAAGGAAAAGGAGACTGCTATGGTTTTCAAAAGAAGTAGCTGAAAAGGTGAAGAAAAAGAGGGAGGCCTTCATGAAATACAAGAGATCACAGCGAGAGGAAGACAGGCATCTATATTTGGAAAAATTTAGAAAAGCTAGCAAGGTAGTCAGGAAAGCAAAAATTCAAAAGGAGGAGGAAATAGCAAATGCAATAAAATGGGGGGATAAGACATTTTTCAGATATGTTAGTGAGAAGAAGAAGGGGAAAAGTGGTATTGTCAGACTCAAGGGTGCAGGGGAGGAATATGTAGAAGCTGATGAGGATAAAGCAGAATTGCTTAACAAATATTTCTGTGCTGTGTTCACAGATGAAGAACCAGGAGCAGGACCTCAGAAAACAGCCACAAACAGGAATAGAAGTGAGGGACATCTTGAACCATTTTCAGAAGACTGTGTTTGTGAGAAATTAGCTCATCTTAAAGTAGACAAAGCGATGGGACCGGATGGGATACACCCTAGAATACTGAGGGAACTTGGGGATGTTCTAGCAGCTCCACTGACTGACCTTTTCAATGCCTCATTGGAGTCGGGCATGGCGCCAAAGGACTGGAGAGAGGCTCATGTGGTGCCTTTACACAAAAGCAGAAGTAAGGATGTGGTTGAAAACTACAGGCCAGTTAGTTTAACTTCACTGGTGAGTAAATTATTGGAAACACTGCTGAAAGAGAAAATAGTGAGGTTTCTGGAGCCTAGCGGATTACAGGATCCGAGGCAGCATTGATTCACCAGAGGCAAGAGTTGTCAGACAAATCTGATTGATTTCTTTGACTGGGTGATCAGGGAGTTGGACTGAGGGAGAGCCCTAGATGTGGTGTATTTAGATTTCAGTAAAGCCTTTGACACTGTTCCTCACAGGCGACTTATAAAGAAACTGAGCACCCTAGGGATGGACCCTAAAGTTACTGCTTGGGTTAGAAATTGGTTGGGTGGGAGGCGACAAAGAGTACAGGTAAATGGAGCTCACTCTGAGGAGAAGGATGTTACCAGTGGTGTGCCCCAGAGATCTGTCCTTGGTCCAATTCTTTTTAACATCTTTGTTAGGGATATAGCGGAAGGGCTGTCGGGTAAGGTTTGCCTCTTTGCGGATGATACCAAAATCTGCAATAGAGTAGACACCCAGGAAGGTGTAGATAACATGAGGGGGGATCTAGCTAAGCTTGAAGAATGATCTAAAATTTGTCAGCTGGGATATAATGTTAAAAAATGTAAGGTCATGCATTTGGGCTGCAGCAATCCAAGGGAGCAATATGCAGTAGTATAGTGGGTGAAGTACTTTTGTCCACTAAAAAGAGTGGGACCTAGGCATGGTTGTGTCTGATGATCTTAAAGTAGCTAAACAGGTAGAAAAGGTGACGGCAAAAGCTAGAAGGATGCTTGGGTGCATACGGAGAAGAATGGCTAGCAGAAAAAAGGAGGTGATAGTGCCTCTGTATAAGTCTTTGGTGCGACCTTATTTGGAGTATAGTGTGCAATTCTGGAGACTGCACCTTCAAAAGGATATAAACATGATGGAGTCAGTACCGAGGGTTGCTACTAAAATGGTTAGCGGTCTTCATTATAAAGCATAAGAGGACAGACTTAAGGATCTTAATACGTATGTACACTTTAGAGGAAAGGCGGGATAGAGGTGATATGATTGAGATGTTTAAATACCTCCATGGCATAAATGTACAGGGGGAGAGCCTCTTTCAATTGAAAGCAAGTTCTGCTATGAGGGGACATGGGATGAGGGTGAAGAGGATAGATTCAGGAGTGATATGTGGAAATATTTCTTTATGGAAAGAGTGGTGGATCCGTGGAATAGTCTCCCAGTGGAGGTGGTAGAGATGAGGACAGTATCTGAATTCAAAAAAGCATGGGACAAACACAGAGGATCTCTAAAGGAAAAAAGGGGGACTGTTGTAGTTGTTGATATGGAAGGACAGACTAGATAGGCCATGTGGTCTTTTTCTGTCGTCATGTTTCTATGTTTCTAGACCAAGGTCTATCAAGCCCAGTATCCTGTTTCCAATAGTGGCCAACTAGGTCATTCGTACCTAGCAGTTTCCCCAAAAGACACAGGTTCCATAATGCTTGTATTGGGTCAAGAAGTGATATCCTGGGTCCCTTTTTAATAATGATTTAAGGACCTTACCCCAGGAACTTGTCCAAACCTTTTTTAATCCCAGCTACACTAACAGCTTTTACTACATCCTCCGGTAACAAATTCCAGAGTTTGATTTTTAGCCTTTCTTCATAGGGGTATCCTTCCATCCCCTTTTCCATTTTGGTGGCTCTTCTCTGAACCTTTTCTAATAACTCTATATCCTTTTTAAGATACAGCGACCAGAATTGCACACAATATTCAAGGTGTGGTCGCACCATGGAACGAACAGAGGCATTATAATATCCTTTGTTTTATTTTCCATTCCTTTCCTTATGATACCTAGCATTCTATTTTCTCTCTTGGCCGCCACTGCACATTGGGCGGAGGGTTTTAACATGTTATCCTCAATGACGCCTAAATCTTTTTCCTGGGTGGTGGTTCCTAATGTGGAAACTTGCATCGTGTAACCATAGTTTGAGTTGTTCTTCCATAGGTGCATAACTTTGCACTTGTCCACATTAAATTTCATCTGCCATTTTGATGCCCAGTCTTCCAATTTATCAAGATCCTCTTGCAATTTTCCACAATCCTCATGGGTTTTAACAACTTTAAATAGTTTTGTGTCATCTGCAAATTTGATAACCTCACTCGTTATTCCCTTTTCCAGGTCATTTATGAATTTGTCAAAAAGCACCAGACCAAGCACAGATCCCTGGGGTACACCACTATTCACCTTTCTCCAATGGGAAAATTGGCCATTTAGCCCTTCCCTCTGCTTTCCATCTTTTAACCAGTTCCTGATCCACAATAGTACACTGCCTCATATCCCATGACTTTAGTTTTTCCAAAAGTCTCTGATGAGGGACCTTGTCAAAGGCTTTCTGAAAGTCCAAATACACTATATCAACTGACTCACCTTTGTCCACCTATTTATTCACACCTTCAAAAAAACATAACAGATTAGTAAGACAAGATCTTCCTTGTCTAAAGCCATGTTGGCTGTCTCCCATTAAGCCATGACTATCTACATGTTCAGCAATTTTGTTCTTTAGGATGGTTTCTACCAATATTCCCGGTACTGACGTCAGGCTCACCGGTCTGTAGTTTCCCGGATCACCCCTGGATCCCTTTTTAAAAATTGGCCCTTTTTACGTTCGCCATCCTCCAATCTTCAGGTATTACAGATGATTTTAATGATAGTCCACAGATTACTAATAGCAGGTCTGCAATCTCATATTTTAGTTTTTTTCAACACCCTTGTATGTATACCATCTGGTTCAGGTGATTTGCTACTCTTCAGTTTATCAAATAGTTGCAATACATCTTCCCGATGTATTGATATTTCCTTCAATTCTTCCGCAGCTTTAAATACCACTTCAGTCATGGGTAACATCCCTACATCTTCCTCAGTAAAGACCGAAGCAAAGAATTCATTCAGTCTCTCCGCTATCGCCTTGTCGCCTCTTAGTGCCCCTTTAACCTATCTATCATCTAATAGGCCAAATGACATGGTTTTTTTGCTAAGAATGTACTTGAAAAAGTCTTTTTTATGCACTTTTGCTTCTGCAGCAAGCTTCTTCTCAAATTCTCCCTTTGCCTGCCTTATCAATGCCTTGCATTTAACTTGCCAGTGCTTGTGCTGTTTCCAGTTTTCATCATTTGGCTCTTTTTTCCTTTTCCTGAAAGATGCTTTTTTGGCAACAACAGGCTCTCTTACCTCACCTTTAAACCATGCTGGCAGTTTTTTGGACTTCCTTCCACTTTTCTAAAAGCATGGAATACAGCAGGTCTGGGCTTCCAAGATAGTATTTTTAAACAATACTCAAGCTTGATGGAGTGGAGGAGTAGCCTAGTGCTTATAACACTGGCTTGATAACCAAGCAACCCGGGTTTGGTTCACACTAGCACTCCTTGTGGCCTTGGGTAAGTCACTTAACCCTCCATTGCCTCAGAAGAAAGGCCTGGCAATCTACTTCCAGTGACACTGCCAAGAAAACCCAGGAGCTTCTGGGTCACCAGGAGTCAGGACTGACTCAAAGGCACACATTGCATTTGCAAGCTTGATGTAAGTCTTTAACTTTTGCAACTGCTCCTTTTAGTTTTTTCTTAACTATTTTCTAATTTTATCATAGTCTCCCTTTCAAAAGTTAAAAGGTAGTACTGTTGATTTCCTTACCATCCCTCCTCCACTAATTAAATCAAATGAGATCATGCTATGATCACTATTGCCACATAGCCCCAACACCCTTATCTCTCGCACCAGATCTGGTGTTCCACTAAGGACTAGGTCCAATATGGCTTCCCCTCTGGTCGGTTCATGAACCAGCTGTTCCAAGAAGCAATCATTTATTTCATCTAGGAACTTTATCTCCCTGGCATGTCCTGCCATGACACTGACCCATTCGATATCGGGACAATTGAAATCACCCATTATTATTACTGTGCTGTAACCTTTGTTAGCTTCCTTGATTTTTTTGAGCATTTCATCATCCATTTACTCATTCTGGCCAGGTGGTCAATAGTACACCCCCACTGCCATCGCCTTACCCTTTTTACATGGAATTTCAATCCATAGAGATTCTACAGCAAATTTTGTTTCCTGCAAAACTTTAATCCTTTCTGACTCAATGCCCTCTCAAACACAGAGCGCAACCCCTTCACCAATTTGATCAGCTCTATCATTAAGATATAGTTTGTACCCAGGTATCACAGTGTCCCACTGGTTGTCCTCCTTCCACCATGTCTCTGAGATTCCAATCATATATAATCTCTCATTTAGTGCTATATATTCTAACTCTCCCATCTTATTTTTTAGACTTCTGTCATTTGCATACAAGCATTTTAGAAACTGTATTTTATTCATATTAATCTGGCTATTGGTAGGCATAGGTAATTTGGAATCTTTAAGCTCTGTCTGCTCCATACTCAAGGGCATTTGGGCTTCTTTACTCTTTTTTGGAACCTCTGCTTTTGGTAGTATCCTTCAAGGATACATTCTTCCGAACCATGCGCTCTTGGGCGACTATCGTCTTTCCCCTATTATTTAGTTTAAAAGCTGCTCTATCTCCTTTTTAAAGGTTAATGCCAGCAGCCTGGTTAAAGTGAAGCCCATCCCTTTGGAAGACCCCTCCTTTCCCCAAAATGTTCCCCAGTTCCTAACAAATCCAAAACCCTCATCCTTACACCATCGTCTCGTCTCTGTGTATCTGTAGCATGGGAGAGCTCTGTGTGGCCACTTTCACCCTCTGGATCCATATGCAGAACTTCTGTTCTGTGAACTTGACCTCTTCTCCTATGTTTGTCTTACCTGTGAGGTCCCCAAATGACTCCAATCATTTGCATCTGATGACAGTCTGGTCTGTGGTCATACAGCCTCTTGTTATTCATTTCATTTAATTTATTTAAACTTGATATACCACCCTTAGTGGGGACAACAGAGCGGTTTGCAACAATTTAAAAATTTAACCGCGAGGCATAGAATGCCAATTACCTAAACAAAAGAGGGGGATCCCAGGACATGACAACATGAAGGAACCAAGAAGAGGCAGAAAGAGAAGAGGTGGGGGGGGGGGGGGCAAGGGGAAACACACAGTGGTTATCAGAGGAAGTCAGCTTTAAATTCAAGTGCAGTACAAAACAAATGGGTCTTTTCACCTGCGTCTTGAATTTCAGGAATGGGATCATAGCGGTACAAAAGTTGACCACTTCCATCATGTACCTCTCCTATCGCTATAACTGAAATTTGCTTTTCCAAGTGTAGTTGACATGCATTCTTTCATGACTTCTGTATAGTGACTTTTGGCACCATGTCAATGCCAGCCTCTGATCTCTCACAGCTCTGATATATTGCTCTCCTACCCCATTACATGAAAAGGTGTTTGATGGTAGCAGAAACTAGTATAGTTAGTGCCCTGCAGCTACCCATAACGTCAGTGCCAGAGTACAGACAGCCAGACAGTGCTTGGCTACCTTTATTGGTAGCAGACCCAACAGAGCTGTGTTTGGGGAGACCAAACATATTCTCTGCACAAACCTGCACCACTCTAAAGAGATGATGATATTGTTCGCCATGATCTCCACTCATTTATGGCTGTTGACTGACTGTTTGCTAATCTGCCAATCACAAACCATTGGTAGCAAGACATTAACCATCACACACAATACACACTCTGACAGATCCCATATTGGAGCAACAGACCTCTATCCACATTAATCTACTTTGATTCATGGGGATGTGGCTGTTATCTGGCCATCCCCCCTCTGTGAAAATCTGTGACTTGCTGGGCAATTCTAGAGGCCCAGTACATGTGCATCAGATATGTTCCTGTGCCCTATGGGGGCACTCCAGTATGTGGTGGGATTTTGTGTGGAGCAACAGGTGCAAACATAACACTGTTGCTATCCTGAAATGTGGCAACTCCCTGCAAAGCATCATATAAATTCTTTTGACTACAGCTACCTCTATGTGTGACCTAGTGGCCCACATAAAGACATTCTGTGCACATGCTTCCACATTAGAACCATGCATGTTGCCCATCTTTGTGGACATACATTATTCCAGTGTGACTCCAAACAGACCTCTGTTGCACCTGACACCCCAAATTTATAGTCTACTCTACCATTTGTACCCAACCTATGATGGGTCCATTCCCTAGGAACCAGTCTAGACTCATAGAATAGCTAAACATGGGGACTGTATGGAGTCACTATAGATGGTGTTCCCTATCATTCATACAGCCACAGTGAATGCTTTGTCCATATTGTTGGGACACATACCAGCTGCTGATGGCTCCCAGCTCCTTGTCTGCCTATGCTGAGCAACTTGCCAAATGACAAGTTATCAACAAAGGCAGATGTAACCCATTTGTAGATATCATCTCCAATGGGACAATCATCCCACATAAGCACCCCTGGAGCACAGCATATCATATATTTGTGGCTCACATGGACAGAGATAAATAGTGGGTGCAAATCTGACTGTTTCAGTCTGGATCTGGTCACCTTTGAGGTGAACACATTGTTGTGCTTCTGAACTATGACAACCTATTCCTGTGCTAGGTAGGTCTGGCCCAGTCTCATGACTTGTTGAATGTTGGGTCACAATGAGCCTAACTAATGAATGCGGTATCCATGAGACCCCTGTTGATGTGCAGAGCACTTAGTCTTGCCATCATGACTAGACCTCATGAGCCATCGGAGTACCCATGTAGCCAGCAAATGTTCTCCCTACAGTGTGATTCACATGCCACATAACCTCCCCTTGTAATCATCATTCACACACTGAAGCACAGATCAGGGGAGCCACAAGGCACTTTGGTCAGATAGTCTTTTCAAACACAATGTGATACTTTTCTGTGCAAACACTGGCCTCTCTGCAGCCAACCTGTTCATTTACATGCACACATCCACTGCACCACTGATACTTGTCATGCTTCAGCTCCTTAACTCTGATATTCATTGAAGTGTAGCATACAGATACTTCTGTGTACATGGTCATTTGCATTCATTTCTACACCTTGATGGTTCTGCAGTAATGCACTTATCAGGCTATTTGACAACTGTTGGACCCTGCCAGGTACCATTCTCCCTTCCCTGAAAGGTCAGGATCAACTTACATGCTTCCATGGTAATGGACCAGGAACTGTGCTTACTGCGTGACAGTTTCCCAGACATGGTGGCCTACATATGGGGACATATCGGATGCAGCTCAGCTCTTATGCTGTGATCAGATAGCAAAGAGTTGGTATATTCCTAGTCATGTCATTAGTCCAGGACCGTACCTAGCCCTGTGTGAGCGGTGCGGCTGCACAGGGCGCAAAGGCTTAAGAGGAGCATTTTAGCTGTCTGCCGTTGCCTGCCGCTGCCACTTTTTCTTCTCTCAGTGGCGGCAGGCAATGGAAGACAGCTAAAATGCGCTTCTTAAGCCTTCTCACGGGATGCTAAGCTGATCTGTTCCTCCCTGCAGAGCTGCTTAGAATGCCGGCTACTTGCACATTGGGCGCGCCTCTTCTCTCCTGCCATGGGGGGGGCTGGGGGGGGAGCACGCGCCCAATCTGCAAGTCGCACAGGGCGCGATTCACACTCGGTACGGCCCTGCATTAGTCCAATCGTGCATCAGTACTAAGAAGTATATGCAAGCCATCGCCAGCTCTCTGCATACATGTGGCCCAAGAACTGCTATGTAAACAGGACACTGTCATGATGGCAGAGCAGCCAAATAATTAGGCCACAGCAGCAGGCTCTACAGTCAGGGTCAGCATACAGCAACTCTCTTTCCATCACCATACATATAGCCATCCTGGGACAGCTGGCACTTTATGCCACAGTGTACTGCTCCCAATGCTGCCAGCCCTGATCGTGACTGATGGCCAATCTCTGGTGCCACATGCGTTGATGATTGTGTGCACATGGCCCTCTCAGGACCCACAGAACACTATTGACAGACACCCAACATCCATCCTCCGTTGCTGGCATGAGGCAGCACATGAGCCTTTCCAGCCAGTTGTGGCCCTGAGATGTCAGGAGGGGACACCTATATGTCAGTCTGCTCTCAAGTCTGCATGTGGCTGATAGATTCATACTTGAGCATACATCCTATATCCTATTTGACACATGACTCCCCTCTCAGAACCGCAGTCCAGGCACTTGTCATTCCACACACAAAATGACCTGTAGACAGCACATATCAAGATAAGGTCTAGGTGCACATCTATGGTTACAAAATGCAATGCAGTTTGCAATGAGGCTCCTGCATGCACATAGGCCATCCCTTATAGTGTGCACTTGTTGGAGGCTAGCTGCTACATTTCATACTCCAAGGTAAGTATAGTAGGCCTGATCATCTGATATGTACAGAGATTCACTAGCCACACCGTAGCCACATGGGAACTGCACTAGGGCGGCACCTCCCCAAACCAGTACAAACACAGAGAACTTCAGGGTCATCTGTGTGCTTGAGTTGTCTAAGGATGGACAGCCTGTATGTGGAAGGAGAGATGGTGGTAACGGTGAAACCTTGAAGATCATTCCCTTTGGACAGGACCATTCATAGGACAGCTAGGGACATTGACAATGACCATGGATGTAGGCACTAGGGCTTGTGCCATTACCCTTTCTGGCATCCGCTGCACATGTGGTTGGGGGAACATAAGAATGTAAGAACATAAGATATGCCATACAGGGTCAGACGAATGTCCATCAAGCCCAGTATCCTGTTTCCAACAGTGGCCAATCTAGGTCATACGTACCTAGCAGTATCCCCACGAGACACAGGTTCCACAATGCTTGTATTGGGTCAAGCATTAATATCCTGGGGCCCTTTTTAATAATGGTTTATGAACCTTTCCTCCAGGAACTTGTCCAAACCTTTTTTAAACCCAGCTACACTAACAGCTCTTATTACATCCTCCGGTAACAAATTCCAGAGTTTGATTACACATTGAGTGAAAAAATATTTTCTCTTATCTGTCTTAAATAGTTTACCCTGTAGTTTCATTACATGTCCCCTAGTCTTTCTATATTCTGATAGCGTAAACAATCGATCTACGTTTACCCGTTCCACTCCATTCATTAATTTATAGACCTCTATCATATCTCCCCTCAGCCGTCTCTTTTTCCAGGTTGAAAAACCCTAACCTTTGTAGCCTCTCTTCATAGGAGTAGCCTTCCATCCCCTTTATCATTTTGGTGGCTCTTCTCTGTACCTTTTCTAATAACGCTATATCCTTCTTAAGATACGGCGAGTAGAATTGCGCACAATATTCAAGGTGCGGTCGTACCATGGAACGATACAGAGGCATTATAATATCCTTTGTTTTATTTTCCATTCCTTTCCTTATGATACCTAGCATTCTATTTGCTTTCTTGGCCGCCACTGCACACTGGGAGGAGGGTTTTAATATGTTATCCACGATGACTCTTAAATGTTTTTCCTGGGTGGTGGTTCCCAATGTGCAACCTTGCATTGTGTAAACATAGTGTGGGTTGTTCTTTCCTAGGTGCATAACTTTGCATTTGTCCACATTAAATTTCATCTGCCATTTGGATGCCCAGTCTTCCAATTTATCCAGATCCTCCTGCAGTTTTCCACAGTCCTCTTGGGTTTTAACAATTTTAAACAGTTTTGTGTCGTCTGCAAATTTGATGACCTCACTAGTTTTTCCCTTTTCCAGGTTATTTATGAATATGTCAAAAAGTAGCAGACCCAGTACAAATCCCTGGGGTACTCCACTATTCACCTTTTTCCATTGGGAAAATTGG
This sequence comes from Ichthyophis bannanicus, assembly GCA_033557465.1. NCBI lineage: Eukaryota > Metazoa > Chordata > Amphibia > Gymnophiona > Ichthyophiidae > Ichthyophis > Ichthyophis bannanicus. The sequence goes on from CM066037.1 coordinate 410,898,585, forward strand.
CCATTTAGCCCTATCCTCTGCTTTCTATCTTTTAACCAGTTCCCGATCCACAATAGTACACTGCCTCCTATCCCATGACTTTTTAGTTTTCCCAAAAGATGAGGGCCCTTGTCAAAGGCTTTCTGAAAGTCCAGATACATTATATCAACTGACTCACCTTTGTCTACCTGTTTATTCACACCTTCAAAAAACATATCAGATTAGTAAGACAAGATCTTCCTTGTCCAAAGCCATGTTGACTGTCTCCCATTAGGAAATGACTATCTACATGTTCAGCAATTTTGTCCTTTAGGATGGTTTCTACCATTATACCCGGTATGACGTCAGGCTCACCGGTCTGTAATTTCCCGAAACACCCCTGGAACCCTTTTTAAAAATTGGCGTTACATTGGCGATCCTCCAATCTTCAGGTATTACAGATGATTTTAATGAAAGGTCACTGATTACTAATAGGAGGTCTGCAATCTCATATTTCAGTTCTTTTAACACTCTTGGATGTATACCATCCGGTCCAGGTGATTTGCTACTATTCAGGTTATCAAATAGTTGTAATACATCTTCCTGGTGTAGCAATATTTCTCTCAATTCCTCTGCAGTATCACCTTTAAATACCACTTCAGTCTTGGGTAACATCCCTACATCTTCCTCAGTAAAGACTGAAGCAAAGAATTCATTCAGTCTCTCCACTATAGCCTTGTCTCCTCTTACTGCCCCTTTTACCCCTCTATCATCTAATGGTCCAATTGACTCTCTCACAGGCCTTTTGCTACGAATGTACTTGAAAAAGTCTTTATTTCGTGTTTTTGCTTCCGTAGCAAGTTCCTTCTCAAATTCTCGCTTTGCCTGCCTTATCAATGCTTTGCATTTAACTTGCCGGTGCTTGTGCTGTTTCCAGTTTTCGTCATTTGGCTCTTTTTTCCATTTCCTGAAAGATGCTTTTTTGGCAGCAACAGCCTCTCTGACCTCACCTTTAAACCATGCTGGTAGTTTTTTGGACTTTCTTCCACTTTTCTTAATGTGTGGAATACAGCTGGCCTGGGTTTCCAGGATATTATTTTTAAACAGCGCCCAAGCTTGATGTAAGTCTTTAACCTTTGCAACTGCTCCTTTTAGTTTTTTCTTAACTATATTCCTCATTTTATCATAGTCTCCCTTTCAAAAGTTAAAAGGTAGTACTGTGGATTTCTTTACTATCCCTCCTCCACTAATTAAATCAAACACGATCATGCTATGATCACTATTGCCAAGGGGTCCCAACACCCTTATTTCTTGCACCAGATCTGGTGTTCCACTAAGGACTAGGTCCAGTATGGCTTCCCCTCTGGTCGGTTCATGAACCAGCTGCTCCAAGAAGCAGTCATTTATTTCATCTAGAAACTTTATCTCCCTAGCATGTCCTGCCGTGACACTGACCCAGTCGATACCGGGGTAATTGAAAACCCATTATTATTACTCTGCTGTGACTTTTGTTAGCTTCCTTGATTTCTTTGAGCATTTCATCATCCATTTGTTCATTCTGGCCAGGCGGTCGATATTACACTCCCAATGCCATCACCTTCCCCTTTTTACATGGAATTTCAATCCATAAAGATTCTACAACAAATTTTGTTTCCTGCAAAACTTTAATCCTTTCTGACTCAATGCCCTCTCTAACTTAGAGTGCAACCCCTCCACCAATTTGATCAGTTCTATCATTACGATATAGTTTCTACCCAGGCATCACAGTGTCCCACTGGTTATCCTCCTTCCACCATGTCTCTGAGATTGCAATCATATCTAACCTCTCATTTAGTGCTTTATATTCTAACTCTCCCATCTTATTGTTTAGACTTCTAGTATTTGCATACAAGCATTTTAGAGACTGTATTTTATCAATATTAATCTGGCTGTTGGTAGGCATGGGTAATTTGGAATCTTTATGCTCTGTCTGCACCACACTCAAGGGCATTTGGGCTACTTTACTCTTTTTTGGAACCTCACTGCTTTTGATAGTATCTTTCAAGAATATCTTCTTCCGAATGATGCGCTCTTGGGCAACTGTCGGCTTTCCCCTGTTTTCTAGTTTAAAAGCTTCTCTATCTCCTTTTTAAAGGTGAATGCCAGCAGTCTGGTCCCATCCTGGTTAAGGTGAAGCCCATCCCTTCGGAAGAGCCCCTCCTTTCCCCAGAATGTTCCCCAGTTCCTAACAAATCCAAAACCCTCATCCTTGCACCATCATCTCATCCATGCTTTGAGACACCGGAGCTCTGCCTGCCTTTTGGGTCCTGCACGTGGAACAGGAAGAATTTCGGAGAACGCTACCCTGGAAGTTCTGTATTTCAACTTCCTACCTAAAAGCTTAAATTTAGCCTCCAGAACCTCTCTACCACATTTTTCTATGTCATTGGTACTGACATGTACCAAGACAGCAGATTCCTCCCCAGCACTATCTAAGATCTTATTTAGGCGGTGCGTGAGGTCTGATACCTTCGCACCAGGCAGGCATGTTACCAGACGATCCTCACGTCCACCAGCCACCCAGCTATCTACATGCCTAATGATTGAATCACCAACTATAACAGCTGTCCTAACCCTTCCCTCTTGGGCACATGGCCCTGGGGAAACTTCTTCAGTGCGAGAGGGTTTTACATCACCTGGAAGACAGGTCCTAGTTACAGGATCACGTCCTGCCACACCAGGGTGATGCTCTCCTGTCATGTGACCTCTCTCCTCCATGGCAACAGGGATGCTGCCAGACTGGAGGTGGGACTTCAGGACTATATCCCTGTAGGTCTTGTCCATGTACTTCTCTGTCTTTCTTATGTCTCCCAGGTCTGCTACTCTAGCCTCTAGAGAATGGACTTGTTCCCTGAGAGCAAAGAGCTCCTTGCACTTAGTGCATACGTAAGACCTCTCACCAACTGGGAGAAAATCATACATGTGACACTCAATGCAAAAGACTGGAAAGCCCCCATCTCGCTGCTGGACTGTTGTCTGCATCTTAATTTAAACCTTGTGTTTAGGTCTTTAAATTCTGTACTTACTTAGGGTTGGTGTAGATGCTTATACTAATAAAAGTGTATCTAATACCTCTAATATACCTTGTTTACCTGAAGCTTAATTAATCTCAGGTCCTCAATGTATGACTGATTTGGATAAAGAGCTGCACCTGAGAGCAGCCCCTTTCCTCTAAGACGTGTAAGTACCTATAAAGCTACAATTACCCCAGGGGCGGGTGGATATTAGGGAGGGAGGGAGGGAAATAAGACCTATTAAAAGAGGGCTGTTACAAGGTAACATGTCCTGTACCCTCAGCAGGGGCTGAGGGGGTTAGTCCCTCAGGTAGGCTACAGCAGGAATAAAAGTTTAAAACGCAGCATGTTCTGGGGACAGAGCAGGGAGAGATATTTAATTTAAAGTAGCAGTTAACCTGGCTACCAAACAAAGGCCAGTTAGTTGAGAGAGGCAAGGTAAGTTATACAGCCAAGAAAGCTGAAGTGCAAAACTAAAGAGAACAGGGAGGTGAAGTAGCACACCAATAAAGACAACAATAAATAAATAAATAAATATAGAGCTAGAACTCACAGCAAAGTCATCAAAGGAGTTAAATATCCACCTCTCTAGCAGAGCACTGTGAGGGGACTGCTCTTCCCAGAGCAGAGAGAGGCAAACAGAACAGACTATGCACACGTGGGAGGAGGAGACAGGAAGAAGGGCTACACAATACCTCAGCAGGGGGGGGTAGTCCACCCACCAGTGATGCTGTGGGATCAGAGCCATTGTGGATACCCAGTGTTTGTGACATCACCCAAGGTATTGCTGCTGGTATGTGGTCTGTTTAACAATGCATGGGAAGATGCCATGTATGGTGCACAGTTTTTGGAGATGATCATGAGCATCCCCACCAGCAGAGTACAGTGGATTCAGAGCACAGAGGGTCAGCGGTGGGGGAAGTGATCAAGTCTATAAATTAATGAACGGAGTGGAATGGGTAAACATAGATCGACTGTTTACGTTATCAGAATATAGAAAGACAAGGGGACATGCAATGAAGCTACAGGGTAAACTATTTAAGACTAATAAAAGAAAATATTTTTTCACTCAATGTGTAATCAAACTCTGGAATTTGTTACCGGAGGATGTAGTAAAGGCTGTTAGTGTAGCTGGGTTAAAAAAAGGTTTGGACAAGTTCCTGGAGGAAAGCTCCATAAACCATTATTAAGAAGGGACCCAGGATATCAATGCTTGACCTTGTACAAGCATTGCAGAACCTGTGTCTTTTGGGGAAACTGCTAGATACGTATGACCTAGATTGGCCACTGTTGGAAACAGGATACTGGGCTTGATGGACCTTGGTCTGACCCAGTGTGGGATATCTTATGTTCTTAGGTAGGCTAGAGCAGGAAAAAAAGTTTAAAACGCAGCACGTTCTGGGGACAGCAGAGAGAGATATTTAATTTAAAGTAACAGTTAACCTGGCTACTACACAAAGGCCAGTTAGTTTAGAGCAGTAAGGTAAGTTATACAGCTGAGAAAGCTGCAGTGCAAAACTAAAGAGAACAGAGAGGTGAAGTAGCACACCAATAAAGACAACAATAAATAAATAAATATAGAGCTAGAACTCACAGCAAAGTCGTCACAGGAGTAAAATATCCACTTCTCTGGCAGAGCACTGTGAGGGCACTGCTCTTCCCAGAACTACTACTACTCATGCAGAAATGCTGGTAGAGCCGTGTGGACAGGGAACATTGATTCCGCCCATCTTCCTTAATTAGCAGGGTCAGATGACAGATACAATGTGCAAGGTATTATGGGGACTAGACACTCCTACAGATGCTGCATGCACAACCATGGCAGTATGTTCCCTGCACCTATATCCAGTGAGACATCGACAATAATTATCTGTTGCAGGACATTAGACACTGCTCATAGACTCTGCGTTTCTGTTGTGCTGCTGCCATTATTTTTGTTTTCATGTCAGGCATGGGCCAAGGTCTGAGCCAATGAGGTGTGCATGCAGCAACAAAGAACATGTCTTATGGTTTCAGAGATCACGGATTCTTTGGAGATGCAAATTGGCAAATGGGACCAAAGTGCATGTTTTCCTGACCAGCTAATTGCCATTGCATTTCCCAGAAGTTGTAGTGTGTGATTACAAAGTATAAATGTTATTAGCATATAGGGGCAGGGGCTGGACTAATGCATCTGGTTGCGGATTCAGGGCTTTCTGGGATGTTCATCATCATGCTGAGCAGTCTTTCTTGCACAGGCCCCAGCTGAGGCAGAGGGGACAGCTCTGGAGGAAGAACCCCCCATCAGAGGCAGCAGAAGACATTGGTGAAATAGAAGAGGCCATCCCCAACATGGATGTGAAGGTGCTGGGGCCCACTGAGGTGCTGCAGAATCCCCTGGAGCCAGCAGCAACAGTGCCACCTGCTGCCAACCCTCCTCCCCCAGCACCCCTGGCTGCAGAGGACAATGGAGTAGCCACTCAGCTCCCCCACTATCTTCCTCCGTCCTTACAGTTTCAACATCCCAAACAGCTATTACAGTGGCCCCAGAACATTTGGATGCTGCTACACAGATGCCATATTGATGACATCTGTGGAGGCAGTGGAACAGCTGACTGGCCTATACTGATGGCCTGAAGGCTATGAAGGAATGAATGTTTGACCCTCCAGGACATCAGCCATCCCCACCCAGGAGGGGTGAGTCACAGCTGTGAGGATGTTTGGCCCTTTATCCAGGTGGGCTCCTCTGCAACCAGGGGTCCTACAGCATATGCCATGTCCCTCCTTTCCCTTCCCCTCCTACATGGGTACATGCCCATGTTGGACAACATTTGGTGCAACACACAGCTTAAAATAAAGGTGTATGTGTTTGAATTTTTCCATTTCACATTTGTCATGATTGATGCAAAGGTCAATCTATGGTTCTATATAATGGCCCAGAACATATGGGAGACACATGTCTACTAATTTCACATACACCTCCTGGTAGCGCATCCCCATGCCTCTCTGTAGTGGCATTCATATTGCCAGTTCCAGCAGGTTCTGTTAGCCACCTACAGGCATGGTCACATGCTCCAGTGTGAGTGAGTGACCCCTATCACATTGCAATAGCACATGTGCTGGCTATATTGACTCCTGCACGCAACCTTTCAAGACCATGTGGAGCACCATTTACTATCAACTAGACCGGGCACTTTTTCTATAAGGGTGCATCATGTGCAGTACAGCTCTTTGCCCCACATCCATATGTGATGGCTCTTCCACATGTGGACACATGAGAGGCACATGACCTCTGAGCATGAAAGCTGTCATGAGTATAGAGCACTTGCTATCTGTGGCCTCAGCTGGGCCTTCTTGCATGCTGATCCAGGAGGTTCACCCTTACCAACACATCAGCACTTTGGCCAAGGCACCACTACAGCACGTATTAACACCAAGCAGCATGTTATTTATAACAGATCAAGGATGTAGTTCAGTTACATGCATCACTCCAGTACTTGCCCTCCTATTGACTATGATGCCAGCATTCATTATACTTGTACATTTCTGCATTCCCTACATAAATCTGTTGCAGACTGGCATCTGAAAAACATTTCCCCTTACCTCATTGGGATGCAGCTTCCATCACTGGCAACAGCAATATTGACCGAGTGTATGTAGGAAGGCATGATTTGTATCACCCACCAGTGATGCTGTGGGATCAGAGCCATTGGGGATACCCAGTGTTTGTGACATCACCCAAGGTATTGCTGCTGGTATGTGGTCTGTTTAACAATGCATGGGAAGATGCCATGTATGGTGCACAGTTTTTGGAGATGATCATGAGCATCCCCACCAGCAGAGTACAGTGGATTCAGAGCACAGAGGGTCAGCGGTGGGGGAAGTGATCAATAGGGGTGAATAAGTGGTTGGGTTCTGTGCCATCATCAAGGTGCATGGTTTGCAAACAACTTTCATATCACAATGACACAACATATGTTCATGCCATGTTTGGAGAGGGGCATGCCATATTGCACCTGCTATATGTGAATGTGACCTACTGCTCTTTGTGACCTAATTGCTTCTGGTTACAGTGCAAACTTGTTGTTGGCATCCCACTCTACAGAGATGGTGCACATGTAGAACAGATTGGTTTTTGGAAGATACTGCTGCCAATAAGGTAGTTGTGAAAGCCCCTCCTCCCATTTGTGAGGCTGGACATACTATATGGATTGGTTGTCTCACTATCACCCGCAGATTGGCTATAGTATGCCCCACTCTTCTGAGTTACAACCACTGGCACTTCTCATACCAGCAAAATGGAGTTCTGTACAAATTTTTGCAAGGTGAGGCCTTCTGATTGGCCAACCTCATGCACCTAGGGCCCATTTGGTTGTATCCATTGTGGGTCAACAGCCATTCCACTTGGAGACCATCAGATCGGTCATTGTCTCTATTCAGCAAGGAGTTAGTTCTCACTGAGGCATATTTTCATTTTCCCATCTAGGAGTGAAACCAGCAGTTTCTGTTTCCATGTCCTGGGCTGCCACTTCCAGTTCCAGGATCTGCTCTTTTGTCTGACTATGGCTCCTTGCACCTTCTCAAAAATCATGGTATTAGTGGTGGCATTTCTGTGCAAACAAGTGATCCAGGTTCACCCATACTTAGATGACTGGCTGATTTGATGCAAATCCTTGGAAAAGTCCAGAGAAGGCATAGCCCTGGTTATTCAGTGGCTAGAATGGCTGGGATTGGTGTTCATTTATCCCAAGAGCAGCCCAAATCTTTTCCAGGATCTGGAGTATCTCAAAGTTTGTTTCATCATTCTCCTGGGTCAGGTCTTCCTCATGCCATAGACATCCCTCAAGCTGCCAAACCAACTCTGGGAGTTTTCTATGCAGCTTGCTCATTAGCCTAGGACTACCTTCTACTCCTAGGGTCTACAGTGTTGACCTTAGATCTGCTCCCTTGGACCAAGGTGCACATGTATCCTCTACAGAGGGATTTTCTGTCTCTCTGGTCTCCTTGTTCTGAGCTGTTCGACTAGACCCTTCCTTTCCCCATGATGATCAAAGATTACCTAGTCTAATAGTCTCACTGTCATCATCTGATGTGCAAAATGTCTCTGGAAGCATTGAATTGGGTGGTAGTCCTCACAGATACCAGCCTGAAGGGCCAGGGAGCTCATTGACTGGAACAGATGGTTAAGGATCTGTGGTCTTCTCAGGAGGTGTCCTGGCCCATCAACCATTTGGAAGTCAGAGTGATTCACCTGGCTCTGCTGAGGTTTCAGTACTTGATAGCAGGCAAAGTGGCCCACATGTTCTCAGACAATGCCAAGAAACTGGTGTATGTCAATAAACAAAGCAGAACTAGAAGTGCTGGGATGGCTCCTGAGGTGACGGAATTGTGCTGTTGGAAAGAATATCTGATTGCCCTGCCAGCAGCCCACATAGCAGGCATCGACAATGTACATACTGACTTCCTGAATATTGGGGGTTGAGCCCTCATGTATTCAGCCTCATCGTGCAAAGATGAGGCCTACAGTATTCTATATGATGGCCTCTCAGGAAAACTTTGTCAGCTGCAAGAGGGACCAGAAGATAGCAGGCTTGACACCCTCCTCCAAGAGAAGCCCCAAGAGGAGCTAGACTTGATGATTCTAGTGGCTCCAAACTAGCCACTCAGGCCATTGTACATGGATCTCTTGAATCTCTTGGCAGGGGCCTCTGGTGATGGAGGATACCAATCCCTTCTTGTTTACAGCCTGGCCCTTAAGAGGCATATGCTGTCCAGGAGAGGATACTCTGACACGATATTGGGTACTCTTCTCAAGGCTCATAGGTCTTCAACTTCCTTGTCCTATGAGAAAGTTTGGAGGGTTTTTGAGAGGTGGTATTCCTCTCAAGTCCTGGAGGCTGGGAAGGTGGACATTGTCATTATTCTATCCTTTCTACAGTCTGACCTGGACCAAGATTTGGCTATGAGCTCTCTTTAGGTTCAGATGGCAGTCCTGTCTTGTTACAAGATGCATTCAAGTTGTGTCCTTGGCAGTGCACCCTGATGTTTCTCATTTCTTCAAAAGAATAAAGCAGATTTCCCCACCAGTGCACCCAATGGTTCCTCAGTGGAGTGTTTCTATGTTGTTGAAGGTATTGAAAGAGCCTTCCTTTGAGCCCATTCATATGGCCTCTCTCAAGGATTTGACCCTTAAGGAGGTTTTCCTGGTGGCTATTGTATCCAGCCAATGGTGTCAGAGTTGCAGACCTTGTCCTGTCAGGAGCCCTTTTTGATCATATCGATGGCCTCCATTTTCTTGCAGACTGTATCGTCATTTCTACCAAAGGTGCTATCTCCTTTTCACCTTAATCAGATCTTCATCCTGCCCTCCTTCTCTGAGGATGACCTTTGTACAGATCCCGCTATGCATCTAATGGACGTGAGGAGGGTACTACTCAGATAGTTGGAGATCATTAACTCTTTTTTGCCAGTTGGACCATCTGTGAAAAGGATAGGCAGCAGCCAAGTCTTCAGTTGCCCATTGGATTAAGGAGACCATTAATTCAGCACACCTGCTGGCTGGAAAGCATATGCCAGCTCAGTTCACTAGGGTGCAAGCCTACTCCTGTGCAGATCCCACCTTGGTGTTTCCAGAGGACATCTGCTGGGTGGCTACAAGGTCAATTCCGAGCACCTTTGTTAATAACTACAAGTTGCAAGTGAGAGCTAATGATGAGGATGACATCTGCTGGGTGGCTACAAGGTCAGTTCTGAGCAGCTTTGTTAATAACTACAAGTTGCAAGTGAGAGCTAATGATGAGGATGCCTTTGGCAGGGCAGTATTGTCTAGAGCATCGTCTTTCTTCCATCCTGAATCCTGACTGCTTGGGTATGTCCCACTTGTTTGGACTTGTCTAGCAGGAAGGAGAAATTTTACATGCCTGATTATTTTCTTTCCTTGAATCCAGCTAGACCAGTCCAGGATCCACCCTAGAAGATGCTTCCTACAGGTTTGCAGTCCCTGCTGCCATTTGGCTGCCACTCTGCTGTCATTTGACTGTCTTTCTGTTGCCATTTTGTTGGCATGGTTTGTAGCAGTGCCTGACAAAGAGTCAGTTATGGTAAGACAGTCACATACTTATTCAAATGTTTGTTTCAATTTATGATTGGTTACTAACATTCGTAATTGCTGAGTTTTTTTCAGTCTTGCTTACTGCTTGGGAAGTTTTATACTGGCTGTTCTCAGTGCAGCACCAGAGGATATACTTAGTGATGACATCACTGAAAGTTGTTCAAGTCTGCCTCTACCTGCTTGCAAGGGAGCATAGCCCACTCATCTGGACAGGTCTAGCAGGATTCAAGGAAAGAAAATAATAAGGTATGTAAAATTTCTCCATATCATAGATGATTTCATTGATATTTTACAAATTACTAATAGTAGATCTACAATTTCATTTCTTTCAGCATGCTGGGATATATACCATCTAGTCCAGGTTATTTACTCATTCTTTAGTTTGTCAAGTAGAGTTATTGTTCTTGCAGAAGGCCATGAATTGGGATAGCAAGAATAGCATTTGGGTCATCTATTAACTTCAAAAGTCTAAAGACATCTGCATGTTTCTACTTCTTGAAGTGGGGCAAGAAGCTCTTTTACCATATGCTAGATGATGAATCTTGTGTAGGAAAGGTTGCTGGGGGAGTAGATAGATCAGAGAGAATCCCTGTGGGCTACTCCTCTGCTTCTAGAGACAGAACTGGTCCAATCCTTAGGCAAAACAGGCAGTTGCCAACGGCAGCAGCTTCTGTGGGGGGGGGGGGTAAAGAGCAAATCAATCAAAGTTACACAATATATTCTGACAGCTGGGAGGGGCCTAAGGCTTAAGGTTTGCCTAGGGCACCCTTGAACCAACCATTGGGCTGGTCCTGTTTAGAGAGAATTCAAGAGGAATGAAATCTGGATCTAGAAAGTTCTCCAATGCACTTTGGGAATATCAGAGAATGTACGCTTGGAACATGGTTATAACATCAGCGTCTGCACATGTAAATACCAATGCTTACATGTTTAGAATTCCCAGTGATACTGCTCTTTATCTGAATGTGTTCCTTACTAAAATGGCTGTTCCTGCTGGACAGGCCGGCATTTATCACATGTATTTCTCAGCATTATTATAAGTATTTCACAGAAAGTTCTGGATATAGCAAGCCTTTTGTAAAATACTCAGGAAATTATGCACATGTTGACCTGGATATCCCAAATCTTACTTAGACAATCCATTCAAAATTGGCCTCCGCAGCTGGAAACATTTGTTTGTCCATTTGGCTTCCTCCTGCAACACAGCTTCTGACTTTTATATATTGTCTTGAGTTAAATACTGTCTTGTAACACACAGTACAGATCAATTTGTCTGGTCCAATGCTTTAAAAACACTTCAGGGAAAGCTAACTGCTAAGCAAATACTATAGTTCAGTAATGCTATAGCAGTGGAAATTACTGTGCCTTAATATACATACTTAATTTATATGCTTACCCAGAGCTAAGTATTGTTCTGTATTTTCTATGCAATAATTTTACTGTACTAGCATCTCCTTAAACCACTTCACTGTATGGTTTGTATTAGCGTGTTTCTTGAAAGAACCATAATTTAAATGTTACTGTGCCTTTACAGATTGTATTCTCCAACAAAATGAAAAAAAGCGACACAATAATTATAGACATTTTATTTTACATTGTACTATGTGCAGGGAAAACATTTTTAAAATGCTGTGTAGCAATTGTGCATACGAATGCACCACTTTCTATGGAGCTGGTAAGGAAAAGCAGCCACGTGCATTACAATTGCACTGTTTCATTGCCAAATTCAGATGAAATATATAAAGAAGGTTATTTTAGAAACCTTATTCGCAATTTACATATGTGAAAACGATCACTTAAATGTGTAAATTGCATCAACGTGGATAGGCCATTTTAAAAAGGGCCCATTTTACACATTAGATATCCATATGACGTCTACTCTGCTTGGGGTGTGTTGGGGGCATGGTCAGGTCAAGACAAAAGCTACATGTGTTTCCCCAATTTCATATACAGGATGCACAGGTAAAGATACAATTATCCATGTCTGGATTTATACCTGCTCTCTGACATAAATAGGAAAAAAAGTGTTCCTTCTGTCCTTCCTTTTACAGAGGGATTAAGGAGGCTATCCCCCTTTATCCCCAGTGCAAAATGGCAAAGACACACGTTTAAGTGCAGACCCTTTACATGTACCAGTTATAAAAGTCATATCTTGGGACTATCTTTCACATTAGTTGTAAAATGCCAGCAGTTCCATGGGTAAGTTGCTGGATTTCTGATGTGAATAAAGGCGCGGGCAGGGTCCCGGCGCCTGCTCGTAACCGGGTGCTCTGCCCGGCGCGGGACCCTGCCCGTGCACGGGGGAGGTGATCGGGTGCCGCGTTGAGCCATGCACGCGGCGCGGGATTTAAATTGATTGGCTCCGCTCAGGAGCGGAGCCAATCGGGGCGCAGCCTGCCATGTGCTCTGGTGTGTGCGTTGCTAACCAGGGCACAGGCAGTTTGGCGGGAGGCTCGGCAGCATCATTTTCGGCAGCGGTGTTCACCAGTCGGAGGGCAGCGTCGGATTTTGCAAGCTGAACTCAGTCGGCGGTGGACAAAGGCGTGGGAGAGCGGCTCTGCTTAGGCGGTGTTTTTTGGCGGTGCGGCGAAGCGTTTTTTTGGCGGTGCGGCGGAGCGGGCGCAGTGGAGTGCAAGCCAGCAGAGCAGGCAAGTGGCCAGCGGGCTGCGGGGATAGGGCCCGCACATCGTGGGGGGTAGTGAAGAGTGCCTAGTTGGGGATACCGGAGCAGGCCGCGCTCTTTTTTAACCTCCTCCGAAACTAGTTGGGGCTTCAGGTGCAGGCCGCTTTTTTCACACTGCACCGAAACTGCTAATAGAATTTAATAGAGCAGGCTAACAGCTTTCATGATGGCGAGACAGCAACCATCCAGGGGGGGGGGGGGACGGGCTGACAGGGGGAAGCGAGGATGGGGGCAGAGGGGGCGGGGGTTGGACAGAGCAGGGCGTTCGGGGTCGGGGAGTGTGGGTAAAACTGGGGTTGGTAAACTGGGGGTGCGAGGTGCTGGGAGTGTAAGGAGGGGGCGTAGAGGGCCTAGCAGGGGGGAAGGGGATTTTGAACATCCCATAGGGCAGGCTGAGAGTGTGGGGCCTCAAAGGCTGGCAGTGGCATCAGCAGCAGGGGCAGCAGAGTCACCGGCAGGAGCAATGGGTTGCAGGGATGGGCAGGCAGAAGGCTTGGAAGGGGGGCCACAGGGACCTGGTCAAGGGCAAGGTCAGGGGTGGGGAGTGGGTCCCTTGGGTCAAATGGGGGGGGCCTAGGCAGGTTTTCGGGGCGGCTGGGGGTGACGGTTGGGGGTGGATGTCTCTGGTTGGGGGTTTGGTTCCTCCGGTAGTGGGTATGTCCCCTTCTGGGTGGTATGGGCAGTTGGGGCACCGGGCTGGGTGGGAGCACTGGTTAGGAGGGGGGCAGGGTTCATCCAGGTCTGATTGGACTGGGGCATGGCCCCCGAGGGGTGCTCCTGGCTTGCCTTCGTTGGGTTTTCCCATTTTGTCTTCACAGGTTCCCTATATGACGGCGCTGGGTACAGGCCCGTCGGCAGTGCCGTCCTGCAGTGAAGGGAGTATGGCGTCGAAATCCCTCGCGGAGGCAGGAGCAGCCGTTGTCAGCATACCAGCTTCCGGAGCGGAGGTGCTGCGGACGCCAGTGGGGCCTGGAGGCGAGGGGCTCCTCTCGTCAGAAGCCCACGGCATCGAGGACTCGCCAGGTGAGATGAGAGTGGCCGACGGGGGCGTTTCTTCGGAGCTGGGGTCGCGGCCCGTGCGGTCCGGCAAGGCACGCAGCAAAAAGAAGCGTGGATGTCGCTATCGACGCAACTCTTCATCTTCTTCCTCCTCGTCGTCGGATTCGTCTGATGCTTCGGAGGCGGTTGGAGGCGTGCATGGGACGGTCGTGGGCGGAGGGGGGGAGGGGTGTATTTCGGGTGGGGGTTCGGCTTCTTTGGTTGCCATGTCGGAATTGTGGGAGGGGGTCCCCAGGAAGCTGAGGCGGAAGATTAGAAAGCGGAGATATATTGATATTTTTCGTTTGCTAGAAGGAAGGAAGCATTCTGGGGACAGTAAGAAGAAACGGAAGGAGGACGAAAAGGCGGGTCGGCTTTGGAAAGTGTCAAGGAACATTGTTAATTGGGTACGATCGTTCTTGCGGTTGGCAAGTGTGTGGGGGCATCATTTTCCTCACCAGTCTGGAATGTTGTTATCCTATGCTGATTCGATTCTTGAAGCGTCTCAGATGCATGAAGGCTGGTCGTGGCTTAATTACGACGAGAAATTCCGGGATAAGATGGAGGAGAATAAGTTTCTAACGTGGGGCACGCAGGAAATTAACCTTTGGTTAACCCAGATGTCGGTTAAGGGTGGGGGGGTGGTGGAAGTGGAGGTAAGGTAGGGACGGGGGTTGCTGGGGGGGCGGCGCGTTCCTTTCCGGGGGGAATCGTCCCAGGGCAGGCTAGGCCGGCCTCCGGAGGGGGGGGGGGGGAGATGTCTGCTGGAGGTTTAATAGGTCGATGTGTCCCTTCCCAGATTGTAAATTCCGGCATGCGTGCTCGAACTGTGGAGGCCCCCATGCGGCAGCCAAATGTGTTAAAAAAGGGCCCTTGGCTCAACCGCCGACAGGGCTCAAGTAAGGGGGGTCCGTTCGAGCTTGCACCTTCGCCGATTCAGGTTCCGCTCTTGTGTTCTTGGTTGCGTTCTTATCCGCGGAGGCGGGATGGGTTAATGTTGCAATCGGGTTTTAGTTTGGGTTTTGTAGTTCCTGTGCATGGCGTGGTTGCGGTTTCCTCGACTCGGAATTCACCCAGTGTGCGGCGTTTGGGGGCAATAGCACGGGGGAAAATAGCAGAGGAATTACGGTTGGGCAGGATAGCGGGGCCTTTTCGGCACCCGCCGTTCCCGGATTTTGTGGTATCGCCGTTAGGCATTGTCCCTAAGAAGGAGCAGGGGAAGTTTCGGCTTATTCACAACTTGTCTTCCCCGTCTGGAACCTCCGTGAATGATTCGATTCCACGGGAGTTGTGCACGGTTCGTTATGAGTCTTTTGACATGGCTGCAGAGTTAGTCAGGAGAGCGGGGCGCGGGGCCTTGATGGCAAAGGTTGATATAGAGTCGGCTTTTCGTCTCCTGCCGGTTCATCCGTCTTCTTTCCGGTTGTTAGGTTTTCAGTTTGAAGGGGAGTTTTATTTTGATAAGTGTATGCCCATGGGGTGTTCGGTCTCTTGTGCTTA
Source organism: Ichthyophis bannanicus (assembly GCA_033557465.1). Lineage (NCBI taxonomy): Eukaryota > Metazoa > Chordata > Amphibia > Gymnophiona > Ichthyophiidae > Ichthyophis > Ichthyophis bannanicus. Next base: position 410,913,907 of record CM066037.1, read on the forward strand.
CTTTGAAAAGTTCAGCTCCTTCTTGCACTGGCTGTTGGTGCAGAGAGTCGGTCGGGGGGAGGTGGTCCACTATCTCGATGATTTTTTATTTGTGGGTGAGGCAGGGTCCTTAGGGTGTAGCGAGCTGTTAGTTGGTTTTGGTAGTTTAGCTCGTGAGCTGGGGGTGTCCTTGGTGCAGGGTAAGACGGTTGGACCGACGACAAGATTGACCTTTTTAGGCGTGGAATTGGACTCGCAAAGTTTGAAGGCGCGATTGCCGCTAGATAAGGTGGAAAAATTGAGGGTTCTAGTGGCGAATGCTTTAGCATCATCTAAGTTGAACCTACGGGAGCTGCAGGCCTTAATAGGCTCTCTGAACTTTGCTTGTAAGGTTATCCCCATGGGGAGGGTGTTCCTTAGGCGCTTGGCGGCGTCGACGGCGGGGGTCCGAAAGCCTCATCATCGTATAAGAGTGTCCAAGGTGATGCAGGATGATTTGAGGATTTGGGATCTATTTTTGCGGGACTTTAATGGCACTTCGGTGTTGCGTCAAGCGGAGATCTCCAGTAATGATTTGCAGCTGTATTTGGATGCGGCGGGTGGTGTTGGTCTGGGAATCTATTTTGGCGGGGCTTGGTGTGCTGAGCGGTGGCCGCCGGAATGGGAGGCTGAAGGGCTTTTGAAGAATATTACCTATCTAGAATTGTTTCCAATATTAGTAGCGCTGGCGTTATGGCCGGACAGATTGGCCGACCATAGGGTGGTGTGGTGGTGTGATAACGAGGCGGTGGTGTCTGTCGTGAATCGTTATTCGCCTCGCTGCAGTACGGTAGCGGCATTAATGCGTCAAGTCATTCTAGCCTGTTTGCGTTTGAACGTGGATTTGAAGGCCCGCCATATTCCTGGTTGTACTAATGAGATTGCTGATGCTCTTTCTCGTTTGCAGTGGGAGCGATTTCGGCAGTTGGCGCCGGAGGCAGACGAGATCGGGTGCGGGGTCCCTTGGAGATTGTGGAGCTGTGGCCTATCGAGATGAAGAACCTCTTAAGAAATTCGGTAGCGGAGCGCACGTGGGACGCTTATCGGCGGGGGTGTATGCAAGTGTGGGAGTATCTGTGTGGGAAGGGGTGTGTGGGGAGTGGGGTGTCCGGGTTTATGCTGGGGGGGTATGTTGGGTGGGCGAAGGCGAAGGGGTGGATGAGATCGGCGGTGCGGGGGCACCTGGCGGGGTTTGAATTTTTTGCCAGGGCGGTGAGTTGGCTGGGTGCTCTTCGGGGGCGCCTGGCGCGGCGGTTAATGCAAGGGTGGGAGCGGGAGCTCCCTAGGCAGTGTGATCGGCGGCTCCCGATTACCCATGACTTGTTGAGGCGCTTGTGTCTTGGGTTGTCGGGGGGTGGCGGCATCGCCCTATGAGGTGGTTCTATTTCGGGCGGTGTTTTGCTTGGCGTTTTTTGGGGCATTTCGGGTTGGTGAGTTGGCGGTTGATTCGGTTAAGGCCAGTTTGGGTAATTGTTTGCAGTTGCATCACGTGTGGAGGGAGCCGGAGCGCATTCGGGTGCTGTTAGCCAGGTCCAAAATGGACCAAAAAGGAAAGGGTTTGTGGGTGGTGCTGGGCAGGATTGGGGGTCCGACTTTCCCTTTCTCCGCTCTCGAAGACTACCTGGGGGTACGCCCGGGTGGTGGAGAAGGGCTTTTCGTGCATGCAAACTCTTCCTTCGTGACCAGGTATCAGGTGACGGCGGTGTTGCGCATGGCTCTGCGCAAAATTGGTGAAGAACCGGGGTTGTTTTCGGCTCACTCTTTTCGCATTGGGGCTGCCACCAGTGCGGCGGCGGCAGGTCTGTCGGGGGAGCAGATCCAGAGTATTGGCCGATGGCAATCTCGGGCTTTTCAGGGTTATGTGCGACTCTGAGATGCCCTTGAGGGTTGGGGGGGGGGTTACTAATGCTGTTATTTTCTCTTGCAGGTGTGGGGCTTATTGAGACGGTCTGCTGGATGATGGGACACTCCTTTGTCTTCTGGGCTGGTCAGAGGGCAGCTGTGCGGCCGATCGGGATGAATCTTGGGCTGGACCCAGCTGAGGTGGCGGTTTCATGGCTGGGTGAGCGGGGGTTGAGGTGGTCTCAACTGCTCCCCTTGCTTCATCACCATCTTTGGGTGCGAGGGCGGCCAGCGATCGTCCTGGTTCATCTGGGAGGCAACGATCTGACGGAGTGGTCCTGCAAGCGGCTGATACGGGCGGCAAAAAAGGACTTTATGACTCTGCTTCGTTTGCTGGACAGAGTCATCTTGATTTGGTCCGACATTATCCCAAGGCCGTCGTGGGGCCAGCGGCGATGGTCCCGGGGACTGACCAAGATAAATCGGCAGATTGGGAGATGGGTCTGCGAAAAAGGGGGATATCAGGTGCAGCATGCCTGGGTTGATGTGTCCTGTACAGGGTTGTATAGGGCGGATGGTGTGCACCTCTCGCCAGTGGGAATGGACTTGCTCTTGAACGACTGGCAGGAGGTGCTGGAGAAGGTCGTTCGGGGTGGCTTCACTGGTCGCAGCTTGTTCTAAAGGTTGGGGGGCGGCACAGTTAAAAGGCCCTGTGCCGGTGGCAGGATCCCGGAGGTTTCCGGGGTCCGGAGCCTTAGGGGACTCGGGACGGGGGCGGGGTGCCCTCGACCCGGACTACCCCTGGAAGACTTTTGCTAGTAATATGGCAAAGTCGGATAGGGGTGGTCGGAACGTTGCCGGTGGTGTGACCATGGCTGCAGCGGCGCGAGGTCGCTTTGCTAGTAGCATGGCTGGTGACGCATCGCTCCGCTGCGGGGGGGGGGGGGAGAGAATTGTTGAAGCATTTGTTCTGGTTATTGTTTTGGATGTTATTTGAACTAAAGCTGCGACCAGTTTCTCACCACGCTTGGCTATTGGTGTAATTTCTGGGAAGGGCAAAGAGGAAGCTGTTGGAAGGGTGGGGTAAGGGGCAGGGGTGGGGGAAAGCAAGGTTGTATGCAAGAGGGGTGAGCGCCGGGTCTGGCTACCCGGTTAGAATAAAGGCGCGGGCAGGGTCCCGGTGCCTGCTCGTAACTGGGTGCTCTGCCCGGCGCGGGACCCTGCCCATGCACGGGGGAGGTGATCGGGTGCCACGTTGAGCCATGCACGCGGCGCGGGATTTAAATTGATTGGCTCCGCTCAGGAGCGGAGCGAGCAGAGCCAATCGGGGCGCAGCCTGCCATGTGCTCTGGTGTGCGCGTTGCTAACCAGGGCACAGGCAGTTTGGCGGGAGGCTCGGCAGCCAACCCGCCCACCCAGCCTTTGCGATGCGGGGCTGGTGTTGGGGTGTCGCAGCTGGGGGGGGGGGTCGAGGCAGGATCCCGGAGGTTTCCGGGGTCCGGAGCCTTAGGCGACTCGGAACAGGGGTGGGGTGCCCTCGACCCGGACTACCCCTGGAAGACTTTTGCTAGTAATATGGCGAAGTCGGATAGGGGTGGTCGGAACGTTGCCGGTGGTGTGACCATGGCTGCAGCGGAGGCGAGGTCGCTTTGCTAGTAGCATGGCTGGTGACGCATCGCTCCGCTGCGGGGGGGGGGGGGGGGAGAGGATTGTTGAAGCATTTGTTCTGGTTATTGTTTTGGATGTTATTTGAAATAAAGCTGCGACCAGTTTCTCACCACGCTTGGCTATTGGTGTAATTTCTGGGAAGGGCAAAGAGGAAGCTGTTGGAAGGGTGGGGTAAGGGGCAGGGGTGGGGGAAAGCAAGGTTGTATGCAAGAGGGGTGAGCGCCGGGTCTGGCTACCCGGTTATGATTTTTCCCATGTGTATCTTTGTGAAATGACTCTTTCTGCTGCATGTGGATAGAAAGCTGCATTTCCTTCTTTGATATTAAAGTGCACATTCACAGTGAGGGGCGAAGATATGTTGATGTTACATCGGAATTACACATGCCCATCCTCTCCTCTAAAATTTACATATTTGCAAATGTTTTCACTTGGATGTCGCTGTTACCACATAAATGGCTTTTTAAAAATGCGCCTTCACGTGCATTATCTTAGATTCTATCAGATATTTTTCTTAAAAATATTAATATTTCTAGACTTTTTTTTAAATAATATTTGGTCACAGATTATTTTGATAAAGAAAATCATATCAGGATAGGGCAGAGGATATAATGAACCTTATATAGAATTATTGTTAAACCACAGACATATTTAGGAAAGCTTTAACTATTGCTAACACTTTGGGCATTCAGAGAGAGCTGTCCATTAAGATCTTCTTTTGCGGGGGGGCGGAGCCTGATGTCCAACGGGGTAGACGCCTTGTGCTGAAGCTCCCGAGAGGCCTACACAGAATCCTGACTGAACTCCTGCAAAACTTCACTATTTTGCTTTAAAATCGCCGGGGCGCATCGGAGGGATGGCGGGACCTAAACCACAGCGCCTAGATTTCGGCTCCCCCACTTCGTCGCACGGCAAACGCTCCAAAACGGAACTGCCTTCCCCGCATAAGATGGCGCCGCTCTGTGAGAGCCCTGAAATGCAGCGGGTGATACTCGAGGAGATTCGTGGTGTAAAGGAACTGGTACAATCCAACGGAGAAGCGATCCGCGCCATGCGTGAGGACCTTACCATGATGCAGGAAAGGCTCGAGGGCCTCTCGTTGCGCCAAGACAAAATGGCGGAGACTCTTGAATCGCACGCGGTGCGAATGGGGAAGATCGATAAAGCTGAACGCCAGATTTTGCTCCTTCAAAAGGAACTTGAAGATAGCAATAATAGAGCTCGTCGCAATAACATTCGACTCATTGGAGCTCCAGAGGGCGTAGAAGCAGGAGATCTGCGGGAATATCTGGGCAATATTCTACCCTCTCTATTGAAGACGACGTTTCTTAAGGACCTGGAGATAGACCGGGCACATCGTGTCCCCACTAATATGGCGCTCAACCGGACGACTCCCAGGCCCATCATTTTTCGGCTACTGCGCTATCAACAAGCTGAGCAAATTCTGGCTGCTGCCCGGGCTAATCATCACCTCGAGATAGATGGGCATAAAGTGTCTTTCTTCCCTGATCTCTCTAAGCCCACGATGGACCGCCGAAAGAAGCTTCTTGCTTATCGCCCTCGCCTTCAGCAACTGCAGGCCCGATTTGGTCTCCTGTATCCGGCAAAGCTACGCGTTACGCTGCATAACCATACCAGGACCTTCGAGGATCCTGACCTCCTCGCTGCATTTTTGGACTCTAAAGAAGCTGAACTGATGCGTTGATGTTACCATCAAGCTGTGTTGCTGTTCAAAGCTCTCTTAAATCTCTACCTCATTGGGGCCTATCGCAGTGATTTCGCTGCGGACGCGGTTGGACTGCTCTCCTGACCTACTTCTTTGAACCGCCATCCTGCTTCTCTGCACCCTTCGGTGGCTCCCGGGACTTGTTCCTGCTGCAGGGAGTATGGCCAGTATCGGGCCTTCTCTGGGGCTTCCCCCCGCAGACTCATGGTCGCCAGTAATAGTTGGGGTTTTGCTTCTTCTCTAGTGCACTTCGGTGCCTGTCTCTTTTTTTTTTTGGGGTTATTTATGCTTTCTACCAAAAGTTTATTATTTCATGTCGTGTGTACAGTCATTTGCTACCAATATGCATAGTTTAGGGAATAATGTGCAACTTCATGTTCTCTCAGAATTTTGTATATTACTAGATGGCTTTCTGTAAGCTCTTATCATTGAATGTCAAAGGTATCAATAGTCCAATCAAAAGGAAGAAAATTCTTAGCTATTTGAATACGGAGCATGCTGATTTAGTACTGCTTCAAGAAACGCATTTAAATGCTAAAGAAACACTAAAGCTTAATGTCAAGCCTTATGCTGTTGTGGCGTATTCTCCCGCTGTTGCTAAACGCTGTGGTGTTGCCATACTTGTTAAGAAATCCCTGCAGGCCACCGTGCTAGATATTAGCTCAGATAATGAGGGTAGATGGGCTCGCGCTCATCTCAAAGTGGGGGATCTAGAATTCACGTGTATTTGTATTTATGCTCCAAATGTTGACAATCCTGGTTTTTTTGCTAAAATTGCACAAGCTGCGCAAGCCTCCGCTCATACCCCACTAATACTGGGAGGAGACTTTAATCAGGTCCTCGACCCTTTGGTGGATCGGCAGCCGCCTAGAACCTGTGGTCCACCCAAGAGTCTCTCCATACTTACAGCTATGATCGCTGATTTGGCTTTGGTGGACATATGGAGGTTATTGAATCCTTCTGATTTGGATTTTACCTTTTTCTCCGCTCCTCACCAATCACAATCCCGAATAGATTTTTTTCTTTTATCTAAAACATTGGTATCGCAGATTGGTATGGCTAAGATTCACCCCTTGCACATTTCAGACCATGCTGCCATATCTTTTACGATACACACTGCTGCGCAAAATGCAAGTCCCCGAGCATGGTCTTTTGATAGGTCTCTCCTAGACCAACAGGATTTTCAAACTGTAATACGGGCTGCCATACAAGATTACTTTCATTTTAACTCTCCCCTTGACACAACGAACTGGGCCTGGTGGGAGGGTTTTAAGGCGTCTATTCGAGCCACGGTGACTAGTTATCAAATCCGTCTTGGGAAACAAAGAAGGCAACAATTGGTGATCCTTGAACAACAGATACAGGCTGGTGAACGTATTCTTACGTCCCGAACAGACCCATGTGTTCTGCTTCGTTTGCAACGTCTCCGTTTTCAGTACAACAAGATTTTGCATAATGCCGCTGTTAGAAATATAGCATCCCAGCAGGGATTGTATTACCGGGAAAATAATCGCGCTGGTAAACTACTAGCTAATGCTTTGAAGGGGAAAAAAGAAGCCAAACGGGTAGCAGCTCTCCGAAGCCCATCTGGGAATGGCCTTGTCACAAAAGATCATGAGATTTTAGAGCTTTTTCGCGATTTTTATGCTAGCTTGTATAAATCTGAATGTGAGTTTGTTCCTGAACATTTCGACCGCTTGTTAGCTGGTGTACAGCGTCCTACTCTCTCGGCTGAGGAATGCACGGCCCTTGATCATTCGTTTACTCTTGTGGAAATACAGGATGCAATTAAAAGATGTGCCTCCGGCCGTGCTGCGGGTCCAGACAGCCTTCCGGCTGAGTTCTTCAAAACTTTCAGCTCTGATCTGGCCCCGTTTTTGCAGCAATACTTTACTACCCTAGTAGCCGACGGATCCTCCCTTGGTTCCTTTTCAGAGGCCAACATAGTGGTCTTTGAGAAGGAGGGGAGAGACCCACACCTGACAGCCAATTACCGACCCATCTCCCTGCTTAACGCAGATTATAAAATCTTCGCCACTATTCTTTCTACTCGGCTCTCTCACAAAATGACCACTTTAATACATCCAGATCAATGTGGATTTATTCCCGGCAGATCAACTGCTGATAATGCCAGGACTCTTTGTCATGTACTAACTAATATGGCCTCCCACGATCGTCCATTGGTTGGCCTTTCCCTAGATGCCGAAAAAGCCTTTGACCGGCTAGAATGGCCATTCCTATTTGCGACCCTCCGTTGGTTTGGTTTCGGCGATAATTTTCTCCGTTGCCTTCAAGTGCTATACTCTCAACCAACTGCTAGTGTCTGTGCCAACACATTGAAGTCCCAGCCATTTTTACTGCAAAGAGGCACCCGTCAGGGGTGCCCACTTTCCCCCTTACTTTTTGATCTTGCGTTAGAACCCCTAATCCTGTTAATCCGTCAGTCTCCACATATCCACGGCGCTCCCTTTCCCCGTCGGGATATAAAAGTCTCAGCGTATGCAGATGATCTTATGCTTTTTGTTTCCTTAGACTCCGTATCTGTTGTTCTGGATCTAATTGACCGCTATTCTCAACTTTCAGGTTACAAAATTAATTGGACCAAATCAGTCGCCTTTCCCCTAAACCACCAGGTTCACCAAGCAGACTTGCAAACCTTTCCTTTTGTATGGCAACCCCGTATGGTAAAATATTTAGGGGTACATTACTGTTATCCTCTCGAAGAAACCGTCGCTTTTAATGTCAAAAATTTAATCACCAAGGTCCGTGAGCTCACCCAACGTTGGTCTCCACTTACTCTTACGTGGTGGGGCCGTATGGATACCATAAAGATGATGATTGTTCCCAAGGTTAATTATGTCTTAGAAATGTTACCGTGCCTTCTCCCTCGACACACCTACAAAGATATCGAGGGCCTGTTGATCAGATTTTTGTGGCAGAACAAACCGCCTAGAATAGCGAAACATAAACTTCAGTCAGATAAGGAACATGGTGGGATAAGATTTCCTGATTTTTTCAACTATCACCTCTCTTTTCTTCTCAAACAGGGTGCCCGTTGGTTGGACGCTTCTTTCCCGTCCAGACCAATATGGTTAGATATAGAAGAAGACCTCTGTAAGCCCATTCCACTTAGCTATCTCCCTGGAATGACTTTCCCACTGGATGCCCACTATCCACCAATGCTCCTGGATACACTTCGCTCCTTCAATGTTCTCATCAGCTCCCTAGATTCCCTAGCTTGCCCACTAGATAGGCTTCCAATTTGGCATAATGCTCGATTCCAAATTCAACATAAGCCGGTGGCCTGGAGTCCCTGGTATTCCAGAGGCATCTGGACTCCCAATCAACTGTTTCACAATGCTCGCTGGAAGTCCATTAATGAGCTCCATTGTGAGTTTGGCCTTCCTTCTAAATACTATTTTCAACTGCTTCAGTTGCAGCACTGTCTCAAGAGTGCTGGGGTTTTTCCCCCACTAACTCCTCATGACCAAGGGATAACTGAGGTGGTCTCCTTTATTGGGGCTCAGTCCGGTGTTGCTTCCACCTTTTATAAAACTCTTTGTGCTCCTCAGAATGCTGTCCCCCCTTCTGCACAGCAGACTTGGGAGCGAGAATTGGGTGTAACTCTAACCCCTGAACATTGGAACCTCTTCTGGAGCAAAGTGGTTCGTGTTTCCCGCTCGGCTTCCTTAACCCAGACGCTTTTCTTCTTTGCCCATCGCTGTTTCTATACCCCTGATAGACTGGCCAAATGGACTTCCACTCTGAGTAATCAATGTTGGACTTGCCATGCAGCTACAGGCACCCTCACTCATGTCATGTACGAATGCCCCGCACTACAACACTACTGGAGCCGGGTCTGGGGTCGTATTCAATCTATCTTACACTTTACTGAACCACTCTCCTGGAAAATAGTGGGACTCCGTTCTGCAGCGGGCATCCCCTCTCTCCCGAAGTCTGCTTACTTCCTCCTTGACTTTCTAATGGGTATTGCCATATCGTTAATCATGAAATATTGGAAAAATAGCTCTTCACTGAGTCCTCTAGAATGGTGGAATTGTGTCTGTCTATATAGTAAGTTTGAACAAATTCCTCGTAGGGCTACCCCTTCCCTTCAGGCCCGCTACCAGGTGTCTAAATGGAAATTACTCACAGATTTCGTGCAGTCGGCCAAATGCTCGCACTTGACTGTCTAGTTATATCTCTCTCTCGATCCATAGTATATCATGACTGTTATGTTTATGTTCTAACATAATTGCTATGGACCCCATGCCTGGGTTAATATCTTTTCTTTTCTTTTTTTTTATTATCTAGAGAAGAAGCATAGGGGGGGAGGGTTGATGGGGTTATTTTCCGGTTTATTCCATTTTATTTTGATGCAATCATCCTTGTTTTATTACTGTGTGTATTGTTATTGTTATAAAATGAAAATAAAAGTTTAAAAAAAAAAAAAAAAAAAAGATCTTCTTTTGCAAAATTTTAAAAGGTTAAATTTTTTCACCATTTTCACATATAAAATGCTGCTTTATGCATGTTACAGACCTCATAAAAGTAGGTCATGGCTATAGATACAAGACCACAGCTACTTGTAGAATGGATATGTACAGGGACGGAGTGTGAATGAAGTTGCAGTTTGCATGTGTACTTTATAAAGTGTGTGCATATGCAGTATGTGCAAACATTTACACTTGCTTGCAGGCAGGTATAATGCCCAGGCCTTCAATCTAGATGCAATTGCTGCAGGATTTATGCTAGGAGTTTAGAGATGCCTATATCTGGGAGGTTTACAATGTTATAAATAGGCACAGAAGCTGAAAAAGAAAAAAACAACCCTACAATACCAGACAGGAAAGTGTGCATTCATTCAAAGCCTAAAGAGAATGGAGAGCCTAAGTGGAGGGGGAAGAGGAAGCAAGGGGATCAGGGAGGGGGAGGTCATAGGCAGCGCAGAAGAGGAGGGTTTTGAGGAAGGGCTTAAACTTGGGGAAAGATTGCTTTTGACAGATTAGGGAAGGAAGGGAGTTCCAGAGTGATGGGGTTAAGAAAAAAAAGGCAGAGCACTGAGTTTGCTCCAAGTGAGCATGGGCTGGGGAGGGTAGGTCAAGACTGTGGGTGTGCAGGGGCTGAAGACTACAGGGTAACAGTCGGAATTGTGTCAAATCTGCCAGATATTGAGAAAGTGTGCTTGTGTACAGCCCTGTGGGTCAGAATCATGAGTTTGAAGGTAATACGATAGGGGAGGAGGAGCCAGTATAGGTGAATTAGAGAAGGTGTGATGTGACTGGAGTGGGAAGTATGAGTGAGGATATGAGCAGCAGTATTCTGAATTAACTGTAAACAGTGGAGCTGATGGTGAGAGATACCGGCGAAGACAACATACAGCAGTCTAGACGTGAGATTACTAGAGAGAGTAGAAGAGTTGTGAGGGACGCTGGGGAGAGCACGGGATTGATAGCTCGGATTTGGCGGAGGAAGTAATGAGAACGACATGTGAGGGAGGAGATGTAAGCATGGAAGGAGAGATCAGAGTCTAAAATACCCCCCAGATATCGAAGTGAGAATATGAGGGGAATCGGGCGCCTAGGAGGAGAGGAGAAAGGGCTGTTGGGGGACCACCAAGGGTAAACCACATTGCAGATGTTTTAGCTGGGTTGAGATGTAGCAGATTTGAGGATAACCAAGTAGTGACGAGTGAGAGACAAGCATTGAGGGGGGAAAGAACCGGATTCACAGAGGCGGTATATTGCAGAAGAATACATCTTCGGCATAATAGTAGGCCGAGATTCTAGATTGCTGTATCAGAAGGGTGAGGGGAGCCAGGAAAATGTTAAACAGCAGTGGAGCCAAAACAGAACCCTGGGGACCCCACAACTGAGAGGCAGTGGAGGGGAAGTGCAGGCATTAGAGACCACAGAGAAAGAGCATGAATAGAGAAAGGAGTGAAACCAATGGAGAACTGTTCCCTGAAGACCTGCAGTCCTAAGACGAGAGAGGAGAATAAAGTGGTCAGCGAGATCAAAGACAGTGGAGAGATCCAGAGAAACAGCCAGGGAAATGTCACCGCAATCGTGGGAGATGTGGAGCTCGTTAAGAAAGGACAGAAGGATAGTTTCAGTGCTGTGATCAGAGCGAAAACTTGATTGACATGGGTGTAAGAAGTGAGTGGAGTCCAGATGACTGGAGAGTTGTGCGAAGACGGCTTTTTCGAGGAGTTTGGAAACAAATGGATGATGAGAGACTGGATGATAATGGGCGGGATCATCAAGGCTGAGGGACGGGTTCTTAGTGAGGAGACGTACCAAATATGTGTTTCCAGGGTGATGGAACAACACCAGTTGCAAGACAGGAATTGAGCATAGTAAGCAGGACAGGGAGAAGGGCAAGGGAGGGCTCTGGGAGCCAGTTTGAAGGCACTGGATCCAGGGCGTATGTGGTTTTATGAGAGGAAGTAACCAGTTTAACAAGTTCTACAGCAGAGACAGGTTGAAAGGTAGACCATACATGAGAGAGGAATGGGGAGAAAGGTGGAGAAGGGGGCGGAGGTGAAGCAAGTGATGTGGTGCTGATTTGAAAGGAGGAATGAAGTCCTTGAACTTTTGCAGCAAAGAAGGAGGCAAGACGGGAGGGACTGGGTTCTGGGTGGGAGTCCCCTCGGGTGTGGGGGAAGTGCAGAGAGGAGAGGGATTTAAGGGAGAAGTAGAGCTAATGCGTGCAGTGGGAGACAGAGGAAATGATAGAGGGAAAGTGGGAATGTTCTGCTTCCGATATGAGAGATTGGTAATAGGTATGGCAGGTTTTGAAATGATGAAGTGACTCTAAGTCTCTCTTTTTCCTCCAGAGGCGTTCCTCACAGCAGAGTTGCGCTCATTGTAGATGGAGACTTGGGTGGTACCATGGATGGTAAGAAGTGGGCGGATGCCAACATGGACGCAGAGGAACAAGATGATCGAGGACTGACGAGAGACAGGCGTTCCAGAGGAGGGCCTGCTCTTCTTGGTGGAGGGCAGGAAAGTGCTGATTGGTGGGGGGAAAATCTTGTATAGTAGCAGGAGTAATGTGGTGGCATTGACGAGTGGGTTTGGAGGCATGTGCTGGTTCGCTAGTTTTGCTAGGAGGTGGAGGTGGGGAAGAAGAAAGGAGATAAGAAAGTGGTCGGTCCAGGGCAACAAAGTTGCTGTAATATTTGCAGGAATACAGGGGGAGTCTGAGGGGGTGATCAGGAGGTCTAAAGTATGTTGACTAACGTGGGTGGGCAAGAGCACGTGCTGATGGAGGCCTAAATCAAGGAGCAATGTGGCAATGGACTTATCATGAGATGTGGTGGTGGTGGTGGTGGGGGGAGGGGGGAGAGATCAACATTGAAATCACCAAGGAAAATCAGATGGGGAAAATGAAGAGCAGCTTCAGAAATGGTACAGGTGAGGGCCTCCCAAAAATGGGGCGCAGGGTCGGAGGGACGTAGAGTAGGAGAAAATGGAGGGGGGAAGAACATAGATGGAGAAGGAGGGATTCGGGGTATTGAAGGGTGATGGAGGAGCACTGAACAATAGGCAGGGTGGAAGGAAAGAGGGCGGCCACTCCACCACCTGAGTGTCCAGGCGGTGAGTAGCCATGCCGGCGGGCAATGAGTGGGTCCTCACCTTCACATAACCATGTCTCGGTGAGAAATAGAATATCCAGGTTTGAGCGGAGTAAAAGAACTTGAATCAAAACAGTTTTACTCCGAAGGGCCCTGCAATTCACGAGGCCAGTGTGAAGGGGCTCTGTGATAGCAGAGGCAGGGGGGGAGGAGGAAGAGGTGCTGATGGAGGTCAGAAGGCAGCAGATTATTAGATTGGATGGGGTACAACATAGGCACCCAGGGAGAGGATGCACATAGGAGAGACGTCATCCCCAAATGGTAGGGATGGGAACAGGAGCAGAGGTGGAGAGAGGGGACATGCTTCCCGGCAGGGTAAACAGGGCAAGAGCGAAGAGGAGAGGCAGGAGGTGGAAGAGAAAGAGTGGCAAAAGATCTAGTGGGTTATTACTATTGAACCAGAACTGCTTAGGAGCTGAGAAAAAGATACCTGGAGGATGGGAGTCATTAGAGTTGACCCGGGAGTTGCCCCAAGGAGCTCGCACAAGGACACCTGCTCCTTGGATGTGCACCTTTGGCGTGCGCCACTGTGGCACGAAACGCTGCAGTGGGCTGTCTGATATTGTAAGCTATGAGCCATGCATTTCCAGGGTCCGTCATGCTCTTGTCAGTTCCGGTATGCACGGGGAGGTACAGAGAGTGTTTATAAAATAGACTAAGGGGTCTGTTTACTAAGATGTGTTAGGCTTTTGCAACTAACACTGCAAAAAAGTGCTGATAATGTGGAGTTAGTTGCAAAAACTGTGCATTATCTGTTGGGGGCATGCACCAGCAGATAATACTAAAGTTGCAGAGAGCGCACTGCAGCAGCATCGTGGATTCAGCTAACACCACCTATTGAGGTGGCATTATGAGCGCCCGTGCTGTCTGAGTACACCCGTGATAGCTGCTCATTGCAGACATACCCACTCTCTTCCCTTATCTCGCCTAATCCAGCAGTTAGCATGGGATCTGCAGATAGCGTTATCTGCAATTTCCCTACATTATCTGTTAACACACCCAGATAGCATGTGCCAAGTTTAATAAGGCAGGAAGGTGCCTACTTTTAGGGGCATGTTGCTTAGTAAACATGCCCCTAAAAGTAGACACCTTCCTGCCTTATTAAACTTGGCACCCTGCTATAAAATTACCCACTTATATTTCAGTGATAACAGGGTAACCTACAGTACTGAAGTTCAAAGTCATAACTGAGTAACTAATAAACTTTATTCAGGAAATGATGTTTGCAAAGGTAAAAATGAAAGAAAATATTTAGAAAATAGGAATTCCAGAGTCCTCCTTTTTTCTGTGCCCATGAGTGCTCTAAACTAAACTATTTTAAAATTTTAAGTACTTCTGTGAGGGTTGGAGAAGTAATTCTCCTCTTATCCCTGTTTAAGAAATCCCATATAAGAAATAAAAATAACTGCAAACATTTAGTAGCCTGTAATAAGCTCAACACTGACTAGTTCAGAGGGAATATGCTGGAAACGCTCTTGCTGCTGGTGGGACAAAGTAGCCAGAGATACAGTACCAACACAAGCCGCAGGACCCAGAATTTGCCACTATAGCAATAACATCTTGTCTGCTGGATTTCATTACAGAAAATAAAGATCATGTTTCTTTTCAAAAGTTCTGACAAGCAAAAGATGATTCCCTTATGTGTGCAACACATTTGCAACTCAACTCTACCAAATACAGTTATGCACCAAAGTGGCATACCCTTGGTTAAATTGCATGTTTTATTGAACCTCAAGTGAATATGGTACAAGGTTAAACGCAGCAGCTTTTTGCAAAGTATAATTTATAATTGCTTTTCATTTGCAGTTTCTACAGACTCAAAATAATGAACCAGTAAAATGACACATGCAAAGATTTATGCACCTTTTAGTCATTTCCATTAGCAGCAATAGCAGTTTCTAGATGTTTCCAGTAGCCAACCAAGTGGGCTATTTACTAAACTGCAGTAGCTATAAATGCAGCAATTAATATGTGCTAATGGTTAAGGTGGGTACTGCATCACCAATTAATATGGTGCTGTAGCAGTTAATGTGCATTATCTGCCACATTAAAACTAATGTAAGACGTGGGATTATGAGTGGAGCAGAATTATGTCATTTGTAGGAAACATCTGAAGACTTGAGTATTTTCTGCTTTATTGACCTGACTTCGGCTAAGAGATTAACAAGGACTGTCTTTGGACAGTCAGTTTTGAATTAAGATCTCTGATTTGGGAGAGAAGTCTTGATGACTTTATATGCGTTTAAGGTGGCTCGAAACATACAGGATGAAAGTTTGTTGTCTTTTGGTATTTGTTATATATGATGGGCCTGATATTCAGCAGCAGCAGCTAGCTAATCTAACGTGACTAGCCACTGCCGCTAAACTCTAAACCCAGATATACAATGCCAAATGCATAGCCGGGTCCTAGTATCAAATATCTGGGTTGGCTGGATTGCTGCAAAGCTAAAGGGGCAGCAGCAAAAATCAGCTGCTGCCCAGCGAGCTTCTGCGATGAGTTAGGCCAGCCTTTACTGCGCCTGACTTTCACTGTGTGTCAGTAACCGGACAGTGGCTCAAAATCACTGTTGCCTGGTTATCGATGGGTGCTGTCCCAGAATACCCACAGAATTCCCTGATGCTAACTGGTTAGTATTGGGACATGCAGCAGCAGCACCCGCGGATACTCAGTGGCACTAACAGTGTTCATACTGCTGAAAATCCCGCTGAGTGGCATTTACATGGTTTGCAGGTCTGAAAACTGTGTAAATGCCTTTGAATATCCCCCTGATATGTTTATGCCATGCTACTGTATTTTATGTATGTTATTATGTTTGTATTGTTACTTTTATGTAAACCACTTTGGACATCTTCTGCCGATAAGGTGGTATAAAATCCTTTTAAATAAATACATAATTAGTAATTGTCAACATGGCAGATAACACAGGTACACTACCAAAAAACTGCCTCCAGTTTTGCAACTGATTCCTATAGATTTTGGGGTGCTGAATCCAGGAAAAATAGCCAAAATGTTCCATCACGTCACGTTTTCTTGCAAAATTAGATTTCTTACCCATATAAGGAATGTTCACATAATTTCTTTTTAGCCGACTGCAGTTTATTTTCTTGGCCCAAAATAGAGGTTGTAATGGTTAACTAACTAGAAACACTCCCTCATGATATTTTAGTGTTTTGTATTCATTTTATACATTAACAGGACAATTGGGAGGCGGGGGCTAAATCCAGTACTCGCGCTGGCGCATGTTCTTTCCTGATCGCCTCGCCTCGTTCGCTCGCTCAAACACGGTGGTTGCGACATGAACGTTCCTGTCAAATTTCAGTTTCTTGCAAGTTCATTATTACCTTTTGTTTGCTCAGTCGTAATCCAGCTTTATTCCGAAGTGGTTCACTACAGTTGTAGTTTGCAGTGCTGTGTATTTGTGATGGCTCACAGAGCCAGAGGTTGCGTCAACTCTCCGGACAGTTTTTGTTTTATTTGTGGGGAATATACCGTGAAAAAGCGGCAGAGGAACATTTCTGCATTTATTAAAAAAGTATATTTCGCCTATTTCGGTTTGAAGTTAGGCGATCAAGACAAACCGTGGGCTCCTCACAAAGTGTGCAAGACATGTGAGGAAGATCTACGCTTATGGATGAAAGGTAAAAAACAAGCATTTCATTTCGGAATACCTATGATGTGGCGTGAACAAAGAGACCACAGCAGTGACTGCTATTTTTGCTCTTGCATTGTGAAGGGATACAACTTAAAAAATAAGAACGTAATAAGTTACCCCAACCTTCCCTCAGCAAGTAGGCCTATGCCTCATAGCAACGAAGTAGCTGTGCCTGAACCACCAAAATCTTTGGATCATATTTGTGTGGACGGTTCTGATCATGATGAGACTCATCAGATGGCTTTTCCCGATGAGTCCAGTACTTCCGAGTTTGAAACTGAACCAGATCCGAAACCTGAACTTTTCTCTCAAGCTGAATTGAATGATTTAGTCCGGGATTTAGGACTCCCAAAAGATGCTGCCCAACTGCTAGGTTCTCGGCTTAAACAGAAAAATCTATTGTCACCAGGAACAACTTTTTATTGGTACCGCAACCGCGAGACACAATTTTTGAAGTATTTCAGCAAAGAGGAAGATTTGGTATTTTGCAACGATATATACGGAGTGATGGAAAAGTTTAAACTCAAGTATGATCCTGCTGAATGGCGGCTGTTCATTGATTCGTCAAAAGACAGCATAAAAGGTGTTCTTCTTCATAATGGCAACACATTCGCTTCAGTTCCTATTGCTCACTCTGTTATTCTCCAAGAAAAATACGAGAATTTGGCCCTGATTCTTCAGAAGATTCGTTATGATGAGCATAAGTGGATGATTTGTGGAGACTTTAAAATTCTATCCATGCTATTAGGGCAGCAATCCGGTTTCACCAAATATCCCTGCTTCCTTTGCTTGTGGGATAGCCGGGCCCGCGACCTACACTGGGGGAAAAAAGACTGGCCAATTCGGGAGTATTTGAGACCCAGTGAGAAAAATGTTCTTCATGAGAGCTTGGTACCTCGTGATAAAATTCTATTACCACCTCTCCACATTAAGTTGGGTCTCATTAAGCAATTCATCAAGTCCTTACCAAAAGATGGTGAGTGCTTTCGGTACCTTTGCTCAAAGTTCCCCCGACTTTCTGAAGCAAAGCTAAAGGAAGGAGTGTTTGTTGGCCCTGATATAAGGAAACTCATTTCAGATGGAGCATTCGCTGAAACGATGTCTGAGAAGGAAAAAAGAAGCCTGGGATTCCTTCAAGGATGTTGTTCTCAAATTCTTGGGGAACAGGCGGGATGAGAACTATAAGGATATTGTTGCCAGGATGCTCAATGCCTTCAAAGAACAAGGCTGTAACATGAGCCTGAAAGTCCATTTCTTGCACTCCCATGTGAACTACTTTCCCGAAAACTTGGGGGCGTACAGTGAAGAACAAGGTGAAAGGTTTCACCAGGACATCAAGGACGCAGAGAGAAGGTACCACGGAAGATGGAACACCACTATGATGGCTGATTTCTGCTGGTTGCTGCTGCGGGAAACCCCAGATGAAAAATACGCCAAGCAGCGCACCAAGAGAAGCATTCAGGGGAAGAAGAAACGGGCACACCAGGAGATTGATTGACCCAAGAATGACTTTAAAATCTAAACTGTGTTGACAAATATCGTGTTTTTATTAAACTTTGAAATAAAAATTTGCTAGTTATTACCACAGTGTCGGATCTCATTTATTAGAATTTTATTTTCACACCATCGGGTGTTTGTCTTCATGTATTGCAATGGTGCGGTTTGCGTTTTCTATTCTTACATACATACCTGTACAACATTTTTTGCACATTTCTTTGCTTTGCTTTGTGTCTAAACTCGCTCTTATCTGCTCAATGTTTGTGCACATGTATGTGGCTGTTTTAAGTGCAGACAATTTTGCTACCATCACAGTGTGTTTTGTTGACATTACTCTATTCTTATGTGCTGCCTTGTTACAATTTTCTTTATTCTTATTTGAATAACTACTAAACAATTAGTATAAAGAATTCATCCAAGAAACTTTTATCTCGATCGCACTCAATCTGAAACGTTCACCTCAAACTGCTAACCCAATGTGGCAAAATATCTGTACGTGATGGAGCAAATTGGTTACCAGATTTGGATTCAGCGCACCAAAAAACGTAAAAATCAATCGAAACATTAGAGGCAGTTTAAAAAAAATTTTTTTAGTGTACCTGTGTAATCCATGCAGATAATGCTACCTGAATAGGTGTAACCAACTACATTAAGTTATCTGGTTTGCAATTAATGTATGGCAATGACATTCCCTGTGCATTAACTGAATGGGAAACTGCTCAGAACACTGTCAACAGTTAACACAGAGGATTTTCAGTTACTGTGCGTTAATTATGACTATTAACATGAGATACCTGGAAAATCTTACAATACTTTATTAAACAGGGGTCTAAGTCTTTCTTTTTCCATCGCAAGTAGGACCGAATCAGGCGCATGAGTAGGTGATGTCATCTGACTATGCCAGGACAGAACAACTTTCTCAAAGCTCAGAACATACGAAATGTTCTAAGCATTTGTGGCCCTTCCTGTGCACAGTAATATTCTCATCTCCTCTATTTTGTTTTATTCTGTTCAGCCAAATGGATGAAAAAAAAATCCTCTCCTGACAAAAGTTTTCTTTGTCTTCAAATTAACAGTTCTTTATGCTGTTTTCAGCTTTTTTATTTTAGTTCTTTTTTTTTTTATTTCTCATCAAATAAAGACTTTGTATTATATGTGGTAGAAAAATTCAGAATTTCAACATGCACATCAAGTGTTTAATCTGCATGATTGTGGATCATAACCAGAATGAGCGCAAGCTTTATGCTCGAGTATCTCTTAGTTAGAAAAAAACCCTAGGTCCACCAGAATGATTAGCAAACAAATAAGGTCAGACCAAAAATTGTATGTAGGGCTGTTTTTTCAGTTTTTGGTCTGTCCTTATTTGTTTGCGGCACATATCTCTTAGGGCATGAAGCGTTCATCTTAATCACCTCTACAACCACTACAAGGTGAAAAAAGATGTTCAGGTGCAGAAGGATCAAAAGAAGGTCACCTCTACACAGAGGCCTGTAAGAGCCATGCATACACGTCGAGAATCTTCCATGGAATGACCCTCTACTTCCCAACACTCGTTTGAAAAGTCCATTCACCAAGGAGACTAAAACTGGCACATGCTTCTTTGAAGGTTTCCAGGCCTACAATACAGCCTACTTCTGAGCATCTGTTCAGGCTTGAAGGGAAGGCAGCCTCTTCAACCTCTTCCAAAGCACTTGAGAAACAAAAGCATACTAGTGCTGGATCTCCTTACCCCAAGCGCCTATGGCTAGACTTTTTCTCTGCATAGCAGTTGAAAGACACATCCAGCATAGAATGTATAGAAGTTGTAGACACGGTACAAGAACTTTTTAGTGCAGATGGTGCTGCCCCTGCGCAAGTCTCACTTAGTGTGCAGCATGACTCTGTACAAAAGCCCATCTTATCTGCTGTAATGCTGGTCACAGTAGTGGACACGTTTTCACTGTTTTGCTACCTTTTCTGGAGGATCCACACTCATTTCTGCATAACTTGTTCAATGAGTTTGTGAAAAATTATTTCAAGGATTTGCCAAATGTACAGTACCAGCAACCTAGTGAGATGCCTTCTCATTCAACTGGTGTTAGTTACTCCAGCACAAAGAAATGTACCATCTTCCCAAGCTCCTATAGTATTCTTGCTGTTTACTTTGGAGTCTGAGTCAGAGCCAGTACATTAAAAAATGGAAAAAAGTCAATAAAAAAGTCAACATAATAAGAACATAGTGCTGCCTCATAGTGCCCAGAGGGGGAGTTTACCTTGTGTTCTCTTCAGAGTCACCTGCCGGATGTTTCAAGTCTCCACCGGATGGATCAGCTTCCTGCTCAGGCCATGTGGAACACAGGACACCTGATGCATTCCACCTCCTCGTGGTAATGGCCGCAGCCATCCAGGGACTGAAAATCACCGTCAGGCAGCCAAATCTCAGGGCCAGAACAGCACCAAGAGCTCCTCATTCACCTCTCAACATGCCACCTCTCCTGCATTCCATCTGCACTCAGCAGCAAGAGCTCCTCATCCACCTCTCAACATGCCGCCTCTCCTGCATTCCATCTGCCCTCAACAGCAAGAGCTCCTCATTCACCTCTCAACATGCCGCCTCTCCTGCATTCCATCTGCACGCAGCAGCAAGAGCTCCTCATTCACCTCTCATCATGCCGCCTCTCCTGCATTCCATCTGCACTTAGCAGCAAGAGCTCCTCATTCACCTCTCAACATGCCGCCTCTCCTGCATTCCATCTGCACTCAGCAGCAAGAGCTCCTCATTCCCCTCTCAACATGCCACCTCTCCTGCATTCCATCTGCATTCAGCAGCAAGAGCTCCTCATTCCCCTCTCAACATGCCGCCTCTCATGCATTCCATCTGCACTCAGCAGCAAGAGCTCCTCATTCACCTCTCAACATGCTGCCTCTACTACATTCCATCTGTACTCAGCAGCAAGAGCTCCTCATTCACCTTTCAGCATGACGCCTCTCCTGCATTCCATCTGCACTCAGCAGCAAGAGCTCCTCATTCCCCTCTCAACATGCCGCCTCTCCTGCATTCCATCTGCACTCAGCAGCAAGAGCTCCTCATTCCCCTCTCAGCATGCCGCCTCTCATGCATTCCATCTTCACTCAGCAGCAAGAGCTCCTCATTCACCTCTCAGCATGCCGCCTCTCCTGCATTCCATCTGCACTCAGCAGCAAGAGCTCCTCATTCACCTCTCAACATGCCGCCTCTCCTGCATTCCATCTGCACTCAGCAGCAAGAGCTCCTCATTCACCTCTCAACATGCCGCCTCTCCTGCATTCCATCTTCACTCAGCAGCAAGAGCTCCTCATTCACCTCTCAGCATGCCGCCTCTCCTGCATTCCATCTGCACTCAGCAGCAAGAGCTCCTCATTCACCTCTCAGCATGCCGCTTCTCCTGCATACCATCTGCACTCAGCAGCAAGAGCTCCTCATTCACCTCTCAACATGCCGCATCTCCTGCATTCCATCTTCACTCAGCAGCAAGAGCTCCTCATTCACCTCTCAGCATGCCGCCTCTCCTGCATTCCATCTGCACTCAGCAGCAAGAGCTCCTCATTCAACTCTCAACATGCCGCCTCTCCTGCATTCCATCTTCACTCAGCAGCAAGAGCTCCTCATTCACCTCTCAGAATGCTGCCTCTCCTGCATTCCATCTGCACTCAGCAGCAAGAGCTCCTCATTCACCTCTCAGCATGCCGCTTCTCCTGCATTCCATCTGCACTCAGCAGCAAGAGCTCCTCATTCACCTCTCAACATGCCACCTCTCCTGCATGCCATCTGCATTCAGCAGCAAGAGCTCCTCATTCCCCTCTCAACATGCCGCCTCTCCTGCAATCCATCTGCACTCAGCAGCAAGAGCTCCTCATTCACCTCTGAACATGCCGCCTCTCTTGCATTCCATCTGCATTCAGCAGCAAGAGCTCCTCATTCACCTCTCAGCATGCCGCCTCTCCTGCATTCCATCTGCACTCAGCAGCAAGAGCTCCTCATTCACCTCTCAGCATACCGCTTCTCCTGCATTCCATCTGCACTAAGCAGCAAGAGCTCCTCATTCACCTCTCAGCATGCTGCCTCTCCTGCATTCCATCTGCACTCTGTAGCACTTTTTATAATTCGGGTGAGTTTTGCTGTTAAACCGGACTCTCTGATCCCTCCATCAGCTCATTTCCAATCCCAGCCCCCATCAGCCCCTTTCCTAGCCCCACCATCAGTCATGTCAAATCCTAGCTCCCCTCCAGTCAGCCAATTTCCATTCCAAACCCCCCATGAGCCTACTTCCAGTTTTAGGCCCTCCATGAGTCCATTTCAATCCAAGCTCCCACCACAGCCCATTTCCAATCTTAGCTCCCCCCAATAGCCCATTTTCAGTCCTATCCTAGCCCCTCCATCAGCCCATTTCCTGTCCTAGCTCCCCCCCTACTCAGTGCATTTCCAGTCCTAGTTCCCTCCCCTCACAGCCCATTTCCATTCCAAGCCTCCCTCCCCATCAGCTATTTGCAATTCAAGCCCCCCTTCCACTCAGCCCATTTCCATTCCAAGGCCCCTCCCCATCAGCTATTTTCAGTTCAAGTCCCCCTCTTCCACTCAGCCCATTTCCAGTCCTAGCAACTCCCAACCCATTACCAGTCCTAACCCCACCATCACCCCATTTTCAGTCTTTGCTCCCCCCCATAGCCCATTACCAGTCCTAAACCCCCCATCAGCCCACAGTCCATTAGCAGTCCTTACCCCCCTCCCCCCATCAGCCCAGGGAAATTTTAAAATAAAAAAAAAGCTGGCTGGCTGCTGCCACTGCCACCATGGCAGAGGTAGAAATGAGTGTCCCACGGCCTCCCCTCTGCCCGGCAGAGCCCTCCCTCCCTCCCTGCATCAGTCCCTTCGGCACGGCTTTCAGAGCTGCGAAGAGAGAGTTTCTCCCTCGTGCTCTGTTAAGCCCACTGGGGCTGATGGGAAATGGCATTTCCTGTTTCCCATCAGCCCCAGCGGGCTTAACAGAGTCGCGAAAGGGACATTCATTCCCCTTTGCGGCTCTGAAAGCAACGCCGAAGGGACTGATACAGGGAGGGAGGGCTCTGCCGGGCAGAGGGGAGGCTGCGGGACACTCGATTCTGCCGCTGCCACCGTGGCAGCAGCAGCAGCCAGTCAGCCATGTGTCGCGGGCTGCACAAAATTGTCTCATGGGCCGCATACTGCCCGTGGGCCTCATGTTTGAGACCCCTGCACTGGGAGGTGTCCGCGTACAGCACCATAATGTCACTATGTGGCATTGGATGGGGAAGACATGTCCCCTAGTGGAGTCAAAAGTGGCATGATGTGTGCAGTAAAAGGAGGATGGAGCAGGAGTGGTGACGTGCAGATCAGGCACAAGAGAGGTGTGAGTGAAGAATTGAAATGCGGAAAGGTGTACCTGGGTAGGCGATGGAGTAGCAACTTGCACGAGAAGACATGTCTGCACATAGCACCAGAGGCTGATGGATGGTCTGAAGGAAGGATGGTGGCAAAGGAGAGTGTGGTATGGGCTGGCAACACCGATATACTAGAGGAGCCATTGCCAACATATATACTATGCGGTAAAAATTTGTGTCAGTGCCATGTGGAAGGCCTTATACAAAACATGAGGGTTTCACACTTGTCCCTGCCACCCAACCACCATACAACATCCCAGACAAATGTGCATACAGCTGGACAGAAGTCACTCAAACTAGGCAAAAGGGGCACATATGGACTTGAGTTGATACCTGCGGTTGGCTATCCAAGGGGTAGAATGTGTCTGCATGTAATGCAGAGATGTGATGGAGCCAAAGCTGTATAGTCACAGTCATGATGTCATATGTGACTCATGTTTCACATGTAGGTTACAACTGTTAGTATACCACTGTAGCAGTGCAGTCCATTGGGGTACATTGTACTGAATGTCTGATGAAAAACTGGAACGGAAAGAACCTGCAGTCAGCCAAGGCAATGGAGGGTTAAGCGATCTGCCCAAAGTCACAAGAAGGCATGTGTACGGCCCTGTTTCGTACAAAAATGGACCACAACCTAATTATTATTATTATTACCTGAAATGATCAGATCCAAAAAGTCAGTACAGGTGCAATCAGAGTCTCTGTTTATTAGATAACTGATGACCAAATACAGGCAGCAAAGTGGGGAAGAGAGTTCTATCGGGCACTAGGCACCTCAAGAATGCAACTCTCCCCTTGAATATAGAAAGCATATTACAATTTATACCTTTTTTCCTTCCGCATTTTTTACATACAGCCCCGTCCCCAGAGCTATTCCTTTGTGTTCTCTCCCCCTCCCCTATCTTATTTCCTATTATTACTCTTTGCTCCCCTTAGTTCCTGTTGCAAAATCCCCCTGGCCCCCCTCCTCCCATACTCACCATGATCCAGCTAATCTGCTTTCTTCAGAGCCGGGCCCAGCATATATGTTGGTAGCTTTGTGGTTTCCTGTGTATGCATTTCTTTGCACATAGACCTTACAGGCCTATATCTGATATCCCCTTGCAGGTCCTAGTCTAGACTCTCCAGCCCAAACTGGCCCCTCACAAGGCTCATGATATCTCCTTATATGGTTCTTTCCGGTGCTGGATCTCTTCTTGCAGAGGCCTGTATGCTGGCTCACATGTTATAGCAGCATGACTGTTCTTTTTTGTGAGATTCAGGGTAGCCATTAAGTGATTATGAATCAGGAACATTATTAATCCTTAGCACTTAAAAATTAAAAGCAAATCTATCATACTAAACCCCAAATGTATCATACTTAACCTCTACCTCTACAAGCACTTAAACCCTACAACTCCCCCATTTTTTATTTTTTTATTCGGCTGGGGAATGGGAGAAATCCAAGTCTGAATAGTCTGACATGGGGACGGCTGCATAAGAAACATTGACAAGAGTAGGGCTAGTCTGAACAGGCAAAAAAGAGGTAGATATTTTGGTGAGTTGTTTCTTACAGCAGGATATAAAAACAGAAACAAAACAACAGAAGAGTAAAGCAATGATTAAAATAATGCCAGCAGAAATCAATAAACCTTTCAAGCCAGAGCCAAGGGAGTGAAACCAGGAGGAGAGAGATGAAAACCAATCTCCAATCTGGAGGCCACCCTTAAAATCATCAATATGTAGTTCAGATAAATGCTTAATCTTATTCATAGCGTCTAATACAAATATCGTATGGTTCGCTATCACAGTGCAGCAATTAGTAGCGTTGATAAAGGAACAAGTCCCTCCTTCTGCCGCGAGCAATAAATCTAAAGCCTGTCTATTCTGTAGAGTCATTTGATTATTTTGTTCAAGTAATTCAGCTAAGCGAGAAATAGATTCAGTAACAGATTTCATTTGTATATGTAGCAAACATTGTAAGCGGCGAATAGACATGCCAAGCTCTGCTGTAAAGGCGGGTGTAGCCCAAGGAAGCCAAGAAGTAGCGCTAAGAGCTACCAGACGGGCTTTGGTCATAGGGTAAGTGGAGTTAACATATTCATAGGAAGCTTGTAGTGCAGCATCTTCAACCATGGTGGAATCCCAAGGACTAGCAGAACTGCGCTTATGGCGCTGGTGCAGAGGAGTAGAGGGAGAAGGCGGGGTATTATGTGAGACATTCAGGGGAATAAGGACTGAGTAAGGGGACACTTTAACTAGGGCACAGGGTAAATTGGACAGTGAAACTTTCTGGTACAAGATATCACCACAAAGCCAGTAATGGCCCACAATAGCAGAAAGAGAAAAAGAAGGTTTCCAAGTAAAGTATGTTTTGATAGGATATGCAATAGAAGTATGAGGTTCACAGGTTAGTTTACCAGTGGTAGGGGAGTGAGCACAAGGAGTCTGACAGAGAGGATGATCATCACGGGATTTACAAGGTTTCCAGTGGAGGCGGCCAGGAAGTTGGTGGCCAATGACAGAGGTAGGGAACCTGCGGCCCCGATCAGTGTTTTTGGCACCACATTGAGTTAAATCAGTACAGTAGAGAACAGGAGCATAGCAGGAAGTGAAAGGAGATTGTGAGTAAGTACCCTTACGGAAAAGGAGAGTATGTGTGGAATCTATAGGGCCAACATTAAAGGTTGAAGCCCAAAAGTCAGGACCCCATACCTGAGAGTGTGCTTTAACTCGCGGGCCCCAGTGGGTGGAGTTGACACGGTTATTACGGATTTTAGAGTAGAACCAATCTACCTTAGACATATTATGCCCATAATAGAAAGGGCGCATGGTACCGTGCAAAAAGTGAAAATTATTTGTTTGGACATTCCAGGAAACATTACAGTTGTTGGCAAAAGAAACAGAAGAGTTGGTAATAAGACAGTAATAAAATATCATAGGGGGCACAGAGACACGGACAGGAAAGGAAGCAGCTTGATGGGCTGCCCAAGTATCATTACAATATAAGGGGCCACGCTCTATACATCCTTTAATAAGGTGGGGGTTATTCCAGCACGGGATGGCACCTACAATTTCTTCAAATGGGACAGGGAGAACACGGACAGGGGCATAATTACCTCCTTGGGGCAATGGGGTACATATAATGCAATCACTAATATTCAGAAGATCAACCACTTCAAGAACGGTTGTTTTCCAAGTATTAGTGAGGGGGAGAACTGACCTACGGGAGCGGTTCAGAGAAGGGGGAGATAGAGAGGAGATAGGAGCAGAGGGAAAAGAGTGGGGACGGGAAGAAATAAAATATAGAAACCATCCAATAAAAATTGTCAATAACATAGCAAAATATAGAAAAGCAAACTTATATGCAATATGAGGCATGCTGAGAAAAGGTCACTTAAAAGTCCAAAAACCAGAAACAGTTCAAGGTACCCAAAGATGGGCAATATGAGTCCAAGTTTGGCTTGCGTCCAGCAAGACAGCAAATGGAGTTGATGCAGAAACGATGTGGGGTCCTGAATATGTTGGATCTTGCCAGGAACTCCGATGAGGATTTCTGCGGTAGACAGTGGTTCCAATTGGGATTAAGGTATCCTTTGGGGACTGTGGATGTTGGCCACGGATGGCACAGCGTCTGGAAATCTCTGCCAAAGCCAGGCGCAGACCTGCAAGGTAAGGGGACAAAGAATCCGGTAAGGGAATAGCATTGTCAGTGAGATTGTATAGCAGCAATCGCCTTCCTGTACAAATCTCATGAGGTGTCAGAGCAATATTTTTTAGAGGACGATTTCTCAATTGAAACAGTGCCAGAGGCAAGGCTTACAGCCAGGAAATACTTTTATCTGATTGTATCAGACGCAGAGCTGTCTTGAGCAAGCCATTGGTTCGTTCGACGAGGCCGTTGGAGGTGGGGCGGTACACAGAAACATACTTCCACTTTACACTCAGAGCTGTGGAAAAAAGATGTATTAGATGATTCCGGAAATGAGAACCATTGTCAGAATAAACAGTTCGTGGTATGCCAAAGCGAGGGAACAGATGCTTAGAAAAACAATTGAAAACTTCGGAGGCCCTTTCCTGCCTGCATGGGAAAGCTTCAATCCACTTGGAGAAGGGGCACACGCAGACTAGAAGGAATCTGTAGCCATCTACACGAACCTGCATATCTGTGAAATCAACATACCAGGAAATGAAAGGACCCTGAACTGTCAGAAGATGACCTTGGAGAGTATGCTTGCCCTTCACTGGGGAATTTTCTAAACACTGTGGGCACTTTTGGCACCACTCCTGTATTCGGAGCTTGAGACGCGGATGCCAAAAAAGTTCAGAGATCTGTGCAGACACGCTGGAAGCCGGCGCGTGTCCAACAGAATGCAACAGAGAACACAATTGCTGCAAAGACCAAAAGGAAATACAAATTTTTCCAGAGGGGTGTACCCATAACTTTTTATGCTCAGTGCACCCTAACAATTTCCACTTTTGAACCTCATCCCGTGCAAGATTCTGCTGATAATCATGCAGCGAAGGTAAGGGGTAAGTTCTTGCTCGTGTAATAACTAAAATGGGGACAGTATCTGTGACTTGCTTTGCTGCCTCATCAGCTAGGGCATTGCCAAACTGCAGGAAACCATAATGGCGGGAATGGCCAGGGACCCAGTTACAGGAAGTTAGAATATTTCTCTCACAGCGTTGTAATAATAAATCATAGAGGTACAAAATCAGGGACTTGTGTATTAATTGGCTGCTAGATGAATTAACAAACCCACGCTGTAGCCAAATCTGAAGGTATTCTCCACACAACTTTTGAACATACTGTGAGTCAGTGTAGAAAATCAGGGGCGTTGCTGGACGTTCTTCTAAGACTGCCAAGATGGCGCACAGTTCAGCTGCCTGCGCTGAATATCCCTGATCTGAGTCCAGAGCATACTGTAAACGATGCTCAGCCACTCCATCAGGGGTCAGCAATACCGCAGCAAATCCTACAGTACCTTTCTGTGCTGAACCATCTGTAAACCAAATTTCACTGTCTGGTGGCATGTCAGCGGGGGATACCATAAAGGATAAAACTTCCTCATAAGATGAATCAGGAACTGGGGTATAAACATCTACTGCTGTCTGTAGCCAACTAAGTGGACAGGTGGAGGCAGTGAGAGGACGAAAGATCACTCCACTATTCAGAATAGAAGCACAAGCTTGCTGCAGCTTAGATGGGGACAAATGTAGTGTATCTTTATTCAGAATAGCCTTCAAATTCAATGGACTGATAGAGAATCAAGGTCGTAGGAGTGAAAATAGATAGGACTTTCTCTATTGCTGCTGCCACTGCAATAACTAATTTTTCAAGGTCAGGCAATGGGAGCTCAGTACATCCAAAAGTACCAGACAAAAATGACAAAGTGGAAACCCTATCCTGAAATAGTATGGCTGCCCACGCCTGGGAACCGGTTACCACCATCAATTGAAAGGGCTTGTGATGATTTGGCAGATGTAAGGCTGGAAGACACTTTAAATCTTCCAAAATAGACTGGAGCACATTTACATGACAAGGATCTAAAGTGATTCTTTCAGAGTTCTTTACCCCACCCTTCAAATAAGGGCGGAAGCAAAGGGTCCGAGAGCTAAAAGCAGGGATCCAATTTCTGCAAAAATTAAGTGTGCCCAAAACAGAACGAAGTTCTTTCACTGTACTGGGGACTGGTAACTGTAAGCCATGCTGCACTGTCTTATCTCCCACTTCAATAGAACCCTGGCTTAGCTGAAATCCCAAAAAGATGACTGTTGTCTGCACTAATTGTGCCTTCTCGGCATTTAATTTCTAGCCCTTGTCCTGCAGCTCGTGTATTAGTTCTCGTGTGTACTTATGCATTTGCTGATAATCTGATCCTGACAGTAAGATATCGTCTACATACTGCAATAAACACATTTCTCCAGGGAGATGTGAATTGAACTCCTGCAAATCTTGTGATAGAATCTGAGAAAAAATACTGGGACTGTCAACATATCCCTGAGGCAATCGCGTCCATTGATAATGCACTTGATCAAAAAGAAATGCCAGCAGGGGCCTCGAGTCAATATCAATTTCTACACTAAAAAAGGCATTTTTTAGATCCAATACTGTGAAATACTTGTACAGCTGTACTGTATTCAATGTGGTGGCCGGATTGGCAACTGCAGGGAATTGGGTTTCCACTACCTGGTTCAAGGCTCGTAAATCATGGACAATCCTCCACTTCCCATTAGGTTTACTGACCGGAAAGAGCGGGGTATTATATGAGGAAGTACTGTGTTCTATAATGCCATGCAGTTTGAGCTGATCAATTTCTTCTCGTGCACCCTCTATAGCTGCCCGCTGTAAGGGATATTGTGGCAATTTTGGTCCCTGTTTCCCTTGTTTTAGTCTTATGTGGACTGGTGCACCCCGTACTCGGCCGTAAGGGCTGAGTAGATATGTACCAATTTCACTGATTCCTGCAGACTGAAATTCTCCTGCCACTAGGGTAACCTGGGCCTTAACAATTAAATCTCTCCCCATCAAATTCATAGGACAATGAGAGGCATACAGAAAATTGTGATAAAGATCAAATTCTGGCCCCACCACGTGAATTGGATTGGTCACTGGGGTTTTTACTGACTTACCATCAAACCCAGTAGTCATTACACTGTCTCTGCCAATAGTGCTACCTGCAGGCATGGTATTTAGGACAGACAATGTGGCTCCAGTATCAATTAGAAATTTTATCTCTTGGCCATTCAATGTTAATTTTATGTGGGGCTCCTCTGTTCCCAGTGTCACCTGCATATTATAGATGCCTAGTCATTGTCCATCTCCCCTATTACCATAGCCTGCTCTTTTTGGGGGCTGCCAGGTAGGATACTGCCGTGGCCTAATAGGTGGAGGTGGGCCTTGGTTATACTCTTTCCGCCCTCGTGATGGAGGGGGAGGGGCACGGCAGGTCCGTTGAAAGTGTCCCTTTTCACCACACTGCCAGCAACAAAAATCTCTCTCTCTTTCCTGTTTTTGTCTGGGGAAGGACCGTGGTCCCTGACCCGAGAGCTGACCACGTCCTTGAACATTCAGAGCACGTGTCACAGGTTTGTGTGCGTCTTCCGAGTCACTGTCAGTGTAACTGTCACCAGAGGACTCGTATAAACGTTCCACACATTCCTCAAATAGTTTTTGTGCAGTTTGAGCCTGCTGCTTTGCTTCCCTAACCTCTTGCTGCAAGGTCTTAATAAGTTTATTGTCAGCGGAGGATACACTGACTAATCCTTCCTTTTTTCCTTGATCTATTTCTTTTAACTGTAAGTTAAACAGACGGGCTTGAGCAGCCTTCCGGTCTCTTTCCGGTTTAGATAATTCCTCTTCTGCCTGCCTGACAAAGTGAAAAATATGTGCTTGTTGTTTCTGCCATGTTTCTGATTCTAGTGCAACTATATTTTTCAATTTCAACTGGATAGGTAGTGGTAGGGTATTGCACAGAGTTTGGAAAAACATAAGGGCCATATGAGGAGCATTATGGGGTACACCCATTTGTGCTTCCCATAGATCTTGGAACTTAGCCAAATAAGCACTAACATCTTCCCCTACCTTAAATTGCATCGATGTAAGGGGTCCCATACTTCTTTGGGTGGGATATATATCTCTTAGTGACTCCCAAATTAAATTACGATAAGGGTTAAATAAAGCCCCATCGTATTGTGGTTCATGGACCAATACCCCATTTATATGTGCATTATTAAACACTTGATTGGCAGCATTATTGCCCAAAGTCCGGGCTAATAGTGCTTTTACATCACCAATTGCCAAAGTATACCCTGCTGTCAATCGTTCAAACTTCTGTATCCATGCCCCTGCACCTTGATTTAGGGGAGGGAGTTGTTCTGACAGGTTGGTCATGTCAGTGAAACTCCAGGGAACATATACCTCTGCCCTTCCCTGTCCTTGGTTAACATGTCGCACAGGAAACACCATGTAACCCGGTAACTTTGGGTTATCGGGATCTTGGCCCTCATACTTTTCCCACACTCTTAATCCTGCTTCCATGTATTTATAGTCCCATTGTGGGTCCCCTTCTCCTCCACGAATACACCTACGGGCTAAGTTTAAATCTCTAGTTTCCAGTGATCCTTGTTCTGGCCAAATTCTCATTTGTGGGGCACATGCTGAGGTCCATCCATGTAGGTTGGAACTCCAATGATATACATAAAACCCTTCACCCCCCTCTTCATTAAAAACAAACTCTACAGGGGTTTTCTTAGGCTGAACTGGTTCTTTAGTGCTCTGTACAGGACAAATACGATAGTCATGTGTGCGGGTCGTTCGAGTCCCAAGATCACACAGACTTTCAGGGCGTCGGCTAGAGTAAGGGAACCATTGACCTGCTGCCCTATCGGTAGATTTATAGTAATCAACGGGTCCACGACCAGGAGGGGTCCCAGACTTAGTTGATAACTGAGCCGGGGTGGTATTGCTCAGAATTTCTGTCGGTTCCTTGGGAAAATAGTCAGGCCCCGACTTGCCCGCCCCAAACTTGGAGGGATTATCCTCTATTGTGACCTGACAACTGTCGTTAGGGGTAAGATTAGGAGCAGAGGGAATGGGACGCAGGCGGGGTGGAGTGTTACCTCCCGTAGCCCCTAAAACTGATTGTTCATATGATCCTGGGGTCTGAGAATTTATGTCAGGAGTCAAATGTAATTTACCTGTTACTTGAACCCATCCCCTATGTGGTTCCCGGTGGGGGGATGCAGATCGGGATCTCCTAAATGGCTGGGAGTCCTTATGGTGAATTATATCTTCCATTTCCCTATACAGTGGCTTATATAAGGAGGTGTCAATGTAAGGTGCAGAAGGCTCAGCTTGTTTTGTCTTTCCCAGATTCTCTTTTTGTTTTTCTGTCACCTGCTTATCATTAGGGGTTTTCTCAGATTGTTCCCTTTTGGGGTCTGTGTTTATCTGCGGGTCTGAATACCCTATTGCTGCCATGGTACGGTTCACTGTCCTACAATAAGGGGGCGGAGCCTCACTACCGAGGGTACCTGGGTTTGCCTGTTTCATCCACATAGAAATGTATTGCAAATGTTTTAACTGACTAGCATTGGTCTTATGGGACAAAACATAATCCCTAATCCTTGCTAAACAACCACCATCAAAAGACCCCTCCGGTGGCCAGCCAAGAGGGATCCCAGGAGCATTGCTCCACTTTGCCCATTTAAGGCAAACTTTCAAAATTTCCTTTCCTAATATGGGATTATCTCTCATCATCCGTTCAACCGGAGTCATTGGGGAAACCTGATTTATCATTATTCCCTGATTGTCATCTTTCTTTCTTCTAAACAGAGACATAATGTCTACGTGCCACCTGTTATTTTAAGGATCTCAATGTCCAACCTTTTTATCTACAAAGGAAGGTAGTGCACGAAATGTCCAGGACACCTTTCAAACAGAGATTCGCTTCGTTCAGACCCAGCCAATCTCCTCGCGGAGGTATGGAACCGTGAGTAAGAACACACACACAGTTCGTATCAGCCGATACGTAGCTCAAACACACACACCATTCAGTCCTGACTAATAGCAGCAAAAATATCTTTACACTTTATCAATACAATAGAACAACAAATAAACAACACTTACCAAGCTTGGTCAAAAATAAGTATACTCACGGCTTTGTCTCACAACAGTCGCCTTCCTAGGGAAATCAATCACTCACTGCTTCGTCTCCTCCGGTCTTCACTCAGCACCGGGAACACACCTCCCTCAACCTTTTGAGGGGAATCCAAAAATCTTTAAATTTATATCTTGGTCCTAGAGACCCACCCGTAGGCCAATCCCGGGCGTTCGGCACCAATTTTGTACGGCCCTGTTTCGTACAAAAATGGACCACAACCTAATTATTATTATTATTACCTGAAATGATCAGATCCAAAAAGTCAGTACAGGTGCAATCAGAGTCTCTGTTTATTAGATAACTGATGACCAAATACAGGCAGCAAAGTGGGGAAGAGAGTTCTATCGGGCACTAGGCACCTCAAGAATGCAACTCTCCCCCTTGAATATAGAAAGCATATTACAATTTATACCTTTTTTCCTTCCGCATTTTTTACATACAGCCCCGTCCCCAGAGCTATTCCTTTGTGTTCTCTCCCCCTCCCCTATCTTATTTCCTATTATTACTCTTTGCTCCCCTTAGTTCCTGTTGCAAAATCCCCCTGGCCCCCCTCCTCCCATACTCACCATGATCCAGCTAATCTGCTTTCTTCAGAGCCGGGCCCAGCATATATGTTGGTAGCTTTGTGGTTTCCTGTGTATGCATTTCTTTGCACATAGACCTTACAGGCCTATATCTGATATCCCCTTGCAGGTCCTAGTCTAGACTCTCCAGCCCAAACTGGCCCCTCACAAGGCTCATGATATCTCCTTATATGGTTCTTTCCGGTGCTGGATCTCTTCTTGCAGAGGCCTGTATGCTGGCTCACATGTTATAGCAGCATGACTGTTCTTTTTGTGAGATTCAGGGTAGCCATTAAGTGATTATGAATCAGGAACATTATTAATCCTTAGCACTTAAAAATTAAAAGCAAATCTATCATACTAAACCCCAAATGTATCATACTTAACCTCTACCTCTACAAGCACTTAAACCCTACACATGGTCGTTCCATGAAGGTTGTGGCATGCATAAAATGCAACAGTAACACATTCCAAAATTTCACAAAAGGAGTCTCAAACCCTGGTAGCAAAGTTCTTAAGCCAGTGCCATGACCATTACACCATACTTCCTATTGTTTACTAGACATCTGCAGGGAGAATATGTTTGACCCCCTGCAATGGGCTGCAGCAGAGTAAATAAAACCATGCTCTTAAAAGGGCATGATGGGAAATAGCATGTTTGCTGATCCAAATTGTGGCCAGAACGATGACAAAATATAAGGATGTGTGTCTGCCAGTCACAGCAGAGCCTGGACTGTTGTAGGCATGAAAATGAACTAAGAAGCACACAGGCCCAAAAAGAACAAGTAGGAAGTGAACCACTGCCCCTTGCTTATGGAGATATTATACTAACCACTATGCTACACCTCCTCACTGCTTTGTATAGCATGGTCTGAGACTGCAGGTCACAACTAAAAATGGTTGAATGGAAAAGTCTGTTTTTTTGCAGATGACACAAAAATTTACAACTGTGTGGACTCCCCTGATAGATTGGATAACATGAGGAAAGATCTGCAAAAGCTGGAAGAATGGTCTAATGCTTGGCAGTTAAGATTTAATGTGAAGAAGTGCAGTGTCATGCATTTGGGATGCAGAAATCCAAGGGAATTGTATGAGATAGGGAACAATAGGTTAATGTGCACAGACCAGAAGAAGGACCTCGGAGTGATTGTTTCTGAGGATCTCAAAGTGGTGAAACAGTGTGACAAGGCAGTGGCCAAAGCCAGAAGGATGCTAGGTTGCATACGGAGAGGAATTTCCAGCAGAAAGGAGGAGGTACTAATGTTACTGTACAAGTCGCTGGTGAGGCCTCACTTGGAATATTGTGTTCAGTTTTGGAGATCATATCTCATAAAGGATATAAAAAGACTGGAAATGGTTCAGAGGAAGGCGTCCAAAATGATTTGGAGCCTGTGCCAGAATACATATGAGAAGAGACTTGAAGACCTAAATATGTATACGGTAAAGGAGAAGAAGGACAGGGGAGATTTGATACAGACCTTTAAATACTTAAAGATTATTAATGAACAAACAAACCTCTTCTAAAGACAGGGAAGCTGCAATACTAGAGGGCATAACATAAAGCTGCAAGGGGGTAAACTGAAAGGTAACATCAGGAAATATTTTTTCACTGAAAAGGTGGTGGATGCTTGGAATGCCCTGCCGATGGAAGTGGTGGGAGCAAATACAGTGACAGAATTCAAAATGGCATGGGACTTACATAGTGGATCCCTTTATAGCAACAGGATAAAATCAAAATAAACTTAACTATCTCTACTATCTCAGCAAATAGGGGTGACCTGCACAGAGTGGTGGGACATCCCTAAACAAAGACATGGGGAGGGGTGACCTGCACAGAGCGGCAGGTACACCTACTCTTGCCATCTTGCTGGGCAGACTAGATGGACCATGCTGATCTTTATCTGCCATCATATACTATGCTACTATGTCTGCTGTATGTACTGGTATAGGTTAGCCCCTCCAGTACCCCTGATGCACTGCACAGGTAGAACAGCATTCTGCAGCTGATCACCAAATGGAGAATGCAGTAATCCATCACATCATCTCAGTAAGATGCACTGGCAGTGTGTGCTGCGAATACATAATAGCTGCAAACTGTGCTATGAGCAGTTTCAGTGGTCGCCCAGAGGGTGAGGATGGGCGCCCAGCACCTGGTCCTCAGAATGTGCACTGCTAGAGATGGACTCTGCTGAGCATGCAGTAGATTCACATCAGTGCCAATGTGTTATGTTAGTTACCTTGTTTCCTGTACAAATGAGCATGCCATAGTTGCCTGTCATTATCTGGGCCCTGTGTCCTGCTCTTATTAGGCAGGATCTCTTCTAGAACATCTCATGTCAGTGCTCAGTGTTGCAGCAGCTGATGCTATGGATGACACATGCAGTGGGGGTTGTCTAGGCTTGGGTGGGGCTGCTGTTACTATCCTGATATGACGATAGTGAGCAGGCCAAGAACAGCTGCTGTCCCAAACATCCAGAACCACCAGTCCACAACAGCAAGCACAGGCAGACTGCACCTGCTGCGCACCACAGGGCTGTCTCAGCCATGCATACTAACTGTGCCCAGTCTGCTGGTCAGCACACACTGCATGTGCACAAAGTAACCATGGACACCCAGCATTTGGCTCAGTGCTTGGGCTCCCAGGACAGGGAGTGTAGTCATATCACTAGAGCTGGACATCATATTGCACTATGCGGATACATAGCTATGCCATGGTCACAGTTCAGTGATAATGGTCTCTCATCATGAAATGCTGTGGCCACCCAGGCCATGCATGTGGCAGATGGGCACTACGAAGTCTCAGCCATTGATTCTACCTCTGATGCAAACACATCCTGGCCAAACTGTTCTGTTTCAGGCTATACCCACAATCTTCTGCTCCTCATCATTCACATTTGCAGACTAACGCTGGGAGCAGCTTAGGCAATGTGAGGCACAGTGCAGTGCAGAAGTCCACAAAACTCTGGAGACACACAGACATACACACACACACACAGTGCCATGCAAAAGTAAGGATGGTTGGCATTCCTGCCTGCCATTTTGGTCTCCATATCAGCTCAAGCATTGTTAACGTGTGTTCACTGTGCAGACGCTATTAGCATGCTTTGACATCCATGCCCATTGTTAACACCCGCTCAGTGTGCCCATGCTATCAACCTGCCTTTCCATCCAGCTGTGGCTAGTGGGGCCTCTCTGTGTGGTTGATGGGTAGCTGTACCCTTGCTGGCCGATTAATTGGTGTTGCATATGCTGGTGCTGTATAATAAAGTTCACCCACAGGGACATGCAATACAAGATCCAAAGCCAAGTCTTGGACCTGTGACCCTCTGCTTATTTACCCACCAGCTTTGTATGTTAAGCCACAGAGCTGCCAAATGGATGGTAGTAGTCCCTGTGTGTTGCTGTGGTCATTGTCAGGGCGAATGTGGGCATGAGTAGGGGTCTTCCTATATCTGCTGTGATCTCTGCATGCCCTGTGCTATACCTGTCTGACAAGGTGTTTGGCAGGTGTTGAAGGGGTTGAAGGGAGCAATGGCTGTGTATGCTGCTGGTGCAACTGATATTCCTGTCTTACACATGGGATATGTCCAATTAATGGAAGTGCTTGTGGTGCAGTCATGGCATGACCTCACATCTTGCAACCCCATCTGGCTGATGTGGAATCACATGTGCCTTAGATGACTGTTGATGTCTGTGTCCTCAAAGTTGGAGGGGACCCTGGTTTACACAGAGCCCCATCCTCTCTGAACACACATCAACCAGTGCTGTCCACCTTATAGGTACCTCTCGTCTTGCCACTGCACCCTCATCCCTGCCGGTCTCCCTCAGAGTCTTCTCTCAGTCTCTTCAAACCGCTGCTGTGCAGCTGCTCCTCCACCAGTCCCAATACACTCATATAGCCCCTGTCCTGTTATCACTTCACTGGCTCCCCATCCGTTCCAATACCAATCACACACATGCAATGTGTGCAAACCTATGGATGCATCCCTTCTATTGCCCCTCATAACTTCTCGCTCTTCTCTCTCCCTACACCCCTTCCTGTGGACTCCACCCCTCCTCTGGCAACCTCCTATCTATGCCCTGTTCTGCTACTGCCATCTCCAGACTCCGATCCTTTCAGCCTGCTGCTCCTTATGTCTTGTGCAAGTATCCTCTCTGTACATCACATCTCAGCTCTGTTTCTCTTCAAATCCATGCAGATGGCATATATCTTTGGGGCTGCTATTGGATCCCAGTTCACCTCTTGTTCACCTGGTGTCTCCAATCCCTATTGTACCATTATTTCTCTTGTATAATACTGTCTGTCATCACTTGTTGCACGCTCTTTGGGCAGGTACTGTCTTCCTATGTGTTTGTACAGTGCTGCATATGCCTTGAAGCGCCTTATGAATGATGTATAGTGGTTGTCGTAATGTTATCATCTTGCTGGTGATGGTGTATGGTGAGCATTTTGGCTCTAACATGTCCTGTTCTCCTATTCTGCAGCGTCATTTCCCCCCCCCCCCCATGCACATATGCACTCACTGTTTGTGGATAGGGGTATCTTGATGCAAGGGCCGAGCGATCCACATGGATAACTAGACGAGTGGCATGGGCCAATGGTCAGTGTGGGCAGCCTGCCAGCTGCTCCATCTCCCCCTGCCATTATGGCACACCCATCGCTTCAGTGCTGCAGGTGGCACTCATGTAGCTGTGCACGTCTTGCTGCTCCTGTCCCCCTCCATTGGAGGATATGGGCACGCATCATGCTATTTCTGACCTCGGTGGGGTGGGATCAGCATGTGCTCTACTGTCCCTGGTGCTGAAATGTTCATGATCCAACTGATGCAAGCAAATGTGGTGTTGAACAAGACATACAGGGCCAGGACAGAGCTTTAGACTGCTGCAGGTGGGGGTTGCAGCACACACCACTACCACCCTACACCATTCTGAAATAGCAGCATGGTGACAGTGAGGATGGGGCACAGTGCTGGCCCATCCACTAGGTGGGTTAGGCATGCAACTAGGTGGGCAGGGCTGAATTGGGGCAACAGCGGAGCACAAGCCCAGCCATACCACACCCCCACCCAGCTATCACCAACACCCCTCCTTCCTATCTGTCGCCACCTCCATCTCAGGAGGAGAGGCAGACAGCCATGGCAGCAATATTTTAGTGGGTTGCCACTTCTTGCAGTCCCCTTTAGTGATACTGCTGCTACCCCTGCAAGACTATTCCTCCAAAGATGGGTTTTGGCAGCAGCGGTGGTGGGGACTGGCTTGGGTCTCTGCCTGGGGCACCAGGACCCTTGGGCTGCCCCGAGATTCTGTGTCATCTTTTCTGCAGCATCAGCATATCTGTGTGCTGCCACTGTCACTGTGGGGTCAGGGCAGCATCACAGATGTGCCCCCTGGCCAGCTGCTTGGTCAGCCTTGTGTACTGGCGCCCCCACTGCTTCACCCACCTGTGTCCTCCTTTGCCCATTTGCACCAACAGCATTCTTCCCTTTCATACCTGGGCACTATGTTGTTGCTGCTAATGGAGCACTACTATCACTGTCTTGATTTCCCCTGTATGTGGATCACATTGCAGACATTTAAATAAGCTCTCTCCTCAGAATACACCCTTTCCGCAAGGTTTTACTTAGGGTTCTCTGCGACGAGGGCTCTAACACATGATTGAACAACCCCGTGGTAAGGGAGGACCCGCTGTTAAAGCCCACTTTCTGCCCTATTAATGCCCACTCTCCACCTTCTTTTCCCTTAATGCTGTGGAACCCTGTAACTCTCGTTATTTCAGCGTTATCAGCCCTTTCTGCAGCGTTAAGGACACAAGGGTGCCGATAACGGGTTTTAAAGGGACACTTGCTCCCTTAACGCCCTTTAGCATCCAAGTAGTCTCTACACTAACAATAAAATTTAGGTCAGACATGATACAAATATATTAAGAGAAATTATCATTGTTAAATAGGCCAATAATCTATAGGGCAGGAATGAATAGAACAATTTAAGCTTCAACACATTGAATATTGAGGAGCTTATTAGGACAAGTACAGGGAGAAAATGTAATTGTATCTTATACATAGTCAGAAAATGAGCATTGACATAGCCAAATCTTAACACTTTTTGACAGCATGTTTTTTGTCAAAGCTAGCAATGCAAAGGGAAAAGACAAAGGTCTAAAGTCATCATAGCAGTGATTGATTTCTTCTGCAGCTTTGCAACATGATGACCTAATTCTGTGTAGTGGCCTTTTCAGATGTTTTTTAGATAGTTGGTTCAAAAACCATGAGGCTGCGGATGGAATAATCACTGTTGGAATAAGCTTCATATTTGATCAGGAGACAAACAATTGGAAAATTCAGCCATGACATGTACGGCAGCCTGGATTAATAAATTGTGCTAACAGGTTCTAAGAATTCTATCCCAGAGCTGTATTTCTTAACAGTTAGGGGTATGTTTACTAAACCGTGCAATTGTGCGGGGCGCACTTGAGCATGCGCTAAAGTACCTTAGCGCATGCTAATAGTGCATTTTTGTGCCCCGCACATGTGCGCGCTGCACTAACGGGCCCGCACAACTGCGCGGCACGCTGATGTGCGATAGAGGCGTGGAAAGGCATTCCGAGGGCGGAGGAAGGCTCCCGAGGGGCGGAGGGACGGGGTCAATGGGTGGAGAGTGGGAGGGGAGAGGCTCCCCGCACAGGAGCGGGGCTGAAATTCAACTAAAAAAATACCGCGAGTGAAAACCTCGCGGTAGAGCCGATTTAAAGGGAAGAGAAACCATTTCTGTCAGCAATGTACAGCAAAACCAGGGAAACCAACCAAACGTGAGCAGTGTGATACATGTGCACAGAACAAAATAGCAAATAAAAATAGAAAATGATCACACCAAAATTCTAAAAAATTATAATCCAGCTGGGCAACAGTGATATCAATGGGCAACAATAAAAAACACTCCCAGGAAACTCCAAAAAAAGGAAATGATTTTTGGAAGGGTCTACGCTACGTAGACACTTCCAAAAATCTCTGGCTGTGGCTGTGGCTGTGGCTGGCACTGGCTGTGTCAAGATGTTGGTGCAGCAGACACAGCCAGTGCCTTTAGGACCAGAAGGTCACAGGTTCAAATCCCAGCTGGGGC
The DNA here is from genome assembly GCA_033557465.1 of Ichthyophis bannanicus. NCBI lineage: Eukaryota > Metazoa > Chordata > Amphibia > Gymnophiona > Ichthyophiidae > Ichthyophis > Ichthyophis bannanicus. The sequence goes on from CM066037.1 coordinate 410,954,688, forward strand.
TCCTGTCAACCCAGTCCCCTTATTTTACCCATGAATAAAACATTGTAGTAAAGACTGAACCTTCATTGCTGAGAACATAAGCATGGGTCAGACACCTATATTTTACCCTACACAGCACAAACACCATAAAAATGTGCATTCCCACGGCAGAATCCCCCAAATGCAGTCCTTGAAGGCCACAAATCCATGAGGGTTTATGCTGTCTCCAATCTAAGGATGGAGCGGTACTGATGGTGGAGGTGGCAGCGCCTGGTGCCCACAGCAGATCATGACCTAGCCCTCTTCACGTGGGTGCCGTGCACTGCAACCAACAGGCCGTGTCAGATGTACAGTCATGGACTCCCCAGGCAATGCAGCATATCTGTGGCAACACAGTGGTGCAGTGCACACAGACAGTGTGTGCAAGAACAGAAGATTACAGGTTCAAATCCTGGCTGTGGCTCCTGACAATCTAGTCCTCTTAATTTTACACCTTTAAAACCTGATAGTAAAGACTGAACCTTTGCTGCTGAGAACATAAGCTTGGTTGAAATGTTCATATTTTACCTTCAACACCACACACCACATAAACATGTGCATTACCTACAGCAGAGTCCCCCAAATGCAGTCCTGGAGGGTCACAAATCATTCAGGTTCTATGCTGTCTCCAATATAAGGCCATGTCAGCATGGTGGCGGAGGGGTACTGGTGGCGGAGGGGGCAGTGGCAGCTGTCCACAGCACACCATGGCCTAGCCCTCTTCACGTGGGTGCCATGCACTGCAACAGACAGGGCCAGTCTGACAAACAGCCATGGACTCCCCTGGGAATGCATTACTTCTGTGGCAAGACAGTGGTGCAGCGCACACAGCCAGTGCCTTCAGTAGCAGAAAGTCACAGGTTCAAATCCCAGGTGTCAGCCCTGCTGACCCAGTCCCCACATTTTACACACCACACAAATGTGGTAAAACAGATAGAACCTTTAGTGCAGAAAACGCAAACATGGCCAATACATCTATATTTTACCCGGAGTACAGACATCAGAAACATGCGCATTACATAGAGCAGATTCCACCAAATGCAGTCCTGGAGGGCCACAAATCATTCACGTTTTATGCTGTTTCTAATAAAGATGTTCCATTTCCATGCGCCGGCCCTATGGTATGCAGATGTATCTCATGCATATTCATTAGGGACAGCAGGAAAACATGAACAGTGTATGGCCCACCAGGACTGGAGTTGGGGACCTCTGCCCGAGAGCAGCGGCCAACAGGAGCAGAAATAACCACACCCACAGGCTCTATTACCCAAAGCCTATTGGACAGGCATGATATTGGGCCTTGCGTACATCTCACAATACTAGTACGTGCACACCTTAGCACTGCCACCCTAAACCTGGAAATACGCTACACATATATCAAAATGTTGCTGTGAATACTGGCAGATATCAATTCCTACGTTAAGCACAATATGCTCATTGAGCTGTATCATACCAATATTTCTGATGTCTGTGGAGTGTGTCTCAGGTCTGGTGTCTGACAGTGTTCCCCACCCTGGGGAGTGACCCCAACAGTATTGCATACCATAGCCATGTCTGCACTGTGTCCAGGACTGGTGAGTTGGCCTAGACTGCAAAAACTATCTTTAGTAGCACCGTGTTGGCATAGGTGTGGGATTGTGTGTCTGTCCATCCAGTGTGTGCTATTTGCAACACCTTACTCAGCCCACACTGTGTCCAGTGTTAGATTGCCAATGTGCATAATGAGGAGCAAGGTACTGTGGGTATACCTCCGACAGGATGGCCTGGCCAGGATGCATGAGCACAGGGCATAGGGCAATGGCTCGGACATTGTAGTGGGCGGCCATCAGCAGCACGGACAGGGTGGCCCCTGCATGTCCTCCTGGAAGGTCACTCTCACCCTGACTGAGCAGTCACCATGGCATGGCTAGGTCTCCCATAGTGCCAACAGCATCTCTCTCAAGTGATATCTATGGGTTGCCTTTTGGGACCCAATCACTAACCTATCCGCTTGGTGGGTGTGCGGACATCCCAGTTTTGGGTGCACACATTTTCTCCAGTAATATGCACTATGGGCTAGCTAGCAGACTGGTTGCAGTTAGTATGTGTAATGCTGGAACACCTTGCAGGGTGCAGCAGCTGCAGCTTCACTGTGTTTGCTGCTGGAGAATGTCAGATAGTGGTGGTGGGCAGCTGAGCATTTCCAGGCCTGCCGTCTGTCTGCTATCACCTTATGGATGTGCACAGAAATGCTTGGACTGCCCTATATGTTGTCTGTCCCCCAGCTGAACCTAGGTTGATAGTCCCCTCCAGCAACACCATTGCAGTGATGTGGAATGTGGATCTGTTGGTGGCAGATCCTTAGTTCTAGAGGGCAGTTTGGTTAGTTACCACAGAATCCGTCTATGGGTCCAAACAGCCTGCCCCCCCCCCCGCCCGCCCGCCCCCCCCATCAGAGTGGGCTATCAGTCACCCTGGTGATATGGGGTTTTGTGCCTAAACAGTTCAATACAGCCTCCCTATCCCCAGGGGTCCTGAGAGCCCATCAGAGTGGGCTGTCAGTCACCCTGGTGATATGTTTGTGTGTGCTTAAGCAGTTTAATACATCCACCCTATCCCCAGGAGTCCAAAGAGCCCATCAGAGTGGGCTATCAGTCACCCTGGTGATATGGGGTTTTGTGCCTAAATAGTTCAATACAGCCTCCCTATCCTTAGGGGTCCTGAGAGCCCATCAGAGTGAGCTATCAGTCACCCTGGTGATATGGTTGTGTGTGCCTAAACAGTTCAATACATCCTCCCTATCCCCAGGGGTCCTGAGAGCCCATCAGAGTGGGCTATCAGTAACCCTGGTGATATGGTTCTGTGTGTTTTAAAAGTTCAATACAGCCTTCCCATCCCCAAGAGTCCAGAGAGCCCATCAGAGTGGGCTGTCAGTCACCCTGGTGATATGTTTGTGTGTGCTTAAGCAGTTTAATACATCCACCCTATCCCCAGGAGTCCAGAGAGCCCATCAGAGTGGGCTATCAGTCACCCTGGTGATATGGTTCTGTGTGCTTTAAAAGTTCAATACATTCTCCCTATCCCCAGGAGTCCAGAGAGCCCATCACAGTGGGCTATCAGTCACCCTGGTGATATGTTTGTGTGTGCCTAACCAGTTCAATACATTCTCCCTATCCCCAGGAGTCCTGTGACCTGCGTAAGGTGTCCTGTCAGTCACCCTTTTGCTAAGGTGTATGCAGCTGATGATGTGTGCTAGGACACCCAACCCCCAGGGGGCCAGAGCCCGGATTGCAATGGTGGGTGTGTCATTCAGATATTGTGGTAGGTTATGGCAGGTAGGTTGCACTTCTCCCATAGTCTGTGAGGTCACCATCTCATCACACATGTCTTTGATGTATCCAGATGATATGCTAGGTGCAGATGTTGATGTGTGTAAAAGCACCCCATCCCCATGAGCTATGAGATGTGATTACAAAGGCCTGTAACAGAGCCATGTCCCCAAAACTTTATGCTGAGTTAGGTTACACATCTTCCCACCTGCTACAAATCCAAAACCTTGCGGCACATGAACATCACTGATGGTGTTGGAAGGATACATTCACCTGTTGTGGTTGGACAGCACAGACAGAAACCCCCACATGAGCACAGGTGACAATAGCCTATTCTGGTGGTTTGGCCCCTGTCCATGGTGTTGCCAACCACACCTGCTGTCAGCATACAAGGCCCAGGTCATAGGAACATAACAACATAAGATAGCCCATACTGGGTCATTCCCTCGTCCTTCACGCACAGTATGCTCTCAGCAACAGTGTCAAAACTAGGTTGTACATAGCTAGCAGGTTCCCCATGAGAGACACGTTACACAATGCTTCTAGTGGGGCAAGCATTGCTATCCAGGGCCCTGTAGAAAACAAAATGTCATGGTAGTGGCCCCTGGCAAGGTGAATAGGGCCACCCACACAATGTTCCATGTAGGGACACAGCACCGACGATTGGTAGGATATCATGTTGCCATTGGGGTTGGGTCCCAGGATGTGCGTAGATCATGACAACACAAATGTGTTCAACAGACCACATAGGGGGTTAGGGGGGTTACCATGGACACCATCATTGCCAAACAAAATGTGGCATGGTCATGCAATGTCATGCAAGGGGGCCACAGGATAGTGCAATGATGTGTTCAGGGTGCCAGGCACACTGCACACATGTCCAGAGACACAGCTACATATGCAGGTGCCACTGGGAACAGAAATTGGCCTAGAACAAGCAGGAAGTAGTCCTTACATGTAGGTCTCATTAGTACCGACAGAGCCTGCTTGCAAACAGTCTCCAGTGTCCAATAGGAAAGCTATTGTAAGCAACCCACAGCGCCTGTGTGCGGTCATCTTGCCTTTACCAAATGGCTCTCTCCAGTTCATTGCTTCCCACAGATCCAGCAGGTCATTGTACCTGGCATTGTAGAAAAACAGCTATTGTAGTGATACTCCTGTGGCACTGACTGCCTGTTTCTCTGTATTGTTACCAATATTCTGCAAAGTACAGATTTTAAAAGGTCAAATTCACCCACACAATGAAACTTTTGCAACAAAAGAGCAAAAATCCACTTTGTAGGACTCTCCCCGGTTTGCCATTAGGCCCTAATGCCACATCAATCATGGAGAAGCACTCCTGGGCTGCAGAACATATGTTGATAATGTGCAGGTACCTTCTCAGTCACTGACAACCATGATTGGTTTTGCAAATGCTAATGGCTAGATCAATAAATGTCTGAATGTATGGCCTGTGGGATGTTAGCCAAGAGTGGCTGGCAGGACAGAGCAGCCAACCTCGGTACCCTCTTCCCCACCAACGTGGCCTCGGGCCCAGACATGTCGTCAAGGGCATCCTCTTCCTCCCGTGGATCTCAGGTAACCAAACACCAATCTGTCCATTCCTGAAAGGGTACATCCCCCTCGAATATTGGACTGCCACTGGCATTGCCCTTGAGGAGCATGCTCCGGGCAAACAACCCCAGTGGGAGTCCCTAGCCCCCAAAGCCACTATGGGACTCCATGATCTTCTGGAGGCCTCATCCTGGTCCAACAACCCTGTTCCATGCTCTGGGGTCCTGGCTTTGGCCAGTACTCATACACAGACATCGTCAGTGTTGTTTGAGCAGAGGATAGTGGCCATTGAACGCATTATGGCAGCTCACCGTGTGGCATCCAGGACCCTGGTTCCACCACAGACCCTGCAAAGTGCAACAACGTTTTGTGCAGCAATTGCATGACCGGCATTGGCAAATGCACCATAGGTGCTGATGAGTACTGGTATTCACACACCGGTACCATGTCACTACGATACTGTGGCCAATTGGTACCAAGACCTCACTTTACCTGAGCCTCCATAGAGAGGATACATCCAATCTCCTGAGGGGTCTGATGACTGTGACAGCTCAGAGGGTAACGATGTACCTCTCCAGGACAAGCCTGCCTCTCCCAAGAGGAGAATGTCCCCTACAAAAGATATGTCCTTCCTGGATCTCCACACACATGTAGTTGGGGGCCTCTCCATTTCATTAGTAACACAATGTGAGCACAGGCCACGGGAGACAGAGATTCACCAATATCAACAAACTCCATAGGGGGCAGACATCCTGCCACTACAGCAGATCTTACGCAATCCCCTTTTGAGAATGTGGAAGATTCCTCTTACCACCTCTCCACATTCCCACATGTGCCTCCGTCACCTGGTCTGCAGTAAGGACACCTCCCTGATTACTCCATTATGGTTGAGTGTGCTAGGAGGAGAATTAAGCGTTACAAACAACATGCCACCAAACCTCCTGGTAGGGAGTGTAAGACTTTAGTTGCCTTTGGTCACTGTGTTGTCCATACATTCAAGTTGTCAGACAGGACAGATGCCTATATCATGTACATGGAAATGTTCCTGACGGAGGTCAAACAAGATCTACAACTGTTAAGTCCACATCTCGCACATCAAGAGGTCACTTTTATGAAGCACCTGTCAAGCATGCACAGAACATTTCAAATGTTGTGAACAGGGCAGCTTCAGACTGTTTTTCATGCAAAGGCAGAGTCTCTGCCATTGCTATTGGGTCAAGGACACCTGGCTGGTTGCAAGCCTCTCACCTGCAACACTGGGTACAGGTTAACTGGTCAACATCCCCTGTATTGGTGAAAAATGTTTTTTATAAGCCTGCAGGACAATTTGACCTTAACAAGCCCTTCAAATAATGTAGATCCTGCAAAGATGAGAGCTGTAGAAAAGCGCTTCCCCTACAAAAATAAAGGATAAGACAGTCCTATGCTCAGTATGTAAAACCTGCAGTACAAGCTGCTAGAAAGGGTCAACAAGCTACTATGCAGAGAAAGCCGACAGCTAGTCAGCCTCAGCAGACCCAGCAGCCTCAGCCCCCACAGGGATTTTGCCTCTGTGATGGAGTACCTGCCCTTCCTGGCCCCCCAGGGAAAGCAACTGTCCACAATCACAGGAAGATTAGGTCACCTCATCCACAGATGGAGGCAGATAACATCACAACCCTGGACTGTGTCCATCATAGAAGGGGGTAGAGGCGTCATGCACATAGATAAATAGATAAACCACCATTGTATTTAGTTTCCCCTATTTCGCCAAGTTATACCTCCTGTTAAATGTAATGACCAGACAGATGTAAACTGTTGGATGTTTTCTGTTTAATGTAAACCGCGCTGATGTCTAATAGTGCGGTATATAAGAATTGTCAATAAATAAAAATAAATAAATAAATAAAAATAAATCCAAAGGTAACACATTGTCTACCTCAAGGAGCAATGGAAGAGGTACCTCATCCCCAACAGGGTACTGGCTTCTCACCCCACAATTTCCTCAGACCTACGGAAGAAGGAGGTCACAGACACATCTGACATCTCAGAGAACTGAACAAGTCTCTGTTACAGATGACATTCCAAATGAACTTGCGAGGAAACGTACTTCCTGACCAACACAAGCAGATATGCCTTTGTTGTTTAGATCACACGGATGCGTACACACATCTTTTCTGCCAACAAGCACACCGAAGGTTCCTTTGGTCCCCCCATCAAGGAAACCACTATCCCAAAAATGTTTTCCCTTCAGCCGTGCCTCAGCACCCAGAGTATTCACAAAGTGCATGTCTGTGTTTGCCGGTTTGGTCCGTACCAGGGGAATATTCTGGTGGCCCTACGTGGACGACTGCCACATCCAGCCACAGTCACAAACACAAGTCGAGGCCTCTCTTGCTTACACAATGCGTGGACTCCAATATGTAGGCCCTGTCAGCTATCTCGTGGAATCTTGTCTGACTCCTACGTAAACGCTGGAGCTCATAGGTGCAAGGCTAGATACCAGACTGACAAAGACCTACCTGACTCAGGCTCACTGTCCTCGCATTGTGCAACGTGTTTGGACAGCACTACAACAAGCGCACCTCTCACCTTGAGAGATGCATTAGCTGCTGGGTCACATGGCATCTACGGTGCATGTGGTTCCCTATGCGTGTCTCCACATGAGACCAGCCCAGTGGGCACACTCTCTTCCTAGTGGACGCAAGCAACAGGCTGTCTCTCAGGCTGTCTCTCAGACGGAAACCCCCATACCCTGTGCCTGGACTGGTGGCGGACAGCACAAAAACAAATGGAGGGGTCACCTTTCCAGCAAACCCCTCCTCACATCCCATTAACAACAGATGCCTCTAAAGTGGGCTGGGCTGCACATGTACTGGACACCTCCACCCAAGCCACCTGGAATTGTCAGGAGAGTCAGTTCCACAGCAATCTGTTTGAGCTCTGAGCAATTTGCCTGGATATTCATGTCCTCCATTCCCTTCTACAGGCCAATGGAATACTACTTTGAGCAGACAATCATGTAGCTATGGTCTAGGTGAACAAACAAGGAGGAAAAGCCTCTGTGCCCCTTTGTAACGAAGCTCCTCAACTGTGGGTGTTTGCCAGACAGCAGCAGATCCATCTCCTGGCAGTCTATCTCCCTGGCAATCAGAACTCTTAGCCATACAAACTCAGTTGTGTTGTGCTCCTGCACAAATGGTCTGTAAACATGTACCAACTCTGTTGAGTAGTGCAACTCTGGGCATCTCAAGAGTCATACATCTTTGCACGTCCATCAAATGCAAAAACTACCCGGTTCTATACACCAATCCCAGCTCAGAGCTATCAAGCGAGGGATGCTGTCCTCCTCAACTGGGGGCAGGAATGCCTATATGCCTTACCTCCCATTGCCTTGATTGCATAGACCCTATTGCAACCCCTGAGGGACAGAGGCTACATGATCCTCATAGCCCCACGCTGGCAACAACAGGTGTGATACTCTCTGATTCTACATATGACCCTGGTTTCACCCCTGTATGTGGGGTCAGCTCCAGACTTACTGTCGCAGGAGGAGGGGAATGTATGGCATACTAACCCCCCGTCTCTGCACCCCAGAGACTGGCTACTGATGGCTGGAACTGCTTTGGCCCTCCCCTCAGTCAGGAAGTGCATGATGTCCGTTGTGCTTCCAGGAACCTTCCACAAGGCAATCCTGTGCCATCAGGTGGACGTGGCATTTCATTTGGTGATAACAAAAGGCCTGGAACCCCTTTTGTCATCCGTATAGAAACATGTTTTTGACTTACGCCATTACTCATCAAACAATGGTCTCCAAACAGAGTGAGTCTGAGTCCATTGAAGTGGCATTGCTGCTCCTTCTGAACCCATCACTGGACAACACATGTCATCCCATCCTCTCATATCCGGGATCATGAGAGGCCTGCATCCACCAAGACCTGCCCTTACACCACCTCCAGAGGCATGGGATCCCACTCTGTTGCCAGGGCAGCGTATGCCGCCGCCCTCTGAGCCCTTAGACACTACATCCTTAAGGTTTCTGACCTGGGAAGTAAAAGACTGTCTTGCAATCACATCAGCAAGTCGTATCAGTGAATTCCAATCTCCAGTGCCTGATCCACCCCACACAATGTTTCAACATGAGCAGGTCATCCTACGGACACATCCACACATCATGCCTAAGGTGGATTCCTCCTTTCATTTGAAACAAGAGTTGTAGTTACCTGTAGTCTTTCCACAGTCGCATGCTGCAAATACAGAGAAGGCGCTTCATACCTTGGACTGTGAATGAGCTGTGGCTTCCCATCTGCAGAGGACCCAGCAACAGCGAAAGTCCCCTCAGCTATTCAGAGTCTCGGATTGCTTGCATTTGGGTACAGTAGTGTCACAACGATCTCTACCCAACTGGATTGCTCAGTGTATTACCCGTTATCTAACATAGATAACACCATTCACTGGTGGCCCATGTTCCCACTCACAATGTGAGAGTCATGGCAGACTCATGGGCTCACGTCCATTCTTTACATATTAACTACATTTGTTGTAGCAGCTACCTGGTCCTCGTTTCACGGCCCACGTAAGCTTGGATAAATGCTCCTGCAGGCATGCTCTGGTTGGTCAGGCTGCTCTGCAAAACCTCTCCCATACGTAATGCACTTCTAGCTGCCCCTCCCACAGGATGCCCGAAAACCATGGGTGGGAGTAGAGGCCCTCCACAGGCCATCACCACTCTGGGGATCCTTTCCTGGCATCTACATCTACGGTTTCACCACATGTGTGACTATGTTCTGCTTGTACCTGGTGATAGCATAGTTAATCACCTGTAACAGGTGATCTCCTGGAACAGCAGGATGAGGTAATCACAACCCACCCATCTCCCCTTGCGGGTTGTGTCTCTCTCTCTGTCTCTCTCACTTTCCCAATGTCTCTCTCTCTCACTCCTTGTGTAAGCTGTAAACTCAACTGGAGAGAGGCATTTTGGACGGGGGGAAAGGCAGCACTCACGCACTGTGGGATGCTGCCAAAGGCATTCATATAGGACGCTGGGTAGCGTTCTCACACAGGCTCAGTTGGTATCGATGCTACCCACATGTGACGACATATTCCTGGTGCTCATGGAGATCCCCTGTGACACGTGATGAACGATGCTATACATGACACACACAGCAGTGGAGCAGGAGCAGCAAGACGCTGGCCACACTGATGTATGTTTATGTTGGTCACCCACCAGAAGTGATCAGTCACTCATGCCCCCACCCATTCTTTTCACATCCACAGGTCGAGGATCTTCGGAAGAAAGGCCGAGAGTTGCGCCTCCACCACGGGGCCTACCTCCAGCACCTCCAGGTTGAGGGCCCGTCACAGGGTTATGGTGAGTATTGATGAAGTGGCTGCCCAGTAACAGATGTTCCATTGGCCCAGCAGCCTGTGTGGTGCCTGCATAGGTACATGTGCTATGTTACACACATAACAATGTGCTGATGACTGTCATCTTCCACAGATGGTGATGACAACGATGAGGAACCTAGCACCTCGGCGTATGCCTTGCGGCGGCCCACTGCCCGCCCTGCCGTGAAGGTGGTGGTGGTGGATTCGGGCAATGAGGAGGCGGAGGGCCCAGAAGATGGAAGCGTGGAAGAGGGGGCTGATGTTGGCCTGGAAGGGGTGGTTGGTGGGGTGGCAGGGGAGGGAGAGGGTGTGGGTGATGTGGGGGTGGGGAAGGGTGTGGAGGGTGGGGGGGAGGAGTCAGGGGGGGAGGAGTGGGTGGAGCTGGTGTGGGAAAGTGATGCTGAAGACAGTGCAGCACAGGGCACTGTGGGCTCCCGCCAGCCATGCCAGGTGCCTCCACCATCCAGGGCCCCACACAGGTTGCACGCAGATGCCAACACAGAGACCCCAGGGACTATGTGTGTGTGTGGTGGCAGATGCGTGGCAGACCTGTATGTGGCCCTGGATGCACTGGAGCAGCGAGTGCACCTTTTAGTGCACTCGCACCAGTGGCTGGCGGGAGCCATTGAGCGGGTGGCTGCCGAGGTGGAGCATCTGCCATGTCGGCAGCCACCCACTGAAGGGCGTCACAGGCATCATTGATGGCGCCTGTGACGTCCACACATGTGCCCTGTGCTGCCCTGTCTTCCATCACTGGGCATGCAGGGGAGGGTGTGGCTCATGTGGGGGTGGGGGGAGGGGTGGGAGAGGGTGTTTAGGGTGGGTGGGGTGGCAGGGGGGAGGAGGGTGGGGTTTGGGGGGGAGGGTGATGGGTATTCTCCCCCTCCCCACAAATGTAAATACTTCCCTGTTTATTTTTATAAATATACACATTGTTTATGAATTCGAAATGGTCACGTGTCTCACTTAGCATAAGCATGGGATATGTGTGTGGACAGAGATGTGCAGAACAGGTAGACATGGGTAGCATACGTTGACTGGCTCCACATGCAGTTTTGGGGGCTAACCATGTGTGTAGGGGTGTGATCCCAGGGTGGTGCTTGAGATGTTGCAATGTAGCGGGCGTCCCGGGGACATCCATGTCACAGGGATGGGCGTAGGTTAACTAAATTTGTAAGCATACATCAGCAGCTGACATACGCATGCCACCCATGTCTGCCTGTGCCACATGCATGCCTAGGGTGGGGGGGGGCCGGCATGTAATCAGTGTTACAGGCAGGGGCAATGGTCACACATATGCAACCAATGTTGGGTGTATGAGGGTGTGGACACGGTGATGGATCAGAACACTGAACATGCAGCCTCAGAACATTCCCCCTGTTGCAACATGGGTGTCTGTGTAAACCGCACCGCTGCAGCCCAGGGGCAGTGAACACACAATGTGCACGTCACACATGGCATATGCTTGCATCTGTGAAGTAATACCTGGCAGTGCAAAAACCCTACCAGCAAGGGGCCTGGGTGCAGGTCATATAGTCAGGGACACGACATGCATTTGCACACTACATAGGGGACCACACGGACACACAATCGAGACACACATTGCATGTAGTGTACGGACAGCTGTTTATTGTCACAGAAATCGTTGCCTTTTTTTTAAGTATCTAGGAACATTTCTTATTTACTGCACTAATTGCCATCAGCATGGTTTACATGGAACAGAAACATCAGACAATTTTCATATGTCTGGTTATTACATTTAACAGGAAATGGAACTTGGAAAAACAGGGAAAACTATATACATAGGTGTTTCAAATGATCAATGAAACAGGGACAACCATATGCATCGGTGGTTCACATGATGCTGGAAACATAAATTAGCGATGGCGTGGCCGCCCATGCCTGCCACGTGGCAACCCCCCCCCCCCCCCCCGCGGTGCTACACCCTCTTCCGGTGCCAGTGGTGGTGGTGGTGGTTCCGGGAGCTATTTTTTTAAGGTGCACATATAGGCTATCCATGCTTTGACATTCTCACTGACACACAGTGGGATGACATGCAGCCATCATGGTCAGGTCACAAGCAGACATGGGGGTGTGGTTTTGCTGACGTGACACAGACATTGCCAGCTATTTGTGCACATCATCAGCACACAGCTGTCAATATTATTCAAGGTATGAGATGTACACACCAGGATATGTATTTGGCCAGTGGATACAGGAGGTGAGCCTGCATATTTCCATTTGTTTCAGCAATTGACAGTGGGTTAACAGACAACATTGGGACAACAGTAAACACGGAGAGGGGGCATTGTTGGCAATATGGTGTACCCGGGCTAATATTGCGACCTTGGGGTGAGGAAGAAACATGGTGGGAGCAGACACCTCTATTGACCTAAGTGTACAACAACAGAGAGGTAAGGGAGGGGACAGAGACATTACGGACACCTGTAGATAGCCTCCGACACCTCCGTGCTGCCTCTCACATGTGAGAGATCTGTACATTGTGATCGTGAACAGTCAGTCAGTATGTGATGTTGTGGGGTCTGACAGCTGGGGACAGGAAGGTGCAGTGTGTGATGCACAGCTAGAACATGACATATGTTTGTTTCTCTTGTGTTTCCCACTGCACAGGACATACTTCATGAGGATGCTGTTGCTGTGGTGCATTGGCATGTGACTGTACATCAGCCAAAATGCTGCTGTGGTATGGGGTAGGTGGATCTACAGCTACATTGTCTTTGCCTGCAGTCAGGGGGAAAACATGTCCTCAGTGATCTGTCATATTGGGCAGATGTTGTGGTTCACTTTTTTTTCCTTACACCTCCCTAACCCTTATCCTGCTGTTGTCACACATATCCCCATGTGTTTGTGTTCAGTATGTCCTCTGCAACACTCTCTCTGGGACATGTACAACAGAACTGCATGTGTGTGTAGTTTTTTTTTTTTGGTGGTGGCCTACACTTGCTCCCTACCCCAACATTGTACCATCAGCCAACAACAGGGTATCACTGCATGTTCACTTGGCCTTTATGTCTACAAATCTCCACTTGTGCACATACAGGCCATGTGTTACAGCTGGCACGCTGGACGTTGCATACTGTGTGGGTGCGTGTTTATGGGTTGGCTGTGTGATGATGCAGTGTTCAGGCATGGTACATTATCATGTGCTGTGAGGGGTCTGTGCACCTGGGGGGCGGTTGTGACTGTGCTACCTCTACCGTAGTGCTGGTTTACCTTGTGAACATTCTCAACATGTGTTATGTGCTGTGAGCAGAACTGTGTCTTGTGTTCTGAGGGACCACTGTTGAGCACCTTTATTTTATCTCAGATATCAACATAATGTGGACATGCATCAACAGTGGCTTGACATGGTGATTCTACACATTTTGCTGACATTGTCTCCCTTCACTGTGACCTGATATGGCTGTTTAGTCGCTCAAGGGATCGATGACGTACACCTGATGCACACACAAGGTATGTTGCACCTTTGTTATTTGGGGGATTACATCTGGCTTTACCTGTTGATGATTTAATGTTTGTCTCATGTGCATGTCATGTTGCTTCTCTGGTCACAGAAACAGATGCATATAGTGTGTAGCTGTGAGACACCTGTGTGACATGAGCATGGACATGACCATATCCATGTGACACCCGTGTCTGCGTTTACGATTCATGATGTCACCAAAATGCGGTTTCTTTTGTGTTGATATCATGTAATGTTTGCCTTTGCATCCCTTTCTTCTGTATTTCCTAAGGTGTGACGGTCTGGAAATTTGTGCTGTTTTTGAAAGGTGTCTAACAATACAATACTTATCCTCTCCTGACACAGGGCAGAGGACATACCGGACACATCTCTTACAGTGCATCTGGCGTCGCCATCACCCACCTGTTGGGGGACACAACACCATGGAACATTTTGTGGAGAATTGAGCCATTGGATGTTTGACCTCTGAGAGTGGGACACATGACTGGGATGGACAGTATTACTCTTGGACTGCTGCTTTCCCCATGACAGAGCTGTCCAACACACTGTTGCTGCGATGCTCTGGCTGGGAGTCCTGCTCATTGTAGGGGACACACATGAACTTTCAAGGACTGTGGCATATTGGAATGTGACACTTGACTATGCATGCCCAGAGTTGCAAGAACAGTTTTAACCTGACCTGTTGGATTGCAGATACACTTTGCACTTTGGACGCTGTGTACTGATCCCCACGTGTGCAGCAGGGACTGACATTGACACTGTATGTGGTACATTCCTACACAGTTGTGTTATTGTTCAGTTTTGGCCATGGGTGTGACATGGCACACAGGATACGCTCATCTGTTTGTTTCTACACAAGCATACAGCCATGTTTGTGGCATGGGGCCAACGATGGAGCGGTCCTATTGTCTATGTCCACCTGCTCTCCACCTGGACATGATACAGGTTTTGCCACAATAATGCTTTCATGCACACCACCATCCTGGATTGATGTTTGCAATGGGCCAAGGGTGTTTACGTGCATGTGTGGCATCACTGTATCATGTTGGAATGTGGATGGTGCTTGTGCATATGACTGACTATGTTTGTGAAACACAGCATGTGGGACCTATGGCTTCTTCTGTGTGGTTTCCCTGTAAGATGTTTGCCCATCATTTCCATCTTCACATGCCGGTTCCTGTGTTTGTTTACTGTGCAGACGTGACAGTCTGCATGTATGTACACACCTTGCATTGCACGTCTGCACGGTCCTGTTTATGCCCTGCGGTACGGACACTCACATTGCCACATTATATTTGGAGTGTGGCAGTGTGGGTGACCATTGTGCTCCTTCAATTGTGCATTCCATGTACCGTGCTATATGTGGCCAAACACTGTCTACCCAACAAAAGGTGCAGGGGGACCTCCTTCATCGTGTTATCTCTGCAGGTTTCTGCAGGTAGTTTAGTTTGTATTCTGTCTGTGTTCATGTGCCTGTGCTACCTGTTAGCATATGCTCATTGTGCTTTTGATGATTGTTTGGGTCTACATTGTTGCAGCTTTGATTCCTAGATCAGGCATTAGGTGAGAGCTGAAACATTACACAGATACACTACCAAAAAACTGCCTCCAGTTTTGCAACTGATTCCTATAGATTTTGGGGTGCTGAATCCAGGAAAAATAGCCAAAATGTTCCATCACGTCACGTTTTCTTGCAAAATTAGATTTCTTACCCATATAAGGAATGTTCACATAATTTCTTTTTAGCCTACTGCAGTTTATTTTCTTGGCCCAAAATAGAGGTTGTAATGGATAACTAACTAGAAACACTCCCTCATGAGATTTTAGAGTGTTTTGTATTCATTTTATACATTAACAGGACAATTGGGAGGCGGAGGGCTAAATCCACTACACGCGCTGGCGGCATGTTCTTTCCTGTTCGCCTCGCCTCGTTCGCTCGCTCAAACACGGTGGTTGCGACATGAACGTCCCTGTCAAATTTCAGTTTCTTGCAAGTTCATTATTACCTTTTGTTTGCTCAGTCGTAATCCAGCTTTATTCCGAAGTGGTTCACTACAGTTGTAGTTTGCAGTGCTGTGTATTTGTGATGGCTCACAGAGCCAGAGGTTGCGTCAACTCTCCAGACAGTTTTTGTTTTATTTGTGGGGAATATACCGTGAAAAAGCGGCAGAGGAACATTTCTGCATTTATTAAAAAAGTATATTTCGCCTATTTCGGTTTGAAGTTAGGCGATCAAGACAAACCGTGGGCTCCTCACAAAGTGTGCAAGACATGTGATGAATATCTACGCTTATGGATGAAATGTAAAAACAAGCATTTCGTTTCGGAATACCTATGATGTGGCGTGAACAAAGAGACCACAGCAGTGACTGCTATTTTTGCTCTTGCATTGTGAAGGGATACAACTTAAAAAAATAAGAACGTAATAAGTTACCCCAACCTTTCCTCAGCAATTAGGCCTATGCCTCATAGCAACGAAGTACCTGTGCCTGAACCACCAAAATCTTTGGATCATATTTGTGTGGACGGTTCTGATCATGATGAGACTCATCAGATGGCTTTTCCCGATGAGTCCAGTACTTCCGAGTCTGAAACTGAACCAGATCCGAAACCTGAACTTTTCTCTCAAGCTGAATTGAATGATTTAGTCCGGGATTTAGGACTCCCAAAAGATGCTGCCCAACTGCTAGGTTCTCGGCTTAAACAGAAAAATCTATTGTCACCAGGAACAACTTTTTATTGGTACCGCAACCGCGAGACACAATTTTTGAAGTATTTCAGCAAAGAAGAAGATTTGGTATTTTGCAACGATATATACGGAGTGATGGAAAGTTTAGTAAAAACACGATATTTGTCAACACAGTTTAGATTTTAAAGTCATTCTTGGGTCAATCAATCTCCTGGTGGGCCCGTTTCTTCTTCCCCCGAATGCTTCTCTTGGTGCGCTGCTTGGCGTATTTTTCATCTGGGTTTTCCCGCAGCAGCAACCAGCAGAAATCAGCCATCATAGTGGTGTTCCATCTTCCTTGGTACCTTCTCTCTGCGTCCTTGATGTCCTGGTGAAACCTTTCACCTTGTTCTTCACTGTACGCCCCAAGTTTTCGGGAAAGTAGTTCACATGGGAGTGCAAGAAATGGACTTTCAGGCTCATGTTACAGCCTTGTTCTTTGAAGGCATTGAGCATCCTGGCAACAATATCCTTATAGTTCTCATCCCGCCTGTTCCCCAAGAATTTGAGAACAACATCCTTGAAGGAATCCCAGGCTTCTTTTTCCTTCTCAGACATCGTTTCAGCGAATGCTCCATCTGAAATGAGTTTCCTTATATCAGGGCCAACAAACACTCCTTCCTTTAGCTTTGCTTCAGAAAGTCGGGGGAACTTTGAGCAAGTCTTTTTTCCCCCAGTGTAGGTCGCGGGCCCGGCTATCCCACAAGCAAAGGAAGCAGGGATATTTGGTGAAACCGGATTGCTGCCCTAATAGCATGGATAGAATTTTAAAGTCTCCACAAATCATCCACTTATGCTCATCATAACGAATCTTCTGAAGAATCAGGGCCAAATTCCTCGTATTTTTTCTTGGAGAATAACAGAGTGAGAATAGGAACTGAAGCGAATGTGGTTGCCATTATGAAGAAGAACACCTTTTATGCTGTCTTTTGACGAATCAATGAACAGCCGCCATTCAGCAGGATCATACTTGAGTTTAAACTTTTCCATCACTCCTCTTTGCTGAAATACTTCAAAAATTGTGTCTCGCGGTTGCGGTACCAATAAAAAGTTGTTCCTGGTGAGAATAGATTTTTCTGTTTAAGCCGAGAACCTAGCAATTGGGCAGCATCTTTTGGGAGTCCTAAATCCCAGACTAAATCATTCAATTCAGCTTGAGAGAAAAGTTCAGGTTTCGGATCTGGTCGTTTTCAAACTCGGAAGTACACTGGACCTCATCGGGAAAAGCCATCTGATGAGTCTCATCATGATCAGAACCGTCCACACAAATATGATCCAAAGATTTTGGTGGTTCAGGCACAGGTACTATTGTGTTGCTATGAGGCATAGGCCTAATTGCTGAGGATTGGGAAGGGTGGGGTACTTATTACGTTCTTATTTTTTTAAGTTGTATCCCTTCACAATGCAAGAGCAAAAATAGCAGTCACTGCTGTGGTCTCTTGTGTTCACGCCACATCATAGGTATTCCGAAATGAAATGCTTTGTTTTTTACCTTTCATCCATAAGCGTAGATCTTCCTCACATGTCTTGCACACTTTGTGAGGAGCCCACGGTTTGTCTTGATCGCCTAACTTCAAACCGAAATAGGCGAAATATGCTTTTTTAATAAATGCAGAAATGTTCCTCTGCCGCTTTTTCACGGTATATTCCCCACAAATAAAACAAAAACTGTCGGAGAGTTGACGCAACCTCTGGCTCTGTGAGCCATCACAAATACACAGCACCTGCAAACTACAACTGTAGTGAACCACTTCGGAATAAAGCTGGATTACGACTGAGCAAACAAAAGGTAATAACACACAGGTACACTAAAAAATTTTTTTTTTAAAAACTGCCTCTAATGTTTGCGATTGATTTTTACGTTTTTTGGTGCGCTGAATCCAAATCTGGTAACCAATTTGCTCCATCACGTACAAATTTTTTGCTACATTGGGTTAGCAGTTTGAGGTGAACGTTTCAGATTGAGTGCGATCGAGATAAAGGTTTCTTGGATGAATTCTTTATACTAATTGTTTAGTAGTTATTCAAATAAGAATAAAGAAAATTGTAACAAGGCAGCACATAAGAATAGAGTAATGTCAACAAAACTCTCTGTGATGGTAGCAAATTTGTCTGCACTTAATACAGCCACATTCATGTGCACTAACATTGAGCATATAAGAGCGAGGTTAGACACATAGCAAAGCATAGAAATGTGCAATAAATGTTGTACAGGTATGTTTTTAAGAATAGAAAATGCAAACCGCACCTTTTCAATACATGAACACTAACACCCGATGGTGTGAAACTAAAATTCTAATAAATTAGATCCGACCCTGTTGTACTAACTATCAAATTTTTATTTCAAATTTTAGTTAAACCACGTAATTTGTCAACACATTTTATATTTTAAAGTCATTCTTGGTTAACTCAATCTCCTGGTGGGCCCGTTTCTTCTTTCCCCCGAATGCTTCTCTTGGTGCGCGCTGCTTGGCGTATTTTTCATCTGGGGTTTCCCGCAGCAGCAACCAGCAGAAATCAGCCATCATAGTGGTGTTCCATCTTCCTTGGTACCTTCTCTCTGCGTCCTTGATGTCCTGGTGAAACCTTTCACCTTGTTCTTCACTGTACGCCCCCAAAGTTTTTGGGAAAGTAGTTCACATGGGAGTGCAAGAAATGGACTTTCAGGCTCATGTTACAGCCTTGTTCTTTGAAGGCATTGAGCATCCTGGCAACAATATCCTTATAGTTCTCATCCCGCCTGTTCCCCCAAGAATTTGAGAACAACATCCTTGAAGGAATCCCAGGCTTCTTTTTCCTTCTCAGACATCGTTTCAGCGAATGCTCCATCTGAAATGAGTTTCCTTATATCAGGGCCAACAAACACTCCTTCCTTTAGCTTTGCTTCAGAAAGTCGGGGGAACTTTGAGCAAAGGTACCGAAAGCACTCACCATCTTTTGGAAGGGACTTGATGAATTGCTTAATGAGACCCAACTTAATGTGGAGAGGTGGTAATAGAATTTTATCACGAGGTACCAAGCTCTCATGAAGAACATTTTTCTCACAGGGTCTCAAATACTCCTGAATTGGCCAGTCTTTTTTCCCCCAGTGTAGGTCGCGGGCCCGGATATCCCACAAGCAAAGTAAGCTGGGATATTTGGTGAAACCGGATTGCTGCCCTAATAGCATAGATAGAATTCTTAAAGTCTCCACAAATCATCCACTTATGCTCATCATAACGAATCTTCTGAAGAATCAGGGCCAAATTCTCGTATTTTTCTTGGAGAATAACAGAGTGAGCAATAGGAACTGAAGCGAATGTGTTGCCATTATGAAGAAGAACACCTTTTATGCTGTCTTTTGACGAATCAATGTAC
Source organism: Ichthyophis bannanicus (assembly GCA_033557465.1). Lineage (NCBI taxonomy): Eukaryota > Metazoa > Chordata > Amphibia > Gymnophiona > Ichthyophiidae > Ichthyophis > Ichthyophis bannanicus. Next base: position 410,974,504 of record CM066037.1, read on the forward strand.
AGCCGCCATTCAGCAGGTTCATACTTGAGTTTAAACTTTTCCAGCACTCCGTAAATATCGTTGCAAAATACCAAATCTTCCACTTTGCTGAAATACTTCAAAAATTGTGTCTAGCGGTTGCAGTACCAATAAAAAGTTGTTCCTGGTGACAATAGATTTTTCTGTTTTAAGCCGAGAACCTAGCAGTTGGGCAGCATCTTTTGGGAGTCCTAAATCCCGGACTAAATCATTCAATTCAGCTTGAGAGAAAAGTTCAGGTTTCGGATCTGGTTCAGTTTCAAACTCGGAAGTACTGGACTCATCGGGAAAAGCCATCTGATGAGTCTCATCATGATCAGAACCGTCCACACAAATATGATCCAAAGATTTGGTGGTTCAGGCACAGGGACTCGTTGCTATGAGGCATAGGCCTAATTGCTGAGGGAAGGTTGGGGTAACTTATTACGTTTCTTATTTTTTAAGTTGTATCCCTTCACAATGCAAGAGCAAAAATAGCAGTCACTGCTTGTGGTCTCTTTTGTTCACGCCCACATCATAGGTATTCCGAAACGAAATGCTTGTTTTTTATCTTTCATCCATAAGCGTAGATCTTCCTCACATGTCTTGCACACTTTGTGAGAGCCCACGGTTTGTCTTGATCGCCTAACTTCAAACCGGAATAGGCGAAATATACTTTTTTAATACATGCAGAAATGTTCCTCTGCCGCTTTTTCACGGTATATTCCCACAAATAAAACAAAAACTGTCCGGAGAGTTGACGCAACCTCTGGCTCTGTGAGCCATCACAAATACACAGCACTGCAAACTACAACTGTAGTACCACTTCGGAATAAAGCTGGATTACTACTGAGCAAACAAAAGGTAATATGAACTTGCAAGAAACTGAAATTTGACAGGAACGTTCATGGTCGCAACCACCGTGTTTTGAGGCGAGCGAACGAAGCGAGCGAACAGGAAAGAACATGCGCCAGAGCGAGTACTGGATTTAGCCCCCCGCCTCCCAATTGTCCTGTTAATGTATAAAATGAATACAAAACACTCTAAATAGCATGAGGGAGTGTTTCTAGTTAGTTAAACCATTACAACCTCTATTTTGGGCCAAGAAAATAAAACTGCAGTCGGCTAAAAAGAAATTATGTGAACATTCCTTATATGGGTAAGAAATCTAATTTTGCAAGAAAACGTGACGTGATGGAACATTTTGGCTATTTTTCCTGGATTCAGCACCCCAAAATCTATAGGAATCAGTTGCAAAACTGGAGGCAGTTTTTTGGTTCGTGTACCTGTGTAATGAACGTGCAAGAAACTGAAAATTTGAACACGGAACGTTCATGTCCGCAACCACCGTGTTTGATGCTGAGCGAACGAGGCGAGGCAACACAGGAAAGAACATGCGCCAGCGCTGAGTACTGGATTTAGCCCCCCGTCTCCCAGTTGTCCTGTTAAGGTAAAAAATGAAGTACAAAACACTCCTAAAAATATCATGAGGGCGTGGTTTTCTAGTTTAGTTAACCATTAACAACCTCTATTTTGGGGCCAAGAAACTAAACTGCAGTCAGGCTAAAAAGAATTTAGGTGAACATTCCTTAATACTTGGGTTGTAAGACAAATCGTAATTTTGCAAGGAAAACCTGACGTGATGGAGAACCATTTGGGCTATTTTTCCTGGATTCAGCACCCCAAAATCTATAGGAATCAGTTGCAAAACTGGATTGGCAGTTTTGTGGTAGTGTTAGCACTGTGTAGTAAGGAGATTTTTGACTGGAGGCTCTTCTTGGTCTTTTTGAGATGGTTTACTCTTGTGATCTGATTCAGAGAGACAGGGCCAGAAAAGCTGAGAGATTGTGAAGGATTTTGAATGTCGTGGTGATGGTTTTTGTGTGTTTGCACCTTTGTGATAGATTCGAAGCCCAGTTGTAGGCTTTTTAGGATTGGTGTTATGGTGTTGTCGGATTGCAGGTGACTGTTATTCTTCTGGCAGCAGTATTTTGAACTAGTTTGAAGTGGGATATAGTGCATGTTTGGGTAAACCTTGACAAGATAATGTTCCCAGGGTCCATGTGGGGTGTGAATAATGGCTTGCACTATAGATTTCCTGAAAATACGTAATTTGTAACAGGGTGTCGTTAAAGGGCTTGAGAAAGCTTCAGTTTCCAGAGCTGCTGCTCCTGTGCTGTGTTTTTAATGTGTGCACACCATGTGTGGTCCGGGTTACTGTCAATTGGTTATGCCTAGATTACTTTCTTTTTCGTTATAGCTTCTTTCCGATGCATGTGTTATAATCTTTTTTGGCAGCTTGAATTCTTGATCTCTGAATATGAGTAACGCCTTCTGTTTGGTTTTTGTTTACTGTGAGGTTTATGTCTGCAAGGAAGTTTGTTACTGCAGTGAGACATTAGATATGGATCATAAAATCTGGGTTGGTTGTATCGAAATGGCATGTAAAACATGATATCATCTGCATAGAGATGAAAGTGTATGTGTCCTCTTTCTCTTTCTTTTAGTAGAGTACCAGATATGCTGTATGTATATTTATTGAATAATAATCCGAGCGAGGGCAGAACCCGTGAGGGATGCCTTGTGTTAGAATTTGACGGGTTTTGAATTTGTGGTCCCGACCTTTACTTGCATTGTTCTGTCCTGGAGGGTAAATGACCTGCAAACCATTTTACAAACCGTTCTCCTTTCCCTGTTAATCCAATGAGCTAAGTCAGTCTATTTAACAAGATGGTGATAAGTGCTTACTGAATCAAAATGACAGCACTGAGGTAGGGTTGCAAGGAAGATGAGCACAAAACCCTGTTTGCAGGTTTGTACTAAGCAAAGGAGAGACCTGTTGAAAGAGGTCCGGTTAACAGACTTTCAATGCGCATGATGAGGGCGGAAGCTATGCGTTTTGTGGAAATAGCAGGACGAGTTGGTCAATATGATTTTGAAGCTGACTCTGTAATGACTTTTTTTATTTATAATTTTGGCCAGAAATGGGGAATGCTGGCAAGTCGGTTGATAGGAACTGGGGCTATGTTAATCTAGATGCGGCCTTTTTTTAGGATGGTGCGTATTGAGGCTGTTGCTTGAGTGCGGGAGGTACAGTAGATATTCTTGCATGAGGGAGGTGTTTACTGTCTTTTAGGATGGGTTTTGAGCAAACTGAGTTGCGGCAGGATTCCTTGCGTCCCATAGGTTACCGGGCATGGGTCTAGGGGTGTGAGGTTTGTTGTGGCATTTATATTGTTGATGATAACAGTAGTCTCTCTCTTGGTTATTGGGTTGAATTTGTTCCAACAAGGGTGATGTATTTTGGGTGTTGTTCTGTTGCTGCTTTTGGACATAGTGTTGTGACGTATTTGTGCTCCTGTTTTTGCTGTAGAGGTAAGTCAGCCATGGCTTAGGGATCAACTTGCATTTGTCCGTATTTTGTTGATCGGGTCAGATAGATTTGGTTGCTACCAGCATCATTTTCTAGGACACAATTGCGAATAATTCTTTGGGACAGTTACAGTGATTTTGTGAGTATGCTTGATGATATATTTCCTTTTTGTGAAGTTTATTGCATTGGCTATTATATTCATTTGTTCTGAAGCTGTGTCTTGTATCGTGTTTGTCCTCGTGATCCTTTTCCAATTTCTTTCTAAATGTCCTGAGGTTCTGTCTGGACTGTTCCTAAGGTTCTTTGGTGAACGATGGGGGGTTGCGTCAATTTGTTGTGCTTTTTGAATGGCGGTCTCTTTGCAAGTAGCAGCATTGTTTATTATTTGGTTTTCCATGCGTTTTGATAAGTAGTGTCCAGAGGTCATGTGAGGGGTCTTGCACTGATTAGAGTCGAGGTTCTATCTAGGACAGTGATCTTGATTGCCAGGCTTTGAACACTCCCGTTTATGATGTTATCTTGGGATATTTGTGTTGAGTAGAGTTGGTTGCACATGGTAAGAGATATCATTGTCATGGTCAGGACAATGACACTGGGTCAAGTTTTGTAGGTTGAGAATCCTAGTTTTGTCCTAATGTTGTTGGGTTATGACTTATGTGGTCTTAGAGGAAGATCCTTTGTTTATGGTGGGTTGGGGACATCAATAATCTGTGCTCTAAGAGTAAAGATTCCATTGCATTTAGGACTGCACTGGGAGTGTTTTTTTGTTGCAAATAGAGAGTAGGTTCAGGTTTCCCATGAGTTATATAGCTGTTTTTCTTTGCCTGAGTGGGTACACATTTTTCGTCTAGAAATAGCTGATAGGTCTTCGGCGTTGGTAGTAGGTTTTCTGTAGGTCCAGCGCATATTGTGTGGTCAGCACTATGGAGATGGTTAGGTAGTCTAGCATTTGTAGTGATTGAGAGTTAGTAAGAGAGAAATTCAGATTTTTTTTTTTGCAATGATTAGTAACTCCCTCTAGTCCTCTATTTTGTAATCTGGGGCAGTTAAATAGAGGTGTATTGTGAGGTGGTCAGCGTGGTTTGAGCGTAAAATGTTGTCAGAGTCTGTTGATCCAGGTTTTCAGTGATGCACATCAGGTCGGAGTCTGTGCATTGTAATATGGTCGATAATGGTTTGGATTTTATTACGGAACCAGAGCGAGCATTGAGAAGTGAGCATTTGATTGGAATATGAGTTTTTGTTTATGATTTGTTGTTTTAGGGTTGGATTGGCTCCTGGCAGGGATTGATCTGGATAAGTCCTGGCGAGATGTGCTGGTAGGGCATGGTAAGTTTCTTTGTGAGTATGTTACAAAGTGTAAAAGAGGTTTGGTATTATGGGTCGAATAATAGGTAGGGTGTTATTCTGATTGATTAAGTATTTGGCTTGATGTTATATAGAAGGAGTGAAGACAGCCTTATCATTGTGTAGAGAATGAGATATTGTGGCATCATGTTCGCAATTGATACTTATCAACTTACTGGTTATGGATTTTTTTTGATGGGATTATGTCTCTATGCTGGAGTCTTGTCGCTTTTCTTTTAGCAGTGTTAGGGGTGAGGAGCCTCACGGTGTTCAGTTTGATGGCCCAGCTGGTTTTATGAGGTTTGTCAGGTGTGCGGGGGGCTTAGAACAGACAGTAAGCTGATCTTGGTGCTTATCTCTTATCTTTATCTTTATTTCTCTTTCTCCATTTTATATCCGCTTTGGCCGGAACATTAAAGCGTTTTTACAATAAATAAAAAAGGTCCCAACGCTACTAAACTATGGAAAAGGAACGC